>JAQPPZ010008116.1:5612500-10412500 GCA_028583015.1 Wollemia nobilis
GGCTAAGGTTGAGCCATGTTAATGATGAAATGGCTAAGGTTGAGCCATGTTAATGATGAAATGGCTAAGGTTGAGCCATGTTAATGATGAAATGGCTAAGGTTGAGCCATGTTAATGATGAAATGGCTAAGGTTGAGCCATGTTAATGATGAAATGGCTAAGGTTAAGCCATGTTAATGATGAAATGGCTAAGGTTAAGCCATGTTAATGATGAAATGGCTAAGGTTGAGCCATGTTAATGATGAAATGGCTAAGGTTGAGCCATGTTAATGATGAAATGGCTAAGGTTGAGCCATGTTAATGATGAAATGGCTAAGGTTGAGCCATGTTAATGATGATATGGCTAAGGTTAAGCCATGTTAATGATGAAATGGCTAAGGTTAAGCCATGTTAATGATGAAATGGCTATTGGTTAAGCCATGTTAATGATGAAATGGCTAATTGGTTAAGCCATGTTAATGATGAAATGGCTAATTTTAAGCCATGTTAATGATGAAATGGCTAAGGTTAAGCCATGTTAATGATGAAATGGCTAATTTTAATCCATGTTAATGATGAAATGACTAAGGTTAAGCCATGTTAATGATAAATGGCTAAGGTTAAGCATTTAATGATAAATGGCTAAGGTTAATCCATGTTAATTATGAAATGGCTAAGGTTATACCATGTTAATGATGATATGGCTAAGGTTAAGCCATGTTAATGATGAAATGGCTAAGGTTAAGCCATATTAATGATGAAATGGCTAAGGATTGTCTAGGCAAGCTAGGTTGGATAGAATTGGAAGGGTTGGCTACTGAAGTAGCAAGTGGGTTTGTTTTATTTTCCATTAAACTATTCTGATCTAATGAAAATCAAAACTACTAAAGATATGCCAAAGTAAACACAAAACTTAACACTTGTGCATAATTTAAATTACTAAAAGAAAATAAACAAATAGTCCTAAGTTTGAACCATGTGGCTTACCTCAGGTTTTGTTATTTTTCTTTATTAATGTGAGATTCCTTTTAAGTGATAGTTTCATGTGTTTTGATGATTACTTAATCTTGTTTAATGTAAAATAAAGGTAAAAACTAAGGTTGGTTGGGGCAACGAGATTCTTGTTGGTAATGACCTCCAACAAGTTTGCTCGGGGGTATGTCCTAAGGTGTCTAGGGGCAGAGATTTGGTGGATGGATATGAATGCCACCGTCACCAAACCTCAAGCAATAGTTGGTGATGAAATCCAACTATTACTGTTTAAAAGTGCAACGTGCAGTGTGTGATGTTAATTTTATATTTCTTGTTGTTTATTGTGTTCCAAGCAATATTAAAAGCAACAAGATTCCTAAGTTTAAACTAGAAGCTAACATAAAGATACAAATTTCATCAACGAAAGTGAAGTACACCACTTGAAACCCCTACCTACAAATGATACCAAATGATATCAAAAGAGCACCGGAGGGTTCGTCCACTTCCCCGCTAAAGGTGCCACCCTAGAGCAGGACTACTTTTTGTATGTTCACGTTATTCCAGCTTAAACAAATAAAGCAAGCAGCTTTTAACCCTAAGAATGCAACTAGGTATGATATTTTTGATTTCAATGCAAACAAGGATGCAAACAGTCACACCATTAAACAAGAAACCTAAAACTAAATGTTTTAACATGCAAGATGTAACTTGAAAATGCAACTTATGATGATTGTTTTTCTAGATTTCTTTAATGTGGTTAATTTTTAGCCCAAAACTAGAAATTACACACAGAAAACCAAATAAGTAAATAAATAAATAACACAAAAATTTAAGCTGAATGGATGTAGGGCTTACCAGGAAAGCCTACATTTTGGTGAAGTCATTATGAGATCTATGCTACTCCTATTGACCTAAAAATTTGTGGAGATGTGCTATGGTGTGTCAGGAACCTACCCTCAAAATTTCAGCCCAATACGACTCCGGATGAGTGAGATATGGCCAAAACCATGAGGGTATTTTGTGCAGGAAAATGCAGCCGAACGCCTCTAGTCAACACCAGGTGCAGCAGGGTGCCTGCCAGGAATAGTAGGGCACCTATGTAGGCACATAAGGGCACCTGTGATGGTCAATAGTCACCTTAGAATGCCTGCGTAACCTCTGAAAGTGCTATAGAATGCTGTAGAAACCCTAGCGACAAAATCGATGACTTTTACGCTTCTAAAAATCCCTGCAATAGACAGAAATAAAATCAAGTTAGCAAAGTAAATCAATTTAAATAATGAAATCCTTGTGGGGTCCCACCATGATCACCATTTGTAGATACAAAAAACATGACACTTAAACAATAAAGAAAGCAAATAACCCAAAGAAACACAAGATTGCACAAAAATATAATTTTATTTAAAAGATGGGGGGAGCTAATAAACTCCTTTTGATACAATTTGTACTCAATGAGTATTTGATACAAATATGTACAAGATTTCTAGGGTTCTTCGAAACCCTAGCTACAATAATGAAGTGTCTTCAAATGGTGTGTCTTGCTCCCAACAAGGTGAGTGGGCTTCTAGTTATCCGTATTCGGGCCACTCTAGCTTCAACATCTATCCAATCAATTTGATAGATCCTATCAATCCTACACACACAACAAACAGATAGAGATATTAGTAATACAAGATGAGGGCTCCATAGTGTGAGACCCTCAGATATCAATAAAAACCCTAGCTATCAATAAATCAAATGGCATATGAAAATCTATGGGTCATGCAATAAAATAAAAATTAATATGATTTACCTTGCTTACAATGATGATACTTCATTACTCCATTGTTGTAGCTCTGATGGTAGATGGCATGATGTAGTAGACTCTAATTTATAATTTGATTATTATGGCAGGATCAAGCATGCACCTAGTGATCACCACAGGATCTAGTGCACACTTGATAGGCTCTAGCGTGAGCTTCGCAGGCTCTAGAGTGAGCCTACGATATGGCAGGCTCTAGCATGCGCCTGAAAGCTCTACAGTGAGCTTGGAAAGCTCTACAATGAGCTTGGCAAGCTCTAGAGTGCACCTATGGGTGAGGGTTAAATCTGCAGAAGCAGATCACGGGGATGTGAAGGATACGATGGATGGGGGATGATGGCGGCGATGAAAAATGGTTGGGGGATGGATGTGGGGGTGGCTGGAATGGTTGAAGTCCTATGGCAAGCTAGGGTTTTGGATCTTCAAGGCTCTATAACCTTATGCTTCACAGGGGCTTCTTCACTGATTTCTCTATGTGTGAATATCTTCCAGGGTATTCCAGGGTTTGAGCATTTGCAAATGCCCTTACTTATAATCCAACCTAGGGTTTTCTTAGGGTTTTAGCCTTACACTTTTAATCATGTGGCTAAGATTAAATCAGATCCTAAGGCTGAGATTACACTTTAGATGTGGCATGGATTAATGAAGATGGACGGTGGAGATTAGATTGGATCGGACGGTTGTGGTTAATTGGGTTTATAAATACATATTTTATAATAAATATATTATAATATAATATAAAATATTATATTAAATATAAAATAATATTAAAATAAGCCCAATTGGGTTAGGAAATGGCGGGAAAGGGCTAAAGTGGGCCTTTTGAAGGTGGGAAAGGTGTATGGTGGACAAGTGGGTGGTGGGATGGTTAGGATGGAGGATTAATGGCTACAATTTGGTGTCTACACTACTTCTAGAAGGGAACAAACTTAGAAGCTAAAATACCTTTGACCATTGAATATGGAGTTGTAGAGGTATAACTTTCTAGAGGATGATAGTCTATTTTTATAACCTTCATTTGAGGTTGGTGAGGCTCATTATTTTTACCACACTTGGATAAGTACCTTTCCTTGCTTCTCCCATCCTATAATTGGGATGTGCCTCTTTATTTTTGCCCAAGATGACATGGTGGAGACTTTGGCTTGCTTCTTGTACTATGCACAATTATTTCAACTGATGTAAGCCTGCCATTTTACTTGTTTTGATTTAATTTTGATGTTGGTTTCAAGGATGGCTTTACAAATGGTTGCTTTAAGGATTTCTCCATTTCTAAAAATATCATGCAAAATGACAAAAATAAATAAATAAATATTTTCTGTATATACATGACCCAAGAGTTGGATCTCATTTCAAGTTTATGTTATCCCATACCAGTTTTTTGTATTCCTTCGAGGGATTAGAATCCCAAATCTCTATTGCATCATGTATAATTCACCCTAATTCTTCAATTATACTATAGAGGTTTGACCATTCTTCTTCGGCTGCTAATATTTGTTCATATCTCCACTTATATGGTGGTAATGTCTCTATGTGATGAGGATGCAGTGACTTGCTTGGAACTTTGATTTAAGTCTCGTATAGTATCCTTAACACTATTAAGGACAAGTCTAGATGTATATATCCTCCTAGCTTGGTAGTGAAATATCTATATAGCCATATACTGAAAGAAGGAGGAAGGTTGATTATTGATACATCTTGTAAGGCCATTTTATTTGAAAAGTGTAAGGGGTAAGCAAAATATTTTTTGCAACCCATAATATTTGTATTGTGTTTTCGTCTAACTACACTACTTTTTTATTTGTTGTTTGATATCTTACTCCCAATGCATCTGGTATTTCTTTTGGTATAAAAAATATGTTGGCCCCAATATATATAATACAATTATGGATCAACTTGTCTTTATAAACCAGTCATATGAAACATGGGTCTATTGGATTATGGGGGTAAGATTTGCAACATAGTCATATTTTGTGGATGCCTTCTTTTCTCCTCTTCTTCTAGGGCCCTTTGAAAATGTTATTTTTGCCCTGGGATAGTTAACATGTTCTAGGCTAGGACTAGTATGATGGATCTCTTCAAATGATCCAATATGTTGAAAGATTCTAGAGACATTGCTATTTGAGGAAAGAAGCATAGTTTCTCATAGGTTGGATGGATTTCTTTTGTTGATTCTCATGGAACTCATTACTGATTTGAGACTACTCATGAATTTTGTTGGATAGATACCAAATATTTCTATAGAAAAGTTATTGATGGTCATGAACCATCTCTAGTTGCTCTATTCTGACTACTTAGGGCCCTTGGGCCATTTGGTTGAAGTATGGAGAGAGGCACAAAGTCATTGACTACTGTAGTACCATAATCAAAGGTTTCAATTCTGACTAGGTTGAATTATACTGATCTCTAGGGGTTGATGGGTTTCTTGCATTATTTTCCTCTATTACCCACTTTTTGGACCTCATCAGATAATATGACTATACTTGAGGTCTTTTACCCATTAGATTGTCCATCTAGTTAGATATCAAATATATCTCTTCCTCATCCTATGCTACGAAGATTTTCTCTTGAGAAACATGACTAGGCTTTGTGGAGGTGGTTTGAGTATTGTATTCTGGCATGTGACCTTCAACTTTTGAATATAAACTGGTTGGCATAATCTCTTATGCTAAAGTGACCAAAAGATGTGATGTTTCTCCTAAGTTGAATTAGTTGAGGGAGTCTTCTAGGGGTGGGTAGTACCACATGGGTATTTCCTATATATTATTGTTCTATATGGGGATAAATACTTAGCATGATTAGGCACTATTGTTTAAAGTAGGGTAGACATTGAGACTATTTGGAATTGTATCATTTCCTTGATTATTTTGGAACTAAGGTCTATTTCCCTTATAGGAAGTAAGGTTTGTAGTTGTTTTTATAGGGATGCTTCAGGGTATTCCACTCCCCTCTCATGGATAATATTTTATTAGCTATAAATAAAAGAAGCTTGTGGGATGAGTCTTGCTCAAGATCCTTAGGATTGAATGGGGCTAGAATTTGTGAGGATGCAGTAACTAATGGTGAATATGAGGATGATTTAAATGTCACTAGCTTAGTTACAGAGATTGTAGGTCACGCATTGGGGTATAAAGGTGAGGGAATCCTAAGGGTTAGCATTCCAACTTGGATTAGGTCATGTTCAACATGGATGGATAAGTCATATGCTTCTGGAAGGGAGTTTCCTCTTATAGCTTTAATCATCATTAAAATATTAGAATCCAAGGCTTTTAGATAGTATATACATGTCATACTTGGTGGGGGCATATTTCCTTTGGTATTCTATGCCAATATTTGTGGAATCGAAGGTTGAAATATTCTATTACCTCCATAGGAGCCCTTTTGATTGTTACCATATACTATAGAAGAGACACTTCATCCTCCTTTTCTCTAAATATTTCAATGAAGACATTCCTAAGCTGGTCCCAATTACTGATCAAACTAGGCTAAAGTTTCATGTACCATTCTTAGGCCTTTTATTTGAAATATATCACCAACATCCTTAGCCATATTCTGCTCTGATATGTTGGGAAACATGCATAGGCTTACCATATGATTGAGGTTCTCAATGGGGGTAGTGAGGTCTTCACCTATGAAATAGGTGAGGGACTTTAGGTTTGATTGGAGTATCTCCTCCCATGTCTCATTTGGTGCTAGCGATGCTCGTAGACCTTTATCATTTTATGTTGAGAATGTTTTGGGGGGTGGAAGTGATTGTAGAGCAACCATATTATGGCCTAGGGCTCTCATTATTGGAATGGTTGCTATTAGGGATGGCAACCTTTATCATATTTTTTAGGCATAATATCCCAATTACCAGATTATTTTTGGTCATCTCTGGGCTCTTTCTTCAAGATGGTGTTTCTAGGTTAATGCAGTTTCTTGCTTCTTTAAAAGAAAATAGACTAAGGTCTTCACTCGAACCTCGATCTAGTACCTTTAGTAGCATATTTTTCTAGTATTCATTCTGGAGTGGAGTTGCCAAGTAAGAGAGGTGATTTAATAAGAGAGGAATAGACTAAGACCATCACCAAGACTCAACCCTACTTCTTATTGCAATTTTGAGACCAATTATTTGTTATTGGGGTCCCAGCGGGTATGCCATTAAACTATTGGTATATTTGATTCTCTTTTCCTAGGACAATCGTACCTCACGTCGAAGTGACACAATAGATCGTAGTTGATAGCATGGGGTTCAACTCAATCGAGGGCCTTTGAGAGGTTTTACAAAGTGAGCTCCTTGTTAAGATGTGATCTTCAAGGCACTTGCTACTCTACCAAGGGAAAATGGATGTGAGAAAGAAAAGGAAAACACAACTAAAAGGAAAATATGGGTGATGTGCCAAGATATCTATTAATATCTCTCTTTAAAACTAAGCCCAAACATTATGTGCTAGCGTTGAACACTTCCTCTCCTTGACATAGTGAATAGCAATCGAGGTCTACTAGTTATACACATATGTGAGTAGGCAAGTTCCACAAGAGAGCCAAGCTCATAAGTGACTTAGTCCAAAAATAGATGCAAGCCCCTCACACACACTTAAACTTAACACACTTGATATTCATATAAAATAATATAAATAAACATACATGAACTTCCATGGTTTTGCAAGTAAAGGCTAAAATATAGACACGAGATTCCATGCATATATAGATGTAGGTAAAATTTTACATAGAATGTGCTAGAAGCAAGGGTTTGAAATTACCCACAGGTCGCTCAAGGATGCTATAATTTTTTAAGAGAGAAATGAAAGGAAATCCTACAAATACATGAAATGCAAACTTGTTGATAAACTTTACTAAGCTAATACTACTGCTATTTATATATTACAATGGGAGAATTTTCCCTCCAAAATTTGTAGGATGACTTGACTTTCTATCTACCCATTTCCTAGGGATTTTGAATATTTAATGAATTATCCCTTGGTTATCACTTCTATCGGTGATACCAGTGCCCTATCCTTCATAACTAAGTTGTCATGGTTGCAAGTGCCCTCTCCTTCATATTTAATAGTTTACCTACCTTCATTTGATTCATAAAACTGAAGTGTTGTTGGAAAATAGCCATATTTTCTTCATAATGGCATACTCTCTTTATTTTCCCTAGGGAGCCATGCATTCACCTACCTTTTCTTTGGTCTTGGTGCCCTTGTCTACCTTGAAATTTTTCTACTGATTTAAGAATTTTATTTGCTTGCATGATCACGATCTTATTAGTCGAGAATTTTTGCTTGACTCCTATCTTAAAGACTTTAAAAGTTCTGATGAGTCGCTTTATTGGGCCTTATTTATTTTTTGTTTAAAAAACTCTCGATTTCTTTTGTAGCTTTCCCATTTCTTCATTTGTTCTATTTTATGTTTTTCCATTTTCCTTTTTCATGCCAATTTTTGATCTATGATGCATCCATGTCTGCTCATTCTGCTAGTGACTTCAAATCATCTTTTCATTGTTGTAAAGATTCTTTCACCCTAGTGGCATTTCTTTTGAATATGGGGAAGTATACATTTTTAAACTTCCATCCTTAGAGTGATCACAAGGATCCCTCTTCTTCTCCCACTTGTTGAAGAACACAAGCTTATACTGAGAGAGGGGGTGAACAGTATAGCACCCACTTTTTACTTTCTTTCCAAACCAATATCAATTAGTGTCCTCAATTGCAATAACCAAATATAGCAGTGTGCATTAATAACATAGATAGCAATAGTAAGCAAGTGCACAAATCACCACACACAATTGAGACACAAGATTTAACGTGGTTCCCCCAATGTGGGGTAGTCCACAAGATAATCTCCTTATAATATTTCACAAAGAAATAGGGATCCTTATCCCAATACAAATGATTACTTTGATCTGCTCAAAGCTAGGCTGTCCTGATCTGCTCAGGTGGGCTCCACTGATCTGCTCAGCTAGGCTATCCATTGATATGCTTAGCTAGGCTATCCACTGATATACTCAACTAGGCTATCCATTGATCTGCTCATCTAGGCTATCCACTAATCTACTTAGCTAGGCTATCCACTAATCTACTCAACTAGGCAACTAGTGTTGATGTGTTTTCTATTTCTGTCCTATCTCTTTCACTGCTCACAAATATACCTCAATGCCTTCTCACAAGGCTCAAACAATCCTACTCAAATGCTATCCCAAATATATCCTCAAACCTTCACCTCCAAATTATCCCAAATCTTCCTCAAAGCCTTCACAAAGTCTCAAACAATCATGCTCAAATTTTATCCCAAATCTATCCACAAATCTATCCCAAAATCCTTCACAAAGGCTCAACCAATCATGCACAAAAGTTGTCTCAAATATATCCAAAAATTCTATCCCAAAAGCCTTCTCAAAGGCTCAACCAATCATGCACAAAAGCTATCTCAAATATATCCAAAAATTCTATCCCAAAAGCCTTCCCAAAGGCTCAACCAATGACTCTCAAGTAGCACTCAAATCTCAACCACAAATCAATGAAGGCAAGGCTCAATGATGAACTCAACAATGGATAACAAATGAATGATGACAATACTCAACAATGTGCTCAACAATGAATGGCAATGTACTCTTCAATGGATGACAACAATGATCCACAATGATCTCAACAATGTATGACAAATGATCTCTCAAATGGATGACAACAATGCTCAACAATGTACTCTCAAATGGATGACAACAATGCTCAACAAGGTACTCTCAAATGGATGACAAATGATCTCTCAAATGGAAACCTCTCCAAGAAATAACAATGAGGACTTCAACCAACCAAGGACAATCTCCACAAGTGATAGCAATAGGTTCTCAATAATATCTTCCTCATGCAATGTCAATAAGCTCTCAAGAAACAAGCACAACTCCCTCAAGCAAAGAGCTCTCAAATAGCCAACAATGATCTCCTCAAATGAAAGACAAATGTATCCACAAGTGACTAGAAAATGATCTCCTCAATGGTCTCAAATAGTGGCAATGTACTCAACAAGTAACCAACAATAATCTCCTCAAAGCAATAGCAAAAACCTCCTCAATAATGGCAATACTCTCAATGAACTCCACTAAAGCAATCATGGAACTCAAGTATCAATTTTATCCATAAAATTGATTTTCTAATCCATCCACTTCCTCTCAATAGCCAAGGCACATAATCAAGCAATTTGTCTTCAACTTCAAACCCTAACTCATGTGCATGTCTTCTAACTCAAGGTAGCAATTAACTAGGTCTCAAGTTCCTAGTTTAATTTCATAATTAAATCATGCACTAGGACATATAACAAGTTCAACACTTTTCAACCTTATGACTCCCTAATTTCATTAACACATACAACAAGCACCTATGCTTTTATTTTTAATTCCACACCTTATAACTCCACATACAACAATCACAAATATTTATTTCCACACCTTATATCTCCCTAATCACACACAACAATCACAAATATTTCAATTCTACACCTTATAACTCCCTAAGCACATTAACACATACAACAAGCATTTATTTCCCTAAACTCCTTATGACTCCCTAGTTATCACAGAAATAATTTTAATGCACCAAAACTTTGGTAATAACAAATATTACCATGCACTAGAGATAAATACCTTTATTTAAAATTTGTTGCCTTCACAACCTTTGAAATCGATAATTCCTTTGCCAAAAATCAATGCGCCTTCACACCTTCAAAATCGTCAATGCCTTGCCAAAAATCAATGCGCCTTCACACCTTCATGGGAGTCGAACTCTGTTCCTCTCACCTAGCGCTGTGAGGCGCTTACCATGTGGGTGTTAGCCCATATTGGGATTTAATCCCAAACACCCAACTTATCCTGCGCTCAAATCTGAAAACTCGAATTGCCTTTCTTAGAAAAATACTTTGCCCTTAGCGGGATTCGAACAACGAACCTACCTTGTGCAAAGTTCATGCGCTACCAACTATGCTATAGGAGTCCTACATGACGTCACTTTCCCACGTTGTTTACTTGACCTTGCTCTCAAATCGAAAGTTATTTATCCTTCTTTCTTCGTTGCTCCCCTTTCGATGACTCTCTCTCATGCGCTATGTCAAGTCTTAAATAAACAAAGGTTTTTCACCTTTTATTTATATGCACCTCCATGCCTTCGAATGACGTCGGTGAATCTTTATTTATCTCCCCAACCTTTGCACATCGGTGGATAATATAATTCAACTTTAGACCTTAGAATTATTAAATAAAAATTTAATAATTCACCTCTTAACTTTGAATTGGGATATCTCCTTCATTCTTTTGAATTTCGCCATGAAACTTTTTGCACCTAGGTTTTATTGGAAAACCTTTTCATCCATCATAATTTGGAGAAGTCTTAGCATAGTGGTTTTAATGAAAAACCCTTTCCAATGGTTTTAATGAAAACCCTTTCCGTTGGTTTTAATAAAAAACCTTTCCATCGATTTTAATAAAAACCCTTGCTGTTGGTTTTAATAAAAACCTTTACCATTGGTTTTAATAAAAACCATTAATATAATATTTAAAAAATTAAATATTATATGCCTCTTGTGCCACAAAACCCTGTATATATCCTTGCTCTCCAAAATATCATAAATGATTATTTATGAAGTGCTTTTGCCACCAAAACTCAATGTGATCCATGTGACATCAATGACAACACAAAATAACTCAAATTGCCAACAATCTCCCCCTTTGTCATTGATGGCAACACCTCTAATGCAAATCACCACAATCACTGCAAAAGCCATTTCTGAAAATCAAAGTTGCTCCCCCTGACTCAATACTCTCTATGGAGGCTGCTCCCCCTATCTCAATGCTCTCCCCTTACTCAAATCTCTCCCCTTTGACATCAATGGCAAAAGGGACACCTATGGGGCTAAAATATATGACTCTTAAGCTTAGCCCCCTACCACCTTCTCTCTTGAGGTGATTAATTTTGGGGTGGGAGTACATTTACTCCCATATTACATTGTTCCTTTCCTTTGTCAACTTCCTTCCACATCTTTCTGATATCCTTTTCTTGATGAGTTACTTGATCTTCTTGTCTTGAACCTGTTTGACCTTCTTGCCTTGAAACTTCTTGACCTTCTTGCCTTGAACCTATTTGGAATTGAGTCCTACACCATCTTGCAATATGTCCAAAGTTATTGCAATTAAAACACTTGATATTGTAGCCTTTGGATGGTGCCCATATCCTGAATTCTTTCTTGAAATCATTTCCATATCCATTCCTTTCCTGAACCCTGTATTGTGAAGCTCTATTTCCATAATCATTTTGACCATGACCTCTGAATTGTGTAGCTCTAAAACCAAAACCATATTGCTCATTTTCTTTGCACTGAGAAGCTCTATGACCAATCCTGTTGCATAAGAAGCAATGTCCCTGAAAACCATATCTTCTTCCTTTGAAGATCCTTCTAGTGAAATCAAACTTTTTCTTTGATCCATAGACCCTGCAATGTATAGCCCTGTGTCCAAATCCATTACAAGAAAAACAATGTCCTTGAAAAGCCCTTTGTTCATGCCTTGGTTCCTCATACCTTTCTTGACCTTTATCCTTGTGATCATCTTTGACTTGTGCATTGTATCCTTGATCCTTCTTTGTGGTATCCAAATCTTCTTCCTTAACTTCTTCCTTGCTTTCTTCTTCAAGAATTTCCTTTCCTTTTGAGTGTGATTCCCCAAACCTGAAATATGAGACCTTTGGTGCTTTGGAACCTTCCTCTTCTTTCTCTTCATTTGTGTCAAATAGTAAACTGGCATCCATCTCTATTGTCTCTGAAATACATGTTTCCTTCTCATCACAAATGTCTTGACCTTTTGAGTCGTGTGATGAATCAAACTTCTCAAGTATGGAACATCTTTCTTTCTTCTTCTTCAATTGCTCAGAAATAGTGATGCCAAGCTCTTTTGTTTCTTGAAGCTCTTTTTCCAAACCTTGAATGTGTCGATTAAGCATTACTTTGACCTTTTCATTTTCATGAACCTTATTTTCAAGCCTTTTGATTTTCCTTTTCAATCTCTTGATTTTATTTTCTTGTTTTGTGGATTCCTCTTCTTCATCATCACTATCACTAGAACTGTTGCTAGAACTATTGCTGGAACTGTTGCTTTCTTCTTCCATAAATAAAATTTTCTTATCACAATTGTTGTAGTAGGTGCAGTCATCATCTAAATGCCCAAAGTCTTCACATATGAAGCATTTTAGTATTCCTAGACCCGTCTTGTACCTATTTGCTTGCTCAATGGCTATAGCGAGTTCTTCATGTCGTTCTTCGATAGATATGTCCTCTTCTTTAACTTCAATACCTAGGAGTAGGTATTCTTGTATTTCTTCACTTATTCCAAAGAATGTACAATCTTCTTCATCTTCACTATCACTGAGATCATTATCTTCTTCTATAGCAAACAAACTCTCATGAATTCTTTGACTATGCATGTTTCCTTGATGTGTCATTTCATCTTCACTATCACTGAAGCCATTGCAATATCCTGATCTGTGATCTCTTTGACCACACACAAAGCACTGTTCTCTTTCACCTTCTATTCCTAAGAATAGATGTTCTTCCTTTTCATCATCTGACTTGTCTCTATCACTGTGATCTGAGCCATCATTTGCTTCTTCAATGTAGAAAGTTTTCTTAGTCTTACGAAAACTTTTCTTCTTCTCATGCTTGCTTTGCTTGTACCTGTCCTCTTTGTCATGCTTATGCTTTCCTTCTTCTTTTCTTATGTGACCCTATTTTTCATCATCACTATTTTCTTCATGTGGACACTTGTTTGCATAGTGACCATAATCACCACACTTGTAGCATTTGACTTTCTTCATATCCCTGTAATTCCTTGAGTCCTTTTTCCTTTTTGTGAAGTTAGCTTCCTCATCATTATCTGAATCTCTATCTATCTCTGGATCTTTCCCTTTATTTTTCTCTAAAGCCTTGAATGCAATTTCTTTCATTGGAGCCTGATGCTTATCTATCCTCATCTCATAAGTTGTGAGAGTTCCTTGTAGTTCTTCCATCGTCAGCTTGTCGATATCCATTGTTTCTTCTATCACTGAAACCTTTGCATCATACTTCATGGGAAGTGATCTCAAAACATTTTGAGTAACATCTGATTCTTTCATCTCAAATCCTAGGCCTCTCATGGTGTTAGCAATCTCATCAACTCGAAGTAAAAACTTTGCAATATCTTCAGAATCTTCCATTTTCAATTCCTTGAATCTTCTTCTATGAGTTTGTAGTTTTGCCAACTTTACCTTGGAATCTCCTTCATAGGTATTCCGCAACTTGGTCCACATTTCATTAGCTGAATTACATACCATGACCTTTGCAAAATCTATCTCATGAAGCCCACTCAGAATACAATTCATTGCCTTTGCATTGATCTCAACTAATTTCTTGATAGTTTCATCTATCTCAGGATCACCTTCAACCTTATACTCTTTTGCAACCATCTGCCATACCTCATATCCCTGTGATATCAAATAGTTCTTCATTCTCATGCTCCAAAAAGCATAATTGTTACCATAAAATAGTGGAGCCTTACTTGTAGATGATCCATTCTGTGAAGCCATATGTGTTCTTGTAGAATCTACCCTCAAGTTGTTAGCCTTTTCGAAGGAACCCACTCTGATACCAATTGAAGAACACAAGCTTATACTGAGAGGGGGGTGAACAGTATAGCGCCCACTTTTTACTTTCTTTCCAAACCAATATCAATTAGTGTCCTCAATTGCAATAACCAAATATAGCAGTGTGCATTAATAACATAGATAGCAATAGTAAGCAAGTGCACAAATCACCACACACAATTGAGACACAAGATTTAATGTGGTTCCCCCAATGTGGGGTAGTCCACAAGATAATCTCCTTATAATATTTCATAAAGAAATAGGGATCCTTATCCCAATACAAATGATTACTTTGATCTGCTCAAAGCTAGGTTATCCTGATCTGCTCAGGTGGGCTCCATTGATCTGCTCAGCTAGGCTCTCCACTGATCTGCTCAGCTAGGCTATCCACTAATCTACTCAACTAGGCTATCCACTGATCTACTCAACTAGGCTATCCATTGATCTACTCAGCTAGGCAACTGGTGTTGATGTGTTTTCTATTTCTATCCTATCTCTTTCACTGCTCACAAATCTGCCTCAATGCCTTCTCACAAGGCTCAAACAATCCTACTCAAATGCTATCCCAAATCTATCCTCAAAGCCTTCACAAAAGGCTCAAACAATCCTGCTCAAATGTTGTCCCAAATATATCCACAAATCTATCCCAAAAGCCTTCTCAAAGGCTCAACCAATCATGCACAAAAGCTGTCTCAAATATATCCAAAAATTCTATCCCAAAAGCCTTCTCAAAGGCTCAACCAATCATGCACAAAAGTTATCTCAAATCTATCCAAAAATTCTATCCCAAAAGCCTTCCCAAAGGCTCAACCAATGACTCTCAAGTAGCACTCAAATCTCAACCACAAATCAATGAAGGCAAGGCTCAATGATGAACTCAACAATGGATAACAAATGAATGATGACAATACTCAACAATGTGCTCAACAATGAATGGCAATGTACTCTTCAATGGATGACAACAATGATCCACAATGATCTCAACAATGTATGACAAATTATCTCTCAAATGGATGACAACAATGCTCAACAATGTACTCTCAAATGGATGACAACAATGCTCAACAATGTACTCTCAAATGGATGACAAATGATCTCTCAAATGGAAACCTCTCCAAGAAATAACAATGAGGACTTCAACCAACCAAGGACAATCTCCACAAGTGATAGCAATAGGTTCTCAATAATATCTTCCTCATGCAATGTCAATAAGCTCTCAAGAAACAAGCACAACTCCCTCAAGCAAAGAGCTCTCAAATAGCCAACAATGATCTCCTCAAATGAAAGGCAAATGTATCCACAAGTGACTAGCAAATGATCTCCTCAATGGTCTCAAATAGTGGCAATGTACTCAACAAGTAACCAACAATAATCTCCTCAAAGCAATAGCAAAAACCTCCTCAATAATGGCAATACTCTCAATGAACTCCACTAAAGCAATCATGGAACTCAAGTATCAATTTTATCCATAAAATTGATTTTCTAATCCATCCACTTCCTCTCAATAGCCAAGGCACATAATCAAGCAATTTGTCTTCAACTTCAAACCCTAACTCATGTGCATGTCTTCTAACTCAAGGTAGCAATTAACTAGGTCTCAAGTTCCTAGTTTAATTTCATAATTAAATCATGCACTAGGACATATAACAAGTTCAACACTTTTCAACCTTATGACTCCCTAATTTCATTAACATATACAACAAGCACCTATGCTTTTATTATTTAATTCCACACCTTATAACTCCACATACAACAATCACAAATATTTATTTCCACACCTTATATCTCCCTAATCACACACAACAATAACAAATATTTAATTCTACACCTTATAACTCCCTAAGCACATTAACACATACAACAAGCATTTATTTCCCTAAACTCCTTATGACTCCCTAGTTATCACAGAAATAATTTTAATGCACCAAAACTTTGGTAATAACAAATATTACCATGCGCTAGAGATAAATACCTTTATTCAAAATTTGCTGCCTTCACAACCTTTGAAATCGATAATTCCTTTGCCAAAAATCAATGCACCTTCACACCTTCAAAATCATCAATGCCTTGCCAAAAATCAATGCGCCTTCACACCTTCGTGGGAGTCGAACTCTGTTCCTCTCGCCTAGCGCTGTGAGGTGCTTACCACGTGGGCGCTAGCCCATGTTGGGATTTTAATCCCAAACACCCAACTTTAACCTGCGCTCAAATCTGAAACTCGATTTTACTTTCTTAGCAAAACACTTTGCCCTTGGCGGGATTCGAACAACGAACCTGCCTTGTGCAAAGTTCGTGCGCTACCAACTACGCTATAGGAGTCCTCCGTGACATCACTTTCCCATGCTGTTTACTTGACCTTGCTCTCAAATCGAAAGTTATTTATCCTTCTTTCTTCGTTGCTCCCCTTTCGATGACTCTCTCTCATGCGCTATGTCAAGTCTTCAATAAACAAAGGTTTTTCACCTTTTATTTATATGCACCTCCATCCTTCGAATGACGTCGGTGAATATTTATTAATCTCCCCAACCTTTGCACGTCGGCGGATAATGTAATTCAACTTTAGACCTTAGAATTATTAAATAAAAATTTAATAATTCACCTCTTAACTTTGAATTGGGATATCTCCTTCATTCTTTTGAATTTCGCCATGAAACTTTTTGCACCTAGGTTTTATTGGAAAACCTTTTCATCCATCATAATTTGGAGAAGTCTTAGCATAGTGGTTTTAATGAAAAACCCTTTCCAATGGTTTTAATGAAAACCCTTTCCGTTGGTTTTAATAAAAAACCTTTCCGTCGATTTTAATAAAAACCCTTGCCGTTGGTTTTAATAAAAACCTTTACCATTGGTTTTAATAAAAACCATTAATATAATATTTAAAAAATTAAATATTATATGCCTCTTGTGCCACAAAACCCTGTATATATCCTTGCTCTCCAAAATATCATAAATGATTATTTATGAAGTGCTTTTGCCACCAAAACTCAATGTGATCCATGTGACATCAATGACAACACAAAATAACTCAAATTGCCAACACTTGCTGGTCTTCTTTTGAAATCTCTCGCCATAAAGGATATTCTTGCATGTCTAGTGGTAGGATGACACATGAGTTTCTAGAGGCTGCTTACCCAAACTGATACAGAAAATAATGAACTCTACTAATTTCGCTATGATTTTTGTTTGGGATGATCCTCCTAAAATGGAAAATTTTTAGTTATCACCAAAAAATCTCTTTAGCTTTTGTTAAGAGTGAGGTTAGACTCAGATATCACCAAAAATGTTCCAGAATACTCATCATGGACCATCTTCTTATTAGGTTATTAGCCTACCTACATGAAAGGAGAGTCTTCATTCCTATCTTTGTCCTTTGGAGATATCTTTTTGGTGAAATTTGACATGGCATCTTCTTAGTCTATCATGGATTGTGCTCCCCTAATTCTTGGTATAGGCCCTTGATCTTCTTATGGGGTGCAATCTATCTGGGTTGTAGTGATTTATCACTACAACACCATAAAAAAAAATAAAGATATACCCACTAGTAGACCATCTACGATCCACATCTCTAACCTAATATACATCTACAAATCAATGTATATCCACTATATTTCTCAAAGTATGTCCTCGATATAAAATACAATAATATAAAGTGTCATGAAGATATCTAAATATTCTTCATCGTAGTATAATGCTCCTTTTCCATATTGAACATACACCTTTGTAGAACTCCCAGTGCTTGGGTAATATCTAGTTTGGTGTAGACCATAACAAACATTAGGCTACCAATTGTACTTGCGTAAGGGATGTGGCCCATGTAATACATATCACTTGGTGTTAAAGGGAATTGATTAACCCTTTTTTTTATCTTATAGAAAGGGTAACACTAGTTTATAATCATGCATCTTAAACTGATGTAAAATAGAGTTAGCATACTTCCTTTGACTAACCCAAAGTTTTCTATTAGCTCTAACCCTCCTAATCTCTATTCCTAAGATAAAATTATTTTACCCCATGTCCTTTATATCAAATTCAATGGAAAGATAAGTTTTAAGATTCCTAATCATATCCTTACTATTACTAAAAAGCATTTCATAGATATAAAGTGAAATAATAATAAATTGATCACCATATTGTTTGAATTATACATAGTGATCAAACTTAGGTCTAGTATATCCTAACTTCAAAACATATGAATCAAACTTTTGATACATCTATGGGGATTGATTTAGACCATAAATAGACTTCTTCAATCTAGAAACCAAGTATTCCTTACCCTTCACTATGAAGTGCTCTTACTATGTCATATAGATATACTCCTCCAAATACCCATGCAAAAAAGTTGTCTTCATATCCATCTATTTATCCTCAAGGTCAAATACAACAACAAAAGTTAACAAAAATCTAATAGATGTTAACTTTACAACAAGAGAGGAGATCTCACAAAATCAATTCCCTCCACCTAGGAATATCCCTTAGCCACTAACATTTCCTTGTACTTTTAAATCTTACCAACATAATTAAAATTCTTCTTGGAAACCCATTTGTAGGTAATAGGTTTCCTAGCATAGGGAAGCTTCACTAAGTCCCATGTATTCTTCTTCCATGGACTTATTCTATGACTTCTTGTGTATAGGCTTCATTACCTCCTTCACAGTTCTAGGATCATCATAATTAGTAGACAAAGTACAAATACATATAAAATCAGGTAGGCTATATCTATCAAGTTGAATTCTCTATCAAGTAAATCTCCTCAAGAGTGGCATTTGAGGTTTTTTTCTTCTTCCTCAAAACTCTCTAAATCAACCTTATCTTCAAATCCATCCTAAACCTTTGTTTCAACCTAAGGTGTAGGAACCTTAGTATTTGGCTTCAACTGCATCACTTATCTAGGCATGTGACCCTTTTATGGCATGGATTTATGGTTAAAATGTCTAAAAATCTATTTTTATCCTAACCACACTATTAGGGGTATAGCTTTGTGCTTGGGACTCTATTTTGATCTATTCAAAATGCATTGGAAATCTTAGAGTAAGATCTATAACCTTTGATGATCAACTACATAGAAAAATGTTGTAGAGGTTCTAAAAAATGCAAAATAAAATAGTTATTAAAAATATTAATTTTTTATTTTTAGATTTTTGTAGCCAAAATGTATCTCTAGCTATGTTGACACATTAGTAGAAGATAAAACCAAAAGGACAAGTCACATGTATGTAATTTTTATTTAATATGTACTTTGTAACTCATAACTTTCCAATTGGGACTCAATTTTGATCCATTCCACAAGCATTGTACAAATTTAAGAGAAAAATAATTTTCTTAGGCAACTATATTATAGAAGGTTGGAAATAAGATTGTTGACACATGGAATAAGACCACTAGAAGGCAATCCACTTAGATGTATAGAGTGATTAAGGTAGGACAACTTGGTCACCAAGGGGAATGGCTCACGAAAAAATAGATAAAGAAATAATTTATGCACTTGATGTCAAACATTGATGTAATAGGGACCATTGCTTTTCAAGGTGGATGAATGATCCAGACATGTGACCTTTTCGTAGAATGGCTTTATGCTAAAGAATTCCCAATTTTTTTAACTATACTATTAGGGGCATAAGTTTTTGCTCAAGACTCTATTTTGATATGTTCTAGAAGCATTGGAAATATTAGAGAGAGAATGATAACTTTTACAAGAAGCTCTATCATAGACAGTTACCAACATGTTTGTGAAAAAATACTCTAGAGGAAATCTAGCATCTTCATCTGAAAGATATTACCACTTGATGAGGAACTCTTTCACTTGGCAAGACTATAGATTACAAACCCGAGATTACAACATTATCTCTTATTATAGTCAACTCGTCCCTCTTCATTCAGTTCTAGAAACATTGTTTGGTATTGTACTTTTTGACCAATCACTTGCTTAAGACAAGAAACATAAAAAATAGAATGGGTTCTGGAAGTAGGAAGAAGTTCTAACTGTTATGCAACCTTCCTAATTCATGAATCACCTTGTAAGGACCATGGAAATTGGGTGTCAAATTTTCACTGGTTTTGGTCTTCAAGAAAAACAACTTAAATAGTTGGAGATGAAAAAAGATCATATCACCCACCTCAAATTATCATTCCAAGTGGTATAAATCATGTTGCTTTTTACAATTTTGGGTCTAAAAAAGATTGTATTTAAGGAGTTGGTGGATCATTTGACATTGTTGGATGAAATTGACTACTTGAGCCATTATGGAGGAGCCCAAAATATAGTCTACCACAAATGGAGGATTTAAGCCATACAATGCTTCAAATGGGGACGTCTTGAGGAGAAAATGATAAGAAGTACTATACCACCCTTTTGATAAGGGAAATCATTTAAACTTGTTGATATTGTTTGTTCTAGGTAAAGGATCTAAGGTATATACCTAGGTATTTATTCATATTCTCAACTTAGCCATCCAACTAAGGGTGATAAGAAAAGCTTTGTTAAGTTGTCTACAATTGATAGTGAGAAAGTCCTTTTAAAACTTGCTAGTGAAAATGGGATCATGATAATAGACAATAGACTTGGATAGATCATGGAATTTGAAAATAAAACCGAGGAATACCTTGGTTACCTTGTTGGTATTGAATGGGTGTTGCAAGACACAAAAATGGGCACACTTTGAAAGGTGATCCATCATCATAAAAATATATGTTTTAATCTTTGACTTGGAAAGAACTTCATTGAAGTCCATGGATATTTGCTTCCATTAGAAATTAAAGATAGAAAGGAACTACAACAATCTTGGAGATTTATATTTTTTCCTTGTTCCTTTTGCACACCTCACATTTGGCCATGAATTGCTTGATATGTGCTTTCACACATTTCCAAGAAAATGACCAACTTAACACCTTTATAGGTTTTAAGAACCCAAAATGCCCTACTAATGATGAAGCATATAATTCATGAAGGATGTTGTTCTTACCCTTGGAAGACTTAATGACATAAATGTGGTCCTTCTTTTTGAGAATCTAGTTAACCGAAAAGAATAAATAAGTGGGTGGTTTACCATCTTGTACATCATGAATCAAACAAACACTCTCAGGATTTGATTGCCATTCATCTTGAAGTTGAAATACCACTAAGGAAGGGGGTTAGAGAGTATTCATATCAATAGATTCTTCATATTTGCAAGAAAGGGTATCTACCACCATATTATCCTTCCCTTTCTTATATTCAATTATAAAGTCGTAACCCAACAACTTGGCCAATAATTTGTTTATTTTGGACAAGAGAGATATCGTTCCAAGAAGTACTTAAGACTACTTTGATCTATTTTGATAATAAAACATCAACCCAACAAATAAGACCTTTATTTCTCCATTGCATACAAGAAAGCTAAAATATTCTTCTTATAAGTGGAACAACCTAGGTTCTTGCCAAAGAGTTGTTTGCTCTTGAAATTCAAAGGGTGTCCTTACATCAAAATGATCCCAATATTTGTTCAAGAAGCATCACCCTCAATGACAAATGACCCATTGAAGTTGGGAGTGCTAAAACAAGGATGGTGCACATGGTCTCCTTTGAGGTGTTGAAAGCTCTAGTAGCCTCATTGGGTCTGACAAAGTATCCTTCTTGGTAAGAATCATCAAGGGTAATATTTTATAATTGTTGATAAAATTCCTATATTACCTTTTGAAACCTAAAAGTTCCCATAAACTCTTGAGAGATTTAGACTTTGGCCAATCCTACATGGACTTGATCTTGTTAGGGTCCAATTTAACACCTCATAAGACACAATGTGACCTAAGTACTCCTTTATACACTCCAAAAAAACATTTGGACCATTGAACATAAAATTGTTCCTTTGTAAAAGGTGGAGCACCTGTTTGACATGAAGCTAATGGGCTTCCCAAGACTTACATAAACTAGGATATTATCAAAAAAGACATAAATTTACAAAGAAGATGATGAAAGACATAATTCACTAAAATTTAGAAATTGGAAGGTGCATTAGTAAGACCAAGAACTCATAATGACCCTCATGTGTATGGAAAGTAGTTTTGGAAACACCATACTCTCTAACCCTAACTTGATGAAACTCAAAACACAAGTCAAACTTGTGAAAAACTTTACGCTATGCAATTCATCTGTTAAATCATTAATAAGTGGAATAGAAAACTTATATTTGACCATAATCTTGTTGAGTGGATGAAAATTATGGTACATTCATAGAGAATTGTCCTCACGTCAAACCATGACCACCAAATATGAATAAGGATTGGTATTAGGACGGATGATACCTTGCTCCAAAATATCTTGAATTAATTTTTTTAATTTTAGAATTATGAGGTTGGGAGTAGCAATAAGGACAAACATTGGGTGGTTGACTTCTTGAATTAAGGTGAATAGCTTAATCATTAGTCCACTTAGGTGGAAGAACTTTAGGTTTGTTGAAGTCTGAAGCATATTTATCAATAAGAGACTACATATCAAAAGGAAGGACATGAGGTGATTACTCGATGACCATGACTTCCATGTAATAAAATTGAAAAAATAAGCTTTTGTTACCCTTCTTCAATATTTTTTCCATTTGATGGAAGCTAACAATCTTGAAAGGTAGGGGTATACCTTGGAGATGGATGACCTTACCATTTTTTGTCCATTGTAGAAAGTTGTAGGTTTAAAGTAACATCTTCTAATTGAGATGACCATTTAGCTCCAAAGATAACATTTACACTACCCAAATCCATCCAATAAATCTTATTAACCTGGATACAAGAACCCATTTAGTTGCATACATTAGCAATACAACTCACACATTGAGCCTTATTCCCATCAATAATCAACACATGAAATTTATCTTGTTTCAAATTATAAATATACAACCCTAGGATTTTGGTCTGTCTTATTGTTAATGAAATTGTGACTATTGCTGGAAACAATTAACACATTTGACTCATTCTCTTTTTATAAAGCCTTGAATTTTGATAGTATGATGAACTTGTGGTTCAATGAAAGTAAATTTTGAAAAAGCTATAGTATTTATATCTTATATAAGCTCCTCGGTTTTTATTAAAATCTAAATATTACCCAATATATCTGCAAATTAATAACATAGGATTTGGGAGATTCTAGTACCTCAGTTTGGAAGGTACTAGATATTTCTCAATTTGAAAACTAATTATTACCCAATATTTACACAGTTTACGTCATCAAGATAGAACACAAAGTAAAGGTAATTTTATCATCCTATATATCCACACTCACGATAAGATTCTAGTACCTTCAATATATCCACACTTTTAAGGATAAGATTCTAGTACCTTCAATCATTTGATTAACCTATTTCGCTTAAAATTCTTTGTCAACGGCTTTCATTTGAAGTAAAACTTTTATTAATGTTATTCTTAATCTTGTCTCAGTTGTCGTAAAGTAGAACAAAAGCGGATAATAAATTAGAGCAAAGCTTTAATAATCTTTACTAATTTAAATTTTTACATTAAAACATTTATTAATATTATTGTAGAATAAAAAATGTCACGTGGGAATAATACAATGGTTTAAACTTCCTTTTTTGGGGAGTCCAAAGTTTAAACTTCTCTTTTTTTTGGGGAGTCCAAAGTTTAAACCGTAACATATGTGTGGAGTTGTGTGTTAAATTCTTTGTTGATAAGATCAGCTTTCCTCCTCACCAGAGATTGATGAGGATGTCCAACCTTAAAAGTTGGTGGTAGAGGTTTCTCACACTAATTAAATCTTAAAAATATATAATAAATTAGAACTACACAAATAAAATTTAAGCATACTTTATCATGATTGCATAACTATATTACAACAATTTAATAATTATACAAATATCTTTTAAAAAAAATTTAAATCTAAAAATACAACTTACTAAACTTAGTATACCTTAAAATTAAAATTACGGTAAAAACATTAGACAACTTAAAAGGTCACACGTTAAATTTCAGGTCTACTAGAAGCAATACTCCTTCGTTTAACTCTAAAAAACACCAATACTAGCTCCGTTCTCAGCCATAAACATTAGTGTTGAGTATCACTTTTTTAGATAACTTAAAAGGTCACACGTTAAATTTCAGGTCTACTAGAAGCAATACTCCTTCGTTTAACTCTAAAAAAACACCAATACTAGCTCCATTCTCAGCCATAAACATTAGTGTTAGTATCACTTTAGATTTAGTTTTTTTTTTTTTTTTTTTTAATTTTATTTTAAAATAATTATTTGAACTTTTAATGTTTGTTTGTTTTTCTGATGCTTTTAGCGGTGTAAAAGGTTTAAAATGATTGTGGTATGGTGGTTATAAAGGCGGAGTGTGCGGAGAATTGCTTGGCGGGTCTCTTAGACGGACAACGCAGAATACTGTGATGGTCATAAAAGTCGGACAACTAACCCGGAATCGTAGTAACTACCGATTCCACCATGTAAATTCAAAAAAAAATATTTGAAAAAATAAATAATTTATTTGTTGTTTAATTAAAATTATAAAAATATTACAGGAGGTTCAAGGTTCAAACCGTGGCGTGGGTGATGAACCGTGGCGTGGGTGAGTGTGTGAGAGGGTGGGTGTGTGTCTCCCTGGTGGAGTTGTTGTAACAGGTTGGGGGATTCCTGGTCAAAACCCCCATCTCAAAAAAAAATTATAAATTTTTTTTTCTATAAATTTGTAATAATTAACATTAAATAATATAAAGGTCCGAGGTGTAGACCAATTGGTTCATCCAAACCCCATAAGGGGGCAGAGGTCCAAGGTTCAAATCTCGAGCCTTGCCGGATTGAACGCTTGTCCCTTTCTTGGTGCTTTCAACGACGTAAAAGGTTTAAAATGATTGTGGCATGATGGTTATAGGGGCGGACTCTGCGAAGATCTGTGTGGTGGCTTCTAGGGCGGACAACACAGAATACTGTGGTGGCCATAAAAAGTCGGACAGCCTGCCCGGATTCGTGGCGGCTACCGATTCCACCATGTAAATTCAAAAAAAAAAAAAAACATTAAATAATATAAAATTCAATTAATTAAGGTTTTAAGTGTAATTGTGCAACAAGTGAGAGAGCCAAGAGTAAGTGCAGCATCGAGTAAGAACCAGAGCCAAGCCAGGAGTAAGTGCAGCAGCGAGTGCAATCGCAAGCTGGGAGTAAGTGCAGCAACAAGTGCGATCGCGAGCTGCGAGTAAGTGCAACAGCGAGTGCAAGTGTGATGTAGGAGTAAACGAGTATAAGCATGATTTGGGAGTGAATGCAACCAGAAGCAAGTGTGAGTAAGTGCAGTCAAAAGCTAGTGCAAGTAAGTGTAGCTAAAAGTGATTGCGAGCGTGAGTCAGAGTAAGTGTAGCAGTGAGTGCGAGTTGAGAGTGAATGAGATCAAAGAGGGAGTGCAAACTAAGATTCAATCATGGCATAAGAGCAATGGGTTCATCCAAAGTGCATCAATGCTTCAAACACTTATCATGAATGCATGGAACATTATCTCCAAAAAATATTGAAGCCAAGGAACGCCGATAAAAGGAAGAGACAAGGGCAATTGTGAGCGAAGAGGGAGTGCAAGCTAGGAGTGAGTGCAAACCAAGAGCAAGTGCAAACCAAAAGGAAGTGCAAACTAAGAGGGAGTATGAGCTGGAATTCAGTCATGACAAAAGATCAATAGGTTCATCCGAAGTGCATTAATGCTTCAAACCTTTACCACGAATGCATAGAACATTTTTTCTATAAAATTGTTGAAGCAAAGGAATATCGAGAAAAAGAAGAGAAATGAACAATTGTGAGAAAGGATGGAGTACAAGCTAGGAGCAAGTGTGAGGTAAAAGAGAGTGCAATCCAGAAGCAGCAATGAGTGCGAGCAAAGAGGGAGTGCAATCCAAGAGCGAGCCTCATTAGCTATTGTGGAAGGAAAGTCATTTGAAATCCCTAATGGGAAGTTAAAATGCCTTAGCTAGAAATCAAAATACCCTAGTTCGAAGTATGGAGGTCCAAGTTGGAGATAAGCAAAAGAGAGTACATGGCAAGTTTGATCTATCATCTAGGTAGAAAATGTTACACCAGAAGTAAGTATCAAGGATGAGATGATTGAGCATGATATAATGGCCGTTAAAAGTATAGGGCTAATATGTAAGTTCCATAGATCATGGCTAGGATTTTTGGAGATTCAAAATTGGATCAAGTGGAAGTGGGATTGAATTCAAATTATTCTGACTTTTCTTCCTAAAGGTTTTTTCTTCATCATCTTTTCTAGTTTAGAAATTAGGGATAGAATAATGGTTGGTGGCCCATGGATTAGGGGAAGAGATGCACTTTACTTGAGACCATGGAATGAAATTTTTTCTGTTGATATAAGCTTTTAAGTAGCTAGCTTCAAATGTGGGTTAGGATTTTTGGACTTCCATATCAGCTTATAAATAAAGATATTTTGAAAAATATTGAAAATACCCTAGGAGAATTTATCAAGGAAGGACCAACAACTAAGGAGCAAAAACATGCTATATATACTCAAATATGTGTTGCTATGGATATTTCAAAACCTTTGCCACAATCCATTAAGATTAAATCTAAATCAAGAGAATGAGATCAACAAATAGATTATGAAAATATTGCATTTCGTTGCCACAATTATTTTGAGATTGGACATATGGAAAAAGTCTAAAAAATAAAAACTATGAAGAAAGAGAATAAATTCTAGCCATGAGATAATCTTTAAGACGAAGCAAGGAAATCATACAATATTAGATCAAAGATATTCCTCCAAAAGAAGAGGCAAATAAAGCCTATCTACAATATCATTTGGCAAGTTCAAAAGGAATTAAAGATGCAAAAGAAGATGTGGAGATAAAACCCAAAACAAAAACAACAAAAGAGGTCAAGTTTATTCTAGGTAAATCATCTTCATTTTCCTCAAGTAGTATAGAATCCTCTTCAAATAATAAAAGTGAAAGTGATGAAGAGGTTATCCCTTGCACTTTAAGGTTTCAAGAGCAGAATAATATAGAAATGAGGTTGGAGGAAACTCTTAACAATTTAGGGTTTTTAGGGTAGAATAAGAAGGTAATTCCTACATAAAAACATCCATGCACTTTAGGTTTTCCAGGGCAACATAAAGAAGATTGTGCTTTTAAGGTTATTCCTTGCAGTTTAGATCCTTCAGAACAAGTAAAAGATGAGTAGTGTGAGAAGATTGAAGAATTTGATGAAGAGGAAAGTATTGTTGGGAATGAAAAAAAAAAGAAAGGAAGACCCAAAAAGTAAATATTGATATGGAAAAACAAAAGTAAATATCACAAGTGTTAACAAGAAGTGGGGCTAAACCCACCAAAAAAATAACAATGAAAATAATATCTTGGAATATTAGGGGAATGAATAAGAACCCTAAAAAAATGTATTAAGAAATTATGAGGTTGTTATAGACAAGATGTTTTTGAATATATAAGCTGGGCAACAAATATTTTAGCCATTTGCAGTATTGAATTTTATTCTGATAGAATTTTAAATTTTAAAGGCATTTGATATAAAAAGAGTTGATTGTGAAAACTTAACAGTTTGAGGAAGATAAAGAATATTTTTGATAAAAAGATAAATGAAAAATATTTGCGATAGAAAAACAAAGTTAGATATGTCTTAATTAACTTTTTAAAAAACACAATGAAAACAATGTAATATTTTGTTTTTGTAACAGGAGTGATTCCCAATAAAAACAATGCTTACCTTATTTTTAAAAATCAATTAATTAAATTTTATGAATAAAATTAATTTTAATCTCGTATAATTAGTATATTAGAGTAAACATCTAATTTAAATCAGGATTGCAACAATCCTTTAGATTTCAAGCAAAGAGAAACATTGTCATCTTTAAAAAAAAGTAATGATTGATATTTTAAAATTGAAAAAGTAAAAATTTGTTTTGGTGGGACAGCGTAGTAGTCAGGGTTTTGGTTTCTCTATGGGAGATTTAAGGTTCAAACTACATGTGTAATTCTACATGGTTAAGGTTTTGGCTTTTCTATGTGAGGTTCAAGTTCAAACCATGGCATGCGTGATTCTGCATAGTTTGAGCTTTAATTATCGTGTACATCATGGAGAATCACTTGTTCCGACATAAATCTGCATAGTTTGAGCTTTAATTTTTGTGTACATCATGGAGAATCACTTGTTCTGACATAACAATATGCATTGTGTGTAATTGTACATGGTTAGGGCTTTGGCTTCTCTATTTCAACGTAACATTATGCATTTTGTGTAATTTTGCATGGTTAAGAATTTGGGTTCTTTATGGGAGGTTCAGATTCAAACCACAGACTATGTAATTATGTATGATTTAAGCTTTAATTTTTATATATATCATAAAAATCACTTGTTTTGACATGACGAGAAAGTAAAATTTTTATTAGAATAGAACCTTCAGCACTTAGTTAAGAAAACAGAGACCCAATGTCTCATGGGGCCATTTATACAATACTGCTTCAGAAAAAAAATATTGAATTTTAGAATCGATTTTATTTTTATTATAATATATTTTTTTATATTTAATTTATAGGATTGTAAGATATGAAGTGTGAATTTCTTTTAATAATTTAAATGGATTTTAAGTTAAAATTTTTAGAATTTTTTTTGATGAAAGGTCATTTTAATTATAAAAATAAAAGTCTTTTACAAACCAAAAAAAAGAGTGTGGGTGGAGAAAAAATCACACCCCAAATGCCACTAACTTATTCTAATAGCGGATAAAGAAAAACAAACTGTATCATACGAGCACCACGACCATCAACAACGAACTAGAAACATTCTATAGCCAGAAAGGTTTATGGGATCTGACAACTAGTTTTTGCCATAAGGAGAAAGGTGTATGGTCCAGAACAACATCATATGTAGCCTTGTCAGCATTGGACAAGCGAAACATCCTTTTAAAATTATTCCAAGGAATCTAGTCTCTATTTTATCTGGAGTAAAAATCTGTAATGGCGGAAATGCCCCGCTTAGAAAATTTCTGGGCATGGACCCAAAGAACTTGGCCCAACGACTTACCTTGAAGCTTGAATATAGGGGACCACCAGACATTGAGAATATTAATGGAAAGGCCTTTATGTGAATGGACCCCCTTCTAAACAATCCAAGGGTTTAATTGTTGCCAGGCCTTCCATATGATTTTGATGACAAAGAAGCCAGGGATTTTAATGAAAATTGGGGCTAGCACTAGAGAGGGTAAATCCATTCCTGCCTAGGCTCGAAGATTGAGGGGAAGCCCAGCCGAGATGCAATGTATGATAAGAACTTTTCATGCTTCATGTCCTTTGAGATCCCGCACGATCCATTTAGCATAGAGGGCTAACCCTTTATGCTTACAGTCCAACAGACCCATACCACCTGCTTGCCATGGGAGACTAAAAATATCCCAAGCCACTCTGTGAAAGCCCTTTCGCTCAAATCCACTAGACCACAAAAAATCCCGTAGTAATTTTTTAAGTTGTTTGTAACAAGCCTGGGAAGGGACCCAACAAGACGAGTAATAAACATGCATGGAAGCCAAAAATTTTGAGCAAATTTGAAATTTTCTAGCAAGAGACAACTTTTTAGCATTCCACTATTCCAACATGCTTTCTACTTTTTTGATGATATAATACCATAATTGGGAAGGAGAACCTTGAAAGGCAAAAGGAATACCCAAGACTTTGAAGACTTCTCCAGGCTGAATCCAACTCCACTGTACATGTTGAAGCCAGTGGGGAAGAGGCTGTAGGGATTACCTGTAACATGAGGTTTTCCTCAATTTGATACTAGGCCCAGAGGCTTTGCAAAAAATATCAAGACAAGACAGAGCTTCAGAAATAGATTGTTCATCCTTATTCAAAGTAAGAAAGGATTCATCAGCAAAATTGCCATTAATGAGTTGACCAGCATTCCCAGGAAGGGAAATACCCCGAAGCATCCCAAGAGAAGCACGATGAGCCAAAAGATAACCAAATGCTACTACTGCTAAAATGAATAGCGAGGATGCCAAAGGATAACCCTGCCTTACTAACCTATGCAAGCCAATAGCGTCATTTTGAAACTTGTTGAGAGAAAGCACAGCTGATGCATCTTGAAAAAGTATTTTAACAGAGGAAATAAACTGAGGACCAAAGCCAAGAGCTTCCAACATGAAAATAATGAAAACCCGCTCAATTCGATCATAAGCCTTTTCAAAGTCAAGCTTGAGGAAGAGGGCCTATTGACTGGACCTGCGAGCCCATTCCATCCCTTCCCAAATAGCGAGAACGTTGTCCAAAATATATCAATTTTAGATAAAGCCAGTTTGCTCAGGCCTCACAATAGAGGGAAGCAAGGGCTTAATCCGTAAAGCAAGCGCTTTGGCAATGATCATGTAGCTGACATTAAGCAAAGTTATTGGCCTTCAATTTGTAATAATTTTTGGATCCTCAAACTTTGGAATAAACTTGATATTTCCCTTATTGATAATAACACCTAAGGAGCCAGATTGTAGGGCTTCTAAATATACTTTATGCAAGTCAGGACCAACAAACTCCCAACAAGTTTTGTAAAATTCGTAGGGGAAGCCATCAAGCCTTGGGGCCTTTGTGTCTACCATTTGAAACAGGGCATCTACAAGATCCTACTCTGATAAGGATCATTCACATTCGTTCTGTTGTGGTAGGGAGAGGTAAGTTGGGATAACCTCTATATAATATTGAAGGACTAATTCTCGTTCAGGGGTGTACGACTGGGTAGCAAAAAAATGAGAATAATGTCATGTAAATTCAGCTGCTATCTTATGAAAATAGGTGGTGCGAACCCCATTAACCACTAAAGATTTGAATTGAGTGGAGTGACGTGGAGGTCGGAGCCTCTGGAAAAACTCTGTAGAAACACGGTCACCCAATTTGAGCCAATGTAGTCTAGATTTAATCTGAGCCCCTATGACCTCGTACACTTTAGCCACTTTGAGCTCATGCCAGAGCTGAGAGACATGGAATTGAATGGCAGAGTCAAAAGGAGAGGCCTCAAGACAAAAGGAGGCCTATGCAAGCTCATTACGCAGAGCAGTATTAGAGCGACGACGCAGCTGCACCACCTTCTTCTCCAGGTTTTTGAGCAGAGTAGTGGTACAAAAAATGGCATCATTCCACCACTTAATACATCCTGAATCTCCATTGGGTCTGGGTACAATGTTCCATATCCTTTGGATGTAAAAATTAGTGGCTTCTTGTTGCAAGAAAGAAGTGTTAAGAAAAAACTGAGCATGAGTAGGCCATTGATGGGTGGAGGAAACATGAACATAGAACACAATGGGGGAATGATAGGACAGGACCATACCAAGAATGGTTTCAACAAAAGGGATTGAAGGAATCCAACGAGAAAAAGAAAACTCGCGTTGGTCTGACAACATAGCCCTATCCAACTTTTTTAAAACTCTTGCGGGGCCTGATTGAAAATTAGACCACGTGAACCACAAATGCTCGAGAAACTGACCCGAAGAGAAACAACCATTGGGATTTAAGACCTCTAGTTTATTTTTCATAAAATACCAAGCATGTCGCTCTCCCAAGGCCCACCTATTAGGAAGCTAGCCCATTTTATCATAAGGCTTCTCGACCATATTGAAATAACCACACATCAGCCAGACTGCGGTAGGTAAGGATAAAGCACACCATATCCACAGCGCACATCTATCTTGGACCTCATTAGAGGCATAAATATTAATAATACTGAATGAAAGATCGTCAACTTTGAGCATAATCCAAACCGTGTGGTGAGAGGGGTCAGAACCCCATGTGACAAAATTGCTCGCCCACCTATTTTTAAGCAAAATGATAGCACCTTTGCTGTTGTGATTGTGGTTGGTAGCGTACATCTGACTACCAGGCCGTAACATAGAACAAGTAGATTGTAAATTAAAACTTGCCACTTTGACTTCTTGTAAACACACAAAATCTGGATGACCATAGATACTAGAATAAATAGTGAGCTCATCCTGAACCATGTAACGATGAATATGATCCATCAACCCATGCACATTCCAGGAGAGAAACAGCATAAAAAAAGAGTCAAGTTGCATATCCCCACTGGCCTCAGTCGCATTATCCGACAAGTGATAGGGGTTATTCTTGAAGGCATCCATGGTGGTGGAGGAGAGATAAGTTTACCGTCACTTGTCTAAATGAGCAAGCCGCTCACCTCATAGGGGGCTATGGGACCACCATCCTAAATTCTAAGAGAAACTTCCTTCGGCCCCTGCCTCGTCTGGAGAACCCAAGGGTATAGTGGACCGCATCCCTTCATCGTGGTCTATAGACTCGATGACCAGAGGAGGAGAGTGAACAGGGGTTGACTCCATAACCAACGACTGCATTGGAGGCTTAGGTGCTAGGGCCTGAGCATGTGTGGCCACTGTGTACCCCATCTGAGCAGGCTTGCTACCTTTCCCTTTATTGTGAAAAACCTCAGTCCATTCACCATATTTTTATGGAGGGTACGGGGAAGTGGGAGATAATACAACACCAAATTTTGGGGTAGCCACCTTGGCCTTGAATTTTTCAGCCATAAAGGGGTAGTCCTTAATGTAGTGGGAGGATGACTAGCAATGGTAACATGTATTAGGGATGTTGATATACACCACCTGCTGATGAATACGGGTAGAACCAACCTGAATGTTGATATACTCCTTTAGGATTTTAGCTAGGTCAACATTGATACACATTCTCCTGCTAAGGCAGACTGACATGAATCGAGAGGGTTCATCACAAACAAATTCACCAAGGATGGACACCAAGTTTTTTAGAAAGGGCCAGCATGTAGTGGGGAGGTTCAGGAGTTCTACCCAAATAGGCACAACCAGGAAAATATAATTAGAAATCGTAAAATCCCCGCTCCACAATTGGAAAATGAGCAGTGAACTATTAATGTAATTAGGACCCTTATTGAGGACCTTCTGGGCTTGGTCGGGACTACCAAAATGGAAATGAAAAAACCCTTAAAGATATTTTGGACATGGTCAACTTGAATCCCATACGGACGCCAATACTGCTCAATCCAGTTCCTAAGGACATGCTCAGGAGGAATTCGACCCAAAAAATACCCTATAAGAGTATTGTTTTCAAACCAAGAACATGCCTGATTGAATTCATGTAGAGGAATCACAAAGTCAAGTTTAGAAATACCTCATGGTACACCTTGAGAACAAATTTCCTAGGCCGTTTTTTCACCTCCGGAGCCATTCCTCTCACCGTAAGCTTCCAACGAAGTCGAGGGAGGAGAAGCCGACATAATAACACCACGGAGCAAGCACAACACGAAGGCTGGCACAAGCTCCCCAAGAATGAACAGAAACTACCAAAAACCCTAGGACAACACGCAAACCGACATGCATGCAGCCCTTTTAGAACTTTTTTTTAATTTAACATTCAATTTTTTTAGGCTATAGAGTTATATACCTTCTTTTAAGCGTATATTTTCTTTTAATAAATTATATATGATTTATTTGTTTGAAAAAGTTTAAAAGTGGTATACATCGAAGATCATCTTTCTCGTGAATTGAACTTGGATCTATGTTAGAAGAGTTCAATGTCTTTTGTCATTGTAGTGTTCCTATATGTTGAAACTATATATGGCTTTTATTGAGGTCACTCTTATCTAAATACTTAAATATTACATTTGTTGTTAGGTTAATTAGATCATATTTAGCTTGTTTTTTTATCAAAGATATTTTTCATTATCCTCGTGTTGTGGTCTACCAACAAGGACGCCACTTGCATTATCGATGATGTGACCCGGGTTCAACCTCCACGACGAATATGCATATGTATAAGAAGTATTTACTCAATAAAAAAAAAGATATTTTTCATTTTTTTTTTCTATCAAATATATTCTTTATTTTCCTCAAGTGTTATGTTTTCACAATCAACTTTTTGACATCATTTTCATTAAGAAATTAAATCTCATTTGATTAGTTGCCTCATAATATTTAAATTTCACTAAGACAATCAACACCATTATTGGCTAGATTATTCACTACCCAAATACTTTCTCTAGATTTATGCTCACATTCCAAAAGATTACCTCCAATTGTATATGATGAACATCAACACTAATACTATTATTTATCCAATCTCCACATCCATTTTATTATAGCGTTAATGATAATTTGTGAATCCTCCTCAAATAAAATATATTTCCATCCTTTTTTCATTGTAATTTTTATCCCTATAAGAAGTTCCCTTGCCTTTGCATAGTTATTAATTGAAGTTCCATATGATTCTAAGTTAGTGAGGAGGCTTTTGTCTCTATTATTTTAAAAAATATTACCTCCAACAACCTTTCATGGATTTCCTTTAGAAGCACCATTAAAATTAATTTTCACAAATCCAATTTCTAGATATTTTTATTTTACCATAGATGAAATAAAATCATTTGTTTCAATGTCATTGTCACAAGAAACTCTTATATGTATACTCAAATCCTATTTCAATGTCATTGTCACAAGCAACTCTTCTATGTATACTCAAATCCTATAACCAAATGGTTAGCACCATTTTTTTTGCATTTGAGACTTCTTATGATGAGCACCATATTTGTAAACATTATATAAGAGAGGTAATAATATAGTTCCAAAATTAGGCATTATTTTGAGATTTATTTTTAAAAATTATATTTCCTTTCAAGCCATAAATTCTAATAAATAATGGTAGGACCAATCCTTTATAGCATACATAATGCTTTAGCTTTGAAATAATTAATCCAACATTCCATCAACTCTTTCAATACTGATGAAGATACTCAATAGATTTTCATGCTTTTTAAAAGGTGACCCCAAATGGTGTGAGCAAAGAAACAATGAAGAAGTAAATGGTCTAATGCTTCTAAATACTTTTCACACATGACACATTTGAAAAGTCTATGATATTCTCTTCTTTATAGACTCTCTACTATAAAAATCTTACTTTGAACTACTAACCAAAGGAATGTTGAGGCCTTAAGAAAATATTCTACTAACCAAACACTCTTCCAAGGAAAATATTTGGGAGTAGAAAATTTTGATTTCTCTAGATCATCATATCCCAACTTGACCAAGTATCCACCATATTTTGATAGATTCCAAGCCGACTCATCCTTTTATGTAAAAATAGGTAAATAAAAATCTTGAAGTGTCCTATAATTTTTTAAGTTCATCTCCTTCAACCAAATTACTAATAGAGATCCATGATCTACATTTATTGCTCACATTACTGTAATCATTGACCTTTAGAACTTTACAAGCTAGGCATTCTGAATCCAATGGTTTCCATTTTAAATTAGAGATAAGAGGATAAGGATTAAACCAAACATTAAACCAAAAATTTGCATAATTACCCTCTTTGACTAACCATCTAATATATTTCTTGAACAATTGCAAACTATCTGATATGAAGTTCCATTTTGGCTATCCTTTGGATGGGTTATTTTCCTAAATAATTTCAATGCATCAAGAGAACCTACATATTTTTTAAGTAACATTTTTACCCAACTCTTTTCTTGATCTTTGAATATTGTCCACCTAAGTTTTGCCTCTAAGACCAAGATCATAAACCTATAATTCTACAATCTTGATCCTCCAATATTTTTTTCCTTTGCAAACTCTATCACACTTACAAAGAGGAAACCTAATTTTTCATTGCATCATTTCCAAAGAAAGTCTTTAAATTTTATCAATTTTTGATACTATACATATTGGCAATCTTTAAAGTGACATCATATAAATAGGGATAGATTGCGATGTAATATTTATGAGTTGTAGCCTTCCCACCATGGTTAAGAACTTACCTTCCCAAATGGCCAAACAAGCTTTCATTTTATCCAAACAAGAGATCCAAAGCTCCCTTTTATTTCCTTTATGAGACAAGAGAACACTCAAGTAGGTTGATAATTTTTTTTTTTTTTAAACCCTAAAATATCCACAATAATTTGTTCTAAATCTAGGAAAATATTAATGAACAACCTTAGATTTTGTAGCATTAACCAATTGTCTAATAACCTTCTTATAGCGTGATAATATTAGTTTAAACTCCATGAACTCACTGGCTGAGATATGGACCAAAAGAAAAGTATCATCAACAAATTGGAGATGAGATTTGAAAGGACCATTTTTTACAACTTGAATATCTTTGATAATTCCTTCTTTTTTTGCCTTTGAGAAAGCTCTCCTTAATGTCCCTGTAAGAATAATAAATAGATAAGAAGATAGTGGCTCACCTTGGCAGAGTCCATGAGTTGACTTAAAGTAAATAGCAGGAGAAACATTGATCAAAACAAGAATATTTATGACTGCTATAACAATATTTAATCCATTTAGATCAACTTTGATCAAAGATAAACTTTTTGAGGATATAATGTAGAAAAATCTAGCAAACCCTATCATATGATTTTTTCATGTATAATTTCATATGCATACTTGGATTTTTCATAGAATGACAATAATGTATGGCCTCTTGTGCAATGATTACACCATCAAGAATTTGTTTACCACAAACAAAACCACCTTGTTCCTCTGAGATAACACAATCTAGAATGCTCTTCAAACTATTTGCCATAATTTTTCAAATGATTTTATAAATCATATTACAAAGGCTTATTGGATGAAAATTATCAAAATATTTTGTGTTTACTTTTTGGGAACCTATGTAATAAAAGTAGTAATGATCTCACTTATTGTAGACTTCCTTTCCTAAAATAAATCCCAAATATTTTGAAAGAAAATTTCAAGAAATGCATCAGGGTTAGGTGTCTTGTTAGGATGGAAAAAGAAAATTGTTTTATTTAGCTCCTCTATATATATCTTCTTCATCAAACTTTCATTTTGTCTTTGTGTGATAATTGATAGAATATTTTACAAAAGCTTACTTTGTGCCTCCTTATCTTGCATAGTATTTGTCAAAATATTTTTAAAATAACTAATTCCTTTCTTTTTTATATCTTGTTCTTCCTCATTATTTCTTCTATTTGGAGTTATAATGCTTTTTATTTGATGACAAGAAAAAAATATTTTTGTTATAGCAGGAAAATTTTATTATTTATATCTTCTTCCTTGATCCATTTCTCCCTAGATTTTAAGAACCAATATGACTCCTCTTTTTTCAATACATTATGATAATAAGAAAGAAATTGTTTTTCTTGCTCTTAAGAATCCTAGTTTATCCCGTATATTTCTATTATCTCTTAAATTTTTTTAAGATTAGATTCAATTTCCTTCTTTTCTTTAAAAATGTTACCAAAATATTTGACTTTCCAAAGCTTCATTTTATCCTTTAGATATTTTATTTTTTGAGTAAACATGTACATACATAATCCTTTAAAATTTGTTTTATTTCACCATAATATAACCATCTAGAAGAAATCGGGGTCTTGGAGCCACATAGATTGGAAGCAAATGGATCTAGATGACCATTATTGGATAAGTCATAAATTAAAAAAATAGGTTTATGATATGGTCCTACTTGCAATAAAATATTTGAAGATATTGTATACTCTGTTTTCAACCATGTGTTGAATAAAAATATTTAATCTTTTTTTTATGAGTTTTCCCAATGCATCCGTTGTCCCATGTATATTGAAAACTTAAAAGAATAACATCCCAAAGGCCATTTTATTTGACAAATAAAGCAAAAAATTTAATTGATTTAGACCATAAAAGAGTACCACCCTTTAGCAAATAAAGTCATCCCCAAGAATCCATAAATCATAATTAAAACTCATCATTGTGTTTAACAAAATATGCAAATTTTATTACAACATATTTCATAAGGAGTAACTATAGTTTGAGCATATACATTTAAAACCCTAAATTTAATGTTTTCCTCTTTCTTATAAATAGTCTAGCAACCCAATTACTTATTGCTTCTAATAATTATCTATCCTATTTACGTTTATCCCATATTGTTGTAATACCGCCTAAAGCTCATATAGAAGAAACTACTAGACTATTCCCCATCTTCTAAATATTTTTAAAAGCATCTATAAATTACTCAATACTTAATTTTGTTTCATGTATTAAAATAAACTCGAGACTATAAAAATCTATTAATTCCTTAATAACTCTTTTTAGAGGTCTTATTCATACCCCAAATATTTCATGATACCATTTTCGTCATCATTTTATATTTTTATTAGTGGCCTTAGCCTAACTTCTTGTTAACACTTGTAATATTTTTATTTGGATTCCCAAATCGATATCCCTTTGAGTTTCTTTTTCTCTTTTTTCATGCTTTGACGATCTTCCTATCCTTTTTTCATTCCCATCAACACTTTCATCTTCATCAATATCCTCTTTTTCCATATTGTTCATAATAATACTTATCTTCTAAATATTTATATTTCCCAAGAGAATTTTGAAATGCAAGGTGATGAGACATTAAAATGTCTCATCATGTGACTCATTTTGATTGCAATCCTTGTTATTTTGTGTACCTTGATTATCCCTAAGCCTAGAATTATGAAGGAAACAATAAAATTATGTAACCCTTGAAATTATATGTATAATATAATATGTTATGTTTGTTTGTATATCTTTTACTTGGTTTTATTTATAGAATGATGATAATGGTTGCTAATTCTTTTTTGTATACTGAGGAAGCATATATTTTGTGAGCTACAGGTATAAATTGAGGAAAAAACAATAGATCATGTGGCTACGAACAATGTACTAACCACCTAAGGGAAGTTGTTGCTCTAACTATAGATGGAGGAAAGATTGAGATACAAATGCCCAACCAACTCAATGATGTAGTTAACCATAGAACGAATGTAACCCATCATGAAAGATGATACCACACATTCCAGTTACACTTTTCATGATCAATTCTGTGCTAGGAGAATCATAACTATGTGTATGAGCCAAACATCTATGGATATGACACTTGTGGGATATTTTAGCTATTCAGAGAACATCCAAACATAAAACTATTACTATGGAAGAATATAATCATATGCAAGGGACTAGATTTGTCTTATTTATAACAATAAATTGTTGGCAATTTTGGGTACCTTGGGTACATTGCCTTTGCTCAAGTGAATAAGTTGTCATTGATGTCAAGAAGCTTTTGAAGGAATTTGATTTGATGTAAAATAATTTGTTTTGATGAAGGTTCGGCATGACAAGTTCGAAAGAAAGTAAGTTGGAAAAATGTCGCGATATCGCGACATGTCGCATTTTCGCGACTTAAGCAGGAGAGAAAGCTTTTTAGAAAAGTGTCGCGATATCGCGACATGTCGTGATTTCGTGACTCAAAGAGGAGAGAGAATTTTAGAGTCAGAAATGTCATGATTTCGTGACATATTGCAAGGAAGGTTGAACGGACGAAAAAGTGTCACGATTTCACGACATGTTGCAAGAGAGAGAGTCCGAAAGAAAAATGTCACGATTTCATGACATAATGCAGGAGAGAGAGTCCGAAAGAAAAAGTGTCATGATTTTGACATAATGCAAGAGAGAGTCCGAAAGAAAAATGTCATGATTTCATGACATAATGCAGAGAGAGAGTCCAGGAGAAAAAGTGTCACGATATCATGACATGTCAGGTTTTCACGACCCGAAGAAAAGAAAAGCGCTAAGGAGAAAAAGTGTCACGATTTCATGACAAGTCAGAAGACAAAGTGGAAGCAAGATAAAGTGTCACGATTTCGTGACATGCTAGAATGAAAATGTTCCAAGTAAGAACTATCATGATTTCATGACATACAACAAAGGGAAGAGTCCAAAATGAGAAGCGTCATGATTTCACGACAGGTTGTAGAGAAGTCATACAGAAGCTGAAAGCATCACGATTTCATGACAGGCTACAAAGAAAACGTACGAAAGCTAGAAGTGTCATGATTTCATGACAAATTCAAGGAGGAAGAGCTCAAAGGCGAAAGCGTCATGATTTCGTGACATGTTCCATTTTCATGGGCGTAAGGCAGAGAAAAACACAAGGCAAAAGTGTCACGATTTTGTGACATGTTCCATTTTCGCTAGTGCAAGCGAGACAAGAGTGCAAGGAAGAGAAAGTGTCACGATTTCATGATAAGATTGAGATGGCAGCGTTCGGTTGGAGAAAGTGTCATGATTTCATGACAGAAATAGAATGCAGGTCTTCTATGGAGGAAGTGTCATCGATTTCTGACAAAAGAGAGAGGAAGGCTATGAAGACGAAGTGTCATCGATTTTGACAAAGCAGAAAGGAGGTCGACAAAGGGAGAAGTGTCGCGATATCATGACAAAAGCAAAGTTGATGCTGACTAAGTCAAAAGTGTCACGATATCACGACAAGAGCTTAGTTGAAGTCGACAAAGGCTAAAGTGTCACGATATCGTGACAAAAGCCAAAAGAAAGTGTACGGTTGCAAAGGTGTCGCGATATCGCGACATGTTGTAGTTTCACGGCAGAAGCTACAGAAGAGTTGCAGAGGCAGTGAGGCCGACAAAGTTAAATTTGGGTCGATGAAGATTAGGGTTTGCAGTCGACATAGTTTAGGGTTGTGTAGCCGACTAAGATCAAGGTTTTGATCTTGAAAGTGTTAGTATAAAAGGAGGGCTGTTTGGAGAGTTGAGTGAATTGAGAGATAGTCGAATGTGCGTCGAAGTGTGCGAGATGCAGTCGAAAGAGCGCAAGAGTGCAGAAGTGGCGAGATGATGTCGAAGCATGCAGAGTGAGCGCAACAAGCAAAGACGAACGAGGACATTTGTGCTAGACCGAAGGACTGTGTTTAGTGCAAATTCGAGGACCAGCTTTGGAGGTGATAGAGTTGAGGACAGAGGTCTCCAGCCAGAGCAGGGAGGACAGGTGTCTTCTATGGATAGAGTTCCATTTGCTAAGGGCAGCGGAGGCAGAGGTTTTCTAGAGGATCACCAACCAGAGCAGAGCCAGGGGATCGGTGTCTCCTGTGGGTTGGTGCCCACGAACTCGAGATTAGGGGATTGGTGTCTCCTTTGGGTTGGTGCCCATAAACATTGTAATCGGGAAAGGTATTCCCAGAATTTGGATTGATAAAATTTAGTGAAAGATTTTATCCGTGGATGTAGCCCAACCATTTTGGGTGAACCACGTTAAAATGGGTCTTCAATGTGTGATGCTTTCTGTCTTGATTAATGTTGTGTTGATGCCTCTGCTATCTAAAGTTAAAATTATTAATTGGTTAAGTCTTATACTGTTCACCCCCCTCTCAGTATAAGCTTGTGTTCTTCAATTGGTATCAGAGCGGGTTTCTCCAGAAAGAGCCTAACAGCTTGGAGAAGGATCTATCAGAGGAACATACAGATTCAGAAAGAGATGAAGAGGTTGGGTTCGATCTCAAAGGTGAATTCTTCTTGGCTTTAAAAAGGCTTGAGAAATTCAGGGAAGAAAATTCTGTTCTCAAGCATCAATGTCAGGAAGAAGAGATTGCAAGATCAAAATTGTCTCAAAGAGTTATAGACTTCAAAATTCTAGCTGAAGAAGGAAAGAAGGTTGAACAGGTTCTGACAGAGGCTTTAAAAGGAAAGGAAGCTGATTGCGAGAAACTAGAAGAAGAGGTTATGTCTCTTAGAGTGAAGTTGGAAAAATTGGCTCTCAGACAGAATACTCCGTATGAAAAGCAAAAGAAGGATGGTATCACTATTCATGAAATAGGGTCTTCGAGCAAGACCAATCTTCATCCTGAAGAGCGGTGGATTCCAGTTGGTCACAAGAAGAACAATCATCCAAGGCATCAAAACAGGTTACATAATACTTTCCATGGCTATTGTTTTTCCTGCAAGAATTTTGGTCACAAAGCTATGCATTGCAATAAATCCTTGAATAGCCATAGTAAGGAAAATGTTAACTCTTTTGCACCTCTTATGAATAAAAATTTCATGTGTTACAAGTGCAAGAATTTTGGGCATATAGCAAGGATGTGCAGTTTGGATAGATCTAGCCTTGAGTTCACTAAAAAGAAAAATGAGATCAAATCTAAGTCAATGATAGTTCAAACTGCTTTTCATGCTCAAGACAAAGTAGAAAAATGGTATCTTGATAGTGGTTGTTCAAAACATATGACTGGTGAAAAGGAAAAGTTTTTGGTCTTAAAACAAACAAACAGAGGAACAGTCAGTTTTGGAGATAATAGGTCAGCTAAAATCTGTGGTAAAGGGACTCTTAGTTTGGATGGGAAATCCAAAATAGAAAATGTGCTTTATGTAGAAGGCCTAAGACATAATCTTCTAAGTGTGAGTCAACTTTGTGATCAAGGGCACATAGTATCTTTCTTTTCGGATAGATGTGAGATAAGTAAAGAAAAAAATGGAAAACTCATTGCGAGTGCTACAAGGACTCCAAACAATCTTTACATGCTGAGTGAGATAAAAAGGGAAAAGTGTTTTCTAACTCAAGAAGATGAGAGTTGGCTATGGCATAAAATATTGGGGCATTTGAGCTTTGATAATCTTGTCAATATTAGTAACAAGGAAGCAGTTAGAGACTTGCCCAAAATAAAAAGGCCCCATAATATCATTTGCGGTCCCTGTCAACATGGAAAACAGACCAGAACCAGTTTCAAATCAAAAGGGTATACTTCTTCAAAACCATTGGATCTTATTCATACTGATTTATGTGGCCCCACCGGAACTCGGAGCATTCGGGGAGAAAGCTACTTCATGTTGTTTATAGATGATTATTCTAGAATGACTTGGGTTACTTTTCTCAAAGAAAAATCTGAAGCTTTTGAAAAATTTAAAGCTTTCAAAGAAATGATTGAAAATGAGACTCACAAGAGAATCAAATGCTTAAGATCAGACAGAGGAGGAGAGTTCACTTCAAATGAATTTGTGGAATACTGTGAGCAACAAGGAATCAAAAGAGAATATTCAGCAACAAGAACTCCTCAACAAAATGGAGTAGTTGAAAGGAAAAATAGAACTATTGAAAATATGGCTAGAGCTATGTTAAATGAGTCAAAACTCTCAGATGGCTTTTGGAAAGAGGCAGTCAGTACAGCAGTCTACATTATCACCAGGGCCCAACTTAGAGTCAATCATCATAAAACTCCTTATGAGTTGTGGAAAGGAAGACCAACTACAGTAAAATACTTCAAAGTGTTTGGGAGTAAGTGCTTCATCAGAAGGGAAGATCAGAATTTGGGTAAGTTTGATCCTAGGTGTGATGAGGGAATATTTCTTGGATATTCCAGCAGAAGCAAGGCCTACAGATGCTTCAACAAAAGAACGCATACAGTCGTAGAGAGCATAAATGTAACAGTTGATGAAAAGACGGGGATAAGAGAACCAGTCAAGGAACTCAGTGATGAAATTTGTCAAGAAGAATTCAGAGAGGTTTCAGATGAAGAAGAGGAAAGACAACAACTGCTTCCCAAAACTCCTTCACGATATGTTCGAAAACATCATCCCAAAGATTTGATCATTGGTGATCCAAACAGCAGGCAAACAAGAAGAAGAGTCATTCCTTCACATGATTCTACAAATGTTTCATTATTATCTCGGGATTGAGCCAAAAGATTTCAGTGAAGCATGTGCGAGATAAATTTTGGGTAAAAGCGATGGATGAAGAGCTAAATCAAATAGAGAAAAGTGAAACTTGGGATTTGGTTCCAAGACCTAAGGACAAGAATGTCATTGGCACAAAATGGATATTCAGAAATAAACTCAATGAGGATGGAAAGATTGTCGGAAACAAAGCTAGGTTAGTCTGCAAAGGTTATGCTCAAGTAGAAGGTGTTGATTTCGAAGAGACGTTCGCTCCTGTTGCTCGTCTTGAAGCTATCAGAATGTTTTTGGCCCTTTCAAGCTTCAAATCATTCAAGGTATATCAAATGGATGTAAAGTCAGCTTTTCTAAATGGGGTGTTGGTAGAAGAAGTCTACATAGAACAGCCAGAAGGAGTGTCTCTCACAGAACAGTCAGGACTATGTGTGTAAACTGAAAAAGGCCTTATATGGGTTAAAGCAAGCACCAAGGGCGTGGTACTCAAGACTTGACAGTTATCTTCATGAGCAAGGCTTCGGGAAAGGCGTGGCGAGATAGCAATTTGTATATTAAGAATGAAGGTGATGATATGTTGATTATGGTTGTCTATGTTGATGATATTATTTTTGGGGGAAATAATACTCAGATGTGCAAAGTTTTTGCTAACACCATGCAGAAGGAATTTGAGATGTCTATGATTGGAGAGTTGTCATTCTTTTTAGGTCTTCAGATTGCTCAATCAAAAGACGATGTATTTCTCTCTCAAGGAAAGTATATCAAAGAAATGTTGAAAAAATTTGGGATGATGGACAACAAACCAATATGTACTCCAATGATTACAGGGTGCAAGATGAGTAAAGATGATGAATCTCCAACGGCAGATCAGAGGTTGTACAGATCAATGATTGGCAGTTTATTATATGTTACGGCTACCAGACCAGATATCATGTAGGCGGTTGGGTTAGTAGCAAGATTTCAGGCAGCTCCAAAATATTCTCATGTTATAGCAGTTAAGAGGATATTCAGATATCCGAAGGGCACTATAGACTTTGGGCTTTGGTATCCCAAAAGTGATGATTTCACCCTCACGGCCTATACTAGATGCAGATTGGGCAGGCAATACTGATGACAGGAAGAGCACTAGTGGTGGAGCATTCTTTCTGGGAAAGAGTTTGGTTTCTTGGCTAAGTAAGAAACAACCTTCAGTTTCCTTATCTACAGCAGAGGCTGAATACATAGCAGCAGTGGCTAGGTGTACACAGGTTTTATGGATGAAAACCACCTTGGAGGATTTCAAAGTCAAGCATGAACAACCCATCTCCATATTTTGCGATAATACGAGTGCCATAAGTATTTCCAAAAATTCGGTAATGCACTCAAGGACAAAGCATATTTCCATCAAGTATCACTTTCTAAGGGAGAAAGTGCAAGACAAGCAAGTCAAGCTAGAGTATGTGCCTACTAAAGAGCAGATTGCAGATATCTTCACCAAACCTCTTCCAAGAGATACGTTTGAGTATCTAAGGGAGAAATTGGGAGTTGTACTCCCACCCCAGAATTAATCACCTCATCAGGAGGTGGGGGAGGGACCAAGCTAAGAGGCTCATTCTTAGTCCCGAGCCCCAAAGGTGACCCTTTGCCATTGATGACAAAGGGGGAGAGATATGAGTAAGGGGAGAGCTTCAAGTGAAGAGGAAAGCTTCAAGTCAAGGGGAGCAAAACTTCAAAGGAAGATTCTCAGTTGTTAGCACAGTTGGTTTCAGTTTTGGCTCTTGAGACGTGTTTTCAGTAAAGGTTTGCCATCAATGACAAAGGGGGAGATTGTTGGCAATTTTGGGTACCTTGGGTACATTGCATTTGCTCAAGTGAATAAGTTGTCATTGATGTCAAGAAGCTTTTGAAGGAATTTGATTTGATGTAAAATAATTTGTTTTGATGAAGGTTCGGCATGACAAGTTCGAAAGAAAGTAAGTTGAAAAATGTCGCGATATCGCGACATGTCGCATTTTCGTGACTAAGGAGAGAGAAAGCTTTTTAGAAAAGTGTCACGATATCGCGACATGTCACAGTTTCGTGACTCAAAGAGGAGAGAGAATGTTCGAGTCAGAAATGTCACGATTTCATGACATATTGCAAGGAAGGTTGAACGAAAGAAATGTCACGATTTCTCGACATATTGCGAGAAAAAAAAAAGTCAGAAAAAAAAAAGTCAAGACATAATGAGAGAGAGTCGAAAAAGTGTCCTGATATCGCGACATAAAGAAAAGTAAGGAGAAAAAGTGTCACGATTTCATGACAAGTCGAAGACAAAGTGGAAGCAAGATAAAGTGTCCTGATTTCACGACATAAAAAAGACAAAGGGAAGAGTCTGAAATGAGAAGCGTCACGATTTCAGAAGTAGAAGAAAGTGATTTGACAAAAGAAAACGTACGAAGCTAGAAGTGTCATGATTTCATGACAAATTCAAGGAGGAAGAGCTCAAAGGCGAAAGCGTCATGATTTCATGACATGTTCCATTTTCATAGGGGTAAAGGAAAGAAAAACCAAAAAAGTGTCACGATTTGACATGTTCCATTTTCGCTAGTGCAAGCAGACAAGAGTGCAAGGAAGAGAAAGTGTCACGATTTCATGATAGATTGAGATGGCAGTGTACGGTTGGAGAAAGTGTCATGATTTCATGATAGAAATAGAATGTGTCTTCTATAGGAGAAGTGTCATGATTTCAAGACAAAAGTAGAGAGGAAGGCTATGAAGACAGAAGCAAAGGCGATATCGCGACAAGAACGTAGTTGAAGTCGACAAAGGCTAAAGTGTCGCGATATCGTGACAAAAGGCAAAAGAAAGTGTACGGTTGCAAAGGTGTCGCGATATCGCGACATGTTGTAGTTTCACGGTAGAAGCTATAGAAGAGTTGCAGAGGCAGTGAGGCCGACAAAGTTAAATTTGGGTGACAAAGATTAGGGTTTGCAATGACGTAGTTTAGGGTTGTGTGGTGACTAAGATCAAGGTTTTGATCTTGAAAGTGTTAGTATAAAAGGAGGGTTGTTTGGAGATGCAGCCGAAAGAGCGCAAGAGCACAGAAGTGGCGAGATGATGTCGAAGCGTGCAGAGTGAGTGCAACAGGCAAAGACGAACGAGGACATTTGTGCTAGACCGAAGGACTATGTTTAGTGCAAATTCGAGGACCAGCTTTGGAGGTGATAGAGTTGAGGACAGAGGTCTCCAACCAGAGCGAGGAGGACAGGTGTCTTCTATGGATAGAGTTCCATTTGCTAAGGGCAGCGGAGGCGAGAGGTTTTCTAGAGGATCACCAACCGGAGCAGAGCTAGGGGATCGGTGTCTCCTGTGGGTTGGTGCCCACGAACTCGAGATTAGGGGATTGGTGTCTCCTTTGGGTTGGTGCCCATAAACATTGTAATCGGGAAAGGTATTCCCAGAATTTGGATTGATAAAATTTAGTGAAAGATTTTATCCGTGGATGTAGCCCAACCATTTTGGGTGAACCACGTTAAAATGGGTCTTCAATGTGTGATGCTTTCTGTCTTGATTAATGTTGTGTTGATGCCTCTGCTATCTAAAGTTAAAATTATTAATTGGTTAAGTCTTATACTGTTCACCCCCCCTCTCAGTATAAGCTTGTGTTCTTCATAAATTTGTTAATTGTTGTAACTTATTATCTTCTATTTGATTTAGGATGTAGTTAGTTTTAATCCAACTTGAAGGACTGTTAGATAGTTTGGAGGTTGTTAGAATTCTTGCTTTAAATTTTTGTAGATATCCTTGGGTAATCATTTAGTAGGGATTTGTAATTTTGAGACTAGTCATAGAAGGAACAATAATTGTATTTATAGGAACAAATATAGACACTTGTAGGTATTGTTCTAGTAATGAATAGGACATAGATCTATGGTTCATATCACTTCTAAGCATTTAATCTTTCTCTCGTAGTTATGGGAGAACCAAACTCAGTCCTTGGAGAAAGGGTTCGCTTCAAGGGTGAGATTAGTTGGGTCTCTTGTAGTGTTCATCTACAACACGCAGATTAGATTTACTTTATAGTTGTTCTATTTTACATTTCCACATTTGTATTTTTTGTACTTTATTGTTATTCTATAACATTTCATATAAGCTTTCTATAGTTTTAAAGAATGAATGAAAAGTTTACAATCAACTCACATTATTCCTTAAAGGGTTGAGTGCACTAATAGATCATATAGAGTATATGTTTTAATAGCTTATGGTACATAGACAATGCTTAACATCTCACAAGTCTACATTAAAATAGCTATCTAGTGTTTGTAATACCTAATTCTAAATTAATTATTAAAATATTATATTACCAAGTCATAAGAAATAGCTTCATAAACATTTTTTTCTTAAATATATATATTTTTTACAATATAATTTCATAAATATTAAAAACCACCTTCTTTTTTATTTTTCATAAAATAAAATAAAAAAATTGATTATCATAAATATTTTAAACTTAAAAATCAAACTTCTTATCCTCCTCTTTTATAAAGGAATATTTGTTACCCACTAAAAATAAATCTTTAAGACATTACCTGTTATATACTGCATACAAATTATCCAATTTCATATGAGACAAATTTATTATCATAACATTTCAAAAAGCTTCACAAAATGATTTAGTAAACTAATAAAACATAGATAAAAAATCATCGTAACCCATATTTATATTAAAATCATTCATAAATTATAAAGGAAGAAAGCACCTACTATCAACTTCAAGCAATAAAAAACAATTAAAATATATATATATATATATATATATATATATATATATATATATATATATATATATATATATATATATATATATATATATATATATATATATGTATATATTTATTTATTTATTTATTTATTTATTGATTAGGTAAAAGTAGGGGTTTTGAGAGGATCCCCAAATCCTAGTACATACGAAATAGGGAAATCCATAGTAGAAGCTAAGAATTTCATGACAAAGACCACAACCCAAGAAGGGTACAATATGCTAGAGAAGAAATATCCAAACAGAACCACAAACAGGAGATAACTAGACAAACAAAACTCATAGGGAGGACATTAAGAATCAACAAAAAGACCTGCAACCCCCGAGTCTCCAATGCTCTAAGGGGTTGTCAATCCAATTGCTTCTTAACAATATCCTAAATATCGTTAACAATAACAATAGCCACTTTCATCGATCCCAATAGTGCCCAAAGGAAACCACTTTTGTCCCCTGCCCCATCGGTCCAAAGAAGGTGGTGGGACTGTCAAGTTAGTAGAGTTCATAAGATCACATGCATATGCCAATACTACTGATCAGCCTTTCGAAAGGGTCCAAAAACCATCCATTTAATAGGAGAATATAAAATATCTAACACACGTACTCCTTTGTGATAGAATGACTGATTGAGAATGGGTTAAAGATGAACAAATATAATTCCCTTCCTGATCCCTAGAAAATTAAAGTTCATCACCTATCCATGGTCATCCTGTAGAAATCTAAAATGCGTCATGTTGAGGGTGACTACTCATATGGGACATGTTATAAGACCATATGGAATATCTTGGACAAACTCCAAGATAGAGCAGTGGTTCTAACCACTCAATTTGGGCTCCTTGGCCTAGTCAGTCTGAACCACGGGTGAGACCTGCGGTCTACAGTCTGAACCACGAGTGAGACTTGTGGTCTACAGTCTGAATCGTGGCTAAGACCTGTGGTTTATAGTTTGAACCGCATCTATCACCTACGGTCTAAACTGAAGTTCAGTTGGCCTTCAACCGAGCCAAATTGGTTTGAATGGCTATTTGTTCTAGAAGAAGGTGGGTAGAGAATGGAAGCTTCCAATCCAACTGTCCTAACCACCCCTTTTGGATCTTGTCTTCTCCATGAAGCCACCCCTATCCCTTGGGTAGTCCTATAAGTACCCCTCAGAATTAGGGCAAAATATGAAGTATTCATTGGAGATAAAAGCAGCGAAGCTCTGTCGAATCGTAGACTCATATGAGTATACTGAGAGAGCTTTTGCCACCTACTCTCCACCTACTTGCCAAGCATCATGACATATTATGCCATGGATGCCCTAAGGAGCTAAAATGCCAATAAATGCTAATTTGGGCAAACGAAGGCCCAATCGAGCAATTCAACCGTCAAACTTGTCAGAGGACATTGAGATGACCCTTGATCATCAATTGGACAAGGAGGATCAATCCCACAACCATTTTTTTAGAGGGCAAATATACTTGGTTGCTAGTCATGGCTAACAACCATGGTTTATAGTGCAGACCGCTCATCCGAGCTGTGGTTTGTAACAAGGTGATAGATCTCCTTATTTTTTCTATTTCAGTATGCTTAATTAGGTTAGATTAGTCATTTTACTAGTTTATTTTGTAGTTTAGAGACTCTAACTAGCTTAATTAGGGATTTTAGTAAGTTTAGTCCATGATAGAAAATAAGACATTAATGGCTTCTTTTCATGCTAACTTGCTTAATTTCATGCATTTTATTAAGTAGATACATAGCTATATTTCATGCTTTCATGCTTCTAATAATATTTATGAATCTTGCACAAGGTTAATAGGTTTTACTCATCTTCTTGATTTCATAATGGTTATGGTATATTTATACTAATTTTCCTCAAAGGCCCTCATCATGAGAGGTTGCCTATTCGTATAATGTTTTTATGTTGTCTCTTGATCACAGGGAACAGATTCAAAGGAGATTCAATCATCAAATTCCTTCCTCAACGCGAAGAAGAGGGTCAACTCCACCCTAGAGCAGTTTGTGACTATTTAGAGAGCAATAGTAGTGCACCTACCCCATTGGGGCCTTTTGAATTGTATTAATTGTATCAACATTTGGGTGACCCTAAGAGGGGCATGATTATAATCGAGATTCATTGCAATAATAATAAAATAAATATCTATTTATTGAATCTATGCAATCTTGTTATCATTTTATGCTTTTATGTTGAATCTGATTAATATAGTAGATAGGTGTATGATTTTTGGGTAGGTCAGAAGGCGATCAACGATTCAATAATCGGGTAAATCGGAGCTATAACAAAGATTTTATTTTGGTTTTATGATTACTCTATTTTTGAAGCCGAAAACTGAGAAAAACTACACTAAAACAATCATAAAATGGTCTAGACAACTCCAAAACTTGCCAAATTTATTTTGTTATCTTAATTTAGCCCTTGTGCACCTCTCATAGAAATTTTTGGTCCTAAGTCTTCATGGTTCAAAATTTCCCAAAAATTCCTAAAAGTAGTCATTTCACCACGAGCCCCGATTGTCCAATTATTTCAAAAATACTAAAATTTGACTCAAAAATCACATTTTTGAGTTATAGCTCATTGTGATCAACTCATCGCACTAATCATTTTGATATATAACACTTACAACTTTTTTCGAAAGTCAAAATTCATAAGGTCATGGTCAATGCATGAGGCCATCCTCGATCTAAGACTGAGGTTGCACCCAATGCACCACAGGGTCTAGATCACCCTAGAGACAGCACACCTTCCCAAAACATACCTGAATGCACTTCAAGTAGTCTCAAAGGATACAACACCACTCATAACGGATCTCATCAAGGAACCTCGCTCAAGAGAATTAACAATAGATCTTCTCGTGACCTAAATGAGAATACCTCCAGACCTACCACATCTCATTACACTGAGAGTTCAAATCAGTCCAATGAAGGGTGAGATAGAGGTAATACAACCATTTGCATACCTATTATAATGCCAAATCCTTTCGAACACGGAGAATGTCATTTGTCTTATTGTAGTGTTGGCAATGAAGATACTCCTCTCGCCCAACCTTGGAATTCCCATCACCTTGACTTCTTAGATCAAGGTGCTGGAAGATATCAACATGGGAAATTGGAGAATAGAAGCATACATCATGATATTTCCTCTCATGGATCTGCCAAATCCTCTGAGGAGTACATCATGGATGAAGGAACTGTCATGCAGTTGCGTCCTATCTGTACCCATAGTGAGTGTTCCCAGCAAACACGTGGCACCCCCACAACATCCTTGCATGAGGATTACATCCCTATGGAATATCATAATATCAATGCGAGCTCAAATCATCAAGGAAAGAGAGTTTCCAACATTGTTGCGCAATTTGAAACAAACAAGAGCCCTCACAAGGAGTTGCGGAGTCCTAGACCTACCACAACAAATCGATCATGTAGGTCAGATGCAATCCAGAGAACAAATTATTCAAGACCAATTGAAGGGTTTTCACATTGAGCATGAGTTTTTAGAAAATATAGAACGAGAAAGTGCAAAACAATAGCAGTTGCACCTATAACGGTTATATGAACACCGCTTAGAAGAGCAACGCCTCCTCGATTTAAAGGAGTAAGAAAAATGATCAAATAGATTGGCTCAATCTGAATTAGCTCCTCGTAGTGAGTACAACAAGCAACACAATGAGATACATGCTACTTCGTACCTTGAGCTGCATAATAGGAGAGTTTTATCGATATGATCAATATTGTAGCACAAAGTAAGAAATGCCTTGATCAACTCAACATACCAAAAAAATCAACTAAAATTGATAATATATCATAGTCCACACCAACAGTGAATTTAATTCACTCACCAAAGGACCTTGTGATTACCTTTCATAGACAGGATATTAATCCAATCTCTAAGGATGAACCCGATCCTCCGCTACACATCATAGCGAGCATCAATTAGATTCTATATAAGAGAGTCTTGATTGATACTAGGTCATCTATCAACATCATCACAACTACAACTTTGAAGCATTTAAATCTTCCATCTTCACACATTAAGGACTCAACATTCACATTAAAAGCCTTCAATGATACCACATCCCCAATTATCGATACAAAATTCCTATCTATAAATATTGGGATAAATATGATTCCTACATTGTGCCATATCCTAGGGGGTGAGAGGCAGTATAACATATTGCTAGGGAGACCATGGATGAGGGATATGGAATGTGTGCCTTCCATAGTGCTCCAAAACCTAAAATTCATACACCAAGGACAAGTGTATGTGGTCCCCAATGATCCGGAGCCATTCAAATATTACAAGAAAGTCGATGAGCTACAAGAAACTCTAGTGGCATGCGAGCCTCAAAATATTCATTCGAATAAAATCATCAAACATTCGACTAGGGCTTGCATCAAGAAATCACTACCCTCTCCCATCACCAAAAATCATGGTATCATATTACCTGATGAGGAGAATAAAACATCAGTTAACATGACTGATATAGAATCATCTTGACTAGTTGATGATTTACTTATAGCTATTCTAAAAGCTAAAGCACCTTCTCAAGAGTTTGTGGGAATGGTTGACATTAAGCCAGAGGATCAAGGGATTCTAAAGCATATAGAACAAGAGAGGGGGCAATCGAATGTTGCTTCCACTTTGAAAGGGCTAGAACCTTTAAAATTAGTCACTCCTGACTCATTGCTCATGGTGCCTCTTCAAGAGAAAGAACGGGTGCCTTCCCCACATCAAACTGGGGGTACTCAGGCTTACATAGTTCAACAGTACAAAGTGAAAAAAAAATATGAACTGAGTCATGAACCTGAGCATGTGGATGAAACTAACAAAGTGAATCATAAAGAAGCAGCCACATCAACCCAAACAAAGGAAATAAATGATTTAAAATTACCTAATGGATCTCTAGCATCCACTTTTTTTGATCATTCAATAGACAAGGGTGTTTCAAACCAATCGTTGGAAATATGCAAAAATTATTTGTCAATATTGCAATCCATTCTAAGTTGTATAGATAGAATGGAGCATTGAATGGATGAGAAAGATAATGTGTTGCACAGTATCATGAACTGGCTTGAAAACCTAGAATTACAAAAGCAACCCACATCTGAGGCTGACTCATCTCCTATACAAGCACAGGAAAAATCTCAGCAAGAACAAGAGCCAATTCGGCCAACCCAATCATTGAGTGACCAAAATGAACCAATGAGGGTTAGGTGCCCAAGACAGTCACAACATATTTGGACTCCTTTAAATAAGTCTATGTCTGATATTTTTCAAAAGCTAAAAGAGGCTAAGGTCATCACCTTACCTGACATCAAACCAATAGATCCAAACAGAGTTAAACATAAGGGTTATAGGGAGGATTATTACTATCTCTATCATAGAAAAGAGGGCCATAGCATTTGTGATTGTTATGGATTCAAGCATATGGTTCAAAAACTTATAGATAGTGGGGTTTATCCCATATATGGTTCACCCATAGTGTTTCAACCTACTAAAGTAGAGACCTCATCTTCTCATGTGTGATCCCAAGGTCATTTGATGCCTCGTAAGCCTCAACATCCTATTTCTCACCAAGAGCATGACCAGCATGTTTGGACACCTTTAACTGAATCAATGTCAACCATCATTCGTAAGCTACACAAAATGAATACAATCACGTTGCTAGATGTACCCTTGTATAACCCATATAGGTCCAGATCTAAAACTTATAGAAGGGAACATGTTTGCCTGTATCACCGAATGAGGGGTCATGATATTAATGATTGTTATATCTTTAAACATGTAGTTCAGGATCTTATCGATGGAAAGATCATATCCATAAATGGATCATTGTTGCTACCCCTCCAAGACACATGCAATCCACTGAGGTCCATGCCTCAATTGGGAGAGTTGATTTTTGTCACTCTTCCTAAGCAAGTTGATTACATTTTAGTAGATAACATGCACATTGGGGGTCTTCAAGGTAGCATACCTTCCCCACCATCCATGCCAAATTCAATGAGGCAAAGTGAGGATTCTAGAGGTATCACACCTTCCTCACTTTCATCGAGTGGCACACACACTAGGGGTATCTAGGGTAGCATACCCTCCCCAAAAGGCTCCAAGGGTTCCTAAAAACTGCTTGGTCAAGTCAGTCAAAAGGCTCCGAGGGTTTACCTAAAACCGCTCGATCATCCCCAAAAAGCTCCAAGGGTTCTTAAAAGACCGCTTGGTCATCCCAAAAAGTTCCAAAGGTGCTCATAAACCCTTGTTCAAACCCAAAAGTCTTCGAGGGTTTGCTTAAAATTGCTCGGTCATCCTAAAAAGCTCCAAGGATTTTGCTAAAAAATCGCTTGGTCAATCTAAAGGCTCCAGAGGCATGTACTCGTTGTTTGGTCAGATATGAGGCTCAAAACTCATAAACATTATAAAATCAATAAAATCCAAAAAAAATTGGTAAAGCATAAAATCCAAAAATATTTGCATTTGCATTTGAATTTTGCATTTTCATTTCACATTCACTCATGCATCTGTTGCATTATTGCATTGCATATAGGCATTCGTCATCTGTTGCTTTCTATAGTAGGAGGGATTATGTCTATCGGTATTACAAATGACACCACATTTATGTTTAAATCATGCAGCTCTGCATTTATCATAAATCCATCATTCATGTGAGTAATTGTGTTTTTCAACACAACCTATATTGTTGATATGAAGATATACTAGGGTTTTCTGGTCATTCAACCATACCTAGTGGTCTTATCAAGAGTTGGTAGAAAGCTTGCTTTGCTTTTGTAGCTAAGGTTCAATTAGTATAGCCCTAAGCATATCATAAACCTATCACTAATCAACAAATTAAACAATCCTAACAAGGACTAGGGGAATATTAAATTCATGAAGCAGGACCGGGTATCCTGAGGTGAAAAGAGTTATTCTTACTTATCCCTCTGTGCGGACGATATGGGAAATATTTGCAGTTGGCAAAAGGACAGGTTAGTTCCCTATTTAGAATCCCTTGCTTATGATAAAATGAGCAATATCCCAGAGTGATATCCCACATAAATCCTCAAGATTGATACCCTAGATCGATATCATAGATCGACTTCCCATATTGATATCCCATATTGATATCATAAGATCGATATCCTCAATCGATATACCAAAAACAATTTCCCCAAGTCAAATCCCCCAAAGGAAAGTTTCTGAAGAAAATTATCAAATGTAAATGCCAAAAAGTGAAGATCAAATAAATATCATAAAACATGCACAAATCAAGTTCAAATTGAAGATCAAATGAAGATCATAAATCAAAGTTTAAGTGGAGATCAAATGAAGATCAAAAATCCAGTTCAAAGAGAGATCAAAGGAAGATCCAAAGAAGGTCAAAGTCAAAGATGGAATCGACTCCCTTGCTTCACTACATATGAGCAAGTATCCCAAAAATTAAAGGATAGAAAGGAATGAGCCTGAATCCCTAGAATTATTGGCACTACTATACCTTATGCATGATGATATGTCTGATACACTTGCATTTTGCTTGTGGGCAGACCAATGTTTGAATGTGGAAGAGCTAGCTTCAGGTGTCCTACATTGCCTAGTGGCTTATTCCAACTAAAATCTAAACTTGGGATTGGATAAGACATTTGTGGAACCCCTATCTTAGCAATGGGCTGAAAGAATCTCGCCTGACATCGGGGAATGCTCGTGTCTTATCTTAATATATTCATGTGCACACATAGGGATAATGAACAGTTAGGGCCTATCCTAGCAAAAGCCTTGTATTTTAGAAGTCTAGTATGGTTAGTATACAACTTTTGAGTAGTCCACTAGGGTGTTTGAGTCTCATGGAAGACCCTCAAAAATATTTTCTAAAGCAAAAAAATATCAAAAGCTCATAAACCATCAAAAATAAAGTCATTCAATCATCAAATTGCAAAGTATCAATTCATGATACATCATTACATTGAGCATAAAGTTTAACGATATAGGATAGATACCGGATGGATATCAGAAATGATATTTAGATGGCCACTGACTATATCACGCATATCTATCAAGTGCAAAAAGGAATATATAATGACATATTATATCATTCGCACCATACCACTTCATATCATTGCATTTCATATATGGGTGATTAATTGATTAAATTCTTGTAATGAGAACTTTCAATTACACACATGATTTTCATACATTTTGTGGTGTCGTCCATTAGATTGTTAAACATGTATTGCATTCATTCCTTATGTTTTAAATGATTAAAGCATATAGGTTCATTTACATTAGATTACCATCATGTAAATAGTGCATTACATACATTGCATTAGCATATCATGACATCATCATAAATTAAATGCATACACTAAAGTAAACTTAAATATGCATTTAAAAGTAAACATCGCATCCATATGCATTCATCATAAAAAGCACATCTAAGCATCTAGATCACTGCATATCATCATTATAAAATAAAATAGCTATTTAGTGCATGTAATCCATACATCACATCATATAGCATCAAATCAATATAAGCATTGCATACACGTGCATCTCAAAAATGTAAAAATAACAACAAAATCATAAAACTCAAAATCCAAATGTGCCTTGTACCTAGTTCTTTACCCTATACACTTGGTGGTTGCAGTGACTTGTGATCCATGCAATCCGGAAAGATGTGTAAAATACCATAAGGATATTTGGGGCAAATTCATCATCGTGGAGTTGCTATGCTTCATATCAATACCTAAGAAGGCCTAGACAACCAGAATGCTCCATGGAAATGAGATATTTATTGCAATTCTTCTATGATCATTTCAGCAGATCATCGATAATATGATTCAACACATGCCTAATTGGAATTACTTTCATTTTGATTCCCTAAGAAAGCCTTCATGGATGGACCACTCCATGGGATAGAAATAGATAATTACTATTAACAGTTGCAATAATAGTTGATTAGGCCTTTCCAAGTATTCAAATGCTAAATATTAATCTATTCAAATCTTTCATAATGGTCAAGCGACCTCGTCGCTTCATTTAATTGTCATTACCTTCATCGACTCGTCACTTGAGGGGGTAGTCATAATATCAAATCATAATCAAGGTCAACAGAAGATCCCTTGATCTTGTCAAATTGCGTTTGTCTTACAAATCATTGCCAACAATTATCATAAGCTTACTATTTGTTGGGGCAAAATAAAAAATTATGAGTTAAGCCTTTATCACTCCGTCTATCGGTCCTATCCGATTATACCTAGAAATGCCAAAGCACCATATGTAAGCCTTCCATCCAGTTGGAAGCAAATGTAAGCCTTCCATCCAGTTGGAAGCAAATGTAAGCCTTCCATCCAATTGGAAGCAAATTTAAGCCTTTCACCCAGTTGAAAGCAATGATTCTAGGATGTACGTCCTTTTGTAGGACCTGGGGCATCTAATGTTGATCAGACTAATGATCATCATAGAACCTTCGACATCATTTTAGGTGGTGTATTTTTTCTCATGCGTTGTTCAATCTCACAACGCATCTCAAAATATGTATCTGTAGACACCTAAAATGCATCATATCGAGGGTGACTACTTATATGTGACATGCTACAAGACCATATGGAAGATCTTGGATAGACTCCAAGATAGAGTAGTGGTTCTAACCACTCAATTTGGGCTCCTTGGCCTATTCAATATGAACTGCGGGTGAGACTTGTGGTCTACAGTCTGAACTGTGGGTGATACCTACAGTCTACAGTTTGAACCATGACTAAGACCTACGGTTTACATTTTAAATTGCAGCTATCACCTGTGGTCTAAACTGAAGTTCAGTTGGCCTTCAACTAAGCCAAATTGGTTTGAATGACCATTTGTTCTAGAAGAAGGTGGTTAGAGAATGAAAGCTTCCAATCTAACTATCCTAACCACCCCTTCTTGATCTTGGCTTCTCCATGAAGCCACCCCTAGCCCTTGGGTAGTCCTATAAGTACCCCTCAAAATTAGAGCAAAATATGAAGCATTCATTGGAGATAAAAGCAGCAAAGCTCTATTGAATCGTAGACTCATCTAAGTATAATGAGAGAGCTATTACACCCTACTCTCCACCTACTTGCCAAGCATAATGACAAATTGTGCCATGGATGCCCTAAGGAGCTAGAATGCCAAGAAACGCTAATTCGGGAAAATAGAGGCCCGATCGAGCAATTCAACCGCCAAACTTGTTAGAGGACACTAATGTGACCATTGATCATCAATTGGACAAGGAGGATCAATACCACAACCATTTATTTAGAGGGCAAAGATACTTGGTTGCTAGCCATGGCTAACAACCACGGTTTATAGTATAGACCGCTCATCTAAGCTACGATTTGCAATAATGTGATAGATATCCTTACTATTTCTATTTTAGTATGCTTAATTAGGTTATATTAGTCATTTTACTAGTTTCTTTGGTAGTTTAGATACTCTTACTAGCTTAATTAGGGATTTTAGTAATTTTATTCCATGACAGCAAATAAGACATTAATGGCTTCTTTTCATGCTAACTTGCTTAATTTCATGCATTTTATTAAGTAGATACATATTTGTATTTCATGCTTTCATGATTCTAATAATATTTATGAATCTTGCACAAGTTTAATAGGTTTTACTCATCTTCTTGATTTCATAATGGTTATGGTATCTTTATGCATATTTTCCTCAAAGGGCCTCATCATGAGAGGCTGCCTATTCGTATAACACTTTTATGTTGTTTCTTGATCACAGGGAATAGATTCGAAGGATATTCAATCATCAAATTCCTTCCTCAATGCAAAGAAGAGGGTCAACTCCACCCTAGAGAAATTTGTGACTATTTAGAGATCAATAGTAGTGTGCCTACCCCGTTGGGGGATTTGGCATTGTATTAATTGTATCAACATTTGGGTGACCCTAAGAGGGGCATGATTGTAATCAAGATTCATTGCAATATTAATAAAATAAATATCTATTTTATTGAATCTATGCAATCTTGTTATCATTTTATGCTTTTATGTTGAATTTGATTGATACAGTAGATAGGTGCATGCTTTTTGGGTAGGTCACATCCACAATCAAGTTTTGAAGGTTCTGGGGAAGTTGGATGTCCACACCATAAGACCTTGTTAAGTCAGGCCAATATTCACCATTAGATCCGTTGCTTTGTTCCCTTCATGGAAAATGTGTTGCACTTGCACCTCATATCTTGAGCTAAGGATTCTAATAGCTTTCTCAATAATATTGACAATATTCCAATTCATTGGGCTTGAAAACTTTACAAGATTAATAATATTCAAAGAGTCCCCTTCCACAACTACTTTTTGGAAGACCAAATATTCGATCAGCAAAAGACCTTGGAACAATGCCCTAACTTTCGTAAAATAAAAATTATGTATTGAAAAGAACTCAATAAAAGTACCAATCAGTTCTCCTTTCTCGTTTCTAATAATACCTCCCACTGCTGCAGGTCCCAGGTTCCCCTTAGAAGTACCATCAAAATTTAGCTTAATCCAACCTTTAGGAGGAGGGACCCATTTCACCATACTTCTCATTGATGTTGGAGGTATATTTGTAGGCTGATTATTTTGAGGGAAGTCAAGTCTATTTTCCACCAAGGCTTCCTCACGGAGCCCCCCCATCCATATCAAGGAAACAAGAAGAAATGTTTTCCACAGTCACTCCAATAGCTTTTAAGAAAACTGACTTTGGATCTCTCTTGGTATTCTTGGAGGCTCTTTTGTTTCGCTCCCACCAAATGCTCCAGAACAAATGAGGGAGAAGGATGTTTTAGAACTTAACCAGTTGAGGAGATTTAAAGGGAGTAGCCCATTGAAGATAGACTTCTGTAATTGCCAACGGAGAAACCCACTAAACCCCTAAGAATAGAAAGACGTGGTTCAACACTTTAGTGGAGAAGAGATAGTGAAAGAACAGGTTCTGTTAGGACTCATCAAAATTTTCACACAAATAACATATGTTAGGGAGAAATATTCCTCTTCTGTGTAGGTTCTCAAAAGTGAGGCATATCTTTTAAATAACCAACCAAAAAACACATTCACTTTTGGAGTAAGATTCTTCATCTAGACTCTACCTGGTAGATTCCATTGTGAAGTATTAGAGTCAATGAACCTATAAGTTGACTTAACTAAGAAGGAACCATCACTTTTACTTTTCCAAATCAAGCTATCCTTTGAATCCTACATTTTTAGGACCTGAAGCCTAAGGATATTGGATATGGCATTCCAAGCTTCTACTCCCTCTCTGCTGCAATTAGATAAGGGGAAACTTTTCCATGATCTCCTTCCATTTGTGATTGAAATAAAGTCCTCCACCCTTGACCATTCCAACCTCTGAGTGAGAGCCTCGACCAGATAAAGGTTGGCCTTATGAATTAATGGGCAGTCAGAGAGCCACATATCCCGCCAAAATTCAACAGATTTTCCATTTCCTACTAACCACTGGGACCTAAGAGAAAGATCTAATTTATAATAAATCACACTTTTTTAAAAAGTGGACCCCTCCTTGGGGAGGGAATCAGCTAGTAGACCCTCTGATTGGTGCAAGTATTTAGATGAAATTATTTTAATCCAATCAGATTTTTTATTCTTTAACATCTTCCAACCCTGTTTTAAAATCAGGGTTTCATTCATCAGTCAGAGGTTGCGCAGCCCTAAACCTTGTTGGCAATTTGAGTTATTTTGTGTTGTCATTGATGTCACATGGATCACATTGAGTTTTGGTGGCAAAAGCACTTCATAAATAATCATTTATGATATTTTGGAAAGCATGGATATTTACAGGGTTTTGTGGCACAAGAGGCATATAATATTTAATTTTTAAAATATTATATTAATGGTTTTTATTAAAACCAATGGTAAAGGTTTTTATTAAAACCAATGGCAAGGGTTTTTATTAAAACCAATGGAAAGGGTTTTCATTAAAACCATTGGAAAGGGTTTTTCATTAAAACCACTATGCTAATAATTCTCCAAATTATTATGGATGAAAAGGTTTTCTAATAAAACCTAGGTGCAAAAAGTTTCATGATGAAATTCAAAAGAATGAAGGAGATATCCCAATTCAAAGTTAAAAGGTGAATTATTAAATTTTTATTTAATAATTCTAAGGTATAATGTTGTATTATATTATCCATCGATGTGCAAAGGTTGGGGAGATAAATAAATATTCACCGACGTCATTCGAAGGCATGGAGGTGCATATAAATAAAAGGTTAAAACCTTTGTTTATAGAAGACCAGAGATAGCGCATGAGAGAGAGTCGTCGAAAGGGGAGCAACGAAGAAAGAAGGATAAATAACTTTTGATTTGAGAGCAAGGTCAAGTAAACATCATGGTAAAGTGACGTCACGCAAGAGACTATAGTGAAGTTGGTAGCGCACGAACTTTGTACAAGGTAGGTTCGTTGTTCGAATCCCGCTAAGGGCAAAGTGTTTTGCTAAGAAAGTAAAATCGAGTTTCATATTTGAGTGCAGGTTAAAGTTGGGTGTTTGGGATTAAAATCCCAATGTGGGCTAGCACCCACATGGTAAGCACTTCATAGTGCTAAGCGATAGGAATAGAGTTTGACTCCCACAAAGGTGTGAAGGCGCATTAATTTTGGCAAGGCATTTTGGCAAAGACGATTTCGAAGGTTGCGAAGGCTATGAATTTCATAAAAAGGTATTTATCTCTAGTGCATGGTAATATTTGATGTTGCCAAATTTTTGGTGCATTGAAAATCATTTATGTGATAACTAGGGAGTCATAAGGAGTTTAGGGAAATAAATGCTTGATGTATGTGTTAATGTGCTTACGGAGTTATAAGGTGTAGAATTAAATATTTGTTATTGTTGTGTGTGATTAGGGAGATATAAGGTGTGGAAATAAATATTTATGGTTGTTGTATGTGGAGTTATAAGGTGTGGAATTAAAATTAAAAGCATAGGTGCTTGTTGTATATGTTAATGAAATTAGGGAGTCATAAGGTTGAAAAGTGTTGAACTTGTTATATGTCCTAGTGCATGATTTAATTATGAAATTAAACTAGGAACTTGAGACCTAGTTAATTGCTACCTTGAGTTAGAAGATATGCACATGAGTTAGGGTTTGAATTTGAAGACAAATTGCTTGATTATGTGCCTTGGCTATTGAGAGGAAGTGGATGGATTAGAAAATCAATTTTATGGATAAAATTGATACTTGAGTTCCATGATTGCTTTAGTGGAGTTCATTGAGAGTATTGCCATTATTGAGGAGGTTTTTGCTATTGCTTTGAGGAGATTATTGTTGATTACTTGTTGAGTACATTGCCACTATTTGAGACCATTAAGGAGATCATTTGCTAGTCACTTGTGGATACATTTGTCTTTCATTTGAGGAGATCATTTTTGGCTATTTGAGATCTCTTTGCTTGAGGGAGTTGTGCTTGTTTCTTGAGATCTTATTGACATTGCATGAGGAAGATATTATTGAGAACCTATTGCTATCACTTGTGGAGATTGTACTTGGTTGGTTGAAGTCCTCATTGTTATTTCTTGGAGAGGTTTCCATTTGAGAGATCATTTGTCATCCATTTGAGAGTACCTTGTTGAGCATTGTTGTCATCCATTTGAGAGTACATTGTTGAGCATTGTTATCATCCATTTGAGAGTACATTGTTGAGAATTGTTGTCATCCATTTGAGAGATCATTTGTCATACATTGTTGAGATCATTGTGGATCATTGTTGTCATCCATTGAAGAGTACATTGCCATTCATTGTTGAGCACATTGTTGAGTATTGTCATCATTCATTTGTTATCCATTATTGAGTTCATCATTGAGCCTTGTCTTCATTGATTTGTGGTTGATATTTGAGTGCTACTTGAGAGTCATTGGTTGAGCCTTTGGGAAGGCTTTTGGGACAGAATTTATGGATAGATTTGAGATAGATTTTGTGCATGATTGGTTGAGCCTTTGGGAAGGCTTTTGGGATAGAATTTTTGGACAGATTTGAGACAACTTTTGTGCATGATTGGTTGAGCCTTTGAGAAGGCTTTTGGGATAGATTTGTGGATATATTTGGGACAACATTTGAGCATGATTGTTTGAGCCTTTTGTGAAGGATTTGAGGATAAATTTGGGATAACATTTGAGTAGGATTTTTTGAGCCTTGTGAGAATACATTGAGGTAGATTTGTGAGCAGTGAAAGAGACAGGACAGAAACAAAAAACACATTGACACCATTTGCCTAGTTGAGTAGATCAATGGATAGCCTATCTGAGTAGATCAGTGGATAGTCTAGCTAAGAAGATAAGTGAATAGCCTAGATGAGTAGATCAGTGGAGAGCCTAGCTAAGAATATCAATGGATAGCCTAGCTGAGCAGATCAGTGGATTGCCTAGCTTAGCAGATCAGTGGAGAGCCTAGCTGAGCAGATCAGTGGAGCCCACCTGAGAAGATTATGATAGCCTAGCTTTGAGCAGATCAAAGTAATCATTTGTATTGGGATAAGGATCCCTATTTCTTTGTGAAATATTATAAGGAGAATATCTTGTGGACTACCCCACATTGGGGAAACCATGTTAAATCTTGTGTCTCAATTATGTGTGATGATTTGTGCACTTGCTTACTATTGTTATCTATGTTATTAATACACACTGCTATATTTGGTTATTGCAATTGAGGACACTAATTGATATTGGTTTGGAAATAAAGTAAAAAGTGGGCGCTATACTATTCACCCCCCTCTCAGTATAAGCTTGTTTTCTTCAAACCCTCATTTTCCTTTCTTGTGCAGGCTTGATTCCAAGAGACTAAATAGAACTTCTTATGGTCTTGAGGCCTTGCCCACATAATTTTTTTTGAATCCTCTCTAATTTGGACAAGACTCTCAAGGGTAATTTAAAAATAGATATAAAATAAACTGGAATACTTTGCAAAAATATCTTGACCAAAAGTATTTTACCTGCTTGGCTAAGTAGGGCTACTTTCCAACTAGAAAGATGTCTTTGCATCATTTCAATAACTGGGTCCCAAAAGCACTCCTTCATTCTTTCCATGAATAAAGGTAGCCCTAGGTAGGATGAAGGAAATTTCGCAACTCTACAGCCAAGGATATATGTGATTTTCTTTTGTCGGGCTTGAGGGGTGTTTAAGAAAAACAATAGGTTTTTGAAAAAGTTGATATTCTAGCCAACAACCTTCTCATATGCGGATAATTTTTTTTTAACCTCCCTGGCTTGCACCACTGAAGCAATGAGTGATAACAACGTGTCATCGATAAACTATGGTGGGAGAAATATTTCGATGAAATAGTTGGTCTGATGTCTTCTATAGTTGTATCTATAGAAATAGATATTCCTAAGGCCTCAGCCATGAGAATGAAGAGGTAGGGAGATAACGAATCTCCTTGACATAGACCCCTAAGACTATGAAAGTAGTCAGCTGGTGAACCATTAACAAGGACTAAGAATTTTACTGAAGTAATGTAGGTCTTTACCAGATTGATCCAATCCTGATTAAAACTAAATTTACCCAACACCTCGAATAAGAAGTTCCAATACACACAATCATAGGCTTTGTTCATATCTAATTTGAGTAAGAGTCTTGACCTCCCACTTTTCTTAGTAGAATAGAGAATTTCATGGACCGACAGTACCCCATCTAAAATTTGTCTCCCTACAATGAATCCACTTTGTGCTTTGTCAATCAACAAGGATAAACAATTTTTTTGATGAAATGCTATTTTAATTATAAAAATAAAAGTCCTTTTGTAGACACCTAAAATGCATCATGTTGAGGGCAACTACTCATATGGACATGCTACAAGACCATATGGAAGATCTTAGATAGACTCCAAGATAGAGCAGTGGTTCTAACCACTCAGTTTGGGCTTCCTAACCTAATCAGGTTGAACCGTAGCTGAGACTTGCGGTCTACAGTCTAAACCATGAATGACACTCGTGATCTTTAGTATGAATCACAGTTGTAACCTGTGGTCTTAATTTAAGTTTAGTCGGCCTTCATCCGAGCTAAATTGGTTTGAATGACCATTTGTTCTAGAAGAATGCAGTTAATGGACAGAATATTCCAAAGGCTTCCATTCCAACTGTCCTAACCACCTCTTCTTGATTTTAGCTTCTCCATGAAGCCACCCCTAGCCCTAGGGCATCCTATAAATACCCCCTCTAAATGGGGAGAGAATATAGAGAGTTTATTGATCAAGCAAGCAATGAAGCCCTGTCGAATTGCATACTGAATTCATGCATTGGAGAAGACCACTTTGCTATTCACCCAAAGATCAATTTGCCATGGAGGTCCTAGGAGCCTAGAAGAGCCAAGAAACACAAATTCGGGCAAAAAAAGACCCCTCACAATGAATCAACTGCCAAACTTGTTAGAAGGACACCGAAGGTGACCCTTGAACATCAATTGGACAAGGAGGTCAAGCCCACTACCCTTGATTTTGATGGTAAACTTACTTGAGTGCTCACCATGGCTTTCAGCCACGATTTATAGTGCAGACCACACACCAGTGCTGTGATTTGCAACAGGGGTATCGCCACCTTACTGTTTTCATTTATGTCCATCTAATTAGAATAGATTAGTCATTTGCATGGTTAAATTATAGTTTTAGAGACTTCTGACCAGCATAATTAGTGTTTTTACTAACTTGTTATCATCATAGTAGTTTAGACATTAATGGATTCTTTTCATGTTATAGTGCTTCATTTCAAGTAATTGATTCCATAGATTGATAGTTGTACTCTTCATCTACATATTTCCATCAATATTTATAGGATTTACATATGTTTAACATGGTTTATGCATTTTCTTGATTTTATGTCATTATGTTATTCTCATGCTATTTGTCTTTAAAGGGCCTCATCATGAGAGGCTTCCTACGCTTTTGACATTCTTGTATTGTTTCTTGATCATAGGAAAAAGTTTTTTAAGGAGCTACAACCATTCATTTCCTTCCTCAATGCAAAAAAGAGGGTCTACTCCACCCTAGAGCAATTCATGTCACCTTAAGGGCTCAATAGTGCATTTCATCCCTGAGGGGAATTGAAATAATTGTAATTGCGTATCAAATAGAGTATCCCTAAGAGGGATTTTATTGTAATCAGATATTGATTTTAATGGAATAATAGAGGCATTTATTGTAATTTCTATTTCTTTTGTCCATTTATGTGTTTTAATATCAATTTTACTTTGTTTATGCAATTACAACATTTCGGGTGCACGCATTTTTGGTCGTACAAAAGGTGATCACGACGGAACTCTACATAAATAGCATCTAACTATGTGTTTTTTATTTTTGTTTTTTTGACTTGCAGGTACAGACCGCAGCTATCAATTGCAGACCAACAATTGAACTGCAGGTTCAATACATGGTCTACATTTAGAACCACAGACCAAACCTATGATTTCCAGTTGACAGCACAGACAACATTAAATCAGAGATCCAATCATTGTAGGACCTGAGGTAGGCCCTATTTTCAACCCTCTATAATTTTTTTCCCTCTATGTTTTTACATCATGTATGATCTTGAATGCAAATTAGGAAAAACCACTAAAAAGGGTAATTAATCGTCCTAGTTTGCTTTCGCATTTACTTCCATAGAAAGGCACTACTAGGAACATTAGACCTGTGATTACATTCTGCCCTAGGCTACAGCGTGCTTGATAGAGTGTCTTGTTTGGTTTGCATGTGTGAGGTCCAATTAGTGGCCAATTATCATCGTAATGTGCATTTTCTAAAAGAGCATCTAGATTAGTTTACATTTTTTGAATGTAAAACATTCTTAATTTTGCATAGCACTTAGGAATTGAGCATTTGTGCTATATGATGCATTTCCTTTATGTACAATAAAATGAATCACACACACCACTTGGCACTTAAACGCTAGTGAGTTGGGATTGACATCCAAACACTAGTAGGGTTCAATGATGGTGGGTGTAATTTTCATCCGTTGGCCCAAATCCTATGAACCTTTAGATACTAGACCAATACCAGATCCAAGAACCTTTTGTACCCTAGAAAATTTGCATGTATTCTCTTCGAAGGGTATAACGCTGACTAGGGGAAATGAGTGAGAATCTGGGAGGACCTGTGCTCCCTAACTATGTGTGGGCTTCATTACCACACATTATAGGTTGGATTACGTGACTTGGAGTTCATAGCCAAGTTGTCGAGCTACGAGCATACAGGTGAAAGCCATTAAACTGAGATTAAAATCCAAAAAGTTTTACAAAACACGAGAAGAGTTGAGGCAGAAAATTGCCTCATAAAAGACTACTTTGATAAACTTTTAAACCCATTTGGAACTGCTTATGTTGTGATTTTATGTTAATATTAGAGATACTATGCATTATGTGATGGTATTTATATGTTAAAATGATGAAAGTGCATATACTCTATTTTGACTAATTTATCCATGTTTTATATTCTTTTTTAGTTGTTTATTTTAGTGTATTCTGCATTAATTTAGGTATTACAATATTTAGGTACTTCATTCATAAGGTTTATGTTTCTTACATAAGTGTATTTCATCATTTATCCATTTTTTTTGAATTACTTTAAGGCACCAAGAACTCTGTCAACAATTGGTTGTGCAAGAAATTGGACTTTTTCCATACAAATTCCAGCCAGCTGTACATATACAGCATGGCATGGAATTTATCCACTCCAACTAAAACTAAAAGTGGAATTAGTCATCTAGGTGGTCAAAGAAACCATATTCGCTGCCACAGTTGGTCGCATGTGCTTTTGTTGCCAGATATAACAAAAACCTTGTTTTGCTGCCTAATATTCTGAAGCTGCTTCGAAATAAACGTAGACGGTTTAAAACTGACTGAATGCATCTTTAATCACCATAAATAGGAGGTAAACGATGACTACAATAATTTTAGGAGTATCCTTATCCATTCTTACACCTGTCCCTCACCGATGGAAGCCAGTAGGTTGAGTGGAGAGGACCTGAAAGGTCAAAACCCTAAATTTGTGGAAGAACATAATTGAAATAGTTGTAACAGTCCTATGTAACAACATTAAACCTTATCTTTAATGTACCTTATTTGTATAAATAAAGTTCTCCCATATGAGAGAGGGGGCAGGAGAGAGGAAATAAGTAATAGAAGTTTTAGATATTGTAAATGTCTATTACAGCACAATAGTCTACAGGTCTTTCTCTGCACTGTTGTTATGTTGCTGGAATGAAATAAAGGTGCATCATTTGTCATTTATTTATGTTCAATTATGTGTTGAGTGTAAGTACTTAATAGTTTAGAGCAAGTTTATTTACCCTCTTTTTGTTGAGGAAGCAAGGGCCACTTCTAAGTCCAGAGGAGGGTTTTTACCTGACAAAATTCTGCTATTTATGGTTGTAGCAGGTCAGTAGAGATCTGACAGTTTTTGCATGGTTAGTTATTAGGATAATGTGGCATTTGAATGCATGGTAGGTAACTCATCTAGAATAGATTTTATAGCATAAAATTTTCTATTTCAGCTTCAGCATTTCCAGTTTGTATTTCCAATTTGCATCAAAGGATTTCTAGTTAATTCAGTTTGCTACAGATTTGCAATATTTGCTTACCAACCTTTGAATTTCATTATTATCTTAGGTTTTATATTTTGCAGGTGTGAATTTTTAGTTTCATTGTTGTTATAAGTTGTTTTTGTGATTTCCATTTTTGTTATTTTAAATTCTATCATTTTTAATTCTGCAATAGTTCAAATTTGCTTTTCCTGCAACTGTGTGAATTTTAAATTATGCAAAGATAAGTAGGCACTCAGTTTTAGTTTCTAGGAGATTAAACGGGACACCTGACACCCCCAAAATACTAACTGTTCCATGAATAAGGCCATGATCTAGATGAACTAAAAATTAGTCTGTTAACCCCTACTTTCGTATATAGCCTTGGACACCACCCTGGATTGACACATAATGATTAAATGATGAAGAATTGATGACACTCATCATTTTTGGCATCGTTGTTGGGGAACCTTAGGTGTTGTTAGGAGAGGTCTAGCAGTCTAGAGACTTTCCTGTCTCAGGAAATAATTTTTGGAGACCTGAGGTTTAGTTCATTTTAGTAAATAGGCATGAATGCATAGGCCAAGAGACGAGAGAGGGAGGTTTATTAGAACCGGTTCCTTCCTAGAAAGGTGTTCTTCTTGTACAGGAGAAGATCTACCTATTTATGATTATCCTGATTGATTAAAAAGAGAATCATCTTCTTCATCAGTTGAACCATCTACAAAACCTTTTGAGGAAGAATTTCTTAAAGCACTTTCTACTAGACATTCTTTTGTTCTTGATCCATTATTAGAACAAACAAAAAAAATTGAATCAGTTAAATTAGAGGAGGAAAACATGGCATAACCACCACCTCTTGCTAGAAATTTTGAGTATCCTATACAATTAACTACTGGACAGCAAGCTCTTATGAAAACCATTTCTCCCTTAGTGTTGTCAATCTTTAGGGGAACAGTGTTTGAAGATCCTGACCAATTTTTGTTTGAGTTTAAGATCTTGTGTCAAACATATGATTATGTGACTAATAATCAAAAGCTAAAATTATTCCCTTCCACACTTAAAGATGCAAATTTACGTTGGTTCATAAGTCTTGACTCAGATTCCATTCATACCTGGGATGAAATGGAAACTGTATTTTTAGACAAATATCAGGAGTATTGCAGGGTACGTAATAGAAAGGATGAGTTATTTTGAATTAAACAAGAAGAAGATGAAAATTTGGAAGATTATGTTGATAGATTTGCTTTTATCCAGAAAAGAGTTGGTCCTGTAGAAGGAGAATTGTTAAAATCTTTCTCATGGGATTACAAGATGAATCCAAGGAAGTATGGATATAATGGAAAAAGGAGATGTGCACCAACTTGAGATTGTTGACATTATAGAGTTGTGCACAAATTATTCTAGAACTAGGGACAGAAGGAAGAAGAAAAGTCCTAATAATGTAGACATCAAAGAATTGATGGAAGAAATGGCTAATATGAAAACTGATATACTTGTTCAACTAAACACTGCTTTAGGAGAAAGGAATACAAGAGCCAATTCTTCACCACCCTTGTCTATCTATTGTCCTAGGTGTCAAAATAAGCATGCTCTACAAGATTATCCTTTGGGCAAGACCTCAATCTCAGCAATCTGTGGCATTTGCTCAAAGGAGCATAAAACTGATAAATGTCATATTTTACCCCATCTTAGGAGTGTTATATAAAACTGAAAGCACGAGATTCCGGAAACAAAAAGGAAAAACTAAACAAAATTGCATTAAAAGGAAAGAACACAAATGAGTGACCACAAGATATAAAAGCAATATAAACTATAGCCCTTTTTATTGATATTCTTTTCAATTCGTGTTACAATACGTCTCCTTCCTTTTTAGGGGATAGGAGCGTTAGATATTGATCTCTACAATTTGCTTCAGAATTCCTCTTCCGCATGCCCACGTTTGGAATGGGCGGGCCAAATGTTGTCGCCGCTTGCGTTGGTAAGGTAGACTCCTCGCCGCTCCTCTAATGCTGCAACTCTGCACTCAAAGAAACAAACAAGAAATTCAGTAGCACCTGTGTATGAAAAATAAAAGATTAATCTAACGATGGTTGAAATGAATCTAAATGAAATGAAAAACTTGACAAAAGCATAAACATGAAACTAAAAGAAATACCACGATTATGAAAGCACAAATCGCCGCAAGTGAACTAGCAAGCACTTCGTCGCTCAAAATGCTCCTTCTCTCAGTACTATCCTGGGTGAGGAAACTCACCATTTTATAGACCCAAGGGGTCTCTTTGAATCAACATGCAAAAGTGTTTCTTTGCATGAATGCTTCTGTTTGTGAAGAGAAGACTTCTTCTTGATCAAGGGCTTCTTAACTCCCTCTGTGCATGTCTTTGCATGTTTTAGCAAAGCTCACTTGTACTCCCATGCAATGAAGGGATAGCTAAGTGGCAAATCCGAGTTGTCTTACAGAGCTTACTCTCATTCCCATGAAGTGAAGGGAAAGTCAATTGGCAGATGTGTGTTGTCAAAAGAACTCACTCGCACTCCTATGTCATGCATGAAAAGCTGAGTGGTAGTTCCGAGTTGTCATGCGCCGAGGTCCGACTTTTTGTCGGTCAAACCCGACATTCGTCCCACCCGTAAGCGAGCGCTAGTAATCGTACCTGGGTGAAATGAGTACAAATCCATACTCGTCCTTGGGTAGGACGAGTACAACTCGCACTCGTCCCCGGGTGGGACGAATAAGAAATAAAGTGTCTAAAAGGTGCCAAACTGATTTTTGACTTGCAAAACTGTTGTGTAAGTGGTTAGAACCACTGTTTAACCTCCGGGGGCTACCCTGGGGGCTATGTGTGTTAATGTGATCAGTGTTTGTAGTCACATAATCATATTGGTGTTGTTTTGGTGTCTACAGATGCCCCTTTTTGGGAAGCGCTGTGCATGGCACAACGCCGAGCAAAAATAGATAACCAAAGCACTAATGATTAGGGTTTCTCAGTAACCTAACCAACTCTTGATGCCCCAAGCATGGAAAGGGCATGCATTATTGAATCCTTGCTTCTGACGAGTTAAGGAATTTGATTTCAAGTATTAACCTATTTTGGTGAGGTGTGACTTGAGCTTGGACATTGATCAGTCATGAATAGGCAAAGGGCGCAACCTTTTATCCACGGGGGAACCTTGTGTTCATGCTTCGAGAATGCCAAGTGTTTAATAAGTTTGTGATAATTGCTTGTTTGCTGCCCCAAGCAGGAGCGTGATTGTCTTTGTCAATGATTCTTTGAATGCATGTTATTGCCATGATTGGGTGTGTTGTTGTTGATTGGTGACATAAGTGTGACTACCCCCTCAAGCGACGAATCGATGAAGGAAGGACTGCCATGAGAAAAGTGACGAGTCGCTTGACCCAAGATGACTTAAGTGAGGGTGCCTTTAGATGTTGTCCGTTGAATGCTCGAGCAGTTTCTCGATTCTTTTGACCTATTTTTGGTGGGTGTGAACCCATTTTGGGATGCCATTTGGGGGTAACATTGGCGAAAATCCGTGCTTCCCGTGGAGCGGTCCGGCTATGGTAGCCTTCTTGGGGAGTAGGATAACGACAAGGTAGACCCCAACATCAATTTTCTAATGCGAAGAGGTTAAGTGCAAGAGCACTTTTGTCCGGAAATTTTTAGTGTTTTTGTTGGCATTTGTCATTTTTATATTTTGGTTGTTTTGTTGTGTTTGTTTGTTTTTTTTTTTTTTTTTTTATATTTTGGTTGTTTTGTTGTGTTTTTATGTATGTGTTTGATGTATGCAGAGGCGATTATGAATGTGATGTTTTTAATTTGTATGATGTATGGATAGGGAATGAATGAAATGAGGTGTTGATGATGTGTCGATGCACCATAGACTGTACAAGATTTGACCGACTTGCTATACTAATGGGATGACTTTGTGAAATGACTTTGCATGTGAAAACTTTGTTTTTGTATTTTGCAAATATTTTGATGGTGATGTACGAAATAAAATGTGACAGTTGTTTTTAAAATGTAGTTAAGCTTTTCTTAGATTCAGATATTTTAACTAACTAGCCAAGACTGTACATTTATCTCACAAGACTTTTGAACAAGGTATAAATTCGACTTGAATGTAACCAAGTTATTTCACATCCCTGTGTGTGCAATTGAGTTCATTTATGTGTTATTCATCAGGATACCGCCAGTGCCAGATGGGCTTTCAACCGAACCTGTACTGAGGATCACCTAATTAGCTCCACTAACTCCTTTATTGTATTTAGTCAGATTAATCTGCGATGCTATCTAGGATACCATAAACTAGCTCATCCACATGCAAACATTGATCTATACACAAGTTAATGTGACAGATATATCGTCATGCGGGAGGTTTACTATTAGTGACTGATAGGCTATCAACCAAACCGGTACTGAAGCTTGCCTCATGACCTGTCGAAATGCTGAGAATTCTAGGGATTCAAGTTCGACTCCCTTCTTTTCTTCAATTGTATTGGGATACTTGCTATTTATAGTGATAAGATCACTGTTTATTTTGTTTTATTGATGTTTTTTTTTTTTTTTTGAGCAAGGGATAGGGAGTGACGAGAATCACTATTGTACGTGCCTTTTGATGTGTGCACTATAGGATGTCAATTTTGAATGTTTTGACGTTTTGCAAATTTTTGATGTTTTTGCAACTTTTGAGAACTTGGGATTCATGGGGAATTGGGTAGGGAGGAAGCTTGTCCTTTTGCCAACTCTCAGCATTTCTAAGGTCAATTGCACAGGGGGATAAGCAAGATAGCCGTTTCGCCTATGGTAACCAGGATGACGGTGCAGGTTTCATCTTTCGTTCACACAACTTAGGAATTTTTATGTGTGTTAATTTGTGTTGGGACGTGACGTAACAAGGTGTGATCCAAGTAAAACTTTCCCGTGTAAAATCTGTTGAACTGTGTACAGTTTTTGGCTAGAAATTTAAAGACATCTGAATGACGAAAACCCTATATACATTAGGAAACAACTGACTATGCTAAAATAAAAAGGTGATATGCTGGATGTATGCATTTATGGAAATGGATTTGAGGTGGAAATGATGGAATTGCCAAGTAATGACAGCCTATGGTGCTTTTGACTTGTATGACCTATCGAAGTATGCAAGGGATGGATGCAATGTTTAATGCAACCTATATTTTTGTATTTTGATTTTGTATGAGAATGCATGGAAATGTTTTGGTGATTTCGTTTTTTTTTATTTATGAGAATGTATGGAAAATGCAAATGTTTTTGTGATTTTTGATTTTTTTATGAGAATGCATGTAATTGAAATGCAATTGTTTTTGTGATTTTGATTTTTGTTTTTTTTTTTTTTTTTTTGAGAATGTATGGAATTGAAATGCAATTGTTTTTGTAATTTTGATGTGTTATGAGAATGCATGGAATTGAAATGCAAATGTTTTTGTGATTTTGATTTTTGTGTTGTTTTTGTTGATTTTTTGAATACTTATGTTGACCAAGCAGTTATAGTAACTCTTGGAGCTTTTGGGTTGACCAAGCGATTGTGGTAATCCTTGGAGCTTTTGGGATGACCAAGAGATTGCGATAATCCTTGGAGCTTTTGGGATGACCAAGAAATTGCGATAATCCTTGGAGCTTTTTGGGGTGACCAAGAGATTGCGATAATCCTTGGAGCTTTTTGGGATGACCAAGCGATTGCGATAATCCTTGGAGCTTTTTGGGATGACCAAGCGATTGCGATAATCCTTGGAGCTTTTGGGGTGACCAAGTGATTGCGATAATCCTTGGAGCTTTTGGGATGACCAAGAGATTACGATAATCCTTGGAGCTTTTGGTTTGACCAAAGGGTTTATGGACACCCTTGGAGCTTTTGGTTTGACCAAAGGGTTTATGGACACCTTTGGAGCATTTGGTTTGACCAAAGGGTTTATGGACACCTTTGGAGCATTTGGTTTGACCAAAGGGTTTATGGACACCTTTGGAGCGTTTGGTGTAACCCACTGGCTCTTCAGGGAATAGAGGTACCCCAGCCGTGATGATCTTTGTGCACCGGATCCGGCTCTGTAGGAATTGGCACGAATGGATCGGCCTTATGCATGGATAGGAGGGCAAGGTCTGCCTTCGGCACTGATGGTGCTATGATATCTCTGGGTGGAAGGTGCTCGCGATCTTCCCAAAGGAGTGGGATCAACGTGTGATGCCAGTGGGCTGGGTTTATGCACCACTCATGCCCTAGTCTTATGCCTAATTGGGCCATTAGTTCATCATGGGTTACAGGGTGATTGTGTCGTCGCGCATGATTGAGATAAGCCATCTCAGTTTCATCTTTGTAATCATTTTTGATGATCCAAAGGCCCTCGTTGGCCTCGACAGCTATCTGTGACATGCTAAGCTTGTTCGACTCGAGCAAATTGACATGGTCTTGATGGGGTTGTTTCACGCTTTGTGGGGGGACTGAATTTTCTTGTAATGGCACAGGCTCGATGGGAGCCTCCAAAGGGAATAATGTTAGGAGAATTTTGTGATGCTCATCCATGGGGACCACCTGTGAATTAGTGCTGTCAGACTCGAACGGGTCCCATGGCACTATTGCATATACTGACTCATCTTTGGCGAGAGAGTCAGGCTCATCAAATTTTGGTGATTCTGAGATATGGAATACCTCGTCATTAGGTAGCTCTACAACTAGGGGTTGATCCTCTTTGAGAGGATTTTCATGTGAGTTGGGCATTTGGGACCCCAAAATCTTGATCTCTACCAACTCTAAGTGCTGTGGCAGCGCATTGCTTGTATCGGGGGATTTGAGCTCCTCCTGTTTGATTTGTTCCCATTGCAAGTTATGGGAAACTTGATGCCTTGGGAGGGATGACTGAATAGCACCCCCCATGCTTTGGTATTTTGTTTTAGTCCACTCTTTTTCTAGCTCAGGTTCCTCAGAGGCTTCTTGAAGAATTTTTAGGGGTGGTCCATGAACCTGGGTGGGCGCCTGAAGAAGGCACCCATCATTGGTCTTAGGATTGGCCTCCCACTCAAGTCTAGGAGGCATCGAGGGCAACATTTGATAAGGTCGTAGAGACCTGTCTTGCACCCAGTTGTGTTTCTCATAATGTTTTGTCTTATGCATGCAAGGGGTTGGAGTCTTCGCCTACATAGTGTGTTGTAACAACTCATCCTCCTGGCGCTGAAGGCACTCTTGATTTAAAAGATATTGTTGCTCTAACTGTTGTTGTTCCAACTCAAGTATCGTGAGTTGCATCTGACGTGCAATATGCTTGGAAGATTCTAAGATAGTTGGTCCTGTTGTCTCATGTCTAGAAGGCCTAGATGCCTCTCCTAGATATCTATCTCGGTCGTGGTGATCCGAGATCTCTATAGGTCGCATCCCTCTCGTTAGGGGGTAGCGGCATTCCCCCGAGGCTTTGGCCTCAGTAGGTAATCCTGATAGCTAGCAATTGCGGAGGCGTGTTGCTCTCGCGATGTATATTGTTCTTGAGGAAGGTAAGGTTTTTCCTCGTGCTCTCTTTTGTAAGTGAAAGAGGAACGGGAAGAGTTGGCTCGCCCCGCCTGAGGAGCCTTGTGCTCTGTATTTGTCCTTGTAGTCCTAACAACTAGAAGGGGTGAAGGAGGGATAGTGTAATCATGTGGTTCCTCCCGTCGAACCCTATGTTGACCTAGTGCTTCATTGCGTGGTGACCACTCATAACGAGCATCTAAGGGAGCTCTCCTATGGATATACCTCTCGTGGGAGGGTGTGTGTTGGGTGCTATGCTGAACAGGAGTGCCCCTAGAAGAGGTGCCCCTATAGTCCCTTTCCGTTAAGGTGTGTAGGGGACTGCTTTGTATGTTAGGTCGCCAAGGTGGTATGACCAAATCTTGGGGACTATACCGGAGGCGACTTGTGCCTCCTTGGATATTCCCCACAACATTCGCCCGTGATTGGGCTTGGCTGCGGGTGAGCACCATGACGATGTCTCTCTAAAAACCCTAAAATTGAAAATGAGTCAGATGGGGCCCAAAATTGGTGTGCGCATCCCTCTTATAGTAGATAAGCCAAAAATGAAGTTTCAAGTCCTAACTCTAAATACATTAGGAGATATTAACCTTCGAACAACTCAAAAAGCGTAAAAAATTAGGTAAGCAATTTTAAAACCTAATTTTCAGGCCCTATATGATGGAATTTGGCCCCGAAAACGAGTTTTCTGGGGAAATACAACTCTAGGGAGTATTATGGCCCCGGCAAGGTGCACTAAAATTTAGGGAAAAATACAAGATTTCCCATATTTTGTTGGATGGTCCTGCATCACTTATGGGCACCTTCAGGGTGCTTTTGGGTTGACCAAAGGGTTCATGGACACCTTTGGGGCATTTTGGAGTGACCAAGAGATTGCGGGAATCCTTGGAGCTTTTTTTTTTTTTTTTGGAGTGAGTGACAAAATGCGTAGATTTTTATCTTTGTTTATGATTTTTTTGATTTTTGATTTTTTTTGTCTAAACAAAAAATAGCATACACACACAAGCAATGTTTATCTCTTTTAAAGATTAATAGTGTGCCCTAAATCTGGTTTAGTGTGTTTTTGTTGTTTGTTTTGTTTTTTGAAGATTTTTGTGAAACGTTTAAATGCAAGTATGAAGGCTCTTATGACTCCCAAAATGGTCGCCCCTTCAATATACCAGCCAGGCCGATATACCAACCTCTCTATATACCCGCCCTTACGAGAGGGAGACTATAGGTACGTGAGAGCAGATGGTACGTGGTACGTAGGCGGTACAGAAGGGGGATTGTCCTGTTAATGGCACCTACCATAGAAGACTTATCCTCGCGCGCATGGGAATCACCCCGACGACACTCGGTCGCCTTTCGTCAGGATTTACGCCTAATAACAGTTGACAATCGGGGAATGGATGCAAAGCTAAGCCAAGGTGGTGATGAACCCACCGTTGGTCTTGCTCAAGGGTTGGGGTCTTACAACCAACGCCTTGGTTTAAAATGTAACGTGATGTGTGGGGTTCGTTTTAATTTTGCAAAATTGAAACAAGCAAACGAAAAGAAATATTTCCCTAAGCCATTCAAACTGAAAACCAAAAACAGAAAAATAGAAATTTAATAGAAGCTGTAAAGAAAACCCTTACCTCTTCTCTGCCTAACAGGATGTCTCTGATTTGCTCTGAAAATTGCACAAAAATTATAATCGTCCCTGGGTGGAGCGAATAACAGACCGTAATCGTCCCAGGGTGGAACGAATAACAGACCGTAATCGTCCCAGGGTGGAACGAATAATAGACCGTAATCGTCCCAGGGTGGAACGAATAACAGATCGTAATCGTCCCAGGGTGGAACGAATAGTTTATTCGTCCCGGGTGAGACGAGTACCAATTCTGTAATCGTCACTTGCAGAGACGAATAACAGTCCGATTGTTGAAAAACAGGTACCTGTAAAAAAACAAGCAATTTTAGATCAGTAATTTAACCTAAACAAAAACAGAGGACAGAAGTCCCACCGTGATCGCCATTGAAAGCACGAGATTCCGGAAACAAAAAGGAAAAACTAAACAAAATTGCATTAAAAGGAAAGAACACAAATGAATGACCACAAGATATAAAAGCAATATAAACTATAGCCCTTTTTATTGATATTCTGTTCAATTCGTGTTACAATACGTCTCCTTCCTTTTTAGGGGATAGGAGCGTTAGATATTGATCTCTACAATTTGCTTCAGAATTCCTCTTTCGCATGCCCACGTTTGGGATGGGCGGGCCAAATTTTGCCGCCGCTTGCGTTGGTAAGGTAGACTCCTCGCCGCTCTTCTAATGCTGCAACTCTGCACTTCCGGAAGTAAAAGGAAAACTATAACTATGCAATATAAGACGAAATGTAACGCTTTAATCCTATGCACGAAAACAAGGAAAAGAGATAAATTGGAAATGAAAGCACAGATGTAAGGAAATCACAGCCCTCTTTATTCAAATTTCTTATCCTCGGTTACATATATGTCTCCTCCCCTTTTAGGGGCTAGGAGCGTTAAATTGGTCTTTGTTACAATTTGTGACTTAGTCTTCCTCCTTTCGCATGCCCATGTTTGGAATGGGTGGGCCAAATGTTGTCGCCGCTTGCGTTGGTAAGGTAGACTCCTCGTCGCTCCTCTAATGCTGCAACTCTGCACTCAAAGAAACAAACAAGAAAGTCAGTAGCACCTATGTATGAAAAATAAAAGATTAATCTAACGATGGTTGAAATGAATCTAAATGAAATGAAAAACTTGACAAAAGCATAAACATGAAACTAAAAGAAATACCACGATTATGAAAGCACAAATCGCCAGTAAGTGAACTAGCAGCACTTCGTCGCTCAAAATGCTCCTTCTCTGTATATCCTGGGTGAGGAAACTCACCATTTTATAGACCCAAGGGGTCTCTTTGAATTAACATGCAAAAGTGTTTCTTTGCATGAATGCTTTTGTTTGTGAAGAGAAGACTTCTTCTTGATCAAGGGCTTCTTAACTACCTCTGTGCATGTCTTTGCATGTTTTAGCAAAGCTCACTTGTACTCCCATGCAATGAAGGGATAGCTAAGTGGCAAATCTGAGTTGTCTTAAAGAGCTTACTCTCCTTCCCATGCAGTGAAGGGAAAGTCAATTGGCAGATGTGTGTTGTCAAAAGAACTCACTCGCACTCCTATGTCATGCATGAAAAGCTGAGTGGTAGTTCTGAGTTGTCATGCGCCGAGGTCCGACTTTTTGTCGGTCAAACCCGACATTCGTCCCACCCGTAAGCGAGCGCTAATAATCGTCCCCGGGTGAAACGAGTACAAATCCATACTCATCCTTGGGTAGGACGAGTACAAATTCGCACTCGTCCCCGGGTGGGACGAATAATAAATAAAGTGTCTAAAAGGGGCCAAACTGATTTTTGACTTGCAAAACTGCTGTGTAAGTGGTTAGAACCACTGTTTAACCTCTGGGGGCTACCCTGGTGGCTGTGTGTGTTAATGTGATCAGTGTTTGTATTCACATAATCGGATTGGTGTTGTTTTGGTGTCTACAAAAACCAAGTTGAAGAACTTCATGCTATTGGGCAAATGCCAGGAGGTAACTTCATACAAAACCAAAATACCCCTTGCTTTTCTTAAAATTGGGTATAGGATCCTTAAAATATGCCATGGGGATACATAGAACATCCTCCTCAACCTTGGAATCAAACTTGGGTAGCTCCTCAAGATTGGTCATATTCTGGTTGGAATCAGCCATGGTATCCAATTAATCCATCTTGGGTACCAAATCAGTCAGGGAAAATATGGGGGCAACAATACCCATCCTATCAAGGGCAGCAGAGGTATCAACCACCAAACCAACACTTGTTGCTAGCCCCTAATCAAAATTTTTAGGGAAGAGTTCAACCACAGCAAACACAACTAGTTAAGCAACCTCCACTTCTAGCTCAGCCTATGGCTAACCCCAATAACAATAGACAAGCAACCCCTATTTATGGAGTTGAGTCTGAAGAGACTATTGCAGTCCATGTCCTTGACTATAGTAACATCCAGTTACATTCAGGGAAGGTTTTACCTAACCCTGCACCACCCACTATTGAAGAAATTGATGGAAAGCAAGAATTTTCAAGTCCAGAAAAACCACAAATAGAGCAAAAAGAGGAAAAAATAGAAAGTTTACAAAGAAAAATTGAACTTGCCTTGGCAGACCTACCATATCCTGAAAGGTTTGACCACACTATCACCGCTCCTGAATCATAATTAATCATAGAATTGAGGAAAATGTCTATCTCACTCCCTTTTTGCAGGCAATAAAGGATGTACCTCTGATTAGGAAAACCATTCAGGAGATGTGTATTAGGAAACCTGGTAGGAAGAAGAAAGCCTTTCCTAAGACTGTACAAGTAGAAGGTAAGTTGGTTGACCTACTTTCTGGAAAACTAGTACCCCCTAAATATGGTGATCCAGGGAGTCCAATAGTTACAATTACTGTTGGGTTAGTTCAAATTCCAAATGTACTTATCGATTTAGGAGCTGCAATCAACGTGATGACTAAGGAAACCATGCAGAAATTGTAGCTCAATAACCTTAGTCCTACTACCACAATTTTGGAAATGGCAGATAGGTCAGTGGCTAAAATGGAAGGAATTCTGGAGGATGTTGCCATTGAAGTATCTTCTTGGGAATACCCTATAGATTTCTTAGTGTTGCAGCCTAGAAACTCAACTAATGGCTATCCTATTATTCTAGGACGACCTTGGCTTGCCACTATAGCTGCATTTATAGACTGCAAGTCAGGTGAGATGACCATTTCAAATGGTGTAGACCTAAAAAATATTTCCTTGTATCCACCAACCCAACCTTCAACCAAATTTTTTGGACAGATATGGTATCCCGAGTCTGATGAAGAACAGGAAACTATTGTCACCTTGGCCACCATTGTAGTAAAAGAAAATATTGAAGAACTTAATTCACCAGAAAGAGAAATCTTTGAACATGAAACAATTTTGGTGAAAACATTGCAAGAAGAAGGCCTTAGGGATGATCAAATTCTTGTCCATCATTTGTTATGGAAAGATGAAGAACAAACTGCTGAACATCTATCATCTATTCCACTACAAGAAAGCTCCTTCACATTGCCACATGGATGGCATCATCATCTTTTGACTTCTTTCATCTGTCCTATGCAAATGATCCCATCAGGTATCACATTTACACTAGAATCAAGAGTATTTCATACTTTACAGCCACATCATTGTCCCTTAAATGCTTTAATCAGTAAATATGAGGTTGTCAACTCAGTTTATCTAGGGATTAAGCAGATTGAGATACAACCAAGAAAATTTTTGAACATTAATAGCTGGCTGACTAATGAGCAAGAAGCCAAATTATTTGTTGTTTTACAGAGACATGTTCAAGATTTTTCTTGGAGTTATAAGGACATGACTGGCATTCACCCTGATGTGTGTACACATAGGATATACACAGAAGATGTCAAACCAGTAAGACAACCACAAAGGCATCTGAATCCCGCTCTGAAGGATATTGTTAAGGAAGAAATCAAAAAACTATTGGATGTAGGATTCATTTATCCAATTTCAGATAGTAGGTGGGTTTCACCATTGGTCATTGTTCCAAATAAAAATGGGAATATGAGAGTATGTGTGGACTACAGGGAATTGAATAAGGTCACACATAAAGATCACTTTCCATTACCATTTATAGACCAAGTGTTGGACACCCTTGCTGGTAAGAAATTTTTCTGTTTCCTTGATGGTTTTAGTGGTTATAATCAGATCCAGGTTGCACTAGAAGACCAGGAAAAGACAACTTTCACATGTCCTTGGGGAACATTTGCTTACAGAGTATTACCCTTCGGTTTGTGCAATGCACCAACAACATTTCAGAGAGCTATTTTGGCTATTTTTTTTTATCTAACAAATGAAAGTGTAGAGATTTATATGGATGACTTCACAGTGTTTGGAGATACATTTGAATATACTTTAGAACAACTTGAAAAAGTTTTAATACGTTGTGAAACATATCATTTGTCTCTGAATCCCGATAAATGTTTCTTGATGATGGAAGAAGGAATTGTTCTTGGACATCATATTTCTGCTTATGGAATTAAAGTTGATCCTAAAAAGGTAGAGGTCATCAAGAACCTTCCTCCTCCAAAAACTCAAACCGATGTCCGTAGTTTCTTAGGACATATTGGCTTTTATCGTATATTTATTGCTAATTTCAGTACCATTGCTAATCCAATGTTCGCATTGTTAACAAAGGATTCTGAATTTGTTTGGTCTGGGTGTCAACAATCCTTTGAAGTTTTAAAGGAAAAGTTAACAACTCCACCTATATTGAGAGGTCCTAATTGGGAGTTACCCTTCCATATTCAAACTGATGCTTCCAATACTGCTATTGGAGCTGCATTAGGGTAGATTGAATATGGACAACACTATGCCATATACTACATTAGTAAAAATTTGACTGGAGCTAAAAAGAATTACACCACAACCGAGAAGGAATTTTTAGTTGTGGTGTATGCTATTAACAAATTCTGACACTATATCACAGGATATCAGGTATTCATTCATACAGATCATGCTGCCATTAAATACCTGATGAATAAACCTCTGGTTAGTGCAAGAATTATTCGTTGGTTAATATTATTGCAAGAATTTGATATCACTATAGTTAATAAACCAGGGAAAGCTAATGTAGTGGCAGATTTCTTGTCAAGATTGTCAAATGCAGATACGGAGGAATTGGTTGAGGATGTGTTTCCTGATGAGAAGTTGTTTGCTGTTTCTGTACAATCTCCATGGTTTGCAGATATAGCTAATTATTTAGTTACAGGGAAGATTCCTCTTCACTTTACTCCTAAACAAAAGAAATAGTTGATCAAGCAAAGTTCTTCTTTTGAATGGATAGGAGGTTTATTGTTTAAATGCAGTCCTGACCATGTTTTGCGTAGATGTGTTCACAAGGATGAGGTATATGACATCCTACGAGCATGTCATGATGAACCATCAGGAGGGCATTATTCAATGAAAAGTACCATTCGAAAGATTTTGGGTACTGGTTACTACTGGCCATCCTTGCACAAAGATGTCAAAAGGTATGTCAAAAATTGTGATGCATGCCAAAGGATGGGTAAGCCTACTTTTACTAGTGAAATGCCTTTACAACCTCAATTAGGTACAAAACCATTTGAAAGGTGGGGGCTAGATTTTGTAGGACCCATTGATCCACCTTCCCAAGGGAAAGTGCATATCTTGGTATGTACTGATTATGTAACCAAGTGGGTAGAAGCCCGTGCTTTTAAGCATGCCCGAGAAGAGAAAGTTGTTGATTTCCTATATTCCCAAATATTTCTATGATTTGGAGCCCCACATTCTATCACCACTGATCAGGGACCTCGGTTTACCTCAAAATTTGTTGAAGCCTTTACAAAGTTGTATGAAATCAAACACCAAAAATCCTCACCTTACCATCCGCAAGCCAATGGCCAAGTTGAAGTGACAAATAGGGAATTAGAGAGGATCTTAACCAAAACTGTAGCAGCCCATAGGAGGAATTGGGTGGAGAAGTTACCTAAAGCAATTTGGGCTTATAACACCACTTGGAAATCCACTACTGGATTTACTCCCTATGAATTGGTTTATGGTAAAAAGCCTCTTTTGCCTATTGAGTTTGAATTACTAACTCTTCGAACTGCTTTGGAAGTTGGTATTGATTTGTCACAGGCACAAATGGACCGGATCCTGTAACTCAATGCATTGGATGAGCTAAGGAGGGATGCATTGCACTAGACCGAGGTGATCCAGTCACAACGCAAGTTGTGGCATGATAGTCATATCCAACAACAAAAATTTCAACAAGGTGATTGGGCTTTGTTGTTTGATTCATGATATGAAGACTATCCTGGCAAGTTGTAGACTCGATGGCTCGGACCTTATCAGGTTGAGGAGGTATTTGCAAATGGAGTTGTACGTCTTTCACCAATAGATGATTCAAGAAGGAAAATGGTGGTTAACGGTCATCGTCTTTGGATATATCACAAACCATTAACCAAGGAGGAGTTTCTCAAGCAAGTAGGAAACTTGGATGTATCAATATTGGAAGGAAACCACTTCTTCCAAGATGGACTCAATCAAGTGACATAAACCAAAATATATAAAAAAAAAAAATGAATGAAAAAAATAAATATATATATAAAAAAATAATAATAATTCAGAATGTGAAAACCTCTTTGAGGCGCATCTGAATTGGGCTTACATGAAAACCGGTTTTTTCGGCATGTTTGCCTCACTCTCCACCATTGTTCCATTCACTCTTCATCATTCCATTATTCCATTCACTCTTCATCATTCCATTATTCCATTCACTCTCACTATTACTCACCTTTGGTCCATTCATTTTCACTTCACTCCATCATTGTTAACGTTTGTTCCACTCATTTTCCCCTTTGTTTCACTATAGTTCAGATTGCACCATGTAAAGAGTTAGCATAGAATCAGCCAAAAACAACATTTGTACAAAATGTGGATAAACAAGTTTCTTCAGGTATGTGCCTTTTTCTATTTTAATAGTGTGAATACTTCTTGTATGATGTATGATATCCCTAACTGGCATAAAAACATACATAAGTTAGTTTCGAAAGGTTATCAAAAGAAATCCTCTTGAAACGATAAAACTGCTCTGGAATAAACTTGTTGCATACAAATACTCTCGAATGAAAACTTTGGAAGATATCTTGCTCAGGAATAAAGCTAATGATAAAAGTTGGTAAAATGAATTAACAAATGGTTAATTCATTTTAAACTCTAGAACCACGAGGCTCAGGCTCAAAAGTCAATTAAAATTTCTGTGGGTTCGTAAAAGTTACGCCAATCAGGATTGGAAGTTGTACCAAGGTGCAGGTTTCAAATTGGAGGTTCCAAGGCATGGATTCTATGAAAATATTTTACCGCATGTAATTGGTTGGCACACAACTCAATGGGAGGTTATTTTAAACCAAGCAGTTTCCATTAATAACTTTTGCCATATCACCGTAAACGTCGTAACAAATTAATTGCATGTGGGAAGAACAAGAGTAATGATGAATTATGTGCCACCACCTGCCAAGCTTTACCTCATGTCACATGATTTCTCATCATTCTGGCACTGCTTGCATGTGTTTATCATCTTTAAGTTTCATTCTTTCCCTGATAGAAGTATTCCAGAACGAGAGAGAAAAAACCTGCGACATATTTTCAAATTAAAGCAAACAGGGTACGGGAAAATTCACCATGGGTGGACAAAAGAACAAAATTGAACCAAGAAATATAGATTTTTTGCAGAGGGACGAGGAGTGTATGCGAATCTTCGTGGAAGGGGGTTTTCTGCCCTTCTTGCACAAATTTGATGGGCATTCAGAAGGTTTAACAACAGAGTTCGCGTGCACTTTTCGTAGCAACAGAGTTCAAATCAGCGGCATGACTATTCAAGTAAGTCCTAAAATTCTTAGCCAAGTCACTGAATTGCCTCTGCAAGGGATTCACATAGGCAAATCTGGAAAAAATACATTAATAGAATTAGTTAATCAATTTAGAGGGGAAAATGACAGACCTACGGAGTTCATAATAAGCAACAATATTTGCAAAGGAGTTAAGAGAACCAGTCTGCAACCACCATGGGATGAAGTTGCAGTCTGGGTCATCAGGTTTCTAACCTGTGATGGTCAATACCCTATTCTTTTTGGTCATCATTTATGAATTTTAACTCACCTCCGCTATGGTCATTTAAACACTGAATTAAGAGTCAATTTGCCTCTGTATTTGTACCAAGAACTTGCAAATATGGCTAAAAAGTATCAGGCAGGTAGGGGGTCACCCAAGCATCATGGGTTAGTCAAAATTGTTTGCAAACATCACTTTAGGGGGAATCCTAGGAGTTTTGACCACTTTTTCCATACTTGGGATGAGTTTGTTGAAGAAAACATTGTTGAGAGTCCCACTTATGGAGAAGAGACAGGGGAGGCTAACCCTAACCCTGAGCATAAACCTGGAGCTTCTGTTGGCACAACCCCTTCATCTCCAGAAGGACCTCCCTCGTCACGAACGAGAACACAGAGGAATGTCGGCTCGGACCGGAAGAGAAAGGTCACATTTTCAGAGGATGTACAAACATTCCACACTTCTGAAGAAGGGGAACCCTCTAATCAGCAAGAAACTAGAATTTTTGAGTCTAGGTCTCCTAGTTCTAAAAGAAATAGGAAGCAATCTGTTTCAGGGTTGAGGAGATCCTCAAGGCTTCAGAAAGTTGCTGATACAAAGGAGATGCAAACAAAGGAGAAGAGGGAACATAATGATGTTTCTGAAACCCATACTCAGCTTGTGGAGGAAACTATGCAAGAAGCTGAGGCTATCAGTGGCCAAGATGTAGATATCTCTGGACAGAATGTGGACACTTCAGCAGAAGAGGAAATGCCTTCCATTTCTCTCAATTATTCCTCAGATTCTGAGGAACAAATTGAAATAGGGGAAGCATAGGAAGACACAACTATTGCTGGTCTACCAAGATCCCTTGTAGATTACCCTGACTCTGAAGAAGAGCTTGAGGCAGTAGCAGATGAGAAAGATGATTCAAGTGCAGAGGAAGAGGAGGAAGTTGATATTAAATCTCAGTTACATGCAACCAGAAGTGTGATCAAGACCCAAACAGGCTGGATTGAGCAAAATGAAGCCTCCTTAAAGGAGAAGGACAATATCATTGCCAAGTTATGGCAAGAGATAGAAGTTGTAAAGGCTAGGCTCACACTTTTGGAATAGTAGCCTTCTCAAACAGACTCAGGGGATGAATTGGCTAGTTTGTTAATGAATTTAGCAGGAAATGCAGAAAGAAGTTCACCTGGCAGTGTTGCACCTGACGAAGCACAAGAGGCACAGCAGAATTCAGGGGATGAGCAACCAGGGGCACTTGTGCAGGTGTCCAAGGAGCCACAGTAGATGACCATGACAACAACACCCCTAGAAGCAGCCATAATAGTCCAGGAATAGGTAAATCCACAAATTCCCTAAAATATTGTTAATGTGAACATTCCTAAAATTAAGCTAATTGAAGTGGGGATACAAACAGAATCCCCTGCAGTAGAAAAAGTAAATGTTGGCATTCAGGTTAATATTGTACCTCAGATGCAACCTATGAATAGGTCACCTGAAACAATTTCATTAGTAAAATATAATGAGGATATAGCATATTGGATGACCAAATGCCATCAATTGGAGGGAAAGGTCTCCTCATTGCAGACCTTAACAGAAGAAATAAAGCAGAAAGACTCTAAAATTGAGAAATTAAAGGGGCAAGTATAGGACATATGTCAGATTGCTGAATGCATGGTTCAATGTCGGAGGCTTGCCAGATTTTATAGTTTAATTTTGAAGGAGAGGTACCTCCGATGGCAGACAATGAGAATTACCTCTGGTCTCTCCCACACATTTGAGACACCAGGTGAATTCTTGGAAGCTTTCTGGAAGAGCTCTGGAGAACACCAAAATTTACTATGTGAGTTATTTCTTCATAATTTATTTCTGCCAACTAAAGTTATTTTCCTCCCCCACATATTTACTGGCGATATTCAGCTGAGGGCTTTTCAATCAACGCTTCAGAATCAGATTTACTGGGAGCAGGAGAAAAGGGCTAGTAAATCCATAGAATCCCAAGTTGTTTTGCTCATTAGACCTATCCACTTAAATCATAGAACTTCCACCAATCAACATTATACACTAATGAGAAATGATAGGGTAAGGAAAATGTACCTGGGAAATTTGTAGGCATGCATAGATGGTTTTCAAACATTTTGTGCAACATCATTTGTTGACGCTTTGTCAGCCTACAAAAGTAGATGGGGTGAGTTACCTATATCTTTGCAGAAGAGAGAACCTGTCACACCTAACAATTTAATATGGTCAAGAAGAAGGGCTACAAGCATAATCCAAACCATATTTGAGGTCAGGGAGCAGTGGATTGGGCTCAGGTACAGAATGCCAACTATAATCACTCCTGTTCCATACTACTTTGATAATGATTCTCAATCGAAAGAACAGTTTTAGGAATGGCTCGGGGAGATTCAGATGCACAAAGGATACTATCAGGTTGGAAGCAGATTATGGAAGTATGTTGAGCGATACCTGGATGTGGATCTTTGTGCTATTGTGGCAGAACAAAATGCATGAGGACATGCAGTAGAACAGGCTGGGGGGAAATGATGAGGCAAAAAATTGCCTCATAAAAGACTACTTTGATAAAATTTTAAACCCATTTGGAACTGCTTATGTTGTGATTTTATGTTAATATTAGAGATACTATGCATTATGTGATGGTATTTACATGTTAAAATGATGAAAGTGCATATACTCTATTTTGACTAATTTGTCCATGTTTTATATTCTATTTTGGTTGTTTATTTCAGTATATTCTGCATTAATTTAGGTATTACAATATTTAGGTACTTCATTCATAAGGTTTATGTTTCTTCCATAAGTGTATTTCACCGTTTGCCCATTTTTTTTAATTACTTTAAGGCGCCAAGAACTCTGTCAACAGTTGGTTGTGCAGGAAACTGGACTTTTTCCATACAAATTCCAGCCAGCTGTACATATACAGCATGGCATGGAATTTGTCCACTCCAGCTCAAACCAAAAGTGGAATTAGTCATCTAGGTGCTCAGAGAAACCATATCCACCACCACAGTTGGTCGCATGTGCTTCTGTTGCCAGATATAACAACAACCTTGTTCTATTGCCTGATATTTCGGAGCTGCTCCGGAATAAGCGCAGAGGGTTTAAAACTGATTGAATGCATCTTTAATCACCATAAACAGGAGGTAAACGGTGACTACAATCATTTTAGGAGTATCCTTATCCATTCTTACACCTGTCCCTCATCGGTGGAAGCCAACAACTTGAGTGGAGAGGGCTTGAAGGGTCAAAACCCTGCATTTGTGGAAGAACAAAATTGAAACAGTTGTAACAGTCCTATGTAACAACATTAAACCTTATCTTTAATGTACCTTATTTGTATAAATAAAGTGCTCCCATATGAGAGAGGGGAGAGGAGAGAGGAAATAAGTAATAGAAGTTTTAGATATTGTAATTGTCTATTACAGCAACACAGTAGTCTGCAGGTCTTTCCCTGCACTGTTGTTATGTTGTTGGAATGAAATAAAGGTGCATCATTTGTCATTTATTTATGTTCAATTCTGCATTGAGTGTGAGGACTTAATAGTTTAGAGCAAGTTTATTTGCCCTCTTTTGGTTCAGGAAGCAAGGGCCACTTCCAGGTCCAGAGGAGGGTTTTTACCTGACAGAATTCTGCTATTTTTGGCTGCAGCAGGTCAACAGAGATCTGACAGTTTTTGTATGGTTAGTGATTAGGATAATGTGGCATTTGAATGCATGGTAGGTAACTCATCTAGAATAGATTTTATAGCATAACATTTTCTGTTTCAGCTTCAGCATTTCCAGTCTGTATTTCCAGTTTGCATCAGAGAATTTTTGGTTAATTCAGTTTGCTACAGATTTGCAATATTTGCTTTCCAACCTTTGAATTTCATCATTGTCTTAGGTTTCATTTTCTGTAGGTGTGAAGTTTTAGTTTCATTGTTGTTATAAGTTATTTCTATGATTTCCATTTTTGTTATTTTAAATTTTATCAATTAAATTCTGTCATTTTTAATTCTGCAATAGTTCAGATTTGCTTTTCCTGCAACTGTGTGAATTTCAAATTATGCAAGGATAAGTAGGCACTCAGTTTTAGTTTCTAGGAGATTAAACAGGACACCTGACACCCCCAAAACACTAACTGTTCCATGAATAAGGCCATGATCTAGATGAACTAAAAATTAGTCTGTTAACCCCTGCTTTCGTATATAGCCTTGGACACCGCCCTGGATTGACACATAATGATTAAATGATGAAGAATTGATGACACTCATCAAGAGTTTCTACACTGATACAACACATCTTGAAAACACATCAAACAGTTTAGGGCTCACTTTCAAAATTTAATACGAGATAATCATCATTGTATACCTTGTTTGCTTAATAATAAAAGATACATCTAGATGCTAGGTACACAATGGTGGATACACGGGGTGGTCGAAAAAGGTCTAAACTTGATGCCAATGACCAACCCCTAACCAATTCACAGTAGCACATGTCAATTCCTCACCCACATGAGCGAACCGAACGTCGTTCGACAAGCATTAGAGGAGATAACTCGACATGAGGGGAGCCCGTAGAGCATACCCTAGATAGAGGAGCTTCAGTACACTCCTCTAGGCATAGGATAGAGTAGGGAGCCTCTCAGCATGAGGGTGCTCCACTCGAAAGCCATTACCGAGACCGCACTACACGCGCATCCATGAGATCGGCCGAAGAGTTTGTTGTGTAGGGGACCAGGTTGGTGCCCCTACGTACTAAGTCCATAGGAGGATCCATGCCTCCACCTTCTGAGTATAGAAGGACTAGAGATCCACCCATTCAGGGGTAGGCAGATAGGCTCACTTTCGAGCATAGGTCTACCCATACTCCCATGCGTGGTCCACCATGCAAGATCACCATTGATATATCAAAGGTGGGAGCTAATGGCACACCACCGCATGAGCGGTGGTGGTCTAGATAGCTAGAGGGTCTAGGTAGTGTCTTAGAGTAGTTAGGCTACAAGCCTTCCGCTCCACCCACTCGTGCCCCGAGTGAGCATAGCGTGAGCATCATCAGGACTACTAGAGAGCATGGAGAGGCTTCTAAGCACCCTCATGTCACACACCCACTATCTGTGCATGGTGGTTCATAGTATAGGACACAATAGGATGCCAATGTCATCTTCACAGATAGAGGCAAAGGTGCAACACATCAGTCCGATGGGTACAGAACCCATAAGGTCACTCGTACAGAGCAAGGATACCAGAGGCCTCCCATGGCCGATCAGATCGATAGATCACATCGACTAGTATCGGAGCAGAAATGCCAACTCCTCCAAGATCAATTAGAGGATGCTCACCTAGAGAGGCAATGCATTGAAGATGAAAATCTTCAAGCGTAGAGGCTCATTAGACAGAGGCTATATGAGCAGCGCATGCATGAAGAGCGTATCCTTACCCAGAAGGAGCGCGTGGAGTAGGAGGATAGGCTAGCTAGGGCTGGCCTATATCCTCATGATGAGCATAGAGAGCGTGTATATAGGAAGGCTTTATCGCAAGCTGATATGCATCAAGAGCATAGAGATGCTCATACTCATGCTAGTGCCAAATAGAGGGAGCGGCCACCACCGCTCGATGATCAGAGGCAGAGGCAGCATGAAGAAGAAGAGGGAGATAGATACGAGCAAGAATATCTTGAGAGCTCCCGAGCTGAGGAGGAGGAAGAGCAATGCCCTCCATATCGTATGAGGAAGACAGTACCTCCTAAGCCACCTCCACATCAACTTAGGGAGGAGGACTTTCTATCTTTGGAGGCCTATAAGGCCTTAGCCGAGAAGATCAAAGCCATCGAGAGACAAGGCGTGACTATTCAAAAGCTGACATTAAGGAAAATTCATAATGAGCCTTTGGATCCTTTGATGCCTACTTCAGCTTACCCTGAGCATTTTGATATGCCCAGGTTAGACAAGTTTAAGGGTGATGAAGATGCACAGGAACATATCATGAGCTTTTTGGATGCTTGTTTTTAGATAGCAAGCAACGATGCATTGTTGTTGCATACTTTCATCATGACACTTTTTGGTCCAGCCTAGGAGTGGTTCAATCAGCTAAAGAAACATAGCATAACTAGTTTTGAGCAATTAGCTGATGCCTTTCTTGAATGCTATTCCTTTGGCATCAAGAAATAGGCCAATATTTTTGATCTAGCTATGCTAGCTCAGCGTGATGATGAGCCAATTGAGCAGTATAGAAAGAGATGGAGGAGACTAATGGTGAAGTTGCCATTCCCTATTCCTACCATAGAGTTAACCTAAATGTTTACAAAGAGTTGTGCCAAGCACATCTCATTACTACTATAGCTATAGTAGTATCCTACATTCGAAGAGGCTTTGGTGCAAGCCAAAGTGATCGAGGACATCAAGTTGTAGGAAGGCAACTTGAAGCTCAAGAACAGGAGAGAGGGACAAAATAAGAGTGCCACAAAACAATAGGGCAAGTAGGCCCATGTGAATCAAGTGGTGCTGAATCTCCAAAGGGAGGACAAGGGGCAACAGAAATAGAATTATCAGGCCCAACCTCCTCCTGCATAGTATGAAAAGTGCAACAACAATTATAAGGGCAAGAACAAAGATCAACGCCCACCTCACCAGTTCACACCATTGAAGAAATCGTTGACGTCGATTTTCCATCAATTGTGTGAGGCCAAGGCAATTAGATTACCCGAAGTCAAGATGATAGACCCCAATCAACCCAAATCAAAGGGGTACCAAGAAGATCTATTTTGCATTTTTCATCGAATGAAAGGCCATGACATTGAGGTGTGCTGGACTTTCAAACACATGGTGCAAAATATGATTGACAAAGGTGAGCTTGTAGTGCCGCACAACCCGTAGGCGCCCGATAATCAGAATATGGGGATTTACAAAAACCCCTTGCCAAATCATGAGGTGCCTCACAACAACGTTGGCCAGGTCAACCAGGTGCGAGTCGAACCACCTACCCAGGGGTTCGTAGGCATGGTGAACATTGTCACTAGACATGGGAGATATGAACAACCGAATCAACCTCATGCTCCCATTCAAATACAAGCCACATCGAATCAACGACCGATGCAGAATATTCCAGGCCCACCAACAAGACCGGTGGTGACCATAAGGAGCAGGTTGGTCCAAAACCTGTAGACAACTCCTACGAAGTTGTCGATATATGAGCTAATACAATAGTCCCCTAGGCACAAGGAGACTCTTATGGATATTTTGAGGTCCATTGAAGTACAGTCCTAGGATGCACAGGCATTTACTAATTTTATGGGACATGTACAATAGTGTTAGGAACCGATGATCCAATTTTATGATCATGAGATAAGGATAGTTTCTACAACCATGGCTGACCCACCATTGCATATAATCGCATGTGTTAATCACATGCCATTTAAAAGGGTCTTGATCGATACCGGCTCATCGATCAACATAATAACGACCAAGGCGTTGAGTCATTTGAAGCTACCTAAATCACACATTGTGCCCACTACATTTACATTGAGAGCATTTAATGATGCACTATGTTCGACTATTGGCACAATTATCCTACCCATGCAGGTAGGCCTGAAGACCATCTCTGTGATGTGTCATGTGATAGAAGGGGCCATGCAGTACAACATACTACTCGGTAGGCCTTGGATTCATGAAATGCATTGCATTCCCTCGATATTGCATCAGTGTGTGAAGTATATTCATGAGGGACAGGTTCACGTAGTGTCATCGGATGAAGAACCTTTTAAGTTCATGAACCTAGCAGATTTTCCTGGGGGTTTCATACTCCCATCAATGCACCTGGATGTTCCGTCATCATCGATAAAGAAGCCAGGAGGTAAACCAATAGTACATGCTCAACCAATGCCATCTGTGTCACACAGATCGGAGCACACCACTACCACTTCCCTAAAACCATCGGCATCAGTCATGCATCAGGATGAAAGGAAGTTGAAGGTAAAAATGGGTGAGAAAGAGAAGGAGCATGAGCCCGAGCCAGTCATCGAGGAGGTTCCCACTCCTATGGAAGTTGAGGAACCCCAAGACAAAGCCGAGGAGGCACCTCAACCTACCTCACCTGCATATTTAGTAGGATCATCCACACCATGGGTGATAGTACATCTCGCCAACATCGGATTAGGTGAGTACCTTGTGCAGAATGTAACCTTTCGGACCGATTCTAAAGACTACACAAGAGATGGGCCGACGTATGCTCATCATTACCTGGTTGGATCGGTGGTTCCATTGGGAGAGCCACCTAATCAGACTAATTTCATCTATGTAGGGCTAGATCAGCTTCCAACATGAGAGCCCATGGATGAAGATGATGATGAACCTTTCATAGTAAACGTTCATTATCTATCCAACCCGGAGTATGCCATGCATATTTTTGAGTTATATCATTGGCATGGATACGACCTTGGTCTCTTTGAACAAGGATGTAGGACTCCATTGGAACCACGTTATCAGTTAGTCACTGATAGGTTCAGTTTAGGGTTACAGATATGAGGGTAGGATGATTTGCTCATAGCATCCCTAGATCATCTGTACCTTAGTATGGTGGATGATGTGGATTTTAATCCATATCATCCTGATCCTTCCAATTTTTAGAGGAATCACCCTATGATATCTGTCATCACCGCTGAGCCACTCGAAGATCATCATGAAGGGCTCCTTGAGTAGACTGAGATAGAACTGAACCCCAGAGATAACCTAGGACACCAAACCCATGATGCAGTCGATGACATAGACATGTAGGGGTGTAACCCCATTACTGTAGGTGATCTCGAGCTAGGAGATATTTGTAATGAAGATGGAGTGGAGTCCACCTCCGATATGAGTGGACCAGGCTATGACGTAGATGAGGAATCCTCAAACGATGATGAATCTAGGGATGAAGTCGAAGGTGCCTATGTGAGGCCTTGGTATGCACATCATTTATTGCCTATTGAATCGATACAGGTTATCAAAGAGATCCTTCCCAACATTGATCATTCAGGGGAAGAAGCAGAGCTAGATTTCTTGGTGATGTCACACTTACGATATAATTATCCAATTTATCCAGATAGTGATGACAACAATCAAGTAATCATATTCATGGGGCCGCACTTGCCAGAGCGCCCCTAAGAGTAGGGGTGAATGAAGGATTCTATTATGATAGTGATGAAGAAGATGAGTTAGAGAGGGCCTACCTTGGTCCTCATTATTTGTGTTACCATCATCAACCCATCGACATAGATGAGGTCTATCGATAGTTACATGTTGGTCCTCATCTGAGAGCAAACGTTAAAACTCGAATTCAAATTTATCTGGTTGGTTAATCCCCTTCCATCGACCTACATGGAGCTCCTTGAGCCAAATGATCCTATTTTGTAGTCAGTGCATAGGGAGGATCCAGTTGTTCATAGTCCTCATAGAGAAGACCCCTTTGTGCCTGTGCCATTAGAGCCAGATCATGGGTATGAGGACTACGTAGATTTTGTAGAAGTTGGTCCATGTGGTCCTAGAGATCAATTCCATTCCATAAACATGGTCTCCATTGATTTGACCACTCCACTCCACAATCCAGTAGATCCATCCAAACCATTGTATCTTAACAAAGATGCTATCGACTGGGATCGTGTTGATTCACCCGTTGAGCCTGAATATTTCTTCCCTAATGAAGAAATGTTGCAACCTTTCCATTTTGTGCCAGGCTGTGCATATGATGTCTATCATGCCAAAAATGCTTCCAACGTGGAACCTATCAACCCGATTGATGACATCCATTTGATTCCTACGCCTCATCAGCTTGAGGAGGGATCGCATATGTCAATAGAGGAAACCTTTGAGGTGGATATCAGGTAATGATCCCCCCAATGCAAAGGTTAAATTTGGAGAGAGTCTCACTCCAGATGAGTGGGCCACCCTCATCCCTCTACTGAAAGAGAGACCAAATTTATTTGCTTGGATGTACAAGGATATGCCAGGTCTAGACCCAAAATTGGTTATGCATAACCTTTCACTAGATCTGACGAAGAAGTCGATCAAGCAAAAGCTTAGAAAGATGCACCCAAAAGTAGCCTTAATGGTGAAATATGAGCTACAAAAGTTATTGGATGTGGAATTTGTGATCTCCATCGACTATCCAGAATGGGTGTCCAATATGGTACCCATGGGAAAACCTGATGGAAGAATCCGTATTTGCATGGATTTTAGAGACCTAAATAAGGCAACACCCAAAGATTCATTTTCATTGCCCAATATTGATGCTCTCGTAGATGCAACTACAAGTCATGAAATGCTCTCCTTAATGGATGGTTTTTTTGGTTACAATCAAATTTAGATTAAACCCGAAGACCAGCATAAAACCATGTTTATAACACCATGGGGAATGTTTTGCTACAAAGTTATGCCATTTGGCCTCAAAAATGTTGGTGCCACATATCAGCGGGCCATGACATACATTTTTCATGACTATATGCACAAAATTCTAGAATATTATATCGATGACTTGTTGGCCAAGTCATTGCTATGAGAAGAGCATGCAGAGGTCTTAAGGAAGGTCTTCGATCGCTTGATAGAGCACAATGTCAGGCTGAATCCTAAGAAGTGCGTATTTGGCGTAACTTCTAGAAAACTACTAGGATTCATCATCTCTAAGCGAGGCATCGAAGTTGACCCAACGAAGGTCAAGGCTATCTTGGAAATGCATCCTCCCACCAATATTAAAGAGTTAAGGAGCCTTCAGGGCAAGGTAGCATCGATAAAGTGATTCATCGCTCAATTATCGGATAAATGTCGACCCATGAATCGACTGCTACATAAGGGGGTCCCATTCAACTGGGATGAGGATTGTAAAGCAATATCTGGTGACACCACCAGTGCTAGCTCCACCAAGGCCAGAGGTGCCTTTTCTACTATATATATCGACAATTGACTTTGCACTAGGAACCATGTTAGCCCAAAAGAATGTGCAAGGCAAAGAACAGGCCATATATTATATTAGTCGAACCTTGGTGAGCTATGAGCTCGGGTATGCATATGTGGAAAAATTATGTTTAGCAGTAGTGTTCGCTACAAAGAAATTGTGACACTATATGTTAAGTCATACGACATATGTTATATCCAAACAAAATCCTTTGTAGTACATGATGAGTAAGACTTATCACAATACGTGTACTACGAAGTGGATCATGCTATTGATAGAATTCGATCTAGAATTCATAAGCCAGAAGTCCATTAAGGGATAGGTCATAGCGGATCAATTAGTTGAGGCACCACTATCAAATAGTAGGCCTCTAACAATAGAGCTTCCAGATGATGCAGTCTTCATCATATCTGAAGCTCCCAAACCCGAAGAACCAGAGAACAATGTTGATATGACTCTATTCTTCGATGGTTCGAAGTGCGAGCAAGGAGGTGGTGCCGGAATAGTGTTCTTCATGCCGCAAGGAGCTCCAATGCCCTTGTCATTTAAGTTGGATTTTTCATGCACCAACAACAATGTTGAGTACGAAGCCCTACTATTGGGCCTCCACACAGCCATCGCCATGAATATTAAGATATTGAACATCTTTGGTGACTCCTTGCTCATAGTAAATCAAGTCAAGGGGCTCTTTCAGTGTCGATGTCCCATATTGAAAGCCTATAAAGATCTAGTTGCCACATATTTGGCTAAATTTGAATGGTATGACATCGAGGCAATCCCTCGATCATCAAACAGGTTTATAGACACCATGGCATATTTGGGATCTTTAATCCCTCAGAATCCATCTATGGATTTCACTACCATCCATGTCAAGAAGCTCTTGCATCTGGAAGTAGAGCGTGCAACCTATGATAACAAAGAATCGGTCAACATGATCAGTGTAGAACCAAAAGTTGAATGGTTCTACAAAGCTGAAGACTTTCTTAAGAAGGCACCCTAGGGGTCATTAACCTCTCAGAGTCCTATGGGGAGTGGTACTACCATTCACCACAAGGTTATTTTCGAGTCTACATTTGCAAAAGTAAATACGCAGGGGGAGCAAGTCATCTTAGCAGTCGAAGTTGAGGCTTATCAAAATTGGATGTCACAAATTAAAGACTTCCTAAAGCTTAGTATAATCCCAGAGGGATTATCGCATGTCATGAAGTGCACATTTAAATAGAAAGTGGCTAAATATGTCTTAATAGGAGACATCTTGTACCGACGAGGCTACGATGGAGTTCTCCTTCATTTCTTAGAGCCCCAAGAGGCATCATGGGCAATTTTACAAGCTCATGATGGTACGTGTGGTGGCCATTTCAGTGGCATGGCCATCATCAAGCGCATCCTTCGAATGGGCTACTATTGGCCCACTATGGAGAAGGAGTGCAATGTGTATGTCAAGAAATGCATTAAATGTCAGCATCATGCTAATCTTATGCACTTGCCATCATAGGCCTTACAACCCATCCAAGCGGCTTGGCCATTTTCTCAATGGGGATTAGATCTTATAGGCAAGATCTCTCCTCCATCATCGGGTCGACATACATTTATAATCATGGCTACTGAGTATTTTACAAAGTGGGTGGAAGCAATACCCTTAACAATGACAACTGGAGCTCGTATAGCAGAGTTTATACTAGAGCATATCATAAGTCATTTTGGGATTCCATCCAAAATAATATCGGATAATGGAACATCTTTCAAGAACAAAACTATGAGAGCTTTGACATCTAAATATAGAATCAAACATAGTTTTGTGACTCCATACTATCCACAAGCAAATGGGTAGGCTGAAGCTTCAAATAAGATAGTGGTGGCCATCTTGAAAAATATGGTACAAGAAAACCACAAAGACTGGCATATCCAGCTGCCCCTTGCATTATGGGCTTATAGGACTAGTATTCGGATGCCCACTAGGGCAACGCCATTCTCACTAGTATATGGTGCTGAGGCCATTATGCCCTTGGAATTGGAAATTCCAATGCTGTGCATCGCATTGAAAGAGTTCATCGATGATGACACCGTACGGCAAGCTCGACTGGATCAACTGACGCTACTTGATGAACATCACGTGAATGCCCTGGAGCATCTCCATGTTTATCAAGAGTGACTAAAATGAGCTTACAATATCAAAGTCCACCAGAGAGACTTTGAAGTTGGGGATCTTGTCTTGAAAGAGAACCAACAGAACTCTAATTTACCGCCAGATATGCGAGACAAATTCATGGCTAATTGGCTAGGACCCTACATCATATCTAAAAATATTGGTCTAGGTACCTATCACCTAACATCGCTAGGAGGTGTTGAAGAGCCTGAACCTCTCAACATCATCCATATTAAGGCATTTTATGCTTGAAGAGCATAGTAAAAGGCTCCGAGGGTTGCTTGTAACCGCTCGGTCATCCTAAAAAGCTCCAAACACTCCCATAAGTAGTTTGGTCAATCAAAAAGCTCCAAAGGCATCTATAAGCCCTTTGGTCAAACTCAAAAAGCTCTGAGGGTTTTTTTAAAAACTACTCGATCATCCCAAAAGGCTCCAAGGGTTCCTAAAACCACTTGGTCATGTCAATCAAAGGCCCCGAGGGTTTCTTATAATCGCTCGATCATCCTAAAAGGCTCCAAGCTCATCTATGAGTAGTTTGGTCAATCAAAAGGTACCAAGAGTTTCTAAAAAATTGCTTGGTCAACCCAAAAGCTCCAAGGATTCTTAAAATATCACTTGGTCATCCCAAAAAGTCCCAAAGGTGCTCATAAACCCTTTGGTCAAACCCAAAAGGCTCCGAGGGTTTGCTTAAAACCACTCGATCATCCTAAAAAGCTCCAAGGATTTTGCTAAAAAATTGCTTGGTCAATCTAAAGGCTCCAGAGGCATGTACTCATCGTTTGGTCAGATATGAGGCTCAAAACTCATAAAAATTATAAAATCAATAAAATCCAAAAAAAATTGGTAAAGCATAAAAATCCAAAAACATTTGCATTTGCATTTGAATTTTGCATTGTCATTTTTTGCATTTACTCATGCATCCGCTGCATTATTGCATTGCATATAGGCATTCGTCATCCATTGCATTCCATAGTAGGAGGGATTATGTTTTTCAATCTTACAAATGACACCACGTTTGTGTCTAAATCATGCATCTCTACATTTATCATAAATACATCATTCATGTGAGTAATTGTGTTTTTCAACACAACCTATTTTGTTGCTATGGAGATATACTAGGGTTTTTCGGTCATTCAACCATACCTAGAGGTCTTATCAAGAGTTGATAGAAAGCTTGCTTTGCTTTTGTAGCTGAGGTTCAGTTAGTATAGCCCTTAGCATATCAGAAGCCTATCACTAATCAAAAAATTAAACAATCCTAACAAGGACTAGGGGAAGATGAAAGTCGCGAAGTAGGACCGGGTATCCTGAAGTGAAAAGAGTTATTCTTGCTTATCCCTCTGTGCGGACGGTATGGGAAATGTTGGTAGTTGGAAAAAGGATAGGTTAGTTCCCTATTCAGAATCCCTTGCTTACGATAAAATGAGCAATATCCCAGAGTGATATCCCACATCAATCCTCAAGATTGATACCCTAGATCGATATCATAGATCGACTTCCCAGATTGATATCCCATACTGATATCATAAGATCGATATCCTCAATCGATATACCAAAAATAATTTTCCCAAGTAAATCCCCCAAAGGAAGGTTTTTGAAGAAGATTATCAAGTATAAATGCCAAAAAGTGAAGATCAAATGAAGATCAGAAAATAGGCTCAAATCAAGTTCAAAGTGAAGATCAAATGAAGATCATAAATCAAAGTTCGAGTGGAGATCAAATGAAGATCCAAAATCTAGTTCGAAGAGAGATCAAATGAAGATCCAAAGATAGTTCAGAATGAATATGGAATCGACTCCCTTGCTTCACTACATATGAGCAAGTATCCCAAAAATTGAAGGATAGAAAGGAATGAGCCTGAATCCCTAGAATTATTGGCACTACTGTACCTTACGCATGATGATATGTCTGATACACTTGCATCTCGCTTGTGGGTAGACCAATGTTTGAATGTGGAGGAGCTAGCTTCAGGTGTCCTGCATTGCCTAGTGGCTTAGTCCAACTAAAATCTAAACTTGGGATTGGATAAGACATTTGTGGTACCCCTATCTTAGCAATGGGCTGAAAGAATCCCGCCTGACATCGGGGAACGCTCGTGTCTTATCTTAAAATAATCATGTGCACACACAGGGATAATGAACAGTTAGGGCCTATCCTAGCAAAAGCCTTTTATCTCAGAAGTCTAGTGTGGTTAGTATGCAACTTTTGATAAGTCTATTAGGGTGTTTGAGTCTCATGGAAAACCTCAAAAATCTCTCTCATAGCAACAAAATATCAAATATCGCAAACCATATAAAATCATTAAATTGCAAAGTATCGAGTCCATGATACATCATCATATAGAGCACAATCAAGATATAGGATAGATACCGGATGGATATTAGAAATAATATTTAGATGACCACTGACTATATCGTGCATATTTTTCAAATTTGCAAAGGAAAATAGAATGACACATTATATCATTCGCATCATACAACTGTATTCATTGCATTTCATATATGGGTGATTAATTGATTAAATTCTTATCTTAAGGATTTTCAATTACATTCATGATTTTTATACATTCTGTGGTGTCATCCATTAGATTGATAAACATATTTGCATTCATTCCTTATGTTTTAAGTGATTAAAGCATACAGGTTCATTTACATTAGATTACCATCATGTAAATAATGCATTACATACATCACACATCTAAGCATCTAGATCACTGCATATCATCATCATCATAAATTAAATAGCTATCTAGTGCATGTCATCCATACATCACATCATATAGCATCAAATTAACATAAGCATTGCATCCATATGCATAAAATAAATAAAAAATTAAAAATATACAAGTACACATAATGAGTCATAAATGATAAATCTCATATATATATATATATATATGTGTGTGTGTCTCAAGAGTACATCAGGAGTACAAAATGCCCGTAGGCTACAATCGTGTAGGTCCTAGACCTTACACCAAAAATGGTACATATGCAAAATGTAGCCTAGATCTAGTAGAGCCCTAGCTCTAGCCTGCTCCCCTAAACTAGAGCTCTCATCCACCTCCCTCAGCCCTATGCTCTAGAGCCTACTCTACTAGCTTGTGCCTATTGTGCCCTACTGAGTCCCTATGTACCACCTAACCTAAAGAGGCCTAGCACATGAGACACAAGTATCTCTAAGTGGCTAGACCTATGACTAGAGGTCACACCCATCTCCCTGTGACTCCTGTGAGAGCTGCCTCCATGTGTGCTAGAGGACCTATGTGTCCTCTCTATCCTATGCATCCATTAGCTAGAGCTCACCATGGACTATCCTAAAGTCCTAGACCTAGTCCTCTAGGACCCAGTAGCATGTCTATCCTCTAGTACCTCCAAGCCCCACAATATGATGAAGCCCTCTAGCTGGGAGATGTGAGCTACCCTCACATCACAAAGGTCATTTCCCTCCTCTACGAGGGAAGTGAGCCACCTAACCTCTACCATGGGATCACCACCTCCTAGAAGTGTAGCTGATGGTGCAGCAAGAGGTCCCATAATAGCATGGGAGGATGAAGGATCCCCCCTATGTGCCCTGAGTAGCTCTCTCTCTGCAATGGCCTCACCCCATTGTGCCAGTGCCACATCTCATGCACTAGTAAGCTCACCAACCTATGACTCTACTATTATAGCCTAAGCTATGAGGGCTATAATCTATGCCTGAGCCTCTACCAACTATCTATCCCTATGAGCCAGCTTCACCTCTAGAAGGGTGATAGATGTATCCCACTATAACTATTGAGTCTAAAACCTACCAACCTGACTCTATAAGTCGACAACCTAAGCGAGGAGCTCCCCTACATCACTATCAAGAGGCACCTCACCCTCCTATAACCCCTCCTCCTCCTCTACCTCTACCTATAGAGCCTCCTCTATGGTGGCCTCTATGCCCCATCCACCCTCGATCCTCTAGTGCACCCTACACCCATCAAGATCGACCTCTACCTCTGCCTAGTCATCTACTCTACCTAGAGGCCCTAAACCCTACCACTATAGGAGGGACCACCATGTGTCATATGTTGGGGTGGTCCTAGGTGTGTCATCCCTAAACTCCTAGAAGTCATCAACCTCATCTCCTAGAGCTATAAGCTGAATCCATGGTAGATGTGTCTCTAGCATGAGATACCGATACACAAATGGAATCTCTGAAATATCCTACACCAAGCCAAACTACCATAGGACATGAGAGAAGAACTGATACTCTCTAATATCGACCTTACGATCGAGTAGCCACCTATCTCGATGAGCCTATCATAGCCACTCACCTACCTCGATCCAATCAAGGAAATCCATATAGGAGCACCACTCAATGTCATCCAGCCCAAGCACTACAAATCATGTAATATAATAATCAATGTCTCCAGCATGGGTCCTACTCTAGAACCCCTCCTCCTCTCATGGCCAACACATGGTGTAGCACTGATGAGCATCATCAATGGTCATGATCTGGAGAGGTAGGTCCATGAGATGCTCGATCTGGATATGCTACCAACCCTAGATCTATAACAATAGGCTACAGCTAATACCTCGATGGCTCCAACTAGTAATCTGGTACAACTCCCTATAGAGCTGACATAGTAATGTGCTCCCCCAAGCTAGGCATAGTGGCTGAGTAATGGAACTCTGAATCACTCTCCAAACACTAGCCAAGAGGTTCCAAGGAATCCTCATACCCGAGGAGTCTAGAAGCACTACCTGTACCACAAGGATCATGAAGATCATCGCACAAACTGAGAAAATATGCTCACCCTACTAGTATCCAATGTGGACACCTCCATGATCGATCTTCTCCTGAGCCTCCTTGCTTCGATCATCGAAGATAGCATCAAATATAGGCCCCTTCCTCTGAGAAGAGGAAGAGGTGATGGCCTCACCATCGATAGGGATCCTAAAGATCTGATAAACATCCTCTAAAGTCATAGTCATTTCACCTATAGGTAGGTGAAAGGTGTTGGTCCATGCATTCCAGCATCGGGCCAACGTAGTCAAATAGGTCTGATCTACCCTAATAGTGGGTAGATCTAGTACATAGCCAAATTCGATGGCTCTAAACCATGCACGCTCACCATCAATGAGCTGTCTATGGAGAGTCTTAAGTAGATCGGGCTCACGAGCCCTAGAGGTCAACCTCTAAAATAAAAGTAGTATATAAGCTAAAATTTTAAATAAAAACATCAAAAACATCTAAAAAATTGATAAAAAGATAAAAACATGTCGCAAGGCATTCATAAAAATCAAAAATATCAATTAGGCAAGTCAAAATTGCATTAAATGACATTAATTGCCTAATTAACTTTAGAAAATGCAAAAATTTAATAAAATTTTTCTAAAGTTGGTGAACCACGGGTCAACCCTATGGTCCGCATGCGGTCAAAATATGACCATTGTAATTTGAATGTGAACCATAGCTGATAGCTATGGTCCCCAATATGACAATTGGGAACCATAGCTGCCAGCTATGGTCTAGGAAGAATACCCATTTCGGGTACCTTCCTAGCCTTTCTCACTAAAAAAAATTAAAAACCTAACTTAACCTAATCTAGTGGGGTTCATTACCAACTATTTAGTGAGGTTCATTTATCGCATTACTTAATGTGGTTGATTTTAATTGGTATTGAACTGTGAGGACTCAGTTTTGAATTACCTTGCCTACTCTACGGCCTCTGCTAGTCGATGGCTGATCAGGATCCACCATCAAGGTATCAAGTGCGGTATATGGAAGAGTTTTGGGTAGCATTCCAGATCAGGGAATGTCTCCTATCTCTCAGAGCTCTCAATAATGTAGTTGCTTTCAAGAAAAATAATGAAAAATTCAAATGGGAATGACTATTTAAAGGTTTTCCTAATTTTGATGGACCGTAGCTAACACCTACGGTCCCAAAATTAGGGTTTTTCGATCGTAGGCCCTAACTATGGTTCCCAAAATTTGAAAAATTCAACCGTAGACCATACTCATGGTTCATAGCTAGCATTAAATGCACTAAAAACCCATCGTGGGAAGGTCTAAAAAGGTAAATTAATGACTCCTAATGGATCAAATTTCAAAAAGAGCAATCAATATTGCAAATTTGGTGATGTTCAAAGCACCAGGATTGATCAATAAATCAAAATTAACAAAAAAAAATCAAATAATTAAAAAACCAAATGTGCCTCGTATTCAGTAATTTACCCTATACACTTGGTGGTTGCAGTGACTTGTGATCCATGCAATTCGGCAAGATGAGTAAATTACCATAAGGACATTTGGGGTAAAATTGTCATCATTGATCTGATATGCTTCTTTTCAATCCCTAAGAAGGCCTTCATGGTTGGACTTCTCCATGGGAACGAGGCGTTTCATGTCATGTCTCCTATGACATATTTTCAGCAAATCATCGATAACTTGATTCAACACAAATCTAATTGGAGTTGCCTCATTTTGATTCCCTAAGATGGCTATTGTAGCCCGACTGCTCCATGGGATAGGAATGTGCAATTACTATTAATAGTTGGAATCAGAAGTTGAACTAGGCCTAGCCAAGGCATTAATATGCTCAAATCTAAATTTGTTCAGATCATCCATGGTGGTCAAGTGACATCATCGCTTTAATCATTGTCATTACCCTCATCGACTCATCGCTTGAGGGGGTAGTCATAATATCAAATCATAATCAAAATCAATAGAAGATCCCGGAGATCGTAGATCCCTTGATCTTGTCAAAATTGTGTTCGTCCTTACGAATCATTGTCAACAACTATCATAAGCTTACCCCTTTGCTTGGGGTAAATAGAAAATATGATAATTTGTTTGTATCTCTTCTCCTTTCGGTTATATAGGCCTAACTCCTATTGTAGCATCAAATGCTACCCGAATGCCTGATGGCGAGTGCAAGCTTTTCAAAATGTAAGCCTTTCACCCAGTTGGAAGCAATGATTCTAGGATGCGCATCCTTTTGCTGGACAAGAGGCATCTAATGTTGATCTGACTAATGATCATCATAGAACCTTTGACATCATTTTAGGAGGTCTATTTTTGCTCAGCGTTGTTCGATCTCACAATGCATCTCAAAAGGGGCATCTGTAGACACCTAAAATATGTCATGTCGAGGGTGACTACTCATATGGACATGCTACAAGACCATATGGAGGATCTTGGATAGACTCCAAGATAGAGCAGTGGTTCTAACCACTCAATTTGGGCTCCTTGGCCTAATCAGTCTGAACCGCAGCCTAGACCTATGGTCTATAGTCTGAACCATGGCTAAGGCCTATGGTTTATAGTCTGAACCGTAGCTGTAACCTATGGTCTTAACTAAAGTTCAGTTGGCCTTCATCCGAGCCAAATTGGTTTGAATGACCATTTGTTCTAGAAGAAGGTGGTTAATGGATGAAATATTCCAGAGGCTTCCATTCCAACTATCCTAACCACCTCTTCTTGATCTTGGCTTCTCCATGAAGCCACCCCTAGCCCTAGGACATCCTATAAATACCCCCTCCAAATGGGGAGAGAATATAGAGAGTTGATTGATCAAGAGCAGTGAAGCCCTATCGAATTGCATACTAAATTCATGCATTGGAGAAGGCCACTTTGCTATTCACCCAAAGATCAATTTGCCATGGAGGTCCTAGGAGCCTAGGAGAGCCAAGAAATGCTAATTCGGGCAAACGAAGGCCCCTCACAGTGAATCAACCACCAAACTTGTCAGAAGGACACCGAAGGTGACCCTTGAACATCAATTGGACAAGGAGGTCAAGCCCACTACCCTTGATTTTGAGGGTAAACTTACTTGAGTGCTAACCGTGGCTTTCAGCCATGGTTTATAGTGCAGACCGCACATCAGTGCTGCGGTTTGCAACAGAGGTATCACCACCTTACTATTTTCATTTATGCCCATCTAATTAGATTAGATTAGTCATTTGCATGGTTTAATTGTAGTTTTAGAGACTTTTGACCAACATAATTAGTGTTTTTACTAACTTGTTCTCATCATAGTAGTTTAGACATTAATGGTTTCTTTTCATGTTATAATGCTTCATTTCAAGTAATTGATTCCATAGATTGATAGTTGTGCTCTTCATTTACATATTTCCATCAATATTGATATTATTTGCATATGTTTAGCATAGTTTATGCATTTTCTTGATTTTATGTCATTATGCTATTTTCATGCTATTTGTCTTTAAAGGGCCTCATCATGAGAGGCTTCCTATGCTTTTGACATTCTTGTGTTGTTTCTTGATCGTAGGAAACAGGTTTCTAAGGAGCTACAACCATTCATTTCCTTCCTCAATGCGAAGAAGAGGGTCTACTCCACCCTAGAGCAGTTCGTGTCACCTTAAGGGCTTGATAGTGCATTTCATCCCTGAGGGGGATTGAAATAATTGTAATTGCGTATCAAAATAGAGTATCCCTAAGAGGGACTTACTTGTAATCAGACACTTATTGATTTTAATGGAATAATAGAGGCATTTCTTGTAATTTCCATGTGTTTTGTCCATTTATGTGTTTGAATATCAATTTTACTTTGTTTATGCAATTACAACATTTTGGGTGCACGCCTTTTTGGTCGTACACCTTTACAACAAAAAAAAAATGTGGGTGGAGAAAAAATCACACCCCGAATGCCACTAACTTATCCTAATAACGGATAAAGAAAAACAAACTACACCACACGAACACCACGACTATTAACAACAAACTAGAAAAAAATCTATTAGCTAAAAATTTGAAAAATATATTACAAATAATATTACATAAACTAATAAATCGGAATAATCTTTTATATATATATATATATATATATATATATATAATTCATATAAAATATAAAACAAAATAATAATCACTTTTTTTAAACTTTAAATGTTTATTTTAAAAGTAAATATTATAGTAAATTTAAATATATTTTTTAAATATATTAATTTAAGATAATTTTTTTAAATGAGTGTTGACTTTGAAGAAATTAAAACCAAAGGTAAAAAAATTTGATGTTTTATTATGTCGAAAGTCTATAGCGAGGGCGAGGATGAAAGGGTAGGTTAATTGATAATCGATTATTTATTAATAGATTATTGTTTCGATTTAGTTTTTTAAATAATTAAAAGTTCATTAACTTTTTATTCAACCAAAAATTTATAAAAATTCTTTCAAATATGTAATGTCTATCCAAAAATAAATATTATTGTCCATGGACCATGACAAAATTGTACCGATGGTAATAACATGTGATGATGGAAACATTGAATATTGGACTTATTCACAACATTCTATAATTTTTTTGGTTTTTTCTTATTAAACTATTTAAATTTTTTTTTAAGAAAAATTCATATTTAAATATTGTTAAATTATATATTTATAATAGTTAAGTTAATAGTACTAGAAACCATAACGTGGGTAAGTGTGAAGGGGTAGGTGTGTGTCTCCCCGATGGAGTTGTTGTAACACGTTGGGGGATTCTTGGTCAAAACCCCGTTACTTAATATTACAAAAAAAAAAAAAAAGTTAATAGTATTAGATTAATTTATTATATTCTTTAATTTTTATGAAGAAGATTCAAATTCAAATTTTATTAAATTTTATATATATATATATATATATATATATATATATATATATATATATATATGTATAAATATAAATCTATTATAATAATGCTATATAGTCTTTAATATAATAAGTGTGGAATTAGTTTCAATCCTATATAACCAATTAAAAAATAGTTAAATCATAAGGTCATTATTACATGGTCATGACCTAATATAGGCAGCACCCATTTCAATCACATATAACTAATTATATATATATATATATATAAAACTATGTAAAAAGTTAGGTTACTACTTATAAGAATCAAAATTCTCGTAGATTCGAATTGGTATTTATAATTTTTTTAAATTGGTTATATGGGATTAAAATGGGTCCCACTAGTATTGCATCATAACCACATAGTAGTATTACAACAACTTGACAATTAATTTCTATTCTATATAACCAATTAAAAAATAGTTAAATCATAAGGTCACTATATAGCCATGATCTAATATAGGCATAACCCATTTCAACCACATATAATTAATTATGTATATAAAAATATATATAAAGACTTAGGTTACTACTTATAAGAATCAAAATTCTAGAAGATTCGAATTGGTATTCATAATTTTTTTAATTTGGTTATATGGGATTAAAATTGGTCCCACTAGTATTGCATCATGACCACATAGTGGTATTACAACAACTTGACAATTATGCATGTGTTGCTTTATAAGTTTTGAATGTGGTTCTTCTCCTTGAAAGTTGAGGAATATAACAATTGGACTAATACCATTTGATGTATTTATAAATTATTATTAATTATGTCAAGAAAAATAAATGTAAAAATTACATCAATAATAATCTATATAATAAATATATATATATATATATATATATATATATATATATATATATATATGGATTTGGTTAGTGTGAGAAACCTCTACGACCGACTAGGATTGGGCATCCTCATCTCACCATGACCTCTCATAAGGGGAGAGTTGAGCTTATCAATAGGGAATTTAATACACAACCACATACACGTCATGGTTTGAACTTTGGACCTCTCAAAGAAGAGCCAAAGCCTCGAACCATTGCGCTATCCCCTAGGACAACAATAATATTATATTTGATGTCCATTGACTATTATTGGAATTATATCTTCAAAATACCAAAATATATATACAAAAGGAAATACGATAGCAGATAATTTAACCAATTTTAATGTTTTATTTGTCTTGGTGAAATTCAAATTTTAAAAATAATTAGTTAAAAGAGGTTTTATCTCTTAATAAAAATGATATCAAAGAATTGATAGAAGTAATTTAACAATTTCAAGATGAAGAATATATTTGATAAAAATATGAGCTAAATATTGTCTAAATAACCTAACAATAAATTCAATATTTTGATATTTTAATGGTAGTCCTTAATACAAACTGCATACATCTTATTAAAAAAAAAATCATATTGGTAGGTTAGATACATTGACTTTGAATGCTTAAACTTAGATTTAACTATCGTTAGAGGTATATCTTAAAAATATCAACATATTTATACAAAAGGAAATATGGTAGCAAATAATTTAACTAGTTTTGATGTTGATATTTCTTGTGCTAAAATTCAAGTTCCAAAAAGTAACTAGTTAAAATATATTTTATCTCTACAAGAAATCAAGGAATTATAAAGAAGACATAGTCGTTCAAAGATAAAGAATATATTTGATAAAAAGGTAAGCTAAGTACTATCTAATTAACCTAACATCAAATATAATATTTTGATATTTTGATGTCAATGACCCCTAATAGAAACCACATATAACCTATTAAAAAATCATATTGGTAGGTTAAATACATTGAATTTGAATGCTTAAACTTAGATTTAACAAGTGGTAACTATGTAAAGTGATGATGTAATATGAGTGATATTGTTTCAGTCTAACCAATTAGAAAATGCTGATGCATATGTGTTTTCTCGGGGTATACCCAAAATGTTGTATGGGAAGTTTCTTTTTGATAACAGGCTATGTGCCTTACCGGATGTAATGGCTTTGGTGGTATGTAGATTTTACATATATAGGATCCTTAGTAAGGATATGTTCATCAACAACCCTGGGCTGATTTTTGTAAAAGGTTTTGGGTCAACCTGTAAAACCCGGTATTAATGCTATAGTATCTTATTTACCAAAAAAAAAACAATTAGAAAATGCATCATATTAATAAATCAAATGGCATGAGCTCAGATGGTTAAAACCAAGGTTGTAATTGCACACAAGTATGGGGGTATGCAGGGTATGCATATATAGTACACAGTGTAGACCTCCAAATCTAGGATCCATGAGGTGCAAAACTATGAGGATATGGATATGTTGGGGTGCATGCTAGCACCTATGCATTGTCAAAATATGCTTATGTCTTATTAGTGTACCCATTGCATCATGGGTACATCATTAGAGTTTGGTACACATATCGACCAAGCATTTGGTGGGATTGTACAGGTATAAGCACCCCTACACGAGCTTAAAATCATGGGATATGTGCACCTAGAGAACATTGCTAAAAATATAGAGACGTAAGTTAGCTTCAAATATTTTGAGTGTAAGCTAAGAATGAGTGCGAGCCAAGAGTGAGCCTCACATTTTCTTATTTTAGAAAGCAAGTGTTGCGAGTCCAAGCAAGAAGAAAATATTAGTAGGAAGCAAGTACAAACAAGAAGCAAGCCTCACATTTTCTTGTTCTAGATCTTTAGGAAATTGAAAAAAAAATGATTCTTATGATAATTTAGGTTGTATGGTATGAAATTTATTTCTTATTTGTGGTATCCCCTCAATTTGATCACTCACACAGATCTCACTTCATATAGAGCTAGACAACATAGCTAGAAATTACATAGGAAACTAGAAATGAATTAAACAACCATTGTCTAGGAAATCAAACCCAATAAAACAAGGACACCATGATTTATGTAGGTAAAATCCTCTAAGTGAAGATAATCCACAATAATATATTGTTGCAACTTATATAATTGAAATTTAATTAACATCTTTGCTAGAGAAAGAAAAAAAAGAGCACACAACAACTCACACAACTCCAAATTACTCCCAAAATTTCCTTCCTTATTAATCGCTATAAAATACAACACCCCTAATATATACTTTTCTAGAAATGAGGAAGAAAAATGGGGCATGGATGGTGAAAAGTCACGCCCCTTTCTCTTTAACTTCTTCTCCAAAAAGCTTTATTTTTCTATATCTCTTTATATCTAGACATATTTTTTCTATTTGTTCAACCTTCTATCTTGATTACACCTCCTGATGAGAGACTTTTAGTCCCCAAAAGCTCATTCAAAGGAATTGATATTTACTCAACATAATGGATAGATGGAGTTTAATTTGAATGTAAGTTGAATATGAAAACTTTTTTTGAATACAACCATAAATACCTCTAATAAAGCATAAAACTAGCAAATGGTGACAACATTGCATGACCTTGTATTTACCTTTAAATTAAAGTTTGGCACTGTAGATTAAAGATACAACGCCAAACAAAAATAAAGAAATCAAAATAAAGGAATGCAGAACAGTTGTACAAAATGAATTATTTTTATTAATCAATGGAGTTTAGAAACTCCTTTTAAGTACAACAGGGCCTGTAACCCTTTTCGTGATACAAAGTTACAAATTGTGCTAGGGTTCTCCGAAACCCTAGCTGGCACAATGTGGTGGCATCTCCGAATAATGTATCCTTAACCTCAACAGAATGAGTGGGCTTCGTTGTATCCTTTGGCTCGGACCACTCCAGCTTAAGCAGCTGCTATCAACAAATCGGATCTACCACTAGAATCCCGCACACATTAAAATTATCGAGTTAGAAACTAATAAGAGGGCTCCACTGTGTGAGCCCTCAGAAACAGTCTAAAACCCTAGATTTATGAAATAAAAATAAACAGAATGCAGAATTCAACAGTAGATTAATACATAAAGAAATATTACTTGCTTTAGACGAATCTATACCTTTTCCTGTTAACGCGGCGAGACCATGCGGCGGCGATGGATGCGGTGAAAGGGTTTAGTTCAGACTTAGGGCCGTAGAAGACTCAGGATTAACAGCAATAGCCAACTCCAGACTTAGATTGGAAATATAGGTAGGTTTAGCCGAAGAGATAGATAGGGTTTGAGCCATCAAGGTGACTCAATTTATAATCTACTCTTAGGGCACACTTTAGGGTTTTAACGACACTTTGAACGTGTGGCTAAGATTAAAGTGGATCCAAGGGTAGAGAATAAATCTAGGTTGTGAAATGGATTAAGATTGATGGACGGATGAGATTAAATGAAGGATGGACGGCTCAGATTAAATCACTTAAACTTTATTTATATATATATATATTAAAATATATTAAAAAATATATATAAATATTAATTTAAATAAATTTGGGGATGAAAAATGGCGGGAAAAGTGAAATTGGGCCAAATAATGGTGGGAAAGTGTGGATTTGGGCCAAATAATGGCGGGAAGGATGGATGACTGACACGTGGCTGGCAGGAAGGTATAGATGACTTACAAGTGGCTGGATTTTGGTGTCTACAGATGCCCCTTTTGAGTTGCTTTGTGTTAAGACACAATGTAGCACAAAAACTTAAGACACCTGAAAAGCTGGATCAGACGCAACTCTCTCTCAAGACTAAAGCACAACTTTGAAGACCAAAGAATAAAAGAATATTTAAAAAAATTTAGCTTACCCCCTCAATTGGCGAGCGAGAATGGTTCTCACAAGCCAATTGGAAGAAATTCGAAAGAAAATGAACCGTTTTTGCCCCAACGGTGAAAAAAAGGGGTTGGTGTATGAACCATATGTTTATGTCCCAACAGAAAAGGGGTTGGTGTACAAACCAGAAGAGAATATGATTGAAGACGATATGAGTGATTTGAAATATGGACCGTTTTCTGCCCCAACGGTTATAAAGGGATTTTTGCCAAACTGTAAATTCCATGATCATGTAAGATGAATTCCACTATAGGAAAATTAGAAATTGATAACGGATGCACCAACTCCTATGTGTGAATCCATACTGTTGATGAAATTGCCTTGTTGGCGCCATTGATATGCAGAGATGAAAGATGCATGAAAGATTCCAGAACTCAAAGATGCTCCTAGTGACTGTATGGATAATTCCTCGGGTCGAAACCAATCAACCTAGGTAGCCACAATCTCTAGCAAGACTTAAAATAATGACGATATGAAAGATTGTCCATGTTTAAGGCCCCATGAACGAGGCCATCAATGACAACTGTTGAGCAAATTAATCTTGGTATGAGGTCACTTGAAAAGTAGAATACCCAAAATTGATTTCTAATTTTCAAACAATAAAATAATTGATGATGATAAATGGTAAGTGTCCTTATGGTGGTTTAATCCTCTTACCGAATTGCATGGATTCAAATCGCTGCAATCGCCAAGGTGATAGAATATACCACTAGATACGAGGTTTACTTTAATTTGATTTGGCAAAAATATGCATGATGAAAGAAGAATGAAATTGACGATAGATCAGAAGAATTGATGAATGTGGTTAATTTTGTGAAGGTTTTGAATATTTTTAACCCAATTTGTAAAACAATGATGAATGATACGCTTTTTGATCGAAATGACAAAATTTGTGTCCAAAACTGTTGTAACCTTCACAAAATGTTTTATTATGATAAGAAGAATGGATGAATGCAATTTGATGAAATTTGGAGGAGGTTAGCTTCAATTTTGCAGGTTTTGTTCCTTTATTCAATACTTACCCCAAACGTCGGTCTGCGTTTGTGGTTGGCAGAGACGCCTGCCGTTGTTTAGGCCAGTTTCAGGGTGCCAAAATCAGCTATTTAACCAGTTTAAGCGAGAATTTTGCTCATTTGTGCGTTCGAGCTTGAGAGAAGTGCGTCTGAGGGAGTGGAGTGAAGTGGAGTGAAAGGTTGTGTGGGAGAGTGAAGCACGCGGGAGCTATGGCGGAGATGGGAGCGGACGCGCCAGTGCAGCCAACTAAGGTATTTGTTCATTTAAGCAAGTACTTATTATGTGTTTTTTTTTTTTTTTGGAAAAATTTGTAACAAATTTTTGTTTTTTTGTTTTGCAGCTTAGGGTGTTAGAGGCACGACACCGATTCTCCCCTATCATTCCGGGGATGAGGAGGTCATTGTCCCAGGTAGACTGGGAGATATTGGAGGTAGTGGGACTAGCGGAGGCAGCCCGGTTGGAGGTAGTTCGGGCGGATGAGGGGTACCTCTCGACTTTGGCCGAGAGGTGGGATCTAGATCGGGGGACGTTCCAGCTCCTGACTGGAGATATGACGGTGACACTTGAGGATGTATACCGCATCCTCAAGGTGCCCGTGGAGGGGGCGCGGGTGGAGGTTGGACGAGATAGGGCCACGGAGATGGCCAAGGTGTTTGGGGATGACTGGAGGGAGATCCGGACGGAGAGCGGGGGGATCCCATACTTGGCCATGTATACGGCCAAGGAGTTGGGAGCGGTGGAGGCTCTGATGATGTTCGTGTTGGCCAACATTGTGGCCCTAAACAGCATCGGGTGCAGGTTCCCATGGAACCTGATGGGTGTAGTGAGCAAGATGCTCACTAATAGGGTAGTGTATGACTGGGCGCCCGCTTTATTGGTGTAGGTGTAACGAGAGTTGTATGAGGTTCGGAGACGGGGCCGGAAGGGCCTGGGTTGCAGTGTGGTGCTCCAGTGAAAACCCTAGATTTATGAAATGAAATAAAACGAAATGCAGAATTTAACAGCAGATTAATACATAAAGAAAGATTACTTGCTTTAGACGAATCTATACCTTTTCCTGTTAACGCGGTGAGACCAAGCGACACCTGGAAGTGATGTGACTGTCAGATCGGCTGTAGAAGGCACCCTGGTGCGATCTTGAGGAATCCGTTGAGCGCCTGCGTGCTTTTGTATCGGGGTTGCAGACGTCGGTCTGCGTCTGCGGCTGTGGGTAAACGCCCGACGGCGTTGGTGACAAGGATGAGGGATTCTACAGAAAGAGTGTTGCAGAAGGGATGGCGGCGAAGTTGGCGACGGATGCGGCGATGGATGCGGCAAAAAGGGACGGCGATGGATGCGGCGAAAGGGTTTAGTTCAGACTTAGGGCCGCAGAAGACTCAGAAGACTCAGGATTAACAGTAATAGCAAACTCCAAACTTAGATAAGGAAGATAGGTAGGTTTTGCCGAAGAGATGGATAGGGTTTGAGCCATCAAGGTGACTCAATTTATAATCTACTCTTAGGGCACACTTTAGGGTTTTAACGACACTTTGAACGTGTGGCTAAGATTAAAGTGGATCCAAGGGTAGAGAATAAATCTAGGTTGTGAAACGGATTAAGATGGATGGACGGATGAGATTAAATGAAGGATGGACGGCTCAGATTAAATCACTTAAACTTTATTTATATATATATTAAAATATTAAAATATATATATAAATATTAATTTAAATAAATTTGGGGATGAAAAATGGCGGGAAAAGTGAAATTGGGCCAAATAATGGTGGGAAAGTGTGGATTTGGGCCAAATAATTGCGGGAAGGATGGATGACTGACACGTGGCTGGAAGGAAGGTATAGATGACTTACAAGTGGCTGGATTTTGGTGTCCACAGGCACAAAAACCAACATTATGTAATCAGTCTACCAATTGCTGCAAAAATAAAATCAAATAATATAAAATCCATAACCTCACTACTATAAAACTTGATATACTCCTAAGAATAAATAAATATTTTATAGCAAGACTCATAAATAATTAGGAAACCATGGCTAGTATAATCTAAAATGCATGTGGATTGCCTTGGCAAAAAATGTTTCTCATTATAGGAATGGTTCCGAGCAAGTAGAAAAGCTTATTTATTACTATTCTCTAATCCACTCTAAAACAAAAATACATGGAAACAATCAAATATCAAATAACTACATTCAAACACAACATACCTATCTTAAAATGGTAAAACTACAACCAAGACCAACACCATGTGTTAGTCCATAAAAATTACCCAAACTTTATCACCTTTGATGGACAACAAAATCAAATACTTTCCTTTTTTTAATTTTTTGGTTGCATATGCCATAATAAAAGAGCTAATGACACACCAATCTATAAACCAAAAAAAATAATGTGTCATAAAATGATTTATTGTCAACAAGAGTTATTTTTTTGCATATAGACACTTTAACAAGAGCACAAGTATGAGCTATTATGAAGTTTCCTTCTAAACTCTAAGCAACAAAATAGTTGACATAACCATAAATATAAACTAGTCACAACTAGCATGGTGAAATGGATGACCAACATAAATTGATCCTTTATACAAAATTACATCACATATTTTCTCGTTATAAGTTAAAATGATAGTGTGACTACAATGTAGCATAAGTGACAATACCAAGTGCAAAATACTTCTATTGTACTCTTTGATTATTTGAAGATAATTTCATGCTTTTATCAATTTTTTTTGCTATTTTTTGTTGTTTGAAATATTCCTTCTTACAAGAAAATGTGAACCTGCTAGTGAACAATCAACTATGCTCTATTATGGTAATATCTCATAAAGGTGGATTCCAATTCCCATCTTCTCAAAATCATTTTCCATCTAAAAATAACCCTACTATATGAAGATATATTTAATCAAGATATGAAATGAAATCAAACAAATCTACAAATAAATTTCCAATGGACTCGTATTCCCTTGGCTTTCTCTACTTCCTCTACATGCAAAATAAAAAAGATTAAATTTGCCAATTGAAAAAAACAACCCACTAGTGGCCAAAGGAATAACATAGGTTAGTAAAAACATATCATTCTTGCAAATATAATGTAGGATTCATGCTCCACCATATTTAACGCTAAGAATACTACAAAAAAAGTATCTCTAAATTCCAATATGGATACCAAACTTAAGTCCAACCACAAAACCTCATTGCCACCGTTCTATAAAAAATCTAAACAAAGAAACTCATAGTTGACTTCTTTAAATAAATTAACTATAATAAATGACTTTTTATTTAAAAGTAAAATTAGCTTTCCCTTGACTTCTATCTTCCCAAATACTTGCTAGAATGATTTGGCTAAAATACTTCCATGTGCCAAATGTAAATTTAAGTTCTTTTATCAGTAATGTTCTCACATTGTTTAAACTTGTGACTAATATCAACTATGATATATAGAAAAACAACATTCTTTTCTTGGATAAACTTGATGAATGTCTAACCCCATTTGATGTATGCCAAATTTTTTACCTTCATATAAGGTAACTTTACAACATGAGTGTTGTTATCAACTACTTACAGTAGAGGATCCAAATGCAAACATAGTTTTGAAACCTATAATAATAATATTATATTTGCTTGGACTAATCCAACTATATTACAATAGAATGATGAGAATCATCATCAACCTTTGTTTTTCCTTTAGAGAGATCTTTCATTTAGAAACCAAGAGCTTCTTGCACATGTTGGTGTATGATCACAAGGGAAATATGCCCTTCCCTTACACAAAAATCACAACAAAATGAAAATTAGAATATTGATGTTTATACCTCTTTTTATTGGTGTAAACTTGCTCGTGGTTTTCCTTAGATAAAGCTTACAATTCCTCTTTGATGCACTTATTTTTTTATGGTTGCACTTTCTTTTTGTATGCAAATTATGGGAAATGATGGATTCTCCTCCTACACATTCAAATGCATGCCTACAATATTTATGGAAAACTCTTATTTTCTATAGTATCCAAGATCCATACATTGAGGTCAAAATAACACCTCAATAGATTCCTCATTCCTTGACCATGCTTTTCAAGTTCTTGGTCTTGATAGCCAATCATTTCAAAATATTGGATCCTATCGCTTTAATATGCATCTCATAACTAGCAAATGGATTATTGTATTTCTCCAAATATATAGAATCAAAATTAGATTTGTTTATCGTACTTGTTTTTGTGATGGTGCTAGCTTCTTTGAAAAAAAATAAGAGAGACTATTTACTTTCTTCGTATATTCATACTTGGACTGGAATTAGGTCAATAAATCCTCTTTGGATTTTATCTCTTTTTGAAACTTTCCCATTTCTTGCAAACATATTTTTTCCACTTGTAGAATTGATTCATAAACAATATCAACAATTTCAACACATTGGTTCTTGATGTTGGAAAACTTTTTTGCAACCATAATGAGTAGCTCTTCTTTATATTGGAATTTTAACTTTAATTTTGTGTTTCCTTACCTCACTTTTACAATCTCTTGGAAATATTTTTTGGTGGTCTCTAATAGGTCTTGAATATTACCTTTACCATATTTGAGTTGGTCTTGTTGCTTTATATTAAATTTTCCTTATTTTATTAAAATAGTATGTAGAACAAAGGGCTAGCAAATCTCATTGAAACCTCAAGAAAACTTAATTTTATACTATATGATCCATGGTATTCCCTCAATTGCCTCACTCAAATAGATCCATATTGATACAAAGTTATACAATACAAGAAACTTTGATTAATACATCAAAACAAGGGTAAACCTAGTTATATATTACATATAAAAAGAGCAATAAATTAAAACAAACATAGGAAGGAAAATCAAACAAAATAAAACAATAAGGACACCATGATTTATGTAGGGAAAACCCTCTAGGAGAAGAACATCCTAATAATATGTTGTTGCAACTTATATTATTAAAATAAAATTGAGTATACAACGTGCATGAGCTGAACAAAGACTCTCCTAGATAAAAAGAGGAGAGCATGCAAAATCTCATACAAATCCAAATTACACCTAAATGTGTCTGCCTTGACAATGGATGGAAAATATCGCAACACCCTAATTTATGCTTTTCTAGTAACATGAAATGAAACTAGGGCATGGAAGGCCAAAATTTATGCCGCTCTCTTCAACTTCTTCTACAATAACATTTAAGTTTCCCATTTCTCTTCCAATATAAAAAATAAAAAAATTGATATTCGATAATCCTTCAATCGTAATCATTTTTTGAAGTCCTAACTAGAAGTAAGGATACCTTAGATGAAAGTATGGATTTCCTATTTGGATATAAGAGGAAGGTCAAATTTATGGAGAACCTTATTCAAGTAGCAAATCTTACATTAGAACTAATTATCAAGGATGAGATGATTGACCATGTTATAACAATTCTTAAAAGCACATGGTTAATAGGTAAGTTTTATGAATATTGGCCAAGTTTTTTAGAGGTTTAAAATTGAATCAATTGGAAGTGGGGATTGAAATCAAATTACTCCATGATGTTTCTTACAAAACACTTTTTCCTTATTATCTTATCCAATTTATAAATAAGTGATAAAATAATGGGTGATGGTACATAGTTTAGGGGGAAAGATGCATTATATTTAAGACCATGGAGTGATAATTTTGTGTGGAGATAAAAACTATTCAAAGGCTTCTAGTGTAGGTCATGCTTTTTGAAATTATATATTAGCTTATCAATAAGAAGGTTTGAATAATATTAGAAATACTCTAGGGGAGATCATCTAGGAGGGACCAACTACTAAGGAATAAAGGCATGTTGTATATACTCGAATATGTATTGCTATGGATATTTCAAGATATTTTGCATGTTCCATTAAGATTAGATATGAATCAATGCAATGGGATTAATTGTAGGTTATGAAAATATTATATTTTGATGCTATAAATGTTATGAAACTAGACACATTGCAATAGATTCAAAAGTGAAAATGATGAAGAAAGATATGGACAACTTAGGAATGCAACAAATTTTAATATGAATTAAGAAGATCATATCATAGTAGAAGCAGTATCATATCAAAGACTTTGTACTCCTAAGAAAGTAGTAAATAAAACCCTTATACATCACCAAATGATAAAATCCAGTACAATTTATTTAGATCAACAATTATAAGAAATAAAGGACACAAGGCATGAGAACGCACATCATGTAGTTCAAATTCAAAATGAATTTAAGGTACGAAGAAATATGGGGAGGTAAATTTTAAACAAAAGGAGATGAAAAAGGTTGAGGTTAATCCAAGTGAATCATCTTTATTTTTTTCAAATAGTATAAAAATCATTTTCTTGAAATACAAATAAAAGTAGCATGCAACATATACATTGCAATTTATAGTTTCAAGAGCAACATGATGAAGAAATGAGAATGGAGGATATCCATGAAAATTTAACATTTTTAGAGAAGCGTAATAAAGTAATCACTATGAAGGATTATTTTTTTATTTTAAGGTTTCCATGGCAACATTTATGGTTTTTAGAGCAACATAAGAAAGAAATTACAATGGAGGAACATTAGGGATTCTCAAGAAACATAGATAACAAAGTATTCATGAGGTTGTTCCTTCCACTTCATATTTGTTAGGGTAGCATAAACATTTATAATATCACTCTCATTATGAACAATATGGAAAAATAGAGGAGATTGATGAAGATGAAAGTGTGGTGGGAATGGAAAAGGAAGAGAAGACCTTCAAAACAAAAATAAAGAGAAAGTAAGGTTAGATGGATATCAATTTGGAAAGCAAAAAACAAATATCATAGGTGTTAAGTGAGGTTAAACCCATAAATATAAATATAAATTGATGATAAAAATGATATTATGAAATATCATCCTCAATTAATGGATTGTTATGAGATCCCTTAAAAAATAATTATTAAACAATTAATGGATTGTTATTGTCCTCAATTTAGTTTATTATAATAAATAAAATTAAGTAGTGAAGAATGTAAGGATGCATTCAAAAAGATTTGGAAGATGGGGGATCATCTGGCAGTTTCTTCAATATGAGATTTTGGAGGTATTTCAACAATATGGGACAAACACAAATGAGATGGATAATTGTTAGAAGCAAAAATTAATTGAGTTATTGGTCTATTTTACAAGAGGAAACTAATAAATTTGGCGTTATAAATGTACGTGATCCAAATATTCATAAAATATATTGAAAGGACCTCAACATATTTTTGTCAAATACAATGATGATTCATAATTGTGATCTATGGATTCTTGGAGGAACTTTAATATAGTTCTATTTCTTTTAAAAAATAAGGGTGGCACTCTTAGATGGTCTAAATCAATACAATATTTTGCTTCTTTGTCAACTCAAATGGACATTAAAATGTTATTCCTTCAAGCTTTCAACATAAATGGGATAAGATGCATTGGGTAAACTCATATAATAGAAAGATTGGTTAGATTTTTGCTATATAGTACATGGTCATAAATAAAGCATACAATATTTTTAAACATTTTTATTTTAACCAAGATCAAATCATAAACTCGTTCTCTTAAGATGTGATTTACTCAAAAACAATCATCCAAAGCATTTTTATTTTACTCTACGTGGCTCCAAGACCTTGATTTCTTCTAGATGGTAATGCTATGGAGGGATAAAGCAAAGTTTAAAGGAACATAGATGTACAATTTTATTCAAAAGCTAAAATATCTTAAGAAGCAGATGAATATTTGGGATGCCAAATATTTTGATAAAATAAATAAAGAAAAGGAGGAAATTTAATTCAAGCTCCAAAATTTACAAGAGATAAAGGAAACTAATGTAATAGATTAGTAAATTTATGTGCAAGAAAACAATTACTTTCTAATTAACATAATTTATTGAAAAAAGAGAAACCATATTGGTCCAAATAAACTAGGAAAAGATGACTTAAGGAAGGGGATATAAATACCAATTTATTTCATGCTACAAACCAAAATAGATTTCTTTTTTTGCTACATAAAAAATATTTCAACTCCATATCAAAGAAATATTGAAGAAGAATAAGATATTAATAACAAATCAAGTAATTATTTCAAATGCATTCTATCATATGTCGTGTAGGATAAGGAGGCTTAGGGTAAGATTTTGTAAAATATTCCATCAATTATCACACATGGACAAAATGAAAGCTTGATGAAGAAGATCACTATGGAGTACCTACATAAAACAATTTTATTTTTTCATCCTAATGATAGACCTAGCCCTAATGGTTTCCTAGTAATTTTATTTTAAAAAGTTTGGGATCTATTGAATAGTGATATATTATCTATAGTTGAAGAGGACAAGAAAAAGAAGGCTATAATAAGTGATATCAAAGCCACCTTTATTGGATTGGTCCCAAGAAAAGTGAGATAAAACATTTTGATGTTTTTTGTCCATTAAACCTTTGCAAAATTATTTATAAGATCATTTAAAAAAATATATCAAATTGGTTGAAATTCATTATAAATTATGTTATCTTAGAGGAACAAGGTGGTTATGTTCATGGTAAATAAATTCTTGATGGTTTAATCATTGCATAAGAGGCCATACATTCTCTTTATTCCATGAAAAAACCAAGTATTTTTATGAAATTAGATATGAACAAAGCATATTATAGGGTTTGTTGGAGTTTTCTATATGATATTCTTAAAAAAATTATTTTGATCAAGGTTGGTGGGAATATATTAGATGATGTTATAACACTTTAAAATATCCTATTTTGATTAATGGATATCTTGTTGGATACTATGAATCATCCCATGCAATCTATTAAGATCACCCACCATTTCCTTATCTATTTATTATTCTTATAAAGACATTTAAAAGAGCTTTCTAAAAGGTAAAATTAGAAGTAAAATTAATGATATTCAAGCTGTAGCAAATGGTTCCTATGAATTTCATCTCTAATTTGTTGATGATACTTTTCTTTTAGGTCATCCATTAGTTAGTAACACCATGGAGTTTAAATCAATCTTAACATGCTATGAGAAGGTTATTAGATAATTATTTAATTCTACAAAATCTAAAATCTTTGTTATTAACAATACTTTAGATTCACAAAATATTAGTGTGAACATTTTAGGGTTTAAAGTTGGAAAATTTTCATCAAACATATTTGGGTGCCTCTTTGTATGATAAAGGAAGAAGAAGAAGACTTGGGGCTCAATTTTATATAGAATAAAATCTTATTTTGTAGGTTGGAAAGGTAATTTCTTAACCATGAATGGAAGGCTACAACTCATAAAGACAATATTGCAATCCACCCTTATATATATGATGTTACTTTCAAGATTGTCAGTATGCATAACATTCAAATTTGATAAAATTCAAAGAGATTTTCTTTGGAAAGGATATGAGAAAAAAATTTAGATTTTCTATTTGTAAATGGAATAGGGTTTGCAAATGAAAGAATGTGGGAGGGGTAAACTTTGCTAGAGATTTTTCAAAGTTTAAGGAAAGAGAGTTGGAAAAAATGTTACTTAAAAACATGTAAATTCTCTTGATGCTATGAAATTGTTCAGGAAAGGAACCCTACCAAGAGGATCACCAACATAGAACTTCATAGTAAATAGCTTACAATTGATTAATAAACATATTATATGGTTAGTGAATGAGGGGAATTCTACATATTTTTGGTCTAGTTCTTGGTTGAAGGCTTATCTTTTATTTTTTATCCAAAATGATAATTATTGGCTTCGACATCTCTAGCTTGTAAAGGTCCAAAGGTCAAAGATTATATTAATTTAAGCAATAAATATAAATCATGGATGTTTATTAAGTAACTTAGTTGAAAGAGAGGAAATCACACAAAAAATGAATGAACTTTAAAAGATACTTCAATAGTTTATTTTCCTATTTTTATGTAGAAAAATGAGTTGGTCCATAATCTATCAAAATATGGTGGAAACCTGGTCAAGTTAGAATACAAGTACTTATAGCAATCAAAATTTTCAACTCTTAATAATTTCCCTCGAAAGAATGTTTGGTCACTCGAGGCCCTCCTTAAGGCTTCAAGATTCCTTTGGTATGTAGTCCAAAATACGATTCTTATAGGAGAGAGTCTACAAAGAAGAGGATATCCAAGATATTTCAAGGTTCCTTATGTGAGGAGGATTTAGAAACATTAGATCATTTATTTCTTTGTTTTCCCTTTGTTTACACCATTTGGGGTTACTTTTTAAAAAATATAAGAATATATTAGGTAGCTCCAACAACATTGAAAGAGTTGATGAAATGTTGCATTTATTTTATCAAAGATAAAATACTATACATTTTGTGGTGGATTGGCCCTATCATTATTTGTTGGAATTTATAGCTTGAAAGGAATAAATGAATTTTCAAAAATAAATCTCAAAATTATTCCCAAGTTTAGAACTATATTATTGCCTCTCATGTAGAATATTTATAAACACAATGCTCATATAATAAGTCTCAAGTGCAAAAAAAAGGTATTATCCTCTTGGTTATAGGATTTGAATATACGTGAAAGGGTTATCTACGACATTAAAATTAACAAAAAGGATCTGCTTCGATCTATGGTAAAATAAAAATATCCAAAAATTATTTTTATCAATATCAAATGCAAAAAAATATAGTTGAGGTGGTGTTTTTTAAAATAATGAAGGCAAAATTCTCCTTACTTACTCATAATCATATGGAATTTCAACTAAAAACTATATCAAGGCTAGGGCACTTCTTACAAGGCTTAAAATTACAATTGAAAAAATATAGACGTATGTTTCAATTGAGGGAGATTTGATGCACCTTGTCGGGGCCATAACTTTTGATCTGAGTGTTTGTTTTACCTTATTTTTTTTAAACATGCCGAATTGGGTTGCCAAGGGTCCTACAAGGTCGTGTTAATGACCTTGGCTGATATTTTACCACTTTCAGGCCAAAAATCTTCATCGGGTGGCCAAAAATTAGCTTTTAATATAGTTTTCGGTTTTTCCAAAACCAAAAAGTTTTAATATCTTTTAGTGTAGAACTAGAGTGGGGTTGCTATTTTGGGATAGTCGTCATTATTGAATAATGGATGTGTGATTCCATTTTGGAGGCCATTCGAGCTTTATTCTAGAGTTACTAAAAATAGTAAGTGGGTTACTAAAAATAGTAAGTGGACATAAGGTAGCGTTGGCTAGGGTTTTGGGGAGATAAGTAGTCTATGACTCTTTTGTAAAGGGTGGTGTGGATTTAGATAATGAAAATAAAAGTCATTTGTAGGTTTCTTCTATTGGTATTTTTTGTTTGATTCTTTTGTTTTTATAAATTTACCTTGGAGTCCATTATTGGTCTCTTGCACTGACTCTACATCAAGATTCATAAATGATCATTAATACTATAAAAAAAAATGGATATGGGGATTGGATAAAAAATAAAAAAATTATTGTTGATGTTCATCAATTATTTCTGGAGGTAGTCTCTTGAAAATGTAAGCATATTTATATAGAAGGAAATCAAATAATTGATAGTTTAGCCAATTGTGGTGTTGGTGTTCATCTCAACAAAATTTAATTTATAGAAGGTAATTGATCAAGTGAAATCTTGTCTCTTAATAAAAATGATGTCAAAGAATTGATTATGAAGATATAACATTTGAGGAAGATGAAAAATATGTTTGATAGAAAGGAAAAAAAGAATGTCTTTGATAAATTCAAGTTGAATATGGTTTAATTGACCTAATGACAAATGTTATTTTTTTTTATTTTGATGGGTGTGGCCTCCAATAGAATACACACAGGTGTATCTATATGTATCTATGTTATCTCATTAAAATCTATAAATTTTAATAAATTATGCTTATGAAAGACAAGACCTTGTATATATTTAGAAAAAATATATAATTAATTATTGTGAACCTAAGCACTACCTTATTACATATCTTAAACTATATTTATATTATATTATATCATCATATTATCCTAATATATAACCTACCTTATTAATAACATACTAAATATTTAGTTAATAAGTGTTGGGTATGAAGGGTTATGACCCTTTATAATATAACCCTTGCATTATATATCTCCTTGGTGAAGAGGGTATCCATGCATCCATCTTATTCATAACTCTTTTATATACAACAATGTATATTGAATCCTTTATGGATTTTACATAAACCTATTGGTCCAATACAAGTGGTATCAATACCATACTTTTGAACTTGTATTATAACTTCTAATTAATGATTAGGATATTTTTGCATTTGTAATATATACTCTTTGTGGGTTGTGGCCAAGACAATATTTGCTTGTGATAAAATTTTTGAGTAGATAATTTTAATTAATTCTAACTAAAAATCATCTAATTCACCTTAATATTTAACAAATGTCAATCTGAGATGTTAAAGGGTGTCACCCAAGATATGAAAGAGTGAGACCCAAGATACTAAAAGGTGTGATCTAAGAGTGAAAGGATATGTCAATCTAAGATGTTAAAGGGTGTAACCCAAGATATGAAAGAGTGAGACCCAAGATACTAATAGGTGTGACCTAAGAGTGAAAGGATATGACCCGATACATGAAAGGATATAAACCAAGAGTGCAAGGATATGACATGAAATATGAAAGGGTGTGAGCTAAGAGCAAAAGGTGTGATTTGACATACAAAAAGGTGTGACCTAATAATGAAAAGGTGCAAATTAAGACAAAAAACTACAACTTGAGATATGAAAGGGTGTGACTCAAATATGAAAGCATGCAACCCGAGATACAAAAAGGGTGTAACCTGATAACAAAAGAGTATGACCTAATATACAAAAGGGTGTGACTCGAGATACAAAATGAGTGAATCAAGATATAAAAGAATATGAATCAAGATATGAAAAGATGTGACTCAAGATACAAAAGGATGTGAACTCATAACAAAAAGGTGTAATCCAATATACAAAACAGTGTAATTTGAGTTTCAAAATGGTGCAAGCAATATCTAAAGTTTAGAATAGATTAAAAAAGTGAGTATCTATCAAAAAGTCGTAGTATCTGTCAAGATACACCTTTTCAAAAAGGAATTAAGGGCCTTACTATATATCCAAAAATAATAGAAAAGTTTTAAAAATAACTTTTATTTAAAAATTTAAAACATGTTGGGTTTTAGTCTTTCCTTTAGTAGTAAGCCTAGTTTTATTCCAAAATTTTGGTTTACGATTTCAAAATATTATATTACCTCCCCTAATTTAATTTTATTATATTTAGAAGAAGAGTAAATATGGTGGTCTCATATTGACTCCAAACTCAAATTAAATCTAATTTGGAATAATCTTGAAGGATTTTTTCTAGAAATAGCCTCATAACCACTTTCTTCTTTAATATATCTTTCTTTTGACATATAATTTTGTAAACATTAAAAACCACTTCTTTTTCCTTTTTTCATAGAATAAAATAAAATTAAACAAATGTAAAAACAAAATTAAAAACCACTTGTTTTTTCTTTCTCATAGAATAAAATAAAATTAAACAAATGTAAAAGAATTATTATCATGAATCACTTTAAACTTAAGAATCAAACATATATTTTTAATACATAGGGGAATCGGTAACATCATTGGGTGTTGCCACTATAAACCCTAAACCATTGGATTAGACGAAGTCAATAATACTCTTGACCCTTTAGGACATCGAAATAGGATAACCAACTGATAAACACTCAATTGTTATCATCCAACCAATCCCCTTCTCGATCAATCCCCTTCTTGGTATGTCGTGATTTGAACCTTGGACCTCTCCAAAAAGAGACCAAAGCTCTAACCACTGCGTTGCCTTGTTGGAAAAACCATCTTATCCTCTTTTTTTATAAATAAATCTTTTTAACATTGCATATTATAATATATATAAATTATCCAATTCTAGTATCTATTGGAAGACCCTAATAGTATGGATTTGGATTATTATCTAAATTACCTAAATTCAAATCATGAGGAAAAAACCCCTTGTTATATCCCAAAAAATATGATCCTAATTATACACTTGTTATATTTGATAGGCCTTTAAAAATATATATACAAGACAAATTTATTACCATAACATTTCAAAGAGCTTAACAAAACGAATTAATTATAACTTATACTAATAAAATATAAATTGAAAATCAACATAACACATATTTATATTAAAATCATTAATAAATTATAAAGGAACAAAACACCCACTTTCAATTGTAAACACAAATTGCATATTATATAATGTATATAAATTATTCAATTCTAGTACCTTTTGGAAGACCCTAATAGTATGTAGTTGGATTATTATCTAAGTTACCTAAATTCAAATCATGAGAAAATATATCCCAAAAAAATATGGTCCTAATTATACACTTGTTATATTTGATCGGCCTTTAAAAAATATATATACAGAACAAACTTATTACCATAACATTTCAAAGAGCTTAACAAAAACAATTTAATTATAACTTATACTAATTAAATATAAATTGAAAATCAACATAACACATATTTATATTAAAATCATTAATAAATTATAAAGGAACAAAACACCCACTTTCAATTGTAAACACAAAAACAATGACAATTATTTAATTAAAACATCGAAGAGATATAAAATAAAAATAAAAAATATATAACTCATATAAAACTAAATAATACCCACTCTGGTTAAATTTTCAAATTTTATATATGAAATTTTTGAATTTCCATAAATTTAATAATTAAAATTATATTAATAAAATATAAATTAAAAATCAACACATATTTATATTAAAATCATTAATAAATTATGAAGGAACAAAGTACCCACTTTCAATTGTAAACACAAAAACAATGACAAATTATAAAGGTACAAAGCACCCGCTTTCAATTGCATTAATAAATTATAAAGGAACAAAGCACCCACTTTCAATTGTAAACACAAAAACAATGACAAATTATAAAGGAACAAAGCACCCACTTTCAATTGTAAACACAAAAACAATGACAATGGTTAAATTAAAACATGGAATCAAGAGATTTAAAATAAAATTAAGAAATATATCACTCATAAAATAAAATAATACTCGCTTTCATTAAATTTTAAATGTTTATTTTAAAAAAATAATTGTTTGAATAAGTATTGATTTTGTAAATATAAATTATTTGGTAATGATTAAATATTTGTTAGTAAATTATTTTAATTTTACTTTACCGTTTATATTCAATACTTTGTTAGTAAAAATTTCCAAGTTGGCAAGGTTGCTGCCCTTGAGGTTCCTGTGTGGGTGGAATTCCCTGGTCTTTCAATTCCTGTCTGGAACTTCTTGCCTTCCTTAGTTGCTCCATTGGGTCATTTTGTTTGTTTTGAACCTGTTCGTTTTTTCTCTGCTCGCCCCACTCGTCATGTGTGTGTCAAGATTGATCTGACCAAAGACTTGCATGATTACATTGATATTAAAATTGGTGATTCCATTCTGCATCAGAGGGTTCAATATATTAATCTCCCCGATACTTGTTATCGTTGCCAATCTAAGGGCCACAAAATTAAGGATTGCCCTCTCATGATGGGTAAGTTTAATCAAGTTCCTGTCTCTTCTGCCAATCCTCCTCCTGTTCAAGCATCTGGTGCTACTGGAGAAACCTCTCAAGTGGATTGGCAAGTGGTTACTCGTCGGCATAGTAAACAATATCAATCAGTTCCTCCCAGTTCTTCTCAGCCTCCTTCGAATTCTACTATTCCCCTGCTCCCTACTCCGTCTGTTCTTCCTTCACAACCCCCCATTTCTCCTCCTTCTTCAATTCCTCCAATTTCTAATTCCTCTCCCTCTCTAGTTCTTCCCCATGGTAATTCTCTTCGGTCTAGATCTTCTTTTGCCTCAGTTGTTGTAGACAATTCTATCCCTACTACAGTTAATGGATCCTCTTCTTCTCCTGAAGAGTTTGTTTTCTCTGTTTTCCAACAACCTATTGCAGAAGATCGACAGGTTTACAAGGCTCGTCGCTCTCGCAGTCCACTGAGAGTTGCGCGTAACCGACATTCTGATAATATGCATCCACTTGAAGAAGGGAAGTTTGGCAAGAATTCTTTTGGGTCCCTAGATGCTTTGGAAGACTCAGAGGATGTTTTGGAGGCAGCCCACCCTAACCAATCCTCATGATTTTCTTCTCCTGGAATGTTAGGGGTTTGACGGACCCAACCCGAAAATATACGGTCCGTAGCGAGTTAGCCAATGCTGCTCGTTTGTTTGGTGCTCTAGATTTTGTCTGTTTGCAAGAAATTAAGATTGCTGGATTTCTTTTGCAGTGTACATGTAGCTTTTTGTGGCCCCATGGGCAGTTTTTTGCTACTCATCATTCCCCTGGAAAAGGAGGAGCTGTCACTTTCATTGCATCTAAGTGGCAGTCTAATATTGTGACTTGGGGTGTTGATCCTTCACATCAAGCAATATGGGTTTTGTTTGAGTTCAACGGTAAACCTTTTGGAATTATTAATATTTATGCTTCCAATGATGCTCCACATCGATGTGCTTTATGGCGATGGTTAGCTTTTTCCATGCCTGCTGCCACATGGATTCTTTGCGGTGACTTTAATATGGTTGAGAAAGCTTCTGACCATTTCAGTCACGTGCCAATGAGATGGTGTGCTGGTGAGCGTGAAGCCTTTTACTTTATGAAGAATAAATTGGCCCTTCATGACCCCAATATTTGTTTTTCTCCTACTGATTTCTTAACAGCTCAATGGTTTACCTGGTCTAATTTCCAGGCTGGGGAATCTCGTGTTCTAAGACGTCTTGATAGAGCTATGATTTCTGAGAGTTCCTCTTTTCATATGGCTCGCCTGTCCCCTTCTTTGCCTACTGTTTCTGTTATTCCTGATACTTCACTTTCTGATCATTCCCCCATTCTGTTTTCTGTTGAGTCTCATTCTCAATCTTCTAGCCAATTTCAATCCCAGCTCTATTTTAATACTTCCTTTCTTCAAAGTGTAGCAATGAAAGCCCATATTTGTAGAATCTGGAATCTTATCCCCAGTGCCTTCGTGTCCTTCTCGGTTGGATCGAGTGGTGGAATGATGCCATCAAAAGAACAACTTTTCTTCCGAGAACTCTGGGAGTTGAAGTTGCAAGAAGAAGAAAAAAATCAAATATGGTTTTGAAATCCGAGCTTGCCAGAGTCTCTCGTCAGATTGGAGTCTGACCCTTTTAATTCAGATCTTCAAGCCTTTGTAGCTTCTATCCGACATGAGATGAGAAAAGCTGAGATTTATGAAGCTAAAGGTGCTCAGTTGAGAGCTCGCCTTCATTGGCTTAAAGTGGGTGATCGAGTGTCTAAAGAATTTTTTAAAAGACTACGCCCTCCTCCAAATATTACTCGTTTCAAGCTTTACAAGTGGATGGTGTCAGAATTACTTCATTGCAAGAGATTTCTACAGCTTTTGTCCGACATTATCAACATGTTTTTGCTTCACAACCTTTAACTCCCGCAAGACAACAGTGCTCTTGATGAATGTTGTGCCGCCATCCCTTCTAGGCTCACTCCAACTCAAAGGGATGTTTGTGATGCTCCTCTCACTTTGGAGGATCTTAAATCTGCTCTTTCTCATATGGCCAATGATAAAGCACCTGGTCTTGATGGTTTTCCCTGTGAGTTTTATAAGGAGTTTTGGGACATGCTTGGGTCAGATTTACTCAATGTGTATAAGGAAGCAATATCTAATGGCTCTCTGGGATCACTTATCAACAAAGGTAATGTTAAATTCATCCCTAAAGAAGGTGATCCAGAGATTATCACTAATTGGCGGCCCATTACACTTTTGAATGTTAGCTATAAAATTATTGCCAAAGCTCTTGCTTTGAAACTCCGACCCTTGCTTCCTCTTATTATTAGACCAGAGCAAACAGGATTTGTACAGAGAGTGTATATTTTAGATAACGTTATTGTTGTATGGGAAGGTATGGAATGGGCTAATGCTTCTTCTCAGGATGTCCTTTTTATTAAGATTGACTTTGAAAAAGCATATGACAGAATTGAATGGTATTTCATCTTAGCTATGCTTAAGGCTTTAGGTTTTGGAGATAATTTTATTCATTCAGTTCAAATGTTGTTTCAAGATGCTTCTGCTGTTCTTACTCTTAATAAAGCTCAATCTGAAAGTATTCCTTTAGCTCGATCAGTAAGACAAGGATGCCCTTTAGCACCTTCTCTATTCATTTTGGCAACTGAGGCTTTTGGTTATCTGCTAGCACATAGAGCATCTCAAGGGCTTATTAAAGGGATCTCCCTGCCTCACTCTTCTCAGCAGTTGATTAATGGTCATTTTGCTGATGACTCTTTTTTGACTTTATCAAAAGATGAGATTTATGTTTCTCATGCTTTAGCTTGCCTTGAGCTTTTCTGTTTAGCTTCAAGATCTAATGTTCAATGGAGAAAAACATCTTGTTTCAGACAATCTTTGAAACCTCTTCCTCCCTGGTTATCTGATAAACAATGGAAGTGGATACAACCGGGTGAGATGTTTAAATTTTTGGGCATTCCATTTGCATTTCAGGGATCTCCTGCTCAGCTTTGGGGATATGTAGTGCAAAAGGTAGAGAAAAAGATAGCTTATTGGACTTCTAAAAAGCTGTCTCTTGCAGGTAAATTCCAAATTTGCTCTAAAGTTTTAGCTTCTACACATGTTTATTATTCTTCTTGTTGGGTTCCTTCCAAGAATTGTTACAAGAAACTTGAAAAGCTTCTTCGAGATTTTTTATGGTCTAATGCTGTTGGTAAAAGAGGATTTCACAGAGTTGCTTGGGATATTTGTTGTCTTCCTAAGCACTCGGGTGGTATGGGTTTGTTTGACTGTCAAAAGCAAGGTTTTGCTTTATGTGCCAAATGGATAACTCGTTCTTTGCAAGGAGATGAGGCTTGGAAAATTTTACTTAGAAATTGTATTTCTTCTGGGCTTCCCTTGGGCAAAAAAGTTTGGAAAGGCCTCAATCTTCATACGCTTATTACTGCCCCTGTTCCTGTCAAGATTTCAGGGTCCTTCGTGGCTAAAAGCATTTGGAAAGCCTGGGAAGCTCTCAAACCTTGGTTATCCTGGAAGGGCTTTGGTGGGAAAGTTGGCCCTTCTATCTCCTTTCTGAATGTATGGTGGTCTCAGGCTATTTCTTATGAAGGTTTGCCACTAGCACAAGTGCAATGGGTTAGAGCCCAACGCTTTTATAAAAAAGGAATTGCATTACTTTCTCGATTTTGTTTCCTTTCATACTAAGAATTGGATCCCTTGGGAAGATTTTAAACACTATTATGGTTTGAAACAAGATGATAAATCCACTTATGAAGTTGTTATTGATCACACTCCCTTTTGCGTATGGTCCAAGTTGTCTAGACATTTTCAAAAGCCATGGTGGTGTGACTGGGAATGGCCTAAACATGTTTCATTGCTTAAGTATTCTGCCCGTTTGGGTTATTCCTGGCTTTCCCCTCAGTTCCTATGGCAGCCATGCTCAATGGAAGATGGAATTTAAATTCTTCTCAGTCTGTTTGGAAATCTCGGTTTCATACTGTATGGGCTAAATATATTGAACCAAAGCAGTCTTTTTTTGCTTGGAGTGTGCTTTTTCAAGGTTTGCCTATTGGTCAGCGCCTGAAATACTTGGGAGTTGATGATGTCTCTTGTAAGTTCTGTGGTCAGGAGGAAAACTATGTTCATTTATTCTGGGAATGTTCTCGGGCTAGACAGGCTTGGTCTTGGATTCTTTCATTTTTTAGACCTTTTATTGTTGGTTCATGCTCCTGGAGGCATATCTTATTGGGAGACCCTCTTCAGTTCTCCACAAATATTTCAGTGGTTTGGCATATATTCAGAATTGCTATTCTCTTCCACATATGGAAAACCCGCAACAAAGTTATTTTTTCCCAAAAAGAATCCTCTTTGTATTGTTCACTATCTGATAAATATGAGGTTTTCTATGATTGCTGGTTGCAGATTTTTGCCCAAATTAAGAAAGTCAACATGGAGTTTCAGTACCTTCGACAACTTATGAACCACTGGCAGAACGCACCGGGATCATGGATCTGCAACTCCTCGTCACTGGTCTCAGTTCTTTCTACATGATTGTTGCTCTTATGTTTTCTGATAGCTGATTCCTGATATTATGTATAGAGATATGTTAGGTGATATGTTTGTTGCAGTTAGTGTGACTTTTCTTCCTAATTGTAATAGTTTCTCTTGGTTGATTGGGGTGTGTTAATCCCACCCACACTGTTTTGTATGATTAAGCTTTATTAATACAATTTTGGCTTTTTCATTCAAAAAAAAATAAAAACAAAAACAATTGTAATGTCTATCAAAAGACAAATATTATATTATTGCATGGGCCATGACAAAGTTAATAATATGTGATGATGGAAACATTGAATTTGGACTTATGCTCATTTAAAAACTTTAGATCATGTGATTGTGCGTCCGTTGGGAGACAACTAAATTGGGGAATCTTGGCCATCAAAATCAAGCGTTGAATTGTTGCTCGATCAACTCAAGGGATTGGATGCAAAAAGAAGAAGAAAAAAACACGTTACTTATATTTTTCTACATATTCACAACATGTTCTAAATTTGGTTTTTTCTTATTAAAAGGTGGTAAATTATTTAATTTTATTTATTTATTACTTTTTATTTGATAAATATTGTCAAATTATATATAAAATAGTTAAGTTATTATGATTTTAGTTGAAAACAAGCGTAAATGGAAGTCGGGAGTAAGTATAGTTGAAATCGAGTGTAACCAAAAGTGAATGCGAGTGCAAGCTAGGAGTGAGCGTAACCAAAAAATAGTGCAAGTGTGAGTCAAGAGTGAGTGCAGTTGGAAGAGAGTGTGAGCACGAGCAAGGAGTGAGAAGGAAGTGTGAGCAGGGAAGTAGGAAGTAGAAAGCAAAGTGTGATCAAGGAACAAGTGCTACTTCTTGTTCCATATCTTAGAAGAATTTAAAGGATTCATTTGAAGAAAATCCAAGTAACATAGAAAGTCATTTGTGAAAGTTCTTACCAAAAGTATGGATGACCAAGTTGGAAGTATGGATGCCCTAACTAATAATAAGAGGAAGAACGAATCTATGGCAAACCCAATCCAAGTAGCAAATTTTACACCATAAGTGATTATCAAGGATGAGATGATTGAGCATGATATAATGGTTCTTAAAACCAAAGGGTTAATATGTAAGTTTTATGGATACCGGTCAGGTATTTTTGAGATTCAAAATTGGATCAAGTGGAAGTGGGGATTGAATTCAAATTACTCCATGAATTTTCTTCCAAAAGGATTTTTTCTCATTATTTTCTCTAGTTTAGAAATTAGGAATAAAATAATGGATGGAGGGCCATGGTTTAGGGGTTATATTTAAGACTTTGGAGTGAGAATTTTTTTGTGGACACAAAAACTATTAAAAAGGCTTTTGATATGGATTGGGCTTTTTGGACTTCCTTATCAACTTGTCAATAAGGAGGTTTTGAAGAATATTGGTAGTACTCTAGGTGAATTCATCCAGGAGGGACCAACTACTAAGGAGAGAAGACATGTTGTATACACTTGAATATGTGTTGCCATAGATATTTCTAAACCTTTACCGCAATCAATTAGGATTAAATCTGAATAAAGAGAATGGGATCAACAAGTGGATTATGAAAACATTGCATTTCGATGTCGCAAATGTCATGAAAACAGGCACATGACAAGAGACTACAAAGTGAAAATGATGGAGGAAGAGATGTAATTTTTGGGGCATGAAGATAGCTTCAATTTGAAACAAGGAGGTCATATCATAGGAGAAGCTAGGTCAAATCAAGGATTTTCCACTCTAAGAAAGTGGCTAGAAAAATCTCTCTACATAATCAGATAGAAAAGGCCTTTTGAGTTCACTAGAATCAACCATTAGAAGAAAAATATGATATAGCATATGAGGAAGTACAATGTGCAAGTTCAAATATAGGAGCTAAAGGTGCGAAGGAAGAGGGGAAGGCAAATTTTAAAGCAAAGGAAGATGGGGAGGCAAATTTTAAAGCAAATGAGGTGAAGGAGGTCAATCTTAATCCAGGTAAATCACCTTTATTATCCTCAAGTAGCATAAAATATTCTCCTTACAATAAAAATGAAAGTAGTATAGAGTGTATTCCTTGCACTTTAGGATTTCAAGAGCAATATAGTAAAGAAAATCTTATGGAGGATATCCAAGGAAATTTAGGGTTTCTAAGCCAACATAAGAAAGTAATGACTATGGAGGATCATCTATGCAATTTAGAGTTTTTAGGGCAACATAAAGAAGAAAATGCTAATGAGGCTATTCCTTGCACTTTTGACTCTTTAGGACAACATAAATCTTTAGAAGATAAGTCTCATTATGAACAATATGAAAAATAGAAAAATAAAAGAGATTTATGAAGATGAGAATGTTGGCAAGAATGGAAGAAGGAGAGGAAGGCCATCAAAGTGGGAATAAAGAGAAAAATAACCTCAAAAGGATATTGTTCTAGGAAGCCAAATAAAAATACCATAGGTGTTAAGAAGAAGTGGAGCTAAACCCACTAATAAAAATAAAAAAGTGTTGATGATGAAAATGATATCATGGAATATTAGAGGTATGAATAAAACCCCTAAAAAAGAGTTATGAAGGAATTAATAGGTTGTTATAGTCTTTAGTTTATTATAATACAAGAAATAAAATTAAGTAGTGAGGAATGTAAGGATAATTTTAAGAAGATTTGGAAGACAACTGATTGTTTAGCAGTTTCTTCTATAGGAGCTTCAGGCGGTATTGTAATAATATGGGGAAAATGCAAATGGTATGGACAACTATTAGAAGCAAAATGTAATTGGGTTGCTGGATTATTTTGTAGGAAAGAGGAAAACATCAAATTTGGGGTTATAAATGTATATGCTCCAACTATAGTTACTCCTCGTGAAAGATGTTGGAAGGACCTTAGAATATTTTTATAAAATACAATGATGACTCATTATCATCTATGGATTCTTGGGATTGATTTTAATACTATTCTATCTCCTTTATAACAAGAGGGTGGCATTCCAAGATGGTCTAAATCAATGCTAGATTTTTCTTCATTTGTCAATTCAAATGACCTTTGTTATGTTAATCCCTCAAGCTTTCAATATACATGGGATAATAGACGTATTCGGAAAAGTCATATAGCATAAATACTTGATAGATTCTTGTTATCCAATAAATGGTTACAAATAAAGTATACAATCTCTTCAGATATTTTTTTGCGAGTAGGACCAAATCACAAACCCATTCTTTTGAGTTATGAGTTACCTAATAATGTTCATCCAAAGCCATTTTGCTTTCAGTCTATGTGGCTTCAAGACCCTGATTTTTTCCATATGGTTGTGTTATGGTGGGATGAATAAAAATTTGAAGGATCATGTATGTATAGATTTTTCAAAATTTAAAATATTTAAAGGAGAAAATGAAGATATGGAATGCCAAATCCTTTGGTAAATTTTTTAAATAAAAGAAAGAAATTGAATCCAACCTAAAAAATTTACAAGAGATAATAGAAATTAATGGAATGGATTAGGATTCTTATGTGAAAGAAAAACAATTAATTTCTAATTATCATAATGCATTGAAAAATGAGTCATATTGGTTCCAAAAATCTAGAGAGAAATAGCTCAAGGAAGGAGAGATACAAAAAAAAAATCATGCTATAGCAAAAACAGGTTTTTTTGTTCATCATATAAAAAATATTATAACTCCAGATGGAAGAAATATTAAGCATGAAGAAGCTATGAGGAAGGAAGCAAGTAATTATTTCAAAAATATTTTATCAGATTATAGGCAAGATAAGGAGGCACAAGAAAAACTTCTACAAATATTCCATCAATTATCACTCAAGGACAAAACGAAAGCTTGATGAAGAAGATATCTATGGAGCTCCATGAATCGATTTTATTTTTTCATCCTAACAATGCACTTGGCCCCAATGGATTTCCTACAATTTATTTTAAAATTTTAGGATTTATTGAATAGTAATATGTTAGTTGCGGTTGAAGAGGCTCAGAAAAGGAAGGCTATAATAAGTGAGATCAATGCTACTTTTTTTACCTTAGTTCTCAAGAAAGGTGACACAAAATATTTTGATAATTTTCATCCAATAATCCTTTGTAATATTATTTATAAGATCATTTAAAAAATTATGGCAAATAGGTTGAGGGGCATTCTAGGGTGTCTTATCTTAGAGGAACAAGGTGGTTTTGTTCATGGTAAACAAATTCTTGATGGTATAATTATTGCATAAGAGGCCATACATTCTCTTCATTCCATGAAAAAACTAGGTATGCTTTTGAAATTAGATATGAAAAAAGCATATGATAGGGTTTCCTACAATTTTCTACATGTTATTCTTAGAAAGTTTGGTTTTTATTATAGTTGGTGTGAGTGGATTAAATGTTGTTATAACACTACAAAATTTTCTATTTTGATTAATGGTTCTCCTGCTAGTTACTTCAAATCATCTTGTGGACTTCGTCAAGGTGATCCACTTTCTCCTTATCTATTCATTATTTTCGCGAAGGCATTAGGGAGAGCCTTTTCAAAGGCAAAAATGGAAGGAAAAGTCAAGAGTATTCAAGTTGCAAAAAATGGCCCCTCCAAATCTCATCTCCAATTTGTTGATGATACTTTTCTTTTGGGTTATCTCTCAATCAATGAGGCTATGAATGGATGTTTGCCGCAGGCCGAAACCAGGCCAAAAATTGTCATTGAGCCAAGTATGGTTGAAGAATCAATCATCTACAGAGCTAATCACGATCTAATCTGCAAGTTCATGGGAATACGCCCTTCCCTGACTTTTCTGCACTCCTGGATCCGCCAAAACTGGGAGCCTCACGGTGAGTATTCATTGTGGTTTATTAGCAATGGATATTTTATTATTAGCTTTTCGTCTTTGGCCGATAGAAATAAGGCTTTCGAGTCAGAGAAGAAAAGTCATGGCCCGACAAGGCTATTTGTTCAGCCATGGAGAGTGGGATTCGATCCCCGTGTTGAACCTACTGCTGTCCCAGTATGGATCCGACTATATGCTCTCCCAATGGAATTCTGGAGTGAGCAAGTGTTGGCAAGGATTGGCAATTCTATTGGAAGACATTTGGGTGTTGCCAGAGACACACTTGAAGGGAGCATGGCGGTGTATGCAAGAATATGTGTGGAGATGGATCTCAGCCAGCCTTTGTCGATAGAGATGGAAATTGAACTGGCAGGTCTCTCCTAGATTCAACAACTGGACTATGAGGCCCTACCCTTTAGATGTAGGGTTTGTCACAAACATGGACATTTGGCCCATTTCTGCCCTATTAATATGAATGCTAAAATGGAGGCCCCTTTAGGAGTGCCAAACCTACCTAAAGAGGATAAGGCAACACTTAATAAAGATTCTAATAGGACCGTTCAGGGCCAGGAAGCTCAGAGAGAGGGTTTTGAACAACCCAGAAGAAAAAGATAGACAAAGAAAAAAGAGGGAAAGGAGCAATCCCATCTCAGACCTGCCAATAGGTATGAGATATTTAAGTCACTGGTTGACGTGGAGGAACAATTTATGGAGGGCATGGAGGGTAGTAAGGAAACTTCTAATATTCCCGGGCAACTCCCTCTCTCTTCTCCTCCTGTCATACAACAGGTAGTCGAACTCTGTGAGGTATCACAGCCAGTGTGCTCAGGTGCTTTGGTAGTGCATAACCAGGAGCAGACAGTATCTTAGGATGTCAGTATGGGAATACCAGAGAAAAATAGGGAAAGGCCAACTCTGGGGATAACCCAGGTAGAAAAAAGATCAAAAAACAACAATTCTCAGGGAGTAGGTAGAAGATCCAATAAGGAGTTGCTAGCAGCCCAAGGAGACAAATTGATCACGGGAGGATCGGTGAGGACAATAGACTCTTATTGCTCCCAGGGTAACCAATGATTATACAATCATGGAATGTGAGGGGTTTAAACAGTAGAACCCATCAATCTGTTGTTCGAAGACTTTTAGAGAATCGTAATACTGATTTTTTGCTTTTATAGGAGACTAAGATGTCTTTAGATCTTATGTCCAAAATAGTCAACAAAATTTGGAGGGGTGTTGGTCATATGGATGTGGCTGCCCAAGGTGCCTCAGGGGGGATTGTTACTCTGTGGAACTCTCTTGAATGGTCTGCAATAGAACATCTTGCCTGGAGGGGGGTTCTCACTTCTCTTTTTAGGAATAATGTCACTGCGGAACATGTTCTAATCACAAACTTTTATGGGTCTCAAAACCTAGATGGTCAGAGGCGGCAGTGGAAGGCTGTGCATAACATGCGAACCTCAAGGGAAGATTTAGACTGGATTATAGCGGGGGACTTTAACGCTAAATTATCTTCTAGAGACCAGGAAGGGGGAACACCATTTTTGGACCCAGGGGACCGTTTCATGATTGCCCAAGTCCAGGCTTTGCGCTTGGTGGACATTAAATGTCCTGGCATTAACTACACTTGGACTAATAAAAGGTGGGAGCCACATAGCAGGAAGGTTAAGCTAGATCATTTTCTGGTTTCAGAGGAGGCGTTTGTAAAATGGAATATAAATTTTTAGATTTTAGAAGGCCCAGTTTTTTATCACTGTCCCATTCTGTTGGAAGGCGGGACTAGGATGGGGCAACACCACAAACCTTTCAGATTTGAGAATTTTTGGCTTCAGAAAGAAGAACTTCGGGAGAAAATTCCATAGTGGTGGGAAGAAGGCCGCCCAGCTTATGGGAGAGCAATGTTCAGAATCCACAAACAACTACAATATGTCAAAGCTCAGTTGAAGTGTTGGAGGCGTGCTAATAAAACCGACTTCCAGGCCCAAAGAGCTCCATTGGTGGCCAGATGGGATGAGGTCCAAAAATAGTTCAGAGAAGGAGTAATTATAGACCAGCTCAAAGCTGAGGATGACGCCTTGCGTACAGCGGTTGAGGACATTGACAACCAGGAGGAGACCTATTGGAAGCAGAGAGCAAGAACCACCTGGTTATTAGAAGGGGACAAAAATACAAAATTCTTTCATCGGACTGCTTGTGCTCGAAGACAGATGAATAATATGGAGGCCCTTCAAGATGAGAACGGTCATTCCTTTGATACACTTTCGTATACATTCCCATGCTATGGATTATTTTTCTAAGATTTTTAAGGAAAGTGTGGTACAAGATGTAGAGGCCCAAAATGAAGTTATTTCTGCCATACCTGCTATTATTTCTGAGGATGAAAATCAGGCCCTCCTCAAACCCATTGATAGAGATGAATTGAAAACTGTGGTCTTTGGAATGAGCACTGGTAAAACTCCTGGTCCAGACGGTTTCCCAATTGAGTTTTTTCAGGCTTTCTGGGACTACTTAGAGGAAGATGTTAGGGTTGTTGTAGAAGAGTCCAGAGAAAATAAGAGAATGCTTAAAGCTATAAACCACACTTTCATTACCTTAATTCCAAAAGGGGAGGAGGGGGTTCATATTTCAGATTATAGGCCTATTGCCTTATGTAATGTGTTGTACAAAATAATCACAAGGGTAATGGCTGAGCGCCTAAAACCTCTTCTTCACAACATTGTCTCCTCTGAGCAAGGGGGTTTTGTTGAGGGTCGGCAGATTCTGGACGGGGTGGTTGTGGCCCAGGAAGCAATCCATTCAATGCACACTTCTGGGAATAAAGGGATGTTCATAAAACTGGACATGTCAAAGGCTTATGACAGGGTTGAATGGAGCTTCCTGGCTAAAATGATGGCAGCCTTTGGTTTCTCTCAGGACTGGATAGAGTGGGTCATGAGCTGTGTCTCTACCCCGACTTACTCTGTTCTAATCAAGGGCCTTCCTTCGCAACCTTTTGGAGCTTCTCGGGGTCTACGCCAGGGGGATCCATGTTCTCCTTATATTTTTCTCATTTTGGCTGAAGGTCTTGGCAGACTTTTCTTGAGGAGAAGACAGCAAGGTAGATTATTGGGTATCAGGGTGGGTGACGAAGTTTTAACGCACCTACAGTTTGTGGATGACACTGGTTTGATGGGAGTGGCCAGCTTTAGGGAAGCAAGAATGATTAGGGATACTCTTAATGTCTACCTCAGGGCTACTCAACAGGTCATTAATGACAAGAAATCCAAAGTGGTCTTTTTTAATCTGGAGCAAAGGCTTCAGAACAGAATTTTAGAAATCCTGGGATTCACTAGGACTTCTCTCCCAGTGGTTTACTTGGGGGTCCCCTTGCACTTTAAGAAGCTAAAATTAGACACATGGAGGAATCTTTTGGAGTGTATCAAGGACAAAATTAATCACTGGTCTCACAAGTGGTTAAGTTATGGTGGCAGATTAACGTTCTTACGATCAGTCATTCAAGCCATGCCAATTTACAAATTCTCTATCCTGGCTGCCCCGTTTACAATATGGAAAGAGTTGGACAGGATGGCTAGAAAGTTTTTGTGGGAAGGAGCAAAGGGAGAGAGAAAGTGGGCCTTAGTGGGCTGGGACAAAGTTACCCAGCCCAAGGTTAAAGGAGGTCTGGGTTTGAGAAAATCTAAGCTGAATAATAAAGCTTTGGCTGGAAAGTTGTACTGGAGATGGATCTCCCAACCCACCTCCCTTTTCAGTAGAATCCTAACTAGCAAATACCTGGGACAGGCCAACCCAATCGATGTTGCTCGCATCCCCCTGGATGGTCCTGGGTCCCTAGTTTGGCAGGCTCTCAAGGTAGGGTCTCAGGTTGTCAAAGACCGCTTATTTTGGAAAGTGGGAAGAGGGGAGAAGGCTCATTTTTGGACAGATTCTTGGGATCAGTTCCCACCCATCATTGCTGAATTTCTAGAATTACTACCAATAAAAGTAGCCATTGAAGCCAAGGGATGGATCCGTATTGAAAGTTATTTCACAACTACTCAGCTGGGGGAGTGTAAATTTAAGCAGTTCAAGAAGTTGGATGAGTGGCCCATTCCAATCCCTCCGGATTTGTTGCCTATCATGACTAAAATTCTGACAGAAATATTTCTTACAGGGGGAGACGTGGAGGATGAATTAGCCTGGGGCTTTGGGAGTCATGGCATCTATACAATAAAGGACGGATATGACAACATTCTCCCAGAGCCCCCCCTCACACTTTTTAGGTTGAGGACTGGAGGAAAATCTGGCACTCTAAAGGCTGGCCGAAAGTTAACTTTTTTGCCTGGCAGTGCATGCACAATGGAATCCTCACTTTTGATAATCTCAGATCAAAAGGTATCATCGGCCCTTCTCAATGTGTACTTTGCTACAAGAGCGAGGAAACTGTTGACCATTTGTTGTTTGGTTGCCCTTTCACCCGATAGATTTGGTTGCGTTGGTTTGCTTACTTTAAAACTCAAGTAAGTGGTGACCTGAACCGGATGAATATCTGGGCAAAATGGCAGAAAGGTAGATTCAAATCTAAAGCTCTTCGTTTTGGATGGGAGCTTGGCTTAAGCTTTATCTGGTGGCAAGTATGGCTGGAAAGAAATGCCAAAATTTTTAGAGAAACTTTCACTGCTCTAGACGGGGTTTGGCAGACCATTTGGAGCAAGGTTACCGAAACTGTGGCTGTTCATGCTGAGGAGGAAGCCCAAATTGGCACTGGAGCTTTGGAAGAATGCCCCGAACTACAAGAGGGATAGGACAAAAATTGTTGGAAACCTCCCCCTGAAGGTTGGATTAAAATCAATACTGATGGAGCTGCAAAAGGCAATCCGGGTAGAGCCGAAATTGGAGTGGTGTGCCGAAACCATGTTGGGACTGTGCTCTATTGGGAATTGCAAGGCCTGGGTAGATCCACTAACAATGAAGCCGAAGCCATTGCCATCAAGTCTGCTTCTGTTTGGGCAGTGAAACATGGCCACCGCAGGATTATTCTTGAATCAGACTCGCAAATAATGGTTGGAGCTCTTGACTGCATGCGGAACTTTGATCTAAAAGCTTGGAGGTTGAGGGCTCTTGTTACCCAAATTAAAGAATTATGGAAGGAATTGGAGGACGTGATCCCAGTTTATGCGAGTAGAGATTTGAACAAAGCGGCTGACTTTCTGGCTAAGATGGGTGCGGAAAAGGAGGTTGGAGTTCAGTTGCACAGTGACATGGATATTGAGGATGAGGTGATTAGACAGGGTCTGGAAAGGTCCCTGAGCCATTGATCAAAGATAATGCAAAGGGAGGAAAGTTGCGCCATCGCGGTCGCTGGAGGAAAGTTGTCGCGATATCGCGACATGTTGCGCCGTCGCGGTCGCTGGAGGAAAGTTGTCGCGATATCGCGACATGTTGCGCCGTCGCGGTCGCTGGAGGAAAGTTGTCGCGATATCGCGACATGTTGTGCCGTCGCGGTCGCTGGAGGAAAGTTGTCATGATATCGTGACATGTTGCATCGTCACGGTCACTGGTGGAAAGTTGTCACGATATCGCGACATGTTGTGCCGTCGCGGTCGTTGGTGGAAAGTTGTCGCGATATCGTGACATGTTGCACCGTCGCGGCCGTTGGAGGAAAGTTGTCGCGATATCACGACATGTTGCGCCATCACGGTCGCTGGAGGAAAGTTGTCACGATATCGTGACATGTTGCGCCGTCACGGTCGCTGGAGGAAAGTTGTCGCGATATCGCGACATGTTGCGCCGTCGCGATCGCTGGAGGAAAGTTGTCACGATATCGCGACATGTTGCACCATCGCGGTCGCTGGAGGAAAGTTGTCGCGATATCGCGACATGTCGCTTCATCGCGACCAAGGGAGGAAAGGTGTCGCGATATCGCGACATGTTGCTTCATCGCGGCCTAGGGAGGAAAGGTGTCGCGATATCGCGACATGTTGCTTTTTTGCGGCTAAAGGAGAAAAGGTGTCGCGATATCGCGACATGTTGCTTTTTCGCGGCCAAGGGAGAAAAGGTGTCGCGAAATCATGACATGTGGCTTTTTCGCGACCAAAGGAGAAAAGGTGTCATGATTTCGTGACATGTTGCATTTTCGAGGCCAAGAGAGAAAAGGTGTCGCGATATCGTGACATGTTGCTTTTTCGCGGCCAAAGGAGAAAAGGTGTCGCGATTTCGTGACATGTTGCATTTTCGTGACCAAAGGAGAAATGGTGTCGCGATATCGCGACATGTTGCTTTTTCACGGCCAAAGGAGAAAAGGTGTCGCGATATCGCGACATGTTGCTTCATCGCGGCCGAGAGAGAAAATGTGTCGCGATATCGCGACATGTTGCACTTTCGTGCCCAAAGGAGAAAAGTGTCGCGATTTCGCGACTTGTCAAATTTTCGCGGCCAAAGGAGGAAAATGTCGCGATATCGCGACATGTTGCTTTTTCGCGGCCAAAGGGGAAAGGTGTCATGATATCGTGACAGGTTGCATGTTTGCGGCCTAAGGAGAAGTATAGTGTCACGATTTGGTGACAAACTGCATCAACTGTCCATGCCGACCCCTTGCTAGCTAGTTAATGGTTCAGGAGATTTGGCTCCATTGCAAATCTTCTTCTACTTCTGTAAGCTTGTGTTCTCTCTGATTTCGGATGGGAAGAGTCTCTTCCCATATTGTAATTGTTCTTTGTTTTAATACAAGTTTTTTCAAAATTTTCAAAAAAAAATTGAAAATTTTCCATAAACCTACTTGGGTATTCCTTTGTCTGATAAAGGAAAAAAAAAGGAGCTTTGGATCTCTCTTTTGGATAGAATGAAAGCTTGCTTGGCAGGTTGGAAAGGTAAGTTCTTAACCATGGTAGGAAGGCTACAACTCACAACGACTACATTGCAATCCATTTCTATTTATATGATGTCACTTTCAAGACTGCCAATAGGTATTACATCAGAAATTAATAAAATTCAAAGATATTTTCTATGGAAAGGTTGTGAGGAAAAATTTAGGTTTCCTCTTTGTAAGTGGGACAAGGTTTACAAAGGAAATAATTTTAGAGGAGCAGGCTTGCGAAATTGCAGAATCATAAAATTGGCATTAGAAGCAAAGCTTGGATGGAGATTATTTAGAGATCAAGAAAAGAGTTGGGCAAAAATATTACTTCAAAAATATATAGGTTCTCTTGATGCAATGAAATTGTTTGGGATAAAATCAATACTGATGGAGCTGCAAAAGGCAATTCGGGTAGAGCCGAAATTGGAGTGGTGTGCCGAAACCATGCTGGGACTATGCTCTATTGGGAATTGCAAGGCCTGGGTAGATCCACCAACAATGAAGCTGAAGCCATTGCCATCAAGTCTACTTCTGTTTGGGCAGTGAAACATGGCCACCACAAGACTATTCTTGAATCAAACTCGCAAATAATGGTTGGAGCTCTTGACTGCATGCGGAACTTTGATCTAAAAGCTTGGAGGTTGAGGGCTCTTGTTACCCAAATTAAAGAATTATGGAAGGAATTGGAGGACGTGATCCCAGTTTATGCGAGTAGAGATTTGAACAAAGCGGTCGACTTTCACGGCTAATATGGGTGCAAAAAAGGAGGTTGGAGTTCAGTTGCACAGTGACATGGATATTGAGGATGAGGTGATTAGACAGGGTCTGGAAAGGTCCCTGAGCCATTGATCAAAGATAATGCAAAGGGAGGAAAGTTGCACCGTCGCGGTCGTTGGAGGAAAGTTATCGTGATATGACATGTTGTGTCGTCATGGTCGTTGGAGGATAGTTGTCATGATATCGCGACATGTTGTGCCGTCGCGGTCGCTGGAGGAAAGTTATCGTGATATCGCAACTTGTTGCACCGTCGCGGTCGTTGGTGGAAAGTTGTCGCGATATCGCGACATGTTGTGTCGTCGTGGTCGTTGGAGGAAAGTTGTGATATCGTGACATGTTGCATCGTCATGGTCGCTGGTGGAAAATTGTCACGATATCGTGACATGTTGTGCCATCGCGGTCGTTGGTGGAAAGCTGTCACGATATCGTGACATGTTGCACCGTCGCGGCCGCTGGAGGAAATTTGTTGTGATATCATGACATGTTGCGTCGTCACGGTCGCTGGAGGAAAGTTGTCACGATATCGTGACATGTTGCACCGTCACGGTCCATTGGAGGAAAGTTGTCGTGATATCGTGACATGTTGCGCTGTCGTGGTCGCTGGAGGAAAGTTTTCGCGATATCGCGACATGTTGCACCATCGCGGTCACTGGAGGAAAGTTGTCGCGATATCACGACATGTCGCTTCATCATGACCAAGGGAGGAAAGGTTTCGCGATATCGTGACATGTTGCTTCATCGCGGCCTAGGGAGGAAAGGTGTCACGATATCGCGACATGTTGCTTTTTCGCGGCTAAAGGAGAAAAGGTGTCATGATATCGCGACATGTTGCTTTTTTGCGGCCAAGGGAGAAAAGGTGTCGCGAAATCGTGACATGTGGCTTTTTCGTGACCAAAGGAGAAAAGGTGTCGTTATTTCGTGACATGTTGCATTTTTGAGGCCAAGAGAGAAAAGGTGTCGCGATTTCGTGAGATGTTGCTTTTTCGCGGCCAAAGGAGACAAGGTGTCACGATTTCGCAACATGTTGCATTTTTGTGACCAAAGGAGAAATGGTGTCGCGATATCGCGACATGTTGCTTTTTCATGGCCAAAGGATAAAAGGTGTCATGATATCGCGACATGTTGCTTCATCGCGGCCGAAAGAGAAAATGTGTCGCGATATCGCGACATGTTGCACTTTCGTGCCCAAAGGAGAAAAGTGTCACGATTTTGCGACTTGTCGAATTTTCATGGCCAAAGGAGGAAAATGTCACGATTTTGCGTCATGTTGCTTTTTCGCGGCCAAAGGGGAAAGGTGTCGCGATATCATGACAGGTTGCATGTTTGCGGCCTAAGGAGAAGTATAGTGTCGCGATTTGGTGACAAACTGCATCAACTGTCCATGCCGACCCCCTGCTAGCTAGTTAATGGTTCAGGAGATTTGGCTCCATTGCAAATCTTCTTCTACTTCTGTAAGCTTGTGTTCTCTCTAATTTCGGATGGGAAGAGTCTCTTCCCATATTGTAATTGTTCTTTGTTTTAATACAAGTTTTTTCAAATTTTTCAAAAAAAAATTGAAAATTTTCCATAAACCTACTTGGGTATTCCTTTGTCTGATAAAGGAAAAAAAAAGGAGCTTTGGATCTCTCTTTTGGATAGAATGAAAGCTTGCTTGGCAGGTTGGAAAGGTAAGTTCTTAACCATGGTAGGAAGGCTACAACTCACAACAACTACATTGCAATCCATTTCTATTTATATGATGTCACTTTCAAGACTCGCCAATAGGTATTACATCGAAATTAATAAAATTCAAAGATATTTTCTATGGAAAGGTTGTGAGGAAAAATTTAGGTTTCCTCTTTGTAAGTGGGACAAGGTTTACAAAGGAAATAATTTTAGAGGAGCAGGCTTGCGAAATTGCAGAATCATAAAATTGGCATTAGAAGCAAAGCTTGGATGGAGATTATTTAGAGATCAAGAAAAGAGTTGGGCAAAAATATTACTTCAAAAATATATAGGTTCTCTTGATGCAATGAAATTGTTTAGGAAAAGAACTCTATCCAAAGGATCGTCAACATGGAACTTCGTATTAGAGAGTTTACAATTGATAAAGAAACATATTAGATGGTTAGTAAATGAGGAAAGTTATGCAAACTTTTGGTCTGATGCCTGGTTGAATCCTTATCCTCTTATCTATGACTCAAAATAGAAACTATTGGCTCAAGCATGCCTAGCTTGTAAAGGTCCAAAGGTCAATGACTATATTATTATGAGCAAAAACTCTAGATTATGGATTTCTTTTTAGTAACTTGGTTGAAGGAGAGGAACTCAAACAAATTGTGGATGAATTTCAAAAGATGCTTCAAGAGTTCTATTTACTGATTTTTACATGAAAGGATGAGTTGGTTTGGAATTTATCAAAGGATGGCAGATACTTAATATAAAATTACAACTTTTTTCGAGGAAAAAAAACTTGGATATTATCCATGCATCACTTGGCAATATTTGAACCTTGGTTTCCTCCTTGAATGTTGAGGAACATAATCATTTGAGCTAATGTCATTTAATAAGAGATGAGTTATGACCCTTATAATATAACCCATCCTTAGGTGGCTAGGGTATCCATCGATCCATATTTTTATTTATAATTTCTTTATATGCAATAATGTATAGTGAGCCCTTTATGGAATATACATAATAGACTTATTGGTCCATTACATTAATAATAATTTTCATTGTTTTCAAATAATAAAAATTTAAATTTTATTATAAATGCTATAAAATTATAAAATTGAAAAACTTTTTTTTTATTTGTACAAGAACGAGGACTTATCCAAATACATATAAAAGAGATCTTCGATTATTTTTAATAAAATATATTCACAACCCATATAGTAATTTCAATTGTTCTTTCATAACTTATGTATAATATATAAAATTTGAAAATATAGATATTTTATTATAGCTTATAATATTATATAATAGCATATGAGTCCAAAGAAAGAGAGAGCCTCACCTTTTCTTGTTTTAGAAAGTAAGCAAGTGTTGTGAATGTGATCGGGAAGCAATGTGAGTGTCACTTTTCATGTTCTAGATCTTTATACATTTTTAAATACTAAAGGATTTCTATGAAGAAAATCGAGGGAGTTTGGTAGGAAAGTCTTTTTTGAAATCCCCGACTAGAAGTAAGAATGCCCTAGTTAGACGTATGAATTCCCTAGTTGGGGATGTAGACACCAAAATCTAGTCACTTGTTGTTAATCCATAACTTCTCACCACATTTATCCATTATTTATATATATTTATATATTTGTTTAATATATATTCAAAAAATAATATTTTATATATTTTATTTATATATTTAATAAATATATATAAATGAATTAATCCCAACCATCCATAATGATTTAATCCCAGCCATTCATCTGTCTTAATCCATGCCACATACCCAGATTTAATGTCCACCCTCTGTCATGTTTTAATCTTGACCGCACAAATTGTGTCGTTGAAACCCTAACATGCCCTAGAAGAGATTATAAAGAGGAGTCATTTCGACAACTCAACCCCTAAGTTACTTGAATCTTGAATCCCTAGAGCCTTTGGAATCCCTAATAAATCCTAAGTCTCCTTACCTTTTCCATCTTCCATCACTTGTCGTTGCCTCTGCATCCACTACCACCCATCTCGCATGAACCATATATGCTTCTACATATTTTGCTTCAATCCCTTGAGCGCCCCTGGGTGTCTTGTTAATCCTCGAGCACATTTGGGTTCTTACTACCATCATCGAGCACCTATGGGCACCTCCTGCCATCACCAAGCACCCGTGAGCATTTACAACCCTAATTCTGTAGTCCAGTGATCCCTCGGGTGTCACTAGGGCATATGTGCACCAAATCCTACAACAACAATGAAGAATAGAGAACAGCGAGTTAGCGTGACAAGGTAATTTATTTACTACAAGCATTTTTATTCTTAGATATGTTTATAGCTTCATTTTTGTAACTAGGGTTAGTAAATTTCTTATTGAGGGCCTCACATAGTGGAGCCCTCACAGATATTATTGACCTTTTGTTGTTGTTTATTGTTTACAGGTTTAGGGATCATGTTCATTGGCAGTTGTTGAAGCTCGAGTGGTCCTGTATAGGATACTAAATCCCACTCACCACACTGTTCGTATCATATCGAACACAAAGACACCATTCATATTTTCTTACTAGGGTTTCAGAGAACCCCAGTGTCTTTTAATCATTCAAGAATAATAAGCTTTGTAACCCCATATTTGGGGCACATTTTATTGTAACATTGAAGATCCATCGGTGTTATAATAAAATTCTATTTCATTGTGCAATTTTATGTGTTGCATTGCTTATTTAATTTTATAGTTCATTGTTTGGTGTTGTTCGATTTTGCATTCACAGGGGATAAGTGGAAGAGTGAATTTATGGCAACCCTTATCCAAGTAGCACATATTACACTAGAAGTGACTATCAATAATGATATGATCAAGCATGATATGATGATTTTTAAAAGCATAGAATTTGTATGTAAGTTCCATGGATGTTGTTAGGTTTTTCAAAGATTCAAAATTGGATCAAGTGGAAGTGGGGTTTGAATTCAATTTACTCCATGACTATTCTTTTGAAAGGATTTTTCCTCATAATTTTCTCCAATTTGAAAATTGGGGATAAAATAATGGATGATGGCCCATGGTTTAAGGAGAGAGATGCATTATTTTTAAGACCATGGAGTGAGAAACTTTTTATGGATATAAATATTATTAAAAGGTTTTTGGTGCAAATTGAGCTTTTTGGACTTTCATATCAACTCATCAAAAAGGATATTTTGAAGAATATGGGCAATAATCTAGAAGAGTTCATCCAAGAGTGACCAATGACTAAGGAGAAAAGGCATGTTATATACAAATGAATATGTGTTGCCATGGATATTTTAAATCCTTTTCCATAATGAATTATGATTAAGTCAAAATAAAGAGAATGGGATTACTAAGAGAATTGTAAAAATGTTGCAATTCAATGTTACAAATATTATGAGACTAGACACATGGTAATATATTACAAAGTGAAAATAATGGAGAAAGAGACGATAATTTTTTGATATGAGACGGACATAAATATCAAACAAGGACATGATATGATTGTAGAATTTGTGTCAAATCAAGGATTTTTACTAAATAAAATAGTGCAAGCTATTACAATTTAAGAAGTACAATGCACAAGTTCAAATTTAGAAGGAGAAATGTGCAAAGGAATATGGAAAAGAAAATTTTAAAGCAAATAAGGCAAAAGAGGCCAATGCTAATTTAGGTAAATCATCTTCATTTTCCTCAAATAATATAAAGTCCTCTGTTTGCAATAAAATAAAAGTAATATATAATGTATCCCTTGTGCTTCAGGGTTACAAGAACAACATAGTAATATGTATGGAATATATCCATGGAAATTGTTGGTGTCTAGGGAATCATTGGAAAGTAATTATTTTGGAAGATCATCCTTGTGTTTTAGGGTTTCTAGGCCAACATAAAGAAGAAAGTGTTTTTTAGGCTATTCCTTACATTTTAGATTCTTTAGGAAAACAATTTTTTAAAAGATAAGTCTTGTTATGAATACTATAAAAAAATAGATGAGATTGATGAATATGAAAGTGTTGATGGGATAGAACACAGAGAGGAATACCCTCAAAGAAAGAACAAAAAGAAAAGGAAAATCAATGGGTATCAACTTGGGAAACCAAAAATAAATATCCCAGGTGTTAGCAAGAAATGGGGCTAACCCCACTAATAAAGATAAAAATTGATGGTGAAAATGTTATCATGGAATATTAGGGGTATAAACATGTCCATTTTTGAAGGAGATATTTGACTTTTTTGAAGTCCCTTTATCCCCCTCAAAATACATAGATTCACAATTATGAATTATCATTGTATTTGACAAAAACATATCAAGTTCCTTCTAGTATCTTTCATGATAGTAATTATAGTTGAAGCATATACATTTATAACCCTAAATTTGGTATTTTTCTATTTTCTATAAAATAGAGTAGCAACCCAGTTAATTTTTGCTTTTAGAAATTTTTCATCCCATTTCCATTTGTCTCATATTGTTGTAATCCCTCTAAAAGCTTCTATAGAAGAAACTACTAGGCAATTCCCCTATTTCAATTCTTTTTCAATGCATTCTCAGAATCCTTGATACTTAATTTTTTTCTTGTATTAAAATAAATAAGGACTATAACAACGTATTAATCCCTTAATAACTCATTTTTAGGGGTTTTACTCATACCCTTAATATTCCATGATACCATTGTCATAATCACTCTTAATTTTTATTTATGGGACTAGTCTCACTTTTATTAACATCTACATTACTTATTTTTTGTTTCCCAAATTGATATCACTCGAAGTTTTCTTTTCTTTTTTTTCTTGATTTGAGGGTCTTCCTCTCTTTTTTCCATTCCCACCAACACTTTCATATTTATCAATATCTTCTTATTTTCATATTGTTTATAATGAGACTTATCTTCTAACGGTTTATGATGCCTTACAGAATTTGAAGTGCAAGAATAACCTTAAAAAAACATTCTTCTTTATGTTTTCCTAAAAATCCTAAAGTGATAGGATGATCCTCCGTAGTAGTTACTTTCTTATGTTGCTTTGAATAGCCTAAATATTGTTCTAGAAATCCTAAAGTGTAAGGATGATCCTCCATAGAATCACTTTCTTATGCTTCCATAAAAACCCTAAATTTCCATGGATATCCTACATAGTCATTTCTTCATTATGCTCCTCTTGAAACCCTAAAGTGCAATGGGTACACTTTACAATACTGTACTTTTAATTGCAAGGAGAGGATTTTATAGTACTTGAGAAAAATAAAGATGATTTACCTAGATTAAACTTAATGTCTTTCACCTCCTTTTCTTTAAATTTTTCCTCTCCGTATTCCTTTGCACCTTTACTTCCTTTTAAATTTGAACTTGTACATTGTACTTTCACATACCTTGTGTCCTTTGTTTCTTTTAATGGTTGATCCAAGTAAACCATAATGCCTTTACCATTTGATGATCTCGAGGGGATTTTGTTGCTACATTTTTGGGAGTGGAAAACCCTTTTAATCCAACTTTTACTATGGTATGATCTCTTTACTTCATAAAGAATTTTGTCTTATATCCATTGTTTCTTCTTTCTCCAATAATTTCACTTTGCAAATTCTTATCATGTTTCAAATCTCGTGACATTTTGACATTTGCAGCACTAGAATGCAAGTTTTCATAATTCACTTGTTCATCCCAATCTCTTGATCCAAATTTAATCCTAATGGACTATGGCGGAGGTTTGAAATATCCATGGCAACACATGTCTAGTTATATGGAATGTGTCTTTGCTCCTTAGAAGTTGATCCCTCCTAGATGATATCCCCTAGAGTACTACCAATATTCTTTAAAACCTTCCTATTGATAAGTTAATATGGAAGTCCAAAAATTCGAACCCAAACCAAAACCTTTTAATAGTTTTTGTTTCCATAAAAAAAAATCACTCTATGGTTGTAAATATGGTGCATTTGTCCCCTAAACCATAGGACACAACCCATTCTTTTGTCTATGATTTTAAAACTAGAGAAGATGATGAGGAAAATATTTTAAAAAGAAAATTCATGGAGTAATTTAAATTTAATCCACACTTGCACTTGATCCAATTATAAATCTTCAAAAATCCTAACCAATATCCATGAAACATACATATTAACCTTCTACTTTTAAGAATCATTATGTCATGCTCGATCATCTCCTCCTTGATAATCACTTTTGTTGTAACCTTTATCACCTGGATAGGGTTTGCCATAAATTTGACCTTCCTCTTATCCACAACTAGGGCATCCATACCTCTAGATAGGGCACTCTTCTTCTAGTTAGAATGTTCAGAATGACTTTCTTGCCATGCTATCTAGATTTTCCTTAAAAGAATCCTCTATTTTTTCAAATTTTCTAAAATATTTTGAACAAGAAAAGATGAGTCTTGTTCCTTGCTCACACTTGTAACACTTGCTTACTTTCTAAAACAAAAGAAGGTTAGGCTTGCTCTTAATTGACACTCAAATAAAAATATCAAATTAGTTAATAATACGACTTGAAATAATTCATATTTTTAATAATTATAATAAGATCTTATTGAAAAATTTATTCACATAAATAAAGGTTTTTCAAGATAAAACATATCAAAGTATATTACAATCAACTTTTGAAGTTTTATCTTGAAAAATATTTACTTTTAACAATGGATAATGAAAATCTCATATCATTTTTTTCAATTGGTTATATGGTATTGAAACAGGCCCCATTTGTATTACATCATCACCACATAGTGGTATTACAACAAAGCTTGGATATTATCCATATATCGCTTGGCAAGGTTTGAACCCTGGTCACCTCTTTTAAATATTGAGGAATCTAACTAGTTGAGCTAACGCCACTTGATTAAAATATCATATCATTAATCTATTATTATATTTATCTTTCAATCAACGTTTTTAGTTTTATCTTGAAAAATATTTACTTTTGATGATAATTAAAATGTCATATCATTAATCTATTACCATATTTATATCAAAATCCTTTGTAAATTTTAAAATGATTGAACCATGAAAAAACCTACTAAGAAGCATAACCACATAACCACTACAATATTTTTTTAATAAATTACATGAAATTAAAATGGTCCCACCTAAGATTACCTTTTTTCTCTGGTCTCTTATTTATCAAGGTCTTCCTATGGGAGAGAGGCTCAATAGGGTTGGTCTTCCTAATCCTAAGTGTCCTTCTTGTGGTCATTTTGAAACATTTAAGCATTAGTTTTGGTTCTTTCCTCGTGCTTAGTTTGATTGGGCTTGGATTCATTCATTTTTTAAACCTTTTCATCCTGAGTTATTTAGATGGCAGATGATGTTTTTTGGTGATAATAGTTGTTGGCCTATTTATATTGCTACTCTATGGAATTTCTTTCATGCCATTATTTTGTTTTAGCTATGGAAAGTTAGAAATGTTGCTATTTATTCTGGAGATTAAATTTCTTTAAAATTTTCTATAAATAAAAATATTAAGGTGATTTTTGCTATTACCATTCAGATCCATTCGCACACTTCCAAGGTGGTACATGAGTTGGCACATTTGATGAATCTTATCAAGTATTGGCACAAGGCTCCATGCACTATCAATAGGGTTTCGCCTGACCTCCCTCTACCTCAAGGTCCCTTAGTTTCTCTAAGGCCTTGGCATAGTAGGTCGAGGGGGTGATGTTCTATGACCTTAGACCAGTCTTCCAGTGCTCACAGTAGGGTTAAATATTCTCCCAGATCTCATAGCAGTCATCGTTTGAGTTCACGCTCTTCACAGTATGGTTGGAATCCTATGCATTGCTTGACTGATCATGGTACTGGTTAGAACCCTAGCTCATCTCCTTCGTCAATTACTTCTCCTCCTGCTCCTACTCATTTTTCTCCTTTGTTGTCTTTAGCTTTGATAAATTCTACTCTCCCTGGTTGGGGTATTATGGTTCCGTTGATGAACACTGTTGTTCCTAATAACTCTTGGTTTGTCGATTCACATACAGATAATCCTCATGGTTTGGGATCTTTTGGGTCAAATAATGATCCTCCTCCTCCTCCTCCAGGAGTGGATCCTTGTGCTTAGTTATGTAATTTATTCACCCTTTTAAGGGTTGGTTTTGTATTTGGCCTTAGGCCTCATATTTTGGTTTCTCTGGTTGTTCTCAAACTTTGGTTTTGGTGCCTTGTTTAGGGTTTTGATCATGTGGGTGGCCTTGGACCCCAAGTTGTGATCTCTCTAGCTTCTTATTTATTGTAACCTCTTTTATTTAATATAATTGTTGGTTCCAATAAAAAAAAAATTGGCCCCACCTATATTACAACATGACCACATAGTACTATTACAACAACTTGATAATTATGCACATCTCGTTTGACAATATTTGAACCTCAATCTCCTTGTTAAAAGATAAGTTGATTTAATTGTTTGAGCTTATTTCATTTGATATTGCAATTGCAATGTTTCTATTATTTAAAAATTATAATAATTAATTAAAAATGAACTCACATGTTTATATAGTAAAACTAATAAAAATGCATAATAATATATTTAAAAATAATAATAATTTTCTTCAAATGAAATAAATGATAAAATACTTTTTAAAGTATAATTATATTTTTAAGATGATATTGAATATAACTTCATAAATATTTATATTAATAATTTATAGTAAAACCTAATTTATTAACTTTAAAGTTAGAGTGTTTGTAATACCTAATTTTAGATTAATAATTAATATATTTTGTGACCAAATCAAAAGGAATAGCTTCATGAACACTTTCTTCTTTAATATATCTTTATTTTGACATATAGTCTTGTAAACATTAAAAATCACCTTCCTTTACCTTTTTCATAGAATAATTTTTTTTCAATTGGTTATATGGGTTTGAAACATGCCCCACCAATATTACATAATTTCCACATAGTGGTTTTAAAACAAAGCTTGGATATTATCCATGTATCACTTGGCAAGATTTGAACCTTGGTCTCCTCCTTAAATATCTGGTTGAGCTAATGCTACTTGATTCATAGAATAAAATAAAATTAAACAAATACAAAAAAATTATTATCATGAAATACTTTAAACTTAGGAATCAAACATCTTATCCTCGTTTTATAAAGGAATATTTGTTATCCACTTGAAATAAATCTTCAAAATATTATATAGTAAAAGGTATTATATAAGTCTCCACTAGAAGAAGGTAAGGGTGCAATTGAGGGGCAAGGAGGACCCTTAAATTCCTCTTCCTTTTTTATCACAACGGGAGAGTTATTTTTGCTTTTGTTGAATTCCTTGGATCTCAAACCAACAATGTTGTTGAAGCTAGAGCTTTGTGGAGGGGCCTAGAGTTGGAAAATAACTACCCTGGCAACATCATTATTGAGGGAGATTCTTTGAATACTGTTAACTACCTCAAGAAGAACAAAAAACCGCCTTGGAGAATCGAGGACTATATCAAGGAGGCCAGGATACTTATCCTAATCCATTCACAGAAAATTTGCTAGCATACCTTCAGAGAATCTAAAAATGTTGTTGATTGTCTAGCCAACAAAGGTGTCTCCTCCAATGGGCTAACTACATGGATAGGCAACCTTCCCCAAGAAATCAAAAGGATCATGGACCAAGAAATAATTCAAAATGTTTGAGCAAAATCATCCCATGAAGGTTGAGTGGTTCACCACCCATTGCAATAAGGTCAGACTTGATTCGACAATTTTTTTGGAAACTCATACTAATAATTTTTTCAAATTGTGGCAAGTTTCCTTTCTTGTGTTTAGCAATACAGGTTGCACCCCAATTTCCAATAAAAGAACCCACATCCCCTATTTCAACGGTGAGCTGATTCAAGAAGAAGCTTTCTCCAAGGACCTTAATCACTTTTTTCCTACATAGAACACATTCATTGGACAAAACAAGACCTAGTTCAAAAATAGACCGAACCAAGACACCACGATTTCCAAAGGTCTGACTTCTAGTAGAAATGCAATTCAAATATGGATGGTCCTCATTGTATAATGTAGTTGTTCTATGTCCAAGAGAGTGCATTGGTTTCTGTAGCAAATATCCCTGGGGGTAAACGTTAGCAACGTCGGTGACTCTTATATTTCAGGAGCAAACTCTATTGGAAAATGTCCAATCATCAAATCAAACATGGACTCATGCACGAAGGACAAGGGATAATCATCATTGATATCCAAAATCCCCCTTGGGATACTCCCTCACTAGATAATCATGAGCAAAAAAGTAATGGGAAACCAAAATTTTCCTTGGCAAACTCAAAATTCATTGAAGAGCCCAACAACAAGTAAGTTTCAAAAAACCGCCCGAAATTATTGGGTTTCCCTTCATAAATTAAATACAGGTGCCCTGTGTATCTCCATTGCCTGCTCCTGCATTAATCCTCCATCATTTGTTTGGAAGGTCCCAAGCCTAGATGCATGTTTCCTCGAGCCCAATTCTTTGCCCCTTCTGTATTATCCTTTTGCTCACTAGTGCAGAGTGCATGTGTATTGTACCTTGAATTTCCTCTCCTTTGCTTCCCTCCTAAACCCGGTTGGTCATTTCCCCGTTATCGAAACCTTACCTAGTATGAGTTTCGTTGAGCCAAGCAAGGTCGAGTGGGACATCCTTTCTAAAAGAATTTTGACCAAGAGGAACTTTTTTTCTTTCTTTAATAAGTTATCTAGCAATAAAATTGACATCACTATGGTCATCCTATAGACTTGGGAGAATGGCATTGTTATGGTTTGCGGGAGGAGCTTCCATATTGATGTGAATCTCATGTCCACCATCATAGGGTAGAAGGTGAAAAGGAGATCCATTCATCGGGATAAGCACAACTGGGAAGTTGAGCTGAAGGAATTTAAGGACAACGAGAAAATCTACAAAGAGGTGAAGCAAAGCATTTACAGGAAGGACCTCCTCTCTCCATGGAACGATGTGATGAAACCCATAATGGAATTCATCACCGTTGATGATCTTGGAAAGGTCCTGTGCATTTTCCACCTGGCCTTTGTTAACCACTTCCGTGAAGTGAATCCCATCAATATCCCTCAATTCCTCATCAATTCCATGAATTATTCCATTAACTCCTACAGGAAGAAAAAGTGAAACAACCTTCCTTCTCACCAAGGGATTTTTAAAGTCATCTACAATCACATTCTGACAAATAGACCCCAGGCCAACCTCAGTCCCTCCTTGAGTAAACCTAGTCCTACTGGGAAATTTGTTGGCCCCCCTACCCGCTTGTTCTTCTTGGAAAGGAAGAGGAAGTCAATTGAAGTTGTGCATGAATTAAGGGTGAGGAAATGCATCAAATTTGATAGAGCTGAAGGACCTATCAAAAAATTGGCCTGCCTCCAGAAGCAGTTTTCAAAGGGCAAAAAACAAGTGATCGAGATCAAGGCTAATGATGAGGACGCTGACACAAAGTCAAAATCCTGAAGGAATTCATCCACAACCACAAACATGATGAAGGTTGTGGTGAATTCCATTATTGACATTAGGGAGGCCCTCCACATGTTTTTCTTTGGCGAGTAGTTAGGACAGGATGATTCCAAGGAGACCGATGCCTACTCAGTGGATGAGGACAATTTTAAGGTCAAGGAGGAGCCCAAGGATCAAGTGAAGGATGAGGACAAGGATGACGATGAGGAAGTTACTGAGGATTGACTTTCTTGTTACAATTTTTTTTTTTTTTATGGCTACCCTGCACAGAACTTGATTATCCTTGTGGTCTGGTTTTGCTAGGGCTGTGACCCTTTATCCTTTCCTCTTGTTTATCGTGTAAGGTTGTGTCCCTTGTTAGTCTTTTTGTCCTTTGGGCTTGGGTTTGCATCCCATGTTGGTGTTCTGTTATCTTTCAGTAGATTTTGCTATTTTTTGTACATAGGTTTTGGGATCCTTAAAACCCGGTACCTAATGAAATCCATCTAATTTACCAAAAAAAATCCTCTTTCTTTAAGGAGTAGATCTAGACCTTGGATTAGACTCTGGTAAAATTTTTAATAATGCTTCACAAGTAAATTTCTTTGAAATTGATTATCCTCTTCAATTTTTGTGTGGTTAGGAAGGTTTTGTGTCCCTAGAAACTCATAGGTATCCCCTATGATCCCTAAAAGATATAATAGGACTAAGAGAAGAAGGATTTAGGGGAGGCCCCAATAAATATGTGGGGGATAGAAGTCTTACCAGTAAGAGGGGCAAAAGAGTTTTACTTGATTTTCTAAGAATAAAATCCTATGTGAAGTTCAACAAGGTAAGCAACCATTCTTAAAAGGGATCCTTAGAGCAAGGATGATCCTAGACACGATTAATTAATGAAAGTACTTTCCTTTAATATTCGAGGGATGGGCTATTATGTAAAAAAAATTGCTCTATGTAGATTGGTAGAAATTCATAATCCATATATTTTTCTAATTCAAGAGACAAAACGGTTAGCTATGAAAGTGATGGAATACCTCAGTAAATAACTTAAATGATGGGATTTTTTTGTCCTTGATGTTGTAGGAGCCTCAAGAGGAGTGGCTACAAGGTGGAAGCTAAATTAGTTTAAGCTGACCAAATTTGCATTGCTTGACTTAGGAGTAGGGACCAAATTCTTTTTAGTGGAGCTTGGGGAAATAGTGATAGTGGTGAACATATATGGCCCCTATAAAGATAGGATGCAGTATTGGGATAAGCTTATAGATCAAAAGTTTTTAGAAGCTAATAATTTAATTTTAGGAGGTGATTTAAACTTAACTCTCTCGAGGAGTGAAATGTGGGGTTTTACTGCTAGAACTAATCCACTGGCTAATTACTTCATCCAAAAGTTTGAATACAAGGGGCTGGTAGACTTGGTGCCTATAAAATCTATCCCAACTTGGAGAAACATGAGGACAAGAATTGATAGAATTTCTAAGAGACTGGATAGTCTCTTAGTAGCAGAGAGTTTGATAAATGGCACTTATAGATTGAAGTTTTAGATTGAATTTGGAGGTGAATCTGATCACTCCCCTATCATGTTTCTTTAACAAAAGAGGAGAAAAAATCATATTATCCTTTTAAATTTAATTTTGAGTGGCTAAAAGAGGATAAATTTGTAACTCTAGTCAAATCAAAATGGGTGAAGTTTAATTCTAGTCTAAGATAATATGCTAGAATACAAATTTGTAGAAAATTTAAAAAGGGTTAAGGCAGCAATGGCTCAATGGGCCCCTAAAAAAATTGATGGATGAGAAAACTAAGGGAGATTGAGGAGGAGCTTGCAATGTTTCTAGCAGATGACTTTAAAAAATAAATGGATGAGGAAATAAGGCTTAAGTATAAAATTATAGAACAAGAGAGGCGGAGAGAGAAGCACAATGGAGACTCAAAAGTAGAGCACTATAGATTGCAAATGAGGATTAGAACACTAAATTTTTTCATAGCTTTGCAAACCATACAAAATAACAAAATACAATTTGGGAGTTACAGGACAAGATGGAAGCAAAGTCTCCTCTAAAGGAATAAAAAATGGGTATAAGGTATTTTTGTCAACTGTACAAGGATCCTAGTCAAGTTAATATAGTTGAAATACTTTAAATAACTTCTCTCTTTCCTAGATTTATAGATGAAGAAGTCGATGATGAGTTGATTGATGAAGTCTCTAAGGAGGAGCTCATATTTGTTTTAAACTCCTAAAAAGATGAATCTAGGAACTAATGGGTGGACTGTGGAATTCTTTCTTAGGCTTTATGACATTTTGGAGTCTGAACTACTCAAGGATGTGGAGGAATCGAGGCTAAAGGGAAGGATAAATACAATTTCCAACTCTACCTTCAATGCTCTTATTCCAAAAAAGGACAATACTTATTTCTTTGATGATTTTAGGCCCATTTATTTGTGTAATTGTGTGTATAAAATCATAGCAAAAATAATTACTTTAAGAATTAAAAATTTCTTCTCTGCTTCTACATCTATTGATCAATTTTATTTCCTAAATGGTAGACAAATTCATGAAGCAATTGGTGCTGCTTAAGAAAGTCTTCATACCATAAAATCAAAGAAACTACCAGCAATGGTGATGAAGTTGGATCTCTCCAAGGCTTTGAAAAAGTAAACTGGCTATATTTAAGAATGATACTCATATTTTGTTCTATGTACAAATGATGAATTGTATTATGGGATGTCTTTGTTTTGTTTCTTTTGCAGTTTTAGTTAATGGGTCAGCCTCTCAGTTCTTCAAAGCTTCTCGAGGTATTAGACAAGTTTACCCCTTGTTATCACTGTTATTTATTTTGGTAGTTGAGTGATTAAGTAGGTGTATTATAGAAGCCAAGAGGGAAGGAGCAATAAAGGGAATTAAAATAGGTAGAACGGTGGAAGTCACCCATCTACTTTTTGTAGATGATGTTCTCCTTTTCATAGATGGAACAATAAGAGCTACAGAGAAGTTAAAACAATCTTTAGATCTTTTTTGTTTGGCAACATGTATGCAGATTAATGCATAGAAGTCAATAATAGGTCAACTTTTCCACTTTAATAGATTTGATCTTCAAGAGGGGTTTAAATATCTAGGGTTCTTTTTGAAACCCAATGACTACACTAAACAAGACTGGAATTGGTTGATAAAGGTGGAAGGAAGAATTGATATTTGGTGCAATAAATGGCTCTCTTTGAGGGGGAGATTGACTTTGATCAAGTCTATGTTGGAGGTAATACCTATATATTGGTAATATTTGGCTCATATACTAGGAGTTTTGAAAAAATTAGACAGTTAAGCTATAGATTCTTATGGACAAGAAAAAGGGAAAGAGAAGGTATTCCCTTGGTTAAATGGCAATCCTTAGCCAAGCCAAGGAAAATGGAGGTTGGGGACTTAAGAACATCTTCCTATTTAGCAAGGCTCTAGTAGTAAAGTGTGTTTGGAAGTAATAATATCAAAGGAAGGTTTATGGAATAAGATTATACATGAAAAGTATTTAGAACCACTCATAGTTGAGGAGTGGATAAGGGCCCCAATTAAGCAAACACGTAATGTTTCAATCTATTGAAAGGTAATGATTCAAACCTTTTATATTGTTGGTAATTGGCTTGCCTAGAAAATAGGGAATGGTTCAAGGATAAGACTAGGATTATACCCTTCGATTGGCTATAGCGATATGCATAGACTACAAAATAATATAATTCAAACCCTAAGAGCACAAGGGATTGGAAATCTTGCCCAACTAGCTAACCCAAAATCTTCTACAAACTATAGTCATAGATGGAAGGAAGTAACAGTGTTAAGGGTTCAGGGCGAGGAGGTACACCAATGAGAAGAATGTGTGGGGGGACTTAAAGTTAGACATATCAAGTTGCGAGAGGAAACTGATCAATTGATCTAGATAAAAAATGGAGCTACGAGGTACACTCCAAAGTTGTAGTATAAAACTCTATTGGAAGATAACAATAACAATCCTGGAAGACACTTTGGAATGATAATCCAATAACTCTATTACTCGCTTTGGTTAAACTTTAAATATTTATTTCAAAACTAAAAATTATATTAAATTAAAATATTTTTTTGGTTTTAAAGTTTGTTAATTTTTTTTTTGAAAAAATTAAAACTTGTATTAAAACAAAAACCAGATACAAGCGGGAGAGAACACATCCCGAGCCAGAGCCAAGAGCAACACAACAAGGTCAGCGCACAAAGGCAACACTAGCAGCCACAAGGCACAGAGAACGGACGGCGCGAAAAGGCGACATGTCGCGAAAACGCGACATGTCGCGAAATCGCGACAGGCAAACCCGTCACGGCCACTTCGGCGCCAACAGTCGCGATAACGCGACATGTCGCGAAATCGCGACAGGAAGGGCCCTCGACAGCCAACCGCAGAAAGCGTCGCGAAAACGCGACGAAAACACTAAACAGCAGTCATGCCGCAAAAGGGTCGCGATATCGCGACAAAAAACCAACCAATCGCAAAAGAGCCAAACATGCCGCGAAATTGCGACAAAAAAGCCAAGCTGCATCCACTTAGTCAACCTGATGCAAAAACGCGTCACCATACCACCTTTGAACAACATCTTCAAGAGAGGCCCAATATCGCTAGCAAAGCCCAGCAAAAGCCACGACAGCGCTACATGGCGCGATATCGCGCAAGAAATTCGCCAAAGGCCAGGAAGGCACAACCTGTCGCGAAATCGCGACAAAAACCAACTCGTTGCCGCGACAGCGCTACAGGTCGCGATATCGCGACAATTTTCCACCCAGCCGCCTAAGTGCCAAACGTGTCGCGAAATCGCGACAGGAAAACCATGCAGCTTCCAAATCTCAAACTTGTCACGAAAAAGCGACGAAATATTTACTTTGCTATTCAACTTCATGAAGGGAACGAGAGCGCGGCAAGAACGCCAATCGGACGAAGAAAGCGGGACCTGTCGCGATATCGCGACATGTCGCGGTATCGCGTGTCACGAAATCGCGACATGTCGCGATGTCGCGACAGAAACCCACCAGAGGCCGCGGAGGCTCAACCTGTCGCGATATCGCGACAGCAACCAGCCAGAGGCCGCGACAGCACTACATGTCGCGATATCGCGACAAAAAGGACCCTTAGCAAAAAAAAAAAAAAAACTTTGCACATTATTTCAAAAATTGTTCAAGGCCTTGTCTGATCTCGGCATCCTCCATAGACATATTGCTATGCAGATGCATCCCAACCTCTCTCTCAGCACCCATCTTAGCAAGGAAATCAGCCGCTTTATTGAGAGATCTACTAGCATAAACAGGTATCACATCCTCAACTTCCTTCCAAAGCTCTAAAATTTGGGAAACCAAAATCCTCAGCCTCCAAGCTTTTAAGGCAAAGTTCCTCATGCAATCAAGAGCACCAACCGGGATTTGGGAATCAGACTCAATGATTATCTTTATGTGACCATGTTTGACGGCCCAGATGGAGGCGGATTTAATAGCAAAGGCCTCAGCTTCATTGTTTGTGGCATATCCCAGACCTTGCAATTCCCAATAGAGCACAGTCCCGACATGATCACGGCAGATAACTCCACTACCAGCATTACCCGGATTACCTTTTGCAGCTCCATCAGTATTGATTTTGACCCAGCCTTCGGGGAGGTTTCCAACAACTTCTTACCTGTCTCTCAAGATCAGCAACTCTCCCTTTCAAAGGCTTAGAAGCTGGCTGATTTTCCTCCTCAGCATAGATGGCAACGGTTTCCACAACTTTGCTCCAGATGACCTGCCAAATCCCATCCACCGAAGAGAAGGTTTCACGGAAAATACGAGCATTTCTTTCCAACCACACCTGCCACCAAATAAAAAGGAAACCGAGCTCCCAGCCAGTACGAAGAGCTTTAGATATAAATCTACCTCTCTTCCAGCTTTCCCATAAATTGGTCCGGGACAAGTCTCCAAGCGCCTGAAGTTTAAAGTGGGAGAACCAACGATGCCAAATCTGCTGAGTGAAAGGACAATCAAACAGAAGATGATCCGCAGTTTCCTCATTCCTATAACACAAAACACACTGGGAGGGGCCAATGATGCCTCTAATTCTGAGGTTGTCAAAGGTCAAGATACCATTATGCATCAGCTGCCAAGCAAAGAAGTTCACTTTCGGCCAGCCCTTGGGATGCCAAATCTTCCTCCATTCATGAACTGGAAAAGAGTGTGGGGGGGGCTCAGGAAGGATCGAAGCATAGCCCTCCTTCACAGAATAAACCCCAAGGTTCCCAAAGCCCCAGGCAAGCTCATCCTCCTCATCTCTCCCAGTAAGAAACCTTTCTGCCAAAAGTTTTTCCAGAGTTGGAGCCTGCTCCGGAGGGATTGGAATAGGCCATTCACCCGACCGCTTAAACTTTTGAACCTTATACTCCCCCAATTGGCTGGTATTGAAGTAGCTCTCAATATTAATCCAACCCTTATCTTCAAGAGCTGATTTTAACGGATGCAAATCAGGAAACACAGCAAGGATAGGAGGATGCTGATCCCAGGAATCAGTCCAAAACCGGGCCTTCTCCCCTCTCCCAACTTTCCAGAACAATTGATCTTTGATAATGCGAGATCCAAGCTTGAGCGCCTGCCACACAAGAGATCCATTACCCTCCAAAGGATAGCGGCCCAAGTCGTTGGGATGAACAAGACCCAAGTATTTACTAGAGAGGATTCTGCTGCATAGGGACGAAGGCTGGGAAATCCACCTCCAATACAATTTCCCAACCAGGGCCCGATTGTTAAACTTGGAGCTTCTCAAGCCCAGCCCACCTTTTTCCTTGGGCTGGGTGACCTTATCCCAACCAACCAAGGCCCATTTCCTCTCTCCATTGGCACCTTCCCAAAGAAAACTTCTAGCCGCTTTGTCCAGCTCTTTCCAAATTGAAGGAGGGGCGGCCAGAATAGAGAATTTGTAAATAGGCATGGCCTGAATAACAGACTTCAGGAAAGTTAGTCGGCCCCCATAGCTTAACCATCTATGAGACCAGTGATTCATTCTCTCTTTGATGCCATCCAAAAGTTCCTTCCAGAAATCAGCTTTCAGTTTTTTGAAATGCAGAGGAACCCCCAAATAAACAACAGGAAGGGAGGTCCTAGTGAAACCCAGGATCTCCATAACTCTCTCTTGTGACCTTTGATCAAGGTTAAAGAAGACCACTTTTGATTTTGTTTCATTGATGACTTGATTAGAAGCCCGGAGGTAGACGTTAAGAGAATCTTTGATTCCTCTTGCTTCCCTGAGGCTGGCAACTCCCACCAAACCCGTATCATCCACAAACTGTAAATGAGTCAAAACTTCAGCCCCGATTTTAATTCCTGTAATCTGTCCTTGACGTCTTCTTCTCAGGAGGAGTCTGCCTAAACCTTCAGCCAAGATGAGAAAGAGATATGGAGAGCGGGGATCTCCTTGACGGAGACCCGGAGAGGCTCCAAAAGGTGGCGAGGGAAGCCCCTTAATTAAAACGAGTAGGAAGGCGTAGAGATACAACTCATGACCCAGGCAATCCGAGAAAAACCAAAGGCTGCCAACATCTTGACCAAGAAGCCCCACTCTACTCTGTCATAAGCCTTAGACATATCCAGTTTGATGAACATTCCCTTGTTACCTGAATTATGCATAGAATGGATAGCCTCCTGAGCCAAGATCACTCCATCCAAGATCTGTCTTCCTTCAACAAAACCCCCTTGCTCAGGGGAGATTATATTATGAAGAAGGGGTTTTAGTCTTTCAGCCATAATTTTAGTGATAATTTTGTAAATCACATTACATAATGCAATAGGTCTGAAATCGGAAATGTGAGCCCCCCCTCTCCTTTAGGAATTAAGGTGATAAAGGTGTGATTTAGAGCCTTGAGCATTCTTTTGTTAGTTCGGGATTCCTCAATGACAGCCAACACATCCTCCTCCAAGATATCCCAGAAGGCCTGAAAGAACTCAATAGGGAAACCGTCCGGACCAGGCGATTTTCCTGTGCACATCCCAAAGACCACCTTCTTGAGTTCATCCCGATCAATGGGCTTAAGAAGGGCCTGATTCTCTTCATGAGAAATAATAGAGGGAATGCCCTCAATGACTTCATTTTGGGCTTCCACATCATGCTGCATACTTTCCTTGAAGAGGTTTGAGAAGTACTCCATAGAGAGGGAGTGCATATCAGGGAGAGTGTCAAAAGAGTTTCCAATCTCATCTTGAAGGAATTCCATGTTATTCAATTGCCTTCTAGCACAGGCAGAGCGATGGAAAAATTTAGTATTTCTGTCTCCTTCTAATAGCCAAGTATTTCTTGCTCTCTGTCTCCAGTAGATCTCTTCTTGATTATCAATGTCCTCAACCGCTTTGCGTAAAGCGTCATCCTCGAATTTAAGATGCTCAGAAATAATTCCTTCTCTGAATTGTTTTTGCACCTCATTCCATCTGTCCAACAAGGGAGCCCGTTGGAGCTGGAAATCAGATTTGTTAGTTTGCTTCCACTGTTTTAGTTTACTCTTAACAAAAAGAAGTTGTTTATGAAATTTGAACATAGCTGTTCCAAAAGGGAGACGACCTTCTTCCCACCACCTGTGGAATTTTCCTTCGTAGGTCCTCTTTTTGCAACCAAAAATTTTCAAATTTAAAAGGTTTGTAATACTTCCACGACATAGTCCCTCCCTCCGACCAAAATGGGAGAGTGATCCGAGGCTGGGCCCTCCAAAATCTGGAATTTGATATTCCATCTAACATAAGCTTCCTCCGAGACCAAAAACCTGTCAAGCTTAACCCTCCTATTGTATGGCTCTCTTCTCTTATTAGTCCAGGTAAAGTTTGTACCAGGGCCTTTGATATCAACAAGGTTAAAGGCCTGGACTTGGGCAATAAACAACCGGTCCCCTGTATCCAGAACAGGGATGCCACCTTCCTGATCTCTAGCGGATAATTTAGCATTGAAGTCCCCAACAATAATCCAATCAAAATCTTCCCGGGAGGACCTCATGTTTTGAACAACTTTCCATTGAAACCGCTGACCATCGGTGTTCTGAGCCCCATAGAAATTTGTAATTAAGACTTGTTCAGCTGTAACAATATTCTTAAAAAGAGATGTTAGGACCCCTCTCCAGGCTATATGTTCTATTGCTATCCACGCCAAAGGATTCCAAAGAGTAGCAATCCCTCCCGAGGCACCTAGAGCAGCCATCGCCATATGGCCAGCACCCCTCCAGATTCGGCTGACAGTTTTACTCATAAGGTCTAATGACATTTTTGTCTCCTGAATGAGCAGAAAGTCTGTTTTACTTCTCTCTAAAAGTCTTTGAACAACAGATTGATGGGTTCTACTGTTTAAACCCCTCACATTCCAAGATTGAATAATCATTGGAAACCTTGGGAGCAATACGAATCAATTGTTCTCGCCAATCCTCCATTGATTAGCTTATCTCCTTGCACTGCAATTAGATCCTTATTGGATTTCCTGCCCACCCCTTGGGAATTACTATTTTTCGACCTCTTCTCCACCTGGGAAATTCCAAGAGCTGGTCTTTCTCTGAGCTTTTCTGCAATTCCCATGGAAACATCTTTAATAACGGGCTGAACTGGGGAGTGGATTACCAGAGTCCCGGGGTTTTCTTGCTGCAAAGTCTCAGAGGAGTCAATCACCTGTTCAAGGACAGGGGTTGATGAGGGAGGAGCATGAGTAAGGATGATATGATCCTCAAGGTTCCCATCTGCTCCTTCCATAGTTTGGTCTTCTTGATCCACAAGAGATTTGAAGATTTCATACCGGTTGGTTGGCTTGGGAAGAGCTTGCTCCTTGCCATTTCTCTTTTTGTTTCTTCTTCTCTTCTGCTGTTCAAAGCCATCGTTCTGGCCCTCAGAACCCGGGGGAATGACAGGTGGTTCCTTGACCGAAGTGGACTTACCTTCTCGGGAGCGATTTGACATTCCCTGTGGAGCATCCGCTTTGGTGCTCAAGATATTTGGACAGAACCTTGCCAAATGGCCATGCAAATGACAGACTCTACATCGGAAAGGTAGGGCTTCATAGTCTAACTGCTGTATCCGGGGAATGTCCTGCTAACTCCAGTTCCATCTCAGCTGGTAGCGGTTGACTAATATCCAGTTCTACACAAATTCTCGCATAAACAACAGTATTTCCTTCAATGGTATCCTTGGAAACTCCCAAAAATCTACCTAGAGAGTTGCCTATCAATTCAAGAATCTGCTCACCCCAAAACTCCATCGGGAGAGCATACAGCCGGATCCAAACCGGGACAGCCGTGGGCTCAATGCGAGGGTCGAAACCCGCTCTCCACGGCTGGACAAATAACCCTGCTGGGCCATGGCTCCTCTTCTCTGATTCAAATGCTCTGTTTCTATCCATTAGGGAAGAAAAACTAATAATAAAATACCCATTGCTTATGGGCCATAAGGAGTACTCACCGATAGGCTCCCAATTTTTTCTCACCCAGGAATGCAAAAAGTGCAGGGTAGGTCGAATGCCCATGAACTTGCAGATCAGATCATGAGTAGCCCGATAGTTTATCGTGTCTTCAACCAGCTCTGGTTCGATGACTATTTTTGGTCTTGACGCAGATTGCGGGAGACATCCATTGATCCTATGCCCAGGAGAACCCTTGCCCGCATTCTTGGATAGCAGATGGAAAGCACTCCGCTGAGCATCAACAGAGGAAGACGCAGGGTTTTCTCGTAATATCTCCGCATAAGAGTTCTTCTTCCCCTCGAGAGAACCTGGAAGAGACCCCATTGGGCCCTCCCGGGGCACCGAAAGATCCTAGAACAGAAACCAGCAGCAAACCCCCAACGACTCTGGAAGAGGTTTCCGATCTGAAACCCTGGAGGCTCGGCCGTCGGCAGTTCAGAAGGTTTCCCGCCAAATCGCCAGAGCTCAAAAATCGCGTTTTTTCTTATATTTCAAAGTTTGTTAATTTTAAAAAGATTAAAATTAATTATTATTTTTTAATTAAATTATTTTAGTAATATGTTATTAAGTTATTATTAATATTACTCAAATTCGAATTAAAAAAGATGACCTATATTATAGCATTTATACTAAGCATTACACTCCACATACCTCAACCAAAGAGTAAAGTTCTCGTTGACATTTTTACGTTGAAAGTGCCATTCTAAATTGAAAGTCTATGCGAGAGGACGAAATTGGGACGTACCAATTATAATGTCTATTAAAAGACAAATATTGTCCATAGGCCATGACAAAGTTAATAACATGTGATGATGGAAACATTGAATTTGGACTCATGCTCGTTTAAAAACTTTAGATCATGTGATTGTACGTCGCTTGGGAGACAACTAATTTGGGGAATCTTGGCCATCAGCATCAAGCGTAGAATTGTTGCTCGGCCAACTCAAGGGCTTGCATAAAAAAAAAAAATACATATTTTAACGGTATGGTGTTGGTATTTGATTTTGATTATTTTAATTGGAAGTTAAATATTTATTATAAGTTCTATAATATTTCATTTTTTCTTATTAAAGGATAGCAGTTAATAGTTGAAGTTTTTTCAAATTTTAAGGAAACTAGATTCAAATATTGGCAAGTAATATATATATATATATAATAGTTAAATTGTTATATTAAATAGTATTAGCTTAATCTATTATATTTCTCAACTTTGAAGGAGGAGATCAAATCTGAATTTTGTTAAACTATACATACATAATTGTGAAATTGTTATAATATCACTATATGAACATGATATAATATAAATGGAATTTGTTTCAATCCTATATAATTAATTAAAAAAATAGTTAAGTCATTGTAATGTAGCTATATGATCTAGGTGGTGTCTATTTCAATCCCATATTTCTTATGAGAATCAAAATTTCCATTAGAAAATGATCTAAGATATTTTTTGGGGTTAATGTAACTATGTGGTCTAGGTGGTGTCCATTTCAATCCCATATAACTAATTAAAAATGTTACTTCGTTTGAGAATCAAAATTCCCATTAGAAAAGGATCTAAGATATATATTTTTTGGTTATATGAGATTAAAATGGGTTTACTTGTATTGCATCATGACCACATTGAGGTATTACAACTTGGCAATTATGTATGTATCTCTTGGCATGTTTTGAATGCGGGTCTCCTCCATGAAAGTTGAGGAATATAACCAATTCGGCGAATACCATTTCATGTATTCAAAAATTATTATTAATTATGTCAAAAAAAATTAATGTGAGGATTGAATCAACAGTAATATTATCTTTGATGTCCATTGACTATTGTTGGACGTATATCTTCAAAAAATACCAACATATATTTACAAAAGGAAATATGGTAGCAAATAATTTAACCAATCTTTATGTTGATTTTTGTCTTGGTGAATTTCAGATTTTAAAATAATTGGTTAAAAGAGGTTTTGTCTCTTAATAAAAATGATATCAAAGAATTGAAAGATGTTCATTGACTATTGTTGGACATATATCTTCAAAAATACCAACATATATGTACAAAAGAAAATATGGTGGCAAACAATTTAACCAATATTTATGTTGATTTTTGTCTTGGTGAATTTCAGGTTTTAAAATAATTAGTTAAAAGAGGTTTTATCTCTTAATAAAAATGATATCAAATAATTGATAGATGTCCTTGAATGTATATCTTCAAAATACCAACATATATGTACAAATGGAAATATGGTAGCAAATAATTTAACCAATTTGATGTTAATTTTTGTCTTGGTGAATTACAAATTTTACAATAATTAGTTAAAAGAGGTTTTATCTCTTAATAAAAATGATATCAAAGAATTGATAGAAGTAACATAACAATTTGAAGATGAATATATTTGATAAAAAGATGACCTAAATATTGTCTAAATAACCTAACAACAAATACAATATTTTTATATTTTAACAGGAGTGGTCCTAATACAAACCACATACACCTTATAAAAAAAATCATATAGGTAGGTTAGGTACATTGATTTTGAATGCTAGCAAAGAATTATAAAAAGAACATAGTCGTTCAAAGATAAATTATTATATTTGATGAAAAGGTGAACTAAGTACTATCTAATTAACCTAACAACAGATACAATGTTTTGATATTTTGATGAGAATGGCTCATAATAGAAACCATGTATAGCTTATTAAAAAATCATATTGGTAGGTTAATTACATTGACTTTGAATGCTTCAACTTAGATTTAAGAAGTGATATATATGTAAATTCATGATGTAATATGAGTGAGACCATTTGAATCTAACCAACTAAAAATATAATATACTAAAAAATCAAAAGGCATGAGCTCAGATGATTAAAACCAAACTTGTATGAGCACACAAGTGTAGGGGTATGTGTATATAATATGTAGTGTAGACCTCCAAATCTAGGGTCTAGAGATGCAAAACTATGAGGATATGGGTATGTTGGGGTGCATGTTAGCACCGATGCATTATCAAAACATGCTCATGTCTTATTAGTGTACCCATTACATCATAGGCACATCATTAGAGTGTGGTGCACATATCCAAGCACTTGGTGGGGTGGTACAAGTATAGCCCCCCCAAGATGAGCCTAAAATCATGGGGTATGTACACATAGAGAACATTGTTAAAAACATAAACTTTTAATATAGATACTCATTCAAACATTTTGAGTGTAAGCTAAGAACAAATGCAAGCCAAGAGTGAGCCTCACTTTTTCTTATTTTAAGCAAGTGTTCTGAGTGCAAGAAGAAAGCATATACCCCCTATACGAGCCTAAAATCATGGGGTATATGCACTTAGAAAACATTGTTAAAAACATAAACTTTTAATAGAGAGACTTAAGTTAGCTTCAGACTTTTTGAGTGTAAACTAAGAATAAGTGCAAGCCAATAGTGGGCCTCACCTTTTATTATTTTAGAAAGAAAGTGTTCCAAGTGCAAACAGGAAGCAAGTACGCACAAGGAGTGAGCCTCACTTTTTCTTGTTCTAGATATTTAGGGAATTAAAAAATAAAGGATTATTATGAGGAGAAGTTAGGTTGCATAGCATGAAATTCATTTCTTATATGCGGTATCCCCTTAATTTGATCACTCACATAGACCTCACTTCATATAGAGTTAGACAATACAAACAACTTTGATCAATACATTAAAACTAGGGCACCCATAGTTGGAAATTACATAGGAAAATAGCAATGAATTAAATAACCATTGTCAAGGAAATCAAACCCAATAAAATAAGGACACCATGATTTATGTAGGGAAAACCCTCTAAGGGAAGATAATCCATAATAATATATTGTTGCAAGTTATATTATTGAAATTTAATTAAAGTCTCTGCTAAAGAAAGAAAAATAACACAACTCACACAACTCCAAATTACTCCCAAAAGTTCCTTCCTTATCAATGGCTATAAAATACAAAAATACCCCTAATATATGCCTTTCTAGAAATGAGGAAGGAAAATGGGATATGGATGGTGAAAAGTCATGTCCCTTTCTTTTTAACTTCTTCTCCAATTACCGTTATTTTTCAATTTCTCTTTATATCTAAAAATATTTTTTTCTATTTGATCAACATTAAATCTTGATTACACCTCCCAATAAGAGACTTTTAGTCACCAAAAGCTCATTCAAAGGAATTGATATTTACTCAACAAATTGGATAGATGGAGTTCAATTTGAATGTAAGTTGAATATGAAAATTTGATTTGAATACAACAATGATGTTACCTTTTGATGGTGTATACCAAGGGAGAATGCAATCATAGGATGTTGAATATACAGAAATGTAAGCTATTGAAATATGCTACTAATGGAAGTGATGAAAATGATACAATGCTGAAATGGAGGAAATAAATACTCTAAAACTGATGCTAAAGAACTACATTGTATCCATCACCAATCTATATGGTGATCTACCCAGTATACCCACTACTACCTACAGTAATTTCTTATCACTCACTATGAGGCCCTTTATATAGAAATATGGATTGCTTGGCCAACACTCTACCTAGTTGTACAAGGGGACACCTTGCACATAAACACTTGTGCATTTATTATTTTACTTCAAGTAACTAGATAACTACCCCCTAAAGTAATCTACTACTCTAGTTATGTACCAAGGGTGGTACATTTACATGACCCAAATGATGTAATATACTCTAACACCCCGTGTATTACATTATTTGGGTCTTGAAGACTTTAGTCTTCAATATGGATCTTTCATCCGGTACTGGAATTGGTATCCTTATTTATTACTTATTGTAATTTGATCAAGTAAACAGTTAGTATCTTCATGCAAGGTAAAGAAATTTTTATTTAAGGGGTCTTCTGACTGTTCAACTTGAATATGTCCATCAGGTTCTTCTTTGTTTGTATCTTCATTGTTCTGTTTTCTCCTAGTGTGTCTTTTCTTTCTCTTCCTCCTTCTCCTGTGATTCTACATTGATGCTAGTGGAATCTTTGTTTCATGATTAGTTAGTCTATCATCACAATAATATTTATTTGTGTTGCTAGTTTGCTTCATGTGTTGAGAAAGTACAAAAATAATTAATGATAGATAAATCATCAAATATTCCTCTAATGTGAATATAACCATTTTTTGTGTATTCCACCATGCTTTGAAGAGAGTTTCATGAATATAACTGATTAATGTTAAAGTTGCCTTCTTTTGTTTCTTTAAGAAATAAGGAGAATTTATCTTTATCACTATTTGATAGATTCTCGTACCCTTCAAGAGTATCTATTAGGTTTTGGGAGTATAATTTCACTTCATGAAATAGCTCCTTATTATTAAAAGTATTTCTTAGTATTTCATCCATAATCTTGAGATCAACCAATATAGCTTTTCTAGCTCTTAGATCTTTTATAGTGGTATACCTTATGACTCCCTAATGATTTAAGTTTAGGCTAGAAAACTTTGATATATAGTATTCTTTTTTCTTCTCTAGTATTTGAATTTATATAATCCTACATCTATTTTGAGTATATGATCCAATTTGATAAAACCTTTTAGGTTTTGTAGAATTTCTTATTTCTCCCTAGTTGTTATGTTATGTTATAAGTGTTTTTTGGAAGTAGTAGTTCAATCTTGACTTGATTTTATAATATTTTGTAATCAACTTTTATTTATTATTATTTCTCCTTAGTTAAGAGATGTGAACTAATTTGATAAAACATTTCTTGGAATTAGGTTTTGTAGGCTTCCTTATATCTCCCTAATAATTAGAATATGCTTAGTTCACCTTCTAAGTTGATTTTGTAATGTTTTGAGAATAATCAACCTTTTAATTTTACCTTATATTTCCCAATGAAGTAATGCTTTAATGGTTGAATTTCTTTTTGTCTCCATAGAATGAGTATGAGATAATTTTTTCCAATTAAATCCAACTCTATATATAGGCAATTGATTTGCTTCTCTTTTGGTAGACCCGGATACGGCCGGGTCCATCCAACAATAGATTAATTTTCTAAATTCCAATTATGTGTATATAGTTTGAAGTAGTATGCCTTACATCTCCCTACGTTTTGGAATATTAGAAAATAATGGTATTTGTAATTTAATAATGATTTAATCAAGGTTGACAACATTATATCTCCTACTTGGTTAATTGCAAATATGAATATCCAATACCTTGAAATAAGCTTGCTTGATAATTACTAATGCTTGATAAATTTATTCCAATGCAATAGTCTATATCACCTTATAACTCAGATTTTAATTAAAGAAAGCAAATTTAATCTTTATGTTAGTAAGGTTTGATGCTCTATGTATCCTTGAGTAGCTCCACGTACTTTGATGGCTGGTTGATAAATATATCCAACGCTATATTAATGCAACTTTGACATTGTTGTCCAATGAAGGGCTTGTGTACTCTTTCTTTGAACTCTACGCTTTATAATGCTACAAATCTTGTATAATGGGTGTTGTATTCTCCAATATATGAACGTAGATGATGAAAATAGGCTTTAATGCTTGTCTTGAATTCCTTCTATAATGGATGGCAACAGGTTTTAATTCTTCTTTGGCTGCACTATTTGGATAGTGGGCACCTTATTTTTAGCTTCTTTGACTCTCCTTGACCACAAGATTTTAATGCTCTTATCTCCTCTTACATGTTGCGCTCTTTTTCTTGCTACGAATGTTCTACTCTCCTTGAGATTTGGTACCTTAAATAAGAAGGAGATATTTTATGTTTGACAAGTGTCCTGGGAGTTATATTCAACGCTTAGTCCACCTTGGAATATGTAGATGCTCTTGAAATTTGTTGTATTTTCTACATGGGTGAAATATAGGCTTTAGAGTCTCTTCTTGGGTGCTTATGAATCTTGCTTACACATGTCACTCCTTCTCAGAGGCATTGCTTATGACAAACAACATTCTCCTTCCTTCTATGTAACACTTTCTTGGATGATTCTCTTCAGGCGTGCAATACTTGAGCGTTATTTTAAGTGCTCATTTGAAAGGCGTTAGAGTATCTTTGATGGTGATAAGTGGCACCTTTTCCTATTGCATGTACCTTCTTTTACAACGTATTTTAAATTTCTCAATGTATTCTTGGAAGCTTGGCTTATTTATTCTTTCTTCCTCAACATATTTCTACCAACTATTGCGAGCTTGTGATGACTCCTTTCCAACGAAGATAAATGTTGCGCTCCTCCCAAAGTTGGATCCAGCTATCACAATTCTTGAGCAATCTAACTCAGGTCCTATGGTGCTTTCTCAACTAGAGACTAGAGCTTGGTAATGCACCTAATTTTTTCCTTATTTAATTGTAATATGTTGTGTTGGAATGCTTAGTGTAGTCTTTGTAATACCTTCTTACGTGGATAACAAGCTAGATTTTGGTGCTTTATTATAGATGATAGCTTATTCCTTGTGCTATGCTATGTATGCTTACAAGTTGCTCGTTGTGTCTATTTGAACCCATGGGTGATGTGAGCTTCTTGAAGGCTCTTTTTACCTTGTTTGGATAATGCTCCTCTATGGATGCTTATGAGATGATCCTTGGTTATGAAGGATGTGTCTTTATGACACTTAAAATTTTTCCTATTTTCTATGTAGGACAAGATTTTATGGTGCAAAATAATGTAAATAAATTTGTAATACAATACCTTGATTTTGCACCTTCTCTTTTGCAAGCTTCTTTTGTTGGTTTTAATGGCGGTTTCTTTGTATTGTTTCTTGTAGGCAAGGGATGATTGATGTTGTCTTCTCTTCTAGACAACTCTCTCCTTCAATTTTTTAATCTAGTAATGAACCCAATCTAATAATCATGTAGATAATATGCCCTTGAAGGAGTAATTTCTACACTAATATTTTACCTGTAATGAGCTCTTAGTGCACCTTGAATCTGAGACTCACCAAGTCTTGATTTTTGGCTTCTTTTCAAGGATCTTAATGGTGGATTTCTTCTCCACTCCTTGGAGGAATATGATCCTGTTTGGTGGTTTCTCTAGGCCACAATACCTTACAGGTATTGATTTTTGAATAGTGTCTTTATACACTTTGATATTTGCAAATTTATGTGTCCTTGATCTTAACAATCAATACACAAAATAACCCTTTAAGAGTAACTAGTTTAATGAACAACCAATATAGTGCAATGAACCAATAATATTTCTAACTTAATGCACTTTAATAATATCACCTTATTTCTCTTGTTAATAATCTCTCAAAGTAGTTTCAAATGGACTAATGATCACTGCAAATTCCTTAATGTAGTCCTCTTCTCAATAATTAGATAATAGGAAGAATGTATCTAACTCCTATTAATGTGCAGGTAATGAACCTTACAAAAATTATCTTCTGCACTTTCTTTAAGGACTTAAAATGCAACTTTCTACTTTGCAAATTCCAATAAGGTTCTTAATGAAATTAAGTAGTAATCCGAATTAAGTGTTCAAGTAATGAACCTTTTGCACCTAAGTTGCTTGCCTTTGATGATGAATATCTTGATGAGTTGATTCACCAAATTTCTTGTCTAGAATGGTTGTTGCTCGTAACTATGAATGTTTCCATTCTGCTACTCTGATATTGTAGTAGATGATATCAACTTCTCCTTTAGGATCTAGCCTGAAACTCCAAAGTCTTGTAGCTAGTAATGCTATCTTGATTGTTGTCCTTTAGCAGTTAATCTATTCACGAAAATGTTGTCCTTCAAGAACCATTTCAGTATTTTTACTGTGAATCTAGCAAATCCTTATCTTTGAAATGTGTCTTCTTAAGCTATGAAGGGCAATCTCCAAATCTTCTTGGATTTGATAGGTTTCTTCTATTTGAGTTCTGACTTCAAATAAGACTTTCTTCTCAAGAATATGAAGATCTTGAGGTCTTCATAAATCTTCTCTCTGAAGTTTGACAAATTGTTTACCAAATATTTCTCCTTTGGGATTTTTTCAGATGGTGATAATTGTCCCAAGTTCTTCCACTATCTTTTATAGTGAATTTCTCCAATGAGTTCTCCTAGGAACTTCTTTGATGGCTTCTCCAATTTCTATAATGAGGCTCTCCAAGGCTTCTCCTTTTTTCTCCTTGAGACATCTCCAAGGCCTTTAGTCTTGCAGCTTCTCTAGTATTCTTGATGATATAATTTCTTCAACCTTCAACTATGGAAGTGTTGGCAATGAGATCTTCTTCACGAATCTCTAGAATAAGAATTTTTGATAATCCTTCTCTGTCTCTTCCAAGGATGGAAGTTCTTCAATGAGATCTTTGATAGGTCTCTTCAACTTCTTCTAGAGGAAGTCTTCAATCAGCAAAGGAGATCACCAATCTCCTATATTTCATAGACTCTTATCTGGAGTCTTCTTTAGGTTCAAGGCTTCTATGGCCTTTTCTTCTGGATCAAGGTTTATGTGGCCTTTTCTTCTAGATCAAGGCTTTTGTGGCCTTTTCATCTGCAATATGCTGGTCTGCAACAGGTCTTTCCTCAATTTCCTTTTACTGCAAGAAAGTATTAGTAAGTTGATTATAAATCTTGTTAATGATGAATATTCACTAGTTTATTTGTCAATCTAGTGGAATGAATGTTGAGTCCTAGTCTTCACGAGTTTTTCTACAACTTTGTAGAAATAATATAACCAAATGTAATCTCAAAAATTTTGGAACTGAGATTTACTTCTCCTCTCAATATTTCTTGTGACTTTCCTATTTCTAGTGACCTACTATAGCTCTACCTATTCCTATTTATATACCATGACTCTGATACCACTATTAGCTTTTTATGTTGTATCCTAAGGGAGAATGCAATTACAGGATGTTGAATATGCAAAAATGTAAAATGATGAAATATGCTATTAATGGAAAGTGATGAAAATGATACAATGCTAAAATGGAGGAAATGAACACTCCAAAACCAATGCTAAAGAACTACATTGTATCCATCACCAATCTATATGGTGATCTACCCAGTATACCCGCTACTACCTACAATGATTTCTTATCACTCACTATGAGACCCTTTATATAGAAATATGGATTGCTTGGCCAACTCTCTACCTAGTTGTACAAGGGCACACCTTGCACATTTAAAACTTCCACATAGACACTTATGCATTTATTATATTACTTGAAGCAACTAGCTAACTACCCCCTATAATATACTACTCTAGTTATGTACCAAGGTGATACATTTACATGACCCAAATGATGTAATATACTCTAACAAATAAATACCTTTAATGAAGTGATAAAACTATAAAATAGTGACAATATTACATGACCTTGTATTAACCTTTAAATTATAGTATGGCACACAAATCAACATTATGTAATTTATCTACTAATTACCACAAAAATAAAATAAAATAATATAAAATCCACAACCTCATTACTATGAAACTTGATATACTCATAAAAACAAGTAAATATAGCAAGACTCATAAAAAATTAGGAAACCATGGTTGGTATAATCTGAAACACATGTGGATTGCCTTGGCTAAATATGTTTCTCATTATAGGAATTGTTTTGAGCAAGTGGAAAATCTTGCTTATTATTATCCTCAAAACCACCCTAAAACAAAAATACATGGAAACAATCAAGATCAAATAACTACATTCAAACACAACATACCTATCTTAAAATGGTAAAACTACAACCAAGATCAATGCCATGTGTTAGTCCATCAAAATTATCCAAACTTTATCACCTCCAATGGACAACAAAACCAAATACTCAAATACTTTTTTTATTATTTTAGTTGCATATTCCATAACTAACACATCCATTAGAAAGTGGTTGATACACCAGTATACAAAAAATGAATATGCCATAAAATACTTTATTTTCAAAAAGAGTCATTTTTTGCATAAAGACACATTAACAAGAGCACAAGTATAATCTACTATGAAATTTTCTTCCAAACTCTTAGCAACACAATAGTCGACATAACCATAAATACAAAATAGTCACAACCAACATGGTAAAATGAATGACTAACATAAACCAATCCTTAATAGAAAATAACATCTCATATTTTCTCATTGTTTATTATAATGAGTGTGGCTACAATATAGTATAAGTGACAATACCAAGTGCAAAATACTGCTATTGTAGTCTTTGATTATATGAAGATAATGTCAAGCTTTTATCGAAGGATTTTTTCATTGTTATCTGAAATATTTCTTCTTACAAGAAAATGTGAACCTGCAAGTGAACAATCAACTATGCTTTATTTTGGTAACAACTCATAAAGGTGGATTCCAATTCCTCTCTTCTCAAATTCATTTTTTAATCTAAAAATAACCCTTCTCTATGAATATATATTTAATCAAGATATATGTAAAGTAAAAACAACAACACCAATAAAGCAAAAAATCAAAAGTGAATAACACAATGAATGCACAAAATGGCAGATCTAATTTATTATGACTCAAGGAGACTACATCTCCAAATTGTATGATCTGGGGTTACAATACACTTTATTGCTTTTGATACAATATTACAATGCGAGGATTAAAACCCTTGTTTTTAAAGAATAGTTGGTGTCTTTAGTTTCTCTTCACTCCAAAAAGTTGGTGAATGGGATTTGGTATCCCTATGGGACCACTCTAGCTGTGATAGCCATTGATAAAAAATCTCTTGTACTTGTAACCTACATACAGATCACAATACAAAGAAGTTCGTATCATATGCGAGGGTCCCACCATGATCACCATTTTGTAAAGTAAAAACAACAACACCAGTAAAACAATAAAACAAAAGTGAATAACACAATGAATGCACAAAATGATAGATCTAATTTATTATGACTCAAGGAGCCTAGATATCCAAATTGTACAATATATTTACCCCAAATCTAGGGTTACAATGCACTTTATTGCTTTTGATACAATATTACAATACGAGGGTTGTAAACCCCTCATTTTAAAGAACATTTGGTGTCTTCAAAAATCCTCTTCACTCCAAACAATTTTTGGGTGGGCTTGCCTATCCCTACAAGACCACTCGAGTTGCAACATTTGTTTACAAAAATGTCTTCTGTACTTGTAACCTACACACAGATCACAACACAAAGATGTTAATAGCATATGCTAGGGCTCCACTATATGAGACCCTTTGAACAATAAATCTATAAACCCTAGGTGTTGTAATCATGAAATGTAAGTGAAACACAAAAAATGTGAGTTGTAAAGCAAATAATAATTTACACCTTGTCAAAGTAGTACTTGTAATGTTGATCTATGCTTCTGCTTCTACGATCTGATGGTGCACGAACACCTGGAGGTGTTCAAGGGTTTCTCAGTGGTAAAATGGCTAAGTAGAAACACCTTGGAATATTTTTGGAGGGATATGAATGCCCTATAGTGTTCCTAGAATGCTCAATAGTGTTCAAGAAATTCTCAATAGCGTTCGAGAGTGATGGGGGAGCGATATATAGAACTAGATCTAGTTTGCAAGGGTTTTGGTGACGAAAATGGAAGATATGACGATGATGAGGAAGGGAGGTGTGAGCGAAGGGCTAGGGTTTGGATGAGGATGGATGCAAGGGATTTAAAATCAATTGATCATTTAACTGCTTAACCATTTAAGCAACCGCTTAACCTCATTCACAAGAGTGAATGCTCTTTCATAACTTACCTTCAACATGTTAGGTTTTTGATGACACCAATGGGCAACCAAGATTAAAAAATGATGAATGGCTAAGATTATAACTTTGACATGTGATACAGATCAAGTTAAATGGATGGCTGAGATTGATATGTGATGAGTGGCTATGATTTATTCATATATAAATAAATATTTTTATATTAAATAAATCAATATAAATAAAATATTTATATTTACATATATAAACATATATATATAATGGACGGTGGTCATTGGATGATGCATTGATGACAAGTGGCTAGGATTTGGTGTCTACAATATGACATGAAGATGTCAAAAAAATCTACAAATATATTTCCAATGGACTCATATTCCCTTGTTTTTCTCCTTTTCCTCTACATGTAAAATAAAAAAGAGCAAATCTTCCAATTGAGAAATAACAACCCACTAGTGTCCAAAGGAATACCATAGGTTAGTAGACAAACATCATTGATGCAAATTTGATGTTGGATTCATGCTCCACCATATTTAACTCCTTAAAGACTACTATGAAAAAGTATCTCTAAATGCCAATATGGATACCAGAATTAAGCCCAACTAACAAAACCTCATTACCACCATTATGTAGAAAATCTAAACAAAGAAGTTCATAGTTGACTTCTTTAAATAAATTGACTATCATAAATGACTTCTTATTGAAAAGTAAAATTAGCTTCCCCTTGACTGTCATCTTCTAAACTTTGCTAGAATGATTTGGATAAAATACTTCGATGTGCCAAATGTAAATTAAATTTTCTTTCATCAATAGCGTGCTCACATTAATAAAAAATAATGACTAAAATCAACTATTTTATATAAAAAAACAACATTCTTTTCTTGGACAAACTTGATGAATGTCCAACCCCATTTGATGTATGACAAACATTTTATTTTTACTTAATATAACTCCACAACATGAGGATTGTTATAAAATACTTATATTTGAGGATCCAAATGCAAAAATGGGTTTGAAACCTATAATAATAAAATTCCATATGTTTGGACTAATCCAACCATATTTAAACCTCATAGGAATTACAATAAAATGATGAGAATCTTCATCAACCTTTGTTTTCCCTTTAGAGAGATATTTCCTTCATTTAGAAACCAAGAGCATCTTGCACATGTTGTTGTCATAATTATTTTGCCATAATATTCACAAGGGAAATACAACCTTCTCTTACACAATAATAACAACAAAATAGAAAATTAGAATGTTTATGTTTATACCTCTTTTTATTGTTGTAAAATTTCTTGTGGTTTTCCTTAGCTAAAGCTTACAATTCACATTTGATGCACTTCTTGTTTGATGGTTTCATTTTCCTCTTTTATGCAAAATGTGGGACATGATGGATTCTCCTTCCACACATTCAAATGCATACCTACAATCATCATGGAAAATTCCCTTTTTTTATAGTATCCAAGACCCATACATTGAGGTCAAAAGAATACCTCAATAGATATTTCATTCCTTGGTCATGCTTTCCAAGCTCTTGGTCTTGATAGCCAATCATTTTCAAAATATTAGGTCGTATTGCTTTAATATGCCTCTCATAACTAGCAAATGGATTATTGTATTTCTCCAAATATATAAAATCAAAATTATATTTGCTTATCGTACTTGTTTTTGTGATGGTGTTGGCTTCTTTAGTAGAAAAATAAGAGAGACTCTTCTCTATCTTTGTATATTCACACTTGGATTGGAGTTGGGTGAATAAATCCTCTTTGGGTTATATCTCTTTTTGCAACTTCTCCATTACTTGCAAACATATATTTTCCACTTGTAGAATTGAGTCATGAACAATATCAACAATTTCACATTGGTTCTTGATGTTAGGAGACTTCTTTGCAACCATAATGAATAGCTCTTCTTTCTCTTGGACTTTAACTTTAAGTTTGTGTTCCTTTATCTCAAATTTATAATCTCTTGAAAATGTTGTTGGGATGTCTCTAATAGGTCTTGTAGTGAATTCTCACTACACTCAAATGTTGCCTTAAGGAAATCTTAAGTAGAGGGAAAAAAGTAAGAAACAAAAACTTGAGCATCAAACAAAGTGTGAATGAAATTTTTGATTAACAAGATCTGAGAATCAAAATATAAAAGGTCTCAAAAAGCACAAGCAGGAAGAGTATCCAAAATTTAAAAGTTTATGAAACTTTCAAACAAAGATATAAAGCAAAAGTTTCGATGCGATAAATTTTGAGGTTAGATGTTCAAAGATAATAAATGTGTCAAAATCAAATGGTGATAAAAATTTTGAAGGCTAAAACCACCCATGTTCCAAAATTTTAGGGGTCCAAAATTTGCTTCAAGAGGCTACCACCCCCGAACCCCTGCATGGAGGGCTATTGGTCCCCCATACCCCCTAGTCAAGATCACAACCCTAGATGTCACACATTGTGTTGAGGTGTATAGTCTTCTAAGATAAACATTATTTTTCCTACAAGGAATACATGGCAATCCAAGAAAGTAGATGATGCATTAAAGGTAGAAGTGAAAGGAGCCATAATGGAAGAAAGTATTAAGCCTAGGTGATATTAAATTTCTATATGTAGATTCTAAGTGTAACCATCCAAAAAGCATATACCTAAGCTATTGTACCAATAGATAAAGATTTAAAACATGAAATCACATAACCACAAATTTGATGAGAAAGGAGTTCTTTTGTATTAATAAATTACCAATGGATTACAATTCCATCCCTCTTAGGGATACCAAATTTGTGATACAATAAATACAATTATTTGAGCCCCACAATGGGGTTGGTATAATTCGTAGACTCTCCAAATAGACACGAACTGCTCAATATCAATGGTGAAATTCTTCTCCATGATTAGAGGTATATGTTGCCTTGAATTCCTTGCAAATGGATGGATCCTGTAAACCCTGCGTTCAAGAAACAACACGAAAGGATTAAACACAAATATGGCCTCTCTTGATGAGGCTTTTGATGGAAACTTGCATAAAGAATGCTAAAGGAAGCAAATGAAGCATGTAATCTATGAAACTATGCAAGAAATCATTAAATTGTAGTAAAGCATATAAATAAAGACATGAATCTAATTATGAAACATCCTAATTAACCATTAGAAACTTGAATTGCATGAAATAACAAGAAAACTAGTCTAAATTGATAATTGCAAGGAAATGGAAGCAAATCTACCTCTAAATCCTAGAATTAACCGGTCAAATATCTGCTACAATGTTAAACTATGCTAGATTAAGCTACTTGCATAACTGGAAATGGAAATCTACTGCTAAAATGGAGGAAAGAGAGCATCAAACCCTAGTCACAGGTGCTTAAAGTAGCTAGCTCTGTTAGTCATAGCTGATAGCCACGGCTATGGGAAAACTTCCCTTTCTCTTGAAACCAGGGCCAAAACCTCTCAAATCCTCCAAGGAATTGATGATCAAGGGTCACATTGATGTTCTAAAATAGATTGGTGGTTGAATTCACTGGAATTGGCAATGGAAGTGTACCAATTTTCAAGCTTGCTCCTCAAGCTCTTGAGATATCCATTGTTGCAAAGTTGAAGATCAAATTGGATTTTGGTAGCATCTTGTTACTCTTCACAAGGTGCAATTGGCTCTCCAATTCGATAGGGCTTTGCTATAATGCAATTGAGCTATTCTTCAACAATTTGGTAGCACTTTGTTAGAGAAGATAGCTAGGGTTTGCTCTTTGAAATTTGGGTCTTAAATAGACTCCCAAAATCCTTGCTCTAACTTCATGGAGAAGCCAAGAAAAAGAATTGGCAGTTGGGAGGAAGCTTATGGACGCTTCCAAGCCCAAACTACTTCTAAAATCGTTGTAAATGGTTGTTACAACTAATTTTACTCAGCTCTGGTCACCCGAGTTTATTACAGAGCTAGTCATGGCTCTTAAACATGGCTAGGATCCTAGCCACAGTTGTCATATGTGGCTAAGATGCAAGCTTCTCGTAGCCATGGTTGTCACCCATGGCTAAGAAGCAGGCTTCTTGTAGTCACGGTTGTCACCCACGACTAAGGCTGAAAGGGCCTAGGATGCCTAAAATGAGTGGTTAGAACCACTACTTGGTCTTGGAAAGGTCTAAGGTCATTCATATGGTCTGCAAAGGTGCTCATATGAGTAGTCTCCTAAACATGACGTGTTTTAGGTGTCTACACTAAGAATCCCTAGAAATGGTAAATGAAAATTATAGGAGCAATTGAGCATCCAAGGACTCAAAAAAATAAAGCACTAATGGTTCCAGATCTAGAAAACTTAGAACACAACAAAGACATGATCTAGCACCAAGAGCAACAATCATATTGAAATATCTACATGACTTTTGAAGGGAAATCATCCTCCTTGTAATCTATAAATAATAGTAGTTTTAGCATTGTAAATAATTGACAAGTCTGTAGATAACAATACATATATTCCTGGGTAGTCTTACGGGCAACCGAACCCCTACTTCTGGCATAATCTCTTGTAATATTTTTTGCATTCATTCATATTTATATATATATATATGATGCCTACACATCTACTTTGAGTCCATCTATGGATCTCATGCCCTAACTCATCTCTTTTATGTGTGTGTGTTTGCATTTTGGTATTTATTTGCTTATTTATGTTGAGGAGAGGAAGTGTTCACGCCATCACATTACATCTAAATCCATTGTGCAGAGAGATCTTAGTTGATCTTTGGCACATTACCACCATGTGAACTTAGGTTTTCACTTTCAACTTCCTTTACTTCTCTTTCTCTAACCTTTTTTCCCTAGAGTTGTTAGATTAGTAAAGTGTGCCCAAGTTCATATCTTATAAAGGATCTAACCTTTGTCAAAATCCTAGATGTCCCTAAATGAGCTAACATTACACTCTCAGGATTGACCTTATTGTGTCGCTCTATGTGAGGTATGATTTGTCCCATCTACTTGGTCCACACCATGTTCAATAGCCAATATAATAGGAGAGGACAACAGATCTTGAATATTACCTTTACCCTCTGAGTTGGTCATAAAATAGTATGTAGGACAAAGGGATAGCAAACCTCATAGAACCCTAAATAAAACTTGCTTTGATACTATATGATCCATGGTAGTCCCTCAATTGACTCACTCACATAGATCCCCCTTGATTAAAATTTATACAATACAAGAGGCTTTGATTAATGCATCCAAACAAGGGTAAACATAGTTAGAAATTACATAAAAAAATAGAAATAAGTTAAAATGACCATAGGAAAAAAAATCAAAGCGAATGAAATAATGACACCATGATTTATGTAGGGAAAATATTCTAGGGCAAGAAAACCCATAATAATGTGTTGTTGCAACTTATATTATTGAAATATAATTGAGTATATAGTGTGCATGAGTTAAACAAAGACTCTCCTAGAGAAAAATATGAGAGCATGCAAAAGCTCATAAAAGTCCAAATTACACCTAAATATTTTTGCCTTGATAATGGATGGAAAATGTAGCAACACCCAAATTTATGCTTTTATAGTAAAGGGAAAGAAAACTAGGGCATGGAAGGCCGGATTTTATGTTTCTTTCTCTTCAATTTCTTCTCCAATGACCTTTAATTTTCCATTTCTCTTCTAATCTAAAAAATTAAAAAAATTCCATTTGATAAATCCTTCAATCTTAATCATTTTTGGAAGTCCTAGCTAAAAGTAAGGATACCCTAGCTAGAAGAATAAATTTCATATTTGGGGATAAGAAGAAGGTTAGATATATGGAAAACCTTATCCAAGTAGCAAATGTTACATTAGAAGTGATTATCAAGGATGAGATGATTGAGCATGACATAATGATTCTTGAAAGTAGAGGCTTAATATGTAAGTTTTACAAATGTTGGCCAAGTTTTTTAGAGGTTCAAAATTGAATCAATTGGAAGTGGAGCTTGAACTCAAATTACTCCGTAGTGTTTCTTACAAAAGGATTTATCCTTATTATCTTCTCCAATTTAGAAATTCATGATAAAATAATGGGTGGTGGTCCATAGTTAAGGGGGGAAGATGCATTATATTTAAGATTACAGAGTGAGGATTTTATTGTAGATATAGAAATTATTCAAAGGCTTTTAGCATAGGTAATGCTTTTTGGACTTCTATATTAGCTTATCAATAAGAAGCTTTAAATAATATTGGCAATACTCTAGGGGATATCATATAGGAGGGACCAACTACTAAGGAGTGAAGGCATGTTGTACATACTCAAATATATATTGCTATGGATATTTTAAGTCCTTTCTCATGTTTCATTAAGATTAAATATGAATCAAGGCAATGGGATTACCTATGGATTATGAAAATATTATATTTTGATGCTACAAATGTTATGAAACTAGACACAAGTGAGGATTTATTTTTGTAGTACTCAAATTTAACATACATGTTGGTGCAAAAGGATTCTAAAAATGACTACTAAAAATTTTAATAGGAGTTTTTTTCTTTTGAAAAAAATTGCACAACCAAAAAATAGCACAAATATCTCAACTTCAAAAAGTTGTAACTCTCTCAATATTTATCAAAATTTCTATAAGTGAGCAATAATTTTTATAGTACTCAAAACAATCTAAATGATGGTGTAAAAATCTTGTGAAAATGATTGCTACAATAAAAAATATGGCCTCTACAAAATGTGTCCTAGCTCTACAAGTACAACCCCAATTTGCCAAAATCGCTACTCTGATACCAAATGTTATAAACCTCTATTCTCATAACTATAAATCATTCACCAATATGCAGAAATATCAAACATGCATCTATAAATAAATTACACAATAGTAGTCCACAATAAAATAGAGATTGATAATACCCTTGAGGTAGGGCAACATCGTACAATGCTCCTTATTAGAAGGAAGCCACTCCACAAGATCTCCAACTCCACAAGCCAAGACTTCTACAAAGAATACTTCATATATGACTTCTTTTACAATTGGGGTACATCTCTCTTTATACAAGAATGTGATGGTTCACCTTCCATGAGTTACAAAGTCACCCATGTGGTGGTTCACCTTCCATGAGTTACAAAGTGCATAATATTATAATATGGCACTATGCTATATATTATTACAATTTTATGTGTGACCCATGCCATAATACAATATTATATTATATCCCCCACATTATTATCCTTAGGTACCTAACAAAATTTTGAACTAGAGAAGATGACGAGGAAAAATAGTTTCAAAATAAAAGTCATAGAGTAATTTAAATTCAATCTCCACTTGTACTTGATCCAATTATAAATTTTTAAAAAACCTGGCCAATATCCATGAAGCATACATATTAACCTTCTACTTTTAAGAATCATTATATCATTCTCTATCCTCTCATCCTTGATAATAACTCATGTTATAACATTTAGTACTTAGATAGGGTTTGCCATAAATTTGACCTTCCTCTTGTCCCTAACTAGGTTATCCATACTTCTAGCTCAGACATTTTTAAGCTAGGACTTTCGAAAATGACTTTCTTGCCATGATACCTAGATTTTCCTCACAAGAATCCTTTATTTTTTCAAATTTTATCAAAGGTTTTGAACAAGAAAACATGATGCTTACTTCATGCTTCCTACTTGTACTTATAACACTTGTTTGCTTTCTAAAATAAAATAAGGTTAGGCTTGCTCTTAGTTGACACTCAAATCAAAATATCAAATTAGTTACATAATAAAACTCGAAATAATTCACGATCTTATTGGAAATATATTCACATAAACACATATTTTTCAAGATAAAACTTGTCAAAGTATCTTACAATCAACTTTTTTAGTTTTATCTTGAGAACATGACGCTTGCTCCTTGCTTCCTGCTAGTACTTGTAACACTTGTTTGCTTTCTAAAACAAAAAAGGTTAGCTTTCTAAAACAAAAAAGGTTAGGCTTGCTCTTTGTTGACACTCAAATCAAAATATCAAATTAGTTACATAATACAACTAGAAATAATTCACGATCTTATTGAAAATGTATTCAAGATAAAACCTGTCAAAGTATCTAACAATCAACTTTTTTAATTTTATCTTGAGAAATCTTTACTTTTAATGATTGATAATAAAAATCTCATATCATTAACCTATTAATATATTTATATCAAAATCCTTAATAAATTTTTAAATGATTAACTATTAAGAAGCATAAGCACTGCAATTCTTTTTAAATTGTTTCATCCATAATACATCATGACCACATAATGATAGCACAACAACTTGACAATTATAGTTTGACAAAACTTGAACCTCAATCTCTTCATTAAAAATCATGAAATTTAATAGTTTGAACTTATTTCATTTAATATTTCAAATTTTCAACTAACAAATTAAATTAAAAGTAAACTTGTAAAACCAATTAACAAATAATTGAAAAAAAATTAACGCGGTCTTATAGGATGGAAGTTTACTATTGATTACCTTTATGTTGAATAGATTGGAGGCGGCGACACGCAAACGTGCCACTGCACTTTGCTGGTCTTTAACAAAGGGGCATTTACACTCAGTCCTTGCTCATGTGGGACATAATAATTTGAATGTCTATCAATTGCCAGCTATGGTCCATGGCCCAGAGGAAAGATATGTAAAGAACTTAACGTGTGGCTCCTGAAGGGAGAGGATAGAATCATTCCGTATTGAAATTATGGTTAGTAAAAGGAGTATTTTTTTATTTTAAATATTTGTATATTTTACTGTGGTTTGGTTTAAATTTAAATATTTAAACTTTAAAAATCAACTGCACTAGTCGTCACCAAAAATTAACGAGATTTCCGTAACACAGATGCATTGCTGCCAAGTGTCTTCTTGGCGTAGAAAGAAACAACTATAGCTCTTTTTTTAGAGATCTTTTTATGAAGCTTTTATTTTGTTCTTGTATAATAATTAATGTAATATTTTATAAAATATTATTTTAAGTTTTTTCATCTTGTTTATAAAATATTTTTGAAATAATTCATTATTTTAAGTTTTTTATTTCAATATTTCTTCCATAACAAGTTAAAATATCTTTATGTAACAAAAAGACAAATGTATTTTTATCTTCTTCCTTGCCCCTAGATTCTTTGGACCAATGTGGCTCCTTTATTTTCAATACATTATGATAATTGTAAAGCAATCCTTAGATTTTTTTGGATCAATGTGGCTCCTTTATATACATAGTGATAATTAGAAAGTAAACATACATAATGATAATTAGAAAATAAACATATATACATAATGATAATTAGAAAGTAAACATTTTTTTTACATATGAATATCCTAGTTCATTTCATTAGTTTTTACTATTTAAATTTGTAAGTTTGGATTTAATTTTTTCCTTTGATTTAAATATGTTATCCAAAGATTTTGTATTCCAAATATTTTTTGGATCCTTTAAATATTTTATATTATAAATAAATTTTATATATATATATATATATATATATATATATGATCCTTCAAATTTTGTTTCATCCCACCATAACATAATCATCTAGAAGAAATTAGGGTCTTGGAACCAAATAGACTAAAATAAAAATAGCTTAATGATCATTATTTCGTAAATCATGTTTCAAGAGAATGGATTTGTGATCTAATCCTTCTTTCAATAAAAGCATGAGGAGAATGTATACTTTGTTCATAACCACTAACAAAAATATATCCAATCTTTCTATTACATGAGTTTGTCCAACACATCTATTATTACATGCATAGTAAAAGACTAAAGGAATATCCCAAAGACCATTTGAATTGGGAAGTGAAGTCAAGAGTATTTGTCCTTCATTTTCAAAGGAGATATTTAACTTTGTTGAAGTCCATTCATCCTCCCTAAGAATACATAGATTCACAATTATGAATAATCGTTGTATTTGACAAAAACATGTTGAGGTCCTTCCAACATCTTTCACGAGAGTATTTATAGTTGGAGCATATACATTTATACCCTCAAATTTGATGTTTTATTTTTTTCTATAAAATAGACCAACAAGCCAATTACTTTTTGCTTCTAGAAATTATCCATTTTATTTGCATTTGTCCCATATTGTTGTAATCAAGCTTCTATAGAAGGACCTGCAAGACAATCCCTCATATTCTAAATCTTGTTTAATGTATTCTTATATTCCTCAATACTTAATTTTTTTCTTGTATTAAAATAAATTCAGGAAAATAACAACCTGTTAAACCCTTAATAACTCATTTTTAAGGGTTTTACTCATACTCCTAAGATTTCATGAGATCTCATCTATTTCTTTATTCAAACAATTAATTAAAAATATTTTCCTTCAAATAAAACAAATAGCAACTGATTTGCTTACCCATATTGAGAGATGATTTTTTCCCTTTGCATGAATTTTTCATGTTGCCCAAAAACAACATCAAATGCCCAAATTTCAACAGTTGTAATTCCTTCAGTACTTATCAGAATTTAACAAGTGAGAAGTCATTTTTGTAGTACTCAAAATAACCTACATGTTGGTGCAGAAGAATTCTAAAAGTGACTACTAAAAAAATTAATAGGATTTATTTTCTTTTGAAAAAAATTGTGCGGTCAAAAACAACATAAATATCTCAACTTCAAACATTTGTAACTCTCTCAATATTTATCAAAATTTCACAAGTGAGCAGTCATTTTTATAATACTCAAAACAATCTACTTGATGGTGCAAAACTCTTGTGAAAATGACTGCTAATATTTAAAATATGGCCTCTACAAAATGTGATTTTTTTCTAAAATATGTATCCTAGCTCTGTAAGTACAACACCACTTTGCCAGAATCGCTACTCTGATACCAAATGTTGTGAACCTCTATTCTCATAACCATAAATCATTCACCAATATGCAAAAATATCAAACATGCATCTATAAATAAATTACACAATAACAATCCACACAATAATTGAAAAGTTGCATCTCAAGGGCTAGCATTAATTGAAGAGTTGGGGGTGAGGAGACTCATGGTGGAAGGTGACTCTTTAAACTTGATAAATTTGATGAAGTCAGATAAAACTCCAAGCTAGAATATCCTCAACATGGTTATGAAAATGAGAAGAATCCTACACGATAAGGAATATACCCAAGTGCTCCACATTTTCAGAGAAGGCAATAAACTGACGGATTGCATGGCCAACTTGGCTACTTCTCAGCAAGGATTTACTATTTGGAGAGCTAATTTCCCACAGGAGCTTATCATATTAAACAATGAATAAGATCCTTTGTAATCAATTGTTTGTGGTGGCTATTAGAAACCTGCAAATTTTCCCACGGTCCCCCAGGGGCAAGCGGGTCCTTTGCTTCCAAGTTTAATGTTTAAATTTAAATTCCTCATATGAAATTTTGACACCTTGGGTAGGCATGAATATTTATATTTATCATACAAAAAAATCCATCCGTTGACTCATGTTAGAATCAACCTCTCTCTTACCTACAAACAAAACTGTGAGAAAGGAAAGTTGATTTCTCTAGTATTGGCTCGCGATATATAGAGGTGGAGTGATAGGGTGATCACTTGGCATAATCTCACCATACCTATAAATATTTGATTCGGGGGTAATTGGATCAATCATACAAACCGGATCTTTGAGTGGTGTGTCATTTTTGCTTTTCCAACTAGAATGAGATGTTTTTTCCATGGTCGGATGAAGTGGCATCGAATTTTGAAGGTGCATGCACCAAGGAGAATTATTAGCTCAAACACGCTACCCCGTGGTTGGCATCATCTCAACATGGGTAGATCTTGGCTTGTGCAAGTAACAAGATATGATAATTAGCCTTGGAAGGATAACAAGTTTGAAAAATTAGAATCGATAGTGGGTTTGTCCTCGACCAGTTGACTAGCATCTTGCCCTTGTCATCCCAACTTGCATTGGAATGTGTACTGAGTCTAGCTCAAGATAAGCGTTGTTTGAACTCAATATTAGTATGACCGTGAAGCAGAGTGGATTTTCTAATCTGCCTCTACATACCGTTGGGGACCCTTAAACAACTTTGTCGAAGCTTTTATTCAAAGTGAGACCTCTTTCTTTGGGTGTTTGTCCTATCAATTCTTCACAGAGAAGCCTGTGTGGGGTGTTTATTGCTTTACCAGTGAATTTTCCTCAGTGGAAAAGTACAATCATTTGATCATAAAGCCCCCCTCCCAAAATTGTGATTGGAATTGAAAACCTTGAAAACGAACGACGAAGTCAAGAAAATTTTGAGGAAATAAGGGTTGTTGGGTTGTATCCATAAGTTCCATGGGTACAATCTGAGCCTGTCCAAATGTATGGCTCACTCATGGAGCAAGGGATGGGTTAAGGTGGGAGATCTAGATTTTGAAATCATTGTGGCTCTCATTGCCAAAGTGACGAGCCTTCCCCTCGTGCGCCACTATCACAAAAAGAAGAAACACTCCCTTATTTGAGAACTAAGTTTTTTCTTGGATGAGGACGAGTACCTCCCAAAGGTACAAAATGAATTCAGTGTGAAGACCCTCAAGGACCCTTGGGATCGGGTTGTGATAGTATTTATGGACTATTTTACGCTTGATTCATCTAGAGAAATTATGAGGAGCTACCATGTGATGTTCCTTAACAAGTTGAGAAGAGAAATTTGAATGAATGTTTCATATTTTTTGTTTAGTTAGATGGAGAAATCCATGACTGATGTGAGAGGTAAAAAAGGCCCGAACCCAATTTACCAAGATCTAGCCATGTTGATTTTTGAATATGTGGCTAAAGAGAAAGGCTTGAAGGTTGCAAAAATCATCAATAATATTGAATCTCAAGATATTTTTCTAGCCATTATCCCCCATTCGCACTCAAATTCTAGCAAGTCAACGGAGTCTAACGAAAAGGAGAGCTCCATAGCCTCCCCCAAGGTGGTTGAAAGGAGCAGAATATTGGGTGGCATCTTTATGTCTTCCAAGGGTGTGAGGGGAAGAGGATGAGACGCCTCAAAAGGTTGTTTGCAAATATGGTTAAGAAGGAGGGCTCACCTGTTACCATGCACCAATCGGACTCGGATGACCAGTCCCAAGTGAAGAAAAAAGCCAAGTTTACAGAGAAATTGATCCTCCCTTCTCCTAGCACAACAAGGTCTTGTAACCATATCTAGTTTATTAAGCTATTGGATGACAAGCAATGTTTGATTCTTAGAACCCTCAAGATTGTAGTGGAGTTCACAAAAGAGGTGAATCGCCTTCTGTGTTGAATTATGGAGGATCTTGCACCTGGAAAGAAAGAGACAAGAGGTGTGACAGGGAACCCCAAGGCTTAGGGTGGTTTTGCTAGTAGATTTTATTTTTGCTTTTAGGGAGACTATTTCTCCTTTATTTGTGTTGGACCTGGTTGTTGACTTCTGTTAGTCTCCTCTCAATGGGTTGGGGGGATCTTGTGGGTCGAATCATGGGATGGCCCGATCCAAATTGGTTATGTTTTTTTGTTTTGCTATAGATATTGGGTGGTTAGAGTATGACCTCTGGTTTGTGTGCTCCCTCGTGAACGTTTTGTAAAATATTGTGGGAATCCTTTAAAAACCCTCATTAATTTAATAAATAAAAATAAAAAAATAGAGATTGATAATACCCTTGAGGTAAGGCAACACCATACAATGCTCTTTATTAAAATAAAACCACTCCACAAAATCTCCAACTCCACAAGCCAAGATTTCTACAAAAAGTACTTCATATATGACTTCTTTTACAATGGGGGCACATCTCTCTTTATACAAGAATGTGATGGTTCACCTTCCATGAGTTACAAAGTACATAATATTATAATATGGCACTATGTTATATATTATTACAATTTTATGTGTGACCCATGTCATAATACAATATTATATTATATCCCCCACATTATTATCCTTAGGTACCTAACATATTTTTGAACTAGAGAATATGACAAGGAAAAACAGTTTCAAAATAAAAGTCATGGAGTAATTCAAATTCAATCCCCACTTGTACTTTGATCCAATTATAAATCTTCAAAAAACCTGGTCAATATCCATGAAACATACATATCAACCTTCCACTTTTAAGAAACATTATATCATGCTCTATCATCTCATCCTTAATAATCACTCATGTTATAACATTTATTACTTAGATAGGGTTTACCATACATTTGACCTTCCTCTTGTCCCCAACTAGGGCATCCATACTTCTCGCTTGGACATTCTTAAGTTAGGACTTTCAAAAATGACTTTCTTGCCATGCTACTTAGATTTTCCTCACATGAATCCTTTATTTTTTTTAATTTTCTCAAAGATTTTGAACAAAAACATATGGTGCTTGCTCCTTGCTTGTACTTGCTTCCTAATCGTACTTGTAATACTTATTTGCTTTATAAAACAAAAGAAGGTTAGGCTTGCTCTTAGTTGACACTCAAATCAAAATATCAAATTAATTACATAATACAACTTGAGATAATTGTACCCCTTTGTAGCACAATTAGAGAAGGTGAGCCTGGCCCCGTTGAACAGGAGGTCCATGGTTTGAACCTCTACGATGCCAAGGGGGACACAATAAAAAACCCATTCCTCGTTGGTTGTGGCCGGGGTCTAAGGGTTTCTTTGGTGTCGTTTTCACCACTAACCAAAGTTTTGAGAGGCATCGAAACCTGGAGGTCTGAGGAATCGAACTAGGGTTTCAGAGGCTAGGGCAGAGGCCTGGAGAACATTTTCATGCAAAAAACACCATCAGAGAGGATCAATCTTGTTGGAGGGTCTTTCAATAGTACGGATCACGGCCAAGAATGGGGGACATAGGTACTTCGGTACCAAATCCTCCAAAACAAGGAATCTCATACCGGGAGAAGCTATGTGGTACCCAAGATAGCTTCAATGACTATCAAACACAGGCAAGGACAATCATAAACACCATGGGGAAGCGACAAAAGGAGGATTCTCTATCGGGAAGGGTGAATGGATGTTTACCACAAGCAAAGGAAATACCAGTATTGGAAATAGTTGAGGACTGGATAGCTGAGGATATAGTTTATAAGACAAAACACAACCTGATAGGCAAATTCATGGGTTTCAGACCATCTGTGCACTTCCTTCACACGTGGATAAGGAAACAATGGCATCTAGAAGGAGAATACAAAATTCTAACTCTCCCAAATGGGTATTTTTTTGTAGAGTTCACATCAGTGGTAGACCGACAAAAAGTATTTGAGGGAGGGTCGTATCATCACGGGCCAACGAGACTATTCCTACAACCATGGAAGATGGGATTCGACCCGAGGGTGGAACCGACTACGGTACCAATATGGGTAAGATTATTTGCCCTTCCCCTTGAATTTTGGAAAGAGGAGGTACTCGAGGCAATAGGCAACTTACTAGGTCATTATCAAGGTAGATCAAGAGAAACAATTTTAGGAGGATCGACAATGTTTGCTAGGGTTTGTGTAGAAATGGACCTCAGTAAACCTCTTCCAACAGAGATAGACCTAAAAATAGGAGATTTTATCTGGCACCAACAACTGGATTATGAGGCTATTCCATTCAGATGTCGGGTGTGCCACGCTCATGGACATCTAGCTAGAATGTGCCCAACAGTTAAGGATCATCAATTTGAACAAGAGGGGACAAGAGCAAATATTAACATGGTGGGCCAATATCCTTAATAGAAGGTAAATCAGAAGGAAGGAAAGCCCAATAGACTCTGAGGGCTTCAAAAAAAATTAATAAGGTCAAACAAAAGAAATCAACATAGTAACCAGAGACAAGGAGAAAAAGTGAGAAGAACAAACAATAGATATGAGATATTCAAACAACTAGGAAGCTTGGAAACAGAAGGGGATTTTCAAATGGAAGGATTAGAGGAGGATACCCAACAAGTCACACCGGTAGATCAGGAACAATACTCTAGTCTAGTGTCACGGAACAAGCAAGGAGCAGAACCAGACACAACCTCTCTCATGGAAGAGGAGATTCAGCCCACGAGGGAGACCAGAGGAGGGGAAATAGAGCAGGGGATAGTTTTAACTCAAGAAATAGAGATGAAAGAAGGAAATAAGAACAAATACAACCCTACTTTAGGGATTCATCAAGTGGAGAAGAAACAAAAACCAAACCAATATATAGGGAGGAAGTCAAACAAGGAAAATATGGAGGAACAGGGAAGAGATTTGAGCCAGAATGGAAAGGTAAAATCGATGGCTGATTTTTTCTCTCCTAATTCTCAATGATATTAATTACTTGGAATGTGAGGGGTTTAGGCAGTCACCCCAGACAAAAGGTAGTCAAAAACATTATCATAGATATGAGTCCAGATATAGTTTTGTTATAGGAAACCAAAATGCAAGGAGAAGACTTACAAAAAATAAATAGGAGGATATGGCAAAAAGGAGAGATCCTTACTCAATCTGCATAGGGGAAATCAGGTGGATTGGCCACTATGTGGAATCACCAACTATTCCTAGCGATAGGGGGCCTCTACGAGAGGGGTGTTGATGGTCCAATTACAAAATAGGGAAAGTGGGAAAAATTGGACTATAGTTAATTTTTATGGAGCACAGACAGTCAGAGCACAGAGGGATCAATGGGCAGCCATCCAGAATTTTAGAGACAACTACCTAGAGGACCAATGGATTGTGGGAGGAGACTTCAATGCAAATCTTAGAATAGAGGAACAACAAGGAGGTAGATCCATGTTGGAGGAAAAGGATAGGTTTTTTCATCAATAACATGTCAAATGAATCTAATAGATATCCCAACTATGGATAGCTCCATGACCTAGAAAAATAGAAGAAAGGAAGGGGAGACAATCAAATATTGCTTGGATCATTTCTTCATGGGAGAGGAACTATACCTGCATACCAAGCATCAATCGAGGGTCATGGATAGGCTTTCTTCAGATCATTTTCTAGTAAGCCTTACCATAGAAGAAGATAATCATAAAGTTGTAGGAACTTTTAAATTTGAGCTATGGTGGCTGAAATATGAGGAGTTGGGGGACCACATAAAGGAGTGGTGGGAATTAGGGAAACCAAGATTTGGGACAACCCAATTCAAACTTCACAAACAACTAAAATATGTTAGGACCCAACTAAAGGAGTGGAGTAAACACAAGAAGGAACTCACTAGAATCCAAAAGAATGAAATCAAGGATCAGAAGGAGAAGATTGCTCAAGAGATAAGACAAGGAACTATTACGGAAGATCTGTTGCAATGTGAGGCAGAAATTATTAGGAGAGAGGAAGCTTTGGAGGAACAAGAAGAGATCTATTGGAGGTAAAGAGCCAGAGTTACATGGTTAAAGGAGGGAGATCAAAACACAACTTTCTTTCATAAGACAACAACAACTAGAAGACAACAAAATAGAATTATAGGTCTTACAGATATGATGGGTCAGGTAAAAACTAGTGGAAGTGAAATGAAAACTATAGCAAATCAGTACTTCCATACTCTTTTTAGTAGCAATGAAAATTTGAATGCAATATGGTAGGAGAAGATACTAGAGGTAATTCTATAATTAGTCAAACCAGAACATAATAAATTATTAATGGAGGAAATTTCTCTGGAAGAAACATCGCAGATCATACAAAAAATGCAAACAAGAAAGACCCCAGGACCAGATGGATTCCCCATTGAATTTTATCAAAATTTTTGGGAAATTGTGGGCCAAGCAATGGTGGAGGCACTAGAGGAAATCAGATAGAGTAAGCAAATGTTAAAAGCCTTGAATCATACTTTTATCACTTTAATTCCTAAGGGCCCACCTAGTGAGATAATTGATAATTATAGGCCTATTTCACTCTGTAATGTAGTATACAAGATATTAACAAAGCTTATGGCAGAGAGGTTAAAACCTTTTTTACCAAATCTGATTTCAAGTGAGCAAGGTGGTTTTGTTGAAGGTAGACAAATTCTAGATGGAATAGTAGTGGCACAGGAAGTGATACACACAATGTCCAAGCAAAAGGACCCAGGTATGTTTATTAAATTAGATCTTTCTAAAGCCTATGATAGAGTAGACTGGTCTTTTTTGCAAAGGATTTTAGAAAAAATGGGCTTTGCAGAGGAGTGGAGAGATTGGGTAAAAGCATGTACACAGACCACATCATTCTTAGTTTTGGTAAATGGTAGTCCCTCTCCCATGTTCATAGTAGGAAGGGGGTTGAGGCAAGGGGACCCTCTTTCCCCTTACCTTTTTATCCTTTATGCAGAGGGTCTAGGGAGACTATTAAAAAAGGGAGACAAGAGGGGAGGCTAAGGGGTCTGAAAATCAGTTCTCAGATTGAGATAAATCACCTCCAGTTTGTGGATGATACAACTCTTATTAGTCAAGCCAATCTCCTAGTAGCAAGAAACATAAAAGAAATTTTAGATGGGTATACTCAAGCTACAGGGCAAACTTTTAATGGAAAAAAATCTCAAATAGTTTTTTTCAATACAACGAAGAGGGTGAGAGATAAAATTATACAATTGTTGAACTTCATGGAAACTCCTTTACCCATACAATATTTAGGAGTACCTCTATCTGCAAAGAAAACAAAAAGCAAGGAGTGGAAAGGGCTGATTGACAAACTTCAAGCTAAGTTGAGCAACTGGACACACAAATGGCTAAGCTTGGGAGGAAGGCTTACAATGATTAAAGTTGTGCTACAAGCTCTCCTAGTTTATAAATTTTCCATACTTCAGGCTCCAAAGAAAATTTTGAAAGATATTGATAAACACACAAGAAAGTTTTTGTGGTCAGGTGCAAGGGAAGAACAAAAATTAGCACTAGTTGGGTGGGAGAAGATATGTCAACCAAAAAACAAGGAGGATTGGGGATAAGATCAACATCCCAAAGCAGCAAGGCACTAGCAGGGAAGTTATATTGGAGATGGATTACAACTACTAGGGGCTTATGGAGTAGACTATTACAAGCTAAATATTACCCAGGAGTGGTTGAGAAAGACATCCCAAGACACAGAGTGGAAGGAGAGGGATCTATAGTATGGAGAACAATGGAAGCAGACCAGGAGTTAATAAAGCCATACCTATATTGGTAGTTAGGGGATGGAAAGGAAGCCCTATTTTGGGAGGATTCATGGAATCAATCTCAACCAATTATTCAGACATTCCCAGAGATGGAGAGTTGGAAAGCAGAGCTCCAAAAGGTAGGGTGGTGGAAAGCCTCTTCCTATATGAAATCATGGAATCAACATGTGCCAGACTTACTACAATGGAAACATCCCCGAGAATGGCCAATGAGGGGGACAGAGGAACTAACCAAAAAACTATGGAGACATCTCCAAAGACACCCAATTCAGGATGGTTCTACGAGGGATATGCTTGGATGGGGAGGAAGCAAGTTGGGAATCTATAAGGCAAAGGAGGGATACAAGGTAGTTTGTGGATATGAGATTACCCCAACACCACTTCCATGGATATTTGTCTAGCAAAAGGAAGGATGGCCAAAAATTAACATTTTCTCATGGTTGATTAACCATAGAAAGTGCTTGACATTTGATAATATGAGAAAAAGAGGTTTCTACGGGCCTTCCAAATGTGTTATGTGTGGAAAAGCAGAGGAGACCTTGAATCACCTCTTTTTTGGGTGTTCTTTTGCTAAAGATATATGGATCAGTTGGTGGAGGCAGATGAGACAACATTGGGAAATTTTTGAGAGCTAGGAAAGCTTTTATGAGAAATGGAAATAGTGCAACTTTAAGACTAAAACAATGAAAATGGCATGGAAGTTGGGGCCTAGCTTCATATGGTGGCAGTTATGGCTAGAACGAAATGCACGCATATTTAGATCAGAGCACAGAACAAGGGAGCAAGTATGGGAGAGGATTATGAGTAAGGTAATGGAAACACTATCTATTAGATTACAGGAGGAAACAAACATAGAAATGGAGGAAGTGACTATTTTATGGAGCTTTGGAATAACTGTAAAAGAAAAACAATTAAGGGTTGGATGCGTAGGTGAGATCTCCTCAAATAACATAGAGTGGAGACCTCCTCCCAGAGAGTGGGTGAAGGCAAACACAGATGGGGCTTCTACTAAAAACCCTGGAAAAGCTGGTTTTGGCATTATCATACGAAATTGGAAAGGAGAACAGGTGTACTGGAGAGCAGAAGGTATGGGGGAGACAACAAATAATGAAGCAGAAGGACAGGTGATCTTGTCAGCATCAATGATAGCTGCAAATCTACATTTACATAAGCTATGGATAGAGACAGACTCTCAGATATGGGCTGGAATCTTGGATCCTATAAGACCCTTTCAGGTGCTGGGAATTGGTGAGAGAAGGAAGGTGGAAGCAGTTCAAAATATTTGGAAGGTTTTTCAGGATGTTTTTATTACACATATCAAGCGAGAGGGAAATAGAGTGGCAGATTATTTAGCAAAATGGGGAAAAGAACTGGAGGAAGGGCAATATGTGGACTCTCAGATGGAAGATCAGATAAGTTGGTACCAAAGAATCCAAGGGATGCGAGAGGTGGTACAAACAGATAGCAAAATAGGAAGAGCAGCTAGTGATTCTAATGAATCTATCACAGTTAGGCCATGGAGTGAAACAACATGAAGATAGAGGGATGGGTAATTTTTGAGCCAGGAGGGATTGGTGGAGGATTTTTTTCTCCCGTATTTCCTGTCAAGCTCATTTTACTTTGTAATACAGTTTCTATAAATATAATATATTTTTCATTTTTTTCAAAAACTTGAAATACTTCACAATTTTTAATAATTTTAATATGATCTTATTGAAAATTTTATTCACATAAACAAAACAAATTCAAGATAAAATTCGTCAAAGTTTCTTAACTTTTTTAGTTTTAACTTGAAATTTTTTCACTTTTAATGATTGATAATAAAAATCTCATATCATTAATCTATTAATATATTTATATCAAAATTCTTAGTAAATTTGAAAAATGATTTTTTTTTTTTTTTTAAAGCGAAAAACCCCTTGCGGGGCCGCCTTGGTCTGAGAGACCACGAACAGGGGGTTCTACACCATCAAAGTCACCAGGGTCGCACCCGAACCTGCCTCGCACCAACATTATCAATTGGATTTTTGGTACCCAATTCAGCTTTTTGGTAGGGTGGAGATTCGAACCTGGGACCTCCCTTGGAGGATTGCCCTCTCCTCTCCAACTCACCTACAACACCTAGGTGTAAATTTGAAAATGATTAACCATTAAAAAACGTAATCATTGCAATTCTTGTTTAATTATCCCACCCATATTACATCATGACCACATAATGATAGTACAACTTAACAATTATGCATTTGACAAGATTTGAACCTCAATTTTCTCATTAAAAATCATGAAATTTAGTAGTTTGAACTCATTTCATTTGATATTTCAATTGCAATGTTGTTAATATTATATAACAAATTAAATTAAAAGTAAACTTGTAAAACTAATAAAATTCACAATAATATTTTTTCAAGAATAATAGATTTTTTTAAAATGAAATAATTGATAAAGAATTATTTTAGCGTGTTTATCTTTTCCACATGGACATTGCAATGACAAAAAAACATTGGATTTTCTTAACAGTGAACCAAATTCAATTCATGGGAAATGTGACTCTAATATACCATTTTTCAACCTCTTCATAAATAAATAAATAAATAAATTATATATATATATATATATATATATATAATATTAAATATTTATATTAATAATTTATCTAGTAAAATCTAATACTTCAAATATTATTTTATATTCAAGCAAGTGCAATTATTTGATCTAAAATTATACCTTTTTGCGTTAATGATCACAAAAGACTTAAATATGTATATGTAGGAGTGTTTGTTACTTCAAATCCTCTAGACAAACCTGTACTCTACCGATTTCAAGCATGTACGCACGTTTTAACAAATAATTAAAAAAATATTAACGCGGTCCTATAGGATGGAAGATTACTATTTGATTTTGGAGGCGACGACGCGCAAATGTGCCATGGCACTTTGCTCGTCTTTAACAAAGGGATATGTACACATAGTCCTTGCTCATGTGGGACATAATAATTTGAATGTCTATCAATGGCCAACTATGGTCATGGGCCAGAGGAAAAATGTGTAAAGAGGTTAATGTGTGACTCGTGATGGGGAGGAAAAATGTGTAAAGAGATTAATGTGTGACTCGTGATGATAGAAACATTCCGTATTGAAATTGAAATTGAAATTGTGGTCACTAAAAGGAGTTCATTTTTATTTTAAATATTTGTATTTTTATTGTGGTTTGGTTTAAATTTAAATATTTTAAAGTTTAAAAATGTAGTCGTCACAGATCTTCTTTTGTAGAGAAACAACTATATTTTTTTTATAGAGATCTTTTTCATTAACTTTTTATTTTGTTTTTATATAATAATTAATGAAATATTTTATAAAATATTATTTTGAGCTTGTTCATAAAATATTTTTGAAATAATTAAATGTCTTTTTTTACTTAGTATTTTTTCCTTTGAAAAGTTAAAATATCTTTATGTTGCCCTAGTGGCTAAGATGATGGTTGTTTCTTAAGTGGTCTTGTGTTCAAACCCCTAGAGGGTGGTTGTTGATGTAATTTGTAAACGTACTATATATAAAAAAAAGACAAATGTATTTCTATCTCCTTCTTTATCTCTAGATTCTTTGGACCAATGTGGTTCCTTTATTTTAAATACATTATGATAATCTTCAATCCTTAGATTTTTTGGACCAATGTAACTCCATTATATATATTATGACAATGAGAAAGTAAACATTTTTCTTACATATGAATATCTTAGTTTTTTCCATTAGTTTCTACTATTTTTTTTTGTAAATTTTTAAGCTTAGATTCAATTTTCTCCTTTGATTTTAATATGTTATCAAAAGATTTTGCATTCCAAATCTTTCTTGGACTCTTTAAATATTTCACATTGCAAAAAAAAAAAAAAATATATATATATATATATATATATATATATATATATATATATATATATATATATATATATATATATAATCCTTCAAATTTTGCTTTATCCCACCATTATATAACCATCTAGAAGAAATTAGGGTCTTGGAGACAAATAGTCTAAAATCAAAATGGCTTTGAATAACCATTATTTAATAAATCACATTTCAAGAGAATGGGTTTGCGATCTAATCCTTATTTCAATAAAAGCATGAGGAGAATGTATACTTTGTTCATAACCATGCATTAGATAACAAAAAAATATTCAATCTTTCTATTACATGGGTTTGTCCAACCCATCTATTATCACATGCATACTAAAATACTGAAGGAATAATATCCCAAAGACCATTTGAATTGGGAATTGAAGTAAATTTTTGCATTGTTTTAGACCATCCAAGAGTATTTGCCCTTCATTTTCAAAGGAGATATTTAACTTTGTTGAAGTCCATTCATCCTCCCTAAGAATACATAGATTCACAATTATGAATCATCATTGTATTTGACAAAAATATGTTGAGGTCCTTCCAACATCTTTCATGAGAGTATTTATAGTTGGAGCATATACATTTATAACCTCAAATTTGATGTTTTATTTGTTCTATAAAATAGACTAGCAAGCCACTTACTTTTTGGTTCTAGAAATTGTCCATCCCATTTGCATTTGTCCCATATTGTTGTAATCAAGCTTCTATAGAAGAAACTGCTAGACAATCCTCCATATTCCAAATATTTTTAATGCATTCTTACATTCCTCACTACTTAATTTTTTTTATTGTATTAAAATAAAATCAAGAATATAACAATCTGTTAAACTCTTAATAACTCATTTTTAGGGGTTTTACTTATACTCCTAAGATTTCATGAAACATTGTCATCATCACTTTTAATTTTTATTTATGGGCTTAGTCCCACTTCTTATTAACATCTATATTATTTGTTTTTAGTTTCCGAAATTGATATCACTCTAAGTTTCCCTTTCTCTTTGTTCTTGCTTTGAGGGTCTTCCTCTTCTTTTTGCATTTCCACCAACACTTTCATCTTTATTAATATCTTCTTATTTTTGTATTGTTTATAATGAGACTTATCTTCTAAAGGTTTATGATGCCCTAGAGACTTTCAAGTGCAAGGAATAATCTCACAAACACTTTCTTCTTTATGTTGCCCTAGAAACCCTAAAGTGTGAGGATGATCCTCCATAGTAATTACTTTCTTAAGTTGCTTTGAACACCCTAAATATTATTGTAGAAACTCTAAAGTGTAAGGATAATCCTCCGTAGAATTACTTTCTTATGTAACCATGAAAATCCTAAATTTCCATGGATATTCTCCATACTCATTTCTTCATTATGCAACTCTTGAAAACCTAAAGTGCAATGGATACACTTTACACTACTTTTTTTTTTAATTGCAAGGAGAGGATTTTATAGTACTTCAAAAAAATGAATATGATTTACTTGGATTAACCTCAATCAATTTCACCTTATTTTCTTTAAAATATGTGTCTCCATCTTCCTTTGCACCTTTAATTTCTTTTAAAATTGAACTTGCACATTATACTTTTGCACCCCTTGTGTCCTTTGTTTTTTCTAATGGTTGATCCAAGTAAACCATAATGCCTTTACCATTTGATGATCTTGAGGGGTTTTCTTTGCCACTTTTTTGGGAGTGTAAAACCCTTTTGATCCATATTCTACTATGGTATGATCTCCTTACTTCATATTAAATTTTGCCTCATGTCCATATTTTCCTCTTTCTCCAACATTTTCACTCTGCAAATTCTTACCATGTTTTAAATCTCATAATATTTGTAGCATAAGAATACAATGTTTTCATAATACACTTGTTCATCCCATTCTCTTGATCCAAATTTAATTATAATGGACTGTAGCAAAGGTTTTGAATATTCATGGTAACATTAGGTATATGGAACGTGCCTTTGCTCCTTAGAAGTTGATCCCTCCTAGATAAAACCCCTAGAGTATTGCCAATATTCTTTAAAACCTTCCTATTGATAACTTGATATGGAAGTCCATAAATTCTAACCCACACCAAAAATCATTTAATAGTTTTTGCCTTCAAAAATAAAATTCTCAACTCTATGGTCATAAATGTAATGTATTTCTCCCCTAAACCATAGGACACAACCCATTTTTTAATCTATGATTTTTGAACTAGATAAGATGACGAGGAAAAATATTTTCAAAAGAAAATTCATAGAGTAATTTAAATTCAATCCACACTTGAACTTAATCTAGTTATAAATATTTAAAAAACCTAGTCAATATCCATGAAACATACATATTAACCTTCTACTTTTATGAATTATTATGTCATGCTTGATCATCTCGTCCTTGATAATCACTTATATTGTAACATTTGCTACCTCAATAGGGTTTGCCACAAATTCAACATTTTTTTTGTCTACAGCTAGGATATCCATACTTCTAGCTATGACATTCTTACTTCTAGTCAGGACTTTCAAAAAGGACTTTCTTGCCATGCTACCTAGATTTTCCTCATAAGAATCCTTCATTTTTTTGTTTTTCTCAAATATTTTGAACAAGAAAAGGTGATGTTTGTTCCTTGCTCATACTTGCTTTCTTCTTGCACTTGTAACACTTGCTTGCTTTCTGGTTTCAACTGAAAGGATGAGTTTTCGCGCTCTGGCGATTTGGCGGGAAAACTTCTGAACCGACGTCGGGCGCTGCTCGTGGGCCTCTGGCCCGACAGATCTTCCCAGAGCCTTTGTTTGATTGTTTCTGCACTACTCTGAAGACTTGTAAGCTATTTCGGGAGGGCCCGATGGGGTCTCCTCCAGTCTCTTCTGCTGGAAAAAATAGTTCATACGCTGAGATGCTGAAAGAAAACCCCTCGCCCTCCATCGGTGAAGCGCAGAGGACCGCTTTCGGACGTTACTCAAGAACGCTGGCAAGGGTGCTTCCACACACCGAGTTAACGGTTGCCTTCCGCAATCAACTTCCAGACCAAAGATTATTATAGAATCGAAACTGGTCGAAGACACAATCTCCTATCGTGCTCATCACGACCTGATTTGCAAATTCATGGGTATCCGTCCCACTAGGTGAGTACTCCTTATGGCCTATTAGTAATGGATATTTCATTATTAGTTTCTCTTCTTTAGCAGATAGAAACAGAGCATTTGAATCAGAGAAGAGGAACCATGGCCCGACTGGGTTATTTGTTCAACCTTGGAGAGTGGGTTTTGACCCTCGTATCGAACCCACGGTAGTCCCGGTCTGGATCCGACTGTATGCTCTCCCGATGGAGTTTTGGGGTGAGCAGGTTTTAGAAATGATTGGTAATTCATTAGGCAAATTTATAGGAGTCTCCAGAGACACTATAGAGGGAAACACAGCTATCTTTGCTAGGATCTATGTTGAAATGGACATTAGCTAGCCTCTACCAGCCGAGGTGGAACTTGAGTTGACAGGGCTCTCCTGGATACAACGAGTTAGATTATGAGGCACTACCTTTTAGATGCAGAGTCTGCCATAAGCACGGCCATCTGGCGAGGTTCTCGCCCAAATATTCCGAGCACAAAAGTGGAGGCGCCGCTTGGAAATCCAAATCGCCCCAGAGAGGGCAAGTTTACCCTTGTCCAAGATCCATCTAGTATTCCTCAGGATTCTGATCTCCAGAAAGATGGTTTTGAACAACCGAAGCGAAGGAGAAATAAAAAGAAAAATTCCAAGGAGCAGGCACAACTTAAACCAACCAATCGGTATGAAATATTTAAATACCTAGTAGATCAAGAGGACCAAGTTATGGAAGGAGTGGATGGGAATGTTGAGGATATTAAAATTCACTCTCAGGCTTCCCCTTCTTCTACTCCGGTATTAGAACAGGTAATGGAACCCTTTGGGACAAGGCAGCCAGAGAACTCAGGGACACTGGTAATCCACTCCCTAGCACAGCCGGTTATTAAGGACGTCAATATGGGAAGCTCTGAAAAGAACAGGGAAAGGCCGGTTCTAGGGATTACCCAGGTGGAGAAGAGGTCTAAAAATAGTAATTCCCAAGGAGCAGGCAAAAAATCCAATAAGGATCTACTAGCAGTACAAGGAGACAAGCTGATCAATGGAGGATCGGTGAGGCCAATTGAGTCTTATTGCTCACAAGGTCCTCAATGATTATTCAATCCTGGAATGTTAGGGGTTTAAACAACAGAACCCATCAATCTGCTATTCAAGGACTTTTAGGAAAATGTAAAACAAACTTTTTGCTCATCCAGGAGACAAAAATGTCTGAGATCTTATGTGCAAGACTGCTAACAGAATATGGCGGGGTGCTGATTATATGGATGTGGCTGCTCAGGGTGCCTCGGGGGGGATTGTTACTCTCTGGAACCCTCAAGTATGGACAACTTTAGAACACATAGCTTGGAGGGGTGTTCTCACTTCTTTGTTTAGAAACAATGCCACAGCTGAACATGTTCTTATTACAAACTTCTATGGGGCTCAATGCTTTGATGGCCAGCGGCTCCAATGGCAAGTTGTACACAACATGAGGTCATCCCGGGAAGTTTTTGACTGGATCATATCTGGGGATTTTAATGCCAAATTGTCTGTTAGGGATCAGGAAGGTGGTGCCCCAGTTTTGGATCCTGGGGACCGGTTCTTGATTGCCCAAATCTAGGCCTTTAATCTGGTTGATATCAAAGGCCCTGGAACCTACTTTACTTGGACAAACAAGAGGAGAGAGCCACACAGCAGGAAGGTTAAGTTAGACCGGTTTTTGGTTTTTGAAGAGGCATTTATTAAATGGAATCTTAAGTTCCAGATTTTGGAAGGTCCAGTCTCAGACCACTATCCCCTTTTGTTGGAGGGAGGGCCGATGACAGGTCAACACCATAAGCCATTCAAATTTGAAAATTTTTGGTTGCAAAAGGAGGATCTCCGAAGGAAAATTCCACAGTGGTGGGAAGAAGGCCGCCTACCCTTGGGGACTGCAATGTTCAAATTCCATAAATAACTCCATTTTTTCAAGTGTAAATTGAAACAGTGGAGACAAAACAATAAGTCGGACTTCCAGCTCCAAAGGGCCCCCTTGATGGCTAGATGGGAGGAGGTGCAAAAACACTTCGGGGAAGGTACCATTACCGAGCACCTTAAAGCCGAGGATGATGCTCTGCGCAAGGCGATTGAAGACATTGATAATCAAGAGGAAATTTACTAGAAACAGAGAGCAAGAACCACTTGGTTACTAGAAGGTGATAGAAATACAAAAATTTTCCACCGCTCAACCTGTGCAAGGAGACAAATGCATAACATGGAAGTCCTTCACGATGAGAATGGACACTCCTTTGATACTCTCCCTGGAATGCATTTCCACTCAATGGATTATTTCTCAAACCTTTTTAAGGAAAGTAGGGAACAAGATGTGGAAGCCCAAAATGAAGTTATTAATGTCATACCTTCTATTATCTCTCACGAAGAGAATCAGACTCTCCTTAGACCCATTGACAGTGATGAACTAAAGAAAGTGGTCTTTGGGATGAGCACGGGAAAATCGCCAGGTCCAGATGGCTTTCCTATAGAATTCTTTCAGGCCTTCTGGGATACTCTGGAGAAAGATGTTTTGGTTGTCGCAGAGGAGTCCAGAACTAATAAAAGAATGCTTAAGGCTCTCAATCACACCTTCATCACTTTAATTCCAAAAGGGGAGGGGGGGGTTCATCTCTCTGATTTCAAACCGATTGCCTTATGCAATGTTATTTATAAAATAGTCATGAAGATTATGGCTGAACGGCTAAAACCTTTTCTCCATAAAATAATTTCCTCTGAGCAAGGGGGTTTTGTTGAAGGAAGACAGATCTTGGATGAAGTGGTCCTTGCTCAGGAGGCAATCCATACAATGCAAACTTCAGGCAACAAAGGAATGTTCATAAAGTTGGATATGTCTAAGGCTTATGATCGGGTGGAGTGGGGCTTCCTGGCAAAGATGATGGCAGCCTTTGGCTTCTCTCAAGAATGGATTGACTGGGTCATGAGTCGTATCTCCACACCTTCTTTCTCTGTTCTAATCAATGGGCTCCCCTCGACTCCTTTTGGAGCCTCTCGGGGTCTTCGTCAAGGGGACCCTTGCTCTCCTTACCTCTTCCTCATCTTAGCAGAAGGATTAGGCAGACTCTTCCTGAGAAGACGACAGCTAGGTGTGATAACAGGTATTAAAGTGGGGACAAAAGTTTTGACCCACTTACAGTTTGTGGATGACACAGGATTGGTTGGAGTGGCCAACCTCAGGGAAGCAAGAGGAATTAGAGATACTTTAAACATCTACCTTCGGGCCTCAAATCAAGTCATTAATGATAAAAAATCCAAAGTGGTCTTCTTCAATCTTGATCGAAGGTTATAGGAAAGAGTTACTGAGATCCTGGGATTTACTAGGACTTCTCTACCTGTTGTTTACTTGGGGGTTCCACTGCATTTCAAAAAATTGAAAATTGATATCTAGAAGAATCTTTTGGATGGCATCAAAGAGAAAATGAATCATTGGTCTCATAAATGGTTAAGCTATGGAGGCCGACTAACTTACTTACAATTAGTTATTCAGGCAATGCCAATATATAAATTCTCCATCCTGGCTGCCCCACATTCTATATGGAAAGAGCTTGACAAAATGGCCAGAAGCTTTTTATGGGAGGGTGCAAAAGGGAAGAAGAAATGGGCCTTGGTTGGATGGGATAAGGTCACCCAGCCCAAGGATAAAGGAGGGCTGGGACTGAGAAGCTCCAAGCTTAATAATCAAGCTTTGGTTGGTAAATTGTACTGGAGGTGGATTTCCCAGCCAACATCCCTCTTTAGCAGAATTCTTTCTAGCAAATACCTAGGCCATGCTCACCCCAATGATCTAGGACGTTTCCCTTTGGAGGGTAATGGATCCTTAGTATGGCACACTCTCAAGCTGGGAGCTCAAGTTATCAAAGATCAATTGTTTTGGAAAGTGGGGAGAGGGGAGAAGGCCCGCTTTCGGATCGACTCCCGGGATCAGCACCCTCCCATCATTGTTGTGTTTCAGAATTGCAACCCATTAAATCAGCCATAGAAGACAAGGGCTGGATTCATATTGAGAGTTATTTCAATACCAGCCACATTGGGGAGTACAAGTTCAAAAAGTTCAAGAGGTTGGAAGAGTGGCCAATTCCAATCCCACCGGAGCTGGCACCAATCTTAGAAAAAAATTTGAAAGCTAGGTTTCTTACTGGGCGGGATGAAGAGGATGAACTTTCCTGGGGCTTTGGGAACCTTGGGGTTTACACTGTGAAGGCGGGATTTAACCAGATTCTTCCAGAGCCCCTCCCACACTCTTTCCCGATCCATGTTTGGAAGAAGATATGGCACCCCAAGGGTTGGCCGAAGGTGAATTTTTTTGCCTGGCAACTTATGCACAATGGAATTCTCACCTTTGACAATCTTAGACACAGAGGCATCATCGGTCCTTCTCAGTGTGTTTTATGCCGCAAGCATGAGGAAACTGCTGATCATTTGATGTTTGAATGCCCCTTCACACGACAAATTTGGAGGCGTTGGTTTTCCCACTTCAAAATTCAAGCCAACAGTGAGGTGACTTGGACCAATATTTGGAACCGATGGAAGAGAGGCAGATTTAAATCCAAAGCTCTCCGAATTGGCTAGGAGCTGGGCTTTCTTTTTATTTGGTGGCAGGTGTGGCTGGAGAGAAATGCCCGCATTTTTCATGAAACATTCTCTTCACTTGATGGAATATGGCAGGTTATATGGAGCAAAGTGGTGGAAACAGTTGCCATCTACGTTGAGGAGGAACATCAGTCTGTTTCTGTGCCACTGGTTGATGGAGTTGTTGCTCTTGAAATACAGGCTCATGATAGATGGCACCCTCCCCCAGCAGGCTGGATCAAAATCAATACTGATGGAGCTACAAAAGGAAATTCGGGTAGTGCTGGTACTGGAGTTGTGTGCCGTGATCATGGTGGGTCCGTGCTTTACTGGGAACTGCACGGTCTGGGTCATGCCACAAACAATGAAGCGAAGGCCTTGGCTGTTAAATTTGCTTCTATCTGGGCTTTCAAGCAGGGCCATAGAAAGATAATTCTTGAGTCCGACTCCCAAATTCTGGTGGGCGCTCTCGATTGCATGAGGAAATTTGATTTGCAAGCCTGGAGGTTGCGAAGTCTTGTCTCTCAGATAAAGGATCTCTGGAAAGAATTAGATGATGTGGTTCCCATCTATGTGAGTAGGGATTTCAACAAGGCGGCCGATTTCCTTGCTAAGATAGGTGCTGAGAAGGAAGTTGGAGTGCAGATGCATAGTGATATGCCTGTGGAGGATGCTGGGATTCGGCAAGGCCTTGAATGCTACCTATGATAATGTGCAAAGTTTTTGCTGCTAAGGAAGGTTTTTGTCACGATTTCGCGACATTTAGCGGCGTTGTGGCCTCTTGTTGGAAGTTGTCACGATATCGCGACAAGTTTTGCCTTCTCAACCTTAGAAAGGAACATGTCGCGAAATTGCGACATGTCGCAAAATCGTGACGTTTTTTGCGCAGGGATGATAAGGAGGATTATCGTCGCGATATCGCGACATTTTTGGTAAACTTGAGCAAAGGGCACATTTCGTCGCGATATCGCGACATTTTTGTCGATTGGAAGCTGCATGGTAAAACCCGCCGCGATATCGCGACAGTTGGGGCACACTGGCGTCATCTGGATTTCTTGTCGCGATATCGCGACAATTTTGAATACTGGCTGCAATGAGGATTATCATCGCGATATCACAACTTTTTTGGTGAACTTGAGCAAAGGGCACATTTCGTCGCGATTCCGTGACATTTTTGTCGATCGGAAGCTGCATGGTAAAATCGTTGCGATATCGCGACAGTTGGGGCACACTGGCGTCATCTGGATTAATTGTCGCGATATCGCGACAATTTTGAAGACAAGTTGCAATGAGGATAACTTTTCGCGATATCGCGACAGTTTTGAAGATTGGGAACTGAAAGGAAAATTCGTCGCGATTTCACGACACTTTTGGCACATTCATGGCTTTGGTAAAAATTGTCGCAATATCGTGACACTTTTGCGGATTGGGAGTCAAGATGAGAATATGTCGCGATATCGCGAAACTTTTGCTGGCTGGGTGCTTCGGAGAAATTTCGTCGCGATTTCGTGACCCTTTTGGAGATTTGAGGCTTCCTGGAGTTCTTGTCGCGATTTCGCGACGCCTGTGATGATAGACCGTCGGAGGGAGTTGCTATCGCGATTTCGTGACTTTTTTGGTGATCGAACGCGAAGGGCTTTGTCTGTCGCGATATCGCGACATGTCACGTTTTCGTGACTGATGGCGCTGCTGTGGCCGCGACGGGGTTGATTGCCGCGATTTCGCGACATGTCGCGTTTTCGCGCCTTGTTGTCTTCTGTGCTCTGTGGGGGTTAGCGTTGCCTTTGTGCTCTCCGCTTGTTGTCTAGTTCTCTACTGTTGGTTGGGATGAGTTTTCTCCCTTGTGTAATTGCCTTTTGTATTAATACAAGTTTTTCAAAATTTTCAAAAAAAACACTTGCTTGCTTTCTAAAACAAAACAAAAAAGGTTAGGTTTGCTCTTAAATAACACTCAAATCAAAACATCAAATTAGTTACATAATACAACTTGAAATAATTTACACATTTTAACAACTTTAATAAGATCTTATTGAAAAGTATATTCACATAAATAAAGATTTTTCAAGGTAAAACTTGTCAAAATATCTTGTAATCAACTTTTTTAGTATTATCTTGAAAAATATTTAATTTTAATGATCGATAATGAAACTATCATATCACTTATCTATTAACATATTTATCTTACAATCAACTTTTTTAGTTTTAACTTGAAAATATTTACTTTTGATGGTTGATAATGAAAAAATCATATCATTAATCTATTAAAAACTTATATCAACATCATTCATAAATTTTAAAATCATTGAACAATGAAAAAACTACTAAGAAGCATAACCACTACAATGTTTTTTTAATTTATTGCATGAAATTGAAATGATCCCACCTTTATTACATCATGATCACATAGTGGTATTACAACTTGATAATTATAGATGTATTGTTTGACAAGATTTGAACTTCAATATCCTTCTTGAAAACTATGTTAATTTAGTTGTTTGAACTCATTTCATTTGATATTTCAATTGCAATGTTGCTAATATTTTTTAAAAAATTAAAAATAAATTCACATATTTATATAATAAAGCTACTAAAAATGCACAATAATATTTTAAAATAATAGTAAATTTTCTTCAAATAAAATAAATAATAAAAAATACTTTCTTTTAGTATGTTTATCTTTAATATATGATATTAATAATAACCTCATAATTATTTATATTAATAATAGTAAATATGGCAGGGAGGCTGAGCCTCACCACGGCATAGAGATCTTGTGAGGGTTTCCTCTGTGAGGGCTTCCTCCATGAGGGATTCCTTCATGAGGGTTTCACTCTTGCTTTGGCTTCGACACTCTGAAACCCTTTGAGCGGGAGGCTTCCTTTCTCCCATTATGGATTTGGCTGCTAGTCATGCTTAGTTTCTCTGTTGTGGTTCGTGACTAGGGTGTTTTGCTTGTTGGGGGTCTTGTTGGTATGTTCTGCTCTCTTATGGGTTTGGCATTATCACTCTTATCTAGGGCAGAGGGTCGAATGCTGACCCAAACATGTAGGGGTGATCTTGGGTCGTTATAATGCAGTGGAAAATTCTAGTTGTTGACCCTTTAGCCGACTCTCACTCTGGTTGGTGGGTGTGTTGGGTGGTTACGTTTCTTGGGTTTTTTGCTAGTTTTGGGGACTTGGTTGGATTGTGCAACATTTCTTCTAGGTTTGGTAGTTTCATGTTTTTTTTAGCTTTCCAAGGAGAGGAAAGGGCCATCTACCGATCCAAACCCGTTGGGGTGAGCTTGGTATGGTGTTTGGCTATAAAAATCTGACGGTGTTCCCTTGGTTGGCTTCAGCTCTAATGGCTTGCCTGCTCTAGTTGGATGGTGTTTGGATGGCTCTGTTGCTAGGGTTCTCTACTAGTAGTGGGTCCGTGGCTGGTTTGTGCTAATTTCTTCTAGGTTCGGTAATTTCTTGTTGTACTGTTCTAGGGAGATAGGGCCAAATACCGACCCAAACCAGTTGGGGTGAAAGTGGGTTGTTACGCTCCAATGATTTTTGACTTTGGCCCCATGTCTCTAGTGGGTTTCCTAGCTTCGACGGTCTATAGATATTTCTTTCTCTAGTTCCAGTAGTGGTGGTGTGTTTGATCCCAGGGTTCTAAGGCTTATTTTTTGGGATCTTACCCTTCTTCCTCTCAAGTGCAATGTGGAATATTGTTATCTCCTTTTTCTTGTACCTGAGAGCAGTTGTTCTTGTTTTACGGCTCTTGCTTCGGTTTAGGCGGCTCATAGTTTTTTACTTTCTCTTTCAAACCGTTGCAAGTGTAAGCCTCAGATCCTTTGTTGGGTGGAGTGATCTGCTCCTGGTTTTAGTTTACTCTCGTTAGATGGGTGTGGTGTTGTTCCCCATCTAGGGTGTTTAGTTCATATCCTCTAGGACTTTATTGTTGTACTTTATGTAGGAGGGTTGGTGGCTATTTTTTTTTACCTTTGCTCCTCGTTGGTGGGTTACCCTTTTGGGTGTAAACTGTATTTCTCCTTTTGGAGCTTGTTGTTGGGTAACCCTTTTGGAGCTTGTTGTAATGATTGTGGGATCCTCTCAAAACCCTCAGGTTTGGGGATCCTTAAAACCCCTTCTTTACCTAATAAAAAAAAATTATAGTAAACCCCAACATTTTAAAAATTACTCTATAATCAAGTAAGTGCAATTATTTAATTTAATTTAAACTTGTAAAAGTATCTTACAATCAAATTTTTATCTTGAAAAATATTTACTTTTGATGATTGATAATGAAAATCTCATATCATTAATCTATTAACAAATTTATATCAAAATCCTTAGTAAATTTTAAAATGATTGGAAGACAAAAAAAATACTAATAAGTATAACTATTGAAATGATTTTTTAATTAATTACATAAAATTAAAATGGTCCCACCCATATTACATCATGACCACATAGTAGTATTGTAACAACTTGATAATTATACATGTATCATTTAACAAGGTTTGAACCTCAATCTTCTTGTTAAAAGCTATGCTAATTTAATTGTTTGAGTTCATTTCATTTGATATTTCAATTGCAATGTTGTTAATGTTTTAAAAAAATTAAATGACCTTACATATTTATATAGTAAAACTAAAAAAATGCATAATAATTTTTTTTTAAATAATCAATTCTCTTCAAATGAAATAAATGATAAAAAATACTTTAAAAAAAAAATAATAAATTTGAGTTTTAGGTAGTTATCCGGAATGGTGAAGCAGTGATCTAAAAAATACAGAGGTATCTAGAGATTTCAAAGAACATATGTGTAGGTATATATGTAAGTTGAAACATCAAAGGGGGGTTTATAGAGATCCTTGGTTGAGGCTTTTTAGAGACCCTTGACTGAGGGTTTACAGAGGTCATTGGATAACGAAACGATAAAGCTTTGGATGGTGGAATAAGGAGGATACCATGGGAATAGGATTGACATGCAACATAAGTCAGAGGATTTGGACTCCAAGAAGGACCAAATAACCATGAGCACATGCAGATGGAATAGATAATACAAGTCAGTGATCAAATCCCATTCAATCAAGAGAAATTTAAAGATTCATTCAAGTTCATGATATCCAATATTAAACAAGGGTAGAACCAAGGGTGCAAACGCACAAGAGGCAGAGGATCGACTTTAAAACAAGAAACTAAGGTTATATTACAATAAGTAATAATATCTAAAAAAGATAATAACCTTGGACCAATAGAAAGTAATCAAGTAGGGGCCAATGTTGTTGATTACAGTAAGAAAAATTGGTTGATTCCAGTATGGGAAGATATTCTAGTAAAATTTTCCAAAGATGACTTTCCAAGATGCCTTGAGAGGAGGACAACCACAAACAACTGCAATTACTAACACTAGGATTTCTCGTAAACCTTTGAGAATTCCCAAAAAGAACCATAGGAAAACAACCTCGAGGTGCATGAAAGTAATGAATGGCTCTCCTATAGTCCAACTTTAGATGTTAGAAATACAAAATAAGATAGATGTTATAAAACGTAGAGGATTAATCTACCAGTTTTTGGATCTTCATCTTGGCCTCCCTGCTTTCAAGATGTGGGTTGTTAGACAATGAAGAACTAGAGGTGAGTTAAATATTTTTACTTAGCCCAATGGTTATTTCTTAATTATTTTTGCTAAAGAAGACAATATAGAACAAGTTTTTTAGGGGGGTCCTTGGTTTCTACATAGGATAGGGCTTTTCATGAAGCCTTGGCATACCAAGTTCAAGGCAGAAGAGGAAATGCCCTCAATAGCCCCAGTTTGGGTGAGACTTTTTGGGTTGACAACAGACTTTTGGAACCAAGTTGTCTTCATGGAAATAGGTAATACTCAAGGATTTCATATGATGACAACAAATGATACAAGTTGATTTAAACAAATTATCTATGCTATAATTTATGTCCTCATCAACCTCAACAAGCCCTTATCAAAAAATATTAATTTAAAGTTTTGGGAGGATACCTAGGAATAAGATGTGGACTATGAGAACATCCCCTTTAGGTGTAAGATTTATCATGAATATGGTCATCTAGCTAGGAATTGTGAACATTGGATCCTAGAGCAGGCACACGAGGAAATGACCCCTGGTGGTTTTGAACTACCTAAATAGAAGAACATATTGAGAAAAAAAACATCTAAAGAGCATGTAGTCATCTCCACTAATAAATTTTCTAACCTCCCAATGGATGATGAGGAAAACATCATTGAGAGTAAGATCCTAGAAAATCCTCTTCAAGCCCTAAGAAAGAAATCAATAGTTGAAGAAATAAATCACAACATCGAGCTAATTATAGATCTACTAAGTAGCCCACAAGAGAACCCACCCTAAAAGTTGAAAATATCCTAAATAAAAATAGAAACCAAGATAAATACAATGACTCTAACCAATCAAATGGAGGAACTCATAAAGGAATAAATAGTGGAGGTGACACCCATGAATCTTATGATAAGGCCATGGTGGTACTCTCACCTATGCCAATTTTGGAGTCCATATTAAAACTAATAGGAGTGAGTCATAAATCTACTAAAAATATGAAGCTAGATACATACCAAAGAGCAGGTAGGAAGACTACTCAACATAAAATAGGAAAATAAGGTGCAAAGCTAATAGAAATGGGTAAGGTCAAGGATATTACCCATATTTTTAGTCCCTATGCTTGATGAAGTGCATCACCTAGAATATTTGAGGGCTTAAGGGTAGCCCAATAAAGCATAATGAAGTAAAACAAATGATTCAACAACATCGTTCATAGATAGTTTTCATCCAAAAATGAAAGTTTCGAAAGAAGAGATGCATATTTTTTCCAAAAATATTTGGCCATAATGAAGTAAAACAAATGATTCAACAACATCGTCCATAGATGGTTTTCATAAAATGAAAGTGTCAAAATAAGAGATGCATATTTTTTCCAAAAATATTTGGCCTATGCTTTAGCCCCTATACTTGATGAAGTGCATAACCTAGAATATTTGAGGGCTTAAGGGCAACCCTATAAAGCATAATGAAGTAAAAAAAATGATTCAACAACATCGTCCATAGATGGTTTTCATCCAAAAATGAAAGTGTCAAAAGAAGAGATGCATATTTTTTCCAAAAATATTTGGCTTATAAGTACGGTGGAATCCCTAAGCTCTGAAGAATCTTTTGGAGGAGTGGCTTGTCTTTGGGATCCAAAAGAGATAATGATACACCAAACAATGGGAAGTTGTGGGATTCTAGCTTTACTAACCTAGAGTAGATATTATTTTTAATATTGGTTGTCTTAATTTATACTCTCCTATCAGTTTGGATGAAAAATGAAAATAGTGAAGGAATGTAGCTTATATTATCGATCATTTTTCCAACGCTTGGACACTTGTAGGTGGTGATTTCAACACCATCCTCTCATTGGAAGAGAAGAAAGGGTAATTCATACTCTAGATAGTAATACTGACCTCATGATGGAGCATATTAGATCTCTTCATCTAGTATATATCAAACCAAATAATGGTATGATGACCTCGTCTAATTAAAGGTATGGCTCAACATGCATTCTAGAAATACTAGACATGTTTTTGCTATCATAGGAGCTTCTGAGCAATGGATATATTCCAAGAGCATAAACATTGAATAATGTAGGATCAAATCATTTGTTAGTGTTGGTGGAAGACCAAAACTAGTCATGCACCTTTTAGATTCCAACTAATGTGGTTTCGAGATAGTAGTTTTTGAGATAAGGTTCAACAATAGTGGTAGGAGGGTAAACCCAGGCATGGTACAAAGATGTACAATTTTTTTAGGAGGCTTCAATACCTCAAGTCCAAATTGAGAACATGGAACTGGGAGGAGTTTGGTGACATAAAGGAAAAGAAATGACATATCTTAACCAAACTTGAGGACCTAAATGAGCAAATACAAATGGATGGCACTACTGAGATCCGAATCGAAGGAGGTTAGGCTTACTGCTCAACTAGAGGAATGATATAAAAGAAATAGATCATGTGGAAATAGAAATCTAGGATCCAATGGCTCCAAGAGGAAGATAGAAACACTAGCTTCTTCCATAAATCTCTCCTAGCAAGGCAATCACACAATTTCATCTCTTCCTTAAAAATAGTTGTGGGTGATTCAATACACACATGGGATGGGATGAAAGATATAGCAAGAGAATACTTTACCCAACTCTTTAAGGTAGAACCAATGAACTAGGAGGTACAACAAGAAGTACTCTAAGAGATTCCTTCTCTCATCACAGAGGAAGATAATATAACTTTGACTACCCCAATTACTACCAAAGAACTACAATAGGTAGTTTTCAAGATGTGAAAAGGCAAAACTCTAGGCCCAAATGGATTTCCCATAGAATTCTACCAATAATTTTGGGATATCCTTAAGGAAGAATTGTTGGAAGTGGTAGAAGAGGCTAGGATAGCCAAAGTGGTGCTCAAAGAGGTGAACAAGACATATATAGAGTTGGTTCCAAAAACCCAGGAGTATGAACACATCTCTGGCTATCGACCAATTTCCCTTTGTAATGTCCTATATAAAATTATCACTAAGATCATGGAAGAAAGGGTCAAACCTCTTCTTCACAAAATTATTTCTTCAGAATAGGGTGGTTTTGTGGAAGGAAGACAAATCTTGGATGAGATAGTCTTAGCTCAAGAGGTCATCCACTCTATGTAGGTACATAAAATACCCTCCATGTTTATTAGGTTAGACCTATCCAAAGCATATGATAGAGTTGATTGGCACTTCCTCCTAAAGGTGATGAGACAATTTGGATTCTTAGGTGATTGGGTAGAATGGATCAAGGGATGTATTTCCTCAGTATCCTATTTGGTTCTAGTAAATGGAGCTCCTACCTAGCTATTTATAGCTTCCAGAGGTATTAGGTAGGGAGACCCCTTATCCCCATACTTGTTCATCATATTGGCTGAATGTTTGGGCAGAACATTAGCTAAGGATAGGGAAACTAGAGCTTTGGAGGGAATAATAATAGCAACTAGAGCTAAACCAATTACTCACCTACAATTTGTTGATGACTCTACATTATTAGGAAAAGCAACAACAAGGGAGGCCTCCAGATTTAAAATGATTCTAGGATGATTTACAAAAGCGATTGGACAACTTATAAATGAAGAAAAGTCCAAGGTCATATTTTTCCATTGCTCACCTAGGTAGGAGATAATGTTGTTGGATAAATTGAGATACAAGAAGACATCTCTTCCAATCACCTACCTAGGAATTCCACTTACAGTTGGGAGGCAAAAAAAGGAGGAATGGACTTGGTTGTCAGAGAGAGTGAAAGCCAAATTGGAAAAATGGACTAATAGGTGGCTTTCTATAGGAGGATGGATGACCTTGATAAAAACAGTCCTCAATGCCATACCTATTTATGTCTCCTCAGTGCTAGTTATCCCCAAGGCAGTTCTTAAAGAATTGGATCAAATAAGTTATAGATTCCTCTAGAATGGAGTCAAGGAAGAACAAAAATGGGCATTAGTGAAATGGGATACTTTATGCTTACATAAAAAGGAGGGAGGACTAGGAATCATATCAGTTGTCAAGAATAACAAGGCATTAGCGGCTAAGTTATATTGGAGATTGCTAAAATCTCCTGAGGAATTGTGGGCTCAAATTTTGAGGGCCAAATATGCAGAGAATAAAACCCCAACAAAGCTTATTCGATTTTTGCTTCCTAGTAGAGGATCTCCCATCTTAATGGGACTTAGAATAGGAGAGGATATGATCAAGGAAAGATTATTCTGGATTATCCATAATGGACAAAAGACTAACTTTTGGATAAATTCATGGGATGGTCATCCTCCTCTAATAACTCAATTCCCGACTTAGAGACCGTTGATGGAGAATCTTCATAGAAACAATTGGGTTAAGGTAGCCAAATACTGTAAGCCTCAAAGCAGTAGCTGGGAGGTAGGAAGGCAATGGATCCCAATAGAGGAGTGGCCAATCCAAATCCCATAGGATCAAAGAAAATAAATCTATAGGACCATCCATACAAGATCACTCTCATGGTCTCAAGAGGAGGATACTCTTGGTTGGGGTAGGAAAAGTCAGAGTGAATATACAGTTGCCTCTGGATACTTAGCCCTCTGTCAGAGTACCTCGAGCTCATTAAGTGATATATTCATGCAATTGTGAGCACAAAACCTTTGGCCCAAAGTTAGATTCTTCATTTGGCTTCTACTTCATTGAAGGGTGCTAATAGGGGAACAATTGATGAAAAGAGGGATGCATGGGTCTTTCAGATGTGAGATGTGTTGGGAGAATGAGGAAATGATCTCACCTTTTTATAGAATGCTCCATTACAATCAAACTATGGAAATAAATGGTAGCTTTGCTAGGCATCCGTTGGTCTGAGATATCTTCTATAGAACAACTTTGGAGGGAGTGGCCTAAATGGGAGGAAATGGACCAACCCACTCAAAAAATTTTTGGGTGGGGATGACTCTCCTTCTGTGGAATTTGTGGAAGGAGAGAAATAATCATATCTTCAACCAAGAATATAGAGACAACCACTTTGTTGGCAAAGGATCACAACCAATATGAGGGAGTCAATCCAATACCTGTTAAAAGAGCCCCATAATCCTAACCAAAAGTGGATTTAGATAATATCCAGATTACAAGTGTCTCCAATGGTGGTCACATCAAAAAGGGTAACCCCAAATCATGCACAAGTAATTAGAACTGAGAATTGGAAACCTCCTCTAGAGGGACTAGGTAAGATTAATATAGATGGAGCCTCAAGGGGAAATCCAAGAAGAGCGAGTATGGGGGGAATAGGTCGCCTCTTGAATGGCACCCCTGCTTTTATCTTCACAAAAAACCTTGGTATCTTATCCAATAACCTGGTAGAGGGATATGCCATCTTAAGGGGATTACAAGAGGCTCTGAAGGTGGGGTGGAGGAAAATTTAGGTGGAATTAGACTTCCAAATTATGATTAACCACTTAAAAGGACTAGGCAAGCAAAAGAATATAGATTGGAGAATATAGAGAATACTTGAGCAAATACAGATGACCCAACAACACTTTGAGACAGTGGAGTTCATACACATCTTTAGAGATCAGAATAGGGTGGCAGATGCGATGGCTAACTAGGCTCTTGATCGAGGAGACTTCACTTGCTATGGATATCCTCCTAGATGGTGGCCTCAATGGACTAGGGAAGCTCTTTTTTCATTCTTACCATTGATGATAGTACTGCTTGTTGTATCTAGATTTATATATCCTTGCTTTACTTGGTTACTCTTTTTTTACATAGATAGTTGTAGTAGATTAGATGTGAGGGAGAATAGTTCCACATCCTCTGTTAAAACTTGGTTTAAAAGCCTTTAATCTTGGAAAGACAAGAAATGTAATCTGATTTTTAACTAATTTAATTTATTAATCTTTTTTATTAAAAAATAATTCTTCAAATAAAATAATTGATAAGAATTTTTTTTTAGTATGTTTATCTTTTTAAGATGATATTAAATATAAATTCAAAAATAAAATATTTTCTTTTAGCCCCCTTGGATGGTGTGGTTCTAGCTCAGGAGGCAATCCACTCAATGCAAAAATTTGGCAATAGGGGAATGTTCATAAAATTGGATATGTCAAAGGCTTATGATAGGGTGGAGTGGAGCTTCTTGTCAAGGATGATGATAGCCTTTGATTTCTCTTAGGATTGGATAGAATGGGTCATGAGTTGTGTTTCTACTCCGGCATACTCAATGTTAATCAAAGACCTTCTCTCGTAAGTGTTTAGAGCCATTAGAGGCCTTCATCAAGGAGATCCTTATTACCCTTATCTTTTTCTCATATTAGCTAAAGGCTTGGGTAGATTCATATTGAGGAGAAGACACCAAGGTTTTCTAATAGGTATCGAGGTGGGTGAGGAGGTTTTGACTCACCTACAATTTGTGGATGATACAAGATTGGTGGGAGTGGCCAACCCCAGGGAAGCAAGAATGATTATAGCTACTCTTAATGTTTACCTTAGGGCCACAAACCAAGTCATCAATGATAAAAATCCAAAGTGATTTTTTTCAATCTTGATTGAAGTCTTCAAGACAAAATTTTAGAGATATTGGGATTCACGAGGACTTCTCTCCCAGTGGTATATTTGGGGGTCCCTTTGCATTTTAAAAAACCGAAGATAGATATTTGGAGGAATTTTTTTGAATTGTATCAAAGAAATAATTAATCATTGGTCTCACAAATGGTTAAGCTTTGGGGGTAGATTAATTTTTTTGCAATCAGTCATTTAGTCCATTATATATTTTCTATCCTTGCTGCCCAACAACATACCATATGAAAAGAGTTAGACAAAATGACTAAAACATTTTTATGGGAAGGAGTAAAAGGAGAGAGGAAATGAGCCATAGTAGGTTGGGAGAAAGTAAGACAACCCTAGGTAAAGGCAGGTTTGGGATTGAGGAGATCAGAATTAAATAATAAAGCTTTGGTTAGAAAGCTTTACTAGAGGTGGATCTCCCAACCAACTTCTTTATTCGGTAGAGTTTTAACTAGTAAATATTTAGGACAGGTGAACCCGAATGAGGTGAGTCGTTTCCCTTTGGATGGTAACGGGTCCGTAGTGTGACAGGCTCTAAAGTTAAGATCTTAGGTAGTGAAAGATGGATTATTTTGGAAAGTGAGGAGAGGGGAGAAGGCACGATTTTGGATAGATTCATGAGATCAATACCCACCTATCATTGCTAAATTCTCAAAACTACAACTAGTAAAAACAACCATGGAAAGTAGAGGTTGGATCTAGATTGAAAGTTATTTCAACACTAGTCAGTTGGGGGATTATAAGTTTAAGTAGTTTAAGAAGTTGGATGAGTGGCCAATTTAAATTCCTTAGGAATTGACACCCATCATGACTAAAATCTTGGTAGAAATATTTCTCATAGGTATACATGAGGAGGATGAATTAGCTTTGGGGCTATGGGGGCCTTGGAATCTACATAATGAAGGATGGATATGACAAGATCCTTCCATAACCTCCTCATACATATCAGGTTGTGGACTGGAGAAAGATTTGGTAGTCCAAGGGTTGGTTGAAAGTAAACTTCTTTGCCTGGTAGTTCATGCGCAATGAAATTCTTACTTTTGATCATCTGAGACGTGGGAGAAATCGTTGGTCCATCTCAATGTGTTTTATGCTATAATATGAGGAAAAATTTGACCACTTCATGTTGAGTGTCCGTTCACATGGTAGATCTAGGAGTGATGGTTTTTATCTTATAAAATTTGAGCCAATGGTGATTTGAATTAGATTAATATTTGGGAAATATGGAAGAGGGACAAATTTAAATCTAAAGCTCTTTGTATCGGTTGGAAGCTTGGATTAAACTTCATTTGGTGGCAAGTGTGGTTGGAGAGAAATGATAAAATTTTTAGAGAAACCTTTTCATCCTTAGATGGTGTTTGGCAGGTCATTTGGAGCAAAGTCACAGAAACTGTGACAATGTCTGCTAAAGAGGAAACTTTGGTTGATATAGGGACAATGGAGAAGGATGCCAAAGTGCAAGAGGGGCAGGGAAAAGCTAGTTAGAAACCACCCCCATTAAAATTAATACCGATGGAGCTACAAAAGGCAATTTGGGTAGAGCTAGAATTGGAGTGGTCTATAGGAATCATATTGGGACAATGCTCTATTGGAAACTGCAAGGCCTAGATAGAGCTACAAACAATGAAGCAAAAACCTTAGCTATCAAATTTGCTTCTATCTGGGCGGTAAGATAAGGTTATAGAAGGATAATCCTAGAATCAGATTCTCAAATATTGGTAGGAGCTATGGATTGCATAAGTAACTTTGTTTTGAAGACATGGAGGATGGGGATTCTTGTCACCCAAATTAAAGAATTGTGAAGGGAATTAGATGATGTGATTCCAGTTTATGTGGGTAGAGATCTAAATAAAGTGGCAAACTTCCTAACTAAGATGGATATTGAGAAGGAGGTAGGGGTTCAATGGCACATTGACATGGCTATTGAGGATGAGAGGATTAGACAGGTTGGTAAGCAAATTTAGTGTTTAGCTAATTTGAATAGCCATTATAAAAATATGGTTTAAGAGATTTGGCTCCAATGCAAACCTTCTTTTCCTATAGTAAACAAGTGTCCTAGTTAGTTAAAGTTAGGAGGAATCTCATCCTAACTTGTAAATGATCTTTGTTTTAGTAAAAGTTTTTCAAGTTCTTTTTAATTTTTTTTATTCTTTTAGCATGTTTATCATATTAAATATGCATTAAAAAATATTTATATTAATAATTTATAGTAAAATCCAACACTCTAAAAATTATTCTATTATTGCACTTCGGGGTGGTACGGGCTTTGGCTCTTCTTTAGGAGGTCTAAAGTTCAAACCGCGGCGTGGGCGAGTATGTGAGCGGGTGGATGCGTGGTGACTTTGTGTTAAATTCTCTATTGATAACTATAGCTCTCGGCTTTGGATCATGGTTAGGAAAAGATTACTCAACCGTGTACGTTGGTCATAGAGGTTTCTCACAATAACCAAATAAAAAAAAATATTCTATTATCAAATGTGTGTAATTATTTGATCTAAAATATAACTTTAGCCTTAATCATCACAAAATAATATAATTTATAGTAAAATCCGACACTGTAAAAATGATCCTATTATCAAGTGCGTGCAATTATTTGACCTAAAAATCATGACTTACACGTAGAAGTGTTCGTTAATAGTACTCCTCTTGATTTCACGCCTATACGCACGTTTTAACAAATAATTAAAAAAAATTAACCCGGTCTTATAGGATAGAACTCCTCTTGATTACCTTTATGCTGAATAGATCGGGCGCTGACGTTGCACTTTGCTGGTCTTTAGCAAAGGGACATGTACACTCAGTCCTTGCTCATGTGGGACATCATAATAATAATAATATGAATGTCTATCAATTGCCAACTATGCTCCATGGCCCAGAGGAAAGATAGGTAAATACCTTAACATGTGGCTCCTTAAGGCAGATGATAGAATCATTCCGTATTGAAATTATGTTCACTAATATATTTTAATTGTGGTTTGGTTTAAATTGAATTGAGATCTTTCCTGCAATGTCCTTACAAATACTCTAAAAAAAGACTTTAGAACATGGGGGAGGCACTTCACATTATAAAAGTTTAAAAATCACTCCAGGTAGTCGTCACCAAAAATTAGGGAGATTTTCGTAACTCAGGATTTGGCTTTTCACCTAAATTTCTCTTCGTCGTTAAAGGTTTAACATCTTTTTTCACCTAAAATTTCGGCTTGACCTCGTCTCGTAACAACTTAACCTCTTCTAGATAATTCTCTCTCACTGTTCAAATACCACGCCGCTGTCCAGAGGCGTGACAATGACTATTCACGTAGAAGTTTGGTTGGTAGTTAACGTTGTAGACTTCTTCCAGACGTCATTTAAAATAAGTGAGAAGTTGAAAAACAAGCCTGGATAAAAATAGATATACCATCCGGTGGTTGTCTGTCCAAGTTTGGTTGGTGGTATACGTTGTAGACTTCTTCATTTAAAATAAGTCAAAAGTTGAAAAACAAAGAATAGGTAAAAATAGATAAATATGGGTTGGTTGGTTACTATGGAATAGTTGGTTATCCAGATCTTGTTAACTTTATTTTTACTAAAGAAATTTATCTTTGAGTGTGTTCTAAGGTTGACTTGACGCCTGTTGGAAACGGCAATCATGATCTTAATGATGACCTAGCACCAAACTAGTCAAATATATTCCTTCTGGAGGGATGCCACCACCCTAAGTCACCCTAAGTTAGAGCACATTTCTGGTGCATAACATCTCCGCATGTGCTGCCTCACTTGATTTAAGGGCACTCGTTAGATTTTCCCTCCAACATTTTACTGACGTGACCCCTTCTTCGCCTGTCTTGCACTCTCCGAACATAGTAGAAGCTTAAAAATTGTTAAGACATGGACCTTATAAAAGGTGACCGTACCCTTTAAGGAGGTCCGGCAAAACCATTGGCCACGAAAGATAGACATAATGACGGCAGACATGAAAATGCATAGAAATGTTCACCATACTGCAGGCCGAGGCCAATGACGACAGGAAACCTAACCGCCTGCTGATTTGGAGGAACGATGGCGATTAGGAAATTGAGGACATTTCTGACTAAATTAAGAGTAGGGACGGTGGTAACAATGGAGCGTTGAGGCCGAAGTAGCAGAGGATGGGTGCCCACATGGAATCGAGCAAATCCAGAAGTGTTCCAAAGAGGAATCGTCATATAAAATCCAGCGCGAAAAATGAGAGCAAGGAATTCCTCGGCCTCGTTTCTGACGACAAATCGATACAATATAGTTTTGCATCGTCTTCTGCGACCGTACCGCAGACGGTACTCCGCTCAGAATATCCACAGCGGCGGTAACGATAGTAAACGGATTTATCTATGCCATAGCAAGATCTGACGTCAATTATTTAAAATTTTTCCTTCTCGACTGCGGAGAACAAGTCAAGGGGCTCGTCGGACCGGTCGCATGGCCGGCTTTACACGCATTTAATCCTGGCCCGCTTCTCCCGTGAGAATGCGAGTCACAGATGCTGGTCCTGCGCAGCCAAACATCTTTATAACCAACGTTTCATTGTTTTCGCGATTTTTTAATTTTAAATTTCGATCTTATTAGTCAAACGGCTCCGTTTGGGATTTCGGACGATACTACCTGCATTTACTGCCGTTGGATTCCGTTCTTGCCTTGAGCACGAAGATTTAAGAATCGATAATCTTTGGCCGTGTCTTTAAACGCATCCGATACTTGCACTGAGGACTGTGAGTCCGGATGTGAAATTGCAGTGTAGTTTGATTTATGATGCGGGCGCTGGCATTGAAGGAATGCGAGGGAGATGGGAGCTGTAGAGCTTGATTCGCCTTTGCGCTGCCCCAAGGTGTGCTCGGTGAGTTCTAATCGATTGTATTATTATTATTATTATTTGTGTTTTGTTGTCAGTGGATTTCTGATAACTGTAAATTAGCTTGATGATGGATGTGCATCTGCCAGATCGCGGATATAACCGCGATATCCGGTTATTGTGTTTTGGCAGTTTGTTGGAAAAGATGGAGTTGGCTTTGGAAATATTTTTATTTTTTCTTCTTGATTTCCAAGGGTTTAGGAGATTTAATGTGGTTTAAATAATTTTGCAAGGGTTTAGGAGTTTCTAGATGTTGGAAATAGTATATTTCTTATCTGGCAGTGTTTGGATATCCGGTGGTCCTGTGGTCAGCGAGATCGCATTGTTTTCACCAACATAATTGCTTAATTCATTTCGTGATGGAATGGAAATGTACTGGATTTCTTACTGGCAGTTTATTTCCGTTGAATGCGTCATACTTGCCAAGACTATGTTTAGTCAGGTGTGCAAATTTACGTTTTTCCTGTATGGGTATGTGGCAATTAGATGTTTGTATAAAAGCTCAGCTCGACACCGCAGAAATGTGTCAATCTAGAAACCAAGCCATGTCGATTCTGTTAGAGCCTACCAAAGACTGGCCAAAGGTGACTTCGATTTTTTATCTTGTTTTGAGCATTTACAAATCAAACTACTTGTGTAATTTGAACTGTATGGGTTAAATGATTGTCCCCTCTAGTCCTTAGTGCTCATTTGTTGAAGGCTTAATCATCAAATCGGACGGAGTCGCTTTGCGAATACACAAATCAGGATAAACGCTAGGACCTTAGTTTGGAGGACAGATCTAGCTTTATGCTGGTCTCTGTGAATGCTTCTTTTCTTCTTTTCAATTTGAATGTGAGCAGATCTTTTTAGGCGACGCCCAGTAGAGTGGGGCAAATGCTCTTGCGCGAGAAGCAGAGGTAAGACGATTGAGTGTTTAAGGGGTGAATTTAGGTGTAATCCCCTGTCAATAGGATTGGCTAGCCTTATTCCACTGGCGCATATCCTGTGCCCAGGCATTTCTCCACAGCAAAGCGTTAAATTCAGGCATCTTAACGGCTTTGAGTTTGCATTTCAGCCCTATGCCTTACCAGGTCAAAATCAAAATCAAATCAAAGAGATAGAATGATTTACAAAAGAAATAAATGATTTTAATTATGTCTACAAGAACCAAACAGTCAATAGCTTCAACAGATGTGGTAATGTGTACAACCTTATTCTGTTTTGGATTTAAATTGTAGACCTCCTATTAGGCCTTTTATTAAGAATTCTAAAGTCTTAGCAACAAAAATTGTTTGACAAAATAAAAATAAAAAATTGTTTGACAAAATAAAAAAATAGTATAACAGTTCACAAATTTTATTAAAAAACAAATTTGTTTAAAAAATTAAAAAAGATCAACATCTCCTAATTAACTTTTAGAGTGTCTTTCTTCTGTTATTACAGAATTAGCTTCCACAATTAGTACTTTTAGCATCTAGAATTCGTACTTTTGGTACTTTAATGTGCCCTGAGCTTTGCCATGGACTGTAATTAGTAGCAATGAATACTTTTTTCTACTTAGATGGATAATACCTTTTGGGCGGTAAGTATTGACTTGAGATTTTAGTTTAGAGGTTAGTTCTTGTTGCTTATGTTTCAAGGCCTTCTATACTAAAATTTTCATTTTGAGGCAGTTGTTCTGTTGCTAGAGTTTCTGTGAGAACTCACACATGTTTTATCTAATTCTTATGGCCACCTGGATTTTGTCAAATCTTTGCTGTTGAATTTACACCTAGATTTTTTCTACTCGGCTAGCGAATTGCCTATTTAATATAGTGCACAGTATAAAATAATATATATTCTTGAACATCGCGGACACACAAAAAAGGGTCCGAAGACATATCTGAGAGACATCTTTTAAATCTAGGGGAGCCGTTATCTTGTGAATGACAAGTCAGATTTGACTTGTTAGATACAAAGACAGAAAATTGCAGAAATTTTAATTTGCATCTTAATTTCTGCTGGCTGGTTTCAGTCCATCTCCATGCCACACTAATTACACTTGATGAAAGTTTTCAACTTTTTGATGATGAATTGGGATTTATTGTGCAGGGCAAATATATACAAAAACAAGCGTCATTGATATGGAAGCTCTTTATGCTTTTGCTGCTTGGAGTAGGTGGAATATGTGTGTGTTTTCTGGGTGTTGATCAAAGGATCTCATCTAAGAAAGCAAAACTGCTTCCTTCTTTACCAAGCACGACAAATCACACACAATGTCAGCAACCATATAATCATAGTTTTCCTGTCCACTACCCTCAACCAGCTTCTTATGACAGGTATTTGAATGTTCTTATGATGATAGATTCCACTAAATTCCCATATTAGTCCATCAATGTTAATAGTTTTCCAAATATGATTTTTGGGTAAGGTAATTTATTTGCTTATATTTAACATTTGATTTGCAGAAAAGAATGTTCTTGCACTCCTGTACACAATTTTGTGATATTAACCATGCAAAGGTCTGGAAGTGGATGGTTTGAAACGCTTCTTAATAACCATCCAAACATCAGTTCGCATGGAGAGATATTTGCAAATGAGACGAGAAGGGAAAGCTTTTCTTCCATAAAAAAGATTCTTGATGCAGTATATAATCTTGAGTGGAATAGTAGTGCTTCTAAGAATCATTGCACTGCAGCTGTTGGATTCAAATGGATGCTTAATCAGGTAAAATGATATATTTCTATAGAAAGGATTTGTGTATTTCTAGATAGTTTTGGTTGCTATCTATTTTGCCAAATTCACCCAGGATTTACAATTGCTTTCATTTAGCCTCTCCATTGTACCATCCCCCACTAGCAAAACCACGGAATTAAAATGTAGTGGTAATATACATAGACGAAGAATGAAGGATAGATTTGTTGCAACTATCCAAGCAGCATTTTGAAGAGAACTTTAATGAAGAGCTTTGTTATCTATCTGCTTGTGAAGTTCATTAGCTTCCCTTACCAACGTGTCTCATTTTCCTTATCTGAAGGCAGTGCCCCTAGTACAGACAGCTAATATACAACTATATAGCTCTAAATGCTGACGTCTCACAGTATTAGCAGAAAGTACAACTCCAAAGGCTGCAGGATTACTTTTGGTAATAGAGAATGATACTGAGTTTACATGTAGGTCAACTCAATTCATTTGGTGTGTTTAGGGCAGAATATGAAACCATCCTTTGAAGTCCCTGTAGCAACTGTCAAATATAATAATATTTAGTTACTAACATTTATTGACGTATTGACCTTGTTTCCAATCCAATTAGAGACGGATGGTTCAAAAAGAGATGCATTATTGATCTTTAATAAAATACAAGAAGATTTGCCTTGATAAAGAATAAAATATTCCAAGAGACCAGGTCCTAAGCAATGGCTTGCCTTTAACACACATACATCACTAGCACCCACAGTAGTGAATCCTGTTCTTTAGGAACTCTAGAAGTCAATGGATAGAAGAATATTCCTACAATAGATCATTACATCATGCACAGTAAATGCATATTCAATCAGATAGCGATTCTATTCAGAGACTTAACAAGGTAGAAATATTCCAAGTAGGAAACACATGCTTGTACAGAAACTACCCATAAGCTTGTTTCTGTATGTGTCTGTCATCCTTCTGTGACATCAAATTGAGCCTAATGGATATTATAAGGAAGATATACAAAAATGAGATCAGGCCCATAAATTAAAATGCTGGTATCTTATTAGTTTTCCTTGCAAATGTTTTCTAGAATGTTGTTCATGGTGTTTTTCTCTTCTACATTGGAGTATACTTTTCTAGGAGTTCCCTTTGCTTGTCCATCTAGTCTTAAACAGCTATGTAAGTAAGTAACATATTCTATTCTCAAGACATTATGTGATTGTGGGTTAGGTGGAGGAGGACAAAGAGAACATGCTCAATATAAACCTAATCCTCTTTGTATATAATTGCAGGGTGCCATGGAATTTAATAAGGAAGCGCTGAATTATCTTACTGAAAAGAGGGTCTCAATAATATTCCTTTTCAGACGGAACATTTTGAGGAGATATGTATCCATCCTTGCCAATGTGTTTGACAAGGAGGCAAAGCTTCTGAATGGCACACATCAATCTCATGTGCATACTCAAGAAGAGGTCAGTAATGCAAACACACTCTTTCCTTTAGCAGTCAAGGAGTAGTTTCATTAACTGTCTGAACTTTCAGCTTTTCTTCCCTTATAACTTTAATTTTGAGGTGCCCACAGAGTGACTTATTGTTGGTAATTCTCCATGTACTGGTTGTCACACTAGTGATTCTATCAAGATGTGTTGGTAGGCTTGAATGTGTTCTTGAAAGTTTTTAATCTTCTAGCCTGAAAATACCTTTTTTTGACTTATTCAGAGCGAAGTTTTAGTCTAAGAAAAGGTCATTGTAAAATAAAATAAAATAGACTAAATTTAGTAATTAAGGCTTATAAATTTCTTGTCACTTATCTAATGGAAGGTGAGTTAGTTTTGTGGTTATTTCTACTTATAAATCCAAGAAACAGTTTCCTTCGTAGGGAGGTCAATTAGGCCCACAAACATCTTAGATAGATCATGTCCCTTCTGCATTTATCTCGTGCGGAAACCAGTATTTTACAAACCGTGTTATATAGGCATATAGTTATTAGAAAGGTTGTATATGTATTGTCTTCGGCATGAAAATTTATCTGAAAAAGAAGAAGAAGAGGCAGAAGCTGGTAAATCTTGTCAGAGATATTGATAGACAAATTTAAAGAGTATCTTTCTATGCTTCTCCTAAAATCTACAAGACAATCTGGTTTAGTCACTACCATATTTTATGTCAGTGAGTTTGTTATTATATGAATCTGCCCTTCTCTTGCCCACCTGGTGGCAAAAGAAGTGGTGTTTGGATGATTCTGAAGTTTTACTAAGAAGGATAGAACCGATAAGTCCTAGAGCTTAGCCAAACGGATATTTTTGGATCCAAAATTTTGCCTTTCAAGCTTATATCCAAATCCAGAAGGCTGTCTGTTTTGGTTGCAATTCGATTTCTGTTCTTGTCCATTTCTATGTCAGTGAGACACTTGGTGTATGAATCCTCCATATTTTCATCCAGCTGGTAGCAAGGTCCAAGGGTTGAATAAGTTAGTGATTTGTCTTCTGGAAGCCGCATTGTTTGCTGCATCTGTTATACCTATTATTTTTATGATTCCATGTGCTGTGGAAGAGAGGAGTTTATGCTCATATCACAGAAACAGTTGTCTCTCACTCTTCTGTACACATTTTCTGGGTTGCTTGTATCGAATTTGTCATGGGCTTGTTGTATGGCATCTTCTTAGTTGTGGTGAACCTTTTTTTGCATGGCATCTTTGGCACAACATGAATTTAGGGTAAAGTTCCTCCATTCTAATGATAGCTTCTTCCTTTTCTGCATAAATGCTGAATTGTTTGAACATGGTAAAGTAATTGAATCGATAAACCTTGTCTTAGACAACTGACATGAAGCGGAATATTTTTGTAATTTATATTACATGATGCAAATGGATTTTGCAATTCATATTATCTTGGGGATGGGCATCGATTCTTTATTTTTGTTGGCTTTGCCACTCATTACCTAAGCCTTATGGCTTATTGTCATCTAGGAATGATTTATCCTTACTGCATTGCCTGACAAAGAATTTGATACTGAAACAGTTGAAAATACTTTGAATGTTGACTCAAGGACGAGAATAATTGTTTAACGGTCCTTATTGATTGTTGTGAGGGAAGTTCAAAAAGTTTGATAGAAGGTGAGTGTCCAAAGAGATGCATTTGTGTGCCTTTCATGCTGAGACTTATTCTTATATCTGTAGTCTTCTTGAAAGTCATATGGACTAATTATTGCCAACTTTTAGACTTAATTAGGCTCTTCTTGATGATGGAATTGATTGAATTTATAAATGGGAAATTCCAATTGACTAGTAGTGCTTCTATTAGGAGGCCATTTTAAATTCTGCCTATTAATGGGCTCAAAACATTTTGGACTTTAAATGGCTCAATATGGTTTTCCTGATCATTGCTATCATGCCTGCTCTTATGATAGCTAACTGGCTTTCATGCTTTTGTTCCTTGAAACATCTCTATACTTGTTACTATGAGCTTTTCTTATTGTCTTATTTAGAAAATTCTTATCCATTTTGTTTCAATCAAAAGCTGTCTTGTGACATGCTGGCAGTGCTTCTATTAGGAGGCCATTTTAAATTCTGCCTATTAATGGGCTCAAAACATTTTGGACTTTAAATGGCTCAATATGGTTTTCCTGGTCATTGCTATCATGCCTGCTCTTATGATAGCTAACTGGCTTTCATGCTTTTGTTCCTTGAAACATCTCTATACTTGTTACTATGAGCTTTTCTTATTGTCTTATTTAGAAAATTCTTATCCATTTTGTTTCAATCAAAAGTTGTCTTGTGACATGCTGCTTAATCGGTCCTGTAACCTAGTGTGCTAAGAGAGAGAAAATGAAAGCATGATGTTTTAATGCATTTGTGTCATCAGTTGACTCAATTAGATAGTTAAATATAGTTTATCAAGGATATCCTTTTTATTGAGAACAACTCTTTATCCTTATCTATGCACCAAGAATTGAGTTTTTACAACTTTTCAGCTATGATAAATCTTCAATTTACTTCATGCAGGCAGATGTTTTGGCACAATATAAGCCGATCGTGAACGTGACATACCTGCTGGTATATTTGCAGCGGATTCAACAAATGATGGATGACGCATTTTCTTTCTTCAAAAGCACTAGACATAAATTAATTTATTATGAAGACATAAAGAAATCAGAGGTAGTGTGGAAGACATTGCATTCCAAACTTACGTATGAGAACTTAGAAGCATCAATGTGAATTGCAACTTTAGTGTAATGCTTGAACAGTCCAAATTTGACCCTACTATGCCAATCTCTGTATCCTAAACTTGTTTGTATTTCTGCAGAATGTTGCTGGAATCCAAAACTTTCTTGGTCTGCAGCCAAGGAGTCTTACAAGCAAGCATGTGCCGATTCACACCAAACCTCTTTCAGAGCACATTCAAAATTGGCAAGAAGTTTATAAGCTATTGAAAGGAACACACTTTGAAGCCTTTGTACAAGCTTCTTAGATGTGGGGAGTTATTGTAAAATAGAATTGCCTAAAACGGCATCTGCTTTAGCTGTTACGCCACTCTGATATGTGTTGGAAAGATAATCATACAAGCTCCATTGTTATCCTTCCTCTAGAGGAGTAATCCTTGTATTCATTAATAAAAACAGATATATGTGGTTCTAATATGCATATATCTCAGGCTTTCTAAGCTGTCATGCATAACTATGCCAGGATGTACACTCAAAAGTGTCAATGGTCATTGACCGGTGGCTTCTAGAGCTCTGAAAAGTAGCTATGTGTTTCAATTTTTTCTGAGAGGCAATTGGAAAGTAATTTAAAAGAAATCCCAGTTAACAATATATGTTGGGCTTTGATACCGTTTTACATAAAATTCAATTTCAGTGCAATAAAAGGGGGAAAAAAACTATTAACTAAAAAATAAAAAAAAATCAACACGGTAAGGTCTCTGATCCAATTTTATATGAAATTATGGAGACTCTATGTTTGTTTCTTGAAATGTGAAATTGTTTTCACCTAACATCTTGTTTCTATTCTTACTAGCAGTTCCATAATTTACTGCTTTAATGGATATTCACTCTCAGTGATTCATCTGTGGAATATTTTCACATATTTTCCATGTCTTGCTTGGGCCCTTACATGAACGTCTTCTTGTAATATGCTGGCTTGAAAGCTTTGCAGGTTTGACCATTTTTGCCTGTTTCGAATGTTCAAACTTCAACAAAATGTTGTAAGCTGTAATGAGCATTGATTTGGAAATCTGGAAGAGTTTCACTTATCTCTATATAGTTTTACCATAAAAGAGAAATTTATTCACAACTATTCAAAGTTTCAACATTTACTTGCTAGTTTGTAACGAAACAACTTCCAGAAACAGCAAATACAACAGTAAATCTCAGAAATGCAGTCGTAGGAAATATTAGTAATAGAATTCAGATTTTACAACAGTAAATCACGAATGAAAGTGATAGATCCCAATTCCAAGTCTCAAAACAATCCTCCTAGCCAATTGGACAGGGCAAAGTCTTTTAGCCACTTAGAGAGGGTTAAGTCTCTTACACCCACCAAAGGCAATAGAAGATTGCAAATATGAATGATGATCCAATTACAACATAACTCATCTATGTATAGGCTAAATAATTAACAAACCCTAACCCTAAACCTCAAAGGCCAACTAACCTAACCTAAAGCCCCGAGGTAATAAAGATAGCCAACATGGCTATATCGGAGTTGTTACATGGCTATCCTCTCTAAAGGTTGTGTCCACAAAGTTGGAAATGATGGAGAATGCTTGCTGGCTCCTAGGCTGCGTTTTCATCTGAAAGATCTTACCACTTGATGAGGAACACTTCACTTGGTGAGATCGTAGATTACAACTGAAGGATTACAACATTGCCACTGGTTGTAGGTTAACCCGTCCTGTTGCATGGCTACCCCTTAAAAGTTGTGTCCACAAAGTTGGAAATGATTGGAGAATGCTTGTTGGCTCCCATGTTGTGTCTTCATTTGAAAGATCTTACCACTTGATAAGGAAGTCTTGCACTTGGTGAGACTGTAGATTACAAACCCAGGATTACAACATTGCCTTTAGCTGTAGGTCAATCTGTCCCTCTTCATCCAATTCTAAAAACATTGTTTGGTATTGCACCTTTTGACCAATCACCTGCTTAAAACAATATACATAAAAAACATGATGGATTTTGGAAGTAGGAGGAGGTTCTAACTGCTATGCTACCTTCCCAATTCGTGAATCATCTTGTAAGGACCATGGCACTTGGGTGCCAATGTTTGATTGGTTTTGGTCTATAGGGAAAGTTTTTATGGTGGGAGATGCAAAAAGATCATATCACCCACCTCAAATTTTCACTTCGAGTGATATAAATCTTGTTGCTTCATACAACTTTGGGTCTAACAAAGATTATATTTAAGGAGTTGGTGGGCCATTTGACATTGTTGGATGAAATTGGCTACTTGAGCCACTGTGGAGGAGCCCAAAATATGGTCTACCACAAATGGAGGTTTTGAGCCATACAATTCTTCAAATGAAGACATCTTGAGGAAAAATGATAAGAAGTACTATATCACCCTTTCGATAAGAGAAGCCTTTTTAACCCACTGCTATTGTTTGTCTTGGGTAAAGGATTTGAGGTATGTACCTAGGCACTTGTTTAGAATCTCAATTTAGCCATCTAACTAAGGGTAATTAAAAAGCTCATGTTAAGTTGACTATCGTTAACTCCTTCCAAAAGTTGCTAGTGAAAATAGGATCATGATCATAGACAATAGACTTGGGCAGGCCATGCAATTTGAAAACAAAGTCGAGGAATACCTTGACTACCTTGTTGGTAGTGAATGGGTGTTTCAAGACACAAAAATGGGAACACTTTGATAGATGATCTACCATCACAAAAGTCTATGTTTTGCCCTTTGACTTGGGAAGACCCTTAATGAAGTCCACATAGATGTGCTCCTATTGGAAATTTGAGATAAGAAGGGGTTGCAACAATCTTGGAGATTTATCTATTTTTCCCTTGTTCCTCTGGAACACCTCACATTTGGCCATGAATCGCTTGATATTTGCTTTCACACCTTTCCAAGAAAATGACCAACATAACCTTTGATAGGTTTTAAGAACCCAAAATGCCTTGCCAATGATGAAGCATGTAATTCATGATGTTATTACCCTTGGAAGACATAATGACATAAATGTGGTCCTTATTTTTAAGAATCTAGTCAACTCAAGAGAATAAAGGAGTGGACGGTTTACCAACTTCCACGTGATGAATCAAACAAACACTCTTAGGGTTTGTTTGCAATTCATATTGAAGTTGTGAGAGCCATTGAGGAAGGGGGTTGGAGATAGTAATCATATCAATAGATTCTTCATATATGCAAGAAAGGGCGTCTACCACCACATTATCCTTCCCTTTCTTGTATTCAATTGTAAAATCATAATCCACCAACTTGGTCACCTTTTTGTTTGTTTCAGATAAGAGAGATGTTCCAAGAAGTGCTTGAGACTACCATGATCTATTTTGATAATAAAGTGTTGACCCAACAAATAAAACCTCCATTTCTCCATTGCATGCAAGAAGGCTAATATCTTCTTATAAGTGAAACAATCCAAGTTCTTGCTAGAGAGTTGTTTGCTCTCAAAAGCCATAGGCTATCCTTCCTGCATCAAAACAAACCCAATACTTATTCAAGGGGCTTCGTCCTCAACGACAAATGTGTTGTAAAATATGGCTATTACATCATTTGGTTATTTACTAATGTACCTTCATGGGTACATATTTAGGTTACGATTATTTTAGGAGATAAATAGTTTATTAGAGTTATTTAATAAATGCACAAGTATTAGAATGTGCAATGATGTAAATGTGCATGTAGTCCACACGTACATGAGTCTTAGGGTTGAGTGAGAGGCAGGTAATCTATATTTCTATATAAAGGCCTCATTGTGAGTGATTGTGTGAGAAGTTGAGTAGTGCATAGGTGAGAGTAGTAGTAGGCACAATGCAGCTCCATTTTGCTATCATGGAGGAGTTGCAAACTCCATGAGAGGAGCATTGTAATATTCGTGGGCTTTTTAACATGAGTATTTCTAGAGCATTGTATCAAGTCTTCTATCATATTTTCATGCATGTTAAGTTTCCTTTATCATAGTTATATCATTGCATGCTTATTTCAATTCTTGTGAATGCATTTCCTTTATGTTTAAGGCTCCAAAAGCTAACAATGGTATCAGAGCCACGGTGGATCAAAGGAAAGCCACAAGTAAGCACCAATACTATTGTTGAATATTTGCAAACTAGACCAGCCATAATGCGTCGCTGCATGCAAATACCATCACAATAGATATTGGAACATCTTTGTAAACCAGACTCGCCATTGTGCACCGCCCCTTACAAATGGTGTTAGCTTGAGTTTTATTTTTTGATAGAAGTAGCTCTAGGTAGAAGTATAGAAAATAGAGAAAGCCACATGAGAGATTTAGCTAGATTTTTTCCACAAGAGTTGTAATGCTTGTGAAGACTAGAACTCAACATTGTATCCACTAGGTTGGCAATCCAACTAGTGAAGTTTATTTTTTCATGGAGTCATAGAAATTTTTATTATCTCTAACATTTCATTGCAAGAGAGAAAATAAGTTTTCAGGAGAACCATTTGGTTACTATCATCTAAGTTTTTCTTGTTGTAGAAAATTAACTCTCAGAAGGTGGGAAGATTTCTACAACAAATAGAGAAGAACTTTATCTTCGTTGCCTGAAATTCGAAGTTACTTTCCTCATGCATGGATTGATTCTTTGTTGCAAAAAAATGAGGATTGAAGATTTGGAGGCCTAAGGAGAGGTTCCATTAAAATATTTGCAGATTGAAGACTCCTAGTTGATAGATCGAGGAGATATTTAGTGGCCATGGAAGCCACATTGAAGATTGCAAATCTAGGAAGGAGGTCCTAGAAAGAAGACCCCATTGAAGATCGAAGAGACTCAAGGAGAAGAGTCCTAGCAAAATATTGGATATTGGTGATCTCCATTGAAGACTGAAAACTTTCTATTGAAGAAGAGGTCCATTGAAGGCCCGATTGAAGAAGAGGTCCATTGAAGGCCCTATTGAAGAAAATATCCATTGAAGACTCTATTGAAGAAGAGGTCCATTGAAGGCCCTATTGAAGAAAAGATCCATTGAAGACTCTATTGAAGAAGAGGTCCATTGAAGGCCCTATTGAAGAAGAGATTTTAGAAGCAACATATTTAGGAGATCCTAGAAGATCTCATATCCATAGTTGAAGATTGAAGAGGCCAAGGAAGGTCTCATTGAAGATTTTGAAGCTGCAAGATTGAGAACCTTGGAGAGGTCTCAAGGAGAAACAAGAAGAAGGCTTGGTGAGCCTCATTGAAGGAGTTCATAGGACTCATAAAAGAAATTACTACCAAAGAAGAAGCTAAGGAATTGGGACAATTGTCGCCATTCGACAACAAGCCCAAAGGAGAAAGTTTGGTGAGAAGTTTGTCAAATAAAAGAGGTAGTATTAAATAGATCTCAAGATCTCAAGATTTTTTGAGGAGGAGATCTCCTTTGAAGACAAAATTTGACAAGAGAAAAAAGATAGAAGAACCACCAAATCTACGAGATTTGGAGGCCATCATTGAAGGAGGTTCTTGAGCAACATATCAGCTGCGATTTGGGGAGAATCCTACCAAATTTTGGGATTTAAGGACAACATTTCAGTGATAGTATTGACTGCTTTACAATATGGAAAATTTTCAGATTTGAAGACAAAGAAAGGGTAGCACATTGACAACACTCAAAGATGCAAAATACAGAGTTCATGGATAGCGAAAAGGGTAGCAAATCGAAGGAATTATAAGCAACATATAAGATTGCTTAGTGCTGAAAATTTCAAAAACTTTGGGCAGCGTTAGCGACTGCTAAAAATCAAATTCCAAAAGCACATTCTGTAGAAGTTTTAGAGCCACCAAATCAGAGTTTAGAGCAGCAAGTTGATAAGGTATTGAAGCTACAAAAATGTGAGCAAAGAGCTGTTTTTGAACAACATAGGAGAGCTGCAAAATCATCCACAAAAGGCAGCCATTGAGGTGACTTGGATCGCCACTATCTTCATCATATAGGAAAGAAAAAGGTATGCAACAATAAGGTGCAAAAGTTCATTAGTTGAGCTTTCATATTTGGTTTCTTATTAAGGTTTATCAAGCACCATTTTCAAAGGATCAAAGAGTTGCATAGAATAGTTTCATTTCAAGTCTTCAAAATAGTGCAGAAGTTATAGTTTACAAGGAGCAAACCTGCACATAGAAGAAAATAGAAGTTAGGTATATTTCGAGAGAAAGAAATGTATCAACATTCTATTGCTCATTCTAAAGAAAAGAAGACTATACTTGCATAATATAGAGTGCAAAGTATTACATTGAATAGCTTGGATTTATAAGTGAAGAATAACCAAGAAAGGAAGATATTGTCAAGAGTTAAAGGCAATATTCTATTTCAGCCAAACCAGTGATCAAAGGCAGGTTTATTGAGATCTCTTTTGAAGAAGTAAATGGTAGAATTTTGTGGCAAGGAATAGCCACCAAAAAGGATAGCAATACCTCCAAAATATGGAGAAGAAAAGCCAACATATTATAGTTAGGAAAAGAGCTTGAAAGGAAGAAGGAATTCCTAGTTTTTAAGTGCACATCTCCAAACGTATTTTGCGGACAGTCTTAGAGAAGATTAAAAACAATTTTCTGAGAGCAAGCTTGGACCAAACAATCAAACAACCTTATCATCAATTTGAAGCCCACATTTCGAGCAGAATAAAGATAACATTTACAAGCACAGGGGGGTAGTTGTAATTTATATTGGAGTCATTTAATGGAATTCATAGAAACTGGAAAATACAGGTTTCAAATTTCCTTCAAAAAGCAAAATCCATTGGATCCTAGATTTCTATTTCCACACGATCTCTTTTCTTTTATCCCATTCCTCTAGTTGAGTAGTAAGCCTAACCTTCTCACTTCAGATGTTAGTAGTGCCATCCATTTGTATTTGCTCATTTAGGTCCTCAAGTTTGGTTAGTATATTTCGTTTTCCTCCTTTATATCATCAAACTTCTCCCAGTTCCATATTCTCAATTTAGACTTGAGGTACTGAAGCCTCCTAATCTTCATACCATGCCTGGGTTTACCCACCTACCACCATTGTTGAATCTTATCTTGAAAACTACTATTTCGAAACCACATTAGTTGGAATCTAAAAGGAGCATGACTAGTTCTGGTCTTCCACACTTCCACCAACATTAACCAATGATCTGATCCTACATTAATCAATGTTTATTTATTCTCTTGGAATATATCCATTGCTCAAAAGCTCTTCTGATAGCAAAAACATGTCTAGTATTTCTAGAATGCATGTTGGGCCATGCCTTTAATTAGACGAGGTCATCATACCATTGTTTGGTTTGATATCTACTAGATGAAGAGATCTAATATGCTCCATCATGAGGTCAGTACTATTGTCTAGATTGTGATTTCCCCTATCTTCTCTTCCAATGAGAGGATGGTGTTGAAATCACCACCTATAAGCATCCAAGATTTGGAAAAATGATCAATAATATAAGCTACATTCCTCCATTGTTTTCATTTTTCATCCAAATAGATAGGAGATTATACATTAAGACATAACCAATGTTGAAAAGAATGTCTACTCTGGGTCAGTAAATCCATAATACCCCAACTTCCCATTGTTTGGTGTACCACTATCTCTTTCGGATCCCAAAGACAAGCCACTCCTCCAAAAGCTCCTTGGGAGCTTAGGGATTCCACCCTACACGTAGGCCAAATATTTTTGGAAAAAATATGCATCTCTTCTTTCGACACTTTCATTTCTTGGATGAAAACCATTTGTGGACGATGTTGTTGAATCATTTGTTTTACTTCATTATGCTTTATCGGGTTACCCTTAAGCCCTCAAATATTCCAAGTGATGCACTTCATCAAGCATAGGGACTAAAAATATGGGTAAGATCTTGACCTTACTCATTTCTATTAGCTTTGCAACTTCTTTCCCTATTTTATGTTGAGTAGTCTTCCTACCTGCTCTTTGGTATGTATCTAGCTTCATATTTTTACTAGATTCCTGACTCACTCCTATTAGTTTTAGAATGAACTCCAAACTTAGCATAGGTGAGAGTACTGCCATGGACTTGTTAGAAGATTCCTGGGTGCCACCTCCACTATTTATTCCTTTATGAGTTCCTCCATTTGATTGGTTAGAGTCATTGTCTTTCTCTTGATTTCTATTTTTCCTTTAGGATTTCTTCAACTTTTAGGGTGGGTTATCTTGTGGGCCACTCAGTAGATCTAGAATTGGTTCGATGTTGTGATTTATTGCTTCAACTATTAATTTCTTTCTTAGCGCTTGAAGAGGATTTTCTAGGATCTTCGTCTCCATGATGTTCTCCTCATCATCCATTGGGAGGTTAGCAAAATTATTAGTGTATATGACTACATGCTCTTTAGATGTTTGTTTTCTCTATATGTTCTTCTATTTAGGTAGCTCAAAACCACTAGGGGTCTTTTTCTCTTATGCCTTCTCTAGGATCCAATGTTTACAATCCCTAGCTAGATGACCATATTCATTATAAATCTTTCACTTGAAGTGTATGTTATCATAGTCCACATCTTATTCCTAGGACTTCAAATTAATCTTTTTCAGCAAGGGCTTGTCTAGGTTGATGAGAACACAAATTCTAGCATAGATAATTTGTTCAAATCGGTTTGTATTATATGTTGTCATCATATAAAATCTTTGAGTATTACCTATTTACATGAAGACAACTTGGTTCTAAAACTCTGCTATCAACACAAAAAGTATCATCCAGACTGGGGCTACTAAGGGCATTTCCTATTCTACCTTGAACTTGGTATGCCAAGGCTTCATGAAAAACCTTGTCCTGTGTAAAAACCAAGGACCCCCTTAAAAAAATTGTTATGTATCGTCTTCATTAGCAAAAAGAACTAAGAAATAACCATTGGGCTAAGCAAAAATATTTAACTCACCTCTAGTTCTCCATTATCTAGCAACCCACATCTTGAAGCAGGGAGGCCTAGATGAAGACCCAAGAATTGGCAGATTAATCTTCTATATTTCATAACATCTATCCTAGTTTATATGTCTAACATCTAAAGTTGAATTATAGGAGAGCCATTCGTTGCTTTCATGCACCTCAAGGTTGTTTTCCTAGGGTTCATTTTGGGCATTCTCAAAGGTCTATGAGAAATCCTAGTGTTAGTAATTGCAGTTGTTTTTGGTTGTCCTCTCAAGGCATCTTGGGAGGTCATATTTGGCAAATTTTCACTAGAATCTCTTTCCATACTAGAATCAGCCCATTTTCCTTACTACAATCAACAACATTGGCCCTTGCTTGATTACCTTCCACCCATCCAAGGTTATTTCCTTTTTTAAACATTTTCACTTGTTGTAATATAACCTTAGCTGCTTGTTTTAAAGTAGGTCCTCTGCCTCTTGTGCGTTTGCACCCTAGGTTCTACCCTTGTTTAAGATTGGATGTTGTGAACTTGAATAAATCTTTAAATTTCTCTTGCTGATGGGATTTTTTTTTTGGTAAATAAAAGTCGTCATTAATTACCGAGTTTTGTAGGTTAACCCAAAACCTAATCCCAAATCTAGCCTTATGCTGAGATTGTGGATCCTGGTCATCCTTAGAACATTCTTTTCAAAAATTGTGCTGGTTATCCTACAACACCTTACACTTACTGCAGAAAGATAGTTCAACATGACAATTAACATTACTTACAACGATAGCCGTTTGAGTTGACTTAGAGAAAAAACTCTATGCTTATCACGAAAAACTTGGGAAAAAAGCACCCTTCCACCTTTCTCCTTAATTAGTAGTGTGCTTTTCATGTCTAAGAATGTCTTCCACTTCACGTGGTACCCCTTGTGTCCACATCATCAAAATTCCCGCATCAATACCCACATTGGCTAATTTGTCAGCCACTTTGTTGGCCTCACGAAACACATGACGAATCCTCCTGTCCTGTCTTACCGTAAAACGGATCCTTGCCTCGCAGATGAAATGAGATTTGATCACTAACTTGTATTATCTATTACGCCTGCATTTGTTTATGGTTATTTTGGTCCTTCTTGGAGTCCACATCCTCTGACTTATGTTGCATGCCGGTCCTATTCCCATGGAATCCTCCTTCTTCCACCATCCAAATATTTATTGTTTCACTATCCAATGATCTCTATAAACTCTCAGCCAAGGGTCTCTAAAAACCCTTAACCAAGGATCTCTATAAACCCCCCTTTGATGTTTCAACTTACGTCTACACCTACATCTATGTTCTTTGAAAACTCTAGATCCCTTTGTATTTTTTAGATCACTGCTTCCCCGTTTTGGATAACTACCTAAAACTCAAATTTATTATTTTTAAAAGAAAGTATTTTTTATCATTTATTTCATTTAAAGAAAAATTATTATTTTAAAAAATATATTATGCATTTTTTTTAGTTTTACTATATAAATATGTAAGGTTATTTAATTTTTTTTAAAAACATTAACAACATTGCAATTGCAATATCAAATGAAATGAGCTCAAACAATTAAATTAGCAGCTTTTAATAAGCAGATTGAGTTTCAAATCTTGTCAAAGGATACATGTATAATTATCAAGTTGTTACAATAGTACTATGTGGTCATGATGTAATACGGGTAGGACCATTTCAATTTTATGTAACTAATTAAAGAAGCATTTCAATGGTTATACTTATTAGTAATTTTTATTTTGTCTTCCAATCATTTTAAAATTTACTGAGGATTTTGATATAAATTTATTAATAGATTAATGATATGATATTTTCATTATCAATAATCAAAAGTAAATATTTTTCAAGATAAAAATTTGATTGTAAGATACTTTGACAAGTTTAAATTAAATTAAATAATTGCACTTACTTGATTATAGAATATTTTTAAAGTGTTGGGTTTACTATAAATTATTAATATAAATATTTATGAAGCTATATTTAATATCATATTTAAAAGATAAACATACTAAAAGAAAGTAATTTTTTATCATTTATTTCATTTGAAGAAAATTTACTGTTCTTTTAAAATATTATTGTGCATTTTTAGTAGTTTGAGGATTTTGATATAAATTTATTAATAGATTAATGATATGAGATTTTCATTATCAATAATCAAAAGTAAATATTTTTCAAGATAAAAAGTTGATTGTAAGATACTTTGACAAGTTTAAATTAAATTAAATAATTGCACTTACTTGATTATAGAATATTTTTAAAGTGTTGGGTTTACTATAAATTATTAATATAAATATTTATGAAGCTATATTTAATATCATATTTAAAAGATAAACTTTCTAAAAGAAAGTAAATTTTTATCATTTATTTCATTTGAAGAAAATTTATTATTCTTTTAAAATATTATTGTGCATTTTTAGTAGTTTTATTATATAAATATGTGAGTTTATTTTTAATTTTTTTAAAAAAATTAGCAACATTGCAATTGTAATATCAAATGAAATGAGCTCAAACAACTAAATTAACATAGTTTTCGAGAAGGAGATTGAAGTTCAAATCTTGTCGAACGATACATGTATAATTATCAAGTTGTTGTAATACCACTATGTGGTCATGATGTAATCAAGGTGGGATCATTTCAATCTCATGCAATCAATTAAAATAACATTGTAGTGGTTATGCTTCTTAGTAGTTTTTTCATTGTTCAATGATTAAAAATTCTATATATGATTTTGATATAATTTGTTAATAGATTAATGATATGCGTTTTTCATTATCAACCATCAAAAGTAAAGATTTTTCAGTTAAAACTAAAAAAGTTGATTGCAAGATAAATATGTTAATAGATTAATGATATGATATTTTCATTATCAATCATCAAAAGTAAATATTTTTCAAGATAATACTAAAAAAGTTGATTGCAAGATACTTTGACAAGTTTTACCTTGAAAAATATTTATTTATGTGAATATACTTTTCAATAAGATCTTATCAAAGTTGTTAAAAAATGTAAATTATTTCATGTTGTATTATGTAACTAATTTGATGTCTTGATTTGAGTATCAATTAGGAGCAAGCCTAACCTTTTTTTGTTTTAGAAAGCAAGCAAGTGTTACAAGTGCAAGCAGAAATCAAGTATGAGCAAGGAACAAACATCACCTTTTCTTGTTCAAAATATTTGAGAAACACAAAAAATAAAGGATTCTTATGAGGAAATCTAGGTAGCATGGCAAGAAAGTCCTTTTTGAAAGTCCTAACTAGAAGTAAGAATGCCATAGCTAGAAGTATGGATATCCTAGTTGTAGACAAAAGGAAGGTCAAATTTATGGTAAACCCTATTGAGGTAGCAAATGTTACAATATAAGTGATTATCAAGGATGAGATGATCAAGCATGACATAATAATTCTTAAAAGTAGAAGGTTAATATGTATGTTTCATGGATATTGACTAGGTTTACTAAAGATTTATAACTAGATTGAGTTCAAAAGTGGATTGAATTTATATTACTCTATGATTTTTCTTTTGAAAATATTTTTCCTTGTCATATTATCTAGTTCAAAAATCATAGATAAAAAATGGGTTATGTCCTATGGTTTAGGGGAGAAATACATTATATTGATGACTATAAAGTGAAAATTTTATTTTTGGAGGTAAAAACTATTAAAAGGTTTTTGGTGTGGGTTAAATTTTTTGGACTTCCATATCAAGTTATCAATAAGAAGGTTTTAAAGAATATTGACAATACTCTAGGGGATTTCATCTAGGAGGGATCAACTTCTAAGGAGCAAAGGCACGTTCCATATACCTAGTGTTACCATGAATATTTCAAAACCTTTGCCACAATCCCTTATGATTAAATTTGGATCAAAAGAATAGGATGAACAAGTGGATTATGAAAATATTGCATTCTTATGCTACACATGTTATGAGATTTAAAACATGGTAAGAATTTGCGAAGTGAAAATATTGGAGAAAGAGGAAAAAATGGACATGAGGCAAAATTTAATATGAAGTAAGGAGATCATACCATAGTAGAAGATGGATCAAAAGGGTTTTCCACTCCCAAAAAAGTGGCAAAGAAAGCCCCTCAAGATCATCAAATGGTAAAGGTATTATGGTTTAATTAGATCAACCATTAGAAGAAACAAAGAAGGACACAAGGGGTGCAAAATTATAATGTGCAAGTTCAATTTTAAAAGAAATTAAAGGTGCAAAGGAATATGGAGACACTAAATTTAAAGAAAAGGAGGTGAAATTGATTGAGGTTAATCCAAGTAAATCATCTTCATTTTTCTCAAGTACTATAAAATCCTCTCCTTGCAATTAAAAAAAGTAGTGTAAAGCGTATCCATTGCATTTTAGGGTTTCAAGAGTTGCATAATGAAGAAATGAATATGGAGGATATCCATTGAAATTTAGGGTTTTCATGGTTGCATAAGAAAATGATTCTATGGAGGATTATTCTTGCACTTTAAGGTTTCTACAACAATATTTAGGGTGTTCAAAGCAACATAAGAAAGTAATTACTATGGAGGATCATCCTCATACTTTAGGGTTTCTAGGGCAATATAAATAAGAAAGTGTTTGTGAGATTATTCCTTGCACTTCAAATTCTCTAGGGCATCATAAACCTTTAGAAGATAAGTCTCATTGTAAACAATATAGAAATAAGAAGAGATTAATAAAAATGAAAGTTTTGGTGAGAATGGAAAAGGAGAGGAGGACCCCCAAATCAATAACAAAGAGAAAGAGAAAATTAGAGGGATATCAACTTGAGAAATAAGAAATAGATATTACAAGTGTTAACTTGAAGTGTGGCTAATCCCTTAGATAAAAAAAAATGATAATAAAATGGTTTTGTGGAATATTAGGGGTATGAATAAGTCCCCTAAAAAAGAGTTACTAAGGAATTAAGAGATTGTTATAGTCTTGAGTTTATTTTAATATAAGAAATAGAATTATGTAGTGAGGAATATAAGGATGTATTAAAAAAAATTTGGAAGATAAGGGATTGTCTGATAATTTTTTATATAGAATCTTTCAGAGATATTACAATAATATGGGACAAATACAAATGGGATAGACACTTACTAGAAGTAAAAAGTAGTTGGATCGCTAGTATTTTTTGTAGGAAAAAAGAAAATATCAAACTTGGGGTTATAAATATATGTTATGCTTCAACTATAGTTGCTCCTTGTTAGAAGAGTTATTACATTAAGATACAAGTCAAAGTTAGCTAGGTAGTTTAAACTACTCACGTAGATATGACTCTTATGATTTCCATATTTAAGAAATCACAAGGAATATAATGCTCTATTCTAGGAAACAAGCTATGTATTTATATGTATTTGTATAATGGAAATAATTCATGGAATTGTAACAAATTAATATGTAAATCAAGGCTTATAATATATCAAATAACATTCATTAATAAACAACAATATGAATGTAATAACCTGAATCATACATGTACAAAGCATGTAGCACAACTTACAATATTAATTGCTCAAAATGTATGCAATCTTTATTACTCCTATTTCAACACTTGATACTTGGATATTACACTTGATACAATACTTAATGCAATACTTGATATAAATCTTGATGTGATACTTGATGTGACTCTATGGAGTACTATATAGCCATAGTAGAATGACTCTTTGGATATTTGACTATTCCTTTCCATATATCAAGTCTCATGACTCTTGGCTTCTCTACTTGACACTTGCATACACATGACTCTATCTTGTATGCACACCTAGACATGACTCTTCACTTTGCACACTCTAATCTAAATACACTTGTGCACACTTACATATAAGATACTTGTGCATTTTCTACCCATACACATTTACATAACACTTGTGCATTTGTTATAAATGTCCCTAATCATCAATTCAATATGATGATGTGATATTGTGGGGTGCCTAAGGGCACCTACGTCTTCCTATTTTGTTTATCTATATTATTCTATTGTATATTTGATCTCTTATTTTGCTCTTCTATTATATTACATCTCATTATGATGAATGCTATACTTTAGAATGTTTATGGAAAATATTGTGAAATCTAACACCTAAATATTTTAAATTAATAAAGGATTTTCTTGATTTCTCAATTCAAATAGCCATTGGGATGTTATTCCTTAATTTTTCAATACATATGAGATAATAGATGCATTGGGTAAACCCATATAACACAAATATTGGACATATTTTTGTTATCTAATACATGGTTACAAACAAAGTATACCATCTCATTAGGTATTTTGTTATGAGTAAGTTCTAAACATAAATCCATTCTCTTAAGATATGATCTCCTAAATATGATATGATCTACTCAATACTAGTTATCTAAAGCTACTTTAATTTAGTTTATGTGGTCCCAAGACCCTATTTTTTCTAGATGGTTATGCTATGGTAGGATGAAGCAAAGTTTAAAGGATCATATGTACAAGTTTGTTAAAATAATTAAGCAACTTAAGGGGTAAATGAAGATTTGGAAATCCAAATCCTTTTGTAACATATTTAAAACAAAAGAGGAAATTAAATTCAAGCTCAATAATGTACAAGAGAGTAGAATTAAATAGAATGGATACACTACTTATTTAAAAAAAATCACTTTCTAATTACCATTATGTATTGAAAAATAGAGAGCCATATTGGTCCTAAAATCTAGGGACAAATAACTTAAGGGGATAGAGATGCTAAATTTTTTCTTGTTATTGCTAAAATAAAATTTTCTTTTCATCGAATCAAAATATTTCAATGTCAAATGGATGAAATATTGAGAAAGAAGAAGATATTAGGAAGCAGTTAATTATTTCAAAGATATTCTATCAAAATATGGGCAAGACAAGAAATATTAAGGTAAGATTTTGCAAACATTCCATAAATTATCATACAAAGACAAAATGAAAGTTTGATGAGGAAGATCTACATAGAGGAGCTACTTGATTGATTTCCTATAATATTCTTTCAAATTCTTTAGGTTTTTGTTAAAGAATGACATGTTGGTTGTGATTGAAGAGGCCAAGAAAAAGAAGACTATAATAATTAAGATGAATACCATATTTATTGCATTGGTTCCCAAGAAAGGTGAAACAAAATATTTTAATAGTTTTAATTTAATAAGTCTTTGTAATATGATTCATAAGACAATTTTAAAACTTATGATAATAGATTGAAAAATATTTTAGATGATGTTATTTTAGAGGAATGATGTGGTTTTGTTCATAGTAAACAAATTTTAAATGGTATAATAATTGTAGAAGAGGATATACATTCTCTTCATTCCACAAAAAAATCAAGTATGCTTGTAATATTAGATATAAACAAAGCATATGATAGGGTTTGTTAGATTTTTCTACATGATATTATGAAAAAATAGTTTTCAAGGCTGGTGTGAATGAATTAAATATTGTTATAGCACTTCAATATATTCCATTTTGATCAATGGATCCCCTCTTGGATCTTTATATAATCCATGGACTTCACCAGGGTGATCCACTATCTCCTTATCTATTTATTATTCTTGTTGAGTCATTAGAGAGAGGTTTCTCAAAGGTAAAAATGGAAGGACAAATAAAAGGTATTCAAGTTGTAACAAATGGCTCCTTCAAATATCACCTCCAATTTGGTGATGATACTTTTATTTTGTGTCATCCCTTAGTCAGTGAGGCCATGGAGTTTAAATCAACTATATCATATTGTTTCCTAGACAAATAATTAATACACTAAAACCCATGATCTATCTCATTAACACCACCTTATATTTACAACGGATTACTATGGATAATTTAGGGTTTAAAACTGAAAATTTATCATCATCATATTTTGGTTTGATAAAGGAAATTAGGAGTCGTGGGACTTAATTTTGAATAGAATAAAATCTTGTATGGTAGGTTGGAAATGTAGGTTCTTAATCAGGATATAACTCATAAAAACTACATTGCAATACATCCCTACATATGATGTCAATTTCAAAGTTATTAGTAGGCATAACATCCAAATTTGATAAAATTCAAGAAGATTTTCATTGGCAAGGATGTAAAGGAAAAATTTAGGTTTCCTCTTTGTAAGTGAGATAGAGTTTGTAAAGGAAAAAATATCAAAGGGGTAGGCTTACAAAAGTGTAAACTTATGAGTTTGGAATTATGGAAAAAACTTAGATGAAGATTATTCAAAGATCAAGGAAAGAGTTGGATAAAAATATTACTTCAAAAATATATAGATTCTCTTGATGCAATAAAAATGTTAAGGAAATAAATCCTACATAGAGGATTGACAACTTGAAAATTTATATCATATAGTTTATAAGATTGATTAATAAACATATTAGATGGTTAGTCAATGAGAAGAATTCTACAAATTTTTGGTCCAATGCTTGGTTGAAGCCTTATCCTCTTATTTTTATCCAAAATGACAATTGCATAGCTTGAGCATGTTTAGCTGATAAAGGTTCAAGGTTAAAAATTATCCAAGTGTGAGCTATAACTCTAGAAAATGAATTTTTATTAACAACCTTAAACAAATATGAACTTAAAAATATGCTTTAAGAGTTCTGTTTGCCTATTTCTATGTAGAAGGATGAATTGGTTTAAAATATATGAAAATATGATGGATACTTGATCAATTTGGGATATAAGGATTTACAACAATTAAAATTTTCTACTCCCAATGATTTTCTCAAAGAGTTTTTGGGTTAGTTGAGACCCTTCCTAAGGCCTCAACATCTCTTTGGTTAACAATCCAAAGTAAGATTCTTATAGGAGAGATACTGTAAAGAAGAGGATATCATGGACCTTTTAGGTGTGTCTTGTGTGAGAAGGATCTAGAAACATCAATTTAAATACTTCTTCATTGACCTTTACACAAATTGGAGCTACATTTTAAGAATATGAGAATATATTGGGTAGCTCCATCAAAATTGAAAGAGTTGATGAAATATTGGATTAATTGTTTTGAAGCTTAAGCATTATGCATTATGTGGAGGACTGATCTTGTCACAATTTGTTGTAATTTATGGTTTAAAAGGAATAATAATATTTTAAAAAGTAAATCTCAATCAAAACCAAGTTTGGAATCATATTGTCACCTCTCTTGGTGAATGTTTACAACATGGTGACCATCATGGAAGGTCTCAAATGTGGAAAAGAGGTGGTAGCCTCTCGGTTAACGATTTAAATATACATGAAAATATTATATGTAATAATAGAGTTAAAAACAAAGTATCTGCTTTGACCTACGGTAAAATGAAAATATTCAAAAGTTGGGCTTACAAAAAATAATTCTAATGGTGCTTCTAAGGAAAATATAGAAAAATATAGAGGACGTGACATTTTTTAAAATAATGAAGGCTAAATTATTCTTATTTAGATCATATGTGTGGGATGCCAAAAGGTGCATGAGGGTGTTGGACCCGAATGCATTCCCTCAAGGGTCATCCATACTTGGGCAAGAGAGCACTATTGCTAACCCATCGCTGGGATTGCACTTTTATGTGCAACATTTTATCTTTGGTGGAAACGATTTGGGTTCACCAATGATTTATATATTCCCTAATCTAGTTTGTTATGTTATATTTAGCAGGATACCTAGATTTCAATCTATAATAGGAAACTAATGCAAGGTATGGTGATGCAATGCAATATGAGTACAAATGTAGAATACAAATGCTATCTTATATACAATTTAGCTTTTTGATAAGTGCTATCTATGCTATAAAAGTGAAAAATTTTATTTTCTTTTGAAATTAAGGGTACAAGGAGGATGCAAAATATAATTAATCCTAGATGCAACTCCTATATGCAATTCTGGTTAAATGCCTAAAAAATTAAAGCAAACAACTATACTAAAGTTCTTTTAGTTTTTCCTTATATTTGTGTTGAAAAGATGAATGGAAAGTAAACAATAAGCAAACAACCTATGCTACACAATAAAAGTTGGAGGATCATAGGTACTTACTTATTCTTATGTTTAGAGTGAATACACCATCTGTATGTGAATCCGTTGCTTGAATGAATATGTCACTTGAAAATCTTGTAGCTTGTGGATTTGTAAAAAACTATAAAACAAATAGAAAAAAGGAAGATTATGATTTGGAGGCCTACCAAATAGAAATAAGTTTGAAACTTCACGATTGACACAATCACGCTCCTTGTTTATGAATAAAATTAAAATAATTTACCTTGGATATCGATGTTATATGGTCTATAATGAATATGATAGCTATAAGTTTTTTAGATGGTGGATTCATTAATACGATAGAACTAAATTGATAATAGATAAATCAAAATATAAATATTAAGTATACCATTAAGATGATGCATAGAGATGGGTCTGGCTAGGCTGGATGTTAAAATTATTGGCTGAGACTTCTCAAATGTATACGCCACTTGTATTAGTCACAAATAGCATATTCACTTGCAAGACTAAGAAAAAGCATAATAATACTAATCCTATAAAAATAAAGATGTAAATATCTATAGCGAATAAATCACCTAAATTAGATATAGGAGGTAGATTCATTTAAGCCAACAAAAAAACAAAAAGTCTAGCTATAGGGGGGATTGTGAATGTCTTCTAGTGGTGCTATAGGTATCCTAATGACTATCCTCTATCCTATAGACCTCCTGGTATGCCTATAAATTTGAAAAGGAAGAAATATTTGACAACATAATGGTAGTTAGATTTGGATAGGGGAAATACAAGGATGCATGCAACATAATGAAATTATGCAATCATTTTAAAAAAGGTTAAGCAAAGTAACAATGCTTAAAAAAGATATCACTTGGTGTCAAATACGAGATGCCCCCTTTCCTTCCTCTGAACCCCAAATTATTTTGACTTCGTAAGAGAATTTTGACAACACTTCATTATGCTTGAATTGGTTTAGATTTTAGTAGAGTTTTGACACTAAAATTGAATTGTCCTTAATGCCAACCCAAGGGGCCAATTTATAAAAATTGGCCCTCCTTAGGTTTCCCAAGTGGGAGGTGCAAGGTGGCTAGCATGCAAACTGGTGGTAGGGCTAATTATCTATTAATTATAGCCTACAATCAACTGTTCTTTAATTTAGGTTCACTTTTGGGCAAGTGGGGAGAGTAGAAGGAAATTCACCACTTTCCTCCCTACCTATTGATTGCCTATGGTGATAGAAGGGTGAATAGGTAAAATTTGTACCCTATATTACTATTACAAGCACAATTTAAGCTTTCATTTTTTGGATGTGAATATATCACCTATACAAATATGTCTTCAAGTGTATTTACAACTTGGCATATTTGTAAATTTAACTGTTAAAGGTAAAATCTAACAGAGGGCTAGGGATTTTGAAGTGGTTGTGAATATGCCAAATAGAAAGCATATTCATTTTCTAGTGAATTCACTTTGAGGTGATGAATTTTCTACTATAGGATTTTATTTGCAAATTTTGAAGTTGAGTTAATTGTTATGGTTAATTTATCCTTTTGTGAGTTTGCATCAAGGATCGGTGTAAAAGATGTGGTTTAATTTTAGGTATCTATATTTACCCTCTTTTTGATGCATTTAAAACTTTAATAAATATGCCAAAAATAACTATGGATGCCTTCAATTTTTAGAGAGACACGATGACCATAATTTGATTAATCAATATTGGATAAAATATATCACGAAATTATTTGCAAGAGAAGCATTTTTTTTGGGGATTTTATTGGATAATTTTATTATTAAGATCAATGAAAGGTTTAAAATTGAATCTTACCCCTATCCTAGGTGCCCCCTTGAGGTCTTGAGGGAAAATTGAGGTCTCGAAGGAGCTCAAATGGGCTAGGTAAGAAGTGAGTGGTGAAAATTTTACTTGGATTGAAGTAAAATAGGGAAAAGGAAATAGGTAGAATTCATTTTCATTATGCATGAGAGAGGAAAAGAGGTTTGGAGAAAAATATAGGGTTTTACAAAATGACACAATAGGGATGTCTAATTCATAGACTAGACTTATTATGCGGTGGAGTAGGCCCAGGTGGGGCCTAGGGATAGGTATGGTATTTTTTTATTCATTATTTTTTTATTTTTTGCTTTTTAAGTTTGGGATGTCATGGTCAACATATTCGCTCTATGCATTACAAATACTCCATCTCATAAAACACTAATAAAGTGGTGTATTTAATATTTTATAGGTCGATGAATTCATTTTTTGTCGATAAATTAGCTACTTGGTGAATTCACATTTAGCCAACAAATTCATATTTTTCCAATGAATTTGCTACTCAACAAATTTATGTTTTGAAAACTTGATTGATTTTTATAGAAAAATATAACTTTATTGTTGCTTTTCTTGGGTGTAGGTATTAGATGCCCTGGAGTGTTGAGAGCGACACCCACACATTTTATGGTCGACGATGGCAGCTATGACACCAAAAAACTGAGATGTCTTAGATGTAGTGGGTCTAGGATATCTAGCGATGATGCCATCTATTATGTTCGATCATGCACTTTTGATAGATTTTATAGAGAGATGGCATTCATAGTGTGCTATGTTCCTTTTGCTAATGGGAGAGATGATAGTGATGTTGGAGGACACCTAGAGGATATTATGGGTACCTATTCAAGGTGTCGAGCTACAAATGAGTTATAATCAAGCTCAAGCCATCTTAGGATTGACCCATGGCTTATAGTTTGAGATAAGATAGTATGGCTTTGAAATCAATATCATGTATCAAGTGGGACTACTAGATCAGATTACAACATAATTATGTGCTATGGTTTTCGGCTTGTTGGTTAGGGATAGCAATAAGAGGTTACTGCATTAGGGATTGTTTGATATTATCACTTGTATGAGAGATAAGCAAGTATAGTTACTTGGGTCATTCTATAAAAGCTATGTAAAATTCTCCATATTATTACCTATAAGGATGGAAAGCATTTAGTTTGTTGCACTCTCTTGCATATTTGGGCATGGGAGCATATAAACATCAATCAATTGGTTGGGCTACCCATATACTAGTTTATCCATAGGTGTTAGCTAGTTTTAGATGGGATCGTTCCCATGAGATTGGTAGGAGGGATTTTAGAGGAGTTATGATGGAAACTTGATGGGTTATTGATGACCTACAACTAAACTAGATAGTATGGAACCCCTAGAGAGACCATACAATATAGGCTAAGGATGGTGTCTATTTAGCTAGGGTATGATGAAATAGATGGCTATGAGTATCACATAGAGAGTTTGAGCTCTATCATCCATTTAAGGTTTTGAGGTAATTTGGCCTTGTTTAGGGGATCCCAATTATGAAAGAGTTTTGGTTCCATCAAGTTACCTAGGAGAGACGAAGAGGATTTGGTGACCTTATAGATTCTAAGAGTTTTGTTGAGGAGGATATGAACAATTATCCTATTGTAGATTTAGGGATTGATGATGTGGGGATTAATTTAGGCTATCTCTAGTGTTATCATCAGATTTATCTTGCATGGGTTACACCTATGATGAGACATCCATGGATAGGTCCAAGGTTAAGCAATATGACTTGCCATCATATCTAGATGATACATGAATGATTATAATAGAGACCAAGAGATGTATCTACACCATGGCAAGCATTGATTATGCCTTTGCTAGCTATAGAGCATGATACTGGAGTAGGTACTATTGGGAAAATAGAGAAGACATCCCAATAGGAAAGGGATGCTATGATGATAAATATGGTGCTACTATAGGAATAACTAGACTAGGCATTGAAAACACAAGATACAACTCTCATGGAGAGAAATCAAGATATATTAGAGAGAGATCAAGTCTATATGGAGAGGGTTTAGATGAGAAATGAGCATGATGATGTTATAGCTAGAGCTACTATAGTTGGGGCTAGGAGTAATGATGCAACTATTTGGGGTTTATTCAATTAGATGACTACTCTTTAGTCTCAGTACACTACAAAGATGGTAATGAGTATGCACTATAGATCAATTTACTACACAGTCATTCCTTCAGATCAGAGTTAGCCTTCTCCTTTTAGGATATGATATCATTCATGTTCTAGGATGAGATCGATGACATGGCCATCACAACAATATATTCAGTTTCCTCCTCAGCCTATTGAGGGCAGGTTAAAGACCTAGGGTCTGTTGTATAGTGATTGGGCTTTTGTGAGTGATATGAGAGAATCATTTTTTTATGATATGCCTCATTCGACTAATAGGATATGAGTGTACCAATTTTGATATATTGTGGTACACCAAGTTTATTTGAGATTAGATGTCATATATTCATTAGTTCATGATTGTGTTTATATGATGTTGAGTTGATGTGATGTGAAAATTGATCTAAATTGAATGGATCAGCAAATGGATAGTATGATGCATTGATGATATTATACAATGGATATTGTATGTCTAGATGAGTAGGAACTTGATTTTAGAGTTGTTTTAAAATTTTTACCAAATTATATTTTGCTTTGAAAAATTCAATGTATTGAAAGTGTGATAAGAATTTGAAATAATTTCACAAGCAATTTATTATCAAGTGACAATGTGGAAGATAGGTATGATATGTTGAATTCCGATGAAGAAGTATAACATTAATTTAAAAAATAATGGATATGTGAAAACAAGATTTTGAAAGGCTTTGAGGAACCATATTGATGTTACAATTTAGTTCAAAATAAATTCAATAAAATTGAAATATGACTTGATTTTTGAGTTTCAAGAGGAGAGTTATGTTAAATGATGTTAAAAAATACTCTTGGTATGATTTTTCATGAATTAGATAAGAAAGAAGTATTTTCCACAAATTTATTTTGTTTGTGAAAAATAAAGGGTTAGGACCAACATCCTATCATGAGCTAAAATTAAAACTTCTTTGGAAACTAACTATTATATATTATATATATCAATTTGGAAGACTAATTGAATAGCACTTTGTAAATTGATTTATTTATGTTGTCAATAGACCCTAAGCAATGGCCTCTTAGCTTGATAAATGGACAAGCGCTTAGCATTTTTAGGCAGTCCATACCATAGGATAAGTTATGTCTTGTAAAATATTTTTTGTTTGTTGCTAAGTAGTGGGTCTTCTAGCCTGATTATTTGACAAGTGCTTAAGAAAATGGTTGCTTTTGTATAATGTTTATGCCTTTTTGATGTTTGGATAGTCGATGTCCAAATATAATACAATGCTTGTGGATAATTTATGTCCCTATAATACAAATATTTTGGATAATTTATGTTCATATGATATAGTACTTTGGATAGTCTATGTCCTCATGATATAGTGCTTTGGATAGTCTATATCCATATGATATAGAGCTTTGGACAATCTATGTCCATATGATATAGTGCTATGGACAGTCTATGTCCATATGATATAATGTTTTCATTTCTGTTGGATTTGGACAATTTATGTCCTTATTACTGATGTTTATGTCCCTGGTTTAAGGGATTATTTATATGATAGGTTTAGTGCTAAAATGTAAGTAGGAGAACTTGCCATAGTTGACATTGATGTCATAGGAGTTTTTTCATTTGACTTGTTTTTATGAGTTATGTTGACTTTTTTTTTTCAGGAAGTGAACTTATCTTGTTTATCCCTCTATAAACTAATAAGATATAAATATAAGATATTTGTAGTGTTTTAGGTGTTTATTAGATCTCATAAGGAAATAAAGTATGCTCCATTCATCACTTGGTGGGCAGTAATACGAGGCCTAAAATTAGGCATTTTGAGAATTTATCACAGGTTTGGAGGAATATAAAAGTAATCTATTTCTACAACTTAGGGATTGGTATCATTTGAAAAGTAGGAGATAGTTTTTGAATTAAACTAATTTCTTGTTCATTTATTGTTTGATGCATATATGAACCAATTCATGGAGCAAAAAACTACTATAAGTATTCAAATATGAAAATTAATGTACATTTTGTTTATTTGTCACTAGCATTTATGACCCAAGGTCTGTAATGGTATGTATAGCTTGGATGCTCTATTGCATCCCAATGATCGTCTATCCAATTCCCTCTCATGGCAACTCTTTCAGTTAGTATAACAATATTGTGTTTTAGTAAATGTTGAGGAATATTACATTATTTGTTACATGCAAATGAACCCCCATGGTATACATGTAAATATGTAATATATTATGGTTGAGTCTATAGTTTAGATGAGTGATTTATAATTCTCTTTTTATGTAAGTATCAATGTGCAAGAAATGCACAACTATCATGTAAGAGTGTAATGTGTAGAAAATACACAAGTTGAAGAACACAAGCTTATACTGAGAGGGGGGTGAATAGTATAAGACCACTTTTTAACTTTTTCATTTTACTTCAGAAATCAATGTAATGAACCAATAGAAAAATCAAAGTAGTAATCAAACCAGTGTACAAGTCATCACACAATTGAGACACCAATATAACGTGTTTCACCCAAGGTGGGCTACTCCACAGAGAAAATATTTCACTAAATTTTCTCAATAAAATCCTTTGGGAATCCTTCCCAATTACAATATTTATGGAGTTCGTGTCCAAAGGAGAATCCTTCCCCTAATAAAATATTTATGAGCCTCCTACCCAAAGGAGATGTCCTATCCCCCAAAGAAGTATTTATGAGCCTCCTCCCCAAAGGAGATGTCCTATCCCCAAAAGCTCTGGAAATGATACTTCAGAAGATCATTGCCTCTTCTATCGCTAGCAAGTGGAACTCCTTTCCATAGAAGACGTCTTGTCCTCCTTGCTTTGGCTCTAGAGACTTCTTTCCTCACTGATCACCTCCATAGTTGCTCATCAACACCTATACTAAACACAGTCAGTTGGTCCAACATAAGTCCTCTCAAACTCTGTCACAAATCTACACCAAACTCAATCCTCTGGTCCAACACAAATCAACTCTCAAATATATATTAGATATGTCCCAATATTAATACAAAATCTTGAACAAATCAATCATAACTACTCACAAGTCTTCACCAAGACTTCATCAAATCTGTCCACAAGTTCTTCAACAAGAACCTGTCCAAATCAGTCCACAAGTTCTCCACAAGAACCTGTCCAAATAAGTCCACAAGTTCTCCACAAGAACCTGTCCAAATCAGTCCACAAGTTCTCCACAAGAACCTGTCCAAATTTGTCCTAGCAAGCTCACCAAGAACTTGCCCAAATCAGCTCAAGCAAGTTTACCAAGAAACTTGCCCAATGTGAACACACAAAGAGAATTGTTAGAGATCCAATGTGTTTCATCCAATCATATCAAATCAATCTCATAGAATAATAAAGAGAATTATTAGAGACTCAATATGTTCTATCCTTCAACTCTCAATCTCAACTCAAATCAATCTCATAGAAACATAAAGAGAATTTTTAGAGACTCAATATGTTCTATCCTTCAACTCTCAATATCAACTCAAATCAATCTCATAGAAGCATAAAGAGAATTGTTAGAGACACAATATGTTCTATCCTTCAACTTTTAATCTCAACTCAAATCAATCTCATAGAAGCATAAAGAGAATTTTTAGAGACTCAATATGTTCTATCCTTCAACTTTCAATCTCAACTCAAACCAATATCATAGGAGCATAAAGAGAATTTTTAGAGACTCAATATGTTCTATCCTTCAAATTTCAATCTCAACTCAAATCAATCTCATATGAGCATAAAGAGAATTGTTAGAGACTCAATATGTTCTATCCTTCAACTAAAAAACAAACTCTTTCTCAAATCATAATAAAGATAGAAGTAGTATACTTTCACAAAATCTTGAACCACAACCCAACAATTTTCAATAATGCAATATCAAGGAATCAACTCCTCCAACATAGAACCATAACTTGCTATCAAACCCTAGCTAAGTTAGTTTTCAAGAACTCAAAGCAATATCTCTCTAAGAATCAAAAAGGGGTTCAAGATATTTCCAACTTCTCTCAAATGGGAATGCTCAACTTAACCACACAACCAAGTTTATCAAGCAAAGTACAACTTGATAAAATCAAATCTCGAAGGAGCAAGCCCAACTCATGTATCAAATAAGGCATAACTTGATCAAATCAATCTCAATCAAAGCAATCTCAAAACCAAACTCTCAACAACCAAACAACTCAATTAGGGTTTCAACAACTTATAGCAATGGCATAAGCTTCTCACTCAAAAACCCTAAAGTAAACTTCAAATGCTTCCACTCTCATAAACCAGAATTATGCAATAACTCATAAAATCATCATGATATCATAATGCATAATCAATACTTCCACTTTCAGAAAATAATATCCACTCCAAATAAGGATAATTAATTTAATCCTTTTCACTCCAAACTTATTTTTAGAAAACCATAAATCAATAATAACCATGGAAGAATGTACCCATACCTTTACTTTGATGAAGAAGGAGAACTAAAAATCTGTCACAACATTAACTCTCAATTTGCCACAAATTAGAGTTAGCAACAATGGAATAATGCACAATGATAGGAGTCCTAATAACACCTTATCACTCCAACTCATAAATAATAAAAAATCACAAATATACATATCAACAATATTTCTTTACACCTTATAAATCCTACTTAATATATCACAAAATAACTTCAACCTCAAAAATAATTACAAAAGAATATCCACTCAATAAATCCAAAGGCTTTCTAACCCCAATATGCAATTAAGCACAATTATTCCTTAAATCCTTATAACTCCTAAAATACATTTACTTCTAAATACATTTACCATATAAACATTAAGCATCAGTAATAACAATGTCAAAGCAATATTTCTATTTAACCTTATGCCTCCATCCAATTACCAACAATAATTGCCAAGTCAAATCAAATATTCCATGTTATCAACAAAAGATTTACCTTGGCCAAAAATCAATTCTCCAACCTTAGGAGAAGTGTGGAGACACCAAAATAAGCGCTAAAGTGCTTCCTCATCCAAACTCATGGTCCAAAGAAACTGCTGTACCACGTGCACAATAATCCGTGACCAAAAAAAAAACATGCCTGATGCGAATCGATATCGACACCTCTGCCTAGCAAGCATCTTCGCTCCACTGCCTCCGCCATTGGAGCATAAGTGCCCAACAAAACTCTCAAGTGCCACTCATCGTTTTACCTTCCCTTTGCTCATAGAGATTAAAGACAAACAAATTTGTCTTCCTCATAGGCATACAAAATTGAAACTTAAACACAGAGCAATACGAAACTCCAAAATCATAGAGTAATCTAAAATCGAAGGTCACAGAGCAATACAAATTCAAAGGTAATCATGCAAATTAGAGGTGCATTGAACCTTAGGAATTAATGCCTTTTAATAGTCTTTTGCATCCCATGTAAGTTGACGTCGGTGCTCCTTCCAAAAAAATGACGTCGATGAGGTAATTATTTTACATGAGTGCCACTAAGGGGCTAGAAACCCTTTCAATAATAATTATTAAATTAATAATTATTATTTTATTAATAATAAACTTAACTTAAAACCTTTTCAAAGGTTTGAGTTAATTTATTTATTAATAATAAAAATGGACTTTTAAGGTTTTTTCAAGGAGCAAAACCTTTTCATTAATTCAAGATGGTTTTAATAAAAACCCTTAATGAGTCCATATGGTTTTAAGAAAAACCTTTAATCTTGTCACCATGGTTTTAATAAAAAAAATTAAACAAACATCATGGAACTTTCAAGATCTTTTTGGCACAAAAATATTTTTGACATCAACACAAATTCCTTTTGACATCAACACAAACTCCTTTTGACATCAATGACAACTCACAAACATGAAGCTATGAAACATACCCAAAATTGCCAACACAAGTGTCATGTAAGATAGGGTGCAAGTGTGTATTGAGAGAATGTACACAAGTGTCTTGTAAGTTTCCAAATATGTAAAGTGAGGATGTGCATAAATGTCTTGCATTAGGAGTGCATGTAGGAGAGTAGGTGTCATGTAGAAGTATGAAAGTGTCATAGAGTTAAGTATGCATGTAAGAAAAAAGTGAAGATTCTAGTATACGAGTGTTAAGATGATAAGCCAAAGGTCATGTGAGTTGTTATATGGAGAGAAATAGTCAAGTATGTGAAGAGTTACATTACTATGTCTATATTATGAAGATAAAGCTCCATACAATGTAACACAAGAAAATACAAACAAGGAGGTGTGAAATAAGCATTGATAATAAAGCTTGTATATAGATTTTGAGCAATTAATATTGTAAGTTTTATTCATGCTTGTTCATGAATGATTTTGGCCATTTTACATTCATATTTTATATTATAAGTGAATGTTATTTCATTATTATATTGGCCTAGATATATATTTAATTGCTCATATATATTATTCTACTCTTCATTATTGATATTTTAACCTTTAATATTTATAGGGATTAATCCTTATTCACATGGATCGCATTTAATGCTTACAAAGATTGGTGCATTAAATGTCATTTTTGTACAGGTAGACATGCCTATATTTTTGGTTTGTATGCAATCTTCAATTTTCGATCATGCTTATTCTTGTGCCTTTGCTCTCAAGTATTCATTCCATATCAATGGTATCGAAGGTGACTATTATATTGGCAAGTATCCTCTTCCCATAGGCCATGCTGGTTCACAGGGGAACGGGAAAACCACTAGCAAATCTGGGCTTGGAAGGAGCACTCTTTTTATTTGCAAAAGCCTTCAAGCACTCCATCCTCAAAAACTCACGTTGAGGTACCTCTCTCACCCGACCCACAACTCTCAATCTAGACATTGTCTTGATATTGTGACTTCAAACCCCAAATCTATGGATCTATAAGAGAGTTTTGAAGTTTCATAAATTTTGTGCAAGAATGAGTCGATTTATTGGGTATCCACTCAAAGGCGATAATTTGTTGTTAGTATCTTTGTGATATTCATCGACATTTGATTGTGATACAACTCATATTTGTTCCTCAAAAACACCTACTCTATTTTTATTAGAGTAATTACCATTTTTTTGCAATAAATTTCAATGCACGAGATTCAAAGGACTCTAATGTAGCTCACGATGATTTTGGTAGCTTCCTCCACACCCAGATCTACAAAATTTGACATTGTTTCTTGCCTAATCAACATCGTCAAGCTCTGTTCCTCCTTGGATCCCTCTTGGTGTGATCTCATGATCTGCAACATTTGGCACTGTTTGATGCTCTTCTACTTTTTGGTGATGATGCTCTGCTAAAAATTCTACTGCAGACTTTGCAGCTTGCAATCCGTGATATTGGTTTTTCTTTGATCGATGGATGCAACCCCTGCCATTGACATTTCCTAATTTTTTTTTGTCTATGCGGTTCCTGTTAGCACATTTCATCTCTGTAATTTTGACAACCATATTTCCATGAATTTGTCACACAGTTCATCGTATTTCACATAATCGAGCCACTGTCCACCATTTTGTTTTGGCCTTTTCACCTTGTTCAAAGGCATTACAGGCGATATGTAACATTAGGAGCCTTTCAAAAGTAAATCAGCAACATTCTATGTTTTTTAGATGACTTCCCTCACCTTTTGGTGGTTCCAACCAAAATTTGGCCATAAAAATTAAGGCAATCCTAAGGTTTGGAGGATTTAATATTTTTGATGATCGACGTGTAGGATTTATTCAAGTTTCTGTGAAGCAACAACGGGTTTTAAATTCCCAGTGGCAAGCCTTAACAATCCAGATGCACATTACACTTCCTTCATTTTTCTAGTGACGTATCACCACTTTGGTGATCATTTTTCCATTCTCGATGACTATATCCTAAGCTTCAATGTTTTAATAAATTTCCTGACACTATTTTCCATCGAGTATTGGTTTTTCCACAAAGTGTCATTTGTTTAGCATAGGATTTTTTCTCCAACATGCATGTGGGGTGCATCTTCTTATTGTTAATAATCCCCAACAACCCCATTTGTTGGTAGAAGCTGGCTACACTTCCCTCTAATTGGTGAATTTGACCTCCTATTTCCTTGCAGACGTGTTGTTGATCATCATTTCGATCTACCCTTGCTGACATGTTACCTAGTCATCATTTCAGTCTGCCCCTGCTAATGTGTTTTCTTAGTCATCATTTCCTATATAGCCCTTGCATAATTTCCATTCCTACCTTGCCGATGTGGTCTCCTTATAGTTTTTGCTGGCCACCCTGTGTCATTTCCTCGATAGCCATTTTTGGTAGTCATTTTTGAAAATTCAACCTAGTCATTGTCATTGTGTTTGCCTCCATATTGAGTTGTGGCCTTAGGTATGCATGGAATTGATTGATACTTGTATTCCATGGACGTGCTTGGCATTGATTCATCCTTGTGTTCCATGGACTAGCCATTAGCGTTAAGAATTTGGGGCGCTTGATACCCGTTGGAACTATTGAAGTTTGGTGCTCACAATAGCCATTGGGTGATTCTATGCCTTGATTATTCTGGTGGTCAAACTAGCCATTGGTGGTCTTTGTTCATCAAACTAGGTGTTGCCTTGAGGAGGGGAGGGCCCATTCAAACAAAATTTGAAAACACAATTTTTTTGACCTCGATTACAGTTTATTTTTAGGGTAGTATAGGCTTGCGTACACTCATTGGAAATCTCTTTTTGAGATCTATCCATCTACGCTATTTTCACTCACATTTTCTACCATTTGGTACCATTATTTCTATCTTCAAGTTTCTGTTGTCCCAAAAGTGTTGCATCTCTGGTTTTCCTCCTAGCTCCCACTACTAGTAGACCAATGGCTGCAAGCATGGCCATAGCCAATAAGTTGGATGAAATCACAATAGAATAGAATGAAAAAATCGCTCAACTCACTGCAACCCAACATGAACTAGCAGTCATCATGCAATCACTCAAAACTTCTTCCTCGTCCTCACCACGTCCTAATGTTCGATGTGAAGCCATAATATATGAGGGTTATCATGATCTTGATGTCTTAAATAGTTGGATAATAGATATGTAGGTTTTGTTTGAGTTCATTAATATGCCTGATGCCCAAAAATTACCTTATGCCAAACTCAAACTTTCCAATCTTGCCAAGGTGCTGATCTCCAATTGCCAATAAGGCCAAAACTCAATTACAACATGGGAGCAGCTGGTAAAAGCCTTAAAGGCTTCATTTTATCCATCCAACTATGAGGATGAATTACTCAATAAGTGGCTAAGACTTTGTAAAGGAAAAATACAATCGATACAATATTTTATTCATAGTTTTAACCGCCTCTAAGTGTTACTTGCCATTGCAGATCTTGATGTGGTGTTGATTGTAAAATTCAAGAGTGATCTACTTGCACATATTTATAGGGAGCTAAAATAATCTACTTGCACTATGTTGGATGATGCATTTAACCTTGCACAACTTGCAGAGGAGAAGCTCTCAACACTCTACATAGGGGCTAGACAATCTTTTGAAGGTTTTGTGCCACCGTCGCACCAACATCAATAGTTTTCTTCTTGTTCCTATTATTATTCTTCTCTTCTTGCTCTTGCTAAATTATTCTTCTAAATTTCATGTTTCATATTCTTCTCATAGACCACAATTTTTTAATTATTGTTAAAAAAGTGGACATGACAAATCCGAATACCCACAATTAACAAAATCTAAGCAAAAACAATTGTTTGTACAAGCATCTGTGATAGAACCATTTGAGGAGTCAATCCTTGAGGAGGGGACTCCTCAAAACCCCATAAAGAATTTTGGGGAAGATTGTGTTTATCCTAAGTTAGAAGGTCAACTAAACAAGATCACCTTACTTAACCACCATTCTCTTATCGAATATCGTGAGAACCTATTTGTTACTCGTGCTCATTTAACACCTAGTTTTTCAGTTGATTGTATCATCAAAAATGGCTCGCAAAAGAACTTGATTGCGCAGTCCATTGTTGATAAGTTACATCTCTCCACCCATCCTCATCCTCGTCCATACTCACTTGGTTGGAAGGATAGTACTACTACTTCATGGATCACAAAAACATGTACTTTATATTTTGCCTTTGGACCTAAGTATGTAGACACTGTCACATGTGATGTAACTCCTATGGATTGTTGTGGAATTTTGTTAGGGAAAGCTTATCAATATGAAAAAAGATCTCAATATGATACCTATAACAATACCTACACTCTTCAACATTAGAATCAAACTTTTCTTATTCAAAGTGTTCAAATCCCTCCATAGCAAGCTCACACTAATTTGTATCAGGAATGAAAAATTGTCTTAATTTTTAACACACATCAACAAGAGGACATACATACACAAGCACTATTTACAACTTAGCATCAGGTTCATTACACACCTGCTACAACTCCACCAGTCTAGTTGGTACCAGCATGGGTTCCTATCATTCAGTTTATACCAGTATTTGTTCCTATGGTACCTATCCTAGTTTCTATCATTCAATTTGTACTAACATTTATTCCTATGGTACCGAAACCTATCTATGTGACACCTCCAATAGTGCATATTATCAATTTTGATACTCCTCCTCCTCCTACTCCAGTTCCAAAATCCACTATGGCTCCAAAGTGGATAACCACTTCTCATCATCTTACCACCTTGTAGACATCTCAGTCATTGGCATTCCATCCTCAAAAATTGTATTCCATCAATTCAACTTCATTTTTGCATCAAGCCCACTCCCAAATGGCTAACAATTTTTCTCCTATTTCAAATGCATTGGAGACCAATGATTCTAAAATGAGGATGAATGATAGGTATTAATCCCTATTCACACATATCATATTTAATGCTCACATAGATTGGTGCATTGAATGTCACTTTTGTACAAGTAGACATGCTTATAAAAATGTTTTTGGTTTGTATGAAATATTTAGTTTTTAATCGTGCTTATTTTTTTTTTTGATAGTTATAAGTGTTTGTATTTATAGTGGGTTTTAACAAGGATCCCAAAACCTGATTACATAAGCAATGGGCCTAGGGCATCAATCCCTTGAAACTGAACACCAAAACAGAAATCCTGCCCAGCGGTAACAGTAAGCATGAAACAATCCCTCTTAGCGGGAAACAAACAAATAAGAAAGAAAGTAGTTTTGGAGATCCCGCCCAGCGGGGAGTAGCCAAAAACCACCATAAAGAAGATCCCACCCAGCAGGAAGCACAGAAAAACCGTTACAATAAAATATCGCGTCGCGGGAAGCAGTCAAAACCACCACAAACAGTCCCGCCTAGCGGGAAGTAATAGGGAAATCCTGCCATCCGGGAAACCAGCAGAAAAGAAAGGATCCCGCATCGCAGGAAAATCGACGAATTTGGCGGATCCTGCCTTGTGGAGAAACCATCCCGCCCACCGGTAAAACATTCAGTTCAGTGAGATCCATCCTGTAGGAAGCCGACAGCCAGCACAGAGAGGATCTAGCCCATCAAGAAGTGACCAGAGAGTTGCACCACAAGGAACCCGCCTTGGGAAAACAAAAGAGGATCCCAGCAGCAGGGACCAAGAATCCCGTCCAAGCACAGAGCCCGCCGAGGGACCAAGAATCCCATCCAAGCACAGAGCCCACCGAGGATTCACAAGAAAAAGGGGGAAGCTGTCCAAACCCTAAATCGTCACCTCCATCACACCGAGAAACGCAGGGGACCAGATCCACGCGAATAACCTACAAAAAAACCCCAGGGGGAAGCCTGAGGGAAAAATGGAAGGGATCCCCAACCAAACAGGGATCCCTGGGAAGCACCAGTCCGAAAAAACAACCAAGGAAACCCTAGCCGGTCGGGAGGGGCGCAGATAGTGGAGAAGGATCTCCCCCCAGGAGATCATCTGCAAACAACCACTCCCGGGAGGGATGACTCGGGTTGAGCCGGGGGCAGGCGGGAACCGAGGAGCCATGGGAGGGGGAGCAGGGGAGGGACCAGAGCCCTCCCCTCTCTACTTTCTTCCCTCTCCATCGGATCCTTACCTTGTTAAGGACTCAATCATGCTTATTTTTATTCCTTTGCTCTCAAGTATTTATTCCATATCAAATATTATGGTTTATTTATTAAGGGACCTATGATAATTTTAAGATAGGTAAGATTAAAGGCCAGTAGTGGTATTAGAGCCACCATCGTTTAACTTTGTCCATATTTTATAGAGTTAATTTATAGTTTGTCCACTTTGAAAACAATGAAGATTTGGACTCTATTATTAAAGGTCTAATTGAGTAGATATTGAAGGGACAAGGATAAGTCACCCTAATTTGAATGTTAGGTTATTTTCACTTGGTTGAAGAAAAACTAGTGAAGACTAGGACTCAACTAATATTAATTAAGGGCCAAGTCAGAAGAAAGTTGGACATTGAGAAGAGAACTAACTCAAAAGAAAGTTAAAAGTTTAGGGTCATTCAAAGTCATCCTGATAATATTCAAGATTTTCTAGAGGAAAAGAGGAGAATCACCATTAAATATTGAGAAAACCAAATCAAGAGAAAGTTGGTCATTCGGGACACTCATATTCACCCTGATATAGATTTTGGTTTCTCTATAAAAAGAGGAGAATCATATTTTTGTTCTTAGGTGCAACCTAAGATATTGGAGAAATATTTTAGAGATATAAGATAGTTTATAGAAGATTGAGAAGCATTAAAGCTTCTTGAGATTGAACAACAATATATAGAGATAAGAAAAGTAGTATATAAATATAAATAAAGTACTACGAAGTACAGAGAAGAAGCCTCCAAAGATAAGGATAGATAGAGGTATAAAGAAGTTCTAATTATCTAAAAAACCATAAGCATCAGGTTGACTAAATCAATATTAGTGTTGGCATTAATTTATTTGAAGTTTTCAAGAGAAGAGCATTATTCAACAAGCAAAGAATAGTGCCAAAGCATAGTCTAGAGGCACCAATAAGCATCTAGACATATTTAGTTGAGCCATCATCTACCATGCAAGCAAATTTTGGCCAACATTCAAGCATCCAATATAGAAGTTGAAGAGGCCAACACCAAAGTGGCCAACATAAGTTAAAGAGGCCAAAGCAACCAACATAAGAAGGAGAGGCCTAAGAGGTCAACATAGAGGAAGTGATCTAAGAGGCCAACATTCAAGGGACTATATACCCAAGAATATTTAGCATCTGCATAAAGAAGAATAAGAACCAAAACAAATAATACTAAGCACCAACACAAAGAAGACTAAGCACTAGCACAAAGAAGACTATGCAGATATCAAAGCAATAGGATTAGATAATATAACCAACCAAATTTGGAATAGAAAGAGGCCAACTAGGAATATAAATATAGTGCTATCAAAATAGTAATAGAGAGTGTTGAAGCAACATGGTATGAAACTAAATGGTGCGGGAAGCAAGATCATTTTTATATTGAATCGCTTTTTGATTGTAAGGTAGAAAACCCACAATAGACTTAATTTATATATTTGTTCGATGATGCCTTATTATCATATTTGGATTGCATTTAAATACCTAGTCTAATAGTTGTAAGAGTAAAGGGTTGTGACCCTAGAATATAATTAATAAATAATATAAGTATTAGGACATGTTAGGAGGGTCCTAACATGCCACCCCCCTTAAAGGAGCTTTGTCCTCAAAGTTGGAAATTTAGAAATTGCTGCTGGATATCTTGAAAATTTTCCCACGTTGCATCTTCTAAAGGTAGATATTTCCAATGGATTAAAACTTCCGTGATATCATGAGTACGAAGGTGATGAGAGTGGCGATCCAAGATAGCTTCTGGATCGACTAGAAGTACTTTGTCATCGGAGAATTTAGGGAGAGTTGGTTGTGTCATGATATGAGCTCCAACTGTGAGCTTAAGGCAAGATACATGAAATACGGGGTGAAGTTTGGAAGAGGGAGGAAGCTCTAGTTTATAAGCAACGGTCCCAATACGTTGGAGAACTTTATACCCCATAAAATTTTGGTGCTAACTTTTGAGAACCTTTTTGTTTAAGAGAGGATTGATGGTAAGGTTGGAGACATAAGAAAACCATATCACCCTCGTGGAAACTATGTTCACTTCTATGTTGATCGACTTGCTACTTCATGTGATGCTGGGCGGTGTGTAGGTTCTCTTTTAGGATCCATAGTATGTCATCTCTATTAGCAAGTTCTGTTTACATCGCATGGAATTTTGTAGTCCCTGGAATATAGGAAGTGAGGGATGGTGGTGTTTGACCATATAGTGCTTCATAAGGAGTCATTTTGATGGACGTATGGTATGAAGTGTTATACCACAATTCCGCTAGTGAAATCCACTTTACCCAATGGAGTGGTTGAGTAGAAACAAAACATCGAAGGTATATTTCCAAGCATTTATTTACAACTTCTATTTGGCCATCGGTTTGAGGATGGTAAGCGGAGCTCATACGAAGTTGAGTACCTTGTAATTTGAACAATTCCTTCCAAAAAGTGCTAGTGAAATTTGGGTTGCGGTCACTAACAATTTTGGAGGGCATACCATGTAATTTAAAGATGTTATCTAGGAAGAGGTGGGCTATAGTGCTAGCGGTATAAGGATGAGCCACAAAACAAAAATGGGTATATTTAGATAAACGATCAACGACTACGAAAATGGTTGTTTTTCCTCCTAATTTTGGTAATCCTTCAATAAAGTCCATAGAAATATCTGCCCATGTTTTGGTGGGTATAGGAAGAGGTTGAAGTAATCCTGGAATAGCAAGGGTCTCCCCATTTTGTTGTTGGCAAACTTCACATTCTTTTACAAAGTTTTTGATGTAATTTTTCATTCCTACCCAATAGAAGGAGGTAGTGGCTTTTTTATAGGTTTTTAAGAACCCTGAGTGGCCTGCAGTGGGTGAGGTATGTAACTCATGAAGAAGTTTTTCACGATAAGTTGAATTGGGGGTGAGGACCATCCTCCCTTTGTATCTTAATATATTGTCCTTCCAAGTGTATGGAGGTTTGCTACTAGGATTATGTTGAATTTGTTGAATTAAGGCGTGGATAGTAGGATCATTTATCCATTCTTCATGCACCTCATCTACCCATTTAGGAATAAGGGAGGAAAGAGCATGGACTTGAGGCATATCTTCAAATTTTCTAGAAAGTGCATCGGCTACCATGTTGTCATTTCCCTTTTTATATGTAATTTCATAATCATAGCCAAGAAGTTTAGTAACCCATTTTTGTTGTTCTGGGGTATTAGTCCTTTGTTCCAAAAAATACTTCAAGCTATGATGGTCAGTGCGTATAATGAAATGTTGGCCAATAAGGTAAGGCCTCCAATGTTGAATAGCATGGACAATCACCAACATCTCTTTTTCATACGTAGAGCGAGCTGAATTCTTAGGAGAAAATTATTTGCTTATAAAAGCTAGAGGCCTTTCATCCTGCATGAGTACGACTCCCATTCCTATTCCTGAAGTATCACTTTCAATGATGAACGGTTTAGAAAAGTTGGGCATGGCTAGAACAGGGGTGGTGCACATTGCAGTTTTCAGGTGTTAAAGGCGTCATCCGCTTTAGACGACCATTTGAAAGCATTTTTCTTAAGGAATGCTATTAGAGGAGCAACAATTTTACTATAATTTTGGACAAATTTTCTATAATATCCCGTTAGTCCAAGAAACCCACGTAGAGCTTTTAAGGTTTTTGGAATAGGCCAATTTTTTACCTCCTCGATTTTGGAAGGATCTACCATAACTCCCTTTGAGACAATATTCCCTAAGTATTCAATTTCTTATTTTCCAAAGGAACACTTTGATCTTTTTGCATAAAGTTGATTTTCCTCCAAGATTTGGAATGCTTGTCTAACATGGTCCAAATGTTCTTCCCATGTTTTGCTATAAATCAAAATGTCATCAAAGAAAACTAATATAAATTTATGAAGAAAAGGGTGAAATACCTTATTCATTAGACTTTGAAAGGTAGAAGGAGTGTTGGTCAGGCCAAATGGCATCACCAAGAATTCGTAGTGCCCTTCGTGAGTGCGAAAAGTCATCTTAGGAATATCCTTTTCATTGACTCGTATTTGGTGGTAGCTTGACCATAAGTCTAACTTGGAAAAATAAGCTGCCCGATGGAATTCATCTAATAACTCGTCTATGACCGAAATAGGAAATTTATCTTTGATGGTCATTTTATTAAGCGCTTGAAAATCGACACATAAATGCCACAAGCCATCCTTTTTTATAACTAAAATAATTGGAGAGTAAGGGCTTTTGCTAGGTCTAATGACTCCTGCATTAAGAAGCTCTTGTACTAATTTCTCTATTTCGGTCTTTTGGAATATGGATAACGATAAGGTCTAATATTAGGAGGTTGATGCCCTGGAAATAGTGGAATAGTGTGATCGTGACTTCGTTGTGGAGGTAGTCCTTTTGGTTCATTGAATACCACCTTATGGTGGTCTAAAATCTTTTGTAACTCTGGTGTCTCATCTTCTTTGTGACTAGGTTGAATTGAAAATAATTGGGCGACCATTCCTTTGTTTCCTTTTTGGATAATTTTCTCCATTCTATGCGAGCTGACGATTTGGGAAGGTCCTGATTTCAGGCCTTGGATAATATAGGTTTGGTTCTTTGCTGTGAATTTCATCCATAGTTCATCAAATTCCCATTGGACTACGCCCAAGGTTCATAACCATTGTACGCCTAGTACAATGTCTCACCCACCTAGGGGTAGGACGTACATGTTGCCTTTCATGTTATAAACCCCCATAGTTAGTTTTATATTTCTGCATTTTCCTTTGCATGCAATTTTTCCATCATTTCCAATCATCACTTTGAAGTTATTGCAAGGGTATATAAAATAATTTGCTTGTTTAGCCACATTTGGATTGATAAAATTGTGCGTGCTACCAGAATCTAGGAGCACGGTAAGGTTTTGTTTATTAAAATACCCTTTTACTCGCATTGTTTGAGGGGCAGAAAATTCGGCAAGGGTGTTGAAGGAAACCTTTGGTGCATTTTCTTTGTCACTTTCAAGTGTGTTGGATAATACCTCTACTTCGAGTTCAAGTTCCTCTTCAGTAGAATTCCCTTCCTTTGTGGCATCTAGAATATATAATTTCCGTGAGGTACATTTATGATTTCTGTTAAATTTCTCATCGCAATGGTAGCAAAGACCCTTAAGCTTATCTTTCCTTCATTTCCTCGAAACTCAGACGCTTAATTGGTAGAGCGGGGTTAATTTTGGGGGATGTGTAGGAGTTTTGGGTTCGTCCATTTTGCATTGGTTTGGGGTTGGTATAAGTGTTTGATGGTTTCCCCCAAGTTGGTTTTTTAAACCAATTTCGTGCCTTGATTTTGTCCTCCACTAATTTCGCCAAGCCGATGGTCTCTAACATGTTTGTAGGGTTATACATTTGCACCTCTATTCGAATTTCTTCTTTTAATCCATTGTCAAAACATTCTTGAAAGAAGGTAGCGTCTAATATAAATGTTTGATTAGCTAGCCTTTCAAATTCTGCTTGGTATTCGCTTACCGAAGTGGTTTGGCATTATTTAGTGAGGGCCCCTGTAAAGCTTTGAAACTTGCTAGGGCCGAATCGCACTAATAGATTCTATGTAAAGGTTGACCATGTCGGAGTGTCGTTAGTTTTCTCGAACCATTGGTACCATTGGATGGCATCGTTTTCCAAGTGGAAGGAGGTGATATGCACTTTTTGCATTTCTAGAATTTGATTTAGTGAGAAATATTGCTCTGCTCAGTAGATCCAGTTTGTAGGGTCTCCTCCAAATTTTGGGAAGTCTAATTTGGTCGTTCGTGGTAGAATGGAAGTTTGTGGACCTCCTCACATTGCTCAATTTTATGACCCGTGGTTGGGTGAATTTGCATGTGTTGTTGCCTGATTTTGACTGATGGCATCAAGTATAACATCCATTGCAAATATTTTCTCGAAGAGTTCTCTTGTGTTACGGGTATTCTCCTCTCTTTCCTATTGAACTTCTTCAACGAGCCTTTCATTTTTCTCATGAATGGAATCCAGTGATCTTCGTCCTTCAGCCATTGTGGTTGGTGTAGGTAACGATCAATATGACTTGGTATAGGTGAGCAAAAAATAAAAAAATAATTTTAATAATTTTTTTTTTCCTTTGTGTTTCGGACGTCGAAAACCTTGATGCTGCGTTGAAGATTTTAGCTTTTTCAAAATAGCCACCGGTCACCACACAAAAATTCGAGCAATTTGGGTGTAAGACAACTTAATTCGTACCTTAGGAGAAGGTTTAATTTTCTACGAGGATTTTGACACGGATCCGTGAAGCGTGAATGCTGTTTGCGTCCTCGCGAATGTGGACTGGTTGAAATGTGCAGTGGGAAAAAAAAATTTTAATGGTGAATTTGCTCCTTGATCTAGCTCTGATCCAGATGGTATGAAACTAAATGGTGCGGGAAGCAGGATCATTTTTATATTGAATCACTTTTTTATTGTAAGGTAGAAAACCCACAATAGACTTAATTTATATCGATGATGCCTTATTATCATATTTGGATTGCATTTAAATACCTAGTCTAATAGTTGTAAGAGTGAAGGGTTGTGACCCTAGAATATAATTAATAAATAATATAAGTATTAGGACATGTTAGGAGGGTCCTAACACAACACTATAATAAAAATAAGTGTTGAAGCAACATTACTGTCATAAGAGAACATGCAACCAGAACATGCACCAAAACCAGGGCATGGGAGCACTAGAAAGGACATAGTCTAAGACAAAGAGCATTGTTACAAAAAGGGTGTGGTTTAGAGTAAAAAGTTCTAATAAAGAGAATTGTTACAAAATAAAAAGCATATTTTAGAGTATAAGTGCTAATAGAGAGCATTGTTATAGAAGAAAGGGCATAGTATGTTACAACTCTAAATAAGCCGTATACCAAAGGATCTATCTAAGCCTTCACCGCATGCCTAAGAAGGACTAAAAGGCATCAAGATTGTTTGAAGGATATCAAGAAGACCCCAAGCATGCTGAAGGATATTGAAAATAATTCATGCCTACTAGAGGATATTCAAAAAAATTTGAGCCTGTCAAAGGAGATCAGGAAGAGTTCAAGCCTATCGGAGGAAATTGGAAAAAAATTAAGCCTATAAAAGGAGATCAAGAAGGATATTGGAAAGACTTCGAGCACATTAGAGGATATCAAGAAGGATTTAAGCACTTAAAAAGCAAAATAAATAAAGCCTCAAATTCACTGCTCATCGAAGGAGACGAGAAGTCTCTAAGCAAAGGTGAACATAAATTTTCTAGCTAACTCTAAGATGCCTTTGTGATAGATCCCAAAAATAGAGGGATAGTAAGCATCAATTTTGGAAATTCAAATTACCTAAGAGCATTGCAGTTAGAATAAGCGCAACAAAAGGAAGATAACATAGAAATGTTATAAAAGCATTATTCTTGGTATCTTATAAATTTCCTTCATTTTCTTGTTAAGAAAAGGAAAAATAGTTAAATTTGAAAATTTTCAAATTATTTGAGTAGGGAGTTATAAGGTTTTCTACCTTATTTAAAAGTTTATTTATTTTAAATTTTTTTAGAACTTATTTAAATATTTGGAGTGAAAATATTTTTTAGTAGTTTTTAAGATTTTTTGATTTGAAGATTAAAAGATTTCAATTTTTGAAAGTATTGGAGTTATTTTTAGATTTGAAAGTTTTTAAAGATTTTTTAAGAAATTAGAAAAACTTTTGAAAATTTGAAAAAATAATTTTTTTGAAAATATAATTCAATAGGGAGTTAAAAGGATTACTACATCAAAGGTTTACAAAAATTAAAAATTTCAAATTTCTTATTTGAGTTATTATTTAAATTTTGGGGATGCTAGGATGTTGTTAAAGTTGGACATGAATAAAGCTTACGACAAACTCTCCTAGGAATTCCTTTTCAAGACCATGAACAAATTTGAATTTCATCAAGAATGGCTTAAGATAAACAAGGTATGCATTTATTTAGACATGTATTTAGTTTTAGTAAATGTTCAACAACAAGGTATTTCTAAAATAGAAGAGGACTCTGTTAGGGAGATCCATTGTTTCCACACCTTTTCATTATGCTTGCTGAAGCTTTGGGGAGAGTGATCTCTACTACTATATCAAATGGGAAAAATGAGAGAATTAAACCTGCCTCTTATTTATCCTCTATATCCCACCAATAACTTGTGGATGACAATAATTACTACACAATATTCAATTCCATGCACCAAAGAATTGAAATCTATTTTGGAAATATGAGAAGATAGCTGGTCAAAAAGTGAATTATGCTAAAAGTAAGATTTATTTTATTAACAAGTCAAGGCCCATATAGACTAGATTAGCTAGAATTTTTGGTTGTGGTATAGGGGATATTTCCTCAACCTACCTTGGGATGCCCCTATTCAAAGGGAGGATGTATGAGGAGTTATGAAATCTAGTTGTAGAGAGATTATCAAAAAATATTACAAGGTGGAGGGGTTCTTTACTAAGCCAGGATAACAAAGGCCAACTGGTAAAATTATCTCTGCACAATATCCCAATCTATTTTCTATCAATGTTCAAAATATCAATAATTATTTGTGATAAAATAGAGAAAATTATGAGAAAATTATTATGATTTGGTGCATAAAGTAAAAAAAGGATGGTGTTGGTAGCTTGGGAGCAAGTTTGCACAAGGAAAGAAGTGGGGGGCCTAGGCTTCAAAATTTTAAAAGAATGAATAAAGCCTTGATGGGAAAATTGGGTTGGAAACTTGTAAAGGATAAAGACCTCATTTGGATCCACATCCTTAAAGCCAAGTATCTCAAGAACCACTCTAGCTTCCTAGAGGAAAGTGAGTTACCTCGTGGTTCAAATTTTTGGAATAACCTTCAACTTACCAGACCTTTATTGAATAAGGACATTTGTTGGTAGATTGGAACTAGATCCCAAGTCCATTTCTAGAAGGATAGATGGTTGAAGAACATTCCTTTAAGTGAGGACCCAAATTTTGCTAGGTTGGAACAAGTCTTGTCTGCTCTCTATGGAACCTCTATGCAAAACCACATCATATTTGATGAATTTGGTAAAATATGGAGGTATATATAGGTATATGAGATGGATGAGAGGAATTAGTAGAGCCTAAGAAAGCTCAACAGGATGCTACAAGTCTATTTTTTAAATAGTACAAGAAATTTAGACACTCTCCTATGGAAGAATCAAAAGGAAGGTGAATACTCAGTTAAATCTGGTTACTACATGCTAGAGGGAGAGGGCCTAGGTTGGATGCCTATTACAAAAGTGTGGATCAAGGAGCTCCTTCTAAAAATTGCCTACTTTTATTAGCTATCGATCCAAAATAATATTATGATGATGGATAATATTTGCAAGAGGGGGATGATAATTCCCAACAGATGTGTGTTGTGTGAGAAGAATTGGAAAGATACAAACCATCTCTTCATTGAATGTCCCTTCACAAGAAAAATCCTAAATAGAGTGCTCAACAAATTTTAAGTTTCCTGGGTCTTTCCAAATTCCCTTCTAGACCTGTGTCTCCAATGGGAATCCCCCTTCCAAAGCAAGAGACTAAAAAATGTTTTGGAAGCTAAGTGTTCCCCATGACTTATGGGGATCTTGGAAAGAGTGGAATAATTGTCTAGTCAAGGATAAAGAAAGATATATTACCTCCATTGAAGCCAGATATTGGGGCTGCCACTATGGAGAATTTCAATATCATAAGTTTTAAAGATGCATGGGAGCTTAATATAGAAAAATATATTATCAGCAATTGAGAAATGGAATTTCGGGCTCAAGGCTCCACTCTGCCAACCAAATTTAAGGGCTAACACAAAGTGGAAACCACCACCCCATAGTTGGATGAAGCTAAATTTTTATGGTGCAACGAAAGGGAATCTAGGAAGGGCTAGAGTAGGTGGTATTTTTAGAGATCATAAGGGAAAGGCTATCCTGGCCTATGCAGAGGCCTTAGGGGAGCAAACTAGTCACTTTGCTGAGTCCAAGGCTACTTTCCTAGGATTAAATCTTATTGAGAGCCTTAATATTAAAAATCTAATTGTAGAGGGTGATTTACAAAATGTTATTAATATTCTGAAAGGAAATTAACCAACTAGCTAGAGTGTTGCTGATATGTTTTTTGAAAGCTAAGCATAAAATAATCCCTTTGGAGAATATTTAATATAACCATGTTTTAATATAAGGTAATAGGTTTGTTGATAGCTTGGGAAACCTAGGGGTGATCTTGGATAGTTTTCAAAAATGGGAATCTAGATTTTCTAGTCAGGTCTAGGATTTGGTAAATTCAGAATCCCCTGTTCATGATGAGAAAATAGATAATAATGTATAACATATTTGAGGGGCTAATCAAGTCTATTATGGAGGATCCACCATGTTTACCTGGGTGGGAAGTTAGGGCAATGATTATTTTCCTACCTCTCAAAAGAGGTAAGGATTGATAAATGCCAGAGTTGGACTATGTAGAATATTCAGTTCCTTTTGAAAATAAGAATTGGAATAGAGTCGGATAAAAGAAGTACACAAACATTCTTGTGTATAATATCTGCCTAATGGGACCCATAATCATCCTAGTCATATTAGGAGGCTCACTCTCCTTATGCACTCCTTTTCCTTTATGTTTTTTGTCTCTAATATTTTTTTTAGGAGGTGCAAATTTAATAATTCGATGGAAGATCTTGGAGCATCATTGGGGTATATGTTGCAGTTGTTGAACCTTGTTGTTCGATACTCATATGTACCATTGCTTCTTAATTATGGTTTTTTTATTTTGTGCTCATGTGTGTGGAAAAGAGCTTCTTTTTGGGATTCTTGGTCAACCTCTCAAAGCAAAGAGCTTCCTCTTTTTATTTTGCATCAAAATGTTATTACTGCTAATCTAGAAAATTCTTAGTCTAAGAGAATTTCAAGAAATTATGGTGTGACATCTATGGAATCAGAGCCACCAATAAGACACCATTTAGATTATGCTCTTGATTTCCTCTCATCAAAGGAAGTGAAGTCAATATAACATATTTATTTGAGTTTGTGTGAGGAAATGGAGTTGGTGGCCCATGAACTTGACTGATCTTCCTGATTTGTTGATAAACATGGTCTCTTCATGTTTGGATCTTGCTCTATAGTGGTATTTTATGCTAGGTATTTAGTAATATGTTTTAGGTAGTCTTGGTTGATGGAGTCTTTTTGTGTGGCTTCTCAGTTGAGTGTTTTATCTCCTCTTTTCTTGTTTTAGTTTTGGATCTTTAATGTTTAATATATTAAAGGAAGTTTAAAAGGTTTGGAGATCCTCTCAAAACCCTTCCCTCTACCATAATAAATAATATATTTAAATTTTGGAGATATAAGGCTTTCAACTTCAAAGGATTTCAAAAACTTAAATTTGAATGAGTTCCATTATGTCAAATAATAAAATTTTCCTTTTTGAATATCAAATTTTGAAAGGATCAAATTTTGCATCATGGAAAAATAAAATGAAATCAATTCTTATTGTAGAAAAACTATGGGATATAGTAAACAAAAAAAGAAAAAACCTAGTGAGGATGAAAGAGAAATACAAAAAATTGAAGAAAGTGATGCAAAGACACTCATGTTAATTACATTTGAAATAACTGATGAAATACAACCATACTTAAGTGGAGCAAAAACTTCTACTAATGCATGGAATAAATTATGTAAAATATTTTAAGGAAAAAATAAATCAACAAATTTGAACTTCCAATCTCAATTATATTCCTTAAAGGTTAATAGTAGAGAAAGTATATAACTCTTTCTTCGAAAAGTAGCAGATATAAAAGAAAAACTATTAAACCTGGGAGAAAAAGTAGAATATAAATTTCTTGTTCAAGTTATACTAAGGGCACTTTTAGAAAGTTATAAACATTTAGTTACCTCTTTAGAAGTTCTAAGTAAGGAGACTACATTTTAGTCAATATTCTTCATGAATATGAAGTAGAGAATTTAGTAAAATATGAAATGACTAATAATGCCTTGGTGTCTAAATAAAATACACCAATTAATATTACTTTAAATTCAAGGTATATATCTAAATAGAATTAAATATTATGTCATATATGTAAGATAAAGGGTCATAGTACATTTTTTTGTAGATATAATCAAGGAAATCAGATGAATATGAATCAAGGAAGTCAAATGAATAAACTAGTTCAACAAAGACAATATCAATCTCAATATCAATATAATCCTCAATGACAACAACAATTTCAATCTCAATATCAACAATGTCAATATCATCCTCAATACCAATATGGTCGTCAACAACAACCTCAACTACAATTTAGAGAAGAAAATAAAAAAGGAAACTTAGTTCAAGAAATTCAAGAATTAAAAGAAACATCTGAAGGAAATGAATTCAAAGCTCTTACAGTAAAACTCTTGGTCAATGAAGATGTTCATTTTTCAAAGAATTTTGAAGATACTAATGTTGTAAATTCTATAAAACATCAATATATAGGAAGAGATACTTTAGAGAGATGACATGGCAAGATCAAAACCAGGACTAAAAGAACAAAATAAATAAACATAAGAAGAAAATTAGGAAAGAAAATAAGAAGAAATCAAAAAGAGATATAAATCAAAAGCAAATGCTAGAATAAGAACCTGATGGATCACACGCTGAAGATCCTGACAAAAGATCAAAGTTGAAGATAAAGACCAAGATTCAAAACTAAAGTCTTCAATAACCAAATAATTTAATACATGGGGGTGTTAAGGAATATTACATTATTTGGTACATGCAAATGTACCCCCATGGTACCTTCATGGTACAAATGTAAACATGTAATAGATTATGGTTTATTTTATAGCTTAGATGAGTGATTTATATTTCCCCTTTTATGTAAGTGCCAATGTGCAGGAAATGCACAAGTGTCATGTAAAAGTGCAATGTGTAGGAAATGCACAAGTGTCATGTAAGTTAGAGTGAAAGTTTGTATTGAGAGAATGTGCACAAGTATCTTGTAAGTGTACAAATATGTAAAGTGAGGATGCGCACAAGTATCTTACATTAGGAGTGCATGTAGGAGAGTAAGTGTCATGTATAAGTAATGCAAGTATCATAGAGTCAAGTATGAATGTAAGAAGAAAGTGAAGAGTCCAGTAAACAAGTGGCAAGATGATAAGACAAAGTTCATGAGAGCTGTCATATGGAGAGCAATAGTCAAGTATAAGAAGAGTCATATTACTATATCTATATTATGAAGACATAGCTCCATATAATGTAACATGAGAAGTAGAAACAAGGAGGTGTGAAATAAGCATTGATAATAAAGCTTGTATACAGATTTTGAGCAATTAATATTGTAAGTTTTCTTCATGCTTGTTCATGAATGATTTTGACCATTTTACATTCATATTTGATATTATAAGTGAATGTTATTTCATTATTATATTGGCCTAGATATATATTTAATTGCTCATATATATTATTCTACTCTTCATTATTGATATTTTGACCTTTAATATTATGGCTTATTTATTAAGGGACATGTGATATTTTTGAGATAGTTAATATTAAAATCCAACAATAAATAAGTTATTACCACAAAAAGAGTGTTTTATGAGAAGAGATAGAATTAGTGTGATTTAGATCATGATTTTGTTCACCCACAATAGCCTAAAAAATAACACCCTACATGTTAATCTTTGTTAAATTTGTTGTAGGGGATAAATTTGATGAAGTAAATCTATGTATGATGCTCAATGATGATAAAATGCAAGCTAAAATGTAGATGAAGATTATTCTTTCTTGCCATGGTAGTCTTTGTTTAAAAAAATATCATAATTATTTCAATGACAATATGTGATCTTCATAAACAAAGACCACATGGGGAAACCATATACAAGAGGATCATGTATGTTTCTCAATCGCGCAAGAGTATTCTAGCATTAAGACACATGCTATGTGAGTGATCCTAAGGATAGGGATTTTATAGCATTAGAGACCTAGTGTGAATGCAATGCAAATGAATGCTATCCTAACTAGTGGTCATCATCACCTCATCATAAATCCCTAATTTCTATATTCATACATAGTCAATGCATAAATGTAGACATGCCATCATGACAATAATGGTTATGTGATAGATAATATTTGAACAATGTCTTAATGCTCTTGAGTGAAGGCAAAGAAACAAAAATTATTCCTCATAAAATATTTTCACATCTGCAAAACATATTTGAATAAGAAATAATTATTGTTATCCATCTCCTCAGAAGCTATGATCTTAGGTCCTTTTCAAGGAAGGAAGATGATGAGGATGTCACTCAATGTTGATGTTGTTTTATCAAACATAAAATGACCTTCACTATATTTTAAAAAAATTATGTTGTGCAATATAATGAAAATATACTAGTACATGATCCCTAGTATAGTAATAACATAAAAGGTAATTATTGCATCTTCATAGAGAGTCGTGTACTCTATGCATATGTGCAATCATACAATTTTGCAAATTCAAACAAGGAATGCATCATGTACTAAAATTATTGACAACTAGGATGATTCAAAACAAATATGTTGAATATTTGTCTTGAAAATTGATGATAGGCAAGGCTATCAACAATTACGCTTCATCATATTTCCTTGATTTAGTAAGAGAATGAGGTTGTATGATAAATATGATAAAGGCTTATACCAAGATAGGATTTTTTATTTAATTATCCAATATCATTAGGTGTTTTATACACTTTGTTAGGTATTGGGTAATGTTATTTCATTCATCCATTTTAGGTATAATGATAGTTGAAAAAGTTGAATTTGTGATAAACCCTTATACCAAGGAAGAAGGTTTGACAAAATAATTCCTTGATTGTTGGGCATATAGGAATGTTAATGCTTTCAAGAAATTAAATTATTCTACCCTAACTTATATCTAGGTATAAGAATGAATCACAAATTAATTGGAATTTTGATGAATATATTTGACATATTGAAGATGTTTATGCTTGTTATTGTTTTTATATTAATGATGGAACCTTATATAGAAGAAGAATATTTGATAGAATCATTCCTTACTCATTGGGTATATACGTATGCTAACGCTTATCAAGTGGCAAATAATTATATCTAACATTCTATTTGGATATAAAAGGTAAATCATAACTTGATTAATATGGTGTTTGAGAAATAATGTTTGATGAAATGTTAATAAAATTGAAAGTTTTGATAGGTACCTATACATAGGAAATAATTTTGATAGGATTACTCAATGTGGATGATTTGCTTCAACTTTCAAGCATTCACAAATCATTGAATAATCCTATCACTATTTTTTCCTAGGTATAGAGTCAAGTCAAAAGATATTTTGATGAGAGAATTATGAGAAAAATATTTTGCTAGGATGGGACTTATCAACTAAAATCATCCTTTTATATGCCACCCTTAAGTCAATATTGTAGTATCAACACCATCATTGAGTGCTAACAAGTTAAAATAAGATGATGAGAAGAAGCGAGATAAAGAATATTTTTAAATAAATGATGAGTTGTCCATCCAAAGGAGTCACCGGAGAGATTTGCTATCTAAAGTACCTAACTAAGATGTAAATATATGATGCGATCTTGACTCCATATACAAATAGAAAGCACATGAACATGAGCAATACAAATTATCATTCGATTATACAACAAGCAAACACATGATCAAACAAGTTAATGCATGCAAGTCCTCTTAGATATTTTAGAATCTAGAATAAGAAGCCAAGATTTTGAGTTGTAGTCATGTCATTATTGGTTACTGCTATATACCATCAAGACCTTCGTTTCCTTTCCAGAGTCCAAAAGATCAAAATGATGGGAAAGAATTTTAGGAAAATCGTTGAGAAGGTCCACTAGCTCAGTGACCTATTTCAAGTGCAATGCAAGTGAAACTATTTACTATATAGGATTATCATCACTTCATTATGGGATGCTCCCTCATAAATTTATTTGGATGAACAGGCAAACATAGATAAACTTACAATTCAAGAATATGAGAGCAAGCTAATTTTTTATAGAAGATCATGCATACAATCAACCATGAATTCAAGCACATGAGAAAAAAAATATACAAATTCAAGCATACTATATTTTTAAGTGCATTATATTGATAGGTTCTTTATGTTCATTATCATATAATTTGACCAAGTGATATGCACCTGATCTTTATTTAGTCGTTATTATGAAGGGACCTAACCAATTGGGTTCAAATTTACCCTTAAGGTCTTCTTTTGCATCAGTATTGTTTTAGTTATCCTTAAGAACCAAGTCTTCTACTTCAAAGGAATGAGGTCAAACTCTCTTCCCATAGGATTTCCTAAGTATTTGATGATACACTTGTAATTGCTCTAAGGCATGAGTCCAATTTTTGTCAAGCAACTCCAATTGGCTAAGACATATATGGTGATACTCATTGCCAACTAACACATCCTTTAGAAGTATTATAAGGGATAAAAATTCTAATTTAAAAGGAAAAATGGTCTCAATCCCATAAACAAGGCATAGGGCATGTTGGATCCTTAAAAATCCAACTTGAGATACCTCTAGTTTTAAAATTTCAATATTTCTCATGGATTCATAAGTTTAGGTTATATTGTTACTAGGTTATTTTTACCACTAGTTTGTAGTATCCATAGATCAACTTCTTTCAAAATGAATATCTTAATTTCAAGTCATTTGATATAGTTCTTTGGTTAGCCTTTATTTACCTTGATAGTCTATGTTTAATACTTAACTTTATTTTCTTTTCGAGCCTAAGTCTGGTAGGGACACCATACTATTTTATATTTATTTGGATCATATGTCTAAAGTCATTTTTCCCCTTAATAGTCCTTTTTTAATAAAGAAGTCTTAGCATCTTATATTTAAAAAAGGACTCCATTTGATCCTTCCTTACAAATTCAAATATCCCTTTTGTCTTATATAGCGTGGCCATGTTAAATATCGAACACCTTTCATTGTAATCCATGGTTTGTGTCAGCCCATAGATTGTAAATAAATCTTAACCATGAAATTTATTAGAGACCCCCCACTTCATAGTTCTCATAAAAAAATGTATGACCCACATTCATCATGTTAGAGAAAATATATGACCTGTTTATTGCCCAAATTATTGTCATATATTCATTGTATTATTCACCATATCTACCAAGATTCTTTTGTATCATATCCATATTTGCCCTATTCATCAAAAAATCCATGGTTCATTTTCATATTAGCATAATCGATTAATCCTAGCCATTACAGTCCTTCCAATCTATAATCTTCAAGAAAAGTCAAAGGCCTTTTGAGTCATATCATAATATACTATGCGCCTAAATCTAGAATGAAAATCGATGGCCTACATTCAATCTGTAAATATGTGTGATTACCCTTGATAAAATTCCACTATTTTTTTCTCGTAGTACACTCATATTAGTGGTTCATGATCATCCGAGTAGTAAGATCTATGATCTACATTTAGGAGTGAATAAGGACAAAGCTCTTTGAGTAAAGTTTACCATAGAAAATCTATTTGCCTACATTCATCGACAAGGAAGGAGATCCACGGTCCACATTTATTGAAATTAATGATCATAGTTATTTAGAGAAGAAATTATAGACGAATTTAGATCAATGGATTGTAGCCATGATAAGGAGAACCCAATGACCTGCATTCATTGATAGATAAAGAAAAAATTCCTTGGCTAGTCTTGTTAGAATAAATCCACAGACAATGGTGCTATGTCGATAGAAGATCTATGGTTTGGATTGTTTGATTGGAAATATGCCTTAAATATTCATAAAATATATGATTCACAATGCTCTATGAAGATTAGATATATGGTAAATTGGTGGTCCTCATTTTCCTATCAAGTTAAGACTACGAATGTGATGGTGAGAGATTAGTATAGGTAACCAAAGGATTAGTCTTAATTAGCAAATCCATGATGTGCGTTCAAAATCCAAATTAATTGTGAGCACTAATTAAAGGCATTTCTCAATAAAATAAAATAATATCTTTGGAAAACTACCTCAAAATATAAATGAAAGGTCCATGATTCTTGGGAATAGTCAAATCAATGATTGCAAATAAAAGTGACACATGTGGAGAAAAATGATTAGCCTAGAAGATGTAGAAATGTCAAAATGATTTATGGCTTGTATTTATCAGAAATATGAAATGAGCAACCCATATTATGTCACGTCTACTGAAATCAATGACCAAAATTTATAGATTTTAATTAATGACCTGTGCCAATTGAATATTTTTCAACAAGCAATTGTTCAACAATGTAAAAGTTATCAAACAACTAGAACTCAGGGCTAGAGCAATGAAGATAGACGAGATTACATATATAATCATAAAAAGACAAAATTTGTAAGAAAAAAATTATTTAAGCATGAGAAAATGCATCATAATTCATGTACAATCGACCTGTATATATTTTTAAAGGCTATAATAACAAATACTCTTTAGCATAGTCATATTGATAAGTGTAGCAAAATTCAGCAAAACAGATAAAGTTATCTTAAACCTTTTCATAGCACTACCATCTACGTTTCATTAATTATGTATTTCTATAAGTAAAACTTATAATAATAGTTCAGGCATAGTCAAATCAAGCTGACAAAGTTTATGTGAGCAAGATCACATATCATGCTACACTCGATATGGTGAAGATACATAGAAAGTAGCTCAAAAAGAGGAAGCTCAGTTGGCAGGAAAAAGAAAATGAATTGACAGTTCACATAAAGCTAGATTTTTGAGAAAAGTACTTCATTATAAAGACATGATTTTGTGATAATGGTAGAAGTGCCAAATAGCAAACCGTCACACAGGGCTCAATATTTATAAGATTTAGCACTCCTCCATAATCACAAGAAAGCATATCTCAAATGAATATGAGTCTGAAAGGACAAGCAAAGATTTATATGGCAAACAATTATCTACTAAGGAGGTTTCTGCTAGATTGTGTAAAAAAGAGAAAGCAACACAAAAATGGTGTACTCTGGCATACAAGTTCCTGGAATATATGCTCAAGGTACCTTGCCTAGATCTGAAACAACTATTACTTGTAGTGAAGTATACTCATGGCGATACAATTTTATGGGGTTATCCCATATTTGAGACATCCCTTATCACTATATCCCCCTTCTTTATTCAGTTCCTTTTTATTATAATATCACTTCTACTATTCACCCATTATTTTTCCACATAATTATTTTTCTTTTCCTCTTCTTCCACTTGTTTTCTCTTCACCATATTTTTACCTCATTTTTGCGTGTATATCTCTTCATCAATAACTATCTTCCACTTTCTATGATCCCCATATTCCCTTCACTTCACACTTCATTATCTCTCCTCTTTTAAAGTGCTAAATTTAAAAGAAGGCTATCATAGAGACACCAAACATAGAGGTCAAGTTTTTTATCATGTGACAAAGATAAGAAAGTGGTCTTTTCAAATTATAAAATTTATCAAATATCATGAAGCCACTAAAAGATCAAGGAACTAGAAGCTGAACTAATGACCCACTACAAAAAAAGACACAACAACACAAGGATAAAATCTAAGATCTAGATTTAGCATAACTATAGCCTACTAGAAAATCTAATGAACAAAAGGCAGCCAAGTGTAAAATTCTAGAAGAGATAGTTCAAGATAACTATAATTCAGCTGTAAACCATAAACATGATGAGTGGTGCATATGTAGCCATATGGAGCGATCATATGAAGCTAGTTATAAAAAAATAGGGCAAATTCAAATTATAAATACATGCCACATTATCCAAACCATCATCAAGTTTTGCATACCTTTTTTTGCTAGAGGTATACTAGGTTATCCTTGTCCTATCAATTATATCTTCTTTTGTATCTTATCTTCTATATCCATCCCTCATTCTCTCTATTAATTATGTAGTTCTTGCTAAGGAAGTAATTAACTTGCTGAGATCATTTCCAATGGCTAGAGCAAAAGATAGAATAATATATGTTACTATTTAGGATAAAGAGTTGAAGTTATTTGTTACATCATTTGAACTGAGAATTTCTTTGTATTGGTTGAATGAGATCTGGGGTATTTCACTAGACTCTAATTGTAATCTTTTGAATATTTATACAAATCCTACTTCCTCCTTTAGGCATTATTGAAATATATTACATTATTTGGTACATGCTAATGTACCACCTTGGGTACATCCTTAGATTAGGAAAGAGTGTTCTAGATTAGAAGTTATAATTTATTTTATGCAGTGTAATAAATGCACAAGTATTATGTGCAAAGTATTTTGGTATTATAAATGTGCATAGTTATCCATGTGTACATGTGTCCATAGAATAGGAAGTGGAAGAGTCTCTAGAAAAGTGAAGACCAAGAGTGATCCATATGAAGAGTCACATTACATTATATATGTATTGTATGTGTATATGTAAAATTATGTGACAGGACATGACTTGTCACTTATTTGATACTTTCAGAGCTATTGTGCCATTTTCATGAGCATTTGTTAATGGCAAGTTTATGAGTGATTGTTGAAGTTATTTACGAGTTTTATGCTCCTAGAATATTGCCATTATCATATATATCATATTGTAACTTTACTATGGATCTTTTGGTGAATTTTATCTTAAGTATTTTCTTCAAAAGTTAATAGTGGTATCAAAGCCATAGCAAGGTTTTGAATTGCATAGGTTTTAAAGTTTCAAAGGATATTTCGATTTGTGAATGAGAAACCAATAAAGTTAAGGAGATTACATTTGGAAAGGAAAACTAGAGAAGTTTGAAGATTTACCTATTCCAAGAACAAATTTAGAATAGAAGGAAATTTAATGTCTTGAAGATAGACCTTGACATTGAGAAAATTAAGAGACCTAAGAAGGAGGTCCCATTGGAGAGTTTCATAGATTGAAGGAGATTCCAAATTGAAAGTTGGCTAGATTATTTCCACAAGATTTAAGAATTCATGAAGACTAGAACTCAACACAAAATTATTTCCACTAGTTTTGGGAATAACTAGTGAAGTTTATTCATTTTAGAATTCTGGAGATTTTTAAGCATTTGGTTGTTATTGTCAAAATTTATTGTTGCAGAAAATTAACTCCCAGAAGTTGAGAATTTTCCTGTAATAGATAGAAAAGAATTTCACCTTCATTGCCTGAAAGTCTATGTGCTTTCCTGATGCAAGTATTAGTTATGTGTTGTATAAAAGTAGACATTGAATATTGGAGATTGATGAGACTCAAGGAGGAGATATCATTGAAGACTAGATATTGAAGGTTGTAGATTTGAGAAGTATAAGAGAGCTGAAAGAGGTCATATTGAAGAACTTCTATATTTAGAAGATTGAATATTACAGATTGAAGACTATAGATTGAATATTGAGGAGACCAGCATAGGAGGTTTCCATTGAAGATAGAAGATTGGAGGTAGAGAAGGACTAAGAAAAGGTCCTATTGTAAAATTTAGGAGAAGCAAATTTTAGAGATATAGGAAAGAAATATCATTGTAGAATTCCCATAGTTGGAATATTGAAGAGACCACGGAAAATTATTATAAAATTTTTAAGGAGAAGAGTTGAGGAATTACAGAATTAGAAAACCTAAGGAGAAGAGGTCTCAAGAGAATTTGGAGAAGAAGAAGACTAGAGAAATCCTTATTGCAGAATTGAAGGAGTGATTATTGGAGGAGTTGCATAGAAAGCTAGAGTAAGAATATTGCAAGCAAGAAGAAGTTTCTGATAAGAAGGATTTGGGATAATTGTCGCCATACAACAAAAATCCCAAGAGAAAGAAGTCTTTGGAAAGAAGTTTGCCAAATTTTGGAGAAGGTTTTTGAAGACCTCAAGACATTCAAATTCTTGAGGAAGAAGATAGTGAAGGAGATCAAATTTGAAGTTAGAATTTGATCAGAATATTGAGGGAGAAGAGAATATTGAAGAGCCCATAATTTTGGGAAATTTAAGGATAGCCATAGTATTTTTGAAGGCTTATTTGATAGGATACGTTTGCATATTTTTGAAGGAGAAATTTAAGGGTTGAATGATATTAAATTGAAGAAGGTATTGAGCTACAAATTTGGAAAGTTAGGGTAGTTTTAGGAGTGCCCTTGAACAATATATTGAACAAGGTTAAGACAGTGAAAGAAGGTAGCATTTTGGAGATATTTGTTGCAGGTTTTGGACAACAAAATAGAGGAGTTGATTGAAGAGTTTCAAAATTTTTGACAACATTTGGGCAACATTAATAGCTACAAGTTTTAGAGGTTTAAGACAGGTTTTGAAGGAGATTAGAAGCCATCAAATTAGATTTTGTGGACAACATTAGAAGGAAAGAGCTACTATTTTGGAGAACTTCGGGGTAGATTTGAGAGAGTTTTTGGGCAGCAAGAAAGTTGGAATTTGAGCAAAAATTAGAGCTGCCAATTTGGTAGGTTTTGGAACAATAAAGTGAAGGAGATTAAAGGTGAAAAAATACAAAACCAAGGTTTCTAAAGGGTGAATCAAATCACTAAAGAAACTAGTTGAAAAGGAGATAAAAAGTATGCAATATTGGTGCAACATAAATTTATTGAAGCATTTAAATCAAGTTTATATTAAGCATTTGAGAGAACCATATTAATTTTATTAATATGAAGAAGGAAGTTAAAGGAGTTGACAATGTTTACATCTTAATATCTGCAATATTAAAACAACAATATCTAAGTAAAAGTTTATTTGGATAGGAGAAATAAGAAGGATATAATATTATTGTTGAATGTTGTTTTTAAGCCCATAAGAGTGTAGATATATTCTAAGTTATAGTAGTTAAAAGAAATGATGAATAGTGATCAAATTTAAGAGTAAATTTAAGGTGTCTAAAGACACCAAGAGGAGGATCAAAGTTGCAGAATACATTGGTGAAGAAGAGCCATTTAAAAGGGTGGTAGATCCACTGAATAAAAGCATCACTGGATAGCAATGCTAAGCATCATAAAAGCACAAGGGGGTTAGCATCTAAACTATGCATAATTATTAGAATAAAGAGAAGAAAGAAATAAAATTTATCTATGTAATTTAAAGATCGAGCAAGGATTAAAAAAGGTAGATTATTTTAGTGTCTAAAGACACTAAGTAACCAAGGGCCAAAGAAAGAGTGTAAGTATCCATTGGAGTATAGAGCACCACTATTTAAGTGTAAGCATTTGTTGGAGTAGAGAGTGCTATAGTTACTAAAGGAAGAGCCATAACCGACATACGAGGTAGAACCACCACCATATAGGGAAGAGCCACTATAATTTGAGGAAGAGCCACCACCATCTAAAGAAGATCCACCATCAAAAAAGTTGAGTAGGCCATTGAGTTTTTTCAAGGAGTTCAAATGAATATGTTCTCTGAGAAAGAGTACAAAAGATACGTAAAGAAGATAGAGGGACTAGATATTAAGGTAAATTACAAGTGTTAAGGTTTGGTGGATACGTTACATGCAATGAACATGTATTAGATAAGACAAAGGACAAGGTAACAAATGTTTCAGGTATTGAATAGGTACCAAGGTTGAAATAAGGTGTTAAACATTATTTGGAAGTAAGACACTTGGTGATAGTAATGTCCAAAGTGTCATATTATCATCCACCTAGGAAGAGTATGTTATATGAGCTTAAGGAGAATATAGAAGATGATTTTAGAGCATTGGAAGAATTTGAGTGCCATGTGGCATGTATAACTTGGGAGGTCAACATGTTTAAAGGATATAAAACACCCATATCAAGGAGAGAACATGTTTTTAAGAGGAAAAGACTAAAGGTGAAGTGCATATATTTGCAGAGATGTGCTGGAAATAGAAGAAGGTGTAAGTGGAATCATTAATTGGGGTTTGATCAAGATTAAGCAGTGATACACCACTTGGTAGTGCAGGAGGAATATTCAAGCCACACAGGGAGTCAAACGATCAAGGACTAGATATGTTGTAGAGCGCATAAAAAATATTGAATTCAATTGGTCAATAAAAATGGAGATAGAATCATATTAAGGTAAGCCAAATCATAGCCAAAGGTTTCATAGAAAAGAGCGCGCCCGTTTGGAGATGGTCAACCACTATTGACCAAAATGAATTACCATGTTCAAGCCTAAAGGTAATTCATTATTTTTCAAGTCTATTTATAAGCAAAGAATATGAGGTATAAGGGAGAGATAAATTTATAGTTATTATTTTCTAAGGATAAAAGTAAAGGTATTAATTTTGGAGGAGTAAGAATCAATATTTGGAACCTTAGAAATAAAATAAATGCTATTTGAGAATTTCATGAAGGACTAAAATTTTGTTTGAAGAAGTTAAGGAAATAAGTTTAAAAGTTTTGTAATTTGATTATTTGCATTTACAAAACATTTTTGAAATATTTGCAATTTGATTAGAATGGAGTAATAAGGTTTTTGACATCAAATTAAATTTATAAAATTTACAAATATTCTTCTATGGAATTTCTAAATTTCTAAGTTTGGAGTTATAAGGTATTCAACACCAACATTGGATTAAGAAATTTAGAAGAAGTTATATTTTTGAGATTAGGGAGTTAATCTCAAAAGTTTTAGAATTTAGAAAAATTGCATTCAAAAATTATCTTTTGCTTACTATTAATAACTAGGAAGCCATAAGGTAGTCAACTACAAAATTCTAAAAATAAAGAAATGGATAAATTAGAGGGACATATCATCATAAAATGCAAAGAAAAAACACTCTTTATATTTATAATCAACAATGTAAAATTGTTTCACAAGAGAATAGTTCTATTATTCAAGATGGTAAGGATATTTGGTATATTGACTCAGGAGCAAGTCATCACATGACAAGAGATCTACATTGGTTTGATTATCTAGAGGTTACTAATAGTTTTGGGCTAAAGCTAGTAGATGGAAAGAAATATCTAGTTCATGGAAGTGGACATGTAATACCTAGTGCATCTTACTCACATTTCATATTGCACGATGTATTGTATGTACCGGGATTGACAACAAATATGATATCAGTAACCAAATTAACTGAAAGTCGAAGAATAGTAGAATTCAAATGTATTAATAGGAAGAATAAGTGTTTTATTAAAAGGCTAAATAAATTCGAGGTAACTGGATCAATTAATAATGGAATATACTATTTAGATTTTATTGGTTATTCACAAGAGCTTGTAATTATTCAAGATAATATTAATGTCTTTCATAAAAGAAACTATAGAGAATCGATAATCATTCTACTATGGAAATAAGTGTGCAAATACAATATTTAGATGAAGAAAAATGAGAGGACAACAAAAGTTTGCACTACAAGGGTGTCTACAAATCAAAGAAGAACAAGAACCTGAACATAATGGAAAGTATTTACAGAATGAAGATCCATATTGAAGATAAGTCTTAAATAACCAAATAATATAATACAAGGGGAGGGGGGTGGAATATAATACATTATTTGGTACATGCTAATGTACCACCTTGGATACATCCTTATATTAGGAAAGAGTGTTCTAGACTAGAATTTATGATTTACTTTATGCAATGTAATAAATGCACAAGTATTTTTAAAGTGTGCAAAGTATTTTGGTATTTTAAATGTGAATAGTTGTCCATGTGCACATGTATTCATAGAATAGGAAGTGGAAGAGTATCTAGAAGAGTGAAGGTCAAGAGTGCTCCATATAAAGAGTCACATTAGATTATATATGTAGTGTATGTGTATATGTAAAGTGATGTGACATGACATGACTTGACACTTGATACTTTTAGAGCTATTGTACCATTTTTATGAGCATTTGTTAATGGCAAGTTTGAATGATTGTTGAAGTTATCTGAGTTTTATGCTTCTAGAATATTGCCATTATCATATATATCATATTGCAACTTTATTATTGATATTTTGGTGAGTTTTATCTTAAGTATTTAGCTTCAAAATCTAGCAAAAAATTCTTTGTCTCAATTGTGTATTTGTTTCACATTTGTATATTACATTATTTGAATGTGTAAATGGTGATTCTCTCACTAGCTAATTAATCATGTATGTTACATCATTTGAATGGATATAATTAACCCAATTTTTCTTTCTCTTTCTTTCTATTTCATTTAACTATTTAAAGCTTTGCTATGATTGATAATGGACAAGGCACCGATCTACTAATAGGGTTTTAATTAATGGGTTTTGTAGATCTTGGTCAAATAATGAATATTTTACATTTCTTTTGTTATCTGGTTGAGCACAATTGAATTATAGCATAAGCTCCATTTAGGGTTTCCTTACCTAACTCGGTCTATTAGAAGTCATCGTATAATTATTTTTGAGTTAAAGAGGTGGATCCACTAGAGTCCACAATGTTTATTGGATTTAAAAAATTCTATGGTGTAATAATCTCTAAGGAACACAAAAATTTTCTCCAATAGGGTGTAGTTCTAGTTGGGATTTCTACATTGGTGTGATATGCTCGTAAAGTAGGTTATAGCTGCAAATGCCAATCCCTGCGAATTTTTCTAACAATTTTCTTTAATCTTTTTATTAATGTGCTTTGGCTTGACCATTACCTTGTGGGTATATGGTGTCGACCACTTATGTTGAATTTTAAATTTAGCACATAGTTTAGCTAAGTCCCTAGTTTTTAAAGGGGTTCCATTATTCAATATAAGCATGTTAGGAATTCCATATCGTGATAAGATTTGGTTTAAGATAAACTTAGAAACTTGAAAACCAGTACAAGAGGATAAGGGCATGGCCTCTACCCACTTTAGTTGCAGTAATAATGAATTTATTTTCATCAAACAACATCAAATTTATTTTCCCAATAGAGTCCAACCCCCAAGTAGAGAAGGGCCAAGGCGACGTGATAGACTAAATATCTTGATAAGGTGCATGATTAGGTTATTATGTTTTTGACATTTATCACACTTATATACATGATTATGAGCATATATTTCCATAGTCAACTAATAATAACCATGTAGACGAGCTTTTTAAAAATGACACTTCCTTTAAAATGTCCACCACATCCTCCATTATGGGTGTATTGAACTACTATTTTGGCTTCATATAAATTTAAGTATCTTAAAATAATTCGATCAAACATTCACCTATATAGGATATATCTCATTATTACATACCGACAAGTGCATTTCTTGAGGTTCTTTTGCACGTTGTGATTCGGTCCTTCAAGTAAAACACCACTTTTAAGTAAATATATATTTCCTTGTACCAAGAGTCAAGGATTGGTGTTTGTTCTATGGAAAAAATAACCAATGGTTCTTGATTGGATTGTAAGGTCATAGATTGCCTTATTTTAGAGATGATAATTATTGCTTGTTCATCCTCTAACTCTAGAGGGATAAGAAATGCAACTGCAACCATTGCATCCACTTGTAAGTTGCTAGAGTTTGGAATAGTGTTAGTGGTTACCTTTTCAAAGGAAGCCTTTAAATTATCCATAATGGATTTGTATGGTTTAAATTTATCATCCTTGGTATGATAAATTTTATTAAATTGATTAACTATTAGTTGGGAATCTCCAAAGATAGAGAGAATGGAGAGAATAATGACTTTTAAAGCTAGGGCAACTTGTAGCCCAAGGATAGGCACTTCATATTCAACCGTTTTATTAGTACATGAGAATTGAAGCTTAAAGGACAAAGGGATTATTATTTGTTGCAATGATACTAAGACAATTCTTGTTCTCGCTCCTACTTTTTTGACACATTGTGTGTCGTTAAAGAAGAGAATTCAAGAATCTTGTTGTGACGTCTCAAAAGTGCACACAATCTCATCAAGATATTCAACTTATAGGGGATAACTAAATGAAAAAGGGTTTTCTACTAGATGATTAGCTATCTCTTGTACCTTAACCAATTTTTGGCCAATGAATTCAAGATAAAATTTATTATGGGCCATAACCCATTTGGCTATCCTATTAGAGAGGTAGGTTTTAGACATAAGGTATCTCAAAAAATCAACCTTAGATATAATGAATGTTTTGTGATTTAACATGTAATGCCTTAGATTTTGAGAAGAAAATACCATTGCTAAGCACATCTTGTCTAAAGGGGTATACCTAGTTTCATAACTGATGAGGGTCCTACCAATATAGTAGATAACCCTCTTTTTTTGTGTTGCTCATTATATTGTGCCAACATGGCACCTAAAGCATGAATTGTCATCGTAATGTACAAAAAATATAGCTTGAGGGGATTGGGTGGAACAAGAACTCATGGAGATAGTAGGTATGTTTTTAAAGCATCAATTTTTTTTTGACATTACTCATCCCAATTGAACTCAATATATTTTTATAATAGCCTAGAAAAGGGTTAAAATTTATCTTCTAATTGGGATAAAAATATTTAAATTGATTGGAGTTTGCGTTGAAAAGTTCTAATTTATGTTAAATTTCAAGGTGATGGCATGCTGGTTATTATCAATATTTTATAAATATATACCTCAATACCTTATCTAGACATAATAAATCCTAATAATTTATTGTATGTTACCCTAAAGATACACTTGAAGGGCTTAAGACAAACCTTATACTCCTTGAGTAGTTCAAAAATTTACCTTAAGTTTGTGACATGGTCTTCTCTTTTTATTGACCATCCAAGAAGATCACTAACATAATATTCCATGATATTGTGCATCATATCATAAAATATATTTGTCATGGTGTGTGGATAAGTTGATTGAAATTCTTCAACCTGAAGGACATAACTTTGTAGTAGAAGTTACCCCAAGGAGAAGTGAACATTGTTTTGTATTGATATTCTAGTACTATGCAAATTTGGTTGCAACAGAAAAATCCATTTATAGACACCTAAAATCCGTAATCACAAGGAGATTATAAAAAATAACTCCTTATAACCTGTCTAATCCACTTAAGGTAAAATCAGAGCTATTTAGTATCTTTTCCAGCAAAAGGGCACTTTTACCTAAGGGGAAGCAAGATCGTATCACTTGATATGGTCTTCGAGTTGGGGCCATATTTTTGCAATATGGATGCACATGCATAATTTCAAAAAGAATAATTAGGCAACATGATTACCTGTTAGTGTGATAGTGGATTTACTGCTATCCCTGATGACCTGTAGTCACCCTTGGCAACCTGCAGTTGTCCCTACCACCTACAAAGTGGCAATTAGGTTGCCCTTGATTGTCCCATTGCTTATTTTGGCACCTAGTCAAGAAGGCTATAAAAAGGAGGTATCCCCTCTTGGTTTTAAAATCTATGATTTTTAGACTAGAGAAACTAAGTGGTATCAAATTCACTTGCCAATCTTCTTCGCTGCTACCAATACTGATTCATCATTACACAAACCTCAAAGTCATCCTCTTCATATTTGCATGATCAAGTTTTTTGTTTTAGATCGATCAAATAACCACACTCAATGATAGATCACCAACAATTTATTAATAAAATCACCTCTGGATCATCCCCAAACTCACCCTGGACTGGTTCCATAAAGTTCTAGGTCCGCGGTAAAGACCATATCACTTGAGATGGTCCCTAAGGCAAGATCATCTCGACTAGATATGGCCTTGATCAGGTGATTGGTATCATGGTGCTTTCTTGCATTTTACTTTATATCTATACTTGCATGTTAATTTTAATAGCAGATCCTTCATTTTGAGCACTTTATATCATAGTATTAGCTTAGATATTTCATTATTTCATGCATGCACTTACTTTATTTAGTTTTACCTTTTTGATCATTACGGGTCCAACCTTGGTGGGCCTCAAAAATGCTACTAATATCCCTCTTATTTCATTGCACTCAGGTTACAAGATTTAAGACAATGAATGGTTTCAGATCCAATCCTCAATTGGCGATCACAAGAGAACCCTCTTTCGAAGACATTGTTATGGGTACGAAAATCACTTGGATTGCACCAAGAAAGCTATTGTAAAATTGTATCATGAATAAAATCTCTAGAGGATATCATGTATAACATGTTTTAAGAAATTAATGCAATATTAATATAGTTGGATTCCATTTCCATTTGATATCTTTCTTTCATGTTTTGCATCGTGTGTTCCTTTCAAAATTTATTTTATCTTTATCATATGTATGGTGCAATGTTTTTCACGCTTTCAAATGAAAATCATAATGGGACCCCATTTTATCTTTATATGTTGTTTGGATAAGATAAAATGACTAAATTTTTGTTTTATTTTTATTTTTATAGGTACACAATCACCATTGTCTCACAACCATACGACCCCTATTTTGAAACCGTCTCCAGCAAGACGACCTTGAACCAGAGGTAAAACTACAAGGATCTACAAGGTCTACATCAAATGAAAGGATTCTAGGTTATGCCTTCACATCTTAGGATAGTTTGATTTCATGTTTTAGATAGGAAAACTAAGAAAATAATAAAAATGTATATCATAATTGCATGCATGCATCTTCATTCTTAGTTTTCAATATATCGCACCATGACTGTCTCATATCGAGATGGTCTCAGATCTATGGTTGTCTCATTATGAGAATATCTTGCTGTTTTCATTGTTATCTTTTCTACATTGCTATTTGATGAAATATTGAGCATGGTTAAGGAAACTAGATTCACTTTACAATTTGCATCATTATAATCATTGTGTGCTCTCTATTTCATTTTAAGCAATAAAAGGAATTCACACACACACATATCACATAAAAATTGGTAGGATTTGCCTTTGTCACCAACCTCCAATCGAGACCAGTGATGTTGGATTTCACCTCCTTCCATTGGCTCACCCCCTACACACCATAGTAGCCCCCATGAGTGGTTTCTTGGATTTCATCACCAAGAAGTCCCCTACTTTTGGGTGCATCTTGAAGTAGGTTAGAATTAGATGCTCCTTAACCACAAGGCCTAATAATTTGTGGAATGCAACTATCATTTATATCAAAGCACACCCAAGTGTTAAGAAAAATCTCAACTAGGCAAGTAGCAGGATTTAGACAATGCAACCCCTCCTTGAGGAGGGTATTTTTCTTCTTATAGTGTTACCCGGTGCCAATTTAGCCTTATAGGAAACCACTTTTACCATTTGTGTGGTATTACTCAATATAGGATGTGTGCAAACCACCTTTTTATAGAGTTCTCTTCATCTCCTTTAGTATTTTAGGAGTAGAGGTTCCAAAAATAGAAACACACAAAATCAAACAAAAACAAAAATCAAGAAAAATAAAAAATAAAACAAAATTTTCAAAAACAAAAATAAAAATAAAAACAAAAAAAAATCAAAACAAAGAGGGATTTCTTGTTTGTTTATTTGCTTTGTGTGCATAGCTTAAAAAAGTACTTGAGAGCATTGTTGTGGGTCTTTACACATAATTTTCCTAATAGATGGTCATAATGCATAGTTAGGCTCATTCATGAGCTTACACTACTGATCCATTACCTAGAGCCATGGACCATTTTTGGATTGATCCACAAGACCTTATAATCCTTGAATGGTGATGCGATTGTCCTAGCTTAAATATCATCCATCACATCACTAAACTTGACACACTAGATTTCCACACTCACAACTCACCCATAAGTATTGAATATGATCAAGATATGAATTATCCTGATCAGGATACCTTGTGTGCCTTTTATAGGGATAACTACAACTAAGCTGAAACATCTAGAAAGCCCCTACCATGCATTCATATCCTGGCTCGACCTACGATTCCCCTAGATCAGGATCAGGGGTACACCACATAATAAGATAGCGATATTCAAGCTACTCCAGATGATCATCCTTGGATGAGTCGTAAGTATGATCATTTGAATATATACGATGATAAGGGTAATCATAATGCTACCACATCAGCTCGTGGGCCTAGGGATGATGATCGTCATCCTCCCGCTATACCTTATGATATGCACTATGGTCAAGGATAGTGTGCTTTAACACCTCCTGATTACACAAAACCTATCTTTTGATACTAGTACCAAGTTAATGCAACCTCTCATGACCCTAGAAAACAAGTCATCGATCTCTCTAGGGCTGAAGCGCAACACATGCCTATTTAGGCCACTCACACATGTGTGAATAGGCCATAAAAAAATAAATTTAAAAATCAAAAGCAAGTTTCTAGGACTACCTTGGACCGCCAAATATAATGGGTCATGCATTAGAGGTTGTCCACACCTATGTAGCAAAGGCAATCGATCCAACATCACCCAGGGTGCCAAGCACAATGGCACAACCTTCCACCATGTCCAAATCAAAATCTTCCACCTCACCCAAATCCTACTCATCATCAACATCCTAGACTGCCATGCATTCATCATCATAAACCCCATTCACTAGAATACTATCAAGCATACCTCTATCAACAAGATAATAAAGCATATGAGGAACAACCACCTGAGTATCAAGAACCACTTGGACGTATCCCGAGGCAACATATGGTGACATGCCTATTGATACTACTCGTCAACCACCTCCTTCACAATAGAATATCCAAACCAATCAAGACCAAAGATAGGTAGATGCCATCATTTCACTTGAGGCCTATAAATGGTTGAAAAAGAACCTCAACATGTTAGAAAACTAAACCTCAGGTTTAGGTTACCAAAAACCTACCCTACAATAGCTTACCAATCAGACTTAACACCCATCAGTTCCATCACTACCCTATCTTGAGCACATTGAAATGCTAAAGTTAGACAAGTTCAAGGGTGATGAATATGCACATGAACATGTGACAAGCTTCATGAACACATGCTTCCATATTCAAGATAGCGACCCCCTCATGCTATGAACATTCCTTATAATGCTTTATGGGGGTGCTTTGGAGTGGTATAATCATCTACCATGCCATAGTATCTTAACCTTTGAATAATTGGTAGATGATTTTATAGGAAAAATTTACCTTTAGTATCAAGAAAAAGGTCACCTTGACTAATCTGTATAATATTTAACAATTCGAGGATGAACCAATCATGGACTATGGGAATAGGTGGAGGACCGTTGTAACCAAAATACCCTTCAATCTACCAATCATCGAGCTAACTCGAATGTTCACAAGAAGTTGCACCAAATAAATCTCATTACTATTGCAACTTTAGTAGTATAGGACCTTTAAGGAGGCCTTGGCCCAGTGTCATGACCCTCCCTAGTAGACTATATGGCACAAAGAAACAATGTATTAACCTATGATGTGGTGATACTTAGTTTGAACAATTGAACCAACTATATGATGTTTAGTTGATTTAGAAGGGCATGTTATCGCTAACATATTGCCAAGTGTGCAGGATCAGGTACACTCATAGGTGGAGAAGGTAGAAGCATCCACCAGAAATGAGGGTACTTAAGATCAGGGGAAATGATGATTAAGGTACTCAGAGGTAACATGGATAGATACCTTCATATAGGCATGCATTATCGAAAGGGATAATCATCGATGACTGATCACCTTGAGCCTTAGTTGATAGCCTAGTAGCTATCATAAAATCTTTGGCTGAGATAGGTGATTGGGTTGATGGAAAGATTCCCTCTTTGTTGTTTTATAAATTTGATTGCTCTCTACTGCATCATGGCTTGGGTAGCATAATGTTGGAATTTCAATAGGAGAACAACTGCAAAATGTATGTGGATGCATAAAGTAAACTGTTATGTTGAAGTGATAATAGAGCATCATTTTTATGAAGGAAAGTAAATTAAATTTAAATGCTAAATGAAGATTCATTTAAATTAATTAATGAGGTTTTGATTAAATAATGATATGATTCATTTAAACTCATTAGTAAACTTCATTTCAATTAATAAATGAGAGTTCATTTAAAATAATTAAAGAAGTTCATTTTAATGATAATGTAAATTCATTAATAGACTTTAATTAAGTGAAATAAATGAAAAATCCATTTAAGATAAATAGAAATATTTTATTTTAAAGAAAGAGCAATTATGAAATTGTTTTAAATAAAAGAAATATATTTTAAATGGTGATAAAATATCATGTAAAGGATATTTTATTAAAAAGGGTACCATTCTTCATTTTAATAATGTAAATATCCCTTTCCCCTATATAGTGCAATCTATGTAAATAATCTAGGGGGCTATTAATTTCCAAAGATGGAAATTATGGGTAAAAGAACTAGTTTCTACCAGAGAAAAAGAGGATGAGGGATGGAAGCATTGAAGAAAGGGGGGCTCGAGGTTGGCTCGAGATTCGAGGAGGGACGATAGATGGGCCACCTAGAGCAAAGGAGCACGTAAGGTGCAAGGGAGGAAAAAATGAAGGAAGAAGGCAGAAGATAGAGGAGGACATAGACCAAGTGATCGAGGAAAGATAGGAGCACACAACAAGCAAAGGGAGAGGTAGCCAAGACACCACCGGATTCCATTTCGTAGGAGTATTAAGGTTGGAGGGTTTTAAAACTTTATCCATTTATACATGCGTTTGTATGATGAATGATTTAGATTGAAACCTGGTTATACTCCCCTGTAGCGTGATAATCCCTTTGAAAGGTTTGGAAACCACCTACATCTAAGTATGTGAAGCACTGTGTGTTTAGATGCTTGTAGTGTGAAGCACTATGTGTTTAGATGCTTGTAGTGTGAAGCACTGTGTGTTTAGATGCTTGTATTGGAAAGCACCATGTATTTGAGCTACTTGTCATGGGAAAACCACCTATTTTAAATGGAAAGCATCATGCATTTGAAGCACTACTTGTAGTGGGAAAACCACCTATTTTAAGTAGCAAGCACTATGTTTGAAAAGCATCACTTGTAGTGGAAAAACCACCTATGTTAAGTAGGAGTGTTGTGTTTGAAAAGCACTGCTTGTAGTGGGAAAACCACCCATGTTTTAGAGGAGTGCTGTGTTTGAAAAACATCACTTATAGTGGAAAAACCACCTATGTTAAGTAGGAGTGTTGTGTTTGAAAAGCATCACTTGTAGTGGAAAAACCACCTATGTTAAGTAGGAGTGTTGTGTTTGGGAAGTGCTTGTAACGGGAAACCACCCACATCTGTGTGGGAGTTCCATTGCTACGTAAGCTCAGTCCCTTTGGGATAGGTAGTGGTGGCAGAAAAGAAAGCCTAGCACCTAGTTTTACCTTGTTTGGACTCTAAGTTTGGTAGTCCTTTGACCTTTCTACAGAGGTTGTTTCACATCCACCATGAAGGCGTATTAGTCTAAGGTTGTGAATCTTTGATTAGTAAGGTTTACCTATGTAATTTTAATTAAATTTTTATTTTAAGAAATGAAACCTTTGATTAATATGAATTATCTTAGGAGATTTTAATTAAAGAGAAACCTTTGATTAATATGAATTATCTTAGGAGATTTTAATTGAAATGAGACCTTTGATTAATATGAATTATCTTAAGAGATTTTAATTAAAGAGAAACCTTTGATTAATATGAATTATCTTAAGAGATTTTAATTAAAGAGAAACCTTTGATTAATATGAATTATCTTAGGAGATTTTAATTAAAGAGAAACCTTTGATTAATATGAATTATCTTAGGAGATTTTAATTAAATAGACCTTTGATTAATATGAATTATCTTAAGATATTTTAATTAAAAAGACCTTTGATTAATATGAATTATCTTAAGAGATTTTAATTAAAGTAAGATCTTTGATTATTATGAATTATTTTATGAGATCTTAATTAAAGTGACCTTTAATTAATGAGATTTACCTTATGTGGTTTTAATTAAAGTAAGACCTTTTGTGTAATAAGATCATGAAGGGGTTATTTTTAACTAAAGTAGTGAATCTTTAGATAAGGTTGTGAATCTTTAATTGAGGTTATGAATCTAAGATTAAGGTTGAAAATATTTGATTAGTAAGTCTATGATGTAGACTTTATAAATTAAAAGGATGTTAATTTATTCTTTGAATTTATGGGGCTTTGATTTAGGGAATGAATGAAGGATTATTTTAGAGGTTAAAGGTATGGGACTTTAATGCTTTAAAACAATATTAGATTTGATTGGAATTGTGAATTAAAAGGATGTTAGATTTATTCTTTGAATTGAAGTTATGGGGCTTTGATTTAGGGAATGAATGAAGGATTGTTTTAGAGGTTAAAGGTATGGGACTTTAATGCTTTAAGACATGAATGGATTTGATTAAAGTTAGACCTTGATCTAAGTAGTACATGTTGGATGGCTCTCTAAGGGAACTTGAGAGGTGAAGATAAAAGTAAAGGATCTTTTATAATATCCACTATGCATTAGATGGTTGGAAACTTAATTGAATTTTGTATAGTTGCAATTTGGTAAAGTAAATGAATAGATGCATTTAGAGGTATGCCTATCCTGAACCATGAGTACCCTGATCCCCTACTACCCTCAAAGAACCAATGGGAAGCAAGGAGAAGCAAGGAGTTCAATGGAAACAAAGTATAGGTAATTTATATTTTATGTTGATTTACTTATGCTCAAATAGACTAGAATTGTGGGGAGATATCCCTGATGCAGTTAATGTAATATTCTATAAAGTAAGGAGAATTTACCATGCAATATTTAATGCAATAACTATTTATTGGTTTAGAGAAGGTACTTTTACTTTATTTCCATGTTTGGTTATAATAGGTAATTGATTCTCTTTTCATGGATGACATTCTCTTTTAGTGTTAATCCTTCTTTATTTTTTGGATGCTTAGTGATTACTCTTTGTTGTTTTAGTATCTAGATGTATTCTTGTTTGGTTGCTTAATAATAGAAATCCAAGAGTAGAGTTCTAGGGTGAACTCAGAGGTGACCTAAGGGAATTAAGAACCCCTTAGGGTGAACATAGGTGACCTAAGGGAATTAAGAACCCCTTAGGGTGAACATAGGAGACCTAAGGGAATTGAGACCCCCTTAGGGAGATAAAGGACTAAGTTGTGGAGAGACTACATCTGAGTTAAGATAGCTCATCATGTAGATGATATGGATAGCTTAACTCATAATACTCATAGCATACCTACACATAATGACTTGTGTATGGTATGGAGATGCGTGTATACCTTCGATGGACTGAGGGTGATAAGTCTAGCTCATCAAGAGTGATGGGATAGATGGGCTTATTTGTAGTAACACATGATACGCCTACATAGATGGACTTGTGTTAGGGTACTTCATGAGATGTAGCTTTCAGGAAAACTTAGGGGATTGAAACTTTAGGTAAATATTAGTTGGGTTAGGGGTTCATGAAGGGTTCATGTATCTCTCTCCTTAGTAAAAAAAAAACTTTTTCTATTTTTGTATTTTTCTATTTGTGTATTTTTGGGTCATTACATTTGGTATCAGAGCTCTAGGTACGAGGGTATAGAGCTTCTATGTGTGCTAAAGGGAATTAGATGTCTCCAATGAAGGCTTGCTTAAGGTAAAGGCTAAATCTGGGATGATCTAGAATACCCTATTTGCTAGAATCTGATGGGAATTAACCCCAAGGTAGAGTGGATGTTAGGATGCCTTAGTATGGGCTTCGATATCAATGACACATCCTAGCCTGGGATATTACCCTAGTTAGATTGTTAATGCATCTAGCAAGAGAACTCTATATTATGGCTTGAATTAGAGATACAACTTAAGATGAAACTATAATCTAATATTCTTTCTTGGATGGAACCAGGTTAAGATGCCACCTAAGACCAGAAGAGGGAGGCCTACACCTAGAAAAACTTGAAAAAGTAATGTCGAAGAAGAAAACCAGGATGGGGGACCAATAAGCCCCAATAGGGAGGTAGAAGACCTCACCACTATGATCACTGCTATGCAGGATCAGATAAGACAATTGTTAGAAATAGCTATGAACCAGAATTCACAAGTTTGAGGCTCAGATATTGGTCTAGATAGTGGACTAACTATAGAACAAGTGCAAGCCAGAGCCTTAGAAGAAAAGGAAATAGCTAGGGACATGAAAAATATTAGTATCTCCAAGTTTGATGGGGAGGGCGATGGGGATGCAACGGAAGCATGGCTGAGAGAAGTAGAGGTTCACTTTATGATAAAAGGCTACTCATCAAGAACTCGAACACTTTGGGCTATGATTAACCTGGAAGGGGCTGCTCTAGAATGGTGGGAAACCCACTATGAGGAAACTAATATTGAACCTATTGACACTCCATGGGAAGAATTTATAAACATATTTAAGAAGATATTCCTAACAGAGCATTTCTATACCTTAAAGTTTGAGGAATTTGCTAGTCTAAAACAAGGAACCAACATAGTAGAGGTGTACTATAAGAAGTTGGTAAGATTGTTTAAATATGTACCTATTTATAATGAGAAAATATGGGTTCACAAGTTCACTCTTGGATTGGAGTCTAGGTTAAAGCATGATGTAGACATGCAGGAGCCTAAATCATTGCAAAAGGTATATGACCTAGCAAAGAAAGTAGAGTCACACTTATATTATAAATACGACACCCTACCCGAGCAAGCTCGATAGGAGCTAAAGAAGAGGAATAGTGTTGGGTTTGTAAAATGGGAGGCTGATCAAGATCGAAAGGCTAAGAACCCCAAAAATCCTGAGAAGAAACCTAATGGAAATCAGAAGAATTTCAAGAAGAACTTTCATAGGAAGGATAACAAACCCAATAATATGAAACCTCAACCATAGAAGTTGCAAGCTCCAACTCCAACAGTTAAAATTAAGAATCAAAAACCTAAAAAATAGCAAGGACCCAAGGAAGGGTGCTACAATTTTTGGGGACCTCATTACTATAATCAATGTCCATATCGAGTAGGGACTAGCACAACTAATGCAAAAGGGAAGGAACCGAAACATCGGATCTATGCCACAACCGAGAAGCAGAAGCTAGAGGGACAAGCCACCCCATTACTTGTGAAAGGTAAGGTTTTTAATAAGCAAGTAAACATTTTGATAGATAGTGGGGCCACTGATAGTTTTATTTCATCTAGTCTAGCAAGGACTATGTCGGAAAGGCCTGGATATTTGGCTCAAGGGTGGAAGGTTGAGTACGGTTCTAGGTAGACCTACTCGGTGAACCAGTGTTATCCTATGGCAGAAATCACTCTATCTAAGGGGACTACGGAATGTTGTTTATATGTAGCTCCCCTACATGCCTTTGATGTGGTCCTAGGGATGGATTGGCTATAGGCTCATAAAGCCTTAGTCAATTTTCAAGACCGATGGATTGAGTATTTAGAAGAAGGTGGGAGGAGACTAAGAATTCATAGCAAACAAGGGGTGTTTGAACCTCAGATGTTGTCCGCTATGCAATTGAAAAAGACCCTAAAGAGAGGAGGAATAGTGTATGTAGTAAAACTTAATGAAGTGGAAGACTATGAGAAAGGAGAAATACTAAGACAACATCCGATTTTATAGGATTTTTAGGATGTATTTCCAGAGGACCTACCTAGGCTACCTCCTGTATGGGAATTTGACTTCACAATTGAACTTATGATAGGAGTCGAGCCTATTCATAGATCCTCGTATAGGATGAATCCTATTGAAATGCAAGAACTGAAGGTTCAATTGCAGGGATTATTAGAGAAGGGTTTGATAAAACCAAGTGTGTCACCATGGGGTGCACCAATTTTGTTCATGAAAAATAAGGATGGTTCATTAAGATTGTGTATTGATTACAGGATGCTAAATAAGGCTACAATCAAGAATCGGTATCCTTTACCTAGGATTGAAGATTTATTTGATCAACTAAAGGATGCCAAGGTGTTTACTAAGATCGATCTAAGATCAGGGTATCACTAGTTAAGAATTCATGAGGAAGACACTCACAAGATGACATTTAAGACTAGGTATGGGCATTATGAGTTTACGGTTCTACCCTTTGGATTGACTAATGCCCTAGATGCTTTCATGAACTTAATGAATAGTGTGTTTCGAAGGTATTTGGACCAGTTTGTCTTGGTATTCCTAGATGATATCCTTATATACTCTCGAGATAGAGAAGAGCATGATAAACATCTTAGGATCATGTTAGAATTGCTAAGGAAAAATCAACTTTATGGAAATCTGGCTAAGAGTGAATTCTATGTTCCAGAGGTACGATATCTTGGACATATCATATCAGCAAAGGGAATTGTTGTGGATCCAGAGAAGATAGAGGCTATCCTGAATTGGCCACCCCCTACTAATGTGACTGAAGTGCGAAGCTTCATGGGGTTAACGGGCTACTATAGACGTTATATAAAGGATTACTCCAAGATTGTTGGACCCATAACTAACCTTCAGAAGAAGGGAAAGGAATTCAAGTGGTCAAAAAAGTGTGAGGTTGCCTTTGCACTACTAAAGCATAAGCTTACTACTGCACCAATACTAAAGGTTCTTGATCCACAAGGGGACTTTTTAGTGTGCACTGATGCCTCAATAGATGGGTTGGGAGGGGTACTCTCACAAGAGGAGTCAGTAGTGGCATATACTTCAAGGAAGCTCAAAAAGCATGAAGTTAATTATGCTATGCATGATTTAGAGCTAGCTGTAGTGGTGCATGCTTTAAAGGTTTGGTACCACTACTTGGTGGGAAGACCCTTTGAATTAAATACCGACCATCAAAGTTTATGGTACATATTCACCCAACCAATACTCAATGCGAGACAGAGAAGATGGGTGGAATTTCTCACTGAGTATGATTTTGAGATTGAGTACATAAAAGGAAAAGAGAATAAAGTAGTTGATGCTTTGAGTAGAAGAAAATATATAGCAGCCATAACTAAAATTCACATGGACCTGATGGATCGAGTGAGACAGGAGCAATCTCAGGATGAGTATTACCAAGAAATTTGAGTTAAGATGAATAGATATCCTGAAGGAAATAAGGAATTTAGTGTGAAATATGACTTTTTATGTTATAAGGGAAGGGTCATCATACCAAATATGGGTGATTTAAGGAACTTGATAATGCAAGAAGCCCATAGATCTCCTTATTATGCTCATTCGAGAGGAGCCAAAATGCGAGAAAACATGAAAAGAACCTTCTTTTGGGTAGGAATGAAGAAGGACATCATGGATTTTGTTGCTCGATGCCTCGAATGTCAGAAAGTTAAGGTAGAATGCTAGCATCCTATAGGAAAACTATATCTGCATGATATACCTATGCAAAAATGGTAGGTTATATCCATGGATTTTATAGTGGGTTTACCCAAGACTCGGTACCAACATGATGCCATATTTGTAGTGGTCAAAAAATTGACTAAGGTTACCCATTTCATACCAGGGAATACCAAGGATGATGCTCAGGTGGTGGCTAGCAGATTCATCAAAGAGGTATTCCGATTGCATGGATTTCTTGAGGTAATTATCTCAGATAGAGACTCCAAATTCACTTCTGAATTCTAGAAATCCCTTCATAGTGCAGTTGGTACGAAACTGAATATGAGTTCAGCATACCACCCTAAAATAGATGGCCAAATGGAGTGGGTAAACCAAGTTCTGGAAGACATGCTCCGCATGTACTGCATGGATCACAAGTCTCATTGGGAAGATTGTCTACCTTTGGTAGAGTTTGCCTACAATAATGGACATCACTCCTCGCTAGGAATGGCACCTTTTGATGCCTTGTATGGGTGAAAGTGTAGAACACCATTGTCTTGGGATAACCTAGAAGACCGAGTTGTGATTGGGCCAAAAATGGTCAGGGTGATGGAAGATCAGCTAAAGGAAATTAGGCAAAGGCTTAAAGAAGTACAGATAGGCAGAAGAGTTATGCAGATCTAAAAAGGACTCCAAGAGAGTATTATATTGGAGATAAGGTGTTCTTAAGGGTTAAGCCAAAGAAGAGTGCTATCAAATCCATGAAGTTGGATCCACATTTTGTGGGGCCCTTTGAGATCATGGAAAATATCAGTTCGGTTGCATACCGACTTGCATTACCACCTAATCTATCCAAAATCCATGACACCTTCCACATATCCTTGCTTAGGAAATATGTTGTTGACCCTAAACATGTGTGGGATGTTTCTAATTTGTAGATGGTAAATCCGAAGGCCATTGAAGTACTACCGATGAATATTCTTGAGTTTCATTCTAAGTCTCTATGGAATCAGACTCTCAAACAATGTAAGGTCCAGTGGGACCAGTTCTCTGAGAAAAATGCCACTTGGGAGAAAGTGGAGGTTATGCGAAAATATTTTCCTTTTTTGTTTGAAGCTATATGATGTAATAATTTTTACTTTCTATTAAAAACAAAGGAAACTGGAAACACCGAGGATGATGTTTAATTCTAGTGGGGGAGGATGTCATGACCCTCCCTAGCAGACTATATGGCACAAAGAAACAATGTATTAACCTATGATGTGGTGATACTTAGTTTGAACAATTGAACCAACTATATGATGTTTAGTTGATTTAGAAGGGCATGTTATCGCTAACATATTGCCAAGTGTGCAGGATCAGGTACACTCGTAGGTGGAGAAGGTAGAAGCATCCACCAGAAATGAGGGTACTTAAGATCAGGGGAAATGATGATTAAGGTACTCAAAGGTAACATGGATAGATACCTTCATATAGGCATGCATTGTCGGAAGGGATAATCATCGATGACTGATCACCTTGAGCCTTAGTTGATAGCCTAGTAGCTATCATAAAATATTTGGCTGAGATAGGTGATTGGGTTGATGGAAAGATTCCCTCTTTGTTGTTTTATAAATTTGATTGCTCTCTACTGCATCATGGCTTGGGTAGCATAATGTTGGAATTTCAATAGGAGAACAACTGCAAAATGTATGTGGATGCATAAAGTAAATTGTTATGTTGAAGTGATAATAGAGCATCATTTTTATGAAGGAAAGTAAATTAAATTTAAATGCTAAATGAAGATTCATTTAAATTAATTAATGAGGTTTTGATTAAATAATGATATGATTCATTTAAACTCATTAGTAAACTTCATTTCAATTAATAAATGAGAGTTCATTTAAAATAATTAAAGAAGTTCATTTTAATGATAATGTAAATTCATTAATAGACTTTAATTAAGTGAAATAAATGAAAAATCCATTTAAGATAAATAGAAATATTTTATTTTAAAGAAAGAGCAATTATGAAATTGTTTTAAATAAAAGAAATATATTTTAAATGGTGATAAAATATCATGTAAAGGATATTTTATTAAAAAGGGTACCATTCTTCATTTTAATAATGTAAATATCCCTTTTCCCTATATAGTGCAATCTATGTAAATAATCTAGGGGGCTATTAATTTCCAAAGATGGAAATTATGGGTAAAATAACTGGTTGCCACCAGAGAAAAAGAGGATGAGGGATGGAAGCATTGAAGAAAGGGGGGGCTCGAGGTTGGCTCAAGATTCGAGGAGGGACGATGGATGAGCCACCTAGAGCAAAGGAGCACGTAAGGTGCAAGGGAGGAAAAAAGAAGGAAGAAGGTAGAAGATAGAGGAGGACGTAGACCAGGTGATCGGGAAAGATAGGAGCATGCAACAAGCAAAGGGAGAGGTAGCCAAGACACCACCAGATTCCATTCCATAGGAGTATTAAGGTTGGAGGGTTTTAAAACTTTATCCATTTATACATGCATTTGTATGATGAATGATTTAGATTGAAACCTAGTTATACTCCCCTATAGCATGATAATCCCTTTGAAAGGTTTGGAAACCACCTACGTCTAAGTATGTGAAGCATTGTGTGTTTAGATGCTTGTAGTGTGAAGCATTATGTGTTTAGATGCTTGTAGTGTGAAGCACTATGTGTTTAGATGCTTGTATTGGAAAGCACCATGTATTTGAAGCACTTATTATCATGGTAAAACCACCTATTTTAAATGGAAAGCATCATGCATTTGAAGCACCGCTTGTAGTGGGAAAACCACCTATGTTTTAGAGGGAGCATTGTGTTTGAAAAGCACCACTTGTAGTGGAAAAACCACCTGTGTTAAGTAGGAGTGTTGTGTTTGAAAAGCACCACTTGTAGTGGAAAACCACCCATGTTAAGTAGGAGTGCTATGTTTGAAAAGCACCGCTTGTAGTGGAAAAACCACCTATGTTAAGTAGGAGTGTTGTGTTTGAGAAGCACCACTTGTAGTGGAAAAACCACCTATGTTAAGTAGGAGTGTTGTGTTTGGGAAGCACTACTTGTAATGGGAAACCACCCACATCTGTGTGGGAGTTTCATTGCTACGTAAGCTCAGTCCCTTTGGGATAGGTAGTGGTAGTAGAAAAGAAAGCCTAGCACCTAGTTTTACCTTGTTTGGACTCTAAGTTTGGTAGTCCTTTGACCTTTCTGTAGAGGTTGTTTCGCATCCGCCATGAAGGCGTATTAGTCTAAGGTTGTGAATATTTGATTAGTAAGGTTTACCTATGTAATTTTAATTGAAATGAAACCTTTGATTAATATGAATTATCTTAGGAGATTTTAATTGAAATGAGACCTTTGATTAATATGAATTATCTTAGGAGATTTTAATTAAAAGAAACCTTTGATTAATATGTTTTAATTATTAATATGAATTGTCTTAGGAGATTTTAATTGAAATGAGACACCTTTGATTAATATGAATTATCTTAAGGAGATTTTAATTAAAGAGAAACCTTTGATTAATATGAATTATCTTAGGATATTTTAATTAAAGAGAAACCTTTGATTAATATGAATTATCTTAAGAGATTTTAATTAAAGAGAAACCTTTGATTAATATGAATTATCTTAGGATATTTTAATTAAATGAGACCTTTGATTAATATGAATTATCTTAGGAGATTTTAATTAAAGAGAAACCTTTGATTAATATGAATTATCTTAAGATATTTTAATTAAAGAGAGACCTTTGATTAATATGAATTATCTTAAGATATTTTAATTAAAGTAAGATCTTTGATTATTATGAATTATTTTATGAGATCTTAATTAAAGTGACCTTTAATTAATGAGATTTACCTTATGTGGTTTTAATTAAAGTAAGACCTTTTGTGTAATAAGATCATGAAGGGGTTATTTTTAACTAAAGTAGTGAATATTTAGATAAGGTTGTGAATATTTAATTGAGGTTATGAATCTAAGATTAAGGTTGAAAATATTTGATTAGTAAGTCTATGATGTAGACTTTACTAAAAACTTAAGAAAACATAATTATGTTATAAATTATGATTTATTAATAAATAAATAAAAAAATTTAATTATAAATAATATTTATTAAATAATAAATTTTTTAGATTAAATAACTTTAATTTTAAAACAATATTATTTATTGAAATTGTGAATTAAAAGGATGTTAGATTTATTCTTTGAATTGAAGTTATGGGGATTTGATTTAGGGAATGAATGAAGGATTGTTTTAGAGGTTAAAGGTATGGGACTTTAATGCTTTAAAACAATATTAGATTTGATTGGAATTGTGAATTAAAAGGATGTTAGATTTATTCTTTGAATTGAAGTTATGGGGCTTTGATTTAGGGAATGAATGAAGGATTATTTTAGAGGTTAAAGGTATGGGACTTTAATGCTTTAAAATAATATTATATTTGATTGGAATTGTGAATTAAAAGGATGTTAGATTTATTCTTTGAATTGAAGTTATGGGGCTTTGATTTAGGGAATGAATGAAGGATTGTTTTAGAGGTTAAAGGTATGGGACTTTAATGCTTTAAGACATGAATGGATTTGATTAAAGTTAGACCTTGATCTAAGTAGTACATGTTGGATGGCTCTCTAAGGGAACTTGAGAGGTGAAGATAAAAGTAAAGGATCTTTTATAATATCCACTATGCATTAGATGGTTGGAAACTTAATTGAATTTTGTATAGTTGCAATTTGGCAAAGTAAATGAATAGATGCATTTAGAGGTATGCCTATCCTGAACCATGAGTACCCTGATCCCCTACTACCCTCAAAGAACCAATGGGAAGCAAGGAGAAGCAAGGAGTTCAATGGAAACAAAGTATAGGTAATTTATATTTTATGTTGATTTACTTATGCTCAAATAGACTAGAATTGTGGGGAGATATCCCTGATGCAGTTAATGTAATATTCTATAAAGTAAGGAGAATTTACCATGCAATATTTAATGCAATAACTATTTATTGGTTTAGAGAAGGTACTTTTACTTTATTTCCATGTTTGGTTATAATAGGTAACTGATTCTCTTTTCGTGGATGACATTCTCTTTTAGTGTTAATCCTTCTTTATTTTATGGATGCTTAGTGATTACTCTTTGTTGTTTTAGTATCTAGATGTATTCTTGTTTGGTTGCTTAATAATAGAAATCCAAGAGTAGAGTTCTAGGGTGAACTCAGAGGTGACCTAAGGGAATTAAGAACCCCTTAGGGTGAACATAGGTGACCTAAGGGAATTAAGAACCCCTTAGGGTGAACATAGGAGACCTAAGGGAATTGAGACCCCCTTAGGGAGATAAAGGACTAAGTTGTGGAGAGACTACATCTGAGTTAAGATAGCTCATCGTGTAGATGATATGGATAGCTTAACTCACAATACTCATAGCATACCTACACATAATGACTTGTGTATGGTATGGAGATGCGTGTATACCTTCGATGGACTGAGGGTGATAAGTCTAGCTCATCAAGAGTGATGGGATAGATGGGCTTATTTGCAGTAACACATGATACACCTACACATATGGACTTGTGTTAGGGTACTTCGTGAGATGTAGCTTTCAGGAAAACTTAGGGGATTGAAACTTTAGGCAAATATTAGTTGGGTTAGGGGTTCATGAAGGGTTCATGTATCTCTCTCCTTAGTAAAAAAAAACTTTTTCTATTTTTGTATTTTTTTGTTTGTGTGTTTTTGGGTCATTACACCCAAACAAAGGTAATAGAGGACATCAAGGTCAAGGAAGGAGATATTAAACTCTAAAAAAGGGAGAGGTATAATAAAAATGTAAAAGGTGGTCAAAATCAACATAAGGTAGCTCAAACAAACTAGGTTGTCCTAAGTGCCATTAGACCCTCAAATCAGGCTCCAACACCATCACCTAACTATCAGGCTCCAACACCATCACCTAACTATCAGGTCCAACCTCCACCAATGCAGTACAATACTCAATTGATCAATTCACCATAAAAATAACTCCAAACTCAACCTCGTTGGCCACCCCACCAATATATGTTATTGCTGAAGTCTTTGTCATCAATATTTAATCGATTATGCAAGGTGCATGCAATCACGCTCCCTGATTTGACCATTGGATTTGAATAATCCGAAGTCCAAATATTATAGGGAGGATCAATACTAAAACTATCATTTATAAAAGGGCCATGACATTCAGTCTTGCTACAAATTTAAGAATATGGTGCATGATATGATCGAGAGATAAGAGATTCAGATCGATAAACCTATTTTACCCAACAACCAAAAAATAGATGTCTTCCAAGACCCCTTACCCCAACATGGAGAAAACCCAATACCTACTATTAAAATGGAGCAACCTAATAAGGTTAATCAAGTGCATGCCATCCCACCTAACCAAGGTTTCATGAAAATGATTAATATTTATGATGAGAGATAGACGGTATCCAATGCAACCCATATAACCTATGGATCCTGCTAATATTTTGTTGACATCATAGGCATCGTCAACATCAAATGCAGTCATGCCTACTCCTTATCACCTAGTGCTTACATTAAGGAGTAGGCTTACTCAAAGTTTATGAATGTCTTCAACAAAGCTCTCCATATATGAGCTGATTCAACAATTGAAGCCACATCAAGAGGCCCTGATGGAGATCTTAAGATCAATTGAATTGTAACCACAAGACCCAAATTATTTCATCAATTTTGTGTGGCACATCCAAACATGTCAAGATCCTACAATTATATTTCAAGATAATGAAATTTAGATGATACCAATTAAGGTACCCAATCCACCATTGCATATCATCGCTAACATGGATATGGTCCCCTTTAAATGTGTCCCGATTGACATGGGATTATCGATTAACATCATCACCTCCACCATACTCCAACATATCAACCTTCTATCGTTAACCATCATGTCATCCACTTTCACCCTCTGAGCTTTAAATGATGTCTCAGTTCCATTATTAGCACAATAGTCATTCCTATTCAGGTTGTATAAAAGACTATTCATGTACTGTATCATATCTTGGAAGGTTCTATGTAATACAATATATTGCTTGGAAGGCCTTGTATTTAAGACATGAAATGTGTGCCTTCCATATTGCATCAGTGCATAAAATATATACATGAAGACCAAGTCCACTGCATCCCTGTAGACTCAAAATACTTCAAATATTGTAATATGGTTGCACATCCCTAGGAGTCCACCTTGCCTTCCACACATATGGACATTAGGCCCAATAATACCATCCAATCTATAAAAGTCACTCCTCGATCATCCATCACTTCACCACCACCACATTCATCAAAATTGTCACCATCGATTTCATCAGATATACATTCCGAAGAACACAAGCTTATACTGAGAGGGGGGGGTGAACAGTATAAGACCACTTTTAACTTTTTCTTTCAAATCAACTTTCAATTCAATGTTATGTAGAAAATAGATAGCAGTATTAACAGCAGTAATCAAACAATGCACAAAACATCATCCACAAAGTGACACAACAATTTACGTGGTTCACCCAAGGTGGGCTACTCCATGGATAAAACTTTTCTCTAAAAGTTATATCATAGTTCTTTGGGAAACCTTCCCAATTACAATGTTTATGAGCCTCTGCTCAAAGGAGATACCTTCCCCTAATTCTGCTTTGGCTGGTGATCCTCTAGAAGACCTCTACCTCCTCTGCCCTTAGCAAGTGGAACTCTATCCATAGAAGACACCTATCTTCCCTGCTCTGGCTAGAGATCTCTGTCCTCAACTCTATCACCACAAAGTTGGTCCTCGAATATGCACTACACATAGTCCTTCGGTCTAGCACATATGTCCTCTATCTGATCTACACCAAACACGGTTCTTCGATCTGGCACAGGTCTGTCCTCTTCCTCTTTCTCTGGTCTGCACCAAACATAGTCCTTCGGTCTGGCACAAGACTGTCCTCAAATTTATTTTTTTGTTCTGTTACAGCCGCACTTGGTCGAGACAACTTTTGCACTGATTGTGCAAACATAACAGCACTCGATCGAACCTCAACTTATGCACCTCTGCGTAATTATAGCAACATAAACTTTGCACACTCTACCTCTCGACGATCGCACTTCTCTCCTACACTCTATCTATGAATATCTCACTTCGAACGCACACTTTGATTGATTTGACTTGACTTGCTCTCTTGCACACAGTAGACTACACTTGCACAAATTCGATACACGCATTCGATACTTTCAATCTCGAAACAACCCTCCTTTTATAGAACAAATCTCAATATTAGATTCTTGATCTTAGTCGGTTGCATATCCCTAAAACAACATTGGCTGCACAACCCTACACTTCGTCGGCTCAAGGTTAACTCTGTCGGCTTCAACCGCTTCAGTTGTTCTGTAGCTTTTCTCGCGAAACTACATGTCGTGATATCACGACACTTTTACAGCCGTACACCTTCCTTTGCCTGCTATCATGAAATCATGACACTTTTTGCCTTTGTCTGCCTTGACTGTGTCCTTGTCGTGAAATCGCTACACTTCTATCTTTTGGTGACGTCATCTTCACTCCTGTCACGAAATCGTGACACTTTAGTCTTCATTGCCTTCTTCTCTTCTTTTGTCATGAAATCATGACATATTTGCTTCTGCTGATGTCATCTCCAACTTTGTCATGAAATCGTGACCCTTTTGACTTCATGGCCTTCTTCTCTCGCCTGCGAAACTGGAACATGTCGCGAAATCGTGACACTTTCGTTGTCTTGAGCTTCTCTCTGCCTTACGCCCGTGAAACTGGAACATGTCACGAAATCGTGACGCTTTTGCATTCGAGCTCTTCCTTCCTAAATTCGTCATGAAATCACGACGCTTCTTCTGTTGAAGACTTGCTAATTGTTTCTGTCATGAAATCATGACACTTTCTCCAACTGAATGCTGCCATCTCAACCTATCATGAAATCGCAACACTTTTTGCATCCATAAGCTGTTCCTCCATCCTGTCACGAAATCGTGATGCTTTCAGCTTTCGTACGCTTTCTTCTACTGCCTGTCGCGAAATCATGATGCTTCTCATATCAAACTCTTTCCTTTGCTGCATGTCGCAAAATCGTGATAGTTCTCACTTTGAGCTTTTCAGCATGTCACAAAATCGTGACAGTCCTCACCTCGACCTCTGCAGCATGTCACAAAAACGTGACATTTTACATGTAACTTTCTCTCTCTTTGAACTTGTCGTAAAATCGTGACAGTTCTCTTTGTGGACTCTCTCTTTAGCATCATGTCACGAAATCATGACATTTTCTCGTCCGTACAACCTTCTTTGCAGAATGTCACGAAATCATGACACTTTTCCTTCTCTACCTTCCTGCACTTTTCGAGTCGCAAAAATGCGACATGTCACAAAATCGTGACACTTTCCATCTGCTCTTCTTCCCTACCAACATGTCGTGAAATCGTGACAGTTTTTCCAGCTTCTTCTCTTTCTTCCAGCATGTCACAAAATCATGACTGTTTTGCTAGAACTTTCTCTCTCCTAAAACATGTCATGAAATCATGATAGTTTTGCCAATACTTTCTCTCTCCTAAAACATGTCACGAAATCGTGATAGTTTTGCCAGAAATTTCTCTCTCCTAAAACATGTCGCAAAATTGCGATAGTTTTTCCAGCACTTTCTCTCTCCTCAAACATGTCACGAAATCATGACAGTTTTTCCAGCCGCCTGCATACTTTTCCTTACTTGTCTTTTTCTTGATCTTTTGCAACTGGGCTACTCTGATCTTCTTGGAAACTCACTGTCCAAACTGAAACCTTCATCAAAACACATTCTGAGACATCAAATCAAATTGCTTCAAGAACTCTTTGACATCAATGACAACATTTACACTTAGAGCAAAGGCAATGTACCCAAGGTACCCAAAATTGCCAACAATCTCCCCCTTTGTCATTGATGGCAACCCTTAACTGAAAACATATCTCAAGAGCCAAAACTGAACCCTACTGATCCAACAACTGAGAATCTGCAATTGAAGTTTTTGCTCCCCCTGACTTGAAGCTCTCTTCTTCACTTGAAGCTCTCCCCCTTACTCATATCTCTCCCCCTTTGTCATCAATGGCAAAGGGTCACCTTTGGGGCTTGGGACTAAGAATGAGCCTCTTAGCTTAGTCCCTCCCCCACCTCCTGATGAGGTGATTTAAAATAGGGTTGGGAGTGAAACTCCCATTAGACACTCATCATCATTAGTGTCTACAATTTCCTTGTCGGGCCTTCTCTTGAATTCTTTGTCTGTATTTCTATTCCTATCACTGTTCTGATCCTCGGACCTGTTCATACTACTATTCCTATTTCTTTTATCATTCTTGTTCTTATTCATACCTTGATCCTTGGACCTATTTATATCACTTTTTCTGTTCTTGTACCTTGGAAAATCAGCTCTACACTGTCTAGCTGTGTGTCCTTCATTGTTGCACTTATAGCACGTAACAAAGTTATTTTTGTTTGGCATACCTCTTCTTTGAATCCGTCTGTTATGAGTAATCGTGTTCCTGTTGTTAGTTTTGCAGAACATTGCCTTATGCTCGAACTGATTACAAGAGTAGCAATATCCTTGAAATAAGTTACGACCCCTAAAACTATCATTTATCTTCCTTACTTGAGTCATGCAATGCGAAGCCATGTGGCCAAACCTATGACATGCAAAACATCTGCCATTAAACTTTCCTGTAAATGACCTTCTAGGTCGGGTAAACTTCTTCTTCGCATTCAAAATTCTGTTTTTTGTTTCTGCGCATTTATCACTCACGGACTCTTGATCTGAAGTACTTTCTACATCAGAACTTTCTTCCTTTTGTAATTTCTTGCTAGATTCCCCAACCTGTTTCTTGTGCGGCTCAACAAAATCGAGACCTGTTTTATCTGTTGGTTTTCTTTGACCTTTGATGAGAGATTTAACCCTTTTGGAGCTATCTTGAAACCTGTACTGCTTATCCTTGTACTCTTTAGTTTCCACTTCCAAAGAAGCCATTTTCTGTTCTAATTCACTATACTCAAGCACCTTAGATTCTAACTCAGTCTTGAGTTCTTGTGTCTTAGCCATAGAGACTTCAAGATTTTCTATAAGTTCATCTCTCTCCATACAACATTCATCTAACTTATCCTTGAGTCTAGCATTCTTCTTTCTTTCCTTTTTCAAAACACTAAGAGCATTAGTAAGTTCACATTCAAGATCCTCTATTTGATTACATTTTGAATTATCAAGGCCTTTTTCAGATTTCTTATCACTAGAGGTGCTACCCTTTTCAAAAACCATACAAGCATCTTCATTGTAGTTTTCTGAAGCATCCTCATACATACTAGCAACCAAATCATTATTTTTGCAATTATCCTCAAGGTGCCCAAAATTTCCACATCTAAAACATTTCATGACAATGAATTTATGTTTCGGTTCTTCCTCCTTTTCTGAAATGAACAACATCTCATTTTCATTATCACTAGAAGAACTTTCACTATCACTGCTAGAACACTTACTTGCTTTGTCTAGGTAGAAGCTTTTCTTGTTCTTGTGTGAATACCTCTTTCCTTGATTGTTGTGCTCATCTTTGTTCTTTCTGTAATACCTGTGCTTTTTAGAATCCTTGCTCTTAACATCCTGTATATCTTCATCACTTTCATTCTTGGAAATAGTACAGTCAGTAGCATAATGACCAAACTTCCCACAGTTGAAACATCTTATATTTTTCTTGCTTTTGTGCTTTCTGGAAAACTTGCCTTTCTTGCTGTAATATGCCTCTTCATCACTAGAAGACTCATCACTCTCTTGAATCTGCTTGCCCTTTGATTTCTTGGTAGCTTTGAAGGCCGCCTCTTTCTTAACATCAACTTTCACTTGAGTTCTCAGCTCAAATGCTGCAAGTATACTATGGAGCTCATCCTTCTTCAATTTATCTAAATCTTTAGCTTCCTCAATGGCAGAAATATTTTCACTAAATCTATTAGGAAGAGACCTTAAAATCTTATCACACACATCATTTTCAGCAAGTTCAAGACCTAAGTCTTTCATGGAGTTAACAATCTCATCCATACGAAGCATGTAGTCACTAATATTTTCATCATCATTCATTTTGAGTTGTTCAAACATACCTTTAAAGTGTCTCAATTTGGCCTTTCGGACATTAGCATCACCTGTATGAACCACCTAAAACTGTTTCCACATTTCACTAGCTGTCTTGCAGTGAATCACTTTGGTAAGATCAACCTTCTATAAACCCTTCAGGATTGCATTCATGGCTTTTGAGTTGCTGTGATGTAAGAGCCTGTCTTCTTTAGTATAAGGACCATTTTCAGGAATAGTGTACCCATCTTCAATCACTTCCCATACCTCATTACCAAGTGCCATTAGATAGACTTTCATTCTTGCACTCCACAGACTAAAATCTGATCCATCAAGAATAGGTGCTGCATTGCCACTTGAATAATCCATTGTGTTCTTTGCAAACTTTTCCTTCAAGCTGTTAAAATTTTTGAAGGTACTAGCTCTGATACCAATTGAAGAACACAAGCTTATACTGAGAGGGGGGGTGAACAGTATAAGACCACTTTTAACTTTTTCTTTCAAATCAGCTTTCAATTCAATGTTATGCAAAAAATAGATAGCAGTATTAACAACAGTAATCAAGCAATGCACAAAACATCATCCACAAAGTGACACAACAATTTACGTGGTTCACCCAAGGTGGGCTACTCCACGGATAAAACTTTTCTCTAAAATTTATATCATGGTTCTTTGGGAAACCTTCCCAATTACAATGTTTATGAGCCTCTGCTCAAAGGAGATACCTTCCCCTAATTTTGCTTTGGTTGGTGATCCTCTAGAAGACCTCTACCTCCTCTGCCCTTAGCAAGTGGAACTCTATCCATAGAAGACACCTGTCTTCCTTGCTCTGGCTGGAGATCTCTGTCCTCAACTCTATCACCGCAAAGCTGGTCCTCGAATATGCACTAAACACAGTCCTTCGGTCTAGCACATATGTCCTCTATCTGATCTACACCAAACATGGTTCTTCGGTCTGGCATAGGTCTATCCTCTTCCTCTTTCTTTGGTCTTCACCAAACATAGTCCTTCGGTCTGGCACAAGACTGTCCTCAAATTTATTTTTTTGTTCTGTTACAGCCGCACTTGGTCGAGACAACTTTTGCACTGATCACACAAACACAACAGCACTCGATCGAACCTCAACTTATGCACCTCTATGCAATTACAGCAGCACAGACTTTGCACACTCTGCCTCTCGATGATCGCACTTCTCTCCCGCACTCTATCTATGAATATCTCACTTTGAACGCACACTTTGATCGATTCGACTCGACTCGCTCTCTTGCGCATAGTAGACTACACTTGCGCAAATTTGATACACACATTCGATGCTTTCAATCTCAAAATAGCCCTCCTTTTATAGAACAAATCTCAATATTAGATTCTTGATCTTAGTCGGCTGCATATCCCTAAAACAACGTCGGCTACACAACCCTACACTTCGTCGGCTCAAGGTTAACTCTATCGGCTTCAACCGCCTCTGCTGTTCTGTAGCTTTTCTCGTGAAACTACAACATGTCATGATATCACGACACTTTTACAGCCGTACACCATCTTTTGCCTATTTTTGTGAAATTGTGACATTTTTTGCCTTTGTCTACCTTAATTGCATCCTTGTCACAAAATCGCTACACTTCTGTCTTTTGCTGATGTCATCTTCATTCCTGTCATGAAATTGTGACACTTTAGTCTTCATTGCCTTCTCCTCTGCTTTTGTCATGAAATCGTGACCCTTTTGACTTCATGGCCTTCTTCTCTGCTAGCACTAGCAAAAACGAAACACATCACAAAATCGTGACACTTTCGCTGTCTTGAGCTTCTATTTGCCTTACACCCGTGAAACTAGAACAAGTCATGAAATCGTGACGCTTTTGCCTTCGAGCTCTTCCTTCCTGAATTCATCACGAAATTGCAACACTTCTTTTATTGAAGACTTGCTAATTGTTTCTATCATGAAATCGTGACACTTTCTCCAACTGAATGCTGCCATCTCAACCTATCGTGAAATATTGACATTTTTTGCATCCATAAGCTGTTCCTCCATCCTGTCATGAAATCACGACGTTTTCAGCTTCCATACACTTTTTCTACTGCCTATCGTGAAATCATGACACTTCTCATATCAAACTCTTTCCTTTGTTGCATGTCGTGAAATCGTGACACTTCTCACTTTGAGCTTTTTAGCATGCCGCAAAATTGCGACAGTCCTCAACTCGACCTCTACAGCATGTCGCGAAAACATGACATTTTACATGTAACTTTCTCTCTCTTCGAACTTGTCATGAAATCATGATAGTTCTCTTTGCGGACTCTCTCTTCAACATCATGTCACGAAATCGTGACATTTTATCGTCCGTACAACCTTCTTTGCAGAATGTCGCGAAATCGTGACACTTTTCCTTCTCTGCCTTCTTGCACTTTTCGAGTCGCAAAAATGCGACATGTCACGAAATCGCAACACTTTCCATCTGCTCTTCTTCCCTGCCAACATGTCGTGAAATCACGATAGTTTTTCCAGCTTCTTCTCTTTCTTCCAGCATGTCGTGAAATCGTGACTATTTTGCTAGAACTTTCTCTCTCCTCAAACATGTCACGAAATCGTGACAATTTTGCCAGCACTTTCTCTCTCCTAAAACATGTCACGAAATCGTGACAGTTTTGCCAACACTTTCTCTCTCCTAAAACATGTCGCAAAATCGTGACAGTTTTGCCAGCACTTTCTCTCTCCTGAAACATGTCGCGAAATCGTGACAATTTTTCCAGCCGCCTGCATACTTTTCCTTACTTGTCTTTTTCTTGATCTTTTGCAACTGGGCTACTCTGATCTTCTTGGAAACTCACTATCCAAACTGAAACCTTCATCAAAACACATTCTGAGACATCAAATCAAATTGCTTCAAGACCTCCTTGACATCAATGACAACATCTACACTTAGAGCAAAGGCAATGTACCCAAGGTACCCAAAATTGCCAACACATTCATCATAATTCGATCCTCCAACTTGAAATTTGGATAAGGCACCTATAACATCATCTTCATCTCCACCATTGCCAACATACGTATTCACATATGAACCATCCAACATACCTCCGGCACATTTTATTTTGATCATTTCTATCATCTCCACCCAGGCTTCCTCTGTAGATGAGGAATCACTCATCATCACACTAATTTCATCACAACCCACATTCCTTCATCATATTTCCCTATAGAGTCACCATAAGTCACCATTAGCATGAAAAATTTGAGTATAGGTGAATATCGAGTGCAATATGTCACATCCACCCCACTCGTTGAGTCAATTAGATACTTTGGTCAACTGTGTAACACACCATTGCCCAAAGGTACCATAGTCCTTTTTGGGTCTTACCCGAGCTAAAACAATTTTGTTTATGGTGGTATTGATACTGCCATAAACACACCGTCTGTGCTAGAGGATGAAGAGCCATTTTAGAAAAATATCAATTATCTTTCAAATCCATCCTTTCCAATGAGATATTTTCATCATCACCATTGGTATGGAAATGGCTTGGGGTGATACAAGCAAGGCCCTCAGACTCCTCTAAAATCATAATACCAACTACCAACAAATAAATCAGGCTTAGAATATGGTATACACATGTCTGATGAGCTTCTTATTGATTCCCTATAATGCCTTAACTCAAGCTTTAGGGTAGATATCAATGGCAATAAGTATGCCAATCCAGGTAATGCTCATTTGCTTAGTGATCATCTACATATCGCTACCTTATCTATTACTGATGGTGACTCATTAGAAGAGGAATTTGACAAGGATCAAGAGTCAAAATATGATTGGGGGTCAGAATATGGTTGGGATACTGCATCCCTCCTCTCTTTGAGTTTAGAAGAAGAGTTTGCTCTCATCAAGCCTCTCATGGATCTATATGAATTCTATCTTTTTCTATTATTGAGACTACCACTACTCCTTTAGTACTATCTTCTCCCACTTGAAGATCCAATCATCCTAGTCCCACATAGGGAACACCCCGTCATATCCATTTCACCACAACCACATCCTAAACATTTACTCCCACCCATATTTAACCATCTATTCTTGTCTATGAATGGAGATCATCCACCATCCATCAATATGATCTCCATTGATCTAACCACTCCCCTCCATTACCTTGGTAATCCTTCTCTATTATTACATCTTAATATTGAGGCTATTGATTTTTATCGTGCCATATTTCTGCCTTCACCATTTGAGTTTATCCCTTTTGAGTACATGCTACAAACATACCTATTGAGGGAAATTCTTGCACCCTTAATAGATTTGTCATGCTGCAAGACTTCCCTGATCCAATCAGCACTATGGATTCTGGTGGATCCACCTCTTTAACTCAGGAAAATATTATCCTAAGACTCTAGACATACCGAGTAGGGTAAGGAAACCCCGGAGGTGAGCCTACAATATTTCTTATATGCTCATGCTCATCCAGATTTGCAAAAATGAAATAAAACTGCAACATAAAATTTGACCAAGTTTGAAAGTAACTCCCAGCTAGTGCTTCAATCTGTAGACCGGTGCCTTATCCATTGGGTAATTGTAGCCAGACTTAAAATATGATGAAGATAGAAGGGGGAGAAGATAAAACTGAGCCAATCACATCCATTCAAATAATGTAACAAAAATGATTCAACATGCCAGTGAAAGAAGATGCCATTTACACATTCAAATGATGTAACATGTAAATGGGAGAACACATAAAATTGCACATAGAACTGCTAAAAGGAGGAAATAGGATTGCATTAAACAATAGATCATTACAATGGGAGTCTGATCAGAATAACCAGATCTCACTGAACCAGTACAAATAAATTCTCCATTCAAATGATGCAATAGAGAACTACAACTCTTTGTTCAAATGATGTAACAAAGAGCCTCCTAGCTTCTAGCCTCAACCACTGGAAATGATCTCAGTAAACTAGGCACCTCCTCAACAAAACCTGCACAATAATGGGGAAGAAAAAGGGGTGACTAGACAAGACACACAAAGGAAAATACAATCGACAAGGATGGGCACATTGGTATACCTCTTGCAAAATTACTATGCAAAAACTTGATGATTTTTCTATTGCAACAACTCTCTTAAATAGCTTGATCATTTGGTCCATAATTGCAAAAACTGTAACTACCTCGATGATGGCCCATAACTGGAAATGATCCATAATAGCCACTATCTCCATCACCTTTAGGTTTTTATTTTTTTAGTTTATTTATATTTAGGTTTTGGGTTTTAGGGTTTAGGATTTTGAGTTTAGGGTTTAGGATTTTCCACCCCTTTTTACAATGCGAGAAACCCTAAAACAAAACCCTACATCTTAAAGCCCTAAAGATAAGAAATTACTATTTTTGGACAATTTTCCATTTTCAACCAAAAACAACCCTATTTTTAGTAAGTTGCCAAAAAAGCTCGGATAGGCCTCAAAATTAATACACATTATTGGATTACCCATATTAAGCCTTCTAGAAAATCTCAACACCTACTCATGTCTAAAAAGTTTTAAATTCCAAAAATTCTTATTTTTTTCAAATTTCTAAAAAAACACTAAAATCCATTTTTGAGGCACTAGATGAAGGAATTAGGGCCCGATAAAAGCTTGAAAAACCCTAACAACCATAAGGTTTTATTAGCACATGCATTATCCTCCTCTTTATCTAGCTCCACATAAAATTTCAAGTCGATCCAACGATCGGATCAAAAGTTATGCCCTTCGAAAGATAGGCCCCTACATCAAACTTATTTGGGCCAAACATTTACTGACAAAAAGACCTTAGGAAAACCAAAACAAAGGCCTGACCTTGGTGACATAAAAAAATTTATTGCTCTTGGAGGGTGAAACAAGACTTCAAAAGGACCAAAAATTTACAATAATTGGAAAGGACTCAAGGGGGTATTGCAAATTTGAAAAGACCAAAGGACACCAAAAATTCAAAAATTTGGGGTAAACTCAAGTTGGATTTTGAGGATCCAACATAGGCTTTGACTAGGACAGGTGATGAAAAGACTCTTTGAAAATGAATCACATGAGAACTCCAGAATCTCCAATAGACCACAAGGACTCAAAAACTAAACTAATCACCTAAAAAGAACACCTTAATCACCTAAAAACTGAAACCTTAATCACCTAAAAAGGACAAGACTGAAACACACTTTTTTTTTGTGTGGCTTCTCAAGCCCTCTGTATAGAATGATACAATTTCAAATGTTGGCCATTGATAGGAATTGAAAATTCCATACCATCTAGAGTTTGCAATTTGTAAGTATGTTGGCCTACATTCTGGAGGATTTGATAAGGGCCAAGCCATTTAGGCTCCCATTTCCATTTTTCACCATGTTTATCATTTTTGGGATCCCAATACAACACTATATCTCCTCCCTAAAAAGGTTTACCTTTGGCTTTCTTATTGAACAACTGCACTATTTTGTGAGCTTGCTCAGTCATCTTCATTAATGCATCCTTTCTATCTTCCTACAACTTTGCAATTTGATCAAGTCTTCTCTGCAAGACATTTGGATTTTCATGATCTTGAAGAAGTAAATATAAAGCATGACTTTCCACCTGAGGGGGTAATAGAGCACTCTCACCATATACTAGTTCATAAGGAGACTTTCATATGCTTCTTTTGATAGATATCCTATCAGCCCATAAAGCAAACTTCAGCTCACTATCCCAACTTCTTTTGTTTCTACCTAATGCTCTTCTAATTCTTGTGATCAAATTCTTATTTGAGGATTCTACTAAACCATTCCCTTGAGGATAGTAATTTGTAGAATGAGAAAGCTCTATGTTGTACCTAGCACAAAATTCAATCATCTCAAAAGAAGTGAAGTAGTTACCATTGTCTATGACTATCTTCTTGGGAACCCCAAATCTTGTCAATATGTGCTCTTCTAAAAACTTGATGACCACTCTAGTAGTGGATTTCTTGAGAGGTGTTGCTTCTACCCACTTGGTAAAATAGTTTGTTGTTGTAATGATCCACCTATGACCTCTAGAAGAATTGGGGTTAATCTCACCTATGAGATCTATTCCCCATTGAGTAAAAGGAGCTTCCACAATCACTGGCTTCAGGGGCATGGCTGGAAAATTCTTCTTTCCTACAAAAATATGATAGTTATGACAACTTCTAACAAAATGATAAACATATTTAAATAGGGAGGGCCAATAATAACCAGCTCTCATGATCTTGTGAGCAGTAGCCTTTGGAGCAAAGTGACCTCCACAAAATCTAGAATGATATTCTTTTAGCACTTGAGAGACCTCTTTCTCAAACAAACAGAGAAGCAACACACCATCTGGATGCCTCCAATACAGTCTACCTTCTTGAATGTAATACCTTTGAGCCAATTGCTTGATAGACCTTCTTTTGTTTTGGGGCATGTCTCCTAGAAATGACAAGTTTTGAAGGTAAAATATAATGCCATCATACCACCTGCAATCAAAATTATCAACTACTCTTGCTTCTTGTTGTTCATCTACTACAATAGTGTTATTCATAGCCTCTCCTTCTTTGTTAGCCAAATACTTTGCCAATCCTTATCCTCTAACAATATGTACTGCTTTGAACTCCACATCATACTATAGTAATTTAGCCATCCACCTTGTAGGACTACCTAAAGGTTCAGGTTGAGTGAAAATATCTTTAACAACAATGTAAGGGATACAGGCTATTACCTTATTGGACCCAAAAATACACTTGAAATGATCCAATGCTCTGATTAATGCATAAGCTTATTTTTCTAGCATAGAGTATTTTAGTTTAGGACCCTTCAATCTTGTACTCATAAAGGCTATAGGCCTTTCATTTTCCTCTTCATCCTTCTGAGCTAGAACTGCAGCAATAGTGTGTTCTAAGGCAAATGAGTAGATCTTGAAATCTTTGGAGTAATCAGGGCAATTCAATACTGGAGCTTGAGTGATTGCATCTTTGATATTTTGAAAAGTTGTAGTATTTTCCTCTATCCACCTTATTTCCCCATTTTTCTTGATCATGTCATTTATTGGTTTGGCAATCTGAGCAAAATCAGGGATAAACCTCCTAATAAAGTTAATATTTCCAAAGAATGATCTAACTCCCTTAAGATTCTTAGGAGGGGGAATTTTAGCAATGGCTTCTACTCTTTGTGGATCAATGCTAATCCCATATTTTGAAACAATATGCCCAAGCAGTTTACCTTGTGTGGCCCCAAACACACATTTTCTAGGATTCAAAGATATGCCAAACTCCTTGCACCTATCAAACACTTGAGTTAGATGTGCAAAATGATCTTCAAGATTTTTGAAAAAATTGTAATGTCATCAAGATATACTACCACTATCTTGAACATCAATCCCTTAAATGCAACATCCATTGCTCTCTGAAATGTTGCCCTTACATTCATCAATCCAAAGGGCATCCTAAGATATTCAAATGTTCCCCATGGTGTAGTGAAAGTTGTTTTGTGTCTATCTTCTAGATTCATTACAATCTGATTGTAACCTGAAAAGCCATCCAATAAAGACATTCTTGATGACCCAACCACTACTTGAAGCAATTGCTCCATATTTGGAAGTGGATAGTTATCTTTGAGAGAGCTCTTATTCAAATTCCTAAAATCTACACAAAGCCTGATCTCACCATTCTTTTTTCTAACTGGAACCAGGTTTGCCAACCAAGTAGAAAATCTCACCTTCCTGATTATCTTGGTATCCAATAACTTATGCACTTCTTTCTGCATAATTGGATGCAAAGTGGGATTGAACTTCCTTTGTTTCTACTTGAAAGGCTTGGTATATTTTTGAAGGGGTATTATGTGAGTCATTACCTTTGTATTGAAGGTCTTCAAATCTTCATAACTCCAAGCAAAAATATCCATGTTCTTTTTCAAAAATTTGATATATTGTTGCTTCTCTTTTCCTGATAGAGATTTATTGATCCTAACAATCTTGGGCTCTTCCTCTATTCTGATATTAACTTCATCTACCTCAGATTCCTGAACCAAAGGTTTATATGCTCTATCAAAGTCATCAAACAAGCTCTCTAAAGATACCAACCCCCTAGGGATCCTATTGGTCTTCAGTTGTATGACTTTTGTAGGCTCTCCAATAACATCCTTCAATTTTTCTTCATCACTTTCATCACAAATAACATCAGAAAATTCATTTTGCATAGTCATAAAATCATTAATGTGTATATCATCATGAAAAACTTGTAAATATACCACATTATCAAGGATAGATGGCTTATAAATAGATATGGTTGGGAACCTTTCCATAAACCAAGTGTCTATCTCAAGGTTTTCTGCTCTAGAAGCATTAATGGCCAATATATTAGCATTGTGATTCTATGCTCTAGGAATAAATTGTAGATCAAAAGCCAAAAATCTATCTATTTCATCCAACATTGCTTGCTTATATTGCTTTAATCTAGGGTGCTTTGTTTGATATTTCCCTTTGATTTATTGAATTATTAGTTCAACATCCCCACTAACTTTGAGGTAATTAATACCCAATTCCTTGGCTTTCCTTAGCCCTAGCAATAAAGCTTCATACTCTACAACATTATTTGTACAAGAAAATTCTAACATGTATGGTATGCCAAGATAGTTGCCATTGATGTCTATCAATAATACTCTAGCTCCTGCTCCTACTTTAGATTTTGCCCCATCAAAGGTCATAGTCCATAACTCAGAAGTCAAAATTCTATCAGTTTTTGCATCTACTTCAACCTTCAATTTTGGATCCATATTCTCAGCATCAGGTACTTCCAACAAGAAAGGAGAATGCCAGATAGAGTAAACCCCCATGTCTTTTTCCTCAATAGAATTCATGACATTAACCATATTATCATTAGGATCTCTGAATTCAACTGAATACCTATTGAAGGGTTCTCTTTTCAATATCACTTTTTCCTTACCCTACATTGGGATAGTGGCATATGACCAATCCAACTGAATAGTACCACCTAGTTGCTCTACCCAATGCCTAGAGAGTAAGATAGAAAAGAAAGGGTCCACATCTACAACTGCAACATCCATCACCACTCCTTTCTTAGGATATTGTTCAAGATGGACAAGAAGTCCAGTGATAATGCCTACACAAGGTACTCTCCTATTATCCATGATAGAAATAGGAGGGTGCTCTTTCTGACAAATCAAGCCTAACTAATCAACTACTTATTTTGATATTACATTCATGGAAGCACCACTATCAAGCATGTAGTTATGAATAACATATTGGTCCCCATAGCCTGATGTATACCTTAGTGAGATGTAAAATGGCTTAACTAAATATGGGGCTTTGATTGCATTATTCACAAGGCCTATGGGATTTTGAGGTTGTCCTCCTGATTGATCAATTAATTTGAAGGCTCTACATACCTGATATCGATACTTTGGAATAGTCATTAATTCTCCAAAAGTGATGCTGACCTTCTGTTTGGAAACCTCTAAACCTAGATCAAATTGATCTTTCTTATCATCAATTCCTTTTCTAGTTTTCTGATTAGCCAAGTCATTTTGTTGCTTTTGGATAATCTCCTCTACATCAGGCTCTTCAGGAATCATTTGCAACTTCATCTGATTTACCTTTTTCTATGAAATCACTCTTATAGCTTTCTCCTTTTGTGCAAGCCCTTCATCAAATTTGTCCTCCACTGTTCTATTCCTGAGATTGATAGCATGTATTCTTTCTAAAGACTCAACCTCTTCTACTGTAGGTACAAGCTTTCCTTGCTTCATTCTATCAAATCTGGTATTAGGAGGCTCACTTGAGGTTGATGCCTCTCCAAAGACTAAGGCTCTTTGCTCAAGATTACTGGCACATATGTCCATATCCCTTTCAAATTCATGTTCTCTAGTTTCATCCTCTTAAGTCTAACATACATTAATTCTAATATCTTCATCTTCAGATTCAACATTTAAATCAACATTAGAATGCATACTTAGATAAATACCACAATCAATAGGGTTATGTGGTGCATCATAGGTAGAGCAATAAAAGGGATGATATGATGCTATATTATTTGATGGTATGGGATTTGGAATAGAATCTAGATCTCTCTCTACTTCTTTCTTTTTCCAATTCCCATTCTGATTCTTATTTCCCTCTTCATTTCCATTGTTATTCTAGTTTCTATTAAAATTCCTTCTGAAAGGAGGCATGTTATCTTCCTATTATCTATTATTACCCTATGAAGTTTTTGCAATACTATCTTTACCTTTTTCAAGTCTAGCCAACCTATTATTCAAAGTAGTAAACATCTCACTCAACTGATTAGCTATTTTGTTCATAGGATCCTGATCTATTTTCTTAGGGACAGAGAACTCAACCTTCTTGGGCTTCCTTTCAGGTTGATTGGGCTCTAGAGAGTATGCTTTCATCTTACCACTATCAATCATATGTCTCTCTATTTCAATAGCTCTTTCCATACATATATCAATGGTGGTTGCTGCTTGTTGTCTCATCTCATAACTAAAATCTCCAGGGAAAGCATTTTTGTAGAAACAAATGGACTGATCATCATTTGGCCTTAATGCTACTAGAATATTATTTATAGTCTTAAAGAATATTCTATTGAAATCTTCCACTGATTCATTTTCCTTTCTTCTTCATGGTAGCCAATTATATCAGCAAGGACTGTTCATTCTTCCTCTCTCCATATTTCCTAAGGAAAGTGTGCTCTAGCTCTTGAAAATTATTGATAGTACCAGCTCCAAGGTTGTTGAACCATTCTCAAGCATCCTTCTCTAAAGTTTGAAAGAACAATCTAAGGACAACATCTTCATCATCCACCTCAAGACTATCCATGGCATACAGAAAATCCCTAACATGATCTTCACTAGTGACAACATTGTTCCCTTGAAATTTAGGCAAGTACTTATGAGCTTTACCAGGGAGAGGATTCAGATTTGTAGGTAAAACAAAAGCTCTATATCTATTGGTCCTCCACTGATTAACATTAGCATTGGCATTTTGATTGACATTTTGATTTACATTAGGAGCTGCCATACTCACTACAAGTTGATTCACTATAGGTACTTGGTTTACAGTAGGAGAAGACTGATTCAAACCAAGATTTAGGCTAGAAACAAAAATAGTATGAATTGGAATTGAATATTTTCTATGAGACTTGAAGAATACCTCAGGATTTGGCACTCCAGCAAGCACTTCTTTACCACTTCTTCTTGTAGATGCTAGATCTAGCTCCTCCTTTTATTTTTAAAATTTTGAGTTCATTCAGAGTCACTAGCATAAATGTGCAAAGAAAGAGCAAGATCTTCAACAATACTTGGGCCAAGATTGCTTAGCTTGATATTCACTCAATTCTCACAAATTTCACTCTAGGAAAGACTATGAGAAAAACAAACTCAAAATTATATTGAGTCTTCCTCAACAATGGCATCAAAAACTGTTGGGGGAAATTCCTGCACCCTTAATAGATTTGTCACACTGCAAGACTTCCTTGATCCAATCAACACTATGGATTCTGGTGGATCCACCTCTTTAACTTGGGAAAATATTATCCTAAGACTCTAGACAGATCGAGTAGGGTAAGGAAACCCCGGAGGTGAGCCTACAATATTTCTTATATGCTCATGCTCATCCAGATTTGTAAAAATGAAATAAAACTACAACATAAAATTTGACCAAGTTTGAAAGTAACTCCCAACTAGTGCTTCAATCTGTAGATCGGTGCCTTATCCATTGGGAAATTGTAGCTAGACTTAAAATATGATGAAGATAGAAGGGGGAGAAGATAAAACTGAGCCAATCACATCCATTCAAATAATGTAATAGAAATGATTCAACATGCTAGCGAAAGAAGATGCCATTTACACATTCAAATGATGTAACATGTAAATGGGAGAACACACAAAATTGTACATAGAACTACTGAAAGGAGGAAATAGGATTGCATTAAACAATAGATCATTACAATGGGAGTCTGATCAGAATAACCAGATCTCACTAAACAAGTACAAACAAATTCTCCATTCAAATGATGCAATAGAGAACTGCAACTCTTTGTTCAAATGATGTAACAAAGAGCCTCCTAGCTTCTAGCCTCAGCCACTAGAAATGATCTCAGTAAATTGGGCACCTCCTCAGAAAAACCTGCACAATAATGGGGAAGAAAAAGGGGTGACTAGACAAGACACACAAAGGAAAATACAACCGACAAGGATGGGCACACTGGTATACCTCTTGCAAAATTACTGTGCAAAAACTTGATGATTTTCCTATTGCAGCAACTCTCTTAAATAGCTTGATCATTTGGTCCATAATTGTGAAAATTGTAACTACCTCGATGATGGCCCATAACTGGAAATGATCCATAATAGCCACTATCTCCATCGCCTTTAGTTTTTTTTTTTTATTTTTTGAATTTTTTTAGGGTTTAGGGTTTTAGGTCAGGGATTTTAGGTTTAGGGTTTAGGGTTCCCCCCCCTTTTACAATGCGAGAAACCCTAAAACAAAACCCTACATCTTAAAGCCCTAAAGATAAGAAATTACTATTTTTGGACAATTTTCCATTTTCAACCAAAAACAACCCTATTTTTAGTAAGTTGCCAAAAAAGCTCGGATAGGCCTCAAAATTAATACACATTATTGGATTACCCATATTAAGCCTTCTAGAAAATCTCAACACCTACTCATGTCTAAAAAGTTTTAAATTCCAAATATTTTTTTTTTCAAATTTCTAAAAAAACACTAAATTCCATTTTTGGGGCACTAGATGAAGGAATTAGGGCCCGATAAAAGCCTGAAAAAACACCCTAGCCACCAAGGTTTCTTAGCCCATGCATTTTCCTCCTCTTTATCTAGCTCCACATAAAATTTCAAGCCGATCCAACGGTCGGATCAAAAGTTATGCCCTCCAGAAGATAGGCCCCTGCATCAAACTTATTTGGGCCAAACATTTACTGACAAAAAGACCTTAGGAAAACCAAAACAAAGGCCTGACCTTGGTGACATAAAAAATTTTATTGCTCTTGGAGGGTGAAACAGGACTTCAAAAGGACCAAAAAATTGCAATAATTGGAAAGGACTCAAGGGGGTATTGCAAATTTGAAAAAGACCAAAGGACACCAAAAATTCAAAAATTTGGGGTAAACTTGAGGATCCAACAATACCATCTGCCGTCTCATCCAACATTAATTGTTGTCCAAGATGAGATAGAGTTTGATAGTGTATATGAATTTGTTAATACATCTGATAACATTCACTTGATCCCTACTCCCCATGAATTGGAGGAGGGATCACATATGTTAATAGAAGAGACAATTGATATCGATGTCAATCATGATCCAAAACACCCTCAAATTCTCAAATTGGGAAAGTGTATTTCAATCATAGAATTCAAGGTATTATTTACTCTTCTAAAGAAGTACAAAAAGGTTTTTGCTTGGTCATATCGAGATATGCTTGGTCTGGATACAAATCTAGTTGTCCACAACTTGACACTAAATCTAGTAATTAAACCTGCCTAGCAAAAACTTCGCAAGATGCATCCAAAAATTGCTATTATGATAAAATAACAATTGCTATTATGATAAAATATGACTTACAAAAATTATTCCATGTAGTATTCATTCAACCTATCAACTACCCTGACTGGGTGTCCAATATGGTTCCTATTCAAAAACCAAATGGGGGGTACACATATGCAAACAAAATTGTGATATTAATAAAGCGAGCCCCAAGGATGAATTTCCACTCCCAAATATTGATACGTTGGTAGATGCAATCATAGGCCTTTAAATGCTTTCTCTCATGGATGGCTTTTCCAGATATAATTAAATTTGATTCAATTCTAAAGATCAGGCTAAAATAGCCTTTACTACGCCATGAGGGACCTTTTGCTATAAGGTCATGCCATTTGGCTTAAAGAATGCGGGTGCTATATATCAATGGGTAATGATATATATATTTCATGACTACATGCACAAAATTATCAAGGACTATGTCAATGATCTTGTAGCTAAATATTTATTGCATCAAAGACCATATTGGTGTTCTCAAAAAGATCTTTGATCGCCTCTTAGAGCATAATGTACGCTTGAACCCTAAAAAGTGTGTTTTTGAAGTGACATCCAATTTTTTTAGGTTTCATTGTGTATAAAAAGAGAATCAAAGTTTGAATAACACAAGCTTACACTAAGATAGGGGTGAACAATATAAGATAATACTTTTTACTTTTCAATCCAAATGATAACAACAATAATATAAAGGCAGTAAATAATGCACAAATCATCACACACATGAGATACATGGATTAAATGTGGTTCACCCAATGTGGGCTATGTCCATCGAGAAAATATTTCTTATAAATTTTCTCAACAAATCTCTTGGGAACCAAATCCCTATTACAATATTTATGGACCTCTATCCAAAGGAGACACCAATCTACTATACTCAAGTTCATGGACCTCTATCCACATGAGATATATGTCCCCACTACTCTGGTTTTTGGACCTCTATCCATAGGAGAACTTTATCCCCTTTGCGCTGATTAGCTCTAAATCCTATTCTCAACTTTGCTCAACTCTGATCAAATATGCTCACAACTTTGATAAAATATACTCTCAATTCTGATCAAATCTACTCAACTATCTATACTGATATATCTCACATCTGCTCATAAGTCTACCTCAAACCTACTCACAAAATAAGCTTAGAACTGCTTACAATACCTCTCAAAAAGGCCTGCTCAAAATAGCTCATAATCCTACTCTAATATTTTTACTGTCTTTGCTCAACTCTGCTCTAACACATGGTCAAAACTGCTCATAACACATGCTAAAAAATACCCATAACACTAGCTCAAAACTGCTCATAACACATGCTTTGATCATAATAATTCAGACATATTCTACCTAGAATTATTGTTCAGGAACACATAGGAAATGATATGCAATACAATTTCACAATATGTTCTTTTCAAATATCACTCAAGTCCAATGCACAAATTACTTTACAAAACTGGTTTTTAACACTTGCTCATTCACATTCAATGTCACTCAAACCAATGCCCAAAAGCTTCAAAAATTTGTTCAAACAATGAAGCACATATTTTTCACAAACCCTAACTCAAATATATCCAAAAATGCATATATATAATCCTTATTCCTCCACCTTATGATTCAAAAATATTTGATCAACCAAACACATTAAATAAGGAATAATGTCACCATACCTCTCAGCTTGCTTTGATGAAAATATGCCTTCAAAAAACTGTCTCAAAAGAATTTTCTTTCAAAGTGCCACGTCAAAAATTGATTAGTAGATCTCTCTTTCAAATCATCCACATTAAATTTCTCCTTTAAAAGCATGCACAATAGAATTTGAAAAATAATTCTCTATGAATTTTGTTCTCAAAGATGAAGTATTAATAATTATAAAAAACCCTTCAACATTCCTTTTCACCATACATAAATTACAATAAAAAATCAAACCACTATAACACCTTATAACTCCTACTTGACAATGCAATAATTTTATTTTAAGCAAAACAATACAATATTAAGACCTTGTTACACCTTATTACTCCTTCTAAATCAAGACAAATTACAAAACAAATGTCACTTGTTACACCTTAGAACTCCCTCAAAATTTGAATTTTAAATTTAAATATTCTGCCCCCTTTTTCTCAAACATGCACATCAAGCTTACAATATTAGACATACAATTTTTAATTAAAAATATTGTACCTTTTGAGCGCACAAAATTCCTCCTTGATGTTGCCTTGCAAAAATTCCCTCCATGGGAATCGAACCAATGACCACCTCTACCAGAGTGCCTTAGAACTACCCTTGCAACCAGCTACACTAGCCTGCTAGATGTGACTAAGGTATGCAACAAAACATCTTTATCCTCTTGTCAAAAACATGCTCCTTTTCACTGCCTTGCAAAAATTCCCTCTATGGGAATCAAAACAACAACCTCCTCTACCACAACACCTTAGCACTGCCCCTGCGACTAGCTATGCTAACCTACCAGCCATGACCAAGTGTGCAATAGTTCATCCTTGTTCTTCCTTGATCCTTGAACCAAAAAATGTGCCCATTATTCTTTTTTTCGTCGATCGAAAGCATGAGCGAAGATGTCAATTTTTCACACTCACTATTTCCTTTGCAAATATTGGAACCTTAATTTATATGAAATTTTTTTATCCTCCCTTTGACATGATGTCGACACCCACTTTTGCAAACAATTTTATTATTTTCAAATGCCTTCCATGAATTTTGGCACCCAAACTCTTTTTCTTTTAAATATTTAAATCTAAAAAGATTTAAATATTGTAAGCCTTAAACCTTAGGCCCATGGTGGTTTTATAAATAAAATATTTTAAGCCTTTTTTCTTATAATATTTAAATTTGGCATTTAAATATTATTTCCACTATATCTTGCCTTGCTACCCATGGAATATTTCAACCTTTTCACCTTTGAAATAAATGAAAACCAATGTACTCAATATTTCCAACAATCTCCCCCTTTGTCATTGATGGCAACCCTTTCTAAAAAATTATTTTACAACCACTAGATTCCAAATCTGCTCTCCCTTTTTGATTTCTCTTCCCCTTACTGAAACTCTGCCCCTTTGACATAAATGGCAAAGGGACTCCTTTGGGGCTATAAATAAGACTCTTAGCTCAACCCCCTCACCGCCTCCTTTCCTTGAGGTGATTAATTTTGGGGTGGGAGTAAGACTACTCCCAACCTTCTTCTAAGATACTCAAAAGTTTCCTTTGGAAGTGGATTAGTAAATATGTCTGCAATTTGTTCCTTTGTAGTAACATATTCCAATTTGACTTGCTGATTCATCACTTTCTCTCTTAAAAAATGATATTTGATTGGAATGTGTTTGGTCCTTGAATGCATCATTGGATTCTTTTAATTGTTTATGGCACTTGTATTATCACATAGTATGGATATGGGATGATCATGCTCTATTTTAAAGTTTACTCCATCCATAACACTTGTGTACAACAAGCAACGACTGTAATGTATTCTACCTCTATCGTGGATAAGGACATCAATGCTTGTTTATTGCTTAGCCAAGAGACTAAACAATCTCCAATAAAGAATGCTCCTCCACTTGTGCTCTTCCTGTCATCAATACTACCTGCCCAATATGCATTTGTATATGCTGTGAGAGTGAACTTGTTACTTATGGGATACCAAAGTCCAAATTCTATAGTTCCTTTTAAATACTTGAGGATTCTCTTTACTTCTTGTACATGTATTTCCTTTGGTGCTGCTTGAAATCTTACACCTAGTCCCACTGCTTGCATTCTATCTAATCTTGTGGTTGTGACATATAGTAAGCTACCAATCATAGATCTATACAATATCTGATTTTCCTCAAGATATTCATCATCTTTACTCAACTTGCATCCTGTAACCATGGAGGTACTCACTGGTTTGCAATCCTCCAATTTGATTTTTTTCAACATTTCCTTTATATACTTGTTTTGTGAGAGAAATACACATTTTTCTAATTGTGAAATCTGTAATCCAAGGAAGAAGGACAACTCACCAAGCATTGATATTTCAAATTCATTTTATATATACTCTGCAAATTTCTAACACATCTTATCATTACTACCTCCAAAAATGATATCATCCACATAGACCACCACAATCAACAAGTCATTTCCTTCATTTTTAATGTATAAATTATTGTTAGCTATTTATTTTTTGAGACCTTGTTCTTGAAGATACTTATCCAACCTTGAATACCAACTCCTAGGAGCTTTATTTAGTCCATAAAGATCCTTTTTTAATTTGCACACATAATCTAGCTTATCAGTCAAGCTGAACCCGTTAGGTTGCTCAATGTGGACCTCTTCTTGTAATAAGCCATTGAGAAAATATGATTTTACATCCATTTTATATACTTTAAAGTTTTTGAAGCTTGAGAAAGCTAAAAATATCCTTATGACCTCAAGTCATGCAATAGGAGCAAATGTTTCATCAAAATCAATCCCTTCAACTTGTGCATAGCCTTTGCATACTAGTCTTGCTTTGTTTCTGACTACTTGACCATATTTATTTAAATTATTTTTGTAAACCCATTTAGTGCTAATTATATTCTTGTATTTTGATCGTGGGACAAGTTCCCAAGTCTCACTTTTTTCTATTTTATCCAACTCCTCATCCATTGTCTTGACCCAAAATTTATCTTCTCTTGCCTCATTGAAATCCTTGGGCTCAATTTTAGATAACAAAGAAAGATTTACATGTTCACCTATTCCTATTATCTTCCTCATTGTTTGTATTTCATCTAGATTTACAATAATCAGATATCTTGGATGATTCTTTTGCACATACCTGGATGGATTCTTAGATGGTGTTCTTTGTGCTTCATCTTCTTCTTATTCTTTACCTACTTCTTGGAAAATTTCTTCTTCTTGATATACAATTTCTTGAGCTGGTTCTTTTGAACCTATTTTTTCATCAAATATCACATTTGTCCTTTCCATAATTGTATGTGTCCTTTTATTATAGAATTTATAGATTTTGCTCTTAGTGGAATAGCCAAGGAAGATACCCTCATCGCACCTTGAATCAAACTTGCCCAAATTTTTCTCTTCTTGTCTAATGTAGCATTTGCTTCCAAAAAATCTGAAATACTTCACAGTAGTTTATCTTCCCTTCCAAAGCTGATATGGGGTTTTGTGATGATTTAATATTACTTGAGCTCTATTGATGATATAGACAACTGTATGAATTACATCTCTCCAAAAACCATATGAGATTTTAGACTCACCTAGCATAGCTCTGGCCATATTCTTGATAGTTATGTTTTTTCTTTCAACTACTCCATTTCATTGTGGAGTCCTTGCTACTGAGTATTATATTTTGATTCCATGTTGTTCATAGAATTCTATGAATTCATTTGAAGTGAATTCTCCTCCTCTATCTAATATTAGACACTTGATCTTTTTACCCGTTTCATTTTCTACTAAAACCTTAAATACCTAGAACTTCTCAAAAGCTTCTAATTTTTCTTTTAAGAATGCCACCCAAGTCATTATGGATAAATCATCTATAAATAGCATTAAGTAATTTTCACCTTGTAAAATCTTTGTCCTTGTAGGACCACATAAATCAATGTGAACTAGTTTCAATGGTTCGGATGAAGAAAATTCTTTTGAATTGAAACTTGTTCTTGTTTGCTTACCATGCTGACATTGTGCACAAATTATGCTTTGGGATATTTTTATCCTAGGTAAATCTCAGACTTCCTATTTGTTGCTTATTTTCACTATGTTTTCAAAGTTCATATGACCCATTCTTCTATGCCATAACCAACACTCATCCTCTTATGATAGAAAATATTTTTCTCCTTTAATTTCACTCAACATGTAGATATTGTTTGTAGTTCTACTAGCATCTGCAATAAGCTTTCCTATCTTGGATTTCTTGATCTCACATCTATTTGGGTGAAAGGTGACTATGTGCCCTTGATCACAAAGCTGACTTACACTTAGTAAATTGTGCTTCAATCCCTTAACATACAATACATTTTCTGTCTTTGATTTTCCATTATCTAAACTCAAAGTTCCTTTTCCAATAATTTTTGCTGAAGCATTATCTCCAAATTTTATTGATCCTCCATTTATTTCTTTAAGTGAAAGAAATTTACTTTTGTCACCTGTCATATGACTTGAACAAACACTATTGACATACCACTGATTTCCCTTATCTTGTGCATGAAGAGATTTCTGTACCAACATTGACTTCTCCTTTTCTTGTTCCTCATTTCTTTTCCAAAATTTTGAAGTTGTATTCTTTTAAACCTTCTGATCCTCCTTCTTTCTGCTTGATTCAGAAAACACTATTTTACTCCATTTGGTCTTCTACCCAAAATTATTGCATTTGTAATAGATGATATTGTTATCCATGAGAGGTGCAAATGAATTGAAATTTTTATCAACATTATTTCTCACATAGACCATGCAATGCACAAATCTATGACCATATTTTTTACATGAAAAACAATAACCATGGAAGAAATTTTGTAACCTGTTAGATTGCCTTGAATGATATGGTCGCATGATTCTTCCTTTGTTGTTTTTGTAATTGAATTTTTTCCATGATGTTTCTCTGTTTTCTTCTTCCTCGATATTTTTGCCTTTCAATATATTAGCATAAGTCATTGAATCTTCTTTATTTGATATATTTGTTCCTTTGGAGCTTGAATCCTCTTTTTGTTTTTCTAACCTTATATTTTGTTGTAACTTATCCTTAGACTTTTCAACTCCCTTTCTTAGAGAGATAATTTCATGTTCCAATATTTCACATTCTAACTCTTTTGCCTTTAACTATTTAGCCATATATTTTTTAATTTTCTTTGCCTCTTCAACATTCACCTTTAATTTTGTGAGATTTTATAGAAGCTTTGTCTTTGTTTCCTCATCCTCTCGAATTTGAGCATTCAAACTTGAATTCTTCTCTCTAAATATTTTCAAATTTCCAAGAGTAGCAATAAGTTCATCTTTCATGTCAATCATGGCTTATTCTCCATATTCTGTGGTCATGTGTTTTCTTGTAGGATCTTCCTTAAAATTGTTACGCTTTTCACGAAGGAACCCACTATGATAACAATTGATGAAAACAAGCTTATATTGAGAGAGGGGGTGAATAGTATAAGATAAAACTTTTAACTTTTCAATCTAAATGATAACAACAATAATATCAAGGTAGTAAATAATGCACAAATCATCACACACATGAGAGACATGGATTTAACGTGGTTCACCCAATGTGGGCTACATCCATAGAGAAAATATTTCTTATAAATTTTCTCAACAAATCTCTTGGGAATCAAATCCCTATTACAATGTTTATGAAACTCTGTTCAAAGGAGACACCAATCCCCTATGCTCAAGTTCATGGAACTATATCCACAAGAGACCTTTGTCACCACTACTCTAGTTAGTGGACCTCTATACACAGGAGAACTCTATCCCCTTTGTGATGGTTGGCTCCAAAGACTATTCTCAACTCTGCTCAAATCTGATCAAATATGCTCACAACTTTGATCAAATATGCTCAAATGTCTATAATGATCTATCTCACACCTGCTCACAAGTCTACCTTAAACCTACTCATAAAACTTGCTTAGAAATTCTCACAAGCTCTCTCAAAAGTACCTACTCAAAATTTCTCACAATCCTACTCTAATATGCTTACTGTCGTACTCAACTCTACTCTAACACATGCTCAAAATTACTCATAACACATGCTCAAAAATGCTCATAACACTTGCTCAAAACTACTCATAACACATGCTTTGATCATAATACTTTAGACATATTCTACCCAAAATTCTTGTTCAAGAACACATAGGAAATGATATGCAATACAATTTTACAATATGTTCTTTCCAAATATCACTCAAGTACAATGCACAAATTGCTTTACAAAATTGGTTTCTAACACTTGCTCATTCACATTCAATGTCACTCAAACCAATGTCCAAAAGATTCACAAATTCATTCAAACAATGAAGCACTTTTTATTCACAAACCCTAACTCAAATATATCCAACAATACACATATATAATCCTTATTTATCCACCTTATGATTCAAAAATATTTGCTCAACAAACACATTTAAGAAGGAATAGTGTCACCATACCTCTTAGATTGCTTTGATGAAAATATACCTTCAAAAACTTGTCTCAAAATAATTTCCTCTTCAAAGTGCCACTTCAAAAACTGGTTAGTAGATCTCTCTTTCAAATCATCCACATTAAATTTCTACTTTAAAAATGTGCACAATAGAATCTTAAAATAATGTTCGATGACTTTTGTTCTCAATATGAAGCATTAATAATTATAAAAAACCCTTCAACATTCCTTTTCACCATATATAAATTACAATAAAAAATCAAACCACTATAACACCTTATAAATCCTACTTGACAATGCAATAATTTTATTTTAACAAAAATAATACAATATCAAGACCTTGTTACACCCTATTACTCCTTATAAATCAAGTCACAAATTACAAAACAAATGTCACTTGTTGCACTATATAACTCCCTCCAAATTTGAATTTCAGATTTAAATATTCTACCCCCTTTTTCTCAAACATGCACGTCAAGCTTACAACCTTAGACATACATTTTTTAATAAAAAATATTATACCTTTTGAGTGCACAAAATTCCTCCTTGATGCTGCCTTGCAAAAATTTCCTCCACAAGAATCGAACTAGCGACCACCTCTACCATAGTGCCTTAGTGTTGCCCTTGCGACCAGCTGTGCTAATCTTCCAGCTGTTACTAAGGTATGCAACAAAATATATTTATCCTCTTATTAAAAAGATGCTCCTTTTCACTACCTTACAAAAATTCCCTCTATGGGAATCAAAACAACAACCTCCTCTATCATAACACCTTAGTTCTGCCCCTGTGACCAGCTGTGCTAGGCTGCCAGCTATGACCAAGTGTGCAATAGTTCATCCTTGTTCTTCCTTGCTTCTTTCATTGAAAAATATTCCCCTTCTTATTTTATTTTAACAAAAATAATACAATATCAAGACCTTGTTACACCCTATTACTCCTTATAAATCAAGTCACAAATTACAAAACAAATGTCACTTGTTGCACTATATAACTCCCTCCAAATTTGAATTTTAGATTTAAATATTCTGCCCCCTTTTTCTCAAACATGCACATCAAGCTTACAACCTTAGACATACATTTTTTAATAAAAAATATTATACCTTTTGAGTGCACAAAATTCCTCCTTGATGCTGCCTTGCAAAAATTTCCTCCACAAGAATCGAACTAGCGACCACCTCTACCATAGTGCCTTAGCGTTGCGCTTGCGACCAGCTGTGCTAATCTTCCAGCTGTTACTAAGGTATGCAACAAAATATATTTATCCTCTTATTAAAAAGATGCTCCTTTTCACTACCTTACAAAAATTCCCTCTATGGGAATCAAAACAACAACCTCCTCTATCATAACACCTTAGTTCTGCCCCTGTGACCAGCTGTGCTAGGCTGCCAACTATGACCAAGTGTGCAATAGTTCATCCTTGTTCTTCCTTGCTTCTTTCATTGAAAAATATTCCCCTTCTTATTTTGTTTGTTGATCAAAAGAACGGGAAAAGATGCCGATTTTTCACACTCACTATTTCCTTTGCAAATATTGGAACCTTAATTTATATGAATTTTTTTTGTCCTCCCTTTGAAATGATATCGGTGGCCACATTTGCAAATGATTTTATTATTTTTAAATGCCTTCCACGAATTTGGTGCCCAGTATATTTTTCTTTTAAATATTTAAATATAAAAAGATTTAAATATTGTAAGCTTTAAACCTTAGGCCCATGGTGGTTTTATAAATAATTTTTTTTAAGCCTTTTTCTTATAATACTTAAATTTGGTATTTAAATATTATTTCCACTATATCTTGCCTTGCTACCCATGGAATATTTCAACCTTTTCATCTTTGACATAAATGACAACCAATGTACTCAATATTTCCAAAAAAGTTGACCATAAAAAGGTTGAAGTAATCATAAGTATACCTCCCCCCACAAACCTTAAGTAGTTGTGCAACTTGCAAGGGAAGATACAAGCCATTTTATGGTGCATCATGCAAGTATTAGACAAGTATCGTCCATTCAATCATCTTCTTCAAAAGAGGGTGACTTTTCATTGGAATAAATATTGCTAAGCAGCTTTCAAAGATATCAAACAATACTTGGTTTCCATGCTAGTATTATCTCCATCGAGACCTAGTGCACCTTTTCTCTTATACATCTTAGCCACCAATTTTTCCTTAGGAACCATGTTATCCCAAAATAATGAAGTAAACAAGGAAAATGCTATCTACTCCCTTAGTCACACCATGGTCTCATATGAAATAAAGTATGCGTACATTGAGAAACCCTACTTAGTGATGGTATTCACCATAAACAAATTCATCATTACATGATAAATCAGATAATGTATGTCATATCTAAAGAGAATTTTTTGCGATACATGATGAGGCATACTTATCATAACAATCATACCACCAAGTGGATCATTCTATTGATGTAGTTTGACCTAGAGTTCATTGGATAAAAGTCTATTAAAGGTCAAATCATCATAGACCAACTAATAGAAGCACCTCTTCAAGATGATAAGCCTATCACATTTGAGCAACATGATGATGCAATATTTACATTAACTAGCTCAAAAAAACCAGAATAACTAGAGCACAAAGAAGATCTCACACTGTTCTTTGGTGGTTTAAAATGTGAGCAAGGGTGTGGTGCATGAATTATTTTTTCACACCGTAAGGGGCTCCTATTTCCATTTAATTAAAACTTGATTTCCTTTGAACTAACAATAGTTTCTGAATACGAAGCCCTCCTTTTGGATCTTCAAACAAATCTCACCATGAATGTCAAGAAACTCAAAATATTTGGTGCCTTCTTGCTCATAGTTAATCAAGTAAAATAAATATACCAATGTAAATGCTTAGTCTTGAAATAATACAAGACCATCATGGACAAGTTACATACAAAGTTTGAATGGTTTGACATCAAGATCATCCCTTGGTACTCCAATAATTTTACAAATACAATGGCTTCCTTGGGATCCTTTATTCTGTAAAACCCATCAGATGATATCACTTCTATTCATGTAAAAATGCTTGTGCAATCCACAATCTTGCATGATGCCTCTATAGAAGAGATAATCATCCACATGGTAGACATTGAACCATACCAAGATTGGTTCTTACAAATTCAAGACTTCTTGAAGTTTGCTTCCTGAGGATTCCTAATCCCTTAGGTCCCTTATGATAATATCACAACCATATATCTTAAGGTTCTATCACAATATGCATTCGTATGAGATGAGACGAGAGAGGAGCAAAGAATTCATTTAGTCCAAGTTGAGCACTATCAAGACTAGTTCTACCAGATCAAATATTTCTTAAAACTTGGTAGCCCTCCTCCAAGCTTGTTGCATGCCATAAAATGAATATTAAAGCAAAAAAGTGACTAAATATGTCTTACTAGGAGACATACTATACCATCGAAGTTATGATGGAATTTTTCTTCAATGTCTACAACCCTAAGAATTTGCTTGGGCCATTTTGCAAGCTCACGATGGTACATGTGGTGGCCATTTTAATGGTATGGCTATCATAAATTGCATTATTTGAATGATCTAATATTTTCCTAAAATGAATCGAGATTGTTGTGCTTATGTTAAAATGTGCATCAAGTATTAGCATCATGCTAACTTATCACATGTACCTTCACAAGTGTTGCAACCAATTCACTCATTGTGGCCTTTTTATTAGTGGGGCTTTAATATAATTGGAAAACTCTCACCTTAATATTTGGGCCAACACACATTTATTCTAATGACCATTGAGTTGCAACCAATTCACTCATTGTGGTCTTTTTATCAGTGGGGCTTTGATCTAATTGGAAAAATCTCACCTCCATATTTGGGCCAACACAAATTTATTCTAATGACCATTGAGTATTTCACAAAGTGGGTTGAAGCTATCCCACTTACCACTATGATAGGTGTGCACATCATGGAGTTATTTCTCCATAATATCATCTATCATTTTGGTATCCCATCTAAAATAATCTTGGATAACAAACCATCATTCAAGAATAAGGATGTTCAAGATTTGTATAAAAAGTATCATATCCAACATAGATTTTTGAACTCTTAATATCCGTAGACTAATGGGCAAGCTGAGGCATCGAAAACAATGGTTATCACTATCCTTAAGAAAATAATTAAAAATCATCATAAGGATTGGAATATTCAACTACCTCTAGCACTCTAGGCTTACAGATGAGCATCTAAACACCAAAAGGGGCAAATCTATTTTTGCTAGTATATGGCATTGAGGCCATTATGCCCTTGGAACTTGAAATTCCTTCATTGTGCATATCACTGCAAGAGTTCATTACTGATGATGATGTGTGAGAGGCTTGCCTCGACCAACTTACACTTCTTGATGAAAGATGATTTATTGCTCTCGAGCACCTTCATGTTTATGAATATTGTATTAAATGAGCCTATTATACAAGACTTCACACTAGGGAGTTCTAAGTTGGTGATAAGGTACTCAAATAAAATCAGTAGAACTCTAACCTACCTAGCCATTTACGTGATAAATTTACTACAAACTGGTCTGGTATGTTCATAATAACACAAAAGGTAATATTGGGAACATATTGATTAGCTTCACTCAAAGGTGTTGAGAAGCCTTAACCCATCAATATTCTCCACTTGTGGGTATTTCAAGCATAAAAAAAACAAAAAAAATGAAAAAAATAAAACCAAAAAAACCAACAAAAAACACAAAATATAGCATCTTCTCATTTCACCATGCATTACATCTCATTGCACACAGCCACTACATCGCATATCATCATTTATTGCACCTTGCATTTTGATGTCTTCATTCTTGAATTTCATCACGTCTAGCAAAATTTGTTGTCTAAGTTGCATTAGGCATACATTTCATTACATTAGCATTAGTTTGTTCTGGTTCTTGCACATTAAGCATAACACCATATTTGTATGTCTGTCATTTGTATTGATCAAAATTTTTCTCTTATCATTATTTATACCTTTTCTTGTGATCTTTTGATTATTAAGTGGTCCACGTAAGATAGGATAGATATCGTAGGACCATCAGTAATGGTGTTCATACGACCACTAACTATTTTTATGCACACCTCTTAATTTTTGAAAGTTCATAAGGAAAGCACCCATTTTCACTTATCATCACATACACCCCTTTCTTTATGGTCTTTTGATTATTAAGCAGTCAACATAAGATAGGATAGATATTGTATGACCATTAGCAATGGTTTTCATGTAGCCAATGACCAGTTTATGCACACCCCTTAATTTTTGAAAGTCCACATGGAAAGAACCCCATCACACTATTCATTCCCATCCATATCTCATTTTCTTGGTATTTGTTTTTTTCTCAAGTAAGTTATCACATGGTGGCTAATAAGGTCTTTTGGTCATTCAACCATTCCTAGTTTTCTTTTCATATTTTGTAGAAAACCATCTTGATTTTTGATAGGTAGAGTCTTGCTTTAATTGTACCTTGCTTATCTCAAAATCCCAACACATTTTCACACTCTTAAATACAATTTTTGAACAAGTAAAGATGAAACTATAAAGTGGTTCTTGCCTCAAAAGTGAAAATTTTTCCTTTATTTCCTATTATGCACATGGTCTAGAAAAGGGAGAATTGAGAAAAGGACAAGCTCTCCCCCTCAAAAAAAAAATCCCCTTGCTCCTCTCCAAAACAAGCAAGTTACCAAAAAGTAAAGCAATAAAATCCTTTGCTCTCCTTCAAATTGAGCAAGCCGCGCCCCCCCCCCCCCCCCAAAAAAAAAATTCCCTTTTTCTCATCTCAAAATGAGAAAAACCCTCAAAAAGCAATAAAATCCCTTGCTCTCCTTCAAAATGAGCAAGTATCCAAAAAAAAATTGCAAAGAGCTTGAATCCCTAGAATTCTTAGTTTTTCAACAACCATGGGATGATCTCCATCGCCAATAATGGGCTATAGACATCGACTTGGTAGTGGATAAGTCTTATGAGTGGTGACATGTTTTTAAAATTAGCAACCTTCTCTTGTATAGACCAATGTTGGCTTGCAGATGAGCTAGATTTTCATATTTTACATTATAGAGTAGTTAAGTTTAATTACGTATAAAATCAGGGTAATGATGATCATAGGGTGATCTCCATTACAAAAATGGGCTATAAAAATCAGCCTAGAAATGGGGTAGCCTTATGTGTGGTAACACGCCTATCTCATTAATGAAATTCACTATGCATACTTAGGGATATTGAATATCTTGGTCTTCCTAGCAGATTTTTATCTCTTAGGTTCTTGCATGGTCATTATACAACTTTGGACTTGGCAACTAGGGTGTTTGAGTCTCATGAAAGTCTTATTGTTCCCTTGTAACTTCTGTTTGATCACAATTCATTACATTCACACATTGTCAATACACATTTTATTTTTATTTGGTGTAGATTTCAGTATATACCTTAGATGAAATTGTTTTAACTTTGATTCATGACTTTTATACATTTTATGGTGCTTATACTTAGTTAGTTATTGCATATTAGATTACTTCATTTTATCATTTACACATACATTCACATTTCATGTTATCACATATCATTAGTACATTGTACACATATCTAGGTCTATGCATAAATAAATGATATATGTAGGCATCCATACCACATATACACATCATCATATCTACAAGTATAGGCATAAATCCATAATCATTCATTATATCATAATCACCATCATCACATCCATAAATACACAATAAACATATGATAACCATCAATAAACATCATGTCATATATATATATAAAATCATAAGAACATCATGATAAAAAAATACTCCTAGGCTACAATAATAAGTGGGTCCTCAAACCTCACATCCAAAAATAAAGCTAGTACAATATCCTTGCTTAAAATGGCCCTACACCACCACTCTCACCACTGCCCTTAGTCTCATATCTACAAGGGTACCTAGATTTTTTGGCTCCTAATGTTTGTAAGGTCCCTAGTACTATGAAAAGTGGCACTCAAGATATTACAAATGGCTTCCCTGTAGTCTCGATTTGATAGCTCCAATCATATTGGGAATGAGATGACCTTGATAATCAAGAAGACAATCGACTATAAAATCTATCCATCTCTTCCTCTAAGCTATGAATGTAGGCTCATTCGACCTGATACCAAGCTTGCTCCTTAACCAATATATCCCTTAGTTGGGCCACCTCTGTAGCCTATACCACTGAAATTCCTCCACCCTAAGCTCACAAAGCATCTAGCTATATCATAACTCTATCCAAAGCCTCCTGTAAGCTCACCACTCAAGCCTATAGTATCTCTATCTCCTTTGCCCAACTTTGCCATATTTATTTGTCAGTATCCCACTAGCTCTGTGTAGTGGTTTGGGTTACATCCCTATCACTAAGTTGATGCTGGAGGATCCAAACTTGCTCACTCAACATAGCCATATACTTTTGAGGGTCATCTATGTCTGGCCCTAATCCCTCTTAGGTATCCTAGCCTCCTTTGTGCTACCCTATGAGGTCCCTACCTTCCTATCTGTGCGGTGACATACTTATCATTGTAAATGCCCATATAATACAACCTCTCCTCCCTCTAATACTCTCTAGGATAGTTGAGCAATCCACAAAGTATCATAAGCCACTGTGGTCCTTGGATCCATTGTATCTTATTTGGCTAGTGGTGTATCATCCTCCTCTTCTAGAGGCTCAACCTATGCTACTGGTAGTCAAGTATCCTTGGTATTTTACCTATAAACCACTAGGTCCTCAGATACATCCTATCTAACTCCTAACGGGTGGGTCACTCATGGGTACTAGAAGTACTCATGATCTATCCCATGGCATCCTGTCAGCCATACAATGCAAAATACCCACCTCAAGTGCACCCCATCCTCATCCTAGCTCGAAGCTCCTAGCCATGGTTACCATGTCATATCCTTTGGTTGTAGTCCATCGAAGCTCTAAGTATAGTTCCATAGCGTGCCCTACCAAAGGTGGATCCTGACTCACTCTCGATCATGTATCTAGTGCATGGCATAGGGAATCTCCCTATCTATCATGTCACTCCTCGTAGCCCATGGTAGTTCTAAAGGTCAATCAACACTAAAGTACTCCCAACCCCAAAACTACAAAAGGAAGTTGCATTCCAAACCCAACCTCCTACACTGGTGGATATCATATAACTCTCTGTAGAGCTGCGCTAGAAATATGGGACTCCATGCCATAATTTTGGTCTGTTCTAATAGGTCCTAAACAAGATCCAATAGGTTCCAAGGTAACCTATAGCTAGAGGAATTAGGTAGAATAAAGTTCAATATGAGTGTCATCAACACCACATGTCTAGTTGTCAAGAGATAGGTGTTGTATCCTATCTCCATGCACACCCCCCACTAGAAACATCGTAGTCTACAACGTCCCACTAATCTCTATACACTCGATGCAACACTTGATATGAACAAACTCTAGCCCAATTGTATGCTAAAGGATTAAAGCCTTCAACCAATATGAATCATCACTATCATTGAGCACTGTAGCATGAGATTCTTTATAGTGGTTAGGGAAGTGGTATCTTGATCTAATAGGCTAATAAAACACACACACAAACACATAAAATCACAAAGTCAAAGTAAAAAAAATAACCTTCTTTGCACACATCATGGCCATATTGCATTGAGACAACCACCCATCAAAGACATCTCAAGCGATACGATCATGGAAAAAAATTGTCTCGATATAGACGATCAAAAAATGGAGTCATCTTGATTTGAGATGACCCCCAAATCAAAAGCAAACAAAGCAAAATCGAAAAAAAACCCATAACAACAACAAAAAAATTACAAAAAAAAACATTTAACTACCTAACCCATATTTCATTTTTCATTTCACCCACCCCGTTCATTTCATTTCCATTTAATTTAATTAAGGTTCATTTTCATTAAATAATGAAAGGTCAAGATTTTTGTCCTTACCTTTCTCTCTTTAGATCCTCCACTTGTGGAAGCATCGCTTGGGTCCATGGCATTGATTAGTCTTTGGTCAGGCATCACTTCATTGCAAAAATCTAGCTCCTCTCCTTCTCGTCTCATCCTCTCCTCATTTCACATGATGCAAAATGAGGGGCTCTCCCACAAATTTTGCTATTTATAATTATATTCGTAGTGAGGTCATATCATATGAGCATGCAATATGACTCGCTCATCTAAGATGATTGATATTTTGACCATCTATATCACATATACACATCATCATATCTACAAGTCTAGGCATACATCCATAATCATTAATCATCTTATAATAACCATCATCACAACCATAAATATAAAATAAATATATGATAACCATCAATAAACATCATGTCATATATATATCAAAAGTCATAAGAACATCATGATACAAAAATACTCGTAGGCTACAATAATAAGTGGGTCCTCAAACCTTACATCCAAAAATAAATCTAGTACAATATCATTGCTTAAAATGACCCTACACCACCACTCTCACCACTACCCTCAGTCTCATCTCTACAAGGGTACCTAGATTTTTTGGCTCTGAATGTATGTAAGGTCCCTAGTGCTATGAAAAGTGGCACTCAAGATCTCACAGATGGCTTCCTTGTAGTCTCGATCTGATAGCACCAATAATATTGGGAATGATATGACCTTGATAATCAAGAAGGTAATCGACCATCAAATCTATCCATATCATCCTATAAGCTATGAATGTAGGCTCATTCAGCCTGATATCAAGCTTGCTTCTCAACCAATCTATCCCTCAGTTGGGCCACCTCTGTAGCCTATCCCATTGGTATTCCTCCACTCTAAGCTCACAAAGCATCTAGCTCTATCATAACTCTATCCAATGCCTCCTATAAGCTCACCACTCGAGCCTATAGTATCTCTCTCTCCTTTTCCCAACTTTGCCATATTTATCTATTAGTATCCCACTAGCTCTGTGTAGTGGTTTGGGCTACATCCCTATCACTAAGTTAATGCTAGAGGATCCAAACTTGCTCACTCAACATAGCCATCTAATATTGAGGGTCATCTATGTCTGGACCTCACCTCTTTTAGGTATCCTAGCCTCCTTTGTGCTACCCTACGAGGTCCCTGCCTTCCTATCTGTGTGGTGAAATACTTATCATTGTAAATGCCCATATACTACAACCTCTCCTCCCTCTACTACTCCTATCTAGGATAGTTGAGTAGTACACCAAGTATCATAAGCCACTGTGGTACCTCGATCCACTGTATCTAATTTGGCTAGTGGTGTATCATCCTCCTCTTCTAGAGGCTCAACCTATGCTACTAGTAGTCAAGTAACCTTGGTCCTTTGCCTATAAACCACTAGGTCCTCAGATACATCCTATATAACTCCTAATGTGTGGATCACTCATGAGTACTAGAAGTACTCATGCTCTATCCCATGACATCCTGTTAGCCATCCAATGCAAAAAACCCACCTTAGGTGCACCCCATAGTCATCCTAGCTCGAAGCTCCTAGCCATGGTTACCATGTCATATCCTTCGGTTGTAGTCCATAAAAGCTCTAAGTATAGTTCCATAGCGTGCACTAACAAGGGTGGCTCCTGCCTCACTCTCAATCATGTATCTAGTGCATGGCATAGGGAATCTCCCTATCTATCATGTCACTCCTTGTAGCCCATGGTAGTCCTAGAGGTCGATTGACACTAAAGTACTCCCAAACCCAAACCTATAGAAGCAAGTTACATCCCAAACCTAGCCTCCTACACTAGCAGATCTCATATAAATCTTTTTAGAGCTGTGCTAGAAATATGGGATCCCATGCCATAATTTTGGGCTGCTCTACTAGGTCCTAAACAAGATCCAATAGGTTCCAATGTAACCTATAGCTAGAGGAATTAGGTAGAATAAAGTTCAATATGAGTTTAATAAACACCACATGTCTAGTTGTTAGGAGATAGGTGTTGTATCCTATCTCCATGCACACCCCCCACTAGAAACATCGTAGTCTACAAAATCCCACTGGTCTCTATACACTCGATGCAACACTTGATATGCACAAACTTTAGCTTGACTATATGCTAAATGTTCAAATCCTTCAACCAATACCAATCATCACTATCATTGAGCATCATAGCATGAGCTTCTTTATAGTGGTTAGGGAAGTGGTATCGTGCTCTAATAGTCTAATAAAACACACACACACAAACACATAAAATCACAAAGTCAAAGTAAAAAAAATAACCTTCTTTGCACACATCACGGCCATATTGCATTGAGACAACCACCCAACAAAGACATCTCAAGTGGTACGGTCATGGAACAAAATTGTCTCGATATAGATGGTCACAAAATGGAGTCATCTCGATTCGAGATGACCCCTAAATCAAAAGCAAAAAAAACAAAATCGAAAAAAAAACCCATAAAAAGAACAAGAAAATTACAAAAAAAAACATTTAACTACCTAACCCATCTTTCATTTTTCATTTCACCCACCCTGTTCATTTCATTTTCATTTAATTTAATTAAGGTTCATTTTCATTAAATAATGAAAGGTCAGGATTTTTATCCTTACCTTTCTCTCTTTGGATCCTCCACTCGTGGAATCATCTCTTGGGTCCATGACATTGATTAGTATTTAATCAGACATCACTTCATTGCATAAATCTAGCTCCTCTCCTTTGTATCATCCTCTCCTCATTTCACACGATGCAAAGTGAGGGGCTCTCCCACAAATTTTGCTATTTATAATTAAATTCATAGTGAGGTCATCTCAGATGAGCATGCAATGTGACGCTCTCATATAAGATGATCGATATTTTGACCATCCAAGATAGTTGTTCTAACCATTTGAGATGGTCTTGCAAATAATAAAAAATAATAAAAAAAATTATTAAAAATTAACCAAACTCTAGATGACACTTTTTTAAAAGGCAACCATATAAATAGAGTTGTTCTTGTAGAGCACCTTATCACTATCATCAAAATTTCATCTCCTCCATCAAATCGTCGCTCGAGGGGTTAGTCAATAACTTCAAAGTTTACATTTCAAAATCAAGTCAACAATCAAAAACTCAAAAGTGGAAATCATGTTTGTCCAAGAATCATTACCAAAAACTATTATAAGCCCTTTTTGCTGGGGTAAAAAACGAGCAAAATTTTAAACCAAACAAACACTTGGTATGCCTAAAATCTGAAGAGTAGACTAAATATTTTTTGTCCATGACTAAAAGGATATCAAGATCAAATCAAATTCATCAATGTGTCGAAGGCAATGATTTGAAGACATACACCCTTTTATGATTGAGGCATCTCACGTTGACTTTTTCAATTTTAAAATCATCCATGATCAACTCAACCATTTTAGGTCATTTATTTTTGCTTTACATTTTTCTTAGGCACAATGCATTCCAAAAAGGGGAATCTATACACCTAAAATTTGTAATCACGAGGATACTCTCCAAAAGACCTCCTTCTAACCTATCTAACCCACTTAATGTAGCCTTAGGGCTATTTAGTGCCTTTCCCTAGTAAAAGGGCACTTTTCCCTTAGGGGAAGCAAGATCATATCGCTTAATATGATCTTTGATTCGGGGTTGTATCACTATGATATGGTCACACACGTATAATTTCTAAAAGAATAATTAGGTAGCGAGACTTCTTGTTAGCACAACGATAGATTTTTCATTGCCCTTGATGACCTACAATCATCCCTGGTGACTTGTAGTTATTCCTACCACATGCAAAATGGAAATTAGGATACCCATGATTACCCCATTAAATCTTTTGGCACCTAGCCAAGGAGGCTCTAAAAAGGAATTATCCCCTCCTGGTTTTAAAATCTATGATTTTTAGACTAGAGTAATGAAGTGCTACCGAATTCACTTGTCAAGATTATTCATTTCTATCAATGTTGGTTCATCATTACGTAAACCTCGAACTCATCCTCTTCATATTTTTGTGATCAATTTTACTATTTTAGATTGGTAAAATCACCACGTTCACCAATAGGTCACCACCAATTCTTCAACAAAACTCACCTTTGGATCATCCCCAACCTTGCTCGAAAGTAGTTCCATAAAGTTGCAAGCCCACGGTAGAGACCGTCTCACTTGAGAGGGTCCCTAAAGCAAGAATTTATTGACCATATATGACCTTGATCTGGTGATCAATATCATGGTTCTTTCTTGTATTTTACTTCAGAGCCATACTTGCATGTTAATTTTAATAGTAAATCCTTCACTTTTTGCACTTTATATCATAGTATTAGATTAGATCTTTCTTTATTTCATGCATGCACTTACTTTATTCGATTTTCCCTTTTTTATCATGATGGATAAAATCTTGGTGGGCCTCACATATTCTACTGATATCCCTCTTATTTTATTACACGTAATTTATAGGATTCAAGACAATGAATGATTTTGTATCCAATTCTCGGTGGTTGCAAGAAAACCCGCTTTTGAAGATATTGTTGTGGGTACAAAAATCACTTGAATTGCACCAAGAAAGCTATTATAAAATCGTATTATGGATAAAATATTTGGAGGGGATCATGTGTATCATGTTTTAAATAAATTTATGCAATATTAATATAGCCAGATTCCATTACCATTTAGTCTCTTTCTTTCATGTTTACATCATGTGTTCCTTTCAACATTTCTTTTATCTTTATCATCCGTACGGTGCAAGCATTTTTGTGCTTTCACCATCCATCAAGGATAACATTATAAAATTGAAATAAAAATTGACTATCATGTCTATGTTCATCAAAGAAAAATCATCCTTAGGATATGCTTTTTTTATGTTGTGAAAGTTTGTGCATACTTGTACAATACCTTCTTTCTTGGTGATTGGGACTATGTTTGAGATCCAATCAAAATAGTCAATAGCTTCGATAAACTTGAATTAGAAGCTTTTGGAGTTACTCTTTGACCAACAAAGTGATTTTAGGGTGCATATTTTGTAATTTTTGCTTCACTGGCTTAGCATCAGGCTTAACTACTAATGACCGATCCAATCTAGGCATGTTTGTGTAGGACCATGCAAAGATATCACAATATTTTGTCAAGAGTTTTATATACTTTTCTCTTTCTTCTAAAGTTAAGACCTTTCCTAGATTTATCATCCTTAGATTATCATTTGAACCTATGTTAATTTCTATAATATCTTTTATTAAGATATTAGATTCATCTTCGTAATATGGAGAAGCGAGTATGACCCTTAGAATTTGAAGCTCGTTGGCATCTAGAGTCCATTTCTTAATGTTAAATGATTGTGAGGGATGCATGTATAAAGAAATAGGTCCTTCAATAGGAATATCATCATAAGGAGAGATATTATTGTCATTATCCCCAATAGGAGAGGGGTAAATTTTTGAACTCATAATCATTTATGTGTAATATTGATATGTCATACTATTATCTTCTTGTAATGAAGATGATTTATGCTCATCGCAAGGTTGTCATTGGAGTCCTGCTTGATATCCTCAATAGGCTCAATGTTTATGGTGTTAATTTGTGCATATTGTGAACAGAGATAAAAAAAAGAGAAAGGAAGAGTCTTATTGTCCTCATCTTATTCCCAGTCTAGACCTACTATCAAATTTGCTTCTACTTAAGGTTTTTATGAGAAGAAGCACATGTCTTTATCATCACTTTTGGAAGAAGAGGAAAATGTCATCTCATTATGGTTGAGAAAATATCCCAACCCACAACATCCATGTCAAGTTTTGATTTTTAAAGGCTATGTAATACCTTGTTATCAAAGTCCTAGGCCCTTTCCCTTATAGCCAATGTTACAAAGGATTTGCTTGGGGATAGAATAAATATTAGAAATATAATGAGGTATATCTCCGTTCTATTGGTCATGGATTAGTTCCATGTATTCTCTCTTCATTTGTTTTTATTGTAGATACAAAGGATAAAGTTCCTATTTTAATGATCATTCCTCACCTAGAAGGTAACCCAAAAACATGAGGTGATGGGGGTAACTTGACCAAGTCAAAGGTTAAAAGCTCATGGTATTGGTTATTATGGTTTATATTGTGGATATCGTCAACATTTTCTTTATGTTTTGTCATAGCTTGACTATTGATTCATTTTTCTTGGTTGGTGATTGTTTTATTAGGTGATTTAGACCTTAAGGTATCATGTGTGAAGGGACAAGAAGCATTCAACAAAGGGTAGTATCAAGATTTTGGGTTTTTTGACTGGATATTCTAGCAATAGGTAAAAGGATCATGATCAATTTTTATGCTATACAACTTACCCTACTATTCAAATTTGGAACATTGATGGTAATTTTAGGGGAAAACCTATATCGTATGGATCCAAGATCATCCTAAAATAATATTATAGTTAAAATCATAGGGTAACACATAAAACAATGTGTTTAAGATGCAAAACCACACTTTTATAGGCAGAACTATAGTTTCGATGACTTCTCGTTTGTCATTGTCATAATTCTTTATGAAAATATCTAAATTTTCTAAATATTCTTTTTTGACCCCTATTATATGGATAAATATAAGGATGCAAATATTTATTGATGAACCATTATCAATGAGAACCCTTTTAATGGATTGTCCATCGATATTGTAAGTGATATACAAAAGTATCTCTCCAAGCATAGAGGTAGATGGGATGTCATACTTAAATAAGGATATAGTCATATGGTTCATGCTAAGTCACCCTACCTGAAGTAGGGAAAAATTGTGCACCTAAATATGGATAACAAATTGCATCTATCCCCTATGTCTAATGAGCATCAAATCAGAAGCATGCAAGTAAGATGGAAAATATAGAGAGTAGCAAGAAATGAAGCAAATAAAATTGATTTTTTATTAATTGGGTGGATCAAATATAGGTTATATAGATTTCCCCTTGAGGGCTCAAATGATTGATACAACTGTTACAAATTTTTGGTTCCCGAGGATCAAAATCCTTCAAGAGAATCTGGTGCACATCCAATGTCTTTCTGCATACCCACACTCAAAGTGGACGGGCCAAAGGTTTCTGCCACTTGTATTGTTGATATTTATGTCCTACAATACTTCCAAAATGTGTTGTATGACCTACACCTACACACAAAGAAACCAGAAACATCAAATAGTGAGTGTGTATGATCTAAAACATGTAATCCCCACAGGCAGGAAAGGGACATATGTGGTGTGACTATACCAAATAAAATCCAAATGCTATGAAATTATAGAGGTAAGTAAAATAAGAGGTTTTGGGAAGATATAACCAGAAATTGTACCAAAATTACATCCGTAGGAATGGCGTAATCGTAGTGCACTTATCCAACCTACAAAACCCAATCCAAGAAATTTATGCCTCTACACATATACAAAACATATGAAACTTGGAAATAATACATAAAATAACATTTTAGGGAAACCCATATGGTCAGATTCTAGAAATCAGGCTTGAATCCTGATGTATACTCCAATGGGTCTTGCAAGCCTGCAAAAACTTCAAATTGCGATATCTCAGCCAATATAACTTAAAAAAGCATGAAATTTAAAATTCCACATAATATGATAATATAAAAATTTATATTTAAAAAAAGTAACAAAATTGTTCACAGATTTGTATTCGTTCTAGGGTGGTATGAATTTGATTGTCACAAATTGGGGGGCACCCAGGGGCGGGACGCCCATCGAATTCACATAAATTTTGCCACCAATTCCACTGGGGAATGGTCCAAAATACTATGAGAGGTATTGTCATCAAATTTGGGGTGGAAATTCACTCGATTGATAGGTTTTTGTAAATAAATTCTCTCTTTGAGTTGCTCGATAACCTCCTTCGCTAAGAAGGGATTTCGAGGGAAAGAGAGCACAATCAGGTGAGGGGAAATATTGTCAATGCTCCATTGAATAAACCTTAAAACTCCTCTCCTATTTTGGTGTGGAAAATTCATCCACTTTATAGCCATAGGGGCTCATGTGCAAAAGGGCATGCAAGGGCATGCATGGCAAGAGGTGCCACTTGGCCACTAGGGTGGCATGCATTGGAGGAGGAAGAGAATATCCCAATTTGGCCTCCCTTATGAAGCATGTCATATGTTTGCTATGTGATTTGACCTGCATGCTAGGCTAGGTAGGGCAAATGGTAGTTTTTGGGTGCCATTTGTCCAAAATTTGACTTTTTCTAGTCAAACCTACTATTCGCCCCACCCTAGGATGAATGCTGCTATTCAATCCAGGGTGGGATGAATAGGATATGTATTCATCCCAAGGTGGTACATCCTTGACTAAGGAGCCAAAAGGTCCCAAAAATGGGCTAGGACCTTCCAAAAACTTGAACAAAGTGGCTAGAACCACTGTATACCTTCTGAGGGCTGCTCGAAGGGCCTTGGTGTGTCAACTTAGTCGTTGCTTTTGGTAGCATAATTAGATTGACCAGATTTTAGTATCTAAAGATGCCCCTTTTTGGGATGCATTTTGTGCAACACAACATCAAACAAAAATATATTACTAAAATGGTCAATGGTTGAGGTTATTCAGTAACATAACCAAATTTAGATGCCCCAATCCTAGAAAGAGCATGCGTTCTTGAATCCTTGCTTCTGATGAGCTAAGGAACTTGTTTGATATTTGCTATTGTTCATTCATGAAGTAGAAGGCCCAAAAAAAAATACCAAGCATTTTAATTTGATATTTTGTGTCTATTTACTGCCCCAAGTAGGAGCGTGATTGTCTTTGTCAATGATTCTTTGAACGAACATAATTTACCTGATTGAGTGTGTGCTTGTTGATTTGGAACTGAGTATGAATACCCCTCAAGCAATGAGTTGATGAGGAAATAAAATAGTGAGAAAAGTGATAAGTTACTTGATCTAGATGACTACTGTTAAGGTTGCCTTCAGTTGTACTCATTGAAAATGGAGCAGTTTTAGAAGGAATTTGACGATGTTATGGATGCTTCATGGAAGAAAAGAGTTTGAAAAACCTCATTCCTGTGGGGTGGTCCAGCCATCATGGACTTATTAGGGATTAAAGTAGTAACTCTTCAATGTATCCATGGTGATATTTGGGTTCCATATTGATCTTGAATGAATTCCATCAAATTTGACTTGTTTTTGGTGGGTTTTGGACCCTTTTTTGGCGCATTTTGGAGAGGAAAGGCAGGAAAAATATCATTCCCATGGAGTGGTTTGGCTATGCTAGAATTCTTAGGGAGTGAAGTGATATCCTTTCATGACCTCCATGGTGGTTTATTTCACTTGCTGATGTAGGTGAAATCTTGACAAAAATTGAGCTATTTTTGTGGGTTTTTGGACCCTTTTTTGGTGCATTTTAAGTTGTTTTGATTTAAAAATTTTGTGTTCATCCTAGGGTGGGGTGAATGCAAATTTGGTATTTTTACTAGGGTGGGATGAATGGACAAAAGTGCATTCACCCTACCCTGGGATGAATGCGACTGTGACAAGCCTATATAAATCCCAAATGTGAGTTTTGGGCTCATTATTATATGTTTTCTTTTGTGATTCGAGAGGTGAGGAGGAGAGCAATTTTACATAGTGAAGCACTATCGAAATTGTCCCACAATCACCATGAGTTAGCAATTCGAGGCATCCAGTAGAGGACCCGATGCTAGGCGGGTATGTACTGACTCTATTACCGTGTTATCCTTGCTTTAAAAGTGCAATTTTTTTTTAGGCATATCACATTACATAATAGGTAATTAAACCTAATTTATATGAAAATATACCATATTTTGTGTTTTGTTTATATTTTTGCACAATTAGATTGCTTTTGTAGATTAGTTTTCCATTGTTTTTGGTCTATTTTGAGGCCATATTGAAGCATGGTAAATGCTTGATTATTGTTTTGCTTATATTTGTCAGGTGGTGTAGAGTCGGTACTAAAAATTGAATCTCTTTGAGACCACTCGAGATGCCTTGACAGAGGTTGACTAGGAATGGCTTGATGCCTTGGGTATCAAGCAGGTTATATGGTTGGAGCCTGTGATAGGTGACCGTACCTACTTGAATACCCTTATTAGCTTATGGGACCTATGCACCAACACCTTCAACCTACTGACAAGGGAGATGAAAGTGATGTTGGAGGACATTTACCAAATTCTATGGATTTTGATAGAGGGGTGATTGATCCACACTATGCACTGTGACCTAAGAGGTACAGTTATAACGAGGTAGTTTGGCAAGGATGTAGATGTGGTAGAGGTAGAATACTAGAACAGAGGGATATTGATGGGGTTCTGGTATGAGGAGGGGGTATTGAAGGTGAGGTATGCACCACTTATGACCCTCATCTCTAATCTACTTATCTTTGATTCCTTAGGAGCCAGGTTCTCATGGAGCCTATTGGATCTAGTGTATGCTTTGGTAGGGTGTACTATGAAGGAGCCACCGATGATGGCTTGGGGACTACACTACTGGCACAACTCTATGATGAGTTGCACAAGATCCACTATCATAAGCGAAAGGGCATAGGTTGTAGCTTTTTATTGTAGTGCTGGGGATGGGAGCACATAGCCATGGAGTGACCATAGGAGTTACCATGGATGGCTTGGTGTGGCTAGTGGATAGGTAGATAGGATATGCAATCCTATGGTAGAGGACTCAGGAGAGAGGGCAGAGTAGTCGTCATGCAGGAAATATGGATCACTACACTGATGCTTTTTCATGACTGGTGCTAGGGTAGGTGATATGGTGACCCTAAAAAGACTATCCAGATTGGTCTTATGCTGGAGAGAAGCTTCGACAGATGAGGCAAGGTAGATGGTTGATTTTGATGTATGGTATCAAGTGGGAGTACTTCCTCTTTACTAAGGTTATGCAACAGTTTGGGCTACATATGGGACTATCCAGGGAGCCAGTGGTATACCGATACCATGAGGATGAGAGGACACTGATATGGTCTATAGTGGAGGAAGTGGGAGAGGAGGGAGAACCTATGGTAGATTTTCCTAATGTGGAGGATGCTGGGACTACAAAGGAGTATGACTCATGGTGGGTGATGCATAAGTGGTGAGGTGCAAAATCCCTAGGGGGTGAGGCGAATGAGGCAGTAGATGAGGGTATGCAGGATATCCCTAAGTAGGACTAGGTAGAGGTGGATGAGCCTCATGGGCATCATAATTAGATAGATGAGTAGGTAGACCTCCTAGACTTAGGATATTAGGGTGACTATGGGGATGCAGAGGATCAAGGGGCATAGGCACAATAAGGTATATGAGATGACCTATATATGGAGGTGCATCACTGTGGGTACAACTAATATCACAGAGTCCTAGGCAGGGGGGATCCAGTGAGGAGGATGTAGAGAGGCTATAGGTGGAGGTGTTATGACTCTAATCAATGGTGGAGACTTATCGAGTATGGGGGCAGCGGAGGTAGGCCTATACTGTTTGACTGGAGATGGAGGTGGTGCACCTTGGAGGGCATTTTACTAATGATGGAGATATGGGTGGATCACACCATACTCGATAGTGTGAGATAGTATAGTTTACTCTAGGATGGAGGCACTGGGGTCTAGGTGAAGGACTAACAGGGCTGGTGGCAACAAGCATGGGGGATCGTAGTGAACACAAACTACAGGTGGTAGTGTGAGTCATAGCACCGATCCTGTGTGATCATGGTGATGGAGAATCTTGGTGCTCTCTTTGGATTTTGGATTTTTGGTATGGGTGAGGTTTGAGGACCCACTTTATTGTAGCCTACAAGCAGTTTTGGAAACTATGATGTGTATTTTTTTTTTCCATATATTTATATATGAGATTTTTTTATTTATTGTTATCATATGTTTCCTTTATTGTTTTATGGATGAATGAAATGTATGTATTTGTGTTTATATGCTTATCATGTATGGTTATGGTTGCTTTTATGATATGATGGAGTGTTGATGGATGTTTATCATGTATGCATATCTTGAGGTTTATGGTAATATGTTGTGATTTTGATGTTATGTATATGCATGGATGTATAGTATTTTAATATGATTTGACTTAATGATGAAATATGACTAATTATTTGACATACTATGTTAGCACCATAGACTGTATAGAATTCATCAGTTCATGCATAATGTTGTCATGAGACTATGTAATGGGTTTGTAAAAATAGAAACTGACATACATGTGATAGAATGGAATGTATAGAATGAATGATATAAAAGGTATATGAGGTTTTAATGAGACTCAAACACGCTAGTCAACTGATCAAAAGTTATATAATAACCACACAAGAATTTTTGACAAGGTATGAATCTACAAGGATGACCAAGATACTTCATATCCCTGTGTGTGCAAGTGAGTTCATTTTTATGAGACACACAAGGATATTGTCATTTCCAGATAGGCTATCCACCAAACCTGTAATGAGGATCACCCTATGAATGTCATGATCCTAGGTTTTGTACTTAGTAGGATTAGACCACTAGGTAGTATAGGTTACAAAAAGCTAGCTCATCCACATGCAAACATTGGTCTACACACACGTAAAAGCTAATATGATAGACATATCATCATGTGTAAGGATACCACCATTTCCAGGTAGGCTATCCACAAAACCTGTAATGAGGATCACCTTATGGCTTGTCAAATGCTGAGAATTCTAGGGATTCAAGCTCAATGTCCTTCTTTTCTTTTATTTGAATTCAGGGAAATTTGCTCATACTTAGTGATGATAATCACTGTTTATTTTATATTTTGTTTTCTTTGAGCAAGGGATTTGGGAAGTGGTGATAACCACTATTTATTTTGCTTTTGATTTTTTCCTTTTTGGAATTTTGATTTGGATTTTTGCTTTTTGGGATTTTTCTTTTTATAGTCGTGAAAACCATTATTTATTTTGGGGAATTAGGTAGGGAATAGTTTGTCCTTTTGCCAATTCGTATCATTATTGAACTATTAGCATAGGGGGATGAGTAGGATAAAATTTTTATTTAAAATGACCTAGACCACTTCATGGGTTTCATATTTCCTTGCGTAAAACTTGGATTTATTAATGTGAAAATGTGTTGGGATTTGACGCATACAAAGTACAATCTAAGCAAGACTCTACCTTCTAAAAATCAAGATAGCTATCTACAAAATCTGAAAAGAAAACTAGAGACAACTGAGTGACCAAAAATCCTAATGACATTCTAGAAAAAATGGCTAGGTGAAGGGAATGGACACAAATGTGAGAAGTGATAAGATGTGGATAGAAATAGTAAGTAAAATATGAACTAGTATAAATGACGCTTTGAACAACATGGAGTTTTAATTATGACTAGTGTACATCTCGGTGCTAGACATGTATGAGTAAATCGAAAGTGCAGAGTGTAATGATGAATATGCCTAGTGTAAGCGATAATGAAATGCAATGGTATGAAACTTGATGAGATGCAATATTTTTTTATTTTTGATGTTTTCACTATGTTTTTGAATTTTTGACTGATAGGTGGATGTATGTAAATGTGACCAATAGGCTCATTGGGGGCCATTGGAGCATTTGGGGATGATCGAAGGGCTTATGGGTGCCTTTGAGGCCTTTTGGGGTGACCTAGACGATCAGGGACTGCCTAGGAGCATTTTGGGGTGACCTAGATGGTCATGGACCACCTAGGAGAATTTTGGGTTGACCAAGCGAGTTGTAGACACCCTTAGAGCATTTTGGGATGACCTAGATGGTCATAGACTATCTAGGAGCATTTTAGGTTGACCAAGTAGGTTGTAGACACCCTTAGAGCATTTTGGGGGTGACCTAGATGATCATAGACTGCATAGGAGCAATTTAGGTTGACCAAGTGGGTTGTAGGCACCCTTGGAGCATTTTGGGATGACCTAGATGGTCATAGACCACCTAGGAGCATTTTAGGTTGACCAAGCAGGTTGTAGACACCCTTGGAGCCTTTTTGGGGTGACCTAGATGGTCATAGATGGCCTAGGAGTGTTTTGGGTTGACCAAGCGGGTTGTAGACACCCTTGGAGCATTTTGGGGGAGACCTAGATGATCATAGACTGCCTAGGAGTGTTTTAGGTTGACCAAGTAGGTTGTAGGAACCCTTTGGAAGATTTTTAGTGACCTAGATGGTCATAGACCACCTAGGAGAATTTTGGGGTGGGCCACAACACTCTAGGCATGGAAAGGCCATAAATGAAGGATGTTCAAGGGTTCAGGATCCTTAATTCCCTCAATGGAGACTAGAAAATAAGTTTCAGCTTGCTCTTCGAGGGGATAGGCTTTGCCCTAACTTGATATACTATGGATTCTCAAGATCTAAGCCAATGTATTTATCAATCATGGGATCGATTGACATATGGGATCCATCCTCCTTCTGGTGAGGAGTAGGGATCAGGTGGATGTCGTCGACTGGGTTTATATCAATGATTGGAACCTTGGGTTACTCCTCAGCATGGAAGACATCATGAGTAGGTCTTGAAGAGAAATTAAATGGTTGCAAAATCTCATCACAAGGCCAGTATTCAAAAAGTGATGGGGGTGAATCTCATTTATCAAAGTTTATTATCCCAAAGTTGAGGTGCAATGGCTTTAATGGGTTATCCAGATCTCAAAATGCCTCAATCAGATCTATGGAAATCATATTCATGGATGGATGATTTTCCCTATGTAGTGGATGGTGTTCATAGAAATCAGGATGTCTCAAGACTTTTGCAGGTGGTTGTAGTGGAGGCTGAATGATCGAAGGTGATCGATGCGGCTACTGGCAGGCTTGCTCCTCGAGATGTAGAAGTTGTCACCAAATAGAATCATGTAATGGGAACATGCATAAATAGAACTCATCCTCATCATGCAAAGGGAAAATTCATGTGTACTCTCCATTAGAGCTATCAGAATCAATCAGTGTGACTTCATAGTCTGGCTCATCATCGAAAGTCCACTCATAAGAGGACCCTGGATCCTCTTCCTCACTAACATGGGAAAGAGTGCATGAACCTTCACCTCTCTTATAATATTGGATAATGTAGTGAGGTAGGCTGTCATCTCCCAAGGACATAGGGAAGTAGTCCCCCAATGAGTAAATATGATTGGGGTTGGTGAAAGGGTCTCGCACAAGCTCATCCCTAAATTCTAGAGTCATGTGCTCTAAGCTATCTATGAGGATGTCTAGGGGCATAGGCTTGATGTGTCCCAAACTAGAATTTTCATAAGGTATTTGGTAGTGCAACTGGTAAGGAACTCTAGTGCCTTGCTCATACATGCATAACCCATAGCCATGTCAATTACAAAGGTGAAGGTACTTCATGGCAAAGTTAGGGTTGGACATGTAGTTTATGTCCTCGAAAAAGGGCTCTTCATCCTCCTCCTACTACTGATAAGGTTTGATGCCATAATAAATTCCCCTATATATGAAATCTATTTGATTAAGGGGAAGACTAAGAGGTACGATAGTGCCTATGGAAAGATGAGGTTGACACATATCCTACATCGACTCTATAGCAGGGGTAGTTGTAACATTCCTAACCATGTACTCCCATAATTTAGTAGTACATGTGACCTAAGGCTATGGATAGAAAAGGTATGAGAGTGAGAGTTGGACTGATTCATCATTTACCTCTTGTGGTAGCTCCTCATCAACTTGGCTAGGGATCTCCTCTATGGAGATGGTGGATATGGTTGGCTGGACCTCATCAATAGGTCACTTCCCTGGGTTCCTAGGTAAAGGATCCATAGGTATGATAGGCATATTAGGGGATGTTTATGATGAGGACGATATGGTGTGTGATGGTGATGGATTGCTTGAAAGTGATGGCAATGGAGTCAGACCTAGGAAAAATTTATTTGGTTGAAAATATAGATGGGTTGATGACAAGGTTGACACAGGGAGCTACTGCACCATATTGCAATACTTGAAAGGCTCTAGGTCTATAGATATGACATAGACTTACCCTTCATGAGTGTACTTGAGGCACTGGTGAGTGATGGAAGGGACACACTTCATGTACCTAATCCATGGTCTACCTAACAAGATATTGTACACCATATCACCCTCCAGGATGTGGCACAGTGTCGTTATGGTCTTTTCTCCTACTTGTATAGGCAGGATGATCATACCAATCGTAGAGCATATGGTGTCATTGAATGCTCAGAGGGTGTAGGTAGATGTGACAATATGGGATACTAGTAGCTTCAGATACTTGAGAGATATTGTAGTGATGATGTTTCTAGAAGACTCAGTGTCTATCAACAATCTCTTGTATGGCATCACATTTATACATGTGATGATGTGCAAGGGAGGATTTGCCATATCATTGGGAACTAGTTTAATTTCATTTTCTTGAAAGGTGATCACTGGTTTTGTGCATTGCCACACATGGCCCAAAATTTTTTCAAAGGAGTTGGAATCCTGGGGTTGAAGCTCTATTACCTTAAGGATATCCATTAAGGCTTCTTTGTGAGGTGGCAATTGCTAAATGAGCTCATAGATGGAAAGTCAGGAAAATGTCGTTCTTAGGCTTTGAGTGAGCTTGCTTTTAATTGTGGCCACAAGTATAGGTGGTAGGCTCGACACAAGAGGTGATAGAGGTTGTAACATTGAAGGAACGTCACTTTGAGCCATAGGTGGTACGACTGGAGTTGGGTACTACCTATTCCTCATTATAATGATGATCATACTGACATACCCTTGCTTAGGGGGGGCATGGTGAACCTCATTTACCTAAGGCATTAGCTTGGCCTACTTTGCATAGGTGGGCAAAGGGTCTTTAAAGACATCCATCTGTTAGTTGTTTGGCATGATAGGGTTGTCCACCTAAAGGGCATTCCTATCGATCATGTATTGCACCAAATTATTGAACTTATAGCACATTTGCACATCATGCCCATTTTACCTATGAAAATTGCAATATAGGTCTTCTCTATATCCTTTGGGATTCGATGCTTTTGGATCGATAGGTTAACGCTCAAGAAAATTTATCGAATTGGATGCTAAGAGGCACTCAAAAAATGAGTCCATAGACTTTGCAATGGGTGTGAACTGTCTCTTGGGGTTGTGTTGTTGATTTTGACCTTTATTATTCTAGTTGTCCTTGCCATAGTTCTTAGGATTGGCTTGATAATTAGGCTTTTGAGGTGGCGCTTCTTGCATTGGAACTAGGACACTAATGAAAACCTGATTCACTATTGCTAGCTTAGGTTGTGCTGGGGTATTCTTGTTCTACTCCTTCTTGTGAGGCTTTGAAATCTCTCCCTATTGAATCTTAATATCTTCAATGATCCTAGTCCATGCTAGGGCACCTTAAGAGTTGGATATTATTGTAGCTACAACAACAAGGAGATCAAATTTAGGTAGCCCTTAGTCAACTTCGACATGGGGAGTTGATAAGGTAGCTTGGTGAGTAAGGCTTACCACCTATTGCTATAATTTGCTATTGACTCATCATCATACTGTTTCAACCCAACGAGATCTACGAGCATCACCTTCATCTTGGTGTTGAAGGTAAAGCATTATAGGAACACATCTACAAGTTGATCAAAATTATGAATGCTATGCTTTGGGAGTTGGGTAAACAATTATGAGGCTGGGCCAAAGAGGGTAGTCATAAATATCCACAAAAGTAAAACATCGTTATCCTAAATTCCAAAGCATTGACTCAGAAATTTAGTGACATGTTCCTATGCATATTCCTCTCCTTTAAAGGTGGCCAACTGAGGTAGCTTAAATTGCTCTAGATAGGGAGAGGCAAGAACCAAAGGACAAAGGGGTTGACTATGTAACTAGCACAAAGTGGGCTTTTGAGATTTATACTTGGAGGTATTGTTCTCTATTGAATCTAGGTGCTCTAGTAATGCCCGATATGCATCCGAGGATTTAATATCCTCATCCTTGCTCTTATCTTGTGATGGAGGTCGAGGATCCTCCAACCTATTACGAGGTGGTGGCATGTCACCCCCCTACCTTGGTAATATGTTTCCAAATATTCTACCTCCGACTCATACTCGTTGTAAGCCCCATAGGGCATCTCTCGAGCCAATCTATAAAGAGGGGTATTTGTCCACTAGGGGTGACCTATGTTTGGATTGGGAGGCAAGTCCCGATATGGCCTAGGAGGTCACAGAGGCAACATTAGATAAGGTCTAGGATACCTATCTCGAATGAGCATGGGTTGCCTTGGGTGGAATTCCTACCTATGTGTCTTAGGGGTAGGAACCCTCTCTCGTAATGTTTTTTGGAACAACTCATTGGTCTAGCATTTGATTCTTTCTTTCTCAAGCTGATGCAAGCGATCTAGTTGATCTTTGCCGCACTGAAGATGCTTGAATTATGTTTGGAATTCCACATATCTTGCACGTTCCTTATTGATATGTTCCATTGTATGGGGCCTAGGAGGCCTAGGAGTCTCACCTTGGGGCTGACCTCATTCAAATCTATGATATCTATCATGCGATTCCCTAGATCAAGGGCCATTCCATTGACCTAAGATTTAGTCCTGAGCATGGGCTCATTATACTTAGCAGACACTAAGGCACATCGTGCGTACATGGTATACTACTGTTAAGGATAATTAGATATTTCCTCATGCCTTACTTCATGAATTAGGAAGGGAAGGGCGGAGTTAGCTTGCCCCAAGTGATGAGTATCATACCTATTAGGTTTCCTAAGTTATCGAACCCTATCAGGGCGATGTAGAGGTGAGGTCAGATCAACCTAATTTGCCTAATGTGTGAAGTCATGTTCTAGACTATGAACAGGTATGTTAGACCTAACAAGTACATGGATGTGTGGCACTGCTCTATCTACTAGAACCTCAGCACACTATTACCTTTCATCAAAGAAGGCATGTGATGTGTCTAAATACCAGGAACACTCTCCTCGATAAGGTCCATCACCCATAGGGGTGTCCCACATAGGGATCCCTTTTAAGTGTGGTTCTTGTCCCACCATTTGGGGACTTGGGTGAGTAGAGGCTCACCATGGAGGTATGACCAAGTCCTTGGGGCTATAGTAGAGATGAATTATGTCTCCTAGTCCACTCTCCTTAGCTTCCACCCATGATTGGGCTTAGCTATGGGTGAACACCATTATACCTCTCTACCAAACCCTAGATGATTATCTCCTTTACAAATTCTTAATGAAACAACAAACAAGAAAAACAACACTCAATAAGATAGATGATTATCTCTTTTAAGTTTTACATGTAAATCCCTAAACTATTTTGTGTGTTTCAGATGTGTTGTTTGTAAAATATGACCTTGTGTCACATGTTTGAAATCTTGTTGAATGATAATATTTTCTTTAATTAGATTTCACCTGTATACTCATAGCTCAAAAACCTAGGGATGAACTCCAGGTCATGTTATCCTACCTATAATGTGTGGTGATGAATGCCAAACATAACCAGGGATCATAGGTTCTACCAGTTCCTCACCCAGTTCACCCACAGTCTATGATATACCTCTCTGAAGAGAGATACATGCTATAACCCACAGACTATGATGGATATTGGAACCGACCTTGGCAAAGAATAAGGTTCATGGGACTTGAGACAATGAGTGGAAATGAAAGCCACCTCATTGAACTCTACTAGTGGATGGTGATGAAATCCACCTCACTAGAATTTAAATGAATCGTGGTGTGTGTTTTTCTTTTTAATCCAAGAAAACAAACAATAAAGCATTCGATGATCATTCACTAAATACATGCAAAAGTGAATTTTACTTTCAGATAGTTAGGATAAAATGAACCTACAAGTGAATCTTATAAATGCAAACCCTAAATGCTAACCTACACATTGGGTAGGCCATAAGAAATCAGACCACATAGATGCATTGCTACTTTGATTTTATTTAATTTTTCTTATTTTTTTTTATTTTACATTATGGGAAAAGTAAATCTACTTTTAACCTTTCTAGGCAAAAAAATGGTGCGAGAAAAACCAAACTAAAATTCTTTTAAAAGTACACAAGTAAAAATAGAGGGTTTAGGTACCTACCTCATCACTTATGGAACCTATCATTTCTAGAATTTTGACCAAAAATCTCTCTAGTTTCTATTCACTCCAGGGTGGGATGAATAGCAGGTCTACATTCATCCCAAGGTGGGACATTTGCATCCATCCTAGGGTGGCATGAATAGCAGTTCAGAGTTCATTTCAGTCTAGAGCGACTAGCACCTACAACATAAAAATATGAAATATGAGCTTCAAACTTCACCTAAATGAAAAGGGACTAGGTAAAATCTCATATATAATATGGATAACAAATTGCATCTATCCCCTATGTCTAATGAGCATCAAATCGAAAGCATGCAAGTAAAATGGAAAGATAGTGAGTAACAAGAAATGAACCAAATAAAATTGATTTATTATTAATTGGGTTGATCAAATCTAGGTTACATAGATGTCCCCTTGAGGGCTCAAATGATTGATACAATTGTTACAACTTTTAGGTGCCCGAGGATCAAAATCATTCAAGAGAATCTGGTGCACATCCAATGTATTTCCATGTACCCACACTCGAAGTGGGTAGGAAAATATTTCCACCACTTGTATTTCTGATATTTATGTCCTACACAACTCCCCCAATGTGATGTATGACCTACACCTACACACAAGGAAACCAGAAACGTCAAATAGCGAGTGTGTATGATCTAAAACATGTAATACCCATAGGCAAGAAAGGGATATATGTGGTGTTCCTATACAAAATAAACTCCAAATTCTATGAAATTACAAAGGTAAGTAAAATAAGAGGTTTTGGGAAGATATCACTAGAAACACCGAAATTGCATCCGTAGATATGGCGTAATCACAGTGCGCTTCTCCAACCTAAAAAACCCAATCCAAGCAATTTATGCCCCTAAAAATATCCAAAATATATGAAAATTTTAAATAATTCATAAAATAACATTTTAGGGAAACCCATATGGTCCTATTCTAGAAATCAAGCACGGATCCTGATGTATGCTCTAGTGGGTTGTATGCTCTAGTGGGTGCTGCAAGCCTGTAAAAACTTCAAATCGTGATATCTCGGCCAATATAACTCCAAAAAGCATGAAATTTAAACTGACACATCATATGATAATATAGAAAATGCCTATTTAAAAATAGTAATAAAATTGTGCACATATTTGTATTTGTTCCAGGGTGGGACGAATTTGACTGTCACAAATTGGGGGGCACCCGAGGGCGGGATGCCCATCGAATGTGCCTAAATTTTACCACCAATTCCATTGGGGAATGGTAAAAAACACTATGAGAGGTATTTTTCATCAAATATGGGGTGGAAATTCACTTGATTTATATAATTTTGTAAAAAAATTACGTCTCTTTGAGTCACTTGATAACCTCCTTCGCTAAGAAGATATTTTGAGGGAAAGAGAGCACAATCAGGTGAGGGGAAATATCGATAGTTATCCATTGCATAAACATTAAAATTCCTCTCCTATTTTGGTGTGGAAAATGCATCCAATTTATAGCCATAGGGGGCTCATGTGTGAAAGGGCATGCAAGGTCATGTGTGGAAAGAGGTGCCACTTGGCCACAGGGGTGGCATGCATTGGAGGAGGAAGAGAATCTCCCAATTTGGCATCCCTTATGAATCATGTCATATATTTTATGTGTGATTTGACCTACATGCTAAGCTAGGTAGGGCAAATGGTATTTTTTGGGTGCCATTTGTTCAAAATTTGATTTTTTTCCAATCAAACCTTCTATTCGCCCCACCCTAGGATAAATGTTGTTATTCGCTCTAGGGTGGGATGAATAGGATTTTTAATAATCCCAGGGTGGGATGAATAGGATTTTTAATAATCCTAGGGTGGGATGAATAGGATTTTTAATAATCCCAGGGTGGGATGGCCTTGAATAAGAAGCCAAAATATCCTAAAAAATGGGCTAGGACCTTCCAAAACCTTGCAAAAATTGGCTTGAACCACTGTATACCTTCTTATGGCTGCCCTAGGGGCCTTGGTGTGTCAACTTAGTCGTTGCTTTCGGTAGCATAATTAGACTGACCATATTTTAGTGTCTACACTACCATATTAGCCAAATCATCAAGACTAACATTTTTAGGTATTGTTTTTTTTCTTAGAAGATTGAACAAATTCTCTCTATGACTTGGAGAAGATTGTAACAGCTCAAGTATGGATATTTTAGTTGACGTGTCCTCTAATTGTCATTAAAGGTTAAGATTTTTTTTGAGGTTTGAGGAAGCAATGGTACATCTAGGCCAAAAACATAGGGGGGTTTAAGAGGTACTTTAGAGGTTTGACCCTTTTCTCTGGCATTTTGTCTAGTCTTAGTGTTAACATAAATAATCCATACCATGTTTTGATACGATGGTGGGATATTTTTATATTACACTTGATTGATAATATTTATCCATTTTTAGGTAAGGGTTCATAGAAGATCCCCAAATATTGGTTGGAAGATATTGTTTGTGTAGGACCATCCACCACTAGATAACCTTTATCAATGAGGTCTTGTACCATATTTTAAAGAGTGACACATTTGTTTGTTTCATGACCATTAGTGCAATGGAAATCACATTGTTGGTCATCCTTAAACTAAAAAAGCTTTTCTCTTTAAGGGTCATGCTTCATTATAGGGGTTTGCTTTATCATATTAGCATCTAATAGTTGTGTCAGCACAAGGGATAGAGATTGGTTTAACTTGATAAATTTTCTAGGAGTTTTTTTGGAGTTTTAGTTAAGATTAATTTATTCATTGTTATGATAGTACTAACATTACCCACTTTAGTATTATTGTTGGGACAAGATTCAGTTATACTATCATCCATAAAATTTTATTTTTATATTGTCCTTTAGTGTTAGAATAGCATGGTTTCTCATATTATTTCTTAATATTAAGTTCCCTTATATGCTGAAGGGTAGCTTCCATATATTTTGTGAGATCAATCACATCATCAAAAGATATGACACAAGTCATCTCATAAGGATATGATAAATATCCTTGTAAATTACATAAAAATACACAACAGTTCTCTAGGTGTTAGGGCAAAAGGGACCTTCCAAACTAATGCTCACATTTGAGGTAAGAATTCATTGAGGGATCTATTTTTCCCTCGTTTTATTTGATATAGGTCATCAACTATATATTTTTCTATTATATAAGTGAAAAAATATTGAATGAACATTTTAGTCACAAAAAATTCTTAATTGAGTGGTGAGGTATTTGATAAAACCATTCCAAGTCTTGACTACAAAGACATGTGGGAAAGAGCTTCAATAACATCTCATCCTATTTGATGTTGTGGCATGCAACTCAAAAAATGGAAAGGTGCTCTATAGGATCATCTTCTTCCTTATATAATTGGAAATACTAAAACACAAAGCTAGAAGGATAAGGTCTATTTATCAAATTAGGGTCTACAAGGTTCATTGCAATAATCTTTGTAAGAATACGTTTTAGGTATACCTCCTTGAATAGAGGCTAATTTTTGTTTGAACTTAGATTTTTCTTTTGCTAACTGTTATAACCTAACATTTATATCCTAGAATCTAGGATAATGCATTGATGGTACTATAGGTTGAGACTAAGGATTGACTAAAGGATAATACTAAGACATTAGATGGGGTGATATGAAAGGGATTGTCATATTAATAAATCTAGGGTTATTATGAAAAGACATGTTATTAGGGGGAATGCTAGTAAAGGGAAAGTTAGTCAGCATAGGCATGCTATAGAATGGATTGGAAGCAATCACATTTGGAGCATGAGGTATATTGGGAAGGATGTCCACATGTTGGACATGTGGATGACGTATATGCTAAGAGATAAGAGGGTTTAACCTAAATGGAATATGTTGAGAGGTATAGATTCTAAATTTCTTGAGTATAGGATACTTGATGACCTCCCTCATTAAGCTATGTTGGTGATTGAGTCTTGCTATTGAGCACTCATGGAGTTTGGTCTATATTGGTGCATAAGTTCTAGGAGTTATTTCATGACAAAGGAACATTTCTTCTATCTTGATGATAAATTCCATGAATTATTTGTTTCCTCGTAGTAAAGAAACAAGATGATCCATGGATTTGAAAACTACCTCTACTTGTTTATTATGAATAGGAGAAAGAGTTTTGAAAGGAGGAGCTTATGCCTATTCTTCCTTAAGTATTAGGTTTTTAATCGAAGGTTGTTTATTTGAAAGTCTAGATGCAGCAATTGTATTTTGTAACCTTTGTCATGCAATATTTCGAGTAATAAAAGGGAGTGCAAACATGGAAAAAGGAGGAGTTCAATTTATCAAGCTTTGTTTTGAGAGTTATTATAGCAAAGAAGAAAATGTTTGATATCCTTATGTCACCTTGGAAAAGCAACCCTCCTTATGACTCTCCCAACCCCCCATAATATACTAGCCAAGAGAGATAACCTCCAAGGTTTGTATGTTGGGTTAATCAAGGGGTTGTTAACCTTCCCCTAATAGGAATAACAATTAGTTATGTTCTTATTATCTTGATTTTATTTAATTTATCTAAGCAAAAAATATTATGTTAAATTGATTAAAGTGTGATTTGTTTTATCTTGATTAAGGATAAGGTTTTAAGTCAAAATATTTGGATAGGGATCCATGTGATGTGCTCATGTTGAATTTACCAAAAATATGGGATGCCAAAAGGTGCATGGGGGAACTGGCCTTCGATGTCATCCCTCAAGGGTTGTCCACACTGAAGTGGGAGAGCACTATTCCTAACTTATCATTGGGGTTGCTCTTTTGTGTGTAGTATTTAATATTTGGTTCAAAATATTCAAGTTCACCAAGGGTTTATAGATTTTTTAATCTAGTTTGTTCTATTCAATTTAGCACAACACCTAGGTTTCAATATATCATAGAAAACTAATGCAAGGTATGATGATGCAATACAATATGATTACAAATGCAAAATACAAATGCTATCTTACATATGTTTTAGATTTTTTATGAGTGTTATATATGCTATGAAAGTAAAATTTTTATTTTTATTTTCTTTTGAAAGTAAGAGGATAATGAGGATGCAAAATACAATTTATCCTAGATGTAATTCATATATGTAATTCTAGTTAAATGTTTGAGAAATTGAAGCAAACAATTATACTAAAGTTCTTTTAGTTTTTTATTCTTATATATGTTTTGAAAAGATGGATGACAAGTAAAAAATAAGCAAACAACCTATTATATAAACTAAAATCTAGAGGATTAGAGGTACATACCTATTTTGGTGTTTAAATTGACGTTTGTATGCAAATTCATGGCTTGAATGAATACACCACTTGAAAATCCTACAGTTGGTGGATTTTTTAAAAACTATAAAAAAATAAAAAAAGAAATATTATGATTTAGAGGCCTTCAAAACAACAAGAAGTTTAAAAATTCGTGATTGGGATAGTTCAGACCCTTTTTTATGAATAAAATCAAAATAATTTTTTTTGGATATTTATTTTGAATGGTCAGTAGCGAATATGCTAGCTAAAAGTTCTATAGCTGGCATATTCATTAATATGATAAAACTAAACTGACTATAAGTAAATCAAAAATATTAATTATACTATTAAGATGATGCACAAAGATGGGTCTAGCTAGGTTAGATGTTGAGATGACTGGCTAAGGCTTCTCAAGTTTATGGAAAATATACTGCCTCTATTGGTCACAACTAGCGTATTCACTTTTAGGACTGAAAAAAGTAGAATAATGCTAATCCTATAAAAATAAAGATATAGATATCCATAGTGAATACATCACCTAAATTAGGTATAGGAGGTAAATTAATTTAAGTCAATAATAAAACAAAATTTCTGGTCATGGGGGGTTGTGAATGTCTTTTATTGGTGCTAGAGGTTGAAGAACACAAGCTTATACTGAGAGGGGGGTGAACAGTATAAGATCAAACTTTTACTTTTATTTCCAAATGATAACAACAATAATATCAATGCAGTAAATGAAACAATGCACAAATCATCACACACATGAGAGACATAGATTTAACATGGTTCACCCAATGTGGGCTAGGTCTATGGAGAAAATATTTCTTATAAAATTTCCTCAACCAATCTCTTGGGAACCAATTCCCTATTACAAAGTTTATGGGCATAAACCCAAAGGAGACACCAATCCCCTATGCTCAAGTTCATGGACCTCTATCCATAGAAGACACCAATCTCCTATGCTCAAGTTCATGGACCTCTATCCATAGGAGACACCAATCCTCTATGCTCAAGTTTGTGGACCTCTATCTATAGGAGACACCAATCCCCTCTACTCTAGTTTGTGGACCTCTATCCATAGAATATATCAATCCCCTCTACACTATTCTTCTATAAGCATTTACATAGGGCTTGCACAATCCTACTCCAAAACCTACTCTCAACTCTGCTCAGATCTGCTCTAAGTCTTCACACAAAACCTATTCAAATATGATCACCAAAACCTTCTCTCAACTCTACTCAGATCAACTCCAAGTATTCACATAAGACCTGCTCAATTTTGATCACCAAAATCTTATCAACCTGCTCAAACCCTGCTCCTAAGGTTTTCTCAAATATGCTCCAAGCCTACTCACAAGGCTTGCTCAAATTTACTCCAAACCTACTCATAAGGCTTTCTCACAACTCTGCTCAAAGCTGCTCATAACACCTGCTCAAATCTACACATAAAACCTGCTCAAATTTGCTCATAACACCTACTCAAATCTACCTCAATGCTGCTCATAAAAACTACTCAACCTGCTCCCACACTTTGCTCAACATGTTGACAAAAATTGTTCAACCATTCCTAATTCTTGCATAGAAACAATTGCATATATCTTTTCCAAAAGTGTTTTTTTGACTAAATTAATTCAAACATATTCTACCCAAAATTCATTTAACCTCTTGAACATATAGAGAATGATATGCACTAACAAATTCTCAATATATTCATAACATTCATTAAGTTTATCACTTTCACATATCTCACATTTATTTCATTTTAAAGATAACTCTAGTCTAGCACTTGATAACTAACCTAGTATTTTATGATTTGCAACTTCACTTCAAAACAAATCACAATGCACAAGTCCTTCTACTCACAAAATAAATCATGAACAATGATGCACAAATTGCTTCACAAATCTGATCTATACCTCTTGCATTTTCATTCCCAATATTTCTCAAAACCAATGCTCAAATTTGATTCATAAAATTGGTCTATGATTCTTGCACTTTCATTCCACTATTACTCAAAAATCATGCACAACTTGTTCTTATACCCTAGAACATGTGTTTCCACTTTTATTCAAAAATGATGCACACTTTGTTCTCAAAAACCTTGCACATATGCTTCCAATAATAATGCACAATTTGGATTTCAAATCAAAGTACATATATTTCCAATAATGTACATGAACTTAATCCTTATATCCCCTCATGACATCAAAATATTTGCTCAACCAAATATCTTAAGGAAGAAATAGATCACCATACTTGTTAACTTGCTTTGATGGAGATGTGCCCTCAAAAACCTATCTAAAAATATTCTATCTTTTTTATGCCACTTCAAGGGTTAGTAGACCTCTAAATCCTTTCTCAAAATATGTGCTCAAAAATCTTGAAGATGATGCTTTATAGCTCATTTTAATTTCCCAAGATAAAGATTTTAACAAATAACCAAAACCTTTAAAATTTCCTTTATCACTATGAAAAATACAAATAATAATTAAACCATAATGACACCTCATACTTCCTGCTTTCTTAATTAATTTTATTTAAGAATGCCCACACACTAATTTTGAAATGCGATTTCTCACACAGTACCTTTGAATTTAACCCACTTATGCAAAAGTAAACCAATACAAAATATATACCTTGTCTCCCTAATGCAAATGAGTGCTACGCATACTTTATACCATGCAAAATATTTTAATCAAAATTTTTCCCTTACCAAAGTGTTGCCACCATGAATTGAGCTTACCGCCTCTTACTGGCCTGCACCCTAGCACAAGCTAGGCTACCGTGTGGGCTAGTTGCCCACACAAGACACAAAGCATGTGAAAAGAAGCTATTTTTCTACCGTTGTGAGAGGTCTATCAGAGAAACTTTGAACAATGGGATTTGTGATCATACCATCAAAAACGTCTTCCATGATCTTGCTGAAGAAGAGCAAGCATCTATTAGTAGGGCTGAAGATGGTACTCAATGATTCAGTAGTGGTTTACACTATCACCATGAGGACGACCTTGGATCTACTGCAATCCCAGACCTGACCACCTGTGAATAGATCTTATAGAAAACTGATTCATTTGTGAATCAAATCCTTGGAAAGTTCTGCTAGAGTCCTATTGTAACTACTACTGTGTAGGAGGTATGAATTATTTCTTTGGTTGTTGCCAGCGAAATCTGCTCTGGGATCGGTTCCATGATCCATTTTTTTACTGAGATTGTTGGTTCTTTCTGTCGGGGTGATTCTGCTACTGTTGCTATCGGCCCGATGGTTGAGGTTGTTGCTACTACTGCTATTGTCTGCTATAGGAATGACTTCGATTTCTACTCCATCTCCTTTTATTTTATGGTGAGGGATTGCAAGAGTTGGGTCGGGAGAAAATGAAAAGATCTATGACAATTTTTCTAAGCTCTTGGATCTTAGAAAAAAGTGGAGTGCACTCCTTTTTTATGAGGGAGGCCACCGAGGTGTTGGCTTCATCCATTACAGTATCTTGCTATTGTTTCTCAAAAGCTTTTTGGGTGTCGGTTGCACCTTTTTAGACTTGATGATCCACACACAGTTCCATTTCGAGAGCACTAGCCTTCACAGTAAAGTCTTGCTTGATTTACAATTTCCAATAAGATGCAATCTCAAAGTTTAAAATGAAAGTCATTTTGCTAAATATTTGGTCCAATTGTGCATTGAACTGTGTAACAACAACATCCTTTTGAACATTCAAGCTTTCAAGTAATTTATTTTTTGTTGAAAGATATGCTTATGAACATGCTTTTTAGAAAATCAAGGTGAGCTCGACAAATTTCTTCTCCATCTCTTTCTAAAGAGTACGATCTAGAATCTGAAGGCTTGGAGGTTTCATGCGCAAACTATTTGGCATGGTGTCCTCATCGATGTATTTATGGATTTTCATGATGAAGGTCTCATTTTTGTGGACCTTGATGAATGCATATCTGAAGGTTTTCCAAAATTTCAAGCTAAGATATTTAAGATTCTATGGCAGTTTTGGAATATGCATTGAGGGTTGCATCACTTTAGGATCAAAAGAGCAAGATTGCATTTGAGTGCATTCTACGTGCGAAGGGTAAGCTTCAACCTCCAAGAGTATCATACTAGGTCTCTTTTGAGTGGATCTAGTGGATTCCAAAATAGGAGAGCCTTCGCGAAAGAAATAGGGATCCTCTTCTAGATTTTAGATAGCTAGGGCAACGTGTGACATCATATTGAAAAGTAATTTTTTATATTCAAAAAGAAAAAAATACTTTACAGCAGTACCTTAGTGCAACAAAAATCAAATAGAAAAGAGGAAGTAGAAGTAAAAGCAATCAATGCAAAAAGGGCACTTCATGACATAAGAACAATAGAGAATGAAATGAAAGGGAAAACTCCGAAAACTCATTTCACACCTTAAGTGCTCATCAGTTCGACTGATGACAAAACATTATAATCCATCTTGTTTATATAGATTTCTCAAGCTAGTGGGTGCCCTAGCCAACATGCCACGTGGCGAGAATCAAGAAAAATGGACCGTTACCTTGGGATATGCCAAAAAATATAGTTATTACCAAGGATAATGGTCGAAAGTGCCTTAAAATATTAAATAATGCTCCTCGGGATGTGCACCCATGAATATGGGGTATTGATTGCCGAAAAGAGACGTTACAAAAAAATTCTAAACTTTAAAACCTATTTTTGAGGGGCTAGAGGCCCCAAAAATGCCATGTTGCTTATAAAACGTAAGGGTTTAGTTTGTTTTCATAGAAAATTTAATAAGCTTTCCAACACTTCAAACGGTTCAAGAATCGAAGCCCTATAGCAAACATTATGGTCGATTGAAGTTGGGTTGGGTTCTCACGACCCGACTGCGGCACAAAAATTTCTTCATATTTTTGTTGTTTCTCCAATAGATGATGCCATGACCGATATGGGAGAGCTAAGGGTCTTTGCTCCATTTTTATTAGAGAGGTCCAAGCACATTTTTGTTTAGATGAAGATCATGGGAAAACTGGTAGTTGTACAACTTCATCAAAACTAGGGGAGATTTCTTTAGACCTGGTTGTCTTAAAGAGATCTTCTGAAATATTTTCTGGAGCAGTGTAGGTTGATTGCGAAACTCTACCTAGGCAAAGAGTGGAAATAATAAATGGGATGGGTAGCCTCGGGCTCTCAACCTGTGAAAAAATTGATGCTTCATCTTTTTAAATCCTTCATCATCCACCTCTCTGACTAGAAACTTGTTGAGTTCATTGACTATGAAGGTATTTTTTCTGGTGGGGTGGATAGAATGAATAGAAAGGGATATATTGATACACATTCATTGGTTTCTAGTAAAATTTAGTACCCAGACGACCTGGAATAGTCATAGAGGGTGGTTTAACCACCAAAATATCCAAGATGTTAAATTTAGAAGTGGAAATGGCAGTAGTGATGTTGATGCTAGGATAAACAGAACCATAAGCATCAAGGAGAGCTTTAAGACTCTCATTAGTACCATTCCAAAATCCAAAAGAATCATCAATATATCATTTATACAAGCAAATATTTTCTGAAATAGATGGAAAAAGACCGAAAACTTGTAATTCCAAGTAACAAAAAAACAAACATGTATAGACAACTACAAAATTTCTCCCTAGTATGTACCTATTTTCTACCTATAGATCTTACCATAAAATTCTAGATAATGTCTGTTCAGGACCAGTTCTGTAAGTTTGAGGATCAACTAGACCAAACCTAGCTTGAACCTCCTCGATATGAAGTGTTGAAGAGCGGCCAATCATGTTGTTGTAGGAATGCTTGGGTACAGGCTCTCAATGTCAAAGGTGAATAGAACACAACTTGGAGTAAAATATCTTTCATGAAGGATTTTCATTAGGCTCAAAGAGTCTTGTAGATGATTTGGATGCTCGAGGAGAATGGGGAGAAGCTAGTGGTAAAGCCATTTGGAAACAGGCTCCAACATATAACCGTAGTAGGAGCAGATGGGTCTACCCTTCATAGGTTTTTTGTGAACCTTTGGATGAGGTAGAAAGTACAGACTTGAGCAATGATGGGGTTATTTTACAGAAGATAATCCACTATTTTTTGATCGAGGAGAAGACTTATTTGTTCATTTTTGACAATGGAATCCAAGCTAGAAAAAAGAGAGTTCCAGGGAATAAAAATAACCTCTTCGTAAACTTCCAGATCTAAAAGTTGTCTAATCCCTTCTTCTAGGTACCATGCCTTGCTGAGAATAATGAGGTAGATATTTTTAATAGCGGGCCTGATGACAATGGAATTAGCAGATCTAAGAGAGTGCAAGGCTCTTGCCAGATGCCTGAGCAAGGCGGGCCGGAAGATACTCTTTATGGAAGCAAGTTGTTGTTCAAATTGATGCTTTACATCAATAAGAAGATCTAGTAAGGGCTAGTATTTCACATTAGGTTACCATGTAGAGTTTGAAATACGTAAGGGAGAGTAGGCAGGTTCTTACCAATTGGCGATGTTCCTTCCTTTTGGATGGAAGAACCACCAGAGCTTGAGAAGCCTAAAAAATAGAACATACTCTGCATAAACATCATCATGGGCCATGGGAGGTGGGACAAGGATATATTTCAATCCTAGAACAAGAAGCTTTCTTTTTTCTATTGTGAGAGGTCTATCAAAGAAATTATGGACATCAACATTTGTGATCATGCCATCAACAAAACCTACCATGCTCTTGCTAAATAAGAGTAGGTATCTATTGATAGGGCTGTGACACTCCAACGATTCAGTAGTGGTTTATGCTACCATCATGAGGACAAACTTGGGTTTGCTACAATCCTGAACCTCACCACTTGGGAATAGATCTTGCAGAGTTCTGATTTATTTGGGAACCAGATCCTTGGAAATTTCTTCTAGAGCCCCATTGTGACTGCTATTGCGTAGGAGGTATGAATTATTTCTCTAGTTATTGCAAGTGAAATCTTCTCTAGGATCGGTCTCACAACCCATTTTTTGACTGAGATCATTGGTTATGTCTGTTGGGGTGATTCTGCTACTGTTGCTGTAAACCCGAATATTGATGTTTATGCTACTGCTATTGTCTGCTACAAGAACAACTTCAGCTTCTACTCCTTCTCCTTTGATTTTGGGGTAAGGGATTGCAAGAGTTGGATCGAGAGGAAATGATAAGATCTGTGACAATTTTTTTGAACTCTTGGATCTCAAAAAGAGTGGATCATACTCCTTTTTGATGAGGGATACCACTAAGGTATTGGCTTCATCCATGATAGTATCTTGCTGTTGTTTCTCAACAGCTTTTTGGGTGTCGGTTGCACCTTGTTGGACTTGACGATCCACACAGTTCCATTTCGAGATCATTGGCCTTCATAGTGAAGTCTTGCTTGATTTATGATTTCCAATAGGATGGAATCTCAAAATCTAAAATGAAGGTCATTTTGATAAATATTTGCTCCAATTGTGCATAGAAATGTGTAACAATGACATCCTTTTGAACATTGAAGCTCTCAAGTAATTTATTTTTTGTTGAAAGATATACTTTCGAACATGCTTTCTAGAAATTCAAGGTGAGCTTGGAAAATTTCTTGTCCATCTCTTCCTGAAGAGTAATATTTGGAATCTGAAGGCTTGAAGGTTTCATGTACAAACGGTTTGACATGGTGCCCTCGTCGATGTCTTTCTGAATTTTCATGATGGTCTTAGTTTTGTGGACCTTGATGAATGCAAATCTGAAGGTTTTCTAGAATTTTTAGCTGAGATCTTTAAGATTCTATGGTAGTTCTAGAATACGCATCAAGATTTGCATCGGTTCAGGAATAGAAGAGTAGGACTGCATTTGAGTACATTCTACACGCGAAGGGGAAGCTTCAAATTTTGAGAGTATCATCCTAGGTCTCTTGTGAGCAGATCTGGTGGATTCTAGAATAGGAGAGCCTTCAAGAAAGAAATAGGGATCCTCTTCTAAATTTAGGATAGCTAGGGCAACATGCAACATCAGATTGAAAACTAAACTTTTATATTAAAAAATAATGAAATACTTCACAACAGTACCTTAGTGCAACAAAAATAAAATAGCAAAGAGGAAGTAGAAGCACAAGCGATCAATGCAAAAAGGGCACTTCACAACATAAGAACAAGAGAGACTAAAATGAAAGAGAAAACTTTAAAAATGTGTTTCGCACCTTAAGTGCTCATCAGTTTGGCTGATGACAAAACATTACAATCCATATTATTTATATAGATTTCTCAAGCCAGTGGGTGCCCTAGCCAACATGCCACATGGTGAGAATCAAGAAAAATAGACCATTACCTTAGGATATGCCAAAAAATATAGTTATTACCAAGGATAATGGTTGAAAGTGCCTTAAAATATTAAATAATGCTCCTTGGGATGTGCACCCATGAATATGAGGCATTGATTGACAAAAAGAGACGTTACAAAAAATTCTAAACTTTAAAAATCATTTTTGAGGGGTCTAGAGGCCCCAAAAAGGACCTATTGCTTGGAAAACCAATAGGTTTTGGTTCTCATCATAGAAAATTTTATAAGCTTTCCAACGCTTCAAATGGTTCAATAATCAGAGCCCTGTAGCAAAAGTTATGGCCGATTGAAGTTAAGGTTGGATTCTCACGAGCTGGTTGCGGCACAAAAATTTCTTCATATTTTTGTTGTTTCTCCAATAGATGATTCCATGAACGATATGGGAGAGCTGAGGGTCTTTGCTCTATTTTTTGTAGAGATGTCCAAGAACCTTTTTGTTTAGACAAAGATCACGAGAAAATTGACAGTTGTACAACTTCATCAAAACTAGGTGAGATTTCTTTAGACCTGGTTGTATTAAAGAGATATTCTAGAATATTTTTTGGAGCAGTGTAGGCTAGTGTCAAAACTCTACTTGGGAAAAGAGTGGAAATAAGAAATGGGACGAGTAGCCCTGGTATCTCAATCCTTCATCATCCGCCTCTCTGACTAGAAACCTATTGAGTTCATTGACTATGAAGGCTTTTTTTGGTGGGGTGGATGGAATGAAAAAAAAAGGATATATTGATACACATTCATTGGTTTCTAGTATAGTTTAGTACCCAAACGACCTAGAACAGTCATAAAGGGTGGTTTGACCATCATATTATCCAGGATGTTAACTTCAGAAGTGGAAATGGTAGTAGTGATGTTGATGTTGGGATAAAAAGTACCATAAGCATCAAGGAGAGCTTGAAGACTCTTGTTAGTACCATTCCAAACTCCAAAAGCATCATCAATATATCATTTATATAAGCAAAAAATTTCTAAAATAGATGGAAAAAGACCAAAAACTTGTAATTCCAAGTAACAAAGAAACAAACAGGTATAGACAACTGTAAAATTGCTCCCCATTGTTGTACCTCTTTTCTGCCTATAGATATTACCATCAAATTCTAGATAATGTCTATTCAGGACCAGTTTTGCAAGTTCGAGGATCAACTAGACCAAACTTGGTTTGAAACTCCTTGAGATGAAGTGTTGAAGAGCAACCAATCCTGCTATTGTAGGAATGCTTTGATACAAGATCTTAATATCAAAGGTGAACATAACACAACTTGGAGGAAAATCTATTTCATGAAGGATTTTCATTAGGCTCATAGAGTCTTGTAGATGATTTGGCTACTCAAGGAGAATGGGGAGAAGCTGGTGGTGAAGCCATTTGAAAATAGGCTCCAACATATAACCACAATAGGAGCAGATGGGTCTACCATTCATAGGTTGTTTGTGAACCTTTGGAATGAGGTAGAAATTACAAACTCGAGCAATGATGAGGTTATTTTACAGAAGATAATCCACTATTTTCTGATCGAGAAGAAGACTTCTTTGTGCATTTTTGACAATGGACTCCAAGCTAGAAAAAAGAGAGTTCCAGGGAATAGAAATAACCTCTTGGTAAACTTCTAGATCTAAAATTTGTCTAATCCCTTCTTCCAGGTACCATGCCTTACTAACAATAATGAGGTCAATATTTTTATCAGTGGGCCTGATGACAATGGAATAATGAGATCTAAGAGAGTGCAAGGCTCTTGCTAGATGCCTAGGCAAGGGATGCTAGAAGATACTCTCTATGGAAGCAAGTTGTTTTTCAACTCGATGCTTTACATAATTAAGAAGATCCAGCAAGAGATGGTATTTCACATTAGGTTTAATGCAGAATTTAAAATAGGGAAGGGAGAGTAGGCAGGTTCTTCCCAATTGGTGATGTTCCTTCCTTTTGGACCGAAGAACCACCAGAGCTTGATAAGCCTAGAAAATATAACATACTCCACACGAACATCATCATGGGCTATGGGAGGTGGAACAAGGATATATTTCAATCCTAGACCAAGAAGCTCTTTTTCTACCATTGTGAGAGGTCTATCAGAGAAATTATGAACATCAGTATTTGTGATCATGCCATCAACAACACCTACCATGCTCTTGCTAAAGAAGAGTAGGTATATGTCGGTAGGGTTGAAGATGGAACTCCATCAATTTAGTAGTGGTTTACACTACCTTTATGAGGATAGCATTAGGTCTGATGCAATACCGAACCTAACCACTTAGGAATAGATCTCGTAGAGTTCCAATTCGTTCGAGAACAAAATCCTTAGAAATTGTTTCTAGAGCCCCATCATGACTACTATTGCACAGGAGGTATGAATTCTTTCTCTGGTTGTTGCCAATGAACTCTACTTTGGGATCGGTTCCATGACCTATTTTTTGATTGAGATCATTGGTTCTGTCTATTGGGGTGATTCTACTACTATTGCTATCATCCTGACTATTGAGGTTGCTACTACTGCTGTTGTTGTCTGCTATGAGAACGACTTCGACTTCTACTCCTCTTTTGAATTTGAGGTGAGGGATTGTGAGAGTTGGGTCGAGAGGAAAATACAAGATCTGTGACAATTTTTTTGAGCTCTTGGATCTCAGAAAAGAGTGGAGTGCACTCCTTTTTAATAAGGGAGGCCACCGAGGTGTTGGATTCATCCATGACAGTATCTTGTTGTTGTTTTTCAGTAGCTTTTTGGGTGTCGGTTGCACCTTGTTGGACCTGATGATCCACACAGTTCCATTTTGAGAGTGTTGGCCTTCACAGTGAAGTCTTGCTTGATTTGTGATTTCCAATAGGATGCAATATCAAAATATAAAATGAAAGTCAATCTAAAATGAAAGTCATTTTGCTAAATATTTTCTCCAATTGTGCATCGAATTGTGTAACAAAGACATCCTTTTGAACCTTCAAGATCTCAAGTAATTTATTTTCTATCGAAAGATATACTTCCAAACATGCTTTCTAGAAATTCAAGGTGAGATCGAAAAATTTATTTTCCATATCTTCCTGAAGAGTAGGATCTAGAATCCGAAGGCTTGGAGGTTTCATACACAAACTATTTGGCATGGTGCCCTCGTCGATACCTTTTTGGATTTTCATGATGAAGATCTGAGTTTTGTGGACCTTGATGAATGCAGATTTGAAGGTTTCCTAGAATTTTGATCTAATATCTTTAAGATTCTATGATAGTTATGGAATACATATTGAGGGTTGCATCACTTCAGGAACAGAAGAGCAGGACTGCATTTGAGTGCATTCTACGTACGAAGGGGAAGATTCAAACTCTGAGAGTATCATCCTAGGTATCTTTTGAGTGGATCTGGTGGATTCCAGAATAGGAGAGCCTTCATGAAAGAAATAGGAATCCTATTTTGGATTTTAGATAGCTAGGGCAGCCAGTGAAATCATATTGAAAATTAAACTTTTATATTAAAAAAGAAAGAAATACTTCATAGCAGTATATTAGTGCAACAAAAATAAAATAGTGAAGAGGAAGTAGAAGCACAAGCGATCAATGCAAAAAGGGCACTTCACGGCATAAGAAGAAGAGAGACTGAAATGAAAGGGAAAACTCCAAAAACATGTTTTGCACCTAAAGTGCTCATCAGTTTGGCTGATGACCAAACATTACAATCCATCTTGTTTATATAGATTTCTCAAGCTAGTGGGTGCCCTAGCCGACATGCCACATGGTGAGAATCAAGAAAAATGGACCGTTACCTTGGGATATTCCAAAAAATATAGTTATTTCCAAGGATAATGGTCAAAAGTGCCTTAAAAATTAAATAATTCTCCTCGGGATGTGCACCTATGAATATGGGACATTGCTAAAAAGAGATGTTACAAAAAAATTCTAAACTTTAAAACTCATTTTTGAGGGGTCTAGAGACCCCAAAAAGGTCTTGTTGCTTAGAAACCACATGGGTTTCATTTATCACTATATAAAATTTTATAATATTTCCAACACTTCAAATGGTTTGAGAATCAGAGCCCTGTAGAAAAAGTTATGGCCGATTGAAGTTGGGCTGGGTTCTCACGACCCAACTACGTCATAGAAATTTCTTCATATTTTTGTTGTTTCTCCAATAGATGATGCCACGAACGATATGAGAGAGATGAGGGTCTTTGCTCCATTTTCATAGAGAGGTCCAAGCATGTTTTTGTCTAGACAAATATCACAAGAAAATCGACAATTGTACAACTTCATCAGAACTGGGGGAGATTTCTTTAGACCTGGCTATCTTAAAGAGATTTTTTGGAATATTTTTTGGAGCAGTGCAGGCCGGTGTCGAAAGTCTACCTAGGTAAAGAGTGGAAATAAGAAATGGGAAAGGTAGCCCAAGGATCTCAACCTATGAAAAAACTAATGCTTCATCTTTTGGAATCCTTCATCATCCACCTCTCTGACCAAAAACATGTTGAGTTCATTGACCATGAAGGCTTTTTTTGGTGGGGTGGATGGAATGAATAGAAAGGGATATATTGATACACATTCATTGGTTTATGGTATAGTTTAGTACCCAAACAACCTGGAACAGTCATGAAGGGTGGTTTGACCACCATAATATCCAGGATGTTAAATTCAGAAGTGGAAATGGTAGTAGTGATGTTGTTGCTAAGATAAACAGAACCATAAGCATCAAGGAGAGCTTGAAGACTCTCGTTAACACCATTCCAAACTCCAAAAGCATCATCAATATATCATTTATACAAGCAAATATTTTCTAAAATAGATGGAAAAAGATTGAAAACTTGCAATTCCAAGTAACAAAGAAATAAACAGGCATAGACAACTGCAAAATTGCTCCCCATTGCTGTACCTATTTTTCACCTGTAGATCTAACCATCAAATTCTAGATAATGTCTATTCAATACTAGTTCTACAAGTTCGAGGATCAACTGGACCAAACCTGGCTTGAACCTCCTTGAGATGAAGTGTTGAAGAGCGGCTAATCCTACTGCTATAGGAATGCTTGGGTACAGGCTCTCAATATCAAAGGTGAATAGAACATAGCTTGGAGGAAAATATCTTTCATGAAGGATTTTCATTAGGCTCAAAGAGTCTTGTAGATGATTTGGCTGCTCGAGGAGAATGGGGAGAAGCTGGTGGTGAAGCCATTTGGAAACAGGCTCCAAAATATAACCATAGTAGGAGTAGATGGGTCTACCCTTCATAGGTTTTTTGTGAACCTTTGGATGAGGTAGAAAGTACAGACTGGAGCAATGATGGGGTTCTTTTACAAAATATAATCCACTATTTTTTTATTGAGGAGAAAACTTAATTATGCATTTTTGACAATGGAATCCAAGCTAGAAAAAAGAGAGTTCCAGGGAACAAAAATAACCTCTTCGTAAACTTCCAGATTTGAAAGTTGTCTAATCCCTTCTTCTAGGTACCATGCCTTGCTGAGAATAATGAGGTAGAGATTTTTATCAGTGGGCCTGATGACAATGGAATCAGTAGATCTGAGAGAGTGCAAGGCTCTTGCCAGATGCCTGAGCAAGGGGGGCTGGAAGATACTCACAGATCTCATAGAGTTCTGATTTGTTTGAGAACTATATTCTTGGAAAGTTCTGGTAGAGCCCCATCATGACTACTGCTATGTAGGAGGTACGAATTCTTTCTCTAGTTGTTGCCAAAAAAATATGCTCTGGGATCGGTCCTACGACCCATTTTTTGACTGAGATCGCTAGTTCTGTCTGTCGGGGAAATTCTTCTATTGTTGCTATTAGATCAACTATTGAGGTTTTTGCTACTGCTGCTATTGTATGCCATGGTAATGGCTCTGAATTCTACTCATTCTCCTTCAATTTTGGGGTTAGGGATTGTGGGAGTTGGGTCAGGAGAAAATGACAAAATATATGATAATTGTTTTGAGCTCTTGGATCTCATAAAAGAGTGGAGTGCACTCCTTTTTGATGAGAGAGGCCACCAAGGTGTTGGTTTCATCCATGACAGTATTTTTCTATTGTTTCTCAATAGCTTTTTGGGTGTCGGTTGCACCTTATTGTACCTGACGATCCACACATAGTTCTATTTCGAGAGCGTTGGCCTTTGTAGTGAAGTCTTTCTTGATTTGCGATTTCCAATAGGATGCGATATCAAAATATAAAATGAAAGTAATTTTGCTAAATATTTGCTCCAATTGTGCATAGAACTATGTAACAACAACATTTTTTTGAACCTTAAAGCTCTCAAGTAATTTATTTTTTATCGAAAGATACGCTTCCAAACATGCTTTTTGGAAATTTAAGGTGAGCTCGACAAATTTCTTGTCCATCTCTTCCTAAAGAGTAGGATCTAGAATACGAAGGCTTGGAGGTTTCATGCATAAAATATTTGGTATGGTGCCCCCATCGATGCCATTCTGGATTTTCATGATGAAGGTCTTAGTTTTGTGGACCTTGATGAACGCAGATCAAAAGGTTTCCTATAATTTCATGTTGAGATCTTTAAGATTCTATGGTAGTTCTGGAATACGCATTGAGGGTTGTGTCACTTTAGGAACATAAGAGTAGGACTATGTTTGAGTGCATTATACACATGAATGGGAAGCTTCAACCTCTGAGAGTATCATCTTAGGTATCTTTTGAGTGGATCTGGTGGATTCCAGAACAGGAGAGCCTTCACAAAATAAATAGGGATCCTCTTCTGGATTTCAGATAGCTAGGGTAGCATGCGACATCAGATTGAAAAGTAAACTTTTATATTAAAAAAGAAATAAACAATTAAATTAGGGAAAAATGGCGCACCTAATTATGAGCAACAATATGTGTATCTATCCTATCTCGCTTATGAGCATCAAATGAAAGCATGCATGTGAAAATGAAGCAATACCAAACAACAAGTAATGAAATTAAATGAGTCCCTTATTTATTATTTTGGTGGATCATATCCAAGGTTACACAACATTCCCCTTGAGGGTTCAAAGGTGATACAATTGTTACAAAGTTTGGGGTGCCCAAGGATCAAATCCTCCAATAAATTCGGGTGCACATTTAGTGCCTTTCCTCGTACCCATAATTGAGGTGGGTGGGCCAATGTTGCGACTTATTGTATATTTAATACCTGATGTATAATATTCCTTTCCAATGCCTCTCAAGAACCTACACATGCACACAAGGAAGCAAAATGGGTCAAATAGCAAGGGTGTGTGGAAGGAACATGCAATCCCCACAGGCACAAAATGACACATATATTAAAAATATATCAAATAAAATTAGAATGCTATGAAAATTTATAGGGATTTTTAATAAGAGGTTTTGAGGGGAAATCAATGAAAATATATTGAAAATTGCATCCATGGATCCCTCGATTTTGCGTTACCCACCTGCAACCTACAAAGACCAAGACAAGAAAATCCCACACCTAGACATGTCCAAAACATATGAAATTTGGATAGAATGGATAAATAAACATTTTAAGACAACCCATATGATTAGATTTCCAAAATGAAGTGCAGATCCACTTGCATGCAACTGGGTGCCCGGATGGGCCCTATGAACCTGCAAAATCTTAAAAATGCAATATATCGGCCAATTTAACTCCAAATTACATGAAATTTAAACCACAAAATAATATGATAGTATAGAATAATATCATTAAAAAATAGTAATAAAAATTGTGCAAGTAGTTGTCCTCGTCCCGGGGGGAGGTGGTGACTGCAATTAATTAGGGGAAACCCTGGAAGGGGATACCCACCAATTTTGCCCACCTTTTGCTATAAATCCCATTGGGGAATATTCCTAAATAGAATAAGATGTGTTGTCATCAAATTTGGTGAAGAAATTCACCCGGATGTAAACGTTATGCTCAAAAGACCCTCCTGAATTCACTTGGTAAACTCCTTTGCAAAAGAGAGATTTTGAGGGTAAGAGGGCACAATAAAGTGAGGGGAAATATCGGCAGCACTCTGTTGCATATCCTAGAACTCCTATTTATGTTTTTGTATGGATATTGAATCTATTTTATAGCCCAAAGGGGCTCATGTGCAAAAAGGCATGCGAGGGCTTGCATGGCAGGAGGTGCCACTTGTCAAACGGGAGGCATGCAATGGATGTGGAAGAGAATCTCCAATTTGGACCTCCATTAAGAAGTGTGTCATAAGGATTCAATGACCTCTAACCCATATGCTTCATTTTTCAAGGTAAATGGCAGTTTATGGGTGCCATTTATCCCAGATTTGATTTTTCTAGGTCAAACTTGCTCACCGTCCCACCCTGGGACGATGGCTCGCCACCGTCCCAGGGTAGGACGATGGAAATCTACCACCATACCAGGCTAGGATGATGGTGAATTTTGGGCCAAAACTTCCAAAAATTAGGCCAAAAGCCTCCAAAACCTCTTATGGAGTGGCTAGAAGCACTGTGAGCCTTTTAAGGGCTACCCAAGGGGCCATGCGATGTCAATTTGATCAATGTTTGTGGATGCTTAATTGGTTTTACCATATTATAGTGTCTATAGATACCCATTTTTGAGATGTGTTGTGTGTAGCACAATGTTGAGAAAAAATAGATAACTACAATGTTGAATGATTAAGGTTACTCGATAACCTAACCATCTTTAGATTCCCCAACCATGGAAAGGGCGTGTGTTATTGAATTCTTGTTTTTGACTCTCTAAATAAGCATGCCTAGGCTTAAAAATTGTCCGTCATGAAGGGATAGGACCCATGAATTCATGATGCCAGTAATGTCAAGCGTTATGATGTGATATTGTGTGCTTGTTTGCTGCCCCAATCAGGGGCGTGATTTTCTTGCTCAAAGATTCGTTGAACGATCGTAATTTGCATATTTGAGTGTGTGCTTGCTGATTTGGACTGAGTATGGATATACCCTCAAGCGATGAGTCAATGAGTGAATTACTAGTGAGAAAAGTGATGAGTCGCTTGACCCAATTGACTTGTATTATGCTTACCTTCAATTTTGTCCTATGAAAAATAGGGCAATCTGGAAAGGATTTTGGTGACTTTGTTGAGTTTTCTTGGAGGAAAGGAGCTAAAAAATGCATGCTTGAGGGGTGGTACAGCCACAATGGCCTTCTTAGGGCATGAGTGAACAAATTTTTCATCCCTCCTAGGATCTTCATGGTTGCATTTTGATCCATGTGAAATTTGGACCCAATTTGAGCTGTTTTGGTGCAGTTTTGGACCTGTTTTGGGCTGTTTTGGCCTATTTTTGCTACCACCGTCCTAGGGTGGGATGAGGGCATGTTATACCACTATCCCAGGGTGGGATGGGTGGCCAAATGTGTGCTTGTACCACCTTGGGATGGTGGTGACCCCTATATCTCTATATAAACCCAAAATATGAAGGTTAGGCTCATTTGTGCATGCTTCTTTTTGCAGTTTTGAGAGGTGAGGAGTAGGAGAGTGATTATGAGTAGCGGAGTGTTATAAAATTCATCCCACAATCACCATGATCCAGTGGGAAGACTCAGCCAGTGGAGGATCTTGTGCGAGATAGGTATGCCAAGTCTCTCTTATTGCATTTTTCTAGTGTTAGGAGTTGATTTTCTTGCTTTTATGACATGTTTTTGGCTTGGAAGCATATAACACTAGATTGTAGCTAATTATATCTAATTTATGAGATATGTACCAAATTTTCTATTTTATCCATGTTTTTGTGCAATTAGATTACATTTTATAGGTCCAATTTTGCATTGTTTCTACTATTTTTGATGGCCTGAAAGGCCTTTTGAGCCTAATTTTTTGGAGTCATCCCTAGGTGGGATGGCTAGTGTGGGTTGATCATAGGCCAACCCTTGATGGGCTGGAAATAGGGTTGGGGGCCATTACTATGGGGAATGGCCACAAATCAGCCTCAAGAGGGGCCATTTTGAGTCTGTTCTTGGGAATGTTTTTGGGACCATTAGAGGTCATTTTGGAGTTGTATTATTGAGTTGCTTATCCCTGTCAGGTGGTGAGGAGTTGGTATCAAGTACCTACTCTCTTTGATTCCACAAGGGATGCGTTGACCATAGAGGACTGGGAATGGTTGGATGCCATCGGAGTAGGTGACACAGAGCCTATGATAGGAGACTATGCATATTTGACTGCCCTGATAGATCTATGGGATCCGCACACCCCAATACATTCCACCTACCCACAAGGGAGATGACGGTGATGCTTGAGGATGTCTATCAGATTCTTCAAATTCAGATATAAGGGAAGCCAATTCATACGACATCACGAGACCAGATGCGTGCAGTGCTCAAGAGGTACTTTAGTTATGATCTAGAGATGGTAGAGTTGGACTACTTGAAGGGGGGTATGCTGGTAGGATTCTGGCACAAGACAAAGGTATTGGGGGTGAGGCATACACTACTTATGATGCTCATATCCAATATGCTATTACTTGACTCTTCTAGAGTGAGGTTATCATGGAACCTCATGGAGATAGTGTTTGCGTTAGTGAGGTGCACTGTGGCAGAGCCACTGGTTATGGCATGGGGTACTACACTACTAGCACAACTCTATGACAAGTTGTACGAGATCTACTATCATCGATAGAAGGGTGTGGGGTGTAGCTTTTTGCTATAGTGCTAGGGATGGCAACACATAGCTATGGGGTGACCATAGGGGCTACCATAGACAACTTGGGCATAGCTGGAAGATAGGGAGATAGGATATGGCATCCTATGGCAGAGGTCTCAGGAGAGGGGACATAGTCGATGATTCACAGGCAAGGTGGATCACTATGCAAATTTGTTCACATGACTCGGTGTAGGCCAGGTGTTTTGGAGGTCATACAGATATTTCCCAGAGTGGGCAGATGCTACTGTGTAGCTCCGTAGGGTGCGATTAGGTAGGTGGCTGGTTGGATGACATGGAACGAAGTAGGAGTACTTCCCTTTTACTCGGGTGATGCGACATTTTGGGCTATGCTAGGGGGTGTCTAGTGAGCCAATTTCTTATTGATGTCATGAGGATGAGAGGACATTGGCATAGCCAGTAGTAGAGGCAGTGTCACGAGATACTGATCCTGTAGGAGACATTCCAGATGTGGACGATGCTGGGACTATAGCAAAGTATGATGCTTTGTGGGTGATAGGCCAGTGGCATGGAGAGAGGCCACTAGGAAGGGGTGTAGCTAGGGAGGCACATCAAGAGGTTTCTAATGAGGACCAGGGTGAGGTAGGTGATTTACCAAGATACATGGTAGAGGAGCATGCATATCTCTTGGAATTAGGAGATCGAGGTGACTTTGGGGATGATGATATTGGGGATGAGGAGGTGCAAGCACCATTGATGGTACATGGTGAGAAAAAGGCAGAGCTACATGATGAGCTAATTAGGGTTAGGTAGGAGAGAGATATCCTATAGATACAAGTGCATGATGTACATGGGGAGCTAACAGAACATCGGGTTGAGGTACAAGTGGCTCAGGCTGAGATAGTATCTCTTCGGGTATAGTTGCAATATCGAAGCCCTACATAGGAGGATTCCAATAGTGGGAAGGTGACTAGGATGTAGGTAGAGGTGACACGACTCCATTCTATGGTGGAGACTTACCAGGCATGGTTTTGATGGGGGCAAGCCTATGTGGATGAGCTGGAGACAGAGGTAGTGCACCTTGGAGGGTGTCTACAGGATGATGCAACTACCGATGGGTCATACTAGAGTCACCACAATAGGATAGGGTAGTCCTCCTCTAGGCCGGAGGTGCCAGGGTCTAGGTGTAGAGAAGATAGGGAAGGTGGTAGCAGGTATGGGAGTTTATAGAGGACTCCGAATTTAGGTGGGAGTGTGAGTCATAGTATTGGTCCTGCATGACCATGGTAGTGGCTCACATGACTCTTTTTGTGTTTTTGGATGTTTTAGTAGTGTGAAGTCTAAGGACTCCTTTTATTGTAGCCTACGAGAAACATGATGTATATTTTTATCCCATACGGACACACACACACACAAATATATATATATATATATATATATATATATATATATATGAGCTTTTTATGTGGTTTATCATCATGTGTTTATTATTTTATGAAATGTATGCAAATGTATGCAATTTTATTTATGAGATGATGATGGATGTCTACCCTGTATGCATATTTTGTAATGTGATTTAATTTGATTTTGTACATGCATGGATGTATTGTGAAATGGATGATTTATTTTATTTAGAGGATGCAATGTGTAGACTATATGACATATCCTGCTAGCACCATAGATGATGTATATTGCACCAACTCCTATGTAATGTTGTTGTATCGCTCCAAATTTTTTGCATCCTTACCTTCAGGCTATAGGATCCATGCCCGAAAGGGGGATGCGAGAAGGATGGGACAATACCTCGGACTGAGAGGCCCTTTGAAGGTCCCGCCTCTCGGGGGAGGGGTATAAGGGTGAATTTTTGATGGATGGTGGGTTCACCAGGAAACTTTTGAGTGGCAGTTTCCATGCCTAGGTTGATAGTAGGTTTGATGTGTTCATTTTGTGCTTTAATCATTCAATTCCTAGGTTTGGCCAAGATGAATCTAAACTATTCTATATGCCAATGCTGATTTTTATGGATACAAAAAACATGAATAAATGCTAAACACAGAGAATATGCTAAATAGGATAGAACATACCTGATTTCGGATGTCTGATGAAGATTCTGAGTCTTGTAGCAGTCCAAATCATCTCAAATCGTACGTAATCATCTGAAATTGCACAGAATCATCTCAGATCTCAGTCGGTCATCTGAGATCAGACGAGATCATCGTCGATCTGACGAATTCGTCAGACGAATTCGTCAAAAACCTGCAATCACAGAAATAGATACAAAATACCAAAAATGCAATTGCAAAAGCAAGGGGAAATGATAGAAATAATAGTAAACTTGCCTAAATGATAAATCCAGATAGCAATTAAAAGGAAATGCATCAATTTGACAATTTATTTTGACTTTATCATGCATTTATATTAAATGAGGTGAACTCCAAGATGCATAAATATAATAACTAAGATAATGCATAAAGAAATGCAGAAAAACAATAAGGAAATGCAAACTCTGGGCTCTGATTGCCCCCAATCTGGACTACAGTCGAGATCGCCTCCAATCGTACGAGATCATCGTCGATCTATGACAAGATCATCCGAAATCATCTGGAATCGCCTGCGACGATCCAAGCTTGCTCCAGCTGAAGAACAATAAGATTCCTGCAAGAAAACTTGAAATACGCAATGCAAACAAAAGTATGAAGGTGTTCTAAGGCACAAGGAACTAAATTTGTAGGGAAATCCATCAACTAGGGGGTTCAGGGGGATAAACTGAGAAAATCCTAGTTTATATAGGATTAGGGAGAGGTTAGGAGGTTGGAGATCATCCCAATTTGGGAGATCTCCAACGGGGGAGACTCTAACTACGTAGACACGCTTTCTGCCCAAGTTAGAGAAGCTATTGAAACAGAAGCTAATTATGAAAATTTGATTTTGGGACGAAATCGTCTGGACGTTCTGTTCCAGACGAATTCATCAGATCTGGGATGATTTCGTCTGATCTGCGATGATATCGTCCAACGGTCAAAACAAATCCTAAAAATGGCACGAAAAACGAGGAAAGCGGGTAACAAGCGATTAACGAGCGGTTTGGGGTTAAAATTCAAATTTTTATCTTTTTACTAAGGTTTAACTATGCCAATTTTAGGGTGCTACATTTTGCCCCCTCTTTAGCGAATTTTTTGAAGAAAATGCGTTAAAGACGAGTTCTTCCCATTTTACGAGAAAGCAAAAATTTACTCAATTTTCTAGACGATGATTCTAGGTCGAATCGTACGACTGCTTACTATGGTGCCCCCTCCGTGTTTTTACCCAAATCGAACGTTTGAGGTAAAAGCATGGAAAAGAAAAAAAAAAAATGTTGTTGATTTTAAATAAAATTAAGAAAATAGGGTAAAACCCTAATTCATTTTTACTATTCATTTTTATTGTTCTAGAGCTCTGCAGAAAAAAATGGTTGAGACAGCACACCGATCGACAGAGGTCCGACGTGGGCTACGGGTAAGGATCTAATCCTAGTAAATTAGGTTTGAATTTAATTTGTGCAATTTTTTGTTTGAAATTTTGATTGTTTTGGGGCATCGCGGCCATTTTTAGGCCGTCGACGACGTCGAGACGAAATCGTCCCTAGATCGTCGATTTCATCGGAGGGCAAAATCGGCGAACTAGGGGCGATCCCCAAGTTGTGAAATCGGAGATGATTTCATCCTACAAAGGATGATTTTGCCCAATTTGGGATGATATCATCCAATGGTGGATGATATCATCATTTTTAAGAAATTAAGCTTGATTAAAATGTATTTAATTTGATTTTAATGATTGGTTTATTAATGAATTTTATTGTTTTATTGTTTGTTTTGCAGAGGGGATTACTAAAGAGTCAAGAGTGGAAATACGAGGGGCTAAGAGATGACATAGCCATGCTCGATCAGGCAGAGCGTGACCGACTAGCTCAGGTCGGTTTGCAGCATGTGGCAGAGATGCCACAAGTATCGACAGACATGGGGCTACTGACAGCCCTAGCAGAGAGGTGGTATCCGGGGTCATCCTACTTCCGGTTACCGATAGGGGAGATGGCTCCCACACTAGAGGATGTATGGAGGATCATGAGGATCCCCATACAGGGACGGTTGATGACGCCTACGGCCAATCAGGGCCAGGCGATGATGAGGTTGATCGAGGACCCGAGCTTCACCCTAGAGAAGGGCGGAGTGAACATCGAGTCTCTAAGGTAGATGCCTGGGGCATCTAGGCTGACTCAAGTTTTGGTAGGGGTGGTAGGTGGCTTACTGCTGTGCCACCAGAGCGGTGCAGATTACCCTGGCTCCTCTCAGATGTGGTCTACGACATGAGAGACCACGGATACAGATACTCATGGGGCAGCTTTGTGCTATGCCGCTTGTATAGGATCCTACATGGGGTCGTATACAAGGGAGGCCGATGTCTGGTCTTGACATCACTACTACAGGTTTGGTGTTGGGAGCACATCATGGTGCGGAGGCCGGTAGGGCTCCCACTGATAGGGGTTGACCGAGAGAGGCCCCAGGTTTTCTACTGGTGGTTACAGAGGGGGTCACAATGGTGGATAGATCTGTCGATGTCACGGAGGTTGCTAGATGACCTCATCCTAGACCAGATCACCTAGAGGCCATGGAGAGAGCACCCGGGTGGGCAGAGGATGGGCAGGAGCTGGCTCGCATCAGGCGAGTCTGCTGGCTAAGGATGGAGCGGGGAGAGGTAGAGCTCCACCGCTACGATCGAGTTCTATGATAGTTCGGTCTACAGTAGGGGATCCCTTCTCTCAGGGATTACGAGTACTCCTGGACTATTCGAGATAGTACCACATTGAGCGGGGCTCCAGACATGCAATGATTCTGGAGTCAGGACGTAGATGATGCCCCCATCCAGCCAATGGATGGTGATGATGCTGGGGTTATAGATGGATACGATGCCTGGTACGTAGGCATCCACCCTCCTCGGATGATGAGGGCATAGGGTCCAGTGCATGCCATGGTGCGATGGATGGGGAGGCAATGCCAGGCTGCTATTGAGGCAATGCGAGGTCACGATGGGAGAGAGCAACGATGGTCTCCATAGGAGAGATGCTAGAGGATGGGCCAGGCTCCACAGAGGCCATAGGAGACAGGGAGGAGGGAGGAGAGATTCCCTTCTCAGTAGGGGGAGAGACCACCATCACCCGATAAGGGCAAGGGTGTCGAGGTAGGGGAGAGCAGCGAGATGGTGGCTCTCCGGGCTGAGGTTGCCCACCTCCGGGCTCAGGTGCAGACGCTACAAGATGAGGCTACATGGCTTAGGGCTCAGAGTGGAGGGGCGAGCACTCGAGATCTGGCATGGTCTATTGCTCAGACCACATTCTACCAGGGGCTATACTATCATATGGTCCTAGAGGGACAGATGGTACCACTGCCAGCCCCCATTGTAGAGCCGATCATGATGGGATCATCGAGGACATCCTCACGATCGACGATGAGGACCCGAGACATAGCCCGGACCTCTATGGGACCACCTCCTCCACGTCAGGGTGGGGGAGGAGATGAGGCTGAGAGCTCGAGGGCTTCTCGAGGCTAGCTACTATAGAGTGTAGATTATATTATATATTATATTTTTTGAGGGGATTGAGTATGCCAGGGTATTGATTGTGGCATACCAATCTAGATGATGTACATAATTGATTGATGATATATATAGATTATCTTTTTGATGATATGACTTGTGTATATGTTGTATGATGCTTTAATTTTGAATTTTGTGATTGATTATTTATGTAATTATGTCGTTGGAAATAAATTATAATTTTTATGTCATGCTATAAAATTGTAAATGAAATAATTTGATGTAAATAAATTGGTTGTTTTGTGGTGTGATTTGATGAAAAATAAAAGGGACTTCTAACAATAATTTCAAAGGACATTGTCGTTGTTATAGACCATTTCATGGAGTCGCCGCTCACTAGGTCGTCAAGCTAATCCCAGGATAGAAATATTGTTAAAAGTAAAAGAGTGCTTAAGAGACTGTCTTAAGACTTTGTGTTGTGATGATGGAAATGATGATGGTGATGATTTGTTTTCAGATTTTCATAAAAAATATTATGCATGACATATTAAAGAAATATGATTTTTGCTAGGCATAAATTCCTAAGTGTGATAAAATTTTTGAATAAGTCCCTAGGAACTATACCATCATTGCAAAATTGAATGTTGACATAATGACATGAAATAGAATAAGTGTTCGTTCGTTTTAAAGCTCAATTGTGTAACATAATGATGTAAGTCATATGTTTTTATGAATTTTTAAAATGAATGGGAAAATAAAATTAGAACAATGGTTTGCGCTAGGCATAGAATTATAGGTATAGACTTATACCATCATCGTGAAATCCAAAGAAGAAATTGATATTTTAGTTTTATTGCATGATTGATTTTTGACTTTTGAGATAAACAGAAAATAATAATATGAACATGACTTTATTGATTATATTTGTGTCATATGTTGTTTGAAAGAATTTTGTGATTTTTGAAAACAATGTATGTAATTGTTTTTATACTAAACAGATGTTCTGAAATAAGAAGATAAAATTATTCCAAAAAGAGTTGCAGAAATATTTTAAATTATCTCAAAGACAAATGTAGATTTATAAGGAACCCTCATGTGCAAATGTGAGTTCATTACCGATCTTGATTTATCATAATGATACAAAATCTCTCAAATACAAATGTGTGTGCAATTGTATTGTTCATTCACCAATTTTGAGCAAGAAAATTTGATACAAGTAATTTGAATTAACCAAATGAGTGTTCCTTGACCATGATTTATATGCATGTAACCGTACCGGACTACTATGTAAGTCGGGTTATCAAGAGCTAGCTAATCCATAAGCCGACATAGGTCTATACAAAAGAAGGTCGCTAATGTGACAGACATATCACCACGCTAGGAATTACCCAAGGCCAAGCGGGTTGGGCACAAACCACCTGTTATGGGGCTTACCTCACAGTTTTCGAATAATTGAGAATTCCAGGGATTCAAGCTCATTCACCCTTCTTTTCTTTTCAAGGGGTAGGGAAAGGGATTTTATTTGTTGTTTGCTTTTTCTTTTTCTTTGTCTCTTTTTTTTTTTTTTTGTATTTTTTGTATTTTGCTTGGAACTTGAGATAATGCTGAAATATTGCTGAGATGGTACAAAATAATATTTTTCTTTTTCTCATTTTCTTTGACTTTTCTTTTTCTTCCTATACTAGGGATACTTGCTCGGATTGGCTGTAGAGCAAGGGATTTTTATTCGGGTAGGGGTGAGCTTGTCCTTTTGTCAATTCTCAAAGATTCTAGACCATGTGCATGATAGGATAGCAAGGGAAACTTTTCGCTCAAGAAACCACTTCTACTATGTAGCATCATATTGAATTTGCAATGAAATCATTTTAATGTGAAAAGATATACTTGGTTCAAGTAAATAACAAGATCAGTTCTCTATGCTCAAAACTTTATTTAATTCAAATGTGGACTTTGATATAAGAGAGATTAATAATCATACCAAATAAAATCAAGATATTTATGCATGTGAGTGTGAAAGTGCGGGATTCCAAATAAATGCTAATTTATCCAAAATAATTGAAAATATAACTGCAATACTTCAAGAATTGATAGGTACGAAAATAAAAGATGTTTTTGAAGATTTTGATGTTTTTATATTTTGATTTTGATTGATGAATTGAAAGAATAAATACTGTTACTATTTTTGAAATTTTTATATAAATGACTAAAATGAAACAATATGCAAAATACAATATATACAAATGATGAAATGACCAAATTTTATGCATAATAATGCTTAAGATGCATAATGTTCATAGGTTCTTTAAGATCTTTACCATCTAAGGTAGCTAATCGATATGCTCCCGATCCAAATTTAGCAGTGATGACATATGGTCCAAGCCAGTTGGGCTCAAATTTACCTTTAAGGTCTTTAGTTGCATTAGTATTTTTTTTATTTTCTTTTAAGACAAGGTCATCGATCTCAAAGGATCGATGATGAACTTTCTTGAGGTATGCTCTCTTAAGCTTGTTTTGGTAGGCACGAAGATGCTCCAAAGCATTGATGCGCTTTTCATCTAGGAGTTCCAGTTGACTAAATCTGCCACGATATTCATCTCCTACTTCAGTATCTTGAAGTAGTAGAGCCAAAGAAGGAACTTCTAATTCAAAGGGAAAAACTTACGTCCATAAACCAAAACAAAAGGTGAAGTACCTTGGGGTGCGAACGCTAGTTCGATAAGGCCCACAGAGGATATAATTGGATGTGCCAATCTCGATTTATTGACCATATTTTGAGGATTTTGATTAATGTTTTATTAGATGCTTCTCTTGGCCATTACCCCGAGGATAATAGGGAGTGGACCAACGATGTTGAATTTTATATTTTTGACATAATTTTTTGACATCTTTATTTTTGAAACAAGTTCCATTATCTGAGATGAGATTTGCAAGAATTCCAAACCTACAAATAATTTGATTAAAAATAAACTTGGAAACTTGGGTTCCAATGTTAATCTTTATAACGTTTTCAACTTCCATATGTAGATCTCTCTCAAAATTAGATGGGGCGGGTGAAACCCTAATTCTTGTAATTCTTCCAAGTACTGATATCTAGCCAGGCTATACTAGGTATAGAGCCATCAAAATAAAATCTGTTATGTAACAATTCCTCAATGGAGACATCATGGAAGATATCCCCCTCCAACTCATCGTCGAATTCAGCAATCATCTCAGGGTAAGCTATGGATAGCATATTACATGTAAATGGATTATCCATTAAACGCAAAGCATCACGTTTATCCAAATAATCTTGGTAACATATAAGATGGTCATCATCCTCAAATGGGAAGGGCTGACCTTTACTAGGAAATAGGCCCACACCACATCGGGTAGGCCATGGTTCTACCTCAAAAGGTTCTTTCATACCATTTTGGGAAGGTCCCAAACCTTTCCCTTTATATCCCAATTTAAGCATTATAGGCTTAGCTTTAACATACTCATTAGCAAAATAACATCGAGCATACCCATCATAATGAGTCTTGATGTTTCTAGGTATTCTTCCCCAATCATATCCCTTATAAATAAAAGCACAACTCCCGACTTGGTAGATACTTCCCATAGGCTATGGGAGGCCCAAGGTACGAGGAGAGGGTGGCAATTTATTTAAAATATGGGAATCTTGCATAGCAACGTTTGTTTTCTCTGATACAAGAATTTTAGATAAATCGGGTAAGAGCTCATCAGTAAGAGCGTAAGAGGTAGAAGGATCATTTCCTATGTTTTCGGATGTGGAAAACATGCCTTTGATAGGTGTAGATGTTGTAGAGATGTCGATGGATGGGTCTAAAGGTATGGAAGTTATAGGAGTAAAACAAGAAGCATTGGTTGTGGGTTTAGGATCTTTTTGAGGTCCTAATGTGGTTTGTTCGGAAGATGGTTGAACTATATGTAGAGGTGTAGTTGATGGGGAAAAAGTAGATGATGTTATGAGTGTGTGTTTCACACGTTTAGGTGGATGATGAGAATTAGGATGTGTGGATGACAGAGCAGGGCAAAATTGAACTCCAATAGGTTCTGCCAAAGCACACATATCAAAGGGTCTAGGATCACCATGAATGGTAACCAACTGATTTTTAAATTTGAATTTAACACACTGATGTAAAGTTGAGGGAACAGCTCGCATCGCGTTGATCCAAGGGTGACCCAAGAGTATATTGTACGATGCAGGGCAATGTACAATAAACACGGTCATGTCTAAGGTTCTAGGACCAACTTGCAATGGGATAGTAATAACTCCACATGTTTCTTGTGTTTCGTCATTGAAGGCTTTTATAATCATATCAGTTCTTTTCATTTCATCACTTCTAAACCCAAATCTTTGGTAGAAGTCAAAAGTGCATATGTTTAAAGATGAACCATTATCAATCAAGACTCGTTTAACTCGCTACATCTCCAATTAGGGTAGTAATATATAAGGGGTTATCCTTATGTAAACTATGTTGTGGTATATCTCTATCCCGAAAGTCAATACAATCAACTTCTCGAGTTATGATTATATTGGACATGGCTTCAAGTTGAAAATTTTGTGGTACCATCATTTGGCTTAATGTGAGCATTAATTCATCCCTATGGGTAGGAGAAGATCTTAAAAGGTCCAAAAGGGAAATTCTAGCTATAGTATTTGATAATTGTTCATTAATATTATAAGGAGGTTTAGGTTGAACATTAGGCGCATGATTCCCTTTATTGGGAATTTTCAAAACAAATGGAGCTGATCCATCATTCTGAGTTTGATCTTGTTGAGAATTTTGAGCCTGTTGTCGAGTAACAACTCCGATGGTACCTACAATATTATTTTGTGGATGATGAATGGGTCTTGGTCTAGCATTTATGGCTTGTTCATTAGAAAGTAATTGGTGAGAAGATGGTCGAGTAGTGACTCTTCTAGGAAATGGTTCTTCTGGAACCATAGAACTTGTGATAGGTTGAATAGGATCTGATTCATCTTCAGAACTATTCGATTGATTTGAGGTGATTTCCATGTCACTTTCAGTCTCATATTCGGTATCACTAAGATCAGGTGTCCGAATATTATGTAGAGGTCTGGTCGTAACCATGGATAAAGTTGTGTCAAATATTTGCGGATCATGAGTAGGTAAATGTCCACTAATAGTTCCTACATATCGGGTAGGAGGGGGAACATTATGATGCTCAATTTGATTAGCCACCTCTTTACCATGCTTTGGTAAAGGATGTTGAAATATGTCCAATGATTGATTGGCATTCTGATTCTGATTTTGGGGGATGTTCTTTTGAGCATTATTAGGAGGATTTTGTTTAGGTTGAAAGGCTTGCACCTCCATCTCATTGTTATCAATCAGGTCTTGTATTTTATGTTTTAATATTTTACAAGAGTTGGTAGCGTGTCCAGGTCCTCTATGGAAATCACAGATGTAAATCAGCTCTGTATCCGGGTATAGTTGGATCAGGTTCCCGGATATTTGGTAATTGGATCAAACCTCGTGCTAGTAATTGTGGGAGAATGGTTGATAAAGGTTGATTTAACCTAGTAAATTCTCGAGGTGGTTTATCAGGAGGTTTCAGTATAAATTTCTCTGTTGTTTTTGCAACATTAACAGTAGCGATATTTCTACTATCAGTGACTCCATCACCCACAACTTGTTTATTTTTATATTGATTTCTGGATGTTTTCTCATCATCTTTCTTTTTAAGTTGACCTCTCCTAACAAGAGCATCTTCCACTCTTCGAGCTAAATCTATAGCTTGATCGAAGGTGGTCAAGGTAGCAGTTGATAACTCATAGGATAGTTGTTCTTGTAAATTATTGATAAAGATATCCAACATTTCTCGATAAGGTAACACAAAGTGCAATTTTCCTATCAATTGTCTCCATCGAGCTAGGAAATCAGCAAAACATTCATCTTTGTCTTGTTTTAGGTTGTACAAATATTTAATGGTTACATGCCTTTCAATGTAGGCACTAAATTGATGCACAAAAGACTCGATTGTTTCTTCGAAATTTCTCAAAGAATGAGTGGGTAGTTGATAATACCATTCTAATGCCATCCCTCCTAAACTTTTTGGGAACATTTTTAGTAATAACAAATCATCATGTGATATATCATGACATGCTATCCTAAACATACGAAGATGCTCTATGGGATCTTCAGTTCCTTTGTATATAGGTAGGACAGGCATAGGAAAGTGTTTAGGATATGGTTGTGCTACAACTATAGGATCTAGAGGCTGACTACACATCTCTCGATAATTGTACGAGGGATGGTAGGGATCTATCTCGGTCCATGCGGGAGACTAACTATTTCACCATGGCTTCCAGATTACCAGTTTGTCCACCATATTGGTTTGGTGGTACATGAGTATGGGATTTGTGAGCGTAGGATGGCGTGACGTAAGGATTAGATGCTATATTGTTGTTATGCAAATGGTTGGTAGGAAGAGTATTATGAAGAAGATTTGTTGTAGCATTATGTTGTACCCCAGATTGTTGGAAATTGGTGTTTGGTTTTGTTTTAGGCTTTTGTTGATTTGAGGTATGTTGATCAATAACTTGGCGAAATAGAGCAGTGAATGATGGTTTCTTTTGTGTGGGAATAACCCTAGGCTTGGTAACAGGCACTCTAGATGGTTGGGTAACCTGTTGTTGTTGCATGTTCTGGATTATAGCGGCCATATCCAAATTGGATGGTCCAGCTTGATCACTTTCTTGATCAACGAAGGACAAGGGATTAGTGCGTGTGTGATATATGTCTTCTAGGGTTGCTTGAGTGTCACTAATTTGATCCTTGTCCATATGGACTGCTCTATTAAGAGTGCCAATATTAGTATTGAGGAACTTCCAGAAATGTTCCATGTTCTCAAAAGTAACAGCTCCTTCCGGAGATATTTTAGGAGATGAGGATCCTTCCTCTCTAACAATTTCTCTTTGTTCATTTGCATCAACAAACTCTTCTTCTTGTTGGTCTAGGGTTCCTTCTTCCTGAATTGGGTCTTCAGGAAGGACATCTGGTTTATTTACTGGTTTTCCTAACCAATCTTCTTCTACTTCAGTCTGTTTTCCATTCCTGAGTCTAGTCATTATGTTTAAATTTAGATTTTAGCAAATATATATTATATATATTTGCAACAAATTTGGGAGGTATATATTTTAATTATATACCTACTATAATACTTAAAAGAAAATGTTTTGATTTTTTGTTATGATTTTGTTTTATTTTTTTATTTTTTTTGTTTTGTTTTTATGATTATAAAGACAACAAACAACACACTAAATGCAAGAAATAATAATAATAAAAGAATGGCTTAGTTTTCTATAAATAGTTTATAGATGTCATTGATAGGATCAAGTTCATCAAGAGTCATGAAATGCTCCTCTTCAAATTGGAAATGGTTTTTCAAGAATTTGACAAAGTGTGCTATGGTGATGTTATCTACTTCTGACTCTGACTTGTAAAAATAGAGCTCATGGCAATACTCTCGATATAACACAACTCTAGGAACTCTATTCCATCTCTTTCTATCCGTAAGAACGACCTCTTGATCCTCTATACGAGATAGAAATTTATGTACTACAACTGCATTGTCGAGGTATTCCTCAAAGGTGTACAACTCGGAAGACACAAGGGCTCTTTTATCTGCTAACCACCTATGGCAAGCTCTCTGAAGCTCATGATACAAGGTCACTTGATCAGGATCCAGGATTCTATCTAGGACAAACCTCTTGATTTGCCTAAGTTCGGTTGATCTAGACTCAATGATATTCAATCTCCTATTAAGTTCGTCCCATAAAGGTTGAACCCTATTTGTTTGAGGTACTCTAAGTACAGAAGTAATCTCTATAGCTGCTAATTGATTCTCAACATTAATGGTGACAACTCATCTTTTATTATAATCTACCATCTAAATATGATATGCAATCTTTGATTCTAAATGCATTTATGTTTTGTTTTTTTTTTGGATTGTTTTCAAAAGGTTTTTAGTTTTCACGTCGGGTTCACCAAAATGTATCGCTCCAAATTTTTTGCATCCTTACCTTCAGGCTATAGGATCCACGCCCGGAAGGGGGATGCGAGAAGGATGGGACAATACCTCGGACTGAGAGGCCCTTTGAAGGTCCCGCCTCTCGGGGGAGGGGTATAAGGGTGAATTTTTGATGGATGGTGGGTTCACCAGGAAACTTTTGAGTGGCAGTTTCCACGCCTAGGTTGATAGTAGGTTTGATGTGTTCATTTTGTGCTTTAATCATTCAATTCCTAGGTTTGGCCAAGATGAATCTAAACTATTCTATATGCCAATGCTGATTTTTATGGATACAGAAAACATGAATAAATGCTAAACACAGAGAATATGCTAAATAGGATAGAACATACCTGATTTCGGATGTCTGATGAAGATTCTGAGTCTTGTAGAAGTCCAAATCATCTCAAATCATACGTAATCATCTGAAATTGCACAGAATCATCTCAGATCTCAGTCGGTCATCTGAGATCAGACGAGATCATCGTCGATCTGACGAATTCGTCAGACGAATTCGTCAAAAACCTGCAATCACAGAAACAGATACAAAATACCAAAAATGCAATTGCAAAAGCAAGGGGAAATGATAGAAATAATAGTAAACTTGCCTAAATGATAAATCCAGATAGCAATTAAAAGGAAATGCATCAATTTGACAATTTATTTTGACTTTATCATGCATCTATACTAAATGAGGTGAACTCCAAGATGCATAAATATAATAACTAAGATAATGCATAAAGAAATGCAGAAAAACAATAAGGAAATGCAAACTTTGGGCTCTGATTGCCCCCAATCTGGACTACAGTCGAGATCACCTCCAATCGTACGAGATCATCGTCGATCTACGACAGGATCGTCCGAAATCGTCTGGAATCGCCTACGATGATCCAAGCTTGCTCCAGCTGAAGAACAATAAGATTCCTACAAGAAAACTTGAAATATGCAATGCAAACAAAAGTATGAAGGTGTTCTAAGGCACAAGGAACTAAATTTGTAGGGAAATCCATCGGCTAGGGGGTTCAGGGGGATAAACCGAGAAAATCCTAGTTTATATAGGATTAGGGAGAGGTTAGGAGGTTGGAGATCATCCCAATTTGGGAGATCTCCAATGGGGGAGACTCTAACTGCATAGACACGCTTTCTGCCCAAGTTAGAGAAGTTGTTGAAACAGAAGCTAATTATGAAAATTTGGTTTTGGGATGAAATCGTCTGGACGTTCTGTTCCAGACGAATTCGTCAGATCTGGGATGATTTCGTCTGATCTGCGACGATATCGTCCAACGGTCAAAACAAATCCTAAAAATGGCACGAAAAATGAGGAAAGCGGGTAACGGGCGGTTTGGGGTTAAAATTCAAATTTTTATCTTTTTACTAAGGTTTAACTGTGCCAATTTTAGGGTGCTACGGTTGTCATGAGACTTATATAATGGATTAGTGAATAATATCACTGAAATGAAGGAGGTGAAATGATATGAATGACATGCTATTTAGGGGATGCCCATTAGATTTTCATGAGGTTCAAACACTCTAGTTAGCTCATCAAAAGTTTTATACTAACCATGCAGGACTTTTTGACAAGGTATGAATCTGCTAGGACGACCAAGGTACTTCATATCCCTATGTGTGCAAGTGAGTTTATTCTTGTGAGATTCATAAGGATACCATCAGTGCCAAGCAGGCTGTCAACCAAACCTATACTGAGGATTACCCAATGAATGCCACCATCCTAGGTTTTGTACTAAGTATGACTAGACCACTAGGCAATCTAGGTTACAAAAGCTAGCTCATCCACATGCAAACATTGGTCTATACATACACCCAAAATCTAATATGGTTGACATATCGTCATGCGGGAGGCTATCGCCATTGAAGGATAGGCTATCCACCAAACCCGTAATGAGGATCACCTGATGGTTTTACAAATGCTGAGAGTTCCAGGTATTCAAGTTTGACTCTCTACTTTCTTGAATTTTATTGGGATACTTGCTCTCATATAAAGTGATAAGAATCACTATTTATTTTTCTCTTTTTAGTAATAATAATCATGTTTATTTTGAGTTTTTTATTTTTCTCTTGAGTAGGGGATTTGAACTTTGAGTGATGGGGATCACTTTTTCTTATGCTTTTTGATGTGTGCACTTTTTTATTTTTGTATTTTTGTACTTTGAATTTTTGCTTTTTTGGGGTTTGCAAATTTAGACTGTTGCAACTATATGAAAATGTGGGATTTTGATGACAAAAAAGGGGGAAAACCACTTATTGTTGTGGGGGGAATTGGGTAGGGGAAAACTTGTCCTTTTGCAAAATCTCAGCATTCTTGAACCATTCACATAGGGGGATGAGAAGGATGACCTTTTCACTTAAGGTAACCTAGACCACTTCATGGATTTTGTCTGTCTTTGTGCAAAACTTGGATTGTTAATGATTAATTGTGTTTGGGATATGATGTACACAAGGCATAATCTAAGCAAGATTCTACCTCCTAAAAATCATGCTAGCCTTCTACAAAATTTGAGTAGATACTGGATATCGTTGAGTTACCAAAAACCCTACTAACATTATAAAACAAATGGCTAAGTGAAGGGAATAGACACGCCTATGGAAATGTGACAAATGTGGGTGAAAATGATAATTTCAACATTGAACTATGAGTACTTTCACAACATTCATTTTGAGCGGTAAGTAATGTACTATCATGGTGCTAGACATGTATGAGCAAATCTAAAATTTAAAGTGCTAATGATGAATATGCCTAAATGCAAGTGATGATAAAATGGAATGGGATGCAATGTGATGTGATGCAATTTTTTTGAATTTTTGAAATTTTGATGATGTATTTTTTTGAATTTTTGATTGATATGTATATACATGCGACCAATGGGCTTATTTAGGAGCCATTGGGATGTTTGGGAGAGAACCAAAGGGCTTATGGATGCCTTTGGGGCTTTTAGGGTTGACCGAGATGATCATAGATAGTCTAGGAGCATTTTTATTTGACCTAGATGGTGAGAACCCACTAGGAGCCTTTTGGGTGACCGAGACGGGCAGTGGCACTTAAAAATTATCTACGACTACCAAGGGGTATTTTGTTGTAACCAAAGGGCTTATGGATGCCTTTGTGGATTTTAGGGTTGACCTAGATGATCGTAGATAGTCTAGGAGTATTTATATTTGACTTAGACGATGAAAAACTGCTAGGAGATTTTTGGGTGACCTAGATGGACAGCGATAATTAAAAAGTGTCTATGATTGCCTAGGGGAATTTGGTTGTGACCAAAGGGCTTATGGGTTCCTTTGGGGATTTTAGGGTTAACCTAGATGATCATAGATAGTGTATCGCTCCAAATTTTTCGCACCCCTACCTTCAGGCTATTGGATCCGCGCCCGAAAGGAGGATGGGAAAAGGATGGTGCGGTACCTCGGACGAGAGGACTTTACGAAGGTCCCGCCTCTCAAGGGAGGTGCATTTTGGTGATTTTTCGACGGATGGTGGGTTCACCAGGAAACATTTGACGGCAGTTTCCACGCCTAGGTTTTGGGAATGAGTTTTGATGAGTTCGTTTTATTTTTAAACATTCATCCTAGGTTTGGCCGAATGATTCTAACTTAAACTACATGAAAATGCAATTTAAATGCATACAAGAAATAGAAAGGAAAACAGAAACAGAGAATTTGCAGGAGGCCAATGAAGATTACCCGATCCGGAAGTCTCGATGGAGTTTCGAAGCTTGAAGCAGTCTGGATCGTCCGCAATTCAACAGAATCGCCTTCAATTTGATAAAATCGTCTAAACTGACAAGATCGTCTGCAATCTGACGAATTCGTCAGACGAATTCATCAGAGACCTGCAAAACAGCAAAAAGATGCGAAATACAAGAAATTCTATTTTGCAAACAAGGGCAAACTATATGAAACAGTAATATGAGTGTTGAACAATATACAAGAACAGAAGTAAATGCAAATCACTGTGTTTAGATAGCGTAATATGATCTTAATATGCAAACTAGACAAAATGGGTGAACTCCAAATGCAATATAGTATAAAAACTGAATAAACAATCTAATTTATAGCATAAAATGACAGAAAAAGAGATAGAAGAGCAAACTCGTGCAACCGATTGCCTCGATGTGTGTCGTAATGAAATCGTCTCGCATCAGTACGAGATCGTCCCGAATTTGACGAGATCGCCTCCGATCTTGACAGGTTCGTCGATTGCGATAGGTGCTGGCTCCGACTGAAAACCAATGGTGTACCTGCAATGAAATGACTATAGGACTAATGCAAAATATGAATTACGATGTTTTAGAGCATAAGGGTTCAATTTGCATAAAAATTCAGCCAGGGGTTGGGGAGGGAAAAGTCTTAGAGTTAAATAGGCATAGGATAGTTGTTGGGAGGTTGGAGATCATCCCAATTTGGGAGATCTCCAACGGGGGAAGGGTCCCAATGGCGCAGACACGCTTCTGCCCGGATTGGAGACCCGTTGGAACGGATTCCAACTATGCAAATTTAGTTTTGCGACGAAATCGTCTGGACGTTCTAGTCCAGACGAAATCGTCAAATCTGGGGCGATATCGTCTGATCGGAGACGATATCGTCAAACGGTCAAAACAACTGCTAAAAATGGCACGGAAAAGGAGGAAACGGGTTTCTCGACGGTTAATCGAGCGGTTTGGGAGGTTAAATTTGAATTTAAATTTATTTACTAAGGTGAATGTAATTATTCCAATTTTACTGCGCCAATTTTAGGGTGCTACATTTTGCCCCTCTTTAGCGAATTTTCCGAAGAAAATGCGTTAAAGATGAGTTCTTCTCGATCTACGAGAAAGCAAAAAATTATTCCCATTTTTAGGCGACGATTCTTGGTCGAATCGTACGACAGCTTACTATGGTGCTCCCTCCGTGTTTTTACCCAAATCGAACGTTTGATGTAAAAACACGAAAAAGCAAAAATTATTGTTGAATTATTTTGAATAAAATTAAGAAAATAGGGTAAAACCCTAATTCATTGTTACTGTTCATTTTACTATTTTTAGAGCTCTGGAGCAAAATGGTAGAGACAAGGCATAGATCCGCAGAGGTCCGCCGCGGTCTACGGTTAAGGGTTTAAACTTAGTTTAGATTGATTTAATTTGAATTTACATGCTTGGTAAATAGATTTTAAGATGAATTTTGAGCATCGCGGCCATTTTTGGCCATCGACGTCGTCCGGACGAAATCGTCCCTAGTTCGACGAAATCGTCTCAAGTTCGTCAATTTCGCCTAAGGGCGAAATCGGCGAAAAAGGGACGATTTCATCAATTAGAGACGATTTCGACACGCAAATCGAGACGATTTTGCTCAAATTTCGGACGATATCGGCCAATAGTGGGCGATATCATCAATTGCAAAATTTTGATCTTTAAGTTGCATTATTGATTGCTAAAATTGTTATTAATGATTGTTTGTTTTTTATGATTGCAGAGAGGATTACTAAAGAGCAGAGAGTGGAAATATGGAGGATTAAGAGATGACTTGGCCGCTCTGACACAGGCAGAGCGAGATCAGCTGGCACAGGTCGGCTTACTACATGTGGCAGAGATGCCACAAGTTTCTACCGACATGGGGCTACTGACGGCCCTAGCAAAGAGGTGGTACCCAAGCTCTTCATGCTTTCGGTTACCGACAGGGGAGATGACTCCCACACTAGAGGATGTATGGAGGATTCTTAGAATCCCCATACAAGGGAGGATGATCACACCTGCGGCCAATCAGGGCCATGCGATGGGACGACTCAGCGATGACCCGAGCTTCGCCCTGGAGAAGGGCGGAGTGAACATCGAGGCATCGCGCCGATGCCCGGGGCATCTACACCGACACGAGTTTTGGCCGGGGTGGTTTGTGGACTTCTGCTGTGCCACCAGAGCGGATGTAGGGTACCATGGATGCTGGCAGATGTGATCTACGACATGCGCGACCATGGCTACAGATTTTCTTGGGGCAGCTTTGTTCTATGCCGATTGTATAGGATCCTGCATGGGGTCGTATACAAGGGCGGCCGATGTCTGGTTATGACATCGCTCCTACAGGTTTGGTGCTGGGAGCACATTGCGGTGCGGAGGCCGGTAGGGCTTCCACTGACAGGGGTTGATGGGGAGAGGCCCCGAGTCTTCTACTGGTGGCTCGGAGAGGGGCACAACGACGGATCGACCCGCCGTGTCCGGAGACTACTGGATGACTTGGTCCTGGACCAGCATCACCTGGAGGCCATGGAGAGAGCATCCAGGGTGGCCAGAGGATGGACAGGAGCTGGCTCGCATCAGGCGAGTCTGCTGGCTACGGATGGAGAGGGGAGAGGTGGAGCTCCACCGCTATGACCGAGTTTTGCGACAGTTCGGTCTACAGCAGGGGATCCCATCTCTCAGGGATTATGAGTTTTCTCGGACTGTCCGGGATAACACCACAGTTAGCGGGGCTCCAGATATGCAACGATTCTGGAGTCAGGACATGGACGATGCCCCCATTCAGCCAATGGATGGGGACGACGTAGGGGTAGCCGATGGCTACGATGCCTGGTACGCAGGCATCCGCCCTCCTTGGATGACGAGGGCTCAGGGACCGATCCACGTAGTTGTGCGTCGGATAGGGAGGCGATGCCAGGCGGTGGTAGAGGCAGCCCAGGGTCACGGCAGAGGAGAGCAGAGGAGGCCACAGGCACAGGAGAGGCCACGGCAGAGGGAGAGGGAGAGGAGGGAGGCGAGACCCCCATCTCCACAGAGGCCACCATCGCCTGATAAGGGCAAGGGTGTGGACATTGGAGAGAGTAGCGAGATGGCTACTCTCTGGGCAGAGAGAGATCGTCTATGAGCTCAGGTGCAGACGTTACAGGATGCAGCTGCACAGCACCAGGCTGAGGTGTCGCAGCTACGAGACGAGAATGCTCGTCTCAGGGCACGAGGCGGAGGGGTAAGCACTCAGGAGCTGCTGCGGTCGGTTTCTCAGACCGCATTCTATCAGGCGCTATACTACCAAGCGGTGCTAGAGGGCCAGAGGGTACAGCTGCCACCTGCCATAGCAGATCCTATCAGGACAGGGTCGACGAGGAGCTCATCCCGATCGATGACGAGGACTCGCAGTACCACACATACTACGATGGGACCACCTCGTCCTCCGCAGGGCGGGGAGGAGATGAGGCCGAGAGCTCTAGAGGCTCTCGAGGCTAGAGGGCGGGATACTGCCACCGATATTGTATTATACTTGTATTGATAGAGGATTGAGTATGCCGAGGTACAGATTGTGGCATACCAATCTAGTTTTGATGATGTATATATACTCGTTGATATATATAGATGAGATATTTTTGATCATATGACTTGTCTTATGTGATGCTTATGATGCTTTTTATGTTTGATTGATTGATTGAGTTGATTGATGTAATGATTTTATTGATGAGTCATGTAATTATGTCGTTTTGGAAAAAATTATAACTTGGATGTCATGCTTTAAATATTTTAAATGAAATAATCTGATGTAACAAATTGATTGGTTGTAATGAAATGTGATAAAAAGAGATTTCTAACAATAATTTCAAAGGACATTGTCGCTATTATAGACCATTTCATGGAGTCGCCGCTCACCTCGGTCGTCAAGCTAGTCCCAGGATAGAAATATTGTTAAAAGAAAAGAGTGCTTAAGAGACTGTCTTAAGACTTTGTTGTGATGATGCAAATGATGATGATGATGATGGTTTGTTTTCAGATTTCCATGAAAATATTATGCATGAAATATTGTAAAATGATTTTTGCTAGGCATAAATTCCTAAGTGTGATAAAAATTGTTGAATAATTCCTTAAGAATTATACCATCATTGCAAAATGCAAAGGTTGACATAATGATATGAAATAATAAAAATGTGTTTGCTTTTGAAAAGCATAATTTGTGTAATAAAATGAAGTCATATGGTTTTTATGAATTTTGATAAATTGGGAAAAAATATTGTTACAATGGTTTGCGCTAGGCATAGAATATGTAGGTATAGACTTATACCATCATCGCGAAGATCAAAGAAATGATAGTTTTATTACATGATTGATTTTTTATGAACAGAAAAGATGAAAATGAGGACTTGCGCTAAGCATAAAATTCCAATTTTGGTTTTGGAATTATACCATCGTTACTAAAGTCGATAAGATATATATGATATGTTGTTAAATAATTGTACTTGATTATTCCAAACAAGTTGCAAAATAATATTTCAAAGTATTTTGAAGACAAAAATTAGATTTATAAGGAATCCCATGTGCATAAGTGAATTCATTGCCAATCTTGATTTATCATAATGATAGACAAAATCTCTCAAATACAAATGTGTGTGCAATTGTATGGTTCAGTTACTAGTTTTGAGCAAGATACTATGATACAAGTGATTTGAATAAACCAACTAAGTGTTCATTAACCATGATGTAGATGCATATAACCATACTAGGCTACTATGTAGATCGGATTATCAAGAGCTAGCTAATCCATAAGCAGACATAGGTCTGTACAAAAGAAGGTCGCTAATGTGATAGAAATATCGCCACGCTAGGAGTTACCCAAGGCCAAGCAAAGTTGGGCACAAACCAACTGTTATGGGGCTTACCTCACGCTTTCGAATAATTGAGAATTCCATGGATTCAAGCTCATTCACCCTTCTTTTCTTTTCAAAGGGTAGGGAAAGGGATTTTATTGCTTTTCTTGCTTTCTTTTGAACTTTGCTTATTTTTCTTTTGCTTGATAATGCTTGGAACATTGTTGTTGACATAACATTTTTCTTTTCTCTTTTTCTTGAATTTTTCTTTTCTTTTTCTTTTTCTTTTTCTAGGGATACTTGCTCAGATTAGTCTGAGAGCAAGGGATTTTTATTCGGGTAGGGGTGAGCTTGTCCTTTTGCCAATTCTCAAAGATTCTAGACCATGTGCATGATAGGATAGCAAGGGAAACTTTTCACTCAAGAAATCAGCTCTACTATGTAGCAAAACATGGAAATTACAAATATAATCATTTTATTGTGAAAAGATGTGCTTGGTTTAAGTAAATACCAAGATCAATTCTCTATGCTCAAACTTTATTTAATTGATTTTTGTGAACTTTGATATAAGAGAGATTAGTAATCATGCCGTATAAAATCAAGATATTTATTGTGTGAGTGTGCAAGTGAGGGATGCCAAATAAATGCTAGTTTTATCCAAAATAAGTTGAAACATATAATTGCAATAATTGTAAGAAAATAATGATTTTGAGAAAGTTTTGAGAATGTTGACTCTCTCTTTATTCTGTATATTGTTTTGGTTTCGAAAGAGTCAAGCATATAGTCTGTTTTTGGATTTTTATGTTGATTTTTGTTTTAAAGCAAAAGGAACTTTACAAAATAAATGCAATAAATATTTTTGAAGATTTTTGAAGATTTTATGAATGTTTTTGAGGTTTTTGAATAAATTGAAAGAAATACAAGATAATGATTTTGAACAAATATATACATGGATGAAATAATCAAATTTATGCATAATAACGTTTGAGATGTAAAATATTCATGGGTTCTTTAAGTTCTTTACCATCTAAGGTAGACAATTTATATGCTCCTGATTCAAATTTTGCAGTAATGATGTATGGTCCAAGCCAGTTGGGCTCAAATTTACCTTTCAGGTCTTTGGTTGCATTCGTATTCTTTTGATTTTCTTTTAGAACAAGATCGCCAATCTCAAAGGATCGATGACGAACTTTCTTATTATATGCTCTTTTAAGCTTGTTTTGGTATGCACGGAGATGCTCTAAAGCATTGATGCATTTTTCGTCTAGGAGTTCCAGCTGACTGAGTCTTCCAGCATGATATTCATCTCCTACTTCGGTGTCTTGAAGTAGCAGAGCCAAAGAAGGAACTTCTAATTCAAATGGAAAATTGCTTCGGCACCATATACCAAAACAAATGGTGAAGTGCCCGTGGGGGTTCGAACACTAGTTCGATAAGCCCACAGGGTTGGATATAATTGAATATGCCAATCACGACCAGTTTTATTGACTAGTCTTTTGAGAATTTTGATTAAAGTTTTGTTAGAAGCTTCTGCTTGACCATTACCCCGAGGATAATAGGGAGTAGACCAACGATGTTGAATCTTATATTTTTGACATAATTTTTTAACATCTTTATTTTTGAATGGAGTTCCATTGTCAGAGATGAGATTTGCAAGAATTCCGAACCTGCAGATGATTTGATTAAAAATGAATTTAGAGACCTGTGAACCAGTGCAGGAAGCTAAAGGCATAGCTTCAACCCACTTCGTGAAATACTCATTGGCGGTTATGATGAACTTATGTCCATCAGAAGACACAGGATTAATTTTACCAATAATATCCAAGCCCCATTTAGAAAAGGGCCAAGGAGAAGAAATAGCCTGCAGCTCTTGTGCAGGCGCATGGACAAGGTCAGCATGTTTTTGACACTTGTCGCAATGGCGCACATATTCATGTGCATCCGTTTCCATGGTAGGCCAAAAGTATCCTATCCGAAGGAGCTTTTTAGCAATGACGCTACCACTAAAGTGTCCTCCACAAGATCCATCGTGGGCTTCACTCAAAGCTGATTTAGACTCTTCTAAATTTAAACATCTTAATAGGATACCTTCAAAAGATCTCCTATATAAAGTATTGCCAATGATTACAAATCGACTTGCTCGTCGACGTAATAACCGACGTTGGTTGCGATTAGAATTAGCAGGGAAAGTCCCATTTTGGAGGAAATCAAATATGTCTGAGATACTGTAGTTCGGGAGTAGTTTCCTTGATTAGAAACACATCCAAAGGCTCTAAGCATGACTTATGTGAAGCGGGTTCCTGGAGTCGACGAATGATGATAGTAGCATATTCGTCGTCTAACTCCAAGGGCAAGAGAGATGCAGCGACGGCCATGGCGTCGACTGCACGGTTGCTAGTTCGAGGAATGGCTTCCAAGGTAACTTGATCAAACAAGGCCATTAGTTGTAAAACATAGGCCTTATATGGGCGAAGTTTATCATCTCTGGTCTGATAAACTTCATTAATTTGGTTTATAACCAATTGGGAATCCCCAAAACTAAGAGGTTTTTAATTTTAAGCGCTAAAGCAGCTCGTAATCCAAGGATTAGAGCTTCATACTCAGAAGTATTGTTGGTGCAAGCAAAGGTTAGTTTGAAGGACAGAGGAATAAGATGTTTTTGCGGAGATATTAAAATAATACCCGCACCAGCCCCACTCATGCATCGGGCTCCATCAAAGTATAAGGACCATTGTTCAACAAGGTCCGCCTCTAATTGAAGGCATTCATCAGAAACTCGATAATGAGGGGATGAGTAGACTCTAAGGGTGCAGAAGCTAATTGATCTTCTATGATTTGACCCTTAACAGACTTCTATCCTATGAAGGTGAGATCAAACTCACTTAGAGCAAGAACCCACTTGGTCGTGCGACCCGATAAATAAGGTCGACTCATGAGATATCTTAAAGGATCATATTTGGCAATGACATACGTTTTTGGCTAAGCATGTAATGTCGTAATTTTTGCGTAGCAAACACGATCGCTAGACATAACTTCTCTAACGTCGTATAGCGGGTTTCATAATCGATGAAGGTGCGGCTAATGTAATAATTAGCACGTTCTCATTTTTCATCATCAAGTCGAGCTAACATAGCTCCTAAGGCGTAATCGAAGCAAAATATATAGAAGAAATGGGCGATCAGATTTAGGCGGTGAAAGCACCGGAGGGTTAAGGAGATATTGCTTGAGAAGTTCAAAAGCTTCTCTACATTCTCGTGTCCCAATTAAAGGGGACGTCCTTCTTAAGGAGTTTAAGAAAGGGACCAGCTTTGTCCGCCAACTTATCAATGAAGCGATCGGATAGCTTGAAGTTTACCTTGTAAACTTCGTAATTCAGATATATTAGTGGGTGCGGGCATATCAGTGATAGCCGCAATTTTGAGAGGGTCAATTTCGATACCACGTAAAGAAACTAAAACCCCTAATAACTTGCCGGATTTAACTCCGAATATACATTTTGCTGGATTTAATCGAATGAGATATTCTCGTAATCGATTAAAAACTTTTCTTAAATCGTCTAAATGATGATCTTCAATAAGAGAGCGCGCTATAATATCATCTACATAATCATGTAGGATATCATGCATCATATCATGAAAGATGTAGGTCATAGCCCGTTGATAAGTTGCCCCGACATTCTTTAGGCCAAAGGGCATCACTTTCCAGAGCAAAAGGTACCCTAGGGGGTAATGAAGGTTGTTTTAGCCTGGTCTTCAGGAGCTATCCTGATCTGATTATAGCCGGAGAATCCGTCCATTAAGGACATCATCCCACTTTCGACAGTAAAATCAATAATTTGATCCATATTTGGAAGAGGAAAGTCGTCTTTAGGGCATGCAGCATTAATATCTCTGAAATCTGTGCAAACCCTAACTTTGGTGGCTTCTTTCTTGGTGACTGGAACTACATTGGAGATCCATTCAAAATAATCAATAGCTTGTATGAAGATAACATTCAGGAGTTTTTCTAACTCCCCTTTGACTAGCAGAGCCACTTTGGGATGCATTTTTCTAAGTTTTTGTTTAACAGGTTTAGCATCCGGATGGACCACTAGATGGTGCATGACTACGTAGGGTCTAGACCTGGCATATCTTCATATGTCCAAGCGAAGACATCTTCATACTCTTTAAGAAATGCAATGTATTGTTCTTGTTTTTCTTGACTTAGTTCTGCTCCAATGTTGATTATGTGAGGGTTGTCCTCAGTTCCAATATTAATTTTAATGACATTTTCTACCTCCATGTGTAGATCTCTTTCAAAATTAGGTGGGGCAGGTGAAACGCCCAACTCTTGTAACTCTTGTAAAGTTAATTTAGATAATTCGCTCTGAGGGTCAGTGGCCTCAAGTTGAGCTATGGTTGGTATAGAACCATCAAAATAAAACCCGTTGTACAACATCTCTTCAACAGAGACATCATGGAAGATATCTCCTTCCAACTCTTCATCGGGGTCAGCAATCATTTCAGGGTATGCTATGGATAGCATGTTGCATGAAAATGACGGATTTTTAAGAGGTAAATCAACATGTCTATCCAAATAGTCTTGATAGCATATGAGATGATCATCATCCTCAAAAGGAAAGGGTTGACCCTTACTAGGTAATAGGCCCACACCACATCGGGCAGTCCATGGTTCTACCTCGAAAGGTTCTTTCATGCCATTTTGGAAAGGTCCTAAGCCTTTCCCTTTATATCCCATTTTAAGCATCATGGGTTTAGCTTTAATATAATCGTTGGTAAAATAGCACCGAGCATATCCATCATGATGGGTTTTGATATTCTGAGGGATTCTTCCCTAGCCATATCCTTTGTACATGAAGGCGCAACTCCCGACTTGGTAAGTACTTCCCATAGGTTGTGGGAGGCCCAAAGTACGAGGAGATGGCGGCAATTGATTTAAAAGGTCCGAATCTTGCATGAAAGCATTCATTTTTTCTGATATTAAGGTTGTAGATAAATCTGGTAAAAGATCATCAGAAAGGGCATAAGATGTAGAAGGCTTATTACCTATGTCTTGAGATGTGGAAGGTATGATAGATGTGTCTGAAGGTTTTGAATTTATGGGATTAGAACTTGAAGAATTGGTTGTAGTTTTAAGAGCTTTTTGAAGTTCTACAATAATTTGTTTAGAAGGTGGTTGATCTATATGGGAAGATGAAGTTAATGGAGGAGGAATAGATGAAATGATGGGTTTATATTTCACAGTTTTAGATGAAGAAGAAGTAGGATATGTGGATGACAGAGCAGGGCAAAATTGCACTCCAACTGGTTCTGCCAATGCGCACATATCAAAGGTCTAGGGTCACCATGAATAGTGACCAACCGATTTTTAAACTCAAACTTAACACATTGGTGTAAAGTTGATGGGACTGCTTGCATGGCGTTAATCCAAGGGCGACCCAAAAGTATATTGTACGATGCTGGGCAATGTACAATAAACACAGTTGTCTCAAGGGTTCTAGGACCAACTTGCAATGGGAGGGTAATGACTCCACACGTTTCTTGTGTTTCGTCATTAAAGGCTTTGATAATCATATCGGTCTTCTTCATTTCATCACTTCTAAAACCAAATCGTTGGTAGAAGTCAAAGGTGCAGATGTTTAGAGATGAGCCATTATCAATCGAGACTCGTTTGATGACTACATCCCCAATTAAAGCCGTAATATACAAGGGATTATCCTTGTGTAAACCGTGTTGTGGGATATCTTTATCCCGAAAGTCAATACAATCAATCTCTCGCGTGATGATAGTATTGGCCATAGCTTCGGGTTGGATGTTTTGAGGTACCATCATCTGGCTCAAAGTAAGCATCAATTCATCCCTATGGGTGGGGGAGGATCTTAATAAATCTAAAAGGGAGATTCTGGCGGTGGTATTAGACAATTGCTCATTAATGCTGTAAGGGGGTTTAGTTTGAACAATAGGAGCATGATTTCCTTTATTAGGATTTTTCAGAACAAATGGAGCTGATCCATCATTCTGGTTTGGTTCTTGTTGGGGATTTTGAGCTTGTTGTCGAGTGACGACTCCGATGGTACCTACAATGTTATAGTGACGACGTTGAAACGGTCTCGGTTGAGAGTTTATGGCTTGTTCATAAGGAAGGACTTCATTAGAAGAAGGTCGAGTAGTGACTCTTCCGGGGAAATGGTTCTTCCGGAACATTAGCATCTGTGATAGGTTGAATAGGATCTGATTCGTTTTCAGAACTATTCGATTGAATGGTGTCTACTTCACTCTCACTATCTGACTCTATATCGCTAGAATCAAAGTTTGAAAATTATGTAAGGGCCTGGTTGTAACCAGGGATAAGGTTGTGTCGAATGTGTGAGAGTCCTGAACAGGTAATTGCCCGCTAATGGTTCCTACATATCGGGTAGGAGGGGGAACATTGTGATGTTCAATTTGATTGGCTACCTCTTTACCATGTCTTGGTAAAGGGTGTTGAAATATGTCTAAAGTTTGATTGGCATTCTCGATTTTGATTTTGGGGAACAATATTTTGGGTATTATTAGGAGGGTTTTGTTTAGGTTGGAAGGCTTGCACTTCCATTTCATTATTGTCAATCAAATCTTGTATTTTATGTTTCAATCTCTTACAAGCGTTGGTAGAATGTCCAGGACCTCTATGAAAATCACAGTGCAAATCAGCTCTATATCCGGGTATGCTTGGGTCAAGTTCCTGGATAGTCGGCGGTTGGATTAAACCTCTTTCAAGAAGTTGAGGTAAAATAGTTGATAAAGGTTGGTTTAATCTAGTGAACTCTCGAGGAGGCTTATCAGGAGGTTTCAAGATGAATTTTTTTGTTGTTTTTGTTGCATTGACATTAGCAACATTTCTGCTGTCAGTGACTCCATCACCGACAACCTATTTGTTTTTATATTGATTTCTAGATGTTTTCTCATCATCCTTCTTTCTAAGTTGGCCTCTCCTAATGAGGGCATCTTCTACTCTTCGAGCTAAGTCTATAGCTTGATCGAAGGTAGTCAAAGTAGTCGTTGATAGCTCATAAGAAAGTTGTTCTTGTAAATTGTTAATGAAAATGTCTAACATTTCCCTATAGGGTAGCACAAAGTGCAGTTTTCCTGTCAATTGTCTCCATCTTGCTAAGAAATCAGCAAAACATTCGTCTTTATCTTGTTTTAAATTGTATAGGTCTTTAATAGTTACATGCCTCTCGATGTAGGCACTAAATTGATGAACAAATGACTCAACTGTTTCTTCAAAGTTTCTTAAGGAATGAGTGGGCAATTGATAATACCACTCTAACGCCATTCCACCTAAACTTTTGGGGAACATTTTTAGTAATAGCAAGTCGTTATGCGATATGTCGTGACATGCTATCCTAAACATGCGAAGATGTTCTATGGGATCTTCGGTTCCTTTATAGATAGGCAGGACGGGCATGGGAAAATGTTTAGGGTATGGTTGAGCTACCACTATGGGATCCAATGGTTGGCTACAAATCTCTCGATAATTATACGAGGGACGGTAGGGATCTATCCGGTCCATACGTGAAGCCAATTGTTTCACCATAGCTTCCAAACTACTAGTTTGCCCCCCATATTGATTCGGTGGGGCATTGCCATAAGTGTTATGGGCGTAGGATGGAGGAACATGCAGATTAGATGCCATGTTACTATTGTGTAAAACATTGGTAGGAAAAATATTATGGAGGAGTTTTGAAGTTGGATTGTGTTGTATTGTAGATTGTTGAAAGTTTGTATTTGGCTTTGTTTTAGATTTTTGTCTATTTAAAGCATTTTGCTCAATAGTTTGGAGGAAGGAAGTAGTGAAGGGAATTTTCTTTTGTGCGGGAGTGATTTTAGGTTGAGTAACAAGTTGCTTAGGAGGTTGGGTGACCTGTTGTTTGGTCATGGCTTGGGCTATAGTGACCATATTCGCATTAGATGGTCCACCCTTATCACTTTCTTGATCAATGAAAGACAAGGGATTAGTTTGCATATCAAGCGCCCGTTCTAAGGCCGTTTGAGCATCACTAATTTCCCTTTATCAATACGGACTGCCACATTAAGGACGTCGATATGTTGATTAAGAAATTTTTGAAAATGTTCTGCGTTGTCAAAAGTGATGCCTCCATTTGGAGCTATTCTAGGGGACGAAGATTCTTTAACACTTCCTTCTTGTTCCTTATCTTCACCTAAGTCTTCATCTGATTGACCTAGAGTTTCACCTTCCGGATTTGTATCTCCAAGAAGGACATTTGGGTTTTCAGTTGTATTTTGTAGCCAATCTTCTCCTTCTCCTAAAATTTCTTTACCATTCCTAAGTTTAGTCATGGTGCTAAGTTTTGATTTCAGCAAATTATTAATTATATATATATATATATATATGCAACAAATTAAAAGGTATATATTTATATATACCTAATGCAATATTGTAAATGAAATGTTTAAGTTTTTTACTATGTTTTTTGATTTTTGATTTTGATTTTTAGTTTTTTCTTTGAAACAATATAATAAAGACAGCAAATGAAACAATAAATGCACACAATAATAATAAGGCTGAAAGTAGATGAACTAATCTTCTATGAATAATTTATGAATATCATTAATAGGTTCAAGTCGTTCAGGGGTCATGAAATGTTCTTCTTCAAATTGAAAGTTTTCTTTTAAGAATTTGATGAAAAGGGCTATGGTGATATTGTCTATCTCAGATGCTGGTTGATAAAAGTAAAGCTCATGGCAATACTCTCGATATAGCACAGCTCTAGGAACTCTACTCCATCTTTCCCTATCTGTGAGAACAACTTCTTGGTCCTCTACAAGGCCTAGGAATCAGTGTACAATGTCTGCATTCTCGAGGTATTCCTTGAAGCTGAACAACTCTAAAGATACTAAAGCTCTCCTATAGGCTAACCACCTATGGCAAGCTCTCTCAAGTTCATGATAGAACACTAATTGATGAGGATCCAGGATTCTATCCAAGACTAGCCTCTTAATCTGCTTAAGTTGTGTGGACCTAGATGAAATGATACTAAGTCTCCCGATAAGCTCGTCCCACAAGGATTGATTTCTACTTGCTTCAGTGACACTAAGGACAGAATTAACTTCTATGGCCGCTAATTGGTTTACTACGTTTATAGTAACTCGCTAACCTCTTTTTAGGAGCTACCATCTAAACATGATTTTGAACCTTAAATGTTTTAAAATGCATCTAAGTTTTAGTTGTTCTAATTTTTTTTTTTTTGTCTTTGTTTGTTTTTGTTCAAAAGGTTATGATGCATTCACGTCGGGTTCACCAAAATGTATCGCTCCAAATTTTTTGCACCCCTACCTTCAGGCTATTGGATCCGCGCCCGAAAGGAGGATGGGAAAAGGATGGTGCGGTACCTCAGACGAGAGGACTTTGCGAAGGTCCCGCCTCTCAAGGGAGGTGCATTTTGGTGATTTTTCGATGGATGGTGGGTTCACCAGGAAACATTTGACGGTAGTTTCCACGCCTAGGTTTTGGGAATGAGTTTTGATGAGTTCGTTTTATTTTTAAACATTCATCCTAGGTTTGGCCGAATGATTCTAACTTAAACTACATGAAAATGCAATTTAAATGCATACAACAAATGAAAGGAAAACAGAAACAGAGAATTTGCAGGAGGCCAATGAAGATTACCTGATCCGGAAGTCTCGATGGAGTTTCTGAAGCTTGAAGTAGTCTGGATCGTCTCGCAATTCAACATAATCGCCTTCAATTTGATAAAATCGTCTAAACTGACAGATCGTCATAATCCGACGAATTCGTCAGACGAATTCATCAGAGACCTGCAAAACAAGAAACAGATGCGAAATACAAGAAATTCTATTTTGCAAATAGGGGCAAACTATATGAAACAGTAATATGAGTGTTGAACAATATACAAGAACAGAAGTAAATGCAAATCACTGTGTTTAGATAGCAGAATATGATCTTAATATGCAAACTAGACAAAATGGGTGAACTCCAGATGCAATATAGTATAAAAACTGAATAAACAATCTAATTTATAGCATAAAATGACAGATAAAAGAGATAGAAGAGCAAACTCTAGGCACTGATTGCCTCGATGTGTGTTGCAGTCGAAATCGTCTCGCATCAGTACGAGATCGTCCCGAATTTGACGAGATCGCCTCCGATCTTGACAGGTTCGTCGACTGTGATAGGTGCCGGCTCCGACTGAAAACCAATGGTGTACCTGCAATGAAATGACTATAGGACTAATGCAAAATATGAATTACGATGTTTTAGAGCATAAGGGTTCAATTTGCATAAAAATTCAGCCAGGGGTTGGGGAGGGAAAAGTCTTAGAGTTAAATAGGCATAGGATAGTTGTTGGGAGGTTGGAGATCATCCCAATTTGGGAGATCTCCAACGGGGGAAGGGTCCCAACGGCGCAGACACGCTTCTGCCCGGATTGGAGACCCGTTGGAACGGATTCCAACTATGCAAATTTAGTTTTGCGACGAAATCGTCTGGACGTTCTAGTCCAGACTGAAATCGTCAAATGGGGCGATATCGTCCGATCGGAGACGATATCGTCAAACGGTCAAAACAACTCGCTAAAAATGGCACGAAAAAGGAGGAAACGGGTTTCTTGACTGTTAATCTGGCGGTTTGGGAGGTTAAATTTGAATTTAAATTTATTTACTAAGGTGAATGTAATTATTCCAATTTTACTGCGCCAATTTTAGGGTGCTACAGATAGTCTAGGAGCATTTTTATTTGACCTAGATGGTGAGAACTTGCTAGGAGCCTTTTGGGTGACCTAGACGGGTAGTGACACTTAAAAAGTGTCTACGACTACCTAGGGGCATTTGGCTATGACCAAAGGGCTTATGGGTGCCTTTGGGGCTTTTAGGGTTGACCTAGATGATCGTAGATAGTCTAGGAGCATTTTTATTTGACCTAGATGGTGAAAACCTGCTAGGAGCCTTTTGGGTGACCTAGACGGGTAGTGACACTTAAAAAGTGTCTACGACTACCTAGGGGCATTTGGTTGTGACCAAAGGGCTTATGGATGCCTTTGGGGCTTTTAGGGTTGACCTAGATAGATCATAGATAGTCTAGGAGCATTTTTATTTGACCTAGACGATGAAAACCCGCTAGGAGCCTTTTGGGTGACCTAGATGGGCGACGACACTTAAAAAGTGTCTACGACTACCTAGGGGTATTTGGCTATGACCAAAGGGCTTATGGATGCCTTTGGGGCTTTTAGGGTTGACCTAGATGATCGTAGATAGTCTAGGAGCATTTTTACTTGACCTAGATGGTGAAAACCCTCTAGGAGCCTTTTGGGTGACCTAGACGGGCGACGACACTTAAAAAGTGTCTACGACTGCCTAGGGGCATTTGGTTATGACCAAAGGGCTTATGGGTGCCTTTGGGGATTTTAGGGTTGACCTAGATGATCGTAGATAGTCTAGGAGCATTTTTATTTGACCTAGATGGTGAAAACCTGCTAGGAGCCTTTTGGGTGACCTAGATGGGCAGTGGCACTTAAAAAGTGTCTACGACTACCTAGGGGCATTTGGTTGTGACCAAAGGGCTTATGGGTGCCTTTGGGGCTTTTAGGGTTGACCTAGATGATCGTAGATAGTCTAGGAGCATTTTTACTTGACCTAGATGGTGAAAACCCGCTAGGAGCCTTTTGGTGGTGCTCTCTAAGCATGAAATGATCGCAAGTGAAGGATGTTCAAGGGTTCAGGATCCTTGACACCTTCAAGGGAGGCTAGGCGATAAGTTCTAGGTCCAATTTGACTAGTGATGACAAAGGGACCTAACCAGTTTATCATAAATTTATCCTGTAGGTGGGGCGGCAAGCTAGAGTTCTATTGGTTCTCCTTTAGGATGAGATCACCAACCTGAAAGTCTCTGAGATGGACTTTCATATTGTAGGCTCTTTTGAGCTGCTCTTGATACACACGTAGATGCTCAAGAGCATTAATGCGATGTTCATCCAACAACGTAAGTTGATCTAGGTGAGCTTGTCATGCAGTATCATCATCGATAAACTCCTGCATGGATATGCGTAGTGATGGGATTTCTAGCTCTAGAGGCATGACTGCCTCAGCACCATACACTAGTGAAAATGGGGTTGCCCTAGTGGGCGTACGAATGCTAGTGCGGTAAGCCCATAGGGCAAGCGGCATTTGCATGTGCCAATTGGTATGATTCTCTTTGACTATTTTCTTCAATATGGCAATTAATGTCTTGTTTGATGCTTCTGCTTGCCCATTTGCTTGCGGATAATAGGGTGTCGAAAAGCTATGCTGGATATTATATTTTGCTGTCAAAGCATGCACATATTTATTCTTGAATGATGTCCCATTATCCAAAATGATCTTGGATGGAATACCAAAATGACAAATGATATTATGCAATATGAACTCCGCTATGCGGGGTCCTGTCATAGTGGTAAGGGGGATTGCTTCCACCCACTTTGTGAAATACTCGGTAGCCATAATGATAAATGTGTGATGGCCCGAGGATGCCAGGGAGATTTTCTTAATTAAATCCAATCCCCATTGTGAAAATGGCCAAGCCGATTGGATCGGTTGTAAGGCCTGAGAAGGTACATGTGTCAAGTTAGCATGGTGTTGACATTTCATGCACTTCCTCACATATGCGCAACAATCTCGCTCTAAAGTTGGCCAATAATAGCCCATGCGAAGAATGCACTTTGTGATGGCCATGCCACTAAAATGGCCACCACAAGTACCATCATGTGCTTGGGCCATTGCCCAAGTCGATTCTTGATACTCTAAGCAACGAAGGAGGATTCCTTCATAGCTTCGACGGTATAAGATGTCTCCTAACAAGACAAATTTTGTTGCCTTCCATTTAAATGTCCTTTTGGCAGCGTGCGATAATCCAGGGGGGAGATTACCAAGCTTTAGGTACTCTCTAATTTGTGTGGACCAGTCCTGCTATGTGGAAGCCTCGATTGCATGAATTGCCTATCCCTCATGAAGTTCATCCCGAGAAAATGCTGATTGGGAAAGAACTTGTAAGAATAGCATTGTGCTACTATCAAAAGGGGTTTGGGGGAACAAAGTCCCCCAAGCGGCATGATTCAAGTGCTCATGAATGTGTGAGAATCTCTCTTGATGAGGTTCTATTTGAATCAAGTGGACTTCTGGCATGGCTTGAGTGCTCTCATGCTCAACCGCTGATTGCGATAGCATCTTGACTTGAATGGTTGTCATCTCGTCTATGGGGTCTTGCGGGATCAAGGACCCTAAGGAGGCCATTGTATCTACAAAATGATTAGACGATCGAGGGAGTGCCTCGATGTCATACCATTCAAAATTTTCTAGGAGTTTATCCACAAGGGCTTTGTAGGCTTGCAAAACTGGGCACTTGCACTGGTAAATTCCCTTGACCTAGTTCACTATAAGCAAGGAGTCGCCAAAGATATTGAGTTTGTTTATTTTCATGGTGATAGCCATTTGAAGACCTATGAGCAAGGCTTCGTACTCGACATTGTTATTGGTACACGGGAAATCGATTTTAAATGATAGGGGTATGGGAGCCCCATGCGGTGTGAAAAACATGATCCCTGTGCCACCCCCTTGCTCGCATTTGGAGCCATCGAAGAAAAGAGTCATATCTGCTTGTGACTCAGGCTCATCAGAATCGGGCGATTCTGATATTTGGAAGACTCCATCATCGGGAAGCTCCATGCTAAGAGGCTGATCATCCTGGAGAGGAGCCTCTACAAGTTGATCAGCAATGACCTGGCCCTTGATCGACTTTTGTCCTATGAATTCCAGGTCGAATTCTATCAACAACATGATCCATTTTGTCATGCGACTACTATGATAAGTATGACTCATCATGTATCACAATGGATTCTCTTTAGATACAACATACGTAGTGTGGCTGAGCATATAGTGTCATAGCTTCTTGGTAGCAAAAACCACCGCTAGACATAACTTTTCAACGTATGCATACTTGATCTCATAGCTCACCAGGGTGCGACTGAGATAGTATGTGGCCTGTTCCTTGTGCAATTCATTGTTTTGGGCTAACATGGCACCCAATGCAGTCTCAGTAGCTGAGATATATAATCGGAATGGCACCCCTGGTCTAGGTGGAGCTAACACTGGTGGTGAAGCCAGGTATTGTTTAATTGCATCAAAGGCATCCTGACACTCATCATCCCAGTGGAATGTGACCCCCTTGTGCAAGAGTTTGTTCATGGGTCGACACTTGTCCGACAATTGTGCTATGAAGCATTTGATGGATGCAATCCTCCCCTGCAAGCTACGAAGTTGCTTGATGGTAGTCGGGGGAGGCATTTCAAGGATTGCCTTGACCTTGTTAGGGTCCACTTTGATGCCTCATTTGGAAACTATAAATCCCAAGAGCTTTCCAGATGTGATGCCAAAGATGCACTTCTTGGGGTTCAGTCTCACATTATGTTCAATAAGGTGATCGAGGACTTTGCACAAGACATCTAGGTGCTCATGACATAATAAATATTTAGCTAATAAGTCATCCATGTAATCTTCCAAAATTTTGTGCATGTAGTCATGGAATATATATGTCATGGCATGCTGGTAGGTGGCACTGGACATTTTTAAGGCCAAAGGGCATGACCTTGTAACAAAATGTTCCCCAGGGCATTGTGAATGCCGTTTTGAGCTGGTCTTCAGGGTTGATACGAATCTGATTATACCCAGAGAAGCCATCCATAAGGGAGAGCATTTCATGTCCTACGGTGGCATCTACCAGGGCATCGATGCTTGGCAAAGGAAAATCATCCTTAGGACTCGCTTTGTTTAGGTCTCAAAAATCAGTGCAAATGTGAATCCTCCCATCAGGCTTCTTGATGGGGACCATGTTGGACAACCATGGTGGATAGTCTACAGAAATGACAAACTTGGCATCCAACAGTTTTTGTAGCTCATATTTGACCATCAAGGCCACTTATTGGGTGCATCTTTCTCAACTTTTGCTTGATAGGCTTGGCTTTGGGGTCAAGCGTTAGATTGTGGGTGACCAGATTTGGGTCTAGTCCTGGCATGTCTTTGTAAGACCATGCAAAAGTTACCTTCTTCTTTGTGAGAAGGGCTATGTAATCGGCTTGCTCTTCGGGGGATAGGCTTTCCCCTAGCTTGATACATTATGGGTTTTCAGGATCTGAGCCGATATCTTTGTCAACCGTAGGCTCGATTGACATATGCGACCCCTCTTCCAACTGGTGGGGAGTGGGGATCAAATGGATGTCATCAGCTGGATTTAAATCCTTGATGGGAACCTCGGGTTCCTCCTCAGCATGGAAGACATCATGAGTTGGGCCAGTGGAGAAATGGAACAATCCACCGCAAGCCCAATACTCAGAGGGTGATGGGGGTGAATCAACGTGATCCCAGTCAATAGCATCTAGATCTAGATGGCATGGCTTGGAAGGATCGACTGGGTTGTGAAGTGGTGTGGTCAAATAAATGGAGATCATATTGATGGAATGTGTCTGCTCTCCAGGACCATGGGCATGTGACTATATATTGATATCATCTCCCACCCCTAGATGTGGTTCTGGGGGAATGGGGATCACCGGATCCTATCTGGGGATAGACTGTAGGATGGGATCAGTAGGCTCAAGGAGCTCCATGTGTGTGGGTGGGTCAGGGAAGACCTCATGGTGAATCTGGCCTAAATTGATAGGCCTTGCCCTCAAGCATGGGCCAACGTGCAACTGATGATAGACTTCTTCTATGTCGATGGGCTCATGACGATGATGCAAGTAATGAGGACCAAGGTATGCCCTCTCTGTTTCATCCTCATAGTCACTATCGTATATGGGAATCTCATTGTTGCCTCTTGGGATCGGGCGATCAGGCAAGTGTGGTCCCATATATGCTCATTCCTCATAATTATTGTCATGGATGAGGACTTCTTCATTCTCACCTCGTAACACCTCAGGCTCACGAGGATCCAACTGCTCAAGTAAATTAATTGCTCCCTCCCCAGGAGGTCTAGCTTCCTATGGGTGAACCGACTCTTCAGGAGGAAGGAGCTACCACCAAATAGGATCAGGGAAAGGGAATAGATGTATGAGGCCTTCCTGTTGGTCATTAATGGGAACAATTTGTGAATGATCACTATCCGACTCAAAAGGGTCATATGGTGCCACCTCGTAACCCGACTCATCATCTGAGGTCCATTCATATGAGGTGCCTTGATCTGATTCATCACAAACATGGGGACAACCTTCATGAACCTTCCCCTCTCTCAAAATGTGGAAGAATGTCACTAGGGATCATGGGGTTCCCATCTAGCAGTGGGAAGTAGTCCCCTAGGGAGTAGACTATATTGGGATTGGCATAAGGGTCTTGGGCCAACCCATCCTCGTAGCCTATATTCAAGCGATTTAGGCCATCCATGAGGACATCTAGAGGCAAGGGATTGTTGCATCCCACTCCCAACTTGTCATAGGGCATTTGATACTATGGTTGATAAGGGATTCTTGTGCCCTGCTCATACCGGCCTAACCCATAACCATGCCAGTTGCATAGGTCAAGATACTTCAGGGTGAAGTTAGGGTTAGACAAGTAGTTAATGTCTTCTCCAAAAGGCTCCTCATCCTCCTCCTACTATTGGTAAGGTTCGATGCCATAGTCAAGGCCCCCATAGATAAAATTCATTTGATTAGGGGGAATACCAAGAGGCACGATAGTGCCTATGGGAAGACGAGGTCTACCCATGTCTCGCACCGACTCTATAGCAGGAGTAGTGGTGATATTCCTAACCATGTATTCTCCCAATCTGGTAGAAGCTAGGTGCACTATAACATAGGGCTATGGATAGAAGAGGGATGAGAGTGAGACTTGATCTGGCTCATCGTTTGCCTCATGTGGTGTCTCTTCATCATCCAGGCTAGGTATCTCCTCTATAGAGATAGTGGATATGGTCGGTTGGACCTCATCAATGGGCCGCTTCTCTAGGTTCCTAGGCAAAGGATCCACTGGTGTACTAGGCATCCGAGGTGGAGCCGATGATGAGGATGGCATGGTATTCGGTAGCGGCGGGGTCAAACCTCGGCTGGATTTATTCGGCTAAAAATCTAGATGTGTCGATGGCAAGGTCGACTCGGGTAACTATTGCACCATGTTGCAGTACTTGAAGGGCTCTAGGTCCATGGGGATGACATGAACTTGCCCTTCATGAGTGTACTTGAGGCACTGGTGAGCGATGGAAGGGACACACTTCATGTCCCTGATCCATGGTCTTCCTAACAAGATATTGTATGCCATCTCACCCTCCAGGATGTGGCACATTATAGAGATGATATTTTCTCCTACTTGAATAGGTAGGATAATTGTACCAACCATTGAGCATATGGCATCATTGAATGCTCGAAGGGTGTAGGTAGATGTAACAATGTGGGATGTTGGGAGCTTCAGGTGCTTGAGAGTTGTTGTAGTTATGATGTTGCTTGAAGACCCAGTGTCTATCAACACTCTCTTATAAGGTGTTCCATTCACACATGCGATGATGTGCAAAGGGGGATCCACCATATCATGTGGAACCAGTTTAAGTTCATCTTCTCGAAAGGTAATCACCGGTTCCATGCATTGCTGCACATGCCCCACAAAGTTGTTGAAGGAGTTAGACTCTTGGGGCTGAAGCTCAATTGCCTTAAGGATCTCCATCAAGGCTTCTCTATGAGGTTGTGATTGTTGGATGAGCTCATAGATGGAGAGTCAGGTAGATGTTGTTCTTAAGCTCTGAGTGAGCTTACTCTTAATGGTGACTACAGGCCTAGGTGGGAGGCTTGATCCCGGGAGGTGGTATAGGCTATGATGTCGAAGGGACATCACTCTGAGCCATAGGTGGTGTGGCTGGACTTGGATACCACCTATTTCTTGTCACAATACTGACCATGCCAACATACCCTTGCTTAGGAGGGGCATGGTGAACCTCATTCACCTAGGGCACTGGTTTGGCCTGCTCCACGTGGGTAGGCAAGGGGTCCTTGAAGACCTCCATCTATTGGTTGTTTGGTGTGATAGGGTTATCTACCTAGAGGGCATTCCTATCAATTAGGTCTTGCACCAAGTGTTTGAATTTATAGCACATTTGCACATCATGCCCATTTTGCCTATGAAACTTGCAATATAGGTCTTCTCTGTATCCTTTGGGCTTCGGTGCATTTGGGTCGATAGGTCGACTGTCAGGTAGATGGATCGCATTGGCCGCCAAGAGGTGATCAAACAATGAGTCCATAGATTCTGCAATGGGCATGAATTGTCGCTTGGGGTGATGCTGTTGATTTTGCCCTTGACCATTCTGGTTATCCTTGGCATAGTTCCCAGGGGTGGCCTGATAATTAGGCTTTTGAGGTGGTGTGGCTTGCGCTGGCCTCGAGACACTAATTGCAACCTGATTTACTACTGCTGACTTTGGTTGAGCTGGGGTGTTTTTAGCATTCTTGTTCCATTCCTTCTTGCGAGGCTTTGCAATCTCGCCCTCTTGAATCTTGATTTCTTCAATGATCCTAGCCTATGCTAAGGCATCTTCAAGAGTAGGGTATTGCTGCAACTACAACAACAAGGAGATTGGCTTCAAGAAACTTTTGGAGAACATCTGAGTCAACTCCGACATGGGGAGAAGATAAGGTAGCTTGGCGAGTAGGGTTCACCATCTATTGCCATAATTTTTTATTGACTCATCGTCATACTATTTCAACCCAGCTACATCGGCCAACATTGCCTTCCTCTTGGTATTGAAGGCAAAGCACTCTAGGAAAGCATCCACAAGTTGGTCCAGAGTGTGGATGCTATGCTTAGGGAGTTGGTAAAACCACTCGAAGGTGGGGCCAGTGAGGGTAGTCACAAATATCCTCAAAAGCAAAGCATCATCATCATGAATGTCGAAGCATTGACCTAAGAACCTAGTGACATGCTCCTACGCATCCTCTTCTCCCTTGAAGGTGGCCAATTGAGGTAACTTAAATTGTTCTAGATAGGGAGGCACAGGTACTGAAGGATGGATGGGTTGACTATGCAACTGGCGCATAGTGGGCTTTTGAGATCCTGACCCAGAGGTCTTGTTCTCAACTGACTCCAAGCATTCTAGCAATGCTTTATACGGGCCTGAGGACTTAATCTCCTCATCCTTGTTCACATCTTGTGGTGGAGGTCTAGGGTCCTCCAACCTATTGCGGGGTGGTGGTAAATCACCCCCTACCTTGGTAAGGCATCTCCACATACTCTATCTCTAGCTCATGCTCAGTATAGGCCCCGTAAGGCATCTCTCGAGCCGGTCTATAAATGGGAGTATCCACCCATGGTGGGTGCCCTATGTTTGGCCTGGGAGGCATCTCCCGATCTAGCCTAGGAGGTCATGGAGGTAACATTGGATAAGGTCTTGGGGACCTATCTCGAATGAGCATGGGTTGCCTCGGATGGACTTCCTACCTATGTGTCTTAGGGGTAGGGACCCTCTCTCGTAAAGTCTTCTGGAATAGCTCGTTGGTCTGCCATTCAATCCTTTCTTTCTCAAGCTGGTGCAAGTGGTCTAATTGCTCTTTGTCTCACCGAAGCTGCTTGAACTGAGCTTGGCATTCTATATATCTTGCGACCGCTTGCCTAATTTGATCCATAGTGCGAGGCCTAGGGGGCCTAGGCATCTCACCCTAGGGCCGACCTCATTCAAGATACTCTGTGGTCTCCATAGGGTGCTTGCCTCTTTCGAGGTTCACCGCATTGACTTGAGGTTCAGGCTGGAACATATGTTCATTATACTCAGCTGGCATAGAGGCACATCGGGCATGCATGAAATATTGTTCCTAAGGAAAATCTGGGATCTCCTCATGTCTTCCCTCCTAAACGAGGAAAGGTAGGGCAGAATTGGCTCACCCCGATCGACGAGTGTCATTCCCATCGGGCTGCATGAGCTGTTGTATCCTATCAAGGTGACGCGGAGGTAAAGTCATGTCGACTTGCTCTAGCCAGTGTGTGAAGTCATACTCCTACCTATGCTTAGGTGTGTCAGCCCTGATGGGTACGCGGATGCATGGCACCACTCTATCTATTAGCGCCTCGGTGCACAGTTGCCTTTCACCAAGGAAGGCCTATGAAATATCTACATACCGGGAACACTCTCCCAAGTAATGCTCATCATCCCTCGGGGTGTCCTGGAGAGGATCCCTTTAGAGATGAGGCTCATGCCCTACTGTCTTGGGGCTAGGTGGAGTAGAAGCTCACCAGGGAGGTATAACCAAGTCCCTAGGGCTATATCGGAGATGATTCGTGTCTCCTAATCCACTCTCCATAGCTTCCACCCATGTTTGGGCTTGGCTATGGGTGCGCACCATCGTGCTCCTCTATCAATACCTCAAGTGATTATCTTCTTTACAAATTTTAATGAAATAACAAACAGAAAAGGAAACACTCAATAGACAGATGATTATCTCTTTTAAGTTTTAGATGTGAGTCCCTAAACTATTTTGTGTGTTTCAGATGTGTTGTTTGCAAAGGATGACCTTGTGTCACGTGTTTGAAATATTGTTGGATGATGCACTCAAATGTTTAATTGGCTTTCACCTATATACTCATAGCTCGACAACCTGGCTATGAACTCCAGGTTGCGTTATCCCACCTATAATGTGTGGTGATGAGGTCCACACATGGCCAGGGAGCACAGGTCCTACCAGTTCCTCACCCAGTTCACTCGTAGTCTGCGATACACCTCCCCGAAGGGTGATGCGTGCTATAACCCATGGGCTATGATGGATCTTGGAACCGGCCTTGGCAAGATGGATTGGGTTCATGGGATTTGAGCCAAGTGGATGGAGATGAAACCCACCATCACTTGCGCTCTACTAGTGGATGGTAATGAAGTCCACCTCACTAGCGTTTACATGAATCGTGGTGTGTGTGGTTCTTTATTATCCAAGAAAGTAAGCAAAGAAGCAATCAATGATCATTCACTAAATGCATGCAAATAAGTGTGTTTTACTTTCATAAAGTTAGGATAAAGAACCTACAAATGTAACTTATGAATGCAAATCCTAAATGCTAGCTTACCCATTGGGTAAGCCACAAGCAATCAAGCCACAAAGATGCATTGCTACTTCAAATTTCTTTTGGTTTTTCTTCTTCATTTTGCTATGTGATGTTATAAGAAAAGAAAAAATGTAACTTTTAACCTTTCTATGCAAGAAAATGAAGCAAGAAAACTAATTTTTGATAGTCTCTAAAAATGTAGCAGAAAAACAGAGGGTTTAGGCACTTACTTTATCCATTTTGAGACCTCCAAATTCTGAATTTTTGAGCAGAAACTTCTCTAGTTCTTCAACGCTCCAGGGTGGGATGATTAGAAGCCTCACCACCATCCCAGGGTGGGATGGTGAAGCCACCATCCTAGGGTGTGCCAGATAAAGGCTCTGCCACCGTTCCAGGGTGGGGAGGGGAGCACCTACAACACAAAAAGGGCAAAAATGGCAGAAATGAAGTCAAATTTTCACCCAAAGCATAAGGGACAAGGGTCCCACCATGATCACCACTGAATTAGGGAAAAGTGGTGCACCTAATTATGAGAAAAAATATATGTATCTATCCTATCTCGCTTATGAGCATCAAACGGAAGCATGCATATGAAAATGAAGCAAAACCAAACAATAAGGAATGAAATGAAACGAGTCTCTTATTTATTAATTTGGTGGATCAGATCCAAGGTTACATAGTAGTCCCCTTGAGGGCTCAAAGGTGATACAATTTTTACAAATTTTGGGGTGCCCAAGGATCAAATCCTCCAAGAAATTTGGGTGCACATCCAGTGCCTTTCCTCGTACCCACAATCGAGGTGGGCGGGCCAATGCCACCGCTGCTTGTATATTCAATATCTGATGTCTGATATTCCTTCCCAATGCCTCTCAAGAACCTGCACCTACACACAAGGAAGCAAAAGGGGTCAAATAGCAAGGGTGTGTGGAGGGAAACATGCAATCCCCACAGGCACAAAATGGCACATATATTAAAAATATATCAAATCAACTCATAATGCTATGAAAATTTATGGGGATGTTTAATAAGAGGTTTTTAGGGGATATCACCAAAAATATATCAGAAATTGCATCCGTGGACCCCTCGATTTTGCGTCGCCCGCCTGCAACCTACGAAGACCAAGACAAGCAAATCCCGCACCTAGACATGTCCAAAACATATGAAATTTGGGAATAATGCATAAATAATCATTTTAAGACAACCCATATGGTTATATTTCCAAAATGAGGTGCATATCCACCTGCATGCAACTGGGGTGCCCGGATGGGCCCTACGAACCTGCAAAACCTTAAAAATGCAATATCTCGGCCAATTTAACTCCAAATTGCATGAAATTTAAACCACAAAATAATATGATAGTCTAGAATAATATAATTAAAAAATAGTAATAAAATTGTGCAAGTATTTGTCCTCATCCCGGGGGACGGTGGTGACTGCAACTAATTGGGGGGCACCCTGGGAGGGGATACCCACCAATTATGCACACTTTTTGCTACCAATACCACTGGGGAATGATCCTAAATACTATAAGGGGTGTTTTCATCGAATTTGGTGAATAAATTCACCCGGATGGAAAAGTTATGCTCAAAGGACCCTCTTGAAGTCACCCGGTAACCTCCTTCGCAAAAGAGAGATTTCGAGGGCAAGAAGGCACAATAAAGTGAGGGGAAATCTCGGAAGCACTCCATTGCATATCCTAGAACTCCTATCTATGTTTTTGTGTGGATATTGAATCCATTTTATAGCCCAAAGGGGCTCATGTGCAAAAAGGCATGCGAGGGCATGCATGGCAGGAGGTGCCACTTGTCAAACGGGAGGCATGCAATGGATGTGGAAGAGAATCTCCAATTTGGGCCTCCATTAAGAAGTGTGTCATAAGGATTCAGTGCCCTCTGACCCGCATGCTTCATTTGGTGGGGTAAATGGCAGTTTTTGGGTGCCATTTGTCCCAGATTTGACTTTTTTTGGGTCAAACTTGCTCACCGTCCCACCCTGGGATGATGGCTCACCACCATCCCAGGGTGGGATGATGGGAATATGCCACCATCCCAGGGTGGGACGGTGGTGAATTTTGGGCCAAAACCTCCAAAAATTAGGCCAAAAGCCTCCAAAACCTCTTTCGGAGTGGCTAGAACCACTGTGAGCCTTCTAAGGGCTGCCCAAGGGGCCATATGATGTCAATTTGATCATTGTTTGTGGATGCTTAATCGGGTTTACCATATTTTAGTGTCTACAATAATTCATAGTAGTACCTTAGTTCAATAGAAATCAAATAGCGAAGAGGAAGTAGAAGCACAATCGATCAATGCAAAAAGGGCACTCCACGACATAAGAACAAGAGAGACTGAAACGAAAGGGAAAACTTTGAAAATGTGAATGGAAGAAAAGAGTTCAAAAAATATCATTCCCATGGGGTGGTCCAGCCATAATGGCCTTCTTATGGATTAAAATAGTAACTATTTAGTGTATCCATGGTGATATTTGGGTTCCATATTGATCTTGAATGAATTCCATCAAATTTGACTTTTTTTGGTGGGTTTTGGACCCTTTTTTGGTACCTTTTGGAGAGGAAAGGAAGGAAAAATATCATTCCCATGGAGTGGTATGGCTATGATAGCCTTATTAGGGAGTGAATTAATATCCTTTCATGACCTCCATGGTGGTTTATTTTTCTTGCTGATGTAGGCGAAAGCTTGACCAAAATTGAGCTATTCTGGTGGGTTTTTGGACCCTTTTTGGTGCATTTTAAGTTGTTTTGATTTAAAAATTCTGTGTTCATCCTAGGGTGGGGTGAATGCAAATTTGGTATTCATACCAGGGTGGGACAATTTACCAAAAGTGCATTCACCCCACCCTAGAATGAATGTGACCGCGACAAGCCTATATAAACCCCAAATGTAAGTTTTGGGCTCATTATTGCATGTTTTCTTTTACGATTCGAGAGGTGAGGAGGAGGAGAGCAATTTTACATAGTGAAGCACTGTCGAAATTGTCCCACAATAACCATGAGTCATTAATTTGAGGCATCCAATAGAGGACCCAATGCTAGGAGGGTATGTACTAACTCTATTACCACGTTATCCTTGCTTTAAAAGTGCAAATTTTGTTTTTTAGGCATATCACATTACATAATAGGTAATTAAACCTAATTTAGATGGAATATACCATATTTTATGTTTTATTTATGTTTTTGTGCAATTATATTGCTTTTGTATATTAGTTTTGCATTGTTTTTGGGTTGTTTTGAGGCCATCTTGAAGCATGGTAAATGCCTGCTTATTGTTTTACTTATCTTTTCTAGGTGGTGAAGAGTCGGTACCAAAAAATGAATCTCTTTGAGACCACTCAAGATGCCTTGATAGAGATTTACGGGGAATGGCTTGATGCCCTGGGTCTCAAGTAGGTTAAATGGTTGGAGCCTGTGATAGGTGACTGTTCCTACTTGAATACCCTTATTAGCTTATGGGACCCGTGCACCAACACCTTCCACATACCGACGAGGGAGATGATGGTGATGTTGGAGAACATCTACCAAATTCTATGAATTTTGATAGAGGGGTGACTGATCCATAATATGCACCATGACCTACGAGGTGCAATGCTGATGAGGTAATTTGGTGAGGATGCGGATGTGGTAGAGGTAGACTACCAAAATAGAGGGATATTGATGGATATCTGATATGAGGAGGGGGTATTGAAGGTGAGGCATGCACTACTGATGACCCTCATCTTCAATATGCTTCTCCTCGATTCCTTAAGAGCCAGGTTTCCATGGAACTTGTTGGAACTAGTGTACGCATTAGTAGGGTGTACTACAGAGGAGCCACTGGTGATAGCTTGGGGACTACACTATTGGCACAACTCTATAATGAGCTATACAAGATCCACTATCGTAAGTGAAAGGGCATAGGTTGTAGATTTTTATTACAGTGCTGGGGATGGTAGAACATAGTCGTAGAGTGACCATAGGGGTTACCATGGATGGCCCAACATGGCTAGTAGACAAGGAGATAGTATATGAAATCCTATGGCAGAGGACTCAGGAGAGAGGGTAGAGTCATCATCATGCAGGCAATATGGATCACTACGCTGATGCTTTTTCATGATTGGTGCTAGGCAGGTGATATGGTGACCCTACAAAGACTATCCATATTGGTTTGATATTGGAGAGTAACTTCGTTAGGTGAGGCAAGACAGATGGCTGATTGTGAGGCATGGTATCAAGTGAGAGTACTTATATTTTACTTAGGTTATGTAATAGTTTGGGCTACATTAGGGACTATCTGAGGAGCCTATGGTATACCAGTACCATGGGGATGAGAGGTACAATGGAGGAGGTGGGAGAGAAAGTGAACCCTATGGTAGATATTCCTAATGTGGAGGATGCTGGGACTATAGAGGATTATGACTCATGTTGGGTGATGCACCAGTGGTGAGGTGTGGGAGCCCTAGAGGGTGAGACAGATGAGGTAGTATATGAGGGTATGTAGGATGCCCCTAAGAAGGACTAGGTATAGGTGGACGAGCCTCATGGGCATTGCCATAAGATAGATGAGCAGGTAGACCTCCTATACTTGGGATATCAGGGTGACTATGGGGATGCAGAGGATCAGGGGACACAGACACATCAAGGTATACAATATGACCTATACATGGAGGTGCAGGCAGAGATGATCAGGATTAGGTAGGAGAGAGATATCCTTCGGGTATAAGAATAGGAGGATCAGGCCAAGATAGAATCAATTTGGGTACAACTGAGATCACAGAGTCCTAGGTGGGAGGGATCCAGTGGGGAGGATGTAGAGAGGCTACAGGTGGAGGTGTTATGACTCCAGTTAGTGGTGGAGACTTACCAAGTACATGGGCAATGGAGGTAAGCCTATACTGATCAACTGGATATGGAGGTAGTGAACATTGGAGGGCGTATTCCTAATGATTAAGAGACGAGTGGATCACAATGTACTCGATAGATTGAGATAGTGTAGTCTTCCTCTAGGATGGAGGCATCGGGGTCTAGGTGGAGGACTAACAAGGCTGGTGGTAGTAGGCATGGGGGATCGTAGTGGACGTAGACTATAGGTGGTAGTGTGAGTCATAGCACCGATCTTGCATGATCATGGTGATGGAGAATTTTGGGGTTCTATTTGGATTTTGGCTTTTTGGTATGGGTGAGGTTTGAGGACCCACTTTATTGTAGCCTACGAGAAATTTTGGAAACTATGATGTATATTTTTGCCCCATATATCTATATATGAGATTTTTTTTTATTTCTATCATGTGTTTCCTTTATTGCTTTATGGATGAATGCAATGTATGTATTTATGTTTAGATGCTTATCATGTATGCTTATGGATGCTTTTATGATATTATGGAGTGTTGAAAAATGTTTATCATGTATGCATATGTTGAGGTTTATGGTAATATATTGTGATTTTGATGTTATGTATATGCATGGATGTATAGTGTTTTAATATGATTTGACTTAATGATGAAATATGACTAATGATTTGACATACTATGTTAGCACCATAAACTGTATAGAATTCATCAGTTCATGCATAATGTTGTCATGAGACTATGTAATGGGTTTGTAAAAATGGAAACTAACATACATGTGATAGAATGGAATGTATAGAATGAATGTTATAGAAGGTCTATGAGGTTTTCATGAGACTCAAACATGCTAGTCAACTAATCAAAAGTTATATACTAACCACGCAAGACTTTTTGACAAGGTATGAATCTACAAGGATGACCAAGATACTTCATATCCCTATGTGTGAAAGTTAGTTCATTTTTGTGAGACGCACAAGGATACCATCATTGCCAGATAGGCTATCCATCAAACTTGTAATGACGATCACCCTATGAATGTCACGATCCTAGTTTTTGTACTTAGTAGGATTAGACCACTAGGTAGTATAGGTTACCAAAATATAGCTCATCCACATACAAACATTGGTCTATAAACACGCAAAAGCTAATGTGATAGACATATCATCATGCGTAAGGATACCACCATTTCCAAGTAGGCAATCCACCAAAACTATAATGAGGATCACCTAATGGCTTGTCAAATGCTGAGAATTCTAGGAATTCAAGCTCAATGCCCTTCTTTTATTTTATTTGAATTCAAGGAAATTTGCTCATACTTAGTGATGATAATCACTGTTTATTTTGTATTTTGTTTTCTTTGAGAAAGGGATTTGGGAAGTGGTGATAACCACTATTTATTTTGCTTTTGATTTTTACCTTTTTGGGATTTTGATTTGGATTTTTCTTTTTGGGATTTTGCTTTTGATAGTGGTGAAAACCACAGTTTATTTTAAGGAATTGGGTAGCGAAGAGTTTGTCCTTTTGCCAATTCTTAGCATTATTGAACAATTCACACAAGGGAATGAGAAGGATAACATTTTTGTTTAAAGTGACCTAGACCACTTCATGGGTTTCATCTTTCCTTGCACAAAACTTGGATTTATTAATGTGAAAATGTGTTGGAATTTGATGCATACAATGTACCATCTAAGGTTGACTCTACCTTATACAAATCAATATAGCTATCTAAAAAATTTGAAAAGAAAACTAGACGGTTGAGTGACCAAAAACCCTAATGAAATTCTAGAACAAATGGCTAGGTGAAGGGAATGGACACAAATGTGAAAAGTGATAAAATGTGGATGGAAATAGTGAGTGAAATATGAACTGGTGTAAATGATGCTTTGAACAACATGGAGTTTGAATGATGACTAGTGTACAGTCTCGATGCTAGACATGTATGAGTAACTTGAAAGTGCAAAGTGTAATTATGAATATGCCTAATGTAAGCGATAATGAAATGCAATGGTATGCAACTTGATGAGATGTGATATTTTTGTATTTTTTATGTTTTGACTATGTTTTTAAATATTTACTGATAGCTGGATGTATGTACATGTGACCAATGGGCTTATTTGGGGCCATTGGGGTATTTGGGGTGACCAAAGGGCTTATGGGTGCCTTTGGGGCCTTTTGGGGTGACCTAGATGGTCATGGACTTCCTAGGAGCATTTTTGGGGTGACCTAGATGGTCATGGACCACCTAGGAGCATTTTGGGTTGACCAAGTGGGTTGTAGACACCCTTGGAGCATTTTGGGGTGACCTAGATGGTCATAGACTACCTAGGAACATTTTAGGTTGACCAAGCAGGTTGTAGACACCCTTAGAGCAATTTGGGGATGACCTGGACAGTCATAGATTTCCTAGGAGCATTTTAGGTTGACCAAGTGGGTTGTAGGCACTCTTGGAGCATTTTGGGGTGACCTAGATGGTCATAGACCACCTAGGAGCATTTTAGGTTGACTAAGCGGGTTGTAGAGACCTTTGTGGCCTAAGAGCATTTTGGGTTGACCAAGCAGGTTTTAGACACCCTTGGAGCATTTTGGGGGTGACCTAGATGGTCATAGACCACCTAGGAGTGTTTTAGGTTGACCAAGTGGGTTGTGGGAACCCTTGGAGCATTTTGGGGTGACCTAGATGGTCATAGACTACCTACAAGCATTGTGGGGTGGGAAACATCACTCTAGGCATGGAAAGACCACAAATGAAGGATGTTAAAGGGTTTAGGATCATCGATTATCTCAAGGGATGCTATGCGATAAGTTTTAGTTTGCTCTTAAAGGAATAAGATTTACCTTAACTTGATATACTATGGATTCTTAGTATCTGAGCCGATATCTTTGTCAATCATAGGCTCGATTGACATATGTGATCCCTCCTCCAACTGGTGAGGAGTAGGGATCAAGTGGATGTCATCAACTAGATTTAGATCAGCAATTGGAACCTCGGGTTCCTCCTCAGCATGGAAGACATCATGAGTAGGCCTTGGAGAGAAATGAAATGGTTGTAGCATCTCATCGCAAGGCCAGTACTCAGAAGGTGATGGGGGTGAATCTCCCCTATCAAAGTTAATTGCCCCCAAGTCGAGGTGCAATGGCTTCAATGGGTTATTCGGATCTCGCAGGGGCTCGAACAGATCTATGGAAATCATATTTATGGATGGATGATTTCCCCTATGTGGTGGGTGGTGTTCATGGACATCAAGATGTCACAAGACTTTTGGAGGTGGTTGCGGTGGAGGTTGAATGACCGGAGGTGGTCGGTGTGGCTATGGGTGAGCTTGCTCCTCTAGAGGTAGAAGTTATCACTAGATGGGATCGTGTAATGGGAACATGCACAAATAGAACTCATCCTCATCATCCAAAGGGATGACCCATGCGTACTCTCCATTATAAGCTATCAGAGTCAATAGGTGCTACTCCATAATCTGACTCATCATTGGATGTCCACTCATAAGGGGACCCTGGATCCTCTTCCTCACTATCATGGGGAAGAGTGCGTGAACCTTCACCTCTCTCATAAGATTGGATAACATCATGAGGTGGGTCATCATCTCCCAAGGGCATAGGGAAGTAGTCCCCCAGTGAGTAGACATGATTGGGGTTGGTGAAAGGATCTCATGCAAGCTCATCCCTAAAGTCTAGAGTCATGCACTCTAAGCTATCTATGAGGACGTCTAAGGGCACAGGCTTGTTGTGTCCCAAACCAGACTTGTCATAAGGTATTTGATACTATGGTTGGTAAGGAACTCTGGTGCCTTGCTCATATAGGCCTAACCCATAACCATGCCAATTACAGAGGTGAAGGTACTTCATGGCAAATTTAGGGTTGGACATGTAGTTGATGTCCTCAAAAAAGGGCTCTTCATCCTCCTCCTACTGTTGGTAAGGCTCGATGCCATAGTCAAGGCCCCCATAGATGAAATTCATTTGATTAGGGGGAAGATCGAGAGGCACGATAGTGCCTATGGGAAGATGAGGTCGACCCATGTCCTGCATCGACTCTATAGCAGGGGTAGTTGTAACATTCCTAACCATGTACTCCCCTAATCTGGTGGTAGCTAGGTGTACTGTGACCTGAGGCTATGGATAGAAAAGGGATGAGAGTGAGACTTGATCTGATTCATCATTTGCCTCATGTGGTAGCTCCTCATCTACTTGGCTAGGGATCTCCTCTGTGGAGATGGTGGATATGGTTGGTTGGACCTCATCAATAGGCCACTTTCCTAGGTTCCTAGGCAAAGGATCCATAGGTGCAATAGGCATCTCGGGGGGTGTTGATGATGAGGATGGTATGGCATGAGATGGTGATGGATTGCTTGAAAGTGATGGTGACAGAGTCAAACCTTGGCTGGATTTATTCGGTTGAAAATCCATATGGGTTGATGGTAAGGTTGACTCAGGGAGCTACTGCACCATATTGCAATACTTGAAAGGCTCTAGGTCTACAAGGATGACATGGACTTGCCCTTCATGAGTGTACTTGAGGCACTGGTGAGCGATGGAAGGGACACACTTCATGTCCCTGATCCATGGTCTACCTAATAGGATATTGTATGCCATCTCACCCTCTAGGATGTGGCACAATGTTGGTATGGTCTTTTCTCCTACCTAGATAGGTAGGATGATTGTACCAACCATTGAGCATATGGCATCATTGAATGCTCAGAGGGTGTAGGTAGATGCGACAATATGGGATGTTGGGAGCTTCAGATGCTTGAGAGCTATTGTAGTGATGATGTTGCTAGAAGACCCAGTGTCTATCAACACTCTCTTGTATGGCATCCCATTTACACATGCGATGATGTGCAAGGGAGGATCCACCATATCATTGGGAACCAGTTTAAGTTCATCTTCTCAAAAGGTAATCATCGATTTCATGCATTGCTGCACATGCCCCACAAAATTGTTGAAGGAGTTAGACTCCTGGGGCTGAAGCTCTATTGCCTTAAGGATCTCCATCAAGGCTTCTCTATGAGGTGGTGATTGTTGAATGAGCTCATAGATGGAGAGTTGAGGTAGATGTCATTCTTAGGCTCTGAGTGAGCTTGCTCTTAATTGTGACCACAGGTCTAGGTGGGAGGCTCGACACAGGAGGTGGTAAAGGTTGCGATGTCGAAGGAACATCGCTTTGAGCCATAGGTGGTGCGACTGGACTTGGGTACCACCTATTTCTTATTACAATGTTGATCATGCCGACATACCCTTGCTTAGGGGGCATGGTGAACCTCATTCACCTAGGGCACTAGCTTGGCCTACTCCGCATGGGTAGGCAAAGGGTCTTTAAAGACCTCCATCTGTTGGTTGTTTGGCATGATAGGGTTGTCCACCTGAAGGGCATTCCTATCGATCATGTCTTGCACCAAATTCTTGAACTTATAGCACATTTGCACATCATGCCCATTTTGCCTATGAAACTTGCAATATAGGTCTTCTCTATATCCTTTGGGCTTTGGTGCATTTGGATCGATAGGTCGACTCTCAAGCAGATTGATCGAATTAGCCGCTAAGAGGTGCTCAAACAATGAGTCCATAGACTCTGCAATGGGCGTGAACTATCACTTGGGGTGACACTGTTGATTTTGCCCTTGATTATTCTAGTTGTCCTTGGCATAGTTCCTAGGAGTGGCCTGATAATTAGGCTTTTGAGGTGGCGCTACTTGCATTGGACCTGGGACACTAATGGCAACCTGATTCACTACTGTTGGCTTAGGCTATGCTAGGGTATTCTTAGAATTCTTGTTCCACTCCTTGTGAGGCTTCACAATCTCTCCCTCTTGAATCTTAATATCTTCAATGATCCTAGCCTATGCTAGGGCATCTTCAAGAGTCGGATATTATTGTAGTTGCAACAACAAGGAGATCGGCTTTAGGCAGCTCTTGGCAAACATCTGAGTCAACTCCGACATGGGGAGTAGATAAGGTAGCTTGGCGAGCAAGGCTCACCACCTATTGCCATAATTTTCTATTGACTCATCGTCATACTATTTCAACCCAACGAGATCAGCTAGCGTCGCCTTCCTCTTGGTGTTGAAGGTGAAGCATTCTAGGAACGCATCTACAAGTTGATCCAAATTATGGATGCTATGCTTTAGGAGTTGGGTAAACCACTCCGAGGCTGGGCTAGAGAGGGTAGTCACAAATATCCACAAAAGCAAAGCATCATTATCCTGAATGCCAAAGCATTGACTCAAGAATTTAGTGACATGTTCCTGTGCATCTTCCTCTCCCTTAAAGGTAGCCAACTGAGGTAGCTTAAATTGCTCTAGATAGGGAGGGGCAGGAACCGAAGGATGAAGGGGCTGACTATGTAACTGGTGCAAAGTGGGATTTTGAGATCCAGACCTAGAGGTCTTGTTCTCTACTGACTCTAGGTGCTCTAGCAATGCTCGATATGCATCTGAGGATTTAATCTCCTCATCCTTACTCTTATCTTGCGATGGAGGTCAAGGATCCTCCAACCTATTGTGGGGTGGTGGCATGTCACCCCCTACCTTGGTAAGGCATCTCTAAGTACTCTACCTCTAGCTCATGCTCAGTGTAGGCCCCATAGGGCATCTCTCGAGCCGATCTATAAAGAGGGGTATCTGCCCATTGTGGGCGCCCTATGTTTGGCCTGGGAGGCAAGTCTCGATCTAGCCTAGGAGGTCATGGAGGTAACATTGGATAAGGTCTAGGAGACCTATCTCGAATGAGTGTGGGTTGCCTTGGGTGGACTTCCTACCTATGTGTCTTAGGGGTAGGAACCCTCTCTCATAAAGTTTTCTAGAATAGCTCATTGGTCTGTCATTCGATTCTTTCTTTCTCAAGCTGATGCAAGCGGTCTAGTTGTTCCTTGTCTCATCGAAGTTGTTTGAACTGAGCTTGGAATTCTACATATCTTGCAACTACCTGATTGATCTATTCCACTGTGCGAGGCCTAGGAGGCCTAGGAGTCTCACCTTGAGGCCGACCTCATTCAAGATAATCTATGATATCTATCATGCACTTCCCTCGATCGAGGGCCATCACATTGACTTGAGGTTCGGGCCTGAGCATATGCTCATTGTACTCAGTGGGCATAGAGGCACATCATGCATGCATAGTATACTACTCTTAAGGATAATCAGGGATTTCCTCATGCCTTCCTTCATGAATGAGGAAGGGAAGGGTGGAGTTAGCTCACCTCGAGCGATGAGTATCATACCCATCAAGTTGCCTAAGCTGTCGGACCCTATCAAGGTGATGTAGAGGTGAGGTCGGATCAACCTACTCTGCCCAATGTGTGAAGTCATGCTCTAGCCTATGAATAGGCGTGTCAGACCTAACAGGTACATGGATGCATGGCACCGCTCTATCTACTAGCGCCTCAGTGCACTGTTGCCTTTCATCAAAGAAGGCATGTGATGTGTCTAAATACCAGGAACACTCTCCCAGGTAAGGTCCATCACCCATAGGGGTGTCCCGCATAGGGCTCCCTTGTAAGTGTGGTTCTCATCCCATTGTTCGAGGACTTGGGTGAGTAGAGGCTCACCAAGGAGGTATGACCAAGTCCTTGGGGCTAAAGCAGAGATGACTCATGTCTCCTAGTCCACTCTCCATAGCTTCCACCCATGATTGGGCTTGGTTGTGGGTGCACACCATTGTAACTCTCTACCAAACCCTAGATGATTATCTCCTTTACAAATTCTTAATGAAACAACAAACAAGAAAAGGAAACACTCAATAAGATAGATGATTATCTCTTTTAAGTTTTAGATGTGAATCCCTAAACTATTTTGTGTGTTTCAGATGTGTTGTTTGTAAAAGAGGACCTTGTGTCACGTGTTTGAAATCTTGTTGAATGATAATCTTATGTTTAATTGGATTTCACCTATATACTCATAGCTCGACAACCTAGGGAATGAACTCTAGGTCATGTTATCCCACCTATAATGTGTGGTGATGAAGTCCACACATGGCCAAGGAGCACAGGTCCTACCAGTTCCTCACCCAGTTCACCCGTAGTATGTGATATACCTCTTCGAAGAGAGATACATGCTATAACCCATGGGCTATGATGGATCTTGGAACCGACCTTGGCAAAGAACAAGGTTCATGGGATTTGAGACAATGGGTGGAGATGAAAGCCACCTCATTGAACTCTACTAGTGGATGGTGATGAAATCCACCTCACTAGCATTTAAGTGAATCGTGGTGTGTGTGGTTATTTTTAATCCAAAGAAAGCAAACAATAAAGCATTCGATGATCATTCACTAAATGCATGCAAAAGGTGCATTTTACTTTTAGAAAGTTAGGATAAAAGGAACCTACAAATGTATCTTATAAATGCAAACCCTAAATGCTAACCTACCCATTGGGTAGGCCACAAGCAATCAAACCACAGAGATGCATTGCTACTTTGATTTTCTTTGATTTTTCTTCTTTTTGTTATTTTGCATTATGGGAAAATTAAATCTACTTTTAACCTTTCTAGGCAAACAAATGGTGCGAGAAAAACCAAACTAAACTACTTTTGAAAGTGCAAAAATGAAAACAGAGGGTTTAGGTACCTACCTCATCACTTCTGGAACCTATCATTTCTGGAATTCTGACCAAAAAGCTCTCTGGTTTCTATTCACTCTAGGGTGGGATGAATAGCAGGTCTGCATTCATCCTAGGGTGGGACATATTTGCATCCATCCCAGGGTGGCACGAATAGCAGGTCAGAGTTCATTTCAGTCCAGAGCGACTAGCACCTGCAACATAAAAAGATGAAATATGAGCTTCAAACTTCACCTAAAGAAAAAGGGACTAGGTCCCACCATGATCACCACTGAAGTAGGGAAAAATGGTGCACCTAAATATGGATAAAAAATTGCATCTATCCCCTATGTCTAATGAGCATCAAATCGGAAGCATGCAAGTAAGATGGAAAAGATAGCAAATAACAAGAAATGAAGCAAAGCAAATTGATTTCTTATTAATTGGGTGGATCAAATCTAGGTTACATAGATGTCCCCTTGAGGGCTCAAATTATTGATACAACTATTACAAATTTTGGGTGCCCAAGGATCGAAATCCTTCAAGAGAATCTGGTGCACATCCAATGTCTTTCCGCGTACCCACACTCGAAGTGGGTGGGCCAAAGGTTTCTGCCACTTGTATTTCTGATATTTATGTCCTACGCTACTTCCCCAATGTGTTGTATGACCTGCACCTACACACAAGGAAACAAGAAATGTCAAATAGCAAGTGTGTATGATCTAAAACATGTAATCCCCATAGGCAAGAAAGGAGCATATGTAGTGTGCCTATACCAAATCAACTCCAAATGCTATGAAATTATAGAGGTAAGTAAAATAAGAGGTTTTGGGAAGATATCACTAGAAATTGCACCGAAATTGCATCCGTAGGTATGGCGTAATCGTAGTGCACTTCTCCAACCTACAAAACCCAAAGCAAGCAATTTCTACCCCTAAACATATCCAAAACATATGAAAATTTGAAATAATGCATAAAATAACATTTTAAGACAACCCATATGGTCATATTTTATAAATCAGGCTCAGATCCTGATGCATGCTCCAGTGGGTCCCGTAAGCCTGCAAAAACTTCAAATCGTAATATCTCGGCCAATATAACTCAGAAAAGCATGAAATTTGAACTGCAGCATCATATGATAATATAGAAAATTCCTATTTAAAAATAGTAATAAAATTGTGCACATATTTGTATTCATTCCAGGGTGGGACGAATTTGACTATCACAAATTGGGGGGCACCCAGGGTGGGATGCCCACCGAATCTGCCTAAATTTTACCACCAATTCCACTGGGGAATGGTCCAAAACACTATGGGAGGTATTTTCATCAAATTTGGGGTGGAAATTCACTCGATTGATAGGTTTTTGTAAACAAATTGCGTCTCTTTGAGTCACTCGATAACCTCCTTCGCTAAGAAGAGATTTCGAGGGAAAGAGAGCACAATCAGGTGAGGGGAAATCTTGGCAGCACTCCATTGCATAAACCTTAAACTCCTATCCTATTTTGGTGTGGAAAATGCATCCACTTTATAGCCACAGGGGGCTCATGTGCAAAAGGGCATGCATGGCAAGAGGCGCCACTTGGCCACCGGGGTGGCATGCATTGGAGGGGGAAGAGAATCTCCCAATTTGGCCTCCCTTATGAAGCATGTCATATGTTTGCTGCATGCTCTGACCCGCATGCTAGGCTAGGTAGGGAAAATGGTAGTTTTTGGGTGCCATTTGTCCAAAATTTGACTTTTTGCCAATCAAACCTGCTATTCGCCCCACCCTGGGACGAATGTTGCTATTCGCTCCAGGGTGGGATGAATAGGATCTGTATTCATCCCAGGGTGGGATGGCCTTGAATAAGGAGCCAAAAGGTCCCAAAAATGGGCTAGGACCTTCCAAAACCTTGCACAAAGTGGCTAGAACCATTGTATACCTTCTGAGGGCTGCCCTAGGGGCCTTGGTGTGTCAACTTAGTCGTTGCTTTTGGTAGCATAATCGGATTGACCAGATTTTAGTGTCTACACTACCATATTAGCCAAATTATCAAGAATAACATTTTTAGGTATTGTTTGTTTGCTCAAAATCTTGAACAAATTCTCTCTATGACTTAGAGAATATTGTAACAACTCGAGTATAGAGATTTTAGTTGGTGTGTCCTCTAATTGTCGTTAAAGGTTAAGATTTTTTTTAAGGTTTGAGGAAGCAATGGTACATATATGCCAAAAAAATAGGGGAGGTTTATGAGGTACTTTAGAGGTTTGACCTTTTTATTTGACCTTTTGTCTAGTCATAGTGTTAACATAAATCATCCCTACCATTTTATGATTCGATGGTGGAACGTTTTTATTTTGCACTTGATTGATAACATTTTATCCATTTTTAGGTAAGGGTTCCTAGAAGATACCCAAATCTTGGTTGGAATATATTGTTTTTGTAGGACCATCCACCACTAGGAAAACTTTATCAATGAGGTCTTGTACCACATTTTAAAGAGTGACACATTTGTTTGTTTCATGACCATTAGTGTAATGGAAAGCACATTGTTGGTCATCCTTGAACCAAAAAACTTTTCTCTTTAAGGATCATGCTTCATTATAGGGGTTTTCTTTATCATATAATCATCTAATAGTTGTGTCAGCACAAGGGATGGAGATTGGTTTAACTTGATAAATTTTCTAGGAGTTTTAGTTAAGATTAATTTATTTAATGTTACGATAGTACTAACATTACCCACTTTAGGATTATTGTTGGGAAAAGAGTCAGTTATACTATCATCCACAAAATTTTATTTTTGTATTGTCCTTTAGTGTTAGAATAGCATGGTTTCTCATCTTATTTCTTAATATTTAGTTCCCTTATATGTTGAAGGGTAGCTTCCATATATTTTGTGAGATCAATCACATTATCAAAAGATATGACACAAGTCATCTCATAAGGATATGATAAATGTCCTTGTAAATTACATAAACATACACAATAGTTCTCTGGGTGGCAAGGCAAAAGGGACCTTCCAAACTAATGCTCACCTTTAAGGCAAGAATTAATTGAGGGATTTATTTTTCCTTTGTTTTATTTGATATAGGTCATCAACTATATATTTTTCTATGATATAAGTGAAAACATATTGAATGAAAATTTTAGTCACAAAAACATTCTTAATTGAGTGATGAGGTAATTGATAAAATCATTCCAAGTCTTGACTATAAATACTTGTGAGAAAGAGCTTCAATAACATCTCATCCTATTTTATGTTGTGGCATGCAACTCAAAAAATGGAAAGGTGCTCTATAGGATCATCTTCTTCCTTATATAATTGGAAATATGGAAACACAAATCTAGAAGGATAAGGTATATTTATCAAATTAGGGTCTACAGGTTCATTGCAATAATCTTTGTAAGAATAATTTTTAGGTATACCTCCTTGAATAGAGGCTAATTGTTGTTTGAACTTAGATTTTTCTTTTGCTAACTGTTTTAACCTAAAATTTATATCCTTTAATATAGGATAATGCATTGATGGTACTATAGGTTGAGACTAAGGATTGACTAAAGGATAATACTAAGCCCTTAGATGGGGTGATATGAAAGGGATTTTCATGTTATTAAATCTAGGGTTATTATGAAAAGACATGTTAGTAGGCAGAATGCTAGTAAAGGGAATGTTAGTCAGCATAGGCATGCTATAGAATGTATTGGAAGCAATCACATTTGAAGCATGGGGTATATCAGGAAGGATGTCCACATGTTGGACATGTGGATGACTTATATGTTGAGAGATAAGAGGGTTTAACGTAAATGGAATTTGTTGAGAGGTACAAATTCTAAATTTATTGAGTATGGGATACTTGATGACCTCCCTCCTTAATTTATGTTAGTGATTGAGTCTTTCTATTGAGCACTCATGGAGTTTGGTCTATATTGGTGCATAAGTTATAGGAGTTCTTTCATGACAAAGGAAAATTTATTCTATCCTGAAGACAACTTCCATGAATTATTTGTTTTCTTGTAGGAAAGAAACAAGATGATCCTTGGATTTGAAAACTACCTCTTCTTGTTTGTTATGAATAGGAGAAAGAGTTTTGAAAGGAGGAGCTTATTCCTCTTCTTCCTTAAGGATTAGGTTTTTAATTGAGGGTTGTTTCTTTGAAAGTCTAGATGAAGCAATTGGATTTTGCAACCTTTGTCATAAAATATTTTGAGTAATAAAAGGGAGTTCAAACATGGCAAAATTAGGAGTTCAATTTATCAATCTTTATTTTTAGAGTTATTATAGCAAAGAAGAAGAAGATGTTTGATATCCTTATGTCACCTTGGAAAATCAACCCTCCTTATGACTCTCCCAAACCCCCATAATATACTAGCCAAGGGAGATAACCTCCAAGGTTTGTATGTTGGGTTACTCAAGGGTTTGTTAACCTTCCCCTAGTAGGAATAACAATTAGTTATGTTATTATTATCTTGATTTAATTTGATTTATCTAAGCAAACAAGATTATGTGAAATTTATTAAAGTGTGATTTGTTTTATGTTTATTAAGGATAAGGTTTTAAGTAAAAATATTTGGATAGGGATCCATGTGATGTGCTCATTTTGAATTCATAAAAAATATGGGATGCCAAAAGGTGCATGGGGGCACTATCCTTGGATGTCATCCCTCAAGGGTTGTCCACACTGAAGTGGGAGAGCACTATTCCTAATTTATCATTGGTGTTGCTCTTTTATGTCTAGTATTTTATCTTTGGTGCAAAATATTCAAGTTCACTAAGGGTTTATAGATTCCTTAATCTAGTTTGTTCTATTCAATTTATCAAGACACCTAGGTTTCAATCTATCATAGAAAACTAATGCAAGGTATGATGATGCAATACAATATGAGTACAAATGCAAAATACAAATTCTATATTATATGTGTTTTAGCTTTTTAATGAGTGCTATCTATGCTATGAAAATAAAATGTTTCTTTTTATTTTCTTTTGAAAGTAAGGGTATAAGGAGGATGCAAAATAAAATTTATCCTAGATGTAATTCCTATATGCAATTCTAGTTAAATGTTTGAGAAACTAAAGCAAATAAGTATACTAAAGTTATTTTAGTTTTTTCTTCTTATATGTGTGTTGAAAATATGGATGACAAGTAAAAAATAAGCAAACAACCTATGCTATAAACTAAAATCTAGAATATAGAGGTACATACCTATTTTGGTGTTCAAATTGACGTTGTTTGTACGCAAATTCATGGCTTGAATGAATACACCACTTGAAAATACTACAGTTGGTGGATTTTTTAAAAACTATAAAATAAATAAAAAAGAAAGATTATGATTTAGAGGCCTTCCAAACAACAAGAAGTTTAAAAATTCATGATTGTGATAGTTCAGACCCTTGTTTATGAATAAAATCAATATAATTTGCTTTGGATATTTATTTTGAATGGTTAGTAGTGAATACGCTAGCTAAAAGTTCTATAGTTGGAAAATTCATTAATATGATAAAACTAAACTGACTATAAGTAAATAAAAAATATTAAGTATACTATTAAGATGATGCACAAATATGGGTTTAGCTAGGTTGGATGTTGATATGATTGGCTAAGGCTTCTCAAGTTTATGTAAAATATACTGCATCTATTGGTCACAACTAGCGTATTCACTTTTAGGACTGAAAAAAGTAGAATAACGCTAATCCTATAAAAATAAAGATATAGATATCCTTAGTGAATACATCACCTAAATTAGGTATAGGAGGTAAATTCATTTAAGTCAATAACAAAATAATTTTTTTTGTCATGGGGGGATGTGAATGTCTTTTGTTGGTGCTAGAGGTTGAAGAACAAAAGATTATACTAAGAGGGGGGTGAATAGTATAAGATAAAAATTTTACTTTTATTTCCAAATGATAACAACAATAATATCAATGCAGTAAATTAAACAATGTACAAATCATCACACACATGAGAGACATAGATTTAACGTGGTTCACCCCATGTAGGCTAGATCCACGGAGAAAATATTTCTTATAAAATTTCCTCAACCAATCTCTTGGGAACCAATTTCCTATTACAAAGTTTATGGGCATAAACCCAAAGGAGATACCAATCCCCTATGCTCAATTTCATGGACCTCTATCCACAGGATGCACCAATCCCCTATGCTCAAGTTCGTGGAACTCTATCCATAGAAGACACCAATCCCATATGCTCAAGTTCATGGACCTCTATCCATAGGAGACAAAAATCCCCTATGCTCAAGTTTGTGGACTTATATCCATAGGAGACACCAATCCTCTCTGCTCTAGTTTGTGGATGTCTATCCACAGAAGATCTCAATCCCATCTACACTATTTTGATACAAGCCTTTACATAGGGCTTGCAAAATCCTACACCAAAACTTGGTCTTAACTCTACTCATATTTGCTCTAAGTCTTCACATAAAACCTACTCAAATTTGATCACAAAACCCTACTCTCAACTTTGCTCATATCAGTTCCAAGTATTCACATAAGACCTGCTCAATTATGATCACCAAAATATTCTCAACCTACTCAAATAATTCTCACAAGGTTTGCTCAAATATGCTCCAAGACTACTCACAAGGCTTGTTCAAATTTACTCCAAGCCTACTCACAAGGCTTGTTCACAACTCTGCTCAAAGCTGCTTATAAAACCTGCTCAAATCTACTCATAACACCTGCTCAAATCTACTCATAACACCTACTCAAATCTACCTAAATACTACTCACAAAAACTGATCAACCTGCTCACACACTCTGCTCAACATGCTCACAAAACCTGCTCAACCATTCCTAATTCTTGCATAGAAACAATTGCATATATCTTTCCCAAAAGTGTTTTTTTTGACTAAAGTAATTCAAACATATTCTACCTAGAATTCATTTAACCTCTTGAATATATAGATAATGATATGCACTGAAAAATTCTCAATATATTCTTAACATTCATTAAGTTTATCGCTTTCACATATCTCACATTTATTTAATTTGAAAGGTAGCTCTAGTCTAGCACTTGATAACTAACCTAGAATTTTTTTATTTGCAACTTCACTTCAAAACAAATCACAATGCACAAGTCCTTCTCATCTACTCACAAAATCAATCATGAACAATGATGCACAAATTGCTTCACAAATCTGATCTATACCTCTTGCATTTTCATTCCCAATATCACTCAAAACCAATGCTTAAATTTGCTTCATAAAACTAGTCTATGATTCTTGCACTTTCATTCCACTATTACTCAAAAATCATGCACAACTTGTTCTCAAACCCTAGCACATGTGTTTCCACTTTCATTCAACAATGATGCACATTTTGTTCTCAAAACCCTAGAACATATGATTCCAATAATAATGCACAATTTGGCTTTCAAATCAAAGTACATATATTTCCAACAATGCACATGAACTTAATCCTTATATCTCCTCCTTATGACATCAAAAATATTTGCTCAACCAAACCTCTTAAGGAATAAATACATCACCATACCTCTTAACTTGCTTTGATGAAGATGTGCCCTCAAAAAATTGTCTCAAAATATTCTATCTTTCTTATGCCACTTCAATGGTTATTAGACCTCTAAATCCTTTCTCAAAATATGTGCTCAAAAAGCTTGAAGATGATGCTTTATAGCTCCTTTTAATTTCCCAAGATAAAGCTTTTAACAAATAACCAAAACCTTTCAAATTTACTTTCTCACTATGAAAAATACAAACAATAATTAAACCATAATGACACCTTACAACTCCTTCTTTCTCAATTAATTTGATTTATTAATGCCCACACACTAATTTTGAAATGCAATTTCTCACACAATACCTTTGAATTTAACCAACTTATGCAAAAGTAAACCAATCCAAAATATATACTTTATGTCTCTCTAATGCAAATGAGTGCTATGCATACTTTATACCATGCAAAATATTTTAATCAAATTTTTTTCCTTACCAAAGTGTTGCCACCGTGAATTGAACCTACCACCTCTTGCTAACCTGCACCCTAGTGTAAGCTAAGCCACCGTGTGGGCTATTTGGCTACACAAGACACAAAGCATGCAAAAAACCTTTTGAGTCCCTTCTATGATTTCCTCTGAAATTAAAACTTCAACAAAATGCACTCACTGTGCCTTGAACCCGTGACTTCCTCCTTACCAATGTTTTAATGTAAGGCTTCCCTACCATCTAGGCTATTCGCCTAGATGAGAATATAAACATGTTGTCCCTTCTCTATCTATGAATTTGATCCTATATTAAATAGCCTGCAATATCCCTTTCTTCCCTTCTCTGTCCACTGGAAATACCACATCAACCTCTGTGCTTCTGCCTCTCTTGTTAACTGAGATAACACCTCAAAATTTGTGCTCTCTCATTCATTGGGAGTTTTGCTTCTGCCTCCACGAATGAATCACGAACGAATATCTCTATTAATGCATAACTCTTCGAAACCTTAGACTTGAAATATTTGGTTCTTCATATATATGCTTGCACTCCTTTTTCATGATGTCGGTGCATGAGATAATAATATATTTTTTGACTTTTATTTACCTCCAAAAATTTTGCTGCCCTTTATTTTTAAACTTTTATTTTATTATAATAATTTAAATCTAAAATATTTAAATATTATAATTTAAACTTTTAACCTTTTGTATTTTGAAATTGAAATATTTTTCAACCAAATAAAGCCTTGTATTTTTCTCGCTAACATAACCATGGAGAATTTTTTTCTATGACAACTATTGTACCTTGCTCAAAAATAATTTCCTTGCTAGGAGTACCTTGCCTTACCTTTGAATATTGGTATAAAACCTGTGAAGAATATTCTTGACAATCATGCACCTTTTTTATCTCATTATTTATGCCTCATGTACCCTTTGACATAAATGACAACTCAATGTACTCAATATTTCTAACAATCTCCCCCTTTGTCATTGATGGTAACCCTTATAAAAAAATATTCTTTTAGTGCATCTGGATTCCAAAAACTGCTCCTCCTACGAAGTTGCTGCCTCTCACTGAATTCTCTCCCCCTCACTAAATTCTCTCCCCCTTTGACATCAATGGCAAAGGCCTCCTTTGGGGCTAAAAATAAGATATTTTAGCATAGCCCCTCACCACATTTTTTTCTTGAGGTGATTAATTATGGGATGGAAGTAAGACTACTCCCAACTTATGATGCTCTTCTTCCTTTTCAATCTTCTTTTTCCATACTTTTGTAGTCATACCCTTTTGATCATTCCTTTCTTTCTTGTCTTTGGAAATTCCAAAAATTTGGTTCTACACCACTTTGCTTTATGCCCAAAATTATTGCAATTGTAACATCTGATGTTGAAAGGTGTAACTAAATTGAAGTTCCTCTTGATGAACCCAAAATAATTCCTGCTATGAACCCTGCAATGTATAGCTCTATGAACAAAATTATTACATGAGTAACAATGTCCTTGGAAGAAGTATTTGTCTTGTATTGGAGAGTGTGGTCTCATAGTTCTTTCCTTGCCTTTTTTGTGATGATCCGTGTTCCTTGTTTGTGCATTGTTTTCTTCCTCTTTGATGTTTCCACTTCTCAAATCATCATCATAGGTCTTAGGTTCTTCTTCAATCACTTCCTTTGAAACTTCATTTTATTTTGAGTTTGACTCCCCTTTTTGTATCTCTTGGCCTTCTTCATAACCTAGTCTTGTCTTGATAAATGGAGATCTCTGTATTTTGAGAATGTCATCCAAGGTTTTTGATATTTCCTTAAACCTAGTTAGCTTATCAAGATATTTTCCAAGTCCTTTATTTAGAGAGATAACTTCATATTCTAGATTTTCACACTTTAACTCTTTTACCTCTAATTTTTCAGCCATACTTTCTTCAACTCTTCTTGCCTCTTCAACCTTAACTCTTAAATCAATGAGATTTTGTAGAAGCTTTGCCTTTGTTTTCTCTTCCTCTTGAACTTGATCCTTTAATCTTAAGTTCTCCCTTTTCACTCTTTCCAATTCTCCAAGAGCAACAATAAGTTCCTTTTTCATGTCAACCAGGGTTTCCTTTTCCTTTTATGAATATTTCTCTTTTTCTAGGTCTTCAACTATAGGAGCATCTTATTTCTCTTCTACTAGGTTTTTAATGGAAGAATCATCTTCATATTCTATTTTCAAAAATAGAATCTCTTATTTTTCACTATCTGAAGAAATTTCATCACTATCATTTGAAGCACTTCTTACTTCTTCAACATAGAAACTTTTCTTCTACCTTTGAAAAATCTTCTTCTCATGCTTGCCTTGACCATGCCTATTTTTCTTTTTATGCCTATGTTGGCAATTTTGGGTACCTTGGGTACATTGCCTTTGCTCAAGTGTATAAGTTGTCATTGATGTCAAGAAGCTTTTGAAGGAATTTGATTTGATGTCAAATAATTTGTTTTGATGAAGGTTACGACATGACAGGTTCGAAAGAAAGTAAGTTAGAAAAGTGTCGCGATATCGCGACATGTCGCATTTTCGCGACTTAAGCAGGAGAGAGAAAGTAAGTTGGAAAAATGTCGCGATATCGCGACATGTCGCATTTTCGCGACTTAAGCAGGAGAGAGAAAGCAAGTTAGAAAAGTGTCGCGATTTCGTGACATGTCGCATTTTCGCGACTCGAAAAGTGCAGGAAGGCAAAGAAGGAAAAGTGTCGCGATTTCGCGACATATTGCAAGGAAGGTTGTACGGATGAAAAAGTGTCGCGATTTCATGACATGTTGCCGGAGAGAGAGTCCAAAAGAAAAAGTGTCACGATTTCGTGACATAATGCAGAAGAGAGAGTCCGTAGTGTGAATTGTCATGATTTCGCGACAAGTTCGAAGAGAGAGAAAGTAACACGAAAGTGTCACGATTTCGTGACATGCTACAAAACTCAAGTGAGAAGTGTCACGATTTCGTGACATGCAGCAAAGGGAAGAGTCTAAAAATGAGAAGCGTCGCGATTTCACGATAGGTTGCAAAGAAGTCGTATGGAAGCTGAAAGCGTCACGATTTCGTGAAAAAAAATAAAGCTCTGATTTCGTGACAAAGTTCAAGGAGAAAGCATACGACAAAGTGATAGTATCACGATTTCATGATAGGTTAAGATGGCAAGTGTTGGAGAAAGTGTCATGATTTCACGATAGAAACAGAAAGGAGTCTTATAGGAGAAGTGTCACGATTTCACGAAAGAATTGAACTATAGAAAGTGTCATGATTATCACGAAAAAGAAAGAAAGTCTGAAGGAGAAGTGTCACGATTTCATGACAAAAGCAAAAAGGAGGTCGACGAAGGGAGAAGTGTCGCGATATCATGACAAGAGCTAAGTTGAAGTCGACAAAGGCAGAAGTGTCACGATATCATGACAAAAGCCAAAAGAAAGTGTACGGTTGCAAAGGTGTCGTGATATCATGACATGTTGTAGTTTCATGGTAGAAGCTATAGAAGAGTTACAGAGGCAGTGAAGCCGACAAAGTTAAATTTTAGCCGACAAAAATTAGGGCTTGCAACCGACGTAGATTAGGGTTTGTTTTTGGTATAATAGCCGACTAAGATTAAAGTTTTCATCATGAAAATTCTATTATAAAAGGAGGGCTGTTTGGAGAGTTGAGAGTGGATGGATGTGTTGTTGATGTGCGACGTTCGGAGATAGTGCGCAGTGCAAGAAGTTCGATCGCTGAGAGCAGAGTGTGAATTCGATCGTAGTGTGTAGAGTGCATTTCGTCGAATCATTCTAAGTGTGAAAGATCACAAAGGAAGCAGAGTGTGCGAAGACGATGCCGCTGTGATTGCGTAGAGGTGCAAAGGTTGAAGATCGATCAAGTGCGGCTGGGATTGCATAGAAAGAGCAGAGGACTTGTGAACTGAGTTTGATAGTTCTATCAGAGAACTTGAGGACAGAGGTGCATTGGTTCTTTGAGAAGAACCTGAGGACAGATTTGATTGCTGAGCTGCTGTGGACGTGATCATAGAAGGCAGAGGTCTCTTAGGCTAAGCATTGAGGACAGGAGGTCTTCGGTGGAAAGGAGTTCCACGTGCTGGCAAGAGGTAGAGGCAGTTGATCTTCTGAGGGATCATTTCCAGAGCAGAGGGGAAGGTATCTCCTTTGAGTAGAGGCTCATAAATTCTGATTGGGAGAAGGTATCTCCTTTGAGCCGAGGCTCATAAACATTGTAATTGGGAAGGATTCCCAAAGAACCTTGAGATAACTTTTAGAGGAAAGTTTTTGTGGATGTAGCCCAACCATTTTGGGTGAACCACGTTAAAAATGGGTCTTCAATGTGTGATGCTTTATGTCTTGATTAATGTTGTGTTGATGCCATTGCTATCTAAAGTTAAAATTATTAATTGGTTAAGTCTTATACTGTTCACCCCCCCTCTCAGTATAAGCTTGTGTTCTTCAATTGGTATCAGAGCCGGTCTCTCCAGAAAGAGCCTAACAGCTTGGAGAAGGATCTATCAGAGGAACATACAGATTCAGAAAGAGATGAAGAGGTTGAGTTCGATCTCAAAGGTGAATTCTTCTTGGCTCTAAGAAAGCTTGAGAAATTCAGGGAAGAGAATTTTGTTCTCAGGTATCAATGTCAGGAAGAAGAGATAGCAAGATCAGAATTGTCTCAAAGTGTTATAGACTTCAAAATTCTAGTTGAAGAAGGGAAGAAGATTGAACAGGTTCTGACAGAGGCTCTAAAAGGAAAGGAAGCTGATTGCGAGAAACTAGAAGAAGAGGTTATGTCTCTTAGAGTGAAGTTGGAACAGTTGACTCTCAGACAGAATACTCCGTGTGAAAAGCAAAAGAAGGATGGTATCACCATTTATGAAACAGGGTCTTCAAGCAAGATCAATCTTCATCCTGAAGAGCGGTGGATTCCAGTTGGTCACAAGAAGAACAACCATCCAAGGCATCAAAACAAGTTACATAATACTTTCCATGGCTATTGTTTTTCCTGCAAGAAATTTGGTCACGAAGCTATGCATTGCAATAAGTCTTTGAATAGCCATAGTAAGGAAAATGTTAATTCTTTTGCACCTCTTATGAATAAAAATGTCATGTGTTACAAGTGCAAGAATTTTGGGCATATAGCAAGGATGTGCAGTTTGGATAGATCTAGCCTTGAGTTCACTAAAAAGAGAAATGAGATCAAATCTAAGTCAATGATAGTTCAAACTGCTTTTCATGCTCAAGACAAAGTAGAAAAATGGTATCTTGATAGTGGTTGTTCAAAACATATGACTGGTGAAAAGGAAAAGTTTTTGGTCTTAAAAAAAACAAACAGAGGAACAATCAGTTTTGGAGATAACAGGTCAGCTAAAATCTGTGGTAAAGGGACTCTTAGTTTGGATGGGAAATCCAAAACAGAAAATGTGCTTTATGTAGAAGGCCTAAGACATAACCTTCTAAGTGTGAGTCAACTTTGTGATCAAGGACACATAGTATCTTTCTTTTCAGATAGATGTGAGATAAGTAAAGAAAAAAATGGAAAACTCATTGCTAGTGCTACAAGGACTCCAAACAATCTTTACATGCTAAGTGAGATAAAAAAGGAAAAGTGTTTTCTAACTCAAGAAGATGAGAGTTGGCTATGGCATAAAATATTGGGGCATTTGAGCTTTGATAATCTTGTCAATATTAGTAACAAGGAAGCAGTTAGAGACTTGCCCAAAATAAAAAGGCCCCATAACATCATTTGCGGTCCGTGTCAACATGGAAAATAGACCAGAACCAGTTTCAAATCAAAAGGGTATACTTCTTCAAAACCATTGGATCTTATTCATACCGATTTATGTGGCCCTAGTTGAACTCGGAGCATTTAGGGAGAAAGCTACTTCATGTTGTTTATAGATGATTATTCTAGAATGACTTGGGTTACTTTTCTCAAAGAAAAATCTGAAGCTTTTGAAAAATTTAAAGCTTTCAAAGAAATGATTGAAAATGAGACCGACAAGAGAATCAAATGCTTAAGATCAGATAGAGGAGGAGAGTTCACTTCAAATGAATTTGTGGAGTACTGTGAGCAACAGGGAATCAAAAGAGAATATTCAACAACAAGAACTCCTCAACAAAATGGAGTAGTTGAAAGGAAAAATAGAACTATTGAAAATATGGCTAGAGCTATGTTAAATGAATCAAAACTTTCGGATGGCTTTTGGAAAGAGGCAATTAGTACAACAGTCTACATTATCACCGGGGCCCAACTTAGAGTCAATCATCATAAAACTCCTTATGAGTTGTGGAAAGGAAGACCAACTACAGTAAAATACTTCAAAGTGTTTGGGAGTAAGTGCTTCATCAGAAGGGAAGATCAGAATTTGGGTAAGTTTGATCCTAGGTGTGATGAGGGAATCTTTCTTGGATATTCCAGCAGAAGCAAGGCCTACAGATGCTTCAACAAAAGAACTCATACGGTTGTAGAGAGCATAAATGTAACAGTTGATGAAAAGACAGGGATAAGAGAACCAGTCAAGGAACTCAGTGATGAAATTTTTCAAGAAGAATTCAGAGAGGTTTCAGATGAAGAAGAGGAAAGACAACAACCGCTTCCCAAAACTCCTTCACGATATGTTCAGAAACATCATCCCAAAGATTTGATCATTGGTGATCCAAATAGCAGGCAAACAAGAAGAAGAGTCATTCCTTCACATGATTCTACAAATGTTTCATTATTATCTCAGATTGAGCCAAAAGATTTTAGGGAAGCATGTGCAGATAAGTTTTGGGTAAAAGCAATGGATGAAGAGCTAAATCAAATAGAGAAAAGTGAAACTTGGGATTTGGTTCCAAGACCTAAGGACAAGAATGTCATTGGCACAAAATGGATATTCAGAAATAAACTCAATGAGGATGGAAAAATTGTCAGAAACAAAGCTAGGTTAGTCTGCAAAGGTTATGCTCAAGTAGAAGGTGTTGATTTCGAAGAGACGTTTGCTCTTGTTGCTCGTCTTGAAGCTATCGGAATGTTTTTGGCACTTTCAAGCTTCAAATCATTCAAGGTATATCAAATGGATGTAAAGTCAGCTTTTCTAAATGGCGTGTTGGTAGAAGAAGTCTACATAGAACAGCCAGAAGGAGTGTCTCTCTCAGAACAGTCAGACTATGTGTGTAAACTAAAAAAGGCCTTGTATGGGTTAAAGCAAGCACCGAGGGCTTGGTACTCAAGACTTGACAGTTATCTTCATGAGCAAGGTTTCAGGAAAGGCGTGGCAGATAGCAATTTGTATATTAAGAATGAAGATGATGATATGTTGATTATGGTTGTCTATGTTGATGATATTATTTTTGGGGGAAATAAGACTCAGATGTGCAAAGATTTTGCTAACACCATGCAGAAGGAATTTGAGATGTCTATGATTGGAGAGTCGTCATTCTTTTTAGGTCTTCAGATTGCTCAATCAAAAGATGGTGTATTTCTCTCTCAAGGGAAGTATATCAAAGAAATGTTGAAGAAATTTGGGATGATGGACAGCAAACCAGTATGTACTCCAATGATTATAGGGTGCAAGATGAGTAAGGATGATGAATCTCCAGCGGTAGATCAAAAGTTGTACAGATCAATGATTGGCAGTTTATTATATGTTACAGCTACCAGACCAGATATCATGCAGGCGGTTGGGTTAGTAGCAAGATTTCAGGCAGCTCCAAAATATTCTCATGTTATAGTAGTTAAAAGGATATTCGAATATCTAAAGGGCACTATGGACCTTGGGCTTTGGTATCCCAAAGGTGATGATTTCACCCTCATGGCCTATACAGATGCAGATTGGGCAGGCAAGATGCGATGACAGGAAAAGCACTAGTGGTGGAGCATTCTTTCCGGGAAAGAGTTTGGTTTCTTGGCTAAGTAAGAAACAACCTTCGGTTTCCTTATCTACAGCAGAGGCTGAATACATAGCAAGCAGTGGTCGGGTGTACACAGGTTTTATGGATGAAAACCACCTTGGAGGATTTCAAAGTCGGGCATGAACAACCCATCTCCATACTTTGTGATAATACAAGTGCCATAAGTATTTCCAAAAATCCTGTAATGCACTCAAGGACAAAGCATATTTCCATCAAGTATCACTTTCTAAGGGAGAAAGTGCAAGACAAGCTGGTCAAGCTAGAGTATGTGTCTACTAAAGAGCAGATTGCAGATATCTTCACCAAACCTCTTCCAAGAGATACGTTTGAGTATCTAAGGGAGAAATTGGGAGTTGTACTCCCACCCCAGAATTAATCACCTCATCAGGAGGTGGGGGAGGGACCAAGCTAAGAGGCTCATTCTTAGTCCCGAGCCCCAAAGGTGACCCTTTGCCATTGATGACAAAGGGGGAGAGATATGAGTAAGGGGGAGAGCTTCAAGTGAAGAGGAAAGCTTCAAGTCAGGGGGAGAAAAACTTCAAAGGAAGATTCTCAGTTGTGGGCACCGTTTCCTAGTTGTTAGCACAGTTGGTTTCAGTTTTGGCTCTTGAGACGTGTTTTCAGTAAAGGTTTGCCATCAATGACAAAGGGGGAGATTGTTGGCAATTTTGGGTACCTTGGGTACATTGCCTTTGCTCAAGTGTATAAGTTGTCATTGATGTCAAGAAGCTTTTGAAGGAATTTGATTTGATGTCAAATAATTTGTTTTGATGAAGGTTACGGCATGACAGGTTCGAAAGAAAGTAAGTTAGAAAAGTGTCGCGATATCGCGACATGTCGCATTTTCGCGACTTAAGCAGGAGAGAGAAAGTAAGTTGGAAAAATGTCGTGATATCGCGACATGTCGCATTTTCACGACTCAAGAAGAGAGAGAAAGCAAGTTAGAAAAGTGTCACGAAAAAAATTTCATGACATATTGCAAGGAAGGTTGTACGGACGAAAAAGTGTCACGATTTCGATGACATGTTGGGAGAGAGAGTCCGAAAGAAAAGTGTCATGATTTCACGACATAATGGAAGAGAGAGTTCGTAGTGAGAATTGTCACGATTTCGTGACAAGTTCAAAGAGAGAAAGTAAAATGAAAAGTGTCATCGATTTAACATGCGACATGAAAAGGGAAGAGTCTAAAAATGAGAATTGTCATGATTTCACGACATGTTGAAAAAAAAAGCTCTCATTTTAAAAGAAAAATAAAAAGCGTCATGATTTCATGATATTAAAGAAAGGAAAGTGTCATGATTTTGATATTAGAGGAGAAAGTGTCATGATTTCACGATAGAAACAAAAGAGGTAGGAGAAAGTGTCACGATTTCGTGATAAAAAGGAAGCTATGAGAGAAGTGTCATGATTTCACGACAAAGGAGAAAAGGAGGAGAAGTGTCACGATATCGCGACAAAAGCAGAAAGGAGGTCGACGAAGGGAGAAGTGTCGCGATATCGCGACAAGAGCAAAGTTGAAGTCGACAAAGGCTGAAGTGTCGCGATATCGCGACAAAAGCCAAAAGAAAGTGTACGGTTGCAAAGGTGTCGCGATATCGCGACATGTTGTAGTTTCACGGTAGAAGCTACAGAAGAGTTACAGAGGCAGTGAAGCCGACAAAGTTAAATTTTAGCCGATAAAAATTAGGGCTTGCAGTCGACGTAGATTAGGGTTTGTTTTTGGTATAACAGCCGACTAAGATTAAAGTTTTCATCATGAAAATTTTGTTATAAAAGGAGGGCTGTTTGGAGAGTTGAGAGTGGATGTATGTGTTGTTGATGTGCGACGTTCGGAGATAGTGCGCAGTGCAAGAAGTTCGATCGCTGAGAGCAGAGTGCGAATTCGATCGTAGTGTGCAGAGTGCATTTCGTCGAATCATTCTAAGTGTGAAAGATCACAAAGGAAGCAGAGTGTGCGAAGACGATGCCGCTGTGATTGCGCAGAGGTGCAAAGGTTGAAGATCGATCAAGTGCGGCTGGGATTGCACAGAAAGAGCAGAGGACTTGTGAACTGAGTTTGATAGTTCTATCAGAGAACTTGAGGACAGAGGTGCATTGGTTCTTTGAGAAGAACCTAAGGACATATTTGATTGCTGAGCTACTGTGGACGTGATCATAGAAGGCAGAGGTCTCTTAGGCTAAGCATTGAGGATAGGAGGTCTTCGGTGGAAAGGAGTTCCACGTGCTGGCAAGAGGTAGAGGCAGTTGATCTTCTGAGGGATCATTTCTAGAGCAGAGGGGAAGGTATCTCCTTTGAGAAGAGGCTCATAAATTCTGATTGGGAGAAGGTATCTCCTTTGAGCCGAGGCTCATAAACATTGTAATTGGGAAGGATTCCCAAAGAACCTTGAGATAACTTTTAGAGGAAAGTTTTTGTGGATGTAGCCCAACCATTTTGGGTGAACCACGTTAAAAATGGGTCTTCAATGTGTGATGCTTTATGTCTTGATTAATGTTGTGTTGATGCCACTGCTATCTAAAGTTAAAATTATTAATTGGTTAAGTCTTATACTGTTCACCCCCCCCTCTCAGTATAAGCTTATGTTCTTCAGCCTAAATTTTCTTTCTATCTTCATCTTGTAATCCTGTTCATCCTCACTGCTACTATACCCATTTTGTGGACAATATGCTGCATAGTGACCAATATTACCACAACTAAAACATTTCACATTTTGCATATTATTTGGTTTCCTTGAACCCTTCTTATTTCTTTTCACAAAGTTACCCTCTTCATCACTGCTTGATTTTGATTTGTATCCTTTGTTTTCTTTGAAGCTTTGAATGTTGCATCCCTTTTGGATGTTTGATCTTTTTTCTGTTCTCATCTCATAAGCTATGAGAATCTCAAGTAGTTAATCTATCCTCAAAGTTGTGAGATATTTTATTTCTTCTATTTATGAAACCTTTGTATCATACCTTATGGAAAATGATCTTAGAATTTTTTGAACAATAGTAGAATCATCAATATTTTCTCCAAGTCCATGAATGGTGTTAACAACCTCATCAACACGAAGTAGATACCTAGCAATATCTTCCTCATATTTCATATTTAATTCCTCAAAATTCCTCCTATGAGTATGAAGTTTTTCATTCTTAACCTTGTCATCTCCTTAATATGTATTCTGTAATTTGTCCCACATTAATTTTGCTTATTTACAGTGCATAACCTTCACAAACTCTGTTTCTTGTAATCTGCTTAAAATTACATTCATTGCCTTGGCATTATTTTTATATATTTTCTTACCACTTATATATATGGGAGGAGTTTTAGGTGGTGTGTACTCATTCTCTACTAAAATCCATGTATCAAATGTTTGTGCCATCAAAAATATCTTTATCCTCACACTTCAAAAAGCATAGTTAGTCCCATTAAATAAAGGGGCTCTATGTGTTGAAAATCCTTCCTAATTAGCCATCTGTGTTCCTGTTAGATCTTAATTTAAGATATTAGGCTTTCCTAAAGGAATCTACTCTAATACCAATTGAAGAACACAAACTTATACTAAGAGGAGGGGGGTGAACAATATAATATCAAACCTTTACTTTCTTTACAAATGATAACAACAATAATATCAATGCAGTAAATGAAAAAATGCAAAAATAATCACACACATGAGAGACACAAATTTAACGTGCTTCACCCAATGTGGGCTATGTCCACAGAGAAAATATTTCTTATAAAATTTACTCAACCAATATCTTGGGAACCAATTCTATATTACAAATTTTATGGGCATCAACCTAAAGGAGACACCAATCCCCTATGCTCAAGTTTGTGGACCTCTATCTACAAGAGACACCAATCCTCTATACTCAAGTTTGTGGACCTCTATCCACTGGAGACACCAATACCCTATGCTAAAATTCATTGACCTCTATCCATAAGAGACACCAATCCCCTATGCCCAAGTTTGTGGACCTCTATCCATAGAAGAAACAAATCCCCTTTTCTCTGGTTTGTGGACATTTTCCACAAAAGATCTCAATGCCCTCTACACTATTCTACTACAAGCCTTTACATAGGGCTTGTACAATCATGCTCCAAAAACTGCTCTTAAATCTACTTAGATCTGCTCTAAGTCTTCACACAAAAATTGCTCAAATATGATCACCAAGACCTTCTCTCAACTCTACTCAGATCAACTCCAAGTCTTCACACAAGACCTGCTCAATTTTTATCACCAAAATCTGTTCAACCTACTCAAAGCCTGCTCACAAGGCTTGCTCAAATATGCTCCAAGCCTACTTACAAGGCTTGCTCAAATATACTCCAAGCCTAATCACAAGGCTTTATCAAATCTAATCCAAGCCTACTCACAAGGCTTGCTCAAATCTACTCCAAGCCTACTCACAAGGCTTGCTCACAACTATGCTTAAAGTTGCTCATAACACCTACTCAAATCTACTCATAACACCTATCCAAATATGCTCATAACACCTGATCAAATATTCCTCAATGTTGCTCATAAAAATTTCTCAACCCACTCACACACTCTACTCAACATACTCACAAAACTTACTCAACCATTCCTAATTCTTGCATACAAACAATTGCATATATCTTTCCCTAAAGTATTTTTTTTACTAAAGTAATTTGGACATATTCTACCCAGAATTCGTTTAGCCTCTTGAACATATAGAGAATGATATGCATTAATAAATGATCAATATGTTCTTAACATTCATGAAGTTTATCGTTTTCACATATCTTACATTTATTTCATTTTAAAGGTAGCTCTAGTATAGCACTTGATAACTGACCTGGTATTTGCTTATTTGCAACTTCACTTCAAAAAAAATCACAATGCACAAGTCCTTATACTCACAAAATCAATCATGAACAATTATGCACAAATTTCTTCACAAATCTGATCTATACTTATTGCATTTTTGTTCCCAATATCACTCAAAACCGATGCTCAAATTTGCTTCACAAAAATGGTCTATGATTCTTGCACTTTCATTACACTATTACTCAACAATCATGCACAACTTGTTCTAAAACCCTAGCACATGTGTTTCCACTTTCATTCAACAATGATGCACACTTTGTTCTCAAAACCCTAGCACATATGCTTCCAATAATAATGCACAATTTGGATTTCAAATCAAAGTACATATATTTCCAAAAATGCACATGAACTTAATCCTTATATCTCCTCCTTATGACATCAAAAATATTTGCTCAACCAAACATCTTAAGGAATAAATATATCACCATACCTCTTAACTTGCTTTGATGAAGATGTGCCCTCAAAAACATGTCTCAAAATATTCTATCTTTCTTATGTCACTTTAAGGGTTAGTAGACCTCTAAACCATTTCTTAAAAGATGTGCTCAAAAATATTGAAGATGATGCTTTATAGCTCCTTTTAATTTCCCAAGATAAAGATTTTAAAAAATAACCAAAACCTTTTAAATTTCCTTTCTCACCATGAAAAATACAAACAATAATTAAACCATAATGACACCTTATAAATCCTACTTTCTCAATTGATTTGATTTAATAATGCCTACACACTAATTCTGAAATGCAATTTCTCACACACTACCTTTAACTTTAACCAACTTATGCAAAAGTAAAGAAATCCAAAATATATACCTTATGTCTCCCTAATGCAAATGAGCGCTATGCATACTTTATACCATGCAAAATATTTTAATCAAAATTTTGCCCTTACCAAAGTGTTGCTGCCATGAATTGAACTTGCCACCTCTTGATGGCCTGTGCCCTAGAGCAAACTAGGCTACCACGTGGGCTATATGCCTACATAAGACATAAAGCATGCAAAAAACCTTTTGAGTCCCTTCTACGATATCCTTCAAAATTAAAACTTCATATATTGTTGAATACGATGTGCCCCATTTCCTTCCTTCAAAGCCCAAATCATTTATCAACTCCACGAGAGAATTTTGGCAGCACTTCATTATGCTTGAATTGGTTTCAATTTTGGTAGAGTTTTGGGCCTAAAATGTTGGAGTATATTATATTATTTGGTACATGCTAATGTACCCCCATGGTACCTTCATGGTACATTTATAAATAATAGATTAGGGTTGAATCATAGTTTAGAGTGTGAGTTATTTTTCATATTTTTATGTAAGTGTGAATGTGTAGGAAATGCACAAGTGTCATGTAAAGTTGTAATGTTCAAGAAATACAAAAGTGTCATGTGAGTTAGTGTGCAAGTGTAAGTTGAGTATATGTACACAAATATCTTGTATGTTTGAGAATGAATATGTAATGTAAAGATGTGCACAAGTGTATTAGATTAGAGTGTGCAAGTTATATAAGTGTAAGTCATGTATAGGTGCTCATATGTTATAGTATCAAGTGTTCATCAAGTATGTAAGTGGCAAGTAGATAAGTCAAGAGTCATGAGACTTGGCATATGGATAGGAATAGTCAAGTATCCAAAGAGTCATACTACTATGACTATATTATGGAGATAATGCTCCATAGATGATATACAATGATCATCATCAACTACAATTCATATATCTTGTAAGAGAAAGAGGAGTAATAAAGCTTGTATACATTTTGAGCAATTAATATTGTAAGTTGTATTACATGCTTTGTACATGTTGATTAAGGCTATTTACATTCATATTGTTGCATATTATTGAATGTTATTTGATATATTATAAGCCTTATTTTACATATTAATTTGCTCATATTATTCTACTCTTATTATTATCTTGACCTTAATATATTGTGGTTATATTATATTCAATCTTGTGATACATAACCTATGATATTTGTGGTAGTAATAAATATTAAAAAGGTATCACAAAAATTAGTTCTTAATTTCAACCCAATGATTCAATTTAATAAAAATTGGCCTTGACATTTCTCAAGTTGGAGGGGAAAGGTGATTAGCATGTGATTTGGACTAACTGGTAGTAGGGTTGATCAACTGTTGATTGTAGCCTACAATCAACTACCCCTTGATTTGGGGTCACATTTGGGCAAGTGCAGAGAGTGGAAGGAAATCCACCACTTTCCTCAGTACTTACTATTGGAAATATATTGAATATTTTCTATGTTATTTTGGTGGGGTTAACTCCAAAAGGTATTGGACACCCTCTATGTATCCTTGTTGGGGTTTGGGGTTGAGTCAGGCCCCAAGTAGGGGTTCAGGGGTAGCAACCCCTGATGAAAGTTTTAGGGTTTATTAGGCTATTTTTAGACCATATGGGATTTTTAGGATTAAATATTTGAACCCACTACTTTTTCCCATGGTATTATAAATTTTTTTCTTGTGTTGTTATTTAATTATAGTTGCATCATGGTTTAAAGAGAGGTGAGAGATGAAAATTATTGTATTGGAGACAATTAAGTTTATACAATAAGGAGATATTACTATGCTAGGTTTTTTTTCTAGGTGTAATATTGTGTTGTGTGTATTTATTATATATATTTTTCCTTATATTATGTATTTCTTATTTTTTAAGTTTATCTTATTGGGGCTTTTTACTCTTCATTTGGTATCAGAGCTAGGTTTTTTAGCTTTGTTCGAGGAGTAAGGGTTTCAACCCTGTGATAAATTAATTCTTGAGTGGGAGACATATGCGAAAGAATCTAGACAAAGAAAAATGATGAGAAGCACATGGGAAGAGACTGAAAATTTTAATGAATATAATTTTGAGTTATGGAAACTCAAGATGGAGGATTTGTTGGTTAATAGAGATTAGTGGATTACGATATTGGAAATAAAACCAACATCAATGATAGATTAGGATTGATTGAATATTGATGGGAAGACAAGAAGTTATATTATATTGTGCTTATCTGATTCGATATTATTGAATGTATCGACAAAGACCATGATAAAGTCATTATGGAACAAGTTGGGAACTTTGTATTAGACAAAGTCATTGGTAAATAAAATTTATTTGAAAGAAGTTGTATTCACTTCGGAATAATTATGGTGACTCTATGGCTGAACATTTGAATGATTTTAACATTGTGATAAGTCAATTAAACTCTATTGAAATAAAAATGGATGAAGAGGAAAAGTGTATTACTTTACTTTGTTCATTACTTGATTTTTGGGTTAACCTAGTTATGGTTATCACCAATACTACTTCTACATTGAAAGTAGAGGATATAGTAAGATCATTGCTATTTGAGAAAATGAGATTAAAATATTCTGAGGATTATCATTTTAAGGATGCCTTGGTTGTTAGAGGCCATTCTCAAGAAAGATGCAAAAATAAATCAGGAGAAAGGAAATCAAGATCTAGGGGTAAATTTGTTGCTCCAAAAAAGAGGAAATGCTAGAAGTGTGGTAAAATAGGGTATTATAAAAGAGACTGCAGATCTAAAAATGCTAATAATAGTTGATCATTTAATGAAGGAACTTCTACAAAAATAAAGACCACAAATAAAGATTTAGGGGATTTATTCTTAGTTGTAGCATGCTCAAGTGAATGCCATGACTCATGGCTGATTAACTCAGTGCTTCCTTTCATATGACTCCTCATAGGGAGGGGTTTTGTGAATATGAAAAGATAAATGGAGGTGAAGTATTCTTGGGAGATAATTCAAAATATAAAATAGTAGGTTGAGGAAGACTCAAGTTGAGGTTAAAATATGGAAGAATTAAAATCCTTCTTGGTGTGTTGCATATTCCGGGTTTGGAAAGGAATCTGATATCCATGAGTAAGATGAATGACACGGGTGTGAATATGATATTCAATAAGGATAGCTGCAAGATGGTTCATGGAGTCTTGGTGTTGGCAAGGGGAGTTCATACATGAACTCTATTCAAACTTGAGGATAGCATTATAAGTATTGATTGCAATAAATCTTCAATTGTAGAGGAGAATAATATAGTAGAAGCGGCTTTGAGTATTATTGTAGTAAATATAGTATTGTGGCATCAACGCATGAGGCATATTGGTGATAAATGCCTTCGAACATTAAAAATGAAATGTATGGTTGAAGGAATTTTTGATTTCCCATTAAATTTTGATTTTTGTGAGCATTGTATAGTTGGAAAGAAAACCCGAGTCAAGTTTTCTAGTAGTGCTACAAGATCTGAAAGAATTTTACATCTAGTTCACAATGATGTGTTTGGACCTACATTTATAGATGACTTTTCAAGAAAGATATGGGTATATTTTTTATAAAATAAATCTAATATTTTTAATAAATTTAAAGGTTTTAAGGCTCTTGTAGAAAACCAGATAGAGAAAAATATAAAGGTTTTGAGAAGTGATAATGGTGTGAGTATTGCTCTAATGAATTTGAGCAATTTTGCAAGGACTGTGGAATAGAAAGACTAGAAAATAACTTTGTATACTTCACAAAAACATGGAGTTGCAGATTGGATGAACAAAAAATTTATGGATAAGGCTAGAAGCATGCTAAGTGGTGCAGGGTTAAAGAGGAAATTCTAGGTAGAAGGCATGCTAACTTCTTGTTACCTCATCAATAGATCTCTTACCTCAGCTTTGATGGATGATTCTATAGGAAGTATGGACTGGTAAGAAACCCTCTCTTAGTCATATAAGGATTTTTGGTTGCGATGATTATATGTAAGTCCTAAAAGAGAAAAGGAATAAGCTAAACTATAAATTTATAAAATACATATTTAAGGGATATAGTATTTGTGTTCAAGGTTATAAGTTGTGGAATCCGAAAACACATAAGATTGTTTACAATCGTAATGTGATTTTTAGAGAAACAAAAGTGGTTCCAAAATAAGAAATGCAACCAAGCAAAGAACCTGAAATAGTTCAAGTAAAATTAGAACATGAGGAAGAACCTATGGTAGAACTTGGTGCTATAGAAGAAGATGAACTACAGAGAGAGTTTGAAGAGAAAAATTTAGAGGAAGAAGGTGAGGAGGAAGCTAAAGATGCAAAACCTAGAACTCTAAGTTTGAGGAGATCAGATCGAGTGAGAAGACTCCCAAAAAGGTATAGCCCTTCAAATATTTGTTCTACATTTAATATATCAGTTACTGATGAAGAACCCAATATTGTAAAGGAGGCAATTTAGTCAAGTGAAAATAAATCTTGGAAAAGGGCTATGGAGGAAGAAATGAAGTCTCTAGATAAAAATAAGATGTGGGACTTGGTGAAATTACCCCTTGGAAGAAAATCGGTTGGTTGTAAGTGGGTATTCAAGAAGAAGTACAATATAGAAGGAAATTTGGAGAAGTACAAGGCTCTCCTGGTAGCAAAAGGATTTTCTCAAGTTGAGGGAATTGAATTTGGTGAGATTTTTTATCCTATGCTAAAATAACTCCAATTAGATTTATGCTGGCTATTTCTGCTATTTTTGATCTTGAAATAAAATAAATAGATGTAAAGACAACATTTCTACATGGTAAACTTGATGAAGACATATATATGTCACAACCATAATGCTTTAGGATAAAAGGTAATGAGGACTTGGTATGTAAGTTGAAAAAGTCTCTTTATGGCTTAAAGAAATCTCCAAGAATGTGGAACCAAAAATTTGATAGGCTTGTTTTGACACTTGGGCTTGGAAAAAGCAAACCAGATCCGTGTGTGTATTTTAAACAAGAAGGTGAAAATTTTGTTATTATTATTTTGTATGTGGATGACATGTCGTTAATTGGTAACAATAAGGAGATGATAAAGTTACTAAAATATTAGTTATATTCTGAATTTAATAAGAAGGATTTGGGTGTTGTATAATTTATTTTAGGTATGGCAATAATAAGGGATCATGCAAATAGAAATTTGTGGTTAAATAAAAATAATGTTGATTTGATACTACAGAGGTTTAGGATGCATGATTGTAATTAAATATGTACTCCATATCATTTGGTCAAAAGTTATCTGCTAAATAATGTCCTAAAATAGATGAGGAAATTGAAGAAATGTATCATATTCCTTATGCTAACACTGCTGGTAGTCTTATGTATGCAATAGTTTGTACTAGACCTGATATTGCACATGCAGTGGGAGTAGTTAGCAGATATATGTCCAATATAGGAAAGGAACATTGGACTATTATGAAAAGGATCTTCAAATACTTGCATGGAACTTCAAACTATGCTATCTATTACCAAAGAAAATTTAGAGATATTAATGTTGTAAATCTACAAGGTTTTGTGGATGCTAACTGGGCTGAAGATCTGGGCAAGATAAGATCTATGAGTGCTTATGTGTTCAAACTATTTAGAGGGGCAATAAGTTGGATGAGTAAAGAAATCGATGGTTGCTTTGTCCACAATAGAGACAAAGTACATTGCAGCAACTCATGCCTATAAAGAAGCAGTGTGGCTACAAAGGTTGTGTTCAACATTTGGTCTTAAGAAGAAGGTTGTGAGAATTGATAGTGATAGTCAGAGTGTAATATTTTTGGCCAACAATCCTGGTTTTCACGATCGGTCAAAACATATTGATATCAAGTATCATTTTGTGAGAGAGATAATTGAAGGGAATTGGGTGATGCTAAAGAAAGTTAATACATAGAATAATGTTGTTGTTTCATTAATAAAGGTTGTACTTGCTCAAAAATTTTCTTGGTGTAGAAGATCTATGGGCATGGTTGCCCTTGATAGTTGATAATGGCAATTTTTGGTCCCTATGGAAAGTATTCAACAATTGGGAGAATACTGGAAATATGTTGAATATTTTCCATGTTATTCTGGCGGGGTTAACTCTAAAAGGTACTAGACACTCTTCGTGTATCCTCGTCGAGATTCGGGGACGACAATCCCTGACAAAAGTTTTAGGGTTTCTTAAGATATTTTTAGACCCATATGGGTTGTTTAGGGTTAAATATTTGAACCCATGGTTTTTCATCCATGGTATTGTAAAATTCGTTCTTGTGTTGTTATTATTTAATTGCACTTGCATGAGGGTTTGAAGAGAGATGAGAGATGAACATTATTGTATTGAAGACGGTTAAGTTTATACAATAAGGAGATATTATTGTATTGGGTTTTTTTCCCATAAGGGTTTCCTAGGTGAAATACGGTGTTATGTGTGTATTTGTTATCTTCTTCTTCTTTTTTCCTTTGATTTTGTATTTACTATTTTTCTAGATTTAGTTTATCGGGGCCTTTTGCTCTTCACTTACCGATTACCTACAACAACAGAAGGGTACGCAAACAAGATTTGCACCCTATCTGACTGTTGTAGGCACAATTTAAGCTTTTATTTTTTGGATGTGAATACATCGCTTGTATGAATACATCTTCGAGCGTATTCACAACTTGACGTATTCATGAATTTGATTGTTGGAGGTCAAATTCAATGGAGGACCGAGGATTTTGAATTGATTGCAAATACGTCAGATATAAAGTGTATTCATTTTCTGACAAATTTGCTCAAAGGAAACAAATTCGCCACTATTGAGTTTTGTTTACAAATTCTAAAATCGACTTAATTGTTATGGTTAATTTATTCCTTTTGTGGGTTTGCATCAAGGTTGGTGTGAAAGAGGGTCCAATTTTAGTTATCCACAATATGAAACTTAACAACTATGTAAAGGATAAGGCACTTACTATAGGGATCAAATTTCTACTAAACAAAGATGGCAATATATTTCAATTGATTCAAAAATTATTTTTAATGCTACTAACAAAAATGGACATAGGAATTGGAATAAAAAAACATTATTGATGTTCATATCAACTATTGTTAAAGGTACTATCTTGGAAATGTCAACACATCTATGTAGAAGAAAATTGTATAACATAATTTAACCAATTGTGATGTTAATCTTTTTCATTAAGAAAGAAAACCTCACTCATTCAATTGCCTTCTAAATTTTGAATTTATTTATTTAATTCATTTTGATCCATGTTCTTATTTCACAAATAAATTAGTGACATAAAGGTAGATCTCTTGCCTACAATTCTGCTTTCATTTTATTGCCACCACCAAGATGCAAATCCATCATCCTTAAAAGATAATCGTGATAAAAAGAGATTCCCTTACGCTGCCTGCAAATGTAATACTTCCCTTCAGGAATAAAAGTAGTTTCATATCAATAGCCAAATCTATGTGATCACTGCACGGTGATTTGGTTTTTGTATTTTTGGTTTTCTCCTCTGTTTTCACTCTACTCATTGTACTTCTGATTGTCTGTTTGCATTGGAGTCCAATTCAGTGGCTGACCTGCTTTAAATATTTTCGAATGTACGATAAAATGGCAAGCAGGCCTAGGCCTTTTTCAACTAGTACAGAACACATATTCTCCATTAAGACAGTTCAAGGGATGAAATGTTCCACATTATATCATATGAGCAGAGCTTAAACAAGCGAAAGAATATTGTCAGGAATTAAAGGGACACCAGGAATAATAGTAGTGATGTACATTTTTTTTTCCCTTTTAATACGAATAAAACTTTAACCACAAATTTTGGAATGTGATAAAGTATGCTACATTGGAACGAACATTTATCAAACCACGGACAGATGAAACCACCTTTTACCGTTTTGCCCGTTTGGGTCAAGCTTTCATTGCTTAAACTTTTTGAGGAATCCTTTTTAGCATCAAAACACACATCTACAATAAGTATTTTATGCGGCTTTAATAGGGGATTTCACGTGGCTGATATGCTGAATTTGATAGGTATCCATCATCTGTTCAGTTGCTGCGGATTCTGCACAAAGAGGAAAGATTAAAGCCAATATTCCAGGCTGAGAATTGCCGGACTTCACTGGGTGTCATAACCTTTAAGACCATCAACGGGGTTGGTCGTGGCTGTGCACAATCTGGAAAAGAAGAGCAGGAAATAATGGATTGTGAAAAGGGGTTGAGTGAGAAAGTAGAGTTCGTGCTGGTGCACGGAGCAATGCATGGAGCATGGTGCTGGTATAAGATTGTCGACCTTCTCCAGAGGGATGGTCATATGGTCACCGCCATTGATCTCACCAGCGCTGGAACAAATCCTACTTCTGCCGATTCAGTCAAATCCTTCGAGCAATACAATCAGCCTCTCGTGGACTTCCCCGCTAAGCAACAAGAGGTATCACAATTTTTCGTGCAAATCTTTTTATAAGTAAAAAACAATTGATTAATTTATTTGCAAGCCTGTGAGCGAACCGGCTTCTATAAATTTAATCTTGTTAAATTTGTTATAATATTATTATTAAAAATAAAATATTATTATTTTTTAAATATAATTAATTAAAAAATAATATATTTTATTTAAAAAAGTGTTTGATTAAAGAAATTATAATGTATAAATATATTTTATGTTTTAACATATAATTAATTTAAAAAAAAAAAACATTTTAGAAGAAGTTTCATGAGAAGGTTTAAATCTCATCAATAAATTTTAATAAATTTTAACATTAAAAAAGGGTAAGTTTTTTTCTTTATTATTATTTTAAGGTTTATATGAAATATAGGATAGTGTTACATCATAGTTACATACTAGTATTACAATAATATGGAGTCAATGTTATTTGATATCAAGATTTGAAATCTTATTATTTTTATTTATAATTGTCAAGTTATTATAATATATATATATTTTTGCATACATGGGGGAGTTGGTTGCATACATACTATTTTTTTAGTAACTGCAAGTGCAGGGTTCAAACTAGAGGGGCTGCTCCCAACAAGCCTATACCACTTTGTTTGTTGATGACGTGAGGGGGACCAATGGTTGCTCGAAATTCGTATCATTGTCGGTCTGGTGTGCACTCATTTCGATTAGACTACTATATTTGCAACAGACATGTTCCCAAGGTTTGAACTTACGTCTCTTCTTGATAAGTGCATGGCCAGACAGACAATTACCAATTCACCTAGTCCTTGGGAGCCTAAAACTTTGGTTTAGGGTGTGCACCAAAGAAACCTTTAGACCCTTGGCCATAACCATGGGAGAATTGATTTTTTGTGTACCAACAAGAGGGAGTGAGAATCGTACCCGAGTCAACCACAACCAACACCCTTTGTTAAGTTTCCCACCATGATCAACCAACTCACCCAATTACTATGTGTTAATGTCTGATATAGATAGAACATATTTCAATCCCATATAACCTTTAAACACTTAAGGAAGAGACCCAACTCTTAAGGAAGAGACCCAAGTTTTAAACCAATGTTTGAGTATTGCTAAGTGATACATATTAAAGTTTTGAATATCTCTAAATGGTGCATGTTATTTTTTTTGGTTGAAGCAATGTCAAGTACAATAGGTAACACAACTAGGGCCTTCAAATGACAGATTAAATTCTACAACTTTGGAGGAAGAGACCCAAGTTTGAATATTGCTAAGTGAGTCTAGGGGTGGCACAATGGTTCGGGCTTTGGATCTTCTTCGAGAGGTTCAAGGTTCAAATACAGTGTGTGGTGTGTGTTAATCCCTTATTGATAATCTTAGCTCTTGGTCTTAAGAAGGGTCATGGTTGGGATGGAAATGCTCAGCCCTAAACGTTGGTCCTAGGGGTTTCTCACACTATCCAAATGTAGCTAAGTGATACATGTTAAAGGCTGAATATCACTAAATGATGCATGCTATTTTTTTTTGGGTTGTTTTTGTTGTAATGCAAAGTACGAGTGGCGTAACTAGGGCCACACTCCATGGGGCCATAGCAATAGGGGCCTCCCTTCCCATGATTTTAACATCGAAAGGAAATATCAATAACATACTGTTGGGGTGTCTAGAAAGGTTGTTGCACATTAAATTGTTGTAATACCATGATGTGATCATAATCTAACTCTAATGTAGAAAAATATTTATCATTTAGTCCGGACAGCTTTGGCTCTTCTTCGGAGGTCCAAGGTTCAAACTATGACGTGGGTGAGTGTGTGAGGGGGTGTATGTGTGTTCATCAAAAAAAATATTTATCATTTATAATACCATTATATAGTTTGTTAAAATGCTACACATACAATACAAGTAACCCATTCAATCATATATAATCAATTAAAAAATTATATATGAGCCAATATTTTAATTGAGTTTTTAATGGTATTAAAACAAAATCCAAATATATATATATATATATATATATATATATATATATATATTATTTTTTATTTTTTATGAAAAATCCATTATATTAATAAAAATAGTGTTTAATCATAAAAAAGGCGGGTGGGATTAGCACACCTCGTAAACCAACACACTATCCACTATGGTTAGGAGTACACAAGAGTGTTAGAAATAGTCCACAACAAGCCAGACAACAACCGCCAAAACAGTGTCAAATATGCATTCATAAAGAAAGGAGTCGAGAAATCACTACCAAGTGGAAGGCCTGAAGTTGTCCTCCATAAGGTCATAAGTCCATCCAATAGTTGAAGAATCTAAAACCCCCCAACTATCAGTAGTAGTACCACTAATAGTACAAGTCTGTGCATTTCATACAATTTCACCCCAACCAAGGGCATCATCTTGCTCAGAAGGCCGAACATCCCAACTAGAGACCGGGCGAGATGAGCCTCCAGCTCTAGATTCTCCATATTTACACTACAGGCGGCTAGAATAAGTGTCTGACAGCAGAGAGCTACGATCGATGATGGGTCCTATGGTGAGTCGACAACTGGGACCTGGAAGGGGAAGTAAGAGGCACACGACTCATAACACAGAGCGCATTCCCCAATGATCCATGAGGGTACGTAAGTATTGTACATTATATCTAATATTAACTACATAGATGTTAAATTCTTGTAATATCATTATATGATAATTAATCTAATGTGATTTGTTTTTTATCATTCATAATACCCTTATATAGTTTGTTAAAATGCTATAAATATAATACAAGTGATCCATTTTGATCATATATAATCATTTTAAAAAATTATTAAAAATATTAGTCAATTATTTGATTAAATTTTTTAATGGTATTAAAACATAGTTTTAATGGCATTAGAACAAATTTTAATATTGACCACATAATTGTTAAATTGTTAAGGCTTTCTTTCTTCAAGTTGCGTGGAGTATTGAGCCCTCATGTATTATATGGTAAATTTGGCTTGAAAGAAATAGAAGAATTTTTCAAGGTAGGAAGTTAACTGTTTATCAGATTTGGCAGAAGATTATTGGTATGATCCAAAAAATTGTTTCTTCTAAATGTCAGATCAGTATTCCTTTGGAGCAGTATGATATTTTGATGATGTAGGACCTAGGTTTAGTGAAAAATGACCCTCATCCTTATTTATCGGTCAGGAAGAGAGGCCTCAATAAAAAGTGTAGAGAGATGGAAGATGGCATCCTCTGCCTTAGAGGGTGTTTAAGATTAATACTGATGGCTCTTCCAGAAGGAATCCTGGGCATGCAAGTATTGGTGGTGTTGGAAGAGATAGTAGTGGTGCACCTCATTTCATTTTTTCCTGTTATAAAGGGAAGTGGATTAATAATTATATGGAGGCCCTTGCTATTCGTTTTGCTTTGGAAAAATGTTATGCTTTGGGATGGTATAAGATAATATGTGAATCAAACTCTCATATTATTAATAATTTGTTGAGGATTCATAATATTTCTAATGTTCATTGGCAGCTGGTGTTAGTGGCTCGGTAGATCTTTCAAATTTATCGGCATCTAGAGTTTATTTCCTTTTTTCATATTCCTAGGGAATGGAATGGTGTGGCTGATTGCTTGGAAAAATGGGCTTTTGAGTTTCAAGAAGATTGGAATGTTAGGGAATGGGATCAGATCCCATTGGATTGTTCTTGTCATCTTGCTAATTTTCTTGTTGAGGATATGCCTGGTTGACGCTGTTGTTTGTTGGGTGTCTTTTGATCAGGTTCTCGATGGTTTTGGGGGTCTCCCATTTGATTGTTCTTGTTATCTTACTAATTTGCTTGCTGAGGATATGCCTGGTTGAGGCTGTTGTTTGTTGGGTGTATTTTGATCAGGTGCTTGGTGGTTTTTGGGGTCTCTTTCTTCTGACCCTTGTAAGAGTTATTGTTTTGGGGGTCTCTTTATTCTGACCCTTGTAAGGGTTATTGTTTTGGGATTCTCTATTTCTTGTATGGTTTTATTGATTCAATAAATTTTTACCAACAAAAAAAAAAATCTTTGTAATATCATTATATGATCATTAATCTAATGTTTCATCATTTGTAATACCTTTATATAGTTTGTATAAAATGTTATACATATAGAATGATCCATTTTGATAATATATAATCAGTTAAAAAAATTATTAAAAAATATTAGTTATTGTGATTTTTTTCATCATTCGTAATACCTTTATATAGTTTGTTAAAATATTATACATATAATCCATTTTGATCATATAGAATCATTTAAAAAGTTATTAAAAATATTAGTAAATGGTTTAATTAAAATTTTTAATGGTGTTAAAACATAGTTTTTAATGGTATTGGAGCAAAGTTATATATATATATATATATATATATATATATATATATATATATTTATATATATTTATTGATATTTTTTTTATTTGGTTAGTGTGAGAAACCCCTACCCCCTACGACCAACGCACACTGCTGAGGAGGCTCCTCCCAACCATGACCCCTTCTAAGGCTTAAGGCCGAGAGCTATGCTTATCAATAAGGAATTTAACACACAACCACCACACAGTCACCACCTCACACACTCGCCCACACCACAATTTGAACCTTGGACCTCCCAAAGAAAAGTCAAAGCCTGAACCTTGGGACAACAAAGTTTAATATTGATCACATAGTTGTTAAATTGTTGTCATATCATTATATGATCTTAATCTAATGCATATTTTTTTCATCATTTATAATGCCTTTATATAGTTTGTTAAAATGTTCTACATATATTACAAGTGATCCATTTTGATCATATAATCAATTAAAAAAATTATTAAAAAATATTAGTTAATGTGATTTTTTTCATCATTAGTAATATCCTTATATAGTTTGTTAAAATGCTATACATATAATACAAGTGATCCATTTTGATCATATATAATCATTTTAAAAAGTTATTAAAAATATTAGTCAATGGTTTTATTAAACATAATTTTCAATGGTATTAGAACAAAGTTTAATATTGACCATTTAGTTGTTAAATTATTTAAATATTGTCACACGGGCTATCTTATTGGCAAATTATCTCAATCCTCAATTCGCCTGACAGCCTGCATCAATACCAAAAAAAAAAAAAAAAAAAACCGGCTAGCCTGAGGGGTATACCCGGATGGGACAGGTTCCGTGGAATGGAAAGTCCTGGCTCCCAAGGATACAAAGAACAATTTTTCTTAAAATAAGGTTTAAGTCTTAACAAGATAGCGCAACGATTCAATGGTTCGGGCTTTGGTTCTTCTTTAGTAGGTACAAGGGTCAAACTGCGACGTGGGCGAGGGCGAGTGTATGAGGGTGTGTGTGGTGGCTGTGATGTGGGTGAGTGTATGAGGGGGTGGGTGTGTGGTGGCTGCGGCATGGGTGAGTGTATGAGGGGGTGGGTGTATTGATAAGCATAGCTCTTGGCTTTAGGAGGGGTTATGATTGGGGGGATCCTGCTCAACCATGTGCATAGGTCATAGGGTTCTCACACTAACCAAATAAAAAAATTGTTGTAATATCATTATATGATCATTAATTTAATACAAATTTTTATCATTATATTATCATTAATTTAATATAGATTTTTTTCATCATTTGTAATACATTTATATAATTTGTTATAGCTCTCAAATTTAGGAGGGGCCATGGTTGGGAGGAGACTTGCACATCGGTCATAGGAGGTTTCTCACAATAACCAAATCCAAAAAAAATGTTATGCATATAATATAGATGATCCATTTTGATCATGTATAATCATTTTAAAAAGTTATTAAAAATATTAGTCAATGGTTTGATTAAACTTTTTAATGGTATTAAAACATAGTTTTTAATAATATTAGAACAAAGTTTAATATTGACCAAATGGTTTTTAAATTGTTGTAATATCATTATATAATCATTAATGTAAGAGGACTTTTTTTATCATTTGTAATACATTTATATAGTTTGTTAAAATGTTATACACATAATACAAGTGATCCATTTTGATCATATATAATCAATTAAAAAAGTTATTAAAAAATATTAGTTAATGAGTTTTTTTTTTTTGGTAATACCTTTATATAGTTTGTTAAAATGCTATACATATAATACAAGTGATCCATTTTGATCATATATAATCATTTTAAAAAGTTATTAAAAATATTAGTCAGGTTTGATTAAACTTTTTAATGGTATTAGAAAAAAGTTTAATACTGACCACATCGTTGTTAAATTGTTGTAATATTAATCTAATGCAGATTTTTCATCGTTTGTAATACCTTTATATAGTTTGTTAAAATGTTATACATATAATACAAGTGATCCATTTTGATCATATATAATCAGTTAAAAAAAGTTATAAAAAATATTAGTCAATGGTTTGATTAAACTTTTTAATGGTATTAAAACATAATTTAATCTTGTTCAATGACAATAGTTACTAAATTCTTAAATCTAATTAAAGAGATTAAGTTCAAATATTACCAAATGATTTGAACTTAACCAATCAAAATTTAATAATTAATTAATTAATTAATTTATATATATTTATTAATTTAATTTATATTAAATTTTATAATTTTATCAGTGTGGGTGAGTGTGTGAGGGGTTGGGTGTGTGTTAAATTCTTTATTGATAAGCATAGCTCTTACGAGGGGTCATGGTTGGGAGGAGACTACTCACCCTCCCGTTGGTCGCAGGAGTTTATCACACTAACCAAATAAAAAAATTATAATTTTATTATATTTAATATAATTAAATTTAAAAAAATTAATAATTTAATATAAAAAATTAATATATTTTAAAATAAATATTAAATATTAAAAAACTATTAATTTATAATATATATATTTAATTTATCTTCAAAGAATCATTTAAATATGCACAACCACAACCATAAGTAATAAATACCAAGTTTAATGGTGCGAGCATGAGTAGGAAGTACATGTAGCAACAAGTGCGAGCACGAGTAGAAAGTAAGTGCAACAACAAGTGCGAGCGAGATCCAGAGAGGAGTAAGTGAAGCAACAAGTGCGAGCACGATCTAGAGAGGAGTAAATGCAATAGCAAGTACAAGTGTGATCTAGGAGTAAGGGAGTAAGTGCAACAACAAGTGTGAGCAAGTGTAGCCAATAGTGAGTGTGAGTGAGTACAACCAAAAGTGAAAGCAAGTGCAAGCCAGTGAGTGCAAGTGTGAGATGGGAGTGAGTGTGCAATCCTAGAGCCAATGAGATCATAGAGAGAGTGTGAACCAAGAGGGAGTGTGAGCCGAGATTCAATCATGGTAGAAGAGTAGTAGGTTTATCCGAAGTGCATCAATGCTTCAAACCCTTACCATGAATGTGTGAAACATTGTTTCAAAAAAAAAATTGAAGCTAAGGAACGTTGAGAAAAAGAAGAGATAAGGGCAATTGTGAGCCAAGAGGGAGTGCAAGTTGGGAGTGAGTGTGAGGCAGTAGAGATTGCGAACCAAAAGGGAGTGCAAACTAAGAGGGAGTTCAAGCTGGGATTCAATCATGGCGAAAGAGTGGCAGGTTCATTCAGAGTGCATCAATGGTTAAAACCCTTAACATGAATGTGTGGAACTTTATTTCTAAAAAATTGTTGAAGTGAAGGAATACCAAGAAAAAGAAGAGACACTGGCAATTGTGAGCCAGGAGAGAGTGCAAGTTGGGAGCAAGAGGAGTGCAAGAAAAGATGGAATGTGAACCAAGAGGGAGTGCAAGCCAAGAGCAAGCCCCATTAGCTATTGTGGAAGGAAATTCATTTTTGAAATCCATAATGGGAAGTCAGGATTCCCTAGCTAGAAATCAAAATGCCCTTGTTGGAAGTATGAAGGCTCAAGCTGGAGAGAAGAGAAAGAGTGAATACATGATAAGTTTGATCTAGGTAGCAAATGGTACACCAAAAGTAAGTATCAAGGATGAGATTATTGAGCATGATATAATGGTTATTAAAAGTAGAGGGCTAATATGTAAGTTCCATAGATCATGGCCAGGGTTTTTGGAGATTCAAAATTGGATCAAGTGGAAGTGAGGATTGAATTCAAATTAATCTATGAATTTTCTTCCTAAAGGTTTTTTCCTCATCATATTTTCCATTTCAAAAATTAGGGATAAAATAATGGTTGGTGGCCCATGGTTTATGGGAAGAGATGCACTTTATTTGAGACCATGAAACGAAAATTTTTCAGTTGAGACAAAAACTATTAAGAAGCTTCTAGTGTGGATTAGGCTTTTTGGACTTCCATATAGCTTATAAATAAGGATGTTTTAAAAAATATTGGAAATACCCTAGGGAAATTCATCAAGGAAGGACCAAAAACTAAGGAGTGAAAGCATGCTATATATACTCGAATATGTGTTGCTATGGATATTTCAAAACCTTTGCCACAATCCATTAAGATTAAATCTAAATCAAGAGAATAAGATCAACAAGTAGATTATGAAAATATTGCATTTTGTTGCCACAATTATTGTGAGATTGAACACATGGCAAGAGTTTGCAAAGTAAAAACTATGAAGAAGAGACAAAAAATTCTAGCCATGAGATAAAATTCAAGACGAAGCAAGGAAATCATTCAATAATAGAAGCTAGATTAGATCAAGGATATTCCACTCCAAAAGAAGAGGTAAAGAAATCCTATCGACAATATCAATTGGCAAGTTTAGAAGGAATTAAAGGTGCAAAAGAAGATGTGGAGATAAAACCCAAAACAAAGACAACAAAAAAGATCAATTTTATTCCAGGTAAATCATCTTCATTTTACTCAAGTAGTATAGAATCCTCTTCAGGTAATAAAAGTGAAAGTGGTGAAGATGTTATCCCTTGCACTTTAAGGTTTCAAGAGCAGAATAATATAGAAATGAGGTTGGAGAAAATCCATAACAATTTAGGGTTTTTAGGGTAGAATAAGAAGGTAATTTATACATAAAAGCATCCTTGCACTTTAGGGTCTCTAGGGAAATATAAATAAGAGTGTGCTTTTGAGGTTATCATAGTAAGATGATAAGTCTTACTATGAGCAAGGTGAAAAGATTGAAGAGATTGATGAAGAGGAAAGTATTGCTGAGAATGAAAAAAAAAAAGAGGAAGGCCCAAGAGGCAAAAACAAAGAGAAAAAGAAACACAAACGGATATTGATATGAGAAAAAAAAAACAAATATCACAAGTGTTAACAAGAAGTGAGGCTAAGCCCACAAATAGAAAAAAAAAAATAACAATGAAATTAATATCTTGGAATATTAGGGGAATGAATAAGAACCTTAAAAAAAGGTACTAAGAAATTGTGAGGTTGTTATAGACAAGATATTTTTGGATATAGAAGCTGAGCCATTTGTACTGTTGAATTTCATCTTGATAGAATTTAAATTTTTGAGGGTATTTGACATAAAAAAAACTTGATTGTGGAAACTTAGCAGTTTGAGGAAGATGATTTTTTTTTTGATAAAAGGATAAATGAAGAATATCTTCGACAGAGTTGAATATGTTTTAATTAACTTTTTAGAAATGTGATGAAAGCAATGTAATGTTTTAATGTTTTGTTTTTGTAATGAGAGTGGCTCTCATAGAAGCCACACATAGCTTATTAAAAAAATAAAAATAATAAAGACCAAATCCAATAACCTATTATTAGGTGGTTATCAAGACTAGGTTCACCATCCTCCCAACTCTTTTTTTCTCGTTAAAATAGTATTAATAATATTATATTTAAAGTGGCACTTACAAAGAAGACACCCAAGTTCAAACATTGGGGGGCAACCTGTTTGCAAAGGTACTAGTCTGATATGATTTCTTTGAGTATGTGCAAGATCAATGATGACGATACGAATCTTGAACAATCATTGGTCCCCTTCACACCAAGTCAACAATAACAAGGTGGAATATGTTTGGTGGGAGCAACCCCTGTTTGCAAAGGTAGTAGTATGATCTGAATCCTTTGAGTACGTGTCAGATCGACGATGAGGATACAAATCTTGAACAACCTGTGGTCCCCTTCACACCAAGTCAACAATAACGAGGTAGAATATGTTTGGTGGGAGCAACCCTGTGGCTTGAACCCTACGCTTGTCAGTTACTAAAAATCATTTGGTTGTTACCAATTCTCCTATGTAACTAAAAATCAAATTATATTTAAAAGTTAAAGAGGACAACATCACTAAAATTAAGTAGGATAAAATGTCCCAATGTGGTTAGAAATCAACTTATTATTTTTTAATTTTAAAATAAAATAACATTAAAAATAATAAAATATAAATTAAATGTTATTATTTTTATTTTTTTAATTTAAGTTTTAAGTTTTTAAATAAACATTATATATTATTAAGTAAAACATGTTTAATTTATTAAAAGAATAAAAATTAAAAATTAAAAAATTGTTGTTAATTTTACCCTCAATTTATTTTAATTAATTTTTAATTTATACTTAAAATCGATAACACCTTTTCCCATTCCGGATCAAACCTAGATATTAACATGACACTTAAAGGGCAATACGTCTCTAACATTAGAGGATGAATACAGGTATGTTGTTGTGTAGCCAGCTCCCTTGGCTTACCATGACCCCCATTTGTGCCTCGATGCATTGCTATAAAGTCTTGTTTTTAATTAAAAAAAATTCCATAATTATTTTTAAGACTTAGATTACAACCCTTGATATCTTTAATTCTTCTTATTTCTTCCTAAATTAATAACACCATGTTTTAAAATGTAATATCAAGATTGCTCTACTAGCATTCTCATCTCTAGTGTGAACCGCTCTTTCTTTAAGTTAGGGTTTTCTCAACTTTTTGAGGGTTTTCATGGTCCTCAATTTTGGTAGGTCAATAATTTGTGTTGTTGTAGGGGAGAGAAGGCAACCGATAATGGCACCTATGAAGTGTTCTAGGAAATGGTTTTTGATGGAGAATCTTGTAGTGAGTTCAATGTACCTTTGCCCAAAATTTTTAATGCTTATAAACATCTAGAGTCTGTTACTCTAGTTAGATATTTTATTGGATGCATTTCCCACGAAGCAATATTATAGTCTTGGGTTAGCTCTACTTTGGTTTCTTATGGATTCAAGCTTAAGTTGATTCAGAACCTAACAAAAGGTTTTTTCTTTTTCAGTTTGCTGATCTTGTGCATGCTTAGATAATTTATGAGCATAGGCCTTGGTCCATGCAAAGCTCCTTGATGGTCTTGTTTCCATGGACTCAAGGTTTTTCAGTGTTTGAGGATAGAACTTCCAAGGTCCTAGTATGGATTGAATTCCCTAGTATTCCTCTCCCCTTTGGTCCTTTTTGAACCATCTAGCAATGGTCTTAGGGTGGGTCTTAATCATTGAAGTCAAAAAATTCTTCAATACATGCCCATAGAAAAGGATTTGTGTTGAGGCCAATCTATAAAAGGATATACAAGAGGTTATCAAGATACAAGTGGGGGATACCACTTTTTCACAATATTTGGTGTGTATAAACCCATTGAACACCTACTTCAGATGCCAAGACTCATACCACAAAGTTAAGGACTTCCCGCATCTTCCGTGCAATAAGTTGAAGTTGGTCCCCATGCCATCCACTATGCCTCCTCCCTAGGCCAAAGAAAATGGTTGGACCATGGTGAGAGGGCACAAACCCTCGTTGACCCTTGTAGCTCAACCAACAACAAAGACAAGTTTTTTATACCCCATAGTATTTGACAAGGGTGGAAGAGAAATCAGATGTAGGGCCATCAATAGTGGAAATGGTGGTGCTTAAGGCTCATCCGTCTTGCCACCACTACATCCCATTAGCCTATATGGTCATTAAGGTAAGATATCCCACCTCTCTATCTACAAGATCTTAGAATTCTTGTAGGTCTAGGTAAGGGAAAATTTTAGAGGATGACTTACTCAAACAATTATTCAATTTCTCCAGTCCTTGGATGGAGAGATCTAGATGAAGCAGTTTTAACAACTTTAGGGCATTAGAGTTGCTTGAATAGAAGCACGATGATGAGGATTTAGTGGATATAGGAGTCCCTTTATTTACCCCTAGGGGTCCCCCAGTGAGGATTTATTGGAATGAACTCATAAGCACACATGTGGCATGTGCATGTGATGGTGTCACTAATTCTTAGAGTAGGTATCATTCATTTATTGGATCTGCAAAGTTTTTTTGTTCTATGCAATTTTTCAATTTAATAATTTAGAGTTTTAAACTTTTTACTCTGTGTTAATTTCAAGATTATTTGTGTAAGCTCCAAACCCTTATTTTTAATTTTTGGTGGATTATCAATTTGATATTTTGGGGTGTGCTTCCATACCACCCACCTTTTTTGTGATCACTGTAACTGTTATTTTTAGTAATACAAGACACTTTTCAAGAAAATGCAACACTGCTCACATTAAACAATCAAGAATGGACCACTGAGATGTTGTTCTTATTGATTTATAACACTTTAAATATCATAAAGCATGAACCAATGAGATGTTTTTCCTAAATTAGTATCACTACCCAAAAATGCACCATACCTAGAAATTAAATAGCCCTCAACTAAAAATTCAACATTGACCAAAGGAATATTTTGTAGGGAACTACCTTGGGCCTACCATCGGACCTTATCTTTTCTTGTGTAGAGGATTTCATCATAAAAACATTATTTTGATACTTTTATATAAAGACACCTTGTATATAGGTTGAGCATAGCTACATGCCATACACGTGAGTATTTGAAATTTTTTAATTCTATTAACATATTGTTTTTACTTTTGATAAAAATAAATATAAAATTAATAACATTTATTACAATTTATTAAAAATTATTAAGATTTACATTAGAATTAGAAATGAGTTTTGTTATTTTCATCTTATAAAGTAAGTGTTATAACTATAAATAAGAAGGAAAATGTGAGCAAAGAGTGAGTGTCATATTTTATTGTTTTAGATCTCAGGTAAATTTAAAAAATTAAAGGATTCTTGTGAAGAAAATCTAGGTAACATGATAGGAGAGTCATTTTTGAAAGTCCTAACTAGAAGTAAGGATACCCTATTTGGGGACAAGAGGAAGATCTAATCTATAATAAACCTTGTCCAAATAGCATGTATTACATCGAAAGTAACCATCAAGTATGAGATGATTGAGAATGACACAATGGTTCTTTAAATCAAAGGGTTCCTATGTAAGTTTTATGGATATTGGCTATTCAAAATTGGATCAAATTGAAGTGGGTATTGAATTCAAATTACTTAACGACTTTTATTTCAAACGATTTTCCCCTCTCTTCTTATCCACTTTAGAAATAAGGGATAAAATAATGGATCATGGCCCATTGTTTAGGAGGATAAATGCATTATATTTAAGACCTTCGAGTTTGAATTTTTATGGAGACAAATATTTTTTGATGTGGATTAGGATTTTTGGACTTCCATATCAATTTATCAATAAGGAGGTTATGAAGAACATTGGAAATTTTCTAGGGGAGTTCATTCAGGAAGGACCACCTAGAAAGGAGTGAAGGAAACTTGTATACACCAATATGTGTTGCCATGGATGTTTCAAAAAATTTATCATAGTCCATTATGACTAAATATAAAACAAGATAATGGGATGAACAAGTGTATTATGAAAATATTGCATGTTTATGTTACAAAAGTTATGAGACTAAACAAATGACAAGATATTACAAAGTGAAATTATGGATAAAGAGATGTTAGGAATAATTTATTACATTAGTTTAGCATTCTAGATAGAGCATCATTTGTAATGATCTCCTTGATTGTATTTATGTCATAATTTATAATGATCGTTGATCTTAACTATACAACATGCAATAAATATGCAATAGTGCATCAATGAGATTGATAAATTTGTCCACCAGTGGTATCAAAGCTATGGGATAAATAGATAGATAGATAGATAGGTATTAACATGAATAAAATTTCAATCATGGAATATGTCACTAGACTTACATCATCATATTAACCAATTAGAAAGCAAGAGGGCCTTTGAGAAAGTATCCTTTTATCGAGGTTAGGATTGATTCAAAAAGGTAATGAGAAGCCTTCTACTAGTATATGATTCATGAGAAAAATTAGAGCACATTTGAGGAAGTGTCACTATACTCAAGCATTATTTTTGTGATTGTTTATTACTGTTATTGTGTACTCCACATCCTTGTTGATAGGATCCAAGAAGATTTAGGTTACCTAAAGTGAGTAGCCTTCTAAAATGAACAATTAATGTGACAAACATTGTTATAAGTCGATCCTCTAAATATGATGTAGAAGACATTTAAATTTGTCACAAAAAAAACCATAGATGAAGCTCCGATTTTGGCCATAATCGACATTATATTTTTAACATTGAAGTAAATATCATAGTGTGTTAAAAGGTTTGAAGGAAGCCATGTCATGAAAAGCATGGGCAAAAAGCAAAGGTGTAACAGGATGATAAAATAAGTTATCTAAAGCCCATGTTAGTGCACAAAGAGGAGAGAGCCTAGGGTCATAAATGGAGAACAATAGTGCTTGTTATTTGTTAAATTTATACTTGACATAGCATCTTGTATTCACCTTCGAGATCTAAAAGTGGAAAGCAACCCATCCATATCCTAAACAAGTGTTCCATGATATACATAACTCTTTAAGATCTAAACCTGGCTTCGATGCCCTAAAGATCTAACTAGGACCTAGACCTATATTTATTGCCTCAAAGATGAAGGCTAGGATAAATGTTGACCTATCAATTTACACCAAAAAATACATTGCGATAGAGGTAGTAAAGCACATTTTGTTTTTTCTTGTTCCCCTTTACTACAACATGTTTAACATGATCAACGACCTATTTGAGCAGTCATCAAAATCATGTCGACCTAAGGATAATAAAGGAAGGGGAAAGTGGACTGAAGGATGGATATATTGATGTGAATCTAAATACAAAAAATGCTATTTGTGTAAATCACATAAGTGGTATGTAGATCACACAAGTGACATAAATCAAAATTGTTTTGAACACAATAGAATAAGGATGACAACTGTTCTAGATTACAATATTATATGATAGGAAAAGATGACCCTACCTGGAGTTTTTGAGTTTAGAAGATTTTAATGCCATCGTCCGGTGCTAAGGAACCTATCAATGGAAGGGTCTACTAGATCCCCTAGATCAAGGTCTCTAGCAATCCATTCTTCCCTATGACAACTTCATCCAAATCACATATGAAGCCTTCAAAAATGACCCCATTCCAAGTATTACAAAAGCAACTGATATGTCAAGGACTTATTTTAGAAGATTGCTATGGAAAATGAAGAAAATGGTTTAAAGGTATGAATTTCCATAAAAATTATCAAGAAAATAAGGCACGTGTTTAAGACCCAAGGTAGCATAGTGCCCTAGTGGTTAGCAACATGGAATATTTAGGATTTCTGGGCTGAAATAACCCAAATTCAAATCCACTTGGGTGCATTGGGAGTTATTGCACTTTATTGCATAAAAAAAAATATTATATATATATATATATATATATATATATATAAAACCCATAGAACCATTGGGAGTTATTGCACTTTATTGCATAAAAAACAATTAGGAGTTATAAGGGTGTTAATTTAAGCTTTGTTACATTGAAAGGCTTATTAAAAATGCATAAAATAATATAATTATTTAATTCTCATGGTTGAAATTATGTCTCTATTGTATAGGGTGTGTTATTGATCGAGACAAACACCTTTATTTTTCATGTTTTGCATTTCATGCTTTGTATCATTTGTTAAAAAAGAAAATAATCAACCTTTTCTCATTTCTTATATGTTTGAAGCATTGTTTGATATATAAAATGCTTTTGGTGGTCATTTAGAGGTAGTATTGTCATGATTTTTTATTGTACTCAACACCTAAAATAGCTACAACACATATGTTTGGGGTCTATCCCTATAAATCACCAGGGAATAATAAGGCAACCCCTATTTGTTAATTCACTCTATCATTCACCCTATTCACCACTATCACACAACATAAACCCTAAAATTATGACTCTCTAAGGAAATATTTTTAGGTAGGTATCAGAAACAAAATGAATCCTTTTCCATACTGCCTAAACACCTTGTATTGTGCTCTTTCACATACCTCGAGGTCTCTCATGTATGATCATGTATATTGAGAGGACTAGCTTCTTCCATATAATGATGGGTATATCAAAAGGTTTAGTATATTGAACTAACAATATTAAGAAATGGGGACCATTTGGAGAAATAAGAAATCCTCACCGTGTCCACCCCCAAAGTCTTTCTTACTGATTCACAACTCTTGAAAATTTCTTACTTTGAACCATGGAAGACAAAGATCAAAACCATCTTTGAGGTAGAAAAGGTATAGGATATTATGATTGGAAACATTACATGACCTTAAGATCTCAACCAAGAATAAAAATATGATGATACAGATGCAAGAGCCTTGATGCGTATCATCCTTGCTATAATTAATGTGATCCCACCACATATTTTTCAAGTAGAGACATCCAAGCAAGCACGAGATGCACTTACTGCCACTATGAAGGGAAGAATCAATCCACTATTCTTACTCTTTAATCACATCTCCACACATTGAGAGTTATAGATGGAGAAAGTATAGAGGCATTTATTTGTAGAATCACAAAGCTAAAGGTAATATTGAATGTCATATATGAACAAGTGGAAAACAAGCTCTTAGTTCCAATTATACTTTGAGTTTTACCAGATTCATTTAGAGTGCTAATAAACTCTTTATAAGTGTAAATATGATGGTTTTCTTTAAGAGTTGGTCATTTTGTTGTAATAAAAAGAAAAAACCAAAAATTTGAGGGATGAGTTGTGAAATAGTGCACTCATCACTAAAAAATCTAGGAGTAAGAAACCATAAAATAGTTATTCACATAAAGGTCAATCTTCCTCATCCTCATCATCATAGAAACCATATTAGAAGCAAAATAGGTACTACTATATATTTTAAAAAGGACACAATACCAAGCATTGTTGGTATAAGTCAATAATAAAGAGTGATAAAATTCATCAACCTAAGATGAAGAAGAAGCAATACAAGCCACATCCCAAATAAATGCAAAAAAAGGGCATGTTGCAATTGAAGAATCATATTTTAATTTTGAGTAGGCACATTAGGTGCCAATGGCAAATATCATAACCAAATCAAAGGATGATGTTTTATACATTGATTATGTTTCTAGAAAGCACATGACAAGGGACAAGGAGTGGTTTGATTTCTTGAAAGCTAAAGAAGGAAAACTGATGATAATCACTGATGATATAACCTACAAGATCAAAGGAGTAGGTGATGTTTCACTTAATTTTGTAGATGGAAAATGGAAAACTAGAAAAGTATTATCTATTAGGCCTAGCAAACTTATTTTTAGTGCCACAAATGCTAGATTGAAATATAGTGGTTGAATTTAGAGTTGATAATGACCACAAGAAGTGTTTCATCACCAAAAATAGTGGGAAAAAGCAATTGTTTCCTACAAAAATGGCTTGTTTGTACTAGATGTTCTATATTCTCCTAATATAGTAATATTAACAACCATAATTTATATGGGTATCTCAATTTAGATACTTACTTCAACTCAATAAGCATCAAATGGTGATTGGTCTGTCCAAAATTTTACCAACATTACTAGTTTGCTTAAGTTGTTTAGTAGGGAAGAACATTGAGTTCCATTTGAACTATGCACTCACCGAGCCAAAGGTTCCTTGAATGTGATACGCACCAATTTGTGTAGATCCATGATAGTCAATTTTAGTGGAAAACAATACTTCTTGTTGTTTGTTAATGACTACTTTAGGAAGATGTAGGTGTTCTTATTGCACTTGAAGTCCAAAGCATTCCAACATTTTCAATGTTTTGAGCAACATGTAGAAAATTAACTTACGCATTAAATTAAAGACCTTTGATCAAATCAAGGGATGAATATAATGAATTTTTAAATTTTCTTGCACATAATGGAATCAAGTGATAATTTACTACAACCTATACTCGACAAAGAATGGGGTTGCTAAAAAAAGAAACTATTCCATCAATAAAATGGTTCATTGTATGGTCACAGGAGCCAATTTGGAGCAACAATATTAGGTTGAAGCTTTCACTACTATAGTGTATATTCTAAATAGAGCATACAAAAAGGTACAATAAGGAGTTGCACATGAAGAATCCTGGTCTAGGAGGAAGCCTTTCATCTCACATCTCAAATTTTTTTGTAGCAAGGCATACCTGCATGTGCCAAAGAAAAAGAGGACTAAGTTAGATGTGAAATCCATGCCATACATATTTCTTGGGTATGATGATGAATCAAAAGGGTATGTTTTGATAGAACCAATCACCAAGAAATTGCATATAATTTGAGATGTGGTTTTTGATGAAGCAGTTGAACCTAAATTAGATACTAATACCTCTAAGGAATCTACATTTATTGTGAGCATAGAGTTTGATGAGGAAGTCCAATAAGACAATCCAGTTGTTTATGAACCTAAAGTAGTTGGTCCTTCACAACAATAAAAAACTCCAAAGTGGTTCACAAGTACCATCAAAGATTCCAAATTTTATGCACCTCCTAATCTCACTTCCACTTATCGACGTACTCATAGTATGTCATGATAGGAAGTAAATATGTAATTTATGTCTTCAGTAATGGAGAATCAAAACCAACATAAATGAAGGAAGCACTTAGCTTTCCCAAGTAGAAGGTAGCTATGGAAGTAGAGTATAACTCTCTGATGAAAAACAAAACATGGGAGGTTGTTGATCTACCTAAAGGAAATAAGCCCATAGGTTACAAGTGGATATTCAAATCCAAGTTCAAGGTAGATGGATCAATTAAAAAATACAAGGTATGGCTCGTTGCAAAGGGCTATGCACAAAAGGAAGGAATTGACTATGAAGAAAAATTTACACCCATAGCAAAGATGACAATAATCTTTGTTCTATGTACCATGAAATCATAGTTCAGTTATAAGATGCATTAAATGAATGTTAAAAATGCCTTCCTCAATGGTGATTTCTAAGAATAGGTTTATATGAATCAATCCAAAGTATTTGTTGTCAAAGGGAAAGAAAAAAGGTATGCATAATTATTAAGTCCTTTTATGGGTTGAAGTAGGCCCCTAGAGCCTGGTACATAAAAATTGATGAGAAACTATTGTAGTATGGATTCATTAAAATTCATTTAGACACAAAATTCTATCTCAAGAAAGTTGGATATGAGATAGTGATAGTTGTGTTATATTTCAATGATATAATAATTACAGGAAGTATAGATGAATTGCTAGATGTTGTAGAGAATGACTTGAAAAAGTCTTTTGATATAATAAATCTAGAACTTGTATTTGTAGAGGAGAGATCACATTGTGATATTATAGAAAAAATATGCCAAGACACTACTAGAAAAATATTGAATGATAAATTGTAAATCTAAGGCAACACCAAGGGAGCAAGGGTTACAACTATCCTGATATGAATAATCTCCTCAAGTATTTGGTACTCTTTATTGTCAACTAATTGGGTGTCTGATATACCTGATAGACACAATGTTTGACATCAATTTTGTAGTAAGTTATATTTCAATATTCATGTAGGATCCTAAAAAATATCATTGAAAGTAACAAAGAGTATACTGGAGTATGTCCATGGTACACTTAAATATGGATTAAAGTATAATAAGAATGATAAATTCTTCTTACAAAGATACATAGATACGAATTATATCAAATCACTAGATGATAGAAAATAAATGTTTGGATATGTATTTCATCTAATATTTGGACTTGTCTTGTGGCACAAAAATAAACAATAGCTTGTAGCATTATCCTTCAGAGAGGTAGAATATCATACCACATGAGGAGTTGTGTATGAGGTGATATGGTTGCATTGTATTTTATCAAATATGGGTTTATAGAGAAATCAACCAACACTATTAAATTGTGATAATCAAGGTGTTTTGAAATTGGTTAAGAACTCAGTGTTTCATAAAAGAATGAGGTACATTGAAGCTCAATGCCACTTCATTCAATACCACACTCAGAATCATGATATTCAGCTCTAGTACATTTCCATTGACAAACACATAGATATTTTTACAAAGGCACTTGCATGTGTCATGTTTGAATTATTTCACAATTCTATTTGTGTATCAAATAATGTAATAAGGTAGGGCACTAGAAATAATTTATTACATTAGTTTGGAATTCTAAATGGAGCATTGTTTGTAACAATATCCTTGGTTGTATTGATGTCATCATTTGTAATGATCATTAAACATAATGACACAACATATAATAAATATGCAATAGTGCATCCATGAGATTGATTGATTTTCCCATCAAGAGTTGGAAAATTTTGGGCATGAGACAAACTACAATAATAAGTAAGGATATCACATTGTAATAAAACTTAGAGAGATATAAACCTAGGAATAAACTAGCCCAACTTAGATGAGATATTATAGCTTCCTTATGCTCCAAAATTCTTGTCAATACATTATCCTTATTCTATTCTGGATTATATATCTCCATGAGCAAATTCCCTTGTCATAATGAATTGTAACTCAAGATTGCGATATCTATATACTGGATTTGCTCCATCCAATATAACCTATTTCATATTGGACTCTTCTCGATCCTCTTTCATGAAAATAATATTTGTACATTCATAGAGATACTATATATGTGTATATATAGGTCTTATTCATCTCTTGTATGATGGATGTGGTACAATTCAAAGAACACTCCTTATGGAGTAATTTATTTGTAGAATTATTGAGAACTAAAGGCAATTTTCCTGTATATTTGCCAACTTCTTCGTAGATAATATAATTTTTAAAATTATGGATTAATGTATCCATTAGGGATAGGGATCCTTATGTCAAAGGGATTACTATTTTTAATCCCAATCAATTCAATTTAGATCTATTGAATTTTTTGAATTGAAAAAAAAATACGTTGTTTATTTGAATAAAATAATATTTCGACATGAATTTTTTCTATATTGCTACCTGATATATGTAATATTCCATATCCCATAAAATTTTGGGATCCTGTGTCTTTTATAACATTCAATATTTTCCTGGGAGTATGGCAAGGGTTACTTCATGCAGTACTCAGACCTTTGCTCGAGGTATTTTATCTATCTCTTATCCTAAAAAAAATAAGATTACCTTGTGTCCTTGAACCAATAAACATGTTTCAGCTAACTTAGAATTCTCCATACCTCAGGACCAAAAAGGGGTAGTACAAGAATATTCATCTGTTTTCCATCAACTATACCTTTTAGCCTGATCTTAGGCCTTGAATCACCCTCCATGGATGAGCCTTGTGGAGGAACCCTTAGGTTTTCAGGGCATTGGATTCTCACCAATATTTGCGTTACTCAAACAAATATTCTTTATTTCACTTTGTCCACACCTTCTCATGCTATTTATTCCATCTGATGTATAATGCTCCCCTACCAATGTATTTTGATATCCCACAACTTTGGTAGATTGCTTAGTCCCGTTCATATTCAACGCAAGAGTGCTCGAGCAGTGAGCTATTATGTACTCTTTCAAGGATGGTTGCTTCTAGGCAAACCTCTTGGCTATCTTTGCACTCTCACCTTCTTCATCACTAAGTGGTCATCTAGGGACCTTATATGGTGATATGGGTTGTTCCCATCTCAATGATGAAGCTTGTCCCCATCTTCTCACTGGTTGACCCTTACCTCTGTTAGTTGGGGGTCATATCTAGTATTCAAATTTTACCTCGATTTGGTACCACTATCGTAGCTCGCACTGAAATAGTGCTTTACCCCTAGATGATCCAGTCAACTGTTGCACCTCAACACATTTTGGGGAGAACCAACTAGCTCTAGGTTTGAGTGGCATTTCACCTCTAACCACAACTCATCAACTACTTTTTCAACATCAGTCAGTTTGGACCTCCACTTAGTTTCACCCAAGCTTCATCCTGGTCATAGATAGATCACCCAAGTTTAGGTCCATAAGCAGTGATAGTTACCCTATGAAGACTCACCAGTTTGGAAAAATTAAGTATAACTCAATTACCCTATGAAGATTCGCTAGAGAGAGAGAGGGAGAGAGAGAGAGAGAGATATATATTCTCTACATTAAAAACAACCTATGATTGAGAAAGGATTGATAAAATAAATTTGATTCTATCCGTAATTCACACTTCCATATCCACATATTTCTGGGGAAAAGAGACCATAATGATTCATTCGACAGATTATTCAATCAACAACCAAATATTCAATCCTTTGATGAATTTTAGATAATTCTATGGAATTGAAGATTCACTTTCAAAACCTCTCTCAAATTTCAATATCAGAATATCTGATATATTCATAACTTAATATTTCAGGTTCACTTACTTATTTTTTACTTCTTTTGACCCGAAAGAATTTGGATACAAAAAGTGAGAATACTTTACCAATTTCTAAGCAGGTATCCATAATCATTTATGTCCTATGTCCCAAAATTAGGAAGATCAATAAAACTATATCTAATACTATACTATTGCTCATCCTATAGTAAGAAGAAATAATATTACTAATGCTATAGATAGCATTATAGCGACTCTCATTGATATTAGGTTCTCTATTATGTTAGAACAAATTTTGAACCTAACACTGAAGAACACAAGCTTATACTGAGAGGGGGGGGTGAATAGCATAAGACCTCTTTTTACTTTTTATTTTATACTTCAAAATAGTAAAGCAATATACCCAAAGTAATATCAAAACAATGCACAATATCATCCACAAAGTGACACCAATTTTAATGTGGTTCACCCAGAATGGCTGGGCTACGTCCACAAAACTTTTCTCTAAAAGTTATCTCAAAGTTCTTTGGGAATCCTTCCCAATTACAATGTTTATGAGCCTCAACCCAAAGGAGATACCTTCCCCCAATCAGAATTTATGAGCCTCTGCTCAAAGGAGATACCTTCCCCTCTACTTTGGATTTATGAGCCTCTACTCAAAGGAGATACCTTCCCCTCTGCTCTGTAAATGATCCCTCAAAATATCAACTGCCTCTACCTCTTGCCAGCACATGGAACTCCTTTCCATCGAAGACCTCCTGTCCTCAATGCTTAGCCTAAGAGACATCTGCCTTCTATGATCATTTCCATAGCAGCTCAGCAACGTGTACCAAACATAGTCAGTCAGTCTAGTACAAGTCTTCCTCTGTCTATCAGATATGTCCAACACTTGAACAAATCAATCCTTTGCACACATGCCTTCTCAAAGACTTGCCAAATCTGTTCTTAGGTTCTTCTCAAAGAACCAGTGCACCTCTGTCCTCATACAGCAGCACTCCACATTCGTCTTTGCCCTTTGTTCTCTCTATGACCTCTGCTCTCTTTGCGCAATCACAGCCACACTTGGTCAAACTTCAACCTTTGCACTCTCTGCGCAATTACAGTGGCACTTAGAACAATTCACCATGACTCTTTGCTCACTCTGCACACTTTGATCGAATTTCACACTCTACTCTTGGTGATCGAACTTCTCACTTTGCGCTCTATCTACGAACATCGCAACTAACCATTCCTCCAACTCTTCAAAACAACCTGCCTTTTATAATAACACTTTCAAGATCAAAACCTTAATCTTAGTCGGTTGTAACCCTGATCTTTAGTCGGCTGCACAACCCTAAACTTTGTCGGTTGCAAACCCTAATCTTCGTCGGCTCACATTTAACTTTGTTGGCTTCAACTGCCTCTGTAACTCTTCTGTAGCTTTTGCCACGAAACTACAACATGTCATGATATCGCGACACCTTTGCAATCGTACACTTTCTTTTGGCTTTTGTCGCGATATCACGACACTTCAGCCTTTGTCGACTTCAACTAAGCTCTTGTCATGATATCGTGACACTTCTATCTTTGTCAGCATCAACTTTGCTTTTGTCACGATATCGCAACACTTCTCCCTTTGTCGACCTCATTTCTGCTTTTGTCACGAAATCGTGACACTTCTGCCTCTGCAAACTTCATCTTCAATTCTGTCGCGATATCGTGACACTTCTGTCTTCATAACCTTTCTCTCTGCTTTTGTCATGAAATCGTGACACTTCTCCTATAGAAGACCTACTTTCAATTTTTGCCTATCGCGAAATCGTGACACTTTCTACATCCGTATGCATTCTTTGCAACCCATCGTGAAATCATGACACTTTCAGCTTTCGTACTCTTTCCTTGTAACCCGTAGTGAAATCACGATGCTATCAACTTTTCGTACATTTTCTTTGCAACATGTCACGAAATCGCGATGCTTTAAGCTTTCGTACGTTTTCTTTGCTCTTTGAGTCATGAAATTGCGACATGTCGCGATATCGTGACACTTTTCTAAATTGCTTCCTCTCTCCTGCTTAAGTTGCGAAAATGCGACATGTCACGATATCACGACACTTTTCCTCCTTAGCTCTTTTCTGTTCTTTGGGTTGTGAAAACTCGACATGTCGCGATATTGCGACACTTTTTCTCCTTAGCGCTTTTCTTTTCTTCGGGTCGCGAAAACCCGACATGTCGTGATATCGCGACACTTTTTTGTCCATACAAACCCTCTTGAAAATTGTCGCAAAATTGTGACGCTTTTCTTTGCGAGCTCTTTCTCTCGAACCTGTCAGCTTGGGGTTTGCAAAAGACCTTTGAAACTGTTATGTCGTAACCTTCATCAAAATAAATTATTTGACATCAAATCAAATTCCTTCAAAAGCTTCTTGACATCAATGACAACTTATATACTTGAGGCAATGTACCCAAAGTACCCAAAATTTCCAACAATCTCCCCCTTTGTCATTGATGGCAAACCTTTACTGAAAACACTTCTCAAGAGCCAAAATTAAAACCAACTGTGCTAACAACTGACCAACGTCCTTTGAAGTTTTGCTCTCCCTGACTTGAAGCTTTCCTCTTCACTTTGAAGCTCTCCCCCTTACTCATATCTCTCCCCCTTTGTCATCAATGGAAAAGGGTCACCTTTGGGGCTTGAGACTAAGAATTAACCTCTTAGCTTAGTCCCTCCCCCACCTCCTGATGAGGTGATTAATTCTAGGGTGGGAGTAAAACTCCTGTAGATTAAAGATACAACGCCAAACAGAAATAAAGAAATCACAATAAAGGAATGCAGAACAAATTGTACAAAATGAATGATTTTTATTAATCAATGGAGTTTAGAAACTCCTTTTAAGTACAACAGGGCTCGTAACCCTTTTCGTGATACAAAGTTACAATTTGTGCTAGGGTTCTCCGAAACCCTAGCTGGCACAATGTGGTGGCGTCTCCGAAGAATGTATCCTTAACCTCAACATAATGAGTGGGCTTCGTTGTATCCTTTGGCTCGGACCACTCCAGCTTAAGCAGCTGCTATCAACAAATCAGATCTACCACTAGAATCCTGCACACATTAAAATTATCAAAGAGTTAGAAACTAATAAGAGGGCTCCACTGTGTGAGCCCTCAGAAACAGTCTAAAACCCTAGATTTATGAAATAAAAATAAATAGAATGCAGAATTCAACAGCAGATTAATACATAAAGAAAGATTACTTGCTTTAGACGAATCTATACCTTTTCCTGTTAACGCGGCGAGACCAGGCGGCGGCGATGGATGCGGCGAAAGGGTTTAGTTCAGACTTAGGGCCGTAGAAGACTCATAAGACTCAGGATTAACAGCAATAGCCAACTCCAGACTTAGATAGGAAAGATAGGTAGGTTTAGCCGAAGAGATAGATAGGGTTTGAGCCATCAAGGTGACTCAATTTATAATCTACTCTTAGGGCACACTTTAGGGTTTTAACGACACTTTGAACGTGTGGCTAAGATTAAAGTGGATCCAAGGGTAGAGAATAAATCTAGGTTGTGAAACGGATTAAGATGGATGGACGGATGAGATTAAATGAAGGATGGACGGCTCAGATTAAATCACTTAAACTTTATTTATATATATATTAAAATATATTAAAATATTAAAATATATATATAAATATTAATTTAAATAAATTTGGGGATGAAAAATGGAGGGAAAAGTGAAATTGGGCCAAATAATGGTGGGAAAGTGTGGATTTGGGCCAAATAATGGCGGGAAGGATGGATGACTGACACGTGGCTGGCAGGAAGGTATAGATGACTTACAAGTGGCTGGATTTTGGTGTCTACAGATGCCCCTTTTGAGCCGCTTTGTGTGAAGACACAATGTAGCACAAAAACTTAAGACACCCGAAAAGCTGGATCAGACGCAACTCTCTCTCAAGACTAAAGCACAACTTTGAAGACCAAAGAATAAAAGAATATTTAAAATTTTTCAGCTTACCCCCTCAATTGGCGAGCGAGAATGGTTCTCACAAGCCAATTGGAAGAAATTCGGAAGATAATGAACCGTTTTTGCCCCAACGGTGAAAAAAAGGGTTGGTGCATGCACCATCTGTTTATGTCCCAACAGAAAAGGGGTTGGTGTACAAACCAGAAAAAGAATATGATTGAAGACGATATGAGTGATGTGAAAGATGGACCGTTTTCTGCCCCAACGGTTATAAAGGGATTTTTGCCAAACTCTAAATTCCATGATCATGTAAGATGAATTCCACTATAGGAAAATTAGAAATTGATAACGGATGCCCCAACTCCCGTGTGTGAATCCATACTGTTGATGAAATTGCCTTGTTGGCGCCATTGATATGCAGAGATGAAAGATGCATGAAAGAGTCCATAACTCAGAGATGCTCCTAGTGACTGTATGGATAATTCCTCGGGTCGGAACCAATCAACCTAGGTAGCCACAATCTCTAGCAAGACTTAAAATAATGACGATATGAAAGATTGTCCATGTTTAAGGCCCCATGAACTAGGCCATCAATGACAACTGTTGAGCAAATTAATCTTGGTATGAGGTCACTTGAAAAGTAGAATACCCAAAATTGATTTCCAATTTTCAAACAAGTGAAATAATTGATGATGATAAATGGTAAGTGTCCTTATGGTGGTTTAATCCTCTTACCGAATTGCATGGATTCAAATCGCCGCAATCGCCAAGGTGATAGAATATACCACTAGATACGAGGTTTACTTTAATTTGATTTGGCAAAAATATGCATGATGAAAGAAGAATGAAATTGACGATAGATCCGAAGAATTGATGAATGTGGTTAATTTTGTGAAGGTTTTGAATATTTTTAACCCAATTTGTAAAACAATGATGAATGATGCGCTTTTTGAGCGAAATGACAAAATTTGTGTCCAAAACCGTTGTAACCTTCACAAAATGTTTTATTATGATAAGAAGAATGGATGAATGCAATTTGATGAAATTTGGAGGAGGTAAGCTTCAATTTTGTAAGTTTTGTTCCTTTATTCAATACTGACACCAAACGCCGGTCTGCGTTTGTGGTTGGCAGAGACGCCCGCCGGTGTTTAGGCGCTCTGCAGACGCAGGACTGCGTCTGAATCCGCCATGAAATGCCCTACTGCGTTTCAGGGCGCCAAAATCAGCTATTTAAATAGTTTCAGCGAGAATTTCGCTCATTTGTGCGTTCGAGCTTAAGAGAAGTGCGTCTGAGGGAGTGGAGTGAAGTGGAGTGAAAGGTTGTGTGGGAGAGTGAAGCACGCGGGAGCTATGGCGGAGATGGGAGCGGACGCGCCAATGCAGCCAGCTGAGGTATTTGTTCATTTAAGCAAGTACTTATTATGTGTTTTTTTTTTTTTTTGGAAAAATTTGTAACAAATTTTTGTTTTGTTGTTTTGCAAACTTAGGGTGTTAGAGGCATGACACCGATTCTCCCCTATCATTCCGGGGATGAGGAGGTCGTTGTCCCATGCAGACTGGGAGATATTGGATGCAGTGGGGCTAGCGGAGGCAGCCCGGTTGGAGGTAGTTCGGGCGGATGAGGGGTACCTCTCCGCTTTGGCCGAGAGGTGGGATCCAGATCGGGGGACGTTCCAGCTCCCGACTGGAGAGATGACGGTGACGCTTGAGGATGTATACCGCATCCTCAAGGTGCCCGTGGAGGGGGCGCGGGTGGAGGTTGGACGAGATAGGGCCACGAGAGATGGCCAAGGTGTTTGGGGATGACTGGAGGGAGATCCGGACGGAGAGCGAGGGGATCCCATACTTGGCCATGTATACGGCCAAGGAGTTGGGAGCGGTGGAGGCTCTGACGATGTTCGTGTTGGCCAACATTGTGGCCCCGAACAGCACGGGTGCAGGTTCCCATGGAACCTGATGGGTGTAGTGAGCGAGATGCTCACTAATAGGGTAGTGTATGCCTGGGCGCCCGCTTTATTGGCGCAGGTGTACCGGGAGTTGTATGAGGTTCGGAGACGGGGCCGGAAGGGCCTGGGTTGCAGTGTGGTGCTCCAGTGCTAGGGCTGGGAGCACTTCAGAGTGGCCCGACCGGAGGGGTTGCCATGGGCTCACTGGGACGTGAGCCAGGCTTATGGTAGGAGATGGCCAGTGGCGGAGGAGAGACAGCCGAGCCGCCCCGTGAGATCGGGGCAATGGTATAGGAGACTATGGGCAGACTTGACAGATGCCCGAGTCATTTGGAGGCCCTGGCGGGAGGCGAGGTGGATCGGGGATGGAGAGCACCTGAGACGGGTGCGACAGGCCAGATGGGTAGTAGGGCGGAGCCACGATGAGGCGGAGTACATACAGATGTCTCGAGTACTCCGCCAGGTCGGATTGAGGCAGGATGTCCCCGATGAGCCAGTGCGCTACCGGAGGCACAGATCAGAGGGGGATTTGCCATGTGCCGAGCCATGGAGGGAGGCGGCAGAGGACGATGAGGACATGGAGATCCCCGACATGGACGACGTCGGGGTGACAGCTGAGTATGCAGCATGGATGGCCGCAGAGCCGAGGTGGGAGCCACCATTGGTGGCTGGTAGAGCCGGAGAGCCCGAGGCTGGGCTGGAGAGGGCGAGGGAACCGCGGAGGTTCCCAAGCGTAGGGAGGGTCCCCGCATTCGATCTGACAGTCGAAGGCGAAAGGGGAAGATGGCACGGTAGGCTCCGGGGAGCGGAGATGACGGGGAGGATGGCGGAGAGGGCCTAGGAGAGGCCGTAGGAGAGGCTAGGGAGGTACCCCCTAGCGGGCACGAGAACGAGCTGGCGCAGCTGCAGCAGCAGATAGCGGAGCGCGATGCTATGCTAGCTGCCCGAGACGAGAGGATAGCTCAACTGGAGCAGCAGGCGACAGAGCGGGATGCCCTATTAGCTGCTCAAGAGGAGAGGATGGCCCAACTATAGGCGGACTTGGATGGAGCGACCAGGGTGCCCCAGGATGACAGGGTGACGAGACTCTAGCAGAGCTAGCGGAGCGGGAGCGACGGACAGGATAGACATAGCTAGGCTTAGGTCTAGGACTCGTTACATTGAGGCTCTGGAGGACACATTGTTTAGGCATCACATTGTGTTGCCTGATCCTCCATCCTCCTCTCTCTCTAGGCGTAGTGAGTCTAGGCACACCACTAGGTCTAGGGCTCCTACTAGGTCTCAGGGGTCCTCTTTTGATGGTTAGCTTAGTGCTTAGATGCACTCTTTATGAGCCTTGGTGCTCTATTGTATATTGTAGCCTTTTGGCATTCATTGTACAGTTTGTCCTTTATACATATATATATACATGGCTTTTATTTATTTGGTGTTTTACTCTCTTTTGTGTGAATGCCTATGTTTTTGTGATGCATGTTTTTATATGTTTTAATGTTTTTGATGCATATGTGATGGAATGGAATGCAAACTTATAGATGATTAATGCGAGACTAAGTATATAACATACAAATCTATGGATGATTAATGCAAGACTAAGTAAATGATATGTAAATCTATGGATGATTAATGCAAGACTAAGTAAATGAAATATGCACTAAGAAGCACTCATACTTTTAGATAGTTAGATTTAGCGAACTGTTATCATAATTGTTTAATCAGGGGGACCGAACTTGGTGGCTTGTGAATGGATGACGTATGGAATGACATGAATATGGAAGAAGATATGGAGGGTGATATGGAGGTTGATATGGAAGACTGTTTTACAAAGACTCAAACATGCTAGTGGTATCAAACAAACTTACTAATACCGCCTAATTCAACTAGGACCAAATGTGTGTGCATGCGAGTTCATTAACCAAATCGGAAGCATGGTAGTGACTCTAGGCAATCAAAAACCTGTGTGTGTGCAAGTGTGTTCATTAACCTCATCTTGCATAAATTAGGTAACCCTCTTATGGAGAAGACCCCGAAGCTAGTTTGTCCGTATGAGCATTCGGAGGTCTCTTTTTGAGGAGAGACATGTCGCCACGCAATGAGTATACTCCACCGCTGCCAAGCGTCTATAGCCCCGATGAAGGTTAACTCCATAGTCCATGTTGTTTTTGACCTTTGTAAGCCTTGGGGATGACTACCTATCCGTCTGATCGGACAAGTAGTACGATCCTTACAACTTATTTGGGATCAGTGGTGTGTGAAAAATGTTCATTTCCTTAGAGCTTTGGGGAATCGGATTCTCAACCGAAGTATGATGAGAATTTTACCCTATCCTTACTACTCGGTTTATATTTATATTTTGTGATTGCTTGTGATAGTGGTAAGAACCACTGTTTTATGGACTATGTTTGCATGATAGGACAAACGAGGATTACCCTTTTCACTTCAAGGCACAACCCAAGGATGGTGTTATCTCTCTTTGACACAAGATGTTTTTAAGATGTGAAAATGTGATAGGTTCAAGACCGCTTTTGAAATCATTTCCCAATACTCAAGATTTTATTTAGTGTAATTTGTGATATGGCCCTAGAGAACTTTGACATGCATTTCGAAGTTTGCTTAAAACACTAGGAATGGCCGAGTGACTCGAAACATTTTGGCAATGTAAATATGTGCAAATGGAAAATGGGTGTACGAATGACAATTCGGTTTGATGGATTTTATGAAGGTGCCCCCGATTAAGGCAACATGACTTTTGCTTGACCAAATTTTATATCCAAAAGATAGAATGGTCTCTAACATGATATGCAACTATGGCTGAAAATGAAATGTTATGGTTTTCAATGAGATGTATGCACATGAAATGCAATGTTTTTGAATGAGATGTATGCAACTAACAATGAAATGCAAATTCTTTTTATTTTATTTGTTTTTTTTTTTTTTTTTGTTGTACAAGCCATGTATATATGTACATATAAAATTCAAACTATGCGTAGAATGCCCTCAAGTGTATAACATTAAGTGGTTCGGGTTCTTCCTCTCCCTCTAAACTCGGCAAGTCTATAAGTTCCATTACCCACTCTTTCAAAGGACCATATATGGACCTAACCAATTAGCCGCGAATTTATCTCGAAGATGCGGCAATGCATTGGTGTTTTGTTGATTCTCTTTAAGGACAAGATCCCCTACTTGAAATTCTCTTAGATGAACTTTGGCATTGTAAGCACGTTTCAATCGGTCTTGATAAACTCGCAAATGCTCTAAAGCATTGATTCGTTTTTCATCTATGAGTGTGAGTTGATCAAGACGTGCTTGTCTAGCAATATCATCATCGATAAATTCCTGCAAAGAAATTCGCAAGGAAGGGATCTCGAGCTCAAGAGGCATGATTGCTTCAGCTCCATAGACCAAAGAAAATGGCGTTGCCCCAATGGGAGTTCTGATGCTTGTTCTGTAAGCCCATAATGCCAAGGGGATTTGTGTATGCCAATCTTTATGATTTTCTTTAACAAGTTTCTTAAGAATAGCAATTATGGTCTTATTGGAAGCTTCAACTTGTCCATTGGCTTGTGGGTAGTAAGGAGTTGAGAAACTATGTTGGATATTATACTTTTCGCAAAGAGCTCGAACATCCTTATTCTTAAAAGACTTGCCGTTATCAAAAATAATTTTAGAGGGAATACCAAAACGACAAATGATATGGTGAAGTATAAACTCCACAATTCTAGGACCCGTCAGTACCGGTTAGAGGAATAGCTTCAACCCACTTTGTGAAGTATTCAAGTGGTCGTAATGATGAAAGTATGTCTGTCCCGAAGAGGCAGGTGAAATCTTGCCAATTAAATCGAGACCCCATTGTGAGAAGGGCCAAAGGCTTTGGATGGGTCTGTAAAACTTGTGATGGTATATGGGTTAAATTAGCGTGTTCTTGACACTTTTTACATTGTTTAACATATTTGCAACAATCTTGTTCCATAGTGGGCCAATAATACCCCATACGTAAAATACGCTTCGCAATGGCCATTCCACTAAAATGACCACCACAAGTACCATCATGGGCTTCAAGCAATAGCTCTATGTGTTTCACCTGCTTCTAGACAGCGGAGGAGTACTCCATCATATCCACGTTTATACAACACATCCCCCAAAAGAACAAAACGAGCTGCCTTTTGCTTAAAACAACGGTGGGAAGTTCGAGACAAATCAGATGGGAGTGTTCCAAACTTGAGGAAGGCTACTATCTCACTAGACCAAGGCTCATATGGATCCGAATGGATAAAGCAAACATCCTTTTTCATCCTTAGACTCAGCACGGACAATTGCAGACTTAGAGATTGTGGAAATGATTAGGGGCTGTACCTCTCCAAGGGAGTCCTTTGGAATCAATGATCCAAGAGAGGCCATGGCATCCGCAAATCTATTAGTCGAACGAGGCAAACTAGTGATCTCATACCAATCAAACTTAGAGAGCAACTTCATTGCTACATCATGATAAAGCTTAATGGTAGGTTCTTTGGCTTGGTATTCTCATTGTAATTTGTTTAACCACGAGTTGAGAATCCCCAAATATCCGAATACGCTTAATGCTCATAGCTATGGCTGATTGAAGACCTAAAATTAAGGCTTCATACTCGCTGTATTATTGGTGCATTGGAAGTCTAGTTTGAATGATAAAGGGATGGGAATCCCTTGAGGTGTATGAAACACAACTCCAGCGCCTTGACCTTTCGCGCACTTAGAGCCATCAAAGAATAGCGTGATGTCAACATCTTCCTTCGGAATGATGTCCTCTTCTTGTTCAGTGATAGCAAATACCGAATCATCTGGGAGCTCAATAATCAAAGGATGATCACTAGGTAGTGGAGCTTCCGCAAGTTGATCGGCTATAACTTGACCTTTAACAGAATTTTTGGCTAATGAATTCAAGATCGAATTCGGTAAGCAACATTATCCATTTAGCGGTACGAGTGTTATTATAAGTGCGAGACATCATATAACGCAGAGGGTTTTCTCTAGCTATGACATATGTTGTATGGCTAAGCATATAATGACGAAGTTTCTTAGTGGCAAAAACCATCGCTAAGCACAATTTTTCCACATAAGCATATCGGGTTTCATAGTTTACCAATGTTTGACTAATATAATAGACAAACTTGCTCACGATTTTGTTCATTCTTTTGTGCAAGCATTGTCCCTAAGGCAAAGTCCGTTGCTCGAGATATAAATATTGAAAGGGACCCCCGGACGAGGCGGAGCTAAGACTGGCGGAGACGCTAAGTACCGCTTGATGTCATCAAAGGCTTTCTTGACACTCATCTCGTCCATGAAAATTGTACCCCCTTTTGTAGTAGGTGGCAAAATGGCCTACATTTATCATAAAGTTGTGCAATAAAGCGACGGATTGAATTAATCTTTCCTTGCAAACTACGCAACTCCTTCAAATTAGTTGGGGGACACATTTCCATAATGGCTTTGACCTTGTTTGGGTCCACCTCAATACCTCGTTTAGAGATAATAAAACCTAGGAGTTTGCCTGAGGTAACACCAAAGACACATTTCTTAGGGTTCAACCTTACTTTATGCTCTAGAAGTCTATCAAAAACTTTTTCCAATACATCAAAATGCTCTTGTCGAGTTTTAGATTTTGCCAATAAATCATCCACATAATCTTCGATAATCTTATGCATATAATCATGGAAAATATAAGTCATGGCTCGTTGATAGGTTGCACCTACGTTCTTAAGGCCAAAGGGCATCACCCTGTAACAAAAAGTTCCCCAAGGTGTGGTAAATGTTGTTTTGTGTTGATCTTCGTGGTTTATTCGAATCTGGTTGTATCCCGAAAATCCATCCATGAACGAAAGCATTTCATGACCAGCACAGGTGTCGACAAGAGTATCAATGTTTGGAAGAGGAAAGTCATCCTTAGGACACGCTTTATTTAGATCTCAAAAATCGGTGCAAACACGTATTCCCCCGTTAGGCTTGCGAACGGGTACCATGTTAGAAAGCCACTCAGGATAATCAATCGGGACGACAAATTTAACATCCATAAGTTTTTGAATCTCCGATTTAACTATGAGGGCCACGGTAGGATGCATTTTCCTAAGTTTCTGTTTGACAAGTTTAGCATCTTTTTGTAAGGTGAGGTTATGGACAACCAAATTAGGGTCTAGGCCTCGGCATGTCTTTGTAAGACCATGCAAATATCTCCTTCTTCCGCTTGAGTAGAGCAATCATTTGCTCTTGTTCCTCCGATGATAGACTTTTAGCCAGCTTCACAATTTGGGTGCCATCTTGGTCCGTACTAAGGTCTACATCGATAGTTTCTTCAATAGACATGTGGGAACCTTCCTCAAGCTGATGGGGAGTAGGGATCAGATTTATGTCATCTAAAATGTCATCAAGCTCCCGTGCCTTGCTCTCGTCTATGTCTCGCTCGGAAGACCTCTCGGCTTAGAAGATGAAGGTGAATGTGGAGGTGAAGGAGGAATGTAGTTGGCGGAAGCCCTTAACAATTCCTCGAAAGGATGAACTCGAAATAGATGGAGGAGATGAAATCCGATCCATGTCAATCAGGTTTGGGTTGATCGGGATTGGCTTATCCGGATCATATGGATTATGGAGCGGGGTGAATAAGTCTTCAAAATTCATTGTCGACTTATGGAAGAAAGGATGGGCGGAATGGAAGGGAAAACCGGTGAAGACCTCTGAAGACCTGAAATGCAAAACAACATAGTTTTTCAGTTTTTTTTTTTTTTTTTGTAGTTTGAGTTTTTTTTTTTTTTGTAGTGGTGAAAACCACTATTACACACATACATAAAGCAATAAAGTATTTTTATATATTTTGATTTTTTTTTTTTTTTGGGAATTTTCTCGATTTTTTTTTTTTTTGGTAGTGGTGAAAACCACTATTTTAGTATATACATATAATACAAGTTTGGATTATGGCTTATGGATGTGGCGGAGGGGGTGGTTCACCTCGTTCTTGTGGAAGAAGCAAGCGAAAGATGGCCTCTTGGAGAGGGAACAATTGGAGATAAAACTCGTCTTGTTCAGTGAGGGGAACAATGGGCGCCGACTCTTCTTCGGATTCATCACCATTTGACATGACGTCAAATTCTTCATAGGCTTCATCTTCGGATTCGTCGGGTGGAGGATTTCTTCTTCCGAATTAAGATTAATGCTTTGAAAAGCTTGTTCAAAAGAAGAAAGGGATGGAAGTGGTTGGTAGCCCGGACCAAAACGCTCGTGGGTCTCTCGGTATGGCATATCGATGCGTTCGGTTACCCCTTGCTCGTATCGACCTAGGCCAAATTGCCGCCAATTATGTCTCGTGGAAATAGCGAGAGGGAAAACCCTCCATCCTTTCGATATTGGCAGGGACTCGGATGCTTGGGTTCTAGTATGGTGGTAGGACTAGAAGATGACTCTATTCCCCCATATACAAAATTAATGGAATTTGGCATAGAACCCATGTTATAAACCGATCCAATGGATAAATGTTGGTCATGTGGACGACCAAAATCTTTAACCTCGTTTGCACATTGAACGGTGTGATGTGGACATCTTGGATGGCATACTCACCAATACCCGCATCAGTGAGATGGACCTTGACTTGGGAGGGAGATGGACTAGATGATGGAATAGAAGAATGTGGGATAGAAGAATTGGAAGGATTTGGTTGGGTTGATGCTTCATTGACTTGTGAAACATCAGCCGGTGATGGTTGGGAAGATGGAGGAATAATAGGTGATGTTGAAGAAGGTGTAGAAGAAGGGGGTAATGACGTGGAAAGAGATGATTGGTCATGGCCACATGTGCATGTGGTCACTGATGAAGAAGAAGGAAGATTAGGAGATGAAGAAAGTGGTGAATGAGATGGAATAGCGGAAGAGGAAGATGGTTGCGATATGATGGGTAGCTCCTCGAGAATGGGAGCTTTAGAAGAAGATGGTATAGAAGAAGTAGATGGGGTCAAGAAAAGATGAGTGGATGGCAACACAATCTCATAAGGATTTGAGACATAGTTGCAATGTTTGAAGGGTTCAATGTCAGCAGGTACACAATGAACTCGTCCCTCATATACATACTTCAGACATTGATGCAAGATAGAAGGGACACATCTCATCTCCCTAAGCCAAGGCCGTCCAAGCAATACATTGTATGCCATGGACCCTTCCAAGATGTGAAACAAGGTATGCAAAGTTCGGGCCCCTACCTCAATGGGCAAGATAACCGTGCCAACCGTGGAAGATAAAGCATCATTGAATGCTTTAAGAGTAAAAGTCGACTTGGTGATAAGGGATGGCGACAGCTCTAGATGACTCAACGCCGATGTTGTAATGATATTGATTGAGGAACCGGTGTCAATTAAGACTCTCTTGAATGGCTTGTGATCGATCTTGGCCATGATATGCAAGTGGAGGATCTATACTTTCTGTTGACAAAGGTTTGATTTCAAAATCATAGAAAGTGATGGAGGGCTCCATGCATGTTTGAATACTCCCCACAAAGTTGTTGAAGGCATTAGTATCTTGAGTTTGAAGCTCGATTGACTTTAATATTTCCATTAATGCCTCTCTATGCGGGGGAGATTGTTGAATGAGGTCATAGATCGATAACTTGGCAGAAGCCATTTTTAAACCGGTAGTTAATCGGCTACTCAATGACATGATGGGTCGTTGGCGTTGAGTAGAATGATTTAGCGGTTGTTGAGAAGTACTAGCACGTCGTTGGGTCACCGTTACCCGAGGTGGACTCGGGAGTTTGTACAGGTGGTCGTGGTTCAGCCTCGATTTGGTTGGTTCGCCCTTTGACCCCGGGTTACTACGTTAATAGTACCCACAAAACCTTGGTATTGTTGTACATGGTTGACTTGATTAGGAGGAGTTACCCGAGTTACTCCCCCTGAAGTTGTTGGAGCTTCCTCCCGATGTGGAAGGGGTGTTTGAAATACACCAAGATTTTGATTTTGTTGGGCTAAGGGGCTATCCAATTTAATGGCTCCAATCTCAATAAGATCTTGGATCACATGTTTGAAAGTCTGTACAATTATTGATATCATGTCCATTTTGCCTATGATAAGGACAAAATAGGTACTCCTTGTAATACTTCCCCCTTCTAGATGGTTCTAAAGGTTTAAACTCGGGTAAAGTTAACTGATTTGTGCTATATAACTTGTTGAATATGACCGCATATGGTTCATCTAAAGGTGTGAACTGTCGCTTGGGACGATTTGTTTGCCAAGGTCGAGTTTCCATGGTTGGCCCAAGATTGTGAGTCAGGTTGAGGAGGGGCGGGTACCGCATGATAAGCAATTGGTTGCGGTTGACTTTGCATTACTTGTTGTTGTTGAGCCATTACGGGCTGGCTCGCCACCACTTGATTAACTTGGTTAACATTTGAGGCCGTACTAGCCTGTGCTTGTTTGTTTTGGCCATAATTATTATTTCGTTGTTGGCCCTTTTGTTGCCATTCTTTTCTACGGGGTTTTAAAACACCCTCTTGGACTTTAATGTCTTCTATGATACTTGCTTGGGCCAAAGCCTCTTCAAAAGTCCCGTATTGTTGTAATTGGAGTAACCAAGAGATAGGTTTTAGACAACTCGGGTGAACATTTTGGTTAACTCCTCCATTGGTAGGGAGAATGGCAATTTATTAATGATAGCCCTCCAACGGTTTCCAAAGTCATAAACAGCCTCATCGTCATGTTGCTTGAGCTTGTATAAGTCGGACAATGAGACTTTCCTTTGTACATTTAGGGAGAATCGTTCTAAAAATAGATTAATCAATTGCTCGTAAGCATAAATGCTATGGTGAGGTAAATGATTGTACCATTGTACAACATCTCCTCCTAATGTCTGAGGAAAAGTTCTGAGCATAAGAGCGTCATTATTTTGGATTCTAAAGCAGGCATGCATGAATGAGCTCACATGTTCATGAGGATCCTCACTCCTCGAAATTTGTCAAACTTCGGTAATGTGAAATCAGTCGGATATGGCGGTGAAGGTACCGAAGGATGAATTGGTTGATTGATCAACGACCTTAGCATAGGTTTCTGACTAGATGAGCCAAGCATGTTGAGCATAAGGTTGTCAATCTGTTGTTGCATAGCATGGAGTCGAGAATCTTCATGAAAATTTTGATTCGTTTGATGATTATGATGATGCAATGGAGGAGTGGAAAAATGATGAGATGGGATGAAATTGCCTGGATTAGGCGGTGTGGAATGGACAAGTTGTTGGTATGGATGATACCGGAAAGAAGGTGATTGGGGTGAATGATGAACTGGACCGGGTTGGGAGAAAGGTGGGGTAGGAATGGACACCACCGAAGATTGGGGTACCTGTGTGGGGCCCGAGCTAAGAAAAGCTGGCTGGGTAGAAATTGGTTGGGGTGTAGGATTTACTACGATAGGTGGTTGGGCATTTTGTTGCTGTTGTTGCTGAAGCAACTTGTCGAGGTACTCCCTAACCTTATTAATTTCTAACCCAAGGGATGTGGGATGATTGGATGAAGGTGGAGGGCAGGCTGCCATGGTAGTCATAGGAGACTGCGTAGCAGGGGCAATGAAGGTGGTTGAAGTAGGCGGTACCTGGGAAGAAACAATAGACTCGTGCCCTGTAGGGTGAAACCATAAATGGTTTGGGAAGAAGAGGGTTGAAATTGGTCATGGCTAGAGGAGGTTCCACCAACCTCATAGAGAGAATTGGTGTACACCCGGTTAAATGGAGGAGAAAGTGGTCGGGAAGACACTACATTTGTCTCCAAAGGAGGACAATTGAGCATCTGGGAAGATGTTGGAGATGAAGCCGACTGAGCAGATACAACATTAGCCTCAAAAAAAGGGTTAGTGTAGACCTGAGTGAAACCAGCGGGTATGGTTGATGCAATATCCTGCTGAAAAATAGAATCTTGCATAGGGGAATCTTGGATTGGCTCAAGGACATAACCAATGCCATCTCTTAAGTGAGTTTGCACTTGGGCCATATCAATGTGGGTAATATGACAGGAATTGTCTTCCTCCATGGGCATGGCCATGCGATAGACGGTAGAAGGACGTGAAAGACCTGTGAGCGAACCTGCCCGAAATTCACTAGGATAAGTGGTCATGTTGGTGGTGGGGATGTTCTGTGAATTATTCATTTGATTATTTAGATTTAACACTTTAGATTGATTCCTTGTTAAGACCATAACGCAATAAATCTAAACAAATTCAGAAAAGAAGAATGCAAAACTTGAATGATAAATTTACACTAAAGAAATTATCAAAAAATAGTCACAACCTAGGTTTCAACCAATGTGTCTTACCTGCGGTTAATTACTTATTTTCTGGATCTTAATCGTAGTAAATTTTAAGTGTCCGGTTTATGAGTTTTGCATGTGATCTAATCTTGAATTATTCACAAAAAAAGGTAAAAACTATGGCTAGGAAAGGACAACGAGATTCTTACTGGTGATGAAATCCAAGCAAGTTTGCTTGGGGGTGACCTATGGTGTCTGAGGCAGAAGTTTAATGGATGGAGATGAATTCCACCGTCACTAAACTTCAAGCAATACCTGGTGATGAAATCCAGATATTACTGTTTTAAATGCAATATGAAATGCAGAGAATTTTATTTTAAGTGTTTTAGTTGTCTAATGTATACATACAAAGCTATAAATCAAAAGTTCTAATGATCTAAGCAAGAGGCCACTGAAAATATGCCATTTCCTCCGAAGAAGTGGAGTACACCGTTTAAAACCCCCGCCTACCAATGATATCGATATCAAAGGAGCAACCGGAAGGTTCGGTCCACTTCTCTCGCTTGGAATCACCCAATGGCAGGAGTACTATTGACATCCAATCAATAGTCCTACTTAGATAACTAAAACAGATAATTCGTAGCTATTCTAATATGCAGCTAGGTATGCAATTTTTTTTTTTTATGCAAGCAACAACCAATAATGCAATGCAAAAAATGTAACTAAAAATGTAACAAAAAAAATGTATATACAGCTTAACTGTTCTTTTCCAGATTACTTAGTTTTTGTTCATTTTAAAGCAATGATCTGAAAAAGAAACAGAATACAGCAGAAAAACCAAAAACGTAAAAAGTACAGTTTAACAAAGAAAAAAAAACGCACTTACTCAGAAGCCTACGCTTTTTCTGTAAAACTGCCTTCAAACGCCCAAGGGAGTCTGACGCAGCCGAAACGCACCTCTCTTTCGGATCGGACTTCCAGTACGCCGCTCGCATCCCGCATTTTCTGCAAACTCCTCGAAAACCCTAGTTCGCTGGAACATCGAATTTCACAATTTTTGAAACTTGCAAAATAAAACAAAAATAGGAATAGATCAGTAAAGCAAGTATTAAAAACATGAAACCCTAGGGGGTCCCACCGTGATCGCCATTTGTAGATTAAAGATACAACGCCAAACAAAAATAAAGAAATCACAATAAAGGAATGCAGAACAGTTGTACAAAATGAATGATTTTTATTAATCAATGGAGTTTAGAAACTCCTTTTAAGTACAACAGGGCTTGTAACCCTTTTCGTGATACAAAGTTACAATTTGTGCTAGGGTTCTCCGAAACCCTAGCTGGCACAATGTGGTGGCGTCTCCGAAGAATGTATCCTTAACCTCAACATAATGAGTGGGCTTCGTTGTATCCTTTGGCTCGGACCACTCCAGCTTAAGCACTGCTATCAACAAATCGGATCTACCACTAGAATCCCGCACACATTAAAATTATCAAAGAGTTAGAAACTAATAAGAGGGCTCCACCTTGTGAGCCCTCGAAAATACTAAAACCCTAGATTTATGAAATAAAAATAAAGTAATGCAAAATTTAACAAAGATTAATACATAAAGAAAGATTACTTGCTTTAGACGAATCTATACCTTTTCCTGTTAACGCGGCGAGACCAGGCCGCGGCGATGGATGCGGCGAAAGGGTTTAGTTCAGACTTAGGGCCGTAGAAGACTCAGAAGACTCAGGATTAACAACAATAGCCAACTCTAGACTTAGATAGGGAAGATAAGTAGGTTTAGCCGAAGAGATAGATAGGGTTTGAGCCATCAAGGTGACTCAATTTATAATCTACTCTTAGGGCACACTTTAGGGTTTTAACGACACTTTGAACGTGTGGCTAAGATTAAAGTGGATCCAAGGGTAGAGAATAAATCTAGGTTGTGAAACGGATTAAGATGGATGGACGGATGAGATTAAATGAAGGATGGACGGCTCAGATTAAATCACTTAAACTTTATTTTTATATATATATTAAAATATATTAAAATATTAAAATATATATATAAATATTAATTTAAATAAATTTGGGGATGAAAAATGGCGGGAAAAGTGAAATTGGGCCAAATAATGGTGGGAAAGTGTGGATTTGGGCCAAATAATGGCGGGAAGGATGGATGACTTACACGTGGCTAGATTTTGGTGTCTACAACTCCCATTAGGCACTGATCATCATCAGCATCTATAACTTCCTTTTCGGGCCTTCTCTTGAACTCTTTGTCCATATTCTTGTTCTTGTCACTGTTCTTGTTCTTGTTCTCATCCTTGTTCTTGTCCATGCCTTGATCCTTGGACCCGATCATGCCACTGTTCTTGTTCCTGTAATCTAGAATTTTAGCTCTACACTGTCTGATTATGTGACCTTCATTGTTGCACTTGAAACACTTGATGATGTTGTTTCTCTGAGGTAAACCTGATCTTTAAATCCACCTATTCTAACCAAACCTGTTCTGACCAAACCTGTTCTGATCAAACATGTTCCTGTTATTTACCTTGCAATAAACTGCCTTGTGCCCAAACTGTTGACAAGAGTAGAAATACCCTTGAAATAAACTATCACTTATGAAATTGTTGTTTACCTTCTTCACTTGAGCCATGCAATGTGAAGCCATGTGACCAAACTTATGACAAGAAAAACATCTACCTTGAAATTTTCCTTTATTTGACCTCTTGGGTCCTGAAAACTTCTTCTCATTTTGAATTCTATTTCCTGTTTCTGTGCATCTATCATTCAAGGACTCATGATCTGAAATACTTTCCTCATCAGAACTCTCTTCCTTTTGGAGTCTCTTACTATACTCTCCAACTTGTTCCTTGTGTGGCTTAACAAAACCAAGGCCTGTTTTATCTGTTGTCTTTCTTTGACCTTTGATGAGTGACTTAACCTTTTTGGAGCTATCTTGAAACCTTTAAAGCTTATCCTTGTACTCTTTACTTTCCTCTTTCAAAGAAGCCATTTTTTGTTCTAACTCACTATACTCAAGAACCTTAGACTCTAACTCATCCTTGAGTTCTTGTGTCTTAGCTATAGAGAAATCAAGACTTTCTATAAGATCATCTCTCTCCATACAACATTCATCTAACTTATCCTTGAGTCTAGCATTCTTATTTCTTTCCTTTTTAAAAGCACTAATAGCATTAATAAGTTCACTTTCAAGATCCTTTATTTGTTTGCTTTCTGAATCATCAAAGCCTTTTTCAGATTTCTTATCACTAGAGGTGCTACCTTTTTCAAAAACCATACAAGCATCTTCCTTATAGTTTTCTCAAGCATCCTCATACATACTAGAAACCAAATCATTATTTGTGCAATCATCCTCAAGGTGACCAAAATTTCCACATCTAAGACATTTCATGATAATGAATCTATGTTTCGGTTCTTCCTCTTTTTCTGATATGAACAACATCTCATTTTCATCATCACTTGAAGAACTTTCACTATCACTACTAGAACACTTACTTGCTTTGTCTAGGTAGAAAATCTTCTTGTGCTTGTGAGAATACCTCTTTCCTTGATTGATGTGCTCATATTTGTTCTTCCTGTGATGCTTGTGCTTTTCAGAATCCTTGCTCTTAGAATCCTATTTATCTTCATCACTTTCATTCTTGGGAACAATATAGTCAGTAGCATAATGACCAAACTTTCCACAATTGAAACATCTTATATTTTTCACGCTTTTGTGCTTTATAGAGAACTTGCCTTTCTTGTTGTAATATGCCTCTTCATCACTAGAAGACTCATCACTCTCTTGAAGTTGTTTACCCTTGGATTTCTTGGTAGCCTTGAAAGCTACCTCTTTCTTGACATCAACCTTCACTTGCATTCTCAACTCAAATGCTGCAAGTATACTATGGAGCTCATCCTTTTTCAACTTATCCAAATCTTTAGCTTTCTCAATAGCAAAAATATTTTCACTAAATCTATTAGGAAGAGATCTTAAAATATTATCACAAACATCATTTTCAGCAAGCTCAAGACCTAAGTCTTTCATGGAGTTAACAACCTCATCCATACGAAGCATGTAGTCACTAATCTTTTCATCATCATTCATATGGAGTTGTTCAAACATACCTTTGAAGTGTCTCAACTTGGCCTTTTTGACATTTGTATCACCTGTATGAACCACCTTCAATTGTTTCCACATTTCACTAGTTGTCTTGTAGTGAATCACTTTGGTGAGATCTACTTTCTGTAAGCCTTTCAGGATTGCATTCATTGCTTTTGAATTGCTATGATGTAGGAGCCTTTCTTCTTTAGTATTAGGACCATGTACAAGAATAGTGTACTCATCTTCAATCACTTCCCATACCTCATTACCAAGTGCCATTAGATGAACCTTCATCCTTGCACTCCAAAGACCAAAATTTGACCCATCAAGAATAGGTGTTGCATTGCTACTTGAATGATCCATTATGTTCTTTACTAGCTTTTCCTTCAAGCTATTAAACTTTTTGAAGGCACCTGCTCTGATACCAATTGAAGAACACAAGCTTCTATTGAGAGGAGGGGTGAACAATATAAGACCTCCTTTTACTTTTTCTTTTATACTTCAAAATAGTAAAGCAATATCAAAACAATGCACAATATCATCCACAAAGTGACACCAATTTTAACATGGTTCACCCAGAATGGTTGGGCTACGTCCACAAAACTTTTCTCTAAAAGTTATCTCAAAGTTCTTTGGAAATCCTTCCCAATTACAATGTTTATGAGCCTCAGCCCAAAGGAGACACCTTCCCCCAATCAAAATTTATGAGCCTCTGCTCAAAGGAGATACCTTCCCCTCTGCTATGGATTTATGAGCCTCTGCTCAAAGGAGATACCTTCCCCTCTACTCTGGAAATGATCCCTCAAAAGATCAACTGCCTCTACCTCTTTCCAGCACATGGAACTCCTTTCCACTAAATACCTCTTGTACTCAATGCTTAGCCTAAGAGACCTCCGCCTTCTATGATCATGTCCACAGTAGCTCAGCAACCTGTACCAATCACAGTCAGTCGGTCTAGTACAAGTCTTCCTCTGTATGTCAGATCTGTCCAACACTTGAACAAATCAATCCTCTACACACAAGCCTTCTCAAAGACTTGCCAAATCTATCCTCAGGTTCTTCTCAAAGAACCAGTGCACCTTTGTCCTCATACAATAGCACTTCGCATTCGTCTTTGCCCTTTGTGCTCTCTACGCCCTCTGCTCTCTTTGCGCAATCACAGCCGCACTTGGTCAAACTTCAACCTTTGCACTCTTTGTGCAATCACAATGACACTTAGAACAATTCACCATGACTCTTCGCTCACTCTGCACACTTCGATCGAATTTCACACTCTGCTCTCGGTGATCGAACTTCTCACTCTACACTCTATCTATGAATATCGCAACTAACCATTCTTCCAACTCTTCAAAATAGCCCGCCTTTTATAATAACACTTTCAAGATCAAAACCTTAATCTTAGTCGGTTGTAACCTTGATCTTTAGTCGACTGCACAACCCTAAACTTCGTTGGTTGCAAACCCTAATCTTCATCGGCTCACATTTAACTTTGTCGGTTTCAACTACCTCTGTAACTCTTTTTTAGATTTTGTCGTGAAACTACAACATGTCGCAAAATCACGACACCTTTGTAACCATACACTTTATTTTGGCTTTTGTCATGATATCGCGACACTTCAGCCTTTGTCGACTTCAACTAAGCTCTTGTCACGATATCGCAACACTTTTGTCTTTGTCAGCATCAACTTTGCTTTTGTCGTGATATCGCGACACTTCTCCTTTCGTCGACCTCATTTCTACTTTTATCGCAAAATCGTGACACTTCTACCTCTGGAGACTTCGTCTTCACTTCTATCGCGATATCACGATACTTTTGTCTTCATAACCTTCCTCTCTGCTTTTGTCGTGAAATCGTGACACTTCTCCTATAGAAGACCTGCTTTCAGTTTTTGCCTATCGTGAAATCGTGACACTTTCTGCATCCGTATGCATTCTTTGCAACCCGTCGCAAAATCGTGACGCTTTCAGCTTCCGTATGCTTTCCTTGTAACCTGTCGCAAAATTGCGACGCTATCAACTTTTCGTACATTTTCTTTGCAACCTGTCATGAAATCGTGACGCTTTCAGCTTCCGTACGTTTTCTTTGCTCTTTGAGTCACAAAATTGTGACATGTCATGAAATCGCGACACTTTTCTAACTTGCTTTCTCTCTCCTGCTTAAGTTGCAAAAATGTGACATGTCACGATATCGCGACACTTTTCCTCCTTAGCTCTTTTCTATTCTTCGGGTCGCGAAAACCCGACATGTCGCGATATCGCGACACTTTTTCTCCTTAGCGCTTTTATTTTCTTCGGGTCATGAAAACCCGACATGTCGTGATATCATGACACTTTCTCGTCCGTACAAACCCTCTTGCAAATTGTCGCGAAATCACGACACTTTTCTTTTCGAGCTCTTTCTCTCGAACTTGTCAGCTTGGGGTTTGCAAAATACCTTTGAAACTGTTATGCCGTAACCTTCATCAAAATAAATTATTTGACATCAAATCAAATTCCTTCAAAAGCTTCTTGACATCAATGACAACTTATATACTTGAGGCAATGTACCCAAAGTACCCAAAATTTCCAACAAACACCGATCATGATGGGTCGGTGATTGTATCTCATAGGATTTTTTCTTAATCAACTATTGTCCAGTGAAAAATAAACACTGAGAGCTTCTTTATAGGAATCATTAAAGGAGCCCTTTATTAGGATTGAACTGATGACTTATGCCTTACCATGGTGTTACTCTACCATTGAGTTAAAAGGGCTTGTGCTTATTTTCCAGAGAGAGATAAAATGCCTTCATTAGATGAAAATATGACATACAATGAGGAAGTAAAATGTGCAATTTTAAATTCTAAAGGAGTTAAAGGTGCAAAGAAATATGTGGAAGAAAATTTAAATCAAAGGAGGTGAAAGAGGTCAAGGTTAATCCATGTAATGCACCTTATTTTTCTCAACTAGTTCAAACTTCTCTCTTTGCAATAAAAATGAAAGTAGTATAGACTGTATCCATTATGTTTTAGTGTTCTAATATATGTGTAATAAAGATATGTAAATGGAGGATATCCAATGTCCATGGAAATTTAGGATTTCTAGGGAAACATAAGAAAGTAATTATTATAAAGTATCATCATTATACTTTATGGTTTCTAGGCCAATATAAAGAAAAAAATGTTTATGAGGTTGTTTCTTGCATTTTACATTCTCTAGGGTAACGTAAATATTTAGAAGATAAGCCTTATTATGAATAATATTGAAATATAGAAGATATTGATGAAGATTAAAGTTTTTGTGGGAATAAAAAAAAGAGAGGAAGTCCCTTAAAGCAAGAACAAAGATAAAAGGAATATCAAAGGCATATCAATCTGAAAAACAAAAAATGAATAACACGTGTTAAAAAGTGGGGCCAATCCCACTAATAAAACTAAAATATGATGACAAAAATGTTATCATGGAATATTAGGGGTATGAATAAGAATACCTAAATTAAGAGTTATTAAGGAATTAATAGGTTGTTATAGTTTTGAGTTCATATTAATACAAGAAATAATATTAGTGAGAAATACAAGGGTGCAAGGAGCTCTTCTAGGGTTTGATGAGGAAAAACTACTTTTCTAGGATTTGATGAAGAAAAACTGCTCTCATGGGGATGGCAGCAACTTTCGGAGGAGGTCTGAAAAATTGGAGGAATGTCATGATGGCATCGGGTCTAGCACAGAGGGTGCATGCTCATGATATTTTTTCATCTGAAAATGAATGGAAGGAATAGGATTTTCCAGTGCATGTTAGGAACCGCTTGTTAAAGAACAATGGATGTTTGAAACGATGTGAAGCCAGGCCAGTTCTAGTGGTTCAACCAGACTCGATGGTGGAAGATGTGGAGTATCTAACCAAACATGCCCATATTGGAAAATTTTTGGGCATTCGAATTTCTCTCCCATTTATGGAGGCTTGGGTCAGGAAGACTTGGAATCTTGAAGGTGATGTGGAGGTGATGCTAAGTGCGAACAATTATTTTATGGTGGTTTTCTCTTATATTGCAGATCGTAACAAAGCATTTGAAGGGGGTCCTTATTTCTATAACCAAGTGGGACTCTTTCTTAAAACCTGGCATGTGGGTTTCAACCCATCAGAGGAGCAGCCATCATGGGTTCTAGTATGGGTGCGGCTTCCATGGCTCCCGTTGGAATTTTGGAGAAATGATATCTTGCATAAGATTGCCCTTCTGCTTGGGAAGCCAGTTGGACCGTCACAACAGACAATGGATAAAAAGGTAATCTTTGTTGCTCGTATTTGTGTTGAAATTGAATTAAATAATCCTATTCCAGATTTTATTGAAATACAATTTGGATCAACTACATGGGTTTAAAAACTTGACTATGAAGCTCTTCCATTTTGTTGCCGGATTTATCGTGAATATGACCACCTACAAAGAAAATTCCATAAGTTTGTATCACCTGTGGCTTCAAATCCTAGGCCCTCTCGATCTAGACAAATTTTGGATAAAGGAAAAGCCCCAATAAAGGAAGGGGAACGAGATAAGGAAGGTTTTGTTCCGGTAAAAGCCCAAAATAGAGGACGAAGGGCAAAAAAAGACCTTAAGGATAGCCAGCCAGATGCTCTACTCAATCGTTTTTAAATATTAGATGATTTTTATCAGTACATGGAGATACCTAAAATGTTGCTACCTAATGCAAATATAACAAGGCCAAATCATATGTCTCTTCTTGAGGGGGAACTTAAGGAATCATATCTAGGGGGTTTAAATGAAGAACAAAGGGCTTTGGATCTGAGTATAGGGGACATGGTTGGGTCTAGCCCTATAAGGGAAACTATTTTGGAAAGTGGTATAGATTTAGTTATGTCCTCTCCTACTCAGACACTAATGCAGTCATCCTTGGACTACAAAACTCCTACAGTGTTGGGATTGCAACAAAAAATAATTAAAAAAATCTTTTCAGATAAGAATATGGTGGGTCAAAAGAAGGACTAGGATAAAATTAAGTTAATGGGGGAGCATTTTGTGGAGTCAGGCTTGGTGAGAACATTGGACTCCCATTTTTATAACCCCCAAAAATTATTATCCTGTCATGGAATGTAAGGGGGTTGAATAGCATCCCCAGACAAAAAGTTATTCGTGATTTGGTTCGTGTGCATTCTTCGGATGTGGTGTTTATTCAGGAGACTAAATTGGCTATTGATAGTATGTTCAATATTACTCCCAAGTTGTGGATAATGGGGAAATGCCAGTGTATTTGTGCATGTGGATATTTGGTGGCGTCGCTTGTTTATGGGATCCGGTTAAGATATGCCCTCTTACTTGGATTTCTAGCAGATGGTCTATTTCAATGGTTGGGCATGATAATGAATCTGGTGAAATCATCCTACTTGCAAATGTGTATGCTCCTATTGATTACAATGGTAAAGTGAGTTTGTGGAAGCACATTTACTTTGTAAGATGTTTGGTTCCCCTGTACCCATGGATTTTGGCTGGAGACTTCAAATCTATCACTTGTCTAGAGGAGAAACGTGGTGGGGTGGACCGTATCAAGCCTTTTTCTTCTATATTTAGTGCTCATATCTAGACTTGTTTGACATCAAGCCAGATAATGGGATCTTTACTTGGCATAATATAATGTATAGGGAAGCTTCCATCTTAGAGAGACTGGATAGATTTTTGATATCCAATTATTGGATGGGTAATAATAGAGGTGCTAGTTCTGTGATTATGGAGGGTAGGGGATCTTATCATTGGCCTATTAAACTCTTTGCTTTGGAGTTAGGGCTAAAAAAGAATCCCTCCCTTAAGTTTCAACTTATGTGGCTTCGTGATCCTAAGCTTCATGATTTCATGCGAGGCTGGTGGACCACTGGCAAACCTCCTCATGGCACCACTATGTATTCCTTTATGAAGTGACTACAATTTGTAAAACATAAATTGAAGAGATGGAATAGACTAAATTTTGGGAACCTTTCCTTGGCTAAGCTGGCAGCTCTTAGGAGGATGGAAGAAGCTTCAAGGAATATTAGAGATCAAATATTCATGAAGGAGCTTCTTGTTGAGGAATTTGAGGCTACGAAAGACCTTGTTGAATGGGAACTGAGGGAAGAAATTTTTTGGAAACAAAAAGCTCGAGTAGATTGGCTTTAGGAAGGGGATAGGAACACAACCTTATTTTATAACTTAGTTAAGGCTCATTGTAATGGTAACCTAATTACCTTTCTTGTGAATTCTCAGGGTGCCCTTCTCTCTTCTTTCAGGGATATTTCAGAAGAGACTAAGAGGTATTTTTCCTCTCTCTTCAAGGAGGACTCCCTATCATATGATGAGAATGAAAAGATTATTCTAAACTGTATTCCAACGATAGTTTCTAGAGATATGAATGAGCACTTGATGGGTCCAATTTCCCTTGAGGAGTTGGAAAATGTTGTATTCAATATGAAAAAAGGAAAATCCCCAAGCCCATTAGGATTCTCGATTAAGTTTTATCAGGAGTTTTGGAATTTAATCAAATTTAATCTTTTGGAGGTGGTCCATGAGTCCCAAAAGAACAAACAAATGCTAAGGGCCCTAAATGCTACCTTTGTGGTAATTATACACAAAAAAGAGGTATTCTTGCATATGTTCAGGCCTATTGCTCTTTGCAATGTTGTGTATAAGATCATCACAAAAATTATTACTGAGAGGCTGAAGATATGGTTGAGAAAAATCATCTCTAAGGAGCAAGGAGGGTTTGTTGTTGGCCAAAAAATCTTGGATGGGGTTGTTATTGCTACAGAAGCTATTCACTCGATGGAAACTTCTAAGGAGAAAACTATGTTCATTAAGTTGGACATGGCCAAATTCTATGATCGGGTCAGATGGTCCTTTCTTTAGAAAGTTCTTGCTACTTTTGGATTTGAGGAGGAATGGATTAGATGGGTGATGAGCTTTGTTTCTTCTTCCTCATTCTCTATTCTTGTTAATAATGATCCATCAAAGTTGTTTGAGGCCTCAAGGGGATTGAGGCAAGGAGATCCTTTATCTCCTTATTTGTTTATCATTATGGCAGAAGGGTTGGGAATATTGCTCAAGTCTCAAGTCATGCAGGGTCTCATTCAAGGGTGGAAGTGGGATAGTATTTTGACACCTCTTTCCCACCTTCAATTTGTTGATGATACTACTTTGTTGGGAGTTTCCGCTGTCAGGGAAGCTAGAAATATTAGACAATCTCTTGACATATATCTTGGTGCTTCTGGACAGTTGATTAATGAGGACAAGTATTCTATTTTCTTCTTCAATACCCATCCTCTTATTCAAGCCAGGATTTCTCGCATTCTAAGATTCTAGGTTGGGACTCCCCCTTCATTTATCTTGGTATTCCAATTTCATATCACCCTCTACCTATATCTTCTTGGCAGTCTATGCTTGATAAGTTTAGAAGGAAGGTGAATCACTAGACTTTCAGATGGCTATCCACTATAGGTAGAGTGTTGCTTTTAAAATTTGTTTTTCAAGATTTACCCATTTATAGATGTCTTTTACAAATATCTCCATCTCACTTCATCAAGGACATGGATGCTTTGTCAATACAATTTTTATGGTTTGGAAAACTTGATCAATATAAATAGATTTTGGTTAGGTGGGATTCTATATGTAGGCAGGTGTAAGAGGGAGGCCTTGGGTTGTGACATACAACTCTTTTTGGGAAGGATTTGGCTGTAAAACTTTATTGGAGATGGTGTACCTCTCAAGATCATATTTGGGCTAAAATATTATATTGTAAATACTTGAGAGGTATTTCTGAGGCTGAAATCCCTAGAGTTAGCTTGGTTGGGAAAGGTTTAGTTATCTGGGGCACTCTAAAAAGAGGAGCTAATTTAATCAAGCAGGGTTTGTTATGGATTTGCAATCAGGGATCAAATGCTCTTTTTTGGGAGGATTCTTGGGATGGCCACCCTCATAACTTGAATAAATATCCTAGGTTACATTCCCTACGCATTTTTTTCTTGGAAGAAGGCTGGTCTCGTGTGGAGGACTTTAAAAAATCTAGTCTTTTGGAAATATGGAGATGTACATGTGGAAATATCCACAAGAATGTCCCCAGGGGGGACTAGCCAAGGATAGAGAGGTGCTTGCTCTTATTCTTACGATGAGACCTTGTTCTTCATTGAGGGGTAAAAATATTCTGGCTTGGAACCCTGATCCTAAGGGAACCTACTCGGTAGCCTATGGTTATCAGGTTCTTGATAAGCAAAAGTATGGGAGTCTTCCTATCACTTGGTGGAAAAAAGTGTGGAACAAATTTTCCTGGCAAAAATGTAACTTCTTTCTATGGTTGGTAGCTTGTAATAAATGCCTCACTTGGGATAATGTGAAGAAGAAGGGATTTTAGGGTCCCTCTTTTTGTGTCCTTTGCAGTAATAATGAGGATGACTCTTCTCATTTATTTTTCCAATGCTCCTTTGCAAGAGACATTTGGCACCATTTGTGGAGCACCTAGAACCATCCATGTTTTCATGTGCTATCCTTGGTGGAGTTTTGGATTAGTCTGTGCAGACCTCCAGCCAAGGCCCCCTTCATTCGGGTGGCTTGGAATTTGGGCCCTTCTTGCATCATCTGGCAAATTTGGCTTGAACGAAACTGATGCATATTTTAGGGCAATTATTTATCTGTTCAACAGATTTGGAAAAGGATCATGTATATGGTTTAGGAAACCATCCATAGCAAATGTGATGTGGACCCTCTTTTGGATTCTAGGGAGGATAAGGTACAACAAGCCCTTGGTATCTTTGGGGATGGTGTGAACTCTTCTAGCCCTAGTAGGGTTCCTCATATCAGTAAGAAGGTTAGGAGAGATGGTATGTGGAGGCCACCCCCTAGAGGAGTTTTAAAAATTAATACTGATGGATTGTCCAGGGGTAATCCTGGACATGCTGGCATTGGCGGTGTTGGGAGAGATTCTACTAGTGGTGTCATTTTTTTCTTTTCCATTTATAAAGGTGTTCACTCCAACAATTTTATGGAAGCTCTTGCAATTCTTAAGGCCTTGCAGAGAGGGTTTTATCTTGGCTAGCATAGGATTATCTGCAAGTCTGACTCTCAAATTTTGGTTAATATTTTAAATAGTAAAAGGGTGGAGGAATTTAATTGGCAGTTGGCCTCTGTAGCTGTTCAGATTCTCAGAATGAGTGAAGAGTTTGAATTTATATCCTTTGTGCACATTCCAAGGGAATGGAATGTGGTTGTTGATTACCTGGCCAAAAATGCTTCTAAGCTGTTGGATCCTTGGAGTATCGATAATTGGGAGAGTCTCTCGTCTAGGGACTCTCAACGCCTATGGGAGTTGATACACAAGGATGTACAAACTTAATGTGGTTTATTCTTGTTTTCTTTTTGGGTGTCATTCTAGTTTAGTGGTTTTAGCCTGTTTGGCTATTTATTTGAGTCCTGGTTGGAAGCTCAGTTGTACTCTGTAATCCAGACTTTTATCAATAAATTTTTACCCCTTTATTTAAAAAAAGGGTGCATTAAAAAAATTAAAAAATGGGATATTGTATAGTAGTTTATTATAAAAATGCTTCAAGAGTTATTGGACAATATAAGACAAACAAAAATGAGATAAATACTTTTTAGAAGAAAAAAATAATTATATTGTTGGTCTATTTTATGGAAAAGAGGAAAACATCAAACTTAGGCTTATTAATATATATGCTCCAACTATAGTTACTCCTTGTGAAAAATCTTTGAAGAAACATAGCATATATTTGTCAAAAAAAATGGTGATACATAATTGTGATATATGGATCCTAGAGGGTACTTCAACATAGTTCTATCTCCTTTGAAAAAAGGGTGGTACTCTTAGATGGTCTAAATCAATGTAATATTTTGCTTCATTTTTCTATTCAAATGGCATTTTTGATGTCATTTCTTCAAATTTTTAGTATACATGGGATAATAGACACATTGGGCAAACTCATATAGCAAAAATATTGGTTATCTTTTTGTTATACAACACATAATTGGAAATAATGTATACAATATTTTTGTATATTTTATTGCAAGTAGGATCAAATCACAAACCCATTCTCTTAAGATATGATTTACTCAATAATGTCATCCAAAGACATTTTAACTTTAGTCTATGTAGTTCTAAGACCCTAATTTCTTCTAGATGGTTATGTTATAGTGGGATGAAGTATATTTTGAAGGATCATATACGCACAAGTTTGTTCAAAATATAAAATATCTAAAGGGGTAAATGAAGATTTGGAATGACAACTCTTTTGGTAATATATTTAAAAGGAAGGAGGAAATTTATTCCAAGCTCAAAAATTTATAAGAAATAGTATAAGTCAATGGAATAGACTATTGTTCTTATGTGCAAGAAAATAACTAGTTTTTTATTATCATAAAGTATTGAAAAAAGTTACATTGGTTCCAAAATTCTAGGAAGATATATAACAAAACCAATATAGCCATGTTGGCCATCTTTATTATTATTAGCTCAGACCCTATGATAAGGTAGTCAACCCTTGAGCATTTGGGTTAGGGTTATTATTGATTTAGTCTATAAATAGGAAGAGTTATGTTGTAGTTGGAATAATATTTCATATTTGAATCTTAGTGGCCTATGTTGCGCATATGATATTTTTCCCTCTGCAAGTGGCAATGAAACTTTGCCATCTCTATGTGGCTAGGATTTGAATTGATTTGGAATCTACAATATTACTTGGATTATAAATTTTTAGCATTAAATATGATTTACTCTTTCCAACAGATGTTTACATTTATGCATAATTGAATTATCACTTCTATTATTGTATTTTTGAAAGTTTCTATTATTACATGTGGTATTTTAGAATAAATATTAGATCCCTATAGTAATTAAAAAGCATTATAGAAGGGCACACAAACTGTTACAAACCCGCTAATAAATAGTTGTGCTTCTTGTCGCCTATGTCATTTTTCATTGATCTTTTTTGACTCAATATTTTGATGCATTTTTCTTCTATAATATTGGGAGTTAGTTGTTTTATTTTTCATAATTTATTTTAAAAAAATACCGAGCATTTTAGGGCCCCTATGGGAGACCCATTTTTAGAAATTGAGTATATTCCATCATTTGGGTTATGTAAATGTATCTTCCAAGGTACATATTTAGGACATTAGATTACTTTAGGGGGAAGTTATGCAGTTACTTCATGCAATGTAATAATTGCACAAGTGTCAATGTGCAAGTTGTATATGTGCAAGTTATCCCTTGCACAACTAGGTAGAGTGTTGGCCAAGGAATCTATTTTCCTATATAAGAAAGGCCTCATTGTTAGATAGATATAGAGTTGGGGGACATAGTTAGATAGTGTAGCTTAGAGCATAGTACAGTTCTATGTAGATCACCATCCATTGGTGATGGGTGCAATGTAGTTCAATAGCTTTATTAATGGAGTGTTCATTTTCTCCATAGCTACACTACATTCGTAAACCACCATTATTATTGAGCCTGAGTTTTTTGTCAACTTGACACACTGCTAGACCAGCCACTATCAAAAAATATCAAAAGAGTCTAGGTGGTATAATTAGGGTGAATCACAAAGTTAGTACTGAAATAAATCTCATCTCTAGAAATACTGAGATTATATTTGTCTGGAGTCTTTCCACAGAGTTGTAGAAAAAACTCATGAAGTCGAGGACTCAATATTCAATTCACTAGATTGATAAATCATCTAGTGAATATAATCCAAGATATCTGGAATTTGCTAACTATTGCCTAAAGTTTTTGTTTTTGTAGAAAATTAATTCTTAGAGAATTAAGACTCCTACCACAAAAATCTAGGAGACTCCAACTTTGTTGCCCGAAGGTCGGTGTGCCTTCATAGTGTAGAGATTAGTTCCTTGTACAATAATATTGTGGAATAAGACTTTTAATGAAGATTTGTGATGAAGTCGGGATACTAAAGATCTCCATTACTGGATTGAAGAAATTCACAGTTGAAGAATAGGCCATAGAAGCCTTGATACAAAAAATCCATAGAATCCTTGAATAAAATACCATAGAAGCCTTGAAGAAGAAGCCACATAAGTATTGATACTAAAAATGCCACAAAATCCTTGATAATGAAAAGGCCACAAAATACTTGATACTAAAAAATGCCACAAAAGCCTTGATACTAAAAAAGGTCATAGAAGCCTTGATAATAAAAAAGGCCATGTAAGACTTGATACTGAAAAAGACCACAAAAGCCTTGATCTTGAAGAAGAATTCAAAGAGAATATCTGATTCAAAAGAAGACTAAATATTTCAATACTAATACTTTTTTGCAGGGAAAGAAGATTTAGTGAGTTGGGAAACTTCTTACAAGAAAGTTAGGAAGAGTATCTTCTTTAGAATCAATTTAGCACCTAAAGAAAAATCAAAGAGATCAGTAGAAGATCTTATTTAAGAGCTTCCTGTCAAGGAAGAAGAAGAAGAAGAAGAAGGACTAGGTAAGTCTTACTCAAATTCAAAAGTAGCAAAATTAAAGATCCAGAAGAAGATCTCACCACCAGCACTTCCAGGAGCAAAAGGTTGAAGAGAAGGTCTCAAGTAAGACCATCACAAGTTGCAAGATCAAAGACCTAGGAGAGGTCTCAAGAATTGATAAAAAGGCCTATAGATCCTTACTAAAGATAATCAAAAGAGTTCTTAGGAGAAATCATTGGAGAAATACACTACCAAGGAGAAGCCCCTGATAGTGAATGACTTGGGATAATTATCACCATCTAAAAATAATCCCAAGAGAAGGAGAATTTGGAAAGGAGTGCCAAATATGAGGAGAATTTGGCAAGGAGTTCCAATCCGAGAAGAAGAATTTTGAAAGAAGTGCCAAATCCCAGAATAATAATCCAATGAAGACCTCAAGATATTTAGAGTCTTGAGAAGAATATCCTACTTGAAGTCAAAATTCGACAAGAATACTTGAATACAGAAGAAGCTCACCAAATCTTGGAGATTTGAAGATTACCTCTCACAATAAGAAGGCACTTCTTCAAATACAAAGACTTATTCAAATATATAACAAAAGGAGAAGAACATAAGAGGATAAAAAGCCACCAAATACTAGGATCATGAAAGAAAGTTTGAGACCATCATTTGGTGAAGAAGGAGTTGTTCAGGACAGTCTACAAAGAGCTACAAGATCCTACTCGAAGTAGCAACTTGGTGATCCTAGACACCAAGATCTACATCCTCTACAAAAGCGGAAAAAGAGCTATAGAAAATTTTAAAAGGTAAGCAAATTTTGGTGCAAGTAGATTCATTAATTGGATTACTTATCAGATTTGTTAGAGCACCTAAATTTGGATTAAAGTTGCAAGAAGAAAATTGGATTACAGTCTTCAAAAGTGCAAAAGAAAAAAGGTTCTTTTTAAGGTTCATTTGCACATTAATTAGGATTTTATTAGATTTCAGAATTGCTTCTATCAACTACCTATCATCTAATTTGGAAAAATAAAAAGAAGACTAAGTCCTACAATATTAATTGTAGTGAAATTACAGAATAAATCTTGAAGATTAATTTTAGATTATTCTTGATTAGTTGCAGTAAATTTGATTAAGTGCATTAATTTGAGAGTTGATTGGAGTGATAAGGTGAAATTATTAGTGCATTAAATGAAATTCTATTAAATTTATTTGCACTATTATACTACTCTCAAAGGAAATTAGTTTTGTGTTTTTTGAAGGGCACAAAATCTGATTTGTATCAAGTGTCTAAAGACACTATTAAAGCACATAAATCTGCAACATATTGTGGCCAAGTGAAGCCACCAAAAAAGGTTATAATCCTCCAAAACTTGGAGAATAATACAACTAACCAAAAACATAAATAGAATCTTCAAATATTGAGACTTGGTGAGTCTCAAATCCAAAGCATTACAAGGTTAGATGCAAGAAAAGAAAGTGCAGAAAATTACATCAATTAAAGAGCTTCTATCTACTGTTATCTAAGCTTGGATTTGTTATCAAAGTGTCCAATAAAAAAGGGTAAGGTGTCTACTCATAAAAGACAACATCAAAACCCTTATATTGCAGAAAAAATATCTGCCACAAAACCAGAATTTCAGATCTTAAAAAAGAGTGCAAAAGAAGGTGCATTAAAGGAGTTTTATATACAATTTATGGTACATTTTATTGCACTACTTTAATCCAATTTTTACAGAAAAAGAGAAGATTTGAAAGTACCTCAAAAGGCACAATAACTATAGGGTAAATCATCCAAGGAAGGCTGAACATGAGCACTCTTATTCCAAAGCAAAATGAGCCACTCAAATGGCTCATCTTGTATGGATGAACCTACAAAATCAAAGCCCATATAAGGCTATCATCAATATGTATTTACGTAGACAAAAAGAGTGTACATGTACAAAGATAAGGCATCAAAATCTACACAAGAATTAGCACTTTGGAGGTATAGAATACAAAGAGCAAAGGTGCTACATTAAATGTCTTAAACTTGGAGAAGATCTTCCACTAAAGTAAGCATCAAAATCGTCATTCAAAGCTCCATAGCACCTCATCAATCCACCTGCAAAATAAAATATTGCTTGCTACCCAAGAAACATAGCAAAGAAAAGGAATGGCATACGAAAGGACTTGATGGGGAGCCAAATTTTAACACATAGAAAAAGACTCAATTTTTATTTAGAAGCATGGAAAGATTACAATTTCAAACCATGGAAGATTTACATAGTACAGAAAAATGCCAACAGAAGCCACAGTCTTCGTCTCTCCCGCATTCTCTTTCCTAGCTGGGTCACAAAAATGCGACATGTCACAATATCGTGACACTTTTCTACCTTTTGTTCTCTTTTGCCAATGTGTCACGATATCGCGACGCTTTTTCATCCTTCGACCTTCTTTGTCCAGGTGTCGCGATATCGTGACACTTTCGTTTTCTCTCTCTTGTGTTCAAATTTTGTCATGATATCGCAACATATTTTATGTCACGATATCGCGACATCTGCATTTAGCTCTTGCTTTTGTTCTGAGGTGTCGCGATATCGTGACAACCTTTATGTCGTGATATCGCAACACTTAATTTTTTGCTCTCGCCTTTGTTCGGAGGTGTCACAATATCGCGACAACCTTTATGTCATGATATCGCAACACTTGAGTTTTTGCTCTCGCCTTTGTTCGGAGGTGTCGCGATATCACGACAACCTTTATGTCGTGATATCGCGACACTTGAGTTTGCGCCCGTCGTTGTTCTGAGTTTGTCGTGATATCGCGACAACTTTTATGTCACGATATCGTGACACCTTTCAACCTTAGAACATTTTTCACACTTCGAACATTTTTCTTGTTTCTTTTGTTTTTATTTTTTTTTGGTGATGCAAGATTGTTGTGCTGCCATTGGATGCTCCTGCATCAGACACCCGGGGTAGATTTAGAAGTGATCCTCACTTCTGGAAGGTCAGAGGAAAACCTAGGCGATCAACCTCTGATTTGGACAACCACGTGGCATCTTCGATAGGTTGGCCCTTCCACTTGAACAAATACTCTGAATATTGTCTGTTTCTGGTAGTTCTGCCTTCACGAGTGTCGAGTATGTCTTCAATTTATTCTTTGTCTAGAGTGGATGCTGGAATGTTCCACAAATCCGGACTGGGTGGTTCGCTGCAACTTCCTTCATGATATTCGACCAAGTCTGAAATATTGAAAATAGGTGAAATATTCAGCTCACTTGGTAGATCTACTTCATAGGCATTTCCTGAATCTCGTTTACCTATGATCCGGCATGGTCCAAACCTCTTCATCTTTAGCTTATTGTAGGTTTTGGTAGGAAAACATTCCTTGTGCAAGTGAACCATGACTTCATCTCCTATCTGGAATTCCTTGAAATGCCACTTCTGATCTGCTATGGCTTTGTACGTAGCATTCATTTTACTGATATGTTGCTGGACCTCTTCATGTAAATTCTTCATGTGTGTTGCAAAGTCTTCAGCTTCAACACTGCACTTTTCTCCTTTATCTATCGGCCTCAACTCAGAAGCATTTCTCGGGTTGTTCCCATGCACTATCTGGAATGGGGATTTACCAGTATTGTGACTGATAGAATTATTGTAAGCAAACTTTGCCTATGGTAAAATAATATCCCATCCCTTGGGTTTATCTCCTACCAGACATCGTAGAAGATTACCCAAACTTCTATTGACTACTTCAATCTGTCCATTAGTCTACGGGTGGTATGCAGAACTGAATTTTAAGTCTGTTTTTAGCTTCTTCCACAGAGTTCGCCAGAAATAACCCATAAATTTGGTATCTTTGTCCGAGACAATGCTTTGGGGTAGACCATGAAGTCGTACTACCTCCTTGAAAAACAAGCCTACAATATGAACAACATCACTTGTCTTCTGGCATGGAATAAAATGGGCCATCTTTGAAAACCTGTCAACAACAACAAAAATGGCATCATTTCCGCATTGTGTCCTTGGCAGACCAAGAAAAAAATCCATACTGATGTCCTCCCACGGTCTCTCTGGTATAGGAAATGGCTGGTACATTCCTATATTCTGGCTGACTCCTTTCACCATCTGGCACACTCTGCAACCCTGCACAAATTTGGTCACATCCGGCTGCAACTGCGGCCAATGGTAATTCTCACTAACGAGAGCAATGGTCTTATCTCAACCAAAATGCCCTGCTAGTCCTCCGCTATGTTTCTCTTTGATCAAATTTTTCCTCATGGAACTTTGTGGAATGCACAACTGGTTCTTCCAAAATAGCATCCCATCTTGGATCATAAAATCCAACCACTTAGTGCGATCCACAGTAGTAGGAGACAAACATGCCATCCATGCCTCTACAAAATCTGGATCTCATTGGGTATAAACTCTTGAGTTCATCAAACCCAACAACTTGCACTCTCATTTCTATCAACAAATTATGCCTTCTACTCAAGGCATCTGCAACTCTATTAGATTTACCACTTCTATGCTTCAGGACAAAGGTATAACTCTGCAGGAATTCAACCCACTTCAAATGTCGTTGGTTAAGTTTACCTTGACTATTTATATACTTCAAAGCTTGATGGTCAGTATATAAAACAAACTCTTTGGTTAGCAAATAATGTCTCAATTTCTTAAGAGCCTGAATGATAGCATAGAATTCTTGATCATAAACAGAGTATTTCTTTCTAGCATCATTTAATTTTTCACTAAAGTATGCAACATGTTTACCTTCTTGGCTCAATACAGCTCCAATGGCACTGCCACTGGCATCATAGTCAACCTGAAACACTTTATTAAAATCTGGAAGTGCCAGAATGGGCTGTTCTGTCACTTTCTTCTTCAATATGTCCATACTGGTACCTGCCTTGGCAGTCCACTTAAATTCTCTCTTATCCCCTCTCATAGTTTCTGTTAGGGGTGCACAAATACTACTAAAGTCTCTAATAAACTTTCTATAGAAACTTGCAAGACCATGAAATGATCTTACCTCTATTACATTCCTTGGGGCAGGCCATTCAATGATAGCCTTCACCTTTTTAAGATCCATTTTTAGACCCTCCTCTGAGATGACAAATCCCAGGTATATCAACTCTTTCTGTACAAAACTGCACTTCTTCAAATTTATCAACAACTGCTCCTCTCGCAGCTTTTCAAAAACTGTCCGAACATGCATCAAATGCTCATCCAATGTTTTACTAAAAATTAAGATATCGTCTAGATAAACTATCACGAACTTTTCTAGGAAGTCTCACAATACCTCATTCATCAACCTCATGAATGTACTGGGTGCATTAGTTAACCCAAATGGCATAACTAACCACTCATACAAACCCTCTTTGGTTTTGAAAGTTGTTTTCCACTCGTCACCCTCTCGAACACGTATCTGATGATATCCACTTTTTAAATCAATCTTAGTGAAGTATTTAGCTCCACTCAAATAGTCCATTATATCATCCATTATAGGTAATGGAAATCGATACTTAATGGTAATCTTGTTAATGGCCCTCGAATCAATGCACATTCTCCATTCTCCACCCTTCTTGGATGCTAGTACTACAGGTACTACACAAGGACTCAAACTTGCTCTAATCAACCCCTTCCGCAACAACTCATGAACTTGTCGGTTCAACTCTTCATTATCCATAGGAGATATTCTATGGGCGGCCTTATTGGGTAAGCTAGATCCTGGCATTAAGTCAATCTGATGACTAATCTTCCTCATTGGCGGTAAACCCTCAGGCACATTGTCTGATATAATATCAAGAAATTCTGCTAACATATGTTCAACTTCAGCTGGAATGTCAGTAGTATCTTCTCTCTTTACAGTAGGAATTAATGCATAACACATTGAATCCCTCTTTAGACCATCCAAAAAAAATTTGCCATCTACTAAAAAAATTCTAGCATTATTGCATACCTTTTCCTCAACCTCCTTCAATGGCTTCAGTTTGTGGCATACTCCATCTTTTGTCAGGGAATAGGTATTTGCATGCCCATCATGCGTTGCATGTCTGTCAAATTGCCATGGTCTTCCCAGCAACAAATGGCAAGCATCCATCGACAAAATATCACACAGGACCTCATCCTGGTAGCTTCTAATCTGAAACTTGACCAAGCATTGTTCACTGACCAATGCCCTATGATCCTTCTGTAACCATGCAATCCGGTATGGATGTAGGTCCTGCATTCTTTCTAGCTTTAACTTAGTTACCATTTCCTCAGAAACCAAATTATCTGTACTACCATTATCAATAATAATATTACAGATTTTACCTGAACATTTACACCTCATGCAAAATAGGATTTTTCACTGGTCTGGTTCCCTCTCTTCATTCAACAAGGTTCTCCTTGTGATCATCACTTCTCCTCGCTCTGCTTCTTCAGAGTGCTCAGATTCAACACCATCCTCAACAACCACAGCTCGAGCATTTGCTTCAGGCCTTCTATTCAATGCTTCTTGGTGTTGGGGACACTCATATGATCGATGCCCCTCTTCCTCGAAATTGAAGCAGGTTCCATGAAATCTTCCTCTTCCATATCCACGTCCACCTCTACCTCTTCCCCTTTGATAATAATTGTTCTGATTACGAAGACAATATGCATTCACCTCCTTCTATTCCTGGTGATTGCTTGTTTCACCATTCTTCTACGGGCCATCATATTTACCTCCACTGGTTCTACCACCAGTTCTTCCACCACGACCTCTTCCTCTCTGTTTACTGTCAAATCTACGGTTCAATTTCTCTTCCACTTTCAGAGCAAACTGGTAAGCATCTTCAATGGTGCTCATTCGAACCAAACTCAATTCTTCTTGTATGTTGGTTCTTAACCCATTAATGTAACGGGCTACTCTCTCTTTATTTGCTTCCGTATGGCCGATTCTGATGGAAATTTTAAAAAATTCCTCTGTATATTCTTTAACAGACTTTCTAGACTATTGCAAACTCTACATTTTTCTCAGTAGATCTAATTCGTAATCTGCCAAAATAAACTATCATTTCAATTTTTCAACCATTTGATCCCACCTGGTGATATTTTATTTTCCTCTACGATTTTGTTCCAGCTGCACTCCTTTCCACCATATGCCAGCATGGCCTTTCAATTTTTTTCTTGCAAATTTTATTCGATTTGGATCTTCAACCTCCTCTTATTCGAAATATTCCTCCATATCATTAATCTAGGCAATCAATTCTTCTAGATTTAAATTTCCAGAATATTTGGATACGTCAATCTTTGACCTTTTCTCAATTTGAGAAATGGCTTTAATCATTCGAGCTTCTGCAGAACTCATCACTTCTTCTTATTCTTCAGACGGGTTATCAACTCCATAAGCTTCATCATCGCTCTGGTCTTCTCCTCTTGGATCTACTCCTCTACGCAATTCTTCCTGCAGGGCCTACACTTGCCTCTACAATGCTCGAAAGTCTCCTTCAGGAACTACGTTCCTTCTAGCACCACGATTTCTTCACGATGGCATTCTTCTTCACTTTTATCAGAACCCTTAACCCCAGATCCTGGTGCAAGTTGCCTCACGTTTGACGCTCTGCTTACACACTCAAAATATTCTCGCTCTGATACCACTTGATGGGGAGCCAAATTTTAACACACAGAAAAAGACTCAATTTTTATTCAGAAGCATGGAAAGATTACAATTTCAAACCATGGAAGATTTACACAGTACAAAAAAATGCCAATAAAAGCCGTAGTCTTCGTCTCTCCCGCCTTCTCTTTCCTAGCCAGGTCGTGAAAACGTGACATGTCGTGATATCGCGACACTTTTCTGTCTTTTGTTCTCTTTTGCCAATGTGTCGCGATATCGCGACACTTTTTCATTCTTCGACCTTCTTTGTCCAGGTGTCATGATATCACGACACTTTCGCTTACTCTCTCTTGCATTCAAAGTCGCGATATCGTGACATCTTTTATGTCGCAATATTGTGACATCTGCATTTAGCTCTTTCTTTTGTTCTGAGGTGTCGCGATATCGTGATAACCTTTATGTCGCGATATCGTGACAATTGAGTTTTTGCTCTCGCCTTTGTTTGGAGGTGTCGTGATATTGCGACAACCTTTATGTCGCAATATCGCGATACTTGAGTTTTTGCTCTCGCCTTTGTTTGGAGGTGTCACGATATCGCGACAACCTTTATGTCATGATATCGTGACACTTGAGTTTGTGCCCGTCGTTGTTCTGAGTTTGTCGCGATATCGCAACAACTTTTATGTCGCGATATCGCGACACCTTTCAACCTTAGAACATTTTTCACACTTCGAACATTTTTCTTGTTTCTTTTGTTTTTATTTTTTTTGGTGATGCAATATTGTTGTGCTACCACTGGATGCTCCTGCATCAGGACTTAAGGATTTATAGTATTCTCCTTGGAAGGCATTACAGGAAAGGACTTCATGCAGAGAGATTGAATGCCACTTGGCGTAAACTTTCTAAGGCACCATTTCATCTCGCAATGCTCAAGAAACCTCACGTAGGAGTTATAGGAAATATCAAGGAAGTTGTGACACTTTTTATCCTCCACAAGCTTCACACAAGTGCCTACATGAGTTCCCATACATTATAGAATGACCAAGAAACATTGAAAAATAAATTGGTACATTAAAGAAGGGCATGAGTGCTCATATGTAACAAGTGTGAAAATGATCACAAAGTTGAATATTTTTCCTCCATAAAAGCTACCCAAAGTCCAAAATTCAAAGGCACAGCAAAGCGCAGTCAAAGCCATCAAACAACAGTGTGGAAGGAAGGAAGAAGGAGCATTAAAGGCTCCTGGTCTTGAAGGTCAAACCTTCCTATTTTTGCAGTGCCTATGTTCCAGCATTGAAGACAAGGAATTCCAAAGCATCTCCATTGATTCTAGCACCAAAGGTAACCTTAATATTATTGTTATATCCAGCTAAAAAAAGCACCAAACATTGAGGAGATTTAGCATCCAAAGATAAGGTTTAATACCATTTTATTATTGCTTTCATTTGAGATATAAGGATTATAAGCTAAGGTTAAATATTATATTTTGAAAGCAAAAGCTATAAGGGATAACTTATCAAATTGAAATAATATTTGCATTTTAATTTAGGAGAAATAAGGAATTCTACTTGTATTAAATTATTTAATATTTTGCAAATATTATTAATTTTCTAATTTTCCAAATTTGGGAGCCATAAGGGTTACTACATAAAATTAATTTATTGAAAATTAGAAACTATCCAAGGGATATAAAAATATGTTATTAAGTATTTTTACTAAGGTTGGAAAATTATAATTTTCTTGTCTCAAAAACTTCTCAAAAGGGACAAAAGAAATCCAACATTAAAACCTATTCAAAATTGAAGAGTGCTTAGTTCAATAGGAGTGATAAGGTGTTAGAAAATTTGATATTTGATCTTTACAAAACTATACAAAATCAACCAAAATTGAACTATATTTTTACAAAAGCACTATATTATATTCCAAAAATCTCTAGGGAGACATAAGGAAGTCCACAAAATCTAAGAATTGATATTAGGGAAATTCAAATGGCATCAAACAAATTCTTCCTAGCAGAATCTCAACTACTCAAGGGTCCAAATTATTTTTCTTGGAAAAATAAAGTGAAAGCAATCTTAGTATATGAAAAACTTTGGGATGTCATCAAAGGGAAAACACAGAGACCTACCACAGGTGAAACTAAAATCCTAAAGTTTGAATAAAATGATTCAAAGGATTTAATGATAATAAATTTGCTATAATTGATGAGATTCAACCATATATCAGTTCAGACAAAACATCTTTAGATGCATGGACAAGCCTAGAGAATTTTTTTGAAGGAAATAATAAGGTTACTGTCCTTCATCTCCAAACTCAACTTCACTCATTAAAGTTGAATAGTGGAGAAAACATAGAATTTTTCCTAATGAAGGTAGAAGATATTAAAGGGAAATTATTGACCTTATGAGAATAATTTAAGGATGACCTTCTCACTCAAGTAACCATGAGATCACTTCCATACAACTATAAACATTTGGTGACATCTTTATAGGTTTTAAGCAAAGATACTTCTTTTGATGACCTGGTCAATATACTTCAAGAATATGAAGTAGAAAATACTATGAAAGATGATATGACTAACACTTCATTGGCATCAAAAGATAATCCATAGGGAAATATTACTTCTTCAGCAAAAGGATGAAAAATATGGTATTGTCAGATATGCATAAAGAAAGGTCATAGTATCAACTATTATAGATACAATTTCAAAAAATGAAAGTAAGGAAATCAGATGAATAATGGAAATCAATTTCAAACTCAACAATATCAAAGGAACCCTAATCAACAGTAATTTCAGTGACCAACCAATTATCCTCAACTGGAATATTAGAAGAGAAATCAGAAGGGACACCTGGTTCAGAGGATAGAAGAAATTTAAAAACTGGAAGAACCCACATACATCAATGAGGTGAAAGCTCTATCAGTAAATGCTACATATTACAGAGACACTAATTATTTGTTTGAACAGGTTACAAAGAATACAGAGGAAGAGTACAAAGATCAAGATGAAGAAGAAGATCCATATTGAAGACTAAAGTATTCAATACCCAAATAATGTAATACAAGGGGGTGTTATAAATAGAGTATATTCCATCATTTGGGTTATGTAAATGTATCTTACAAGTACATACTTAGGACATTATATTACTTTAGGTGGAATTTATCTAGTTACTTCATGCAATGTAATAAATGCACAAGTGTCAATCTGCATGTTTTCCCTTGCACAACTAGGTAGAGTGTTAGCCAAGGAACCTATTTTACTATATAACAAAGACCTCATTGTTAGATAGATACAGAGTTAGGGGACATAGTTAGATAGTGTAGCTTAGATAATAGTATAGTTTTGTGTATATCACCATCCATTGGTGATGGGTGCAATGTAGTTCAATAGCTTTATAAATGGAGTGTTCATTTCCTCCATAGCTACATTATATTCTTTTGTCATTTTTATTTACAACATATTTTAGTCATCTAGAAAATTTACTTTCTTTCATATTATTTTACGTCTTGTGATTTCTATCTCCTTATGATCGTTACATTAAAATCTAGCACCCATCTCATTGTAATCGTCTCTTCAATATGGAAAACATAAGGGATATCTTTAGCAATACTTTCTTAGGAATTGGGTGTATCGAGTCAATTAAGGAAGATCCATCTCATTGTGATCATCTATTCAAACCAATATAAGTAAGGGTTATTTCTTAAAACATTTTTTTAAAGTGTCCCAAAGGATTCTTTTGTTAGAGTAAACAACAAATAATATTCATGTACGGGAAGGATTAAATAATACATTTGCAGGACTATAATAGCTCGGAGGTTACGAAACCATCCAAGGCTGAAATAGAACTTGTTATAACAAATAAAAAGTTATGCCTAATTTGCAATATAATGTAATAACAGCAATATACTAATAAATATACGCTAACATCACCCCTTATTACATTATTTTGGTAATGATATAACTATTAGCTATACTAACATACCCCCTGATTACATCATTTTGCAATACAAAGAGAGCTGCGAAACAATTCAAATTTGACACGTCCAAGTGCCTTAGTGAAAATGTCTGCAACTTGAGCATCGGTGGGAATGTGCTGAAGCTGAATGTGGTGCTTCGAAACTTTGTCTTGAATGAAATGACATTGTGTGTCAATGTGTTTTGTTCTTTCATGATGAACTATATTCTTGACTAGGTTTAGAACACCCTGATTATTGCAAAACAAGTGTATTGGAGATTTGGATGGATGACCCATACTTGTCAGAATGTGACGCAACCATATCACTTCACACACAGCTTCACGTGCGGCGCGATACTCTGCCTCTGTTGATGAAATAGCAACCACATGTTGCTTCTTGTTGTGCCAAGAGACAGGACTGGATCCAAGATGAAAAATATATCCTGAAGTTGACTTGCGATCATCAAATGATCCGGCATAGTCGAAGTCCGTGTATCCCTGTAAGAAGAATTTGTTGTTCCTCTTGTATTCTAGGCCATATTCCATTGTGCCACGGACATAGTGAAGAACACGTTTTGTTGCTTTCCAATGAGTGGTCTTAGGCTCCTGCATGAACCTTGAAAGATAGTTGACAAGCAAATACGATATCCGGCCTAGTATTGGTCAGATATATGAGACTCCCAATCAACTGTCGATAGAGAGTACCATCTACCTGAGGTGAATCATCATATCGCGATAACTGAAGTCCTGTCTCCATCGGAGTTGCCATTGGCTTGCAATTAGTCATGAGATATTTTTCCAGCAATGTCTTGGCATATTTTTTCTAAGACACTTTGATGGAGTGCTCCTTCTGGATAAATTCCAGACCAAGACAGTAATGGAGAAGTCCGAGATCTGACATCTCAAAATATTGACACAAGTCTCTTTTGATAGTAGAGATCATAGTTTCTGAACTCCCTGTAATGAGCAGATCATCAACATAGAGTACAAGCAACACTATCTTAGAACCCTGTTTCTTGAAATAGAGGTTTGCATCTGACGGACATCTCTTAAAACCATGCTACAGGAGGTGATTGTCCATTTTTATATACCAAGCTCGAGGAGCTTGTTTCAAGCCATATAAGGATTTGACCAATTTGCAAACTTTCTCGTCGTTGGCCTTCCACTGCAAATCCATCTGGCTGAGTCATATAGACTTCTTCTTGGAGATCACCATTCATAAAGGCACTTTTGACATCCATCTGTTGAACTTTCCACCCAAACTGTGCTGCCATAGCACAAATAACTTGAATTGTTGTCATCCGAGTAGTAGGTGCAAAAGTTTCCTCGTAGTCAATGCCTTCCTTTTGAGCATAGACCTTTGCAACAAGACGGGCCTTATGCTTATAAATTTTCCCATCTACTTTGTACTTGACTTTATACACCCATTTTCATCCAATGGGCTTCTTTCTGTGTGACAGATCGACAAGCTTCCAAGTTTTGTTTTTCATCAAAGACTTATACTCTGCATCCATAGCAACCTTCCACTGAGGCTCACCGAGAGCAACTTGTACTGATGTAGGTTCAAGATCGTCTATGGAAGACATAAAAACCTTATCACTATCAATATTCATATCTTCTGTATCTCTTGCTGGATCTACAAAAATTTCTTCAAAATATTGACACAGATCATCAACCCCAGTATTCTCTGTTGCAGCTTTCTCCTGTTGAGCCATGCTGCGAGTACGAGGCCTATCCAAAGTCAAATCTGGTGGAGTAGATAGCTTAGAGTCTTTTATTGTATTTGTATACCACTTTGGATTCTTATTCTTAGGTGTTGAAGAAGATCTAGAAGAACCTCCAACCTTTGATGAAGGAGATTTAACAACCTGAGTTTCCACAAGGTCTAGGTATACATCTGATGTGTTTGCTGATGTGAAAGCCTCATCAAAAACAACATCTCTACTTATGTGAATATTCTTGGTCAAGGGATCAATCAAACGATAACCCCTAGAGTGCTCATCATACCCAAGAAGAATACACTTCAATGTCTTCTAATATAGCTTCTTCCTTTTCTATTTTGGTATGTGCATGAAATCTTTATAGCCAAAAATGCGTAGATGAGAAATGGAGGGTTTCCTACCACTCCATGCTTCCTGTGGAGTCATTCCTTGTAGGGCCTTTGTGGGTGCCCTATTCAATAGATATACTGCTGTGGTGATAGCTTCTACACAATATAGTTGCTCAACTCTAGCTCCTGTGAGCATGCAACGAACCATTTCCATGATGGAACGATTCCTCCTTTCAGCAACTCCATTTTGCTGAGGAGTATAAGTAGTAGTTAACTGTCTTGTGATCCCATTTTCTTTCAAGAATGCAAAAAATTATTTAGAGGTGAACTCCCCCCCTTGATCTGAGCAGAGGGTCTTTATAGAAGTCCCTGACTCCTCAACAGATTTCTTTAATTGCTAAAAGAAGCCAAATTCTTCAGATTTTAGTTGAAGAAAGAATACCCACATCTTTCGTGAGTAATCATCCACAAATAATTGAAAATACCTCTTACCCCCATAACTGTTGGGAGTGAAGGGACCACACAGATCGGTATGAACCAACTCCGGAGGTTTCTTTGCTCTTGTAGAGATCTTTTCAAAAGGCACTCTATGTTGCTTTCCTGCCAAGCAGTCAGAGCAAACTGGTAAAGTGGTAGAAAGGGAAGGAAGACCCTTTACCATCTCATACTTACTTAGCTCAAGTAAGTAACCGAACTCAAATGTCCATATCTCTTGTGCCATAGGGAAGTTGCCTCCTTTGTAGAGACTTTCATGGCAACATGTGGAGTAGAGATAGTATCTAAGGCAAATAAGCCATGCTTATATGAAGCGGTTGCAATGTTCTTACCCCTCCTGGTAATAGAACAACACTTCTTGCCTCCCTCAACACTAAAGTTCACAACCATATCTTTGTCCAGAATTTGTGACTGACAAAAAATTGTTTTCCAATCCTGGAACATAGAGAACTTTATCAATCTGACACTTGCCATCAGGAAGAGTGACTAAAACAATGCCTTCTCCCTGAACCTTGTAGGTTTTATCATCAGCAATAGTGACAGGTTTTCCCTCTTTGGCCTCAAAAGACTCAAACCATGATTTGTAACCAGTCATATGCTTACTGGCATCAGAATCAACATACCATATAGGATCCATCTGCTTGGACACTGTGGTAGTCATGAGAACTTTGTGGGCTCTCTCAGAATCTATGTCAGATTCTTCAACGAGCAACATTCACTTGTTGTTTGTTCTTTTGTGGTTTGTTTCGGCCTTTCTATTTTGATTGCTTATTCTTATGCCAACATCTATTTGTATCATGACCTTCTTTGTCACAGATCTTGCAATATCTCTTTTTCTATTGAGGTTGTTGAGTTTGTTTCCATTTTGAATCCTTTTGTGAATTCCCTCCCTTCTAAAAATTACCCTTCTTCTGGTTCTACCCTTTCCTATTGATGTAGAGAGCAGTGTTAGAAGAATCATCTCATTGTAGTTGGCATGCCTCCTCCTCTTGAAGCATATTAACCAATTCTACAAAAGTAACTGTCCGTTGTGATACCTGAAGGGAAGTGATCAACACCCGATAAGAATCAGGTAAAGCTCTCAATACAACTGAAGTAACTTGTCTTCAACTGGTTCTCCCAAAGAATTCAACTTTGCTTTCAATTCAGAAACTCTGTAAAGAAAGAATTCAACTGTCTCACCCTACTTCATGCTTAGACTATGTAATTGAGATTGAAGAAATAGAATGGTGGAATCATTCTTTCCCTCATATATAGTATTAAGGGCATCCCATGTCGCTTTACTAGTTGCACAGTCAGCAATATGGGGTTGGACTTCATCAATACGTGAAAGCAAGATGAGCACTTTTGCTTTGTTGTCTAGCTTATCAAAGTCTCTTTGAGCAAGTAGATGGAGTCGTAGCACCAAAGAATAGGTGAAGGTATGGTTGTTGCTCCAGATACAACATCCCATAAGTCATCCATTGCTAGGATGGCCTTCATATTATTTTTCCATGGTGTGTAATTAGGACCTTTCAACAACTGATGATAATCAGTCATTAGTTTTGCAAACATGATGAAGGTTCCTTATAACACCAATTGGTCCCCCTTTCGATATACCTTTTGCTAGGCCTTTATACCGTACAAAATACCCGCCCTTACATGAGGGAAACTATAGGTATTTAGAAAGATAAAAAAAATCACCCACCCTTACGTGAGGGAAACTATAGGTGATCTTTAGAGATCATACGATACGTGGAACATAAGCAATACTGAAAGGGAATCGCCTTGTTGATGGCACCTACCATAGAAGATTCTTCTCATGCGTGGGACGTAACTTCCCCTAAACACTATGAAGAATACTTTGTCAGGATTTACACCTAAACACAAGAACGATTAAGGGTAGTGTATGGAGTAAAAAAATGCAAAATGGCAAACTTATCTCTCCCCGACGATTTATAGAGAACAAGCTCAGACGTCGTTGTAGCAGCTATATTAGGCGGCGGATACAGTAGCGCAATCACGACAGCTTTGCCTGTAAGTGCTGGCCAGAGGTATCACAAATATCGAACACTGCAGTGCAATAAATTACACGGATGGGTTTTAATTATTCCGGGGACTTAGGGAGTGAATTTGATTTTAATTTTTAATGTTATAGTGCAAAAAAAAAAATATGCAACATACAACAAAAAAAAATGCCCACAGGAATAACCCACTAGGTGTCGGGCACAGCCAAAAATGCACCTTTACAATAATGCCAAAATTGCTTTTCAGAAAATTACTCACTTTCCCCCTTTGATTTTTGAAAAAAAATACCCCCTTCTTTTTATCTTAAAAAAAATTCCCACAAATGAATTTGAAAATTATTTTAAAACCTTAAAGTTAAAAAAAAATATTAATTTTAATTTATATAGTTTTTTTTAAAAAACCTTTAAAAAGAAATTAAAATCAAATTAAAAAATTTAATTTTAATTTATAATGGTTAAACTATAGAATATTATTTTCTGTTTACTCTAACATCTTTTGGGATTTTCTTTTGCTCATAGTGTATGAATGAACCCACTACTACTAGTTGGTTGCAAATTAATAACTATTTATATTACATTAGTCATCTAGAGAATGTGTACATGAGAAAGAAGAGTCAATCCAAAATTCTTGGTAAGCATCACATCACACCATAACATATCAATAGCTTTGACCATTGTGTCCTTTAATTTTTAAATGCCATGGATTTTCCTCCTCCAAACATCCCTTCTCATTCCAATTATCCTCCCTCTCCTCCTCTTATTGGTATTTTTATGTCTAATACAATTACCTCTAATCTACGAAACCATATTGAGCACTAGGAAAATTTTGTTAACTCCATCATTAAATTTCAAGTGTAAATAAAGAAGATATCAGATCCATCCAAAGCCATTTCCATCTTGGATATATTGAGTTTTTTCTTGATCATCAGTTTAAACAAGTCATTGGGAAGTATCCATAGGGATGCACCAACTACCAAATCAAAAGATATATCGGTATTAGTATATTAGCATCTCCCAACAACCACCATTTGATCATAGAAACATAGTTTTCTATGGTAGTCACATGGATACCTATTCTACTAGAGGTATTCTTCTAGGTATGGATGGTTTTAACTTAGGATTTACTATTGATATTTATCCTTTTGAAAGAGGTATTATTGTTTTCCTTCTTGCATCATGATGTTCCTATTCCATGCATTAACATATTGAAGTTTAAGGATGTTGATCCATATCATTGGCTAGCCAATATGGATAACATCATCTATCTACACCATGTGCCTAAAGAAGGTCATGTGACATTGGTTGCTACTAAGTTAGAAATAAATTCTCATGAGTGGTTTTTATAGGAGTTCAACACACACAAATACCTCTCTTATGTGTCTTGAATTCAAAGTGTTGTTCCTTCATAAGCTCAACAAAGAATCTTATATTTTGTTTTTTTTCCATTTGATGCAACCAAGAAAACATAATTTGTTAAGGATTATTACATAGAATTCACAAGTTCAGTCATCTAAACCTCTTAATTGGATATAATTATGGTGGTATTTACCTTTTGTTATGGCCATAAGGATAAAATTTGGTTGTAAGTCAACATGCATGATCCATACAACCTCAAGGATTCTGAATATGTAGCTATGCTCAAGTTTTATCTAAAAGTGTAGTGGTCATGCTCTCTACATCTAGTTCATTGGATTCTGATAATTTCAAAAGGCAACAACTTTATCCCATGATTATTTTCTCATAATAAAATGATGAGTGGTCTAGTTGTTAATATTCTCTGACAAAATATTTCAACTACCTACCATGCTATGATGGTGGCCACCTACACCTTGGATGATGATAGAAAACTAGGTTATGCTTGTTGATCTACTATTGATCCTTAGAGTTTGCTCTACCCTAGATTTCACTTGATTTTCGGATACCAAGAGCTCATTACTAGGTTAAAGGTTTCTTTTGGAACTCCTCATCATCTTGGATGGGTACATAATTTGCTATTCTTGGTCATCGATATATGGGTCCTATCTACCCATTATTCATAGGGGTGGGTACATGGTTTATGTTAGTAATAATAGTTAGATAATTTTGGTCATTTCCTTCCACTAGCTTTTGGGTGATGGATTTTTTTTGCTCGTCCTCCTTAGGGGTGGGTACATGATTTATGATGAATCTAGAACTTATCCAATTTTAGCACTATTTTCATCTACATACTATCAGGTAATGGGTTTTTAGTACTCGTCAACTTACTACCTGGGTACAAATTCTCTGTTAGCCTTGACATGTGGTCATTTCTTCTTATATTGACCATCAGAAAGATGGTACCCATCCACTTATCTTGGATGTACAAAAATTCCATCGGGGTCCATACTTGGTCATTTTTTCATATTAGCTCAATTACTGGGCGAAGGGTTTTTTTGGGGCCCATCCCTCTTCACTAAGTGGCAAAAATTCTGTCAACTTTGTGACTAAACTCCGTACTAGGTGACAAGTTTTTTGTACTAGTGTGCCCTTATTGAGGAGAAAAAATATTCGATGGCTTCTACACTTATCATTTTTAGCATCTATCATGTAATGGGTTTTTTGGCACCCCGTCTATCTTGGCTTGTTACAATATCTTTAGCAGCTCCTAGATTTTGCCAAATTTTGGCCTCTTTTCACCAACTATTGAGTGATGGGAATTTGGGACCCATCCACTTTTTTTGAGGGTATAAAACTTTTGACAACCTCCACACTTGGCCAAAATCAATTTCTATTGAATTCTTGGTGTGCGACAGGTTTTTTTGCACTCGTATGTTTATTACTTAGGAGCAAAATGTTCAATAATTGCCAGATTTAGACAAAAATTGTTGTTCACAACTCCTACATCACCTTGCTTAAAAGGTGTGGGTAAAAACAAAAAACCCACATTCTTGGTGACGCACAGGGAATTTGCGCTTGTGGAAATAGAGAACTTAGATAGCCATTTTTTGAATTTTAGCACTTTCTAAGGGAGGGGAAATCATAGAGGGAGCTAAAATATTGGAAAATTACAATTGGTATTTGCTACAAGGTAAAGGAGGGTGGTGGGTGATGAAGTGGAGGGTGCGTATGCAAAATAGGGGCAAAGAGAAAAAGGGTGGATGGAAAGGATAGGGACAAAACAAAATATGAAATATTTTTTTACATGGGAGGGTAAGGGAGGAAATGGCTCATCGACAAACAAAGTTATTTGTGGTACATTTACAGGCGAACATAAGAAGAAATGATACTTCAACATAAAAATAAGAAACAAAAAGGAAGGCAATCATGGGACTACCTCACCAAAATGGTAAAAAGGAATACCTAGTTAATGAGATACCCCTAGAAATCACACCTCCATGAGCATACTCCACTACAACTAAAAGCTACTTCAGGAATAGATAGATTACAGTCACTTATAGGCTAACGTTTGTCATGCCCTTTTATTTTCTTCACACAATTTAGCAAGAAATTTTTCTACTGTTCACTCTCTACCATCTGGATATTTTCTTACACCTTCACATTCATACTCATGTTGAAGTTATCTTCTTTTACTTTTTAGTGCACATTGATTCTTATATAGAGTAAATTTCTTCATGGTGGTTTTTCCAGCTGACACCTGTTGAGTTATGCTTATTTTTTGGGTGCTTTTTTCAAAATACTTGGGCCTTTAACAAGCTTTATATAGTATGATGAGTTACTTTGCTCACACAAATTTGGATAGTTCTACTTCATGCCATGTCAGAATTTCAAGTGCATCCTATGTCACTTCTGATCTATTTTAATCTTATCCATTGGGATACAAAGTCGATGCATTAATAATGGAGAATGTCGAAGGAAGATAGAAATTTCTTATATGAAATATTTTATGGTAACCATAATTAATTCTACATTCATTTATCCATTATTATACCAAACCTTAGTTGTGCTTTTGGCTTGATCGAGTTGCACTTAATTACTGTGATCACCCCTCTTCTCTCAAACCTATGATTTTATGTACTAGATGATGTAAAAAAATACTTACATATGAGCCTCTCACACCTAATTATTATAGCTATAATCACCTATTTTTTTCATCTACTGACTATGTACACAAAAACATGGTGTGCTTGTCCACACCTAGCTTAGAAGATCTTTTGGAGATTATCCTATGAACCTGCAATACCCAAACCATATAAAACCAAATTTGACTCTTTCTTCATGTTTGGTATTTATTGGCTCATAGCCATTCTCATCCCTAGTTAGAATCCATTTTGACTCTTACTTTTATTGTGAAAGTCCCATACTATAGCTCTATGTGGTCATCATAGCACCTAGTTTTGAACTAGGGCTCACCCAATTGGGTATTGAATTGTGTGATACCTCTTGTAGGTACTTTTTTAGTCATGATTCTATTTGGTTCATTACCTTTTGATTATTTCCTTCTCTCATCATTTTATCTTGTATAGCTACCCAAAAATAGAGGAAGTTAGAATCCTTTGTATCCCAGTGGAGCATAAATTAGTTGTTGAATTACTATGTGGATTGCAACCAAAGTAAGGATAATATTCTTCCAATTGGGCTAGTCCTACTCTTGATATATTACTTGTCTCTATCTTTATGTTACTGAAAACTTCTTTTAGAAAGCTTATTTTTTGCTCTCTGTATTCTTGAATGTGGAGATGATGTAAGCCCTAATTTGGTATTTTAATTGTTGGGATTATCATTTGATGTCAACTTTGGTTCAGGTATCCCTTGCTATATTTTAGTAAATCTCCAAATAGACATATTTTAAACAATGAGGGCATGTCAACCACCATTACATCTTGAATGATGACCAAGTATAAGTGTTTGCATATGATTATCAGTAAATGTTTCACAATGCCTATCCATTTTACTAGTGTTCCCTTGAAATATAACCATTATGGTTCCATTGTATCTACATTCAATCCTAAGGTTTTACAAATTTCTAATGGAATTATTGATACTTTAGCCCTTGAGTCCACCACACAATTATGCAACATACAATCTTCCAAAAAGAGAGATAAATAAAATAATGAGGGATAATTTTCTAGAATATTTAACGAAATACCCCTTGCAAGTATATTGTTATATTTCCTTGATTTCCCAATGGAAATATGAACCAGATCCACCTTCCTAGGAACCAATAGGTATTCCCTCAAAATTCATAGTATTGAAATGAAGTTCTTGAATAAGCTCGAAAATTGCTCCACCATTTTTGTTCTCTGTTTTGAAGTCATAGTTGGAAAATACAATTCTTTATAGGCCTCAAACCTTTTATGATTTAGGAATTTTTTCTTTGGGTCTCATAGATGGATGCTTGTTTGAATCCTTTTATTTATGCTTTAAGATGTTAAGAATAGGGTATGACCACCACTATGGTATTTTTTCAAGCCTATTGTAATAATTGTCTCTTCCCACTATTTTTTCTCATGCATTGCATTTGAATCTATCACATTCTCTACCAATGGGAGCCACTACAAATTGTTGGACTAAAAATATGTCTGGATATGGTTTTCACTAGAATATAAAGGTCTAACTGGAGCTAGAGCATAACATTTCTCCCCTTTTTTGTAATTGCCATTATGTCCTATGTCCTCTTTGGTACTATTTTTTGCTCTATCAATGTGCAATAAGTTGACCTGGTGGTATGGTTATCATGATTCAAACCTTCCATTTCTAGGATCATTGATTCCATATTATAAGAGTCATTTCTCCATGTCTCTAACGTCTTCAGTTAGCCTCTGAATCATTGCTTTTAACTCTTGTTTTTTTTTAAGATGGTTCTCTTGAGGGGTGAAAACCATACTGTCTCTAGGACTATATAAGAGGTATGAATTATCTTCCTGGGAGAATGGTGTATAACATGGTGCTATATAGAGGTTGAAATTATGAAAACTATCTCTAGGGGGAACTTTGCCTGTTAGGATCAACATATTTTCAATGCGAACAACTTCTTGGAAAATATAAGGGAACTTTTTTCTATAGATTGTTGAATGAGGATGCTCATATTAGGATGAAATGCATGAATATAGTAGATATATGCCTGGGCAAGAGTTGGCTAGAATTCTTTGGGAATTATCCTCCAAGTTCTTTTAAAATAGACATTAAAATAAAAAATACTTTCAAGAGGGGCTTTCTTAATGGATGAAAATTGAATAAGCAATAAGAAAGTATCTCCAGGGTCATCAAACATATTGATAAGAGCCTTGGCTAGATCAACTCATGTACAAATACTTCTACTTTCCAGAAATATGTACCACAAAACACTTTCCCATTAAAATAAATGATGAGCAACCTGATCATTACATCTTTGAACATAATGTTATGAATAATGGCTAGGGAAGCTACATCTTGGCAATGTTTAAATGCAGTTTTATCTTTACCATTATAGTTGGGCAAGGCCTTCAAAGCAAATTTAGGTATTTTATGCAAAATTGGAACATCGAGAGGGCTTGTATCATTCTAATGTGGGCAATATTGTTGAGCCATATATAATTTGTGCTAATAAAATCTTAGTGATTTTTCTAGGGACATATGAACTTTTATGCTAATATTAAAACTTTTGGGCTCTATCTTCAAAATGGGAGTCTCCAAATGAACATAATATCTCTGCTAACATGGTCAATATTATTTATCAAATCTTGAGTCCTCTAGGAAAAGTAGGATGAAACAAACTGTTCGGATCCCATCGAGCGTGCCAAAAATTGTTGGTCTAAAAATACACATAGGTATAGATTGTGCACCCTAACACGTTGACCAAAATTGAAAGACCTTGAGGCTATGAAACTTTAGGGGTCAATCATTATAGTACGCCAGTTCCTTTGATTCCTAACTAAGAGACCCTACAACTTTAGGGAGAAAATGGTACCAAAATAAATAAAGGAAGCTGAAGCTAGAACTTATAATGGTGCATATTAAGCCACATCAATATACATTATACATGAAAAACTATGCATATGAGCTATCAACTGAATCACCTAACAAACCAACTAGTTTTTACCAATTATAGAGCATTACATTTATCCATTCCATAATCTATTGAATTGTAAATTCTAGATCTAGCAAATGAACACATGAAGAAATCTAGACAACAGAATTAAAGTTTTGATAACTCAACTTGCTAAAGATATAAATAAGCAATCCATGCATACATACATGTCCTGCAAAGAAGTTGAACTAAAGGTTAAACAAAAATTTCTTTGTATTTCTCAAATTGTAATATGCTTTCATACATGTAGATTGTAAAATCTTAAGATCCAATCCTTTTAACTTCTTATATTCAAGCATATATAGCTTTATATAATAAATTATGTTATTAGGACATCATTACCTCATACATGGATTATTATGTTAGATCACCTATTAAGTTACACACATGCTTTACAATCTATTTGTTGTAATCGTTTGGTTGTGGCTTACTGATGTGGCATGCTTAGGTCTTATTTCAAAGTGTAGTAGCCACGCTGTCTGCATCTATCTCATTCGAGTCTTTAACAATTTTTTTAGGCAACAAATTTATCCCATGATAATTTTTTGCATGAGCAAATGATGAATGATCTAGTTATTGAGATTCTATGACAACATATTTCAACCATTTACCATGCTATGATGGTGGTCACCTGCACCTTATATGATGATGAAAAACTAGGTTATGCTTATTGATATGTTGTCGATCCTTAGATTTTGCTCTGCCCTTGCTTTCTCTTGATTTCTAGGCACTGAGATTTCATTACTAGGCAACGGATTTTTTTTGGAACCTTTCATCATCTTGGTTGGGCACATAATTTACTACTATTGGTCATCGTGGTATGGGTACTATGTACCCATTCTTCACAAGGGTGGGTACATAATTTTTGGTAGTAATAACATAGATAATTTGGACCATTTTCCTTCGGTTAGCTATCAAGTGACGGATTTTTTGTACTCATTCTCCTTAGGGGAGGGTACATGATTTTTGGTAGATCCAGGACTTAGCCAATTTTGGCACTCTTTTCATCTACATACTACCAGGTGATGGGTTTTTAGTACCCATCCACTTATTTCCTAGGTACAAATTCTTCACCAAACTTGACATGTGGTCATTTCTTCTTATAACGGTCATAGAAAATATGGTACCTGTATGCTTCTATTGGATGTACAAAAATTCCATTGACATCAATACTTGGTCATTTTGGCATATTAGCTCAATCGTTGGATGAATATTTTTTTGGGGGCTTGTCCCTCTTCACTGAGTGGCAAAAATTCCATCAACTTCATGACTAAACTCCCTGCTAGGTGACGGGTTTTTTGTACCCATGCACCTTTATTGATGGGATAAAATATGTGGTGGCTTCTACACTTATAATTTTCTATGTCCATCATGTTATGGGTTTTTTGGCACCCCATCTATCTTGGCTTGTTACAAGATCTCTAACAACTCCTGTATTTGGCCAAATTTTGGCCTCTTTTCACTAACTGTCGGGTGATAGGAATTTGGAACCTATCTGCTTTTTTTGAGGGTATAAAAATTCCAATGACCTCCACACTTACCCAAAATCAATTTATGTTGAATGCTTAGTGGGTTATGGGTTTTTTGGAACTCATATACTTATTACCTAGGATAAAATGTTCAATGACTGCCAAATTTAGCCAATATTGTTTGCATATCCTGCATCACCTTGTTTAAAAAAAATATGTGGGTAGAAAAAACACCCACACTTAGTGTGTAGGTTGAATGGCTAAGGTTAACATCTAGATGTGTGATTATATATGGTCTATCCATCTCTTTTCCATGATTTTGGAAAGTAAATATGTTATCTTGGGAGCACAATGACTATCTTAACTTGGTGGTGTTACTACTATATTATAACAACTATATATAAAATGGATGGAGATTAGAAGGGTCATTTTCTCAAGGAATCTAACCTCACCCCTCTAATATTTTTAGTTCCCACAACATGGAAAATATATTGAAGAAAGGTAATCATGGATTTTTCACCGAAGTCAATTACATGGAATTTTAGTCTTTAGAGTAATTTCTTCCAGCTCTTCCTTTATATTTGTCAACTATTATGGATTTTTATGTGTACGTCTTTAGTGAACCCATGGATTTTCATCCTAAGGGCACACATGACCATGTCTTCAACCTAGTTTCAATAATTTAACCTCTAAATTTTTGTTCTAGTGCGAGGCTCACTGAACCAAAATAACCTTAAGATTTACTCTATCATTTTATACATGACTTATTTGGGGTCTAATGAAGGACCCAATCCCGTATAACAAATTGAACACTAGGTCTATTGGAATTAAAAATTTACATCTAGATTTAAAAATAGAATTGATCCATGAATTATGGAGTGGCCATAAATTTGGTTTGATATTTTTAATGACTATTGAAGAGGGAGTTGAAGGTTTTTGATACCCACTAGAAATTTCATGAGCCATGCGACACTTTATATGTTTGTTTGAATTTTTTTATGGTAAAAATTTCAATATGAAGCAAGGAGATCATACTATTATTCTCTTTAATTGTCCTGACTCTCAAACAAGATGAGCTAGATGGTCAGGACTATCATGCCTTACATAGAGTGATAGGGAAGGGAAAGTATTGAGAGCATTGAGTTTGTATTGATTAGGGATATTTAATATTTTTTACAAGGATAGATTCTTTTAAGATGTGATATTGCATTTTTTCTACTTTAGCCTATTATACCATCTTCAAGGGAAAAAATGATAGATAAATGTAGAAAAAAAAGTAGCAAAAAGAAAAAAATCTAAGCTATTAGGCAAGATCCAAGATAAAATAATATTTTCCTACACAACAATCCTAATCGTAATGCATCAATAATGAACACTTCCTCCTATTAGCATATATAAGCATAAATTGAAGCATAAACATACATACACAGAAAATGGGTTGAGGAGAACCAAGCAATTGGAACTAAATATTCATAGGTCTCTATATATATATATATATATATATATATATATATATATATATATATTACAAAGGATTATGCTAGAACTAGGGGTTTTGATTTTACACAAGACTACCTAGAGATGCAAATACTACTATATAACTTGTCAATCCTTTGCAATGATAAAAATTCTACTATATAGATTACAAAACCAAGATAATTTCCATTCAAAATTTGTAGGAAAGTCTAACAACCTCAACTGCTTTTCCTAGATATTAGATGAGATCACCTTCTACAATCTGTGTTATCATGTAGAGGACTATAATCACTATGCCTTTGTCTTCAAGAGATCACCCACTTTCTTGGATTGCTAAGCTGAAATGACATTAGCAGGTGATCCTTACTTTTCTTAATAATGGCTCATCAATCCATCTTACCTACTCTTCCTAGGAGCTTGCACACCATTATTGTTGCTTTGCAATTTAAACTAATCCTTTGGAGTTGGTGGATTTTTGTGTTAAGCTTTAAATTTAGGTTCACTCATTGTATTCTCAAATCCCAATGCAATATATTGGTTGTTTGTCAAAACTTTCCCTTGTTGGTTCGTGTTAGGACTTTTCAAGACTTTTACAATGAAACTAAAATCTTTTTTGAAAGTGTTTTGTAGAAGTTTCTTATTTGATCCTTCCATTGAATTTTTTAGTGTTTCACTTCTAAAGAGATATTATTTCACATAGTATGTCTAAAGAGATCTTATTTCACATAGTATGCCTCGTATAACTTTTTTTCAATTTTATTCCTCTTTAAATATTTGAAACCTCTGATTATTGGGGTTTTTCTTTATTTATGTCAGTCATCCTTCTTTTGCTTTCTGCCCTTTCGAGATAAGTTTTGCATGTATTTTTGAAACTTTTAAATTTATTTTTTTTCTTAGGAATTCTTCAAAATAGTGAATATCTTTAATCAAAATTTTTGTGCCTCCCACTAGCTTGTCTTTATCCAAGGCCAAAACCCTTAAGTATAGTGAGAAATAACTATAGTTCTAGTAACTCATAGGGGTATTCCTACTTGTTAAAGGAGAATTCAAAAATATCATCTTTATCCTTGGGTGTGGGGTCAAAATTTTATGTCCTGTAAAACTAAAACACAAAAAATAAACACATAAAACAAAAGCAAAATTACAAGGTTGATAACTTATCCAATGCTTGCTTGATTTTTTACCATTCCTCCTTTGATGGGCACTATATTTGATAAATTCCTCATAGACTAATTTTAACTCAAATTTATCATTGATAGAGAAATTATTTATTTTTCCCATGATCTCATGTATCTACATTCTCAATTTCACCAACAGTCCTATAGTTTAGGCTATGTCTATTATAGTAGGTGAATTTGACCTTCCAAAACTAAAGGGATTTTCTTTGTGTTACCTAATCAACTCTAGATATTTTACCTCCAAATAAAACTAGTTTACTTGATTGTAAGGGGATTGAATTCATCCTTGTACTAAATTATCAACCTTCCCTTTGAGTCTCCTAATGGTAGCGTACAAGGCATTTACTTGATCCATACATTGTTGTGTTGCTTGTTCCTTTTGGAGGAGGTTAACTATTATCCATATTGTCGCCTCTCTATCTTGAATCTCTACAAATGCTATCTTAGAGTCTAACATTATGGCCCATTTTTCTCAATAGACTTTAGTCTCTTTCAATATTGCATTGATCTCATTAAGGCTTTGCTCAACTTCATTTCTTACCTAACTACCCAATTATGTAGCTAAAACTATGAATCTAAATAACTGAAATAATATTATTAAAAGCATGAAAGATTGCACCACAAATGAAAACAAGAAGAAAAGTACTAAAACACAATGTGAAAGAGATAAAATGACAATAAATCTGGTTATAGTTAAATTGTATTGATTCTCTTAAAAAGTGTTACAATGAATCCCTCTTAGGAATTTTATCGATGATATAATATTACAATAAAGATAAATATATCCTTTTTCATTAGACAAGAGTTTTTATTCGATGCAATCTGAAAGTGTTCTTGTGCCCACAACAATGCTTGCAAAGCAAGTTTTTAGCAACTACCGCATGAGGGTTGAATCAGAAAGTCTTCAACGTTGTTTGATCCTGTAACCTACATGCGAAGAAACAAACACAAGATCAATAGCATCTGTGGGGCCCACTCGGATTGGACCCATCTTGATCATAATATAAAAGAAAATGCAAATACTTTAAAAGGTGTTGCATGTGATAAAAATAAATATGTATGCTAATGTAGCAAATGATATGCATAAATGAAATGATCTAATTCTAAAAGGAACATGCAATTTACAAATCTAATCTAAGATGCACAAAAAATTAAAAACTGATCACCTGACTGAGGTCATATCGGGATGAAACGGTTCAATCTATCACTTGACCAGGGCCATCTCATAGTGATATGATTACTATTTACAAATTGTCTCAAGGTGATATGGTCACAATCACAAACCTACAAATTTTACAAAATTTATTTGGATGGCGTTGGGGTGATCCAAGGGTGGTTATGTTGATGAATTTATCATGGGTGAGAATGCGAACTTTCTGATTTGAATGATTGGAGTAGTGAAGTAAATCATGTGATGATATGAAATATGGTCTTGAAACTCATGTAATAATTCAATAGCATAGCGATAGCGAGGAATATTGGAAAGCAAATTCAGTAGCACTTCATGGAGGTAAGAGTTCAAAATTGGATTTTTTTAGAGGGGCAAAAGCCTCCATTTTATAGCCCTCTCAGCATGCAACCAAAAAGGGACAAGTGGCAGTCATGGGTTGCATGGCTGCCTATTTGCATCAAACTACAGGTCACTTTTCACCAATAGAAAATATGCCACCATGTTGATAGGTGGCTTAATGCACCCACTATTTTTTCATTTTTGCCTACGCATGACCATCTTGGGTCGAGAGGATCACAACCTTGAGGCCATCTAAGGTTGAGATGATCATGACTTGGGGACCATATCGCTATGAGATGGTCATACTTTCCATGGGGAAATAGTGCCTTTTGTTGGAAAAAGACACCAAATGGCCATGAGGCCACCCTAGGTGGATTAGATGGGTTAGAAGGTCTTTTGGAGAGTCTACTTGTGATTACGCATTTTAGGTGTCTATAAATACCCCTTTTTGGGATGCTTTGTGCCTAAGCACAATGTGGAGCAAAAATAAATGACCTAAAATGGTTGAGTTGATGATGTATGATAATTAAAAAAATCAATGTGAGATACCACAATCATAAAAAGGGCACACGTCTTCGAATCATTGCTTTCAACACATTAATGAATTTTATTTAATTTTTGGTAACCTTTCAGTCGAGGATAGACATTATGAGTATGTGCTTTAGGTATACCAAATAAATAGGTAATATAATTATTAGCCTTTTTTTTTTTGTTTGAATTTATTTTTCCTTGTTGTTTTCCCCAATAAAAAAAGGTGTATGATTGTCTTTGGAAATGATTCTCGAATGAATGTAATTTTTTATTTTTGAGTGTTTAATTGTTGATTTGATTTTGAATGAAATTTTTGTAGTTATCGACTTACCCCCTCAAGCGATGAGTCAATAGAGGAGATGAAAAATGATGAAAGTGATTAGTTTCTTGACCAATATATCCTGATTTGGGTTTGACCAAGTTAATCCGATGTTAAAGGGCTTTGAACCCTATGACAAGCTTAATTTTGACCCACTATGATTTTTTATAATTTTTGTGAATTTTATGATTTTTATGATGTGTTTTTATGCATAAAATGCCAAAAGGTGGGGAATTTTTAGGGGTTTAGACTCCTCAACGCCTTCAAGTTAAACTAATCTATAAGTTCCCAGGCCTACCTTCTATGTTATTAATAACGGACCTAACCAGTTTGTGGCAAATTTGTCATACTAATGGCTAGGAATATTGGAGTTCTGTTGATTCTATTTGAGCACAAGATCCCACCTTTGAGCTCCCTAGGATGAACCCTTGTATCATAGGCTCACTTAATACGATCTTGATAAATACGTAGATGCTCGAGAGTGTTAACGTGTCGCTCATCAAGAAGCATAAGTTGATCAAGGTGAGCTTGTCGCACAACATCATCATCGATCAATTCCTAAAATGATATGTGCAGTGATGGAATTTCAAGTTCCAAGGGTATAATGGCCTCCATGCCATATACCAATGAGAGTGACGTGGCTCCTATTGGCATTCAAAACCTCATTCGATAGGCCCATAAAGCTAGAGGTAGTTGAAGATACCAATCCTTGTGATGATTATTGACTTTTTTTTTTAGGATTGTGAAGGTATGTGTGATAAATTAGCATGATTCTGACACTTGATACACATTTTGACATAAGTACAATAGTCCCTCTCCATTGTAGATCAATCATAGCCCATTCTAAGAATGTGCTATGTGATGGCCATGTTGCTGAAATGAGCACCACATGTACCATCATGGGCTTGTGAAATGGCCCAAGTAGATTCTTGGGGTTATAGAAATTAAATAATAATGCCATCATAACATTGATGGTACAATATATCCCCTATCAAGATATATTTAGTCACTTTTTATTTGAATGTTCATTTGGTGGCATGCGACAAGCCCACAGGAGGGCTACCAAGCTTCAAGAAATATTTGATCTGGGAGAACTAGTCTTGATATTTTTTAGCTTGCACTAAATGGACTTTGTGCTCCTCTCTAGAATAATTATGTATAAATGTGGATTGAGAGAGAACCTTAAGATATATGGTTGTGACATTATCATAAGGAACTTATGAGATCAAGGATCCCTAAGAAGCAAGTTGTAAGAAATCTTGAATTTTAGAGAACCAATCATGGCATGGTTCAATTTGGACCATGTGGATGCTTTGCTCTGTTGTAGTAGTATCTCGTGATAGCACAGATTGTGAGAGCATTTTGACATGAATAGTGGTGACATATTCTGATGGGTTCTACAGAATTAGGGATCCTAAGGAAGCCATTGTATCCGCAAAATAATTTGAAGAATGAGGGATCACCTCAATGTTATGCCACTCAAAATTTACAAGAAACTTGTCCATGATAGTCTTGTAATATTTCAAGGCTGAGCATTTACATTGGTATATTTCTTTTACTTGATTAATGATGAGCAAGGAGTCACCAAATATTTTGATTCACTTGATATTCATGGTGATAGTTGTTTGAAGACCCAAGAGAAGGGCTTCATATTTAGTGTTATTATTGGTGCATGGAAAATCAAGTTTGAATGAAAGGGGAATAGGAGCCCCTTATGGTGTGAAAAATATGATTTCTACACCATCCCCTTGCTCGCACTTAGAACCATCAAAGAAAAATGTGAGATCAACTTTTGGTTCTTGTTCTTCTAGTTTGTCTAAGCTAGATACTATGAAGATAACATCATCGGGTAGCTCAATTGTCATAGGCCTATCATCCTAGAGAGGCACCTCTACTAGTTGGTCTATGATGACCTAACCTTTGATGGATTTTTGTCCAATAAATTCTAGGTCAAATTCTATCAAGAGCATGATCCACTTTGTGATGCGATTGTTATGATAAGTATGACTCATCATATACCACAAAGGGTTCTCTTTAGAGATGACATATGTTGTTTGATTTATCATGTAGTGATGGAGTTTCTTAGTGGTAAAAAATATCGCTAAGCAAAGTTTCTCTACATAGGCATATTTGATATCATACGAGACCAAGGAGCGACTGATATAGTATATAACCCGTTCCTTACTTACCTCATTCTTTTGGGCCAAGATTTTTCTGAAGGAAAATTCAGTGGTTGAGATGTATAATAAAAATGGTACACCAGGTCTCAGAGAGGATAATATTGACGTAGAAGCCAGGTATTGCTTGATATCTACAAATACCTCTTGGAAATCTTTGTTCCAATGAAAAGTCACCTCCTTTTATAGAATATGATTGAAAGGTCAACATTTGTTCGATAATTGTGCGATGAATTATCATATGGTCTTTATCTTCCCCTATAAGCTACAAAGCTACTTAAGGTTGGTGGGGGAGGCATGTGTACGATTGCTTCAACCTTTTGTGGATCAACTTCAATACCTTGCTTTGAAATGATGAACCCTAAGAGTTTTCCAGATGTGACTCTAAAGACACACTTCTTGGGATTCAATTGGACATTATGCTCGAGAAGGTGATCAAATATTTTCTCTAAAACATTGATGTGGTCTTGATGTAATAAATATTTAGCCACAAGATCATCGACATAATTTTTGGAAATCTTATGCATGTAGTCATGGAAGATATATGTCATTACCCGCTGGTAGGTAGCATCAGCAATCTTTAATCCAAAGGGCATGACCTTGTAACAAAAGGTCCCCCAAGGCATAGTGAATGTTATTTTAGCTTGATCCTCTGTATTAACTTAGATTTGATTGTATCTTGAGAATCCATCCATGAGAGAACATTTCATGGCCTACAAATGTGTCTACCAGCATATTGATGTTTAGTAATGAAAATTTATCCTTGGGGCTTGATTTATTGAGATTGCAAAAATAGGTGCATATGCACACCTCCCATTTGGTTTCATGATAGGAACCATGTTGGACACCCAGTTGGGGTAGTCAATAGGTTGGATGAGTCCTATGCCCAACAATTTTTGTAATTCATCTTTAATCATGAGAGCAATTATTGGATGCATCTTTCAAAGTTTTTGCTTTACTGGTTTAATTTCTAGATTTAACATTAAATTATGAACCACTAGATTCAGGTCCAAACTAGGCATGTCCTTGTAGGACCAAGCAAAAATATTTTTATACTTCTTTAGAAGAGAAAAGAATGCAGCACGTTCTTCGATTGAAAGATATTTCCCCAATTTGAGAATTTGGGGATGTTTGGGATCATCAATAATATTGATGTCAACTATCTCTTCTATTAACATATGTGATCCCTCTTCCAATTGATGAGGAGTAGGGATCAAGTGAATTTCATCAGCTAGATTGAGTGAGTTAGATACATTGTTAGAATCAATCTTAGCTTGTAAGACATCTAAATGAGGATGCGATGAGAGATGGAATAATTGTAACATGTCCTCAGAAGGGAGAAACTTGAACAATGATGATGAAAGGGTGGTATAATCAAAATAAATAACCTCAATATTGAGAGGTAATGATTTGGAAGGTCACCAAGATAATGGAGTGGAGTGGTGAGATCAATGGAGATCATATTGATGGTTGGTGGATAATCTCCATATTGTGGGAAGAGATGATCGAAAATGGATGGACACAAATGTTTACAGGGGGTGGTTGAGGTGGAATCAGGATGACGGGAGGTGCCCTATGAGGACCACGAGCAATAGTAGCCTCAGGTGGAATAATTTGATGCAATAAGAGGAGAGTTAATCTTGAAAAGAGATGAAGATAAAATTCATCTAAATCATTGAGATGTTCAATAGGGGTAGATTCATATTTCAAACTAAAAGAGGTTATGCAAGTGGTCTCCCAACCGTCTTATAACCCCCAATCATGATTAGGCCCCTGATCATCTCCTGAATCATAATCATATTTTGATTCATGATCAGACTTGTTAGAGTCAGCAACATATATAGTAGCAATGTGTAAGTGATCGCTAAGCAAGTGAGTATTACCGGTATTGGTATACTCATTACCATCAATATATTCCTTTAATCCTGAGTTAAGGTGTTGTAGGGAATCAAAAAGAAGCTCATCATATAAGAGTGTATGATATCCCAATCCCGCTTTATCTATGGGGAGTTGATAGTGCAGTTCTACAGGGATTCAAGGACCATGTTCATATCATCCTAAGTTGTTTTCATGCAAATGGCAGCAATGAAAATATTGCATAGCAAAGGATGGATTTGACATGTATTTGATGTTAGCTTGAAAGAACTCCATATATTTAAATTTTAGAGGTGCATTTGTGGCAGTATCAATACCACCATAGATGAAATTGGTTTACCTCATATAAGACCCAAGAGGGATAATGATTCCTATAGGTAATGACATGCTACGTGGGCAACCAAAATCTCTAATTGACTCTATGTGAGGCATGAATATAACATGTACTATGTATTCACCAAAAATAAAGTTAGTCATATGAATATTGACCTACGAGGGAGGAGAAGATAAGGATGGTGATGAATATGTGGGTGATGATGAAATGTGAGTAAATGATGATGGTTCTTCTCCTACGGGAGTGATATGAGGGGGTGTTGTTGAAATGGTGGAGATTAAAGGTGTGGAAGGAGGAGGTGGAGATGTTGGATATGGAGAGGTGTAAACTAATGATGGTGGAGGTGAAGTTGATTGTATGGGCACCTTCTCTAGATTTCTCATGGGAATATCTAATGAATGAGAAGGGATCCTCAAAGGCACTTATGAGGGTGGTTGCGATGATGATGAGAGGTATGATGATGAAGGTTACAATGATGATAAGGGTTGCAATGATGAATATGGGTGAGATGATGAAGGTATGGAAAACCTTTGTGGAAGATGTGAATGTGTGGTGGGATGATTAGGTTGGACATCCAAATGAGTTGATGGTAATGTGTACTCATAAGGATGTGAGACCAGGTTGCAGAACTGGAATGGTTCCAAGTCAGTAGGGATGCAATGCACTTGACCTTCATGTATGTACTTTATGCTTTGGTGGAGAATTGAAGGTACACACTTCATATCTCAGATCCAGGGCCGACCAAGCAACAAGTTGTATTGCATGGCCCCTTCCAAAATATGAAAGAGTGTGTGAATGGTCTTGTGTCCAACCCGAATAGGAAGGACTACCATTCCAATGGTGGAACATAGTGTTAGAGTATATTACATCATTTGAATCATGTAAATGTACCACCTTTTGTACATAACTAGAGTAGGAGTTTACTTTAGAATAAAGTTGGTTATTTACTTCAAGTATTGTAATAAATGCACAAGTGTCAATGTGCAAGTTATAAATGTGCATGTAGTCCACATGTACATGAGTCTTAGGTAGAGTAAAGGCCAAGGAATATATCCTCCTATATAAATGCCTCATAGTGAGTGTTTTAGTGAGCAATAGTAAGTATAGAGAGTATAGTAGTTAATATAGGTGTGTAGTAGAGAGTGTGTGGTATGGTACAATGTAGTCCTTTCATATTCTTTCATGGAGTGCTCATGTCCTCCATTATGTAGAATTGTACTATTTTCATCACTCTCATTAATGGTATATTTTTGAGTTATTTTTAGATGTTCATATCATTATTTTCCTACATATTATTATGCCATTAGTTTATAGTTATCTTATATCTTGTGGTTGTACTAATTCCCATAAAAAGCTAATAGTTCTATCAGAGCACATGGTATATTAGATAGGAAATAGGGAGAGCCACAAGTGGGACTGAGAGAAATATAGAAATATCATTTATATAATTTTTGAGATTACATTTGGATAGAGTATTTTCACAGGGTTGAAAAAAACTCATGAAGACTAGGACTCAACATAAATTCCACTAGATTGATAAATCAACTAGTGAAGATTCATCATCTCTAGATTTAAGAGTTTCTTCCATTATAGTCCTAATATTTTGTTGCAGGAAAAGAATATTTGAAGTAATTTTGGAAGCTTCCTACATAGATCTAGGAATAATATCTTCCTTGGAATCAATCCAAAACCAAAAGAAACAGATAAAAGAATAGATATTTGGAGGCTTGAAGAAAAGGTTCCATTACTAGAGATTGCAGACCTGCAGAGTGCAGAAGAAAAGGCCATAGTAGCCTTACTATTGATTCAAGAGACTCCTAAGAAGAGTTCAAAAAAATATTAGAGATTAGTGATCTCCATTAAAGTTTTTAGATAACATATTGAAGAAATCAACCTAAATAAGCTATAGATACCCATAGAAGGTCTAGTTACAAAACTCCTAGTTTTGGAATATTAGAGGTTGGTGATTGTAGACACCTAAAACATGTCATATTTAGGATAATACTCATATGGGCACATCTGCAAACCATATGACTAATCTTGTACCTTTACAAGAGCTAGAAGTGCTCTTAACCACTCAAAAGGGGTAGTTCTAGCCTGTTTAGGCTTAGCCGTTATTGACCAGAGTAGTTGTCAATATTGGCAACTCAAGTTGAGAGTAGCCACAACTAGCCACTGCTAATGACAACAACTAGCACTAAAACATAGACTGCCATCAAGGAGAGCCCAAATCATAGGTGGAGATAGTATTTTGCATGGTTTGTGAAGGTATTTTGGTGAGGAACTCCCAGTGTTCCTCCTGACTATCCCTTCAATGCTAGTTTATGACTGAACCTTCTTCTTTGATGGTCAGTTCACATGCAGATCTAGATCTGGATCTAAAACTAGGAAGGCTACATATGTAGACTTCTAGGAAGAAAAAGGAAGAGGTAAAATTTTTGAATTGTGTGCAGCGAAGCCCTATCAAAATGGATGGCCAATATATGCCCCTTTGAGGAGCATTGGAGCATCGTTCGTTTGAGCCACATCCATGCATTAGTATTTAGATCCATAATTTTATATCACCCATAAGTGTATAAGACACACCCGATGACCCTTGAACAACAATTTGAGCAAAGAGATCGATGGTCATAACCTATAAGACCTGAGGTAATCTTTAAGTTAGAGGTCGCTATCTTTGAGAGTGGCCCACAGTCATAACCAGGTTTTAAAATTATTGATTCCTTTGTTCTAAGTAATAGATATTTATTTATCATTATTTCATTTACATGGCTTTAGCATAGATCTGAATATTTCATTGCATTTAGATTAATATTTCTGATTTTCATATGCCTATTGCTTAGATATGCTATATTTCAATGCACATTATGCTTATTTATCTAGATTATCATATTTTCTAACAAAAAGACCTCATTTGGGGAGGCTGCTTATTCTACTTATTATGCTTTGTTGTTTCCATGCACACACATGTTCACAGGATCAGTTCCAGGCATCTAGAGCATGAGATCCCTCCAGGATGAAATTAGGAGAAGGAGGCATCTATAAGCCTGCAGATAGTTTGGTGTGTGATATCAGGAGGCCTGCAAAGATGCATCATCCTATTTACGAGGGGATTTATCCACCATGTGTCCTGCTTGTAACTAATTGTATCAAAAATTGGGTATCCCTCAAAGGGATGAATATGTAACCAGATTCATTATTGAGATTAATAAAAATAGGATATTTTTTTATTATTTTTATTTATGAGTTACGCATATTAATATATGTATTTTTCCATTTGATATAATAATTATTTCATTACAAGTGAGGCTATGGTGTGCACTCCCTGGGGTTACACAATGATATCCATAAAAGCCTACGAGATTGCAAAAGTAAAGAAGGACCAACAAAGGTCCTATTCCAGATTCCAACAACAATAGTTATAGGATATCCGATAAGATCTCATTATCGACACTTCCTTAGTAGAAGGTTGAAGGAAAGGTCTCATTTGGAAGACCAGAGAAGCTATGACATTGAAGACTTTGGTGAGGTCTCAAGGAGAAACAAGGAGAATGCTTGGAGAGCCTTATTTCAAAATTTGAATAAGACCTTTAAATAAGTTCCTAGGAGAACTCATTGGAGAAATTTACCACCAAAGGAAAAACTTGGGACAATTGTCGCCATCTGACAACAAGACCAAGGGAAAATGATTTGGTAAGGAGCTTACCAAATTTTGGAGGATATTGGTGAAGAACTCAAGACTTTCAAAATATTGAGAAGAAGTCCTATATTGAAGTTATAATTTGACAAGGAGGTTGAAGGAGAAAGGAGCATAACATTACTACCAAACCTGAAAGGTTTGAATATTACCTTTGAAGGCTAGAAGGCTCATCCAGAGATAGGGGTTTGCTAAATCTACAAAAAAACACTAAAATATTATTGAATAAATACTCAACTACGATTTTAGGAATTCCCTATCAAATATTGAGTTTTATGAATAATAATTTAGTGCAAAAATTGACTGTGAAAGGACAATAATTAGGACAACATTACTAAGCTACAAAACTTCAGAAGTTACAGAGACCATCCTAAAGGTTAATCAAAGTCACCTACTACAGTTGAAGGGAAACAAGTTAGAGGGTTTTTGGAGCTACAAAAAAGGTGATTTAAAGTGTTTTTCAGGACAACCAAGAATAGCTACAAGTTCATATAGTTAAGGGTAGCAATTTGGTGAATCAAATCACCAAGACATCCACCATCTTTAGATATATTAAAGGTAAGCAACTTGGGTGCAAAAGGTTCATTAGTTAAACTTTAGTTTTTTTAGTTTACTAAAGTGCACCATATCAGTTTAGAAGTTGTAAGAAGTGGATTCATTTTAAAGTCTTCAAGAGAGTGTGAAATGGAGTTTCTTTTAAGGTTATTACCTGCACATTAAAATAGGAGTTATATTTCCTATTTTTTAGTTACAACAAAGAAGACTACATTAAACTGCAAAGATTAATAGTGCATGATTTAAGGAGTGATAAAGTGAGATTGTTGCACTATTCTGACTATTCTTGAGTAGATTAAAATTGGATTTATTATCTATACTTTATATTATTTACCCTTTAAGTTTCTTAATATGCATTAAGAGTTTATCAAAGGAGAATTTAGTGCACAAAATAGGGTAAGAGTTCAGTGTCTAGAGACACCATTAAGCTCACTAAACCGGTAGAATTTTATGGTAAGGTGAAGCCACCAAAAGAGCAATAGTACCTCCATAGATTGGAGAAGAAAATTTTCTCATCATAAAAGTAAGAAGAGCATTACAAAGAGACCATAGAAGTCTCAAAATTTGATGCATTTCTAGGGTACTTATCTACATCATTGCACCCTATTCTATGTAGCAATAAAGTACATGAACTAGAGTGTCTAAGGACACTATTACAATGAGTCTGTTTATAGTCTACAATGGGTTGCACCATCAGGGAAAATATGCACTATAAAGGAGACTGCATTTCCCATGCTTTTACCATCATAGTGGGTAGTTTACATAGTCCAACAAAGGAGCTTTGACAACAAAGAATAGAGATATTCTAGGGCTATATACCCTTCCATAGGAATTATCCAAAGAAACCTATCATAGTTTCAACCTAGTTGACTCAAAATATACAAAAGTGCACAATAATAAACCTACATTGGTTCAAATCGACTACGTAAGACAACAAAGTTATAATGAGTGACAACAAGAAAAAAGGACAACACTAAGGTTACCTTGCATATGTGGAAAATTGAAGTGCAAGGAGGAATATTACCATTGGAATTTACCCAATCCTACGTAGGAAAAACTTGGAAGAAGAAGTGATCATCCAACACAACAAGCACCATTGTCATCGAGGAAGAGCCATCACCATAGGAAAACACCTTAAACTAGAAATAAGTTGGATGCACGCTGGAAAAGTCTAGACACAACTTACAAAGGTATTAAAATAATATATGAAGTGTTTGATAGTGTGAGTGCATGCAAAGGAGCACTTCCACTTGTTCTAATGATCTTGGAAGAAGAAGTAAGTGATCATCCAACACAACATGCACCATTGCCACCGAGGAAGAGCCATCACCATAGGAAAACACCTTACACTAGAAACAAGTTGGATGCACGCTGGAAAATCCTAGACACAACTTGCAAAGGCATTAAAATAATAGATGAAGTGTTTGATAGTGTGAGTACATGCAAATGAGAACTTCCACTTTTTCTAATGATATTAGACATCTTATACCACTTGACATAGAAGAAGGTAAAGATAGCAATGTTTACTAACACTTGCAAGAGTCTTCAATGAGCTCTCAAAGGAGTAACACTTATCATCATTGCCTCAATGCTCAAGAAGAGAGTATCTTCAACTCTTGTCCAACATTCAGATTGATCACTGCATGGAGTAATGGCTTATAGATCCATTGATAGTGTTACCAGAGCAAAGGATATAAGGTGTTGAGAAACATTAAGTGCCACTTGGAACCTACTCCAATATCATGAGCTTATTAATAGCCATCACAAGAAGACTACATAGGGAGGAAAATGCACATTGTGAAGTAAAAACACTAAACAAAGTGAAGCATCATAGTAAAGGTCAAAGTGCAATAAGATTGTCATTAGCATTGTTTGAGGAGTGAGGACCAACGATGAAATAGAGAATTAAATTCTTAGGAAGAAACCAATGTTATTTGAGGATTGGAAACCAACAACAAAATAGAGCATTGATTACTCAAGTTGAGAAGGGAAGACCATCATCATTCTAGAGGAGAATACCAACATCAATTTAGAAGCTCACTCATCATACGTTGAAGGGAGTTAAAAGTGTATATCATATAATTTTCCTCCAATAAGGAGTTATAAGGTGTTAAGTATAAGGTTTATTATTACTTCATTAAAACAACAACCTTAAGAAGCAAGGAAGCAATTTTAGAAGATATTATAAAATTTCTTATATTTAAAAATTAATATATTTGCAAATAACCAAGTAGGAGATACAATATTGTCTTGGTAAATTATAATATTAATTTGCATATACTATTATTATTTTCTAACATTCCAAATTAGTGAGTTATAAGGTAAGCTACATCAAACATAGATTATTGGAATTTAGAAATATTAATCTATTGAATATCAAGGGATATAAAAGAGAGTTCATTATTTACTTAAAGGAGTTGGAATTATTTACTTACACTTGTATCATATTCATCCTAAAGGGATAAAATAATTCAACCGTAGAGAACTTCAAATTATAAGTGCATAGTTCATTAGGAGAGATAAGGTGAAATATGAGTTGATTATTGTTATCTACAAAACAATACAAAATCAAACCAAAAGGTGAACTATTACTTACTAAGAACTTTATTAAGCTTATATATTATTTAAAACCACTAGGGAGACACAAGGAATCCTACAAAACTAAATTAATGAGACATAAGGATTCTACAAAACCTAAGTCTATAAAGGTTTTATCAAATTGGTTCACATACTCTAAACTAGGGAGACATAAGGAGTCCTACAAAACTAAATTAGGGAGCTATAAGAATGTCTACTCCAAGGAACACATTAAATAATGCAATTAAAAAAGGAGTAAGGAAAATACCAATATGGCTTAAGAGCATGGTTGATGATTCAGAAAATTCAATGGATAATAAGGAAGATACAAATGGCAGAGAAGAATCAAAAGAATTTAAAGGGATTTCTAGAAACTCACAAACTAATAGTTTGGTGAAAGTAGATTCTTTAGGAATATCTTCTAGTGAGATAGTAAAGGGAATCAATGATAACTATACTAATGAAGATATAGAAGATCATATTCAAAAAGTAGAAAATTACATTGATAAAAAAATCTCATACAGATCTATGAAAAAAGCATAGATAGAATGCCATCAATTATACACACATGGTTTAACTATTTTATCAAGGAAATAGATAAACATGATATTTCTAAAATAGATAACAAATACATTGATACATCTTTATTATGCACCTATTGTGGCAAATGTGGTCATGAGAAGGTTAACTGTTGAAGTTTTCATTCATGTAAATATTATGGAATAAAATATCATCCACCATATTGTTGTTACAAAAAAGATAAGTACTATAAAAGACTTGAGGAGAAAATAATATCCAAATTAGACTGTTTCTTCCAAGTTCTTATTTCAGGAACATCCACTAAAAATGAGATCAATCTTGAATTCTTTGAAGATCAAGAAAATAGGTCATACATGAAACCACCAAACAAAAGAGGAAGCAGCTCTGATCCACTTGTGACTTGCCATATTATGAGATCATTAGTTCATCAAAGATACCAAGAAGACTACAAGAACAAAGACTCATATTAAAAAACAACACAAGGAAGTAGAATGAGAATAACAAGAAGAAACAACATAAGGATAGAAGTGGAAGAAGAAGAACCTGAATGAGATAAAGACACTCATCAAAATTCAGACAAAGAAGACAATGAAGGAGGTTGGAGAGAAGAGCTCAATTTCTAGGACCAAGATAAAGATCCATATTGAAAGTCTTGAATACCCAAATAATGTAATACAGGGGGGTGTTAGTGTATATTACATCATTTCTATCATGTAAATGTGCCACCTTTGGTACATAACTAGAGCAGGAGTTTACTTTAGAATAAAGTTAGTTACTTAAAGTATTGTAATAAATGCACAAGTGTCAATGTGCAAGTTGTAAATGCACATATAGTCCACATGTACATGAGTCTTAGGTAGAGTAAGGGCCAAGGAATCTATCCTCTTATATAAAGGCCTCGTAGTGAGTGTTTTAGTGAGCAGTAGTAAATATAGAGAGTATAGTAGTTATTATAGGTGTGTGGTATGGTACAATGTGGTGCTTTCATATTATTTTATGAAGTGTTCATGTTGTCCATTATGTAGCATTGTACTATTTTTATCACTCTCATTAATGATATATTTTTGAGTTATTTATAGATGTTCATATCATTATTTTCCTACATATTATTGTACCATTATTTTATAGTTATCTTAAATTAGTTATCTTACATCTTGTAGCTATACTACCTCTCATCAAAAGCTAACACACAATGCATCATTAAAAACTCGAAGGGTGAATGTGGATGTTGCAATGTGGGAAGGTGGAAGATTGATATGTGCGAGGGTGGTTGAGGTGATAATGTTGATTTTTGAGCTAGTGTTGATCAAGACTTGTTTGTAGGGTATTTTGTTCACACTAGCTATGATGTGCAAGGGAGGATCGGGTATCTCAATAGGGATTATCTTGATCTCGTGATCATGAAAAGTTATTGCAGGCTCACTACAATTTTGAACTTGCCCCACAAAATTAGAGAAGGTGTTAGGGTCCTATGAAGGCAAGTCAATTGATTTTAGGATCTCCATAAAGGCTTCTTGATGTGGTGTTGATATTTAGATTAGCTCATAGATGAAGAGGCTTGCTGATGCAAATTTTAGATTTTGAGTAAGTTTACTTCTTAAAGTTAGAACTGACTATCCTGTGACTTCTTAAAGTGGTCTTGACCTAGGATGATTGTAGTACAAGGGTCATATCGACCTGAGACAACTATGATTGTGTACCTACAAATCATAAAGACATGCAAAAATTAGTCATTTTGATTCATCAAAACAACAAATGATGAAAAAGGGGGACCCACAAGGGGTCCCACCATGATAACCATTTGAAATCATGAAAGCATGCACTATAAATAGAAACAAGAAGAAAGCACTAAAATACGATGTGAAAGAGATCAAATGACAATAAATCCAGCTATAGTTAAATTGTATTGATTATCTTAAAAGGTTTTACAATGAATGCCTCTTAGGAATTTTATCGATGATACGATATTGTAGTAAGGATCAAGATATCCTTTTTCATAAAATATGAGTTTTTCTTTGGTGTAATATGAAAGTGTTCTTATGCCCACAACAATTCTTGGAGAGTGGGTTTTCAGCAACTATTGCATGAGGGTTGAATATGAGTCTTCTACGTTGTTTGATCCTATAACTTGAATGAAAAGAAACAAACACAAGATCAGTAGCACCTATGGGGCCCACTCGGATTGGACCCATATTGAACATAAGATAAAACAAAATGAAAATATTTGAAAATGGGTTGCATGTGATAAAAATAAATATCTATGTTAATGCAGCAAATGATATGCGTAAACAAAATGATCTAATGCTAAAAGGAACATGCAACATGCAAATCTAAGCTAAGATGCACAAAAGTATAAAAATCAATCACCTAACTAGGGCTATCTTGGGGTGAGATGATTGAATTAATCACCTAATCAAGGCCATTTCAGGGTGATATTGTCACTATCTACATACCATCTCAGGGGGAGACAGTCATTGTCGTAGACCTGCAACTTTTGTGAAACTAGTTCGGATGGCATTGGGGTGATCCAAGGGTGGTTTTATCAATTAATTTTGCATAGGTGAGAATATGAGCTTGCTGATTCGAATGATCTAAATAAATGGATTTAATCATGTGATGAGATGGAATGTGGCTTCAAATCTCATGCAACAATATGATAGCATAACGGTAGCAAGGAATATTGGAGAGCAAATTTGGTAGCACTTCATGGAGGTAAGCGTTCGAAATTGGATTTTTTTTAGAGGGGCAAAAACCTCCATTTTATAGCCCTCTTAACATGTATCTAGAGAGGGACAAGTGGAAGGCATGGGATGCATGGATGCCTATTTGTAGTAGACTATAGGTGTGACATCCTGCAGATCACCTGAAACTGATGAAAAATCTACCGCCATGCTAACATGTGGCTTACTACACCCATTATTTTTTTATTTTTTCTGTGTGCATGGCTATCTAGGGTCAAGATGATCATGAATTTGAGGTTGTCTTGGGTTGAGATGGTCATGACTTGGGGGCCATATTTTTATGATATGGTCATGCTTCCCATGGGGAAAAAGTACCTTTTGCTAGGAAAAGATACCAAATGGCCCTGAGGCTACCCTAGGTGGGTTAGATGTGTTAGAAGGAGGTCTTTTGGAGAGTCTCCTTGTGATTACATATTTTAGGTGTCTAAAATTATTACAACGTTACAATATCATGTTAGTAGGTATATTTAGCCTTTTTAACAAGTTTTTTTATCTTTAGCCACTATTATCTTTCATTTTTATGCTTAAAATCCATTTCCTTCTACAAAATATCTCTCTCTTGAGAAAGTTAAGACTCCTTACTGCTGAGCCTATCTGAAAGGATTTTTATCTATTCTTCATTTTCCCTAAAGAGAGATTTTTATTTTTTTCTTTAGGTTCTTAGAACATTTATTTGATTTTGGACTACCTTGACCTCTTATTGTGAGTCTCTTAGAAATTTTTTAACTTGTTCTAGCCTCCTTTCTACTTTTGCCAGTCTTTGGCTCAACAAATTATAATTCATGCATTACTATTTTATCAGTCTCTCGTGTGAGAGGAAAAACATATTGAGCTAGTGCATCTTTTAAACCAATCCCAACTATTACCACTTGCAAATCTTGGTCTATCATCTCCTTTTCTAGTTTTGATACAAGCAGATCCCATTTTTGTAAACAATAACACTTTTTGTAGGGAGAAAATGGCTAATTATCTAAGTTGTGGCTAGTTGTTGTTCAATATTGGCCTGCATCTATTGATTATGTTGGATCATTTTCTACTAAATCATCTATAAATTTTCCCATGAACTTAAACATGGTAAGGCTTCTTGTTCTTGTTCTTTTTGCCTTAGGAATGACAAGATTATTGGTAATGAATTAAATAATGGTAGTGTTTCAATAGGGGGAGATGGAGAGGTGGGGGTTGTAGCTAGTGTATTAAAATATAAGAGTGCATTATTTTCATTACCTCTTGGTTAGGGAAAGTTGTTGGGTTAGTAGGGGATGGGATAGTTTGGGTGGAAGGGAGATTGTGAAATTCAATTGCTACTTTCCTATCTATAGGAGATGATGATAGACTTGGGATGGAACCTTTTATGGTAGCTAGCTCTATCCCAACCACATCCCTTTTTGTGTTTTTTATTTACCAAGGTTGGCTACTGATTTCACCCTTTGTTTTTCTTTTTCATGTATTTCCCAACATGGCATTTCCTACCAGGAGGTTTGTTATACTAGTGGTGATGATGTTACAATATTAAAAGGATTGGAAGTAGGTAAGCCTTCTTTTGAAACCTTAGATGGTGATTCTTGAATTCTTTCTTATGTTTCTTTGGATACTTTTATGTTGTGAAGTATGTCAACACTTACTTTCCTCTCACTCCACTACTTTGATCTTGAGCTTTCTGCATCTAGGTGTTCCTCATTGTAAAGTTTGTTGAATATCCTATCTTTAAGCATCGAGTCAAGATCTTATTTCTCCTTTCTTAATTATTGTCTCATTATCTACCATGCTTCAATTTTGATCATCTTCTAGTGCATTCCCCTTAGACAATCTTTGTTCTTCTTGCTTACTTTTATTTTATGGGTTGACTATGCCTGTTACCTTATAAAAAACTCATACAAAATGAGACTTGGTGGGTGCTTAATGAGCATACAAGGGGGATATGTCACTATTTCATTTAATGGATTATTTAGGATATCAATATTAGGCCTTTGTTCATGGATGAACTTTGGTCCTTCAATGTCCTTCGAATATGAGTTAAAATTATTTTTAGGATGATAACTTCATCTATCCTTTATCTATTTGAGCCCTAGCTCTTTTAGCTTTATTTTTTATTTTAAAATTCCACTTTATTTCTATGTAGCATCATTCCTCTCAAGTTAATTTATAACTTGTAATATGATGCTTTTGCCTTCCTTCTTCCATATTTATAATATAGTAGGTCCAATAGCCTTAACAATTCTAGGGAAAAAATTGGTCTACAATGTACTTAGGAAGCAAATATAGGGGGAAGATAAAACCATGATTTATGATAATGGTCCCCTCAACAAAATACCAATACCTATAAAATGTTCCTTCCACAAAGGATTAGTAATCTGGTGAGATGCACTCTAGTTGGGAGTTTCTTAATAATGCAATAGTTAGAGTAGAAAAATATTTTCTAAAATAATAATAAGAAGATATTTTCATCAAGCCCTCTATCCAGGAATAAATTGGTACCTCTTTTCCTTTTTGGTTTATCCACTTTAGATAAAAACCCAAGAAATATTCTAGGTTTTGAAATATAATTAGATATGCTAGGAATGAATAATACTTGAATATTTAAAAAATCATAGAATGGTTCGAACCTTCTCTTATCTTGTCAAAAATTAGTTTGATAAAGTCTACTTATTTAAAAGCTTTGGAATAGAATTCAACCTAGAGCATTTATTTCCTCTTTATTCAAAATGTTGAGCTCTTACTTAAGTTGGGAGAGATGATCCCTTAAATAAGGATAGAGAGCTCACTTCTTCATCATCAAGTAGGTAGTTCTAACTCTCTATTTTAAAAAGGGGTTTCTATTTTACCTTTAAAATAGAGGGGGTTCATCTATATCTAGTTTGAGGTGGGTATCATATCATGGAACTGGTAAAAATGTCATTCAACTTGTAGGTTCAGGGACTACGGTGTAGATGAATTCTTCTCTAATCCAATATCACCTATTTATCCAATGAGAGGAGACAGGGGATTCCCTATTTGAAATGAAAAAATTATTCACTATTTTCCACTAAAAGGAAACATGAATCCAACTATTATCACTATGTAATGCACCTCTTCTCCTTATGCCAATATTCCCTTCAAATCCTTAATGCAAAACTGAACTAAGATAAAAAATTTAATGCCAAGGATAATACAATTGTAATTTGTAATATATTAATGAAAAAACAATTCATTTTAATAACAAAAGCATACATGCATGAAACATAAGAACAATAATTGCAAGAATTTGGAATGAGAAATGTTACTATTGCAAGCCTATTTGAGGGGGAAACCTCACAAAATATGGAAATTATTCTCCTTCCTATGAGAGTTACATCCTTCTCATTTTAAAACATGTATAAGAATATTTTCTAACATCTTATGACAATATTCTATGACATATTGCTATGATAGTATTCTATGATAATATTCTTGACTTACCTAATTTATGACAATTACATTCATAATACCAATGATTACATTCATAATATTGATAGTTACATTCATAATTCTATGACAATAAAGTGTTCTATGACTACACATGCTTCTAAATTAACATCTGGCCTATTTCTAACTATATTCATGGTCCATATTATTACAATAAATTATACCCCAATGTATTATAAGTGTTGGGTATGTAACATGCCACCCACCTTAAATAAGATTTATCCTTAAATTTGAAAGGTGGGAAACTATTGCTAAAATCCTTGCAATGGATTCCATGTGGCATATTTTGGTGGTAACCCTTGCCACTGCACCAACACCTCAGTGATATATTATGAGTGAAGATGTCAGGTTCAACGATCCAAAATAATTATAGGCTATAAAATAATGGATCCCTCTTCATCCAATTCCATAAGGATAATCTATACTTGAGTATGTGTTCTTACCACCTTCTTCAAGCAAGATACATGGAATATTAGGTGATTCTTGGATGTAGTTGGTAGTTCCAACTTGTATGTGTAGAGGGAAAAAACACCCACCACGTATTATTCTCAATGGAACTGTTAGAATTCAAGGTGATCGTAGGGCTATTGTGGTTCTCTACACTTGAGGGCTTGGGGGGATCAAAAGGTTCATTAGGAATAATTTAAGAAATTGATCCAAGTTTGAGATGGAAGGTTTAATGTTTTTATTGAGAAAAGCACCTAATTTTGGTCTTGATTAAGATCTAAACTAGAAATAATTAAAGAACAACAATGTAGGGCAAACAATAATGCAAGCAAACAAGGAGCTATTCCTAGAATGATTCTTTATTTCAATGAAGACTAAACCTAATTTGCAAGAAAGTAAATATTTTATTTTTAGGAAAGAGTCCAAGAGAATGCACAAACAAAGCTAGCCTAGATGCAAACTATATGCTTTTCTTCTTTTGATGCCTAGATCTAAAACCAAAATGTAATCTTCTAATCTATCAAATTTGTGTTATTTTTTTCAACTATAGAAATAAAAATTATCATAGACACTCAACAAACAACCTAAAATATCTAACAAAGCACTTACTTGACCCAGTGGTTGATCCTAGCTGAATTCATGCCCTGTAAATCTTGATCATGAATTCGGTCAAACCTGCAAAACAACTTCAAAACCTTAGAAAATTTGATCAATATTTGGGGGCCTTCTTAGGCCACTAAGTGATTGATCTTGGAGGTATAGCAGTCAACCCCATTGGTCCTTTTAGCTGATCATTTAAAAATAAAAAATATTGTTGATTTTTGGGAAGAAAAAAACAAGATATAGTAGTATGAAACAATGAAAATGAAGCATAAACAAGGTGGATGCAAATGAAAACAAGTATGTAAATGAGGACCTAGGGTTTTGAGAGTAAAATTTCCCCCAAGCTATAATGACTGAATTTGCACCCCATAATTAGTGGTCACAAATTCAAAAACAAAGGAGAAGATGGAAAAACCAATGGTTTTATTGAATTTGCACCCTGTAAGGGTGGGAATGAATTCACATAAAACTGCTCAAAAGCTAATTTTAGAATGCAAAATACAATTTAACACTAAGAATTAATGATCTAAGAGCTAATAAATCCATAGAGAAAACCTAATAAGCCTGTAGAAGGAGCAATATTAGAGGCAATGACCAAAGTGGAAGATCTTTCCTCCTTAGAAGACAAATGATGTCCTCAATCTATCATGAAATCTTCTCCACTTGCTTATCCTCAATAAAAAATCATATAAAACACACCAAAAGCATAGTAGCAGAGCATTCTAAAAGCATTAAATCTTAAGAGCATACGTATGATGATCCCAAAATATCTTACTAGCTACCTTATTGTGAGAAAAAGAGAATCCAATCCTTCTATATATAGGAGGTTTGGAGGGGTTTAGGTGGGAAAACAAAAATGAAACTTGGTTAAGAGCTGATGCCACAAAGGTTAGCCAAAAACTTGGGCTTTTCAAGGAAAAATCCTAAAATTGCTGAATTCATGCCCCGTCCTAGACAATCGCAAATTGAACAAAGCTAAGAGAAAAAGCTAAAAACAAATGGGAAAAAGAAGCTCAAACTTGCACCTAGCAACTTTGAATGCTTTCTTGGGGATTTTAAGAAAAATGACCTATTTTGATGGGTCAATTTTTCATGTCTACATTTTTCCCCCACTTTGATGTATTTATGGTCTAATAAATGTGTCAAAGAAATATGTAGATGCTATGAGAAAAAAATAATTAAAACAAAAAGGGATAGTAGGTTTAGATGGAGGGATGGTCCAAAAATAGTGTTTTCATATACTTTAAAATTATGCATGCTTAATAGGGCATTAATTACATTAATGTACCTAAGGCTAGGGTGTTGGAAATATTAGGTATGTTGGTTGTCATTGATGTCAAAAGTGAAATGGTTGAGATTTATCTTCAAGGTAGAAATATTGATGTCAAAAGGTATGATAGTCGTCAAGGGAAAAACATTCTCCATGGTTGAGTTTGCAAGAAAAAGAACAAGGTTTAAAGTTAATTTTATTTCTATTGCTTGAAAAAGAATTATAAGATCACCAAGGGCCAAAGGTTTAAGTTTTATAATATTTAAATCTAAAAATATTTAAATATTCCAAAAGAAAGAGAGGTTTGAGTGCCAAATCATGGAAGTTGTTTTAAAAGGAATAAAAACAATATCAAATTTTGAGCATCGATGTCATGGAAAAAGGAGGACAAAATTCATATAAATAAAGTTTCAAAACCTTTGTAAAGTGAATTTGTGGAATGAATTTTCAAAATTCACTTGTGCTTGGAAAGAACGAATCAAAGAAGAAGAGGAGAACGATTTTTGGCAAAAGGAACAACAAGGATAAAGATGAAAGGTGGCACTATTTATTTCCAACTGGCAGGCTAGCATAGCTGGTCGCTAGGGAAGCACTAAGGCACTATAAGAGAGGTGATCGTTGGTTCAAATAACGTGGAAGACCATTTTTATGGTAGAGATAGCATTTTAATTTATGGCATGAGAAGAGGGTTAAAATCGTGTTTGTGTATCACTGTTGCTACTGATAGGGGCAGCCCAGATAAACATCTACCAAGTGCTAAGTCACCATGGAGAAGGAGGTTGCACGTTCAATTCCAGTGAGTGCTTTTTGCAAGGTAGTGAAGGGGTAAATGGTGAGCTCATGAAAGGTATGAATTTTTGATTAAAAATTAAGTGGTTATGGTGTTTCATTCGGTGTGCATGATTGAAGATTTCTGAAGGAAAAATATTTTAATTTGATATTTTAGTTAGAGGGAACCATAAAGTGTAACAAAGGATATTTTATATTGTAATTTGAAATTAAATTTAGAAGGAGTAATAAGGTGTTAAAAAAGTATTTCATATTGTAAAGTTAGAAATAAATTTGAATGTTGTGATATTGTATTTTTAGGAGTAATAAGGTGTTAAAAGAGTATTTGATATTGTAAAGTTAGCATGAAATAAATTTGAAGGTTGTGATATTGTATTTTTAGGAGTAATAAGGTGTTAAAAGAGTATTTGATATTGTAAAGTTAGCATGAAATAAATTTGAAGGTTGTGATATTGTATTTTTAGATAGAAGTAATAAGGTGTATTTGTGAGCATTGATTTTTATATTATTAAAAATAAATTTGAGGGCTTTTACAAGTATTATTTTTAGGTATCTTTGGACACATATTTTTGAGAGAATTTCTAATGAGGATGACTTGAAAAAGGATTTTTTGACTGACCTATTTTGAAATAGGCACAAGAAAGGGAATTTATTTTTGAGACGGGATTTGACAACACATATTTATCAAAGCAAGTTAAGAGGTATGGTGATATTATTCCTTCCTTAAGGTGTTTTGTTGAGCAAATATTTATGAATAATAAGGTGGAGAAATAAGGATTATGTATGTGCATTGTTGGAAATACATGAGCTAGGGTTTGAGAACAATTGTGCTTAATTATTGAAGGAATTGTAAATACATGCGCTAGAGTTTGAGAGCAAGTTTGTACATGAGCTTTGATTTGTATTGGGATAAATTTGCAAAGGTTATAGGGCAGATCTGTGAAGTAAATTGTGCATTGGTTTTGAGTTATTTTTGGAAAGAGCATATTGTGAAATTATCTTGCATATCATTCTTTATATGTTCTTGAAGAAAAGGAATTCTAGGTAGAATATGTCTAAAATACTTTGATTAAAGAAAGCAATTTGAGCATGTGATATGAGCAATTTTTGAGCATGAATTAGAGCAGATTTGAGTAGGTTTGTTGAGCATATTTGAGTAGGTTTTATGAGCAAATTTGAGCAGGTTTGATGAGCATATTTGAGAAGGTTTGATGAGCATATTTGAGCAGATTTGATGAGCAGATTTGAGAAAATTTAAGCAAAGTTGAGAGCAGGGTTTGGAGCAGATTTGAGCAATCCTTGAGTGAAGGCTTGAAGCATATTTGAGCAGAGTTGAGAGCAAAATTTGGAGCTAAAAGTGTTGAGGGGATTGAGGTCTCCTGTGGATAGAGGTCCATGAACTTGAGCATAGGGGATTGGTGTCTCCTTTGGACAAATGTCCATAAATATTGTAATAGGGAATTGGTTCCCAAGAGATTTATTGAGAAAATTTAGAAGAAATATTTTCTCTATGGACATAACCCAAATTGGGTGAACCACATTAAATTTATGTCTCTCATGTGTGTGATGATTTGTGCATTACTTTATTACTGCTATTGATGATATTGGTTAATACTACTTTGTAAGGTTATTGCAAATTGATAACATTGGATAATACTGAATTGGAAAGAAAAGTAAAAGTTTATCTTATATTATTCACCCCCCCTCTCAGTATAAGCTTGTTTTCTTCAATTGGTATCAAAGTAGGTTCCTTCATGAAAGCCTAATAGCTTGAAGAAAGATCTTATAGGAACACACATGGCCATTGAAATGAAATAAGATGCTTCTATAGTTGAAATCAAAGAAAACAAAGAAGAAGCCATGGTTGACATGAAAGAGGAACTTACTGATGCTCTTGGAAAATAGAAAAGAGTTAGAGAGGAGAAGTCAAGATTGAAGGCTCAAATTCAAGAGGATGAGGAAACAAAGACAAAGATTCTACAAGATCTCATGGAGTTAAAAGTGAAGGTTGAAGAGGCAAAAAGAAATGAATAAGTTATGATTGAGAATTTAAAAACAAAATAATTGGAATGTGATAGATTGGAACTTGAAGTTATATCTCTTAGAAATAAATAAATAAAATAAGAGCCCATGCCCTATGTTGATGTGGTGAAAGGTAAAAGCATCAAGGTAGAAGAAAACAATGAATCATCTTGGACACAAGGCAATCGTAGAAAAGGTATGCGACCACATAATTCAAGGCAATCAAATAAGTTTTAATACTTCTTTCATGGTTATTGTTTCTCATGTAACAAATATGGTCATAAAGCTATTCATTGCATGGTTGATATGAAAAATGATAGAAATTTCAATTCATTTGCACCTCTCATGAACAATAGTATCATTTGTTACAAATGCAATAATCTTGGGCATAAATCTAGGTGGTGTAAAATAGTATTTCTTGAATCAAGCAAGAAATAGGAAGGTGAAACAATTTAGAAAGAGATATCTTCAAAAGTATGGAAAAATAAGGAACAAGAAAAATTAAAATATGGAAAAATAAGGAACAAGAAAAATTAAAATACATGTTAGTACAAACAAATATTCATGTGCAAAATGAAGGAAATTAGTGGTATATTGATAGTGGTTGCTCAAGCCATATGATAGGTGATAAAAGTAAATTTCTTTCTCTCAAGAAAATAAATGGAGGAATAGTAAAATTTGGTGATAATGCTTTAGCTAAAATTGTTGGAAAAGGAACTTTGAGTTTGGATAATGGAAGATCTAAAACATAAATTGTGTTATATGTTGAAGGATTGAAACACAATCTACTAAGTGTAATTCAACTATGTGATCAAGGACACACACTTAATTTTCATCCAAAATGATGTGAGATCAAGAAATCCAAAATAGGAAAGCTTATTGCAGATGCTAGTAGAACTACAAATAATATTTATATATTGAGTTAAATCAAAGGAGAATTTTTTTTTTATCAAAATAATATGAGATCTGGTTATGGCATAGAAGCATGGGTCATTTGAAATTTGACAACATAGTTAAAATCAACAACAAATAGGCAATCAGATATTTAACCAAGATAGCAAAACCACCAAACATAATGTGTGCACAATGTCAGCATGGGAAGCAAACAAGATCCAGTTTCAGATCAAAGGAATTTTCTTCATCTAAGCCATTAGAACTAGTTCAAACTGATCTATGTGGTCCTAAAAGAATAAATATTTTACAAGGTGAGACTTACTTCATGCTATTTATTGATGATTTATCTAGAATGACTTGGGTAATTTTTCTAAAAGAGAAATCAGAAGCATTTGAAAAGTTCAAGACATGTAAGGCACTAGTATAAAATTATATAGGCAAGAAAATTAAGTGTCTAATATCACATAGAGGAGGAGAATTCACTTCAGGTGAATTTATAGAATTTTATGAACAACATGGAATCAAGAGATATTATTCAGAAGCAAGGACTCCACAATAGAATGGAGCAGTTGAAAGGAAAAATAGAATTATTGAGGGTATGGACAGAGCTATGTTAAATGAGTCTAAGATTTTAGATGCTATTTGGAAGAGGTAGTTCATACAGTTGTTCATATCATCAATAGAGCTTAAGTAAGGGTAAACCATCACAAATAACCATATGAGATCTAGACAGGAAAATCAGCTACTGTGAAATATCTCATATTTTTTTGGAAGCAAATGCTACATTAGAAGAGAAGAGAAAAATTTGGGCAAGTTTGATTCTAGATGTGATGAAGGTATCTTACTTGGATATTCCATACAAAGTAAAGTCTACAAATGCTATAATAAAATATCACATACAATTGTAGAAAGTGCAAATGTAAGAGTTTATGAAGAGATAGAGCCAAGAGAATCAGCTCAATAAATTATATATCAAGGAGAGATTTGCAGAGAAGAAGAAGGAGAAGAAACAAAATAAGAAGGGACATCGAGAATACCAAAAACACATTTTCAGATATGTGCAAAAGAATCATCCGAGAAAATTAATTATTGGAAATCCAGATGAGAGACAAAAAAGGAGGAGGATAATAGGAACAAATGAACATGTAAATATTTATCTACTATCTAAAATTGAGCCCAAGGTTTTCAATGAAGCAAGAGAAGTAAATATTGGGTCAAGGAAATGGATGAATAATTAGACCAAATAAGAGTGAGACTTGGGAACTTGTCCCACATCCAAAAGAAAATAATGTTATTGGCACCAAATAGATCTACAAAAATAAGCTAAATGAAGATGGCCAGGTTGTCAGAAACAAAGCAAGATTGGTATGCAAAGGATATGCACAATTTTAAGGGATTGATTTTGAAGAGACATTTGCTCCTGTTGCACGTCATGAGGCCATAATAAAGTTTTTGGTACTCTCAAGTTTTAAAAATTTCAAGGTATATTAGATGGATGTAAAGTAAACTTTTCTAAATGGTCATTTAGAGGAAAAATCTATATTGAACAACCATAAGGAAGGTTGGATAAGTATCTTCAAGAATAGGGTTTTAGGAAAGGTATATTCGATAACAATTTATACATAAAAATGATGGAGATTACATGTTGATTGTAGTGGTCAATGTCGATGACATCATTTTTGGAGGCAATGATGATAAAATGTATCAAAAATTTGCAAAATGCATGTAGAATGAGTTTGAGATGTCAATGCTTGGGGAGCTATATTTCTTTCTTGGTTTGCAAATTTCACAATTAGACAAAGGCATATTCCTCTCTCAGACCAAGTATATCAAAGAAATTTGACTGGAGGATTACAAACCTATAAGTACTCCCATGGTTATAGGATGGAATTTGAGTAAATATGATGAATCTTCTGAGGCAAATCAGATATTGTATAGATCCATGATTGGAATTTTACTATATGTCACAACTACAAGACCAGATATAATGTAGGAAGTGGTATTAGTGGCAATATTTAAAGCAACACCAAAGGAAACACATGTACAAGCAATACAGAGAATCCTTAGGTATCTAAAAGGAACTATGGAATTTGGACTATGGTATCCCATGGGAAACAATTTCATTCTCATAGCATATATAGATGTGGATTGGGAAGGCAGTATTGATGATAGAAAATGTACAAGTGGAGGAGCATTATTTATTGAAAATTGTCTAGTCTCTTGGATAAGCAAGAAACAAGCATCAGTATCCTTATCTACAGTAGAAGTAGAGTACATTGTAGCAGTTGCTTATTGTACATAGGTCTTATGGATAAAGTAAACTTTAAAATATTTCAAAGTAGAGCATGATCATCCCATATCCATAATTTTTGATAATACAAGTGCCATAAACATTTCAAAGAATCTAGTAATGCATTCAAGGACCAAGCACATTCCAATAAAACATCATTTTTTGAGAGAGAATGTGACATATCAACAAGTTAAATTGGAGTATGTTGCTACAAAGGAATAGATTGCGGATATATTTACTAAGCCACTTACAAAGGAAAATTTTGAGTATCTTAGAGGAAAGTTGGGAGTAGTCTTACTCCCATCCCAAACTAAATCACCTCAAGGAAAGGAGGTGGTGAGGGGGCTGAGCTAAGAGTCTTATTTTTAGCCCCAAAGGAGCCCTTTGCCATTGATTTCAAAGGGAGAGAGATTTTAATAAGGGAGAGATAATTCAATGAGGGGGAGCATCTTCTCAGGGGGAGCACATATGGAATCCAGTTGCAATAAAAGGAAACTTTTAAAAGGGTTACCATCAATGACAAAGGGGGATATTGTTGGAAATATTAGGTATATTGGTTGTCATTGATGTCAAAATTGAAATGGTTGAGATTTATCTTCAAGGTAGAAATATTGATGTCAAAATATACAATAGTCATCAAGGCAAAAACTGTTACAACACTAAAGCCGACATAGCCGACTATGTGGCTTTAGAAGGAAATAAGTTACATTATCATTTATCTAAGTTAGATTAGATTAATTTGAATCATATTTTCATCTTATTTATCACTTGCCTTTTTGCACTTAATAGCCCATGGTGGCGGAGACTAAGCCCTCCCAAAGTGGCGATTTGTATTTTCATTGCTCTTGAATTGCTATCCAAGTTTACGCATTGCCTACTCGATTTTCAATAACTAAATTCATATTGGTGTTCGTTGTGTAAGTAATACCATAACATTGGTATCATATTATCTGGTGTTCCTCGTGGCCTTTACTTCCTCATTTGCTATAGCCTTCCGCTCATCGTCAATTATTACAACTTAGTCTTCAGTTGTATTCATGCCACACTTGTCTACAAATCGTCACTGCATTCGTGATATCCACACATTTTTTTTAAAACGAACAACTTCCACTCTCTCGATCGGCATATAAAAGAGGATATAATACATCATTTTGGGTGTTTCATCATACACTACTCTAGGTTATTTTAGGATTACTCATAGCATCCGAGAAAGTGGCTTTTGAGCAGTCAGACGAACATAATTTTCATCTCCTTCACAACAACCCATTCGTTCTACTACAGGAGGCTTGGATCATCGTACAATCCATCCAACACAAACTTCTAAAAAAAAAAAAACTGATCGTCCAGCTCCGCCAGAAAACATTTCACATTTTGGTATCGTCGACCAATCAGTGCTCGTCGATAAGAATTAATTTGCCAAACATTAAGGGTTATTACGCTTACCGCGTAGCCGTTGGAAATTCAAATCCAAAACTAGCTGGTGGAAATTCAAAAATAATTACCCGCACCACAGTTGGAGTGGCTTAAAGTGGAACAAAATTTTTGTTTTACTGGCTTATGACTAGAAAGTGGACCAAAGTTCTTGACAGAAGATTATCTAGCTCCAAAAATACCTTCGACGAGTGGCTTAAGTCACCCAAGAGACCCCCAAGAAACAAGGGTACTCAATATAATTCTCCTCTCTGCATAAATAGGTTTGATCTGGAGCATCTGGTTCTCAATAGAATGGCCTCTACCACATCACATACCTCGTCCCATGAGAATATCACCAATGAAGAAACAAGAACTACCAACCTGAATAATCAACATATGTAGGGTTGTGTCCAAAAATTATTGGAAGGTATCACTAATTTATCCATGCTTTTACAACAAATGGTACCATCCCAAAATCTACCAACTTCTTCTCCTCCCGATCATAACCGATGACAACAGAATCTAGAGTATCAAGATAGAGAAGATGAATATCAACAAAGAGCTCCTCCCAATCACTCTTACAGACAAAGATACTTCGAGGATCACCAACAAGATGATGATTACCAACTATCGAGGGGTAATCAAAATCATTTCTAGAGGCAAATAAATAATGATGATCAGTTGTGTAATGAAGTTTATCAAAGGGGCACAAACAAAAACTTTATTCCTCATATGGATATGCCTACCTTTGAGGGAGGTGATCCACATGGATGGTTAGCAAAAATGAATGGTATTCTTGAATTATACCAAATTTCAAAAATCGAAAAGGTCAAGTATGCCGCTTCCAAACTAGGGACAGAGACTTACCAATGTTATGCTTGGAAGAAATGCCAACAAGGAAGACTATGATTGTGGGAAGAATTTGAAGATGTTTTCCTTGAAATATTTGATGATGGACCTTCTACTTTTTATGATGTTCGTTTACTTGCCCTTAAGCAAATAGGATCCATAAATAATTAAATTGCAGAATTCACAAGTATTCTAGCCTATATAGATATGCCAACCAAGGTTGCAATGGCAACTTTCATTCATGGTCTAAAGGATACTATAAAACTAGAGGTAGATTTCCAAAAACCTTACAATTTGGAAGTAGCTATCCAGTATGATCGGATGGCTAAGAAAATAGTACAATCTTGGCGACAGCCTAGACGAGATTCCTATAATCGTCATCAATATTGAAACAACTCCTTTTGAAACAGACCAACCTTCCAAATTTTATTGTTACAAATATTGCAATCATCATCCTAGGGATCAATCTTGTGTACAAAAACAATATTTTCAGATAGAAATTCAAACTTATGAGGATATAGAAGAAGAAATAGAGGATCCTTATCCTTATGAATCTCCTAGGATTGAGGAACAGGAAGAGCATTGTAAAATACTAAACTAGGAGGATACAATGACCATATCTATCTAGTCTCTAATGGGATTAACCTCCCATCATACAATCAAGGTACTAGGATACATTAAGCACAAAAAGATAAATGTATTGATCGACTCAGGAAGCACTCATAACTTCATTGATCTTAAAACTGCCAAAATGTTGAATCTATACATCAACTCTTCTCCTTAAGATAAAATCCAAGTTTCAGTGGCTAATGGGTGTAATACCCAATGTATTGGTAGAACTTCCCCAATCACAATCCAAATGGGAAACTATACTTGGAGGGGTTCGCTTTTCATCATGATCTTGGGAAATTCTGAAGTTAAACTAGGCGTTGAATGGTTGGAAAAACTCGACACTGTTAGTTTCAACTTTAGAAAGTTATTTGTGGAATGGAAAGAAGACGATAAGACTATTCACCTACAAGGAATACAAAACCCACCTTCCAAAATGGTAAGCTCTCATAGCATGGAGAAGATACTTCGAAAATATGGATATGGGTTTATATCCCAAATTAATTGCTTGGCAGCTGACACACAACATACTCCGTCTAATTCAGCAAAGGATCTTCAAGATATCATAGCTAATTATGAAGAGGTTTTTCAAGAACCAAATGGTCTCCCTCCTAAAATATCTCATGACCATGCCATTCACCTTATTCCTATAAGTATTCCTCCTAATAGTCATCCCTACCAGTATCCAGCTCCTCAAAAAACAAAAATTGAAAAAATTATGCAATATTTGATCGAACATGGAGTAATCCGGCATAGTACTAGCCCTTATTCTTCACCAGTAGTTTTGGCTAGAAGAAAATATAATGTCTGGCGTATGTGTCCTGATTTTTGTCCACTCAATAAAATCACCATTAAATATAAGTTTCCTATACCTGTCATTGATGACTTATTAGATGAACTACATGGTGCTCAATTTTTTATGAAATTTTCACCAAATAAGAGTCCGGGATGAAGATATTCTAAAAATAGCATTTTGTACTCACGAGGGTCACTATGAATTTTTAGTCATGCCTTTTGGTCTCACCAACGCTCCTTCCACATTCTAAATTCTCATAAACCATGTATTTTGTCCTTTTCTTTGCAAATTTGTTCTCGTATTTTTTGATGATATCCTCATTTATAGTAAGAATTGGCAAGATCACTTACTACATGTGGGAAAAGTCCTCCATTTACTACATAAGGAAAAAATCTTTATCAAAAGATCTAAATGTTCTTTTGGGGTTCAAGAAGTCGAGTATTTGGGCCACATTGTTTCCAAAAAAGGGATCAAGGTGGATCCTAACAAAATTAAGGCTATCCAATATTGGCCCTTACCAAAGACTATCAAAATACTTCGAGGTTTCCTAGGCCTCACAGGATATTATCGCAAATTTGTACATGATTATGGAAAAATAGTAGCTCCTCTCACTTCTCTTACAAAGGATGCCTTCCATTGGTCGGATATAGCGACCCAAGCATTCATGGCCCTAAAGGATGCAATGTGCACTACTCCCATGTTAGTGGCTCCTGATTTTCACAAACCATTTGTGATTGAATGTGACACTTTTGGTATAGGTATTAGAGTAGTTTTGATGCAAGAAGGTCACCCATTCACTTTTGAAAGTAAACAACTTTCAAGCAAGAATTTAGGAAGGTCTACTTATAATAAAGAAATGATGGTGATCCTGCATGCCATTGATAAATGGCGATACTACCTCATTAATAGTCGTTTCACCATCAAGACGGATCATAGCAACCTCAAGCACTTTCTTGAAATTTTTTTTTCTTATCCATACCAAAATAAGTGGCTCACAAAATTTTTGGGATATGATTTCACCATTGAGTACAAGAAGGGTAAGGAGAATGTATTTGTTGATGCATTATCTCGTCGATTTGAGGATGAAGTAACTATCAATGTCATTTCAGGTCCTTGATCTAAATGGGTATCTTAGCTTCAGGATGCATGGGTGTTAGACACTGAAACACATAAATTAATACAGGAATTGAGTAGCGGATCATCAAATCACCCTCTCTTCTCGTATGATGACAAAATCCTCAGAAGAAAAAATTGCATTTACATTCCAAAGAATTCTCCCATCAAATCACACATCCTGGAGGAATTACATGCTTCTCCATCAGCAGGTCATTCAGGGTTCTTAAAAATATATATGCGGATCAAGTAGTATTTTTATTGGAAGGGTCTGAAAAATGATGTTTTAAAATGGGTAGCGAAATGTGAGACTTGCCAGCGTAATAAGGGGAAAATAATCAAACTTCCAGGTTTGCTACAACCCTTGCCAATTCCAGATAAGCAATGGGAACACATATCTATGGACTTTATTGAAGGTCTTCCTAAATTATATGGAAAAATAGTAATATTCATGGTAGTCAATCGTGTTTCTAAATATGCTCACTTCAACACTTTACAACATCCATATTCAGCTACCAATGTGGCAAAGGTATTTATGGACCCAATATTCAAATTACATGGCATGCCAAAAAATATTGTAAGTGATCGTGATCCGATATTTACTAGTAAGTTTTGGAAGGAATTATTTCGTCTTAGTGGTACAATATTGAACATGTCATTCTCTTATCATCCTCAAACAGATGGTCAAACAAAAATAGTTAAAAAATGTTTGGGTACCTATTTAAGATGTTTTGCGCAGGATAAACAATACCAATGGATTCAATGGCTATCATTAGCAGAATTGTGGTATAGCACTTCATACCACTACTCTCTAAAGATGTCCCCATTTGAAGTACTATATGGGGTAAAACCACCATCAATAGCATATTATGTACTAGGTTCTGCCAAAGTGGCCAAAGTGGATGATTGGCTTCAACATCGTCAAGACATGCTCACACTGCTCAAAGACAATTTAGTGCAAGCTCAAAATCATATGAAGCAACAACAAGATATGCATCATTCGGAGTGAAAATTTAATCCGAGTGAGATGGTATTCCTACGTCTACAACCTTACAAACAACTTTTCTTGAAGATCAAGACCAGTCATAAATTGGCACCACGCTTCTATTGTCCTTACAAGATCCAACAAAGAATAGGAGAAGTAGCATACTAGATTGAGTTACCTTCCTCCTCCATGTTACATCCAGTGTTTCATGTATCTTGCCTCAAGAAAGTGATAGGCCAGAAAGTACACTCTCAAATAGAATTGCAAGTATTGGATGAAGAAGGTCGTATGTTCCTCCAACCAGAAGACATTTTACAAAGTAGAGTACGAAAGCTACATTCCCATTCCATTACAAAATTCCTCATCAAATGGCATGATCTCCTAGAAGAATATGCTACATGGGAGACATAAGACATTTTCCAGTCATTTCCAGCTTTGAGGACAAAGCTTCCTGAGGAGGGGAGTCATGTTACAACACTAAAGTCGACATAGCCGACTATGTGGATTTAGAAGGAAATAAGTTACATTATCAGTTATCTCAGTTAGATTAGATTAATTTGAATCATCTTTTCATCTTATTTATATCTTGCATTTTCACACTTAATAGCCCACGGTTGTGAGGACTAAGCCCTCCCAGAGTAGCGATTTCTCTTTTTATTGATCTTGAGTTGCTATCCAAGTTTACGTACTGCCTACTCAATTTTCAATAACTAAATTCATATTTGTGTTCGATGTGTAAGTAATACCATAACAAAAACATTATCCATGGTTGAATTTGCAAGAAAAAGAAAAAGGTTTAAAGTTGATTTTATTTATATTGCTTGAAAAATATTTATAAGATCACCAAGAGCCAAAGGTTTAAGATTTATAATATTTAAATCTAAAAATATTTAAATATTCCAAAAGTAAATAGAGGTTTGAGCGCCAAATCATGGAAGCTATTTGAAAAAGAAAAAAACAATATCAAATTTTGAGCGCCGATGTCAGGGCAAGAGGAGGACAAAATTCATATAAATATATTTTCAAAACCTTTGCAAAGTGAAGTTGTGGGATTAATTTTCAAAATCCACTCGTGCTTGGAAAATATAAATTGCAAAAGAAGAGAAGCATGATTTTTGATGAAAAGTACAACAAGGATAAATATGAAATGTTGGATGATTTGTTTCCAGTTGGTTAGCTAGCACAGTTGGTTGTTGGGGTAGTGCTAAGGCACTATGAGAGAGGTGATCGATGGTTCGAATAAAGCGAAAGATAGTTTTGATGGCAGAGACAACGTTTTGATTGGCAGTGTGAGAAGAGTGTTAAAATCACATTTGTGTATCATTGTTTCTATCGTTGGGGGCAGCCCATATGAACACCTACCAATTTCTAGGGTGTCGTGGAGAAGGAAGTCATAGGGTCAATTCTAGTGAGCACTTTTTGCAAGGCAACGAAGGGGTAAATCGTGGGCTCATGAAAGGTATGAATTTTTGATTAAAAATTAAGTGGTTAAGGTGTTTCATTCATTGTGCATGATTGAATATTTCTGAGGGTAAAATATTTTAATTTCATATTTTAGTTATAGGAAGCCATAATGTGTAACAAAAGATATTTTATATTGTGATTTGAAATTCAATTTGGAAGGAGTAATAAGGTGTTAAAAGAGTATTTGATATTGTAAAGTTAGCATGAAATAAATTTGAAGGTTGTGATATTGTATTTTTAGGAGTAATAAGGTGTTAAAAGAGTATTTGATATTGTAAAGTTAGCATGAAATAAATTTGAAGGTTGTGATATTGTATTTTCAGATAGGAGGAATAAGGTGTATTTGTGAGCATTGATTTTTGTATTATTGAAAATAAATTTGAGGGCTTTTACAAGTATTATTTTTAGGCATTTTTGGGCACATATTTTTGAGATAATTTCTAATGAGGATGACTTGAAAAAGGAGTTTTTGACTAACCTATTTTGAAAGAGGCACAAGAAAGGGAATTTCTTTTTGAGACAGGATTTGAGGGCACATATTCATCAAAGCAAGTTAAGAGGTATGGTGATATTATTCCTTCCTTAAGTTGTTTGGTTGAGTAAATATTTCTGAATCATAAGTTGGATAAATAAGGATTATGTATGTGCATTTTTGGAAATACATGAGCTAGATTTTGAGAACAATTATGCTCCATTATTGAAGGAATTGGAAACACATGTGCTAGAGTTTGAGAGCAAGTTTGTACATGAGCTTTGATTTATATTGGGATAAATTTACAAAGGTTATAGGGCAGATTTGTGAAGTAAATTGTGCATTGGCTTTGAGTTATTTTTGGAAAGAGCATATTGTGAAACTATCTTGCATATCATTCTTTATATATTCTTGAATAAAAGGAATTCTGGGTAGAATATGTCTGAAATACTTTGATTAAAGAAATTATTTTGAGCATGTGATATGAGAAATTTTTTAGCATGAATTAGAGAAAAATTGAGCAGTATTGTTGAGCATATTTGAGCAAGTTTGTTGAGTAGATTTGAGCAGGTTTATTGAGTATATTTGAGTAGGTTTGATGAGCATATTTGAGTAGGTTTGATGAGAAAATTTGAGCAAGTTTGTTGAGCATATTTAATAAGGTTTGATGAGCAAATTTGAGAAGGTTTGTTGAGAAGATTTTAGTAGGTTTTGTGAGCATATTTGAGTAGATTTGAGAGCAGGTTTTGGAGTAGATTTGAGCAAGCCTTGAGTGAAGGCTTGAAGAAAATTTGAGCAGAGTTGAGAGCAGAATTTGGAGCTAAAAGTGTGTTGGCATTTTTGCCACATTGTTTTTGTTGTTGTTGTTCATGCAAAAGAATGCACAAATTGTAGAGATACTCACTCCTCTGTTTGTCCCTCCAAGCACCTCGAAAGGGATAATAAGTAAAATACAAAAATCTCTACAAGTTTTGTGCTAAAGCAAAGTAAGTGAAAGATGTCGCGATATCGCGACATGTCACGATATCGCGACCTGTCACGTTTTCGCGACGTCCGATGCAGAAAATAGCTAAGCATAGAAAATGTCACGATATCGTGACATGTCGCATTTTCATGACCTGTCATGTTTTCATGCTAGAAAACAGCAAAGGAAGCAGTAACGACAAAGTTGTCGCGACATCGTGACATGTCGCATTTTCACGACTTGTTGCGGTGAGGGAGCAGTAAAGGCAAAGTTGTCACGATATCGCGACATGTCGCATTTTCGTGACTTGCAGTGGCAACAAAGCAAAGTGATAGGAAAATGTCACGATATCGCGATAGGAAAGCAAGGAAGGAGCAAGATGGTACGAAATGTCGTGATATCGTGACATGTCACATTTTTGCGAAAGGGCTGAAGATAAACACAAGGCGGGAGAAAGATGTTGCGATTTCGTGACATTTTTGGAAAAAAAGCCAGGCAAGAGAAACATGTCGCGATATCGCGACAGGAAGCGAAAATGAAGGAGAAGACAGGAAATTGTCGCGATTTCGCGACATGTCATGATTTCGTAAGGAGAAAGTGCGAAAGCAACCAGATAGTATGGAATGTCACGATTTTGCGACATGTCAAATTTTTGCGGCCAAAAAGTAGCAAAGTACAAGAAGATAGAAACATGTCATGATTTCATGACTTGTTGAAGATGAAAGAACAAAATAGAGAAAATTGTTGCGATTTCGTGACATGTCGTGTTTTCGCGGAATGAAAGCTAAAAAGTACAAGGTGGCAAAAACATGTCACAATTTCACGACATGTCGCATTTTTGCGAAGCATGAAGATGAAAGGACAAAACGGAGAAACATGTCACGATTTCACGAATTGTCGCATTTTCATGGGTATAAAGCAGAAAAGGAGCCATAAGGAGAAAATTGTCACGATTTCGTGACATGTCGCGATTTCGTGACTTAGAGTAGCGAAGGAATAAAACGAAGATGGAATGTCACGATTTGTCACGATTTCGTGACATGTCATGGAGACAAAGCCAAACAGAGGAACATGTCACGATTTCACGATATGTCATGGAGACAAAGCCAAACAGAGTGGAAAATGTCACGATTTCATGACATGTCGCATTTTCGCGACTAAAGGCAAGACAAGGGTAAAGCAGGAGAAGATTGTCATGATTTCATGACATGTCGCATTTTCACGACTAGTGGCAACAGGAGAAAGCAGTAAGGTAAAAATGTCACGATATCGCGACATGTCGCATTTTCGCGACTTATCACATTTTCGCGATAGAAGCGACAACAAAGGCCCAATAAAGTTTTGTCCGCATTTTTCTTCAAATTGCATAGGAGAACATGAGGAGAAGATAAGGATCAAACAAAGTAATGTTTTAAAAGCTCTCCAACTGATTTTGAGATCGAGGTCAAAGAGGCTCCAAGATTAAATGTTTTGTTGTTTACCTATGTGCGCAAGATGGGAGAACATGTTAAATCATGTAGTTTTCGAAGCCACCAAAATTAAAGATGCCTCCTATATTAAAAGCTCTTGTTCATGATCTCCTAACAACTTCAAGCTTGCCCCGAGAATAGTCATTTAATGAAGAAATATGGTCCCTTGTTTCTGTTTAATTTTTAGTTTTGATCCATAAAAACAGGGAATGTCATTTCTCCAAGGCAGATTAAGGGGGATTGTTTCTCTTTTCAAGTGCATATTTTGTGGATCGCCTCTTCAAAATCTGTTTTATGTTTTAAATGCTGTGATTCGAAAGAGAGAGGGAAGACCTCTATAAATACTAATGTATATCTCAAGGAAAAGAGGAGGACCTTTTTGCAAAAATTGAAGCAGAAATCCTAAGTGCATTTTGCTCTGTTCTTAGAGTCTTTTGAGTTGGTGATCCAAACTGTTGTTCATGTGATGCTTTCTATGTGATTCACTTCTGTTTAGTCCAGTGTTAAAATATAAGTTGAATTCTGCTGTTCTGAATTTGGCTATGTTTTCATTTGAACATTTGAAGTATAATTGAAGGCGAACTTATGGTCAATGTTTGATCCAATTTTTGTATGTGAATTCTAAGAATTAGTTGTTGCTTATCTTCAGGATCTAGTTGAGGTTATTTGCTATCTGAGGTTGTTCTCCCTATCAACTATCGACTTCAGCCATATTTCCATCTCTTTTTGTTATTTCCCTTTCTTTCTGCATTTTCCATTTCTTTCCCGCACCCTTATCTTCAAACAAGTTTAGATTAGTTTGGGAGCCAGCCCTCTCTGGAGATTGGCTCGGGAGACTTCTCTTTCTCTCGGCCTTTCAATGTTGGCCGGGTCTAGGGCGCATTTTATATGACTAGGCGGATTCGTGACCAATAGTTTTTGGCATGCTCGGTGGGACAATATCCATAGTCAGTGGGAAAATATTATTTCAAGTTGATAACCCACCTATACCAATAGTTTTTGGCACCAAAAATCCCAAGAACCATAGCGACAAATATATTTCAAGTTGATAAACCCACCTGTGCCAACATTTTTGGCACGCCCGATGGGATGAACAATCTCCATATTTTAAGGAAGCCCGAGTTTGGTGAATCTCTGGCTTGTCTTCATCTGGAAAAATCACCTGGCGACTCTGTTGAGCTGAAGATCCAAATTTCTTGATCGTAGATGCCTTTTAAAGCTAAAAGAAGACACCCCGGAGGAATCAAGGTTTGGTGAGCAGCCTTGACCTCACAAGTGGAGAAAAGAATGTTCACCTGGCGACTCCGACTTAGTGGCGATAACCGTGATCTCTGCAGACCGCTGCTATAATGGCAAGTGTAAGCTATCCTAGCTGGGATGATCTTGGCCCTCTGAATCTTCAAAGTTACCATGAAATTCCCAAAAGTGCCTTGAAGACATTGACGAAATACAATGGCACTAAGGGAATGGCCCTAGAGCACCTTGAAGATGTTGTTGCTTTGGCAATCCTCCATGACATAATCCATGAAGATGTCATGATCAGACTTCTGGTTCTGTCTTTGGAAGGAAGGGCATTGCAATGGTATAGACTACTCGGGCATAAAAGCATCTGCTCATGGGATGACTTAGCGGGAGCACTAATCAGAACATTCGACGGCTCTCAGGATCCCTTTCAGCTTTTAATGCACTTCTCCACCATCACAAAAACACCTCTAGAGAGCATCACAGACTTCAATGTCTGATTCTGCAGAAGTTGGAAGAGAATTCCAGGGGAGATCCAACCGACACCCGCCCAAGCCCACCTCTTCTATGTTCAGGCCTTTCACCCGGACATGAGCCTCCTCTTGCTGTAATCAGGTGAACGAAGGTTCCCTCAAATATTCGAGGAAGCAGTGCGAGCGAAATAGCTTTTGCTCCTGTCAAGAAAGTGGCAGTGGGGAGAAACCCCATCACCTTATCCGGTAGTCGTTGCTCCTGTCTACCCTGCGTAGTATTCACCATGGAAGATTCCTCATACTGAGCAGAGACCTGAGATGCAGCCGTGTGGAGCTCAAGAGGTAGATTTCATCCAAGTCCAATGATGGGAATATGCAAGCTTTGTCCCGGCAATAGATAATATGGTTGCTTGCAGTCTCCATCAGAAGATGAGCCAAGGAGAAGAACAAGCTCAAGTGGTAAAACCTGAGAACAAAGAGGGCACATTTTTGCACCCTTTTTGTATCCTAGGGCATAGCACGCAAGTGTTCAACCAGAACCCATTAAACATGTCTCATCAAGAAGCTGAGCCTAAAGAGATCCTAGAAGATTACTCATCGCTAAAAAAGCCTTGTTGTCACATCAAGGGGTTGGAGGAGCCTGTACTCGGTCCACAGCTGGTGGACTCTTCAAAATGGTGGTATTGGCTTCGGCCATTACTACAACTGGTACCCAAAGGAGCCCTCCATGTGGCAAATCTCTTTGCCACATTATTCGTCAACTGTGTGGGTACTGGCATGCATGATAACCTACCACGTTGCACCCTGTTCGCAACATGGAGAACTTCGGGAGGTCATCCGAACTTCAAGGATCGACTCAAGTATGATCAGATCTGGTCTGGACACTGCAGGTTCACCGGATAGACACCCGAAGCTGGGTTTGTGGTGGCGGCATGCCAATCATGTCGCAAACTTTTGTGTAAATACTGTAAATAGCCCAACTAGTAAATAAAGTGCCGAGGGCACTAAATGTTGCTTAGGAGCTTAGGTCAGGTTTCACTTCGGTGATCTAAAAAAAAAAAAAAAATTCGTCAACTTCGGCTCCTTTTGCACACGAGCCCGCAGGTATGTTTATTTCTCTTTCTTTTTCTTTTCCTTCCCAACAGATAGTGGCTTCCATCTACTTCTTTCTTCCACTCCCACTCCTTCTTCCACTGTAAATAATCAAGCCACTACTGTTGTTTCTACTCCCCTCTCTGATGTTCCCGTTTCTTCACTTCCCCTTTCTTCCAATCCTTTGTCTTTTGAGCACTTCTCCATAGTTCCTACCACTTTCTCCATCCCATCTACTTCCATTTCATTATCTATTTTCATGGAATCCCAGCAGTTGGTAGCACAGTAGCACCCTCTTCAGTTGTTGTATCTACCACTTCTACTCCTCCATCTTCCACCATTCCCATTCCATGGCCTGCACATCTGCCGGTCATCACCCCATTCATTTCCATTTTTGCAACCTAGGTGCTTCTCACCACTGCCATGGAGACCCTTTCACAGCACCTGGTGATTACCCAACTCAACCGAGCTAGGCAAAATGCAGTAGTTCAAGGAATAAGGGAAGTTTTGCTATTCCACAAATTTCTGCTGAAGGTCATGTTTTTAAGTGCCGAGCGCCAGCAAGAGCTTGTTGCAACAGCCCGTAGAGACGTCCAACATCAACCAACACTCACTTCTTCTGCTCCTCCAGCTTCTTGACTCTGTTGCCCAATGGATAAAGGCCTGAGGTTCGTGCATACAACAGAACTGTATACCCCGAGAGCCGCCAAGAATGTTGGCATTTTTGCCACATTGTTTTTGTTGTTGTTCATGCAAAAGAATGCACAAATTGTAGAGATACTCACTCCTCTGTTTGTCCCTCCAAGCACCTCGAAAGGGATAATAAGTAAAATACAAAAATCTCTACAAGTTTTGTGTTAAAGCAAAGTAAGTGAAAGATGTCGCGATATCGCGACCTATCATGTTTTTGTGGCGTTCGATGCAGAAAATAGCTAAGCATAGAAAATGTCGCGATATCGCGACATGTCGCATTTTCATGACCTGTCACGTTTTCGTGCTAGAAAACAGCAAAGGAAGCAGTAATGGCAAAGTTGTCGCGACATCGTGACATGTCGCATTTTCGTGACTTGTTGTGGTGAGGGAGCAGTAAAGAGAAAGTTGTCGCGATATCGCGACATGTCGCATTTTCGTGACTTGCAGTGGCAACAAAGCAAAGTGATAGGAAAATGTCATGATATCATGACATGAAAGCAAGGAAGGAGCAATACGATACGGAATGTCACGATATCGTGACATGTCACGTTTTCATGGCAGGGATAAAGATAAACACAAGGCAGGAGAAAGATGTCGTGATTTCATGACATTTTTGGAAACGAAGCCAGGCAAGAGAAACATGTCACGATATCGCGACATGAAGCGGCAACGAAGGAGAAGACAGGAAATTGTCATGATTTCGTGACATGTCATGATTTCACGAGGAGAAAGTGCGAAAGTAGCCAGATAGTATGGAATGTCGCGATTTCATGACATGTCAAATTTTCATGGCCAAAAAGTAGCAAAGTATAAGAAGATAGAAACATGTCACGATTTCGTAACTTGTTGAAGACGAAAGAACAAAATAGAGAAAATTGTCACGATTTCGTGACATGTCGCATTTTCGCGAAATGAAAGCTGAAAAGTACAAGGTGGCAGAAACATGTCGCAATTTTGCAACATGTCACATTTTTGCGGAAGCATGAAGACGAAAGGACAAAACAGAGAAACATGTCACGATTTCGTGACTTGTCACGTTTTTGCGGGTATAAAGCAGAAAAGGATCCAAAAGGAGAAAATTGTTGCAATTTCATGACATGTCATGATTTCATGATGAGAAAGCAGAAAGGACAACACCAAGAGGAATATGTCACGATTTTGTGACCTGTTGCGGTTTCGCGATTTAGAGCAGCGAAGGAACAAAACAAAGATGGAATGTCATGATTTCATGACATGTCATGATTTCATGACATGTCATGATTTCACGACATGTCAAGGAGACAAAGCCAAATAGAGGAGGATGTCACGATTTCATGACATGTCATGGAGACAAAGCCAAACAACGAAAAATGTCATGATTTCGTGACATGTCACGTTTTCACGAACTAAAGGCACGACAAGGGTAAATTAGGAGAAGATTGTCATGATTTCATGACATGTCACATTTTCATGATTGGTGGCAACAGGAGAAAGTAGTAAGGTAAAAATGTCGTGATATCATGACATGTCGCATTTTCATGACCTGTCACATTTTTGCGACAGAAGCAACAACAAAGGCCCAATAAAGTTCTATTTGCATTTTTCTTCAAATTGCATAGGAGAACGTGAGGAGAAGATAAGGATCGAACAAAGTAATGTTTTAAAAGCTCTCCAACTGATTTTGAGATCGAGGTCAAAGAGGCTCCAAGATTAAATGTTTTGTTGTTTACCTATGTGCGCAAGATGGGAGAACATGTTAAATCATGCAGTTTTTGATGCCACCAAAATTAAAGATGCCTCCGGTATTAAAAGCTCTTGTTCGTGATCTCCTAACAACTTCAAGCATGCCCCGAGAATAGTCATTTAATGAAGAAATATGGTCCCTTGTTTCTGTTCGATTTTTAATTTTGATCCATAAAAACAGGGAATGTCATTTCTTCGAGGCAGATTAAGGGGGATTGTTTCTCTTTTCAAGTGCATATTTTGTGGATCGCCTCTTCAAAATATGTTTTATGTTTTAAATGTTGTGATTCGAAAGGGAGAGGGAAGACCTCTATAAATACTAATGTATATCTCAAGGAAAATGAGGAGGACCTTTTTGCAAAAATTGAAGCAGAAATCCTAAGTGCATTTTGCTCTGTTCTTAGAGTCTTTTGAGTTGGTGATCCAAACTATTGTTCATGTGATGCTTTCTGTGTGATTCACTTCTGTTTAGTCCAGTGTTAAAATATAAGTTGAATTCTGTTGTTCTGAATTTGGCTATGTTTTCATTTGAACATTTGAAGTATAATTGAAGGCGAACTTATGGTCAATGTTTGATCCAATTTTTGTATGTGAATTCTAAGAATTAGTTGTTGCTTATCTTCAGGATCTAGTTGAGGTTATTTGCTATCTGAGGTTGTTCTCCCTATCAACTATCGACTTCAGCCATATTTCCATCTCTTTATGTTATTTCCCTTTCTTTCTGCATTTTCCATTTCTTTCCCGCACCCTTATCTTCAAACAAGTTTAGATTAGTTTGGGAGCCAGCCCTCTCTGGAGATTGGCCCGGGAGACTTCTCTTTCTCTCGGCCTTTCAATGTTGGTCGGGTCTAGGGCACATTTTATATGACTAGGCGGATTCATGACCAAAAAGTATTGAGGAGATTGGTGTCTCCTTTGGATAGAGGTCCACAAACTTGAGAATAGGGGATTGGTGTCTCCTTTGAACAGAGGTCCATAAATATTGTAATAGGGAATTGGTTCCTAAGAGATTTTTTGAGAAAATTTAGAAGAAATATTTTCTCCATGGATGTAACTCACATTGGGTGAACCACATTAAATTTGTGTCTCTCATTTGTGTGATGATTAGTGCATTACTTTATTACTGCTATCGATGATATTAGTTAATACTTCTTTGGAAGGTTATTTCAAATTGATAACATTGGATAATACTGAATTGGAAATACAAGTAAAATTTTATCTTATATTGTTCATCCCCCTCTCAGTATAAGCTTGTGTTCTTCATAGGGTGCCCCCTCGAGTTTTAGAAGGAATGCAAAATTCTTGAAGAAACTCAAAACGATAGACACAAGAAAATAAAAGAAAATAGAAAGAAAAAGAAAATTATGAGAGAGAAAAGGAGGGATAAAAAGAGAGGGAGGGTGAAAATAAATTCATTTTTACCACGTGGAGGAAAAAAGCTTTGGATAAAGTAAGCAAATGGTACTTCCCACACACTATTTAGCCATTGCGAGGGGTAAATTTTTCACAACAGTGGAGTGAGCATAGGTAAGGACCAAAACCCAACTCCTAGACTAGGTTAGATTAGGGTTTTACTACATTTAATTAATTTTTCTAAATTTTTAGAGGAAATTACCATGTGAGACCCTAGCATGAATTTGATTGGAACTCGACGACGATCGAATTCATGCCCTAAAAATATGAGGTATAAATTTAGAATAAAAGAGAGGGAAAAAAGAGAAAAGAAAAAGAGAGAAAAGAAGAAAGAAGTTAAACTTTGTTGATTAGATTATGATTTTTGATTTGGGGTTTTTCTTTTTAACTGATTAAATTTTTATTAATGTTTTTGTTTGCAACACGATGTACTCAAGAGTAGGTAGTGGCGACCAAAATCCTTAGAGGAGATTTTATAGAATCTCATAGTGGCAAAGAGGGACACACTATGGGCAATGGGTCTACAACACTTGGAATATATGCCTTGGATGGAGGCAGATAGAATTTTACTAATGACATTTGTGATGAGGTGTTCCCTAGAGTCATCTAACTTTCGATTATCAACATGAGAGATGATCATCACACTAGAGGACATGTGGTAGATCCTACACATCCATATCTAGGGGAGAGCAATTTACAAAGAGTAGGTGCATTATATAATTCTACAAAAATATTTGAATGGAATCCATGTAGATGAGATTCCTACATGATATAGAGTTGATGTATTGATGATTATACTTTATGGGGTAGTGGTTGGGTTGCTAGTGTGCCACATGAGTAGGTGATATTTGTCATGGGTATTGGAAAGGATAGCGGTAGACATGTGATATCAATAAGTTAGGTTCACATGGGATCTGTATGTTCTAGCTCGTTTGTACATGACACTATACAATGTCATGTATAAGCGATAAATAGGGCTAGTATGTGTTACTTTGCTCTAGGTGTGGTTATGGGAGCACATATCCATATAGAGACCACATGCACTACTAGGATCATTTTATGACCTAAAGAGGCCAACAACATATAGGTGGGCTCAAGACTTTGAGTGAGTCCAAAGAACATAAGTCAGTATCTTCCCACTAGTAAGGTGGGTGATAGATGAGCTGCAAGAGAAAATGATCATATGGAAACCATGGTGTATACACCCTATATGGGCTAAGGATGGAGAGGAGTTAGCTCAAGTTAGGAGTATTTGATGCATTGCCACTAAGAAGGGAAAGGTGGAGCTATATCAATTTTATTGAGTACAATGATAATTTGATATTATTTAGGAAATATCCAACATCAATGACTACTATTTATATGGGTGCAGAGGGACCCATTATGAGTTAAAGGAGACCTTGATGTGGGAATATTTGTAGAGGATTATCTAGATGACCCTCTCTATGTTGACCTAAAGTGGATAATTTTTGTGTAGCCCTTCGGTACCAAATATGGTACAAGGGTATTATACCCCTAAGGATATCTCCATCAGTGCTATAGAAAAGGTGCTAAATCATGGAATCACAAGAGTAGTTTGCACTTTGAGAGGTTACCCAATGTATAGCTGAGCGATGATAGAGGGGTGTAGACCCATCCAAATAGACATGGGTATATATGTAAATAGAGATGGTGAAAACCATGAGGATGAATATCACTCTCTCTAGCTCAAGGGGAGGGTGGAAATTTGGGGGTGCCCTCATAGTGACTAAGGTTAGGTTGAGTAGGGTAGTGGGAGATACACCTACAACAACAATGATAGGACCTAGTGGAACCATAGGTTAGGATAACCCAATGAGGGAGGTGGAGGTATTGTAGGCAAGGATGATGACCATGCAAAGGGATATGAAATTGCTCTCAAAGGATAGGTCTAAGAGGCTATAGGGGTTATGGGGAGACCTAAACATCGTAGTCATAGGGCAAGACACAATGAAGGCCAAGGTGGATTACCTTAGGGAAGAGATGAGCTGGTTAGAGTAGGAGCATTAATAGGTTCAAGTTGAGGGGATGGCTATTATTACTAGCATCCAACATGGCAAGGGAATTCGACTACTATAGGTGGAGACATTTTATGAGGTATTGTACTTTTAGATAGTTCCAACAGAGTAGAGGGTACCTTCGTAGGCCTCCTGACAATCATAGAGCAAGTCATAGTCTAGGTCACAAACTATTTCACAGTCCATGAACATGCCCCCACCAAGACCACCTCCAAAATATAGTGCAAAGGAGATTGGCTCATAGAGCTAGGGCAAGGATTAGGATGACATGATAGGTTTTGAGTGTGGTATGCATCCCTAGGCTATGATATGGTCGAGTGTGATAGGAATCTATTATGAAACATTGATTTGACTAATACATGCTCTATTTTGAGTAATATATCATTCTACAGTTTATAATTATGTGTGTTTTATCATGCGTGTAATTTTTTGTGTATGAAATTTTTTTATTATGCATGAATAGATGAATGAATGAAGAAAAGAACAAAATGCATGAAGAAAAAAAAATGCACACAAGTAAAATAATGCATACTATATGAACTTAACTAATGAATGCATGACTAGATGATTGGATTAGAAGCATAAAAAGGTCAAGAAGAAATAAAATAATAATAATAATAATACTTCATCCAAATTCCTACCTCGTAAAAATAGATTGCAAATTCATCATAGAGAAAATTCATGCCCTATAAGGACATGACACGAATTTTGCAAAAGAGAAGAAAAGAAGAAACAGGAAGAGAAAAAAGGAAAAAAAATAATATGGTCAAAAAAAGGTCAAAAAAAGCAAGTATGATATTTGAACCAACGTAGACCATAAGGAGTTAGTGTGATTAAACAATCATAAGCTAAGAAAAAAGAAAATAAAATATGGAGCAAAATCTTGTGAGGATGTATGCTCGCAAATGGTCAAGGATGAAATGAAATCCACTATAGGTGTAGTGCTCACAAGTTTCCATGAAGCTATCTTGTGAAGGTGTTATGCTTTCTAATGAAAATAATATGGATAGATACTTTTTGTGGGTGTGGGCTTGCTATTGACCAAATGATGAAGCAAAAATGTACTATGGGTGTGTGATTTCTAGTGGCTATATGTGGAGCAGTACCCACTAGGATGTGTGCTTGCAAATGATCTAAGTGGAGGTTGATGCTTTTTGGTAGCCATGAAGCTATCCTATGTGGGGTGTAGTGCTTGCTGATTTGAAAGGAGGTGTAATCCAATAGGGGTGTGGTGTGTATTTATGGTTTAAAGGAGTGCAACCCAATAGGGATGTTAGCTCTCTAAAGAATATAAGAATATTTTTCAAAGCAAAGCAATAGGGTGTTGTGAGTGCACATGCTAGATAAAACAAATAAAAATAATAAAAAACAAAGTGATGAAAAGAAATGTGTGTGTATGTCCTTGTTGAAATTTCAAAAGCTAAGGGATGTGCACAGAATAGTTAGTGATCATATGAACACCATAAATAATATCCATGTAGTATCTATACTATCCTATGAGGACCCCTTAAAATCAAAATATCAAGAAGAAAAAGTGACCAAAACAAGATGCACAAATAGAAGAAGGAATGTATATCCCTTGTCTTGAAGAAAAAAATAAATGATTGAAAATTTGCAAAGAATAAAAAGACATACACGGTATGAAGAACCATATACCTTAACTTGGATAAAATGAGACTAAAACTTTTAAGATCAAAGAATATTTCTTAGGTTGGGGATTTGCTAAGCATCAGTGACCTAGTGTGAGTGCAATGCATATGAGCTAAAACCTAACTAGATTTCATCACTTGCCTCATTGAAAAATTCCCCAAAAATCTATATGATCAAGCAACCATGCAAGTATGATCAAGCAAAACAGTAATGACAAGCTTAAGATGCAAAAAAGAAAAGTATGTCAAGCAGTCCATGTAATGTATGATAGGCATTCATGTAGTATGAGCAAGCAAAAAAATGCAAGAAAATAAAAGGATAATGGATGATATTTGATGTGAATTCATGCATAATAACATTTAAGTGTATTATGATGATTGGTTCTTTAAGATATTTACCATATAACATTGCTAAACAATAGGCTCTTGAGACAAACTTGGTTGTTATGACAAAGGGGCCTAGTCAATTGGGCTAAAGTTTGCCCTTTAGATATGTCTAAGCATTAGTTTTATTCTAGTTTTCTTTGAGAAAAAGGTTCCCAACCTTAAATAACGAGTGCTAAATTTTTGGGAGTAAGATTGTTTGATCATATTCTAATAGGACCAAATATGATCTAAGATACGAACGCGCTTTTCATCCAATAGATACAATTGGATTAAACGATCTAAATGGTACTCATCACTGATCAAGAAATATTGCAACAAGATACATAAGGACAAGACTTCTAGCTTGAAGGGGAAGACTGGATCAATTCCATAGACCAAGACATAGGGGTTGCACCTGGAGGAGTTCACACACTAGTACAATAGACCCAAAATGTAGGATAAATTTGTATATGCCAATCACGATTGGTATTACCAACCAACTTCTTGAGGATATTAACTAAGGACTTGTTGGATGCTTTGGCTTGACAATTACCCTGAGGGTAATATGAAGTTGACCATTTGTGATGGATATTATACTTACCAATTTTTTTATGGAGATCCTTGTTCTTGATAGGAGTGTCATTGTTTTGGATGATAAGCAAAGGAATAACATACCTAAAAAGGATTTGTTTGAATATGAACTTGGAGACTTGGGATCCAACCAATGTGGCCAAGGTTATGGATTCAACCCATTTGATATAGTACTATGTAGCCATGATGATAAACTTATGACCATCCAACAATGTAGGGTTAGTCTTCCCTATAATATCCAACCCCCACATGGAGAATGGACAAGGAAAAAAATTAACCTGAAGGTTTTGAGAAAGAGCATGAACAATATTGTCATGGCATTGACACTTGTCATAGCATCGAATATAGTCACATGCATCTTTCACCATGGAAGGCCTTTTAACACCCCAAAACTACCAACCCAATTTTTTTTTAAAGAATGATTACAAGCAAAGGTTCACAAGGAAACCCTTCTCTTATCTTTCCAACATACAAGGCTTCACCACATTTGAGTTCCAATTTGCTGCAAATGATACTCAATGGACAAGAGTGGCCAAGTCCCGTGGTTTTTGGATTCACCTTACTAAAACTAAATGTTTAGAAGGATGTCAAAAGTAGTCCCCCCACATTTCCAATATCCTCACTGACATAGGACAATGTGAACATGACACAAGAATTATCCTTTAAGGTCCATAACACTTAAAGGGGAATGCCTATTCCCTAAACTTACTCTAAGTCCATCTAGGTAGGCTAATCAGTCATAGAAGCTTGGTGCTTAGTTACCACACCTCCATGGTCTAAGTAAGGTCATTTTAACTTCACTATAAATGAACATGATCACTCGATCCTACATGTTCAAGGGATTACCACTGCTATATTATGAATGGTTCCACAACTCTTAGTTGGAATACACCCGATTCTACTCGTTCAAGATGCAATGATTCACATGAAACTCGACTATTGTATTCACACAACTCCTTCTAGATTCATGAGTTTTAGCTATTGCATTCTTGTAAATCCTTCTAAGAATCATATCTATCTGGTTAATGCATTCACTCAACATTTCCCAATATTGGGCTTTATTTTGACTCGGGTCCACAAAAGTTTCTAACGATCCCAAGATAATATTGTCTCAATAAATCTTGCACTTTAAAACATAGTTCTAAAGTAAAGCATCATGCATCACCAAATATCAAAAATATTTTAACACAATTCATAATCTATTTAATCCAAATGCTATAATAGATAAACAAGGATGCATCTTAAATAAAAGCCACATTTTTCCTAACTCAAATGCTTGACTTAAAACTATAGAAGACACATTCCTTTAACTTGGATGCCATAACATAAATGAATCAAGTATTTAACATAAATATGCATTCCAAAAATTGATAGAGCTCAATACTATCTATTCAAATAAAATATTGGTCAATCACCTTAATGTATAAAACCCAAGGTATCATTAAAGCAACATAATCTTTCAATTTGTACAATAATCAAGTTACAAGACTCAATTTAACAAAAAATTCTTTACATAGCCTTTTTTTTTCCTAATAATCTATACATTCAAAGTACTATGAAACCATCTACCAAGTATATTTAAGCCATCTAAAAATCTATTAGCTTTTTCATGATAGATAATCCCACCATAGCTCATGAGGAATCCTTAGGGATCAGGATAACTCTAAATGCAATGCAACTTAATCATACCTTTTCTACCATGAAAGCATATATACATAAACATAATAAAACAAGCCATCAATGAGAGGATTCCATAATTCCTCTTTCAATAATGGTTCTTTTACCCACATGATTCTTAGGGACCATTATAATAGTTTCTTTTTTAGAACCAAAGTCCAATAATCCAATTTCTAAAAGAGAATCCTATATTTCTCTTTATAATGATACCTTAACCTACATAAGTCTTAGGAATCTATATAATGGTTTCTATTTCAAAACAATTATAATAAAGCAACATAATGAGAAGGATATTTCCACATTCTAAATGTTGCAACTTAAAAGAGATTCATTCCAAAATAAAGCACGTGTAAGCTAATCGATGACTATTCCACAACCACCTGAGATTAACCTCCAAGACTCACATGTAGACAAACCTTTGAATGCATGGGAAGGATTACTATAAGCAACTTAAAAATAAACTCATGTCGATCTACTAATACTAGTGAAGCTGATCGTGACCCAAACAAATATTATCCACAACTATAAGGAAATTTGAGCTACCTCAATGGTCTTAGTCAAGAATTCTACGCATATCAAAGATATGGTGGTGCATGGATTAAAGACAATGCTAACCAACATGAAAACAAGGAGAACAAATGTTTCTATAGGTAGATAGCCATACCCACAAGTGAAGACAACACCAACATCAATGTACTAACAAAAACATACCCTCAACCCCCAATAATGACCAAACTTAGCATAGAAGAAAGACTAACATCGAATGACAAACAAGGAGTCTACCAAAAAATACATAGCCAGACTCTAATTAAGCTCAAAGTAACATAAAAATGAGGGGAGTGATACAAATAACACCAACATAAGAGAATCAACATTCAAAGAAAATATTTAAGCTATAGAAATACACATTTTAGCCAAGCATAAAAAATGCACTTGAGATAAGCTTTCCAATGTTTCCTGATCGATGTTGCACTGCCCAGAGTTTGGATTTCCTTCCAAGATCCCCCAACAAAACTACCTTCCTCCTCATTTCTCCCCAAGTGCTCTACCATATTCAAATATAATGAGACACTTTTCTTACATGGAGGAGATGGTGTTTTCTTTCAAGCTCAAGAAGACATTACTTAAACAATGCCACCTTTGCTCATAAAGGCACCATCCAAGCATGACCATTATAAAAGAAGGCTAAAACTAAATTTTTCAAGCCATTCAATTTTTATTCCAAAAATTAGAGGAATAATGCAATAATGAAAATATCTTCAAGAATTCCTATGGCACTTTCCCGTCATGCATCTTCGGGATTCCTTTATCTTGAATTCCTATGGCACTTTCCCATCATGCATCTTCGGGACTCCTTTATCTTGAATTCCTATGGCACTTTCCTGTCATTTCCTTCAGAAGTGTTGTTCTTATGTTGTTGCTTCCTTTGCTGGGTAGGTGTTCTCGAAGGCTTCCTTTTCTGCTAAAGGACCTTATGGCCTGGGGTGTTCCTTTACTGCCAAACCACTACAGTTCCATTTTATAGGATTGTTTTTCTTCTATATTTTATCTAGGGCTCCCCTACGTGGGATGCTTGTTTTCCATCAGTTCTCTATTTTCCCAGGGTGGTTTCGGGTTTTCCCACCCTTGGGTTGTTTCAATTTTTAAATTTATGGCTTTGTTTATTTTATCACCTTTGGGAAAGGTTCAAATTGTCATTTAGTGGTTGGTACGGTCTAGCACTTTCTCCCACCCTTTGTGAGCTTCAAAATATTGTTTGGTGCCTTTTGATTCAAATTTTGTTTCTGGCGGGCCTTCCCTTCCTCCCCGTTTTTCCTTTGGTGTAATGGAAGACATTTTCCTCTAGCGCAAAGGAAAGCGCCTTCCTCTGGTGCAAAGGATGGCACCTTCCTTTTTGGTCCTATTGTGTGCTCCTTATTTGTTCCTTTTGGTTGTCCTTGCCTTGATTTAATCTGATGTACTTTGATGCAATTTGTTCCATTGTAATCAGGTTTTGGAATCCTTGACAAAAACCCACTTTTAATCTACCAAAAAAAAAATATCTTCAAGAATTACTTCAATAATTCACTTTATTAATTTTCAATTGCTAATATTATATTTTAATATTGACATTAATCTTTCCATATATTAATGTCACCAATCTAATTAATACTTTACTAGTCTAAAATATTAGAGCCATCATTTAATTAATTTCTAAGGTATTAATTAACACTTAATAATTCTTACCAACAACATCTATGCATAACTTGTACAAACATAGATTTACACCAACAATATTACACCCATTGTTTTATCGTTAAGTAGACGATCTCCTTTAAGATAGTCAAATCCTATTGCCAACCTATTAAGGAGACTCATTGTACAAGAAACATCTTGGCCTAATGGTGTGAACATGGAAACAATCAAAATGCAAATGCATCTACATAAAGGGTATTATGTTACCCTAAGCTATCAATGAGCAAGTCATCACCATAATTTCCTAAAATATCTCTTATTATAGGTGGTTCACCCATATGATCCCACCAGAGAGAGCACTTGGTCCTACAACCACAAATACATCAATAGTACCATATTCCAAGCTCAAAATAATGCAATCATCCCATCATATAGACATCATAAAATGAAGCTATGCAATTAAAAATTCACACCAATACATAGTTCATTGTCAATAAAGAGTTTTACCAAGGAGGGTTGTTACATACTCCCCCTTGGAATAAACACAATCATATGTGTTTTCTACAAGTGAGTAAACAATTATTCCATTCAAATAAGTATGGGAATTGTTGCCTCATTTATTTAGCATTATCCCATGTGGCACAATTCTTAGAATATTGGTCCCACTATACCTTACATTAGGGTTTGTTTCCTCAACATATTGGAACAAAACCATAAAATTTTTACTGGTATCAACACAGTGGTTGAGGGATCTACCATTTACAATATAGAAATATTCCATACATGAGGAGGATCAACAACATATTTCCTAAGCAAGAATATGTGGAAATTATCATGGATATTTGATAAGTTGGATGATAAGGTGAGTCTATAGGTTATTGGACTAATCTTATTAATTATTTTAAAGGGCCCAACATAATGGGGATCCATATTAGTTGACTTGATGGTACTTTTCATGGGTCTAACTATCAGGAAGACTTTATCTTCCCATAGAAAATTATCTTGGTGATATTTTTAGATCAACATATCTCTTTTTGTGATTGGTCACTTCCTTAAGCCTAAGCTAGATTACTTTGAGCTATTCCTCTATATATCAGATAGTGTCTGATCTAATCATCACTCGATCCTTAAAATTATCGCATGATAGAGGTGTTCTGTATATTCATCCATACAAGGCTTCAAATGGGGTCATCCCTAATGATGAATGATACCCATTATTATATGTAAATTCAACAAGATACAAAAAGTCGTCCTATTTAGAATTTTGGTCCATGCAATACATGCATTGCATGTCTTATAGAACCTAGTTTACCCTCTCATTCTAACCATCTATTTCAGGATGATATGTAGAATTGATATTCTAGTGCCCACTACATGGTGTAGAGCCTACCAAAATTTTGATGTGAACCTAGAATCCCTGTATGATATGATCACCTCAAGAAAACCATGTAGCCTAAAAATTTGTTTGGCAAACTTGATTTCCACCACTGATGCACCATCTGTGATGTTCCCCAGTATGAAGTGTGAAACCTTGGTCAACTTATCAACCACTACCAAGATTACATCATGCTGGTACCTAGTCTTAGGTAAACCCACAATAAAATCTATAGATATTACCTACCATTTTTGCATAGGTACCTCATGTAGGTACAATTTTCTTGTTGGGTTTCAATGTTCTACCTTCACCTTCTGACATTCTAAATATATTGCAACAAAACTAGTGATATCTTGCTTCATTTCAACCCAATAGAAGGATTTTTTATGTTTTCCCTCATTTTTTACCCTCTTAGATGAGCAAAATAGGGATAATTATGTACCTCTTGCATAATCAATATCCTTAGATCACCAATTTTGGGTATAACTACCCTATCCTTAAAGCATAAAAGTCCATCCTTTATGTTGAAACCCTTATTTTCTTTAATATTTCTCTCATTTTTATATCATATTTCTTTGCAATATGGGTTTTATATGTTATTCCTTAGTATGAGAATATATCAATATATCATCTAGGAATACCAAGACAAAGAAATCTATATATTTTCTGAACACATTACTCATCAAATTCATAAAAGCTATTGGTGCATTTGTCAACCCAAATGGCAATATTGTAAACACATTATTCCCATATTAGGGTTTAAAGGCTATCTTGTGAGTATCCTCTTCTCAAATCCTTAACTAATGATATCTTGATCTTATATCTATTTTTTAAAATATGGTGGCACCCTTTAGCTAGTCGAAGAGGTCATCTATCCTTGGTAAAGGATACTTATTTTTAATGGTTACCTTGTTCAACATTATATAATCAATACATAGTCTTAAATAGATATCATTCTTTTTCACAATTAGCATCGAAGCACACCAAGGTGACACACTTGGTTTGATCAAACATTTTTTTAACAAATCTTGGAGTTGTACCTTTAGATCTTATAACTCAATTGGGATAATTTTGTAAGGTGTCCTTGAAATGGGTTCATCCCCTAGAATTAATTCAATAAATAAATCAAATTCCCATTGAGGTTGTAGACCTAGAAGATATTCAAGGAATACATCCCGAAATACATGCAAAATTGGATATTTCTTAAATACTTTATCTTCCTTTTCTCTAGTATTTGTATTGATCTTTATCACATGTAATATACCACCTCTTTTAATGACTTTATTTAACTGCATAGCCAACAATAAATGAGGTTGAAAATAACCTTACCTACTTTGTACCCTTACTCTTCTCTTATCCTTGTTGGCGTAATCCATCCACATATCTTAGAAATTGATTAAGGCTCCATGAGTCTTCAACCAATCCATCCCTAGGATAATATCAAAATCATGTAGGAGTGCCACATATAAATTCCATATAGTGGACCCATTAGGTAGAGTTATCTTATATGTAGAAAAACATTGATCCATTGAGTAGGTTTATCCAAAACCATACTTGACCTTCCACCCTTGTGCAAAAAATCCATGTCTTTCTAGCATATCCTTGATAATACTAATGGAAATAAATCTATATGTATCTCCACTATATATTAAAACTTTTACATCTCTATTAAACAACTTACCATTTAGAAACATTGGTGTAGCTTGTCCATCTAGGTTCTGACTTCTAGTAGTGGCATATATTAAGTGTGACTACTTTGCTAGCCTATGACTTAATTTTGCTCTTTGGGAACACTTTTTGGCATAATGGAGACCTTCACAAATGCAACAACCAACCTTGTGTTCCTGGGGTTTCTCCTACATTTTATATCCCATTTTGTTTCTTTTGAGCTAATTCATTTTGGAGGATGAGGATTAGAACTATCCTTATAAACTTTCTTCTTATTTTACCCTTGATTTCCATTGTTTATGTTGTTTAACTTTGGGTTACCTTTGTTTCTCTTGTTTTGTTCCTTATCCCATTTCATAAATCTTGCACTCTTTCTTTTCTTAAGTTCTTGTCTTTCTAACTTTGTCAACCTTGCATAGTTGAAGAAAGACTTTTTAGTTTAGAGATTAGATTCTTCATCTAGCCAAGTCATAAACCACTTGCAAAGTTTTAGGTTTGATAAGATTGATCACTATCCTTATTTAAGGGTCTATCCCTAGAATGAACTTAAGCACTTTCAAGTTCTCATTGTTCTTGTACTTTGGTACATACTTTAGAAGTTTCACATATCTCTAAAAGTACACCTCTATTGATAGTGATCCTTGTTGAAGCATAGAGAATTCCTCAAATTTCTCTACATAAAACTGCTCCAAAATAAACATTTTTTTTAAAATCCCCAATAAAATAATCCCACTTAAGTTTCATGGCTTGGATATTTTTACCTATACTAAATGTGTCCCACCATTCTAGGGCTACAACCAAAATATGAAGGGTATCCCACACAATTTGCGTCTCAAAGGAGTAAATTTTCATGGAAAAGAAGGTTTCTAGCTCTTTTAGCCATGAATTTGTCGCATCTCCACCTTATTTCCCATTAAATTTGGTTACTTTCACATTATTAATATCTCTTGCTAGCTCAATATCTACTCAAGCTCTGCCCTCTTGGCTTCTTCTAAGATGGTTCTCTTCCTGCCTAACCTTTGTATTTCTAGTATTGGATTCTTTATTGGTCAAGGTTTATATCAATTTTTTTAGCTGTTCCAACCGCTCTTGAAGCAAATTAACTATGGTGGAAAGATATTTTGTCCTCCCATTAGAACCTACTACTTCCTCAATGTCCTTGTTAGGTTCATTGTCCTCTCAATACTTTTACTAGGAGTTGTTCTCCTAGTTTTCTTGTTGGAGTCCATAGTTTGTCTAGTATTTTGCACTATGTTACCCTTTTGTGCAACTGTTTTGGTTTTCTTTTATAAAATTACTTTTTTAAAAGGTGTCATATCCTATCCACAAAAAAAGAGTTGGATAAATTACAATTTTTCTCTCAATTGTACTTACAAATAGTTAGCTTCATCCTCCTCATGAACTAACATAGATTATTATCACTCAATTTATAATGATCAGGGTTACACTTGCCTTCCTACAATGTGCCAAACCCTAAATTTAGACATCAAGTCAAGGTTCAACCTAGGCACACTCCATGGAAGCTTCTAGCCCTATGACCTAGAGCTCTAATACCAATTATAACACATTGAAACTACCAACCCATTTTTTTAAAATAATGATTACAAGCAAAGGTTCACAAGGAAAAGCCCTTATTGTTGGAAATATGTTAAATATTTTCTATGTTATTATGGTAGGGTTAACTCTAAACATCACTAAACATTCTCCATGTATCCTTGTCAAGGTTCGAGGCTAGGCTGTACCCCTGAAAAGTAGGGGTTCGGGGGTGGGAGCCCTCAACAAAAGTTTTAGGGTTTCTTAAGCTATTTTTAGACCCATATTGGCTATTTAGGGTTAAATATTTTGAACCCCATGATTTTTTGACCATGGTATTATAAATTTTATTCTTGTGCTATTGTTATTTAATTGCACTTACATAAGGGTTTGAAGAGAGATGAGATATGAACATTAGTGTATTGAGATGATTAAGTTTATACAATGAGGAGATATTATTGTGTTAAATGTTTTTTCCCATAAGGATTTCCTAGGTGAAATATTGTGTTATGTGTGTATCTGTTATCTTCTTCCTTTTCCTTTGATTTTGAATTTAATATTTTCTATATTTAGTTTATTAGGGCATTTTGATCTTCATTCAATATTAGAGCTAGGTTTCTTAGCTTTGTTCAAGGAGTAAGGGTTTCAACTTTGTGATAAATTAATTCTTGAGTGGGAGCCATACATGAAAGAATCTAAGAAAAGGAAAAGGAAAGGAAGTACACATGTAGAGATTGAAAAATTTAATGGATAAAATTTTGAGTTATGGAAAATTAAGATGGAGGATTTTTTGGTTGATAGAGATCAGTGGATTGAAGTATCGAGAATAAAACCAACATCAACAATAAATGAGGATTGGCTAAATATTGATATGAATGCAAGGATTTCTATCAAATTGTTCTTATCTTATTCGATATTGTTGAATGTATTAATAGAGACCATGGCAAAGTCATTTAGGTATAAGGTAGGAGCTTTGTATCAGATAAAGTTGTTGGTAAATGAAATTTCTCTCAAAGAAGTTGTATTCACTTTGGATGAATGATGGTGACTCTGTGGTTGAACATCTAAATGCTTTTAACACTATGGTAAGTCAATTAAACTCTATTGAAGTAAAAATGGATGAAGAGAAAAAGTGTATTACTTTACTTTGTTCATTACCTGATTCGTGGGATAACCTAGTTATGGCTATCACAAACACTAATTATACATTAAAAGTAGGGGATATAGTAGGAACATTTCTATTTGGTTGTGAGAGGTCGTTCTAAAGAAAGAAGCAAAAATAAATCAGGAGAAATAAAATCAAGATCTAGGGGTAAATATGTTGCTCGAATAAAGAGGAAATTCTAGAAGTGTGATAAAATAGGGCATTATAAAGATATTGCATATCTAAAAAGTCTAGTAATATCCGATCATCCGTTGAAGGGATTTCTGCAAAAATGAAGACCACAAATGAATATTTGGGGGACTTATTCTTAACTACAACATGCTCAAGAGAATGCCATGACTCATGGATTATTGACTCAGGTTCTTCCTTTCATATGACTCCTCATAGGGAGGGTTTTTGTGAATATGAAAAGATAAATGGAGGTGAAGTCATCTTGGGAGAAAAATTGACATATAAAATAATAGATTGAGGAAGAGTCAAAAGATTTAAGAATTAAAACCCTTCCTGGTGTGTTGCATATTTTGGGTTTGGAAAGGAATTTAATATCCATGGGTAAGCTAAATAATATGGATGTGACTATGGTATTCAACAAGGATATTTGCAAGATAGGTCATGGAGCCTTGGTGTTGGTAAGGGGATTTCATATAAGAACTTTGATCAAAATTGAGGCTAGCACTGTAAGTATTGATTGAAATAACTCTTTACATGTAGAGGAGAATAATACGATAGAAGTAGCTTCAAGTATTCTTGTAGTGAAGACAATGTTGTGGCATCAACACATGGTACATATTGATGAGAAAGGCCTTTGAACATTAAAAACAAAAGGTATGGCTAAAGAAATTTATGATTACCCATTAAATTTTAATTTTTATGAGCACTATATTTTTGGAAAGCAAATCTGAGTCAAGTTTCCTAGTAGTGCTACAATATCTGAAGGAATTTTACATTTTTTTAATAGTGATGTGATTGGACCTACAAATGTACCACCGTTAGGTAAATATATCTATTTTGTTACATTTATAGATGTCTTTTCAAGAAATACCTAGGTATATTTTTTAGGAAACAAATATAATGTTTTCAATAAATTTTAAGATTTTAAGGCTCTTGTAGAAAATCATATAGAGAAAAATATAAAGGTTTTGAGAAGTGACAATGGTGGTGATTATTTATCTAATGAATTTGAACATTTTTGTAAGGATTATGGAATAGAAAGGTAGAAAACAACTCTGTATGCTCCACAAAGAAATGGAGTTGTAGAACAAATGAATAAAACATTAATGGATAAGGCTAGAAGCATGCTAAGTGGTGTAGGGTTAGAAAGGAAATTTTAGGTAGAAGTCGTGTTAACTGCTTGTTACCTCATAAATATATCTCCTACCTCAACTTTGGTGGATAAGACTCCACAAGAAGTATGTACCGGTAAGAAACCCTCTCTTAGTCATATAAGGGTATTTGGTTGTGATGCTTATATGTATTTCCCAAAAGAAAAAAGGACTAAGTTAGACTATAAATCTAAAAAATGTATATTTATGGATTATAGTATTGATGTTAAAGGATATAAGTTGTGGAACCGAACAACATAAAACATTATATACAATCGTAATGTGATCTTTAGAGAAACAAAAAGGGTTCCAAAATAGGAAATGCAACCAAGCAAAGAACCTAAATGGTTCAAGTAAAATTGGAACATGAGGAAGTACCTGTGGTAGAATCTAGTGCTACAGAAGAAGATGAACTACATAGAGAGTCTAAAAAGAAAAATTCAGAGGAAGAAGGTGAGGAGGAAGTTAAAGATAAAAAATCTAGAACTTCAATTTTGAGATTAGATCGAGTGAGAAGACTCCCAAAAAGGTATAACCATTCAAATATTTATTCTACATTTAATATATTAGTTACTAATGAAGAACCCAATAATGTAAAAGAGGTACTTCAATCAAGTGATAATAAGTCTTGGAAAATGGCTATGGAAGAAGAAATGAAGTCCCTAAATAAAAATAAGACATGGGACTTGGTGAAAGTACCCCCTAGAATAAAACTAGTTGGTTGTAAGTGGGTATTCAAGAAGTACAATATAGAGGGAAATTTAGAGAAGTACAAGGATCGCCTAGTAGGAAAAGAATTTTCTCAAGTTGAGGGAATTGAATTTGGTGAGATTTTTCTCCTATGGATAAACTAACTTCAATTATAATTCTTTTGGCTATTTCTGTTGCTTTTGATCTTGAAATAGAACAAATGGATGTAAAGACAATATTTCTACATGGTGAACTTGATGAAGATATATATACATACATAAACACACACATATGTCACAACCAAAATTATTTAGGGTAAAAGATAAGGAGGACTTGGTATGCAAGTTGAAAAATTCTCTTTATGGCTTGAAGCAATCTCCAAGAATGTGGAACCAAAAATTTGATAGGTTTGTTTTGACACTTGGGCTTGGAAAAATCAAAGCAGATCCATGTGTGTATTTTAAAAAAGAAGGTAAAATTTTTGTTATCATTGTTTTGTATGTCAATGACATATTAATTGGTAAAAATAATAAGATGATAAAGTTACTAAAATCTTAGTTATCTTATAAATTTGACATGAAGGATTTGGGTGTTGCAAAATATTGTTTGGGTATGGAAATAATAAGGGATCATGCAAATAGAAATTTGTGGTTAAATCAAAAGAATGTTGATTTGATACCACAGAGGTTTAGGATGCATGATTGTAAACCAATATGTACTCCATATATTGTTGGTCAAAAGTTATCTGTTAAATAGTATCCTAAAATAGATGAGGAAATCAAAGAAATGCATAATTTTTCTTATGCTAGCATTGTTGGCAGTCTGATGTATGTAATGATTTGTACTAGACCTTATATTGCACATGTAGTGGGAGTAGTTAGAAAATATATATCTAATCCAATAAAAGAACATTGGAATGTTATGAAGAGGACCTTTGGATACTTGCATGGAACTTCAAACTATGTTATTTTTTACCAAGGAAAATTTGGAGATAGTAATATTATAAATGTACAAGGTCTTGTGGATGCCCATTGGCTAGAGATCTAGACAAGAGAATATCCATGAGTACTTATGTGTTTATACTATCTGGAGGGGTAGTAATTTGGATGAGTTAAAATAAATTAGTGTTTTCTATATCCATAATAGAGGTAGAGTACATTGTAGAAACTCATGCTTGTAAAGAAGCAATGTGGCTATAGAGGTTGTGTTCAATATTTGGTCTTAAGTAGAAGGCTATGAGAATTTACAGTGAGAGTCAGATTGTAATATTTTTTATCAACAATATTGGTTTCATGATCGGTCAAAACATATTGATATCAAGTACCATTTTATGAGAAAGATGGTTGAAGGGAATCGGGTGATGTTGGAGAAAGTTGATACAAAGAATAATGATACTGATTCATTAATAAAGGTTCTAATTGCCAAAAAAATTTCTTGGTGTAGAATATCTATGGGCATGGTTGCCCTTGATAGTTGACAATTATAGTTTTTGGCCCCTATGGAAAGTATTCAACAAGTGGAAGAATATTGGAAATATGTTGAATATTTTCCATGTTATTTTGGTGGGGTTAAATATAAAAGGTATTGAACACTCTCCATGTATCCTTGTTGGGGTTCAACGCTAGGTCAACCATGAAAAAGTGAGGGTCTAGGGGTGGTAGCCCTTGATAAAAATTTTAGGGTCTCTTAAGCTTTTTTACACTCATATGGGTTGTTTAGGGTTAAATATTTTGAACCCATGGTTTTTCACCAATGGTATTGTAAAATCTATTATTGTGTTGGTATTTAATTACACTTGCACCAGGGTTTGAAGAGAGATGAGAGATGAACATTATTTTATTGGAGATAGTTAAGTTTATACAATAAGGAGATATTACTGTGCTAGGATTTTTTCCATAAAGGTTTCCTAGGTGAAATGTTGTGTTATGTGTGTATCTATTATCTTCTCCTTTTTTCCTTTGATTATGTATTTACTATTTTTCTAGATTTAGTTTATCGGGGCCTTTTTCTCTTCACTTCTTTTATATTTTTAGCATACAAGGCTTCACCACATTTAAGTTCTAAGTCAATGTAGATGACACTCAGTAGACAGGAGTGGTCAACTCCCATGGTTTTTTGGTTTCACCTTACTAAACCTACACATTTAGATGGATGCCAAAGTTGTCCCTTCACATTTCACATACCCTCACTGACAGAGGACAATGTGACCATAACATAGGGATTATCCTTTAAGGCCCATAACACTTCAATGAGAACACATATTCCCTAACGTTACTCTAAGTCCATCAAGGTAGGTTAATCAAGTGTAGATCCTTGGTGATTAGTTACCACACCTCCATAGGCTAAGGTCATTACCACTTCGTTGGATCACCAATGTTGTCTTATGAATGGTTCCACAACTCTTAGTTGAAATACACCCAATCCTACTTATTCAAGGTGTAATGATTCACATGAAACTTAGCTTTTGTATTCATTGGGGTTCCAAAATCTACACATTCAAGGGGATTTACCTCCCAATCCTACACATTCAAGGGATCACCAATGTTGTCTTGTGAATGGTTCCATAACTCTTAGTTGAAATACACCCAATCCTACTCGTTCAAGGTGCAATGATTCACATGAAACTCGACTATTGTATTCACACAATTCCTTCCAGGTTCATGAGTTATTATCTATTGCATTCTCACAACTCCTTCTAAGACTCATATCTACCTGGTTATTGCATTCATGCAGCTCCTCCCAGGATTGGGCTTTATTTTGACTCAGGTCCACAAGAGTTTCTAACCACCCAAGATAATCTTATCTCAATAAATATTGCACTTTAAAACATAGTTATAAACTAAAGCATCATGCATCACATAATATCAAAAGCATTAATACAAGTCATAATCTATTTGATATGAAATGCTATAATAGATAAACAAGGATGTGTATCAAATAAAAAGCCATATTTTTCCTAACTCAAATGCTTGACTTAAAGCTTACAAAGACACATTCCTTTAACTTAGATGACATAGCATAAATGAATCAAGTATTTAACATAAAAATGCATTCCAGCAATAGATAGAGCTCAATACTATCTATCCAAATAAAATATTTCTCAATCACTTTAATGTAAAAAACCCAAGGTAACATTAAAGTAACATAACCTTTCATTTTGTACAATAATCAAGTTACAAAACTCAATTTAACAAAACATTATTTACATAGCCTTTGTTTTTCCATATCATCTATACATTCAAAGTACTATGAAACCATATGCCAAGGATCTTCAAGCCATCTAAAAATATGCAAGCTTCTTCATGATAGGGAATCCCACCACCACTCATGAGGAATACTTAGGGATCAAGAAAAATCTAAATGCAATGTAAATTAATCATACCTTTTCTACTATGCAAGCATCCATGAATAAACATAATAAAACAATCCATCAAGAAGAGGATTCCATAATTCCTCTTTCTATAATTTTTCTTTACCCACACGAGTCTTAGGGACCATTATAATAGTTTCTATTTCAAAACCAAAGTTCAATAATCCAACTTCTAAAAGAGAATCCCATACTTCTCTTTATAATGATCCATTAACCTACATAAGTCTTAGGAATCATTATAATGGTTTCTCTTTCAAAACCCAAATTCATTAATCCAATTTATAAAAGAGAATCCCATACTTCTCTTTATAATGATCCCTTAACCTACATAAGTCTCAAGAATCATTATAATGGTTTCTCTTTCAAAACCCCAAATTCAATAATGCAATTTATAAAAGAAATCCATTACCATAGAGAATACATTCCCAAAAACCAAGCTATAACATAAAACTAAAGGAGTTCTCTTTCTATAATATCCAACTATAGTTTTGCAACCAACAACATTTTCTTTACTAACTTTTAAAGTAAAGAATCTTACTTCTCATTAATTTCCAAAGACAAGTTTATAACCAAAAACTAAAGCATTAAAAATAAAAGAGTAAACAAACTAAAAACCATATCTTCCTTAGTAAGTTAATATCCAACAAAACAAATCTCTTTCCAAAGCTATAACTTCTCCAAAACTAAAAAGTTTACCATTATAAGAAAGCAACATAACTAGAAGGATATTTCACCATCCTTAATGTTGCAACTTAAAAGAGATTCATTCCAATATAAAGCACATCTAAGCTAATTGACAATCATTCCACAATCACTTGAGATTAACCTCCAAGATCCATATGTAGACCAAAATTTTAACTTAATAGAAATACTGCTATAGGTAGCTTAAAAAGAAACTCATGCTGATCTATAACTACCAATAAATACAGTCATGACCCAAACCAAGATGACTTGTGACTACAAGGAAAATTGAGTTAGATTAATGGTCTTACTCAAGACTTCTAAATGGGTTAAATAGATGGTGGTACATAAATTAAATACAACACTGACTAGCATGCCAACAAGGAGGAAAAATATTGCTACAGGTGGATAGCCATACCCACAAGTGAATACTATGCCAACATCAACGTACTAACAAAAGCATACCCTTGACCACTAACAATGATCAAACTCACCATATAATAAATACTAACATCCAATAGTTGCATGACAAATAGGGAGTCTACCTGAAAATACGTAGCTAGATTCATATTAAGCTTAAAGTAGCATAAAAAGGAAGGGAGTGATACAAACAACACCAACACAAGAGAACCAACATACAAAGAAAATATTTAAGCTATAGAAAGACACATTTCAACCAAGCATAAAAATGCACCTGAGACAAGCTTTCCAACGTTCCTACTCAATGTCACATTGCCTAGAGTTTGCTTTTCCTTCCAAGCTTCCCCAAAAAAATCACCTTCCTCCTCCTTTCTCCCCAAGTTCTCTACTACATTCAAATAGAATGAGACATCTTTATTGCATGGAGGAAGTAGCTTTTTATTTCAAGCTCAAGAAGATGTTTCTTAAACAACGTCACCTTTGCTCATAAATGTGCCATCCAAGCATGACCATTATAAAAGAAGGCTAAAACTCAGTTTTGCAACCCATTCAATTTTTCTTCCAAACATTAGAGGAATAATGCTTTAATAAAAGTATATTCAAAAATTAATTCAATAATTCACTTTATTAATTTTCAATTGCTAATATTAACTTTTAATATTGACATCAATATTTCCATATATTAATGTCACCAATCTAATTAATACTTTGCTAGTCTAAAGTATTAAAGCCATTATTTAATTAATTTCCAAGGTATTAATTAACACTTAATAACTCTTACCAACAAAATCTATGCATGCATCAAATAAACATAGATTCACACCAACAATATTAAACGCCATTATTTTATCCTTAAGTAGGCAGTCTCATTTAATATTCTAATGCTATTGCCAACCTATTAAGGCTATTCACTGCACAAGCAACTTCCTAACCCAATGGTGTGAACATGAAAACATGTAAAATTTAAATGCATCTACATGAAGGGTATTTTGTTACCCCGAGTTATTGATAAGCAAGTCATCACCATTATTTCCCAAAATATCTCTCATTGTAAGTGGGTCATCCATATGATCCCACCAAAGAGAGCACTCGGTCCTGCACCCACAAATACGTTAGTAGTACCATATTATCCAATATTAAAATAATGCAATCATCCCATCATATAGACATCATAAAATTAAGCTATGTAATTAAACATTTATACCAATACATAGTTCATTATCAATGAATAAATATGCCAAGTAGGGCTATTATAGATCAATAGTAGTTGATCCTAAGGTTCTTCTTAGCAATAATATTGCTGCTAAAATGACCTTTGTATGATCCTTCATGAGCTTCACTAAGAGGTAACCATGATTCATCAAAGTTAAGGCATCGTAAGAGGATACCCTCAAAATAATGTTGATATAAAGCATCACCAATTATCATGTATTAGCATCCTCTTTTTCTCAAAAGCTTATGCTAGTTGTCATCTAAGTCATCAAGCATCGTGCTATATTTAAGAAAGTTAAAGATGTATATGTGCCATGGTTCATGTGGGGAAGCTTCAATGTTTAAGAAATCTAATAGAGCGAGGCTAGAACTAAGGGATGTAGGGTTTTAGAGTTGTCAAATAATAATAATCGCTTGATCATATTCTAACTCCAAGGGGATAAGGGATGCAACAATAAACATGGAATCCAAATGGTGGTTGGAGGATATTGGGATAAACTCTATGGTTACCCTATCAAAAGTGGACAAGAGCTTGGTGATAATCTCCTTATAAGGTTTTAGTTTATCATATCTAGTTTGATAAACATCATTGATATGATTAACCACAAGTTGAGAGTCACCAAATATAGAAAGGACTCTAAAATTCAAGGCTAAAGTGGCCCTAAGACCTAGGATCAAGGCTTCATAATCTGTAGTGTTATTAGTGCAATAGAAGCAACGCTTTAAGGAAAAGGGGGATAAATTGTTTTTGAGGGATGACTAGAATATTTCTACCACCAACGCCCTTTAATCAATGTGCTTAATACAAAACAAATAACTTGGACTTAGTCTCTTCTACTTCTAAGCTAAAACACTCATCAATAAAAGCGATGACTAAGGGATGGGTATATTCTAAGGGAGCAATGATTAGCTGGTCAACAGTCACCTGGTATTTTATAACATTCTAACCTATAAAGGTTAAGTTAAGTTCACTAGGGGATAGGACCCACTTAGTGGATTGAACTAAAAGGTGGAGCTTCAACATTAAATAGTTAAGAGGATCAAACCCTGTGACTACCAATGTCTTATGGCTAAGCATGTAGTATCTCAATTTTTGAGAGACAAACACTATAGTGAGGTAAATTTTCTATAAGGAAGTTTATCAAGTTTTATAGCTAACCAAGGTTCTACTAATATAGTAGATAGCTCACTCTTTATTCCAATCATCATATTTAGTTAGCACAACCTCCAAATCTTGGGTTGTGGTTGCTTTATAAAGCATCAAATACTTATCTGATTTAGGGAAAAGGAAAAGTATGGAAGTGATATACTTATTGAGTTCATCAATCTCTTTGAAACTAAGTATCCCATTAGAACACTACATCTTTCTTAAGAATATTAAGAAAGGGCTAAAACTTATCTTCTAAATAGGCTATGAAGTAAAAAATAACTTGAAATGTTTCTTGCAAGCTATGAATATGGGTAGGTTATGGGAAGGAGGTATGCCATTAATATCCACTATCTTAGAGAGATCTACTTCAATGCCTCTACCAGACACTATAAATCCTAAGAGCTTGCTAAATGCTTCTCCATATTTACACTTAGAGGGCTTAATATGAATGTTGTATTGCCAATGCCTTTCAAAAATTCATATTAAATCTTGAGTATGATTCTTTATGATTTATGGAGTGACAAAGAAGATCATACACATAGTCTTCAACAATTTTATGCATCAAGTGGTGAAAAATATGTCATGACACTTTTGTATGTGGCACCAATGTTATTCAAGCCAAAATACATGACGATATAACAAAAGGTTCTCCATGGAGTTATGAAATATATCTTGGCCTAGTCCTCAGGGGTAATATTGATTTTATTGTATCCATAGAAACCATCCATGAGCGATAATATTCCACATCCAGCAAAAAAATATACTATCATGTCTATGTTGGGTAGGGGAAAGTCATCCTTATGATATGTAAAATTGATGTCCTTAAAGTTGGTATATTCTTTGATTATCCCTTCCTTATTAGCCATAGTAATGTGTTGGATATCCAATTAGAATAGTCAATGGCTTTGAAAAAACTAATATCAAGGAGTTTTTGGATCTCCTTCTTGACTAAGAGGGTGACCTTAGGATACATATTACTAAGCTTTGGATTAAAAGGCTTGGCATTGGGTCTAACTACTAGGTGATGCATAACTAGGGAGGGATAAAACCTTGGCATATTGACATATGACCAAGCAAAAATATTTTGAAATTTTGTCAATAATTTGGTCAATTGCTCTTGCTCGTCCATGGACAAGGCTTTTCCTAGCTTAAGGATTCTAGGGATTTCCTTGGTTCCTATGTTAACGTCAAGGGTCTCCTTGATGAGGATGTGAGATTCATCATCATAGTGAGGATACCATAAAATGGATTTCCTTGGTTCCTATGTTAATGTCAAGGGTCTCCTTTATGAGGACGTGATATTCATAGTGAGTAAATATTCCTCCTTTAGTCCAAAATTTTGGAAGAATTTATAAGTGCATATATTGAGGGAGGAACCATTGTCCACCAATATTCTCTTGATGAAATTTTTTCTAATATATCAAGTGATGTAAAGGAAGGAATTCCATTTTAAATTTGAGGAAGGAATATCGTCATCATAAAATAATATGTGATTTATCCCAATAGTACCTACAACATTGGCTAGCTTACTAGGGGAAAGATCTTGTAGGATAGATTGTTTACTTAGAAGCTTCAACAAGGCTTCACTATGAATAAGAGAAGTCTGTAAAATTTCTAATAATGACATCTTGGTAGGTGTACTACTTAACTGTTGTTAGATGTCAAAGAATAATTTTCATTGTGACTAAACACTAAGGTTGTTTTTCTACACTTGTGCTCCTTTTGTGGGTACTCTTAAAAACTAGGAGTGGTCTAGAAGGTTGGTTGGAGGTAGAACTTGAAGAACACAAGCTTATACTGAGAGGGGGGTGAACAGTATAAGACCACTTTTTACTTTTCTTTCCCAATCAATATTATGCAATGTATAGATAGCAATATCAATAGCAGTAATCAAAGCAATGCACAAATCACCACACACAATAGAGACACCACAATTTACGTGGTTCACCCAATGTGGGCTACTCCACGGAGAAAATATTTCACTAAAATTTTCTCAATCAATCTCTTGGGAATCCTTTCCCTATTACAATGTTTATGGACCTCTATCCAAAGGAGACACCAATCCCCTAAATCAAGTTCATGGATCTCTATCCATAGGAGACACCAATCTCCTAATATCTGCTCTAGTTGGTGATCCTCTAGAAGACCTCTACCTCCACTACCCTTAGAAAATGGAACTCTATCCATAGAAGACACCTGTCTTCCCTACTCTGGCTGGAGATCTCTATCCTCAACTCTATCACCTCCAAAGCTCTATCTCAAATCTATACTAAACATAGTCCATCGGTCTAGCACAAATATATCCTCAATATCTATCTCTAGTCTGGCACAAACCTATCCTCAAATCTGCACCAAACTCTATCCTCGAATCTGTACTAAACATAGTCCTTCGGTCTAGCACAAATCTATCCTCAATATCTATCCTCAAGCCTTAACTCAAAGCTTGACTCAATCTCAAATCAACTCTACTGGATCTACCCCAAACCTTAACTCAAGGTTTGAACAAATATCAATCAACTCTGCTCTCAAGTCTTCTCAAAGACTTATCTCAAATCTACCTTGTAAGCTTCCACAAAAGCTCACACCAATCTGTCCTCAAGTCCTCTCTAGAACTTGTCCAATATGCTCAATAAGTTCTCACAAGAACTTATCCAAATCTGCTCTCAATATGTATTGTAAGCTTCCACAAAAGCTTACCCAAATCTGTCCACAAGTCTTCTCAAAGACTTACCTCAAATCTGCTCAACAAGTCCACACTAGAACTTGTCCAATCTCATAGAAACATAAAGAGAATTGTTAGAGACTCAATATGCTCTATACTCATCACAATGCTCAATCACTTTCAATCACTCTTTTAGAAACATACAAAGAATTGTTAGAGACTCAATATGCTTCACATTCACCTCAATCTCACTCACTTCTCCTACATTCAACTCAATACTCAATCACTTTCTCAAATCAATTCAAAATATAGAATAGTTTGTTTTATGGAACTTGAACAATCACTTCACACATCCACTTGACTAGGCTCAACCAACTCTACTCAACCAATCACTCAATGAAACAATCCTTGCTTACAAACCCTAGTCCAAGCATATGAACCTTCACTCAAAATATTTCCAACAATGCTTAACAACCAACTCTCACATAACAATGATACTCATGTTCTTTTCAAACCCTAGTTCAAGTTCTTCACACAACCAACTCACTTCAACAACAATGCTTATAAAACAACCTTCACATAACAATGATACTCATATTATTTTCAAACCCTAGTTCAAGTTCTTCACACAACCAATGGCTTTCACAACAATGCTTATAAAACAAGGTTTTAACAACTCTTTATTCCAGAAAACCTTGAAGCATTAACTCAACACACTCAATAAGGAAACCCTAATCAAGTCCTTTTCACTCCAAACTTATTTTCTAGAAAACCAACCAATCAACTCAACTATGGAAGAATGTGCTCATACCTTTTTCTTGATGATGAAGGAACCTCTAAAATCTGCCACAACCACAAACACCTCTTTGCCAAGCTCAAAGGAGTTAGAAGACACTAAACTCTCTCAAAGATACAATGCAAATATCAAAACACACATACACCTTATCACTCCATCTTGAAGAAAGCATCCATCAACATATACAAAAATAATTGACCAAATACACCTTATAATCTCCCAATTAAAATAATATTCAATACCAAGAATAATATCAATACAATCTCCTTTTCAAAATAACTCAATGGCAAGAAGTCCTCTCAACACTTTAAATCTTCAATAAACCAATGTGACACAAATACTTTATTCAAAAAATAAAGCTAACTCCTTATTCCTCCAATTTACCAAAAATAATGATTAATTAAAAACCTTTTTAAACAACCCTTTTAACTCCCTAAGACCTCATGTCAAACCTTAGGCATCATAAAAATTATATTCAAAATTTTATTACCTTTGCCTTGGTGGGACTCGAACTCACGACGTAGCCTCAACCAGTGCCCTAGCCATGGCTCCAACCGTCATACGAGCTAGGCGCTCGCTTGGGGAGTAAAGAGCACCACGTGCTCTATAAAGCTCCTCGACTCGCCTATGCAAAAATGTATACCACTTCCTTTGACCTTCCAAACACAACCAACAAAACAATGTTGCTACCATGATTCGATCGTAGGTCACTCCATGCCCAAACACTCTAGCCATTGTCCACTTGCCACTAGGCCACGCTGCCCAGATGGCTCTTGCAATTTGGTGCTCATCGATTTATCCTTATTCATTGGCGCTCAAAACAATGTTCTCTTCTCTTTCTTTGCACGAGTTCTCAACACACGATTGCACGCATTATCTTTTCGAGCAAAAGGATTATTAAATACCTCTAAGGCATATTGTTTTTATATCGATTTCCTCCTTCACACATAAACATTGGTGCTTCGATTTTTAACTTATTAATTTATAAATTATTTAAATTCTTTAGAATTTAAATTTTATAAATTAATTTTTAAATCCCTTTGGCTTTATTAAAGCCTTCTTGATTTTACAACTTTGTATAAATAATATTTATTTATAAAATTTAAATTCAATTTGAATTTAAATATTTTATAAAATAAATATTAAACCCTTGAGCTTTTATGAAAACCTTTTATTTTTCTCACCCATGGTTTTAATAAAAACCCTTCTAACTTATGCTTCCACATAATATTAAAAATATTATGAAGCTCTTTTGCCTTTAACCTTTGCATTGTTCCTCTTGACCTTTTGACATCAACGGTAGCTTATTCCTTGACATCAATGACAACTTCATTCCTTGACATCAATGACAACTTTGACTCAAAATGTCCAACAATCTCCCCCTTTGTCATTGATGGCAACCCAAATTCTTTTTACCAGAAACTTAACCTTTTCTTTGTTCTACTCCCCTGGGACATTGCTCCCCCTAGCTCAATGCTCTTTTCAAATCTCTCCTCTTTACTCAAATACCAAATCTCTCCCCCTTACTCAAATCTCTCCCCCTTTGACATCAATGGCAAAGGGTCACCTTTGGGGCTCGGGGCTAAGAATGAGCCTCTTAGCTTAGCCCCTCCCCCACCTCCTCTTGAGGTGGTTAATTCTAGGGTGGGAGTATTTCTACTCCCATCAAGCACTGTTCTTTACCTTTATCCTCTTTTATTCTTATCTGATCCTTCTGATTCCTCTAATTATTCCTTTCCATGTCCATGTTCCTATCCATGTCCATATTCTTTTCTATTCCTATTTTTGTTCTTGTTCATATCCATGTTCTCTATTCTATTCATATTCATATCCATTTTCCTATTCCTATTCCTATTCATACTTGATTCTGGAATGTCTGCTCTACACCACTTTGTTGTGTGTCCATCATTATTGCACTTATAACACTTAATGTTATTATTCCTTGGAGGTGCAAATGTCTTAGGATTTCTCCTAGTGAAGCCATATCCTCTTCTATCATGAACCCTACAATTCATTGCCTTGTGACCAAACTGATTACATGAGTAGCAATACCCATGGAAAAGTTATATGTTCCCATATTCCTATCTTTCATGTGTCCTGCACTGTGAAGCCATGTGCCCAAACCTGTGACATGAAAAACATCTTCCATTGAAGCTTCCTTGTCTTGACCTCATTGGTCTCTTAGTCTCTCTTGACCTATTATGATTGTTGTTCCATCTATTTCTTCTTTGTGCATTGTTCCTATCCTTGTTGAACTTTCTATTGTCCAACTCATCCTCAGATGTCTCACTTTCTCTTACACTATCTTCTTCTAAAGTTCTTCATCTGAAGTTTCTTCTCCTCTAGAACTTGAGGTTGAATTTCCTTCCCATTTCTTTTGTTCCTATTCAAATCCAAGACCTATCTTGCTTGATGTAGGCTTTTGTATCTTGATGAACTTATCTAAGTTCTTTGAGCTATTTTTGAACCCTTGTAGCTTGAATTTGGAGTTTTCTAAATCTTCCTTTAGTAGAGCTACTTCTTGTACTAACTTTTCACATTCTAAGACCTTTGCTTCTAGCTTATCCTTGAACTTCTTTGTCTTAGCCTTTGATTTGTCTAGATCCTCTATAAGCATTCTTCTCTCTTCATCACATTCTTGAAACTGAGATTCTAATTTAGAGTTTTGCTTTCTTACCTTCTTTACTATTTCAAGAGCATAAATAAGTTCTCCCTTGAGATCATATCCTTCTTTATCTGATTCTTCCTCTATTTTTTTACCTTTGTCCATATATTCATTTTCTTTTGACTTGTCTTCTATAGGATCACTTTCTTCTTCTTCTAATGCCATTAGAATATTCTCTTCTAGTCCTTCAAGTGCATCCTCATATTCATCATCACTAAAACTATAACCATTCCTTGTACAACTATCTTCAAGATGTCCAAAGTTACCACATCTAAAACACTTGAGAATTATTGGTGCCCTTTTCTGGACTTCTTTTTCTTCAATCATAAATAGGACTTCATCTCTATCATTATCTAAAAAACTAGCATCACTATCACTTGAGTACTTACTTGCCTTATCCGCATAGTAGCTCCTCTTTTGCCTTTGAAAGAACTTCTTTCCTTGTCTGCTTTGTCCATCCTTGCTTTTCTTTTGGTGCTAGTATCTTTCTGATTCCCTATTTTTGTGATCCTATTTTTCTTCATCATTGTTATTCTTTGCTTCTTGACAATCAGTTGCATAATGACCATACTTTCCATAATTGAAACATTTAACAGATTTTATATCTCTAGATCTTCTTGAATCCTTATTCCTTCTGCCATAATTAGCTTCTTCATCACTGGATGACTCATTGCTTGATTCTGACTTCTTACCCTTTGTCTTCTTGATTGCTTTGAAGGTTGCTTCCTTCTGGGGATTAGGTTCTTTTGTTCTCAACTCAAAAGTTGTAAGAATACCAAGCAACATATCTCTTGTCAAAGAATCACCATCCTTTGATTCTTCTATAGCAGAAATATTTTCACTAAATCTTGTTGGAAGAGATCTTAAGACCTTATCACAAACATCTGATTCATCAACATTAAGTCCAAGTCCTTGCATAGCATTAACAACCTCATCAATTCGAAGTAGATAAGTACTAATATTTTCCTCATCCTTCATTCTTAACTCTTCAAATTGTCCTTTGAGATTTTGTATCTTTGCTTTCTTGACACCTTTATCTCCTTCATATATATTTTGCAACTTATCCCACATTTCTTTTGCATTTTGACAATGCATAACTTTTATGGACTCTGTTCTATGCAAACCTCTCAAAAGTGCATTCATTGCTTTTGAATTGTAATGTTGTAGAAGCTTACCTTCCTTATCTATAGGTGGATCAACTGAGGGATCGTATCCATTTTCAACTACTTCCCAAATCTCATTGCCAAGTGCCTTCAGATAAATCTTCATTCTCAAACTCCAATATACATAATCACTTCCATCAAATATTGGTGTTGTATTATCTGATGATCCATTCTTAGAATCCATTGTGTTCTTGTAAGATTTTCCTTCAAGTTGTTAAACTCTTTCGAAGGAACCCACTATGATACCAATTGAAGAACACAAGCTTATACTGAGAGGGGGTGAACAGTATAAGACCACTTTTTACTTTTCTTTCCCAATCAATATTATGCAATGTATAGATAGCAATATCAATAGCAGTAATCAAAGCAATGCATAAATCACCACACACAATAGAGACACCACAATTTACGTGGTTCACCCAATGTGGGCTACTCCACGGAGAAAATATTTCACTAAAATTTTCTCAATCAATATCTTGGGAATCCTTTCCCTATTACAATGTTTATGGACCTCTATCCAAAGGAGACACCAATCCCCTAAATCAAGTTCATGGATCTCTATCCATAGGAGACACCAATATCCTAATCTCTACTCTAGTTGGTGATCCTCTAGAAGACCTCTACCTCCACTACCCTTAGAAAATGGAACTCTATCCATAGAAGACACCTATCTTCCCTACTCTAGATGGAGATCTCTATCCTCAACTCTATCACCTCCAAAGCTCTATCTCAAATATATACTAAACATAGTCCATCGATCTAGCACAAATCTATCCTCAATATCTATCTCTAGTCTAGCACAAACCTATCCTCAAATATGCACCAAAATCTATCCTCGAATCTGTACTAAACATAGTCCTTCGGTCTAGCACAAATCTATCCTCAATATCTATCCTCAAGCCTTAACTCAAAGCTTGACTCAATCTCAAATCAACTCAGTTGGATCTACCCCAAACCTTAACTCAAGGTTTGAACAAATCAATCAACTCTGCTCTCAAGTCTTCTCAAAGACTTATCTCAAATATGCCTTGTAAGCTTCCACAAAAGCTCACACTAATCTATCCTCAAGTCCTCTCTAGAACTTGTCCAATATGCTCAATAAGTTCTCACAAGAACTTATCCAAATCTGCTCTCAATATGTATTGTAAGCTTCCACAAAAGCTTACCCAAATCTATCCACAAGTCTTCTCAAAGACTTACCTCAAATCTGCTCAACAAGTCCACACTAGAACTTGTCCAATCTCATAGAAACATAAAGAGAATTTGTTAGAGACTCAATATGCTCTATACTCATCACAATGCTCAATCACTTTCAATCACTCTTTTAGAAACATACAGAGAATTGTTAGAGACTCAATATGCTTCACATTCACCTCGCTCTCCCAATATCTTCAACTCAATACTCAATCACTTTCTCAAATCAATTCAGAATATAGAATAGTTTGTTTTATGGAACTTGAACAATCACTTCACACATCCACTTGACTAGGCTCAACCAACTCTACTCAACCAATCACTCAATGAAACAATCCTTGCTTACAAACCCTAGTCCAAGCATATGAACACTTCACTCAAAATATTTCCAACAATGCTTATCAACCAACTCTCACATAACAATGATACTCATGTTATTTTCAAACCCTAGTTCAAGTTCTTCACACAACAACTCACTTCAACAACAATGCTTATAAAACAATCTCTCACATAACAATGATACTCATTTCTTTTCAAACCCTAGTTCAAGTTCTTCACACAACCAATGGCTTCAACAACAATGCTTATAAAACAAGGTTTTAACAACAACTCTTTATTCCAGAAAACCTTGAAGCATTAACTCAACACACTCAATAAGGAAACCCTAATCAAGTCCTTTTCACTCCAAACTTATTTTCTAGAAAACCAACCAATCAACTCAACTATGGAAGAATGTGCTCATACCTTTTCTTGATGATGAAGGAACCTCTAAAATCTGCCACAACCACAAACACCTCTTTTCCAAGCTCAAAGGAGTTAGAAGACACTAAACTCTCTCAAAGATACAATGCAAATATCAAAACACACATACACCTTATCACTCCATATTGAAGAAAGCATCCATCAACATATACAAAAATAATTGACCAAATACACCTTATAATCTCCCAATTAAAATAATATTCAATACCAAGAATAATATCAATACAATCTCCTTTTCAAAATAACTCAATGGCAAGAAGTCCTCTCAACACTTTAAATCTTCAATAAACCAATGTGACACAAATACTTTATTCAAAAATAAAGCTAACTCCTTATTCCTCCAATTTACCAAAAATAATGATTAATTAAAAACCTTTTTAAACAACCCTTTTAACTCCCTAAGACCTCATGTCAAACCTTAGGCATCATAAAAATTATATTCAAAATTTTATTACCTTTGCCTTGGTGGGACTCGAACTCACGACGCAGCCTCAACCAATGCCCTAGCCATGGCTCCAACCATCGCATGAGCTAGGCGCTCGCTTGGGGAGTAAAGAGCACCACGTGCTCTATAAAGCTCCCTGAATGCGCCTAAGCAAAAATGTGCACCGCTTCCTTTGATGCTTCCAAACACAACCAACAAAACAATGTTGCCACCATGATTCGATCGTGGGTCACTCCACGCCCAAGCACTCTAGCCTTTGTCCACTTGCCACTAGGCCACGCTGCCCAGATGGCTCTTGAATTTTGGTGCTCATCGATTTATCCCTTATTCGTTGGCGCTAAAAACAATGTTCTTATCTCTTTCTTCGCACGAGTTCTCACAACACACGATTGCACGCATTATCATTCGAGCAAAAGGATGATTAAATACCTCTAAGGCATATAGTTTTTATATCGATTTCCTCCTTCAAACTTAAACGTCGACGCTTCGATTTTTAACTCATTAATTTATAAATTATTTAAATTCTTTAGAATTTAAATTTTATAAATTAATTTTTAAATCCCTTTGGCTTTATTAAAGCCTTCTTTTATTTTACCACTTTGTATAAATAATATTTATTTATAAAATTTAAATTCAATTTGAATTTAAATATTTTATAAAATAAATATTAAAACCCCTTAGTCAATAACTTCCTTGGGCTTTTATGAAAAACCTTTTATTTTTGCTCACCCTTGGTTTTAATAAAAACCCTTCTAACTTATGCTTCCACATAATATTAAAAATATTATGAAGCTCTTTTGCCTTTAACCTTTGCATTGTTCCTCTTGACCTTTTGACATCAATGGTAGCTTATTCCTTGACATCAATGACAACTTTGACTCAAAATGTCCAATAGAACTTACCTCCTACTAGTATTGTTGAGTCAACCAAGCTTGAGCTTGTTTCCTTGGAGTAGCTACTATTATACCCATCATGTTGTTGTAGAGGGGTGGCACATTATGATATGACACTTGATTAGTTGTTTTTTTGTGCATGATTAGGTAAGGTATTTTGGAATATCCCCATATCTTGATTAGTTGTGGGTATTCTTTGAGTAGGATTTTGATCAGTTGGAGGTTTGTGGTTAGGAGTGAGTTGAGAATCATCTACAACAAGGTGTCCTTCATCTATTAGGTCCTAAACCATGTGTTCAACCTCTTGCATGAACTTGTCATGTGCCCTTCCACCCTATGATACTCACAATGCTGATTAGGTTTATACCAAACTATCATTGTATCAAGTTGTTTTATAGGAGGTAGTTCAATCATCTTAGCCTCCAATTTTACTTAAGTACTGATAAAATAGGTTGGTTGAGTCTTGTAAAATTCCTTGGTGGGGGTTTTTAGGGTTTGCTAAGTACCAAATTTTGCAAGGTACTAGTGACATTAATATTGTTGGTTTGCATGTTATCTATTACCTCATCACCAACTACATGTGTTTTCTTATATTAGGTTTTTTTGGTCCTTTCATATTCTTTACTTAACTTGAGTTGACCTCTTTGAATAAGTTCCCTATCTACTCTTATTTCCAAATATATTGCTTGTTCGAAGGAGGTAATCGTTGTTTTTTCCAATTCATATGAGATTTGCTCTTGTAAGTTACCAATAAATATCTCTAATATGTTTCAAGGAGGTAAGGTGTACCTTAAATTTCAAACTAAACTTCTCTATCAAGACAATAATTCTAATAATATCATATTTAGCTTGTTTTAGGAGATATTGAATGGATACTCCTTTCTCCATATAAGCTTAAAATTTCTAAATAAATAACTTAGCTGTTTCTTTAAAGTTTCTCAAAGAATGATATGCTAGTTGATAAGACCATTCTAATGCCATACCATCAGGGATTTTAGGAAATGTTTTTAGCAACAACATATCATCATATATAATATCATGACATGTTCTAAACATCCTTAAATGTTCTATTGGGTCCTTTATTACCTTATAAATAGGTAAAATCAACATTGAAAATGCTTGGGATAGGGCCTAGAGGCTACTATAGGATCTAGGGGTTGATTTCACATTTTCTTATAGTTATAAATTAAACTTGGAGCTTTAAGTGTATCCATTCTTAATGACAATTGTTTCACTATACTCATCAAACTTTGCATGTTAAGATTGTTATTGTGCAAAAACCCTAGATTCCTTAAGGATGGGTTATAGGTAGGTTTTTGAAAGGGAACTTGTCTAATATTGGAGGTATTAACATTGTTGTTGTATGTGTTATGGAATGGGATGTTTTGTGTAGCATCTTGCTATGGGATAAAATTTACATTTGATGGAACAAAAGAAGGAATGTTGAGAGGAGGAACATTATGAGATGGAAATTGAACATTATTTTGGGATGCACTACTAATTGGAGGAGGTTGTAAACACTCCCCCAATGTTGGTGGTTGTTGTAGTAGCATATGTAGGTTTATGAAATAGATTAATGTGATGAGAATATTGAAACAAAGGATTGATACAAATGTTGAGAGGATAATTGGTTTGATTATGAGATGCTCTATCTTCTTCAAAGTGGGTGTTTGTATCTAAGGCTTCATTCAGGACTTGTCTATTTTGCCTAAAGAGATTTAAAAAATTATTATGTGATTTAAAGATAATTTATCTATTAGACCCCTTAATAGGATCAAAGTCATCACCATAATCTATGTCCTCTTCTTATTCTAGATTGGGATTCTCTCTATCAACTAGATCATCCCCATGTCATAAATAATTATCTTCTAGTTCTATCATATTGTGCTTACTCCTAAGGTTTGGAGTCATAGGATTAAGATAAAGATAAAAAGGGACCTAAAACTAGCAAAAGACACAAGATAATTTTTAAAGTGTTTTTATATTTTTCCATGCAAACATATATAATGGTCTTTTTTATAGTTTAAAACCAAAAAAAGGGGGATAAAGAAAAGATGTTTTCTAGATGGTTAATAATAACATGTTTCACATTAGCTTCACAAAATATGTAGAGGGAAAAACATCCCACCGTGTATAATTCTTGGTGGATTCGTGAGGAGCCAAGATGACCATGGGGCTATTGTAGTTCTCTACACTCGGGGGCTTGGGGGATCGAAGGGTTCACTACGAATAGTTTAAGGACTCACTCCAAGTCTGGTATGGGAGTTTTAATGTGTTTATTAATCAAAGCACCTAAGTTTGGTCTTTATTAAGATCTAAACTAAAAAGAATTAAAGAACAACAATGTAGGGCAAATAATAATGCAAGCAAACAAGGAGTGATTCCTAGAATTATTCTTTATTTCAATGAAGACAAAACCTAATTTATAAGAAAGTAAATCTTTTATTTTCAATAAATAGTCCAAGCGAATGCACACACAAAGCTAGTCTAGATGCAAACTATATGTTTTTCTTCTTTTTATATCTAGATCTAAAACCAAATTGTAATCCTCTAATCTATCCAATTTGTGTTATATTTTTCAACTACAAAAATAAAAATGACCATAGACACTCAAAAAATAGCCTAAAATATCTAACAAATCACTCACTTGACCTAATGGTTGATTCTAGCCAAATTCATGCCTTGTAAATTTTTATCGCAAATTCGATCAAAACTACAAAATAACTTCAAAATATTAGAAACTTTGATCAGTTTTTGGTGGCCTACTTAGGCCATGTGACTGAGCTTGGAGGTGCAGTAGTTAAGCCCCCTTGGTCCTTTTAATTGACTTTTCAAGAATGAAAAAGATCATTGACCTTTGGAAACAAATAAAACAAGATATATTTAGTATGAAACAATGAAAATTGAGTGCAAACAGAATGGATGCAATGGAAAACAAGTATGTAAATGAGGACATAGGAGTTTTGGAGCAATTTTTTTTCCCAAGCTACTGTGACTAGATTCATGCCCTGTAATTAAAGGTCATGAATTAGAAAACAAAGGAGAAATTGGAAAAACCAATGGTTTTGCCTAATTTGTGCCCCATAAGGGTGGGGCATGAATTCACATAAGAGTGCTAAAAAGCTAATTTTAGAATACCAAATGCAATTTAACACTAATAATTAATGATTTAATAACTAATAAATCCATCCATAAAGAAAACTTGATAAGCCTATAGAGGGAGAAAGAGTAGAGACAATGACCAAAGTGGAAGATCTTTCCTCCTTAGAAGACAAATGATGTGCACAGTCTATCATCAAATCTTCTCCACTTTCTTATACTCAACAAAAAAATCATAGAAAATATACCAAAAGCAGAGCACCAGAGCATTCCAAAAGTATTAAATCTTAAGAGCATGAGTATGATGACCCCAAAATATTTCTTGCTAGCTTACTTGCTAGGAGAAAAGGGAATCCAATACTTCTATTTATAGGATGTTTGGAGGGGTTTATGTGGGAAAAAACAAAATTTTTTTTGGTAGGTAAAATTGCTTAAGTGCGGGGTTTAAATGGGCCCCAAACCCAAGTACATAAACTGGTAGCTAAAACAATAGCATAAGATGACACAGGCCTGCACATTGGCCAGCTGCAACCTGAATGAAAAGGACCAAACAATAGCAGAGAAGGCTGAGTGGATGCCTGACATCATAAACACAAAAATACAGCCCGAGCAATACCCACGCAAGGGTTGCTTAAGAGAAGTAACTACCTGTAAACCTTGTAAAGGAGCTATAACAAAAACCCACGTAGGGGATGCTCGCAAAAGATCAACAAAAACTATAATAGATACCTGAACAGGAAGAAACATAGTATTCAAAAAGGCCCACGCAGGGGCAATAAAGAACTTAGAAATAGTAATGGGAAGCCCTGGAGCTCAGGTTCCCAGTTATGATGATCTCTTCGCACCGCTCGCCCTTTCACCGAAAGTTCTGTCACCTCGACCATCAGCTTAACAGTAACTCTAAAATGGAGGTTACGCACAACAACATAACCATTATTCCATGAATTGACAAAGGCTTCAGTGATATCTTGCTCAACCCCTTTGAACTTGTTGAGGAAAGGAATGAGACCATGAGCTTCCAGAAAGGTCTGAGATAGGGGATCAAGCTGAAGGCTAGATGGCTCAAGCAGGGCCATGTTGGTAAGACTGAGGAAAAAGGAAGACCACAGAAACCAGACACTACGCTTCTTACTACCTAGGACACACAATAGCGGACAAAACCAGACGACAATGGATTGACATAGACCAGGGTTGTAAATATAGAAATTTTTGGCACAATAAATGACCTTTTCGAAAGCTGAGTTGGAGTGATTGGTGGACCACTTAGTAATTCTCCATAGGGAATAGACACTAGAAAATACAGACATGGCACAAGATAGACTACGCAAAGGATAGGACTGGGATAATATTGGGAGTGCCAATTGATTGAAAAAATGATTCTCAAAATTTGTAAGATGCAAAAAAGAGGATCTCGAGACTTGATGCATATTGACCTTGTTTGACAACATCCAATTACACTGCCTAGACCTACTAAGGGACTTGACATGCTTGGAGAAGACCACCATGAGACAAACCCACTGACAGGGCCTACCTTGGGACATAGCATACTTCATAGAAAGGAAACGGGAGAACCAACCACCAGTACTGATAGCAAGACTGAAAGTCACGCTAATCAGAAAACTTCTGCCATAAGAATTGGAACCAAAGAAACAAATCATGCTAAAAAAGCTAGAGTCATCATTGGAGAAGCTGACCCACCAAAACCTGTGACCACATCTTTCAAACCAAATCATTATTAGTAGCATTTAAAACTTCTTGGGGAAATCTTTCTTTCCAAATGGACAGTGATTTATGGATAACTCCCCAATTGGCAAGAATATATGTAGGCCTGTTAGCTTTATGGTACACATGATTGATAGAGATATCATTGAAATTTTGGGACAACTTCTTAGCTTCCTGAACAATGGTTCTGACATTCCAAGAGGACACCCTATTGTTTTTTAGAGCATTTATAATATTCAAAGAATATCCCTCAATAAAAAGGTTGCCTTTATAATACTTGAGAAGATCTAGCCCTCTCCACAGTGCATGACCTTCAGAAAAATGATTAGTTTGACACCCTAGATACTCAGCATAAGCCATAATAACTTGACCATTGTGATCTCTGACAAGACCACCTGCACCTGCATCCCCTAGATTTCCTTTGGAGGCACCATCAAAGTTAAGTTTCAGCCACTCACTTGGGGGAGGAATCCAATGGGCACCCACTCTAGGATGGGGGGCTGGAAAACTAGAACTGGAGTTGTAGGGAATTTTTAAGGAAGAGAACATAATAGACTCCAATCTAGAATCAGGAGATTTGGGACAAGGGAAGAGCTGGGAATTTTCTACAGCAAAGGCAATAGCTTTATTGGCAACAGATATGGGATCCTTAGAGGAGGAAGAAAAAACCCTATTATTTCTTTCAAGCCACACTTACCATAAGATATGATGAAGGGTCACTTTCCATAAAGAAGATAATCTGAGGTTTTTGAAAGGAGTTGGCCATTGGATGAAAAGGTGACTCAATGAATTAGGAGGAACCCATGAGATATGAAAAGTGGACATAAGGTGATCCAAAGATATCTTGGAGAAAGAGCACTCCAGAAAGAGGTGATTGATAGATTCCTAGGCATTCATGCACAAATAGCATCTGTTAGGGACAATCATACCCCTTTTCATAAGATTATCAATCATTAGAATCTTATTTTGGATGGCCAACCAGCTGAAATGAGCAACTTTTAGAATGAGATATTTAATCCACACTCGATCATAAGGTATTTGAACCACTTGATAATCAATAGTCAGACCATGAGCAGATTTAACCATGAACAACCCAGAATCAGTCTCTTTCCAAAAAGGGGAGTCAGGGGAATTACCAGTGGGGATGACTATTGCATTTAGGATGGTTTTGAGAATAGTTGAAGCATCAGATATTTGGCCATTAGCATTTGGAATATGAAAATTTTTCCAATGCTTAGAATCAGATGAAACATCAATGAAATCTTCAACCTTGCTACCAATTAAAGTGTCCAAGAAAGGTTGTAAAACAACAATTTCATTGTTCTCTAAAAGCGGTTGATTAGAGATCCACCTATCAGTCTAGAAGTTAATTTTACTCCCTATGCCTAATTACCACCTTATCCCCTTATGAATTAGAGATCTGGTTTGGATAATTGATTTCTAGAAAGTGGATCCCTCTCTGGGTATATCATCATCTATGAAACAATGATTTTGAAGATATTTTCTATTTACAATTGAGACCCATTCAAGGTTGTTGTTGGTGAAAACCTTCCATGCTTGCTTGGCTAACAAGGTTGTGTTCATATTACAAACTCTTCGGAGCCCCAAGCCCCCCTAAATTTTGGGGGAGCACACCTTGTCCCAACTGACCAGATGAAATATTTTCCTATCCTCGGCACCTGCCCATAAAAATATTTTTTGAATTTGCTCAATTTTCATGTAGATAACAATAGGAACTTTGAATACGGACATGAAATAAATAGGAACACTTTGGAGATAAGCCATTGTCAAGGTGGCTTTGGCTGCTTGAGAGAGGAGGGTCCCTTTCCAACCTGCAAGTTTTTTGTTAATCCTCTCAATAACATTACTCCACATGGATTCCTTTGGAGCACTAGTGAAAAGAGGGAGGCCCAAATATTGGGTAGGCAACTGAGATATAACACATTGAAATATGTGTGTAATATTAGCTTGTCTCTCTTGGGGAGTGTTAATGAAGAAGATTTTGCTTTTAATATAATTTATTTTCTGCCCTGCAGCCTCCTCATAGGTATCAAGAATACTCTTAATGGCTTTTGCTTCCCACATAGAAGCATGAGTAGCAATGATGGTATCATCAATGAACTGTTGGTGAGACAAGGCTCTTAAATTAGATGCAACCTTAATGCCTAAAATTATGCCATTGGAGTAGGAATTTTTGAGTGCTCTACCCAAGGATTCAACAAGAATGATAAAAAGGATGGGGGATAGAGGATCTCCCTATCTAAGGCCCCTGTTACTAGGGAAAAACCCTGCTGTAGATCCATTGACCAGGACTAAAAACCAGGGATTAGAGATGCAATTATGAACAAGATCAACCCACTCCCTATGAAACCCAAATTTGAGAAGGACAACAATCAAAAAATATTTGTTAACTCTATCAAAAGCCTTATTCATATCAATTTTGAAAAACATGGCAGCTTTTTTGTTACGGTTGGTAGAATGAAGGGCTTCATGCAACGTGATAACACCATCAATAATATTTCTTCCTTTGATAGAGCTACCTTGACAAGGGTCTATGATCTGAGGAAGGATCTCTTTGAGTCTTGTAGCCATGGCTTTAGTAAGAGTTTTGTATAGGATATTGCAAAGACTAATGGGTCTAAAATATGACATAGATTTACACACAGGCCCTTTGGGAACCAAGGCAATGAAGGTGGAGTTGATACTTCTGGGTATGGATTTAGTTTGCTGAAGTTCAATGATGGCATTGCAAATGTTAGGCCCAATGATGTCCCAAAAATTCTGATAGAACCAGGGGAAAACCCATCAGGGCCTAGGGATTTATCAGGGTGCATTGAGAAAATAACCTCTTTAATTTCATCAGGGGTGAGGGGTTTGATAAGAGCCAAATTCATATCTGAAGTGACCATAATGGGTATATGATGGAGCAATTGTCTACCAGCCTGGGCAGAATTTTAGGGGTTGGCTCCCAAAAGGCCTTCAAAGAAATATGAAGCTTCATTTTGAATCTCAAAAATATCCCTGATGATGGATCCATCACTTTTGGTTAATTCTTTAATTTTATTCGAACTTTGGTGCCTTAGGGTAGTGGCATGAAATAATTTTGTGTTTGAGTCCCCCTCTTTGAGCCAAAGGGCCCTTGATTTTTGCCTCCAGAAAGTCTCCTCTTTAGCCAACACATTGTGGTAGTCTGCAATAACATGTCTCTCCTCATTTCTGAGTTGTTCATTGAGCTGCCCATTCTGAATTTGGAGTTCAATACTTTTTAGTTTTTGCAAAATATTTTCCTTATTTTTGAAGATGTTACCAAAAAATTCTCTGTTCCAGACTCGAATATTTTCTTTGACACACTTAAGTTTTTGGGAAACCCTAAAAATAAAGGACCCATGATAGTCAAATTGCCACCAATCAGCAATTTGCATCCATAAATATGGGTGTTGTGTCCACATAGCTTCAAATATAAATGGGATTTTGAAACAAGGGCCTTTCTCAACTTCAAACAGTAAAGGGCAATGATCAGATCCAACTCTAGGAAGATAGATAAGAGTGCCATCACCCATCACCAGTATAGCTTCTTGAGACAAGAAAACCCTATCAAGTTTTACTTGAATGTGTTGATCCCCAATTCTCCTATTGCTCCAGGTGTATTTTACCCCTTTAGTCTGAACATCCATCAACTCACATTCAGTGACAAAGTTATGAAAATCCTCAATGCTCTTGGTGGGCATCAGGTTCCCTCCCTGCTTATCAGAAGGAAAAAGGGGAGAGTTGAAGTCTCCAACAATAATCCATGGAAGGTTTATGAAAGCACTTCTCATCTGACTCAAAGTATCCCATAGACCCCTATGGCTGAGAGGATCGTTAGGGGCATAGACATTGGTCAGAACCCAAGAGAAATTACTACTTTTACAGAAAAACATCATATTGAGGACCCTATCGAAAGAGGAAATGATTTTGCCTTCTAACTTGTTTGAGTCCCAAATACAGAGAAGACCCCCAGACGTACCTTGAGCGGGGAAAAAGGCAAAATCACCATTTTTCCAAATAGAATTTGTGATTTTCTGGATTTTATTTTGATCAATATTCATTTCTTGCAGAACCATGATAGTGGGTCTGTGTTCTTTCCTCAGAGTGCAAACAAGCCTTTGCTTGACAACACTATTGAGGCCTCTCACATTCCATGAGAGGATCCTCATTTAGAATTTTTGGAAAGTTTTCGGCCTCCCTTAGTTTGCTGCAAGGGAGGTTTGGGCCTTTTTGATTCATCCTTCTCCTGACCGAGAAGATCTTGGAATAAGGTTTTCTGGGTACCATTTGCAATATCATTTTCTGTTTCCTTTTTCTTCTGATCATTGATAGAGGGTCTTCCCTTTTTTCTTTTCACTGCCAATATCAACAGAAGCTTTCTTGATACTTCTAGTGTTAATGGGGCTGAAATCATATTTGTCTTCTTTCTCCACTTTGTCTGAGATGGGACTACCAATTTTTGTATGCCCCTCGAGGGTGGGCGGTGGTTTTGAAAAAATATTGGATGGCCCAGATCTGGTCAAGGATTGGGGTTCCTCTTGATCAGAAACTAGGGTTTCAGTTGGATTTGGGGTAATGTCATCCTCACCAGGTTCAGACCCATGAATAAGAGTTCCTTTTAAAACATCAAAATAATTTTGGAAGGCAAAAATGGAACTCACCTTTGGATGATCATCCTCCGAATCTTGGATTTCAATCTACTTTCCTTTGGTATCTTCTAGAATTTATCCCTTCTTCTGATAGTGGCTACTTTGTTGCTTGCCCTGTAGGGGTCTACCTTGCTACCGCCTAGTCTACAACCCACTTCGAGAGGTATTGGGGAGTTTCATCTCCTTTGAGTTTCTTAGCAATGGGCATTGGGTTTTGAGATGGCCCTGAGCCTTGCATTCAATGTAGAATGTAGGCTTGTTCTCATATTCTATGGCCTGGCATCTACGGTAGGAGTCATAAACCAGATTTATCCGAGTGGGAAGCTAGGAATCCAGATTGGCGTTGACACAAATTCTAGCATGAACCATGCGAGTGCATGCTCGGGTCACCGGGTTGATTGCAACTAGCTCACCTATATATTTTCCAATGCCCTGTAAGATGTCTTCATGCCAAAATTGGGTGGGAAGATCTAGAAATCAAACCCAGATTGGTGCAAAATTTATGCTCTGCATCTCAGGGTTGAAATATTCACCCCACTTCCATAGAAAGAGACTCTTCCGACCGAAGAACCAAGGACCCCTGGTAAGAATTTGGGAGGCATCTTCTTCATTGTTGAGATGAATGAGGAAAAAACCCTTTGAAAGGGCAACCAACTCCATATTGCCTAGGGTTTTCCATTTGGTATAGGCCCACCACCGAATAGATTCCATATCTGACCATCCTTCAACAAATTTCCCCACCAGATTGTGGGATTCAATAGAAATGTAATCCACCATTAGGTTTTTAGGGATTACCAGATCTTCACCCGCTGGGAGTAAGAGGGTTCCACTACCCGAGGGAGGTTTCGTAGACCCTTTCAATTTCTTAGCATAAGACCATAAAGAGGACTCGATGTCTTGAGTGAGGGACCCATTAAGCATGTGTCCCTTATCGGGAGGATCCTTACCCCCAATGGTCTTCACATTCTTGAAACCATCAGAATCTGACTCAGCACCTTCAGTGTCGATAGAAACTGTACCACCCTTGATCATTGTGGGAATTCTATCCTGATTCACCTTATTCACTTTATCACCTCCAATCATAGTCGTAGATGTTTTTTCTATCCTGATTCACATTGGCGCTACTTGAAAAAAAAACTTGGTTAAGATCTAACACCACAAAGGTTAGCAAAAAACTTGGGCTTTTCAAGAGGACCCTAAAATTACCGAATTCTTGCCCCATCCTAGATGACCTCAAATTTAGCAAAGCTAGGAGAAAAATCTAAACAAAAAGGAGGAAAATAAGATCAAACTTACACCTAGAAACTCTGAATGCTTTCTTGTATATTCTAAGGAAAATTGACCTATTTTGATGGGTCAAATTTCCATGTCTACTGTAAACAACCTCCCTTGTCTGATGGAGTATCTTTTAGAGCCCATAAAACTTTGATATTAGCTTATGTCAACCTTTTTGTTTGAGGGAATTTTTTTATAATATTGAAGACAAATAAAAACCATGTTTCCTTCTAAAAATTCCCTCTCAATTTTATGTTTTTTTGCTTGTTGTAGCACCCTAAAATTGGCACGGTTAAAACCTTAGTAAAAAGATAAAATATTAAAATTTGAATTTCAACCCCAAACTGCCCGTTAAACCGCCTTTTACCCGCTTTCCCCATTTTTCGTGCCATTTTTAGGATTTGTTTTGACCGTTGGACGATATCGTCGCATATTAGACGAAATCGTCCCCGATCTGACGAATTCGTCTGGAATAGAACGTCCAGACGATTTCGTCCCAAAACCAAATTTTCATAATTAGCTTCTGTTTCAATAGCCTCTCCAACTCGGGTAGAAGCGTGTCTGCACGGTTGGAGATTTCCTTGTTGGAGATCTCCCAGATTGGGATGATCCCCAACCTCCCAAACCTCTTTCTAATCCTATATAAACTAGGATTTTTCTAGTTTATCCCCCCGCCTCCCTGCCTAATTCTTGCTGATTCTCCCTGAACTCCCAACCCCTTTGTTGACAGGATTTCATTGCAGAGTTAGCTCTTTTATTCCTTCGTATTATTACTTGCATTTGGTATTTTTGCATTTTTTATTTGCAGGAACTCTACTATTTTTCAGTCGAAGCTAGCTTGGATCGTCGCAGACGATCTCGGACGATTGCGGACGATTTCGTACGATTGGAGACGATCCTGACTGTAGTCCAGATTGAGGGCTGTCCGAGTTTAGAGTTTGCATTCTCTTAAGTTTTTTTGCATTTTTCATAATATATCTCTGCACTGTTTTAGGTTATTATGTTTTATGCATCTTGGAGTTCACCTCATTTAGCATAATTGCATGATAAAGGTAAAATCAATCATTAAATTTACTGCATTTCCTCATTTGTTATTAGACACTATTATTTAGGCAAGTTTGCTGTTATTTCTATCATTATCCCTTGCTTTGCATTTGCATATTTGGTATTTTGTGTCTGTTTCTGTGATTGCAGGTTTCTGATGGATTCGTCTGACGAATTCGTCAGATTTTAGGTGATTCTGTCCTATTTTAGATGACCTTCTATGATTTGAGATGATCCCAAGAAATATCAGATGATAATGTTCAAACTGAGACGATCTGAACTGCTACAAGACTCAGAATCTCCATCAGACATCCGAAATCAGGTATGAATTCTTCTGGTTAACTTATTCTCTGTAATTTGCATCTATTTCTATTTTTTGTATTCATTGAAATCCGCATTGGCATATAGAATAGTTTAGATTCATATCGGCCAAACCTAGGAATTGAATGATCAAGCATAAAAATGAACACATCAAACACACTATCAACCTAGGCGTGGAAACTGCCATTCAAAAGTTTCCTGGTGAACCCACCATCCATCGAAAATTCACCCTTATACACCTCCCCCGAGAGGCGGGACCTTCAAAGGGCCTCTCAGTCCGAGGTATTGTCCCATCCTTTTCACATCCCCCTTCCGGGCACGGATCCTATAGCCTGAAGGTAAGGGTGCAAAAAATTTGGAGCGATACATTTTGGTGAACCCGACGTGAAAACTAAAAACCTTTTGAAAACAATTCAATTCAATCCAAAAAACAAAACATAAATGCATTTAGAATCAAAGATTGCATGTCATATTTAGATGGTAGATTATAATAAAAGACGAGTTGTCACCATTAATGTTGAAAATCAATTAGCAGCTATAGAGATTACTTCTGTGCTTAGAGTACCTCAAACAAATAGGGTTCAACCTTTGTGGGACGAACTTAATAGGAGATTAGATCTCATTTCATCTAGAGCAACCGAACTTAGGCAAATCAAGAGGTTTGTCCTAGATAGAATCCTGGATCCCGATCAAGTGATTTTGTACCATGAACTTCAGAGAGCTTGCCATAGGTGGTTAGCAGATAAAAGAGCCCTTGTGTCTTCTGAGTTGTATACCTTTGAGGAATACCTCGATAATGTAGCTGTAGTACATAAATTTTTGTCTCGTATAGAAGATCAAGAGGTCATTCTTACAGATAGACAAATATGGTATAGAGTCCCTAGAGCTGTGCTATATCGAGAGTATTGCCATGAGATTTATTTTTACAAAACAGAGTCAGAAGTAGATAATATCACTATAGCACACTTTATTAAGTTCCTGAAAAACCATTTCCAATTTGAAGAGGAGCACTTTATGACTCTTGATGAACTTGATCCTATCAATGACATCTATAAACTATTTATAGAAAACTAAGTTATTATTTTATTATTGTTGTTTCTTGTATTTAGTGTGCTGTTTATTGTCTTTATAAAAACAAAAACAAAAAAAACAAAAACAAAATAAAATTATCATAAAAAAAAATCAAAACATTTTCTTTTAAGTATTATAGTAGGTATATAATTAAAATATATACCTCCCAAGATCTATTGCAAATATATTAATATATATTTGCTAAAACCTAAATTTAGACACAATGACTAGACTCAAGAATGGAAAACAAATTGAAGTAGAAGAAGATTGGTTAGGAAAAACCAATAAACCAGATGCCCTTCTTGAAGAACCAATTCAAGAAGAAGTAACCTTAAACCAACAAGAAGAAGAATTTGTGGACGCAAATGAACAAAAAGAAAATGATAGAGAGGAAGGATCCTCATCTCCTAAAATAACTCTAGACGGAGCTGTTACTTTTGAGAACATGGACCATTTTTGGAAATTTCTCCATACCAATATGGGCACCCTTAATAGAGCAGTTCATATGGATAAAGATCAAATTAGTGATACTCAAGCAACCCTAGAAGATATATATCACACACGCACTAATCCTTTGTCCTTCATTGATCAAGAGAGTGATCAAGCCGGACCGTCCAATTTGGACATGGCTGCTATAATCCAGAACATGCAACAACAATAGGTTACCCAACCACCTAGAGTGCATGTTACCAAACCAAGGGTTATTCCTACACAAAAGAAACCTTCATTCACTGCTCTATTTTGCCAAGCTATTGATCAATATACCTCAAATCAACAAAAGCCTAAAACAAAACCAAATGTTAATTTCCAACAATCTGGGATACAACATAATGCTACCACAAATCTTCTTCATAATACTCTTTCTACCAATCATTTGCATAATAGTAACATAGCATCGAATCCTTATGTTCCGCCTTCTTACGCTCACAAATCCCATGCTCATGTACCACCGAACCAATATGGTGGGCAAGCTGGCAATCTGGAAGCCATGGTGAAACAGTTAACCTCCCGTATGGACCAAATAGATCCCTACCGTCCCTCGTACAATTACCGAGAGATGTGTAGTCAACCTCTAGATCCTATAGTTGTAGCACAACCATATCCCAAACACTTTCCTATGCCTGTCCTACCTATATATAAAGGAACCGAAGATCCCATAGAGCATCTTCGTATGTTTAGGATAGCATGTCATGACATATCACATGATGATTTGCTATTACTAAAAATGTTCCCAAAAAGCTTAGGGGGGATGGCATTGGAGTGGTATTATCAACTACCCACTCATTCTTTGAGAAATTTTGAAGAGACCGCTGAGTCTTTTGTGCATCAATTTAGTGCCTATATCGAAAGGCATGTAACCATTAAAGATTTGTACAACCTAAAACAAGACAAAGATGAGTGTTTTGCTGACTTCTTAGCTCGATGGAGACAGTTGATAGGAAAACTACACTTTGTGTTACCTTATCGGGAGATGTTGGATATTTTTATCAATAATTTACAAGAACAACTATCCTATGAATTATCAATTGCTACCTTGACCACCTTCGATCAAGCTATAGACTTAGCTCGAAGGGTGGAAGATGCTCTCATTAGAAGAGGTCAGCTCAAAAAGAAAGATGATGAGAAAACATCCAGAAATCAGTATAAAAATAAACAAGTTGTGGGTGACGGAGTCACTGATAGTAGAAACATTGCTAATATTAATACTACGAAAACAACGGAGAAGTTTATATTGAAACCTCCTGATAAACCACCTCGAGAATTTACTAGGTTAAATCAACCTTTATCAACCATTCTCCCCCAATTACTAGCACGAGGCTTGATCCAATTACCAGCTATCCGGGAACCTGATCCAACTATACCCGGATACAGAGCTGATTTACATTGTGATTTTCATAGAGGACCTGGACATGCTACAAACTCTTGTAAAATATTAAAACATAAAATACAAGATCTGATTGATAATAATGAGATGGAGGTGCAAGCCTTCCAACCTAAACAAAATGCTTCTAATAACGCTCAAAAGAACATTCCCCAAAATCAGAATCAGAATGCCAATCAATCATTGGACATATTTCAACATCCTTTACCAAAGCATGGTAAAGAGGTGGCTAATCAAATCGAACATCATAATGTTCCCCCTCCTACCCGATATGTAGGGACTATTAGCGGACAATTATCTATTCAGGATCCTCAAATATTTGACACAACTTTATCCATGGTTACGTCCAGACCCCTATATAATACTCAAACACCGGATCTTAGTGATGTAGAATCGGATACTGAAAGTGAAATAGACATCACCTCAAATCAATCGAATAGTTCTAAAAATGAATCAGATCCTATTCAACCTATCACAGATTCTATGGTTCCGGAAGAACCATTTCCTAGAAGAGTTACTACTCGACCCTCTTCTCATCAGTTCCTTTCTAATGAACAAGCCATAAACGCTAGACCGAGACCAATTCATCATCCTCAATATAACATTGTAGGTACCATCGGAGTCGTTACTAGACAACAGGCTCAAAATTCTCAACAGGATCAAACTCAGAATGATGGATCAGCTCCATTTATTTTGAAAAATCCCAATAAAGGGAATCATATGTCTAATGTTCAACCTAAGCCTCCTTACAATATTAATGAACAATTATCCAATACTACAGCCAGAATTTCCCTTTTGGACTTGTTAAGATCTTCTCCTACCCATAGGGATGAATTAATGCTTACATTAAGCCAAATGATGGTACCTCAAAATATTCAACCTGAAGCCATGTCCAATACTATCATCACTCGAGAAGTCGATTGTATTGACTTTCGAGATAGAGATATACCACAACATAGTTTACATAAGGATAATCCCTTATATATTACTGCCCTAATTGGAGATGTAGTTGTTAAACGAGTCTTGATTGATAATGGTTCATCTTTAAACATATGCACTTTTGACTTCTACCAAATGATTTGGCTTTAGAAGTGACGAGATGAAAAGAACGGATATGATTATCAAAGCCTTCAATGACGAGACACAAGAAACATGTGGAGTCATTACTATACCCTTGCAAGTTGGTCCTAGAACCCTAGATACGACCGTGTTTATTGTACATTGCCTTGCATCGTACAATATACTTTTGGGTCGCCCTTGGATCAACGCGATGCGAGCGGTTCCCTCCACTTTACATCAGTGTGTTAAATTCGAATTTAAAAACCAGTTGGTTACCATTCATGGTGATCCTAGACCCTTTGATATGTGTGCTTTGGCGGAACCTGTTGGAGTGCAATTTTGCCCCGCCCTGTCATCCACACATCCTAATTCTTATCATCCGCCCAAACGTGTGAAACACACACCCATAACATCATCTACTCTTTCAACTACACCTATACATTTAGCTCAACCATCTTCTGAACAAACCACATTAGGACCTCGAAAAGAGCCTAAACCCACACCCAATGCTTCCCGTTTTACTCCTATATCTTCCATACCTCTAGATTCACCCGTCAATATTCCTATGACATCTACATCCACTACTGGCATCCTTTCTACACCCGACGATGTAGGAAATGTTCCTTCTACCTCTTATGCTCTTACTGATGAGCTCCTACCCGATTTATCTAAAATTCTTATATCAGAAGAGATCAACACTGCCATGCAGACTTCCCTCCTTTTAAATAAACTCCCACCTTCTCCTCGTACCTTGGGCCTCCCACAACCTATGGGAAGTATCTACCAAGTCGAAAGTTGTGCTTTTGTTTATAAAGGATATGATTGGGGAAGAATACCCCGAAACATCAAGACACATTGTGATGGATATGCTCGATGCTATTTTGCTAATGAATATATTAAAGCTAAGCCCATAATGCTTAAATTGGGATATAAAGGGAAAGGTTTGGGACCTTTCCAAAATGGTATGAAAGAACCTTTCGAGGTAGAACCGTGGCCTGCCCGCTGTGGTGTGGGCCTATTTTCTAGTAAAGGTCAGCCCTTTCCATTTGAGGATGATGACCATCTCGTATGTTATCAAGATTATCTAGATAAACAAGATTCTTTATATCCAAAGAATAATTCTTCTACCTGCAATATGCTATCCATAGCCTATCCTGAAATGATTGCCGAATCCGACGACGAGTTGGAGGGAGATATCTTTCATGATATTTCCATTGAGGAATTGTTATATAATGAATTTTATTTTGATGGCTCTATACCTAGTATAGCCCAACTTGAGGCCTCGACTCCTCAAAACGAATTATCCAAGCTAACCTTGGAAGAATTACAAGAATTGGGTGTTTCACCCACCCCACCTAATTTTGAGAGAGATTTACATATGGAAGTTGAAAACGTTATAAAAATTAACATTGGAACCGAACATAACCCTCACATAATCAATATTGGATCAGAATTAAGTCAAGAAAAACAAGATGAATACATTTCATTTCTTAAAGACTATGAAGATGTCTTTGCTTGGACATATGAAGACATGCCAGGTCTGGACCCTTCTGTAGTCATGCATCATCTAGTAGTCCATCCAGATGCTAAACCTGTTAAACAGAAACTCAGAAAAATGCATCCCAAAGTGGCCTTACTAGTCAAAGGAGAACTAGAAAAACTGTTGAAAGTCATTTTTATACAAGCCATTGACTATGCCGAATGGATCTCAAATGTAGTTCCAAATAACTAAGAAAGAAGCCACTAAAGTTAGGGTTTGCACTGATTTCAGAGACATTAATGTTGCATGCCCTAAAGATGATTTTCCTCTTCCCAACATGGATCAGATCATTGAATTTACTGCTGGAAGTGGAATGATATCCTTAATGGATGGATTTTCTGGTTATAATCAGATCAGGATAGCTCCCGAAGATCAGGCCAAAACAACCTTTATTACCCCTTGGGGAACTTTTTGTTGGAAAGTGATGCCATTTGGCTTAAAGAATGCAGGTGCAACCTATCAACGAGCTATGACTTATATTTTTCATGACATGATGCATGATATCCTACATGATTATGTAGATGATATCATAGCTCGTTCCATCAAAGAAGATGATCATTTAAATGACTTAAGGAAAGTATTTGATCGGTTAAGGGAATATCTTATCCGACTAAATCCTGCTAAATGCATATTCGGAGTTAAGTCCGGTAAATTATTAGGGGTTATAGTTTCTTTACGTGGCATTGAAATTGACCCTCTCAAGATCGTGGCTATCACAGATATGCCCGCACCCACAAATATATCAGAATTACGAAGTTTACAAGGTAAGCTTCAAGCTATTCGTCGCTTCATCGACAAGTTGGCAGACAAAACTGGACCCTTTCTTAAGCTTCTTAAGAAAGATGTCTCTTTTCATTGGGACGAAGAATGCCAAGAAGCATTTGAACTCCTTAAGCAATATCTCCTCAAACCTCCAGTGCTTTCCCCACCTAGATCTGATCGTCCTTTTATCTTGTACATTTTTGCTTTTGATTCTGCCTTAGGAGCTATGTTAGCTCAGCTTGATGATGAGAAGAAAGAACGTGCTAATTATTACATTAGCAGAACCCTCATCAGTTATGAAACTCGTTATACCATATTAGAGAAATTATGTCTAGCAGTCATATTTTCTACATAGAAACTACGACATTATATGCTCAGTCAAAAAACGTATGTTATTGCCAAATTCGACCCTTTGCGATATCTCATGAGTCGACCGTATTTATCTGGTCGCACAGCCAAGTGGGTTCTTGCGCTAAGCGAATTTGAACTCACCTTCATAGGACAAAAGTCTGTTAAAGGTCAAATCATAGCAGATCAATTAGCTATTGCACCCTTAGAATCTACTCATCCCCTCATCATTGAGTTTCCTGATGAATGCCTTAAACTTGAGGCAGACCATTCAGAGCAATGGTCCTTATACTTTGACGGAGCCCGATGCATGAGTGGGGCTGGTGCGGGTATTATTTTAATATCTCTGCAAAAACATCTTATTCCTCTGTCCTTCAAATTAACATTTGCTTGCACCAATAACACTGCTGAATATGAAGCTCTTATCCTTGGATTACGAGCTGCCTTGGCATTGAAAATCAAAAGTTTATTGGTTTTCGATGACTCCCAACTTGTCATAAATCAAATCAATGATGTTTATCAGACCAAAGATGATAAATTACGCCCATATAAAGCATATGTTTTGCAGTTGTTATCCTTGTTTGATAAAGTTACTTTGGAAGCTATTCCTCGAACTAGCAATCGTGCGGCTGACGCTATGGCTGCAGCTGCATCTCTTTTACCCTTGGAGTTAGACGATGAATATGCTACCATCATTATTCATCGACTCCAAGAACCCGCTTCAAGAAAATCATGTTTAGAACCTTTGGATGTGTTTCTCATCAACGAAACAACTCCTGAACCATGGTATACTGATATATTTAATTTTTTGCAAAAAGGAACCTTCCCTGATGGTTGCACTAGCAACCAACGTAGGTTATTACGTAGACAAGCAAGTCGCTTTGTGATTATTGGTAATACCTTGTACAGAAGATCTTTTGAAGGCATCTTATTGAGATGTTTGAATTTAGAAGAATCCAGATCAGCTTTGAATGAAGCCCACAATGGATCTTGTGGGGGACATTTTAGTGGTAGCGCCATTGCTAAGAAACTCCTTCGGATAGGATATTTTTGGCCTACCATGGAAACTGATGCACATAATTATGTGTGACATTGCGACAAGTGCCAGAAACATGCTGACCTTGTCCATGCGCCTGCACAAGAGCTGCAGGCTATTTCATCTCCTTGGCCCTTTTCAAAATGGGGCCTAGACATCATTGGAAAAATCAACCCTGTGTCATCTGATGGACACAAATTCATCATAACCGCCACTGAGTATTTCATGAAGTGGGTTGAAGCTATGCCATTAGCTTCTTGCACTGGAACACAAGTTTCCAAGTTTGTTTTTAATCAAATTATTTGTAGGTTTGGAATTCTTGCCAATCTCATTTCTGATAATGGAACTTGTTTCAAAAATAAAGATGTCAAGAAATTATGTCAAAAATATAAAATTCAACATCGTTGGTCCACTCCCTATTATCCTCAGGGTAATGGTCAAGCAGAAGCATCTAATAAAACCTTAATCAAAATTCTCAAAAAATTGGTCAATAAAACCGGTCGAGACTGGCACATTCAGTTATATCCTGCTTTGTGGGCCTATCGAACTAGTGTTCGAACCCCCACTGGAACTTCACCTTTTGTCTTGGTTTATGGTGCTGAAGCCATTTTTCCCTTTGAATTAGAAGTTCCTTCTTTAGCTCTACTACTTCAAGATACTAGAAGTAGGGGATGAATATCATGTCGGGCATATTTAGTCAACTAGAACTTCTAGATGAAAAGTGCATCAATGCTTTGGAGCATCTTCGCGCCTACCAAAACAAGCTTAAGAGAGCATATCTTAAGAAAGTTCATCCTCGATCCTTTGAGATCGGTGACCTTGTCTTAAAAGAAAATCAAAAAAATACTAATGCAACTACAAACCTTAAAGGTAAATTTGAGCCCAACTGGCTTGGACCATATGTCATCACTGCTAAATTTGGATCGAGGAGCATACAAATTATCTACCTTAGATGGTAAAGAACTTAAAGAACCTATGAACATTATGCATCTTAAACGTTACTATGCATAAAAATTGGTCATTTCATCATTGTATATATTTGTTTAAAACATTTCAAAAAAACCACTATCTTGTATTTCTTTCAATTCATAAACTTAAAATATAAAAACACCAAAAACATCCAAATCATCAAAATCTTCAAAACCGTCTTTTATCTTTGTACCTCTCAATTTGTGAAGTATTGCAGTTATATTTTCAGTTATTTTGGATAAATTAGTATTTATTTGGAATCCCGCACTTTCACATTCACATGAATAAATCTCTTGATTTTATTTGTTATGATTATTAATCTCTCTTATATCAAAGTCCACATTGGCATTAAATAAAGTTTTGAGCATAGAGAACTGATCTTGTTATTTACTTGAACCAAGTATATCTCTTCACATTAAAATGATTTCATTGCACATTCGATATGATGCTACATAGTAGAAATGGTTTCCTGAGCGAAAAGTTTCCCCGCTATCCTATCATGCACATGGTCTAGAATCTTTGAGAATTGACAAAAGGACAAGCTCACCCCTACCAGAATAAAAATCCCTTGCTCTACAGGCTAATCCGAGCAAGTATCCCTAGCATAGGAAGAAAAGAAAAGTTCAAGAAAAAGAGAAAAAGAAAAAGGTTATTTTGAATCATCACAACAATATTTCAGCATTATCTCAAATATCAAGCAAAAATACAAAAGTACAAAAAAAAAAAGGAAGCAAAAGTGAAAAGCAAAAGCAAAATACAATAAACTCCTTTCCCTACCCCTTGAAAAGAAAAGAAGGGTGAATGAGCTTGAATCCTTGGAATTCTCAATTATTCGAAAACTGTGAGGTAAGCCCCATAACAGGTGGTTTGTGCCCAACCCGCTTGGCCTTGGGTAATCCCTAGCATGGCGATATGTCTGTCACATTAGCGACCTTCTTTTGTACAGACCTCTGTTAGCTTATGGATTAGCTAGCTCTTGATAAACCTAACTTACATAGTAGTCTGGTACGGTTACATGCATATAAATCATGGTCAACGAACATTCATTTGGTCAAGGCAAATTACTTGTATCAAATTATCTTGCTCAAAATTGGTAAATGAACAATACAATCGCACACACATTTGTATTTGAGAGATTTTGTATCATTATGATAAATCAAGATTGGTAATGAACTCACATTTGCACATGAGGATTCCTTATAAATCTACATTTCTCTTTGAGATAATTTAAAATATCTCTGTAACTCTTTTCGGAATAATTTTATCCTTTTATTTCAGAATTTTTGTTTTGTATAAAAGCAATTACATACATCTTCTCATAAAATCTCAAAAATAATTTCAAACAAAATTTTCATATTATTATTTTTCTGTTTATCAAAAGTCAAAAATGCATCTTGCAATAAAACCAACAATCTATTTTCTTCTTTGGATTTCGCGATGATGGTATAAGTCTATACCTATAATTCTATGCCTAGCGCAAACCATCGTTCTAATTTTCTTTTCCATGTATTTTAAAACAAAATTCATCAAAACATGTGACTTGCATCATTATGTTACACAATTATGCTTTACAAACAAACAAACACCTATTCTATTTCATGACATTATGTTCAAAATTCAATATTGCACCCATGGTATAAATTCTAAAGGAATTGTTCAAAATTTTATCACACTTAGGAATTTATGCCTAGCAACATCATATTTCTTTTTTCATGCATACTATTTTTATGAAAATCTGAAAACAAATCATCAAACCATCATTATCTCCATCATTACAACACAAAGTCTTAAGACAAGTCTCTTAAGCACTCTTTTACTTTTAACAATATTTCTATACTGGGATTAGCTTGACGACCGAGTGAGCGGCGACTCCATGAAATGGTCTATAATAGCGACAATGTCCTTTGAAATTATTGTTAGAAGTCCCTTTTATTTTTTATCAAATCACACCACAACCACCAATTGTTTACATCAGATTATTTCATTTAAAATCTTACAGCATGACATCAAAATTATAATATTTCAAAATGACATAATTATATGAATCCTCAATCCAATAAGCAAACAATTCAAACAGTAAAGCATCATAAAAACATATGAACAAGTCATATCATCAGAAACAAGATCATATATATATATATCCATAAATTATTTACATCATATCAAAACTGGATTGGTATGCCACAATCTATACCCTGGCATACTCAATCCTCTCAACAATCTCTATAAAATCTATAGTCCATAGACACCTAGCCTCGAGAAGCCCTCGAGCTCTCAGCCTCATCTCCTCCCCCACCCTGACATGGAGGAGGTGGTCCCATAGAGGTCCGGGCTGTATCTCGGGTCCTCGTCGTCGATCGTGAGGATGTCCTCGTCGATCCCATCATGATCGGCTCTGCAATAGGGGCTAGTAGTGGTACCCTCTGGTTCTCTGGAACCATGTGATAGTATAACCCCTGGTAGAATGCGGTCTGAGCAATAGACCATGATAGATCATCCCTGCTCACCCCTCCGCCCCGAGCTCTAAGCCGTGTAGCCTCATCCTGTAGTGTCTGCACCTGAGCCCGGAGGCGGGCAACCTCAGCCCGGAGAGCCGCTGTCTCGCTGCTCTCCCCTACGTCAACACCCTTGCCCTTATCAAGCGATGGTGGTCTCTCCCCCTGCTATGAAGGGAGCCTCTCCTCCCTCCGCCCTGTCTCTCATGGCCTCTATGGAGCCCGTGCCATCCTCTGGCGTCTCTCCTGTGAGATCCACCGCTGCTCTCTCCCTCGTGACCCCATGCTGCCTCAATAGCAGCCTGTCATCGCCTCCCCATCTGGTGCACCGTAGCGTGTACTAGACCCTATGCCCTCATCATCCGAGGAGGGTGGATGCCTATGTACCAGGCATCATAGCCATCAGCAACCTCGACGTCGTCACCATCCACTGGCTGGATGGGGGCATCGTCCATGTCCTGACTCTAGAATCGTTGCATATCTAGAGCCCCGCTCAATGTAGTATTATCCCGAATAGTCTAGGAGTACTCATAATCCCTGAGAGAAGGGATCCCCTACTGTAGACCGAACTATCATAGTACCCGATCGTAGCGGTGGAGCTCTACCTCTCCTCGCTCCATCCTCAGCCAGTAGACTCGCCTGATGCGAGCCAGCTCCTGCCCATCCTCTGCCCACCCGAGGTGCTCTCGCCATGGCCTCCAGGTGATCTAGTCTAGGATGAGGTCATCTAGCAACCTTCGAGACATCGGTAGATCTATCCGTCACTGTGAACCTCTCTGCAACCACCAGTAGAAAACCCGGGGTCTCTCCCGGTCAACACCTATCAATGGGAGCCCTATCGGCCTCCGCACCGCAATGTGCTCCCAGCACCAAACCTGTAGCAATGATGTCAAGACCAGACATCGACCTCCCTTGTATACGACCCCATGCAGGATCCTATACAAGCGGCAGAGTACAAAGCTCCCCCATGCAAATCTATACCCGTGGTCTCTCATGTCGCAGACTATGTCTGAGAGCACCCACGGTAGTCTGCATCCGCTCTGGTGGCACAACGAGTAAGCCATCGACAACCCCTGCCAAAACCCGTGTCGGCCTAGATGCCCGGGCATCTATCGTAGTGACTCGATGTTCACTCCGCCCTTCTCCAGGGTGAAGCTCGGGTCTCCAGTGAGCCTCATCATCGCCTGGCCCTGATTGGCCATAGGCATCATCAGCCATCCCTGTATGGGGATCCTCATGATCCTCCATACGTCCTCTAGAGTGGGAGCCATCTCCCCTATCGATAACCGAAAGCAGGACGACCCCGGATACCACCTCTCTGCTAGGGCTGTTAGTAGCCCTATGTCAATCGGTACTTGTGGCATCTCTGCCACATGCTATAGGCCGACCTATCCAAGTCGGTCATGCTCTACCTGGTCAAGCGTGGCTATGTCATCCCTTAGCCCATCGTATTTCCATTCTCGGATCTTTAGTAATCCCTTCTGCAAAACAAACAATAAAACAACAAAATCATTAATAACTCAAGCATGCAAATTAAACAACTTAAAATCAAGTTTAAAATGATATCGTCCACCATTGGATGATATCGTCCCACATTGGGCAAAATCGTCCTTTGTGAGGATGAAATCGTCTCCGATTTCGCAACTTGGGAATCGCCCCTTGTTGGACGAAATCGCCCCTAATTCGTCGATTTCATCGTCAGACGAAATCGATGATCTAGGGACGATTTCGACGAAATCGAGACGATTTTGTCCCGACGACGTCGACGGCCTAAAAACGGCCGCGATGCCCCAAACAATCAAATTTAAATCAAAAAAATTGCACAAAGTTACATTAAACCTAATCTACTAGGATTAGATCCTTACCCGTAGCCCGCGCCGGACCTCTGTCGCTCTGTGCGCTGTCTCCACCATTTTCTTTTTGCAGAACTCTGGAACAGTCAAAGTGAATAGTACAAATGAATTAGGGTTTTACCCTATTTTTCTTAATTTTATTTAAAAATCAACATTTTTAATTTTTGCTTTTCTGCATTTTTACCTCAAACGTTCGATTTGGGTAAAAACACGGAGGGGGCACCATAGTCAGCATTCGTACGATTCGACCAAGAATCGTCGTCTAAAAAATTGAGTATATTTTTGCTTTCTCGTAAAACGGGAAAAACTCGTCTTTAACGCATTTTCTTCAGAAAATTCGCTAAAGAGGGGGCAAAATGTAGCACCCTAAAATTGGCACGGTTAAAACCTTAGTAAAAAGATAAAATATTAAAATTTGAATTTCAACCCCAAACCGCCCGTTAAACCGCCTTTTACCCGCTTTCCCCATTTTTCGTGCCATTTTTAGGATTTGTTTTGACCGTTGGACGATATCGTCGCATATTAGACGAAATCGTCCCCGATCTGACGAATTCGTCTGGAATAGAACGTCCAGACGATTTCGTCCCAAAACCAAATTTTCATAATTAGCTTCTGTTTCAACAGCCTCTCCAACTCGGGCAGAAGCGTGTCTGCGCGGTTGGAGATTTCCCTGTTGGAGATCTCCCAGATTGGGATGATCCCCAACCTCCCAAACCTCTTTCTAATCCTATATAAACTAGGATTTTTCTAGTTTATCCCCCTGCCTCCCTGCCTAATTCTTGCTGATTCTCCCTGAACTCCCAACCCCTTTGTTGACAGGATTTCATTGCAGAGTTAGCTCTTTTATTCCTTCGTATTATTACTTGCATTTGGTATTTTTGCATTTTTTATTTGCAGGAACTCTACTATTTTTCAGTCGAAGCTAGCTTGGATCGTCGTAGACGATCTCGGACGATTGCGGACGATTTCGTACGATTGGAGACGATCCTGACTGTAGTCCAGATTGAGGGCTGTCCGAGTTTAGAGTTTGCATTCTCTTAAGTTTTTCTGCATTTTTCATAATATATCTCTGCACTGTTTTAGGTTATTATGTTTTATGCATCTTGGAGTTCACCTCATTTAGCATAGTTGCATGATAAAGGTAAAATCAATCATTAAATTTACTGCATTTCCTCATTTGTTATTAGACACTATTATTTAGGCAAGTTTGCTGTTATTTCTATCATTATCCCTTGCTTTTGCATTTGCATATTTGGTATTTTGTGTCTGTTTCTGTGATTGCAGGTTTTTGACGGATTCGTCTGACGAATTCATCAGATTTTAGGTGATCCTGTTCTATTTCAGATGACCTTCTATGATTTGAGATGATCCCAAGAAATATCAGACGATAATGTTCAAACTGAGACGATCTGAACTGCTACAAGACTCAGAATCTCCATCAGACATCCGAAATCAGGTATGAATTCTTCTGGTTAACTTATTCTCTATAATTTGCATCTATTTCTATTTTTTGTATTCATTGAAATCCGCATTGGCATATAGAATAGTTTAGATTCATATCGGCCAAACCTAGGAATTGAATGATCAAGCATAAAAATGAACACATCAAACACACTATCAACCTAGGCATGGAAACTGCCATTCAAAAGTTTCTTGGTGAACCCACCATCCGTCAAAAATTCACCCTTATACACCTCCCCCGAGAGGCGGGACCTTCAAAGGGCCTCTCAGTCCGAGGTATTGTCCCATCCTTTTCACATCCCCCTTCCGGGCACGGATCCTATAGCCTGAAGGTAAGGATGCAAAAAATTTGGAGCGATACAGTTGTTTAATGTGATTTTGGGCAAAGATCAAGTTCTGCTTAAGAGCTGCTAAGACTTCCTGCTTGCAACTAAAGACTGTGTCCATTACATCTACCTTCAAAAAATCTAACAAGTAAGAGATGATTTTTGGGGGTGGTTGACCATACACAACTTGATATGGTATCATCCTTATGGAAGTGTGAAGTGGTATTATACCACCATTCAGCCAATGGAAGCCATTGAATCCACTTGGATTGATTATCTACAACAAAATAATCAACATATGTCTTAAGATATTTATTCACCATATCTATTTTGCCATCTATCTAGAGGTGATATGATGTGCTTATTTCCAATCAAGTCCCTTAAATGTAATATAGCTCTTCCCATAATTTACTGGTGAATATATTGTTATGGTCACTGATGATGGAATATGGGCTCCCATGGAGTTAAAAGATATGATCCATGAAAACCTATGCTATTATCTTGGAAGTATAAATATGATTGGTGGACAAAAAATAAACATATTTGGTCAATCAGTCCATGATTACCATTATGACTAATTTATCTCCTAAAATATGAATGAATTCAATGAAGTCCATAGAGATATTTGTCTATGGGTACTTTGGAATGGGTAAATGTTGAAGTAATCCTAGTGTACTAATTGTTTCCCCTTTTGGTGTCGACAAGTATCACAACTATCCATAAACTACTTGATATTTGATTTCAACCCTAGCCAATAAAAACTACACTTTACCCATTCATAGGTTCATAAGAAACCTATGTGTCCCCCTATCAGAGATGAATGAAGTTCTTGGAATATTTGAGATTTAAGTTTGGAGGAATGTGGAACAACAATTTGATGCTTATCATGTAACTCCCCTTATTTCAAGAAATAAATGGGATGGTTCTATAGGTCCAAAAGGCTACATACTTAGCAAAGTTTTGTAAAATTGGTTGTGTTCAGAGAAAAATCAAGAGCAATGTTAAACTCTACTAAGTGTTTAGAGAAAACTCAAGAGCAATGTTAAACTCTGCTAAGATGTAGAATCAATAGTTAGCGCAGTCAACTAGGGCTTACCAGAGAATGAAGTTGTGGATTCTAGATGTTAGGAGGTAAATCAGTATTAAAATATACCTAAGACCAATGCATAATAAGAATTTCATAGTCAACTTAGTCAAACCTGACCTAGCAAAAAATGAAGTAGCAGGTTTTGGAGAAAGGTACAGTTTGCTCCTAGACGTTCATTCCACAATCAACACAGTAAAACCTAGCCCTGTGGAATTCAATCTAGTGGATTTCATATAAAGATGTCAATCATCGTAGAACCCCCATTCTATGGTCAAACTAGTCAAACCTATCCCAATGAAATTTGGAGGTGAGGATTCCAAATAAGAAGAGAATAGAGCAATGGAAAGAACCAAGGGAGACCAAGCATCACCAAAATCAAGATTCACCTACATTTTTAGTTATAGATCAATGAAGGAAAGGCTTGATCAAGAAAGAAGGATGATCCAGATTAACCTATAACCATTCCACTTACTAAATTTAGTTGAGAGTCAAACAACTTGTAGAGCTCAAATTCACATAATTCATGGAGCATAACTTCATTTTTTTCTTGAAAGCCAATTAGAGGCCACCACCTCAACATTCTACTGATCTGGCAAGAAAATCCTTGTAATATTTCTATTTTTTACTATTATTGTAAAATCTATATAAAGAGGTTGAACCCTCATTTTTAAGGGTCAACTCTAGAGTGTTTTCCTAATATATTATTATAACTTACTGAGAAATCAATAGAAGGAGCATTACTTGGATGTTTACCTCTAGCTTTTTGTCTTCATCAATTGTGAGTTTATTCTATGAATGCATTTATGCTACTATTATTATGATTAGTCAATTCTGTTGATATTGGATTGCTAATTTGGAGCAACTTGGAATGGTTCATGCCTAAACAAATGCTGTAGAGGACTTCTATTTTTGTTAGTCTAAGTGTTGATCTAATTCTGCTATTTGGATTATTAGCATTTTAGATGTTTGAAATAGTTCTCTAAGTATTTCATTATTTTTAATGGTGAAGATAATAAGTTTTGAATGTTGTTAGTCCTAAGTGTGGCATACTGGAAATGTGATTGATCAGAGGATTCTTAATATTTTTCAATGTTGTTAGCTCTATTCGACCATTATTCATTCAACTATTTTCTAACCCTTATCTCATTTCTATCCCTAAACTTACACTTTTATTTGAGCTTAATTGAGTCAACACCTAAATTAGTTGACAAGGTATACCAACCTACTCTAGAGGTTGGATTGAAGTAATATTTGATCCATCCAATGTCAGGGTTTGAGCTGTGATTAGTGGGTATGCACCTCCCAGAAGTCATAGATTCATAGTCATAGTTCAAGTTTTCCTTGATGTCAATTCAGACCCCAACAGTTCTAGCATGCCCGATGGGACCCTGTTTACAAGAACATTAGTTAACCCACAAAGTTTCATTTCTTTTATCTCTCTCAGAGGAATCAAGATTCAGTGAATTTTCTTGACCTCATTAAGTGGTGAACTATAAATTCACTTGGTGACTCCCTTGAATGCAAGAAACTAGAAAAGCCATTCCTATAGCTCATATTTTTTCATGAATACTAGGTCATCTACGAAAAATAATCTAGAGCCTTTTATCTATTATGAGCTCCCTTTAAGAGGATCCACTATCATAAGAAATTTATCCTCATATTTTCATACAGAAGAGGCTCCAACTGAGCCACCCCTCGAAGTACCTCCAAGACCACCTCCAACAAGAACAATACCTAGAAATATGGTGAATGTGGCTCCAAACCAACCTCTACAGAAATATCCCAATTGGAATACAACTGGTCCCTTAAGACTTGCCCACATGCATGATATCCCTCAAGCTGTATCCAAAGCTATACCAACTTATGATGGATCAGGAAAAACTACGTACGAGCATTGCCAAGATATCCTAAATCTAGTAACAATTCATAACATCAAAAATGAGGATGTGATTGTCAGAATTCTAGCCCTATATTTTAGAGGGAAAATCCTTCATTGGTTTAGGACCTTAGAAGACAACAACATTACTTCATGGGATGAATTAGCTGAGCCTTTTGTAGAAGAATTCAATGAGTCTATTGATCCCTTTTCTCTCCTAAACTAGTTCACATCCATGCAAAAGCATCAACAAGAGTCAGTTTCATATTTTAATCTAAGATTCAGTAGAACCTAGAAAAGAATTCCACCTAAATCTAGGCCCACTTCCCCCTTGCTTTTATGTACTATATCAGAGCTTTGGGGTCAGAACTTGGGTTACAAACTCAACAGTCTAGAGTCTACACCTTCCCCCAGGTTTACAATGCAGTTGTGCAGGCTGAGAATATCCTCATCAATGTAGGAAGGTTACCTCCAAAAACTATCATACCTTATTGTTCTGAGATTCCTAATACCCAAATTCATCCAACTACATCTTCCTACATGGACCCTCCTCCTTTGTCATCACCACTCCCTCAAATGGCTCCAATTCTACCTCCTAAAATACCATCTCCTTCAATCCCTTTTCTACCACTTCCATCTCAAGCACCTCAAGAATCCACCATTCTACTTGATATTCAAAGTACTCTAAAAACACTCAATAATAAGATGAATGTGATGGAGAAAAGAGAGATAGAAAGGTCTCAACCAAGGAGATTCCCCTATATTAATAGAGATCAAAAGCTTGGTACTAGCAATAGTGCAGGGATCAGAGTTAATGTGAATCAAGAAGATCAAGAATATGCTCCTGAGACTAGTCTTGTTAACGTATGGTGTCTCGTGTGCAATGATCCTCATGATTCAGAATCTTGTGCTATGTACCAATGCCATGTGCAACAAGCCATGGAAAGAGTGAAAAGAAACCAGAAAGGGAGAGTTAACATGTTGTAGTAGTATGATCAAGTCATGACTGGACAATATTTTCCTGAAGAAGAATAAGTCTCGATCATGACCAAGTCCAAAAAGAAACCCTTGCAAGTAGACCCATAGAAGATGGGTAGTTTCCAAGTGCCTTCTCAGAAGAAGAGGGAATCACCACTACAGGGGAATGACAAATTTCCTATTCTACAAGCTACTGATAAAAGTAATGTAGTACCTAGGAGACAAGAGAGGGAGATAAGTATTCCAAGAGGAGGTGAAAAGGAAAGGAGTAAAGATCAATAAAGTGCTAGAAGGGAGGCCCAAGAAAAGCTAAGTTTCCCTTCCATTACAAAAATCCAAAGAATTGAGGCTACACAACAATACAGAAGGAACTATGGAGAACCAAAAAAAGGTATGAAAGACCTTCACCAGTTTAGGTAGAATATAACATTGTGGATGAGTTAAAAAGAGTTCCATCTAGAGCAAGCCTGTATGATACTCTTTTTCTCCCTAGCCAAATAGATTTGTTGAAAGCCTCTCTACATAAAAGGTCCCAAGGAAAAGAAACCACCATTATTTTCAATGTGGCACAAGATAAAGAAAATATATCTCCTACCACCCTGAAGAACAAGCCTCCTCCATTCTACATTTCTCTCAGAATGGAAGGATGGGTGGTCCACAATTGTATGATAGACTCAGGCGCCTCAACAACTATTATGCCAAAAGTAGTCTATGATGAGATGGGTATGGAGTATACAAGATCTTGTCAAGGGGTTTTACAACTTGATGGTACCCCTGTAAAGACTATGGGAGTCATAAAGGATGTATTGATGAGGTTGCATAGAGCCCCAAAAATTACCATTGTTCAAGAAATTGTGGTAGTAGACCTGGAGCCTTATTTTGGTATTTGCCTTTCAAGAGAATTCATGACCAATATGGGAGGATATATGTATCTAGACTACTCCACTATGATAGTCCCCTACAAAGGCAAAAGGATAAGAATAACCCCAAAAAATCCTATGTCCTTCCACATTGGAAAAATTGAAGAAGACTTGTACAATCATTCAGTGATGGAAGAACCAGAGTTAGTAGAAATATTGGAAGATCTAGAAATAGAAGATGATTTACCCTTCAAATATGATTATAGCCTATCAAAAACTAGGTTGGGTACATACAATATCTCCATAGAAGTTGAGAAGAATATCCCTACCATATCTAACTAGTCACTCAGGTAGACAGAAGTTTGGACAATGCATTTTGATGGAGCAAGATGCAAAAATGGAGTCGGAGCTAGTGTAGTGTTGAAGTCTCCTTCAGAAGGAGTGAAGAGTTTTTCTTTTAGATTCACTTGGGCTTGTACAAAAAATGCTATAGAATATGAAGCTCTATGCTTGGGATTGATGCAAGAAGAAAAAATGGGAATCAAGATATTAGACATTTATGGTGATTCAGAGCTAGTGGTCAACCAAGTGACAGAGAAGTGCAGCAGTAAACATCACTATCTGAAGACATATAGGAATAGAGTATGGGACTTAATGGAATCATTTGATGCACTAAATATCTGCTCTATCCCTAGAGAATAGAATACACTAGTTGATGCTTTGGTAGTTAAAGGTTCTAATTTTAATCCTTCCTCAGACCTTGGGTCAGCTGCAAGTAAAAGAGTCAAATTAGTCTTCAGACCAACAGTCCCAGATAGACAAATATTCTAGAAGGTTTTTGACAATGATGAGCAGATAATTGACTTTCTAGTCAGAGAGGCTTGTTTAGACAATGTGCAAGAAGAGCTTTCCCAAGAAATAGATCAACAAGATATCATCCAATTAAAGAATAATCACATTCCTAAAGGCCTGATCACATTGGAAAGCTTGTTTGATAATGAGGATGGAAAGAAGTCAAGGACTATGAAAGTAGATGATAAAATCTATAGTGAAATTGAAATAGAAGCAAATAAGAAGATTAATGTTGGAATAAGATGCTCTCCAAAAGAAGTTGAGGGAGTCAAGGCATTATGTTTTAAATACCCAGACATTATTGCATGGTCTTATGAGGACCTCAAATTTTATGATAAGAAGGTCATTCAACATACCATTGAGCTAGAGCCTGATGCAAAACCTTTCAGACAGAGACAAAGGCCTGTGAATCCTAAAATTGAGTCCATAATGAGATAAGAATTGATTAAGCTTCTAAAATGGAAGATCATCTATCCTATCAAGCATTCCACATGGGTTGCCAACTTGGTCCTAGTGAGAAATAAGAATGGAGACATCCGATTATGTGTGGATTTTCGAAACTTGAATAGAGCTTCATTAAAGGATCATTATCCACTTCCTCAAATGGATCAAATTTTGTAGATGGTGTCAGGAGTGGAAAGGTATTCCTTACTGGATGGCTTCTCTAGATACAATCAGATTTGGGTTAAGGATGAAGACCAATTCAAAATAGCCTTCACCACCAAGTGGGGCACATTTTCTTATCAGAGAATGCCATTTGGCCTATCCAATGTGGGAGCCACCTTCCAGAGGGCCATGGACTATGCTTTTGGTGAGCTGATCAATAAAATCATTTTGATTTATCTGGATGATATGATAGTGTTTTCTCATAGAAAGGAATCACATCTTGAACATTTAGAGAAAGTTTTCTAGAAGTGCAGAGAGTTTGGCATATCTCTCAATCCAAAGAAATCATTCTTCATGGTCCATGAAGGTAAATTATTGGGCATGTAGTCTCCAAAAATGGGATGGCAATAGATCTAGATAGAATAAAATCAATTCTAGCCCTTCCCCTACCTACAAACAAGAAAGGGTTGTAGTCCTTCTTTGGGCAGATTAACTTTGTGAGGAAGTTCATCTCAAACTTTGCTCAAGTGGTCAGGCCCATCTCAGAATTACTCAAGAAGAACATGGAATTCAAGTGGACTGAGAAAAGAAAGCAAGCCTTTGAGGCTATAAAGCAAGCAATTGCAACTGCACTAGTATTGATAAATCTTGATTTTAGCAAAGACTTTATTTTATATGCCTATGGAGCTGAGGAAAGCTATGCATCAATACTCACTCAAAAGGATGAGAATGGAGAGGAACACCCCATATTCTTCTAGAGTCAAACTTTGCATGAGTATCAGACCAAGTATAATTTTATTGAAAGATAAGTATTTGTTGTGATGAAATATTTAAAGAAGTTCAAGTAATACTTAGTTCAAAGTAAGACTCTTGTCTATGTAGTGCACCCAGATGTAAGAAACTTTATCCTTCAAGGAGAATTGGGTGATAAAAGGGTTGGTTGGATTACTAAAATACAGGAGTATGATGTAGAAATCCACCCTACCAAGTTGGTCAAGGGAAGAGCATTATGTCAAGAACTCATAGCTAAGGTAGATTCAGAATAGATAGTAGCCTATCAAGGAGCAGAGGATGATCAAAATGATAGTTTTCTAGAAATCTCAGATTGGATAGATCAATTGATAGCCTATTTCCAAATAGGGGTATGTCTACAAGGTCTCAATCCTTCATAGTGGAGGAGATTCATACTATAAGCTTTGAAGTATGTATTACTTCCTGAAGGTTTGTATAAGAGGAACCTAGATGGAGTACTCCTAAGATGTCTAAAAGCTAATGAAAAATAGAAGTTCATTGAGGAAATTCATGGAGGCCTATCCAAAGATCAATTTTCAAGAAGGATAACTGCTATGAAAATAATAAGAGCAGGATACTTCTGGCCCACTATATTTACAGATTCAAGGTAGCTAAGTCATGTGATAAGTGTCAGAGATATGTGGGAAGAACCAAGAATGCAATATTTTTGCTCAAACCAATTCAGGTAGAGGAGCCCTTCCAGCAATGGGGACTTGAATTTGTTGGAGTCATCAATCCCAATTCATCAATAGGTCATAAGTTCATCCTTACTACCACTGATTATTTCACTAGATGGGTTGAGGCTATTCCAACCAAGAAATCAGACCAGGAAGTAGTAATTGATTTTCTAGAAAATTTGATTACAAGGTTTGGAATTTTAGAGGCACTAGTGAGTGACAATGGCCCAAATTTCATAGGTGCAAAATACATTGAGTTTGCAAGAAAGTATGGTATAAATATAAATAATTCTTCTAACTATTACCCTCAAGGAAATGGACTAGTGGAATCCACCAATAAAAACTTGCTCAAAATTCTGAAAAGGGCACTGGAAGAGAACAAAAGGAGTTGGCATCTGTTACTTGACCAGGTTTTATGGGTAGATAGAATCACTATCAAGAGGTCTATCAAGACATCTCCTTATGCATTAGTTTATGGTAAGGAAGCTATTCTACCTACTCATCTAGAGATACCAACTTTGAAATGGGCCAGCCAAGATCCAGAGCTTGATCAAAATCCGCTAGAGGCTAGGTTGATGCATTTGCTACACTTGGAAGAATAGAGAACTCAGGCATATGAGAAATTTTAGAAATACTCCATGAATACCAAAGAGTGGTTTGACAAAAAATCAAGGTTCAGAAAGTTTAAAGAAGGAGATTCAGTGCTAAGGTGGAATGCTAAAAAGGCTAAGCCAGGAAATCACCAAAAATTTGATTCTTTCTAGGAAGGACCATTCAAGATTGTCGAAGTGAAGGAGAGCAATGCCTTCCAGCTCCAAGATCAAGGAGGAAATATACAACCCATTCCTATAAATGGGTATCATCTCAAACTATATTTTAGTTAGAGGAGCTCTCCTATTGTAATATATGTACATATGTTGTATTATATTTTCTTTATGTACGCATGTTGTATTATATTTTCTTTATTGAGTCCAAAAAAGAAAATGGAGAAAATGAGGTCATTTTTCGCTTGTAGAAATGACTATGATATACTTCGCAAGGAGGTAATGCAATGTAGAATCCATAGTCAAAGTGGTCAAACAACGCTTACCATAATCAAGAACAATGGAATTCAAAGTTCAACGAGGTTTTCAAAAGTTTTAAAATCCACAGAAAACTTGGTCAAAGTTGCCATGGCAAAAATACAACTGGCAAAATTTTGGAAAAGCACCAAAAGGAACACATATTTTCAAGCTAGCAAAATTGGAAAGATAAAGTATAGCATTAAAATCCACTAAGTTCATCATTCCACCATGAATATGGGTAAATAAATGCACCTTGAGAAGTGTACCAATGGATAGTTTACCACCATCTACCATGAATGTCATCCAATCAAATATGCATACTTCACTAACAAGCCATACTTCGCAACATATGATTCACTCATTTGAAATCATGGGAGGTAACCACCCACTCATTCTCATTAATGGTGAAGGAGTGCTCGAAAACCTATTTAAGCAAGCAAATTCAAATTTTTAGTCATTTGCGAGCAATCGAGCTGAGGAACCAGAGCATTGTTGAGAATAGTTTGTTGCATACTCCCTAGAGCAATTTGTGAAGAGTAAGTTACTCAAAAGCTTTAGAGGATCATTGATACCAATGAAGAGATGGTGCAATATGGCTTCAAAAAATTTTGGGATGAGAATAATCTAATGATATCAAATAAGGAGCTTCATAAAAGCATACAGGCAATGATCGAAGATGAATCAAAAGTATATGCATAGCAAGAGTCGATCAACTAGGATAAAGTAACCCAGTTGATAAAAAATCAACTAGATTGAAAGATCTAATGATAAATTTGGTAGAATGGGTAACTTCTTTCTCATATGATAAGATGATTGAACTGCGTTACGTCCATCGACAACTTTTGGAGATACAAAATCCTTCTCTAGCATCTTGGAACAAGGCCATGAATACCTTGAACCAAGATAATCAGATATTGAAAAGGGATCCAAAAAAAAGGAGACTAAGGACAAGGAAATGTAGGAGCATACAAAGGAAGTGGGGGAGGAAGAAGAACAGGAAGATGAATAGGCAAAGGACTAAGAAGATGAGGAGCAATAAGATCAACAGGAAAATACACAAGAAAAAGAGGGTGAGGAACATTATGAATAATAGGAAGTGACACACTAGGAAGAGACTAAAACCATAAATATCTTAGATGAAGAGACAATAGAAGATACAGCCAATGAGCAGGACCAACAATAAAAGCATGAGAGTGCCAAGAATTTTGTTGTAATATAGTTCAAAAAGTTAAATAGCAATGATTAGCGAAATAAGCGATAAAGGCATTTTTTGTAAAACATTTTTGGATCCTGATGATGTCAAAAGGTAAAAGAAGCATGAGCCTATCTAAGCATGTAAAAGTTATGAAGCTAAGTTTTTTTAGGAACAACTAATTGACCAGGTATATAAAGGAGTATACTTTGGGGTATTTTGAGCATAACAAACATCTGCTTCTAAGCATGGTTTCCATATGAACCTTTATTGTCTAAGACTTCCTACAATGGCTTAAAAGAGTGAGGTTTATAAGGAAGTTTTTCTTGGAAGCATAGTCTACAACCAACAGGAATGGATTCCTCTTTCCCATAAGGAGTTCAGTTAGTGAAAGCATAAGACTACGGATAGATAAGGTACATGGATGTGGTGCTAAACATACCCATTCATTTTTTGACTCCAGTGCCCAATGGATAATGATCTGAGTTCGTAAGCCTTGCTAGCAATGCTCCCTAGGAGGTGCAAAAATGTATGCCCAAAAGGCTACATACTTAGCAATTTTTTATAAAATTGGATGTGTTTGGAGAAAACTCAAGAGCAATGTTAAACTCTGCTAAGATGTAGAATCCATACTCAGTGCAATAAAATAGGGCTTAGTGGAGAATGAAGTTGTGGATTCTAGATATCATGAGGTAAAGAAGTGTTAAAATCTGCCTGAGACCGATGCAAAATAAGAATTTTGCAATCAAATCAGTCAAACCTGAACTAGTAGAAAATGAAGTAGCAAATTTTGGAGAAAGATATGGTTTGCTCCTAGATGTTCATTCCATAGTAAACATAGTCAAACCTAGCCCCATGGAATTTGAACTAGTGGATTTCATAGAAATATGCCAATCATCGTAGAACCCCTATTCTATGATCAAACCGATCAAACCTATTCTAGTAGAACTCAAAGCAATAGATTCTAAATAAGAAGAGAATGCAACGAAAAGAACCAGGGGAGACCAAGCATCACTAGAATCAAGATTCACCTACATTTTTAGTTGTAGATCAATGGAGGAAAGACTTGATCAAGAAGTAAGGATGATCCATATTAACCTGTAACCAATCCACCTACTAAATTTGGTTGAGGGTCGAGCAAGTTCTAGAGCTCAAATTTACAGAATTCATGGAGCATAGTTCATTCTTTTTCTTGCAATCTAGTTAGAGACCGCCATCTCAACATCCTAATGATATGGCAAAAAAAACCGTGTAATGTTTCTAGTTTTTACTGTTATTATAATATATATATATATAAAGAGATCGAACCCTCAGTTTTAAGGGTCAGCTCTGGAGTGTTTCCTTCTTATATTATTGTAACTTGCTAAGAAATCAATAGAAGAGCATTAATTCGATGTTTACCTCTAGTTTTTTTTCTTCATAAATTGTGAGTTTATTCTGTGAATGCATTTCTACTACTGCTGTTATGATTAGTTAATTATACTGATATTGGATTGCTAATTTGGAGCAACTTGGAATGGTTCATGCTTAAAAAAATGTTGTAGAAGACTTATGTTTCTGTTAGTCTAAATGTTGATCTAATTTTGCTATTTGGATTATTAGAATTTTGGATGCTTGAAATAATTCTCTAAGTGTTTTATTATTATTTAATGGTGAAGATGATAAGTTTTGAATGTTATTAGTCCTAAGTGTGGCATATTGGAAATGTGATTGATCAATGGATTCTTAATAATTGTCAATGTTGTTAGCTCTATCCGACCATTATTCATTCAACTATTTTATAACCCTTATCTCATTTCTATCCCTAAACTTACACTTTTATTTGAGCTTAATTGAGTCAAAACCTGAATTAGTTGACAAGGTATACCAACCTACTCTGGAGGTTGGATTGAATCAATATTTGATCCATCCAATGTCGGGTTTTGAGCTATTATTAGTGGGTGTACGCCTCCCAAAATTCAGAGATTCATAGTCATAGTTCAATGTTTCCTTGATATCAATTTAGATCCCAATAGGTCCATTGCTTCTATCTATAAATCCTAAATAATCTTTGCAAGTGTGGTGTCTACCTGCCATTCAAACTTAAGTGTATCTAACCAATCAACCTTAATTATGGATAATACATATAGGATATCCTGTGTATTAGGCAACCTAGAAAGAGTATTAGTAGTAACATTTTACTTCTCTTTATGATAGAATATCTCGTAGTCATATCCCAAGAGCTTAGTGACCCATTTTTGCTACTCAAGGGAAGGAAAATGATCGATCTTGATGATGAAATGTCACCCCAATAGGTATGGTTGTTAATGGAGAACAACACAGATGATGACCTTAATATACTTCTCATAAGTTGATTTGGAAAGGTTCCATATTGAGAGGACCTTTCTTATGAAAGCAAGTGGCTAGAACTCTTCCATAAGTACTACCTCCAGTCCAACTCTTGAGGCGTTACTTTCAAGGAAAAATATTTTGGAAAAATATGGTATACCTAGGACTAGTGCATGACACATGGAATTATTCAAAGGCAAAAACACTTCTCAACTACATTGTTCCATGTGAATGCATCCTTATTAAGCATAAATATTAAAGGGGATGTTATCTTATCATAGTCCTTGACAAAATTTTGATAATATCTATTAAGTCCAAAAGATCCCTAAAGGCTCTTCAATATTTTGGGCTTGGGCCACTGCATTACCTCCATTTTACTTGGATCTACTTGAACACTATCTCAGCCTATGACATGCCCTAAATATTCTACTTTACTTTCCCTAAAGGTGCATTTAGATTGCTTGATATACAACTGGCTTTGTTGTAGGAGCTTCAAAACTTGATCGACATGTTGTAGGTGCTCTTCCCAGTCTTGTTGTATATAATTATATCATCAAAAAATACCAATGCAAATTTTTAGAGGTAGGGTTTGAAAACCTAATTCATCAAGCCTTGGAAAGTTGATGGTGCATTGGTGAGGCTAAAAGGCATGACCAAGAATTTATAATACCCCTCATGGGTCCTAAAAGCTATTTTAAGAATGTCATCCTCGTGAACCCAATTTTGAAGATAGCTTGATCTGAGGTCCAACTTGGTGAAATATTGAGTACCATACAACTCATCAAACAAGTTATCAATCACTAGAATGAGAAATTTATCCTTGATGGTGATATGATTGATTTCATGAAAGTATGCACACATTCTCCATGACCCATCCTTCTTTTGTACCAGTAATACTGGAGTTAAAATGGGCTTGTGTTTGGATGAATGAATCCTACATCCAGTAATTCCTTTACCAATTCCTCAATCTCACTCTTCTAGTGATAGGGGTACTTATATGGCTGAATTATTGGAGGTTGAATCCCATGAATCAAATTAATTTTGTGATCTTATTGTTAATTGGGCAGTAGCTATTTGGTTTCAAGGAAGACTTGTTAATTCTTACTTAGGACTGCTAATAATTTTGAGGATACCTGCTCATCCTAAATAACACACAATTGAATCTAACAAAATATTTCCATAAATGATTGATGATCCTTCTTAATTAGTTGATACATCTGGCATGACTTGAATGGTATGGGTTCTATTGTTGATAGTGAACTACATCTAAATTTCTAAAAAATTCTAGCACATTGATCCCAATTTTCATAACCAGGGGAACCCCAATGGATAGGCAAGCATTGTGACACTTCCTAATAAAATTCATGATGTCCCCATTTGAAAATTTTACTTGGACTCATTCACACACATAAATGAAGCAATCCACCAATTTTACCATAATTGGATCAATAAAATTATCAGTGTGACCAAAGTCCAACAGGATCAAAATATTATACACTTAGAGAAATCCTTGGACTATCATACACTATGAGGTGGACATTTTATGATGGAATTCAGAGAAAAAATGGAAATTTATTCTTCCTGACTATCAGTTGTAGGTTCTACATCCATTGAATCTAGATGTTCTTCCACTAAATTCACAAAGTCTTCCTTTGTTTCTATAGAAGAATCTGAAGGATTTCTCATATCTAGGAGGTAGAAGTGTTGGGTTTTACATTTATGTCCCATGCACCATTTTTTATCATAGTTATAATATAGTCCCTTGGCTCTACGATTTGTCATCTCCTTAGGTATTAATATATTAACCACTAGAGATTTTGGAGCATTGTTATTGGTGGATGCAAAAGTTCTATTTTGAAATGTAGAGGGTGTAGAAGCCTTCCTTGAGCATTCCATTTGTTCTCTACAATTTTGGATATCTCTTGTGGCTATCATATAAGTGGTTGGATTAAGCATTTGCACCTCAGTCCTTATATTTTTCTTAAGGCCACTAATAAAAAATATTTTGAAAATTTCATCAGGAAGGACTTTAGTTCTATTGGTCAACTTATCAAAAGTAGTGATATACTCAACCACCGTGCTTGTTTGTCATAATTTAGTGACTGTGCTAGTAAAGTCTTCAAACTTAGATGGTACAAACTGATTAAGATGTTCTATCTTGAAATGTATCCAACCAATATTGGGCATTTTTTTCTCAACCATTGATACCAATGCAATGCTTCCAAATTAAAATGAAATGCAACTATAAAAATCCTTTGGTCAAGGGGATTTTCATGTAGCTCATCCCATTGCTCAACCTTAATAAATGAAATATGTGGCTCTATTCTATCAAACCTTGGAAAATATATTTTAGGGAATCATGGAGTATGCCTTTATTTTTAAAAATCAATGAGTGTTCTCTTCATTAAAGACTCTATAATAGTAAAGGTAGTCAATAGTTTTTCCCCTTTGAGCATCTGGATTGTTCTTAGAAAACCCATTAAAATTTGGCTTTCTAATATTGAGCACCTCAATGTCCTAACTCATTTGATCTTGCTTATGTTGGTAGTCTCCTAGCATGGTGATAAGAGAAGATAATTGATCCTTAATATCTATGATGCCATCCAGTTTGGAGAGTTGCTTCTCTAGATTATTTATTCTATACTCCATTACTTGATAACGGGTCTCTAAGGGCATTTACTAAAAACACAAATGCTATTTTTAGAAGTTACTATTTTTAGTAAGGGTCCTAAAAAAGTGTATGGGTTCTATATACCAATACATAGCTCAATGAGACGATCATAATGGGCTATATCCCAAAATGATATGTTTTGGCAACCTATCCTATTTCTAGTAAGGACCCATAAAAGTATTTGGATGTTATATATCAAAATGATCATCTCATTGAGAGAATCACAATGAGCTATATCCCTAAATAATATTTTTTGATAATCTATACTATTTTGTACAGGTGTTTTCAGGTTGCATATCTGCTCCTAAACTATCTGAATTTTACTTTTTCTATCTCGTAAGCTCTACTACCGATATGATGAGTGAGGAAGGGATGGATTCTAGGTTAGGGTTTGTGTAATCCCCATAGCATTCTATTATACCAATGATGAATGATAGTGATCAAACCAATATTTTAGGCCACAACCCAAGTATCATTCCACACATAATCTTGAGCACACTACCCACCTCTCTGAGAGGATGGGAGGGTAATCGTATTGAGTGTTGTGCTTAATGCAGTATGGATTTTACATGATTGAATGGTTTCCTATATATGAATGTTTGGCTAGGGTTTCCTATAGGGGTCTTTTGATATACCCAGAGATACATGGGAGCTCAAATCTGTGTATGGGTGTTTCTTGAGGCATAGGTATTAGAGCTTGATCATCCCTCACTTCACTAGATGCTTTACAAGAAATATAGCTTAAACAATAATGATAACTCCATATTATTTTAAAATGGTTGAAACACCATGTCTAACCTACAAAACTAGGATAAACAATAAAACAATTGCTCATAGAAAAAGCCTACCAATCCTCAAAAAGGGCTCTGATACCAATTGTAATGTATCTCTTCTGCTCGAGCCAATATTTCCCTTCAAATCCTTAACAAAAAGCTAAACTGAGATAATAAATTCAATTCCAAGGATAATATAATTGTGATTCATAGAATATTAATGAAAGCAACATTTATTTTGATAATAAAAACATTAATGCATGAAACATAAGAATAATAATTATATGAATTCATAATTAAAATGCTACTATCTTAGGTCTCTTCGAGGGGGAAACCTCCTCACAAAATATGCAAATTATTCTCTTTCCAATGAGAGTTACATCCTCTCATTTTATAATATTTACAAGAATATTTCTTGACATATTATGACAATATTTTATGACATCCTACTATGATAATATTATATAACAATATTCTTGACTTACCTAATTTATGATAGTTACATTTATAATACTGATGATTACATTCATAATTCTATGACAACAAAGAGATTCTATGACAACACACTCTCCTAACTTAACATGTGGCCCATTTCTAACTAAATACATGGTCCACCTTATTACAATAACATATACCCCAATGCATTATGATTTTGGGTATGTAACACACTCTTATTTGATAGCAAGTCTACTAGCATCTTTGGTTCCTATTTCATTTTGTATAGAACCCCTAGTTGAGTAGGGTTGACATTTTTGTCATGCTCCATACTGAAAAGGAAGGCTATCAGGCTCAAAGCATCCTTCAATATCTTCCTAAACATATTTATGGGTAAGTCACCTTGTGGGATTGGGTCATCTAGGATTAGGTCCTTACACTCTTTGCTAAGGAATTAAATTTTCTTCTAGTCTGGGAGCGCCTTGAAATCCTTTATTTCTTCTTCATCAATGCACATTTCACCTTTTGGTAAAAGTAACATTTTTTAGATAATAGGTCCAACAATCATTATTTTGAAACTCTCACCCATGGACCTAATTTCTTGAGTAGTGGGATCATAATATTTTGTGCATGTTGCAACTAATTCATAATAGAAATGCAACTTAGGTACTAGGTATTGTGCCAAGTAGTTGGTCCAAATTCTATCCTTGAAGCTTGCTAGTCTACTTACCTTGAAATGTTCTCATGCATCTATTGTCATATTCTTAGTCATTTTTTTTTTTGGTAATTAAGGATCAAATTCATTGCAAACGGGTTTTCTAGGTTGACCCAAAACCTTTTACAAGAATCAGCACAGAGCTGTTACGGATCAAAAAATCAATAGGGACAGACTGTCCTACGCTATTAGTACCCATCTGAAGCCCCCTTCTGATACAGCTTCACGCACCTCAGCCTTCTGCTTTCATCTACCCTCACCTCCGCGATTTCGCGACAAGTCACAAAAATGAGACATGTCGCGAAATCGCGACATCAAACAGCCTTATGCTTCATTTTCCAGCATCACCGTGATTTCGTGACAAGTCACAAAAATGTGACATGTCACGATTTCGTGACATCAAACAACCAACTGCTTCCTTTGCCAGCAACTCCACGATTTCATGACAAGTCACGAAAATGCGACATGTCACGAAATCGCGACAACAAACTGCCTTCTGCTTCAACTTCATGCAACACCGCGATTTCGTGACAAGTCACAAAAATGCGACAAGTCACGAAAATGTGACATGTCATGATTTCGCGACATCTTTTTGCCTTCTGCTTTGCCTGCAAGCCCCTCCGCGATTTCATGACAGGTCACAAAAATGCGACATGTCACGATTTCGTGACATCTTTCTGCCTTCAGCTACAATTCCCAGCATCTCCGTGATTTTGTGACCAGTCACGAAAATGCAACATGTCACGAAATCGTGACATCTTTCAGCCTTCTGCTTCATTTTCATCATCTCCGCGATTTCGCGACAAGTCGCGAAAATGCGACATGTCACGATTTCGTGACATCTTTCAGTCTTCTGCTTCGTTGCCGCCTCCACGTCGTGAAATCATGACATTCTAGCTGGGCGCTCCCCTCTGCCGTTGTCGGTCATGAAACCGTGACAACTTTCCATACTTAACTTTTTCCAGCATTGAGCACCGCGAAACCGCAACAGGTCATGAAAATGCGACAAGCCGCGAAATCGTGACAAATTTCCTCTAAGCTCTTCACTGCTTCTTTTGGGCGCGATAACGTGACATGTCGCGATATCGCGACATTTTTTGGTCAACACCTCTCCTGCTCTACTTTGACCGTGATACGACGACACGTCGTGAAATCATGACATTCTTGCTGGGCGCTCCCCTCTGCCTCTGTCGGTCGTGAAACCGTGACAACTTTCCATACTTAAATTTTTCCAGCATTGAGCACCGCGAAACCGCAACAGGTCGCGAAAATGCGACAAGCCGCGATATCGCGACAATTTTCCTCTAAGCTCTTCACTGCTTCTTTTGGGCGCGATAACGCGACATGTCGCGATTTCGTGACATTTTTTGGTCAACACCTCTCCTGCTCTACTTTGACCGCGATACGACGACACGTCGCGATATCGCGACAGTTTCCTTCTGTGCTCTTCACTGCTTCTTTTGAGCGCGATAACGCGACAAGTCGCGATATCGCGACAATTATCGGTCAAAACCTCTCCTGCTCTACTTTGACCGCGATACGGCGACACGTCGCGATATCGTGACAGTTTTGGTCCGTGGTCGCACTTGCCTTTTTTTGTCGCGAAATCACGACAGGACAGCTTCGGGAGACAGAAAACTCCTCTTCCTTTTTCCAAACCCCACAGATGCATCATCATTGGCGATCATTTTGAATAATCTTGTCCACATCACTTGGAACCCCGAGTTCCCAAGTGACCAACCCATCGGCTTCCACCCCTAAATTGGCTAAGATATCAGCAGTTTTATTAGCTTCCCTAAACACGTGCTGGGCCCTTCGCTCATTCCTGGCTTGGTAGAGGATCCTAGCCTCTTCGATGACAGTCTTAAACCGCCACGGAGGAATTTTCCCATTGCTGATAAGGTTTATGACGTGCAGGGAATCTCCTTCGATGATAAGATTATCTTCAATCTCCTGAGCCATCTGAAGACCCCTCCATAGCGCTCTTGCTTTCGCCTCGTTGTTAGTCCTTGTTCCCAACTGCTCAGAAAAGGCCATCACCAGAAAGCCTTGATGGTCTCTCACTACTCCTCCAGCCCTTGCTCTGCCAGGGTTACCTTTAGAAGCCCCATCAAAGTTAAGCTTGAGCCATCCAACTGGGGGCGGTTTCCACCTGACATCTACTCTAGGATTGATCTTGGGGGACAAGGGTTTCTCAACCAGGGTAAGATTTAAAGAGTGAGCGATCAGTCTCTCCCAGAGGGGAGGATTGCGAGCTTCATGAGGAATAAGGCTAACGTTTTCATGGGCAAAGGTAAGGATCTTATTGGTGATGGAGGTGGCATCATGGCTCGACTCATGGAAAGCTCTATGGTTTCGTTCAAGCCAAATCTGCCATAGAAAATGGTGGAGACAGATCTTCCAAAAAAACCTCAACCTAAGGCTAACGAAGGGATTTGGCCATTGGTGGAAGAGGTCAATGATGGTGGCTGGTCTGACCCAGCAAATGCTAAAGGCTTGAAATAACCTATTGAGGATGCTCAAAGAGACCGGGCATTCAAGGAAAATATGGAGGGTGGACTCCCAATTGGCCCTGCACAAACAACAACGGTTAGCAACTATCATACCTTTCCTTATCAAGTTGTCAATCGTAAGAATCCTGCCTTGGATCGCCATCCACGAGAACATTGCAACTTTAGGAATAAGCTTTTTGACCCACACCAACTGAGTCTGGAGAATGGGGTCCTCAGAATCTACCATTAGCATGTATGCAGATTTGACTGAGAACTGCCCATTTTCGGAAGCTGCCCAAATTACATGATCCTGCCCAGGACTCATGGAGATGAATTGTTGATGCAATATGCTTTGGATTTCTTCTGAAATGGCTTCAAATCCTAGGATCCTTATCTGTTTCCAAATAAGCCTTCCTCTGTCCTGCCTCATGAAGTCAGCTACTTTCCTTCCATAGAGATCCTCTGTGATTCTTTTGACCCTCGCTAGGTGAGGAACCTGAGATAACGCTTCATCCTTGGCCCACCTGTCATCCCAGAACCTGATCTTCTGTCCATTACCAAGGACCCATCTTAGGCCTTTCTTTATGACCTCTCTGCTTGATAAGATTGCTTTCCAGAACGCAGAACCTCTCCTGTGCACCGTATCATCTAGGAAATCAGAACCTTGAAGATATTTCCTTCTAATTATGGCAGTCCACTCATTCTCCTCATTGTTAATAAGACGCCAAGCTTGTTTAGCTACTAAAGCTGTGTTTAGATGAGCAACTCTTCTCAGTCCTAGCCCCCCGTATTCTTTCGGCCTACAAACCTTGCCCCAGCCCACAAGGTGGATCCTCTGTTTTTCCTCTGATCCAGACCAGAGAAAGTTCTTTTGAATCTGTTCAATTTTTTGGTGAATTCTGGTCGGAGCCCTAAAAATAGAAAGAAAATAAACCGGAATGCTCTGTAAGGAAGCCTTAGTGAGGGTGAGTTTCTCGGCCTGAGATAAAAAATGTCCTTTCCAACCAACCAATTTTTTTTGGATTCTTTCTACCACTCTATCCCACATAGATACACACGGAGAACCGTAGAAAAGGGGAAGGCCTAGATACGTGGTAGGGAGAGTCGCTATCGAACATCCCAAAATTTGAGCTATTCTGGCTTGTCTCTGATTTGGGGTGTTAAGGAAGTAAAGCTTACTCTTGTTGAAATTCACCTTCTGACCCGTCGCATCCTCGTAGAGTTGGAGAATGTGCTTAATCCTTCTAGCTTCAACCACAGACGACTGGGTCAACATCAAAGTGTCATCCACAAATTGTTGGTGACTAATAGGGTTGATGAGAGAGGTGGCTTTGATCCCCGAAATTAATCCAGCATTGCAAGCTGCTTTAATAGTTCTACCCAGTGCCTCTGCCACAATGACGAACAACATTGGGCTTATTGGATCTCCTTGTCTGAGCCCTCTATGACTCTGGAAGTACCCAGCTGTCGTGCCATTGACCAGAACTGAGAACCAGGGTTCGGATATGCACTCTTTTATCAGCCTGACCCACTGAGGATGAAAGCCAAACTTCAGAAGAACAACCGTCAAAAAATCCCAGTTAATGCGGTCAAAAGCTTTGTTCATATCGAGCTTTAGGGCTAAGACCGCCTTGTTGGTTTGACTTGCAGAGTGCAAAGCTTCATGGACTGTGATCACACCATCCAAAATTGATCTCCCCTGAATAGAGCTGCCTTGGCTAGGGTCGATAATGAGGGGCAAAATTTCTTTCATCCTGTTAGCAATGGCTTTTGATAATATCTTGTAGGACACGTTGCATAGACTAATCGGTCTGAAATCTGCCATTGTCTCTGGAGTTGGGCCCTTAGGAATCAGGGCGATAAAGGTGGACTTGAACCCTCTCGGGATATGTTTTGAAGCCTAAAATTCTTTGATAGCAGAGATGACATCCGCTCCTACAGTGTCCCAAAAAGCTTGGTAGAACCGAGGAGGGAACCCATCAGGGCCAGGGGTCTTCTCAGGATCCATGCTAAACAGAGCTTTTCTGATTTCTTCATCAGTGAAGGGAGCAAGAAGCTTACCATTTATGGCCTCATCAACCAAACTCGGAATGGACTGGAGGAGGGTTTCCTTGGCTTCCTCTCTACACTGGGATTCATCCCCGAGAAGGGAGCTGAAGTAAGCTACTGCTTCCTCCCTGATCTCAATTAAGTCTTGGGTTTTGGATCCATCGGCTTTGGTCAACTCTCTGATCTTATTATTACTTCTGTTCCTCAAGGTAGAAACATGAAAGAACTTTGAGTTCGAATCACCATCCTTTAGCCATAAAGCCCTGGATTTCTGTCTCCAGTAAGTCTCCTCACAAGCTAAAATATTGTGATATTCTGACAGATTGGCTTGTTCCTCCTTCCTAGTAGCTTCATCACTGATACCATTCTGTATCGTGTTGTCAATGACCTGCAGCCTTTCCCCCACTTGTTTCTTGTTCTCAAACAGGTTCCCAAAAACCTCCTTATTCCAAGTTCTAAGGTTATTCTTTACTAATTTCAGCTTTTGAGCAAGAATGAAACCTGAACTTCCGTGAAAGGGTTGCTGCCACCATTTGGAAATACTTTCTTTTAAATCCGGGTGTCTGATCCACATTGACTAAAAACGAAAAGGTTTTTTGAAAGAGTTTGACTTTGGGACCTCCAAGAGGATGGGATTGTGATCGGAGGAAATTTTGGGAAAGGTTTGCAGGGTAGAGTCTCCAAACCCAGCAATCGCCTCCTTGGATAAGAAAAACCTGTCAAGTCTTTCCTGGATAAGTTGGCTTCCTGAACGCCTGTTGCTCCAGGTATACTTGGCTCCTCTTAGCCTCACATCCATCAGTTGGTTCGAGTTAACAAAATCATTGAAGTCTTCCATACTTCTGGTAGGGAGCCCTGATCCACCCTTTTTGTCTGATGGGTATAGCGGCGTGTTGAAATCTCCTGCCACCACCCACGGGATGTCATGGAAAGCATCACCCAGATTGCCCAGATACTCCCACAAAGAAGCTCTCCCCTGAATAGAATTAGGAGCGTAAACATTGGAGCAGATCCACGATCTATTGTTGTCAATATCATGGAAAAAAACACTCAACACCCTGTCGTCCTCTTGGATGATATTGCCTTCCACTACCCGAGGGTCCCACAGAACCATGAGCCCCCCTGACGATCCTCTAGCCGGTATAAACACCATTTCCCCTTGACTCCACATCTTTTTTGCTATTGATTTTGACTGGGCTTCGTCTAATTTTGTTTCTTGCAACATCAAAATTGTTGGATTGTATTGCCTTCTTAGCGAACTAACCACTCTCTGAGTGGGCCGGCCATTGAGGCCTCTCACATTCCATGAGAGAACCTTCATTTAGATTGTTTAGAGTTTTTCCCTTTCCCCCTTCCCTGAGGAGGTTTTCCTGATTTGTTATCTTCGAGCCCTGGGATAACTTGTTGTATCAGAGTTTTCTGTTTACCGCTGGCAATCTCATTGTCAGTCCTCATTCTGTTGTGCTCTGCATTTGAAATCCTCCCCTTCTTTCTCTCATAGCCATAGTCAATAGGTGACTTAGTCGTACTCCTGGTCTTCTTGGGGCTAAATTGAGGGGGATCTAACTGTTGAAGAACCGGACTCACGCATTCCTCAAAATCATCCAATTCTACCATCTCAGTCCTTGATTCTAACTCCTCCATATTTTTCCTGTATTCTCCTGATTTATGAGAAGAATCTTCTAGCTGGTTTGGCGGGCTTCTGGCTATGATGTTGGGGAGGTCTGGTTTCGAAGACACAATCTCCTCCACCCTTTTTCTATATTCTCTGGGGCTTAGCCTTACCCCTCCCTGGGGGATTGAGGGGTTATTTGTTATGGGATTTGAAGGACCCGCCCTTGATGGGGATTCTAGGGTTTCAGGGAGAACACATTGCCTGTTTCCCTCTTCTAATTCCTCGATCTCCCCTTCTACCGATAGATCGGCTAAAATATTGAACTTATTTGAGCTTGGAAATTTAGGGCTTACCTGATTTTCCTGTTCTTCGATGAGATGTTGCTTGTCTTTGCTCTGATTTTGCCCTGCACCCTGTTTGTCCTTCTCCTAAAAAAAGTAGTTCTTCTTAAATGGCCTAGACCCTCCTTTGCCAACAGGGCCTCTTTTTAGAGGGGGGTTCCTAGGAAACCCTTTCTCATTTGCATGTTTGCCTTCCGATCTGTGGATGTCTCTACTTGCTGCTAGAGTAGGGCACTGATTTTGCAGGTGGCCTTGGGATTTACACTCAGGGCAATAAGCTGGCTTGTTTTCATATTCCACCACCTGATATCTTAGGTAGTTGCCGTACTCTAGCTCCACAACATTTGGCAGCTCAGATTCAAGATTGGCGTTGACGCAAAGTCTTGCATGTGTCATCCTTGTCCTAGCCAAGGTTGCATGATCTATGGACACCAGTTCTCCGATCGTTCTGGCAATGCCATGCAGCCAATACTCATTGACAAACTGAGCTGGAAGGTTGGGGAGCCGAACCCAAATGGGAGCAGTATTGATATTCTGTTTTTCAGGGTCAAAATCCTCCCCCCATTTCCTGAGGAAAAGACTGCGTTTCCCTAAAAACCAGGGTCCTCCAGTGAGAACGCGGCTCGCATCCTCCTTATTGTTAAATCTTATGATAAAAAACCCCCTGGACAGGGCAACAACCTCCATACTACCCACCGTCCTCCATTTGGATAGGGCCCAGGACCGAATAGTTTCTATATCTGGCCTTCCACCCAGAAACTTGCCCACTAATGAAAACTCTTCCATGGCTAAACATGGCCCCATCGAATCAATAGGTGCCTTTATCCTGTTATTTACCGGGATGAGGGGCGGGAGTGAAAGAAAAACACTCTTTCTCCCCTTGACAGTTTCCGCAAAGGACCGGCCTCCTCCGGGACCCGCACCGCCCATCTGGGTCCCTTTGTCCGGATCTTTTTGGGGAGGGTCGCGCTCTCTCTGGACAACCCCTCCTGACGCCGCTGGCCTCCCATCCTCTGGATCCTCGCCTGGGTCAATCTCGAGGGTCCTACCCAAACCCTCCGAGCCATCTCTGCTCTTCCCGCCTAAAACTTTCGAAATCTCTCCGCTGCTCCTCTCCTCCATTCCGCTCATGGAAATATATTCTTAGTCATTTATGTAATCTTTGGCTTTAAAAATTTCTCAACTGAGTTTCTCAATATTTTGATGTTAGAGGAATAAGTTGGTATAGGTACTTTTGGGGCTTCCAATGAATGGGATACTTATGGCATGGATTCACTAGCCTTAGAAGTTGTTGTGTGGTTGGAAGTTCTCTTCTTCTTCATTTTTTTGGTGGTTAAGGATTTCAAACCTTTGCTTTCTTTTACTTTTTGTTTGTGACTACACTCTTCATAGATTTTTCCTTAGAAGATTCCAAACGACTTATGATTTGGATAGTGTTGGATAAGTATAAAATTATTTATAGAAACTTCCATCCTTGATTAGTACATTCACTACATTTCATTTGCATGCCATACAATTTTAAACCTTTGCTTATTAAATTTGTGATAGAAGATCTATCACCTCACATGACCAATCCACCACCTTATGAAATACCTTCATAAATTTCCATGGCTCCCAAGACAAATTCATTCTGGCTCAATATTCCATGTCATTCTTTAATTAATGATGAGGTGGAAGTCAAATCTATTAATTAATGATCACTATTGCATATGGAGAATTAATCCCACTTCCCAAGAAATTTTAAATGGAAAAAATTATTGTTTGACTTCAAAATTGGCCACTTGTAGAATTTTTGGATCGAATTTTTATTGTTGGTACTTTTTATTTTATGGATTTAAGTATTGTCTATTGGTTGCCTTGACTGGTCAACTTTGATTCATGCATATCATCATTTTGGCACCCTTTATAATTTTTCCAAACTTTGGGACAACTTAGTCATCCATGATTGCCACTTTTCTTTAGGGCTTGTAAAAATATTGCTTTTTGGAGGCTCCAATCTTATTCTTGTCATGAGGCTTCTAGTCATGTCCAAATTGTTGAGGTTTGAATCTTTATTGTTTATTTCCAACAATATCCTCCTATTCAAGCAAGGTGACTCTTGTATCTATCATACAACCTTTTTTGGGAGCAAATGGGTTAGTTCCAACATTTGGCATAGTTCCTAGAGATTTAAACACTATATATTAGAACCAAATGACCCTAATAGTGTTAAGGCATGACCTTTCTTTGTGCTCAATCTATGCTAGTAACCTCGAATTTTTTAGGAGGACTAGGGTCCCATACCTTAGTTTCTCATTATACCATCTAATCATCTGGAATAAGAGAGCACCTATCTATCAAATATTCTAACTCAAAGTACTTGTCTCCTTTTATAAATGTCTACTTAGAAGCTTGCTCAGACATTTGTAAATATTCAATATGATGTAGACAAAGTATTTTAAGAGGATATTTTCTATGGTTGTATATTTGTACCCATGGACCATCACGGGTCATTTTAGATATGGATATCCCTTCATCTTAATCGTAAAGCATTTTGATCAATATGTACCAAAATATGTAGGGAAATAAATCATCACCATGTCTTGTGAGTCAATTGATTTAGGATAGGTATATAATATAGGTAGACTCTTCTTGGTCAATACCAAATATTTAGTAACAACACCTTCAAACTGCATCACTTCCTTGTGTATGGGTTGGTAGTCCAAATTTAAGTCATCCACTGCTTATTTTGGTATGACTACAATGCTTGTTTGTAAATCTCTCTTAATCTTGAAGGTAAGTCCATCTTTGTAGGTTGGAGGTAGAGAAAAGAAAAGAGTTTCAAGCTTGATAAATGTTAAAATATTTGCTTCCTCCATTTTAGCACATTCTTCTTCTCCATTCTAGATTAGCTAAATTTGGTCGAATGTTATCAAACTTTTCATTGAAGAGGCTCCTTTTTTATTAACTTGAAGAGGAGGGTGCTGAAATTGTGAGTTCTCCCTGATAAAAGTGATGGGATGATTAGTAAAAAATTATAGGGGAGAAATAGGGGAGTTGATTGGTGTTTGCTAGCTTCTTGGAGACTAAGGTGTGGGGGAATTGGGAGGTGAATATTCTATCTAGATCAATTCATTTTTATACTAGATATGTACTCCCTCTACCTTTTATTAAATATTTCTATGAGTAGAATAACAAGTTGGTGCTATTTAGTAATTGAGTATAAGGGAATATATTAATTTCTTCAACAAGCCTCACCTTTGAGTAATGCCACTAGCAGTCTATGAGCCATATTTTACTTTGTAATACAATGCACCTGATAAAATAAGATCATCTATTATAGATGCTTCAACAAGGCTATTGGACCTTAACCAATATAGTCTAGAAGAGACTCTAGTGTTGAATCGAAAAGGTTCCCCATACAATTGGTGGATTTGAAGATTACAAAGAACTCTCATCATTCCAAGCAGGGGATAATCTAAGTTGAATAATGACCATATTTTGGCCTCAAAATCTTCTTCAAGGAAGGGTTTTATGTAGAGATACTAGTACTTTAGTATTATCAACAACAAAGGATATAGTGGTAGGTCTTTATTTTATGCATCTCTAGGTCCTTTGGTTGGAGTAGAGTCACCAGGTAAATACTATTGCATTCCTAAACACAAAATTACTTAAATAATTGTTGTAAGTGATAGTTGTTAGCTTGTGGATAAAATAGAAACTTCTAAAGTGAAGAAAGAGAATAACTATATGTGAAAATAGGAGTTGTTCACTTAGCAAGTATGCTAATTATTATGTAGCTTGGGTTTCACTCCTTCTATAAAAGGAGGAAACCCCATTGTGTTTGGATATATCAATCATCTTATTCTTCTCTTAATGAGACTTTTGGGTTGAGCATTGCTTCCTTCTTATCACTTGTTGAGTATAGATCCCATTAGGTTTGAGCACTTATCAATTGGGTGTGTAAGTGCTACACATTTTACTTTTTATTTCATATTTGATGTTATTTTCTACTGCAAGTTCTATTTGTATATTTAGAGCCCTACAAGGTGGTATTAGAGCTAGGTTTGCATTGTTTTTGCTGCAAGAATTGTTTTTAGGAAAAAGAAAGAAAAGGAAAAAAATTCCCACAGGACAAATAAAAATGGAGAGAATTGAATTTGAAACCAAGAAAAAGTTGAGGGAAATCTTTACTATCTTTTCTCAGGACTTGAGAAGGGAGTTATTGGTTGTAGGAAAAAAATAGTAGTGTCAAATCTTGGTGGCTCTAGTCAAAATCCAAACATATTTGATAAGGAATTCAAAGCAAACCCATGGGGAAATGAAATGTATTCTCCATCATGTTCACCATGTGCATAAAATAATTAAGCCTTTATTAATATTTAGATGAAGGTTTTCCAATTTAAATTTGGAGAGGTGGAAACCAATACTTGGTTAAGTAAGATCAAACTTGCCTTGAGGGCATATCAAGTTGATAATCAGAATGATAAAATAAGTATAGCCCTTCAAAATCTAAATGGCTCAACTCATACTTGGGTTGCAATATGGGTTGTAAAACACCCAAGAGGGGACTTTACAGATTTTACAGATGCCTTAACATAGAGGGCCGACCAAAACTGGGATGAACCATATGATGTCTAGCTCATGCACTTATTTCAAAAGGACATGTCCATGGAGGAGTATGTCAACAAATTTCAAGTGCTTGAGTCAAAGACACATTTATCACTATATCTGGTGCTTAATATTTTTATTTCCAATCTAAGAAGTGAGATTCATACTGAGGTTTGAATGTTTGAACCAAAAAATTCGAAGAAAGCCTTTACTATTGCTCGAAGGGCTGAGTTGCATATTGATGCACTAAAAAAGAGGGTTTTGGTGACTGGAAGAAGGAATTATACAGGATTTAGAGAAGACGAATGGGGTGACAAAGATCAAACTAAGTTTGGTGGTTGCCAACTTGAGCAAAAAGATACTGTAACCACTAATATTTGTTTTAGATGCTCTCAACCATGGACCAAGGGGCATACCTACAATCCCACATGACTCTTCATGGCTAAAGATCTTAGGGATGGTGATTTAGAATCAAAACTTGAAATGGAGGAGCCATATGTAGAAGTCAAACCAGAGTCTAAATCCAAGAATCAATTGACCCTTGCTATTTACACTAGTAAGCCACGAACCGAAGAGACTCTAGCCTCTAGCACCAAGAAGAACACCACCACTATTGGAACTGAAAAATAAATCTCTGTAGGCAACCAGAGGGAGATCCAGCGAGGGGATCAACAACCAAAAATTTCCACGGAGTCAAAGGCAGCCAAGGGAACACCCTCAGATAGCTGCAACAAAACACCATACCACTGTATGTGTTCTCGCAAATTCACCCCAACGGGTTTGGGTCAGTAGATGGCCCTTTCTCCTCTTTGAAAACCCAGTAAAACATGAAACTACTGAACCCAGAAGAAGTGTTGCACCATCCAACCAAGTCCCCGAAACTGACAATGATCCATGAAACACAACTAGCAAGACTCCCAACAAGCAAAATACCCTGGACACGGGTCACAACAAAGAACTAAGCATGACTAGCAACCAGATCCAGAGTGAGAGAACAGGAGGCCTTCTTCTCAAAAAATTTCAGAACGCCGAAGCCGAAACCGAAGTGAAGGCCTTGAAATTTTAATCTTATTAATATATTCAAATTATAATTTTTTTGTCATTAATTTGAATAATTATAATTAATTTTTGTTAAATAAAAAATAATTTTATATTTACGTTGAAATAAAAACCTATCCAAATACCTAACCGAAAAATACCATTTGTAGAGAATATGCTACTCTGGATTAAAACCCTATTTTATGATTTTGCCCGTCTGTGTCAAGCATTCATAGCTTCAACTTTTTGAGGGATCCTTTTTAGCATCAAAACACATATCTACAATAAGTATTTTATGCGGGATTTCACGCGGCTGATACGGCTGAGTTTGGAAGGTATCCATCACCTGTCCAGTTGCTACGGATTTTGCACAAAGAGTGAAAAATTAAAGCCAATATTCCAGGCTGAGAAATGCCAAAATTCACTAGTTGTCATAACCTTTAAGACCATCAACGGGGTTGGTCGTGGTTGTGCACAATCTGGAAAAGAAGAGTAGGAAATAATGGATTGTGAAAAGGGGTTGGGTGAGAAAGTAGAGTTCGACTTTCTCCAGAGGGATGGTCATATGGTCACCACCATTGATCTCACCAGCGTTGGAACATAAATGCTTCATATCCTTAACATATTACCCTTAATGAAACCTGTGCACAATGCAGTGACTCATACGTATGCCGCGTTTGTTTGTTAATGTTATATAGCCTGTCAAATGCCAAGGGCATTGCTTTATGATCAAGTAGTTGGGGGTGCATTTATTGCATTGGGATGGATGGAAAGACGATTTGAAGGGCCAAGGCTAAAATTAGAAAGGTGCGACATTGGTGTGAAATTATGCGTAAATGCTAATTTCTATGAGGCTGAGATTAGAAATATATGAGGGGCTATATTAGAAAGGTGCGACATTAGTGTAAATGCTAATTATGCGTAAATGCTAATTTCTATGAGGCTGAGATTAGAAATATATGAGGGGCTATATTAGAAAGGTGCGACATTAGTGTAAATGCTAATTTCTATCGAGGCCGCTACCGTACGACATGCCAATGAGCGTTAGTGGTGATTTATCTCCTTATATCTATTTACTGACACTGAGATCAACAGGCGATTGAGTAGCCTAGTGTTGTTGTGGCTTAGGTTAAAAAATTATTTGTTTGTTTATTTATTATATTTTTTTATGATATTTTATCGAGTTTTTGCCGAGTTTATCATGAGTTGCCGAGAAATCGTGAAAATTAGGCCCCCGAGTTTATAACTAGTTGCGAGTTTCAAAACATTGATTTTTATAACAAAACCTCCTCTATTTTTTTTTTCCTCGCTCTAAGACTATATAACTTTATTTTTGTATATTGGGTTCAAACATTGGAGTGTCAATTTGTAAAGGTAGTATGCTTTGAATCCTCTGAATGCACATGATGGTATAGACCCCAAGCTACCGATGGTCTTCCCTCAAGTATTGTCAATTAAACCTTTGGGGATGCCAATTATGCAAAGGTAGTAGTTTGCTCTGAATCCTCTGAATGTGATCCCAGATGAAGACGCCAAGTTACCTGTGGTCTTCCTCTCAAGTATGGTCAATTAAACCTTTGGGAATGTCACTTATGCAAAGGTAGTAGATGGGACGCCAGATGGAGATGGTAAAGATCCAAGCGACCCGTAGTCTCCTCCTCATGTTTGGTCAACAACAATGATTTAGAATAGGCTTGTTGGAAGCAACTGTGGTTTGAACCCTGCCATGACGGGTCAAAAATGATAACCACTTGAAATAAACTTGTTATAACTCCCCTATATAAAGGTTTAAGTATTAAATTATATATATAACCTTATCTCTTTCAAAAAAAAATTAACTGTTATAAAGTGTCTGTATTGAAGGTATAGGATGTGATGTTGGGGTCTTTGCTAGCCCATTCGTTTTTGATGATGGCAATGAGTAAGATGAATTTGGATATGACGAAGGAGCGGTATGGAGTGGTGCTGAGAGTTTATGTTAAGACAGGTCAAGATAAAGTGTTCTCTCTTTCCAAGCAGGAAGAGCTGGTTGCGAGATCTCTGTCGAGAGAGACATACTTTCTGGAGGAGTCTGATCACAGTCCCTTCTTTTGTGCCATGGAGAAGCTGCATCAACTATTGCTCGATATCTCCTTGACTTACTATGTGTAGAGTACAAGAAGTTGGGCAAGTAAATTTTTTAGAAAGTGTTACCAAACAATGAGGAAAATGTACAAGTTTGGACGTAGTAAGGGTACTTTTAACATTAAATCTTTGATGTTCTTTGTTTGATGTAAGTTGGAGACAATAAAGTATTGATGCATATGTCTTGTAATATATATTGTTGGGTGTATTTCAATTCTTACTAAATGTGAGGTCTATCGTGAAAAGATGGTGACGTGAGGATTTGACATGCAAAGTAGGGATACATGTTGGATAAGATTTTATAGGAGGTAAGCAACATTGAAAATATTATTCAGACTATAGGAGTATTTATACAATGTGATAGAAATAATATCCCCCAAATATTGCTAACTACTAACTAATGACGACAACGTAATGATGCCGACACTAACAACGTAGTCAAAATGACTACAACAACTAACCTACCTAGATATTTACTAACAATGTAAATATCCTAGGGTAAAAGTAAATGCGAGTGGTAAAAAGTAACAAACTACTTTTTACCATGCGGTAAATAAAATCTACCTAATGTAGGAAATGGGTAAATATCCCAAATGATGGAATATTACTCTAACATCCCCCCTTATTACATTATTTGGGTAATGTATATAACTATCCCAATACAGTGAAAAAGATGTCGATCTGTTGGTTCTTGCTCTATCACAGTGCTCTGGCTGCTCCTAAGCAAAAAGTGGGTCATTCCTCACTTTGTCTTCACATCAACGAATGTCCTTATTGTAATCTTGTCATCCAACCGAATTGCATGGGTAACCAACCACTGCAATCGCTAGGTGTAGTAGAGTAGATCACTTCATACGAGGTTCATTCGGTTACAATATGATTTTGCAAAAGTTTTGATAAGGTAGCTAAGGTGTCGGTCACTGCCAAAAATGCACCCTTATAAGTTTCCCCCTTTGTTGCAAAACATGTTGTAATTAAATTTCTGAAAGAAGTGTGACTAAGGTGTCGGTCGCTGTCGAAAATGCACCCTTATAAGTCTTCTTCCCTTTTTACAAAAAATTGTGTGAAGTAAGAAAAGAAATATTTATCCCCCCTTAATTGCAAAATATGTGCAACTCAAGAAGCTTTGTGAAGGATTGTACAAAGATTGCCTCCTAGGCAAATTTTTCACCAGAAAATTCCCTCCTTTTGTTACAAGTACTTCAAACAATGAGAGTTTGCTATTTATGAAGCCTAAAAGAGGTACAATCACCCCTTTATTTCTAGTACTTCAAACAAAAACTTATGCTATTTATGAAGCCTAAAAAAGAGAGAGGAAATGGTGCTTGCTTAAGGTGACAAATTTGCATTTCCCTCTACAATATTGTCTTAGCAAAGAGCACTCTGTGTGCTTTTTCTGAACCAGAATCAGAATCAGAATTAGACACTTCACTAGCAATATTGCCTTTGTGTTGCTTCTGTGATGTGCCTTTGCCTTTCTTGTTTTGCTTGTTTTTAAACCAACACCGATTGGTGTCATGGTTATCCTTTTTACAATACGAGCAAAACCTCTTTTGAGTTTTCTTTCCCTTACCTTTTGAAGATGATCCTCCCTTTTGAAAGTTTCCTTTCTTCTTATCACCCTGATTGTTTGAGTAAAGTGCATTGTTCGACACTTCATCACTTTGGAGTTGATTTGCTTCCTCTGTTTGAAGCAAATTGACTAACTCCACAAAGGTGACAACTCTTTGTGATACATTAAGGGATGTAATCAACATTTTATAGGATTCAGGAAGAGCCCTCAATATTACTGAAGTCAAAATGGTGTCTTCTACTTTAGCTCCTAAAGCATTGAGCTTAGACTTCAGTTCTAACACTCTATAGAGGAAGAGTTCTACTGATTCACCTGTCTTCATATGGAGTGTATGAAGTTGTGTTTGAAGGTTTAGAACAGTTGATTGATTCTTGCCTTCAAAAATGGTACTAAGTGCATCCCATGCATCTTTACCATTTTTAGCTTCACTTATGTGAGGTTGGATCTCATCAGTAGTTGCTAGGAGTATCAACATAAGAAGACGATTGTTATTTTTATCCCATGCTTTTTGATCTACTCCTGGTGATGCGGGTCTTGGTTCAGTGCCATCTACTAAATCCCACATTTCCTCTACAGTCAGGATGGCTTTCATCTTAGTTTTCCATGTTGAATAGTTAGGACCTTTAAGCAATTGTGTATCATTTAAGTATTTGATAGTTGCCATGATGAAGGTCCTAGAATTTGTACTAAGATGATATTTCTTTCACTCTTAAGTGGTATTTAATGGCACCTACCTAAAAATCCTCTTGAAGAGAAATAATCAGTTTGAGGAAATTAAGCCAAACAAATAAGAGATGAAAGATAATTCACTCAAAAAGATATTTAATGGCACCTGCCTAAAAATCCTCTTGAAGAGGAATAATCAGTTTGAGGAAATTAAGCCAAACAAATAAGAGTGAATTAGGGGTTTTTGTTTTTAGGAGAGAATATCAAGTGAAATTGGCTTTAAACCTGTGCAATGGTTGACACAAATTTATTTTGAAATTTTGGGGTTGAGTGTTCTTGATTTTATGACTTATAATTGCAAAAAGAAATAATGCAATAATCAAACAAGAATGCCCACAAAATTCTTATCACATAGGTGTCGGATGCAACCGAAAATGCACCTAATTTGCCAATGAAGGTGTCGAGTAAAATCAAAAATGCACCTTTTAATTTTTGCAACAAAATTTGGATTTGTGTTGTGCAAAAAATTGATATATTTTGTCTCCTCTTGTTTTCCAAATTTGCAAAGAATGGGGCATAAAACAAATTGCCTTTTCTTTTTTTTTGCAAATTTAACAAGTTTGATTTTGTTTTAAAGTGCTCCTCACTTTTGTGTTACAATTTTGCAAAGAAGTACAATTTCTTGTCTTCCCCCTTGATTTGCAAAATTAACAAAACTAGCACTCCTTCCAAGACAAGTCGACACACGACCCGCATTTGAAAGGCTTCCAAAACCAGTCGACACACGACTTGGTTTTAGTGGACCCTTTTAGTCTTCAACACTCAAATATGGGAGGGGCATTAGGATCAAAAGGTTCCCTAATCCTCATGGGACCATAACTTCGGTCCAACCCCTTCCAAGGATCAGTATAAGTGAGGAAACGAGGTAAACTTCTTTGATGCTCTCGAAGCATACGATGAAAATGAGATCTTGTTGTTTGTCGTCGAAGTTCGTTCCTCTTTCTTATCACTCTTTGATGACGAAGAGCTTTCTTGATCCAAGGCTTTGTCTTCATGAGATGTTTAACTTGTGCTCTCCAATCAAAGGATTAGAAAAAAATGTGGGAGCAAAGTTTTAATGAAACTCTAAAAAATGCAACAGATTAGTGTATTGCTTTCTTGTCTATTTATCCCCTTTGAAGGAGAAAACTAAGAAAAACACTTAATTTTGTAGTTGCAACAAAAAATATCCTTTTAATTTTCTATTTTAATGCAATTTTCTAATTAATTTTAGCATTAATTGAAAAATATCATTATAATTTTTCAAAAAAATGATTTAAAACAAAATTTATTAAATTATTAATAAAAAAATACCCAAAAGAAATAAAAAATCACAAAAAAAAAAATTATACCTTTGACATAAGGCGCCCATATATTTTGTCTAGCAAAATTTATTATTTGCGACGAGGACGGGATTCGATCTTGTGGTCTGCAGCTTGGCAACACCCTAGCGTCGGGTGCTGGACCGACCCGCCTAGGGCGTCAGACGATATGTAAGGGAAATTAATTCCCTTTTGTTTTCATCCTCGCCAGGTGGCAAGAGAAAAGGAATAAAGTGGGGCTCATTTATCCCAAACGCACCCTTCGGGTGCAATTTTCCTCTTTAAAACCAAATTGTTGTCCTATCAATACTGATTTCCTGTGGGTAATCAGTCCAACCTCGGTGTTCTTTTATCGCCCAAAATAGCAAATTAGGGTATGCCACATCACGTTTAAGCCAACAAACCAGATCCTACCACATCACACCTCGGGTCCAGTCGTATTTAGGTTACCACATCAACTTCGGGCTGCCACATCACGTCTCTTAGTTCACACTCACCAGTCAAGTCAGCACAAGACCACATCACTAGTTTTTCCTCGGTTAACGCACTAATCAGACCACCAGCTCATCTACCACTGCTCGTCAAGTCAGCACCTTAGCCACCCTTTAGGAGTCATGTCGTCCAGTTGTCAGGTCACCACCTTAGATTTCATGTGCCTATCATAATGACGTCAGATGTGTAGGGTCTCGTGTTCAATGGTGTTCAGATCGAGCCAGTATCAGGATTCGAGTTGGTAAGTCATTGTTAGATAGCATTAGGTGATCAGGCTACGACAATGACATTAGTAGGTGGTTAGCGACGTCGGTAGGTGGTCAACACAAAATTTGGAGTGGGTCATGTCAAGTGCAGATGCTTTTCAAAATAGATAAGATCTTACAGTCTACTGTCAGATCTGCATTGTGCAGCAATCAAAGGGTGGTTAGCAGATTGTGTCAGCTCTACAGGCCACCAAAACACTTTTCATATTCTGTGTCGTGGGCTAAAATTTAGTGCCAGCCATCCATCAAAAATCTATAGGTTTTCATGTTGGATCCTCCTCGGGATCTGTGTAGCCCAGTCAGCTACTTCCTCTGAAAGCGTGCTGAATAGATGAGGAATTTCATGCCTTGGGAAATGTGTCCCATCCAAGGGGGTCCTATATCAAGATTTGAGCCCCACTGGTCGAGTACAAGAGCGAAAAAATATCACCTTCTCCTGCTCTGAAGGTACACCTTAAACTTGCCTTGTCCTAGTCAAATCGATGCTCTGATACCATATAGGAGATAAGCAACATTGAAAATATTATTCAGACTATAGGAGTATTTATACAATATGCATAAAATAATATCCCCCAAATATTGCTAACTACTAACTAATGATGGTAACATAATGATGCCAACACTAACTACGTAGTCAAAATGACTACAACAACTAACTAACCTAGATATTTACTAACAATGTAAATATCCTAGAGTAAAAGTAAATGCGTGTGATAAAAAGTAACAACAAACTACTTTTTACCATGCGGTAAATAAAATCTACCTAATGTAGAAAATATGTAAATATCCCAAATGGTGGAATATTACTCTAACAGATTTAACGACATGAATACACAATAATATTAATAATATATTTAATCTTGTTAAATTTATTATAATATTTTTTCGGTTAGGGTAGTGTGAGAAACTTGATATGGGTACTTTTTTTTTAAGGAAAGAGGTAAGCTTATTAATAGAGGTTAAACACACAACCATACACACATTCATCCCCTCACACATTCCCTCACAAGTCTACTTTACCATTTTAACCTTAAATCTCCTCAAGAATAGCCAAAACCCAAACCATTGCGATGTTCCTTGGGAAATAGTTATCACAATATTATCATTATGTTGTATTAAACAACAATTTATTTAAAAATATTTGGTTTAGATATTGTTAAAAAATGATATACTCTATATATAAAAAGATGTCTCATTAAGAAATTATAATAATTTTTATTATTTAAAAAAGAAAACAAGGTTTTGAAAGGATTTCTTTATCTCTTTTATATAAATTTATATAGCTTATTCGATGTCATTGGGATTTGAATCTTAGTGTGAGCTATATTACCCATAGGTATCAACCATTGAACCAATGATTCCATTGGTATTTTTTTCTCTTTCATATCAACTTATATAGCTTATTTGGTGTTTTATATCAACTTATATGACTAATTTGGTATGGCGGGGATTTGAATCTTAGTGCAAGCTACATCACCCATATGTATCAACCATTGAACCAATGGTTCCATTGGTAAAATATTGAGTTAAAACATGGATTTTACTAGGGACCTTAGTCCCCTCATACTAGGGTTTGAAATAGGATCTTTTGAATGAAAATCCAAAGACATACCACTACAATATCCCTCACAAGATTAAATTTTAAGTTAAAAACATAGGTTTTTAAAGGGGTTCTGATCCCCTTGTACCAAGGTTTGAACTTGGGTATCCTAAATGAAAACCCGAAGACATATCATTATTGTATCCCTCATGGAACTTATTTCTTTAAAACCACGATTTTTTATGAGAATTCTATTATTTAGGGTTTGAATTTGGGTCTTCTAAATGAAAACCCAAATACACATCACTACGATATCCCTAACAAAATAAGAAACTATAATATTTAAATATATGTTATGTTTTAACATATAATTATTAAAAAAGTAGTTTATAAAAATTTATTGAGAAGGCTTAAATCTCTTCATTAATATTAAACATTCAAAAATTGATACAAAATTAATCATTTAAATTCTTTAAATTTTAACATAAAAAAATGGGTTTAATCAGTTAAATTCTTTAAATTTCAAAAATTCCTTACTTTCAAGGAGGAAATAAAGGTTTTAATTTTTTTTATTGATGGTTAGAAGGGGATTAGGGCCCCAACCCTTCACAAAATGTCATAGCATATTGTATAAGGAAACTTATAAGCACATACTTAATACATACGATTAACAAAACAAATTGGCACTCAGTTGCCTATAGAACGTCAAAACACTAATTAAAGACACTTTACTTAAAACAAGACAAAACACTCCACATAATCATTTCCAAGTAAGCAAACAGGGACCACGTCATTTAGAGCTTACCACCACTACCTAGCTTTAGGTTCACGTTTCCTTCAGCTCCATACTTCGCCTCCAGGGATGCTACTCCAACCATTTTACTAGACACCACACTTATGTAGACTTCAACTTCTGTTTAATGCTCACTCCATGGTACTCTAACCTTGCCACCAACCCACATCTATCAGCCCAGGTGACTGTTAATTGTCTCCTCCTGCATTCTCTGTCTTCCATCCTGATCATCAGATACCTGATAAAAATGGACATTTCCCATAGGTTTTTCTTGGCCTGCCAAATCTATAATCTGATTTGGGAAGTTTTCAAGCCAACATAAGTGCTTTTCCTGAGACACTCCCATATTAGCCATCAAGTCCATGATTCTATTTCCTTCCCTAAAAACATGTTGGATCCGAAAATTGTTCAGAGTTCTAATTTTCATTCTACAACTTTCAATCATGTCTTCAATCAACCAACCTCCTGTTCCCCTTTCAGAGTCTTTATTATATTTAGGGAATCCCCTTCGATGATGAGATTCCTTCCACCCAACATCTCTAACTATTGAATTCCCAAAAACATTGCTCTGGCTTTTGCAAAATGATTTGATTGGATGCCCAAGGGTTCAGAATAAGCTAAGAGTACTCGCCTTGAAGCATCTCTGAAGACACCACCCGCTCCAGCTTTACCCGGGTTGCCTTTTGAGGCCCCATCAAAATTTAGCTTCAACCATCCTTCTGGAGGGGGCTCCCATCTCACTTTGCCTTAATTGATTTTTTGGGTTTAGGACACAATTAGCAAGGGGTTGTAGTCCCCATCTCAAGGCTATGATCCTCTCCTCATCCTTCTCCTCGGTCCTATTTAGGTTAGCTACTCTCAGGTTTTCCACTGTTGCTACCTCAATTCTGTTCACTACTACCATAGGCTCTCTCTTTCTATCCTTAAATATGCGTTGGTTTCTTTCCTTCCAAATACCCCATAGGTAGTGAGGAAGGCAAAATATCCACAACATGCTCAATATTTTGCTAGAAAAGGGAGACTCCCATTGTAACACAAGGTCCACCATACAATTGGGAAACACCCATGCTACTTGAAACTTCTCCAGAAGCTCTTGCAAAACACATCTTAAAAATGTACATTCCAGGAACAGATGGCACATAGATTCATTGTCACCCTCACATAAAGCACACCTATTAACAACCTGGAAGCCTCTTTTACAAATATTGTCAATGGTAAGAATTTTATTTTGAGTGGCTAGCCAAACAAAGAATGTAATTTTTGGGATCAACTTCTTGATCCAAACTTTTGCCACTGGTAACCAACCTAAACCTACTTCCTCCAGTAATTGGTACCTTGTTCTGACGGAATAGGATCCATTTTTCTCCCTACTCCAAACAAAGGTGTCCATGGTTCTAGAATTAGTTAGAGGGGTAACAACCAATAAATTCTTCAATTTTCTTACTACTTGTTCCTTGACCGGATCCATGCTATCTATCTATAGCTCTTTCCAACTTCTTCCATCTTCAAAGGAACTTATGTAACCCTGCATTTGTGTACCAAAACGTTGAGTCAGGTCCTGTTCCAAAACTGAAACTTCCTAGTCCTCCTTTAAGGGTATATCTTTTATCCAGATATCCTTCCAAAAATTGATTTTGCTACCATCTCCTATACGCCACCCGATCCCCTTTGCTAGGAGATTTCTACACTTAGTAAGATTGTTCCAAAAGGAGGACCCAATAGGTAAATTTTTAGAGAGTAAAAATGAATTCTCCCCTACAAATATTTGGCTTTTAGGATCTTTACCCAACTTAAGTGGTCATTTTTGAGAAGTTTCCATCCCATTTTTCCTATGAGTGCCTCATTCATATTTTTAACTTTCCTAAAACCAAGGCCTCCACATTCTCATTTTGAACAGACTATATCCCATGCAACAAGTGCTAGTCTTCTCTTGTCTTCTACTCTAGACCATAGAATATTTTTTGAATAGATTCAATCTTGCACCTGACACTCTCCGACACACTAAAAATAGACATAAAATAGATAGGAATACTCTGTAAGGTAGCCTTCACCAATTGAGCTTTCCCAACTTGACTAAGAAGACTACCCCTCCACCCTGAGAGTTTTTTGGCAAACCTTTCAATAATCGGGCTCCAAAGACTCTTCTTCATGCACCCATTAAAAAGTGGCATCCCTAGGTATGTTGTTGGGAGGTTCCCAATTTCACAACAAAAAATTTGGGCAATTCTTTATTGTCGAACAAAGGGGGTGTTGAGAAAGAAAATCATACTCTTAGAGAAGTTCACCTTCTAACCAACTGCATTCTCATATCTATCTAAGATCAGTTTGATTTCTTTTGCCAGTGGCATAGAGGACCTTGAAACAATTATCATGTCATCAACAAATTGTTGATGGGAAACAACATCCACTATTGAGGCCGGCTTAAAACCTTCCAAAGTTCCATTGGCTACTACTATCGACAGTCCTCTCCCTAGGGCTTCAACAAGAATGATGAAGAGGTAAGGCGAGATAGGATCTCCCTACCTCAAGCCACACATGCTTCTAAAGTAACCTATTAGAGCTCCATTGACAAGAACTAAAAACATTGGAGTTGAAATGCACTTTTGGATTAAGCTTATCCATTTTTCATGAAAGCCAAATTTCTCCATAACTTTACAAAGGAAATTCCATGAGACATGGTCATAAGCCTTGTTCATGTCAAGTTTGAGCAACATTCCAGGCTTCTTACTCTTTTCCATCGAGTGAATGACTTCATGAATTGTAATGATCCCATCTAAAATTTGATGCCCCCTCACAAATCCACCCTGTTGTATCTCAATAATGAAGGGCAGAATAGCCTTTAGTCTATTTGCCATCATTTTAGTCAAGATTTTATATAATGTGTTGCAAAGACTTATAGGTCTAAACATCTTGAGTTCCCTTACGCCAACAACCTTGGGAATCAGGGCTAGGAAGGTTGAATTTACATCTTTGGGGATGTAACAAGATTCTTGAGCTTCTTTGATGGCTTGAATCACATCCTGTCCTACAATATGCCAATTTTTTTGGAAAAAAGCTGTCAAAAATCCATTCGGCCTAGGTGCCTTTTCCCCACCTAAGCCAAAGGTAGCTTTTTTAATTTCATCATCTGAGAAGGGCTCCAAAAAATAACCATTCAAATGATCTGAGACTAATCTCAGGATATTTTGTAGGAGTTGTTGGCTTGCTTCAACATCTTCCTCACTAGCGGTTCCAAGCAAATCTTCAAAATACTTAATTGCTTTCGATCTGATATCTTCTTGCTTAACAGCCACCATCCCATCATTCCTTAAGATTTCTCTGATCTTATTGAAACTTCTATGATGCAGGGTGGATACATGAAAGAATTTTGTGTTGCGGTCACCTTCCTTAAGCCACTAGATTCTCGAATTTTGCTTCCAAAAGGTTTCCTCCCAAGCTAAGAGGTTATGAAACTCTGATAATAATTCTCTTTCCTTTGATCTTAATTGATCCGTAAAGGTACCATCCTTGGTGGACTGTTCAATTTCCTTCAGCTATTGTTTGATACTATTTTTGATTGAAGATGTGACCAAAAATTGATCTGTTCCAAAGCTTAAGTTTTTGTTTGATGTAACGGACCTTGCAAGCTATCTGCACCATATTTGGTCTTGGAAAGGTTTTCTGCCACCATTCCTCAATTTGGGATTCAAGGTCTTCATGTTTTAACCACATCAATTCAAATTGAAAGGGAATTTTGTATTTCTTTCCCCCTTCCTCCCATTCCCACAACAAGGGATTATGATCTGACCCAATTTTTGGTTGGGTAGTGAGGGTTGAGTCTCCAAAAATAGGTAGGCCTTCTTGGAAAATAAAAAATATGTCCAATATTACTTGAATAAGATGTTCTCCTAACTATCTATTGCTCCATGTATACCTCATTCTTCTTAACTCCACAACCATTAATTGATTCTCATATAATAATTCTTTAGACTTATTCATTCCTTCGAATGAAATTAGGCTACCTCCTTGTTTATCTAAGGGGTTTAATGGAGAGTTAAAATCTCCAACCAACACCCAAGGAATTCTAGTAAAGGAGGTTCTTAAGTGCATCAGATCCTTCCAAAGCTGTCGGTGCCCATAGACTGAATTATGGGCATAGACATTCATTATGATCCAGTTTTGTTTGGAGTCTAGATTATGATAGAAAATAGCAATATATCGGTGTGTTTTAACAATTACTCTCCCTTCAATTTTATTCTTGTTCCAAAGACACAACAAACCTCCAACAGACCCTTCTTCCTGGCTATAGACTAAGTCGACCTCTTTCCAAATCACTCTTCCTACTTTTTCAGCTTTCTCATAGTCTAATTTAGTTTCTTGAAGCAGAATCATATCTGGATTTAGATCTCTTCTTAAAGTGTACACTACCCTATGTTTTGAAGGGGCATTAAGACCCCTTATGTTCCAGGAAAGAACTTTCATCTTTTAGATTTTACAAGGGACTTCTTCCCCCCTAAATTCAAGACAGTCTAAGTACCGTTCACAATTTCTTTTACTGTTTCCTTTTCCCTAATTTCAAAATTAGAAGGCCTTCCTAGTGGTTTGTGCTCTGACCCTACATCTATTCCCCCTTATGTTGGCTTCTAGTTGATCTATTCCTAGTGGCCAGCAATGTAGACAAAGGTATTGACAGATCCATTTCTCCTTTTTGAGGGGTTAAGATTTTCCCTGAGGAAGCTCCTTTGACTATTTTATTTGTTTCTATTTTTGTCGATTCTAAATTCACCTCTAGACATGCAAATGGATTGGCATTTGTAACATTGTTTATCTCTACCGAAGAAGGATGGTTGTTTATATTTACCTCTGTCTCGTTTGTAGTCAAGACCTCTTCCATTTGGGGTTGTATTTCAAGATCATCTTTCTGACCCTACACAGAAATTCCTTCTTCTACTTGTACTTCTATCTGGTCCTTATCTTGTCCAATATTTCCATCCATTTGCTGCTTTTGAACCCATCTTCTATTCAGGTAAGGTCTATTTTTTTGCATGGGACAAGCGGAACCCAGGTGCCCAAATTTCTTACACACATTATAGGAGACAACCATGTTCTTGTATTCAAGGGGTTGTTGCCATGACCCCAATTTTGAAACCAGCTCTATGGATTTTGGGAGGTTCTTTTCCAAATCCATGTTCACACAAATCCTAGCAACAATTAATCGAGACCTAGCCAACGTTGCAGGATCAGTCGCTGCTAGTTCTCCAACCTCCTTTGTGATCCCTGCTAGGACTTCCTCATGCCAAAGATAAAGGGGGAGGCCTAGAAGTTGTATCCAAATTGGGGCCTGGGCAATGCTCTGGGTAAGGGGATTGAAATTTTTTGACCACTTCTTGAGAAATAACCCCCTACGCCCAAAAAAACCAAGGACCTTTCTATAGAATCCGGTCCCTATCCTCCTCATAGTTCAATTTAATCCATAGAAAATTCCTTGGCATTGCAATTATTTCCATGTGACCCAAGGGTTTCCATTTCTCCCATGCCCACTTTTGTATTGCATCCAAATCTGGTCTAACACCAATGAACTTCTTAGCCAACAACATCTCTCCCTACGCTACTGCAATGTCGACTAGGGTATTCAAAACCTAGAGTTTCCCTCCTAATGGTTGCAGTTCAAACCCTAAGCATTGAATCTGCTGCTTACCTCTTAAGATACTAACCCACGATTGACCAAGATCAAACGGTTTATGGATTGTCACATCTTTCTAGGTTTTTGGCTCTTCAAACTCACCTCTTGTCATCGCAGATCCTGCTCAACCTCCTAAACTGTCTAACTTTTCTCCTCGTGCTCTGCTTCCCATTATTAATCATCAATAGTCAAAGGTTTTTTAATTTTTATTTTAAGGCCAATATGGGATTAAAACCAATGTTTCATTAGTAATTATAATGTGTAGTGACATTAAAATAACTTGACAATTATGCATGTATCTCTTGGCAAGATTCAAACCTTGGTATTTTCTTCAAAATAGAAGAATTTAACATATAATCAACGTCATTTAATGCCAAGGTTTAAATATTTATTAAGTGATACATTTATAATAGTCAAGCTATTATAATATCACTATGTGTTCATGTTTGATATAAGTGGAACTTATTTTAATTTCATATCATCAGTTAAAAAAGAATAAAAAACAATGCATTATAAATTTGATCAATCAAGTTAAAAATCAAAATTTGAAAGTAAAAAATTTAAATTCACATATAATTCCTTAATTTTGTACACTAAAATGATATAAATGATTTAAAATATTGGTTTTGAATATAGAGATCTAAGTTTATAATTTATCAAAAAAAATAATTTTTATATATATATATATATATATATATATATATATAATAACATCAAATGAGATTAACTTAATTTTTCAACTCTCAAGCAAGAGACCCAAGTTTGAATATCACTAAGCTATACATGTTAAATTGTTGTAATATCATTATGTGAAAAAAAATCTTTTGTAATACCATTATATAGTTTTTTAAAATGCTAAACATACCAATTTCAATCATATGTAATCAAATCAATTAACAAAAAATATTAAAAAATATATGGTATGATTAAAATTTTTAATGATATTAAAAAAAAAAAATTAATCTCATTAAATGACAATATCTTAGTCACTTAGATTCTTTAAAATTTAAGAAGAGGACCCATTCAAATCTTTGTCAAACAGTTCAAACTTAATCAATTAATTTTTTTCTTTGCTCGATAATAAGGGATTGTACTCGGGTCCCCCACCCTTGACAAATTACATCTCTCTTCTTTAAAGCTTGAGAGTTTACAAATAGATACACTTATCATCTCAATTGAGATGCTATAGCTAGAAATATACATCATTTTACATAAAATGTCTGAATTCTTGATTTTCATTTTCTAGATCTTTTCAAAAAAAATTATGAATATAATTACTCCAGAATTTGGCATCTTTGTTGACATTTTTCTATAATAACCTTCACAATGCCAAAACTTCACCTCTACTATCTATGCCTTGCATCTTAGTAGAGTAATATTTCCAAAACATCACACTATCATAGTCCACTTTACCAAATCTAAATTGCTAGTTTCCTTCCTCATTGAAGTCATAGCCCTTCATTGCTCTTCCCATCATTCAAACCCTAGTTGGAAAATATTTGCAATTTCATTTTTCGTAACTTGAAAAATTGTCATTGCCCTTGTTTCAAATGGTTGACTTCACAAGGTCATATATCCCTCAATATTGCTCAAAGTTTTGCATATGACCACTCATTTTAAAGCTATTCAAATTATGTACAAGTTTATTCAAGAATAAATTGAATTGGATAATTCTTCATGAAGATATGGCTCCTAAAAGATGAGATATTTTTCAGGAAAATCCCTAATCCTTTGCACTTTGTAATTTTGTTTTTTCTCATTGCAAGCAACCTTCCACGCTCCTTCAACCTTATTAGCCTTCCACTCAGCATCCCAACCTTCTGTTGTAGCTCCTTCAGTTGACTTAGCCTTCTACACTCCTTCAGCCTTATCAACCTTCCATGTTCCTTCAACCATTCCAGCCTTCCATCCAACATCCCAACCTTTCATTGTAGCTCCTTCAACCAATCTAGCCTTCCATGCTCTTTCAACCAACTCAGCCTTCCACGCTCCTTTAGTCTTGACACTCCAAAAATCAACTCATCATTCAGCTTTCCATTATCCTTCAACCTTCAGATTTGTTGATCATTAAAGCACCAAACCATTTTCGAGGCCCCTTAGGGGAAAATTTACCCTCCTTAATCAATTAAAATTTTATTATACATATATATTTTGATCTTGGTTAGTGTGAGAAACCCTTATGATCGATGCTCAGGGTGGGGCATCTCCATCCCTACCATGACCTCTCATAAAGGTGGGAGCTGAAATATATATATATATATATATATATATATATATATATATATATATATATATATATATATATATATATATATATATATATATATATATATGCTCGTGGTGGGGCATCTCCATCCCTACCATGACCTCTCATCAAGGTGAGAGCTGAAATATATATATATATAAAATGGAGCTGGTTACATCCACACTATTTTAATTAATTTAATTATAAAAACATATTAAATTTTATTATTTTTTATAATTTAATATATAAAATTATTATATTTTAAAATAAATTTTAGATATAAAGGGTGAATGCATAGCCAAGTTGGTGTGAGTCGTCTAATTGAAGAACGTGATTTGTATGGTGCGGAACCACACAACTCCGATTCAAATCACACTGGTTTACCATAAACCTTTTGGTCCATCCCCAAAGGCTAGGTGGATTGGTAAAATGTTGGACACTTACCAAGAGGAGACCTAGGTTCAAACCTCGTGTGCATGCCAAATTGAGACAAAGGTAGTAGTCTGACCTGAGTCCATTAAGTGTGTGCCAGCTTGATGACAACGGTACCAACCCCAAGCCATCAGGGATCTCCCTCACTCGAGTTGTGTTTACAAAAGCGAAATAGAAGTTATAATGGTAGCACCATGATTTAACCCTGAGATCATAGGCAATACGACTTTACCCTGTGACCAATTGTTATAAAGAAAAAGTAGTTACCAAACCCCGAGATCTAGGCAATACTACTTTATCTTGTGACCAATTATTAAAAAGAAAAAGTAGTTACCAATTCTTCTATGTATAATAAAAAAAATTAAATATTAAAAAAACTATTAATTTATAATATTAATCATAACTTTATCTTCAAATAAAGAATCACTTGAATATGCACAACCGCACAACCACAAATAATAAAGACCAAGATCAATAACGTACAATTACGTGGATTACGACTCACCTCACCATCTTCTTAACTCCTTCTCCTTATAATAGTATTAATAATATTATATTTAAAGAGGCAATACAACTGGCATTAAGTAAGATAGGACGTTGTCACAATGTTGTTAGTAATTAACTTATTATCTCTTAAATGTAATATTATTTTTAATAAAAAATTATAAAATACAAATTAAATAATATTTGTTTTTTTTTTTAAATTTAAGTAGTGTGTATTTGGAGGTGCAGTGTAACGGTTCGGGCTTTGGCTCTTTTTCGGGAGGTCCAAGGTTCAAATCGTGGTGTGGGTGAGTGTGTGAGGGGGTGGGTGTGTGGTGGCTTTGTGTTAAATTCCTTATTGATAAGTATAGCTTTAGGCTTTACGAGGGGTCATGGTTGGGAGGAGACTGCTCACCTGTACGTGAGTCATAGGGGTTTCTCACAATAACTAAATCTTTAATAAATAAATAAATAAATTTAATTAGTGTGATAAACACTTACGATTCACGCATAAGGTTGAGTAGGTTTTTTTTTTTTATAAGGTTGAGCAGGTTTTTTTAAAGTAATGATCTCTAGTAAAGGTTGAGAGTTATGGCTATTAAGAGAGGATTGACACATAACCATACATACGTCATTATTATTTAACTAAGATTGATGTTTATTAATAGGAGAGCTAGTTACAACCACACTATTTTTTTTAGTAACTGACAAGTCTTTTCAACCATGATCCCCTGTAAAGGTCAAAAGTTATATTTATTAACAAGGGATTAACACACAACCACATATGAGCTATGTTTATTAACAGGGGATTAACATACAACCACACATACATCGTGGCTTTTTAATTAAGTTTTATTTTTATTTATTTTACTCGTGACTTTTTAATTAAGTTTTATTTTTATTTATTTTACTCATAGGAGAGTTGGTTACAACCACACTATTTTTAGTAGTTGACAAGCATGAGTTCAAAACATAGGGGCTGCTTCCACCAAAATTTATTTGATCTCATTATTGTTGACCCGAAATTAGTAGTTGACAAGCATGGGTTCAAAACATAGGGGCTGCTTCCACCAAAATTTATTTGATCTCATTATTGTTGGCCCGATATTAGTAGTTGACAAGCATGGGTTCAAAACATAGGGGTTGCTTCCACCAAAATTTATTTGATCTCATTATTGTTGACCCGATATGAGGGGGACCAATGGCCTCTCAAAATTTGTACTATCATCATGGTTGACAAAAGTTTCAATAAGTTTACATAGGTTTTTACAAGGGGTTCAGGTCCCCTCACAATATTATAATAATAACAATATAATATTTACATATTTCTCTAAAAATTACCCAAACATTATACAATTTACTAAATAAAAGAACCATGTAAAAATCTAAGTCCAAATTAAATTTTTAATATATATAAAATTATATTATATGATATTAGTTTAAATTGCTCTACTTAAAAAAATAATATGGATTTATCGGTATAACGCGCACTCAAAGGATTTAGATCAAACTATTACCTTTGTAAATAGGTTGCCCCAAGGTTTGAACCTAGGTCTTCTTGGTAAGTGCTTGGTCAAACAACCAACTACCAATCCGCCTAACCATTGGGGACAATTAAGTCTTGAATTTTATTAAATTATAAAAGTATAATTACTAAGTTCTTTTTTATAAGCTTTGTGTGGCTTTTATTAGGGGCCACTTCGAGTACAATTACAAAATATTAAATCATATCCAACCTACTTTTTTTTATCAAAAATATTATTTATCAAAAATATTTACCATATTTCTCATTGCTAAATTTCTGCAATCATCTTTTTTTCATCATTTCATATAAATATCTTTTAAAATTAGAATTTTGTTAAGATAAAATTCAACACCATGAATGACTAAAATATTTTCTGCTCATTTTTCATATTTATAAATATAAATATATTGTTTATAACAATTTGAAAGTTTCTTAATACTTTTTTAAGGGTTCTCATTCATGCCCTTATATTCTAAGATATTATTTTCATTGTTATTTTTTGTTTTTATTTATAGGTTTAGCCCTAATTCTTGTTAACACTTGCAATATTTACATTTGATTTCTCATATCAATATCCCTATGGGTTTCTTTTCCTCTTTGTTTTTACTTCTAAGGTCTTTCTATTTTTTTCATTCCCACCAATACTTTCATATTCACCCATCTATTCAATCTTCTCACATTGCTCAAAGTCAAACTTATTATCTATAGGTTTATCTTTTTGTGCAATATTTGTAGAGAAAGGAATAACCTCAAAAGTACATTATTCTTTATATTGCCCTAGAAACCTTAAAGTGCAAGGATGCTCTTCCAAAGCAACTACCTTATTATTCTACCTTAAAAAATTTAAATTGTTGTAAACTTCCTACATCCTCATTTCTTTATTATGCTGCTCTTGAAACCCTAAAGTGCAAGGGATAACCTCTATAGCACTATGGATCTAATTTCGACCACATTGCAAAATATATCCCCTTCAATAAAATATGTTAGATATTAAGTGTTCAAATCTGTGATGGGATTGGGGATGTCTTGGGACTGCAACATAATAAATTCCATGTTAGCTAGAAGCTTCAACATCATGGGAATGGGTAAAGTGGTAGTAAAAGTAAAAAAATATCAAAATCACGCTTTAGCTGATGATGACATAAAAAAAAAATGAGTTAAGTTCACAAGATAAAAAAATCTAAAATGTGCCCTAATGCCATGATAGTTTTGAAGTCGGGCTACCTGAGGTAATAACATTAGCAAAAACAAAAGAACTTGGGACCACGCTAGCCAAACAAGCAAAAAATTGTCTAAGGTCGTGATTCTCAAAGTTGCACCAATAAAGAGAATGACGTTAGAAATAAATATTTTAGCCCATGACCACTCCTACAAAGAAGGCAAAAGAAAAGAAAGTATGATTGAACCTGAAAAACACCCAAGACCACGATTTCATTGTAAAAGAGCCATACAACGTACAAAAATCCCAACCATGAGCAATTTTAATTATAGGTTGCTTTTAGACCTACAACCACCATGGTGCTTGCCAACTAAAATCCAACTCACCTCCAACTAAAAAATGGGTAACTCTAATAATGCAACGAGTAACTTCAATAATACAACCACTGATAAAAAATAGTTGCAGATCAATATGAAACAAAATATTGCCACATCATCATTTTTAGTTCTCCCGCTAGACTATCATTCAAACGACCATTCAACTTCCCTTCACCAAGAAATTTTGAAATTGTAATCTATAAATATGAGTTCAAACCTCATTCAAAGGGTCAACTTTATAGTCCTTGCTTGGTATTACTTTGTAATTCACTTGCTAATCAATGAAGTGGTAGCTATTTGGTCTCCATTTTCTTGCATTTACAAGTTTTTTATGAATGTACTCTTCTAAGTTATTTATGTTACATTGTGGAGTTGGCCTATTCTATTAAAGTAGTTCAAAAATATGAATTACCTATTAGATTGCTAACGTTTATAGTCATTAGAATGATTAGATTTTATGTATTGTGATAAGTAATTTCTATTACATCTAGTACTTAGTGTATTCTGTTAAACTGATCAATGATCACATATTGGATTAACTAATTGCTAGGATTCTTGGAATGATTAAAATAAATACATTATGCTCAAACAAACCAGTAAATGTGATTCATGACTGACCTATTGGATTAGTTAATTTCTAGGATCCTTGGAATGATTAAAATAAATAAATTATGCTTAAAAAAACTAGTAAATGTGATTCATGGCTGATCTATTAACTCTTATATGATTACAAGGTCTACAACCAAGAAATCAGAATTTCCATTATCATTTGTTAAAATACCACTTCATAAGCCAAGATGTATTGAAATTTTAATGTCGATATCTTATCACCAAAGTATAAATTCTTCCTCTCATAATTCCATTACCTTGTCATTAGTAGCAAATCTTGGAGCCATGGTTCATAATGTAAACCAAATCATCCCAAATTTTCCTAATTAGAACACCATTGGACCTTTAGGCCTAGATAAAATAAATGATAATCCTTAGGCCACCCTTAAAGATCTTCCTACCTATGATGGCACTGGTAAAACTACATATGAACATTGTAAATATTTAGTATCCCTAGCTGCAATATAATATCAAAGGTGAATATATCATGGTTAGGCTACTCGCTATGTCCTTTTGAGGAAAAATACTCAATTGGTATCATATCGTAGGAGATAATATTATCTACACATGGGCTGACCTAGTTGGACCATTTGTGGAAGAATATAGTGAGCTAGCTGATCCTTTTTATTTATTGACTCAGTTCACTGTTATCCAAAGATACCTTCAAGATATAATTACTAATTTTAACCCTAGGTTCAACAAAACTTGAAAATGCATTCCTTAAAATATTAGACCGTCAGGCCCATTAGCATACATTTATTATAACCGAGCTTTAGGCCCCAATTTAGGATTACAAACTCAACAATCAAATATAGTATATTTTCCTCAAGTCTACCAGACTGCTATCATAGCTAAAAACACCATGATCTATATAAGGATATTAACACCAAGAGCAATGATGTCTTATTTCCTATAAATATCCTAGTCTTCTTAAAAAAATGAAATACTATCATTCTTGTCTCTCCCCATAATTGCTCTCATTCCTGTTCCTAAAGAGTCACCATATATGCCTACTTTACTTGCACTACCAACATCAAAGCCTAAATAATCACAAATAATGTTAGAGGATGTATCTACATTGAAGACTCTAAACAACAAGGTAAAAACACTTGAAAAAAGAGAAGCAGAGAGATCTTAGTTTAGAATATTTCTATATGTAGCCAAAGATAAAAAAAGCTTCAAGTAGTAACCTGGTCAACAAAACCAATAATAGCTATCAAGAAGAAGAAGCAGTGATTGTAGAAATTGAAAACCACCCTTGGTGCTACTTTATAGTGATCATCACAATGCAGACACATGCATTATGTACCAACATCATGCTCAACTAGTTGTTGAGAAGGTAGAAATATTGTAGAAAGGTCAAGTTAATATGTTATGGGATTCAAAATAAATTATGCTTACATAATACCCTTAGAAGAAGAATCTATTTTTGTGCCAACTAGGTCTGGTAAGATATAAATTCAATTAAACCCATAGAATTTAGAACATTTTAAGGTGTAGTTTTAGCCACAAAAGTCAAAAGAGTAGAATGTGCCTAGGACTGGGAAGATTCCAGTTCAAAAGGAATCTGAAACCTTTGTACCAGTTTTGCAACTGTATATGGGGCCCTCTAGCTCAAAATAAACAAAAAATACCAGATAAGTGTTGCTTGATACAAAATAGGAAACACATGATAAAATCAGATTCCCCTCAATCACTAAGAGATAGAGAATTGAAGCTACAAAGGAATACAAAAGAAAATTTGATGAGCCTGAAAAGAAGAATGAGAAAATATGACATAAGCATCCAATTTTAATATAGTAGAAGATCTAAAAAAGACTCATTCCAAAGCGAACTTATATGATGCATTGATAATTCCTAGACAAATAGATCTCTTGAGAGCTTCATTGAGAAAGGTTAGCCTAGGAGACCAACCGGTTTATAAATATATTCTTACTCAAGAAAAAATGAGTTCCTACGCTATGAAAAATAGACCACCTCCTTTCTATATATATTTAATAATGGAAGGTTGGGTAGTTTACAATTGTATGATTGACTCTGGAGCTACTACTACCATGATTCCAAAAGTAGTATGTGAATTGACGAGTATAGAATATACTCAATCTTGTCCTGATGTACTTCAATTAGATGTCACTCCTATGAAAGTAGTTTGAGTAATCAAATATGTACCCATGACACTTCATAGAGCACACAATATAACTGTGATACAAGAAATAACAGTGGTTGATTTAGAGCCTTATTTTGGTCTTTGTTATCATGAGAGTTCACAGTAAAATTTGGAGGTTACGTGTTCCTAGACTACTATCACATGATGATTCCTTATAAATTCAAGAAGATTAAGATTCTTTTAAATAAGCCTAAAACCTATCATATCAAAAAGATAAAGGAAGATGAATATATTAGCACTATCTTTGAAGAAACAAATTTGCTTGAAGATACTCTAGATGAGCTCATAATAGAATATCAATCCTCTTTCAAGAATTATAATGCATTGATTGAAACTAGTATTGGCACTTATTGTGTTGCAAACTCAAAACATAAAAATAATATAGTATTTTTGAACCAAGAACTACGAAAAACAAAACTTGGGAAACTTTATTTTGATGGAGCCATATGCAAAAATGGCATTGGAGCTGGAGTTGCATTGGTTTACCCTTCTGAAGGTACAAATATATTTTTACACAAACTAACATGGAGTTACACCAATAATACTGCCGAATATGAAGCATTATGCCTTGGTTTGAAACAAGAAAAAAAATGGGAATTAAGTTGCTCACAATCTATGGTCAAAAGATTTGATTGTTAATCAAGTAATAGAGAAATGCAATTGTAGATACCACTACTTAAAATATATGACTTAATGGAGATATTTGAAGCTTTAAATATAAAAGCTATCCCTTAGGAGCAAAATGAGTTAGCTGATGCACTCACTACAAGGGGAGCTAACTACTCACCTGCTTTGACGTTTGGTTCAAATAAGAATAAAGTTAAGTTATTTTTCAGACCATCTATCCCGGACAGAGAGGTATTCTACAAAATATTCAAGAATGACCAACAAATTGTAAATTTATTAATTAAAGAGTTAATCTAATCAACCCAATAGGAAGAAATGTCTCAACAAGTAGATCAATAAGATATAATTCAGCTAAAAAATAATCATATTCCTAAAGAGTTGATTACCATACCACTACTTTATTTTTCCATGAAGTATAGTTAGGGCCTTTGAGCAATTGGGAATCTGAAAGAAAGAGTTTGTTTGTAGTTGTCATGAGGAGACTATCTTATGATTCCCTAATCCTTTACAAATATTCAAATATTAATGCAATATTCCTTTATGTAGAACTCCTTTTGTCTCCCAAATTTATGAATAAAATATTTAACTCTAAATTTCATAAACTATTTTGAAGTAGGATTCCTTATTCCTCCAACTCTAGAAATTTAGAAAAATAATATTTGCAATATTTTGTAATCCTAATTTGATGTTGTATGCCTTATTTCTCCAACCTTAGCAATTTTGCAAATATCCACTTTGTTTTGTAAATCTAAATATGCAATTTTACAAAACTCAAATATAATACTTCAAATCCCAAAAAGCTCTTCAAAATATGATAAAAGGCTTCAAAAATAATATTCTAATTTTTCTAAGGTTTTAAAATACTTATCACTCCACTAATATCTTTAAAACTTTAACCTTAGAATATATTCTCTTAGTTCCTTATTCCTCCTACCAATATAAGCCTTTAATATGAAAAATACTATGGTAGGTATTACCTCAAATATTTAGGCGCTCCTTCTTGACTTGTTGGGTGCTTTTCTTTCTAGTCAACCTTGCTTGGAATTGCTATGTATGGTGCTTGGAAGATGCTTTGACCCTTTCTTTAATGCTCCTCCTTGAATTTTCTATGTATGGCGCTAGAATTTGCTATATAAGTGCTACTTTGGCTATATGAGTGCTTCTCCTTTCTTTTGTCGAGTGCCACGTATTGTAGGCATTATAAGATGCTTTGACTCCCTTCTTGGTGGCTCCAACATTTATGAAATAATGAAATGGACACTTGGCACAATATTCCTTGTTGTTTGGGAGTTACTAGACCTTTCTTGAGTGCTAGGTGATGATGTAGAGCATTGAGCACTCTTCTTTCCTAGAGATTTACGTTATGGCTTATGAGCCAACTTTGACCCTTGTGCCAAATGGCAATATTCCCTATTCTTGCTCAAGACAAGTGTTACAAACATTTATGCATGCGCTCCTTTCTCCAACGTATGAAATTACAAGGCTTTACAATGCCTTTTTCCTTTCACTTTTCTCCAACGTATTCTTGTTTCTTTGTAACTACACTGTGTGAGGTTTCTTCTCTCCTTGGATGATGTTGGACATGCTCATGGATGGCTCCAACTGTAATATGCTCCAATGGTGGCCCTATGGTATTTTCTTTGGTAGCTTGATCTATTGATAATATTTCTTTGATAATGCACCCTATATTTTTCTATCCTTTTTACAATCTGCCTTGCTTTGAGTAGATAGAATGGCAGTGCTACATAGTATTTACATAGATTGATCTTTTGTAGGTTGTAGCTGACATCTTCTTGCTCCTTTGGCTGGCTGAATCTTGAGCTCTAATGGCTCTCTTCCTTTAGCACTCTTTTAGTGCTTCTTTCCTGCAAATGGGTGGACGTTTATTGTAGAGCTTTCCCCCTGTATTCTGGTGTTGAATGGTGCTCAATATGGTGGTGTTTTTCACCACTCTTTTAGTGGTTTTCTTTACCACTTCTATTTGTACGTCTGGTGTTTTTAAACACCTAAAATCTACCTTGAACTTGGAGCTCTTCTCTTTCCAAAATCTGTTATATGTTGAGGGATATTCTTCCTCACAAACGTAGGATAATTTTGCTTTTACATTCACTTAAAAAATAGCATATACTATTCACTTATAACTCCTTTAAAAACTCAATCTAATGTTGTTATAATCTTGCTGACTTCTCTAAAAATGAGAGTAAATCTATCTCACTAATGAATGTAAAATGAATCTGATATTTTTCTATTTCAAAACAACATATATCAAACTCCTTATCACTCCTATTAAACTATAACTTTTGTTGTTGTAATATGCAATATTTCTATAAAATCAATGGTGTGAAATGGTGTCTTTTCTTAGCTTAATGACACCTTAAAAAACTTCCTCTTTGCTAGCTCTAAATGGCTCTAAAATTTGATGCTCCAAAAACTCTTAATAGGCACCTTCAAAAACTTTGCAATAATAATCTATATGGCATCAAATTAACACACCTTTTTGTAGCTCCTTTCTTTGTAGCTTGTTGTCTTGTATTTGCTGCAATTGCACCTTTCTTTTGCTATTAGTAGACTCTTCAATTTGCAGCTATAGTTGCTGCTTAAAATCAGATTTCTTCTTCTTCTTCAAATGTGCTAGCTATTTCTATAATTTGTAGCTTCAAACATTGCTCTTTCATTGTTCAATTATGTAGGAGGACTCCTCCTTAGATGCTACTAAAATATGCTTGAGCTTTGCTGTTCAAAGCTATCTCAAAACTATTCCAATTTTTTCTAAAATGCAGCTCACTTTCCTCTTTCAATGCTGCTCAAAATTGTAGCTTAAATCCCTTCTATTTGTTGCTTACAAAATCTGATTTGGTGTTGTCTTCAAGCCTTCAAATCTGTTGCTCTTATTTCTATCAAGCCTTCTCTTAGTTGGTTGTTCAAATATTTTTTGAAAGCTTCTCCAAAGCTTTCTCTAAACTACAACTTTTCGCTTCTACTTTTTGCTATCTTTTCAGCTTCTCTTTCAACAACTTTGTGCTTTTATAAATCAGCCTACAAAACTTTGTGGTTGTCTTCAAATCTCTCTAAACTATGACCTCTTCAATATTCTTGCTTTCTTTTGACTTCTTGCTGAATTCTGACTTCAAATCTAACCTCTATCTCTATCTTCTTTCTCAAGAATCTGAATGTCTTGAGTTCTCAAAATCTTCTCAAAATTTGACAAACTTCTTGTCAAATCCTTTTTCCTTTTGGGCTTGTTGTCGTATGGTGATAATTGTCCCAATATCTTCTAGTTAGGTGCTCCTTCTACTTGCAATATTCTACTTCAAATCTCTTCAAATGGTCACTACTTTAGCTTCTACAATAAGGCTTTCTCTTGCCTTCTTTTCTTTCTTCAAAATCTTCTTTAGACCTCTATTCTTGGGTCTTCTAATTCTGCAACCTTCAATTCTCTTAGTAAATGCTTTTAATGAAACCTTACCTTGGTTTCTTCAATTTTCCAACTATGGGAAATTCTTCAATGAGATCTCTTTCTTGGATCTCTATATTCTACTACTTCTATCTGCAATAGGACCTTCTATAGTCCTTCTATCTTCTATCTTCAATCTTCAATCTTCCAATCTTGGAAGTTCTTCAATGTGACCTCTTCTTGGGTCTCTTTCTTCAATCTGCAATCTTGCAATGAGAACCTTCTTCTTGGTTCTTCTCAATATTTATCTCCTTCTTCGACCTCCTTCAATGTCTACTTTTTTGCAACAAAACTTAGATAGTAATAATCAGATGTATTCAATGTTCCAGAAATAATAATCTTCACTAGCTATCTTAAAAACTAGTGGAATCAAATCTATACTGAATCCTAGTCTTCACGGGTTTTCCTTTCAACCCTGTGGAAATATTCTAGCCAAATAATCTGGAATCCTTTTTTTATCAAGCTTATCAATAGGACCTCTTCTAAGGGTCTCTTAATCAAGGTCTATCTTCAAGACCTATAAATTTTCTTCTATTCTGACTTTGCTCTTGGAATAGGTATATTCTCTTTTCAATATCAAGGTCTATCTTCAAGACCTATAAATGTTCTTCTATTCTGATTTTGCTCTTGGAATAGGTATATTCTCTTCTTCTCAATATCAAGGTCTATCTTCAAGACCTATAAAATTTCTTCTATTCTGATTTTATTCTTGGAATAGGTATATCCTTAAATATCATTGGTTTTTCTTCAACATAGTGAGAAATGCTATCTTCTCTAGTTTCTCTTTCCAAAGGAAATTTCTTTATCTTCTCTAGTTATTTTCTAGAGGTAATTTATTTATCTTCTTTGGTTCCTTTTCTAGAGGAAATTCTCTTTATCTTCTCTGGTTTACTTTTCTAGAGGAAATTATCTTATCATTATTGGTCTCTTCTTAACCAGTAGAAATATTCTTTCTAATGACTCTTGAGGCTCTTTCAATTTCTATCTAGATCTACCATAGCTCTGATACCACTGTTAGATTTTGATGAATGAATACTCAAAATAATATTGCCTCAAGATCAATAATATAATTGCAATATGAAATATATAATAATGTTGATCAATCAAGCATATAAACTTAGAATCTACTATATAATAACTCAAAGAATGCTAATGCCAAATACTCAAAAATACTAAGAAATATTTATTGAATGAAGAGATCAAAATACATCATATTACATCACCTTCCATTGCTTACATGGGTGACTCTTTCTCCTTCACCATATATCTTTTACATCAATACATCCATATATATAGAATGGAATGTGACTCTTCATATGGAGGTTTCTTGGGCCTCACTCTTCCTATGACTCTTCATCTTCCTACTCTATTGACACATGTACATAGGGACAACTATGCACATTTACATTACCAAAATATCATTGCACACTTGTGCATTACATTGCATAAAGTAAATCCTAATCTAAGACTCTTTTCCTAATCTATAGATGTACCCATGATGGTACATTGGCATGTACCAAATAATGTAATATATTCCAATATTTATTACAACACATAAACTAAATCCTAATCTAAGGTATGTACCAAATAATGTAATATACTCTAACACCCCCTCCCTCCCATATTACATTATTTGGTTATTGAAGACTTGTATTCAATATGGGTCTTCAATATTTAACTTGATTTGCACTATGTTTCTTCTTTATCATGCTCTTCCTTTTCTTGCTTTTCTTCATCTATCATGTCACTTCGTAAGATTTTTTATGATGTTGCATTATTAGGTGAGTCCTGTAGAACACCCTCCTTTCTATATTTATTCTTGAAATTATTTAGGTGTCTTTGATGAACTATGGATCTCATAGTTTGACACATCATGAGTGAATCAAAATTGATCCAATCTCTTTCCTTTGGCTCTTTGAATGTTCTATCTCTTTGATCCTCATAAATGTCCAACTTGAATTCATCATCAGAAGATGCTTCAAAAATGAGAACTTGAAATAGACACTCTAGTCTAAACACTAGTTTTTCTTCAAATCTTCTATAGTACCTATATTTATGATAACAAGTGAAAGGTGGATGAGTTTTTCCTCCACAATATTTGCATGGATGAAAATTCCAACAATTTACCTTTTCATGACCAGATTTATTGCAATAGGTGCATTGTATGACTGTCCCAATTTCTTTATCACATGTTTTGAAGGAATCTAGCTTATCTAATTCTTTGATGAAATAATCAAACCAACTTCCAACAATTGAGGCTATTCTATATTTGCTTCTTCTCCATATCTGTAAAAAAACTTTATTAATAGGAATATTACTAATTCATTTTATCAACTCATTAGAAAATAACTCCTCAGTATTTGATTCTTCTTTTGCATTTTTCCTTTTTATTACTTTTAGACTCAACTATGTATTTGAACCATTTGGAACCTTTGATTCCTATATACTTAATGAATGTTTCCATAGCTTTATTTAATGTATCCTTTCTTGAGATTCTTAATAAGACTTTAATAATTTTGAGTTAATTACCCTTTTACTCTTTTAGTCACAAGAGTATAATGTTTCTAAATTTCTCAATTCCTAATTTTAAGTAGAAAATATTATATCTCCAAATTTAGAAATTTAGAAGAATATATTTACAATTATTATAAACACAATTTGTTGTAGAAACCCTTATTACTCCAACTCAATTGAATTGCAAATATTCTAAAATATTTTGTAACTTTAAATAATTTTATTATAAAACATATATATATATATATATATATATATATATATATATATATATATATATTTCTCCAATATCCTCCACTAAAGAATTACTCCTTTAATAATCCTTCAATTTACTATTATATCTAAGGTTTCAAATATAGACTTTTCTTCTCAAAATACCTTTCCTTTTCACCTTAGAAAATAATAATATTATAAACTTCCTTATTACTCCTAACTCAAGCTTATGAGTAATTTGAATGAAATAAATTACCTTAGGCTTAGAGTTGTATTCAACATTCAATAATGTTTGACTCCTTTGCAAATATTCCACTGAGTACATCTATGAAAGATGTATTCACACGTGCTATCTCTACCAGATTCATTGGCTTATTCGAGAGATAAATTCTCTCACTCTAGATTCAATAAACTTGCACTCTAATGTAACCTTTAAAGGTTCTCTTACTGCATCCAATCACTGGTATCCTTTGTATGCTTCTGCTTGCACTAATATGCCATATCTATTAACAGAATCTTCACTGTTTTGACACCTTGGGAGAATGTTTCCTTCACTAGGCATGAATTATCCTTTGACCTTCTGATTTCTACTTACCACTTGCCAAAATGGGTGCTAGACTCTTCAAATTTTGGTCTAGTATGTGCCACTTGGCACTCCAATGTTTCTACCTCCCTTGCAATATGTTTTCCTTATCTGGAAGATATTATTGTGGTAATATGTATTATCTGTAACACTGCTTCAATGCTTCTCCAAAATTAATCAATGTGGCAATTGCATGTAGACTAATCCACCTAGGATTGCTCACTACTTATAATGTAAATCTTCACTGTTCTAATGCTTGTTTCACTTCATGCTTCAATACGTTTGTATCAATGTATTCTTGTGCTTTTATTTTCATTGATGAATGCTTATTTATCAATGATGGAAATCATTCTTTTATTTGATGTTTTCATAGGTGGATTGGTATTCTTCAATGTCATCCAATAATGTAGAGCTCATCTATGTATCTTCGATGGTGTGGAGCAATGGTAACACTCCTTTGAGTAGTAGTTTCTCTTGCTCCTTTGATATTCCCATTTTAGAACAATAGCAACACTCCTTTGAGTGGTAGTTCCTCTTACTATTTTGAGTGGTGATTCCTCTTCTACAATGACACTTTCAATGCATATCGATGCTTATGCTCATCCAAGATTTTTAAGCTTATTCTAGTGTCTATTGACACTTAGAAATTTAGTCATTTTTTTTCAAATTTCTAACTTTTATTTGATATTCATCTAGCTTAGATTATTGTTTTCACTTTGATTTAATAAATTTGCAATAGCAAAGCATTCACTAACAATACTATGCACTTCTTATTTCTCCTTAGTATTGCTAATTTGTCTTCGAATAATAGACTTAGAATAATAGACTTATATTGCACCACTATTACATACCTTTATTTTCAATATTTTGCATAAAATGTATCGTTTACTTTTCTCCTTTCACTTTTACCCAATTTGTAGCCTTGCTTGCTACTCAAATTTTCACAAAACTGATCCAAATATGCAATTTTTTATCCTCCTTCAATGTTGTCCACAAATCCTATTTTTGTGGCTTCAAATATCCTTCAATACTATCTTTACATACTATGAATCTAGTAGCTATTAATGCTTTCCAAAATGGTGTTTATAAACCTACAACTCTAAAGTCAAGTCCTTACTTCTTTGTTGGTTTAAGTTTGCAATGAGAGTCTTTGGAATGCAATTTTTTTTTTCTATATAAACAACTTAAATATCCTATCTATGAGCACTCCAATATCTGCTTAAAACTTCTCTAAACTATATATCTAGGATACCTTCAATCTATTCTCCTACAAATCAGCCTACAAGACTTTGTGGCTATTCATATATTTACCAAAATATTGGGATCCTCAATATTCTCTTCTTCTGCAATCTCCTTATTGAATTATGACTCCAAAACTATCTCCTTTCTCACGAATCTAAATGTCTTGAGATCTTATAACATTATCTCCAAAATTTTGAAAACTTTTTGCTAACCAATTCTTCTGTTGGGCTTGTTATCGAATGGCCACAATTATCCCAAATCAAAAACTTCTCCTTGCTCACAATCCCTTTTCATAAAATTTATTCAAATATCCTCTCTACTTGCACTCTCCTGCTTCTCACTTTCTCTAAGATACCTTCAATGGCCTCTTATTCAAATACTACAAGGCTTTCTCTAGCCTTCTTCTTCTCCTTCATAATCTCTTGAGACCTATCTCTTGGGTCTTATTTTTTTTCAACTCTTAAACTTCTTCTCGTGACTCTTCAACTTCTCAAAACTTTACTAAAACATTTTTGGTTTCTTCAATCTCCCATTTATAAAGATAATGTAATGATATCACTTTCTTGGATCTCCAAATTCTACTGCTCCTCAAATTTGTAGTAGGACCTCTTCTTAGGTCTCCAATCTGAAATCTTCTACTTGCAATATTCTATCTCCATTATTTAATCTTCCAAAATTAGAATTTATTCAATCTGACCTCTTCTAGGTCTCTTAAACTTCTTCAATTTGTAGCTTTCTTGTCCGCAATCTTCTATGGGACTTCCTTCTCCAATATTCAATCTCTATTTTTTTGTAATAAATAAATAATCCCTACATAAGGAAAGCACATAGACTTTCAGGAAACGTAGGTGAAATTATTCTCTATCATTTATAGGAAGCTTCCAAACTTATGGGTGTTAAATTTCCTATAACTAGAAACTTAGATAGAAATACCAAATATATTAGAATTTATAGAATTATAAAATAAATAAACTTCACTAGTTATTCTAAAAACCAGTGGAACCAATTTTGTTCTGAGTCCTAGTCTTCACAATCTTATGGAAGACTCTAGTCAATCTGTAATTTTTAATCTTCTTCAATTTACCAATTTATTCAATAATATATCTTTCATGGGTCTCTTATTCTCTTCAATCTTCACAATATCAAGGTCTAACTTCAATACCTAAAATCTCCTATTCTGAATTTGTTCTTGGAATAGAAATTCTCCACCAACCTTCTCTAATTTATCCTTCTAGATATAACCTCATTCACTCTTGAAGGAATTTCTTGTGGTGGCGTTTTTATTCAACAACGCACAACAACATTTCTAATTTACAAAGACACAATAAAGTTTAGGTTAACTATAGCAATGGTGGTCCCTTGTGGCTCTGACACCACTGTTAGCTTTTGAGGCTTATTACATAAGATAATCAAACTTAAAAAAATTAAATAAAGTACTAAACTAATATATATAATAATGGAAATATTCTATAAGTATGAAATACTAAAATAGCTCACATAGCTACTCCTAAATAAGCCATAAAGAAAGGCTCACGAAAATGGAGTCGTAGTATTGAAAGAACCAAGTAATATTATTACTCTTGTTTTTTTACATCTCCACATTACCATGTATATATAATGTAATGTGACTCTTCATATGAAGCACTCTTGGCCTTCCTACTTCTTGACTATTCAACTTCCTATTCTATGGACTCATGTACACATGGACAAATGTGCACATTTACAATATTAAATATTATGCATCCATGTGCATTTATTACAACACATAAAGTAAATCCTAATCTAAGATATGTACCAAATGTAATATACTCTAACAATATCGTGGGGTACCTATGGGCACCCACTTCTTCCTATTTTGTTTATATATATTATTCCATCATATAATTGTTATCTTATTTTTCTCTTCTATTATTTTACATCTAATTATTGTGAATGCTATACTTTAGAATATTTATGGAAAGTATTGTGAAATATAACACTTACATTGTCTAAATTAATAAAGTTTTTTACTTTATTTCTTAGTTCAAATAACCTTTGGGATGTTATTCCTTCAAGTATTTAATATATATAGGACCATAGATGCATTGGGTAAACTCATATAACACAAAGACTAGATATAATTTTGTTATCTAATACATGGTTACAAACAAATTGTACTATATTTTATAGATATTTTATGATGATTAGGATTTAAACAAAACCCATTCTCTTAAGATATGATCTACTCAATACTAGTTATCCAAAGTTATTTAAATTTTAGTATATGTGGCCCTAAGACCCTAATTTTTTCTAGATGGTTATATTATGGTAGGATGATGCAAATTTTGAAAATACATGTATGTACAAATATGTTCAAACAATTAAACATCTCAAGGGAAAATGAAGATTTGGAATGCCAAATATTTTGGTAAAATATTTAAAATAAAAGATGAAATTAAATTTAAGCTAAATAATTTACAAGAGAGTAGAAATAAATAAAATGAATTAGATACTTATTTTATAGAAAAATAATTACTTCGTAATTACCATGATGTATTGAAAAATAGAGAGCCATATTGGTCCTAAAAATATAGGGAGATATGCCTTAAAGGGATAGAAATATAAATTTTGTTAGCTTTTGAAGCTAAATACTTAAGATAAATTAGCCACAAGATCTAAAATAAAGTTGCAATATGAAATATATGATAATGACAAACTACTAAGCATATAAAACTCATAAAATTTAGAAATAACTCATATAAATTCCACTAACAAATGCTCATGAAAATTGGAACTCAATTGAATAAATACCTCAAATACATCATACTTCTTCACTCTCCATTACAATTGTATAAGACAATATGTCTATCACTCTATCTATCACTCTCTATGTATCACACTCTATATATATTTCTCACACCCACATAGACATATATAATGGAATGTGACTCTTCATATGGAGGACTATTGGCCTTCACTCTTCCAGTAACTCTTCATATTCCTATTCTATGGACTCGTGCACATGGAATATTATGGACATTTACATTACCAATATACTTTGCACATCTGTGCATTTATTGCATTGCATAGAACAAATAATCACACTCTAATATAGGACTCTCTTTCCTAATATAAAGATGTGCTCAAGGTGGTACATTAGCATGTACCAAATAATGTAATATATTCCAAATTTTTTTCCATGTTTTACAGTATTTGTTTATTGAAGACTTTTAGTCTTCAATATGGATATTTATCTCTTAACTCACTTTACACTATATGACTTCTTGTTTGGATTCTTCTTCTTACTTGTCTTCATCATTGATGTCAATCTGTAAGCTTTTAGATGATATCACATTGTCATTTTATTCTTACAAAAACACTTTTTCTTTACCTTTGTCCTTCATATCACAAGTCTTCATCTTGACCTAGTTTCTTTTCTTTACCTTTGAATTTTATTTTCATTTAGGGCTGATAATACAATCAACCATTAGATAGCCTTGTTGAGCAAGGAATATAATTACATCTCTAATATACTTTTGTTTTTCTTTATATTTGAATAACCTTCTTATATGTTCTTCATGCTTATATTCATTGTTAGCAAAAGCTTTAGAAATAATATTTTGAAATAAACATTGTAATCTATAAGTTAGAACCTTTTCAAAATTCAAGTAATATTCTTCCTTGTAATAACATAAGGTAGATGAATGAGATTCTTCCTTGTAATATTTACAAGGATGCAAATTCCAATAATCAATGTTTTCATGTCCTTCTCTATTACAGTAAGTGCATTTCAAATTTCCTTTTGTTGTTTTGAATAACTTAATTTCATCTATTTTCTTGATCAACTAATATAACCATGTATGTATAGTTGAAGCAATTCTATTTTTGCTTCTTTCATAAATTTGTAAAAGAAAATCTTGCCCTACATGTTTTGCTATGCTTTGAGAATGATCCTTGAGTTTTCTCTCAACATTATAATTATCATCAAAAACTTCTACCATATCATTAGAAGATGTCTTTAAAGTATTTGCTCTTGTCAAGTTGTCAATTTATGGTTTCTCAAAATCCTTTTAAGCCATATTGGTTCTTCTCTTCTATTCATATGTTTCATATTGTTAATATCAAGCCATGTTGATTTCTTGAATCCTCTATACTTAATAAGCTCTTCCATTGTTAAAGAAATATTCTAGATAACTTGCTAGTCTTAAAGGTAAAGGATAATTTTGAATAAATCTTTAAACCTTTGAGGTTGACTTCCTTATGGCTCCCTAGTTTCAATATAGATTTTCAATTCTATGTTTTGTAGAATACCTTGTATCTCCCTAGTGTTTGAATATGACAATAAAATTATTCCAACTTATAAGCGTAAATAATTTTCTTTACTTTCTCCTTATCAATCAATGATTTGAATGCAATTGCAATCTTGCAAGTCTTCTAAATTTATGTCTCTTATAATTTTGAATTAGAGACTAAACTATCAATGCAATTTTTCCTTTGTCAAAATATTCTATGTTAAATTCCTTTTATCTCCCAAATTCAAGAATATAAGCCTGCAATTCTAAGTTTCATAAAACTATGTTGATTTTGAATTTCTTATAACTCCAACTCTAGAAATTTAGAAATTCTATAAAGTAATATTTGCAAGTTTTGTATTCCTAATTTGATGTAGGATACCTTATTCCTCCAAACTTATCAAATTGTAAATATTTTAACTTGTTTTGTAAACTCAAATGTTTAATATTACAAAACTTCAAAAGTAAATGCTTCAATCCTTAAATCAATCTTCAATTCTTTATAAAAGCTTTCAAATTGCAATATTCAAATTTCTAAGGTTTAAATAATACTTCAAAAAACTTATCTCTCCAATAAAATACTTTCAACCTTAACCTTAGATAATAATCTCCTTTAATCCTTATAACTCCTACTTAGCATAAAATCAATTCCAAAAGTAATAATATATTACCTTTAATATTTTAGGCGCTCCCTCCTTGATGCTATATTTGGACTTGCTTTGAGAATGGGTGTTCTTACTCCACTTTTAGTCTCATGCAATAAATGGGTGCTATTTCCATCTCATGCAATAAATGGGCGCTCCAAAAATATTGTCTTCCTTTGTAACATTTGTCTTCTTGAAAGACAAGTGACAAGTGTCACCAAAATGCTTCCTTGCATTTTTCTAACGTAACCTGCAACTCTTCAATGACTTGTAGTGCTCCTCCTTTCTTGTGACAAGTGGCATATACAATGTTATAACGTTATTCAACCTTATGAACATATTTTCAATACTTCTTGATGTTCTATTTTCCTTGGTTGTGTTCTATTCCTTCTCTTGACACTTGGCTATGCATGTAATGTATTCAATAAACTAATGCAATATTGCAAGGGATATTAGGCATGCCTTCTCTTCACTTCCTTTCTTGGTGGTTGTAGAAACCTAGACCTTTGGTCTTTCTTAACGCATTTTAAATATACAAAAGCTTGTCTTCTTTTGTTGTTTATGTTCATGGACTTGCAAATAACTCTTTAAATTCCTAAATGTTGGCTCTTCTCAAATTATGTACTCTTCTATAGGTGGTTGTTCTCCACTTAGGTGCTCCTCTATATGTGTATCTTCTCCACTTAGGCGCTCCTCTACAGGTAGCTCTCAATGGTGGCTCTACTTCACTTCAACATTCCTCTACGAGTGGCTCTTCCATGGTGGCTCTACTTCACTTCAACATTCCTCTACGAGTGGCTCTTCCATGGTGGCTCTTCTCCTTTAGGTGGTAGCTCCTTTTTTTTTTTGGTGGCTATTCTTCTAGGTAGTTTTTCGACACTTGTCCCTTTGTGCTTCAATGTCACCTTTGCTCTCTTTCTGTGGCACTCAATCTATGCTATTCAGTGGTGCTCTACTTGGTGGATTTACCACTCTTTTTGGTGGATTTTCTTCACCAATATTTTTTGCAAATTTGATGTTCCTCTTGGTGTCTTTAGACACCTTTGATCTGCCTTAGTTTTGAGCCCTATTCGGCCTCAATTAAACTTAGAATAAATCTGCACTTTTGTTATATATAAAACAACATATAATATTTTTCTTATCACTCCTTTTTAGCACTTTTTTAAACTCTAACTCTTGCTATTATATTTTACAAATTTTTAGAATAATAATGGTGTATCTTTTCTTGGCTTTGAGACACTCTACTATAGCTTCCTTTTTCTATATTTTAATAGATCTAAAATTGATGCTTTCAAAAACTTATAATAACCACTTTTAAAACTTGTAAAAGAATACTTTTTATAGCATCAATATTACACACCTTTTATGGCCTTCTTTGTAGCTAGTCTTCTTGGTAATTTTTTGTCCCGAATTTATGTATTTTTGTAGCTTCACTCCTTTTTATTTTGCTGCTCCAAAATAATCAATTTGTAGCTCTAATTTCTGCCCAAAATTTTCCACCTTTAGATTTTAATTATGCTCAAAAAACTGGTTTTTGGGACTTCAATTTTCTTCCAAAAATGTCCTCTCAAATTCTAAAATTTGCAGCTATGATTGCTGCTCAAATGCTGCCTTCTTGCTGCCCAAATTTGTAGCAATTATCCTCTTTCAAATGCTACTAAATCCTCCTATGCTTTTCTTCCCAAAGCTCTTCCAAATATGTCCCTAATATCCTTAAAAATGCAGCTCACTTTTCTCTTTCTAATGCTGTCCAAATTTGCAGCTCAAACCTCTTGAATTTCTGCTTACAAAATCTGATTCTTTGTTATCTAAGAATATTCAAATTTTTTGCCTTCTTTCAATTGAATTTCTAAGAATAATTCAAAAACTTTCCAAATATCCTCCAAATTTTAGCTCTATGCTTTGTTCAATTTGTTGTCCTATGAATTTTTAGTTTCTACCTCAAAAATCAACAATATCCTATTTTTCAATCAACCTTCAAAAAATTAGTGGTTGTCTTCAAATTTCTCAAAAGTATTGCCTCTTCAATCCTTCTTCCTTATTCTTACTTCTTATCAAATTTTGACTTCAAATTCAATCTCGTTCACTGTCCTCTTCCTCAAGAATCTGAATGTCTTGAGATCTTCAAATACTTGGAGAACTTATTGCCAAATATTTCTTCCGTTTGGGTTTATTTTCGGATGGCGATAATTGTCCCAAATTCCTCTTATCAAGAGCTTCTCATGCTTGCAATATTTTTTCATGAACTTTTCTTCAAATCTCCTTCAATAGCCACTGCTTCAAATATACAATGAGGCTTTCTCTAGCCTTCTTATTCTTCTTCAAAAACTTCTTGACCTCTACTCTTGGATCTTTTAATTTAACAACTACTTAACTCTCTTAATCAATACTTTAATGAAACCTTACCTTGGTTTCTTCAATCTTCCAACTATGGAAATTCTGCAACGAGATCTCTTTCTTGGATGTCAAAAATATATTGTTGCTCAACTCTACAATAAGACATTTTTGTAGTCCTTTATCTTCATTCTTCAATCTTCAATGAGGACCTCCTTCTTGGTTCTCCTCAATATTCAGTGGGGCATTTTTTCTTGGACCTCCTTAATTTTTGATGTCTACTTTTATGAAATAAAGGATTAATCCCTTCATGAGGAAAGAACATAGAATTTCAGACAACCAAAGATAAAATTATTATCTATTCATTGTAGGAAGATTCTAAACTTTTGAGAACTAAAATTCTGCAACAAAAACTTAGACAATAGCAAAAATATGCATTCAAAGTTTTAGAATTCTAAAATCCTTAATATTCACTAGCTATTTTTAAAACTAGGGGAAACAAATCTATGTTGAGTCCTAGTCTTCACAAGTGTTCCTTCAACCTTGTGGAAATACTCTAGACAAATATTAATCTGTAATATTATTCTCTCTATCAAAAATTTCAATAGGACCTTATTCTAGGGTCTCTTAATCTCATTAATATCAAGGTCTATATTCAAGACCTATAAATTTTATTTTATTTCAAATTTGATTCTTGGAATAGGTAAATCTTCAACCTTCACTGGTTTTCCTTCAACATAGTGAGAAATACTATCTTCTTTGGTTTTATTTTCTAGAGGTAATTTCTTCAACTTCACTAGTTTTTCCTTAATTCACTAGTTTTTCCTTAACCAGTGGAAATCTCCTTTGCAACTTAAAAACCTATGTAATACAAAACCTTGATACCAAATTTAGTTTTTGAAGCTAAATTCTTAAGATAAATCAGCCACAAGAGCTAAAATAAATTTTTAATATGAAATATATGATAATGGAAAACTACTAAGCATATAAAAATCATAAACAACTTCAAAAATAACTCATATAAATGCCACTAAAAAATGCTCATAAAAATTGGAACTCAATTGAATAAAGACCTCAAATACATCATACTTCTTCACTCTCCATTACAATTGTATATCACTCTATCTATCACTCTCTATGTATCACATTCTATATATCTTTCTCACACCCACATAGACACATATATAATGGAATGTGACTCTTCATATGGAGGAATATTGACCTTCACTCTTCCAATAACTCTTCATATTCCTATTCTATGGACTCATGTGCACATGGACTATTATGCATATTTACATTACCAAAATACTTTCCACACTTGTGCATTTATTACATTTCATAGAATAAATACTTACACTCTAATCTAGAACTCTCTTTCCTAATATAAAAATATATCCAAGGTGGTACATTAGCATGTACCAAATAACACAATATTTTCCAACAAAATTTTCCATGTTATAGCTATTTTTTTTTTCACCGAATCAAAAAATTTCAATGCAAAATGAATGAAATGTTGAGAAAGAAGAAGATATTAGGAAGCAATTAATTATTTCAAAGATATTTTATCAGATATTAGGAAAGACAAGAAATTTTAAGGTAATATTTTGAAAACTATTCCATAAATTATCACACAAATATAGAATGAAAGTTTCATGAGTAAGATCTATATAGAAGAGCTACTTGATTGATTTCCTACAATTTTCTTTAAAAAATTTGGTATTTATTAAAGAATGACATGTTGATTATAATTGGAGAGGCAAAGAAAAAGAATACTATAATAATTAAGATCAATACCAAATTTATTACATCGATATTTTGATAATTTTAATCCAATAAGCCTTTGTAACATGATTTATAAGATAATTTTAAAAATTATGGCAAATAGATTGAAAAACATTTTAGATTATGTTATTTTAGAGGAGTAATATGGTTTTGTTCATGGTAAACAAATTTAATATGGTACAATAATTGCACAATAGGAAATACATTCTTTTCATTCCACAAAAAAAACCAAGTATGCTTATAAAAATAGATATAAACAAAGCATATGCTAGGGTTTGCTAGTGTTTTCTACATGATATTCTAAAAAAAATGGTTTTAATCATAGTTGGTGTGAATGGATATGATGTTGTTATAACACTCCAATATATTCTATTTTGATCAATGGATTCCCTATTGGATGCTTTATATCATCCATGGACTTTACTAAGGTGCCTTACTATCTCCTTATCTATTTACTATTATTGTTGAGTCACTGGGGAGAGCTTTCTCAAAGTTAAAAATGGAAAGACAAATAAAAGGTATTCAATTTGTAACAAATGGCCCCTTCGAATCTCATATCTAATTTGTTGATGATACTTTTCTTTGGGTCATATCTTAGTCAGTGAGGCCATGAAATTTAACTCAAATTAATCATGTTGTTTGCTAGACAAATAGTTTTTTTTGGTTGGATACTAAGGGGTTGTACTCAGGTCCTCCACCCTTGAAAATTTACAACTCTCTTCTTTAGAGCTTGATATTTTACAAATAGACACACTTATCATATCAATTGAGATGCTACAACTAGAAACCTACATCATTTTACATAAAATGTTTGAATTCTTGATTTTCATTTTCTAGATTTTTCAATTTTCTGTATGAATGCAAATATTCTAGAATTCAACATCCTTCTTGACATTTTTCTATAGCAGTCTTCACAATATCAAAAATTCACCTCTACTATCTATGCATTGCATATCAATAGAGTAATATTTTCAAAACATTGCACTAGCATAGTTCACTTTACCAAATATAGATTGCTAGTTTCCTTCTCGAAACACAAGTGCAACTGCAAAAATTATAGTAAATACTTTATATGAAAATAAATTATTGTTATAAAATAAAGTAGATATTACCAATGGAAAATATTAAAGTAAATCTTAATCATTATTTGATTCAAGAAGTCAACATTTTCTTGTTATATTTAGCTAAACTTACTACTCATTCTAACCATGGAAAGGAAAATTTAATTTCATGATCCTCAATAAAAAATCCTCTATTGGATAGCCTATCTACACATTTGTTTATTTGCTTTAATGTATGTGTAAACTTAATTTCTTCAAACTCTTTAGCAAGATATTAAATTTCTATAATTATCAATTGTATATCCCATGGAGCCTTTACTTTCCTCAAAATTTAATTTATTACTATGAGAGAATAACCTTTCATCCATACTCTATTCCATTTTATTTGTTTGCATATTTTTAACCCTTCTAAAGTTGCCCAAGCTTCAACTTCATTATTTGTTTTAAATCCACTATTGAATTCCTCCTCCTCCTCCTGCTAGTCCTAGATTTTATTTATAAGCTCCATAAAAATACAATTTAACCAACTTTACATTTGGTGGTTTTCAATTTATATTTTTTTCTTCTTTTTGCTTATGTTGGCAATTTTGGGTTTGAGATCCTAGCTTCTTGTCTATGAGTTGTCATTGATGTCAAAAGGAAATGGCATTAATGTTAAGAGGATGTGTTGGCTTCAAAGGTGGAAGATTCCAAGAGAATCTTTTTAAGAGAATCCGGAGAGATTCCATTGGCAATGGTTTTTATTAAAACCAATGGAGGTTATCTTTATTATTTATTTAATTATTATTTAAAACCCTTCAAGGTTTTAATTAATTAAGGGAGAAATTATTTTTAATTTATTAAAAATACTTTAAGGGTTTTTAAACCCTTTAGAAAGCAAATTTCGATTAAATTCGAAATTACTTTTCTTTGCAGCCGACGTGTTCTAAAGTCCACGTATGGACTATAAATATGAGAAGGTTCCTAAGGTTAAAACCACTTGAAAAATGGAAGGCAATTAATTGGTTTGGCTACGATCGAATGTTCTGTTTACGCTGCGAAAGAGGAGAGCTCGTGGTTTGAAAAGCTTTCGGAAAGCTTGACCGTTTATGTGGAAGGAAGTCCGTCTTGGACTTCGTAAGCCCCTTGTGGGCTAGTGGCAACGAAGGCTGCGTTTGGGCCTTGCGTAGGCGGAGGTCTACATTTCGATCCCCACGGAGGGAGCTGTGCATGGATTAGTCACATTTTTATTAAAATGTGTTTTGTGCCGCGAATTTTGGATTCTTCAAGGGCAGCCATTATAAGGTGTGATTATTTTCTTGATATGATTTTTGGCATTGTTTAGCATTGTTTAAAAGACATAGGAGAAATAAGGGGATATTTCTTTGGTTGTATTTTTGAGATTAGTCTTTTGCTATGCTAAATTTAAAAATGGAGATATAAGGTGTAAGTTTTGGTTGTGTTTTTGGCTTCTTTGGTGGTTGTTTTTAAAGAAGAGGAGGTAAAAGGTGTATTAAGGAAAGTTTTTATATATGCTCATTTATCTTGGTTCTAACCCTAACTTGGTTGGAAGTTTGAGGGTTGTGTGTGGTGACAGCTTTAAGGATCAATTTTCTTCTACTCCAAAAAGGTATGGGCACATTTTCCTTATGAGTATGATTGGTGTATGTTTTTCTCGAAATAAGGTTGGAGTGAAAATGTTTTCAACTAGGTTTCCTTTGGTTGGGTGTAAATCCTATTTTCTGGTTTGTTGAAGACTTCTTATGCATTGTTATCCTTGATGAGAGTTTTGGTGAATGCATAATTCTGGTTTGAGGTAGTGGAAGCATTGTGCACTAGGGTTTATGTTTGTGAGTCTTGCTACTTGCATTGAGTTGATGGAACCCTTGGTTGGCTGTTTTGAGTTTGATGGTTGAGTTGCTTCCATAGAGGTTGTTTGATCAAGTTATTGCTTTACTTGATTCATGATATTGGGCTTACTCCATTGAGTTGATTTGAGAAAGTTATTCTTTGCATTTGGTGATATTGTGTTGGTGGTTGTTTTGTTCAAATATCTTTGGAGGGAAAAGGATTTCTACTTGTTTTCTTTTCTTGTGATGATTGGTTGAATGCTTCAAGGTTGATGTTGAGTTGAATGGTGTTGATTGACTAAACCTTGTTTGATGAGCATTGTTTTTGAAACCCTAATTGATGGTGAAAAGAACATGAGTATCATTGTTATGTGATTCTTTGCATAGTTGGCAATTATTGGGGTTTCATGTTCTTGAAAGAAAACATTCTATCCTATCCATTTCAGATATTGAGTTGAGTTTTTAGATTTGAGATTGATATTGAGCTGAGTTGATTAGAGTTGAGTTTTGAGATTGGGATTTGAGTATAGAACATACCGAGTCTCTAACAATTCTCTTTATGCTTCTATGAGTTTGAAAAATCACATTGGGTCTCTAACAATTCACTTTGTGATTTCCTACTAAGAAAGTTTTTCTTGGTGAGCTTGCTGAGTTTTTGGACAGGTTCCAGTGGGGACTTGTGAGCAGTTATTGGACAGGTTCCGATGGGGACTTGTGAGTAGTTTTGGACAGGTTTCGGTGGGGACTTGTGAGTAGTTTTGGACAGGTTCCAGTGGGGACTTGTGAACAGATTTGGACAGGTCCTAGCAAAGGACTTGTGAGCTAAGTTTGATAGTTATATCAGAGAACTTGAGGACAGAGGTGCATTGGTTCTATGAGAAGAACCTAAGGATAGTTGGCAAGTCTTTGAGAAGGCTTGTATGCAGAGGATTGATTTGTTCAAGAGTTGGACAGATATGACAAACAGAGGAAGACTTGTACTAGACCGACTGACTGTGTTTGGTACAAGTTGCTAAGCTGCTGTGGACGTGATCATAGAAGGCATAGGTCTCTTAGGCTAAGCATTTAGGACAAGAGGTCTTCGATGGAAAGGAGTTACACGTGCTGGCAAGAGGTAGAGGCAATTGATCTTCTGAGGGATCATTTCCAGAGCAGAGGGGAAGGTATCTCCTTTGAGCAGAGGCTCATAAATTCTGATTGGGGAAGGTATCTCCTTTGAGCAGAGGCTCATAAATTTTGATTGGGGAAGGTATCTCCTTTGGGCCGAGGCTCATAAACATTGTAATTGGGAAGGATTCCCAAAGAACTTTGAGATAACTTTTGGAGAAAAGTTTTGTGGACGTAGCCCAACCATTCTGGGTGAACCACGTTAAAATTGGTGTCACTTTGTGGATGATATTGTGCATTTCTTTGATATTGCTTTGGGTATATTGCTTTACTGTTTTGAAGTATAAAGGAAAAAGTAAAAAGAGGTCTTATACTGTTCACCCCCCTATCAGTATAAGCTTGTGTTCTTCACTTATCTTGTATCCAACATCATAATTTCATTTAATGACTTGACTCCATCTATCAAGGATATCTACTTCTAGATTAGGGACTAGGTGAGTTGATAGGGTTAGTTTGGACTCCTCTATGGCTAAAAATATCTTCCTTTTTATGCCTCTAAACTGCTTTCATTTTCTTTAAATATTCTTCTATTACTTTCTAACCATATAGTCCAAAGTATTATATCTTTTGATATATCCAATATTGTCTATGTCTATAAAATATTATTTTTATAAGTGCTCTACAATTGCTTTAACCAACCTTCAATTATGCTACTCATCATCCATTTCCATAGTTTCCAGACTATTGAGCAATGTCCCAAGAGATGGTCTATACTCTCCTCCTTTTTACAAAGAACACATTAAGAGGGGCCATGAAAATCCCTTCTTATAAGGTTATCCTAGGATAAATTTCTTCTATGACCTACTAGTGAAACAAAAACAATTATTTTAGGACTGCTTGGGTTATCCCAAATATCTCTCCATATTCTAGTGGTATTACTATTTTGTTGGTGCTTTACATTATATCCACTTCTTGTTGTGTATTCTTGATGCAAACATCTACTTGGGAGAGGAAACAATACAACTTCATGAAAGGAAGGTGAATCGATCAGAAAAAGGAAAGTAAAATAATCAAAGTGTGTGTGTTCGCAAGGGGGGAGCTTCTGAATAGGATAGGATGAAGGCCTAAGAAGGAAGTAATTTGAGAGCCACTCAGGGATATATTGTAATCTAATAATTTCATCAATAATAAAATATTATTTTTATTCCTAACAATTTGATATCGTGTATCTAAACCTGTATTTTTAGGCTATGTGTGTGTATTTTTTGCATTATATGTGCAGGTTGCAGGGGAGAAATATCATGAGTCTAGAGGAAGCACTCATAATAGCCATCATATACTGAAGCACCTATCATAGACTAAAACACCCATAATAGACTAAAGCACCCATCATATACTGAAGCACCCATCATAGACTGAAGCACCCATCATAGCATGAAGTATCCATCATAGATTGAAATGCCCATCATAGACTGAAGCACCCATCATAGACTAAAGCACCCGTCATAGACTGAAGCACCCATAACAGAGTAAAGCATCTGATAATAGGCCCCAGAGTTACCCATCTTAGCCATTGCATCAATTATCCTAAGCTATTAAACTCCCAAATTAATTTATCCTTTGGCTCCCCTGAGAATAATTACAATTGTTATATTTCTACTCTATTGCCTCCTAGCATCAATGTCTTGTTTACTTGTGAAAAATATTATTTCCATTTGTATCTTCCTTCTTGATCCTTGTACAATTTTTTTGAAACCCTATCACCATATTTATCTTGAAGCAATCTCATCCAAGGTTTCAAAATTAGATCTAAATTGAGTGGTTTTTTATCACACCAAGTATCCGTCCAAATAGAAACTTTTTCTCTAGTTTCCACCATCCATCTTAAACATTTAATCATCATATCAATAGATTTTTGAAACCATTCCAAAGAGCAAAATCATTTGGTAGATAGAATGCAGTAAATATTAAACTTGGGTCATTGGGCTCAACATACTTACTTAGAAGAATTCTTGTCCATTGTCTTTGACTCTCTTTGTACAATATCTAGATTACTTTTCCCCTAAGAGCTAAGTTTGCATCTATAAGAACTCTTAAAACAAGAGCTCCCCTATTTTTATCATCACTAACCTTGATCCATTTCACCAAAATAAATTTTATTTTATCATGTAAACTTGGCCATAAAAAGGATCACATGATATAGATTAAAAAATTTTCAACTAATTTTGGCATAATATACAATGATATATAATATGTTGGAATGATCTATAATATTGACTTAATTAACTACACTCTTCCTGTTAATGTAACCATCTACCTTTCCAAGCTGGTAGTTTATTCTAAAATTTATTAATAACTATATTCCATAATTCTATCCTCATTCTCCCCTCGAATAAAGGCATCCCTAGATAAGTTGCTAGAATATTTACCTTCTTCATTTTAAGTTACTTACAAATTCTTGCTTTAATATTATTTGGAGTGTTAAGGGAGTAAATTTTGGATGTTGTCTTATTAATTTTTTTCCTTGGTGCTCTTTCATATTCCTTTAAAAATTTATTTAAAGCTCTGACCTCATTTATTGTATCATCTACAAACGTTGATGGGTGATGTTGTCGATGTTATTACTAATATTAAAGTCCATTTATAAGCCCATATTTATAAGCCTTCTTTAAGTTATTATTCAAAACCTTTGCCATAATAATGAACAAATAAGGATATAGAGGATCTCCTTGTCTAAGGCCTCTCTTGGATTTAAAAGATTCTATTACTAACCCATTGACCAACATTGAATAAGATATTGTAGAGAACCAAGCTTTAATCCATCTAACCTATTTCTTCTTGAATCCAAACTTTTCTAAAATTGTAAAAATAAAATCCCATTTAACCCTATCATAGGAATTACTCATATCAAGTTTTAAGATCATTGCTTTCTCATTTCTTGAAGTTGTTGAATGTATAAATTTATGAGCTACTATGATCCCGTCCAAAATTTATCTCTTTTTCACAAATCCTCCTTTCTCTTCTAAAATAATTTTGTCTAACAATGGCCTTAATTGATTTACCATCACTTTAGAGATAATATTATAGGTCATATTCCATAGACTTATGGGTCTAAAAGCGTCAAACAATTCAACATCCTTATTTCTTGGAATTAGATATGTTGCATTTGTTTTATAAGTATGTATTGTTTTATCCTAGACTATTCCACTGCTACCAATAACGAATCCTTCACTATCTTCCAATTATGTTGGTAAAAATTTGTAGAGAGCCCATATGGACCTGGGTATTTATCCTTATTAAAAGAGAAAAGAGCTAAATGAACTTCTTATAGAGTAATAGGCTCCATCAGTTTCCTATTATATTCATTCATTATAATAAAAATTGAAGAAGTTTTTTAATTAATAACTTTAGTCTCCTTTGATCCTAGAATATTCTAATGAAAAGACTTTGTATCTTTTCTAATTTCACTCTCATATTCAATTTGAACCCCTTCTATTAATTTAATTCTACTAATTCTGGATGTTGATCTCTATAATATAGCCATCCTATATATATTTTTTGTATTTTTATCTGCTTCTTTTAACCAAGTTTATCTTGATTTTAATCCCTAGAATTTCTCTTCCTTACTCAAAATATTATGATATTCACTAAGCAACTCCCTTTCCTCTTAGCTTAGATTATTATGATCATTTTTTTTGGAATTTTGGAAGATTATATTCTAGTTCTTCTTTCTTCTCAGAAATATTTCCAAAAGTGTTTTTGTTCCAGTATTTTAATCTAGATGTCATAGATTTAATTTGTTTTGGAAGAGCATACAACCCATAATTTCCTAAAGAATCCCCTGTTTGTGCTATCATATCAAGAAATTGAGGATGGTCTTCCTACATCTGTTCATATTTAAAATATGATCTTTTTTAATTCACTTACCACCGTATTAACTCTTATTGGCCAATGATTAGAACCAATCCTTGTTAAGATCTTAATTTTAGCACAAGTTCCTTCATCTAGCCATTGGTATGAGAGTATGCATCTATCTAGTTTTTTGTTGTTAGGTTACGACCTCTCCTATTGTTGGTCCATGTATAGTTATATTCTTCAAACTCAACCTCCCATTATGAGCAAAACTTGGATGAAGATTATTCAAAGATCAAGAAAAGAGTTGGATAAAAATGTTACTTCAAAAATATAGGTTCTCTTGAGGAATAATATTCTTAAGAAACGAACCCACGTAGAGGATAAAAAACTTGAAACTTCATATCATATAGTTTATATGATTGAAAAAATATATTATATGGTTAGTCAATGAGGGGAATTCTACAAAGTTTTGGTCCAATGCTTGGTTGAAGCCTTATCCTCTTATTTTTGTCCAAGATAGCAATTTCTAGCTTGAGCATGTTTCACTGATAAAGGTCTAAGGTTCAAAATTTGAGATGTAAGGATTTACAACAATCAAAATTTTCCTACTTCTAATGATTTCCATCAAAACCCTTTTTGGTTATTCGAGACCCTCCCTAAGGCCTCAATATTTCTTTGGTTAACAATCCAAAGCAAGATTCTTATAGGAGAGGGATTGTAAAGAATATGATACCATGGACCTTTTAGGTATGCCTTGTGTGAGAAGGATGTAGAAACATCAAGTTATATTCTTCTTCATTGTCCCTTTACCTACACCAATTGGATTTGATTTTCAAGAATATGAGAATATCAGGTAGCTTCATCAACATTGAAAAAGTTGATGAAATGTTAGATTGATTTTTTTAAAAGCTAAAGCATTATGCATATTTGTTGAAATTTATGTCTTGAAAGGAATAATCAATTTTGTAAAATTAAATCTCAAAATCAAACCCAACTTTGAAATCATTTTGTTGCCTCTCTTGGCGAATATTTATAACATGGTGCCCATCATGGGAGGTCTCAATTATCAAAAAAGAGGTTCTAGGATCTTGGTTAAAGGATTTGAATATTCATATAAGGTCATTTGTAATAATAGAGTTAACATAAAATTATCTACTTTGACCTATGGTAAAATGGAAATATCCAAATGTTGGGCTTATCAAAACTAATTCTAATGTGCTTCTAGGGGAAATCTAGAAAAAGCTAGTGGAAGTGACATTTTCTAAAATAATGAAGGTTAAATTCTTTTTATTTAGATCATATGAAACTTCAAGTAACAATTATGCAAAGGTTAAGACACTTATTATAGGGATCAAATTTCTACTAAACAAGGATTCATATATATTATAACTAATTCACAAATTATTTTTAATGCTATCAACAAATATGGATGTAAGAAAATTAGATAACATATAATTTAGCTAATTGTAGTGTTAATATTTATTTTGGAGAAATTCAATTTTTAGAAGAGTGAGATTTAATTTCTTAATGAAAAAATATGTTAAAGAGCTGATTGTGAAATATAATATTACGAAGAAGAAAAAAATTCCAATAAAAAATAGAAAAATAAAAAGAAAAAAAATATAGTTGATAAACTGATAAACTAAATTTAATTTAATTAATCTAACAAGAAATATAATATTTTATTTTGATAAAAAAATAAAATCTACTATAATAATATTTTTTTATCAAGTAGAAAACTTCACATGCCAAATTATACTATAGTAAAAGTACTTTAAAAAAATTAATAAAAAACTTCACATGCCACGGTATTCTTTTATGCTCTACACTCTGCATTTATTCATCCAAACTTTGAAATTTGTAAGCTACGGAAAATTCGAGAGAAGTTTAAAGCCAACAAATTTGGCTTAAACAATGCTAATATTATAAAAAAAACTGCAGTCCACAAAATTGTGTTCAACGGACCAACTAAATGAGATGGTAATTAATGCTGTTGGATTTAGCATCTCTTATTGGCTGGGAGGTTAAAATTGTTGCATGCTTTATCCAGGTTCGTGGGTTAAGATTCTAAGCAGTGGTAAACATGCTATATAAATGATGTTGATAATGGCAAGTAGAGAAGGTGAGCCTGGTTTTAACAGGAGGTTCACAGTTTGAACCTCTGCAATGCAAAGGGGGACACGAAGCTTGTGTGTTAAATTTTTTATTGATAAGCATAGTTCTCAGCCCTGTGCGTTGGTAGGGGTTTCTCACACTAACCTAAAATTTTTAGTCTCCAAAAACTAAGTAAATTGATAAGTGTTTGTCTAACAAGACAAAATAATGTAATTGTGACCAACTCTTTTTTAAGATTTAATTAAAAGGTCATTCACACTCATAATCAATTTGATGTTTCAACGTTGAATTTGTTATAATGGTTCCAAATTTGCCGTTTGATCCATGTTCATACTTCACAAATAAATAGTGACATGAAGGAAAATCTCTTGCCTACAATTCTTGTTTCATAAGATTGCCACTGTTCCTTTTGATAGTAGGCTCCACTAGATGCCACTACCAAGATACATATCCCTCATCTTTTAAAGATAATGATGATAGTAAGCGATTCCCCTAGTCTGCCTACAAATGGTATAGTTATCTTAAAGAATAAAAGTAGTTTCATATCAATATACAAATCTATGTGATCAGTGCACGGTGATTTTTTTTTTTTTTCGTTTTTTTCCTCCTGTGTCTTCACTCTACTCATTGTACTTCTGATTTTCTGTTTGGATTGCAGTCCAATTCACTCGCCTGCCTGCTGTAAATATTTTTGAAAGTACAATAAAATGGCAAGGTTCCAAAGAAATAAAAGCACTTTATTATTATGCTGATCTTTTTCAACTAGCACAGAACACATATTTTCCATTAAGACGGTTCAAGAGATGAAATGTTCCACATTATAACATGGACGGAGCAAAAGAATATTGTTACGAATTAAAGAGACACCAGGAATAATAGTGAGGTAGATTTTTTCTTTCCTTTTAATACAAAACTTTAACCACAAATTTTGGAATGTAATAAAGTATGCTACATTGGAACGAACATTTAACAAACCACTGTTTTTCAGCGGATAATTAATACATTTAGCGGATAATCAACACAAATCAGGCATGCGAATAATTAGAACAATATTGGAGTTAAACAAATGGAAACTTTCTATATTAACGTATTTAAATTGTAATTTGTTAATTTTTAAAATCTAAATAATCATAATTAAAGCCAATATTCCAGGCTGAGAATTGCCGGGCTTCACTGGGTGTCATAACCTTTAAGACCATCAACGGTTTCTTTGGAAAGGATGTTTCTTCTTTGTAAGTGAGATATAGTTTACAAATGAAAGAATATTGGAGGGAGAGGTTTGCATAATTGTAGACTTATATGTTTGTCCTTAGGGGTATAATTTAGTTAGATATTATTTAAAGATCAGAAAAAGAGTTGGAAAAAATGCTACTTCAAAAATATATAGGTTCTTTTAATGCAATAAAATTATCTAGGAAAGGAACCTTGCCTAAAGGGTCACCAACATGGAACTTCATATATATAGTTTATAATTGATCAATAAACATATTAGATGGTTTGTCAATGAAGGGACTTATGCAATTTTTTTTTGATGCTTAGTTAAAGCCTTATCCTCTTATATTTTATTTGAAATGGAAACCATTGGATCGAGCATGTCTATCTTGTAAAGGTCCAAAGGTCAAAGATTATATTAATGTGAGAAATAACTCTAGATCATGGATATCTATAAGTTAATTGATTGAGGAAAGGAACTCAAACAAATAGAAGATGAACTTCAAAATATGCTTCAAGATTTTTATTTACTTATTTTGAAATAAAAGGATAAATTGGTTTGTAATACATCAAAATATGGTGGATATTTGGTCAAGCTGGGATATGAAAATTTAGAACAATTAAAATTTCCTACACCTAATGATTTTCCTTGGAAGAATTTTTGGTTATAATATTTCCTTCCTAAAGCCTCAATATTCCTTTAGTTACCAATCAAAAGCAAGATTCATATAGGAGAGAGTCTATAAAGAAGATGGTACCATTGACCTTTTAGGTGTGCCTTGTGTGAGAAGAGTCTAGGAATACTAGACCAATTTCTTTTTTATTCTCTTTTCTTACACCATTTAGGGCTACATTTTTAAAAATATTAGGATATATTGGGTAGCTTTATCAACATTGAATTAATGGATGAAATGTTGGATAAATTAATCTCAAGCATCATGTATTCTATGAAGGATCAATCTTGTCATTATTTATTTGAATATATGGCTTGAAAGTAGTAATAGAATTTTTTTAAATAAATTTAAAAATCATGCCTAAGTTTAGAATCATATTATTCTCTTTCTCGTAGAATGTTTAAAGACATGTTGCTCATCACAAGATTTCTCAAGTACAAAAAAAGAGATGCTAGCCGCTTGGTTAAAGGATTTGAATATACATGGAAAGGTCATCTTTGACAATGAAGTTAACACAGAATTTGCTTTGATACATGGTAAAATAGAAATGTCTAAAAATTGGGACTATCAAAATTAATTTTGATGGTGCTTTCAAAAGAAACCTAGGAAAAACTAGTAGAGGTGGATTTTTTAAAAATAATGAAGGAAAAATACTCCTCATTTAAAATCAGATAGAACTTTAGCTAGCAACTATACAAAGGCTAGAGAATTTATTATGGGATCAAAATTACAATTTAAAAGAATGGAACTATATTTTAATTAATGGGGATTCACAAATTATCATTAATGCTATAAATAAAAATGGATGTGGGGATTAGATAGAATATAACATTATTGTTAATATTCTTAAATTATTATTGGAGGTAATCTTTTGAAAATGTGAGCATATCTATAGAGAAGAAAATTAGACAACATATAATTTAGATAATTGTTTTTTTAGGTAATAAATTAATACATTGTACAATGAATGGCCTTAGGCCTATCAATATTACATCATTCAATGTCAGCCTTGGTCATGAATAATATTAATTCCAACACCCCCCTTAATCTGAACTAATGGGCCAAGAAGAGAAGACATTAATGATATTAATATCTTCGACTTCATAATGGGATGCTCTAGTGGACCTCTATAGTTGAGGTAAATCCTTTAGAATCTCTTTCATAATCTAGAAGGCACCTATCAATCTTTAGGAATTCAGCTTTAATCCTTTGCAATTCCAACAAGCAATTCTTCATTGGATGTCCCTCCCTCTTATAGAATCCGTAAGTGGTCTTCAACATCTTTGAAGAGTTATCCTAGATTTTTTTTTTAATATGTGTAATCTAATCTTGTTAGGCCAAGGCCAAAATTGTCAATAAGTGCTTAAGAACACTATTAATGTATCCTAAAAGCATGTTATTATGTAAAACTATGGGCATGTTCATGTAAACCTAAGGGTCCTTTTCCTATTTCACCCTCAGTGGTATTGGTTAATCTAACTTTATGCATACCCTTAGTGGTATTGCTTAAAGGGTGTAATTTATTATTATTTTATTGTAAGTTAACCTCAAGGTCAAGTCAATGTTAGCTTGAGGTTAACCTCTCATTGGGGTTTTGGTATCACTATAAATAGTTCTCAATGAGGATCTATTTGTGTGATTAGTATGAATAAAATGTGATATATTGGGATACCTACAAGCACCTACCTTCTATCTCTTCTTATCATCTCCCTTTGTCTCTATACTTTGTTTACTACGACTATATTTAAATTGCTTCTACTTATTTTTTGCATGTGATTATGGTGAATGCCTAGTTTGAAATGTTTGTAGAAAAAAAATATGAATTTAAACATGGTATTAGAGCAAGGTATAAAGTTACATAACTCATTGGAAAAATAGAATCTTTTCATAGGCAATCAAAGGCATCACATTTTCAAGCATCAAGTTCTCTTTTTCAAAAGAAATTCAAATATTGAATTTATTTCCTACCTTCATTTTGGCATTGAAAATAAACATTGTTCTATCCCTTTTGTGCATGGGATAGACACCCTTATTGTTACATGTCCATAAATTCTAGCCTATTAAATGTGAACACATTAATATGGATGGTGTGATGTTAGGCTCGTGTGGTTTGAGCTAGGAGGATATAAGTTTGAAACTTGGCATCTTTTCTAGTTATCACACTCAAATTATTTTTTAAGGAAGATCCTCCTCTTCCCAAAAGGAAGTGGTACAATAGTATAGGTAGTATTTTATTGAGATAACATCGTAGGATAAATTCACTAAGACTCAATCATTGCAAGGCAAGTTTTTGAATGATGTGTGCATATGATCCAAGGAGTTTGTCTTGTAACTCTACTCTTGAAAGGATGTGATGGTGTAGTGGTTTGAATCTTTGGAGGAGTCTGATCACAATCCCTTCTTTAGTTCCACAGAGAAGCTGCATCAGTTGTTGCTCGATGTCGCCTTGACTTGCTATTTGTAGAGTAAAAGAATTTGGTGAAGTAATTTTTTTAGAAAGTATAGCCAAATAATAAGGAAAAGGTAGAGATGATGTGGACAAGTTTGGTTGTAGTAGTAGGAGTATCTTTAACTTTAAAGGCTGAATGTTATTTATTTTTTGGACGTTGGAGATGCATATGTCTTGTAATATATATTGTTAGGTGCATTACAATTTTTATTGAATGTGAGGTCTATCATGAGAATAGAGTGTCATGATGTATAAGTAGGTTTAAATTGTATCAATAAATTTAACAGTAAAAAATCATGAGTTTAATTAAATAAAGTTTAAGTTTTTAATTTAAGGTTATATAGGATTAGAATTAATGTTACATTAATTGTATACTATATTATAGTAATTTGATAATTATCATGTATAGTGGTATTATAACAATTTTGACAATTATGTATGTCTCTCTTGGTAAGATTCAAACCTTGGGATTTTCTTGAAAGTTAAAGAATTCAATGTTGATTTGGTTTATAAATAGGAAGAGTTATGTTGTAGTTGGAATTATCTTTCAGATTTTAATCTTAGTTGTCTTTGTTGTGCATACAAGACTTTACCCTCTCTACGTAGCTAGGATTTGTATTTATTTCAAATCTAGAAACTATTACTTGCATTATTGATTTTTTGGTATTGAATGTGATTTACATTTCAAGTGGATGTTTATATTTGTGTATCATTGAATTATTACTTCTATTACTTTCTTTTTGTAAGTTTTTTCATTACAAGATATGGCCAAAGGAAGAAGATAGAAATATGATTTTTTCATGCTACAATCAAAATATATTATTGTTTTTTGCATGAAAAATGTCACAAATCTAGATGGAAGAAGAAGAAGATGTTAGGAAGGAGATAATTATTTATTTCAAATATATTTTGTTATATGTTGGACAAGACAAGGATGCTCAAAATAATATTTTGCAAAATATTTTGTTAATTATCATACAAGAAAAAATTGAAAGCGTGATGAAAATATATCTATAGAGGAGATGCATGATGTGTTTTATCTTTCCATCCTAATAAGGTATTTGTCCTTGATGAATTTCTAATAATTTTTTTTTTTTTTAAATTAGGATTTATTGAAGAGTGATATGTTAATTGTTGTTGAAGAGGCCAAAACAAAGAAGGTTGCATTAAGTAAAATCAATACCTATTTTTATTATATTTCTTCCCAAAAAAAAGCAAGATAAAATATTTTGATAATGTTCATCCAATAAACCTTTGTAATATTATTGTTAATATCATTTTTAAATTTATGGCTAGCAATTTAAAAAGAATTCTAGATAATGTTGTCTCAAAGGAACAAGGTGGTTTTGTTTGTGGTAAATACATTCTCAATGATGCAATCATTGTACATGAGACTATGCATATTATTTATTCCATGAAAAATCTAGGTATGATTATGAAATTAGATATGAACAAAGTATATTATAGGGTTTGCCAAAGTTTTCTACATGATATTCTCAAAAAAATTAGTTTTTTTCAAAGTTGATACAAATGGATTAAATGTTGTTGTAACATTCTATTTAGAATAATGGATCCCATAGTGGACTCCACTAGGGTGATCCACTATCTCATTATTTATTTATTATTCTTGTGGAGGTAAGAAGAGTTTTCTCAAAGGTAAAAATGAAAGAAAAAATAAAATTATCTAGGTTATAACAAATGGTCCCTTAAAATCTCATATTAAAATTGTTGATGATACCTTCTTTTGGGTCATCCCTCAATCAATGAGGTAATGGAGTTTATTTCATTATTATTATTTTATAAGAAGGCTATTGGAATTTTGGTTAATACTACTAAATCCAAGATCTTTTTTATTAATGTTCCCCTAGATTTGGAGTAGATTATTGTGGATATTTTAGGGTTTAAAATTAGAAATTTTTCTAAGCTCTTCTCCTAATGTCACCATCCAACATATATTTAGGGAAGGAAACTAAGTTGTTCATGCTCTAGCTAACTTGGGTGCTGCTTTGCCTAACTTTATCATTTGGAATAAAATTTCTCCCCTACCCCTAGTTGATGGTAATCTCACACTTGTCTCCTTTTTGTGAGCTCTATCAGAGTTCAGATTTCTTGGTTAGGTGCATATTCTCCATGTTGTGAGTCACTTTCTTGCCCAATTTGTTTCCTTCAAACAAATTATGGAATTTTAATCCCATGCCAAAATATGCTCCAATTAAAACTTCAAAGGTGTCTCAATCCAGGGATTCTACCTCTAATTGGACAATGATTCTAGAAGTTATGTTTGAAGGTTTCATTGGTTTGTGGAATTTTTCTAAGTTCAAAGATTCTATTTCTACCATCTATTCTCATGAGTGGCTTCACCTTGATAGAATGAATACTCGAGGCACATGGAGCTTGTGGTTGAGCATGAATATTGTAATTATATCACATTCATTGATTACCACATATGGTATTTTTATCACTTGGCAGATGACACACTAGAGCTAACTGTTGCCTCCCCTAAACATGTGAGTAGATGCCCTTCTAGAGGAGTACAAGTATTGGCTATAATGTCTTGTTGCTTCTTTTCCATTTCATGTTATCCTTATGAGGTCTTATTTTATTATCTACTGAGGCTTCCTCTTTTGTCCCTATGAGGGCTTATCTATATATTTTTTTCTCTTCTTGTTTTAGAAGAAGTTACCTCTTTTTTTGTTTTTCTAGATGGTTGGGAGAACTATACCTCACTAGAAAATTTTTGTAAAAGGTTATGGGAACCTTTCAAAACATCTCTTACTAATAATAAAATTATTAAATTTTCATTAACATATTTGAATACTCCGTTTTATCATAAAGGAAAGAAGAACGATCATTGGGACTCTATTTTGGATAGAGTGAAAATTGTTTGGCAGGTTACAAAGGTAAGTTAACCATGGTTGGAAGGTTATAATTCACAAAGACTATATTTCAAAACACACCTATTTATATGATGTCACTTTTATTATTGCCAATAGGTAAGCATAATTCAAAGAAATTTTCTTTGGAAAGGATGTGACAAAAAATAGGTTTCTTCTTTGTAAGTGAGATATAGTTTACAAATGAAAGAATATTGGAGAGGGAGGCTTGTATAATTGTAGACTTATGAGTTTGGCCTTAGGGGTATGACTTGGCTAGATATTATTTAAATATAAAAAAAGAGTTGAAAAAAATGCTACTTCAAAAATATATAGGAACTTTTAATGCAATAAAATTATCTAGGAAAGGAACCTTGCCTAAAGAGTCACAAACATGGAACTTCATATAGATAGTTTATAATTGATCAATAAACATATTAGATGGTTTGTGAATGAGAGGGCTTATGTAGATTTTTTATTTTATGCTTAGTTAAAGCATTATCCTCTTATATTTTGTTTGAAATGGAAACCATTGGATCGGGCATGTCTATATTGTAAAGGTCCAAAGATCAAATATTATATTAATGTGAGAAATAACTCTAGAACATGGCTATAATTACTTGATTGAGAGAGAGAAACTCAAATAAATAGAATATGAACTTCAATATACTTCATTATTTTTATTTACTTATTTTGAAATGAAAGGATAAACTATTTTGGAATACATCAAAACACTCCTCTAACAAATGGCTTTAATGATGGTTTTTAACCACCCTTAAATGTATTTAAAGGTGATTATTTAGCTGACATATATGAGGTCCTTGTAAAAAGTCCACAACATATGACGACAACTAGAAACCACCTCAAAAATCCACCTTATTAGGGTCTAACAAGATGAATAAAAATCACCCTATTAGGGTTAAGACCTCATGACTAAGAGGGTGACTTATAACCGCCATATTAGACCCTAAGAGGGTGGTTTTAAACCACCCTCTTAGGCCTAATATGGTGGTTTTAAAACACCATCTTAGATCACCCTAAGATAGTGGTTTTAAACTGTTATCTTAGATCTAAGAGGGCAGTTAAAAACATTCATCTTAGATCTAAGAGAATAGTTAAAAACTTCCCTTTTAGGGTCTCAACCTAAAAAAATATAAATTATGCCTTAGCTAAAACAACATAGCACTCAATAGTGGTTTGTTGTTTTTGCTTAGTTATCCTTGCAATTCCTATAGATAGAAAGCAAATTCTAAAATGAAAAATCACATGTCAAGAGTTTTAATTGTAGATTTATTCACCAATAAAAGCATATTATAGGAGATAATAATACAACCATATTCACATAATGCAGTAGTTTTCCATACATGACCATGTGCAAGCAATTAAAAGGTAGACTCACATAAGATTACATGGCCAACTGAGGTCTCAACTTGAGGATAGATAAATTTTATAATTTTAAACTAGAAATAAATTTTAAAGAGGATATTATTTAAAACTAGCATACTACTATGGGATTAACATGAGTAACACATGGTATAGTCAAAGATAAATATAGTTGGAATAAGAGTCAAAAAGTTGTAGAATGGAGTATGGTAAAGTATTTACAATCATATAAATGACATCAAAAACTTAAATAAAATAGCAGGTATTTTAGAAATATAACTTAATTTACTACTTCCTTTGTGTCCCCTCCCCTGATTATGTAGAACTTCAAAATATGAAGGGAAAATATAACCTTGTGCCTTATTCAATAACCAGCAATATTTTTATATGAGGAGAAGCCCAATATAGGAAAATATGAAAGAAGAGTAATTGGCCTTTACAAGCAACTACAAGACCTGGGAGTAGCCATCATCCTAAAATAATAAAAAATAAAACAACCCACATCATCTAAAATCCAAATATTTTACAATCATTCCCCTCACAACATGATGAGAAGAGTACCATTGCCAATAAAAATTGACAAGGTAATGGTGATAGAGAAAAATATGGTGGTCCTAAGTAGCTAATAAAAAAATAGAAATAAAATGAGATTCAAAAAGCATTTGGCACAATGAAGGAGGAATTTGAGCTATATAATCATAGTACCACCTAGGGTCACTATCAAAATTTGGTCTACCCTGGTAGCCAATCACATATCACTAAAAAAATTGGCACATATTTCATTTTTTTTCAATGAATGCTTGAAGGCTTCTATCCAATGTTTTTGGATATGGTGCCAATTGCATGCCTAGAAAAATAGTTTGATTAACTCAACTTTGCACCATGATGGTTAAGATGCAGAATCATTAAAGCACCCAATTCTTAAATTTCTTACAACTATCATATAGAATGGAGAAGATGATTTAGAAGAGCACTTTAGCAATAATAGTTACATGATAAAAAATCAATTCAACACACTCAAAGGAAATATATATGACTATTAAAAAATAATATTTCTTTAAGAAATTTCCGATAGTGTGACCTCCTAAATTAAATGTTGAGCATTTTGATTATATCCAACCAAGATCAACAAATGCAAATATTGAGTCCTATAATCATCCCTCTCATAATAAAATAGAAATTTAATGGTTATTGCAAGGTACCCAATAGGTTGGGAGTAACCAGTGGGAAAAGTAAACCAAGGCTATTCCCATGGGCTTCGAGCACCTCAAAGTGGTTACGTAATTTTAGGTAATAGAGGTTGAACTTATTGCTATATCCCATGCAATATTGAAGATCCACATCGGTGCCTATGTATAACAATAGGAATTAGAGGTATAGATTGAACTTACAATCATGGTCCACACTATATTACAACCCAAGTACACCACCATGTATGCTTCAAGCTCTGCCCTAATTTTTTTACTTAACCTTCTATAGCCCAAAGGGTATAGATGCATTGGTAGTACAACTTGTGTTCCACCCTATATTATAGCCTAAACTTACCAATATGTATGCATTAAGCTCTATTCTAAAGATTCAATTTAACCTACCATACCAAAGGGGTATAGGTGCACTGGTAGTGAACTTGTTATTTCTATCATGAGAAATGATAAAATCCCCACAATTGACAATTTTTAAGGAATTACACTATCAATAATTGTAAAATACAGTTACATACCCTTTTATGAATTAAAAGGGGTCCAAAATCATCATCAAAAGAGGTCAATATACCTGCAATAGTTCCACCTACACATAAAATATAAGAAGTTAGTACAAATCTAGTTGTTGATGGTTTGAATTAAGATCTTCTTTTAAGTACATTCCTTGCTCATCTTAAGAATATTTTTTCCTACCAAGTGATATATTCAATGATATATTATGAAGGTATCCTATATAGGACAAAGAACTCCATGCCATGTACCAAGCATGTTATTATTAAAAATATTATATTTTTATCAATGAGAGAATCATACATATTGATTGTAGACCCTTGCAATTACTATAGATAGAAAGCAAAGTCTAAAATGAATATCATCAAAAGAGGTCAATATACTTGCAAAAGTTCCACCTAAGCATAAAATATAAGAAGATACATAGTACAAATTTGGTTTTTGATGGCTTGAATTAAGATCTTCTTCGAGGTACATTCCTTGTTCGGTTTAAGCATCTTGTTTCCTACCAAGTGAGATATTAAATGATATATTCTGAAGGTATCTTGCATAGAAAAAAGAACTCCATGTCATGTCCCAAGCATGTTGTTAATGAAAACATTATATTTTGAGCAATGAGAGAATCATAGATATTGATTATAGACCCTTGCAATTCCTATACATAGAAAGCAAAGTCTAAAATGAATGTCATAAAAATAGGTTAATATACCTACAACAGTTCCACCTAAGAATCAAATATAAGAAGGTAGTACAAATATGGTTGCTAATGGCTTGAATTAATATCTTCTTGGAGGTACAATCCTTTCTCAACTTAAGCATCTTGTTGCCTACCAAGTGAGATATTCAATAATATATTTTGAATGTATCCTGCATAGGACAAAGAACTCCATACAATGTCCTAAGCATGTTGTTAGTCAAAAAATTATATTTGGAGGAATGCTAAAATCATACATATTGATTAAATACCCTTATAATTCCTATAGATAGAAAGCAAAGTCTAAAATGAATGTTATCAAAAGAGGTAAATATACCTGCAACAGTTCCACCTAAGCATCAAATATAATAAGGTAGCACAAATCTGGTTGTTGATGGCTTGAATTAAGATTTTATTGGAGGTACATTATAATTTTTTACTCTTGTGTCCATTTGAGTCCCACTTGTCAATGATTATACAAGAGTAGCCTTGTCCTCACAAATACATGCTAGACACTACTCATAATGAAACAAACAATTAACTACCCATAGACACTAAAATCTAGCCACTTGTCGTCCATCCATAGTTTCCCACCACATTTATCCATTATTTATATATATTTATAAACATTTATTTAATATGTATTTAAATAATAATATTTTATATATTATATTTATATATATTTAATAAATATATGTATATATGTATGAATTAATCCTAGCCATCCATAATGATCTAATCCTAGCCATTCATCCACCTTAATCCATGCCACCTGCCCAGATTTAATCTCCACCCTCCATCATGTTTTAATTTTGACCACACAAATTATGTCATTGAAACCCTAACATGCCCTAGAAGAGATTATATAGAGGAATCATTTTGACAACTCAAACCTTGAGTCCTATGTTTGCCCTGAATACCCCTAAGATTTTTGAAGCTTCATCCTAAGTCTTTGATTTTTTTATATTGAATTCTATCAATGAAAATTCATAAAGAATTCTCATAAGGGTTAAGCACTTTTGTTGAGTAGTTGGACGTTGCCCACGTTTGCACAGGACTGCACAAACTACCTAGACTGTTTTGGCCATATCTCACTCATATGGAGTCGGATTGAGCCAAACGTTTGAGGGTAGGTTCTTAACAAACTCCAAAATATCTCCATAGATTTTAAGATTAATTGGAGCAACAAAACTATTATCACAACCCTATATTTATATGTGATCCTATAGGGAAGATAAAAGCAACAATTCAGTACAAACAAGGTAAAATTTCATTTGATTTATTTTAGAATTCTTAGATCTATTTAAAGTATTTTTCATTCTACAACTAGGGTTTTATTTATTTCATTTCTGAGGGTATCACGTAGTGGAGTCCTCATAGGTGTTACTAAATCTTGTTGTTATTTTTTGTGTGCATGTCTAAGAAAGACATTCATTTGGTAGTTGCTTAATCTGGAGTGGTCCTACATATGATATCAAAAAGCCCATGCATTTTTGTTGGGACCAAAGACAAATTTGAAGACACCATAGTTTATTATCCTATGGTTTTGAATAATCCTATATTTATAATAATTGTAAAATTTTTATCAATATCAGATTATGTTGTAACAATGGATATTTAAGGCTCCCCCCTTGATATCAATAAAATACTTCTCTTTTGTGCAACATATTGTGTATTGATTTCTATTTATCTAATGCATTGGTGTTTTGTTTTTGAATATTCAAATGGCAATCATGGTGGGGATCTACAATGGGTTCTTTATGCTAATTATCTTATCATTAATTAGTTGTGTTTTGTCTTTTGTCTTATAGGTTTTTTAGAAAAATAGGTTGCACAAATTTTGCAGAACCAGGTTCTAAGAAGTTGTAGAAGTTGTAGAAGGTGTGTAGACGCCCCACGATGCTTGTGGGATATTTAGAAAGTGCCCAGGTGAGTTTCACAAGTTCCTAGGTGTATTTCACAAAGAATAGGAGAAATAAATAGGCTTATCTATAAGTTTATTGTACAACCCTAGATTCTTTATTTTACGTATTTTCATGTTTTTATAGATTTACGGCTAAAAAGAACATCATTAAAAATCTGGTAAAAATGAACATTTTAATCTGCATTTCTAGGCATTTAAATAATTCTTTGCATTCACTTTTGCATCCACATTCAATCATAAATCACACATTTCCATTTAAGGGTTTAACTGTTTTCTAGTGTGCTGCAATTGCATCTCTGTTTTCATGTGAATAATTAATTGCATAAAAATTTTACATTCTAGGTTTAGTGATTTCTCCTTTTTACGGTATAAGTAGGAATAACATTAGAATAATTGAAAGTACCCCTTAATTTGGTGATTCAAGGAGAAAGAGCAGACAAACCTTTCTCTATTTAGAGAGTGGTCTTAAGCGGTGTACTCTACTTATTTTGGTAAAACCAATATTTCTTGTGTTGGCTTCTAATTTAGACTAGTGAAATTAGTCATTTCTAAAATTGTATGTACACCTTAATAATCTAAAAGTATTTAAAAGGAATCACACACACATGTTTCATTTTTAATAGTAATGGTTGGATTTCATCACTAGCCATTGCTTGAGATCTGGTGATGGTGGGTTTCATCTCCATCCACCAATATATACCCCTAGACACCATAGGTTACCCTTGAGTAAACTCGCTAGATTTCATCATCAATAAGAATATCGTTGTCCATGCTAGCCATAGTATTCACCCATTTTAATTCAGTTTGGTGCATTTAAACACACAAAACGACATTAAAAAATATTAACATGAGATAAGATCCACATAAAACACATTTTTGTTGCATAAACATAGAATTACATTACCTATTTTATTTTGTGAGTTTTTTATTCCGCATTTCATTTTTAGCACATTTTATATTTGGTTCAATAGTTTATGGTGTTAAAAAGAAATTAAACTAAAATAATTAGTCAATATCTACCAACCAAACCACTTTAGGAATGGATTGTTCATCATAACCTTCCACTACCACTTCCATGATCAATCTCGTTAGTGTGACACAAGAAATTCATTCAAATTTGTTTGCAAGTCCCTCACACACTATGTCACCCACATCATTTCACATGGCTATTCCACAAATTTAGTCATACTCACCTACCTTTGGTCACCACATCACCCACATAGACATGGCACAAGTGGAAGCTCTTTTGAAATCCACTAACTATGTCTTAGAGTCAGTCCATAACTCACCTAGGAATGATTATATTTTTCAACAAGAAATTACCTCTTCCCAGCCTTCAAGCCTTACCCAAGTGTACAATAACCTTCTTTTTGAGGTATTTGCTACACCTTATCAATATTTTTTCATACCCTAGTCATCATGTACCCAAATCACATCCATCCCATCCTCATACATCTTTATCCATGATAACCCCTTGTATGAAGCAAATGTTAATGTTGTATCACAAGTACCCATGTCCATGCCATCTAGTGTCTCCCATAAAGTTGCAAATCCCATTGCAATTTATCCTCAACCTACCTCATAAATCCCATACACATACATTCCATCAACCTGATATGGAAATACATGAGACATGGGAACATCTCAAAAAATTTCTTAAGAAGCGATAGAATGCTCAACATAAAGTTCAGGTGATTAACCATAAGCCTCAGCTTATTTCCACTCAACCCATTTTTGTTAGCGAAGGTCCATCTTGGGTACCAAAAAATTCTATGGTTTCCATTCCAAAACTATCGCTAAACCCTACCCATCCTATTCCCATTGGCCAATTTATCCAAAGCCCTTATACATCATCTCCTCTTCTTCATTCACCATAATTTCTTCATCAATATTATCATCATCAATTTCAATTCACGCCCCCTAATTCATCACACCACCAAAAACTCACTCAATCTCATCCATTCATCAATCCATTCACCACATATCAATACACTCAACAAGAAAACCAAGGCTTACAATCAGATTGTCAACACACTTTAATTTTGTAATAAATTTTAACTCAACTCACTAACATTGAGTTATAGTTGAGTCATCATCAATTTCATCATCATCCATGTCAACAACCACAACAGTTGCAACATCTAGTTCCACAATCTACATCTCAGGTCATGATACCTGTATCACAAATTCAACATCCAACACAATTGGACAAACGCACCAAGCATTCTAAAAAACCCCATCGAGACTACACGATGCTTTCATAATATTATTCACCCATTTTTTGAAGGCTTTATGAAGCACAAGATATTGTACTTCTAGAAATCAAATCAAGTGATCTTAACAAGCCATATGGAAAGAACTATAAGCACTTGTACTGTACTTATAATCAACAAGCGGGCCATAACATAAACCATTGTTATGCATTTAAAACATTGTCCAAGATCTTATTGATAGAAAATTATTTCCTACAAATGGTCCATCCAACCCATATGATTAGGATATTGGTACCAACTCAATCATCAAGAATTATGAGGATTCTTGGGATATATCATACTCCCAGTCACTCACATCATCAATCATCAAGCAAATTGGAGATTATCAGGATATCACATCCTCCTAGTCACTCACATCTCAAATTTTAAAAAATCCCCAAAGGCACTTAATCCCTTTGGTCATATTTCAAATTTCAAAAAAAAAATCCCCAAAGGCACCTAATACCTTTGGTCACATTTCAATTTCAAAAGACTCCAAAGCCACTTAACACATTTCGTCACACGTCAACTCAAAGTTATTTGCATATATACATGTTGCTTGTTACTATCTGAGTTCACAAGATTCAAGAAGCACATCAGATTACCAGGCTAGGGGAAGTAGAATAACTCGAGCCACTAAACATCATACACTTGAAAGTGTTCCATGTTTATTGTGATTTATATATATGTATATATACATGGCTAATGCACAAAAATAAAATTGCATTTCACACATTGCATTAAATGCATTACATTTCACAAATTGCATTTTATACATTCACAACCACATTTCACATTTCATATTAGGGATAATATATTCAATTCAGATATAAATTGGTCAAATAAAGTCATGTTGCCTTAATCATGGGAACCTTCAAATTCATTTCATTGCACCATTCCATAAATTCAAATTGTCATTTGCAAACCACATTGCCATAATCCCTAGGTATTTTCGGTCACTCAACCACTCCTAATGTTTTAAGCAAACCATAAATATATTTTGAGTTTTCTTTAGGACCAAGACACATTTTCACTAAGAAAATATTGAGTTTTGGAAATTGAATCTAAACATTCTTGAACCAGACACAATACCACATCTTAAAAATATCTTGTGTCAAATAGGGATAACACCATCCTTGGATTGTACCTCGATGTGAAAAGGGTATTCCTTGCTTGTCCCATTATGCAACATAGTCCACAAATACAGTGGTTTTCATCACTATCACAAAATTTAAAACAAAATATAGAGTAGTAAGGATAGGGTACAATCGTCATCACACTCAGGTTGAGAATCCAATTCCCCAAATATCTAAATATTTTATCACACACCATAGATCCTCACACTATAAAAATAGTACTACATTTTCAGTCAAAAAGTTAGGTAGTCATCCCCAAAGCCTAAAGATCAAATTCCTGGACTATGGAGCTAGTCTCCACTAGATCTATAGATGCTTGACTAGTAGTGGAGTACGTTCATGTATGGTGACATGTCTCTTTTAAAGAGAACTTTGATCACACATAATGATAAGCTAGCTTCTTGGTATCATCCATAATAGGTTTTACCCAATTTAATCAAGATGATTTAATGAACTCACTTGCACACACATTGGTTCTTGATTACATCGAGTCATTTCAATGCTCATTATTTGGTAAATGAATTTACTACACACACATTTGGTCTTAGAGTAATTAGATAGTATCTATTGAGTTTGTTTGATACCACTAGTATGCTTGAGTCTCTTCAAAATAGTCATTTTTCCATATCAAAATCCATATCTTATTCCATATCAACATCCATATCTTCTTCCATGTCAACATCCATGTCATTTCATGAGTTTTCCACCCCACATGCCACTAGTTTGGTGCCCCTGATTAAACAACAATGCTAAAAACATGGCCAAACAAAATCTAAACTATGAATAATCATTAGAATATTTTAATTCACACACCATATCATTGAATTAATCATCCATATAAAAATGCATCCATAAAAAAACATCCACAAAAACATTCATACAAAATCATAACACAAAAGTATAAGCCATGTATATATATATATATATATATATATATATATATATATATATATATATGATTTTCATATGCAAAGATCGCTAGAAATTTCTATACAACAACACAACTTGGGGGTGTTCAACGTGTCACACCTTCCCCCAAATGAAGAAAACAAGCACAAAACTTGGGGGTGTTCAAGGTATCACAACTTCCCCCAAATCAAACAAATAAACATCATAACTTGGGGGTGTTCAAGGTATCACACCTTCCTCCAATCAAATAAACAATCACACAACTTGGGGGTGTTCAAGGTATCACACCTTCCCCACCAATTCAACAAACAATTCAATCACACATACACATCACATCATCAACAAATTCAATTGCTAGGTTCAAAATTTTGCATACTTTTGTCAAATTTTGGGCCCTTTGCCTCACATACACACATCAAATTCAAAAGACTCCAAAGGAACTAAACTCCTTTGGTCACAATCACATCACATCATCAAAAAATTCAATTGCTAAGTTCAAAAGGTTGCATCCTTTTTTCAAAGGTTGCACCCTTTCCCTTGAATTGCATCATCAACATATCAATTGATAGGTTCAAAATATTGTATTATTTTGTCAAAGGTTTCACCCTTTGCCTTGCATTGATGTCATCAACATGACAATTGCTAGGTTCAAAATATTGTGTTCTTTTGTCAAAGGTTGCTACCATTGCCTTGCATTCACATCATCCACATCCATTGCTAGGTTCAAAATATTGCATTCTTTTGTCAAAGGTTGTGCCCTTTACCTTGCATTCACATCATCCACATTCCTTGCATTCAACATCATCAATTTTACTCACCATTGCATTTATCAAATTCCTTGGCACTTTCCAAGTGAACCTTGTATTTAGTGGTTTATCCTAGTCACCTGGTGGTTGCAACAACTGGTTATCCATGTAATTAGGTAGGATGGGTAGATCACCATAAGGACATTTAAATTTTTTTAAAAACCCTTTTCTGTTGGGGCAAAAACAGAATCCATCATTATACATTATCGTAAACCCCTTCATCTGTTAGGCCAAAAACAAAATCAATCATTGCATAATTCACATTCATTACATTAATTGTTTACATCATTCATATCATCCAAATTTCCAAAATATCTTCATATTTTGGGGTAAATATAGACTCAATCACTAATATTTTCATAAAACCCCTTCATCTATTAGGGCAAAAACAGACTCAATCATATACATTTTTAAAAACTCCATTTATTGGGACAAAAATAGAATTATTCCTTGCATTATCCATACACCAGTGTTCAAAATCATCCATTTCATTCATTATTACACCTTCATTCTTTTACAAGTACAAGTGAACCTTGTATTTAGTGGTTTATCCTAGTCACCTGGCAGTTGCAGAGACTAGTTATCCATGCAATCCGATAGGATGGGTAGATCACCATAAGGACACTTAGATTTTTCAAAAAACTCCTTCATATGTTGGGGAAAAAATACACTCAATTTCTTGCACTCTTACAAAACCCTTCATCTGTTGGAGCAAAAACAAACTCAATTCCTTGCATTTTCACAAAAACCCTTCATCTATTAGGGCAAAAATAGAATTCATCATTGCACTTTTCATAATCATTGCATTGTACAACGTCAAAAACTCCTACATTTTGTAGGGTAAAAATAGAATCATTCAGTGCTTCATCCATACATCAACATTCAACATCATCAATTTCATTCATAATTACATCTTCATTCAACATTTCCCAAGAACATTTACAAGTACAAGTGAATCTTGTATTTAGTGGTTTATCCTAGTCACATGGTGGTTGTAGTGATTGGTTATTCATGCAATCCGTTAGGATGGGAAGATCACCATAAGGACACTTGCATTATCAAAAACCCCTCCTTTGTTAGGGTACAAAAAAATCAATCATATACATTTTCACAAAACCCTTCATCTATTGGGGTAAAAATAGATGCAATCATCTTACGTTATCAAAAATACCTTTTCTATTGGGGTAAAAATAGAATCAATCATTGCTCTTTTCACAATTATTGTATTTTCTCAATCACAACCCCCTTCATTTTTTAGGAAAAAAATAGATCACATTCACATCCACATTCAACATCATCAATTTCATTCATCATTACACCTTCATTCAACATTTATCAAATACATTTACAAATACAAGTGAACCTCATATTTAGTGGTTTATCCTATTAACCTGGTGATTGCATCGACTAGTTATCCATGCAATTCGATAGGATGGATAGATCACCATAAGGACACTTACATTATCAAAAACCCTTCATATTTTGGGGCAAAAATAAACTCAATTCCTTGCATATTCACAAACCCCTCATATGTTAGGTCAAAAATAGAATTAATCATACACATGTCAAAAACCCCTTTCATCTGTTGGTGAAAAAACATACTCAATCACTTGTAGTTTCACAAAATCCCTTCTTTATTGGGGCAAAAATAGACTCAATAACCTGCATCCATATATACATATATGTAGCTTACCTCCAAAAATTCACTCCATATTGCATCCATCAATATATTTCTCATCATCACATTTTTATTTCAAAATCATTTTTATCCATCAATCATTGCATTTGCACATTTTGAAAAGTTAATATACAATTTCAAGTGAATCTCGTATCTAGTGGTTTATTCTATCTCCTTAGAAATTGCAGTGATTTGCATCCATGTAATTTGGTAAGATGAATAAATCATCATAATGATACTTGGCCATCTTCATCATCTAATATCTCATTGTTTGAAAATAAAATCAATTTTGGTACCTCATATTTTGAGTGAGACTATGCCAAGACCAATTTGCTCAATAGTTGTCATTGATGCCCTTTTCCATGGGGTTCCCAACATGGATAACTTTCATAATTTTATTTACAATTACACTAGTCTCTGAGGATGCAGGTTGAGTAATGTGATTGAGCAACCATTTAGGAATTCCATGTGGGAATTAGTTGTAACCATGAGTGGCCCCAATGGTAAGACTATTTTTTTTTTTTTAACATTTTCATCTTTTCATTTTGATGATGACAAAAGGCATTTTCTTCAATGGCATGGAATGACCCCAAACATTGGGGCAACCAAAATTTGATTTTGAATTCCCATAGCAGGATACATATTACATGATCATGGTATTTACACTTGGTAAAAACCCCTTTTCCCTATTGGGGCAAAAATAGAATCAATCACTTGCATGTTCCAATAACCCCCTTCAACCATTGGGGAAAAAATGGTATAACATTTACATCATTCATATCATCCTTTTACATCATTCATATCATCCAAAATCACATCATTCATTAGCACAATCATTTGAACAAATTCGTCAATTGGCTCGTGAGACTCATTCTTCACTCATTCGCCAATTGAGGGGGTAAGCTACACAATCAAAATTATTTTATCTTCAAGTTCATATTTGCATTTCAACAAGAGAAATCTGCTTCTTCATAAAGCCAAACCAGGTGTCTCATATTTTTGCACCGCATTGTATTTCATGCAACATGGTACAAAAAGGGGTATCTGTAGACACCAAAATCTAGCCACTTGTCATCCATCCATAGTTTTCCGCCACATTTATCCATTATTTATATATTTATATATTTATTTAATATATATTTAAATAATAATATTATATATATTATATATATATTTAATAAATATATGTATATATGTATGAATTAATCCTATCCATCCATCATGATCTAATCCTAGCCATTCATCCACCTTAATCCATGCCACCTTCTTAGATTTAATCTCTACCCTTTGTCATGTTTTAATAGTGACCACACAAATTGTGTCGTTGAAACCCTAACATGCCCTAGGAGAGATTATAAAAAGAAGTCATTTTGATGACTCAACCCATAATTCCTAAGTTTACCCTGAATACCCCTAAGAATTTTGAAGCTTCATCCCAAGTCCTTGATAATCTGAGGTTGAATTCTATCGATGACAATTCACAAAGAATTTTCATAAGGTTTAAGCACTTTTTTTGAGCAGTTGGATGTTGCCCACGTTTGCATAGGATTGCACAAACCAACCATACTATTTTGGTCATATCTCACTCATCTAGAGTCATATTGAGCCAAAATTTTGAGGGTAGATTCCTAATAAACTCAAGAACGTCTCCACAAATTTTCATATTTATTGGAGGAAAAAAACTCTTAGAGTAACCCTATATTTGGACGTGATCTTGTAGGGAAGATAGAAGCAACAAGTTAGAACATACAAGGTAAAATTTCATTTGCTTTATTTTAGAATTCTTAGATCTATTTACAGTATTCTTCATTCTGCAACTAGGGTTTTATTGCTTTTCTTTCTGAGGGTCTCATGTAGTGGAGCCCTCATAGGTGTTACTAAATCTTGTTATTTTTTATGTGCAGGTTTGATAAAGACATTCATTTGGTAGTTGCTTAAGCTGGAATGGTCCTGCATAGGATATCAAAAAGCCCACTCATTTTTTTAGGATCAAAGACGAGTTTGAAGGCACCATAGTTTATTATCCTAGGGTTTTGGAGAACCTTATATTTGTAATAATTGTAACATCTGTATCAATATCCGATTATGTTATAAAATTGGAGATTTAAGGCTCCCCTCTTGATATCAATAAAATATTTCTCTTTTGTGCAACATATTGTGTATTAATTTATATTTATCTATTGCATTGGTGTATATTTTTTACATCTTCAAATTGGTGCATTTTAGAATTCTTAGATCTATTTACAGTATTCTTCATTCTGCAACTAGGGTTTTATTGCTTTTCTTTCTGAGGGTCTCATGTAGTGGAGCCCTCATAGGTGTTACTAAATCTTGTTGTTATTTTTTATGTGTAGGTTTGAGAAGGACATTCATTTGGTAGTTGCTTAAGCTGGAGTGGTCCTGCATAGGATATCAAAAAGCCCACTCATTTTTTTAGGATCAAAGACAAGTTTGAAGGCACCATAGTTTATTATCCTAGGGTTTTGGAGAACCTTATATTTGTAATAATTGTAACATCTGTATCAATATCAGATTATGTTATAAAATTGGAGATTTAAGGCTCCCCCCTTGATATCAATAAAATATTTCTCTTTTGTTCAACATATTGTGTATTAATTTCTATTTATCTATTGCATTGGTGTATATTTTTTACATATTCAAATTGGCTCGTGAGATGCATCCATCACTCATTCTTAAATTGAGAGGGTAAGCTACATAATCAAAATCCTTTTTGTCTCCAAGCTCATATTTGCATTTCAATAGGAAGAAGTTGCTTATGTATCAGGCCAAAACTAGGTGTCTTATATTTTTCACCAAAATCTGGAGCATCTGTAAGCACCAAAATCTGGCCACTTATCATCCATCCATAGTTTCTCGTAATATTTACCCATTATTATATATATTTATATATATTTGGTTAATATATATTTAATTAATAATAATTTATATATTTTATTTATATATATTTAATAAATATATGTATATTTATATGAATTAATTCCAACCATCCATCAATATTTAATCCCAACCATTCAAATGCCTTAATACATGTCACCTACCTAGATTTAATCTCCACCCTCCATCACGTTTTAATCTTGACCACGTAAATTGTGTTGTTGAGACCCTAATGTGTCCTAGGAGAGATTATAAAGAGGAGTCATTTTGATGACTCAACCCCTAAGCTTTTCTAAGTCTTTTGCTCTAAGAAGTTCGTTAAGTTTTCCCTAAGTCTTGAGTTCTATGAGCAATTTTACCCTAAGTTCTCAAGAACCCAAGCCTCCTTGCTACTTTTCATCTTCTATCACTTATTGTCACCTTTTGCATCCACCATGGCCCATCTAGAATGAACCATATTTTCTTCTATAGATTCTATTTCAATTTCCTAAGCACCTCTAGGCATCTTTTATTGCTACTGAGCACCTCTATGTGTGTTTCGCCATCGTCAAGCACCTCTAGGTGCCTTCCTTTCATCACCAAGTGCCTTTGGGTGCCTCCTACCATTTTTGAACACCCACAAAAATTCACAGCCTTAATTCTATGGTCTACCAAATCCCTCGGGTGTCGCTAGGGCATATACACATCAAATCCTGTAACAATAACGAAGAAGAGAACAAAAAATTAATCTGACAAGGTAATTTATATATTGTGTTTATTATTATTTTTAGATCTATTTATAGATTTATTTTTGCAGCTAGGGTTAGTAGTTTTCCTATTAAAGGCCTCACATAGTGGAGCCCTCGTAGATATTATTGAACTTCTATTGTTGTTTGTTTTTTGCAGGTTTAGAGATCAAGTTCATTGGAAGCTGCTGAAGCACTTGAGTGGTCTAGCCTATGGATATCTGAAGCCCATTCACCTTACTATTGATATCAAGTCGAGCGTGAAGACACCACCCTTTGTTTGTTAGATAAGGTTTTGGAGAACCTTGGCATATTGAAATTATTATAATGGATAATAAAGCATTGTAAACCTCCATTTGGGATGCACTTGGTTGTAATATCGAAGATCCAATCAGTAATAAGAATAAAAGTTTATTTCTATACAATCATTTGTGTTTATTCTGCTTTATTTGTTCATTTATTTACGTTTATTTTTTTGTGTTGTTCGATTCACATCTACACTACCATTTGCACGAAACTTGCACTTGAATACAATTATACCAGTTGAGGGTATTCATGTGTCCATGTAGTTTCAATAGAAATTTTGTAAGAGGATTTGGATGGCTTGCAACCCCTCTTATTGATCTTTAAAAAAATATCAAATTCATTAGATAGAAGCAATGGAGGTCATATTGAACTCATGAAAAAATAATTATATCCAACTCTCTTTTAACACTTGTAGATTCTTTTTTCCTCTTTCTTTGTGGTTCAATATGATCCTTCAAGTACAAGCATAAGGGCATTTCTTATGTAAAATGGAAAACCTATTCCTTTTAGAAGTAGAAAGTGGACAAGTAAAGAACTTAAGCTTGTATAATAAGGAAAATTTGGTTTAAATGCATGCAATCTACAACTACCAAGGCTACCATAAAAATATTGACAAATTGGATCTTGAAGCTTAGCATTACACATAGTTTATTTTGAATAATATATAGAATATTTTCTCTTAGATTTTTGGATGAAAATATGTTATTATTTATGAATAAAAATGATCTACTACACCTCTTACATGTACAAAAGCAATAAATAAATAACTTATATTATGTCCAAGAGTGACCAAAGGGGGTAAATGAAATTCAAAGACCACATCCGGTTAGAATATTTAAGTACTAGGGAAAAAATAACTCAAGGAGCTCAAGAAGTGACTAAGAGATAAAACAATATGAATATATTAATATATATATATGGAAAATTTTTATTTCAAGTGCAATTCTTATTTACAAATATAGGTGAATGGATAACCTGAGTCCTCCATATAATGGGTAGATGTCTAAACATCCCTACCCATCCCAACCATTAAATATGAGGTAAGAGGGTATCTTGATTGGCCAACCTCATGCTTAGGATACCTACTCATCTCACTCCTAGCTTGGCTGCCCATTATTTGTAAACAATGTCTGATTTAGGCTAGGCAATGAAGGAGCCCACAACATCCTTCATTGTGTCCATCTCATTATTCCTTCTATAAAAAATTGTTTCTTCTTTATATGTGATGTGCACATTGACTTTCCAATAACCTTCACCCAAACATTGACCATTTATAAGGTCTTCAAGGTCAATATTAATCATCGTGCCTTAGGCCACTATGTTATCATTATGGATCTGAGTCAAGTAGCATTCCCTTCTCTCAATTTGAGTGATCGATGTCATTTTTAGTCCCTACATGGAAAATCAACAACCTAGATAAATTCATTGCATAGCATACAATACAAACTAAGTCAACCATTTTATATTTGAAATAATAGTCATACCATTGATGACTCTGGCCTAGAAGGTATTGAGAAGCTACATGTGCCTTGATCACCACCCCCAATGTTGTGTCCACTTGTAGGCGTAGCATGTAGTGATGATACCTATGGAATTATATGCAAGGGATCATTACAACTTTAGAGGTGCAACATGTAAACATTTCAAATATGAAATCATAAAAAAAAAAATTAACGCACCTCTATCAGTGCAGTCCATGTCAAAATATTTTCAATGTTTTTATATTTCTCTGCAAGCTTCTCTTCCATATTTTTTCATTCTCTACAAGCTTCTCTTCCCATATTTTCTCTATCTCCATCATATGATATTTCATCTAATGCAACTTTTGTATATAATCCTTGCTAGAAAATAGAGTGATACTCTTTTACCAACACCCCGAACCTGACCTGGTATTTTAGATCCTAAATCCTTAGCAAGGGCATCATCATTAATAGATTGATTTATGAAGCTCGCAAATGATATTTCATCATCAATTTTTTTTTGGCAACATCACATGCATAGTTAACTAGTAATATGTTAAAAAAATAATCGATATAACAATGGTTTGAAGTTCAAAATATTGCTATTTCCAAGGGAATGTCACTTATGATTGTCTTTGTAACTTTTGGTGAAACAGGAGCCCCATCCTTCTTTGTATGAGCTACCATCCATACAGTTTCCCTTGGTAGTGGAGTTTTCACATTTGTTTGGTTCTTCCTCTATAAGATATATAGTTCTAGATACATGGGGATAAGTCATACGACAAAACAATATATCTATGTTTATCACATATAATGGACGAGTATGATAGAATACCATTTTATGCTCGAGTCGAGCATATCCTGTTTGACTGCATGTTTGCATGATACATTGGTGAGATCTATTTTGTTTGTTCCTTTTCCTCACCACCTACAACACAATGAAGAAACCAATATATAAATTCATTAGGGAGAGCAAGGTCAAAAAAATTTACATGAATATAACAATGATATGAACTACCATAGCAGATTGACTGGTACTTACCTTAAAGTCAGTGTTGCTCATGCCATTCACAAAGGATTCCTAATATTTTTGCGATACACAAGGTGGGAGATTAGAATTCTATCTTTGTCATTATCATACTTATCATAGTGTTTTTTCACAAGTTGATGCTTATGTTCATGCCATTGATTTTCCATATCACTAAGATCCATTTATTCAATGTATCCAAAATAATATATTTTTGTTGCATCAAACTAGTATATTATTAGATGTAATATTTATATAAGTATTCATTTATGGATACTATGAACTGCATTGGCTAGAAAGTTATCTTAATGAGTGTCCATAACTAGTTTTTAACTTCCACTAGGACTACTCTCTAGTCTATATGGGTGATAGGGACAATCTCCCTCATAATCACCCCCAAGTAAGATGTAAACTTAATAGAATTTGGACCTACGGGCTATCCATTTAGATTGAAAATGATCTCCACCTTATTTGTGTTGCTTGAATCTACTGCACATTTTTTTGGACCTCTCTTTCTATAATATTCACTATTTAAAGTGTGTGATGACCTGGCATCAACACCTATAATGTTGGCACCATCCAAACATCATTATGCCATATAGTATGACAACAACGAGTAACCCAACATCACAAGAAAATTTCTTGTGGGGTCTATATACCTTCTTCATTAGCCAAAGTATTATGAACCTCATTTCAAGTATTCTCACCATCGAATTCATTTATGTTATGGGTCACCTCCTTATATTCCTTGTTAACGAAATGGCGTAGTTGGTATCCTCCACTAGTTGCTACAATACACCATAGTCGATGACAAAACCATGATCAATTCTAATATGCCTAGGTCAACCACTATTGAAAAACACTATAAAATTTCAAGTACTTACTAGCATGTGAGGCATGTGTCATTGACTCTTGATTTATTGTGATATCCTCAGGTACTTGCGGTGTCTTTCTTGGTCTTTTTTATTTATATTGACTATGTTTGTTCTAAAACTAGTTCTTTTATTTCAACTGACTCTTCTAAGACAAAAAGTAGAAGAAGTTGCTGCAAAACAAAAGGAAGAACCCTTAGCTAAACAAAAACTAGAAGAGTCAATTGAAAGAAAAGAATTGGTTTCAGAACAAAAGAAAGAGATATGGTTAAATCTATCTCCATTAGCATTAGTTATTGTTACATCAATACAAGATATGGAGAAGATATAATAAGAACATATGTTTATCAAAAAAATATTATCACAAATTAAAGATAATCGTTAATATGATTGGGTTGCTATACTCATTCTTACTTGATTATGTTATTATGATAATCGTTAATATGGGGCGGCGATAATCATTAATAAGGAGGCCTCTGATAATAAGGTTTGTTGTAACACCACAATGATGTGGTTCATTAAATTAGAAGTGATATGTGTGTGACCCTTTTCAACCCCATATAACCAATTAAAAAATTTATGAGGAAATGGAGAGCACCAAAGCACAACATTTGCACTTTATCCTATCATTGGCAAATCTAAAATAATTTTCAATATGTAGTACATGTTTTAGCAAGAATTCAATCATATTTGAATTTTTGTGAATTAAATTCTTGTTAAATGAAAATATTATTATTTTATGAACCTATTAAGATCTGAAACTGAAACTTGCTTAGATTGATTATGAAAAAACTTAAAAAACTAAAATCTGAATTTTGGACTGAATTTTATAAAATTATAACAAAGATTTTTCTTATAGATGCTGAGCTCAAACATAGAATGGAAAAGATCTGAAAAAATTAGTTGCTATTAGAAAAACAAAGAAATATGTTCTGCTTACAATTAATAAATAGATTAGCCTGAGCTCGCAGGTGGGCCACTCCAGATTTAGGATTTCATTCTCCAATGTGAAAAATAGATATTTGCAGTACTTACAGACTATTGTATGAAACCTTGAATAAAAAAATCAACACAATCAATGCTTGCCTATCTATCATAAGTCCATATTTTCTACCTCTTCCTTGTTTTGGTTGTCCTGTCTATCCTTCTTTATGTTTGGCCCTCTATCTCAGGGCTAAGTTACAAGAAAAAGTAATCTTGATCCCACATTACCATTTTATGTCAGAAACACATTCCCATTTGGACAACTCATTTCTTGCACCTTTGTTGCATTTATTGCTTGTTAAACATGTTTTTACAAAATAGTCTAAATGATTGTATTTTAATCTACTTTAATACTTATTCTATAATTATTATCCTAACAAAAAAATCATAAATATTAATTTATGTCTAATAAAAAAATTACATATATCAAGATACATGCGAATTTTTCACTTTTAATTAAGCTTATACAATGCAAAACATCAAAACATATATAAACAAAGTTCATATACTAATAATTATAAAAATATATCACTAATAAGAGGTGCAAACTACAAACTATTTTAAAATAAAATATTATAATAAAATGAAATTTTATATAAAATATGTTATTAATATGTATGCCTTAAATAACATATTTTAAAAAATAACTTAATAATTAATCTCAACCACTACAATTAAAATAATTTATAATTTATATTATTTTAAAAATTTTAAAAACTAAAATCACTTGATTTTCTTTTTTAATCAATTACTAAACTACTAGAAAACAATAATTACCAAAATGTCAAATAGCAACAAACATGCTTGTCATTAAACCCTAACACATGTTTGACAAGTTTAAAAAGTTAAGATGGGCTTTTATTTAAAAATAACTACCTCAATGCCCTACAAGTATCATTGGAAACTTAACATGGACTTTTATTTAAAAATAACTGTTGATTGCCATGCAAGTATGCTTTTCATTCCAATCCCTCACTATTTGCTAAGCATGGAGCACACTGTACTTTATAATTTTTAAATATAATAAATAAAATTATTATAACTAATATATTTTTAATGTATTAAAAAAATTATTATATATATGATTTAATTTATTTATAAACTGAAACTATCTTAACATAGTTTGAAACATTAACGCCATCTAATTTTCTCACTGTGTGGTTGCCTTAATAAATCTAAGAAGCCACTTTGCATATAGTTTATACATGTTTCAATTTGATGTTAATAAGATTTACATTTCAGATTTAGAATTTTTTAATATAAAAATATGAATATGAAAAACCCTAAGAAGAAGAAATCCTCAAACCTAAACCAGTGAATGATTTCTTTTAAAACAGAATGTTGAGGGGACATATTCAAAACCCTAAACTTGTACATACCAGGATAAAGTTGAAAAGGGTTTCCTCATCGATGCAAATGAACTGCTTATTTGATGTTAATAAGATTTACATTTCAGATTTAGAATTTTTTTTAATATAAAAATATGAATATGAAAAACCCTAAGAAGAAGAAATCCTCAAACCTAAACCAATGAATGATTTCTTTTAAAATAGAATGTTGAGGGGACATATTCAAAACCCTAAACTCGTACATACCAGGATAAAGTTGAAAAGGGTTTCCTCATCGATGCAAATGAACTACTTATCCCACAACCATTTTAGGAAGAAGTAGAATAAAGGAAAGCAATAAAAATTTATTTGAAAGGGAAGGGAAAAAAAGCTTTGGAGCTTGAGCTTGTACCTTGTTGCCTAATAATTTCTCTTTATTGTTGTCTAACACGGCCGGTTATGTGACCTTGCATGTAGCTTTAAAATGAGTCAATATTACAATCCTGGAGTGTAAAGCATGTGTGCCTCATCATAAATGATACATAGATTGAATGTGTATGAAGTTGTGAGGAAATGGAGAGCACCAAAGCACAAAAAATAGGCATGTTCATAATTTTCAGTAGATAGACATAGTAAAACTCATAACCATATTCATTCAAGGTGCCAAATACATAGTAATTCTCCTTTTCAATAATAACAGGAAACAAGAAGCCACTATGGGTTTTAATATAAAAATATGAATATGAAAAACCCTAAGAAGAAGAAATCCTCAAACCTAACAATCAACTTTCTAAAGGTTATATTCATTGGCAAATATGAACGACCCATAATTATCCATCTTTAGATCTATGGCCCACCTTCAATTTCATGCTGCTAGATCTATGGCCCACCTTCAATTTCATGTCACTAGTTAACCCCAATCGTTGATCGAGTAGGGGGATGGTGCACCATTGATCCTATGAGGTAGATCAAGAATATTATCATGGTAGAGCACAATGGTGAAGAGCGACCATATATCACATAGCAGTGATCATCGGTGGGACCACAAGAAGTAGTTGGGTGAAGGTGTCTAAGCCATTGATTTAAATAAGCATACCCGAGCCATTGATCTAAAATATCTAAATAGAGCAAATGTGAGTTGTTAGATTTATGTGAAGTGATGCAAGCTAAAAAACTCATGTTCAACAAGCCAAGGGTTCGAACCTAGGGTTAGAGAAATCTCACACAGATCTATCACATGATGAAAACCTTGATAGAACCCTAATCCACACCTCCCATGTAGTGGTAGAGATGATGTTATTAGATTGAATGGAAGTTTAGAAGATTGTCTTCGTAAATTGAGGTAGCACGATTCGAACCCATCACCTCTTGGTTGCCAAAGTCCATCAAGAACCAAGCATGGTCAAATGGTTTTGCTGACCATGGAGGTATGGATTCTGTGGAGATTGTATAGGTTTCTGCTCACCTTCGTAGGAGGATCAAAGGCATCAAGGGAGGTCGGGCCTAGCACGGTTGATCACAACATTGGGACCATAGTTTGGGTGAGAAGAAATGGGTCATAGAAGAGGGAAAAATATGCTCGATGTGAAGATGCAATTCTTCATGCTCTTGAGCTTGAGAAATAGTAGTTTGAACAAAGAAAATAATTGTCATGACTTGAAGCAATCCATTCTGATGAAAATAAATATAACAATTTGGTTAAGCAATCACAAAATTGTGTAGTTGATTGTCATAATGATGAGAGTCAATATACTCCCAATGATGGCAATTACAATAAATTTTTGGATTCAAAATTGCATATGGATGCTTGAAAGGTAGGTGTAATAGGTAAGCACATGTCTACAGAGTTCAACACAACACAACTTCCATTCAGAAAGTAAGAGAGGGAAATGACATGAATTAGAAATATGATATCTTGAAGGCACACCTAGGATGAGGGGATTGCAGGACTTTGGGTTGAAAATTGCATAGAAAAATAAAAATCCCAGTATTGCTATAATATTTGAAAGTATTGAGAAAGGGGCCCCTACTGATAATTGTGCTTGTAGTGCTTCATGTTTTGTTGGCGCCATTGAAAATGGAAATCCTATAAATAACAACAAAGGCCCTTATTTAAACCTTAAAAGGAAAATATCATATGTGGGGCATAGGGAGGAGTTGTTTGTCAAGAGATGTGATCAACGTCGGCCTCTCACACAGATTCTACAAAGTAGTCCAAAATTACTAGTGCCTTCCTTGTCTGATTTTGGTTGCAATGGAGGTGACTCAATTCAGCATGAGGTGAAGCCAAGAGGTGTGAGTGTTTTGCAACCAAAACAAGTAAAGCATCTGAGTTTTCTATGTTGCTAGACAATAATTCAAACTACATGGGAACTTCCTCTAAAAGGCAGATCTCATTATAGGCTTTTCAACATGTATTTGAAAGCATGGAGAAACCTTTTTCAACCTTTTTGATAACACATGTTCAAGTTTTCTAGAGCAACCAAGTTTCAACTCTAGTGAAAAGAGTGGTCCATGTTTTATCAATCAAGTGGATGAAACTACATTTACAGATTTCTTTCAGGTCCTACTAGTTCTACTAATAAATAATTTTCCAAATGAGCTAGATGGTAAGCATCCTGAACATCCTATTCAGGGCCATATGAGTTTGGTTAACAAGAATGGAGTTGAAGAGGCTGATGTTTCTAGTTATTTATCTAGGCCTGAGTCTATTGAGTAGAAAATAGTTGTTGTTGCAAATGCAGGTGTCTCTAAATGGTAGTTGAAAGGTAAGAAAAATGTGAAACATGTGAGCAAGAAGAACTTTGACAGTACTAATGAAAGGAGTTTGGTTGAGGCAGATAATATAACAATGTATGTAAAATCACTAAACAAGCCACCCATAAGCACTTTAGCATAATACAATTGAACTGCTTTCAAACATCAGTCACCCTCAAGTATAGAGATGAATCTGAGAGCACAAGCAAGAGTCCACATGATGGAGCGTGACCCACAAAAAAGTTTTATGTAAAAAAAACTGAGAACAGAAAAGCAACAATTACAAGTAAAAATAAGATAGCTCGAGGAGAAACTATCAGCCCTTCCAAAAGTGGTTCCCAAGGTCGAAAAAGTAGTTGTTTTTTAAATAGTTGGTTTTTTCGCTTTTTTGACAAGAACAGAAAGAACAAGTGTATGATAAACTATAGAGTGAGCTAAAAAGCCTTGGCCAAACCTTCAAGAGCATTAACTCTATCATAGTTTAGTAGAAAGTATGAAGAGATTGATAGAGCAAACAAATGATAGATTGGCCAAAATATATCCCATTCTCCAGTAGTTCAAAGAATAATATGAAGAGGTGCATGAGCAAAAGGTTAAGGCCCAAGATGGTACAGTCTTTGAATGCCACCATGAATTCATGAAGGTCTCGATGTTTTTAAGGGATAGGCCAAAATGGGACATATTTATTTAAAAAATAGAGGCTTAGAAAGAGGAACTAAACCAAGAATTAGGCCAAGTAGGAAGAGTTTATAGGGGTGGCCAATTTTGATGATCTCATTTTTTCACAAAATTCAAAATTTTAATTGTCTAGAAGATGACACACAAGAATTGGCTAAATAGATGAACAACCTCACATTGATGGCAATTTTTTATATAAAAATATAAATATGAAAAACCCTAAGAAGAAGAAATCCTCAAACCTAAACCAGTGAATGATTTCTTTTAAAAAACACTGTGGGTTTTAATATAAAAATATGAATATGAAAAACCCTAAGAAGAAGAAATCACTCTAAACAAACCCAGTGAAGTCTTTTAAAATAGAACATTGAGGGGACATATTCAAAACCCTAAACTCGTACATACTAGGATAAAGTTGAAAAGGGTTTCCTCATCGATGCAAATGAACTGCTTATCCCACAACCATTTTAGGAAGAAGTAGAATAAAGGAAAGCAATAAAACTTTATTTGAAAGGGAAGGGAAAAAAAAGCTTTGGAGCTTGAGCTTGTACCCTGTTGCCTAATAATTTCTCTTTATTGTTGTCTAACATGGTCGGTTATGCGACCTTGCATGTAGCTTTAAAATGAGTCAATATTACAATCCTGGAGTGTAAAGCATGTGTGCCTCATCATAAACGATACACAGATTGAACGTGTATGAAGTTGTGAGGAAATGGAGAGCACCAAAGCACAAAAAAATAGGTATGTTCATAATTTTTAGTAGACAAACACAAAAAACTCATAACCATATTCATTCAAGGTGCCAAATACATAGTAATTCTCCTTTTCAATAATAACAAGAAACATGAAGCCACTATGGGTTTTAATATAAAAATATGAATATGAAAAACCCTAAGAAGAAGAAATCCTCAAACCTAAACCAGTGAATGATTTCTTTTAAAATAGAATGTTGTGGGTTTTAATATAAAAATATGAATATGAAAAACCCTAAGAAGAAGAAATCCTCAAACCTAAACCAGTGAATGATTTCTTTTAAAACAAGATAGGAAACAACGCTCTAAAAATACTATTGAAGCCCTAGCTCTGCCTTTGTTGTGTACTATGCAATATTGTTCAAATCCCTAGCTCTACCTCCATCATTCACTATGAAATGATCAACCAAAATACTAATCAAAGCCCTAGCTCTACCTTCATCATATGTTATGAAATACTCAATGAAAATGTTGCTCAAAGCCCTAGCTCTACCTTTGTTATGTGCTACAAAATGCTCAATCGAAATGCTGCTCAAAGCCCTAGCTAGCTCTACCTCTATCGCGCACTATGAAATGCTCAACCGAAATGCTGCTCAAAGCCCTAGCTAGCTCTACCTCCATCGATGCATGCTACGAAATGCTCAACCAAAATGCGACCTGGGCTTTTCCCATGGTCTTTATAATTTTTTTTCATTGAGACCCTAAGAGGGTGGTTTTAAACCGCCCTCTTAGGGTTGCCTAAGCCACCCTCTTAGACCTAAGAGGGCGGTTATCCTAAGAGGGTGGTTTTTAACCACCCTCTTAGGATCTATTAAGGTAGTTTTTTATCGCCATAAAAAAACAATGCCTTACTTTAGCCGTCATTAAAGCCCTTTTTTGGTGTAGTGAAAGATGATGAATATTTGGTCAATTTGGGATATAAGGATTTAGAATAATCAAACTTTCCTACTCCTAATGATTTTCCTTGAAAGAATGTTTGGTGACAATATTTCCTTCCTTAAGCCTCAATATTCCTTTGGGTACCAATCTAAAGCAATATTCTTATAGGAAAGAGTGTGTAAAGAAGATGATACCATGGAGCTTTTAGGTGTGCCTTGTGTCAGAGGTATGTAGAAATACTAGACCATTTATTTTTTCATTGTCTCTTTTATTACACCATTTAAGGCTAGTTTTTAAAAATATTAGAATATATTGGGTAGCTTTATCAACATTGAAATAATTGATAAAATATTGCATTAATTATGCTAAAGCATTATATATTCTATGAAGGATCAATATTGACATTATTTATTTGAATATATGGCTTGAAAGGAGTAATAGAATTATTAAAATTAAATTTAAAAATTTTGCCTAAGTTTAGAATCATATTATTCCCTTTCTCGTAGAATATTTATAGATATGTTGCTAGCCTCTTGGTCATATGATTTGAATATGCATGGAAAGGTCATCCATGAAAATGGAGTTAAAACAAGATTTTCTTTGATCCATGGTAAAATAGAAATATATAAAAATTGGGATTATCAAAATTAATTTTGATGGTTCTTTCAAAAGAAACCTAGAAAAAACTGGTGGAGGTAGAGTTTTTTAAGATAATGAAGGAAAAAATACTCCTCACTTAAAATCAAAATTTCAGCTAACAACTATGCAAATGCTAGGGAATTTATTATGGGATAAAAATTGCAATTAAAAATATGGAAATATATATTAATAGATGTGGATTCACAAATTATCATTAATGATATCAATAAAAATGGATGTGGGTATTGCATAAAATATAATATTATTGTTGATATTCTTAAAATATTGTTGGAGGTAATCTTTTGGAAATGTGAGCATATCTATAGAAAATAAAACTAGGTAACAAATAATTTAGACAATCATGATGTTGGTCTTTGTCTTGGTGAAATTCAAATTTAGGAGGCAACTAGTTGTGTGAGATTTTATCTCTTAATAAATATTATTGCATGAGTTTTATTGTGAAAACATAACATTTGATAGAAAATGAAATGAATAATATCTTTTCTAAAAGGTCAAGATGAATATATTTTAATTGACCTGACAACAAATGTAATATTTTGGTAGTTTGATAGGAATGACCCCTAATCTAAGCCACCTATAGCTTTCTAAAATATATATTTTACTATTTATATAGATCATATTAGGTTAGTATTTAATATTTTTATGTTTATAAATCTCAAGAAATTATATGATTATATTAATGAGTTTTTAAAACTATATTTTATATTCCTTTCTAGAAATGAAATGAAGCATAACATTTACCACAAGTCATATGTAAGATAGTAGAGAAGAGAAATAGAAAGAACAAGTAGAAACAATAATAGGGATGGGTTCCCAAGGAGACATCCCCAATAATAGAATACATGTCCTAATAATAGAATACATAAAGATACCATGATACACACTAATATAATGGATCAATGGTTAAGGTATTTATAATAAATACCTATACCCAAGATTAATAATTACAAATCACATTAACCTAGGCAGACATAAGGATCAAGGTTAAAACAATTTCAACCATAATTTATTAAACCCTTAATGAAATTTTAGTTAAGGTTAAGATTACAAGTGGTTTAAAAAATCTTGTTAAAACAATGTATAATGAAATTTATTGTGTATACTTTGTGAAATTGATGTGCAATGAATTTTATGAAGGTTGATGAAAAATAAATTTATTGAAAATTTTTTAGAGGTTGTATATTTCTAATTACCATTCTATGAAAGAATTCAAAACAATATTTAAGTTTAAATCTCTTCTATTACTATTATTTATTCAACAAAACTATCCATTTTTAGTTTTATGAGAATTATATTTGGATTAAAAAAAATGTGAAAATATGTGTGAGATGAAATAAAAAAGAAATAAACCTATTTATAGGATAAGTTTCACATTGGTTATAATAAGTCTTAAAAAGTATTTTTAAAATAAATTTAATTATGATTGTTTATTCATTGTGGAAATAGGTAAGGAAAAAGGATTCATTTTGTATGTGCTCTTGAATAGAAGGATATGTTATCTTTTTTTATTTATGATAAGAAATTATTAAATTTATTTGGAGAAATTTTAAGTATTATAGATCACATAGATGAACATATGTAAAAATTGGAAAATGTTCTATAATTTATTTTATTTATAACAAGTTTTATATTTTACTAAAAGAGCCCTTATTTTTTAAAATGTAGGTTTCCAAACTTTTATGTTTTAAAATATTATTTATGCCATATTGGAACCATATCTCTTATAGACTATACAAACTATGCATAATGTCAATTAGAACACAAGAGTTTGAAATGTGCTAGATAGGTAGTCGAGTCTAATGTTAAAAGAGGTAACTTACTCTAGTCAAAAGGAAATGGATCAAGTCAATTTCAATACATTAATGTGTTATGCCTAGATGAGAGTCTTGGAGATTTTTTGCCAAAGGTTATGATAGATTTTTAATGGGATCATAAAAGTCATTTTCAATTTTCAATTTTCCTTATATATAGATATTTATGCAAAATAGAACTTTGGTCTATTGTAGTTGAATGCTAAACAACATGATATTCTCTTATATAAGATATATTTAGCTTGGAATGAATTGAATGAAGGGAAGATTTTCCCTTTTTAGGAGAAATGCTAATTTAATAGGATTATTTGTTTCATGCCCTAATGGAAGACCCCTTAGATAAAATGTTAAGTGCTAGTTGTAGGTTTTATTTATATTAATCATGTTAGCTTTTGAAGCTAAATATTAAAGATAAAATAACCACAAGATCTAAAATAAAGTTGCAATATGAAATATAAGATAATGACAATATTCTAAATGTATAAAAATCATAAATAACTTCAACAATAACTCATAGAATTGCCATTAACAAATGCTCACAAAAATTGTATCTCCATTGAATCAAGATCTCAAGTACCCATACTTACATACACTCTCATACTACAATATGTATCACACACACTCTCACACATAGATACATATATAATGGAATGTGACTCTTCATATGGAGCACCCTTGGCCTTCACTCTTCTAGAGACTCTTCATCTTCCTATTCTATGGACTCATGTGCACATGGACTATTATGCACATTTACATTACCAAAATATTTTGCACACTTGTGCATTTATTACATTGCATAAATGAAATACTCACACTCTAATCTAGGAGACTCTCCTAATCTAAATATGCGCCCAAGGTGGTACATTAGCATGTACCAAATAATATAATACATTCAAACACCCCTCTGTATTACATTATTTGGTTATTAAATACTTTGGTCTTCAATATGGTTCTTTGTCTCTTATCTGGAAATTGTGCTCTTCTTCTTTGCTTTCTTCATTTTATTATTTATTTGTATCTTGGTCAAGTAAATGATTAGTATCTTCATAAAATACTATATTTGTTGAAAGTGCTTTAACTTCATGTTCTTCTGTAGATTCTTCTAGTTCTTGAATTTCTTGAATCTCTTGAGCTAAGTGTCCCTTTTATTTCCCTTCTCTATATTGTAATTGAGGTTGACTACATTGGTTTTGATGCTAAAATAGATTTTGATGTGGACTATATTGATTTTGATATTATCTTGGTTGAAATGGCCTATTTGTTTGACCCCCAAAATTTGTTTGATTCCTTTGATATTGATTATTTGGATTGAATCTACAATAATTTGTACTATGTCCTCTCTTTTTGCATACTTGACAATATCTATTATTCTATTTTTATCTACCTCTTGAGAATGAAGCAATATTTCCTTGTGGATTATCTTTTAAGACTAAGGTATGGTTAGTCACTTCATATTTAACTAAATTTTCTACTTCATATTCTTGTAGTATATTGACTAACTCATAAAACGATGTATCTTTACTTAGAATTTGTAAAAATGTAACTAGATGCTTGTATATTTCAGTAAGTGCTCTTAGAATTACTTGAACAAGAAACTTGTCTTCTATCTTCTCTCCTAAGGTTAGTAAGTTTCCTTTTATATCTATCATTTTACTTAGAAATAATTATATACTTCCACCACTATTAACTTATAGAGAATGCAATTGAGTCTGAAGATTCAATATAAGGGCTTTATTATTTCCTTAAAATATCTTCGATAAATTATTTCAAGCTTCTATAGAAATTAATGTTGAACTAATATATGGTTGTATATCATCTGTAATTGCAAATATTATTATCATGAGTGCTTTTGCTTCATCTTCTTCATACTTTTGAATTTCCCTAGCATCTTTAGTAGGTTTAGTTTTTTCTCCTTTAACTATATTCCAAATATTTTCTACTATCAATATTGATCTCACTTTGTTTTTCAACGAAGTGTAATTAGGACCTTTAAGTAGTTGAGGTTATGAAAGAAATAATTTATGTGTTGTCATGATTAACACTTGTAGACTACCTTATATCTCCCTAATGTTTAGGTGATATACTAAAAATAATTTTTAACTATTAATCTTAAAATTGGTAGCCTTTTATATCCCTAAATAGACTTCTCAAATAATACCTTTTGAAGTAATTTTAGTTTTTCAAAAACTTATGTTGAATTCCTTTTATCTCCCAAATCTCAAAAAATATAATTTCTTTAATTCTAAATTTCTCAATCTTATGTTGGTATTGAATTCCTTATAAATCCAAATTTAGAAATTTAAAAGTTCTATAAAAAGATATTTGCAAGTTTTCTATTCCTAATTTGATGTAAAAAACCTTATTTCTCCAAACTTGTCAAATTGAAAATATTTCAAAGTGTTTTGTAAACTTAAATAATCAAATTACAAAACTTCAAGTTAATTCCTTCAATTCTTCAAACCAATTTTCAAATATTCATAAAAATTTCAAATAACAATAATCAAGTTTTTAAGGTTTCAAATATTATCTACATGATTTGGTCTACCGGAAAGGACACCACTTGCATTATCGGTGATGTGACCCGGGTTAAATCCCCATGGCGAATGCATATAAGAAGATTCCTCAAAAAAAAAAGTTTCAAATATTAATTCAATATCTTATCTCTCCAAAAATAAAATAGTTTCACTCTAACCTTAGAAAATAATAATTTCATGCAACCTTATTACTCCTATCCTGAGCATATAACAAATAAAATAAATTACCTCCAATATTGAGGTGCAAATTATCTTGGTTAAAAGTATTTGACCTTCTCTTAATTGGTGTGCCTTCTTCTGCTGTATGTATGGAGCTCTTGTTATACTTTGGCGTGCTTTGGAAAGACTACTCTCTCCTCTTTGACTGGTCAACTAACTTCTAACCTTTTCAAAGAACTCTAATTAAAGACTTAAATATTTTAGCTTTTCTATTGTAATAGAAATGGAAGTAATGCAAACTTATTTTTGGTCTTGGGTTTTATCCTTCAAATCCATTCATTGGTACCTCTTGGATGGTTCTCTTGCATGAGCCGAATAAAATATCTCTTGCTTTCTTGAACTTCAAACTTCAGTCAATGTGCTTACTTGCTTTTGTTTCTATTTCAAATGTTCTTTGAAATCAAACTTAAATTTCACTATATTTGGTACCTCAAATCATGCACCAATGTATTTTCTGTGTGAACGTATGAATTACTCCAAGCCTGTTGATGTTTCACTTCTCATGTGCCACATGGAACTCAATCTCTTCTACTTCTCCAATTTCGCTCACCTTCTTCTCCTCAAGCGTTTCTAATGAAAATATCCAAAAGTTGGGCTTATCAAAATTAATTCTAATGTGCTGGGAAATATAGAAAAAACTAGTGGAGGTGACAATTTCGAAAATAATGAAGGCTAAATTCTTTTTATTTAGATAAAATGAAGCTTCAAGTAACAATTATGAAGAGGATAAGGCACTTATTATAGGGATCAAATTTCTACTAAACAAGAATGAAAATATATTTTAACTAATTCACATTAATCCTATCAACAAATATGGATATAAGAAAATTGAGTAACATATAATTTAACCAATTGCAATGTTAATCTTTATTTTGTAGAAATTCAAATTTTAGGAGAGTGAGATTTTATTTTTTAATAAAAAGATGTTAAAGAGGTAACTGTGGAAATATAATACTTTAAAGAAGATAAAAAATTTCTTTGATAAAGGAGAAGAAAAATGTATTTAATAAACTCATAAGATAAATATGATTTAATTAATCTAAAAAACATAATATTTTATTTTGATGAAAGAATAAAATACACATTCAGAATCATTTTTTATAAAAATAATAAAGTAGCAAACTTTACATGCCAAATTATACTATAGTAAAAGTACTTTAAGAAATTTAATAACAAACTTCACATGCCACGGTATTCTTTTATGCTCTACACTGCTGCATTTATTCATCCAAACTTCGAAATTTGTAAGGTATGGAAAATTCGAGAAAAGTTTACAGCCAACAAATTTGGCTTCAACAATGCTAATATTATAAAAAAAAAACTGCAGTCCACAAAATTGTGTTCAACGGATCAATTAAATGAGGAGGTAATTAATGCTGTTGGAGTTAGCATCTCTTTTTGGCTGGGAGGTTAGAATTGTTGCATGTTTTATCCAGGTCCGTGGGTTAAGATTCTGAGCAGTGCGAAGCAAGCCATTATAAATGATGTTGATAATTGTCTAAAGGGTCATTCACACTCATCATTTAGTTTAAACTTAAGTTTTTCCTAGTATTTAAATACATATTAATTTGATATCTCAACGTTGAATTTATTCTAATGGTTCCAAATTTGCCGTTTGATCCATGTTCATATTTCACAAATAAAATACTGACATGAAGGAAAATCTCTTGCCTACAATTCTTCTTTCATAAGATTGCCAATGTTCCTTTTGATTGGAGGCTCCGCTAGATGCCGCTACCAAGATGCATATCCCTCATCTTTAAAAGATAATCATGATAGGAAGAGATTCCCTTAGTCTGCCTACAAATGGTATAGTTATCTTAACGAATAAAAGTAGTTTCATATAAATATACAAATCTATGTGATCAGTGCACGGTGACTTTGTTTTTTTTCCTCCTGTGTCTTCCCTCTACTCATTGTTCTTCTGATTGTCTGTTTGGATTGCAGTCCAATTCACTGGCCGGCCTGCTGTAAATATTTTTGAAAGTACAATAAAATGGCAAGGTTCCAAAAAACCAAAAGCACTTTATTCCTTCAATATATTATGCTGGTCTTTTTCAACTATCACAGAACACATTTTTTCCATTATGACGGTTTAAGAGATGAAATGTTCCACATTATAACATGGACGGAGCAAAAGAATATTGTTACGAATTAAAGGGACACCAGGAATAATAGTGATGTAGATTTTTTCTTTCCTTATAATACAAAACTTTAACAAGTTTTATTTCCTTTTAATACAAAACTTTAACAAGTTTTGGAATGTGATAAATATGCTACTTTGGAACGAACTTTCAACAAACCACCTTTTTTCAGCGGATAATTAATACAATGTGGATAATTAGCGGATGATCAACACAAATAAGGCATGCGAATAATTAGAACAATGTGGATAGTTATTGGAGTTAAACAAATGGAAACTTTCTATAATAACGTATTTAAATTATAATTTGTTAATTTTTAAAATCTAAATAATCATAATTAAAGCCAATATTCCAGGCTGAGAATTGCCGGACTTCACTGGGTGTTATAACCTTTAAGACCATCAACGGGATTGGTCATGGATGTGCACAATCTGGAAAAGAAGAGAAGGAAATAATGGATTGTGAAAAGGGGTTGAGTAAGAAAGTAGAGTTCGTGCTGGTGCACGGAGCAATGCATGGAGCATGGTGCTGGTATAAGATTGTCGACCTTCTCCAGAGGGATGGTCATATGGTCACCGCCATTGATCTCACCAGCGCTGGAACAAATCCTACTTCTGCCGATTCAGTCAAATCCTTCGAGCAATACAATCAGCCCCTCATGGACTTCCTCGCTAAGCAACAAGAGGTATCACAATTTTTCTTGCAAATCTTTTTTTTAACCTTGTCAATGGAGCCAGTAAAGAACAATGGATTAATTGGGTCTACTAGAAGTACTACATCCATCTCTGATTTTTTTTTTTGGGGGGGTTTTAAACAGGGTGTTCGGATTGTGTTGGTGGGGCACAGCATGGGAGGGGTTAGCGTGGCGTACGCATCGGAAGCCTTTCCACATCTGATTGCAGTTGCAGTGTACGTGAGCGCCGTCATGGCGCGCGGCGGAAATTCCCTGCAGCGAGAAAAAGAAATTGTAAGACAATTTCTTAGAGAACAGGCTTCTCCGTTATAAATTACTGTAGCCCAACAGAAATTTTTACAAGGATAACTTGTTGCAGATGCAGCCCGACGAAGATATCGTTGAACAGATGGAGTTTAACTTCGCGGATACAGCTGCGGATATCCCCACGTCTTTTAAAATACCGAAGAAGAAGCTCAAGGACTTCTTTTATAACAAATCCTCCTCCTTGGTAAGAATTGTAATTCTATAACCTTATCTTTTTGAAAATTTTAATTGTTAAACTTACTTAAATCGACCATTTCAAAATTCTTGAACTGTTAGAATTGCTTGAGTTGTATGGTTTGTATAGGATGCGACTTTGGGGTCTTTGCTAGCCCGTCCGTTTCCGGCTATGGCGATGAGCAATATGAATTTGGAGACGACAGAGGAGCGATATGGAGTGGTGCCGAGAGTTTATGTTAAGACGGGCCAAGATAAAGTGTTCCCTCTTTCGCAACAGGAAGAGCTGATCCAGAGGTCGCCGCCGAGAGAGACATACTTTATGGAGGAATCTGATCACAGTCCCTTCTTCTGTGCCACGGAGAAGCTGCATAAGCTGTTGCTCGATGCCGCCTTGACTTACTGTTTGTAGAGTAAAAGAATTTGGGTAAGTAAACTTTTTAGAAAGTATGGCCAAATAACGAGGAAAAGGTGGAGATGATGTGGACAAGTTTGGCTGTAGTAGGGGTCTCTTTATCTTTAAAGCTTGGATGTTCTTTGTTTGTCGGATGTTGGAGATGCATATGTATTGTAATAAATATTGTTAGCTGCAATGCAATTTTCATTGAATGTGAGGTTTATCGTGAGAAGTGTCAGGATGTATAACAAATCGTATGGGATTTTTTTTTTTTTTTTTAATATTTAAGGTTTATATAGGATTAAAATCAATGTTATATTAATTACATAATGGTATTATAATTTGGTAACTATCATGTAAAATGATTTTATAAAACTTTTGAAAATTATGTATGTATCTTTTGGTAAAATTCAAATCTTGGTTTTCCTTTGAAAGTTAAAAAATTTAAAGTTGGGGACTAATATTATAGACAGATTGGGCCTCTCCTCCTGCTCCTTTTGGGATTCTTCCTCTGAGTAAAAGTTTGGGATTCTTCCTCTGAGTAAAAGGCCCTTGTACTTCATCTGGTTGCTCCTCTTGGTTATTTTGCTCTACTCGGTGGTGGTTGGTTGTGTCTTTTGCTGGCCAGTCAGTCTTGTGGGTGTGATAAGACATTAAAAATTTAGCTCCATAGTGGCCACCAAGTGAAAATAGCTACATGCCAGTCCAACCTATGGGGGTGATTTAGGGCTCTGGTTGGTGTGAAGATAGTTCTTGTTGGTGGTCCCCTATTTGGTTCTTGACTTGCCTGGCTTGGTGTGTCAGTTTCCTTTGGGTTGGTTGCTTGTCGAGGATTTTGGTCATTCGGATCTGCTTTTCTTCTTGGTCTCGGTATACCACTGAATATCCGGTCGGGGTCCCTGTGGAAGGGGATTGGACCAAAGGCCGAACCAAACCTGCTAGGGTGAATATGGAGTGTTGTTGTTGCAGTTGCTTTTGGCTATTTTCCCTGGTTGGTGCCAAGTCAGGGTTCTGACACTCAGGTGGTTGGTTGGTGGTTGTGGCAGTAGAAGTCTTTTCTCCAGAATTTGTGGAAGTATTGCCCTCGTGGTCCCCAGATAGTTTGGGAGGTGTTGCTTTCCTATAGGGGTCCCAGTAATTAGGGTTCTTCTTCACCTTAGGCTTTGTTTTTATGGTGGATCCTATTTTTGCTGGGCTCTTATGCTTTGGGGTTCACCTATTTTCTACTTTGGTGATTTTTTTGTTCTTACGTTTAATGTTGTGAGCATTTGGTGTCTGAAGAAGTGGTGTAGGGGACATTTTTTCTTTGGTCTGCATCAGCTTTGATTCTTTTTTTCCACTTGGGTGGTCTGTTTGGCTTTGTGGGGTTCCCAGTCTTCCTTTGGCAGTGGAGCTTGCTTCTATTGGGGCGGGCTTGTTTTGTTGGGTCACTCTACGGGTTGTATGAGATCATTGCATCGTTGGTGGTTTCCTGTATAAGAGGCAGTGGTTTCCTACTTGTGCGGGAATAGTTTTTAATTTCAAATTTTGATTTTCTTACCGCCTTTTGTCCCTATTTTTTGACTCCTCCAAAGGGTGGTTTCTTTTTCTGTCAGTTTCCTCTTGTGGTAGCATCTCTTGACGTTGACCTGACTCCGGTTGGAGTTTTGGTTGAGGTTTTTGCTCGTCGTCCTGTGCGTGGTTTTTTCTATTTATATTTGGTGGTAGTGGTTTGTTCTCCATATAGATCTATGGTTTATTGTTCTTGTATTATGCTCCATTGGTGTTGTTCAAGGTTGCAGGATACCTTTCAAAATCCTCCTTGGTTTATTGTGTGTTGTTCTCCTCGAAGAAGTTGTAAAGGTTGTGGGAGCCTTTTAAAACCCTTTTTTTCTCTTAATATTACCAAAAAAAAAATTAAAGTTGAATTGGTTTATAAATAGGAAGAGTTATGTTGTAGTTGGAATCATATTTCAGATTTGAATCTTAGTTGTTTTTGTTGTGCATGTGGTACTTTGCCCTTACTACCTGGCTAGGATTTGTATTGATTTGGAACATGGAAACTATTACTTGCATAATTGAATTTTTATATTGAATGTGATTTACATTTCAAGTGGATGTTTACCTTTTTACTTTATTTTTGGAAGTTGTTCCATTACAAGATATGGCTAAAGGAAGAAGATAGAAATACAATTTTTCCATGCTACAATCAAAATAAATATATTATTGTTTTTTGCATGAAAATATCATAACTCTATATGGAAGAAATATTATGAAAGAAGAAGAAGATATCAGAAAGGAGATAATTATTTATTGCAAAGATATTTTTTTAGATGTTGGACAAGACAAGAATTCTCAAGATAATATTTTGTAAAATATTCTATTATCGGTGATGTGACCCGGATTCAACCCCCATGACGAATATATATATGTATACGAAGTATTACTCAATAAAAAAAAATCCATTAATTACCATACAAGGAAAAATTGAAAGCTTGATGAAAAGATATTCATAGAGGAGATGAATGATGTATTTTCTCTTTCCATCCTAATAAGGTATTTGTCCTTGATGGATTTCTTACAAATTTATAAAAAATAGGATTAATTGAAGAGTGATATGTTAATTGTGGTTGAAGAGGCCAAAAAAAAAGAAGGTTGCATTCAGTAAAATCAATGCCATATTTATTATATTTCTTCCCAACAAAAGCAAGATAAAATATTTTGATAATTTTCATCCAATAAACCTTTGTAATCTTATTGATAAAATCATTTCAAAATTTAGAAAAATATTCTATTTATATTATAAGATAGTCAAAGAATATTATAGGGTTTGCCAAAGTTTTCTACATGATATTTTCAAAACGTTTAGTTTTGATCAAAGTTGATACAAATGGATTAGATGTTGTAACACTCCAAGATATTCTATTTTAAACAATGGATCCCTCATTGAATATTTTAAGTCATCTAGTGGAATCCACTAGGGTGATCCACTATCTCCTTATCTATTTATTATTCTTCTCGAGGTAAGAAGAGCTTTCTTAAAGGTAAAAATGAAAAGAAAATTAAAAGTGTCTAGGTTATTAAAAATGGTCCCTTCAAATATCATATTCAATTTTTTGATGATACCTTAGTTTGGATCATCCTTTAGTCAGTGAGGCAATGGAGTTTAATTCATTATTATCATTTTATGAGAAGGCTATTGAACTTTTGTTAATACTACAAAATCCAAGATCTTTTTCATTAACATTTCCCTAGATTTGGAGTAGATTATTGTGGATATTTTAAAGTTTAAAATAAGAAATTTTTCATTAACATATTTGAGTATTCTTTTTTCTCATAAAGGAAAGAAGAAGGATCATTGAGACTCTATTTTGGATAGAGTGAAAACTTGTTTAGCAAGTTGGAAAGATAAGTTAACCGTGGCTAGAAGGCTATAAATCACAAAGACTATATTGTTAAATATCTCTATTTATATGATGACGCTTTCAAGATTACCAATAGGTAAGCATCTGAATTTGGTAAAATTCAAAAAAAAATTATTTGGAAAGGATGTGACAAAAAAAAAGTTTTTCCTTGTAAGTGAGATATAGTTTACAAATGAAAGAATATTGGAAGGAGAGGCTTGCATAGTTGTAAACTTATAAGTTTTTCCTAAGGGGTATAACGTGGCTAGATATTATTTAAAGATCAGAAAAAGAGTTGGAAAAAATGCTACTCTGGGGTCTTTGTTAGACCGTCCGTTTTCGGCTATGGCGATGAGCAATATGAATTTGGAGACGACAGAGGGGCGATATGGAGTGGTGTCGAGAGTTTAGGTTAAGACGGGCCAAGATAAAGTGTTTCCCCTTTCGCAATAGGAAGAGTTGATTGGGAGGTCACCGCCGAGAGAGACATACTTTCTGGAGGATTCTGATCACAGTCCCTTCTTCTGTGCGACAGAGAAGCTGCATCAGTTGTTGCTCGATGTCGCCTTGACTTACTGTTTATAGAGTACAAGAATTTGTTTAAGTAAACTTTTTAGAAAGTATGGTCAAACGATGAGGAAAAGGTGTAGGGACAAGTTTGGTTGTAGTGGGGGTCTCTTTAACTTTAAAGCTTGGATGTTCTTTGTTTATCACATGTTGGAGATGCATCTCTCTTTTAATATCTATTGTTAGGTGCAATGCAATTTTCATTGAATGTGAGGTCTATCGTGAGAATAAAGAGTGACATTATGGTTTAAATCATATCAATAAATTTTAACATTAAAAATGTTAGCTACGATCACAACCTTTAAAAATAAGCATGTAATATTAAATATAAGATGATGGTAATGTATTAAGCATGTAATTTTTTTGCAATTATTTATAAAACTGTCATAAATAAAAACTTGTGAAAAATAGTACATTGATATAAAATGAAGATTTCTAACTCTCCATATTTCTTACATGCTCTACATTGTATCTACTACAATGTTTCTACCATCTACCATCTATTTTATGAGAGATGTATCAACTTTCTAATATGCCATATCTCATATTATCTTTATATGTCTATATATAATGAGATGTGGCCCTTGGATTTTAATATTCGTATTCTATGGACTCATGTGTACATGGACAACATGCACATTTACATTATTAAGTACTTTGTACATTCTAACAATACTTGTGCATTTATTACATTGCATAAATTAAATATTCAAACCCTAATCTAAGACACACTCCTGATCTAAAGATGTACCCAATAATGTAATATATTTCAACACCCCCTTGTACTACATTATTTGGTTATTGAAGACTTTAGTTTTCAATATGGATCTTCATCTTGGTTGTGGAACTTGAGCTCTTTTTTTTTGCTTTCTTCATTTTGCTTCCTATTTGTATCCTAATCAAATAAATAATTAGTTTTTTTCATAAAATACTATTTTTCTAAAAGAGCTTTAACTTCATGTTTATTTGTAGGTTCTTCTAGTTCTTGAATTTCCTAAACCTTTTGAACTAAGTGTCATTTTTGTTTTCGTTCTCTATATTTTAGTTGAGGATGATTGTATTATTTTGAGAAGTATATGGATGCTAAAATTTTTGTTGATGTAAATTATATTGATTCTAATATTTTCTTGGTTTGAAAGGCTTATTTGATTGTCTTCCAAAATTTGTTTAATTCCCTTGATATTGATTTCTTGGATTGAATATACAATAATTTATACTATTTCCTTTCTTTATACATACTTGACAATATCTATTGTTCCATATTGATCTACCCTTTGAGAATGAAGTAATATTTCCTTGTGGATTATATTTTGAGACTAAGGCATTGTTAGTCATTTCATCTTTCACTAAATTTTCTACCTCATATTCTTATAGAATATTGACTAACTCATCAAATGATGTATCTTTACTTAGAATTTGTAAATATGTGACTATATGCTTGTAGCTTGCTAGAAGTGCTCTTAGGATCTCATTTCATCTTTCACTAAATTTTCTACCTCATATTCTTATAGAATATTGACTAACTCATCAAATGATGTATCTTTACTTTGAATTTGTAAATATGTGACTATATGCTTGTAGCTTGCTAGAAGTGCTCTTAGGATCACTTGAACAAGAAACTTATCTTCTACCATTTCTCCTAAGGTTAATAATTTTCCTTTTATATTTGCTACTTTTCTTAGAAACAGTTCTATACTTTCACCACAATTAATTGTTAGAGAATGCAATTGAGTTTGAAGATTCAAAATAGTGGATTTATTCCTTCCTTCAAATATCTTGGCTAAATTTTTTCAAGATTCTATAGAAGTTGTTGCTAAACTAATGTATGGTTGTATTTCATTTGTAATTGCAAATGTTATTATCATAAGTGTTTTTGCTTCATCTTCTTCATACTTTTGAATCTCTCTATCATCTATAGTTTGTTTTGTTTTTTCCCCTTTAACAATATCCCAAAGCTTTTCAACTATCAATATTGACCTCACTTTGTTTTTTCATGAAGTGTAATTAGGTCCTTTAAGGAGTTGGGATTTTGAAAGGATGAATTTATTTGTTTCCATAATTATACTTGTAGACTCCCTAATTCTTTAATATAATATGTTCTTGATGAAATACTTAGCTTTCTAAGTTACCTTTAAGTCGAATTTTTTTTTTCTCCCTATTTATTAATATAAATCTAAAAATAATTTTGATATAATTTCAATTTTGATAACATTTTTTATTTTTCAAGAACTATAAGTTGGATTCCTTATGCCTCATTAATTTGAGCAAGAGACTAATAATAAATGTAAATTTTCAAATTTTGAACAACTCTATGTTGTGTATCTTATAACTTTTAATTTTCAATAATATAGTTTCTAGATTTCAAAAACTTAAATTGGTGTTGAATTCCTTATAACTCCCTAATTGAAAATTTAGAAAACTATGATATTTGCCAATTTAATATTTCTATTTCTATGTAGAAATCATTTTTTCTCCAAGTTAAACTATTTGCAAATATTTCTATGCAATTTGAATTTCAAATAAGATTAAGTAATTTCAAATGCTTTCAAACTCAATTCTCCTTGATTCAAAAATATTTTGTTATTCAATATATCTTCTAAGGTTTTAATTTAGTAATTCATTGCCTTATAACTCCATTTATCCAAATAAACTTTAGTATAAAAGAGTAATTAATCTTTATCTCAATAATATGCCTTATACCTCCTTTAATATTTACAAAGGTTATAAATTAAATTAGACATTTCATACCTCCTTGTATATGGTGTGCTAAACTTGACTTACATCTTGTGACTCTGCAACTAGTGCTCTTAAGATGCTCTTCCTTCAATGTAATGCATTTAATGCTCCTTGACGCTCATTAAACTCTATCTTCAAGAGTTTGATTCTTCAATGCATCCTCAACTCTTCTTTGATCAAAAATGTGTTTAATACATATTCAAGAAATTTTTGGGCTCATTTAATGTTCCTCTTCTCACATGCCACATGACACTCAATATATTTGCACAATGATTTATATTCTTTAGGCGTTTACATTACTCTTTGCAATGAGCATGTGTAGATCATGATTAGTGATGGCTGATCTTCTCCTTGTTGTTCGTTCCTTCCTTGAAAATATTCTTTGCTAAAATGCTCATTCAAAAATCTCTTTATTGCTTCTTGGATATACTAAGTTTGGTCTTACTCCATGCAATCAATATATATAAGAAGGTGTTTCACCTTGCTTGCATGATGGTTGAAACTCCTCCTTCTACGATGACATGTGGTACACTAATTCTTCACAAGCTTTTAAATGGTGCTCCTTCCTCCTAGGTGTTACCTATAAAATAGCTTCTTGTCAATTCTTGGATGATGGCACTCCTTCCAAGATATTTCAAGCCTTAGATAAATAATTTCCTCTTGATATTTTCACTTATCCTAGCATTGCATGGTTGTAGAAGCTACATTACTTTATTCCTTTCATCTTCCCTTAAATAACTCTTCAATGGTTGAATATAAATGACTCTTGATAGTTTGCAATGACTCTTGAGCTTCCAAATGTTCCTTATGGTAGCATTTTGGTGGTTCTTCTTTGCATATCGGTGGCTCCTCAATTTTAGTAGTGTTTCTTTTTCTCCACCTTCTACGACTCCTTCGTAATTTCTTCTTCAACTCTAATGTGGTTTATTATTTTCATAGCTAGGCTAGAACAACTGTACCTTTTTCTATCTTTCAATATCCTTTTATTATCTTTACTTTGCTCAATTAGATAACAACTTCTTCATTACCAATTTTTTGAAATTTTGTTATGCTCCTTAGTGTCTTTTGATACTTTTAATCTTGCTCTATCTTGGGCCCTTATTCGATATCATATTCTTTCAATAAATATTTATTTTTGTAAGTTTGTAAAATGGTATTCGTTATCAATATTCTTTTCTCCTTATTTCTCCTTTTTGAGAAACTTCTAACTCTATATTTTGTTGATGTATTTTACAGGTTTTGAAACAATAAAAATACCTTTTGAAGACTTTTATTTCAAACCTATGTATTGAGCATAATATTTTGAGTGCTTATATTTGTATTTGAAGCTCTTTAGCTTGCTAATTCTTGATTTCTTAATAGCATAGAAATCTTAATAAACCAACTCCTTTATGCTATATTAACTCACTAATTTACAAGCTTCTAAAACTCCTTCTTTAACTGGAAGATAGTAAACTTAGAGTTATTCCTTCTCCTAATTTGAACTCTATAATATATGGTGCCAAACTAAGATAGTAAACTTAGAGTTATTCATAAAACTAAAATATTCTTTTAACTACCTAATTCAAATCCTCTTTGATTGTCTTTTGTAGCTTGTCTTCTCTCCTTTCTTGATACTCAAACTTGTTGTTCTATACCTTCAAATTTATAGCCTTACCTTGCTACCCCAAATAAACTTGTATGTTGTACTAAATTTGTAAAATTTATAGCTTTAGTTTATTTCCCAAATTTCCTAATTTTTGTGGCTTCAATTCTCCTCCAAATTCGTTCTCTTAAATTTTGAAATTTGCAGCTATTAGTATTTTCCTCTTCCTGTCCAAAAACTCTGCAATTTTGCAGCTTCAAATGCTGCCAATTCCTCCTTCATTTTTTTTTTCTAAAACTCTCTCAAATCTAGCTCAAATTTCTTGAAAATGTAGCTCTCTTTTCTCCTTCTAATGCTGCCCAATTTTGCAATCTAAATCTTTTAATTTTCTGCTCAAAAATTTTGATTTCGTCTCCTTTATTTTGCTATCCAAAAACAACATTCAATTCCTCCAAATTTATACTTTCTTTTGTTGTCAAGCCTTATTTCAATTATTTATTCAAAGGCACTTCAGAATCTACCCAAATCTTCTTTAATTTGTAGCACTATTTCACCTTCAACTTGTTGTCCTATGACTCTTCAACTTTTACTAAAATAATCAACAATATTCTTCTCCACAATGGTAGTCTTCAAATTTATCAAATCGATGGTATCTTCTATCTTCTTTCTCATCCTTAGATCTTGTTGGATTCTATATTCCAATCTGACCTCTATCGCTAGTCTCTTCTTCAAAAATCTGAATGTCTTGAGATCTTCAAGAATCCTTTCTAAAATTTGACAAACTTCTTATCAAATCCTTTTTCCTTTGGTTTTATTGTTGGATGGCAACAATTATCTCAAATTATTATTTTTAGGAGCTACTCCTTGCAATATTCTACCTTGAGCTTTCTTCAAATATCCTCCAATGGCCACTTCTTCAACTTCTTCAATAGGACTTTTCTAGCCTTCTTCTTCTTTCTCCTTCCAAGTTTACTTGAGACCTCTTATCTTGGGTCTTCAAATTTTGTAGCTTCTCAAATATTTAATAGGACTTTTCCTAGTCCTACTTCATCTTCAATATTCAATATTCTATCTTCCAAATCTGGAAGTTCTTTAATGGGACCTCTTTCTTGCGTCTCCTTAATATTTTACCTTCAATCTCCAATGGGGTCTTCTTTCTTGGACCCTTTTAATATTCAATGTCTAATATTTTTCTACAACAAAGAACCAATGCTTGCAAAAATAAAGCACATAGAATTTTAGGTAATCAAAGATGAAATTCTTCTCTATCCATTGGAGAAAGCTTCTAAACTTATGAGAACTAATTTTTTGCAATAGAGATTAGAAGTTTGGAGTGAAATTGAAATTTTTATGATAAGTAAAGACCAAGAAAGTCGATTCATGATCATAGAATATTTTAATGACAATCAAGCTAGATGAAAAATTGGGGGAATTAGGAAATTAACCTTAAGTATGAGCGATTTCTCGACTTTTATTCAAAATAATAATCTATGGGAGGTTGAGTTTGAAGAAGACAACTATACATGGACAAAAAATAGTAAAGAACATAACCTAATAGTATAAAAAAATTAGACAAATGCATACTCTCACATCATTGGCTAGATGAAGTAACTTGTGTTAAAATGAAGACCTTAACAAGGATTGGTTCATATCACTGGCCAATAAGAGTTAATATGGTGGTAAGTGAATTAGAAAAATGTCATATTTTAAATATGAGAACATGTGGGAAGACCACCATCATTAATTTATTGATATGATAACACAAACATGGAATTCTTCAGGAAATTATGGGTTGTATGCTCTTCCAAAATAAATTAAATCGATGACTTCTAGATTAAAAGAATGGAACAAAAACACTTTTGAAAATATTTTTTAGAAGAAATAAGAACTAAAATATAAACTTATAAAATTTCAAAAAAGTGATCATAATAATCCAAGATCAGAGGAAAGTGAGTTGTTTAGTGAATATCATAATATTTTGAGTAAGGAAGAGAACTTTTGGAGATTAAAATCAAGACAAACTTGCTTAAAACTTAAAATAAATAGATAAAAATACAAAACAAATTCATAGGATGGCTATAGTATAGAGATCAACATCTAGAATTAGTAGAATTAAATCAATAAAAAGGGTTTGAATTGAAGATCAGAGTGAAATTAGAAAAGAGGTAAAGTCTTTTTATCAGAATATTATAGGATCAAAAGAGACTGAAGTTCTTAATGATAAACTTCTTCAAGATGTACCTGTAGTTATAATGAATGAAAATAATAGGAAATATCTATTTATTACATGTGTAGTTACAATGATCGTTACAAACAATGACATTTATACAACCAAGAAGATCATTACAAATGATGCTCCATCTAGAATGCCAAACTAATGCAATAAATTATTCCTAATATCTATTTCTCCATCATTTTCACTTTTTAATATCTTGATAAATGTCTAGTTTCATAACATTTGCAACATAAAAATACAATATTTTTATAACCCACTTGTTCATCTCATTCTCTTGTTTTAGATATAGTCATAATAGACTACAATAAAGGTTTTGAAATATCCATAGATTAGCTCTTCCTCTTATCCCTAAATAGAATATCCATAATGGTTACTTCTGGCGTAAGATATGCTATTTAAATAAGATCTACTATAGGTTAGCTCTTCCTCTTATCCCCAAATAGGATATCCTTACTTCTTTCAAAAATAAATTTTCTACCATATTACCTAAATTTTCTTCATAATTTTTTTTTTTTTTTCCTGCCAAACAAAAGCAACACTTACTCTCTACTTATAATTTTCTTATTTAAACTTACAACAACTACTTTGAAATAAAATAATAAAACTTGTTTATAACTCTAATATAAATCATTAAAAAAAATTATACTTCCTAATAAATGTTATTAATTTTAATAGAATTAAAATTTATTAAATGCTTACGTGTATGGCATGTAGCTATGCTCAAAGTATCAAAACAATGCTTTTATGATGAATTTCTCTAAGCTCAACCTATATAGGTGTGTCTCTATATAAAAGTATCAAAACAATGCTTTTATATTAAAATCCTTACATAAGAAAAGATAATGTAGTCCTAAGCTCAACCTATATAGGTGTGTTTCTGTATAAAAGTATCAAAATAATGCTTTTATGATGAATTCCTCATAAAAAAAGAAAATGTGGTCCTAAAACAATGCATTTGGTACAAGTTTGGTGATGGTAGGCCCAAGGTAATTCCCTACAAAACAATATCTCTTTGGTCCATGCTCAATTTGAGTGGTATTGGTATTGAATTTTTAGGTACAATTTGAGTGGTATTGAATTTTTAGGTATGGTGCATTTTGGGTAGTGTTATTAATCTATGAAAAATATCCCGTTGGGCCACCATCCATCATCCCATTGGTACATGCTTGATTATGCTCAATGTGAGCGGTATTGCATTTTTAGACGTTAATTTAAGGATAAGTGAGAAGACATCCCATTGGTCCATGCTTGATTATGCTCAATGTGAGCGGTATTGCATTTTTAGACGTTAATTTAGGGATAAGTGAGAAGAGTTAAGGGTGTCAAGGGTTGTGAATAGTTTTTTTTTTAAATATAAAATTAAACACAATACTTTATAGCAATGCATTTAGGAACAAATGGGGGAGATGGCATGCCCAAGGAGCTTGGCTACACAACAACATCCCTAGATTCATGCTATGTAATGTTAGAGAGGTATTGCCGTTTAAGTGTCGTGTTAATATTTAATAAAAAAGCAAATTACGGTGTAGGAGGCAGTGACAGAATTCTTAACTCCCACATAATAACATTTCATTAGTTTGAGATTTTTTTAATGAATTATATGAAATTAAAATATGTTTGGTTTGGCTTATGGATGGTGTAACAGTTTGGATTTTGGTTTTTCCTTGGTCTAAAATTCAAACCATGTATGTTAATTATTGATAAGTTTAGTTATCTGCTTACAAAAGGTCATAGTTAGATAAAAATGCTCAAACCTAAATGTTGGTTACAAGATCTTTTCAAACTACCCAAATAAATATATATATGTTTCACTTGTATTACATTATATTTGTTTGGTTTATGTTTTTTTAACAAATTATATAAAATTAAAACCTATTTTAATTATATTATATTATGTTTACATAATAATATCATAATAATTTTAAAATTATACATATTATTAATAAAATTTAAAATTTAGTTGGTAAAAAAATTATATTTTTTATTTTTATATAAATAATACTATTTTTTATGTTATTATTATTTAAAAAAAAAAATCAAAATATAAAAAATATTAGTATTATTTATAATGTTATTATTATTAATGAAAGGAGTTCAAAGTGTGAAATATAATAACTTGATTACTAACAATGTTGTGACAGCATCAAATGCTACTTAATGCTAGGGGTATTGCCTTCTTTAAATATAATATTATTAATACTATTATAAGGAGAAAAGGGAGTTGATGTGAGTCATGACCATCTAATTATATGTTATTGAACTTGGTATTTATCATATGTGGTTGTGTATATTAAAATGCCAATGACTTTTTATTTGAAGATGAGTTATAATTATTAATTTTTTTACTTATCATAAGTAAATATGAAATTAATTCTTTTTAGATGTTTTAAAATATTTTTTAAAAGTTTTAATAATAACTTAAAATTAAGTTGTTTATATATCATAGTTATTTATTTTTATCAGGCTCGGTTTTATTTTTAGATATATTTTTAAATTGTCAACCAATATCTTTTAAATCATTGATTTCTAATTTAAAAAATATATATATTGTTTTAACTATCCTTGCTTTAATTAGAGTGGATTAATCCCTCCAAATAGAGATAAATTAGCTAGAGTGTATTGCCCTCACTAAATTCCTCTACTAAGCATGTACTTAGTTCAAATTAAAGTCTCTCATTTGAGAGTTTATTTGCTTCCCTATTAATTTCTCTATAAATATACCAAAAAGTAAAAGCTTAACTTATCTACAATGTCTTTTATTTTAGATAAGATAGGTTGTAGAACTATGTTTTGCATCCTAAAAATATCATATTTTTATTTTATTACCTTTGAGTCTCTATAAATTTGATTCTTTTGTATTTCTTTTGATTCTATCAATTGAACAAACAATTTGAGTGTTAAATATTAGCATAATTATCAAAACCTTCTCTTGGTCCAACCTTGAGTTTGGAATAGTGAGAGTTACAACATATAGTAATCCTCCTATGCCATGAACTTTATGGACCCCTTGTCTAACCCCATTAAAAAGCCTTAGACCTCTGTTTTATTGATTTATGGGGGGATGATTTATCTGATTATCATTGTTGTTATTGAAACATTATAGTTAATAAAATTTTTGATGATTTGGAAGGAGACCTACCAAGTAGGCTTCTCCTAATATTAAAATATTCTTGCGTTCCTAGATAACCATACTCCCCATGACACAAACAATGGGAGAGCTATAAAACCTTTTGTAGGACCTATTTTCAAACTAATAATACAAGCACTCTTCTAGGGAGTCTTCTTGTCATTCTATAGAAAACTTTAACGGCACTATAACCTCATTTTAAACCTATATAGTAAAGGAGTAAGCTACTAGTAAATTATAAATTGTTTGATTGTCTAGCTTACATAAATGACACCTTCCTAGAACAATCTTGTCTTCAATGGGAATTTCTGCTTCTAGAGTTACTTCCACCACCATGTTAAATTTGTTAGAGTTAAAGTGCACTATGCCTTCACCTTGACACTTGTCAGTTTCACTTGACAAGTGTCATGTGTTGAATATAGGCTTATGCCTATATATTGTAACCTATTTTTATCAATAATAATCCCCTTCAGTTTTCCCTCCTAACATTTGGTATCAGAGCGGGCTTTCCCTGCCCTGTGAAAACCCTTGAGGGGGGATTTCCGAGGGAAATCCCCCCTCCCCCTCATTTTTTCCTTATTTTTTTAAATTTTTTACCGAGGGAGTATGCTCTCCATAATTTGATGGATCAGAAACCAGATGGTAAAATTTTTTTAAAAGTTTGAAAAAAAAAAATTTAGAACTTTTTTTTTAGTTTAGTTTTTTTGAGATCTGCAGAATGCAGCGATGCCGGTGTCGGAACCTTATGCTATGAAAGTGAATATTGTGCGGTAGGCTTTTGCTTGGTGAGTTGTCGGGGGCATGAGGGTGATATTACCGGGAAGGTGGCCCTGATTCACCATGCTGCGGATTCCCCATTGCTGATTTGTCATCGTTACGGACCTCTCTTTTTACGACGACATCCTCATCAAAATACAGAAACTTACAGATCTCACCAAAACAAGGATCGAGATCGGGGACCGTGATCGGAGTAAGGGGTTAGGATCGTGATTTGACGGAGATTGTGGTTGACCAGGGAGTGGGAAAAGATTCGAACTCGTCGAGCCGTAAACTAAGAAATTATGGGTTATGCGAGCATGTTTTAATGGAAAGCCGCAGACATGAGGCGTCGCTGACAGCGCAGGTGGTGGAGGCACACATACTGGCGTTGCAGCTACTGCTACGATTGTTTTTGAGGTCAATCGAGGAGCTGTAGCTCAGGCTTCGTGGTTCGATGTCGAAGAAATCCTCCACCTCGCCCTACGGATCATCGTCGTTACCAAAGTTGGTGGTGCTACTATTTGTTGTGGTGGTGGTGCACCAGCTTTCTGGCTCGTCACTAACGGGCATGGCTTCCGAGAGGACCGCCGCTTCAGACATCCGTAGAGCCACCCAATGCCCACATTTTTATTCATGGCTTCGGCTTTTGCAGGTAACGGCGTTACTGAGGCAAGGTGAAGTTAAAATGGGGAGGTGGGGTTTATCCCACGGTAGTCCTGGGAGATCTTGACGGTCGGCATAGCGTCGACGGCTGTCTTGGACGCCAGTTTTTTTTCCCAGCGGTTTGCTGTGCTTCGCCTTCGATGGCGGCTGCAAACTTCTTTTGCTGCACGCCTTTCTTCTCCACCACACCCAGTTCTACTTTTGTGCGGAGGAGACAATGAGCTCTTATCACCAGTTTTACCAATACCGTTGATTTCCTCGAATTTGGCCTTCAAAACCTTACTTTGGATGCCAGTTTCTAATTTTCTCGATGGTTTTCGTCAATGCTACCCGCACCCCATGAAAAATGCAGCATCATTGGCAGAATCTTCTTGTTGTCGTGGCGTCGCTCTATGGCAGCAACGGGTGGATCGTCGTGGCTCCTTTCGTTTCTTCTTTTGTTGCCATGTGGTGTTGACTGGAGGATGTCTACGTCCATCTGGTGCATTGGTGTTATTCAGATGGGTTGTTCACCGTTGGAGGAGAATCAATTCATGGATGAAGTGCTCAAACTGTTCCACGTGTTCCGGTAGTCACGACTGTCATAAAGTGTGTACGTGATAAGTGTCATCAAGTGTTGTGAAGTTCTGCGAGTACTGGACGTCTCCGCTGTCATGTTCGCCCCTGCGGGCGCAGTGATTATATTTTTTATTCCACCATTAGCTGTTATTCCTCTTCATAATCATCCATGAATGACTCTCTTAAGCAAGCTTCTTTATGGTACTGGTTTCATGTGCAGCCGAGACGGGTGATTTTTTGCCTGATTTTATGTGCAGTGGATTGGTAAGTTTCCACACTAGGCCTAAAACTTGATGGCGTTGAAATATTTCCTCACCACGATATCAATCCTGCTGTCCGTCAAGTTGTGCAACTATGGCATGTATGGTGAAGATTTGTTCCCACGCATATGGATATGGCTTGGATCCCTGTTGGTCTAGTTGTTTCGATGAGTAAAATGGGAGCTAGCTGGTGGTGTGGAGTAATTTCACCATGTTCCACTAAGATTTTTTCGGAGTGACCAGTTTGGTAGCAGAGATGATGATTTTGCAGAGTGGAGATGTTGTTCAAACAAGATGTTATCGCCAGTTTACTGCCAGGAACTTGACAAAATGGCCAAAAAATCTTTATGGCTCCCTGTTTTTTGTTTTTCCACATGGAGAGTGGAAGGCCTAGATGGCCCATGTAATTCCCCTGCGAGGGAAATTGATGCTATTTTTTTTTCGCCTAAGAGCGATGCCGCCATTGAGCGATGTTGTCTATTTTCTGCCTTAGATAGGCATGATGTTTTTTCCACATGATGAAGGCCCCTTTGATGGTGGAATATAGGGGTATTTATAGTCGTTGGAAACGGTTTTTCGTGACGGACACAATGGTGGTGTCATATTGTAATTTTGAGGCTGTTTCATTTAAGTTTTTTAGCCTCAAAATTTTTGTACCTTGGAGTGCACTCTCGGTTGTACCCGACACTCCCAAGGTAATTTTATATGTGATCTTTGTACCTAGTGATCTTTTCTATACACTTGGCGAATGTAGCGGCTGGTTACCCATGCATTTCGGTAGGATGACAAGGTCACCATAAGGACACTTAATCTAGGGACTACAGACATAGACACCCTAGACTCTATCCGAGATTTTTCTGGATCTACTTCTGAAGACTACAGACGAAGACACTTCAGAATATTCTCTTCTTTTCTTCTTCTCTCCTCCTATTTGGATCTATGGCTCATTTTATTGTATTGAGTGCATTTTCGGTAGAGACCGACACTCTTATATGGCTCGTTTTTCCTTTCATTAGGTGCATTTTCGGTAGAGACCGACACCTTCTAGATTGAGTTCACCATGAGGAGGGATTTCATACTCATGGTGAATCTAGTTAGTGACCTACGAGTGGCAACATCCTCTGAGGATGACCTGCAGAGGCAACAGACCCAGATGTGGCTGACCCTGAGGCACCCATGATGACCCTAAGGCACTTAGACGGCTGACCCAGTGGCAACAGACCCATTGAAGTGGCTGACCCTGAGGCAACAGACCGAGATGTATACACAGTGGATCTAGCATTATTCATAGTTGGAGAGCCAAGCGCAAAGAGCACGAGCCTAGACCAAAAAAAAAAAAAGAGGATGATAGGTTATTTTTTTAGAGAAGTCAACATTAAGGGGGAATGTTACCTAATGTTGACTTTCTTTGTTTTTTCTTTAGTTAGGATAGTGCACTTTAAGGGGGAATGTTAGAGTTAAAGTGCACTATGCCTTCACCTTGACACTTGTCAGTTTCACTTGACAAGTGTCATGTGTTGAATATAGGCTTATGCCTATATATTGTAACCTATTTTTATCAATAATAATCCCCTTCAGTTTTCCCTCCTAACAAAATTATCATTTCTATCTTTAAATTATACCCCAAATTTGGAGTGTACTCCCTAGTAGCTTCATTCTTTGTCTATACCAATTGATTGACTTCCTCTCATAACTTGATATGTCTAGGTTTAAGCCTCCCCACATATTCTTCCCATTTATGTGCCTTCTAGCCCTAAGTCCCTAACATTTTTTATTTATTCCATATCTATCTCCAATTTATAGATGATTTTGGGTTAGTTTCTTGGCCAAGAATTTTAATCCTCTAAGCTCTTAGGATCTTAATTACATTATTTAATAGTCTATGCATACCACCACAACCAATCCAAGGGTCTAAACCTAGTCTTAACCTTGAACCATCCCCTATTTTCAAGCAAGCTAATTGCCTACAATATAAAAGGTTTAAATCATTGGTGTCCAACATATTGAAATATTATGGGTTTGTTTCATTGGGGCCCTTATCCACTCCTTGATTATGAGTGGATCTAAATACTTTTACTATATAATCTTATTCCATAAGCCTGGATTTAATATAAAAATATTTTCCATACTCACTTGGTTGTTAAAGCCTTTCTAAAGAGAAAGATGTTCTTGATTCCCCAACCTCCATTTTTCTTGGGCTTGGCTAAGAATTTTTATTTAACCAAGGGAATACCTTCCATTTCCTATATTTCTATCCATAAAAATATGTAGCTTAACTATCTAATTTTTTCCAAAACTCCTTTTGGTACATGAGCCAAAGATTACCAATTTATTGGCATTGCCTCTAGCACAAAATTGATAAAAGTAAATCTCTTCCTCCAAAGAGAACCATTTTTTGCACCATATATTAATTATTCCTTCCACCTTCTATATAAATCAACTCCAGACTTATTTAGTGAAACTATTGGATTTCAAAAAGAACTCTAGGTATTTAAAGCCCTCTTGAAGAACAAATCTATTAAAGGGGAAAATTTGACCTATTAATATGGCATGATCCTAATGCACATAGTTAAAAGAGATGTTTGATCTCAAATACTAATAATATATCTAATATCATAAATATTCTATCAACCCCTATCATCATGTTTATCCAAGTTAGGATAAACTTCATAGGTGCCAAATCTACCAACCCCTTGGGTTTAAATTTTTGGATGAATTAATTAGCCAATAGATAAGATACATCTAACCAAGAAATCTTAACTTTGAGAGAGATCACAAAAATGAAACAAGTGTGAGATTGCCATCAACCAAGGGTGGGGGAGAACTTTCATTCCAAATGGTAAAGTTAGGCAAAGCAACACCCAAGTTAGCTAGAGCATTCGTAACTTGGTTTCCTTCCCTAAAGACGTGTTGAATGGTGACATTAGAGGAAGAGCTTAGAAAAAATATAATTCTTTTTTTTTTATTTACATGGTGGAATCGGTAGCCGCAACGAATCCGGGTAGGATTTCTAGCTTTTATGGCCATCATAGTATTCTGCATTGTCCACCCTAGAAGCCACCACACAGATCTTCGCATAGTTCGTCCCTATAACCACCATGCCACAATAATTTTAAACCTTTTACGCCACTGAAAGCACCAGGAAAGGGACAAGCATTCAGTCAGAAAAAGAAAAAATATAATTTAAAACCCTAAAATATCCACAATAATCTACTTCAAATCTAAGGAAATGTTAATGAAAAATATCTTGGATTTTTTAATATTAACCAAAAGTCCAATAGCCTTATCATAAAATGATAATAATGAATTAAACTCCATTGCTTTATTTACTAAGGGATGACCCAAAAGAAGGTATCATCAACAAATTGAAGATGATATTTGAAGGGACCATTTGTTATAACCTAGACACTTTTATTTTTCCTTTCATTTTTACCTTTGAGAAAACTCTTCTTCCTTTCACAAGAATAATAAATAAATAAGGATATAGTTGATCATCCTAGTGGATTCCACTAAGGGATCTATTGTTCAAAATAGAATATCTTGGAGTGTTACAACAATATTTAATCCATTCTCATCAACTTTAAACAAAACCAAACCTTATAAGAATATCATGTAGAAAACTTTGGTAAACCCTATAATATGGTTTGTTCATATCTAATTTCATAATCATACTTGGATTTTTTATGGAATGAACAGAATGCATAGCCTCATGTACAATGATTACATAATTGAGAATGTATTTACCACAAACAAAATTAGTTTGTTCCTTTGAGACAACATAATCTAAAATTCTTTTCAAATTTTTTGTTGTAAATTTTAAAATTATCTTATAAATAAGATTACAAAAGTTTATTGGATGAAAAATTATCAAAACATTTTGTCTTGCTTTTATTGGGGAGAAATATAATAAAGACGACATTGATTTTACTTAATGCAACTTTCTTCTTTTTGGTCCTCTTCAACCACAATTAACATATCACTCTTCAATAAATCCCAAAGCTTTTGAAAAATTTGTAAGAAATCCATAAGGACAAATACCTTATTAGGATGGAAAGAGAAAACACATCTTGCATCTCCTCTATAGATATCTTTTCATCAAGCTTTCAATTTTTCCTTGTATGATAATTAAGGAAATATTTTGCAAAATATTATCATAAGAATCCTTGTCTTGTCCAACATTTAACAAAATATCTTTGAAATAAATAATTAGCTCCTTGCTGATATCTTCTTCTTCTTCCATAATATTTCTTCCATCTAGAGTTGTAACATTTTTCATGCAAAAAACAATAATATATTTTGATTGTAGCATGAAAAAATCATATTTCTATCATCTTCCTTTGGCGATATCTTGTGATAAAATAACTTCCAAAAATAAAGTAATAGTAGTAACAATTCAATAATAGGCAAAGGTAAACATCCACTTGAAATGTAAGTCGCATTCAATACAAAAAATCAATAATGCAAGTAATAATTTCCATATTCCAAATAAATACAAACTACGTAGAGAGGGCAAAGTCTCATAATCACTTGAAAAGGACAAAGTCCCATAATCTTTTGAAAAGGGCAAAGAGTCATATACACAACAAAAACAACTAAGATTCAAATATGAAATATAATTCCAACTACAACATAACTCTTCCTATTTACAAACCAAATCAACTTTAAATTTTTGAACTTTCAAAAAAATACTAAAGTGTGAATATAACCAAAGAGATACATACATAATTATCAAAAATTTTACAATACTATTATACGTCATAATTACCAACTTACCATAATACCACTATAATGTAACATTCATTATAATCCTTAAAATTTATTTAATCAAACTCATATGATTTTTTAATGTTAAAATATACTGATACGATATAAACCTTCTTATACATCATGACACTTTTTATTCTCACGATAGACCTCACATTCAATGAAAATTGCATTGCACCTACCAATATACATTACAAGACATATGCATCTCCAACATCCGACAAACAAAGAACATCCAAGCTTTAAAGTTAAAGAGACCCCCCACTACGGCCAAACATGTCCACATCATCTCCACCTTTTCCTCTCTAAAAAGTTCACTTGACCAAATTCTTTTACTCTACACACAGTAAGTAAAGGCGGCATCGAGCAACAGCTGATGCAGCTTCTCCGTGGCACAGAAGAAGGGACTGTGGTCAGACTCCTCCATAAAGTATGTCTCTCTCGGCGGCGACCTCTCGATCAGCTCTTCCTGTTGCGAAAGAGGGAACACTTTATCTTGGCCCGTCTTAACATAAACTCTCGGCACCACTCCATATCGCTCCTCTGTCGTCTCCAAATTCATATTGCTCATCGCCATAGCCGGAAACGGACAGGCTAGCAAAGACCCCAAAGTCGCATCCTATACAAACCATACACACCCTCATCCCTCTGGAGAAGGTCGACAATCTTATACCAGCACCATGCTCCATGCATTGCTCCGTGCACCAGCACGAACTCTACTTTCTTACCTAACCCCTTTTCACAATCCATTATTTCCTTCTCTTCTTTTACAGATTGTGCACAGCCATGACCAAGCCCGTTGATGGTCTTAAAGGTTATAACACCCAGTGAAGTCCGGCAATTCTTAGCCTGGAATATTGGCTTTAATTATGATTATTTAGATTTTAAAAATTAACAAATTATAATTTAAATACGTTAATATAGAAAGTTTCCATTTGTTTAACTTCAATAACTATCCAGAAAGATACCTCTTATAAATGGGTTTTACTACATGTTTAGCGCGAATTCTGTTCGATCCACATTGTTGATCATCCGCTAAATGTATTAATTATCCGCTGAAAAAAGGTGGTTTGTTAAATGTTCGTTCCAATGTAGCATACTTTATTACATTCCAAAATTTTTGGTTAAAGTTTCGTATTAAAAGGAAAGAAAAAATCTACATCACTATTATTCCTGGCGTCCCTTTAATTGGTAACAATATTCTTTTGCTCCGTCCATGTTATAATGTGAAACATTTCATCTCTTGAACCGTCTTAATGGAAAATATGTGTTCTGTGCTAGTTGAAAAAGACCAGCATAATATATTGAAGGAATAAAGTGCTTTTATTTTTTTGGAACCTTGCCATTTTATTGTACTTTCACAAATATTTACAGCAGGCCGGCCAGTGAATTGGACTGCAATCCAAACAGACAATCAGAAGTACAATGAGTAGAGTGAAGACACAGGAGGAAAAAAAACAAAGTCACCGTGTACTGATCACATAGATTTGTATATTGATATGAAACTACTTTTATTCGTTAAGATAACTATACCATTTGTAGGCAGACTAAGGGAATCTCTTCCTATCATGATTATCTTTTAAAGATGAGGGATTGGTAGTGGCATCTAGTGGAGCCTCCTATCAAAAGGAACATTGGCAATCATATGAAAGAAGAATTGTAGGCAAGAGATTTTCCTTCAGGTCACTATTTTATTTGTGAAGTATGAACATGTCTTGAAAGAAACTTAAGCTTAAATTAAATGATGAGTGTGAATGACCCTTTAGACAATTATCAACATCATTGTTTCGCACTGCTCGGAATCTTAACCCACGGACCTCCCAGCAACAATTCTGACCTCCCAGCCTAAAACATGCAACAATTCTGACCTCCCAGCCTAAAAGAGATGCTAACTCCAACAGCATTAATTACCTCCTCATTTAATTGATCCGTTGAACACATTTTTGTGAACTGCAGTTTTTTTTTTATAATATTAACATTGTTTAAGCCAATTTTTTTTTGCTGTAAACTCTTCTCGAATTTTCCATACCTTAGAAATTTCAAAGTTTGGATGAATAAATGCAGCAGTGTAGAGCATAAAAGAATACCGTGGCATGTGAAGTTTGTGTTTAAATTTCTTAAAGTACTTTTACTATAGTATAATTTGGCATGTGAAGTTTGCTGCTTGATTATTTTGATAAAAAAAATTGATTCTGAATGTATATTTTATTCTTACATCAAAATAAAATAGTATATTTTTTACTTAATTAAATCAAATTTAGTTTATCAGTTTATTAAATATATTTTTTCTCTCCTTTATCAAAGAAATTTTTCATCTTCTTTAAAGTATTATATTTCCACAATCAGCTCTTTAACATCTTTTTTATTAAGAAATAAAATCTCACTCTTCTAAAATTTGAATTTCTCCAAAATAAAGATTAACACCACAATTGGCTAAATTATATGTTACCCAATTTTCTTACATCCATATTTGTTGATAGCATTAAAAATAATTTGTGAATTAGTTAAAATATATTTCCATCCTTGTCTAGTAGAAATTTGATCCCTATAATAAGTGCCTTATCCTCTTCATAATAATTGTTACTTGAAGTTTCATTTGATCTAAATAAGAAGAATTTAACCTTCATTATTTTAGAAAATGTCACCTCCACTAACTTTTTCTAGATTTCCCCTAGAAGCACATTAGAATTAATTTTGATAAGCCCAACTTTTGGATATTTCCATTTTACCATAGGTCAAAGTAGATACTTTTATGTTAACTTTATTATTACAAATGACCCTTCTATGAATATTCAAATTCTTTAACCAAGAGCCTAGAACCTCTTTTTCCACAATTGAGACCTCCCATGATGGGCACCATGTTATAAATATTCGCCAAGAGAGGCAACAATATGATTCTAAAGTTGGGTTTTATTTTGAGATTTAATTTTACAAAATTGATTATTCCTTTCAAGCCATAAATTCCAAAAAATATGCATAATGCTTTAGCTTTTAAAAAAATCAATCTAACATTTTCAATGTTGATAAAGCTACCTCATATTCTCATATTCTTGAAAATAAAATCCAATTGGTGTAGGTAAAGGGACAATGAAGAAGCATATAACTTTGTGTTTCTACACTCTTCTCACACAAGGTATGCCTAAAAGGTCCATGGTATCCTCTTCTTTACAGTACCTCTCCTGTAAGAATCTTGCTTTGAATTGTTAACCAAAGAAATAATGAGGCCTTAAAGAAGGTTTGGAATAACCAAAAAGAGTTTTGAGGGAAATCATTAGAAGTAGGAAAATTTTGATTTTTGTAAATCCTTACATCCCAAAATTTGAACCTTGGACCTTTATCAGTTAAACATGCTCAAGCTAGAAATTGTCATTGTGGATAAAATAAGAGCGTAAGGATTCAACCAAGCATTGAACCAAAACTTTGTAGAATTTCCCTCATTGACTAACGATCTAATATGTTTTTTCAATAATATAAACTATATGATGTGAATTTTTAAGTTTTTGATCCTCTATGTGGGTTCATTTTCTTAAGAATCTTATTCCTCAAGAGAACCTATATTTTTGAAGTAACATTTTTGTCCAGCTCTTTTCTTAATATTTGAATAATATTCATCCAAGTTTTTCTCATAATGCCAAAATCATAAGTTTGCACTTCTGCAAGCCTACCCTTTTGATATTCTTTCCTTTTCAAACCATATCCCACTTACAAAGAGGACACCTACAATTTTCCTTAAATCCTTGCCAAAGAAAATATTCTTGAATTTTATCAAATTTAGATGTTATGGCCACTAATAATATTGAAAGTGACATCATATGTAGGGATGTACTCCAATGTAGTTTTTATGAACTGTAGCCTTTCATACATGGTTAATAACTTTCCAACCTACCAAATAAGATTCTATTCTATCCAAAATGGATTCTTGTGACTTTTGATTTCCTTTATCGAATAAAAAGATACCTAGATATGTTGATAAAAAACTTTTAACATTTAACCCTAATATATTCATAGTGATCCAATGCAAAAATTAGGTGGTGTTAGTGAAAAATATCATGGATAATGGTGTATTAACTATCTATCTAACAAACAATGTCTATGGACCTATGGCTCGATCAAGTAGATTAGAATTTTGGAGTGGGATTGAAGCCTTTATGACAAGTAAAGACCAAGAAACATGATTCATGATCATAGGATATTTTAATGGCATAACCAAGCTGGATGAAAATTTGGGGGAATTAGGAAATTAACCCAAAGTATGAGAGATTTCTCAGCTTTTATTCAAAATATTAATCTATGAGAGGTTGATTTTGAAGAAGACAACTATACATAGACCAAAAATAGGAGAGGCCATAACCTAATAGCAGAAAAACTAGATAAATGCATACTCTCATATCATTGGCTAGATGAAGGAACTTGTGCTAAAATTAATATCTTAACAAGGATTGGTTCAGATCACTAGCCAATAAGAGTTACTATGATGGTAAGTAAATTAAAAATTATCATATTTTAAATATGAGTATATGTGGGAAGACCATATTAAATTTGTTGATATGATAGCACAAACATGAAATCTTCAGGAAATGATGGGTTTTATGCTCTTCCAAAACAAATTAAATCTATGACATCTAGATTAAAATAATGGAACAAAAATACTTTTGGAAATATTTTTGAGATCATAGGATGACTATAGTATAGAGATCAACATCCAGAATTAGTAGAATTAAATTAATAGAAGGGGTTCAAATTGAATATGAGAGTGAAATTAGAAAAGAGACAAATTCCTTTCATCATAATAATCTAGGATCAAAGGAGACTGAAGTTATTAATGATAAACTTCATCAAGATGTACCTTTAGTTATAATGAATGAATACAATAGGAAATTGATGAAACCTATTACTCTAGAAGAAATTCATTTAACTCTCTTCTCTTTTAATAAGGATAAATCCCCGGGTCTAGATGGGCTCTTTCTAAATTTTTACCAACATAATTGGAATATAGTGAAGGATTCGTCATTGGTAGTAGTGGAAAAGTCTAGGATAAAACAATACATACCTTATAAAATAATGCAACATATCTTACCCTAATTCCAAGAAAGAAGGATGTTGAATTATTTGATGCTTTTAAACCCATAAGAATATGCAATATGGCATATAATATTATCTCCAAAGTGATGGTGAATCTATTAAGGCCATTGTTAGATAAAATTATTTTAGAAGAGCAAGGAGGATTTGTGAAAAGAAGACAAATTCTATACAAGATCATAGTAGCTCATAAAGTTATACATTCAACAGCTTCAAGAAAAGAGAAAGCAATGATCTTAAAACTTGATATGAGTAAAGCCTATGATAGGGTTAAATGGGATTTTATTTTTACAATTTTAGAAAATTTTGGATTCAAGAAGAAATGGATTAGATGGATTAAATATTGTGTCTCTATATTTTCTTATTCAATGTTGGTCAATGGGTTAGTAATAGAATCTTTTAAAGCCAAGAGAGGCCTTAGAAAATGAGATCCTCTATCTCCTTATTTGTTCATAATTATGGCAAAGGTTCTGGATAGGAACTTAAAGAAGACTTACATATATGAGCTTATAAAAAGACTTAAGATTAGTAATAACATCGACAACATCACCCATAAATGTTTGTAGATGGTACAACTCTTTTTGGAAGGACAAGAATAAATGAGGCCAGAGCTTTGAATAACTTTTTAAAGGAATATGAAAGAGCACCAAGGCAAAAAATTAATAGGAAAAAATCCAAAATTTACTCCCTTAACACTTCAAATAATATCAAAGCAAGAATTTGTAAGTTACTTCAAATGGAGGAGGCAAATCTTCCAACAACTTATCTAGGGATGCCTTTATTTGAGGGGAGAATGAGGATATAATTATGGAATATAGTTATTAATAAAGTTTAAAACAAACTACCAGCTTGGAAAGGTAGATGGTTATCATTAGGAGGAGGATTTTAGTTAATTAATTCAATATTATAGATCATTCCAACACATTATATGTCATTGTATATTATTCCAAAATAAGTTGAAATTTTTTTAATATATATCATGTGATCATTTCAATGGTCAGGTTTACATGATAAAAGGAAAATTCTTTTGGCGAATTGGATCAAGGTGTGTGATGATAAAACTAGGGGAGGTCTTGGTTTAAGAGTTCTTACAGATGCAAACTTAGCTCTTAGGGGAAAAGTAATATAGAGATTGTACAAAGAGAGTCAAATACAATGGATAAGAATTCTTCTAAGTATGTTGAGCCCAATGAACCAAGTTTAATATTTACTACATTCTCTCTACCAAATAATTTTGCTGTTTGGAATGGTTTAAAAAAATCTATTGATCTAATGATTAAAGGTTTAAGATGGATGGTGGAAACTAGAGAAAAATTTCTAATTGGATGGATACTTGGTGTGATAAAAATACACTCAATTTAGATCTAATTTTGAAACCTTGGATGAGATTGCTTCAAGATAAATATGGTGATAGGGTTCAAAACTTTTGTACAAGAATCAAGAAGGAAGATACAAATGGAAAGAAGTTTTTTACAAGTAAAAAAGACATTAATGATAGAAGGCAATAGAGTAGAGAGATAACAAATGTAATTATTTTGAGGGGAGCCAAAGATTAAATTGATTTAAGAGTTGAATATCTTAGAAGAATTGATGTAGTGGCTAAGACGAGTAAGTCTAGGGCCTATTGTCAGATGCTTCAGTTTGTGATGGGTGCTTCCGTATATGACAGATTCTTTAGTCTATGATGGGTGATTCAGTCTATGATGGGTATTTCAATCTATGATGGATACTTCAATCTATGATGGATGCTTCATTCTATGATGGGTGCTTCAGTCTATGATGGGTGCTTTAGTCTATGATGGGTGCTTTAGTCTATGATGGATGTTTCAGTCTATGACAGATACTTCAGTCTATGATGGCTATGATGCATGCTTCCTCTAGACTCATGATATTTATCTCATGTAACCTGGACATATAATGCAACAAATACACACACATAGCCTACAAATATGGGTTCAAATACACGACATCAAATTTTTAGGAATAAAAAACAATATTTTATTATTGATGAAATTATTAGATTACAATAAATCCCTGAGTGGATCTCAAATTCCTCTCTTCTCAGACCTTCATCTCCTATCCTATTCATTAACTCCTCGCCTTGTGAAGACACACACTTTGACTATTTATACTTTTTTTAAACTAATCTATTCACCTTCCTTTCATAATATTGTATTGTTTTCTCTCCCAAGAAGATGTTCGCATCAAGAATACACAACAAGTAGTGGACATAATGTAAAGCACTAACAAAATAGTAATATCACTAGAATATGGAGAGATAATTGGGATAGCCCAAGCATTCCTAAAATTAAAATTTTTGTTTCACTAGTAGGTCATAGAAGAACTTTATCCTAGGATAACCTTATGAAAAGGGATTTTCATGACACCTCTCAATGTGTTCTTTCTAAAAATAAGGAGGAGAGTATAGACCATCTCTTGGGACATTGCTCAATAGTATGGAAACTATGGAAATAAATTCTTAATATGTTTGGTAAATAAATGGTGATGAGTAGCATAATTGAAGATTGGTTAAAGCAATGGTAGAGCACTTATACAAATAAGGTTTTATAGACATAGATAATATTGGATATATCAAAATATATAATATTTTGGACTGTATGGTTAGAAAGTAATAGAAGAATATTTAAAGGAAATGAATGCAATTTAGAGGTAATAATAAGGAATATATGTTTAGCCATAGAGGAGTTTAAACTAACCCTATCAACTCACCTAGTCCCTAATCTAGAATTAGAGAGCCTTTATAGATGGATTCAAGTCATTAAATGGAATTTTTATGTTGGGTACAAGAGAAGAAAAAAGAAGGTAAATAATATAAATTGAAAACCACCAGATGTGGAGTTGGTTAAATTGGATTTGGATGGATCATATAAAGGAAATATAGGACTAGCAAGAGGAGGAATAATTAGAAATAATAGAGATATTTTGTCTCATTACACTTTCAATAGTGGATTTAAGACAAATAATGAAGTTGAAGCTTGTGCAACTTTAGAAGGGTTAAAAATATGCAAACAAATAAAATGGAATAGAGTATGGATGAAAGGTGATTCTATCATAGTAATAAATTCAATTTTGAGGAAAGAAAAGGCTCCATGGGACATATAATAGATAATTATGGAAATTCAATATCTTGCTAAAGAGTTTGAAGAAATTAGGTTTAAACATACATTAAGGGAAGGAAACAAATGTGTAGATAGGCTAGCAAATAGAGGTATTTTTATTGAGGATAATGAAGTTAAATTCTTCTTTCCATGGCTAGAGGGATTAGTAAGTTTAGCTAAAGCTAACAAGAAAATATTGATTGCCTTAAGATTTACTTTAATATTTTTTATTGGTAATATTCACTTTATTTTATATCAATAATGTATTTTCATGTAAATTTTTTATTATAATTTTTGTGGTTGCACTTGTGTTTTGAGAAGGAAACTAGCAATCTAGATTTGGTAAAGCGAACTATGATAGTGCAGTGTTTTGGAAATATTACTCTACTAAGATGCAATGCATATATAGTAGAGGTGAATTTTTAGTATTGTGAAGACTGCTATAGAAAAATTTCTAGAAGGATGTTGAATTTTGGAATATTTGTATTCATATAGAAAATTAAAAAAATCTAGAAAATGAAAATCAAGAATTCAAACATTTTATGTAAAATGATGTAGGTTGCTAGTTGTAGCATCTCAATTGAGACGAGAAGTGTGTCTATTTGTAAACTCTCAAGATCTAAATAAGATAGTTGTAATTTTTCAAATGTGGGGGACCTAAGTATAACCCTTTATTATCCAACCAAAAAAAACTATTTATCTAGAAAACACCATGATTAATTTGATTTAAATTCCATGGCCTCATTGACTAAGGGATGACCCAAAGAAAAGTATCATCAACAAACTAGAGATGAGATTCAAAGGGAACATTTGTTACAACCTGAATACCTTTTATTTGTCTTTCCATTTTTATCTTTGAGAAAGCTCTCCCCAGTGACTCAACAATATTAGTAAATAGATAAGGAGATAGTTAGTCACCTTAGTAAAGTCCATGGATGATATAAAGAATTCAAGAGGGGATCCATTGATCAAAATAGAATATATTGGAGTGTTATAAAAGCATCATATCCATTCACACCAATTATGATTAAAACCATTTTTTTAGAATATCATGTAGAAAACACTAGCAAACCCTAGCATATACTTTATTTATATCTAGTTTTATAAGCATACTTGTTTTTTTTGTGGAATTAAAAGAATGTATGTCCTCTTGTGCAATTATTGTACCATCTTAAATCTGTTTACCATGAACAAAACCATCTTACTCCTCTGAAATAACAAAATCAAAAATATTTTTCAATCTATTTGCCATAATTTTTAAACTTATCTTATAAATCATGTTACAAAGTCTTATTGGATTAAAATTATCAAAATATCAATGTAATAAAGTTGCTATTGATCTTAATTATTATAGTATTCTTTTTCTTGGCCTCTCCAATTACAATCAACATGTCACTATTTAATAAATCCTAAAAGTTTTAAAGAAAATTCTAGGAAATCAATCAATTAGCTCCTCTTTATAGATCTTCATCATCAAACTTTAATTTTATCTTTGTGTGATAATTGATGGAATAGTTTGAAAAATATTACCTTAATATTTTTTGTCTTTCCCAATCTCAATAAAATATATTTGAAACAATTAATTTCTTCATAATATCTTCTTCTTTCTCAACATTTCATTCATTTTACATCGAAATTTTTTGACTCGATGAAAATAAAATTTTGTTTTAGCTATAACATGGAAAATTTTGTTGGAATTTATTACATTATTTAGTACATGCTAATGTAACACCCTGGATACATCTTTATATTAGGAAAGAGAGTCCTATATTAGAGTGTGAGTATTTAATCTATGCAATGTAATAAATGCACAAGTGTGGAAATTATTTTGGTAATGTAAATATGCATAATAGTACATGTGCACATGAGTCCATAGAAGAGGAATATGAAGAGTTATTGGAATATTTAAGGTCAAGAGTCCTCCATATGAAGAGTCACATTCCATTATATATGTCTATGTGGGTGTGAGAAAAATATATAGTGTGATACATAGAGACTGAAAGATAGAGTGATAGATAGATTATATTATACAATTGTAATGAAGAGTGACGAAGTATGATGTATTGGAGATATTTATTCAAATGAGTTCTAATTTTTATGAGAATTTGTTAGTGGCATTTATATGAGTTATTTCTGGAGTTGTTTATGAGTTTTATATGCTTATTAATTTGCCATTATCATATATTTTATATTGTAATTTTATTTTAAATCTTGTGTCTAATTTATCTAAAGTATCTAGATTCAAAAGCTAATTGTGGTATCAGAGCCACATCACGGTTTCTTCTTGCACAAGTTTTTAAGTTGCAAAGGAGATTGCCACTAGTTAAGGAAAAACTAGTGAAGTTGAAGAAATTACTTCTGGAAAATAAAACCAGAGAAGATAGTATTTCTCACTATGTTGAAGAAAAATGAGTGAAGGTTGAAGAGTTACATATTCCAAGAACAAATTTGGAATAAAAGAAAATTTACAGGTTTTGAAGATAGACCTTGATATTGATGAGATTAAGAGACCCTAGAAGAAGGTCTTATTGAAATTTTTGATAGAGAGAATAATATTCTAGATTAATATTTGGCTAGAGTCTTTACACAAGGTTGAAGGAAAACTTGTGAAGACTAGGACTCAACATAGATTTGTTTCCACTAGTTTTGAGAATAGCTAGTGAAGATTATTGATTTTAGAATTCTGGAACTTTGAATGTATCTGGTTACTATTGTCTAAGTTTTTTGCTATAGAAGTTTAGTTATCAGAATTTGAGAAGCTTCCTACAATGAATAGAGAAGAATTTCACCTTCAGTTGCATGAAAGTCTATGTGCTTTCCTCATGCAGAGATTAATACTTTATTGCATAAAAGTAGATATTGAAGATTAAGGAGGTCCAATAAAGAAGGTTCCATTGAATATTGAGAAGACCCAAGAAGGAGGTCCTCATTGAATATTTAATATTGAATACTAAAGATAAAGTACTGCAAAAATTTCCTATTGTAGACTTGAGCAACAATAGATTTTGGAGATCCAAGAAAGAGATCTTGTTGCAGAATTTCTATAGTTGGAATATTGAAGAAACCAAGGTAAAGTTTCATTAAAGTCTTGCTTAAGAGAGTTAAGTAGTTTCTAAATTAGAAGACCCAAGAGAAGAGGTCTCGAGAAGTTTTTTAGGAAAAATAATAAGGCTAGAGAAAGCCTCATTACAGAGTTGAAGTAGTGGCCATTGGAGGATATTTGAAGAAAAGTTCATGAAAAGGGATTGTAAGCAGGAGAAACTTCTGATAAGAGGAATTTGGGATAATTATCGCCATCCAACAACATGCCCAAAAGGAAGAAATATTTGGCAAGAATTTTTCCAAGTTTTTGAAGATATCAAGACATTCAGATTCTTTAGGAAAATTTGATAAGAAGTTTGAATAAGGAAGAAGGATTGAAGAGGTAAGAGTTTCTTGTACATATTTATGAAAGAAGCAAAAATAAAATTGCTTCAACTATACATACATGGTTATATCAGTTGATCAAGAAAATAGATGAAATTAAGTTTTTCAAAACAACAAAAGAAAATTTGAAATGCACTTACTGTAATAGAGAAGGACATGAAAAAGTTGATTGTTGGAATTTGCATCCTTGTAAATATTGTGGAAAAGAATCTCATTCATCTACCTTCTGTTATTACAAGGAAGAATATTACTTGAATTTTGAAAAGGTTCTAACTTATAGATTATAGTGTTTATTTCTAAATATTTTTCTAACAACGAATATAAGCATGGAGAACAGGGAATAAGGTTATTCAAATATCAATAAAAATAAAAGTGGATTAGAGATGTAATTAGATCCCTTGCTCAACAAGGTTATCTAATAATTTATTTTATTAGCAGCCCTAAATGAAAATAATATTCGAATGTAAAGAAAATAAATTAGTTCAAGATGAAGACTTGTGGTATGAAGGACAAAGGTAAAGAGAAAATGTTTTTGCAAGAATCAAATGATAATGTGACATCATATAAAAGCTTACAGATCGACATCAATAATTAATACAAGCAAGAAGAAGAATCCTAACAAGAAGGCATATAGTGCAAAGTGAGTTAAGAGACAAATATCTATATTGAAGACTAAAAGTCTTCAATAACCAAATAATATAAAACGTGGAAATTTATTTTTGGAATATATTAAATTATTTGGTACATGCTAATATACCACCTTGGGTACATCTTTAGATTAGTAAAGAGAGTCCTAAATTAGAGTGTGAGTATTTGTTCTATGCAATATAATAAATGCACAAGTGTGCAAATTATTTTGGTAATGTAAATGTGTATAATAGTCCAGGTGCACATGAGTTCATAGAATAGGAATATGAAGAGTTACTGGAAGAGTGAAGTCCAAGAGTCCTCCATATGAAGATTTGAATTTCATTACATATGTCTATGTGGGTGTGAGAAAGATATATAGAGTGTGATACAGAGAGAGTGATAGATAGAGTGATAGACAAATTGTCTTATACAATTTTAATGAAGAGTGAGGAAGTATGATGTATTGGAGGTCTTTATTCAATCGATTTCCAATTATTGTGAGCATTTTTTAGTGGCATTTATATGATTTATTTCTGAATTTTATGAGTTTTATATGCTTAGTAGTTTGTCATTATCATATATTTCATATTGCAACTTTATTTTAGATCTTGTGGTTAATTTATCTTAAGTATTTAGCTTCAAAAACTAACAAATTTTATATTTATATTCCTCTCAAGCCTTATCTCCCTATATTTTTAGGACCAATATGGATCTCTATTTTTCAATACATCATGGTAATTAGAAATTAATTATTTTTCATTTTATTTCTAAATTTTATGACTTTTATATGCTTAGTAGTTTACCATTATCATATATTTCATATTGCAACTTTATTTTAGATCTTGTGGCTAATTTATCTTAAGTATTTAGCTTCAAAAGCTAACAAAATTTATATTTCTATCCCTTTAAGGCATATCTCCCTAGATTTTTAGGACCAATATGTATATCTATTTTTCAATACATCATGGTAATTAAGAAGTAATTATTTTTCCGAAAAATAAGTATCTAATTCATTTTATTTATTTCTACTCTCTTGTAAATTATTTAGCTTGAATTTAATTTCATATTTTATTTTAAATATTTTACCAAAATATTTGGCATTCCAAACATTCATTTTCCCTTGATATGTTTAATTGTTTGAATAAATTTGTACATATATGACCCTTGAAAATTTTCTTCATCCTACCATAATATAACCATCTAGAAAAATATTAGGGTTTTAGGTCCACATAGACTAAAATTAAAATAAATTTGGATAACCAGTATTGAGTAGATCATTTCTTAAGAGAATGAGTTTATGTTTAAATCCTAGTCATCACAAAATATCTAAATAGGTGGTATAATTTATTTACAACCATGTATTAGATAACAAAATCATGTCTAGTCTTTGTGTTATATGAGTTTACCCAATGCATATACGGTCCTATATATATTGAATACTTGAAGGAATAACATCCCAAAGGTTATTTTAACTAATAAGTAAAGTAAAAAAAAATATTAATTTAGACCATGTAGGTGTTAGATTTCACAATACTTTCCATAAATATTCTCAAGTATAGCATTCACAATAATTAAATGTAAAATAATAAAAGAGCAAAATAAGATAACAATTATATGATGGAATAATATATATAAAAAAAATAGGAAGAAGTAGGTGCCCGTAGGTACCCCACGATATTGTTATAGTATATTACATTATTTGGTACATATATTAGATTAGGATTTACTTTGTGTTGTAATAAATACACATGGATGCATAATATCTAATATTGTAAATGTGCACATTTTTCCATGTGTACATGAGTCCATAGAATAGGAATTTTAATAGTCAAGAAGTGGGAAGGCCAAGAGTGCTTCATATGAAGAGTCACATTACATTATATATACATGGTAATGTGGATATGTAAAAAACAACAAGAGTAATAATATTACTTGGTTCTTTCAATACTACGACTCCATTTTTGTGAGCCTTTCTTTATGGCTTATTTAGGAGTAGCTATGTGAGCTATTTCAGTATTTCATACTTACAAAATATTTCCATTATATTATATATATATATATATATATATATATATATATATATATATATATATATATATATATATTAGTTTGGTACTTTATTTCATTTTTGTAAGTTTGATTATCTTATGTAATAAGCCTCAAAAGCTAACAGTGGTATCAGAGCCACAAGGGACCACCATTGCTATAGTCAACCTGAACTTCATTGTGTCTTCCAAAACTGGACCTGCCATTGTGCATTGTTGCATGCAAATGCTGCCACAAGGAATTCCTTGAAGAGTGAAGGAGGTTATATCTAGAAGGAGAAACCAGAGAAGCTTGGTGGAGAATTTCTATTCCAAGAAAAAATTTGGAATAGAAGGAGATTTCAGGTCTTGAAGTCAAACCTTGATATTGTGAATATTGAGGAGAATAAGAGACCCAAGAAAGAGGTCTTATTGAAGAAATTGGTAAATTAAAGAATATTACAAATTACAGATTGACTAGAGTCTTTCCATAAGATTGTGAAGACTAGGACTCAACATAGAATTGGTTCCACTAGTTTTGAGAATAGCTAGTTGATTTTATTTATTTTAGAATTCTCGAAATTCTAATATATTTGGTATTGTTATCTAAGTTTCTAATTACTAGAATTTAACACCCATAAGTTGAGAAGCTTCCTACAAAGGATAGATAAGAATTTCACCTTCATTTCCTGAAAGTCTATGTGCTTTCCTTATGTAGGGATTATTTCTTTATTGAAAAAATAGAGATTGAATATTGGTAAAAACGTGAGAAGGAAGTCCCGTAGAAGATTGCAGACAAGAAAGCAATAAATTGAAGAAGTTAAAGAGACCTAGAAGAGGTCAGATTGAAGAACTTCTAATTTTGGAAGATTAAATATTGGAGATGAAATATTGTAGGTAGAATACTATAGATTGGAGGCCTAAGAAGAGGTACTACTACATATTTGAGGAACAGTAGAATTTGAAGATCCAAAAAAGTGATATCATTGCAGATACCCCATAAATAGGAGATTGAAGAAACTAGGAAAAGGTTTCAATAAAGTTTTGAGAAGAATAAGTTGAAGAGTTGCCAAATTAGAAGACCCAAGAGAGAGGTTTCAAGAGATTTCGAAGGAGAAGAAGAAGGCTAGAGAAAGCCTTGTTGCAGGATTGAAGAAGAGGCCATTGAAGGTATCTTAGAGAAAGTGAGAAGTAGGAGAGTGCAAGTAGAAAGGATATTTGAAGAAAGTTCATGATAAGAGATTGCGAGCAAGGAAAAGTTTTTGATTTGGGATAATTGTCGACATCCGACAACAAGCCCAACAGAAATATGTGTTTGGAAAGAAGTTTGTTAGATTTTGGAGACATTCATATTCATGAGAAAGGATATAGTTTTGGAGTCAAAATTCAATAAGGAGATTGTAGAAAAAGAGAAGATTGAGGAGTTCAAGATTTTGGGAAATATATGAATAGCCACAAAGTTTTGAAGGCTGATTTGTAGGAGAATAGATTGAAGGTATCCTAGATCTATAGTTTGGAGAAGTTTTAGGTAGCTATTGGAGTGCTTGTAGGTAGGATATTGAAGGTGTTTAGACAAAAATAAAAGTTAACATTCCAGAAACTCTCGTTATATATTTAAACCAATGAAAGAAGTAAGGACTTGACTTCAAATTTGTAGGTTTATGAACACCATTTTGGGAAGCATTAATAGCTACTAGATTCAAAGTATGTAAATATAGTATTGAAGGATATTTGAAACCACAAAAATAGGTTTTGTGGACAGCATTGAAGGAGGATAGAAAATTGCATATTTGGAGTAGTTTTGTGAAAAGTTGAGTAGCAAGCAAGGCTGCAAATTGGGTAAGAGTGAAAGGAGAAAAGTAAAGGAGAACTTTGATGCAAAATAGAGAAAATAAAGGTATGCAATAGTGGTGCAATCTAAGTCTATTATTCGAGTATTGAAATCAGCTATACATCAAGTTTTAAAGAGCACCATATTATTATCCATATTGCATTAGTTTGAAATCATAAAATTAAGAACTTAAAGGAGTTCTTTAAGTTAAGGTGTTAGTAGTGTTTACATCTTAACGATCTACAAATACAAAGTAGCAATACTAAGGAGAAATAAGAAGTGCATAGTATTGTTAGTGAATGCTTTGCTATTGAAATTTTATTAAACCAAAGTGAAAACAATAATCTAAGATAGATGAATACTGAATAAAGGTTATAAATTTGAAAAAAAATCTAAGTGTTAAAAGTTACTAGAATAAGCTTAAAAATATTGGATGACCACAAACGTCGAGAGGTTTTGAAAGTATCATTGTAGAAGATGAATCACCACTCAAAAGAATAAGAGGAACTACCACTCAAAGGAGTGTTACCATTGTTCTAAGGTGGGAAACTCAAAAGAGCAAGAGGAACTACCACTCAAAGGAGTGTTACCATTGCTCTAAGGAGGGAAACCGATTAATATCTACACTGGTGGAGAGACATGGATAAAATCTCCATAGCATCGAATATACGTAGATGAGCTCTACACCATTGGATGCAATTGAAGAATACTAAGCCACCTATAAAAACATCAAAGAAAAAGGAATCATCCTTGAGAAATAAGCATTCATTTGTGAAAAAAAAATCATGGGAATACATTGAGACAAACATATTGAAGATTGAAGTGAAAAAAGTATTAAAATAGTGAATATTTTCATTAAAAGTAGTGAGCAACCCTAGGAATATTAGTCTACATGCAAGTGCCACATTGATTAATGTTGGAGAAGCATTGAATAAGTGTTACAGGTAATGCCCATTGCCACAATAATATCTTCCAAAGAAGTAAAACATATTAAAAGGGAGGTAGAAACATTGGAGTACCAAGTGGTACATACTAGACCAAAATTTGAAGAGTATAGCACCCATTTTTGCAAGTGGCAAGTAGAAATAAGAAGGTCAAAGGTTAATTCACTCCTAGTGAAGGAAACATTCTCTCAATGTATCAAAACAATGAAGATTCTATTAATAAATTGATAGGTTGGTATAGGTAGAAGTGTGCGAAGGATACCGGCGATTGGATGCAATAAGAGAACCTTTGGAGGTTACATTGGAGTGTAGTTTTATTGAATCCAGAGTGAGAGAAGTTCTCTCGAATAAGCCAACAAATTTGGTAGAGATAGCATGTATGATTACAACGTCTTTCATAGATATACGCGGTGGAATATTTGCAGAGGATTCAAATGTTTTTGAACGTTGAATACAACTCTAAGCCTAAGGTAATTTATTTCATTCAAATTACTCATAAGATTGAGTTAGGAGTAATAAGGAAGTTTATAAGATTATTATTTTCTAAGGTGAAAAAGAAAGGTATTTTGAGAAGAAAAGTCTATATTTGAAACCTTAGATATAATAGTAAATTGAAGGATTATTAAAGGAGTAATTATTTAGTGGAGGATATTGGAGAAATATATATATATATATATATATATATATATATATATATATATGAATATGAGTTTTGTAATTAAATTATTTAAAGTTACAAAACATTTTAGAATATTTGCAATTCAATTGAGTTGGAGTAATAAGGGTTTCTACAACAAATTGGATTTATAATAATTATAAATATATTCTTCTAAATTTCTAAATTTGGAGATATAAGGTATTCTACATCAACTTAGGAATTGAGAAATTTAGAAACATTATACTCTTGTGACTAAAAGAGTAAAAGGGTAATTAACTCAAAAGGATTAAAGTCTTATTAAGAATCACAAGAAAGGATACATTAAAGGAAGCTATGGAAACATTCATTAAGTATATAGGAATCAAAGGTTCCAAATGGTTCAAAGACATAGTTGAGTCTAAAATTAATAAGGAAAATGCAAGAGAATAATCAAATACTAAGGAGTTGTTTTCTAATGAGTTCATAAAAGGAAATAGTAATATTCTTGTTAATAAATTTGCTTTATAGATATAGAGAATAAGAAAATATAGACTAGCCTCATTCATTGAAAGTTGGTTTGATTATTTCATTAAATATTAGACAAGCTATATTCCTTCAAAACATGTGATAAATAAATTGGGGCAGTCATACAATGCACCTATTGCAATAAAACTAGTTATGAAAAGGCAAATTGTTAGAATTTCCATTCATGCAAATATTCTGTAGGAAAAACTCATTCACCTTCACGTGTTATCATAAATATGGGTACTATAGAATATTTTAAGAAAAACTAGTGTTTAGACTAGAGTGTCTATTTCAAGTTCTCAATTCTAAAGCATCTTCTAAAAATTAATTCAACTTGGATATTTATGAGGATGAAAGAGATAAAATATTCAGAGATCCAAAGGAAAGAGATTGGATCAATTTTGATTCACACATGATGTGTCAAATTATGAGATCCATAGTTCATCAAAGACACCTAAATGATTTCAAGAATAAATATAGAAAGGAGGGTGTTCTATAGGAATCACCTAATAATGCAACATCATCAAAAATCTTATGAAGTGACATGACAAATGAAGAAAATCAAGATAAGGAATATCATGGTCAAGAAGAAACACAGTGCAAAGCAAGTTAAATACTGAAGACCCATATTGAATACAAGTCTTCAATAACCAAATAATGTAATACGGGGGGGTTGTTAGAGTATATTACATTATTTGGTACATGTTTTTGATTAGTATTTATTTTGTGTTAAAAAATATTGGAATATATTATATTATTTGGTACATGCCAATGTACCATCATGGGTACATCTGTAGATTATGAAAAGAGTGTTAGATTAGGATTTACTATATGCAATGTAATGCACAAGTGTGTAGTGATATTTTGGTACTGTAAATGTTCATAGTTATCCCTATGTAAACGTGTCAATAGAGTAGGAAGATGAAGAGTCATAGGAAGAGTGAGGTCTAATAAACCTTCATATAAAGAGTCACAATCCATTCTATATATGGATATATTGATGTAAAATATATATGGCAAAGGAGAAAGAGTCACCCATGTAAACAATGGAAGGTGATGTAATATGATGCTTTTTGATCTCTTCATTCAATAAATATTTCTTAGTATTTTTGAGTATTTGGAATTAGCATTCTTTGAGTTATGATATAGTAGATTCTGAGTTTATATTCTTGATTGATCAACATTATTATATCTTTCATATTGCAATTATATTATTGATCTTGAGGCAATATTATTTTGAGTATTTATTCATCAAAATCTAACAATGGTATCAGAGTTATGGTAGATCTAGATAGAAATTGAAAGAGCCTCAAGAGTCATTACAAAGAATATTTCTACTGGTTAAGAAGAGACCAATAACGATAAGAGAATTTCATTTGGAAAGGTAAACTAGAGAAGATAAATAAATTACCTCTGGAAAGAACCAAAGAAGATAAATAAATTATCTCTAGAAAAGAACTTGAGAAGATATAGAAATTTTTGGAAAGATAAACCATAGAAGATAGCATTTCTCACTGTGTTGAAGAAAAACCAGTGATATTTAAGGATATACCTATTCCAAGAACAAAATAAAAATAGAAGAAATTTTACAGGTCTTGAAGATAGACCTTAATATTGAGAAGAATATAATATACCTATTCTAAGAGAAAATCAAGATAGACGAATATTTATAGGTCTTGAAGATAGACCTTGATATTGAAAAGAGAATATACCTATTCCAACAGCAAAATTGGAATATAAGAACATTCACAGGTCTTGAAGACAGACCTTGATTCATAGGTATTGAAGACAGACCTTGATTAAGAGACCCTTAGAAGAGGTCCTATTGATAAGCTTGATAAAAAAGAATTCAAAATTATTTGTTAGAATATTTCCACATGGTTGAAAGAAAAACCCGTGAAAACTAGGATTCAATATAGATTTGATTCCACTAGTTTTTAAGATAGATAGTGAAGATTATTATTTCTAGAACATTGAATACATCTAATTATTACTATCTAAGTTTTTGTTGCAGAGTAGACATTGAATATTGATAAGAACCAAGAAAAGGTTCTCATTGCAAGATTGCATATTGAAGAAGGATACCCAAGAAGAGGTCACATTTAAGAACTTTCAATATTGGAAGATTAAATATTGAAGACAAAAGATAGAAGGACTACATAAGGTCCTATTGCAGATAGAAGAAGTAGAATATAGATATCCAAGAAAGGGATCTCATTGAAGAATGTACCATAGTTGGAAAATTGAAGAAACCAAGGTAAGGTTTCATTAAAATTATTTACTAATAGAATTGAAGGTTGTAGAATTTGAAGACCCAAGAATAGAGTTCTAAAGAATATTTTGAAGAAAGAAAAGAATTCAAGAGAAATCCTTATTTTAGAAGCTAAAGAAATTATAATTTGAAGATATTTGATGTAGAAAATTACAAGCAGAATGAGAACCTAACCAAAAGATATTGGGACAATTGTCGCTATACTACAACAAGCCCAAAAGAAAAAGGATTTGACAAGAAGTTTTTCAAATTTTGAGAACATTTTGAGAACTCATGACATTGAGATTCTTGAGAAAGAAGATAGAGACAAAGGTATGAGTTGAAGTCAAAAGAAAGCAAGAAGTATGAAGAGGCCATAGTTTAGAGATATTTGAAGACAAGCATAAATTTTTGTAGGATGATTTACAAAAGCACAAAGTTATTGAAAGATAAGCTGACAATACAAAAAAAAGTAGAAGCAAAAAAGTTGTAGTTTAGAGAAAGCTTTGGATAAGCTTTCAAAAAATATTTGAACAGCCAACTAAGAGAAGGCTTGATAGAAATAAGAGCAGAAAACTTGAAGGCTTGAAGACAACACCAAATCAGATTTTGTAAGCAACAAATAGAAGGGATTTAAGCTGCAATTCTAAGCAGCATTGAAAGAGGAAAGTGAGCTGCATTTTAGAAAAATTTGGAATAATTTTGAGATAGCTTTGGACAAAAAATATCAAGCAAATTTTAGCATAATTTGAGGAGTCCTCCTACAAAATTGAATAGCAAAATAGTAGCGTTTGAAGCTGCAAATTACAGAAAGAGCTAGCACATTTGAAGAAGAATAAGAAAGCTGATTTTAAGCACAAACTATAGCTGCAAATTGAAGATTCTACTGATAGAAAAATAAAGGTGTAATTGTAGCAAATACAAGACATCAAGCTACAAATAAAGGAGCGACAAAAAGGTGTGTAAATATAATGCCATATAGATTATTATTGCAAAGTTTTTGAAGGTGCCTATTAAGAGTTTTTGGAGCATCAAAATTTAGAGCCATTTAGAGCTAGCAAAGAGGAAGTTTTTTAAGGTATCATTAAGCTAATAAAAGACACCATTTCACACCATTGATTTTATAGAAATCTTGCATATTACAACACCAAAAATTTACAGTTTAATAAGAGTGATAAGTATTTTGATATATGTTGTTTTTTAAATAGAAAAATATTAGATTCATTTTATATTCATTAGTGAGATAGATTTATTCTCATTTTTAGAGAAGTCAACAATACTATAATATCATTAGATTGATTTTCTAAAGGAATTATAAGTGAATGGTATTTGTTGTTTTTTAAGTGAATGTAAAAATAAAATTATCCTACGTTTGTGAGGAAGAATATCCTTCAATATATAATAGATTTTGGAAAGAGAAGAGCTCCAAGTTAAAGGAATATTTTAAGTATTTAAAAACACCATATGTACAAATAGAGGTGGTAAATAAAACCACTAAAAAAGTGGTGAAAAAAACCACCATATTGACCATAATTCAACACCAAAATATAGGGGGTTAACTCTACAATAAACATCCACCATTTGTAGGAAAGAAGCACTAAAAGAGTGCTAAGGGAAGAGATCCAATATAGCTCAATATTTAGCCAACCAAAAGAGCAACAAGACATCAACTACAACCTATAAAAGATCAATATATGTAAATACTACATAGCACTTCCATTCTATATACTCAAAGCAAGGCATATTGTAAAAAGGAGGGGAAAAATATAGGGTGCATTATCAAAGAAAAATTATCAATAAATCAATATTCCAAATAAAATATCATAGGGCCACTATTGGAGCATATTACAGCTAGAGCCATTCGTAAGTGCATCCAACATCATCCAAGGAGAGAAGAAATCTCACACAGTGTAGTTACAAAGAAACAAGAATACATTGGAGAAAAGTGAAAGGAAAAATATATTGTAAAGCCTTGTAATTTCATACGTTGGAGAAAGGAGCGCATGCATAAATATTTGTAACACTTGTCCTGAGCAAGAACAGGGAATATTACCATTTGGCACAATGGTCAAAGTTGGCTCATAAGCCATAACGTAAATCTCTAGGAAAGAAGAGCGCTCAACGCTCTACATCATCACGTAGAACTCAAGAAAGGTCTAATAACTCCCAAAAAAAAAGAAATATTGTGCCAAGTGTCCATTTCATTATTCCATAAATTTTGGAACCTCCAATAAGGGAATCAAAGTGTCTTATAATACTTGCAATACGTGGAACTCATAAAAAAAGAAGCACTCATATAGCCGAAGTAGCACTTATATAGTAAAGTCCAGTGCCATACATAAAAAATTCAAGGAGGAGCATTAAAGAAAGGGTCAAAGCATCTTCCAAGTGCCATACATAGCAGATTCCAAGCAAGGTTGACCAAAAATAAAAGTGCCCAACAAGTCAAGAAGGAGTGCTTGAATATTTGAGGTAATACCTACCATAGTATTTTTCATATTAAAGGCTTATATTGGTAGGAGGAATAAGGAACTAAGAGAATATATTCTAAGGTTAAATTTTTAAAGATATTAGTGGAGTGATAAGTATTTTAAAACCTTAGAAAAATCAGAATATTATTTCTGAAGCCTTTTATCATATTTTGAAGAACTTTTTGGGATTTAAAGTATTATATTTGAGTTTTGTAAAATTGCATATTTAGATTTACAAAAAAAAGTGGATATTTACAAAATTGCTAAGGCTAGATAAATAAGGCATACAACATCAAATTAGGATTACAAAATATTTCAAATATTATTTTTCTAAATCTCTAGAGTTCGAGGAATAATGAATCCTACTTCAAAATAGTATATGAAATTTAGAGTTAAGTATTTTGTTCATAAATTTGGGAGACAAAAGGAGTTCTAAATAAAGGAATATTGCATTAATATTTGAATATTTGTAAAGGATTAGGGAATTATAAAATAGTCTCCTCATGAAAACTACAAACAAACTCTTTCTTCCAAATTACCAATTGCTCAAAGGTCCTAACTACACTCATGGAAAAATATAGTGGTATGGTAATCAACTCTTTAGGAATATGATTTTTTTTAGCTGAATTATATCTTCTTGATCTACTTGTTGAGATATTTATTCCTATTGGGTTGAGTATATTAACCCTTTCATCAAGAAATTTATAATTTTTTGGTCATTCTTGAAGATTTTCTAGAATACCTCTCTGTATGGGATAGATGGTCTGGAAAACAAATTAACTTTATTCTTCTTTGAACCAAACTCCGAAGCAGGTGAGTAGTTTTCTCCCATAATAGTGTGTGCATTAGCTAACTCATTTTGTTCCTAAGGGATAGCTCTTATATTTAAATCTTCAAAGATATCCATTAAGCCATATATTTCAAGTAGTGGTGTCTACTATTGCATTTCTCTATTACTTGATTAAAAATTAACTCTGAATCACCATAGATTGTGAGCAACTTAATTCTCATTTTTTCGGCTTGTTTTAAACCAAGGTATAATGCTTCATATTCGACAATGTTATTGGTGCAACTCCATGTTAGTATGTATTAAAATATATTTGTACCTTCAAAAGGGTAAACCAATGCAACTTTAACTCCAATACCATTTTTGCATCTGGATCCATCAAAATAAAGTTTTCAAAGTTTTGTTTTTCGTAGTTCTTGGTTCGAAACTACTATAATATTTTTATGTTTTGATTTTGCAACACAATAAGTGCCAATACCAGTTTCAATAAATACATTATAATTCTTGAAAGATAATTGATCTTCTATTATGATATCATCTAGAGTATCTTAAAGCAAATCTATTTATTAAAAGATAGTGCTAATGTATTCATCTTCCTTTATATTTTTGATATGATAGGTTTTAGGATTATCTAAAAGAATCTTAGTCTTATTGAATTTATAAGGAATCATCATGTGAGAGTAGTCTAGAAACATGTAACCTCCTAATTTTACTGTGAACTCTCATGATAACAAAGACCAAAATAAGGCTCTAAATCAACCACTAATATTTCTTGTATCATAGTTATATCTGGTGCTCTATGAAGCATCATGGGTACACCTTTGATTACTCATTATATTTTCATAGGAGTGACATATAATTGAAGTACAATAGGACAATATTGGGTATATTCTATACTCATAAATTCACATACTACTTTTGGAATCATAGTAGTAGTAGCTCCAGAGTCAATCATACAATTGTAAATTATCCAACCTTTCATTCTTAAATATATATAGAAAGGAGATGGTCTATTTCATAGCACAGGGACTCATTATTTCTTGGGTAAGAATATATTCATAAACTGGTTGGTCTCTCAGGATAACCTTTCCCAATGAAGCTCTCAAGAGATATATTTTTCTAGGAATCATCAATGCATCATATAAGCTTGCTTTGGAATGAGTCTTTTTAGCTCTTCTACTATATTGAAATTGGATGCTTCTATCATATTTTCTCATTCTTTTTTTTAGGCTCATCAAATTTCCTTTTGTATTCCTTTGTAGCTTCAATTATCTATATCTTAGTGACTTAGGGGAATCAGAGTTTGTAATGTGCCTCCTCTTTCGTATCAAGAAACACTTCTTTGGCCTTTTTTTATTTTGATCTAGAGGGCCCCATCTACAGTTGAAACACTAGTACAAAGGTTTCAGGTCTCTTTTGAACTAGAATCTTCCCAATCACAAGCACATTCTACTCTTTTGATTTTTATGGCTAAGACTGCACCTTAAAAGGTTCTAATTGCTATGTGTTTACTGTAATTTATTTCTTACCAGGCCTAGTTAGAAGAGAAATGGATTCTTCTTCTAAGGGTCTTATGTAAGCATAATTTATTTCTAATCCCATAACATATTAACTTGACCTTTTTGTGATCTTTCTACCTTATCAACAACTAATTGAGCATGATGTTGGTACATAATTCATGTATCTACGATGTGATGATCACTACAAACTAATCACCAAGGGTGTTTTTCAAGTCCTACAATCACTGATTCTTCTTCTTGATAGCTATTATTGGTTTTTTTAGCCAGGTTACTACTTGAAGCTTTTTTATCTCTGGCTATATATAGAAATATTCTAAACTAATATCTCTTTGCTTCTCATTTTTCAAGTGTTGTTACCTTTTTTATTAGAGTCTTTAATGTAGATACATCCTATAACATTATTTGTGATTATTTAGGCTCTAACACTAGTAGTGCAAGTAAAGTAGGCATAGATGGTGACTCTCTAGGAACAGGAATGGGAGTAATTATGGGGAGAAAAAGGAATGACAAAATTTTAGTTTTTTAAGAATACTAGGATATTTCTAGGAAATAAGATATTATTTCTCTTGCTGGTAATCTCCCTACAGATATCATGGTATTTTTAGCTATGATAGCAGCCTGGTAGACTTGAGTAAAATCTACTATATTTGATTATTGTGTTTGTAATCCTAAATTTGGGGCCTAAAACTTTGGTATAATAAATATATTCTAATGAACCTGGTGGTCTGATATTTTGAGGAATACATTTCTAAGTTCTACTGAACCTAAGGTTAAAATTAGTAATTAATTCTTGAGGATATCTCTGGGTAGCTGTTAACTGAGTCTATAAAGAAAAGGATCAGCTAGCTCATTAAATTCTTCCACAAATGGTCTAGCTAGGTCATCCCATGTGTAGATATTATTGTCTCCTAGGATACGATACCAATTGAGTATTTTTCCTCAAAAGGACATAGTGAGTAGCTTGACCATAATGTCTTCACCTTTGATATTATAAATTACAACTAAGGATACTAAATATTGATAATGTTCATGTGTAGTTTTACCAGTGCCATCATATGTAGGAAGAGTTGTAAGGGCAGTCTAGGGAATATAATTTGTTTGAGCTAGGCCTAAAGGTCCAATGGTGTTATTATTAGGAAAATTTGGGATGATTCAGTTTACATTATGAGCCATGGCTCCAAGATTTGCTACTAACGATAAGGCAAGGGAATTATGAGATGAAGAATTTATACTTTGGTGATAAGATATCGGCATTAAAATTTCAACACATCTTGGCTTATGAAGTGGTATTTGATCAAATGATAATGGAAATTCTTATTTCTTGGTTGTAGATCTTGTAATCATATAAGATTTGAGACAAATATTTAGATATTACATGAGCTATATAGAAATTGAACCGATAATTTAACTTCACCAAGATTCTGATAGTATTTTTTAATCAGAGTCGCTAGATGAACATACAATATCTGCTAATGAGGTCAATTTTGTTCACCTAATCTTTAACTTTCTAAGGAAGTGAGATGAAAAATATATTTAAATTCATCCCATCAAGTATGCCAAAAAACTTCCTTATTTTTTGGACTAAAATCTACCATTATTAAGAAAAGACATTGCGCTCGTTGATTTTAGCTAAAGTATAGTAATTGGATGAAATAAGGTTACCATGTGCTTCAATATCTAGAGAAGGTTGACTCCTTTAAGGAAGGGGTTTAGGAAAAGGGATGAGAGAAGTTAGGGTTGAGAGAAGGAAAGGGTAGAAAATGGAAAGGATATAGTGTAACAACATTGGATCTTACAAAGTAAGACACTAATCTAATCAATTACATGATACTTAATAGATCATACATGAATCATATTTATTGGTTTATTTAAGTATAATGTATTTATTTTAATCATTCCAAGGATCCAAGCAATTATCTAATCCAATAGGCAATCACCAATCACTTTAATAGAATATGCTAAGTACTAGATGTAACATAAATGACTTAAAACAACACATGAAATCTAATCATTCCAAGGACTATAAATGTTAGCAATCCAATAGGTAATTTATATTTTTGAACTACTTTAACATAATAGACCAACTCCACAATGTAACATAAATGACTTAGAAGAGTATATTCATAAAAAATTTAAAATACAAGCAAATTACAAAGTAATACCAAGGAAGAACTATAGATTCAAATCTTTGAATGAGGTTTGAACTCATATTTATAGATTACAATTTCAAAATTTCTTGGTGAAGGGAATTTGAATGGTCGTTTGACTGATAGTCTAGAGGGAGAACTAGAAATGATGATGTAGCAATATTTTGTTTCATCTTGGGCATGAATTTGAACCAAGCCTGTTGATTTGCAACTATTTTTTATCAGTGGTTGTATTATTGATGTTACACGTTGCATTATTGGAGTTACCCATTTTTTACTTGGAGGTGAGTTGTATTTTAGCTAGCAACCACCATGGTGGTTGCAGGTCTTAAAATGACTTGTAGTTGAAATTTACTCATGGTTGGGATTTTTGTATGTTGTATGGCTCTTTTGCCATGAAACCATGATCTTGGGTGTTTTCAGGTTCGGGTGTACTTTCCTTAATTTTTTCTTCTTTGTAAGAGTGGTCACGGGCTAAAATTTTTATTGCTAACATCATTTTCTTTATTGGTGCAGCTTTGAGCATCACAACCTTAGACAATTTTTTGCTTGTTTGGCTAGCGTGGTCCTAATTTATTTTTCTTTTGCTAATGTTACCTTAGGTAGCTTGGATTCAAAACTATCATGGCATTGGGGTACATTTTAGATGTTTTTTTATCTCATGCACTTCACTCGTTTTTTGATGTTATCATCAGCTAAAGCATGGTTTCGAGCTTTTTTTACTTTTACCACAACTTTACCCATTCCCATGATGTTGAAGCTTCTAGCTAACATGGCATTTATTGTGTTTCGATCCCAACACATTCCCAATCCCATGATAGATTTGTACACTTAGTATCTAACATATTTTCTTGAAGGGGATACATTTTGCAATGTGGTCAAAAATAAACCCATAGTGGTATAGGAGCATGTTGAATAAGTGAGCTCCAACATAGTTATATGTAGTGGGAAAATGGTCATAAATACCATCACCCAAGCGATGACATATGTGGAAGAAGGATCCAAGTAGGTTATCTGATTAGAGGACTCTCCCCATGGGTCATAGAGATTGTGATTGATGAGACAATAAAATATCTCATTATTTCAAGAATATTTCACATATTTTTGTCTACTTTTATTTAATACTATAGTATTTTCCAAGTATATTGATTAGTATTTATGTTAATATTAATGTTGATGTGGTAAATTATAATAAATATTTTAATTGTTATCTGATCCAATGTTTGTGCACTTTTTATATTAAATTACATGATTTTAGCATTAAAAAAGCATATAATAAAGATAAAATAAAGGCATCATAATTAATGGACCATGTTATAGATCTAAAAAAACGTTGAATTAATGTGTTTTTATTATCTTCCACTTATGTATTACGTTACCATAGTGATCTAGCTCTATACTGTGCATTTTTCACAAGCGTAGGATCATTATAGGCCTATAAAACAAAAACTACAAGCCTGTAATAGAAACTATAGAAAATGCTCTGATCATCTAGGCAATAAACTGCAGGTTTCTAATAAACAGGGACAACACACTCAAATAAATAGTCAAACAACCTTCTCAATGCATCATATCCTTGGATCTAAAACTGACCAATCAACTATCAAACAAGTATTTTACATAAAGTAAACAACCTGCCACATGTTTCAGAGCACTATAGTCAAACTATACTAAAAATATAACATGATTATATGAAATTGTAGGCTATAAATGATGATTTGGAGGCTCTAGATTCCACATGGATTTATCTTAGATTTATTTTAAGGTATTCAATGGCAAACAAAGGTGTAAAAATGAGGAAACTCATCAAATTTGACCTATTATCCTAATTTTGATTGGACAAATTTGACAGCAGGCCTATGTAATCAATGAGAGAATGATTGTTTCCTAATTTAACTCTCCTTCATATCACAATAAGTTATAAAATATAATTGTAAATATTTTTGTAAGCTCATTGTGTAAAATTAGTAGAGAATTAGTCAAAAAGTAGCAAGGTGTACAAAATCTAAAATTATTCAATAAAGTGCAATAGTTTTCAAATTTGATTGTTTCAAGTTTCTTGCATGGTTTTATTGGCCTTGTAAGTTTATTTTTTGTTGAAAAGTTTTATGTTCTACTGAACCTTGGAGCAAGGTCCCACTCTCTAGACCAGTGGAAGGTTTGTTAGAAATATTTTTAGGTTGTCTAATTATTACTTTTCTATATTTTATTTTTAGCAACATAGAATTAGCTTATTTGCTATAATTTTACTTCTATTAATTCATGTTTTCTTATAGTTTAAAATCCTCATGCTATTTCTTCTTATCCTTATTATTCATCCCCAATCTTCTCATTTAGTTTATGTAGCTTAAATTATGATGATGACATTCATATGATCCTTTTAAATTTAAGCATCTATATGATCAAACAACCTTGGGGTCAACCACCATGGGCATCATCTTAAGAGTGGTCTCAACCTAGATGGATGAATAAACAATGGTATCAATAAAACCCACCATGGTTACACCCATAAATGTAATGATAACAATGGGTAAAAAAACATAAACCATAACAAAGGAAACATTGATATCAAAACCAACAACAAGATTTGTTGTCTGGTCTTACCCAAAATGTTCCTTGGGGATAACAACAATAAGTAAAACAACCTTAACTTATAGCTCAACCTCTGGATAATCCTAATAATACTAGATAGGCAACCCCTATCTATATGGTTGAATCAGAAGAGATTGTCATGTTAAATGTCATTGATTGTGACAATATCCAATTATGTTCAAGAAAAACACTTCCTAAATACACTCCACCTACCATTGTAAAAATGAGAATTGATGAGAACAAACAAGAGGACCCATCTACACTAAAACCATAACAATAAGATCTTGAAAAAGTAAAGGAAAAATAAAACCTTCCTCAAGACCATTCACCTTCTTCATCAAAAAAAGTACCATATCTTGAACAATTTTGAGATATCGAAAATATTTTGATAAAGGAATTAAAATGTTTAAATACTATAATTTTTTTGCTACAATCTATTAAAGATGTACCAATTATATACAATATTGTCCAAGAAATGTGTATTAAGAAACAAAGAAGAAAGAAGTAAGCATATCCTAAAACCATACAAGTGGATAAAAAATTAGTAGACCTACTTGCAAGAAAACTTATCCCACCTAAGTATGGTGATCCAAGAAGTCCAGTATTCGTAGTAACCATAGGATCCATTTAGATATCTAATGTTCTGATTGACCTAGGGGTAGAGATTAATGTTATGAGGAAGGATACAATGCAAAATTTATTATTAAATAACCTAAATCCTATGTCTAAAATATTGAAAATGGTTGATAGAACAGTTGTTAGACCAGAAGGAACCATAGAAAATATTTCTATGATGGTTTCATCATGGGAATATCTAGTCAATTTTCTAGTATTACAACCCTAAAATACTATGAATGGTTACCCAGTAATTCTAGGAATACCTTGGTTTACTATAGAAAATGCTTTCATTGAGTATAGATCAGGAGATATGACCATTTCTAATGGAATTGACTCAAATAAAATATATCTATATCCTCATTAAAAACCTTTAATAATTTTTTTTGGTAACTTATAGTTTCCTGAAATAGACAAGAAAAATGAAGAGAATATTTCAACTTTGGCTACCATACTTGTAAAGGATCGTACAGAAGAGTCTAAAAGGGTTATTTTTGAAGAAGAAATTATTCTTATCAATAAGTTGTATGATTCAGGACTTGAAGATGAACTAGTTACTATCAGTCAATTACTATGGAATTATGAAGAACAAGAACTTGAATATTTGCCATCCATTTCAATACAAGATATTTCCTTTAATTTTCCACATGGATGGCATTGTCATCTTATCTCATATTTTAATTACCATATATCAAATTTAATTCCATCAAAAATTGATTTGTATAAAGATACACAAATTTTCTATTCTCTTCTACCACACCATTGCCCTCTCAACTCATTAATAAGCAATTTTGAAGGAATCAATTCAATACATCTTGGTACAAAACAAATTAAAATACAACCAAAAAAATTAAATATCAATAGTTGGTTGACAAAAAACCAAGAGGTAAGATTATTTGATGTACTAAGCCAACATCCCAATATTTTTGCATGGGAATATAAAGATATGATAGGAATTCATATGAATATATGCACTCACCATATTTATATAGAGGATGTTAAACCTATAAGACAACCACAAAGAATGTTGAATCCTACTCTATGTTATATCGTTAAAGATGAAATTGAGAAATTATTAGAAGGAAGATTCATATATCTTATTTTTTATAGTTGATGGGTTTCTCCATTGGTTATCATTCCAAATAAAAATGAAAAATTCAAGTATTATCTATTATCGAGAACTAAACAAAGCTACACATAAAGACCATTTTCTATTTCCATTCATAGATCAAGTGTTAGACACACTCACTAGGAAGAATTATTTTTGTTTTCTTGGTGGATTTAGTGGATATAATCAAATCTAGGTTGCTCCTGAAGATCAAGATAAAACAATTTTCACTTGCCCATGGGGAACATTTGCTTATAGAGTTTTACCTTTTGGAATTTACAATGCCCCAACAACTTTTCGATGAGTTATTTTTGCTATTTTCTCTAATTGACCAATGATTGTATTGGAATCTACATGGATGATTTCACAATGTGTGGTAAAATTTTTTATGAAACTCTAAAAAATATTGATAAAGTTTTAACCTGCTATGAAACTTACAATATGGCCCTAAACCTTGAGAAATGTTTTATAATGATAGATGAAGGTATTGTTCTTGGACATCATATCTCGTCTAGAGGAATACAAGTAGATCCTAAGAAGATAAATATTATCAAAATCTTGTCTACTCCTCAAACTCAAACAAATATTAGGATTTTCTTGGGTCATATTATTTTCTATCATTGTTTCATCAGGAATAGTACAGTTGTGAGCCCCATATTTACCTTCTTAGATAAATATTTTGAATTTAATTGGAAAAAAAAATATCAAATTATATTTGACACATTAAAAGAAAAATTGACTACTCCCCCTGTATTACGAGATCCAGATTGGAAACTTTCATTTCACATCCAAACTGATACATCTAACACTACAATCGGGGTAGCTTTAGACCAAGTAGAGAATGGAGAGAATTATACTATTTATTACATCAATAAAAAATTTATAGGAATTAAAAATAATTATACTACTACTATAAATTAATTTTTGGTGGTAGTATATGTCGTCAATAAATTTTATCACCACATTACTAAATATCAAGTGTTTATTCATATTGATCATGCTACAATTAAAAACCTCATGAGTAAACCATTTGTTAGTGGATGAATAATATGATGGTTTCTACTACTACAAGATTTTAATATTTCCATAGTCAACAAACCTAGAAAAGCTAATGTAGTAGTTGACTTCTTGTTAAGACTAAACATCATAAGTGAGGATGAACTGATAGAGGATTTTTTTTTTATGAGAGATTATTTGTAATATCAGTACAATCATCATGGTTTTATAATATTGTCAACTATCTTGCAACTAAAATATTTTCCTCTCATTTCACTCCTAAAGAAAAATTACAATTAGTTAAACAAAACTCATTATTCAAGTGGATCAATGTTCTATTATTCAAATGTGGACTTGATTACATTTTAGGTAAATGTATTCAACAAGATGAGGTGTATGATATTATTTGTGCATGTCATGATGAACTAACTTAAGGACACTATTTAGTAAAATGCACTATCCAAAAAAAATTGGGAGTCGATTACTATTGGTCATCACTACATCGGGATGTAAAGAAGTATGTACAACATTGTGATTCATGTCAATGAATGGATAAACCAACTGTAACAAATGGAATACCTCTACAACCTCAATTGGTTTTAGAACCATTTGAGATATGGGGATTGAATTTTATTGGACCCATCGACCCACCTTCTCAAGGAAAGCAATACATTCTTGTGTGCACTGATTATGTGACCAAGTGGACCAAAGTATGTGCTTTTAAATATGCTCGAGAAGAGAAAGTAGTTGATTTTTTATATACCTAATTTTTTTAAATATTTGACGTTCCATGATATATTGTTATAGATCATGGACCTCAATTTGCATCTAAGGTTATAGAAGCATTTACTAAATTGTATGAAATCAAACATAAAAATTCATCACCATATCACCCCTAAGCAAATGATTAGGTATAAGTCACAAATAGGAAATTAGAGAATATTCTAACAAAAATAGTGGTTTCTCACAAGAAATATTGGATGAACATGTTACCATAGATTTTTTGGGCATACAATACCACATGGAAATCCACTAAGGATTTACACCTTACAAATTGGTTTATGGTAAGAAGCCTCTTTTTCAATTGAATTTGAATTACTAACACTTTGTACATCTTTGGAAGTGGACATTGAGTTGTCACAGGTACAACAAGAGAGAATTTTGCAATTGAACTCATTAGATGAAATTTTATTGGAGGCACTTCACCAAATGGAGATCATTCAAAGTAGAAAAAAATATGGCATGATAGTCACATTAGGAGTAGTAAGTATGAACAGGTTATTGAGCATTGTTGTTCAATTATCGCTAATTTTTCTAGTAAGATTCAAACTCAATGGCTAGGACCATATCAAATTAAAAAAGTGTTTGAGAATGGATCTGTTCAAATTTCTCCTATTGATGGCTCAAAGAGAAAATTGGTGGTAAATGGACATCATTTATGATTGTACCATAAGCCACTAACAAAGGTGGAATTTGCTCAATATTTTTCATAGTCTAACTTACATGTGATAGAAGAGGCTTCCTCTTTTGATAAATATTTTGAATGATCATATCTTTGAATCTAAAAAAAATGAATAATTCAATAGTGAAAACCTCTTTGAGGTGTTATTGTATTAAGGCTTGCATGAAAACTAGTTTCCAACTTGTTTGCATTGCAATAGTTTCTAGAATTTGTAAGATTCTAATTATTGCATCTATGTACTTTTTAAGTTTTAGAAATCCTAAGTATACAATCAGCAAGAAATCCAAAAGGTGCATGAAATCTCTTCAACAGCTAGGTATGCATTTTCTCCAATATTACTATTAATTAGATTTAATATTACATAAATAAGGATTAATTGCTTGGCATACTTATGTATATAAAAGTGGTAAACCAAATACCCTACTAGTACCCCAAAAAGTTGCTCTAGCATACCTTTGGTTATGAAGGATTCACTTTTAAAAGGATTAAGAATAAAGAGAAAAGTTGCTCTAGATGCTCTGACATAATGGTTGTTGTGTGTAAAAATGGTCTAGTCAAAATTTATGAGCACCAAAAATGCTCATATTTTTACATGGATTTCTAACATATTATATGACATTATTATTATAGAATGTATATTTTATGAAAGTTTTATATATATTTAATAGTAAATTATGTATATTATCTAATATTTGTTTTTAAGTGAATTGTGTGCAGATTTAGTGGTTTTTACGGTATTTTAGCATGTTTACGTCAAGGTCCCATTTGGACCTGGCACTTTCAATTTGATGAAGGTAAAACATCTATAGTACACCAATATGAAGTGCTAAGTCAGGCGCTCGATTCCCTTTGAAGCGCTCGACTCTCGTTTGGCGCTTAACTAACGAGCACCTGATTCCCGTTAGGCACCTGCTTCCCATTAGGCTTGCTTCCATTAGGTGCCTACTTCCCATTAGGCACCTGCTTCCCATTAGGTGCCTGCTTCCCATTGACATAGAATTACAACCTGACTCCCGTTGACGTAAAATTACAGTGCGACTCTTGTTGTCGCAGAACAAAACATGGATTTCAGCAATGGATGCGGATGATATTTCAGCAAGGGATGTGGATGAAAAACAAAGTCAAAAACCATATGGCATCTATTTTTCAGCAAATACATAAATATCAATGTAAATAGATAAAGCATAAAATCAGACGTATTCTATTTTGATAAAAATAGAATACGTTAAATCAATCTAAATTAAATATTTTTGCTTTATCTCCCTATTTCTATGTATGTTGTTGTAACCATAAAATCAGGAATTTATTTGCTCTCAAATGTAACAGGGCATGGCTGCATATCTTATAAATATGTAGGCCACCCTTGATAAAAATAATCCCAGATTTCAGATTTGTTGTATAATTTTTTGAAGCTGCAATATATTCATTTGAGTGTTTTTATTAATCTCAAACTAGCATCCGGTGAATGAATTGATCGGGTGGAAGATTGCTGGAGCTTGGGCCCACTCTAAATAGTACTCCTCCCCCTTTTACCTTGCTTTCTGTAGTTAATTTATTTACTATTTTTTTTAGATTATTTAATTCCTGTAGTTTCCCCTATTTTTTGTAATTTTCTAGCAAGTGCGTGTTTTAATTTTCATAGGTTTATTTTCAGTCGTGTTTATTTTTAATTCATTATTTATTTTTCTGCACTTAATTCTATTGAGTTTGGATGAATTGAAAATACACAAAGAACACCCCCACCAAACCAATAGGCACAGAGGGACTCATTCCTCGCACTACAGGCATATACTGTGCGTGATACTCACAAGTTTACGAGCTACCCTCGGGTTGACAAATTAAATGGAGGTAATTAATTGAACTGTAGAAAACTAACCAATGTTTTGCCCAACATTTTGGCACCGTTGCTAGGGAGTGTCACAACTGTAGTGTATGATCCATAGGTCAGTTAGTTTGAAAATTAATTTCAGATTTCCTTGCCTATAGATCATCTACCTGCGAAGCATGAGTCCACCAAGAGCCTAAAAAATCCAACGGATCATTTATTGAAAAAAATAGAAAACACCTCAAGCTTAGAATATTCTGGAAATATTTATTAAAGAGAAAATCCCATCCATTTGAGTCATATTATCACAAAAACTTATTATACGAAATATTTTAGTGACTAGGATGGGGAAAATTCAACAATTATTCCAGAAGTATTCCAACAAAAAGGAAAAACTGCCAATACGAGGAATAGCCTCCACAATTAAAATAGAAATAGGAACATTGTTTAATGGTGTGAAGAGTGAAATTTTATCTCTTGCTTTACAGTCAGACACATTCCCGAAGAAGAAGCAAGAATCTGAAGCAATGTCTATCTTTTTCTGTTCAAGGTGTAGAGAAAATCATGAAAAAAATAAATATCCGAAGAATACAGTAGAAGTTTATGAAAACTGTCACCTGGATCATCAGACCAAGTTGTGTCCAAAAATAATAAAATAAAATCCAGAAGAAGTAGAAACTTACTTCGTGGATCTACCTCCATAGACACAACTATCAAAAAATCTCAGCTTACCAGTTTCACCTTCTACCAGGCCAAAATAGTTTTTAGCACAACCAGAGCTGAATCCCAATAACAACTATTTAAATTCACTAGCTTATCAAGGAGTTATGGGAATAAACCCAATGTGCCATAATAGTGTAGAAATAAATCATGTTGCTAAACAATCAAGTAATGAAGGACTTCCACCGTATCCCGAAAGGTTATGGAAAACCAGAGAAATGACACCACCTAAGTTTGATATTATGGAATAGTTAAGAAATCTTACTGATATCATTCCTCAAACTATCAAGGATGTGCCTATTTACATAGAAGCCATTAGGGAGGTATGCCTCAAGAGACCAGATGGAACCAGTAAAAAAAAAGGTCAACATTTATTAATATAAAAAACCATCTCAAAATCCTAACTTTAATGGTAAAAATTTAAATTTAACATTTCCCAACACTTTGGTAAAATTTAATGCTGACATTAGATGTAGAATAAGAAAAATGATAGTTAATGAAAAATTATAAAAACAATAGTCATCCACCTGCTTGCACAATCTACCAATGAGTTGGAGGAATCTAATTTTGAGGTCATCCAGGAAGATTCTCTTCCCATGTTGCAATGTATCATAGAACTGAATAAAGAAGGGGATGGGACAAATGAAGTCTTAATTGTATCAAATTTTAGACACAAATTAAGATCTTATCACAAGCCCCAAATTCCAGAGGCTTGCTCGATTGTAGGCATGGGGGAGACCCCACCTTCAATGTTATCACCCACAACACGATGAACGCTATTACAACATTCAATTAAAAAAAAAATAATTAGAGTTTTCTTTAACGCCATTAGTTTAGGTTTTTCTTTTTATTTTGTTATGTTTTGCAGATAGCAAGAGGCTCAATGCAGATCGTAGGCATCCAAGGCAATCCGACCTACCAACATGTGTCGCTCCATTCTATTTTTAAAAAAAAAAGGGTGCAGTCCATGGGACTTCCTAGGTGGTCACCCATCCTAGTTCTACTCCATGCCATAATGCTTAACTTTAGAGTTTTTATGGGATCTGCTACCAAGCGCTCAATAAAACACATATGTTGCATACGGTTTGGCACCATGGGTAGATGTGCAACACTTGGCCATGGCAGCACCAGTTGTGGTGGACAAAATATGAGCTCAGATGGTTCACAGAACTCTATTGAGTAGCACATCTTCACTCATAAAAAAAATAAATGGCTATGAAGATTTCACAAAGTGAGGGGTTTTTACGAGGAGTCCATAACAACACATGATGAAACAATATGAGTAATAGTCAATGGGCTCCATTTACAACCTTGCCATGCACCTCACATTTGTGAGATTGAATCAAATGCAAGCATGGGGGAGACTCCATATTTTTAAATCCATACCAACCATTTGATGAATGTTCACGTATTCATCATAAAAAAAAGAAAGATGACATGGAACCTATTTTTCTTAACATAGATTTTCTTTTATTTGTGTTTTTATTTTGTAGGTATCATACTCTGAATGCAATCTATAGGTAGCCTGGGAAACCTAGGCCTATCAGGCATAGACTCCATGAGCTTGCATTTTACTACTTTAAAGTTTTATTTTGCAGGAACGATGCCCTGAGTGCAATCGTTAGGCAGCTTGGGAAACCTAGGCCTAACGAGCATAGGATCCATGAACCTACACATTTCTAGCTTTCTAGGAGTAGGAGTAGCTCATCCCCACTCAAAGGGGAATACTATACCTGAATATATACAAGAAGTGTTTGGATTGGTCTTTATGGATAATAAAACACCTCAATGCTGGTTCAGGTAGCGGATGTTGATTTTATCCCTATTCTTCAAACTAGAACATTAAAGGCTTGATCAACCTTAAGTGTACATAAGTGGGCATATCAAGCAGACGTTGAAATAAGGAAGAAGCGTATTTTTTCTATTTTTTTATGAAAAGGCACCTAATTCCCAATTTTTAGAGAAAATAGCTCCTGATTCTTGTTTTATGAAATAAGGTGTCTGATTCCTATATTTCAGGAAGGTGGCACTCGATTCCCATTTATACGGTACAAGGCACCTGACTCCCAGCATGTTAAGAAGATTGCACATGCATCCCATTTTTTGGTAGATCGACGCCTGATTCCTGGTTTTTCCAAGGAGATGGTGCCCGATTTCCATTTTTAGGAAAGCAAAACCTAATCTCCTAAAAATAAAGTATGTATAAATTTTGTTTTAAAATTACGGCATCTGATTTCTATGTGAAAAGGAGGCGCTCGATTTCCATTATAAAGTGCGACGTTCGATTGTAAGCAAAAGGTGTATGCATCCTATTTTAGCAAGTGCCTGCATCCTGTAAACCAAAAGAAGGCACATGATTCCCATGTAAAATGCACCTTCTTTATAGTTCAATGGATGCTTGTGCCTCATATGAATAATCTTCAGCATTAGGAAATGGCCCGTGCCACGTCAACTGACTGCTCATATGCATAAAGTCAAATCTATCATGGATGAAATTATTTTAATTTTATCCATTAAAGAGATTGTGCACATTCCAAAAATGAAAAAAGTCATCAATAAATAACTTTCGAGGAGGGGATGTGTGTCATCCCATGAAGACATGTTTTTTTAATATTTTCTTGAATTTTTGTAGGAAACCTCAAATGAATAAATTGCAACAACCGAGAACCAGTCATGCGGAGGAAAAATTTTGTCACATGGGAAAAGTGCCCATCATTCTTTGTTCCAGTACACATGGTCATCATCAAACAACTAATACAAGTGCACCATGAACGTTTGCGCATTATACATGCACAAAACATAATATAGGTGTGTACTTAATTTTCTGTTTTGTATATATATAATTTTCATAGAAATATATTTTTATAAAATAGTGCCAACACAATCCCCATTAAATTGTCCATCCAACCATTTAGCCCCATTTGGTATTTTTTCCACATGCAAATATTCTATTGGGAGAACACTCATGGTCATCATCCACTTAAAAATCTAGCACATGCTTTACAAAATAACAGAGTTGTCGATTAAAAAAAATAGAAAGTGGAAAAAACAAAGAGATTTACCATGGGGGAAATCCACAAATCATTTGCTGAAAAAGAATGAGCTGCCACAGCCAGAAAGAGGAGAAAGAAAAATAGAGCCTATTGGACAATCATTGCTAAAAATAGAAATTATAAGCATCGAGTGTCACAAGGGCGTGCCACTCTTTAAGCATGGGGGTGTCACGAGGACGTGCCACTCTTTTAAGCATGGGGGATGATGAGCACCAAAAATGCTCATATTTTTACATGGATTTCTAACATATTATACGGCATTATTATTATAGAATGTATGTTTTATGAAAGTTTTATATATATTTAATAGTAAATTATGTATATTATCTAATATTTATTTTTAAGTGAATTGTGTGCAGATTTAGTGGTTTTTATGGTATTTTAGCATGTTTACATCAAAGTCCCATTTGGACCTAGCACTTTCAATTTGATGAAGGCAAAACATCTACAGTACACCAGTATGAAGCGCTAAGTCAGGTGCCCGATTCCCTTTGAAGCGCCCGACTCCCATTTGGAGCTTAACTAACGGGTATATGATTCCCATTAGGCACCTGCTTCCCATTAGATGCATGCTTCCTGTTGATGCAGAATTATAGCCCGACTCCCGTTGACATAAAATTATAGCGTGACTCCTATTGTCGGTAGAATAGAACATGGATTTTAGCGATGGATGCGGATGATATTTCAGCAAGGGATGTGGATGAAAAAAAATTCAAAAACCATATGGCATCTATTTTCTAGAAAATACGTAAATATCAATGCAAATAGATAAAGCATAAAATTAGACGTATTCTATTCTGATAAAAATAGAATACGTTAAATCAGTCTGAAATTAAATATTTTTGCTTTATCTCCATTATTCTTGTATGTTGTTGTAACCATAAAATCAAAAATTTATTTTCTCTCAAATGTAATAGGGCATGGTCGCATATCTTATAAATATGTAGGCCACCCCTGATAAAGATATCCTAGATTTTAGATTTGTTGTATAATTTTTTGAAGCTGCAATATATTCATTTGAGTGTTTTTATTAATCTCAAACTAGCATCCGATGAATGAATTGATCGGGCGGAAGACTGTTGGAGCTTGGGCCCACTCTAAATAGTACTCCTCCCCCTTTTACCTTGCTTTCTGTAGTTAATTTATTTACTATTTTTTTAGATTATTTAATTCCTGTAGTTTCCCCTATTTTCTGTAATTTTCCAGCAAGTGCATGTTTTAATTTTCATAGGTTTATTTTTAGTCGTGTTTATTTTTAATTCATTATTTATTTTTCTGCACTTAATTCTATTGAGTTTGGATGAATTGAAAATACACAAAGAACACCCCCACCAAACCAATAGGTACAGAGGGACTCATTCCTCGCACTATAGGCATATACTATGCGTGATACTCACAAGTTTACGAGCTACCCCGGGTTGACAAATTAAATGGAGGTAATTAATTGAACTATAGAAAATTAACCAATGTTTTGCCCAACAAAAATTGTGCCAAAGTCAAACATATATTCACGAGTGAAAGATGCCAAATATTTATACGTGAAATAAATAAACCAAAATCACAAAAAAAATATTTCAATGCCTGCAAAAGGAGGTGGACATGTGACCCATACCAAAACTTATCAAAACATAATAATCCAAAGTGCACCTATTCCTAATCATGTTGTCATTGGAAAGTGTGCATCAAGACCATACCCTTGAAAATACATAACCACACGATTATAAATCATACGTGGCAATGAAAATAGGATAATAGTGTAACAATTACCAAGGGCATAGTGGAGCCTATGCTCAAGTGGTAAAATCAAGACCATTGGCCAATAAATCAACCATCTAGGTCAATGTGCATGGTAAATTTCCATATTAATGATGCATGTGGGAATTGACTAACTACAGGTATCAACTCTCATCATTATCCATACCCATTGAAGGTACCAATTTAAAACATGTTACGATCAAATTGTAGCTTACCATGTGTCATGTTGTGTGCCTAGAGAGTACACAAATTTTGCATGTGTTTTTTCAAACTAAATGTGCCATCTTCTAGAGCATGTGGTGCCCTTGAGCTTGATTACATAGTAATCATAACTTTACATGCACCAAATCTATAAATGAGAATTTCCATCTTCATTTTGTAGTAGAGGAGAAAATAAAAATTTGTAGAGTAAAATTGTAGAGCTTAGCATAGAACTTAGAATGCGCAGAAAAATATTATGGGGAGAAAAAATGAAAGGTTGATCCAAGTGATACTGATGAGTTATAGCAACATCCTATGATAGTTGCAGTCTTCCAACAAGCAAGGTGGATGAAATTTTTATATAAATTTGATGGACATGAGGAGGGACTAGCAAAACAATTTGCACAAAACCTCTAAAACGACAAGGTAAGAATCAATGACATGAACATTTAGGTAAATCCTAAAATTATCACTGTAGTTAGTAAAATTATCTGTGGAGTAGAATTAACTAAGTCACTTACGGATACCCTCCCTAAATTATTAAATATATTTAAGAAATATGGAGATCCCAAACCACAAATGCACATTCCAAATCATCTTTATAAGGATCTAAAATAAACAAGGCTGAAAAAATATTTAGATGAAGTTCTCATTTGCATGATTAGGTATTTGATCTATGAGGGTTAGTTTGTTGTGTTAGTTTGATATCACATTAAGATATTAACTCACCTGAGATACAGTACTAAGAAACTAGAGCTTTGGATCAATCTATCCCTATACCTACACCATACTCTGCATGAGATGTCAAAAAGGTTTCAGGAGGGGAAGGGTTCTATCAAACATCATGGTCTGATTAAACTATTGTGCAAGTATTATTTCAAGGGAAATGCATATTCATTTAAAAGGTTTTTGGAACCTTGGGTAGAGGGCTCTGTGTCTAGAACCTCTTAGAGAGAAAAAAGGAAAGGATCTGAGAGTGTAGGTGCTACAAAAATCTATTTTGTTTCAAAAAAATCTAGAAGCAGAGGGTCAAAAAAACACATACTACAAAGAATACTTCTTCATCCAAGAGACCTGCATCTCTTGGGAAGAAACAAGAATATAGAAAAATAGTTGAAGAGGCACCTACAAAACAGCAAAATAGGAGTTATTTCCAATGTGGGGATACAAAATTATCTTCTTAGGTAGATATTTTTGCTCAAGAAGAGCCATTTATTTCAATTACCTCAAAAGAAGATGTTTCTCAAGCATAAAATTCTTCAGTAGAGGAAGCATAAATTTCATGGGATCTATGGAGGTTTTAGTAGAATCCACTATATAGGAAGAGGAGTATTTTCCAAAACCAACCAAAAAGGAAAGGCACCCTTAGAATACCAAAAATAAAGAACAAAAAATCAAAGAAGATAGAACATGGTCTACCACCAAAAGAAAAAGGAAATTAGAGAAAGTATTGAATAAATTTGGTACATAAAAAGAGGCAACAAGGCAGCCCAAAAAAAAAAGAAAATAGCTAAAAAAATAGCCAGTTTAGTTAAAACCATCTCCAGTGTAGAATAGGAAGAGGCACCAAAAGCATAATTAGTAGCCTCCATCAAAGCCACCTCCTCTTAGGATTTTAAGGTAGAAGAAAAATGTAGTTTCTCAAATGAAGAAGCCAACACATCTTGAGCCCCAAACGCAAAGGAGGAAACTGATCATTGCATAAGATGAGTATGAGCAAGATTTTGGTTCCTAAAGAAACAGGGGAGCCATTGTAGGAAAATTCTCCACCAAAGTTACATGTTTCAAATACACTTCCCACATACTCAACTAAATTTAATGCTCCGATAGAATAGGATGATGATTCAAAAGAACCTAAAAGCTCATCACACATGAAATTTTCCAGAGTCATCATCAAGACAGAATAAAAATGGTTGGAGGAAGCTGAGGAGAAAATCAAATAAAAATATAAGTATATTTGTTAGCTTTTCCAATAATTGTATGAGCTTAAGGATAAAATAAATAAAAAAGTAGCCCTTGAATCTTTTCATGGTGAAGAAGCAGCAGAAATTCTACTTAGGTTTACTACTCAATTTTAGGAAGCCAATGAATAGGAGGTAGCTCTAGCCAAGACTATCATGAATGTGATTGTTATTGAAGAACAAGAACTAGTCCCACCTAATCCTATTATTACATCGATAGGCGTCCGTAAACAATATCAATATTTTATTAAAAAATCCGACATTAAGAAAATTATCTGCCAACATTAACGGTTATGGTGGATTTAAAATATTTAAAAAATATTTAAACTATTTAAAGTAAAATGGTGCCCAAACTTTCTAATATTATTTTATAAAAACCTTGAAGTAACGTTGAGAACTAATAAGTTTGGGATATCTCATTTCTTGGGGGTGTTATAGATAGGCGCTTCGATATTGATAACTCTCGACGTTTATAGATATATATATTTTATATATCTAAGCTAGTGGACACCACTTTTGTAGATGAAAGGGGACCAAAAATTACAGAAGAAAGAGGACTAGATGTTGTATAAGAATTGTTCATGTGATGAGTAGGAAAACAACCCATGGATATTGGGAAAATATTTAGATGAGTAGAGGATGCTCTAGAGTAGGAAATAGCAAAAACGATGCCTAAACAGACACCAACATAGATATGGGAAGGAGCTCCTAAATAAGAAGAATAGATAAGATCTCAAGAGAAGGAAGCCCTAGCCTATAGAATACCAAATTGGCATATTGAGGTAGATCAACTTGAAATTGAAATAGAAGTGGAAATCAAATAAGTTATTAAGGAAACTATAAATGTGGACCAAACTATAAGGATGGAGGTACAAAATGATTTTCCAAAAATGCTTGCTCCCTAGCCAACTGTTGTAATTCCATAAGGCATGATATCATTGTATAATCATAATGCAATAATAACAAGATCGATGACTCACTGTCATTTTTTACAAGAGCATCTTGCAACACTGCGTGCCTTGGAGGAATAGAAAAAAATATAGAATAAGAAATTAACAACTCTTAAAATAAAGGTTAGAGACTTATGTCATATTGTAGAGCAAGTAGTGGAGTGCAAGGCATATACCTGCATTTATAGCATGTTCTTAAAAGAATGATATTATAGATGGTAGGTAATGATAATCTATTATAAACTTCATTATAATCTATCTTCTACATAGATTTTTATTGAAGCATTCCTACAGAGTCTAGAAGAACAAAAAATATTGTGTAAATTTTATGTGCAATAGTTTGCACTTCATGATGATGTATAGTTTTTACCACATATTTATATTGGTGATGTATTTTAATAACCCAAATCTAACTCACCTAGTTTTCAAAACTCAAAAACAAAATTTTGATTCATTTTAAAAAATAAATTCATAATTGATATTTGCACACTCAACTTTATATTAGTACATAGGCATAAGGTTTTGTACTCTGAGATAAAATACCATTGTAGATAGAATCACGAGTGCTTAGGACTTGCCAATTTCTCATAGTAGACTGCCATATTTTGAGACCTACCTTCTCATTATCAAGTTCTAGGTTCTTCGTAAGGGTTATCCTTCCAGGGCCCATAACACTTGGAAGGGTGGACGCATATTTTCCCCATTTCATAGAATGGAGGACATTGGTCTATGAACCTATCTTTATCCTAACATTCCACTAACCTTATCTTCGTTTTGATCAAGCTTTTTAGCCCATGCTAGAGTTATTGTATTATGCCTAGTTCCTGATAACTGACCTTCAACTAAGGTGCTATCAGGGCCCACCAATTATCTGGATTTGAATCTAGGTATCTCATATCATATCCCAATTGACGATAATGCTGCCCATACCATCTACCATTGGATCTTCCAATCCCAAGGACCAGCTCTCTAGTCTTGAGTAGCGTTGACTATTCTACAACTGGATTATGAGTCATGATAACCCTCATGTACTACCTCATATGATAACCTGGAATGACGTCCCATTCTTCCATTTGTTACTCTCCATAGCATACGTTCCACTGACCCTTCTATTATTGTTAAAGAACGGTTATCCTTGAATCACAATAGTCACCACTACAAGTTGTCGGAGTTGTGTGGATGTCATCCTTCTCGATGGCATCATTATCATAATGTTTTGTACACCATTCTCCTTGATGGTTTTTATCCTTCATAATGGTAGTATGATCCCTGGGTATGCCTTTAGGGCCTTTTAGATTTACCTTCCTCCTCTTCGTCTGGGTTAGGTTGAGGTCAGTTTAAAAATTTGAGGTCTCCACATAGAGTGTATCTTTGGCTTATTTGAAAACACATAAATGCATATAATCATTATTTTATGTTTCAAACATAATCTAATCTTGTTTCAAAATGTAAATCATAAGTTATTTTACTTTAACTATATAATCACTTTATTTAATGATTATTATTTTTATCTTGAAATCAATTTTTCCCTATATGAATAATAAGTTTTCAATTGAAGTCCTTTTTATCCTATTTAGTGATGGGATAAGCTTTTAAGGCTCATAAAAGTTTGGAGTACAAAACTAACTTCCAACAATTTATAATTATATTTGAATTCCAACCTTCTCGTTGACCCGATTGGCTTGTTTTTAGTATTTAGGGAAAATTCCACAAGACGACACTTAGTTTGGTTCACTTTTATTTTTTCCCTTTTTAAAATTTTGTCTGTTTTTTAAAAAGATTCCAACTTAAACTAAGTGCCTAAGTATCTTATTTAGTTTGATGAAGAAGTTTTATCAAATAAATAAAGTAGATAATACTTTTAATGTAAACAATTTATCTATATACACGATTTTAAATTGCTTAAACGAGAATGCATATATTACATAACATAAAATAAAATAATTGTAACATATACAATATTTTAAAAATAATTATGAAAAATGCATATAATACTTAAATGAGAGTAAATATAACCTGTGCAAGATTTTGAATTATAAAAAGAGACTGTATATAACACATAAATAAAATCTTATAAACTTCTACCTTTCACAGACAGAAATACACTTTACCTTCAAGTTGTTACTAATTTTTAATAAAATTGTTCTCTTTTATAACTATTTTATTTATTCCATTCTATCTTTCAATATTTTATTTTTAACTTTTTCTCTTGAATTATAAGTTGTTACTAATTTTTAATAAAATTGTTCTCTTTTATAACTATTTTATTTATTCCATTCTATCTTTCAATATTTTATTTTTAACTTTTTCTCTAGTTCACACAAACTATCAAATACATAAAATTGTTTATGTTTTCAAGACTTCATAACTATTCGTTATTCTAGACAAGCACACATATCAAGGCATATTTATAAACATTATATTAAGCAATAGTTTTAAATTCCAATAAAGTAAAACTGAGATCCATAAAAACGGTAATAATAATATGCCAAAAATAACCACTAAAATAATAAAAGTGAAAACTTCTAGAATTTCTAAACCAAACAAATTGTACACTTTATCCCAATAATTTATTTAACTCGTCAGATCTGACTCAAAAAGAAACTAACTAAATATTATTACACAGCTTCTATCATTGAAAATCTAATTATTCTCAAAAAAAAAAATTATCACATAAGTTTAAAACAAAAAGGACAATCTTAAATAGTTTAATAATTAATTATGGGTTTGCAATGGCCATGCTCATAAAGGCACTCATATCAAGGTGAGACTTCCACCTTCCTTAAATCCTATGATGTTGCGTTCTCTAGACTCTCACGATCTCCAAAAATCAAGGCTCAGGTATAAGCAAACTTTATGGTTCGTTTATGAGTTTTAGCTTGATTTTCTTGGCTATTTCGAAGGAGACCTATTAATGTTGGTGGTTCTACAAAACAAATTTCATTTTCAAAGAAATCACTTTTATTGATGTAGGAACAATTTTTAATAATTAATAATTAATCAAGCCTGCCTATTATTTATTTTTACCAAGTCCTCTGACAACACATAAATCTAGTAAAGTAACTCAGCTATGATAAAAGATTTTTTTTATATATATTTAATATACCTAACAGCTAACAAATTCAAATTTTGAGATAACACTCTTCTTTTGAGACATCAGAGTTATTTGAATGTCCACCACTGTGTTTAACCTTTCACTGGAAACATAAAGAAGGATATGTGTTTTTAGGTAGGGTTTTCTTTGTGAATTTATCAACCATTTTTAAAGGTTACCCTTCAGCAAAAACGATTAATACAATTTTCATCCTCGCTTCATAATGAACTTAGCAAACACAATTATCCTTTAATCAAAAATATTTTCTACTTGCTACAGTCACAAGTAAACAATTTTTTTACTAATACACAGCATACAATAGTGCACATAGGAACATCTATGTACTCTCAAGTTGCAATTTTCAAAGCAAAAGCTATTAAATGGAATAACCATATATAATCACATTGTATATTGCCGATAAGGCCAAGTCAATTCAAAGAAATGATGTTACACCATTTTACATAATATTTTTCCTCTAATATATTGGTGGAAGAAGTCTTTTATTTTAATCATTAAATAAAAAAAGAATAACACTACAATTTCAAAACCTCCATATATTAACAATACAGTTTCTTCCTTCAATTCCAATTCTAAATCATATATGTTCTTTGGACAAACATCTAAGTTTTATGCATACTAGTGACCAATATTTTTTTAAACTCATTTACCATGTTGAAAGAGGGAATAAAAGATAATTATTTTCTACCAATAACTTTTTTTCCTGCTCTATACAACACATCGCCTTTCAAATTCCAGTATCTAATGACTTTAAACAAATTAGTTACTCTACCAACTAGAAACCTGCTGAAGCGGTGCTGACATTGCTGCTAGATGTTGAATTAAGTGATTAAAAATAATCGTAGTGCTTCTACAGCTCTACTTGCACCGTTGTACACATATGCAATACTGACGGATGACTTTGGTTGGGCGTGCATATTGGATCAGCATGGCTCAATGATGACTATTGAAAAAGAAAATCACACGCCCTAAAATGCATTCCCTAATTTCACATTCAAACAGTGAAGAATGTTTACATCCATAATATTTCTTATTAGTATAGACAAGAACGAAAAATATTGAATGTTTAAAACAATAATTTATACAAGCTGGGGATTAGATTATATTTCTACCAAGTCGTATCGTTATAACCAGAACTGAAATAAACACTTCAACTTTTCTTCAATTAAACACATAAGCAACCAACAACCATCATACGCATACTAAACTTTCAATTCTAATACAAATAGTGAAACAAGAAAAACCAGACCTGATTATTTCAGCAGTAGAAAATGATACTTCCGCTCAGGCTACTCCACACTACTTGCAGTCACACTTGCAGAAAGAAGAGGTTCTCACTATATGAAAAACTACATTTTAACACAAGGATTACAACTCACTCACTGAAGAATTTTAGCAATGTTAAATAAAAACTCCGAATATCCTTTAACTATCTAGTTTTTCCTTTTAATAGATTTTTAGGGTTACTTTTAAAGTGACACCTATGAATATTTTATGCAATACTACGGAGAGGGTCAGGTGTCATGTCATTTGGTACCCCGAATAAGAAATATTTGAAGAACACAAACTTATACTAAGAGGGGAGTGTGAACTATATAAGACCATTTTTTACTTTTCTTTACTCAAACAATATTATCCAATATATTAATGCAATGTCAATAACAATAATAAAAGTAATGCACAAATTACCACACATAATAGAGACATCAATTTAATGTGGTTCACCCAATATGGGCTACGTCCATGGAGAAAATATTTTACAAAAAATTTCTTAACAAATCTCTTGGGAATTCTTCCCTATTATAATATTTCTAGACCTCTGTCCAAAAGAGACACCAATCTCATAATCTAGTTTGTGGGCACCAACTCATAGGAGACACCAATCTCCTTAGCTGGTTCATGGATCTCTATCCATAGGAGAACTCCTTCTCCTCTACTCTGGCTAGTGATCCTCTAGAAGACTACTACCTCCATTGCTCTGGCTTGTGGATCTCTCTCCATTGAATACCTCTATCCTCTCTGCCTTGGCTAATGGATCTCTATCCATTGGAGACTACTATATTTTGCTCTATCACCTCCAAATCTTACTTTCAACTCTACTCAAATCTGCAAACATTGTCCTTTGATCTAGCACAAATCTACTCAAAATCTATCTCAAATCTGCACTAAACACAATTCTTTAGTTTAGCACAAATTTGCTCAATATCTATCTCAAATCTGCACTAAACATAGTCCTTCGGTCTAGCATAAATCTGCTCAATATTTATCTCAAATCTACACTAAACACAGTCCTTTGGTCTAGCACAAATATGCTCAATCTCTATCTCAAATTTGCATTAAACACAATCCTTTGATCTAGCACAAATCTGATCAATCTCTATCTCTAGTCTAGCACAAACATGTCCTCAAATCTACACCAAACTTTGTCCTCAAATCTATCTGCAATCCTTACCATAGAACTTGATCCAGTCACTAATCAACTCTGCTATATCTACCCTAAACCTTAACTCAAGGTTTGAACAAATCAATCAATCAACTCTGCTCTCAAGTCTTCTCAAATACTTACCTCAAATCTATCCACAAGTCCTTTCTATAACTTGCTCAAACTACTCTCAAGTCTTCACCAAGAATTACCTCAATTCTACATTGTAAGCTTCCATAAAAGCTTACACTAATATGTTCACAAGTCTTCACCAAGACTTGTCTCAAATCTGCTCAACAAGACTTCACTAGAACTTGTCTAATCTTCTCAACAAGTGCTCATCAAGACTGACCTCAAATATGCATTGTAAGCTTCCACAAAAGCTTACTCAACTCTATCCTTAAGTCCACTCTAGAACTTACTCAAATATGTCCACTAGCTTTCACAAAAGCTTATTCAACTCAACTCAATCTATCACAGAAAACCTCTTCAATCACACAAACAAGTTTCACACAGAATCTTGTTTTAATCTCACATAAACATATAGAGAATGGTTAGAGACTCAATATGTTTCACACTCACAATAATACTTAATCACTTTCAAACTCTCTTGTTTAACCATAGAAACATATGGAGAATGGTTAGAGACTCAATATGTTTCACTCTCACACAACACTCAATCACTTCCAAACTCTCTTCAAATCAATTAATAATAAAGAAAAATTTGTTTCATAGAACTTGAAATATCACTCCAACACTCTCAATCAACTATGCTCAACCAACTCCACTCAATCAATCACTCAATGAAACACAACTTGCTTATAAACCCTAAATAAGTGTTTCACTCCACTTCCAACAACTCACACTATGAATCTCAATCCTTGACTCAAGATGATTCCTCATTCACATAACAATGATACTCATGATCTTTTCACAAACCCTAATCATGCACATGAAGGTTTACTCAAATATTTCCAACAATGCTTATCAAATAATCTCACATAACAATGATACTCATGATCTTTCACAAACCCTAGTTCAATATAGTTCTCAATCTCTCACTCAAATGTTTTCATAAACATTCACCAATCATGCACATGAAAGCTTAATCAATGCTTATCAAACAAACTCTTTCACTCCAACTTAACATTCATAACATTCGACCCAACAATATTTCACTCACAAGGAAGATATACCCATACCTTTTTCTTGATGGAGAAATGACCTCAAAATTTGTCTCAACACAATCAACCTCTTTGCCAATCTCAATGGTTAGATATCAAAAATCTATCCTCAATTATTTCCTTCAAATATTTCACCATACAAAAATTATTAATTCTCAAATACACCTTATAATCTCCAACCTTCAAAATAATATTCAACATATAACAAATCACAATAACCCTTATTACTCCTAACTTCCTTTTCATAAAAATAAAATTAAAACCTTATAAATCCCTACTCAAAATTACATTTTCAAACAATTAACTTTATAAAACAATGCAATTTATTTTTACCTTTCAATAAAAATATTTCTCACTTTTGTTTAAGGTAAAAATAATTTACCTTACCCCTTTTAACTCCCTAAGCACTCAAAAAAAACAAATACACCATGTGCTCATAACATTCCCACTATACACATCAACCTAGGTGCAAAAATTAAATACCTCGATGGGACTCGAACCCTGGATGAAGCACCGCTTGTGCCTTAGCCGCGGCTACCCTATCGTGTGAGCTAAGCGCTCACGTGGGAGGCAAAAGTGCCTAGAGTGCTTTGTCTCTTCCTCCCCTATGCCAAAGCCAAAAGGCTTTGTTCCTACATCACCATCGAGACTCGAACGCAACACCTTTGCATTCTCAATGCCTTACACACCTTAGATTCACCGCTAGCCCAACCAGCTGGTTGGTGTTGAATCTTCCCACCTTGGTCGCTTTGTTTTTCATGTATTTTAGGGGTAATTAAAAATTAAAACCTTTTCCTTTGTTCGCTCACGAATTATTCGCCTTCTCTTTTCACAAATCGCATGCACAATATTTTGGAGACTTACCTTTGTGAGGTAAGTGCTATGGTATTTATACCATATGCTTCTATTTTTCAACGTCGGTGGAGGAATATGAAATTTAAATTAAACTTGGCTCCCAACCCAACTTTGGGTTATTAAATTATTATTTTTATAAATTAATTTATAATATAAATATTATAAATTATTTATAAACTACCTTAGGCATTAATTTAAACTTTTAATATTATAATATTATTTCCATTTGGCCTAGGTGTTTTTCTCTTTCACCCTTAGACCTTTTCTGACCGCATTTAATATTATAATAATAAATATTATAATATTATTTCCTTTAGGCCTTTTCTTCAGGGTATTTAACCATCCTTTTGACCAATCATGTGGAGCTCTTAGACCAAATCTCTTGGGCTTAAAATATAAATATTTTAACCCTTCTTTTGCCAAGTCCTGCACTGATTCCTGACACTAACTCTTGACATCAATGACAACACAACTAACTCAAAATTTCCAACAATATTAATGTGGAATGTTTCCAATATTTTTAATTTTTTTATTTTATTTTTTTTAATAATTAAAATTATTTTATTATAATATAAAATATTTTTTAAATCGCTATAATGTAATAAGTCCTATTACGTAAAACTAGCATAATGCAATCACAGAAAAGAGCAACTCAATATGCAATCACAAACAATATGCTCCTATATGATTTTATTTTGGTGGGCTTCCATGTACCCACGAGCTATGGTGCATGAAGCATGACATCATATCCCACCTTACCTAATGCCTTCAACCACTGTCTCTTCCATAGGTGGGTGATCTTCTCATCCGGATCACTTTCTATTGAGTGGAAACCTACAGCTACACTCACAGATATCTTCAAAAGTATCATATTCTTCAAGTAAGGAAGTAATCAAATATTGGGGATGTCACATTCTCCCCCACCAAAATTTAACACATTCCCTATGTTAATCAAAATATTTTTACAAAATTTCAAAATTCTTGAACATATATATTAACAGTCAACCATTAATTATGTTCTGAATCTATAAAATACATACAGTACAACATTAATATATCATCTTAAATCTAAAATATACAAATAGTGATATATCAAACATTTAATGTCTATATAAATGTCAATTTTCAAACAAGTTTGGAAATTGTTTTTTCATTGCTACCACATCTTCCCATGTGGTGTTTCTTTTTGAGTAGAGATCCCACTAGACTCTACACTAGTCTACAGTTTTTTTCTCAACTATTTGGTTTTATATCCAGAATTCTGACGAGTCAAATTTCAATGAGCTGTGGGTCCGATGTTTACAAATGAGGATCATCTAATATGTTTGAGGGTTAGCCACATATTTACGAAGGAGGGACATATTGAAGAAATTGTGGCTTTTGGACAAATTAGGTGACACGACCAATTTTTGCAAGTTATAGGACTAATTTTGGCAATAGTTCTAGTTTGTCCTACAAATCAGGGCTAATTTTAGTGGACTTATTATTATATTTACTTCTCAAAATATTTTATCATCCATAAAAATAATCAACATAGCTCTTATATCGGTTTGTGGATTTTTTCTTTAACCACTAGCAGATTTCTTTTAGCTGGACCTCCATTTCATAGTATCTGGTATGATCATGCTCGATTATCCAGTTATCATAAATCAAAAAGTGTTCATACTTACACCCATATAGGATTTTAAACAAATTTATACCCAACCTGGTATGAGTTCACAATATATCAATTTTTCTCTAATTGACCCTCTCGGTCAGTCCTATCAGTCACTAAATACTAGCAGTGTCGATTTGAAACAAACATTGGTTAAATGAATAGGTTGGACCAGATTCATACTCGGTCTACCACCTATTTGATATAATCCTAGGCTTTTCCAATATGTCCCTCAAATTTCTAATAAAAAAAATTATTACTGGCTCTTTTATCGCAAAAATCAATCTGTCATATCATTTTCTCATAAGAGGATATTGTTATCTATGGCTACTTAAATCTTAAGAGGATCATATTCAGCTTGGTCCATTTTTCTGCTCTTTTCGGGCATTGACTAACATAATGATATTTTTATCTGTGTACATAATACACATTTGTACCTCTATTCTTTCCTCTTTCCCCATCCTTGTTTTGGTTAGCACCATCCTTTTTTGTTTTTGGAGTCACAACTCTCTATGTAGGTTTCTCTAGAAAATTTCTCATGTCTTGTTGTCTTTTGCTACCTTGATACTTTCCTCTGTTCTTATTATCTCCAATGAATTGGTCACCATACCTGTACCTCTTATATTGATCCTTTCCTTTAGCGGGTTCTAGGTATCTTCTATTCTTAGTTTCTTCCTTTTCATATTTCTGGAAATAAGCCTTTTTATTTTTCTAGCTTACTTCTTCATAACGTGCAATATCAAATGCTTCTGTCAAATTTTTAGGTTTACCTCATCCAAAAGGGGTCCTAATTCTAGGATGTAATCCCATTAAAAATTTGTGAGCTTTAAACTCTTCTCATTTATTATATTTTGGTGCATATTTCAATAGTTGGACAAACCTTTGGTAATATTCTATCAATAACATATTCTCCTAATGCAGATTAGTGAATTTGATGTATTTCTCAATGTAAAATTGTGGTGTAAGGAACCTATCCCTGAATTCTTTTTCAAACTCATCCCAAGGAATATCAATAGCCTCCTTTTGGCTTATTTTCTTGTATGTGGTCCACCAATCCCTGGTTGGACTAGTTAGGTGTGCTACAACCCATGTAGTTTTGAATTCAGCACACAAGGGTTGAATGGAAAAGTACCCCTTAGCTTCACTTAATCAATTTAAAACTATTTCACCATCCCTTTTTCCATCAAATTTGGAAATTTATAACTTTTTAATATCTTTCTACAACTCCACACTAACCTTCCTTCTTGAATATCGCTTAGGATATTCATTTATTCTCTCTGAATTCTTACATTCAGTTATATTCTCTATTACCTTTTATTGCTGAGTAATAATTTTCTATTGTTGGAACATATGTGCCCTTTACTGTTCCATGTGTTCACTCTTTTGAGTCCTTTGAATCTCCATTTTTTCCCTTTGTTGATTCAATTGTTCCTGCATTAGCTAAATTATTTTAGTCATATTTTCATCAGTTTAAGTAACCCTTGTTGTTGTTGGCTCTTTTTCTTTTCTCAAAACACGTTGAGACATTTTTATTATTTGTATACAATCTGACTCTCTCATGAGTCATCTTAGTCCCTTCCTCAGAACTTCTGTAATTCCCTCTTGCAGATTAGCATTTTCTCTTTTTGAGGTCCCCGCCATTATACCTAGTGACAAAATATCTATGTTAATTCAACAAATCACATATTTGTAACCTAAGGTTTTTCACAACCTAGGCTCTGATACCAATTGTAACAACCCAAGTCTAACTCACCTAGTTGTTAAAACACAAAAATAAAATTTCAATTCATTTTAAAAAATAAAGTCACAACTGATTTATGCACACCCAACTTTATATTAGTACATAGGCATAAGGTTTCGTACTATGAGATCAAAACCGTTGTAGATGAAATCACGAGTGCTCAGTACTGGTCAATTTCTCGTAGTAGACTACCATATTTTAAGACCTACCTTCTCATTCTCGAGTTCTAGGTTCTTGGCAAGGGTTATCCTTCCAAGGCCCATAACACTTGAAAGGGTGAACGCATATTTTCCCTATCTTGTAGCATGGAGGATATTGGTCTATGACCCTATCTTCATCCTAACGATCCACTGACCTTATCTTCATTTTGATCAAGATTTTAAGCCCATGCTATAGTTAGTGTATTATTCCTAGTGATTGATAACAAACCTTCAACTAAGGTGCTATCAAGGCCCACCAATTCTTTGACTTTGGATCCAGGTATCTCATATCATATCCTAGTTGATGATAATACTACCCATATCATCTACCACTGGACCTTCTAACCCAAATGACCAGCTCTCTAGTGTTGATTTTTGTTGGCTATTCTACAAATATATTATGAGTCATGAGAACCCTCATGTACTACATCGTATCATAACCTAGAATGACATCCCATTCCACCATTCGTTACTCTCCATAACATAGGTTTCACTAACCCTTCTATTATTGCTAGAGAATAGGTATCTCTAAATCATTACAGTCACCACTACAAGCTGTCAAAGTTGGGTGGATGTCATCCTTCTCGACGGTATCATTATCATAATGTTTTGTACACCATTCTCCTTGATGGTTTTTATCCTTCATAATGGTAGTATGATCCTTGGGTATGCCTTTAGGGCCTTTTATATTTACCATTATGATCCCTATTATGATCCCTGGGTATGCCTTTAGGTCCTTTTATATTTACCTTCCTCATTTTTGTTTGGGTTAGGTTGAGGTCAGTTTAAAAATTTGAGGTCTCCACATAAAGTGTATCTTCGGCTTATTTGAAAACACATAAATGCATATAATCATCATTTTATGTTTTCAAACATAATCTAATCTTGTTTCAAAATGTAAATCATAAGAAATTTTACTACTTTAGCTATATAATCACTAAGTAGTATTTTTATCTTGAAATCAATTTTCCCTATATAAATAATAATATTTCAAAGTTCTTTTAAGTCCTTTTTATCCTATTTAGTAATGGGATAAACTTCTAAGGCTCATAAAAGTTTGGAGTACAAAACTAACTTCCAATAGTTTATAATTATATTTGAATTCCAACCTTCTTGTTGATCCGATTGGCTTGTTTTTATTATTCATGGAAAATTCCACAAGACAACACTTAGTTTGATTCACTTTTATTTTTTCCTTTTTTTTAAATTTTGTCTGTGTTTTAAATAAGATTCCAACTTAAACTAAGTGCCTAAGTATCTTATTTAGTTTTATGAAGAAGATTGGAATAAAGTAGATAATACTTTTAAAGTAAACAATTTATCTAATAGAGAATGTATATAACAAAATTTTAAATTGCTTAAATGGGAATGTATATATTATATTATATAAAATAAAATAAAATAAATGTAACATATACAAGTTTTAAAAAATAATTTAAAAAAATGAATATAATACTTGAATGGGAGTAAATATAACCTGTGCAAGATTTTGAATTATAAAAAGAGACTGTATATAACACATAAATAAAATCTTATAAACGTCTATCTTTCACGGACAGATATACACTTTACCTACTTGAATTATAAGTTGTTACTAATTTTTAATCAAATTGTTCACTTTTATAACTATTTTATTTATTCCATTCTATCTTTCAATATTTTTTTTAATTTTTTCTCCAGTTCACACAAACTATCAAATACATCAAATTGTTTATGTTTTCAAGACTTTACAGCTATTCGTTATTCTATACAGGCACACATGTAAAGGCATATTTATAAACTTTATATTAAGCAATAGTTTTAAATTTCAATAAAGTAAAACTGAGATCTATAAAAATGGTAATCATAATATGCCAAAAATGAACACTAAAATAATAAAAGAGAAAACTTCTAAAAATTCCAAACCAAATAAATTTTACACTTTATCCCAATAATTTATTTAACTCATCAGAATCTGACGCAAACAAAAAACTAACTAAATATAATCATACAACTTCTATCATTGAAAATCTAATTATCCTCACAAAAATAATCATATATAAGTTTAAAATAAAAATAACAATCTTAAATAGTTTAATCATTGATAATGGGTTTGCATCGGCCATTCTCATAAAGGCACTCATATCAAGGTGAGACTTCCACCTTCCTTAAACCCTATGATGTTGCATTCTCTAGACTCTCACGATATCCAAAAATCAAGTCTTAGGTATAAGCAAACTTTATGGTTCGTTTTTTAGTCTTAGCTTGATTTTCTTGGCTATTTCAAAGGAGACCTATTAATGCTGGTGGTTCTACAAGACAAATTTCATTTTCCAAAAAATTATTTTTATTGATGTAGAACAATTTTTAATAATTAATAATTAATCAAGCCTACCCATTATTTGTTTTTACCAAGTCTTCCGGCAACACATAAATCAAGTAAAATTAACTCAGCTATGATAAAAGATTTTCTTTTTATATTTAATATACCTAACAGCTAAAAAATCCAAAGTTTGAGATAACGCTCTCTTCTTTTAAGACATTAGAGTTATTTGAATGTCCACCACCGTGTTTAACCTTTCACTGGAAACATAAAGAAGGATATTAATCCTATGACCTGTGTTTTTAGGTAGGGTTTTCTTTGTGAATTTATCAACCATTTTTAAAGGTTACCCTTTAGCAAAAAATGATTAATACAATTTCATTCTTGGCTTCATAATGAACATAGGCAAACACAATTCTCCTTTAATAAAAAATATTTTCTACCTGCTACAGTCACAAGTAAACGAAATTTTTACTAATACACAACATACAATAGTGCACACAAGGACATCTATGTACTCTTAAAGTTGAAATTTTCAAAGCAAAAGCTGTTAAACGGAATAACCATATATAATCACATTGTATATTGTCGATAAGGCCAAGTCAATCCAAAGAAACGATGTTACACCATTTTACATAATGCTTTTCCTCTAATCTATCGGTTGAAGAAGTCTTTTATTTTAATCATTAAATAAAAAAAATAACACTACAGTTTCAAAGCCTCCATATATATATATACAATATAGTTTCTTCCTTCAATTTCAATTCTAAATCATATATGTTCTTTGGACAAACATCTGAGTTTTATGCGTACCAGTGACCAATATTTTTTAAACTCATTTACCACGTTGAAAAAGGGAATAAAAGATAACTATTTTCAACCAATAACTTTTTTCCCTGCTCTATACAACACATCGCCTTTCAAATTCCAGTATCTAATGACTTTAAACAAATTAGATACTTTTCCAGCTAGAAACCCGCTGAAGCGGTCACAGAATAATTAAATGCAAGGCTTCTTCAAGAAACTCTTCTGCCAGGAAGTCTTTCTTTTGGATTTTTCTTTTAGGGCCTGACATTGCTGCCAGATGTCGAATTAAGTGATTCAAAATAATCACAGTGCTTCTACACCTTGCACCATTGTACACATATGCAATACTGGCGAATGACTTTGGTTGGGCGTGCATATTGGGTCAGCATAGCTCAATGATAACTATTGAAAATACGCCCTAAAATGCATTCCCTAATTTCTGATGGAATTAAAATTCGCGTCGCGTCAAACAAACGAAAAATACTTCGCGAAATTCTCGCCTTCGGAAGGAGCTTCGGCGGAAAAACTTCCGAAGTAGCTACTTCGGAGAACAAAGTTCCGAAGTAAATTTACTTCGGGGAGAATACTCCCGAAGTAACTACTTCGGGGGACAAAGTGCCGAAGTAAAATTACTTCGGGGACAATGCTCCCGAAGTAAGTACTTCGGGGAAGAAGTTGCCGAAGTGAAACTACTTCGGGGAAAAACCTGGCGAAGCAACTGCTTCGCACAGTTTTCTTCCGAAGTGAAATCACTTCGGAAAGACAAGTGTCGGAATGTGCTTCGGCACAAACAAATAAACCCGACTCCTTTTTGGATCGAACGGGTATTTTGCCACTTCGGGGCAAACCCTAGTTTGAGAAATGTCTGCGGACAAACCAATAATTCGAGGCCGAGAACAAATATGCAGAGACCCGAATTTGCAGAATAAGTATATTATATATTAAATATAATGTCGGGTTACAAAGGGCTTCCTTCTGAAGCAAAGACAAACTTCTGCAAGATAAACTTTTGCAGGATAAAAACACGGGTTTTATCTGGAGGTCTGCTGCTCCACTCTCCGATTGTTGGCAACTGCTGGTTTCACCCTTCTGCTATTCTGCTGGTTGAAACCCTAGCTCTGCGGCTGCCCCTCTGCTCGCTATTGCTCTCTGCTGCTCTGCTCCACTCTCTATCCTCCCACACTTCCAACTCCTTACAAAATGACAAAATGACCCCGGTATTTATAGGCGGGGGATGAGGACAAAAGGCGGGAGAGTTTCATCGACCGACTGACAAGAGTTAAATGCCGAAGTGTGGTTCCTGACAAATCGCCGAACACTCCAGCTACTCGCACGCTTGAACAATAAATGCATCGATTCTCGTGCTTAATTCTTCTTCGGCTGATTTTCGCTTCGGCTGAATTTTGCTTCGGAGGGCAATTTTATTTTACTTCGGGCGAAGCATTTCCCGAAGGCATTTCAGAAGTGCTTCGCGCGAAGCATTTTCGAGCGTGAAGGTTGATTTAAAATTTCCAACACCCTCCTTTAAATCGAACTTCACGAGTTCTCTAACGCCCAGCATTTCTCGCAATCGGCGAAGTCCTCCTCCTTCAGGGGTTTTGTGAAGATGTCAGCTAGCTGCTCCTTGGACCTACAAAGCGCAAGCTGTACTTCATCGAATTTCACCAGCTCTCCGATGAAATGATACCGGATGTCAATGTGCTTCGTCCGGCCGTGGAAGACTGGGTCCTTCGAGAGCGCGATGGCAGAGTTATTGTCGCAAAATATTGTTGTTCTTGCTTCGGGCGGATGATGTAGTTCACATAGAACTCTTCTCAGCCAAACTGCCTGGTTTGCAGCTGAGGTGGCGACAACATACTCTGCCTCGCTTGTAGATAAAGCAACAATTGGTTGCTTCTTCGAGGACCAAGAGACAACTCCGGATCCAAAATGGAAGGCATATCCCGAAGTGCTCTTCCGGTCATCTACGCTACCAGCCCAATCGCTGTCGGTGTAGCCAATCAACTCAAGCTGGTCTTGTCTAGCATAGTGAATTTCGTGGTTCCTCGTGCCATTGACATATCGCAGGATTCTCTTGCCTACTTGCCAGTGAGTGTCTTTTAGAGTCTCCATAAAACGGCTGATCAGACTGACTCCGAACATTAGATCTGGCCGAGTTGCAGTCAAGTACATCAGGCTTCCAACTAACCTTTTATAGAGAGTTGGATCAACGCTTCTGCCGTTGTCAGTCTTGCTCAACTTCAAACCAGTGGCTACCGGGGTGATGGCAGGCTTGTTGTCCTCCATCTTAAAACACTTCAGGACATCCTTTGCATACTTGCCCTGAGAAATGAAGATGCCATCTGCTGATTGGTCAACTTCGATGCCAAGAAAGAATTTCATCAGACCCATGTCTGTCATTTCAAACTCGGTCTTCATGGCTGTTCTAAACTGCGCAAATAGGCTGTTGCTATTGCCAGTATATATCAAATCGTCCACGTACAGGCAGACGATAATGAGCTCACCTGCTTCATTTGTCTTCATGTACAGGGAGTGCTCATATGGGCATTTTTGAAACCCATTCTCTTGAAAATAGCCATCAATTCGGCTGTACCATGCCTAGGGTGCTTGCTTCAACCCATACAGGGCCTTCTTCAGCTTCAGGACCTTGCCCTCTTGTCCTTGTATCTCATATCCGGGTGGCTGGTCTATGTAGACCTCTTCTTCCAGTACTCCGTTCAGGAAGGCAGACTTGACATCCATCTGGTAGACGCTCCATCCCTTTTGAGCTGCCATTGCCAGAATCATTCTGACTGTGTCAAGTCGGGCTACAGGTGCATACACCTCATGATAGTCAACTCCTGACTTCTGCTTGTAGCCTTTCGCCACTAATCTGGCCTTATGCCTGTCAACTTCTCCTTGGGCGTTAAACTTTGTTTTATACACCCACTTGACCCCAATGGTCTTCTTCCCTACTGGAAGATCTGTCAGCTGCCATGTCTCATTCTTCTCAATGGCTGCTATCTCCTCATCCATCGCTTTTACCCATGTGCGATTCTGACTTGCTTCTTCAAACTCCACTGGATCACATTCAGTAAATAAAGCAAAGTCAGAATATTCTTCATCTAACTGATCACGGGTTACCTCATAAATGTCTTGCAAGCTCCGAGTCTTCGTAGGTGTCCTCAAATTTTGAATTTTGCTTGCAAGTGGAGGTGACCGGGATGATGAGGGTGTGCTATTGCTGGCACCACTGTTGTTGCTTGAAGGTACAGGTGGCTATACATTGTCTTCCTCCAAGTTTACAGGTTCAACAGTTGCTGGTTCAGGCTCACCAGTCTTTGACTTCCAGTTCCAGGCTTCGTTCTCCAAGAACTTCACATCTCGGCTGATGACAAGTTTCTTCGTCATCGGATTGTACAGCCTGTATGCCTTTGCTTGTTCGTTGTACCCCGTGAAAATGCATTTTTTAGCTTTGTCATCCAGCTTCCATCTTTTCTCATCTGGAACATGTGCATATGCTATGCACCCGAAAACTCGCAAGTGAGCCACACTTGGCTTCATATTGCTCCAGGCTTCCTCTGGAATTTTGTCCCTCACACTCTTGGTGGGACATCTGTTCAGCAAATAAACTGCACAACTTACAGCTTCTGCCCAGAACTCATGTGGCAAACTTTTCGCCTTCAACATGCTTCGTGCCATCTCCATGATAGTTCTATTCTTCCTCTCAGCTACACCATTCTGCTGCGGTGTGTATCTGGTAGTGAATTGCCTTCGAATTCCATGCTGCTTGCAGAAGTTGTGGAATTCATTGGAGATGTATTCTCCTCCACCGTCAGTTCTGAGAGTCTTCACATAATACCCGCTCTGTTTCTCAACCAGAGCCTTGAATTCCTTGAACTTCGCAAATGCCTCTGACTTCAACTTGATGGGATAGACCCATGTCTTCCGGCTAAAGTCGTCAATGAAAGTCAGGAAGTATTTGTTGCCGGCATATGTGCTGGTCTGCATGGGACCGCAAATGTCTGAGTGCACCAGCTCCAATGGCCGTGATGCTCTCCAAGACTGTCCTACAGGGAATGCATCCCTATGCTGCTTACCGACTAGGCAACCTTCACAAACTTGGTTCGGTTGCTCAATAAGGGGTAAACCCTTCACCATCTGCTTCTTGTGCAGCAAATTCAAGCCACTGAAACTCAAGTGACCGAATCTGAGATGCCACAACCAGGTAGCATCCTTCACAACTGCACTCAGAGACATTAAAGATTCATTCTGAATCTGCAGCGAAAACATTTTGTTTTTCGTCATGGACACGGTTGCGATTTGTCCATGCACTTTGTCTCTGATGGAACAAACACCGTCTTTGAACTGCACAGTGTGTCCCTTCTGCACAAGCTGTCCTACGCTTAGCAGGTTGTGTTTTAACCCAGGCACATAATAAACATCGCAAATTTGTTTTCTTTCTCCGTGTCTGGTTCGGATGAGGATCTTTCCTTTCCCCATCACGGGAACCTTGTTGTTGTTCCCCATATTGACTTCGGATTGGACTGATTCATCCAATTGTGAGAACATCTCTCTGTTCCTAGTCATGTGGTTGCTGCACCCACTGTCAAGATACCAAAGGTTTTTCTTGCTCTCCTCTTCAACATTGCAAGTCAGTAGCACATTTCCTCCTACCGCATTTCTAGCTTCTTCTGTATAATGGGCTTGTTGCTGATTCTCGTTCGCCATCCTCGTTCTGCACTGTGAGATGTAATGGCCAAACTTTTTGCAGTAGTAGCATTGGACCTTTGACATGTCCTTCTTCTGCTGAGAGCTACCTTGCTGGTTTTTGCCAGTGCCTCTTCCTCCTTGCTGATGAAAGTTGCAGCTGGTCTCACTAACATGAGGGTTTGATCTCCCTCCTTGCTTGTTACTTCTCCCATGCCTGCTTCTACCTCTTCCACCTTGAGAACTAGAGGCGCTATGGTGGGAATCTTGTCTGCTGCTATCTCGGACTGAGACTTGCGCTTTGAATGCTTGCTCCAGAGAGGACTGAGTTGAGCGGCTCAGCCTCTGCTCATGTGTCTGCAGAGAACCCATCAGTTCATCCACAGAGAGGGTTGTCAGATCTCGACTCCTCTATTGCAATTACCACCAAATCAAATTTTGCTGGCAGACTTCGTAGAATTTTCTCCACGATCCTTTGATTCTGCACAATTTCACCATTCAACCGCATCTGGTTGATGACATCAGTTGTCCGGGTGAAGAAGTCGCTCATCGACTCGGACTCACTCATCTGCAGGTTCTCGAACTCTCTTCTGAGCATCTGCAGTTTTACCAACTTCACTTTGTTGGTGCCCTGGTACGAGCTTGCCAAAATATCCCAGGCCTGCTTGGCCTTGGTGGCTGATGCGATCCGCGGGAAGATGGTCTCCTCAACCGCTTGCATGATATAGAACAGGGCCTTCTGGTCTTTCTTCCGGTTCTCCTTCAGAAGATCTTTGTCTTCTTGGGAGAGGGCGGCTAGTGCTGCTGCATCTGCCGGTTCTGGGTAACCATTCTCGACGAGGTCCCACAAATCTTGAGACCCGAAGAGAATCTTCATCTGGATGCTCTAGTAATCGTAGTTCTTGCCGTTAAATCATGGGATCTGCAACTACAGGGAATTTATTTCGGAAGCCATGCTTCTATCTCCGCGTCACGGCACCACAGGCTCTGATACCAATTTGAAGGAAATTAAAATTTAAATCGCGTCAAACAAACGAAAAATACTTCATGAAAGGTTTTCACGCCGGGGAGGGAGCTTCGAGGAAAAATTCTCGAAGTATGCACTTCGGAGAAAATTAGTTCCGAAGTAAATCTACTTCGGGAAAATACTCCCGAAGTAACTACTTCGGGGACAAAGTGTCGAAGCAAAACTACTTCGGGGAACAATGCCCCCGAAGTAAGTACTTCGGGGAAGAAGTTGCCGAAGTGAAACTACTTCGGGGAAAAACCTGGCGAAGCAACTGCTTCGCATAGTTTTCTTCCGAAGTGAAATCACTTCGGAAAGACAAGTGTCGGAATGTGCTTCGGCACAATCAAATAAACCCGAATCCTTTCTGGATCGAACGGGTATTTTGCCACTTCGGGGCAAACCCTAGTTGAGAGATGTCTGCGGACAAAACAATACTTCGAGGCCAAGAATGAATATGCGGAGACCCGAATTTGCAGAATAATATTATATATATATTAAATATAATGTCGGATTTACAAAGGGCTTCCTTCTGAAGCGAAGACAAACTTTTGCAAGATAAACATTTGCAGGATAAAAACACGGGTTTTATCTGGAGGCTGCTGCTCCACTCTCCGGCTGTTGGCAGTTGCTGGTTTCACCCTTCTGCTATTCTGCTGGTTGAAACCCTAGCTCTGCGGCTGCCCCTCTGCTCGCTATTGCTCTCTGCTGCTCTGCTCCACTCTCTATCCTCCCACACTTCCTATTCCTTACAAAATGACAAAGTGACCCCGGTATTTATAGGCGGGGGATGAGGACAAAAGGCGGGAGAGTTTCATCGATCGACTGACAAGAGTTAAATGCCGAAGTGTGGTTCTTGACAAATCGCCGAACACTCCAGCTACTCGCATGCTTGAACAATAAATGCGTCGATTCCCGTGCTTAATTCTTCTTCGGCCGATTTCCGCTTCGGCTGAATTTTGCTTCGGAGGGCAATTTTATTTTACTTCGGGGCGAAGCATTTCTCGAAGGCATTTCGGAAGTGCTTCGCGCCGAAGCATTTTCGGGCGTGAAGATTAATTTAATTTTTCTACAAATTTCACATTCAAACAATGAAGAATGTTTACATCCATAACATTTTTTATTATATCTTTATTATGATTATTTTTAAACATTCAATATTTTGCCTTCTTGTCTATACTAATGGCGATGTCGGATTATACACGGTTGGGGATTATATTATATTTATACCTAGTCTTACCGTTATAATCAGAACTAAAATAAACACTTTAACTTTTCTTTAATTAAACACATAAGCAACCAACAACCATCATACACATACTAGACTTTCAATTCTAATACAAATAGTGAAATAGGAAAAACCAGACCTAATTATTTCAGCAGTAGAAAACGATACTTTCACTCAAGCTACTCCACACTACTTGCAGTTACACTTGCAGAAAGAAGAGGTTCTCACTATATGAAAAACTAGATTTTAACACAAGGATTAAAACTCACTCACAGAAGAATTTTAGCATTGCTAAATGAAAACTCCGAATGTCCTTTAACTATCTAGTTTCTCCTTTTAATAGATTTTTAGGGTTACTTTTAAAGTGACACCTATGAATATTTCATGCAATACCAAGGAGAGGGATAGGTGTCATGTCATTTGGTACCCCAAATAAGAAATATTAATGTGGAATGTTTCCATTATTTTTAAATCACTATAATGCAATAAGCCCTATTATGCAAAACTAGCATAATGCAATCACAAGCAAGAGCAACTCAATATGTAGTCACAAGCAGTATGCTCCTATATGATTTTATTTTGGTGGGCTTCCATGTATCCATGAGCCATGGTGCATGAAGCACAACATCATATCCCACCTTACCTAACGCCTTCAACCACTGTCTCCATCAAGGGTGGGTCATCTTCTCATCCAACTCACTTGCTATTGAGTGGAAACCTGAACCTACACTCAAATATATCTTTAGCAGTATCACATTATTCAAGTAAGGAAGTAATAAAATATTGGAGATGTCACATATACAGCTTAGAGCCTTCACTTCCACTTTGAGCAACCAAATTATATGGCAACAAGAGCTATAGAAGTACAAGATTAGGGAGGTAGGACCTAGGCTTTTGTTGAGGCATGATCATGATCAACGTAATCCAAAGGCCTTAGCTAGCACATACTTATCTTTAATGGGAACTACACAAGTCAATGAAACATATCTTAAGAATGTCTAGGAGAGCATCACCATCTTTCAAAAAAATTGAAAGGAAGATTTTGGCAGAGCAAGGTTGGCATGTAGGCATAGGTGGGATGAACTATCCATCTCCTTGAGGAAGAGGGAACCCATCTCACCTACCAACCTGGTATGGTCTCATAGAAGAACAACAATATTAATTGAAGTGATCATGGAACTAAAGCATGAGTGGATAGGCTTACAATTTTGGCCACCCACTATACTCACCTATGTTTCGTATTGCTTTGACACTGACCCATAGCCAGATTCAGTCATTTTAAAATCTGGTTAGAGAAAATATGAAGAAATAGAGGTTACCATTCATCAACCAACAAATTCTAGGACAATTTATATAGGAAGTTGGATTTGAATGTTGCCACAGCAAAATAGAATGCATGAGGACATGCATTAGAATATGTAGGGAGGAGTGATGAGACCATAAAATGTCTCATTATTTCAAGAACATTTCACATATTTTTGCCTACTTTTATTTAATACTATAGTATTTTCCAAGTATATTGATTAGTATTTATGTTAATATTAATGTTGATGTGGTAAATTGCAAAAAATATTTTAATTGTTGTTTGATCTAATTTTTGTGCACTTTTTAGATTAAATTACATAATTTTAGCATTAAATAAGCATAAAATAAAGATAAAATAAATGCATCATAATTGATGGACCATGTCATACATCTAAAAAGCTATTGAATTAATGCGTTTAGATTATATTTTGCTTATGTATTGTGTTGCCATAGTGATTTGGCACCAGACTATGCATTCTACACAGGCATTGGATCACTACAGGCTTGTAAAATAAAAATTATAGGCCTGTAACAAAAACTATAGGAAATGCTCTAGATCATCTGAGCAGTAAACTACAGGTTTCTAGTAAACAAGGATAACACACTCAAATAAGTGATCGGAACAATAAATGGAAATCATATACTTAGATCTAAAACCAACCAATTAGCTATCAAACAAGGATTTTACATAAAGTAAACAACCTACCACATGTTTCAAAGCACTATAGTCAAACTATACTAAAAACAAAATAGAATTATAAGAAATTACAAGCTAGAAATGGTGAGCTAGAGGTTCTAGATTCCACATGGATTTTTCCTAGGTCTATTATAAGGTATTCAATAGGGAACAAAGGTGTGAAAATGGGGGAACTCATTCAATTTGACCTATTGTTCTAAATATAATTGGACAGATTTAGTAGAAGGTCTATGTAATCAATGAGATAGATTATTTCATTTTAGTCAATATTAGCATAAATACTTTCAATTTTTGTTGTTTTAATTATGTAAATTAGATAGCATTTCTTTCATAAAAAAGTGTGCAATTTAGTGTAGTTACCTTTATTTTGCAAATACATTTTGGTTCTTCATTTTCCTTAGGATAGTCTAGAGCCCTGATATCTAAGCTATAATTTCTATGACCTCTATCACATATAGCCTTAGGATGCCATCCTAGTTTTGATAAATGAATTAAAGTGAGCATTAATGACACTCATCAATGACCCTTGAGCAACACTCTCCAAATCAATATTCATTGTCTCATACATTCACCTCAACACAACATAAGCAAAAGGAGTCATCGTATGACACCAATTCCTTACTTTCCAAGAAAAATAAGGATACCTCTAAGGCAAACCCCCAAGTCACCATGCCCAAATGGTTGAAGAGGTACCCAATTCCTCTTCTCCTTCTATATCAGACATAAAAACCCCACCATCTTTGGTGCCAACCCCAATAGCACAAACTCATATCCCTATGGTTTCAATGGCCACTCCTCTTGTAGGAACTCCCATTGCACCAACCCTCCACATGGGTCTTCCACTTCAAAATCTTGAGGCCCTCACTCTGCTAGCATTCTCTCTTGCTAGCTCTCAAAAAGGTGTCTAACCCACCTTGGTTGGGGGATTTTTGCCTTTTTATGCCATCCCTCAACCACTTACATATTTTATATTCTTCTAGCTAGTGTTGTCACCCCCTCCACCAAGGTAACTACTAGTTAGCTTCATTCCTTTAGCATATTACAATACTTCAATAAGATCTTGAAGGTCTCTAAGTACACATAGAAGGAAACTAAGAGAGTGACCAAGCCAGTACTGAGAGAACTCAAAAGCCACATTAATCTACAAGAAAAGGTTCTTTAATTTTCCTATATGGACCCAAAGATCTTCAAGTCATAAGGGAAAATGCAACCCCAAGATTATCATGTAACTAGGTTTGCCATCATACTGTAAGGAACTAGGGCCAGGGGTATAGCCAAATTGGTCAAGAACACAAGCAAGCTCATCAAGTACAATTTGATGAACCTAAAGAGGATATTGTAGAAAAGAGAAAAATAACTACATCAAGTCAAGGATGCCCTTAAAGAATCATAGAATAAAACTAAAGGGATTTAGAACCAAATGGAGCAAACTACAAGTTCTTAAGAAATGACTACCCTTTTGGAAGAAGAGCACAGGAAGAGTCATGAACTAATGGACTAGTTGTTCATTACAGAGACCCAAATCACCTCATATAGGGTTGACTTTGAGAGGGAGCTAGAGGAAGAAATAAAGAGATATTTAGAAATCCTATATCAAAATACCACCAAACTCATCTGGGATGTTTGTACCACATACTAGGATAAGATAGCCAAGTCAATGGCTTTGATGTATCAGCTCATTAAATTTATTAGTAAACATCTTGATTGGGTATGAAAATCACTCAGGAGATGGAACAAACCCTAATAGCTAAATCTGAAAGAATGAATGAAATAAAATATTTTCAAGTTTAGATCACTGCATACGCAAGTAGGAGCTAGAGGCTACTGACATCTAGGATCAAGAGGTGATGTTTAAGAAAATCTAGGATACTCTCAATAGGGAACAAGCAACGTATAAATGTGTGGTCTAAGTGGAATCTCTAAATAAGATGATTGGTGGCTTTCATACCCATTTAGACTCTCTAATTCCAAAGGGTCTATCATATCCTTAAGCAAGTGATCATACACCCCTCTTAGAATAAGATTACATGTGGACCTTGGAATATTAGAATGAAAGGGGGTTAAAATTCCAAAAATAGAGAGAGGTCCTAATAGCCAAATATGTTGTGAAAGCTATGAGGTCTATGGTGTAAATTGAGTAACAAGTGTGAGAATTAGTGTGTGGAGCAATGGATTTCTCGTGCATAGACCAAATTGAGCTCTTGAGGAGCCACGACTATTTCTAAGAAGCCATAGCACCTCCAAGAAAAATTGAGAGGAAGTGAGAGATTAAATGAGCAATATCGCATATTACTAACCTTCCCATACATTAATTCATTTTTTTCATCCCTAATGCTTTTATCATTATTTTATTTTGTTGTTGTTTATGTTTGTATTTTCAGCTTCCAATTTTTTACTCCATGACCAAGGACAAGGTAAGAAATTTGGGTTCACTTCTTTTGGTAGGCTAAAGATACTTGGGAGCCATCAAAGTTGTAGATAAATCTTCCCTACAACTCCACTTCACTTAAAGAAGACTTAATTGGAAGCAAGTCAAACCAAAGAAGGTAGTTGAAAGGAGTTTTTAACTTTAGTCAAGGGAAAGGGACATCAAGAAAAGGATGTACAAGTCAAGAAGCTATGCTAACTGCTAGATCTTCCATCAATGGTTGGTGCTCATTTTCTACCTCAAGCTAGCATCATTGAGGGCATTGAGAACCATAGAAAATTGATTTTCAATCCAATGTTCTATGCATTCCTTCTAACAAAGGAAGCACTGAAGAATAATAAAAAGGCCTAGACTAGACTTGGAGTTAGACACAAAATAACTAGTTAGAAGCTGGAGGAGAAAAGTGCATGTACCTAGATGAAGGAGGTCCACAATTGTCCAAAGGAGATCTAATTTTAATTGATAATATATGGCATTCATGCACACAAAGAAGAAGGTAGGCGAAGGAGCATTTAAGAGAACACCAACATTACCTACAAGGATTGACTTTCATGGCCTATTCTATTAGAGCCAATTGTATGTCTGTGCATAGACTACCCATCATATGTATGATCCTACCTTGTCAATCTATTGTTATATTTTTAAGCCTTACTACCACAAAATATCATAGGTCCTAATATAAAAAGCCATATTATTAAAGGTCAAAATAATAACAATAAGAGTAGAATAATATATGAGCAAATAAAAATGCATATCAAGTCTTATATAATACTAAAAAAACATTTATTTATATAATAAAATATGAATTTAAATAGCCTGAAGCATTCATAAACAATGAATGAATAAAAATTACAATATTAATTGCTCATAAATGTATACAAGCTTTATTACTTCTCTTACAACTAGATAATGAGATATATGATTATTGATTTTTCTTCTTACTTTTTCATGGAGCGTTGTCTCCATTATATAGCCATAGCAATGTGAATATTTAGGTACTTTACTACTGCTCCCAATATGCCAAGTCTCATGACTCTTGGCTTATGATCTTGCCACTTGCATACTAGATGGACACTTGACTCTACAACACTTGGACACATCTACATGACTCTTGCACTCCTAATCTATGAAACTTGTGCACATCCTCATATTACATATTTGTACTCTTACATACAAGACACTTGTGCACATTATCTCTTAAATGACACTTGTGTATTTCCTACACATTGCACTCTTACATGACACTTGTGCATTTCCTACACTTTGACACTTACATAAAAGGAGAAATATAAATCACACTCTAAACTATAAACTCGACCCTAATCTATACATATTCATGATTGTACCATAAAGGTACAATGGGGGTACATTAGAATGTACCAAATAATGTAATATTCCTCAACACCCTTGTATTACATTATTTGGTTATTGAAGACTTTAGTCTTCAATGTTGGTCCTCCTCTTTGTCTTCAGTATTCAAGTGTATTATTTTTTCTAGAACATGTGATCCATCAGCCTCTTGTTCAAGTACTTGCTTGAATTTTGCTTTGAGTTCTTTGTCTTTATTTTTATTCTTTGGATCTTCAATCTTTGTACTTTCATGATCTAGATCATGAACTATTTGAGCTTCTTCCTTTTTTTGCTTCAGATTCACATGTATGAATAGCTTGAGCTTTTTTTCAACCTTTAATATATATGAATCATTTCTAATTACTTTGTAGGATAAGTTTAGACCATATTTTATCAACTTTTATTTTCTTTATTTTCTAAATGTTTTCCCTTTTTGTATTTTAGAAATTGAACATTTTGTACTATTGTTAGAAGCTACTTTTGAAATAAGTTATTGAAAAATATTGCATAACCTAAATAATAGTGTCTTTTCAAATCTTCCACAATATTTACATGGATAAATATTCTATTAATTAGCTTTTTCACGACCAATTCTATTACAATAATTTTAATTGTACTATATTTTCTTGATTTTATACCTCCTTGTTAGTGTTTCAAGATCTTCTATTTCCCTAAGAAAATATCGTAACCATTTATGCACAACCAAGACTATTCTTTCTTTACTTTCCTTATAATTAAGTTGCAAGATTTTATAATTTATGACATTTTGAGTAGATATATATTTTGTGATAGAATCTATGTTTGATGAATACCATATTGAGATTTATAAGTAATAAGATATATATTTTTTATTGATAATAGGTTTTGAAAGTATCCCAAAACCTTGTTACAAGGCGAAAAGGGGAGATCCCAAACAGAACCAAAAATATCAAAACACTACTATTTAGTTCTCAAGAGTATTCAATTAGAATAAGATCTAATTTTGAGTTCTCAAGAGTATTCAGTGATATTGTTATAACTATTTCTTCACTATCTTTTTTTTTGTGGAAAACATTCTAGAAGGGATGCCACTTTCAGGTAAGACCCAAGGAGGCAAGGGTATCTATTCCGTCAAAATAGCCCAGGGATCGAACCTAGCCTACCACCTTTGACATACTCAAGGAGCAAACAAACACACAAAAATATTAAATAAATAAAAATAAAAATAATAAAATAAAATAAAAAACATGCTCCTTGAGTGTGTCAAAAATATAAAGCACAAACAAACACACACACAATAAGATAAAAAAAAAACCACAACACGAACCACATAGAAAAAACACAAGAATAACAAAACAAAACACAAACATGACAAAAACAATAAAACACTACAAAGACAACCAACAAAAACATGAAAAACAAAAACAACTAAAACCTAACAAATTAAAAAATTAAAAAAAAATAAAAATAAAAATAAAATAAAATAACAACCAACAACAAACAATAGACAAAAACAAAAAACATAGAAAACACTCACACACAAAAACACGAATTAACACAAACATACAGAAACACAAGAACAATAACAACAAAAACACAAGAACAATAACAAAAAACACAAAAAAAACACAACACAACAAAAAACAACACAAAGAACACAAAAACAAAACAAAACAAAAAAAACACACACCTCAAAAAAACTAAACAAAAATCAAAAGGGAAAAAAGAAAAAAAAATGAACATAACAATGACCTTTCTAGACCAAAAGACTTTTAAGGCAAGAATAAACAGAGGAAACAAAAGAAATAATAGTTTGAGCTACGGAACTAAAATACCTTGACCGAACCAAAGAGAAGCAAAAATAAAGCAAAAAGAAACTAGGTACCTTCAAAACTGGAGCCATCCAAATAAATTATAGAAAGAAGAGCTTCCCTTATTTACGAAGCCCACCATCTAGGAGGGTGGCCATAACAAGTAAGATCACCTTTGTCCAAAGCCCAATTAGCTAAAGCATCAGCAGTCTTGTTTTGATCTCTGACCACATGATTGTAATCAACTTTTAAAAATCCCATTTGGATTAATTGAATCTTCGTAATAATTCTTTTTATTCTTCAATCAACCTTATGATTCTTAGGAGTCTTCAAAATATTAATCATGAGTTGAGAGTCAGACTCAATTAACACCTTTTCCCATCCAATCTTAGTACCCTCTTGAAGGCCTCTGAGGATATCATACCCCTCAGCAAATTTATTGGAAATAATACCCAAACTCTCAGCAAAAGTAAAAATTAGGGAGCCATATGAAAGTCTACCAATTCCTCCTACACTAGCTTTTCCAGGGTTCCCTCTAGAGGCTACATCAGTATTGACTTTTCCAAAATCCTTAGGAGGAGGTTGCCATTTTTTTGTTCTATCCATATTATAAATACTCACATTCCCTTTAAGTTGGTTGCCCTTAGAAGATTTAATCTTCAATATTTGCATCACTTGATCCCATCTTTTGTGGGAGTTTTGGGGGTGATTAAAGAGTTGATGGACTAATTCAATTAATTTGGCTATGGTATTTTACCAAATATAGTGAATATCCTTCCTATCTTGATTAAAAATTTGGTTGTTCCTTTCATTCTATATATTCCAAAGAAGAATGGTAGAACCCATCCAAACTAATTGCCTAATAAAGTGATCAACACCCTCTTGTTTAGGCCAATCCCTCCAAAGTTGTTCAAAAGTAAAAAAATGGACCATTGTAAGCCAAGTAAAGTGGTCATTCTCCTCCATAGCTCAGAGGCTAAAGTAAACTCAATAAAAATATGGTTCAGATTTTCTACATTCTCTTCACACATTTCACATCTAAAAGGGCCATGAAAACCATGCTTCATAAGTTACTCACCAATAAGCACCCTACGATGCAATAAAAGCCAAGTAAACAACCTCACCTTAGGCTAGAGATTTTGAGCCCACAACTGAGAAAATATGTCAAAATATTGGTTGGGATTATTATGGCATAAGGTCAAATAACCTTGAGCAACTGAATACTCACCCTTAGTAGTGTTGTTCCATCCAAAACAATCTTTTTCATGGGACTAAGAGAGAGATCTCATATGAAGGATGACTTGGATATCTTGTCTCTTTCTGGGATTTGAAAAGACCAGTCCTCAATAGGGATCCAATATCTACCAACCTTTGAATTACCAGTATGGTACCAACAGTAATTACCCACCTTTATCCATTTAGCTCGGTGACGCTCCTCCATATAAGGCCTCCAATTAAGAAACTGAGTTATCAAAGGCTTGTGACCATCCCAAGAATCTGTCCAAAAATTTACCTGTTGACCATTATGAATGATCCAAAATAAATTTTTCTTTATCAAATCCTCACCAGTCTTAAGAACTGCTAAAATGGGAGAGCCTTTGGTAGCAAGTTGATAGCAAACAAGTTCTTCAGGACTTTTGTTCTCAGCATATTTAGCACGAATATTATTGGCCCAAAGAGCATTGGGATTATGCAACATCCTCCAATATAATTTAGCAGCTAAAGCTTTGTTGTTATTAATAGAATACCAAAATCCTAACCCCCCTTCATTATTAGGAAGACATAAAGTGTACCATTTCACCAAGGCCCATTTTCTTTTCTCCTTAGTACCACCCGAGGAATCGATGACTGATTTGATCCCGTTATCGAATAACAACCTTTAGGATATTCAACACGAAAGAAACATAAATAGGAATAGCTTGAAGGACTGATTTTACCAAGGTGATTCTACCCCCAGAAGAAAGCCACCTATTGGTCCACTTTCCAATTTTCTTCTTGACTTTTTCCAACAACCAATTCTAATATATTTTTTTTGCCTTTGAATATTGATGGGAATACCTAAATAAGTGATTGGAAGGGAGGTCTTCTTATATCTTAATTTATCCAAGACCATGGATTCCTGTCTAGTAGAGTAGTAAAAGAAAATAACTTTAGATTTGTCTTTATTGATCAACTACACAGTAGCCTTAGAAAAATAGCTAATGATTTGCTTAATATTGGAAGCTTCCTTAATCGTAGCTTTACCTAAAAGAGTAGAGTCATCAAAAAATTGAAGATGAGAGATAGGTCTCGCTCCATGAGAAATGGTAACTCCCTCAAGGTTTTTTTTTTCTCTCTTCTTGGTTATAGTCCTACCCAAGCATTCAACAAGAATGATGAATAAATAAGGGGATAGCGGGTCACCTTGTGTAATACCTCTGGAAGTTGGGAACGACTGAGAAGGCCTGCCATTGATAAGAACTAAATAGGAAACTGAAGAGATACATCCCATAATCCAATCCATCCAATCCTTAGATAAACCAAATTGCCTCAAAACTTTGATAAGGAAATGCCAATCCACTCTATCATAAGCTTTGGATAAATATAACCGAATGAACATGGAAGGAGATTTTTGCATATCCATGGAATGGATGGCTTCTTGAGCAAGAACTATCTCATCTACTATTTGATGCCCTTCCACATAACCCCCTTTTTCAGGGGAAATAATCTTATGTAAAAGAGGCTTCAACCTTTTTACCATGATCTTAGTAATGATTTTGAGAAGAACATTACATAAAGCAATAGGTCTAAAAGCTAAGATATGATCAACCTCTTGAGCTTTTGGAACAAGAGTAATATAAGTTTTATTGATAACCTTAAAAATTTCTTTGGCTTTCTTGGCTTCTTCCATCACCTCTAATAAATTAGCATGAAGTATATCCCAAAACTCTTGATAGAACTCAATGGGAAAACCATCAAGACCTGGGGTTTTCTCTTTTTGCATTTTAAAAACTACCTGTTGAAGCTCATTGATAGTAACAGGAGCAATAAAAATAGAGTTCTTCTTAGAAGTGATAAGAGAAGGGATTTCTTGAAGAACATTTTGTTGAGAAGTTGAGTCAAGAGGAGTAGCAGCAAAAATATTGGAAAAATAATCGACAACAATAGATTTCATGCCATCCCAAGTATAGACAACATCTCTAGAATATGATTTCAGGGAAGAAATAAAGTTGTGAGATCTTCGGGCTAGAAGATATTTATGAAAGAAATTTGTGTTTCGATATCCTTATTTGAGCCATTGAATTCTAGATTTTTTCTTCCATAAGAGTTCTTTTTTTTCCATTCCTCTAACTAAATTATGAGTTTAATTTCTTCTGCACTTCTTGTAGACACCTAAAACGCGTCATGCCGAGGTGACTACTCATATGGGACATGCTAGAAGACCATATGGAAGACCTTTGGACAGATCCAAGGTATAGCAGTGGTTTTTACCACTCAATTGGGCACCTTTGCCTAGTCAGTGCTAGCCGTTGATGACACCCATGGTTAGCAGTGCTCACCGCGCTTGTCATCCATGGTCAGCACTCAGAATCAGTTGGCCTTCATCCAACCCAAAGTTGGTTGCAATGGCCAATTGGTTGCAGATTGGAGCGGTTTGAGTGAGGAAGGTTCTGGATCCTTCCATCCAACAAGCTCAACTACCCAATCTTGATCTTGGCTTCATGAGGAAGCCACCCCTAGCCCCTTGGCAATTGCTATAAGATCCCCCTCCAAATTGGGGATAAGTCTGGAGAAACATTTATCAATTGAGCAGCGAAGCCCTATCGAATTGCATAAGCCAACTACATGCATTGAGAGGGATACTTTTGCTACCCAATTGGAGATCAAATTGCCATGGAAGCCCTAGGAGCCTAGGAGAGCCAAGAAACATCAATTCATGCAATCCGTGCACCATCAGATCAATTCAACCACCAAACCTATCAGAGGACATAGAGGCGACCCTTGGACATCAATTTGACAAGGTGGATCAAAGAGAAAGCCCTGATTTGGAGGGCAAACCTACTCAGAGCTCCATCGTGGCTTTCAGCCATGGTTAATAGTGCCACCCATGCATCAGACCCATGGTGAGAAAATTAGGGTAGATTCCCTTGTTTTTCCTTTTGCAGATTATTTAGCTAGGTTAGATTAGCCTTATTAGTGGTTCAATTAGCAATTTAGAGATTCTGACAGATAGATTTAGAATGTTTGATAAATGTTGTTCATTGTAGCAATTAACACTCTAATGAATCTTTTTCATGCCTCCATGCTTTCAATATTGTAATTAGGCCACTAGATAGTTAGATGTGATTTAGCTTACAGGTTTTATGACAATATTTTCATGTTTTGCATAGTTTTAGCATATTTCTTGCATTTTCTTGATTATTGTTAGTCATGACATATTTTTATGTTAATACCCTTTAAAGGCCTCATCAAGAGAGGCTACCTTTGCTTTTAACATGCTTCTTGTTGTTTCTTGAATGCAGGATTAACAGGGTCATGCCATTCAATGCAGCAAATACCTCTAATCATGGAGAAGAGGGTCATCGACACCCTAGAGCAGTTCGTGTCACCCTAGAAGGCATTTGATTCACATCTACCCTAGAAAGGGAATTAGATCTATTGTAATTGAAGTATCAAAATGGGTATCCCTAAGAGGGATGAATATGTATGTTTGACTCAATTTGGAATTAATAAAGGATTCTTGTATTTTTGTTTCCTTCTTGTTGTCAATTGGTGCATGTTTAGTTATTATATTTTCTTTTATTGCAATAGATCGCCATATTAGGTGTGAGCCTTTTTGGTGGTTACAGTAGGTGATCACGGTGGAACTCCACATTTTTTGCCATAATTTGTTGATTGTGTTTGGTGTTTTTATGGTAGGTGCTCCCCGTGGCTGATAGCCATGGTCAAAAAGTTGGCCCGTAGTTGATAGGCATGGGCAATAGTCGCAACCATGCATCAGAGCCATGGTTAGCAATAGACCAATCATAGAGCAAGATTTTAAAGCTTAATCAGATGAGGACTTGAGGTAGGCCCTTCTGACACCCTCTATGTTTGTTTGTTGTCTCTGTGTTTTTCCAGAGACTAAAAAATGAAAGTTAAGTAGGATAACCATGAAAGAAGGATAAAATGAACTTAGGTCCTTAGGGTTATTATTTCTTAATTTTTGCTAGGTACTGCTAGGAATAGTGGACCTCTGATTGTAGTCCACCCTAGACTCCAGCATGCTAGAATAATTTGTGTGTTGATTTTGCATGCTTGAGGCCAAATCAAAGGCCATTTACATCATAAAGTTGCATTGTCAAAAGGTCATGTAGGATGTAGCATGCATACTTTCTGAATATCAAATATTCTTGGTTGCATATCATGTAGGAAATGATCATGTTAATGTTGTATTATGCATCTTTCCTTTATGCAAATTAAAAAGAACCACACACACCATGTCACACTTAAACGCTAGTGAGTTGGGAGTCACATCCAACCACTAGTAGGGTTTCAATGATGGTGGAGGTGATTTCCATCCGTTGGCCCAACTCCCTCGTACCTTCTTGTTACTAGACCAATACCGGATCCAAGAACCATCTGTAGCCCAGAAAATTTGCATGTACTTCTCTTCGAAGGGTATAACGCTGACTAGGTGAGATTGGGTGAGGATCTAGGAGGACCTGTGCTCCCTGCCCAAGTGTGGGCTTTCATTACCACACTTTGGGGGGATTACATGACCTAGAGTTCATAGCCAGGTTGTCGAGCTATGAGCATACAGGTGAAAGCCATTAAACAATTGAGAAAATCATCAACGTATTGCAAAACATGACAAGAGTTACTTTACTGATACAACAAATTGAAAACACATCAAACAGTTTAGGGCTCATTTTAAAAATTGTAAAAGGAGATAATCATCATTGTATTCTTTGCATGCTAATAAAAGTTAAATTTAGACATAGGATACATAATGGTGCAAACACGGAGAGGCCGATCCGGGCATAGACCCGAGATCGAAGCCCAAGCTCCACCTAGCACACAACATGATGTGGAACACCCTCAATCACTTAATCCTCCTGGACGTCATTCAATGAGCATTAGAGGGGATAATTCCACATGAGGGGATTCCATTGAGAACACCCCGATTAGAGGAAGTACTAGACATCCCTCTATACATAGATCAGAGCATGGGACGTCCCAGCATGGGGGTTCCACATATGGTAGCATATACCATGACCGCATTCCATGGGCATCCATGGGTTCAGCTGAGGAGTATGTCATCGAGGGATCCAGATTGGTACCCCTTCGACCTGTATCTAAGGGAGGTTCATGACCTCCACCGTTAGAGTCTAGAAATGTTCGAGATCCACCCATTCAAGGGTGAACCGAGAGGGCTGCTTCCGAGCACAGGCCCACACAGACTCCCAATAGGGGTGAACCCACCACATTCACCATAGATATATCCAAAGTGGGAACAAATGGTATGCCACCTCATGAGCCATGGCATAGCAAATAGTTGGATGGTCTAGACAGAGTCCTAGGGCATCTAGGATATAAGCCTACGCCTACACCCTCCTGACCAATGAGCGTGTGTAGTGAAAGCACCATTAGGACTACCCGAGAACATGGAGAGTGCTCCAAGCATTCTCGAGATATGCATGCTCTAGCATCACATGCAGGTACTGAGTATAGGAGACAACCTGACATGAATGTCATATTTACAGATCGAGGCAAGAGTGTGGTGAATCAGTCCATTGGAGGACATACTCATAAAGTCGCTCGAACAGAGTGCACCCCTCAGAGGCCTCAGATGGTTGATCATGTTGATAGAGCTCATAGACTGATGTCAGAGCAGAGATGATAGATTCTCCAAGATCAATTGGAGGATGTTCATGCAGAGAAAGAGCACCTCAAAAATGAGAATACTCAGAGGCAGAGGTTCATAAGATAGAAATTATATGAACAATGCATGCATGAACAATGTATCCTCGATCAGAAGGAGCGTGTAGAGAGAGAGGATCGATTGGCTAGCATCGGTTTACATCCTCATAGTGAGATCAGGGAGCATGTCGATAGACGAGTGGCTTCACAGCTCGAGTTACACCTTGAGAACATCGACACACATACTCGCCATATGACTCAACATAGAGATCGATATCCAACATCCGAAAAACATGAGCATAGGTAGTATGAGAATGAAGTGGGAGAGGAATTAGAACAAGAATATCCTAAAATATCCCAATTCGAGGAGGAGGGTGAGCCTAGTCCCCCACCTCGATCGAGGAAGAATCTACCTTTGAAGGCGCCTCCAAGGCAATCTCGAGAGGAGGAGTTTCTTTCCTCGTAAGCCTACAAGACCTTAGCAGAGAAGGTCCAAGCCATAGAGAAGCAAGGGATGGCTTATCAGAAGCCTACCTTGAACAAAATTCACAATGAACCTCTATGCATGTCAGTGCCTATTCCAACATATCCTGAGCATTTCAAGATGCCTAGACTAGAAAAGTTTCAAGGAGAGGAAGATGCACAGGAGCACGTGACTAGTTTTCTAGATATGTGCTTTCAGATTGAGAGCAACGATGCTTTGCTCCTATGCACCTTCATCATGACCCTCTCAGGCCTAGCTCGAGAGTGGTTCAATCAACTAAAGAGGCACAACATCACTAGTTTCAAACAACTAGCTGATGCATTTCTTGAATGCTTCTCCTTTGGCATCAAGAAGAAGGTAAACTTATCCGACCTAGCAGCTTTAACGCAACATGACGATGAGCCAATGATGGATTATGGAAAATTATGGAGGAAAATTATGGTAAAGCTGCCATTCTCCATCCCATCCTCTAAATTAACATGAATTTTCATGAAGAGTTGTGCCAAACACATTTCATTATTGCTACAGTTGCAGCAATACCAGACATTCGAAGAGGCTTTGGTGCAAGCCAAGGTAATAGAGGATATCAAGTTACAGGAGGGTAACTTGAAGCTCAGGAATAGGAAGGAGGGACACAAGAAAAGCACTGAGAGACATCAGGCCAAGCTGACCCATGTTAATCAGGTAGTGTTGAACCTTCAGAAAGAGGATAAGGGGCAACAACAATGAAACTATCAGGCCCAACCTCCTCCTATGCAATATGAGTAGTGCAACAACAATTACAAGGGTAAAAATAAAGAGCAATGCCCACCTCACATATTCATGCAATTATCAGAGTCCTTGGCTTTGATTTTTCATCAGTTATGTGAGGCGAAGGCTATACACTTACCCGAGGTCAAGTTAATGGACCCAAATCAGCCCAAGCCTAAGGGCTACAAGGATGATCATTATTGCATCTTTCATCGATCGAAAGGCCATGACATCGAGGTATGTTGGTCTTTCAAACATCTTGTGCAAAATATGATCGAGAGAGGTACGCTTCTTGTCGACAACCCACAAGCGCCTGACAATAAAAATATGGGGATTTACAAAAATCCTCTACCAAATCATGAGGTGCCAAAGAATAATGTTGGCCAAGTCAACCAAGTTTGCATCGAACCACCAACCCAGGGGTTCATCGGAATGGTCAACATTATCACAAGGAATATGAGGTATGAATGACCGAATCAACCTCCAACGCCTATTAGAGTCCAAGCTATGCCTCCTCCAAGGCCAGCCCAGCATGTGCCCGACCCACCAACTAGACCGGTGGTGACCATCAAGAGTAGGTTGGTCCAAAACCTATAGATAACTCCAATGAAGTTGTCAATTTATGAGCTAATTCAGTAGTCTCCTAAGCATAGGGAGACGCTCATGGACATCTTAAGGTCCATAGAAGTGCATCCTTAGGATCCCAAAGTATTTACACACTTTGTGGGGCACGTGCAATAGTGTCAAGAATCGATCATTCAATTTCATGACCATGAAGTCAAGATGGTTTCCACTATTATAGCAGACCCACCGCTACATATCATCACGTGCATGAATCATAAACCATTCAAGCGGGTTTTTATTGACATAGGGTCATCAATCAATATCATAACTACCAAGGCGTTAACTCACCTGAAGTTACCCAAGATGCATATCATCCCTTCTACCTTCACGTTGAGAGCTTTCAATGATGCATTATGCTCGACGGTCGGTACTATAGTTTTACCTATCCAGGTGGGACTGAAGACCATCCCGATGATGTGTCATATAATCGAAGGTGCTATGCAGTATAATATACTTCTAGGGAGGCCTTGGATCAGAGAAATGTATTGTGTCCCTTCTATTTTACATCAGTGTATCAAATACATTCATGAGGGATAGGTTCACGTGGTGCCTTCGGATGAAGAACCCTTTAAATACGTGAATCTAGCAGATTTATCGAGGGAATTTGTGCTCCCCTCAATGCACCTAGATGTGCGACCAGTATCATCAATCAAAAATCTAGGAGGTAAAATCAAAGAAGTGTGTGCTAGACCCACAACATCCGTATCTCAAATATCGGAGCACACGACAACTACTTCCATTAGACCGACTGCATCTACGATACAATGAGATGATAGGAAGTTGAAAGAAAAAGTGGGTGAAAAGAAGATAAAGCAAATGCCCAAGCCAGTCATCATTGAAGCCCCTACTCCCATGGAAGTAGAGGAAGTTCAAGGAGGAGTCGAAGAGGCACCTCAGCCTGCTTCACCTGCATCTTCAGTAGGGTCATCTGCACCGTAGGTGACCATCCATTTGGTTAATCCCAGATTAGGGGAATACATTGTGTAGAATGTGATGTTCACACCAATTATCGAGACTGCACATGACATGGGCCGACCGTGAGCCCATCACCTTCCCATAGGGATGGTGGAACCATTGGGGGTACCACCTAACCAAACCAACTTCATCTATGGAGGGCTAGACCAGTTTGCATCTCCCATGCCCATGGATGAGGATGATAATGAACCATTCATTATAAATGTTCATTATCTTTCTAACCTAGACTATGCCATGTGATACTTTGAGCGTTACCATTGGCATGGTTACGGTCTCGAACTATTCGAGCAGGGGCGTAAGAAGCCTGTAGAGCCACAATATCAGTTACCTACTGATAGGTTCAGGTTGGGATTCTACAGTGGAGGATAGGCTGAACTCCTCATGGTATCTTTAGACCGCCTGTACCTCAGTTTGGGGGGTGAAGTTGATTTCAATCTATATCACCCTAATCCTTCTACATTTTAGAGGGATAACCGGCTAGTGACTTATGTCACTATAGATCCACCCGAGAGATATCATGTGAACATCTTGGTGGAGACCAGCCCAGAACCCATTCCAAGAGCCAACTTGGACAATCAAAGTCATGGAGCTACCGATGACATTGGTATGCACTTCCAAAATCTAGATACAGTTATGAGTACCGAATCAGAAGTTGCTTCTAAGGATGTTCATGCAGTATCCATCATCGAAAGTGATGGACCAGACTACGATTCTGGAATAGATGATGCTGAGTTATCCTCACACAATGATCAATCTAAGGATGAAGTTGAGCTAGTTTACTCAGCACCTTCATATTTATAGCATTTGTACCCGGTTCTACCGGATAGTGATGATAGTGATCAGGAGATAACCTATATGGGGCCACATTTTCTAGAGCATCCCATTCCAATAGATAGTGATGAAGGCCTATATTATGATAGTGATGAAGAAGATGAGACAGAGAGAGCCTACTTAGGACCTCCCTACTTACGCTATCACAATGCACCTTATACGACTGAGGATATGCATAGAGAGATCAATCTCCATCCTCACCTTAGAGGGAGACCACCAAATCTTAATATGATTTATCATATGGTGTTTCCTAATCCATCGACGTACATGGAGCTCCTTGAGCCCAATGATCCCATCCGATAGTCTATTCATGGACCAGATCCGGAGATCCCCATACCCCCAGAACCACATCTTGAGGATGGAAGTTTTGTTAATGATGAGTCACTTGCACATGGTCCTAGAGACATGATCCATTTCATCAACATGATCTCCATTGATTTGACCACTCCACTCCATAATCCAATTGATCCATCCAAACCATTGCCTCTAAATATAGATGCTATTGATTGGGATCATGTTGATTCACCACTAGAGCCTGAATATTTCTTCCCTAATGAAGAAATGTTACAACCTTTCCATTTTGCCAGGTTATGCACATGATGTCTATCATGTTGAGGATGCTTCCAATGAGGAACCTATAAACCCAGTAGATGACATCCACTTGATCCCTATGCCTCATCAGCTTGAGGAGGGATCTCATATGTCAGTAGAGGAGACCTTCAAAGTGGATATTAGTAATGATCCCACCAATCCAAGGAAGGTCAAATTTGGGGAGACTTTGACTCCTGATGAGTGTGCCAACCTCATCCCTCTACTAAGAGAGAGACCTGATCTCTTTGCTTGGACTTACAAAGATATGTCGGGTCTAGATCCAAAATTGGTTACTCATAACCTTTCGCTAGATCTATCAAAGAAGCCAATCAAGCAGAAACTCAGGAAGATGCATCCAATAGTAGCCTTAATGGTTAAGGATGAGTTGCAAAAGTTATTGGATGTAGAGTTTGTCATCTCCATCGACTATCCGGAATGGGTATCCAATATGGTGCCTGTAGGAAAACCTGATGGAAGGATCCATATTTGTATGGATTTCAGAGACCTGAATAAGGCAACACCAAAGGATTCATTTCCATTGTTGAATATCGATGCTCTTGTAGATGCAACTGTAGGTCATGAGATGCTCTCCTTAATGGATAGTTTTTTTGGTTACAATCAAATTTGGATTAAGCCCAAAGACCAACATAAAACCATGTTTATAACGCCATGGGGGACATTTTGCTATAAAGTTATGCCATTCAGCCTTAAAAATGTTGGTGCCACATATCAACGGGCTATGACATATATCTTTCATGACTATATGCATAAGATCCTAGAGGATTACATTGATGACTTGTTGGCAAAGTCATTATTGTATTCTGAGCATGCGGAGGTCCTGAGGAAGGTCTTCGATCACCTGATAGAGCATAATGTCAGGTTGAATCCTAAGAAGTGCGTATTTGGCATAACTTCAGGAAAGCTCTTAGGGTTCATCATTTCAAAATGAGGCATCGAAGTTGACCCAGAAAAGGTCAAGGCTATTCTAGAAATGCATCCCCCCACAAACATCAAAGAACTAAGGAGCCTACAGGGCAAGGTAGCATCCATAAAGTGATTTATCGCTCAATTATCAGATAAATGTCGACCCATGAATCGATTGCTACACAAGGGGGTCCCATTCAATTGGGATGAGGACTATCGAGCAGCCTTTGCTAAAATTAAGCAATACCTGGTGATGCCACCAGTGCTAGCTCCACCAAGGCCAGATGAGCCTTTTCTATTATATATATCGACAACCGACTTTGCATTGGGAACCATGTTAGCCCAAAAGAATGTGCAAAGCAAAGAACAAGCCATATATTACATTAGCAGAACCTTGGTGAGCTATGAGCTCGGATATGCATATGTGGAGAAGCTATGTTTAGCAGTAGTGTTCACTACAAAGAAATTGTGACACTATATGTTGAGTCATACGACATATGTTATATCCAAACAAAATCCTTTGTAGTATATGATGAGCAAGACATATCATAATACATGTACTACGAAGTGGATCATGCTACTGATAGAATTTGATCTAGAATTCATAAGCCAAAATTCCATTAAGGGACAAGTCATAGCAGATCAACTGGCTGAGGTACCTCTCAAAAATAGTAGGCCCCTCACCATAGAGCTTCCTGATGATGCAGTATTTGCCTTATCAGAAGCACCCAAACCTAAAGAACTAGATAACAAAGCCGATATGACCTTGTTCTTCGATGGTTCGAAGTGTGAGCAAGGGGGTGGTGCAGGAATAGTGTTGTTCATGCCACAAGGAGCTCCAATGCCCTTGTCATTCAAGTTAGACTTTCCTTGCACTAATAACAATGTTGAATATGAAGCCCTAATTTTGGGTCTCCAAATAGCTATCGCCATGAAGATAAAAAGGCTAAATATCTTTGGTGATTCCCTTCTCATTGTGAACCAAGTTAAGGGATTATTTCAATGTTGATGTCCGATATTGAAAGCTTACAAGGATCTTGTTGACATTTATCTAGCTCGATTGGAATGGTATGACATCGAGGCAATCCCTCATTCATCCAATAGATTTGTAGACATAATGGCATCTTTGGGATCTCTAATCCCTCAGAATCTATCTATCGATTTCATTACCATCCATGTAAAAATGTTGTCACACTCTGTTGTGCAGCATGAAGCATTGGATAACAAAGAGTCAATCAACATGATTCATGTAGAACCAAATCATGAATGGTTCTATAGAGCTAGAGACTTTCTCAAGAGAGCATCCTGGGGGTCTTTGATCTCGTAGGATCAGACGGGGAGTGGTATTACCATTCACCATAAGATTGTTTCCTAGTCTGCATTTGCCAATGTAGAACCGTAGGGGGAACATGTTGTCTTGTCGATCGAAGCTGAAGCTTATCATAATTGGACGTCATAGATATATGACTTCCTTAGACTTGGTGTAATCCCTCAGGGATTGTCGCATGTCGTGAAGTGCACATTTAAATAGAAAGTGACAAAGTATGTCTTGTTAGCAGACATCCTATACCGTAGAAGCTACGATGGAGTTCTCCTTCATTGTCTTGAGCCCCAAGAGTCATCTTGGGCAATTTTGCAAGCTCATGATGGTACGTGCGGTGGCCATTTTAGTGGCATGGCTATCATCAAGTGCATCCTTCGAATGGGTTATTATTGGCCCACTATGGAGAAGGATTGCAATGTGTATGTCAGGAAATGCGTTAAATGTCAGCATCATGCTAATCTTATGCACCTGCCATCATAGGCCTTACAACCCATTCAAGCGGCTTGGCCATTTGCTCAATGGGGATTTGATCTCATTGGTAAGATCTCTCCTCCATCATCAGGGCCGACATACCTTTATTATCATGGCTACTGAGTATTTCACTAAATGGGTGGAAGCCATCCCCTTAACAATGACAACTAGAGCACGTATTACTGAGTTTATACTCACCAATATCATAAGTCATTTTGGGATACCATCCAAGATAGTGTCGGATAATGGAACATCATTTAAGAACAAAACTATGAGAGCTTTGATGTCTAAGTATAGAATCAAACACAATTTTGTGACTCCATATTATCCGCAAGCAAATGGACAAGTTGAAGCTTCAAATAAGATAGTGGTCTCCATCTTGAAAAATATGGTACAAGAGCACCACAAATATTGGCATATCCAGCTACCCCTTGCTTTATGGGCTTACAGGACTAGTATTCGGACTCCCATTGGGGCAACTCCATTTTCACTAGTATATGGCATTGAGGCCATTATGCCCTTAGAGTTGGAAATTCCAATGTTGCGCATCGCATTGAAAGAGTTCATTGATGATGACACCACGTGACAAGCTCACCTAGATCAATTGATGCTACTTGATGAACATCGCGTGAATGCCCTTGAGCACCTCCACGTTTATCAAGAGTGCTTAAAATGAGCTTACAATAGCAAAGTCCATCTGAGAGACTTTGAGGTTGGTGATCTTGTGCTGAAAGAGAACCAACAGAACTCAAATTTACCACCAAAAATGTGAGACAAATTCATGGCTAACTGGTTAGGTCCTTATATGATCTCAGAGAAGATTGGACCTGGGACATATCACTTGACATCACTTGGAGGAGTTGAAGAGCCTGAACCTCTCAATATCCTTCATCTTAAAGTATTTTATGCCTAAACCCCAAAAGGCTCCAAAGGCATCTATAAGCCCTTTGGTCAATCCTAAAAGGCTCCAAGGGTTTCTCAAAATCACTTGGTCAATCCTAAAAGGCTCCAAGGTTTCTAAACCTTTGGTCAATCCTAAAAGGCTCCAAGGGTTTCTTAAACCCTTGGTCAATCCTAAAAGGCTCCAAGGGTTTCTTAAAACCACTTGGTCAATCCTAAAAGGCTCCAAGGGTTTCTCAAAACCGCTTGGTCAATCCTAAAAGGCTCCAAAGGCATCTGTAAGCTCTTTGGTCAAACCAAATGTTAAAATCCATAAAAAATTGGAAAAATATCAAAAATAAAAAACATTTGCATTTCATTTGCATCATTGCATTGCATTTTACATCATGCATCTCATTTTCCACATGCATTTTCATATTTGCATTGCATTAGGCATAATCATCCATCGCTCTTGCATTAGAATGAATTGTGTTTACAATCTTACAAATGACACCACATTTGTGTTTCAATCATGCATCTATGCACTATATTTTTCATCCATTTATCACCCTTGTGAGTAATTGTGTTTTTCAACACAACCCAAATTATTGCTATGAAGAATATACTAGGGTTTTTCGGTCATTCAACCATACCTAGAGGTCTTCTCAAGAGTTGATAGAAAGCTTGCTTTGCTTTTGTAGTTGAGGTCTAGTTAGTATAGCCCTTAGCATATCATAATTCTATCACTAATCAACAAATTAAACAATCCTAATAAGGACTAGGGGAAGATGAAAGCCATGAAGTAGGACCAGGTATCCTGAGGTGAAAAGATTTATTCTTGCTTATCCCCTTGTGCGGATGGTATGAGAAATGTTGGCAATTGGAAAAAGGACAAGTTTATTCCCTACCCAGAATCCCTTGCTTACGTTAAAATGAGCAATATCCCAGAGTGATATCCCAGATCAATCCTCCAGATTGATACCCTAGATCGATATCATAGATCGACATCCCAGATTGATATCCCATATTGATATCATAAGATCGATATCCTAGAGATAGTTCCCAAAGTAAAATCCCCAAAGGAAGTTTTTGAAGCAAATTATCAAATGTAAATTCCAAAAAGTCAAGTCAAATGAAGATAAAATTGTACAAAGAAAGTAAAATCAGTATCAAATCCCTTGCTCAAGAAAGAAAGAAAGAAAAAGAAAGGAAAGTACAAAATAAACAGTGATTATTGTCACTAAAGTACAAAAATAAATAGTGATTTTTATCACTTTATATGAGCAAGTATCCCAAAAAATTGAAGAAAATAAGGGAGTGAACTTGAATCCATAGAATTTCCAGCACTACTATACCTTACGCATGATGATATGTCTGATGCATTAGCATTTCGCTCTTGTGCAGACCAATGTTTGAATGTGGAAGAGCTAGCTTCAGGTGTCCTGTATCGCCTAGTGGTCTAGTCCAACTAAAATCTAAACCTAGGATTGGATAAACATTTGTGGACCCCCAATATTAGCAATGGGCTGAAAGAATCCCGCTTGACATCGGGGTATGCTTATGCCTTATCTTAATATATTCATTTGCACACACAGGGATAATGAATAGTTAGGGCCTATCCTAGCGAAAGCCTTATGTTTCAGAAGTCTAGTATGGTTAGTATACAACTTTTGATCAGTCAACTAGGGTGTTTGAGTCTCATGGTAAACCTCAAAAATTCCCAAAAAGCAACAATCAAATTTTCAAATGCAATCATCAAATATAAAATCTTGTTTATGAGAGTTTGTTTATTAGAACTATTTGTGATATATGTTAGATACCGGATGGATGTCAGAAATGATATTTAAATGACCACTGACTATGTTATGCATATATTTTAATTTACAAAAGCTTATAAATAGAAAAATAAATCATTGCATCTCACATATGAGTGTCAACTATCTTTCACAAAGATATAAAAATTATAATCCATGATTGTTATACATTATATGGTGTCATCCATTAGATTGTTAAAACCTCATATCATATTGCATACATTGTGTTTTAAGTGATTAAAACATACATGTCCATTTACAATAGATCAAATATCATCAAAAATACATGCAATACAAACATGGCATGAATTATGTCATAAGCAAATAAAGTAAATGCATACAAGTGAAGTAGATCAAACTGCATTAAACATCAAATATTGCATTCGTATACATAGCATCATAAAGTAGTCCATCTACACATGTATATCACTGCATCCACATCATATAGCTAGTGCATGTCATCCATACATCACATCATATAGCAATAAATCAAATATCTGCATTACATCCATGTGCATAACATAAACATAAAATACCAAAAATAAAATACACATATAATGAGATGAATTTTCATATATATATATATATTTTTTTTTTTTTTTTTTTTTTTTGTGTCAAGAGTACATAGTATCAGGTATATCAAAATACCCATAGGCTACAACTATGTAGGTCCTCGACCTTACACTCAAAAATAGTACAAAAATCATATAACTTGCTAGTCTAGCCTCCCTATTATGAGCACCTCTCTCCTTCATCCTAACCCATTATAGCATCCCCTCTATCCTATGAATCCTATGGCTCGAGCTGGTAGAAGACTACCCTATCTCCCTAGTCCTAGTCCTAGATCTGCTCCTCTGGGTCCTTGTAGTGTGGGTATCCTCTAGTACCTCCCCACCTATCAGCCTGATGTAGCCCTCCAGCTGGGAGATGTGAGCTACACTCATTGTATGTCACTCATTACCCTCCTCCATGAGGGAATGAAGCCTCTGATCTCTACCATGGGATCATGACCTCCTAGTAATAAAGAATATGGTGCTGTCGGAGGTGCCATGATAGCCTATGAAGATGAGGGATCCCCCATCATTCCCTTAGTAGGTCCCTCTTAGTAGTCACGACACTCGAGTTATGTCTATGCTAGATCCTGCTCACTTATGAGCTATGTGATCCGAGTATCTATAGTGGTAGCCTATGCATGGAGAGTTATCCTCTCCTCCTCATATCCCTACCACTACCTCTCCCCATGAGTGAGCTTCACCTCTATCATGGTGATGGTAGTATCCCTATGTAGAATCTGAGTCTATAGTCTCCCAACCTAGCTCTAGAGGTCAAAAATCTAGGCTCTCAACTACCCAATCTCACTATCCGAAGGTGCCTCACCCTCCTCTAATACCTCCTCCTCTACCTCCACCTATGGGCCCTCCTCTATAGTGGCCCCTGCACCCCATGCACCCTCTATCCACTAGTGGGTCCTACACCCCTGAGGATCCACCTCTACACCCTCTACTATGAATCCACCAACTGGTCGGCCTAGAGGACCCTCTCCATGCCACTAGAAATCTGCCCACCATCCATCATAGTCTAGAGTAGTGCCTACATCCATCAGGCCTGACTCCTGATAGTCATCATCCTCATCCCCCAAGGGAGTCACCTAGGGCCATGTCAGGTCCCTCTCGAGGACCAGGCATCTATAGATAGTCGACATCTCTAGGACATCCTACCAGATCCCAAACTACCTCAAGATGTGAGAATAGAAGTGGTACTCATGTATGTCAACCTTTCGACTGAAGATCCATCTATCTCTGCATGCTCGATGTAGGTCCCTATCCACATCTATCCATGCTAGGCAGTCCATGTACGATCACCACCATATGTGCTCAAGGTGGAGCTATGCAAATCTAGAAATGTAATGCTCTAGGTCTCCTACATGAGACCTACTCCTGAAGCCCTCTCGCTCCCAGGGCCAGTAGGTGGTATAGCACTGACTCTCATCATCAATGTCAATAATCATTAGGGGCAAGTCCATGGGGTGCTCAATCAAGATGTGCTGCTAGCCCCAAATCTGAAGGAGGATGCTGCAGCTGATGCCTACTCTACTGTGGTGCATGATCTGATACAACTCATGGTAGAGATGTGCTAATAGGGTGCTCCCCCATGATAGAATGAGAGGTCATGTAGTCGAGCTCACCATAACCTCTCTGGTCCGAGCTAAGAGGTTCCAAGGGAACCTCACGCTTGAAGAATCTAGGAGGACTATCTGAATAATCAAGTGCATAAATACAACCTCCCACTGTGAAAAGAATCTGGCCTTGAACCACTCCTCGACATGGATGCCTCCATGGGCATTACGGTCCTGGGCCTCAGTACTCCATCTACCAAATATGGAATCAAATACGACCTTCCTATGAGGTAGGAGAAGATGTGATGGGCTCACCATCAATGGGCAGGTGGAAGATACGGTAGACGTCCTCTAAAGTGACAGTCATTTCACCCATCGATAGGTGAAATGTGTTGGTCCACGCATCCCAATGATGGGCCAAAGTAGTCAAGTATCCCTGGTCAATCTGGATGGTGGGGAGGTTCAAGATGTAACCAAACCCCATAATAGTGAACCACTCCCACTCCCTGGGAGTGAGATCACCATGAAGGCTATGAAGGAGATCGGTCTCCCTCGCTCTATTAGTCAAAGTCTGAGTAACAAAAATAATAAACAGAAAAAATAATTAAAAATGCATAAAAACACAAAAACATGTCAACACATGATCACAAATTTCAAAAACATCAAAAAAGCACTTCAACATTGCAATAAATGGCATTAATTGCCTAGAAAAATAAAAAAATTAAACAAATTGAAAAATTTCTAACTCATGCGTCGTGGGTCCTAGCAACGGTCAACACAATGGTCAAAAATATGACCATTGGGATTTAAATCCCATCATGGATGATAATCATGACCCCCAATTTGCCAATTGGGAGCCACGTCTACCACCCACGGCTAAGGGGCATGACCTTTTCAGGGTCATGTGCTCCCCATAAATAACCCCAAAACCCTAAAAAAAATTAAGTAACCCACCCTCTAATCTAACCTATGCTAAACCTAGCTAGGGTGTGGTTCGTTACCGATAGTTTAATGAGATTCATTAACCCATTATTTAGTGTGGTTAATTTTAAACCGGTAATGTAATTGTGAGGTCTCGGTTTATGAGTTACCTTAGAAGCATCGACTCCTCCACTAGTCGAAGCTTCCGGTTGATCGACCATCGATGTGGAAAACTAGAATTGTGTCGGGTTTTTGGCAGCATTCCATGTCAGAATGTAGTTTTTACCTCCTAGAGCTCTCAGTTTTACTATCGTTGTCAGGTGAATAATGAAAATTTACAAAGCGAAAAACCTTATATAATTTTTTATTTTGGTGCGGCCCGTGGTTGACATCCGTGGTCCCCGAATTAGGGTTTTCTGCCCATGGTTTCCATCCATGGTTAAGGAATTGGCCCACTTCTGACAGGCATGGTTAGAAAACTACATTAATTGCTCCAAATTCCCATCATGGAGAGCCTTAAAAGGTCAAATCAAGGATGTTAATCAGACCAGATAATTCAAAAAATTCAAAATTAACAAAAAAATCAAATAAATCAAAAGCCAAATGCACCTCGTATTCAATTATTTACCCTATACACTTGGTGGTTGCAGCGACTTGCGATCCATGCAATCCGGAAAGATGAGTAAATTACCATAAGGACATTTGGGGTAAATTCATCATTTTTGAATGGTTATGCTTCATTTCAATCCCTAAGAAGGCCTACACAGTTGGACTGCTCCACGAGAATGAGATATTCATCGCAATTCTCCTATGATACTTTTTAGCATATCATCGACATTATGATTCACTACAAGCCTAATAGATATTGCTATCATTTTGATTCCCTAAGAAGGCCTTCATGGCTGGACCACTCCATGGGATAGAAATAGGCAATTACTCTAAATGGTGTAATCATAGCTGATTAGGCCTTGCCAAGTATTCAAATGCTAAATCTTAATTTGTGCAAAGATCATTCATAGTGGTCAAGCGACCTCGTCACTTCATTTAATTGTCATTACCCTCATCGACTCATCGCTTGAGGGGGTAGTCATAATATCAAATCATAATCAAAGTCAATAGAAGATCCCTTGATCATAGATCCCTTGATCTTGTCAAAATTGTATTCATCCTTGTGAATCATTGCTAAAGACTATCATAAGCTTACCCCTTTGCTTGGGGAAAATAGCAAATATGATAGTTAGTTTGTAACTCTCTTCCTTTCGGATTGACAGGCATGAAAGCCTACTTGGCATTGATGCTATCCAAATGTCTGATGATGAGTGCAAAATTTTTCAAATTTAAGCCTTTCATCGAGTTAGAAGCAATGATTCGAGGATGCGCATCCTTTTGCTGGACTCGGGGCATCTAATGTTGATCAGATCAATGATCATCATCCAACCTACGACATCATTTTAGGAGGTCTATTTTTTCTCAGCATTGTTCAATCTCACAATGCATCTCAAAAGGGGCATCTGTAGACACCTAAAATGCATCATGCCGAGGTGACTACTCATATGGGACATGCTAGAAGACCATATGGAAGACCTTTGGATAGATCCAAGGTATAGCAATGGTTTTTACCACTCAATTGGGCACCTTTGCCTAGTCAGTGCTAGTCGCTAATGACACCCATGGTTAGCAGTGCTCACCACGCTTGTCATCCATGGTCAGCACTCAGAATCAGTTGGCCTTCATCCGACCCAAAGTTGGTTGCAATGGCCAATTGGTTGCATATTGGAGTGGTTTGAGTGAGGAAGGTTCTGGATCCTTCCATCCAACAAGCTCAACTACCCAATCTTGATCTTAGCTTCATGAGGAAGCTACTCCTAGCCCCTTGGCAATTGCTATAAGATCCCCTTCGAATTGGGGATAAGTCTGGAGAAACATTTATCAATTGAGCAGTGAAGCCCTATCGAATTGCATAAGCCAACTACATGCATTGAGAGGGATACTTTTGCTACCCAATTGGAGATCAAATTGCCATGGAAGCCCTAGGAGCCTAGGAGAGCCAAGAAATGTCAATTCATGCAATCCATGCACCATCAGATCAATTCAACCACCAAACCTATCAGAGGACACAGAGGTGACCCTTGGACATCAATTTGACAAGGTGGATCAGAGAGAAAGCCCTGATTTGGAGGGCAAACCTACTCAGAGCTCCACCATGGCTTTCAGCCATGGTGAATAGTGCCACCCGTGCATCAGACCCACGGTGAGCAAATTAGGGTAGATTCCCTTGTTTTTCCTTTTGCAGATTATTTAGCTAGGTTAGATTAGCCTTATTAGTGGTTCAATTAGCAATTTAGAGATTCTGACCGATAGATTTAGAATGTTTGATAAATGTTGTTCATTGTAGCAATTAACACTTTAATGAATATTTTTCATGCCTCCATGCTTTCAATCTTGTAATTAGGCCACTAGATAGTTAGATGTGATTTAGCTTACAGGATTTCTGACAATATTTTCATGTTTTGCATAGTTTTAGCATCTTTCTTGCATTTTCTTGATTATTATTAGTCATGACATATTTTTATGTTAATACCCTTTAAAGGCCTCATCAAGAGAGGCTACCTTTGCTTTTAACATGCTTCTTGTTGTTTCTTGAATGCAGGATTAACAGGGTCATGCCATTCAATGTAACAAATACCTCTAATCATGGAGAAGAGGGTCATCGACACCCTAGAGCAGTTTGTGTCACCCTAGAAGGCATTTGATTCACATCTACCCTAAAAAGGGAATTAGATCTATTGTAATTGAAGTATCAAAATGGGTATCCCTAAGAGGGATGAATATGTAACTTGACTCAATTTGGAATTAATAAAGGATTCTTGTATTTTCATTTCCTTCTTGTTGTCAATTGGTGCATGTTTAGTTGTTATCTTTTCTTTTATTGCAATAGATCGCCATATCAGGTGTGAGCCTTTTTGGTGGTTACACTTCTATTCTCTATGAGACCATCTAAACAGAATTTCTTATTCAAATTTTCAAGTTGAGCAATAACTTCATATTTGTTTTATGAACATCCCCAAACTCCTAGTTCCAAGTCTTGATTTTGGATTTAATGTATTGCAATATTTTGGAAAAAGAGAACATCTTAGTCCCATACCTAGGCTTACCTTCCTTCCACAATTATTGCACATGAGGTCTAAAGGAACTATCTCTGAGCCACATTAATTGAAAACAAAAAGGAGAGAAACTCACATTGGTTTTTCATATTTACACCATGACTGGCTAGTGATCCGAACCAGAATTGTTAAGAGTCTTCACTTTAGGAATGTGACCATGGATTAAGAAATTTTCAGAGAGAAAAATCCTATCCAATATCTCCATTATACAAGCTAGGCCTTGCCTTCTGTTAGACCAAGTCATAAGGCCATTATCTGGTTGGATGTCCACAAGATGGAGGTTTGCAATATATTCGCTCATGAGGTCAGGGCTTTTGTCCAAATTTCTATTTTCCCCATTTTCTCATCCAAAGAGATGATTGTATTGAAATCTCCTCCGATCAAGATCCAAGCTTCAGTAAAATGAGAGATAATATAAGTTATATCCTTCCACTGTCTTCCTTTTTCCTCAAAAGCAGTTGTAGCATAAACAGTAATATAGAGCATAATTTGGTTGGAATGTCTACTTTGAATAGTTATAGCCAAAAGACCCCAACTACCAACCATATGGTGAATAACTACCTCTTTTGGGTCCCAAAGACAATAAATACCACCAGAAGTTCCCTGGGAACTGAGGGAAATCACTTTTCCATCTGGCCAAATTTTACTAGCAATTGAGTCTATATCCTCCATTAACATATTTTTTTCTTGAAGGAAAATAAGTGTGGATGATTTATCTGAATCATTCTTCTAATTTCATTTTATTTTGAAAGACTCCCTTTGAGTCCTCTAATATTTCAAGTTATGATATTCATTAATACCAGGGCTAAAAAATTTGTGAAGGGCATTACTATTACCTTCCTCTACAAGCTTTTCACCTTCTTTTACCATATGATATTGATGGGTCTTACGACCTGCCTTTTGATTAGAATCCATCTTCAGTTTTTTTCCCTGTTTCTTGACTTACTCCAATTGAATCTAAGATGGCTTCTAACCTTGAATAATTCTCGTACACAGCCAAAATTTTACTAGAGTGTTCAACAAAGTCTATATTGGGACCTATATTATGTTAAGTTTTGACATTTAAAAGATTGTTTTTCTTGTGCAGATTTTCTTCCTTTTTTTCTATTGAAAACCTTTGATTTGTTGTTTTGTCTTTGAGTTCTTCCCTTCATATTTAAATTGTGTTTCTAAGATTTTTTGTTTCCATTATTTCATCTTCCTGACTGTGGACATCATTTGTGGAAAGGATTTCAAACATATTAGCAGATGACTTTGATTGATCCTTCATAACTGGTTTTTTGAGTGTTCTTCTTCTTAGGCATTTGGAAACCTGTTGAGTTTATATCTTCTTTCTTTTTATCAAGAATTTTATTTGGGCAAATACTATCCAAATGACCATATTCATGGAAAATTCTACAATGAAAAGGAATGTTCTCATAGTCCACTACTTTCTCCCAAGTGTCTTCCCCAAATTGTAATGTGATATTTTTAGGTAGGGGTTTGTCAAAATCCATTAAAACACAAATTCGAGCATAAATAATATGTTCAAAATTTTGAGTACAATCAACAGTCATCATAAAAGTTACTAAAGAGTTTCCAATTGAAGAAAAAATAGTAGGATTCCAAAATTCAATAGGGAGGCCAAAGAGTCTAACCCACACGGGAGCTATAGAAGGCATATCTTCTTTGGCTTTAAATTTAGTATGCCAAGGCTTCATGAAAAGCCCTGTCCTTCCAAAAAACTAGGGACCCCCTTGAAAAATTTTCTCTCTATATTCATTATTAGAAAATAAAACAAGAAAATAACCATTTGGATAAATAGAGATTTGTAACTCACCTTTAGTTTTCCAGATTTTTGTAGCCTAGACTTTGAAAGTAGATAGGCTCATACGAAAACCCACAAACCAACAAATTAGCCTTATTTTTTCCAAATCTTCAATGCCAGTTTGAATGTTACCCATATCAAGCTTAACAATAGGATATCCATCAGCTGCTTTAAGACATCATGACTCCATTTTCCTGGGATCAATATTAGTTATTCTTAGAGGTTTATGGGAAGCCCTAATATTAATATTAGCATTATATTGAGGTTTTCCACCATGGAGAGCATCCCTAAAATTCATTTTTGGGACTAAGTCTTCAAAATTCTTACCCTTGATAGGGGTTTTCATAGTAGATTTATTTTTTGGGTCAACCTTAGCACCAGATTCATTTGAGATCAAAGACATTATTTTATCAGGTGCTTGAAACTTATTTTATGATCTCTTTAATCCTTGCCCTAGACACCATGGAAAGGTATGGTTTTCAATTTTATTTTGAGCAGCAAATTGGAAGTTGTTGTCACTCAAAATCATAGCATGATCTATTAAAAGATAGATTTCTAACCCATATTGGGTCCCCTGAACCATATCCTGCTAAAATATTGAGTATAAACCATAAAGATATTGGATGCTAGGACCCGAAGGCCCTAAAAACCAACCTATGGAGCTGCTTGCACTCAACCGAGATGAAACCCTCGCACAGTCACTTGCCAAAAATATAGTTTACACATAGGGATGTGCTAGGATCTGTGTTCCTCCAAATGATATAAAAATTTGTGGTGATGTTATAGGGTTTTTCAAGCATCTACCCTCAAATTTTCAGCTCAATTCAATTCCGTATGAGTTAAATATGACCGAAACAAGTTTGATAGTTTGGGCAGTCTGCGAAAAATGTTTGACCACATGTGTTATCCCTATGAAGATATTTTTTATTGTAATATTTTTTCTATTTCTTCACTATCTTCATTGAATGCATTTATAATAATTTTTTCCATGATATGAATCAATTCAATGATTTATTTCCTTTGAAGTAGTAATCCTTATAACTCCTAAATTAAAAAATAACTCAAATATGAAATTTGCAAATTTTAAATTTTCTAATCCTTGAAGTAGAAAATATTTGAACTCCAAAATATTAAATTTGCAAAATTTCAATAAATAAAATTCCTTCAAAAAAACTTTTAAATCAAAAACTTCTCTAATCTTATATTTTTTTCAAATTCTTCAAAAGCTTTAAAAATAACTCCACTTCAAAATTCTCAAAAAAGTATAAGAACCTTTTAACTCCAATATTCTAATATTAAAAATATTAATCTCTTTCAAATATTATCACTTCATTATTAAATTACTTTTTTTAAGACCTAAGTAATATTGATTAACCCTTATTATTCCATTTAAGATTTTTCAAAAAATACTTTAGCATATTTCCCTCCAAATCTTAATTGAGCATTGGAAATAGAAAGTAACATTGGATGATGTTACCTAATATTGTCGATGTTGATTATGTTGCATTGAATGTTAACATTGATTTCCAATGTTAATGATTTCTTAACACGGTGTCACCTTCCTATTGCTCTTCATTCTTTAACTATCCACTTTAGACACCTACCTAACCTCGAGCACTCTTTCACTTTGCATGAAATGAATGCTTATCACCTTGAACATGCTCTCTATTGCATGTCTCGAATACCTTGCCTTTGTTTCTTCCTCAAATGCTTACCTCTTTTTCTTATTTGGATGTCTTGCCTTTCTTTTTTTGTTGAATACCTTTCTCTTCCTTGAATGTGGTTCTCTTCTCTTCGAATGTCTTTCACTCTTATGTCAAAATGCGTCTCTTTCTTCTTCTATGTTATGCCTTGAATACCTTTCTCTTATGTAATATTTTTTTCCTTGAATGCACTTTTTACTTCATCACCTGATCTTTTTTGGAGGTTGATTTATCCAAAAAGCATGCACCTATCTAATGCATCAATCAAAATCAACATAAAAGCATAACATAATGAACAATATTGCAAATAACGAGAAAATAGATGCTTCTTTTATTAATATTGAAAAGAGTCTCGGTTACAATCATGCCCCTCTTAGGGTCACCCAAATGTTGATACGATTAATACAATTCCCAAGCCCCCAATGGGGTAGGTGCAATACTAATGCTCTCTAAATAGTCACAAACTGCTCTAGGGTGGAGTTGACCCTCTTCTTCATGTTGAGGAAGGAATTAGATGATTGAAGCTCCTTTAGACCTGATTCCCTATGGTCAAGAAACAACAGAGAAGCATTAAAAGCATTGGGAACCTCTCATGATGAGGTCCTTTGAGGAAATTGAACACAAAGATGCTATAAACATATGAAATCAAGAAAGCATACAAAATGTGTTAAATATATGTTGAATTGATAAATATTCCTAGATATGCATAAAGGAATAATACAACTAACTATCTAATGGCCTACTTATGTGAAATAAAGCATGAAAGCATGGAAAGAAGCCATTAATGTCATAAATGCTATAATGAAGTAAATCTACTCAAATCATTAATCCGATCCATTAGAGTCTCTAAACTACCAAATAAAGTAGTAAACTGACTAATCTAATCTAGATAAGCATACTAGAAAAGTAATAGTAAGGAGATCTTATACCTATTGCAAACCATAGCTCTGATGAGCGGTCTACACTATAAACCATGGCTGACAACCATGGCCTACAACCAAGTAGGTTTACCCTCTAATTCTAGGGCAATGGAATTGATCCTCCTTGTCAAATTGATGATCAAGGGTCACCTCAGTGTCCTTTGACATATTTGGTGGTTGAATTGCTCGATAGGGCCTCCGTTTGCCCAAATTGGTGTTTCTTGGCGTTCTAGCTCCTTAGGGCATCCATGGCATGAATTTTCATGATGCTTGGTGAATTGGAAAGTAAATGGCAACTAGGCTCTCTTAATGCACTCAAGTGAGTCCACAATTTGATAGGGCTTCACTGCTCTAATATCCAACTCTCTCTCTGATAGTTTGCCCTAATTTTGAGGGGTACTTATAGGACTACCCAAGGGCTAGGGGTGGCTTCATGGAGAAGCCAAGAACAAGAAGGGGTGGTTAGGATAGTTGTATTGGAAGCTTCCATCCCTTAACCACCTTCTTCTAGATCAAATGGCCGTTCAAACCGATTTGGCTCGGATGAAGGCCAACTGAACTTCAGTTAAGACCGTAGGTGACAGCTATGGTTCAGACTGAAGACCATAGGTCTCAGCCATGGTTCAGACTATAGACCATAAGTCTCAATCATGGTTCAGACTGATTAGGCCAAGGAGCCCAAATTGAGTGGTTAGAACCACTCGCTCTATCTTGGAGTCTATCCAAGATCTTCCATATGGTCTTGTAGCATGTCCATATGAGTAGTCACCATCGACATGATGCATTTTAGGTGTCTACAGATGCCCCTTTTGAGATGCGTTGTGAGATCGAACAATGCGTGAGCAAAAATACACCACCTAAAATGATGTCGAAGGTTCTATGATGATCATTAGTCGGATCAACATTAGATGCCCTAGGTCCAGCAAAAGGACGTGCATCCTAGAATCATTGCTTCCAACTCTTTGGAGGCTTAAATTTGAAAGAGTTTACACTCGTCATCAGACATTCGAGTAGCTTTGGTGCTACAATAGGAGTTAGGCCTATATAATCGAAAGGATGAGAGTTACAAACTAATTATCATATTTTCTATTTACCCCAAGCAAAGGGGTAAGCTTATGATAGTTGTTGACAATGATTCACAAGGACGAACGCAATTTTGACAAGATCAAGGGATCTATGATTTTAGGGATCTTCTGTTGATTTTGATTATGATTATGATATTATGACTACCCCCTCAAGCGATGAGTCGATGAGGGTAATGACAATGTATGAAGCGACGAGGTCGCTTGACCACAATGAATGATCTGAACAAATTTAGAATTGAGCATTTAATTACTTGGCTACGCCTAGTTTAGCTTATGATTCCAACTGTTAATAGTAATTGCACATTTCTATCCCATGGAGCAGTCGGGCTACAATAGCCTTCTTAGGGAATCAAAATGATACAATGCCAATTAGATTTATGTTGAATCAATTTGTCGATGATTTGCTGAAAATATGTCATAGGGGAAATGACATGAAACGCCTCATTCTCGTGGAGCGGTCCAGCCTTGAAGGCCTTCTTCGGAATTGAAAAGAAGCATATCAGATCAACGATGACAATTTTACCCCAAATGTCCTTATGGTTATTTACTCATCTCGTCGGATTGCATGGAGTGCAAGTCGCTGCAACCGCCAAGTGTATAGAGTAAATAACTGAATACGAGGTGCATTTGGCTTTTGATTATTTGATTTTTTTGTTAATGTTTTGAATTTTTTAATTTGATCCTGGTGCTTGAAAATCACCAAATTTGCAAATTGATTGCTTTTATTGAAATTTGATCCATTAGGAGACATTGATTTATCATTTAAGACCTTCCCACGATGGGATTTTGCTATTTTTGATACTAGTTGCAAACCATGGGTGCAGTCTACGGTTGGAATTTTCAAATTTTGGGAACTGTAGGTCTGACCCGTGGGCGAAAAACCCTAATCTCGGGACCGTAGGTGTCAGTTGCGGTCCGACAAAAATAGGAAAAGGTTTAAAAATTTTTCATTTTCAAAATTCCTCATTATTCCTTGATAGTGACTACAATTTGAAGAGCTCTGAGAGGTGTGAGAGTAAACTTGATGCAAACTAAAACCTACTACCCTACACACATCAGGATGGCAGACCATGGACAACCTTCTTCCAGCCGAGGCCTCAATGCGGGTAAGGTAATTTGAAACTGAGTCCTTGCATTCATTACCAATAAAATGAACCAAATTAATTAATTGGTTAATCAATCACATTAAACTGTTGGCAATGAACCACACCCTAGGTTAGGCTAGCTTTAGATTAATTTATTATTATTTTTTTTGGTTTTATCGGCTAGGAAAAGACTCGAAAAGGGTCATATTCCTAGACCATAGTTGCCATCTATGGCTCCCCTTTGACATATTGGGGACCACAGGTATCAATTGTAGTTAGGTTTGAATTACAACGGTAAAAAAATTGACCATTGTGCGGACCACGGGTTTGACCTACGGTTCCCTTTTTGTGAAATTTTTTTCAAATTTTTCTATTTTTTTGTGATTTTCTTGGCATTTAATGTCATTTATTACACCTATGAGATGTATTATTTAAAATTTTTGATCAAGCTTAGCATAATTTTGCATTGTTAGCTATTTTTTGCTTGATCTATCTCTTTTTAGGTCATTTTTAGCTATTTAATTAGCTTGTAGTTAGATTTTTCCTTATACTATATCTCTTTGCAGAGACTGACCTCTAGAGCTAGGGAGCCAGAGCTCCTTAACACTCTCCACCCACTGCTGACTAACGGGGAGTAGGAGTGGTTTATAGCCATAGGATTTAGCTATGTTTTGGATCTACCCACTATCAGGGTAGATCAAGCTTATATGACTACGTTGGCCCGGAGCTGGAATGCCCAGACCAACACATTTCACCTATCGATAGGTGAAATGACCATCACTCTCAAGGATGTCTATAGGATCTTCAAGATCCCTATTGATGGTGAGGCCATCACCTCCTCTACATTTCAAAGTAGGGGAGCTATTTTTGATGAGATCTTCGATGATCGAAGCCTAGAGGCCCAGTGGAAGATTGACCATGGAGGTGTTCACATTGGATATTAGTATGGGGAGTAGGTCTTCTCCATTCGAGAGGTGGTTTTCATGCACCTGATCATGCAGATTGTCCTTCTAGACTCCTCGAGCATGAGGATCCCCTAGAACCTTCTAGCCAGTGTCAGGAGGGTCATCCAAAGCTCCATGGCTCAGCAACTACTCCTAGCCTAGGGGAGCACATTACTATGCTAGCTCTACCAAGAGTTGTACCAGATTACTAGTAGGAGCCGAGTAGGCATCAGTTGCAGTCTACTCCTATAGATCTGGGGTTGGCAGCACATCCGAATCGAGAGACCTATAGAGCTACCCCTAGAGATTACTTCTATTCCTATCATGTACCAGTGCTATACGGCATGCTAGCCTCACGAGGAGGAGGGGTTCTAGAGTAAGTCCCATGCTGGGGACATCGAGCACTATATCAGCAGATTTGCATTGCTTTGATCGAATGACATTGAGTGGCATCCATATATGGATTGCCCTGCATGGTCGGAGGCTGGCGAGTGGTTGTGCTAGGCTCGGTGAGACAGATGGCTACTCGGTCGTAAGGTCGAGGTCCATGAGTACCAGTTCTACTCGTGGGTCCTATGATAGTTCGGCATGGTGCAGGATATTCCAGAGCTGCCTATTATCTATAGGCGGCTAGTTCTAGAGATAGATCTATAGTGGGTGCAGCCTACACCTCTAGGTGATGCTGTAGATGATTTCTAAGAGTCTAGAGTTGTTATGGTTGGGACCACCCTAGCGTATGATACCTGGTGGTCCTTATTTTAGTGGTAGGGATCTAGGCCTCTCGGTCGGGTTGATGATGCGGTAGAGGCTGATCCATAGGGGCGCAATGTGCACCCATGGATTGAGGGTGGATGGGGGGTAGAGGATGCACCACTAGTGGAGGCTGAGGATGAGGCCCTAGATGAGGGTGAGGTGCCTCTAGATAGTGAGGTAGGGCAGCTGCTAGCCTAGGTGGTAGATTTATAGAGCTAGGTTGGGAGGTTATAGACTCAGCTATGACATAGGGATACTAGCCTCACCATAGTAGAGGTGAAGCTCGCTCATGGGTAGAGACAATGGTGGGAGTATGAGGAGGAGAGGCCTCTCCTCAAGGCCTAGATTACCATAGTAGACATAGAGATCCAATGGCTTACTATAGAGCATGATTTGGCATGGACTCAGCTGGACCTGATGACTAGAGAGAGGGATTTACTAAGGGACTCGAGGGCTATTCCTTCATCCTCACAGGTAGTTATGGCACCACCTATAGCTCCATATCACTTATTACCTTCAGGTCGAGACCCCATGGCAGAGGTTAGGTGGCTCACTTCCCTCTTGGAGGAGGGAAATGCACGATCGGCTATGAGGGTAGCTCGCATCTCCATGCTAGAGGATCACATTCAACTTATAGGTGGAGAGGTGCCAGAGGACACCCAGACCATAGGTACTCATAGGAGTAGCTCTCGGACTAGGACCAGAGAGACCGGATAGTCTTCTGCTAGTTCGAGCCATCGGACCCATAGGACCGAGAGGACACATAGGTCCTCTAGTACGCATGGAGCCAGCTCGCACAGGAGTCTAGGGATTGGTTCTCATGTATAGAGCCTCTTTGGATTAGGTGGTACACAAGACCCTTAATAGGGTATACAGTAGGCACCAGAGCAGACTACAGGGTAGGCTCTAGAGTAGGCTATAGGGTAGGCTCCTAGAGATGGGGCTGAGGGAGGCAGAGAGAGCTCCGATGGAGGAGGATCAGGCCAGAGCTAGGATCTCCATTTGATATAGGCTATATCATTTTTGTATGTATCATTTTTGGTGTGAGGTCTGAGGACCTACACGATTGTAGCCTATGGGTATTTTTATGTACCCTGATGTACTCTTTGAACACACACACACACACACACACATATATATATATATATGAGATTTGATCATTGTGGCTCATTATGTGTACTTATTTATTTGTATATTTTATGTTTATGTGATGCACATGGATGCAATGCTTATGTTAATTTGATGCTATATGATGTGATGTATGGATGACATGCACTAGATAGCTATTTTATTTATGATGATGATGATATGCAGTGATCTAGATGTTTAGATGTGCTATTTATGATGGATGCATATGGATGCGATGCTTTCTCTTTAACGCATATTTGATATTGCTTTATTGTATGCATTAATGTATGTAATGCTTTATTTACACGATGGTAATCTGATGTAAATGAACCTGTATGCTTTAATCACTTAAAACATAAGGAATGAATGCAATATGTGTTTAACAATCTAATGGATGACACCACAGAATATGTAAAAATCATGAATGTAATTGGAAATCCTCATAATAAGAATTTAATCAATTAATCACCCATATATGAAATGCAATGATATGCGATGTTATGATGCGAATGATGCAATATGTCATTCTATTTTCTTTTTGCACTTTTGAATGATATGCACAATATAGTCAGTGGTCATCTAAATATCATTTTTGATATCCATCCGGTATCTATCCTATATCTTGATTGTGCTCACTATTAATGATGTATCACTTATTGGATACTTTGCAATTTGATGATTTGCAATGACTTTTACCTTTGATGGTTTGTGATATTTGATATTTGTTGCTATTAGAGAGATTTTTGAGGTTTTCCATGAGACTCAAACACCCTAGTTGACTTATCAAAAGTTGCATACTAACCACACTAGACTTCTGAGATATAAGGCTTTTGCTAGGATAGGCCCTAACTGTTCATTGTCCCTGTGTGTGCATATGCGTATATTAAGATAAAGCATAAGCATACCCCGATGTCAAGCGGGATTCTTTCAGCCCATTGCTAAGATAGGGGATCCATGAATGTTTATCCAATCCTAGTTTTAAATTTTAGTTGGACTAAGCCACTAGGCGATGCAGGACACCTGAAGCTAGCTCATCCACATTCAAACATTGGTCTGTACATAAGCAAGGTGCTAATGTATCAGACATATCATCATGCATAAGGTACGGTAGTGCCGACCATTCCAGGGATTCAGGCTTGTCCCTCTCTTTTCTTTCATTTTTTGGGATACTTGCTCATATGTAGTGAAGCAAGGGAGTCGATTGCACTTTGAATTTGACTTTCTTTGGATCTTCATTTGATCTTCATTGGAACTTGCTTTATGATCTTCATTTGATCTTGATGTGAACTTTTATTTATGATCTTCATTTGATCTTCACTTGGGCTTTGATTTCTGATCTTCATTTGATCTTCACTTTCTGGAATTCACATTTGATAATTTTCTTCAAAAACTTCCCTTTGGGGATTTTACTTTGGGGGAAACTATTTTTGTAATATCGATTGAGTGTATCGATCTATGATATCAATATAGGATATCAATCTGGGATGTCGATCTATGATATCAATCTAGGGTATCAATCTTGAGGATTGATGTGGGATATCACTCTGGGATATTGCTCATTTTATCATAAGCAAGGGATTCTAGGTAGGGAATAAACTTGTCCTTTTGCCAATTGCCAACATTTCCCAAACCATCCGCATAGGGGGATAAGCAAGAATAACTCTTTTCACTTCAGGATACCCGGTCCTGCTTTGTGGCTTTCATCTTCCCCTAGTCCTTATTAGGATTGTTTAATTTGTTGATTAGTGATAGGATTATGATATGCTAAGGGCTATACTAACTAAACCTTAGCTACAAAAGCAAAGCAAGCTTTCTATCAACTCTTGATAAGACCTCTAGGTATGGTTGAGTGACCAGAAAACCCTAGTATATTCTTCATAGCAACATTATGGGTTGTGTTGAAAAACACATTTACTCACATGAATGATGGATTATGATAAATGCAAAGGTGCATGATTGAAACACAAACGTGGCATCATTTGTAAGACTAACAAACACAATTCCTTCTACTACGGAATGCAACGGATGACGAATACCTATTTGCAATGTAATGAAGTGAATGCATGCGTAAATGAAAATGCATAGTGCAAATGCAAATGTTTTTGGATTTTATGCTTTACCAATTTTTTTTGGATTTTATTGATTTTGTAATTTTTATGGATTTTTGAGCCTTTATATTTGACCAAACGGTGAGTACATGCCTTTGGAGCCTTTAAATTGACCAAGCGATTCTTAGGAACCCTTGGAGCTTTTGGGATTGACCAAAGGGATTATGAGCACCTTTGGGACTTTTTGGGATGACCAAGCGATCTTTAAGAATCCTTGGAGCTTTTGGGTTGACCAAGCAGTTTTTCAAAAACTCTTGGTGCCTTTTGATTGACCAAACTACTCATAGATGAGCTTGGAGCCTTTTAGGATGACCGAGCGGTGTTTAGCAACCCTGGGCCTTTGAGACTTGACCAAAGGGCTTATCGATGCCTTTGGAGCTTTTAATTGACCAAACTACTCACAACAGAGCTTGGAGCCTTTTGGGATGACCGAGTGGTGTTTATCATACCCTCGAAGCCTTTTACTGACATGACCAAGTGATTTCAAGAACCCTTGGAGCCTTTTGCTACACTCTCAAGCATAGAACACCTTAAGATGGATGATGTTGAGAGGTTCAAGCTCTTCAACACCCCCTAGCGATGTTAGGCGATAGGTACCTAGACCAATATTTTTAGATATGATATAAGGTCCTAGCCAATTAGTCATAAATTTGTCTCGCATATCTGATGGTAAATTAGAGTTCTGTTGGTTCTCTTTCAAGACAAGATCCCCAACTTCAAAGTCTCTCTGGTGGAATTTGATATTGTAAGCTCATTTTAGTCGCTCTTGATAAACATGGAGATGCTCTAGGGCATTCACGCGACGTTCATCAAGCAGCGTCAGTTGATCCAATCGAGCTTACCGCATGGTGTCATCATCGATGAACTCTTTCAATGCGACGCGCAACATTGGAATTTCCAATTCCAAGGGTATAATGGCCTCAGTGCCATATACTAGTGAAAATGGCATTGCCCTAGTGGGCGTCCGAATGCTAGTCCTGTAAGCCCATAATGCAAGGGGTAGCTGGATATGCCAATATTTGTGGTTTTCTTGGACCATATTTTTCAAGATGGCCACCACTATCTTATTTGAAGCTTCAGCCTACCCGTTTGCTTGTGGATAGTATGGAGTCGCAAAACTATGTTTGATTCTATATTTAGATGTCAAAGCTCTCATAGTTTTGTTCTTGAATGACGTTCCATTATCCGATATTATTTTGGATGGAATCCCAAAATGACTTATGATATGCTCCGATATAAACTCTGCTATACGAGCTCCAGTGGTCATTGTTAAGGGTATTGCTTCCACCCACTTTGTGAAATACTCAGTAGCCATGATAATAAATGTATGTCGGCCCGATGATGGAGGAGAGATCTTGCCTATAAGATCTAATCCCCACTGATAAAATGGCCAAGCCGCTTGGATGGGTTGTAAGGCCTGTGATGGCAAGTGCGTAAGATTAGCATGATGTTGACATTTGACGCATTTCTTGACATACACATTGCAATCCTTCTCCATAGTGGGCCAATAGTAGCCCATTCGAAGGATGCGCTTGACGATGGCCATGCCGCTAAAATGGCCATCGCATGTACCATCATGAGCTTGTGAAATTGCCCAAGATGACTCTTGGGGCTCTAGAAAATGAAGGAGAACTCCATCGTAACCTCATCGGTACAAGATGTCTCCTATTAAGACATATTTAGTCACTTTCTATTTAAATGTGTGTTTTGTGGCACGCGAAAATCCCTCTGGGATTATACTAAGTTTTAGGAAGTCTTGAATTTGTGACATCTAGTTTTGATAAGCCTCAGCTTTGACTGCTAAGACGACTTGCTCCCCTTGCATATTTACTTTTGCAAATGTAGACTAGGAAACAACCCTATGGTGAATGGTAGTACCACTCCCCGTCGGACTCTGGGAGGTTAATGACCCCCAGGGTGCCTTCTTCAAAAATTCTTCAACTCTGTAGAACCATTCAGCTTTTGGTTCTGCACTAATCATGTTGATTGACATTTTATTATCAAAGGCTTCTCGCTCCATTGCAGGATGTGAGAGCATTTTAACATGAATGGTAGTGAAGTCAACAGACGGATTTTGAGGGATTAAGGATCCCAAAGATGCCATGGTGTCTGCAAACCTGTTTGACAAATGAGGGATTGCCTCGATGTCATACCATTCCAATTTAGCCAAATATGTAATCACAAGATCTTTGTAGGCTTTTAGTACTGGACATCGACACTGAAAGAGCCCCTTAACTTGATTTACTATGAGCAAGGAGTCACCAAAGATGTTTAATCTTTTAATATTCATGGTGATGGCTGTGTGGAGGCCCAATAGTAGGGCTTCGTACTCAGCATTGTTGTTGGTGCACGGAAAATATAATTTAAATGATAAGGGCATTGGAGCTCCTTACGGCATGAAAAACACTATTCCTGCACCACCTCCTTGCTCACTGGTGAGCAAAAATTATGTTCGGGAAAACATTTATTTCTCTTCCATAAATTATCAACCGGTAAGTCCGTAAAATTTTGAGTGTCATGCATAGTATATGCCTGTAGTGTTGGGGAATGATTCTAGTTGTACCTTATTTAGTTTGGTGGGGGATGTTTGTGCATTTTCATTTCAACCAAACTAAATAAACTAAGTATAAATAAATAAAAAAGAAACAAATTAAAAAAATTAAAAAAAATTAAAAATCAAAAAATTACAAACCCTTAAATTATTAACCCTTACCAAAAACCCATAAAAAAAAAAACTAAATTAATTAATATAAAATCTCAACAAAACCATCTCCCAAAACAAACCAAACAACAACACCCCACCAAAAAAAAAGCCCAAAAAAACCAACACAAAAGAGAAAACCAAATAAAACAAAGCAAAAAGACAAGTACGTAAAGAAAAAAAATCCACCAACCAACCCAACCAAACAAAACAAAACAACCAACAAACCCCCTACAAAAAAAAAAAAACAACACATCAAAAAAAAAAAATTCATTGGAGGACAAACAAGCCCCGGAACCAAAAGCAGCCAAGCCCGAGCCAAAAGAACGCCCCCCCCCACAAAACAACCCCAAACAGCCAAGGCGAAACGGACCAGAGAACCCACAAACAAAAGAACACACCAAAAAAGCACAGCAAACAAAAAAAAGAGCAGGAGGCCAGCCCAACCCAAAGCGCAGGAGAGAAAAAAAAACAACCCAAAAAAAAGCCAGCAAAAAGCCAACCCCCAGAGCAGAAAAAAGAAAACAACCACAACAACAACACACAACCCGAAAGCAAGACATACAAGAAAAAAACCATCAGGCCACAGCCAGAAAAACAGCACAGCCCAGCAAGCCCCGAGAAAACCCACCGAAACCGCAAACAAAGAGGGCAAGACAGCAAAACCCCCCCCGGGAGCACCCACGGCAAGAGGGCAACAAGGCCCCGCCTCGGCAACGCAGAGGGGGCCAAGAGGCCAAGGCAGGGCCCAAGAGGCCCCGGGCCCCGGCACCCCGGGAGGCGCCCAGCCAAACAAGAGAGCAGGCCAACCCAAGAAACGCAACACAACCCACAAACACCATCAAGCAAACGACAAAAGCAAGAAAAACAACAAGCAAAACCAAAGAGCCCCTAAAAGGAAAAAGGAGGGACCGCACTTCAAATCATCGAAGAACAGAGTCATATCAACATTGTTCTCTAGTTTTTCGAGTTTGGGAGCTTCGGATACGATGAAGACTACATCATCCGAAAGCTCAATGGTCAGAGGTCTACTATTTGATAGTGGTGCCTCAACTAATTGATCAGCTATGACTTATCTCTTAATGGACTTTTGGCTTATGAATTCCAGATCAAATTCTATCAGTAGCATGATCCACTTTGTAGTACGTGTATTATGATACATCTTACTCATCATGTACTACAAAGGATTTTGTTTTGATATAACATATGTCGTATGACTTAGCATATAGTGTCACAATTTCTTGGTAGCGAACACTACTGCTAAACAAAGTTTCTCCACATATGCATATCCTAGCTCGTAACTCACCAAGGTTCGAATAATATAATATATGGCTTGTTCCTTTCCTTGCACATTCCTTTGGGCTAAAAGGGTCCTTAAGGCAAATTCGGTCACCGATATATATAGCAGAAAAGGCACATCTAGCCTTGGTGGAGCTAGCACTGGCGACATCGCTATGTATTGCTTTATTTTAGTGAAAGCTACTTGATAGTCCTCATCCCAATTGAATGGGACCCCCTTGTGTAGTAGTCGATTCATGGGTCAATATTTATCTGATAACTGAGTGATGAATCGCTTTATCAATGCTACTTTGCCCTGAAGGCTCCTTAACTCTTTAATATTGGAGGGAGGACACATCTCTAAGATAGCTTAACCTTCACGAAAACTAAAAGTAAGAAAAAGACTAACAACAAAAACAAGGGAAAAACCCCTAAGAACGAGAAGAGAAGAGCAACAAGACCAGAACCTAAACTAGCAAAGTCAAAAAATGAGTCAGCCGATAGGCACTAGATGAGGCAAAGCAAATAAGAAAAGCCATGAAAAAGAATTAGTTGCTAGAAACAATTATGTAAAAAAAACCACCAAAGGAGAGCATGTGACTGAGTGCCACAAGAGCAGAATAGGCAAAAAAATAACTTGGGGTGCTAAGGCCAAAAGTACAAAACGATCTTCCATCGGTTTCCTAGGGTCCAATCACCCATTGGATAGCGATGGAGATTCAAATCTACCCAACACTTTGTAGCTCATCTCACGATGCATATTCTAAGTGCTGCCAATGCGATCAGCAAAGGTTAGAAACAATGGGTCTACCCATACTTGACCCAACAAAAAATTAGGCTAGAGAGTATAGGGTGGCCCTCACAGGAGCCTCTCCAAATAACCTCCTGGTTGGTGAGATATCCACCAAAGGTTCCCACAAATCCCTCCTCAGAGGGAGAACAAAGGAATCATCCTGGGTTCATAGGTTCCATATTGGAAGCATCCTCAGCATGATACACATCGTAAGCACAGCCTAGTGCAAAATGGAACGGTTGCAGCATTTCTTCATTAGGGAAGAAATCTTCAGGATCTATAGGTGAGTCAGCGCAATCCCAGTCAATAGCATCTACATTGAGATGCAATGGTTTAGACGGATCTACTGGATTGCAAAGTGGAGTGGTCAAATCAATGGAGACCATGTTGATGGAATGGTATTGGTCTCTAGGACCACATGGATAAACTTCTACATAATCGATGCAACCCTCATACCCAATATTTGGCTCTAACTACATGGGAAAAATTGGGTCTTCTCTATGTGAAGTACGGACAATTGGATCCTCCCTATGCATTGATTGCAAAATGGGATCATTCGGCTCATGGATATCCATGTAGTTCGGTGGAGGGTATTAACCAATCGATAAATTTGATCCAAGTTTAGTCGTCTCGCTCTTAGACGAGGACCAACATGTAACTGATGATAGACCTCATCTATATCGATGGGTTGATTATGATAATGTAAATAAGGAGGACCAAGGTAGGCCCTCTCTAACTCATCTTCCTCATCACTGTCAGACAACCAGAATCCATCATTCGCTCCCACTCCTGTGGGGCACTCTAGCAAATGTGGCCCCATGAATCTTACTTCCTAATTACTGTCATCACTATCCGGAAAAATTAGATAATTATACCATAAATGTGACATTGCCAAGAAATTTGGCTCTGCTTCTCCCTCAAAATGATCAATTTTTGGAAGATTCTCTTTGATACCATGTACCAACTCTGCAGGAAGTAGGTGATGCACATACAAAGGCCTTAGATAGTCCCCCTTAGCTTCATCCTTAGATTGATCACTATTTGAGGATTCATCGTTGGCATCACAACTCGGTCCACTTATCTCAGAGGTGGACTCCTCTCCATCATTGCTGTATAGATATCCTGACATGAGATCGCTTAAAACTATGGGGTTATGCCCCTACACACCTCTATCATTGGTTGCATTACATATTTGATGATCCAGGTTGTCTCTAGGGTTCTGCTCTATACCAGTATGCTCTAAGAGCCATTCATAATCTTCTTCAAGTGGCTTAGAGGTAACAAAATATACCATTGGGTGAGTCCTCTAGAAGTTGGATGGATCAGAATGATATGGGTTAAAATCCACATCATCCCCCAGACTAAGGTACAAGCGATCTAAGGATGCTACGAGCAAGTCATCTTATCCTTGTATCTACAATCCCATACTGAACCTATCAGTTGCTAACTTATAACGTGGCTCGATTGGAGTCCTATGCCCTTGTTCAAATAGGCCAAGTTCGTACCCATGCTAGTGATATAACTCAAAAATACGCATGGAGTACTCCGATTTGGATAAATAATGAACATTTACTATGAAAGGTTTGTCACCATCTTCATCCATAGGTGTTCATACTGGAAGTTGATCCAGCCTAGCATAAATGAAGTTAGTCTGATTGGGTGGCTCTCCTAATGGTACCACTAATCCAACCAAAAAGCGATGGGCATGCGGTCAACCCATCTCTTGTGTAGTCTCCAAAATAGGTCTAAAGGTTACATTCTGCATAATATACTCACCTAACCCTATGTTGGCAAGATGTATAATCACCCATGGTGTGGATGACCCTATTGATGATGCAGGCAAGGTAGGTTGAGGTACCTCCTTGGCTATGTCTTGGGCTTCCTCTACTTCCATGGGGATGGGAGCCTCCTCGATGACTGGTTTGGGCATATGTATTTTCTCTTTTTTGCCCATTTTTACCTTTAACTTCCTATTATCTCGAAGCATCACTGATGCAGTTGGTTTCAAGGAAGTAGCAGTAGTGTGCTCAGATCTGTGTGACACAGATATCGATGGTTGAGCACATACTCTTTGTTTTTCTTATGGATGCTTAACTGATGATGTTGGCTAGACGTCCAAGTGCATTTATGGGAGTATGAAACCCCCTAGTAGATCAGCCATGTTCATGAATTTAAATGGTTCTCCGTCTGATGACACCATGTGAACCTGTCCCTCATGAATGTACTTCACGCATTGATGTAATATTGAGGGAACGCAATGCATCTCCCAAATCCAAGGCCTACCCAGTAGGATGTTATACTGCATGGCACCTTCTATCACATGACACATCATAGGGATGGTATTTAGGCCTACCTAAATAGGTAGGACAATCATGCCAACTATAGAATATAACACATCATTAAATGCTCTCAATGTGAATGCAGTTGGTACAATATGTGATTTAGGAAACTTTAAGGGACTCAATGCCTTGGTCATTATGATATTTATCGATGAACTAGTGTCGATCAAGACCCTTTTGAATGGAACATGGTTGATACATGCAATGATATGCAATGGTGGGTCAGTCGTATCGGTGGGAACCATCCTAATTTCGTGATCATAAAATTGGATTGTCGGTTCCTAGCACTATTGTACATGTCCTATGAAATTTATGAATGCTTGAGCATCCTGGGATTATACTTTTATGGACCTTATAATATCCATAAGAGTCTCCCTATGCCTAGGGGACTACTATATTAGTTCATATATAGATAGCTTCATAGGAGTTGTCTATAGATTTTTGACTAGCCTGCTCCGTATGGTCACCATCGGTCTCATCTATGGGCCTGGAATATTCTGCATCGGTTGTTTATTTGGTGTGGCTTGTATTATTATGGGAGCACATAGTTTATTTGGCTGCTCATATCTCCCATGCCTTGTAACAACATTAACCATACCTATGAACCCCTGGGTAGGTGGTTCGATGTGCACCTAGTTGACATGACCAGCATTGTTGCACGATGCCTCATGGTTTGGAAGTGGATTTTTGTAAATCCCCATGTTTTGGTTATCGGGTGCTAGTGGGTTACTTGGTACTACAAGCTCACCTTTTTCTATCATGTTTTGCACAATATGCTTGAAGGACCAACATACTTCGATGTCATGACCCTTCGCTCGGTGAAAGATGCAAAATAGGTCATCCTGGTACCCCTTTGACTTGGGTTGATTTGGGTCGACCATCTTAATTTTGGGCAATTTGATTGCCTTGGCCTCACATAATTTGTGGAATATTGACGTCAGTGATTCTGTCAAAGGTATGAATTGGTGAGGTGGGCGTTGCTCTTTGTTCTTGCCCTTATAATTATTATTGCACTTTTTGTACTGCGTAGGAGGAGGTTGGGCCTGATAATTCTACTTTTTCTACCCTTTATCCTCTCTCTATGGAGGTTTAGCACCACTTAGTTGATGTGGGCCTACTTGCCCTTATGTTTCGTGGAGCTCTTCTTGGGCCCCTATTTCCTGTTCTTAAGCTTCAATTTGCCTTCTTGCAACTTGATGTCCTCAATTACCTTGGCTTGCACCAAAGCTTCCTTGAATGTTGAATATTGCTGTAGTTGCAACAATAGCGAGATGTGCTTGGCACAAATCTTGGTAAAAATTTGGGTCAATTCCATAGCAAGAATAGGGAATGGCAGCTTTGCCATCAACCTCCTCCATCTCTTTTCGTACTATTCAATTGGCTCATCATCACGCTGAGATAGCATAGCCAAATCAGAAAGGTTAGCTTATTTCTTAATGCCAAAAGAAAAGTGTTCAAGGAAAGTGTCATCCAGTTGCTCAAAATTGGTAATGTTGTGCCTCTTTTTCTGGTTGAACCACTCTCGAGCTGGGCCTGAGAGGGTCATGACAAACGTGTGCAAAATTAAGGTATTATTGCTCACAATTTGGAAATAGGCATCCAAAAAGCCTGTGACATGCTCCTGTGCATCTTCATCACCTTTAAATTTGTCTAGCCTAGGCATAATGAAATGCTCAAGATAGGCAGGAGCAGGTATCGAGGGGTCCAAAGTCTCATTGTGAATCTTTCTTAATGTTAGATTTTGAATAGTTGTACCTTGCCTCTCAATCGCTTTTACTTTAGTTGCTAAGGCTTTATAAGCCTCCGAGGATAGAAAGTCCTCCTACCTAAGCTGCCGTGGGGGTCATCTTGGAGGCACATTCTTCCTCTATCGAGGTAGAGGATGTTGCTCTTCCTCCTCCTCAACTTGGGAGCCTTTAGGATACTCTTGATCATTTCCCTCTCCCTCTTCTTCCTCATATTGTTTTTGCCTCTCATGTTTGAATGGTGGTGGTCTTTCTCTTTGTAGGGTACTAATATGAGTATGAGCATCCCTGTGCTCCTGCTACACATCGACTTGTGAAAAATCCTTTCTCTGAATGTGCTCTCTATTCTCTACGTGAGTATATAGGCCAGCCCTGGCTAACCTATATTCCTACTCTATGCACTCCTTTTGGGTAAGGATGCATTCCTCATGCATGCGCTGCTCATATAGTCTTTGTCTGATGAGCCTCTATGATTGAAGATTCTCTTCTTCAATGCATTACCTTTCTAGGCGAGCATCCTCCAATTGATCTTGGAGGAGCTGTCATCACTGCTCAGATACCAGTCTATGTGATCTATCAAGATCATTGTCCATGATAGGCCTCTGATATGCATGCTCTATGTGAGTGACCTTATGGGTTCTATACCCATCTGACTAATTTGCGATGCTTTTGTCCTTGTCTGTAAATATGACATTGGCATCCTACTGAGCTCTGTGCTCTATGCCACCATGCATGGATGGTGGATGTATCACATGAGGGTGCTTAGAAGCCTCTCCATATTCTCTAGAAGTCCTAATAGAACTCGCACTATGCTCACTCGGGGCACGAGTGGGTGGAGTCGAAGGCTTATAGCCTAGCTACTCAAGGACGCTACCTAAGCCATCCAACTATCTGGATCTCCACTACTCGTGTGGTGGTGTGCCATTGGCTCCCACCTTAGCCATATCAATAGTGATATTTTGATGTTCACTACGTGCGGGAGTCTACACAGGCCTATGCTCAATGGTGGCCTTGTCTACATGCCCCTAAATGGGTGGATCTCGATCCTGTCTATACTCTAAAGGTGGAGCCATGGATCCTCCTACAGACCTATGACATAAGGGTACTAACTTGGACCCCTGGATAACATACTCTTTGGTCGATCTCATGGATGCACATGTAACACGATCTCGATAATGGCTTCCAAGTGGAACACCCTCATGCTAAGAGGCTCCCTACTCTATTCTATGCCTAGAAGAATGCACATAAACTCCTCTATTGGGGGTATGCTCAGTAAGTTCTCCTCTTGTCGAGTTGTCTCCTCTAATGCTTGTCGAACGATGTTCGAGAAGTGCATGTGGGCGAGGATTCGACATGTGCTAATGTGAATCTTTTGGGGCTTGGTCATGGGCATCAGGCTTGTGCCTTTGTCGACCGTCTCGTGTCTCCACCATGGTGTACCTAGCATCTAGATTTATTCTTTATTACACAAACAAGGTATACAATGGTGTTTATCTCGTATTAATTTTTAAAAGTGAGCCCTAGATTGTTTGATGTTGTTTCAAGTTTGTTGTATCAGTATAGAACTCCTTATTATGTTTTGAAAAGCATTGAATGATATTCTTAGTTTAAATTGGCTTTCACCTGTATGCTCATAGCTCGACAACCTGGATGTGACTTCCAGGCCGCATAAATCCCCCGTGTGTGGTAATGAAGGTCCACACCCGGACAAGGAGCACAGGTCCTCCCACATCCTCATCCGTTTTTCCCCAGTCAACATTATACCCTCCGAAGAGAATACATGCAAATTTTCTAGGGTACGAAAGGTTCTTGGATCCGGTATTGGTCTAGTATCCAAGGGTACATAGGATTTGGGCCAACGGATGGAAATTACGCCCACCGTCATTGAACCCTACTAGTGGTTGGATGTGACTCCCAACTCACTAGCGTTTAAGTGAAATGTGGTGTGTGTGGTTCATTTTATTCTTTTGCATAAAATGAAAATGCATAATATAGCATAAATGATTGTTTCCTACATGATATGCAAAAATAAATGTTTCATTTTAGAAAATATGCATGCTATATCCTAAATTATTTTTGACAATGCAATTACGATGATATAGCCTCTGATTGGGCCTCAAGAATGCAAACCAACACACAATTTTTATCTAGCATGCTAGATTCCAAGGTGAACTACACTCAGAGGTCTATTGTTCCTAGCAACGCCTAGCCAAAATTTAGAAAAATAAACCCTAAGGAATTAATTCATTTTCATGTTCTTTTTATCCTTAATTATCTAGGTTTCAATTTTCTGTTCTGGAAAATACATAAGCAAAACACAGAGACAGAAAGTGGCAAAAAGGGCCTACCTCAGGTCCTCATTTGATTCAACTTTGGACTCCTACTGTCTGATGTGTCTATTGTGAACCACAGGTCTAATCTGCGATTCAAACTATAAATCGCATCTTGAAGCCATAGGCCAATAATGAGACCACAGCTGGAAGCTGCGGTTTGCACCTACAATTCTAAAAACACAAGAACAATCAGTTAGATCACTTGTAATGTGGAGTTCCACCGTGATCGCCTTTTGACCTATCCAAAAAGCATGCACCTATCTAATGCATCAATCGGAATCAACATAAAAGCATAACATAATGAACAAGATTGCAAATAACGAGAAAATAGATGCTTCTTTTATTAATATTGAAAAGAGTCTCGGTTACAATCATGCCCCTCTTAGGGTCACCCAAATGTTGATACGATTAATACAATTCCCAAGCCCCCAATGGGGTAGGTGCAATACTAATGCTCTCTAAATAGTCACAAACTTCTCTAGGGTGGAGTTGACCCTCTTCTTCACATTGAGGAAGGAATTAGATTATTGAAGCTCCTTTAGACCTGATTCCCTACGGTCAAGAAACAACAGAGAAGCATTAAAAGCATTGGGAACCTCTCATGATGAGGTCCTTTGAGGAAATTGAACACAAAGATGCTATAAACATATGAAATCAAGAAAGCATACAAAATGTGTTAAATCTATGTTGAATTGATAAATATTCCTAGATATGCATAAAGGAATAATAAAGCTAACTATCTAATGGCCTACTTATGTGAAATAAAGCATGAAAGCATGGAAAGAAGCCATTAATGTCATAAATGCTATAATGAATTAAATCTACTCAAATCATTAATCTGATCCACTAGAGTCTCTAAACTACCAAATAAAGCAGTAAAATGACTAATCTAATCTAGATAAGCATACTAGAAAAGTAACAGTAAGGAGATCTTACACCTATTGCAAATCGTAGCTCTGATGAGTGGTCTACACTGTAAACTATGGTTGATAGCCATGGCCTGCAACCAAGTAGGTTTACCCTCTAATTCTAGGGTAGTGGAATTGATCCTCCTTGTCAAATTGATGATCAAGGGTCACCTTAGTGTCCTCTGACAGATTTGGCGGTTGAATTGCTCGATAGGGCCTCCGTTTGCCCAAATTGGTGTTTCTTGGTGTTTTAGCTCCTTAGGGCATCCATGGCATGAATTTTCATGATTTTTGGTGAATTTTCAAGTAAATGGCAACTAGGTTCTCTCAATGTACTCAAGTGAGTCCACAATTTGACAAGGCTTCGCTACTCTAATCTCCAACTCTCTCTCTAATAGTTTTCCCTAATTCTAAGGGGTATTTATAGGACTACCCAAGGGCTAGGGGTGGCTTCATGGAGAAGCCAAGAATAAGAAGGGGTGGTTAGGACAGTTGGATTGGAAACTTCCATCCCTTAACCGCATTCTTATAGATCAAATGGCCATTCAAAATAATTTGGCTTGGATGGAGGCCAACTAAACTTCAATTAATACCACAGGTGACAACTGCGGTTCAGACTGAAGACCGTAGGTGTCAGCCGTGGTTCAGACTGTAGACCGTAGGCCTCAGCTATGGTTTAGACTTAATAGGCCAAGGAGCCCAAATTGAGTGGTTAGAACCACTGCTCTATTTTGGAGTTTATCCAATATCTTCCATATGGTCTTGTAATATGTCCATATGAGTAGTCACCATCGACATGACACATTTTAGGTGTCTACAGAGGCTAAAAAATTGTTGGAGTTTGAACAACTCTTGTTATATGCTAGAAACCAAATGTCTCTTAGTATTTGTTGAGAAAAAATAAACTTTTGGACTTCGCTAGAGGTCGAATGATTATTGGACTTCACCAAGAACAAATGATTATTGGACTTTGTTGAGGCCAAACATTTTTTGAATTTAGTTTGAGATAGAACATCTCTTGGACTTCATTTAACCCAAACATTTTCTAGATTTTATTGAAAGTCAAAAATTTGTAGGTTGTCAGTATCCTACTCTTAGCTAGAGTTTGAATGTCTCCTTCTCTGGAGATTGAATGTGATCCTCATTGGTTGCCTAGTATGATCTTCAACAAATATTGAAAGTCTCTTTTATATCTTCAACATGGGCTAGTGTTACCTACTATCTTTAACATTGGCTATTGTTGGCCAATATCATCATTACTATCAATGTCGTTGCATTTTTTAAGTTCTTGTTATTAACTTATTGTTGTTCCAATAGATTTAGTTATTATTTTTTCTCATATTCTGTAGAAAATTTTTATTCTCCTCTCAAGGCTAAATAGACTTTATGTTGCTACAATTTTGCTTTATATTTATCCAAGGCTACTTTAATCTTTATCCTTCTTTAAGACAATTCTAGCTTTATCCTACTACAAGGCCACTTTGGCTTTATATTTTTACTTGAATATTATAATTATACAAGGCCACTTTGGCTTTATCTTTTTACTTATATCTTATAATTCTACAAGGCCACTTTAGCTTCATATTTTCTTCTATGTGGATAATAACTCTGCACTCTTCTTCTTGTTGTAGACTGCACTCTAGTGCTATTCTCTTTCTTTATCTCTGCTTGATTTTTTATTTCTTCTCTATGCTCTCTAGAAGCTAAAAATTTTCTCTATATTTTTAGGAAAATTTGCAATCTTCTATAGCCTAATCTATGTTGCTCTCTTCTCTATAACTCTAAAATATTTAATTCATCAATGTATTAGGTTGCACCTAAGAACAAATTATAGTTCTCCTCTTGTCTAGAGAACCCAATATCAATGTTAGGGTGGCTTTGTATATCCTTGAATGATCAACTTTCTCCTAAGTTTATTTTTCCTAAATATTCAATAGTTATTATCCTCTTTCTCTAGAGAATCCAAAATATTATCAGGATGACTTTGTGTGTCCTTGAATCTCCAACTATCTTATATGCTTTCTTTCAATTAATCAATATCTAACTTTCTTATGAGTTGGTTTCCTTTATCAAATGTCCAAATTTTATTCAAAAGTGGCCCCTTCTATCAATATAGTTGATTCCTAGTCTTCACTAGTTTTCCTTCAACCAAGTAGAAAGATCCTAGACTTTTCTGCACAATAAGACCTTTAAAAATTAGAGTCCAAGTCTACACTACTTTCAAAATGGACAGACTCTAAATTAATTTTATCAAAACTGGACAAAGTTAATAAATAAAGATGGCTAAATAAACTTTATCAAAATTGATAGTCTGGTAGTAGCTTTGATACCACTATTAGCTTTTTTAAGCCTTACTACTATAAAATATCATAGGTCCTAATATAAAATATCCATAATATTAAATATCAAAATAATAACAATAAGAGTAGAATAATATATGAGAAAATTAATATGTATATAAATACTTATTTAATACTAAAACAAACATTCATTTATATAATTAAATATGAAAATAAATAGCTTGAATCATTCATGAACTATGCATGAAGAAGACTTACAATATTAATTTCTCAAAAATGTATACAAGCTTTATTACTTCTCTTATAGACAAATAATGAGATATATGAATATCAATTTTTCTTCTTACTTTATCATGGAGCATTTTCTCCATTATATATCCATAGCAATGTGACTCTTTAGATACTTGACTATTTCTCTCCATATACCACGTATCATGACTCTTGGTTTATCATCTTGCCACTTGCATACTTGATGGAAACTTTTCTCTACAACACTTGGACACATCTACATGACTCTTGCACTCATAATCTGGAACACTTGTGCACATCCTCACATGTAACAACCCACATACTCAATTGAATGGAGACTAATATTTTTTATCACAAGTAAAGGTTCACAAAGAAGTCTTCATAATCTTTAACATTGTAATGCACAACCACATTTTGAGTTTAATATCGCTATAGACGACACTCAAGTGGACCAGAGTGGCCAACATCTCATACTTTTGGAGTTCACTTTTATAAACCTCACCATTTATAAAAGATACCAATATTTGTCCCCTCACTTTTCCTATACCCTTAAAATATAAGACAACTTGACCATGGTGAAGGGATTATCCTTTAAGACCCATAACACTTAAAGGGAGATGCCTTTTTTCTAACCCTGCATAATTCCATCTATGTAGAATTATTCTAGTGTAATACCTTAGTGCTTAGTTACCACATCTCCATGGGCTAACTAAGGTCATTACCACTCAACTGGTAATGAGCATGGTCATCTGATCCTCATAATTTAGGGTGCTATGACTATACTATTTTATGAATGATTCTAAAAGCCTTTTCAAAACAACTGATCCTCACCATTCAAGGTGTATTATTCATAATTATCTGGTTATTGCATCATTGCAACTCCTCCCAAATTTGTAAATACCTAATTATTACATCATTGCAACTCCTCCCAAGATTGGGTTATCTTCTTGACTCAATGGTTTCTATAATATGGCTCTAGAATTGTGACCAAAAAGCCCCACGATATATAAAAATAAATAAAACATAATAACTCTCCCAAAAGGAAATAAAGTGTTATTATGAACAAACTCAAATATAACATCTACAACTATGATCATAAATATTTTTAATCATAACAATAGCATTTGACATTTTGTGTATTTCCAGCATGAAGAAAATATATATCATTTAAAAGAATTATAATCCATAAACCATGAATTAGAGTCTAACTCATTATTTTCTATTTGCTTATAACTAAGCATACCAATCACTTTACATAAGGAACTAATAACATTTAACCTTTCATTCTTCATTCAAGTTTCAAATATAACAAGAGTAATTACAAAACATCTTTTCTCTAAAATACTTCACTTCCAATCTTACAATAACTTGACATAAAGAATAACAACACTTTTTTTTCACCCTAAAATCCACTAATGCAGTTCCACATAAATGGCCCCTAGAATCACCTTCTTCCATGGTCTTCTTCATGCAAGAAAATCTCCCACAAAATTTGAGAAGAAACTTAGGGATCATGATAACTCATGAATTGCTTATGCAAGCTTAACATGCACTAAAAAATAAAACATACAATCATGCAAAATATTTCCATACAAACAAGGAGAGAATCCCATACTTCTATACAAAATAGATTCCTTTGTCTACTCAAGTCTCAAGAACCATTACTAAACCATTCAAAATAACTCACATAAAAATATTCTTCATCCAATTAAAATTTCTGCATTAAACAACCATCATGGATATACATCAACATTAACTAAAATCTAAACACTTCTAGTTTAAATATTAGTTTTCAAAATATTACTTTTCACTAATAAAGCACAATATTTTTTGAAATGAAACCCTAAACTATATAATTCTATTTTCAAAAATATTTTATCATAATCATGATTTAAGTTCCCATAACACAACCATAATATAACTCAATTAAATAAACTTTTAACTCTAGCTCTTACATGCAGAAAGAAGCATACAAAAGTAAAAATACAAGAACCAAGTTGTTATCCTTAGCATCAAGGTAAGATTTATCTAAACATCAAATCACATTAAAGGTGCTTAACATGCTAATATGCAGCGCACAAAAAAAAGTTCAACTAAAACCATAACAATAGCAACCTAAGCTACCAGGTTAGACTTCTACACAACCCAAAACAAAGACAAGGAAACACATGCAATGTTGTCATAAATCATATCAAGACTCTCAAAGCTAGTTTTATCAAAACAAACATGTTATAGTAGCTAATTAAAGCACAACACTCCAAAATCCAAAAGGAATTGAAGCAAGGCACTTCACAAAACTCTAAACAACCACAATGACTACACAAACTGGTTTTAACAAGGTTCCAAAAACTTAACTCTTCTTGAGAGTGCACCATTAGGTCTATGGTAGCACTACTACTACCTTCTACCAAAAGTAACTAAGGCTAATAGACAACCCAACAAGATCTTAGACCAACAAAAATCTCACTACCAAGTGTAGACCTTAAAGAGGCTTATGCAAATCTTGAAATAGCATGTAGCCATAAGGAAAACAAGCAAGGCTTAATCAAAAAAAGCCTCAAAAAGAAAACCAAACAATGAAAATGCAAGAATATAAAAGCTAGGGCAAACCATTCAAAAATTTTAAAAATAATTTAAGATTTCCAAAGAAGGAAACATAACATCAAGCATAATGTTCTCAAGCTTACGTTGACTTTCAGGCCCTCTTTCCTTTAGTCCAATTCCCTTGTTTCCAAAGATTTTCCTCTAGAATTTTCTTTCTCTACTAGTGATCTCAAACTTTGTAACCCAATGGCACAATATAGATTCCATGGAAGAATTTCAAAGGATAGGGATGAGGTTCCTTCTATTACTTACCATGCAAGCTAGTCACGCCACCACCACGACGATCCAACCCATTACAAAGATAACATTCAATAATTACATTGCCAAAAACCAATATTTTTTAACATCTAATAACTCTCATATTCTTTTATTAGAATGCTCCACAAAATTAAAAGGTTTTACTTAATTTTTAATGTTATCCTACTAACATTTGTAGGTGAAAATAATAAGAATCATTTTCCTCAAACATTATTTAATAAAATTATAACTTTCCAAAACTAATGTTTCTTTTGAACTAATAATTAAATAATTTATTAATCCATTTCCTCTTAATGCTACCAACATTAGAATAATTAAATTAATTACTCACCTAATTAATTTAATTACTATCGAATGCTAATATTAACCATTAGCATCGATATCAAACAAGCACACAAAGGCCCTTGCTAAGCCATCCTATGCAATCAACAATATGCACAACAAAGTTTTTCCTTAAGTAGAAGGTTTTATGATAACTGTGATGTTATCACCTTGCCTACTAAGGATGGCTCTTTTGCTTAAATAACAACCTCCTTGCCCAATGGTGCATTCAATCAAACATACACATATGCAATGCACCTACATGAAGGGTTTTTATTTTACCCTTGAGCTGTCGATGAGAATGTCATCCATCATTTCCATTTTTCTCTCAACTCTAGTGGTTGTCCCATACCAATCCACCCGTGAGAGTACCTGGTCTTGCAACCATAAATTTTATCAATAGTACCATATTCCAAAAGTAGTATAATCAAAGCATAAAGTGCAACTATCAACACATCTTGATAACATAAAATGAGATTATGCATTAGATATCCACACATCAATACATAAATCAAGTATCAAGAACAAGTCCTACCAAGGAGGGTCATTACATACTCCCCCTTGGACTAAACATAGTCCTTTATGTTTCCTAAAAATAAAGCATATATATTTCATTCAAACAAATATGGGAATTGCTTCCTCATTTCCTCAACATCTTCCCAAGTTGCATAATTTTTAGAATATTGGTCCCACTAGACCTTACATTGATCTAGGGTTCATTTTCTCAATTTCTTAGAATGAAACCCTAGAATCCTTATCGATCACACCTCAATGGTTGAGGGATCTACCATCTACAATTTTAAAATATTCCAAACATGAGAAGGATCAACAACATACTTCCTAAGTAGGGATATGTGGAAAGTATCATGGATCTTTGATAGGTTGGGTGGCAAGGTGAGCCTATAGGCTACTAGACTAATCTTATCAATGATCTCAAAAGGCCCAACAAAATGAGGATCCAACTTAGTTGACTTGATGGCACTTTTCATGGGTCTTACCCTCAAGAAGACTCTATCTCCCATAGAGAATTCTCTTGGTGATCTTTTTAGATTAGCATAGCTCTTCTGGTGATCGATTGCTTCCTTAAGCCTCTATCAAATCACTCTGAGCTACTCCTCCATCTCTCTAATAGTGTCTAGTCTGATCACCACCCGATCTTCTAGATTATCCCATGATAGAGGTGTTCTACATCTCTTACCATACAAGGCCTCAAATAGAGCCATTCCCAAGGATGCATGGTATCCATTATTATATGCAAATTCAACCAGATGCAAAAAGTCTTCCCACTTAGACTTTTGATCCATGCAATACATGCAAAGCATGTCTTCAAGAACTTGGTTCACCCTCTCTATTTTCCCATCTATTTTTGGATGGTAAGTAGAATTGATATTCAATTTAGTGCCCACTGCATGATGAAGAGCCTACCAAAATTTTGATGTAAACCTAGAATCTTTATCTGATATGATCACCTCAAGAAAACCATGTAACCTAAATATTTCCTTGGCAAACCTATTTTCCACAACTGGTGCATCATCCTTGATGTTCCCTAGTATAAAATGTGCAACTTTAGTCAACTTGTCTACCACCACAAGTATTGCATCATGTTGGTACCTAGTCTTAGGTAAACCCATAATAAAATCCATAGATATAACCTACCACTTTTGAGTAGGTATATCATGTGGGTACAATTTTCCTATTGGATGTTGATGTTCTACCTTAACCTTCTAGCATTCCAAACATCTAGCAATGAAACTAGTAATATCATGTTTCATTCTAGACCAATAGAAGGTATTTTTCATGTTTTCTCTCATCTTTGCACCTCTCAGATGAGCAGAATATGGAGAACTATGCACCTCTTGCATAATCATTCTCCTTAAATCACTAGTTTTGGGTATGACAACCCTATCCTTAAAACATAAAAGTCCATATTTTATGTTAAAATCCTTATTTTCCTTAGGATTTTTCTCAATTTTAGCCTAGATTTCAATGCAATATTGATCCTATAACTACATTTCCCTAACTTTGTCCATCAAGTCTACATGACTCTAGGTCAATGCTGCTATATGCCTTCTCCTACTCAAGGTATCAACAACCTTATTTTCCTTTCCTTTGATATACTCTATACCAAAGTCATATTCAACTAGGAACTCTATCCACCTTCTTTGCCTTGCATTCAACATAGGTTGGGTAAAGATATACCTTAGACTTTGGTGGTTTATCCTTAGCTCAAAAGGTTTCCCCAACAAATAGTGCCTCTAGACCTTAAGAGCATGCACAACTACTGCTAACTCTAGGTCATGTGTAGCATAATTCAACTCATGCTTCTTGAGTTTCCTAGACTCATATGCTATTGTAGCTTCATTTTGGGATAACACCCCTCCCAAACCTTCTAAGGAAGCATCTATACATACTATAAAATTCCCAAGAGGATCCAGTATCCTAAGAATTGGTATTATAGTCAGCTTATTCTTTAGAGTTTCAAAGGTAACCTCACACTTATCCATCCATTTGAACTCTTTTCCTTTTCTTTAAAGGTTGGTAATAGAGTAGGCAATTTTTGAATAGTCCTTCACAAAATACCTATAATAACCAGTTATTCCCATGAAGCTTCTAACTTCAGACACATTAGTGGGTGCAGGCCAACTCAAAATAGCTTCAATTTTCTTAGGATCTACAACAATCCCTTCTACAGATATAATATACCCCAAATATTGAACTTGTGAGGCATAGAACTCACATTTAGACAACTTTCCATAAAGTTGGTTCTTCCTCAACACCTCTAACACTAACCTCAAATGTTGGTCATGTTCTTCTCTAGTGTGGGAATATATCAAGATATCATCTAAAAATATCAAAATAAAATGATCCAGATATTTCTTGAACACATTGTTCATCAGATTCATAAAATTTATTGGTGCATTTGTCAACCCAAATGGCAACACTATGAACTCATAGTGTCCATATCTAGTCTTAAAAGTTATTTTGTGAGTATCCTCCTCATGAATCCTCAATTGATGATATCTTGATCTCAAATCAATATTTGAAAATATAGTGGCATCCTTTAATTGATCAAAGAGATCATCAATCCTTGGCAAAGGATACCTATTCTTGATGGTCACCTTATTCAACATTCTATAATCAATGCACAACCTTAAGGAACCATCCTTCTTTTCACAAATAATATTAAAGCACCCTAGGGTGACACACTAGGTTTAATTAAACCTTTCTCCAACAAATCTTGGAGTTGCACCTTTAACTCTTGCAACTCAATAGGAGTCATTCTATAAGGTGTCCTTGCAATAGGTTCAACTCTAGGTATTAGTTCAATGGTGAAATCAAATTCATGTTGAGGTGGTAGGCTTGGGAGATATTTTGGAAATACATCCCTAAATTCATGTAGAATTGGATGTCTCTTAAATATTTTCTCATCCCCATTATCACCTATCTTGCCATTTATCTTTACTACATACAACATACCACCTCTTTTGATTGCCTTCTTTAGTTGCATAGTTGACAATAAATATGGTCAAAAATACCCTTGCCTACTTTGAACCCTTACTCTCTTCTTATCCTTATTAGTATAGTCCATCCATATTTCTTGGAAGTTGATTAGGGCTCCATGAGCCTTTAACCAATCCCCTAGGATAATATCAAAGGCATGTAGTGATGCTACATATAAGTTCCAAATAGTGGATCCATTGGGTAAGGTGATCTCAATCATAGGTAAACATTGATCCACTAAGTAAGTCTATCTAGACCCATACTCAACTTTCCACCCTTGTACCAAAAATCTAGGTCTTTCTAGCATATCCCCAATAATACTAGTGGAAATAAAACTATCTATAGCTCCACTATCAATTAAAACTTTAACATTCTTATTGAACAACTTACCATTCAGTAACATGGGAGTTGCTTGTCCATCCAAGTTCTAACTTCCTATGGCTGCATAGATTCGGTGTGGTTGCTCCTCGACTCTGTTACTCAACTCTAGCCATTGGGGACACTTATTTGCATAATGAGGACCCCCACAAATGAAGCAACCTATCCTGGGTGTCTGAGATCTTTCCTACATTTTATCCCCTATTTCCTCTTTCTAAGCTAACTCATTCTACTTCTGAGGTTGAGGTTTTGAATTATCCTTCTTCTAGAAATTCTTCTTATAATTCCCTTGGTTCCCATTGTTCTTATTCCTAAACTTTGGGTTCCCTTTACTTTTCTTATTTTTGGATTCCCATTCAACAATCATTTCCAACATTTTCTATTGTTGCTCCATATTCTCTTGAAGCAACCTAACTAATGATGTAAGTTACTCCATTTCCTCTTGTAGCAACTTAACTATAGATGTAATATTTATCATTCTCTTGGTGGAATCCTTTATTCTTCCAAATTTCTTGCTAGAGTCTATTGTTCTTCCAAACTTCTTATTTTTTGAATTTCTTCTTGGAGTCCATTATTCTTCCAAACTTCTTATTGGAGTCAATTATTCTTCCAAAATTCTTTTGGGAGGGTACTACAACTTCCTTCTATGTAGATGACCCCACCTTCTTAGATGATCTCAAAATAGATGATATCTCCTATCCATAAAAAGGAGTTGGATAAGTCATAATTTCTTCAAATTATACTTATAATCAGTTAGTTTCATCTCCCATGAACTAACTTAGACCATTATCACTCACTTGATAATGATCATGGTCACACTTACCTCTCCACAAGGTGCCATCTTGGGTATGACCATTATCACTCACCTAATAATTATCATGGTCACACTTGCCTCACTACAAGGTGTCATTCCTAATAAGAAACTATACTCCCTAGGATTTTTACTCCTTGGTCTAACTAGTCCAGATGACATGCAATATCCATCTTATCCTAGATCAAATTAAGGTCCCTAGAATAGTAAGTCTCCCCAAAGTAGCACATCCTAGGTTCTCTCCATGGAAGCTTCTAGTCCTACGACCTAGGGCTTTGATACCAACTATAACAACCCACCAACTCAACCCAAGGGAGAGATATATTTTTAATCATAAGTAAAGGTTCACAAAGAAGTCCCAATAATTTTTAGCATTATAAGGTATAACCACATTTTGAGTTCAATGTTACTGCAAATGACACTCAAGTGGATAGGAGTGGCCAACATCCCATACTTCTTGGGTTCACTTTTCTAAACCTCATCATTTAGAAAAGATGCCAATAGTGGTCCCCCCACTTTTCCTATACCCTCACCAATATAGGACAACTTGACCATGGCATAGGGATTATCCTTTAAGACCCATAACACTTAAAGGGGGATACCTTTTCCCTAACCCTACATAAGTCCATCTATGTAGGATTATTTTGGCATAATGCCTTAGTGCTTAGTTACCACATCTTTATGGGCTAACTAAGGCTATTACCACTCACCTGGTAATGAGCATGGTCACCTGATCCTCATCATTCAAGGTGCCACCACTATATTATCTTATGAATGATTCCAAAAACCTCACTTTGAAACACCCGAGCCTCATCATTCAAGGTGTATCATTCACAATTATCTAGTTATTGCATCACTACAACTCCTCCTAAATTTTGCAAATACCTAGTTATTGCATCACCACAACTCCTCCCAAGGATTCACAACTACCTAGTTATTGCATCACCGCAACTCCTACCAATATTGGGTTATCTTCTTAACTCAAGGGTTTCTATAATATGGCTCTAGAATCATGCCCAAAACCCCCAAGAGATGTAAAAATAACAAAATATAATAACTCTCCCAAAATAAAATAAAGTGCTATTATGAACAAGCTCAAATATAACACATTGCTACAACTAGGATTTTAAATATTTCCAATCATAACAATAGCATTTGAAGATTTATTTATTTCCAACATAAAGAAAGGACATACCATATAAAATAATTATAAACCATAAACCATGAATTATAATATAACTCATTATTTTCTATTTGCTCATAACTAAGCAATCCAATCACTTTATAGAATGAACTAATAGCGTTTAACCTTTCATTCTTCATTCAAGTTTCAAATATAACAAGAGTAATTACAAATCATTTTTTCTCTAAAATAATTCACTTCCCATCTTATAATAACTTAACATAAAGAATAACAACAATTTTCTTTTCACCCTCAAATCCACTAATACAATTCCACCTAAGTGGTCCCTAGCATCACCTTCTTCCATGATATTCTTCATGAAAGAAAATATCCCCATAAACTTTGAGAAGAAGCTTAGGGATCAAGATAGCTCATGAATTGCTTACGCAAGCTTAACATGCACTAAGTAATAAAATGTGTAATCATGCAAAACATACATTTAAGAAAAATATTTCAATACAAACAAGGAGATAATCCCATACTTCTCTCCAAAATGGATTCCTTTATCTACTCAAGTCTCAAGAACCATTACTAAACCATTCAAAATAACTCACATAAAAATATTCTCCATCCAATTATAATTTTTTTACTAAACAACCATCATGAATATACATCAACATTAACTAATATCTAAACACTTCTATTTAATATAAGTTTTCAAAATCAGTTTTTTACTAATAAAGCACAAGATAAATGAAATCCTAAGCTATATCTTCTATTTCCTAAAATATTTGATCATAATCAAGATTTAAGTTCCCATAAAACAACCATAATATAACTCAATTAAATAAACTTGTAACTCAAGATCTTACACGTGGAAAGATGCATACAAAAAGTAAAAATACAAGAACCAAGCACCTATCCTTAGCCTCAAACTAAGATTTAGCTAAATATTAACTCACATACAATGGGCTTAACATGCTATTGGGCATCTCACAAAAAAGAGTCTAACTAAAACCACAACAATAGAAACCTAAGCTACCAAGTTAGACTTATACGCAACCCAAATTACAAAGATAAGGAAACACATGTGATGTTGACATAGATCAACTCAAGAATTACAGAGCTAGAATTAACAAAACAAACATGTTATAGTAGTTAAGTGAAGCTTAAAATACAAAAGAATACAACACTCCAAAAGCCAAAAGGAACTGAATCAAGGCACTTATAAAAACTCTAAACAACCACAATGACTATGCAAACTCGTTTAAACAAGGCTCCAAAAACTTAACTCCTCCTGAGAGTGCACCATTAGCTCTACAATAGCATTGCTACTACCTTATACCAAAAGGAACTAAGGCTAACAAACAACCCAACAAGATCCTAGACCAAAACAATCTCACTGCCAAGCGTATACCTTAGAGAGGCTTACAAAAATATTTAAATATTGTGCAACCATAAGGAAAACAAGCAAGGCTTAACCAAACAAAGCCTCAAAAAATAAACCAAACAATGAAAATGTACGAACAAAAAAACTAGGGCAAACCATTCAAAAATATTAAACATCGTTTAAGAGTTCTAGAGAAACAAAAATACATCAAGCATAATGTTCTCAATCTTACCTTTGACTTTTAGGCCCTCTTTCCTTTAGCTTGCTTTCCTTGTTCCCAGAGCTTTTCCTTTGCAATCCTCTTGCTCCACTAGTGATCCCAAAATACATAACCCAGTGGCACAATATAGCTTCCATGGAAGAATTTCAAAAGATAGGGAGGAGGTTCCTTTCGTTGCTTACCATGCAAGTTGGTCGTGCCACCACCACAGTGATCCAACCCATTATGAAGATAATGTTCAAGAATTACATTGCCAAAAACTAGCTTTTTCTAACATTTAATAACTCTCATATTCTTTTATTAGCATGCTCCCCCCATGGGAAGGTTTTCCCTAATTTTTTAATGCTATCCTATTAACCTTTGCAAGTCAAAACAATAAGAATCATTTTCCTCAAACATTATTTAATAATATTATCACTTCCCAAAACTAATGTTTCTTTTGAACTAATAATTAAATCATTTATTAATCCATTTCCTCTTAATGCTATCAACATTAACAATTAAATTAATTATTCAAATAATTAATTTAATTACTATCGAATGCTAATATGAACCATTAGAATCAATATCAAACAAACACATGAAATCCCTTGCTAAGTCATACATATCAACAATATGCATAACAAAGTTTTTCCTTCAGTGGAAAGTTTTCTGATAATTGTGATGTTATCACCTACCTACTAAGGATGGCTCTTTTTCTCAAATAGCAACCTCTTTGCCTAATGGTGCATTCAATCAAACATATGCAAATGCAATATGAGTTGATAGTCAATAAAGTGTAGCAATTTCTCATGTTTCTTTCCTGTGAGTTGAGTGAGTGTTTTAAGTAGTTAGGGGATATTTTATTACCTTTCTCTAGATCAGAAAGCAAGGGCCACTTTCAGACCTGGAGGAAGGACTGTTATAACAGGTTTTCTGATATTCTTGTTGCAACACTTGTACCAGAATACTTGTTAATTCTTGTTCATTATTGTCAATTAGACTAACCTCTATTTTTAAGTTGATGCAATGTGTTTATGCTTTCAAGTGTGATTTATGCAGAATGTGTGTGGTCAGCTGACAAATAGCATAGATTTGAAATTCCCTATTTTTCTTTTTTCCTGTTTTCTGCAATTTGACAAGTTTTCAACAACTTTATTTCTTGTCAGTTACTGCAGCAGAAATCTGACAACCTTCTACAGTAGGACACTGATATTTGCTTTAGCATGAATGTTTCCATTTCAAGTACTCTTTCAATTTAGTTGTCTCAATTCTGCAAATGTAATCTAGGTTTGAATTCAGCAAGATTTCCATTTCTGCAATTTCCTTTCCTGCAACTGTAATTAGGTTTCAATTTCAAGTCTTAGAAGCAGTTTTCAATTCCTGCAATTAAGTAGTTTCAATTCATGCACATTAGGATTAAAAGTGACCTCAAAAAACCCCCAACAACATCTGTTTTACCAATAAATCATGTTATCTAGATGAACTGATCTTCAATCTGCTTGAACCTTCTTTCGTATATAGCCTTGGACACCACCTTGGATTTGACAAACATAAAATTAAATGATGATAAGAATGACACTCATCATTTTTGGTATCGTTGTCGGGGATAGGTGTTGTTAGAAGAAGAAAGCAGCCCAATAATTGTTAAGTGTGCTAAGTTGTGAACTTCAGAGTGAAATCTGGATGAATGATTGGTATAAGTAACAGTTTTTGGTAAATTGCATTTCAGTCCATTTAGAAAACAAGCATGAATGAGTAGGTTAAGGGATGAAAAAGGAAGATTTATCAAAACCAGCCCTTTTCCTACCATAGGAAGGTGATATTCACGCTTAGGAGGTGAATCACCTGTGTTTGAAATTCCTAAAAAACTTAAACAAGAAGCATCATCTTCATCATCAAGAAGTTTAGGATCCCTTGAACAAGAAATTTTAGAGGGACTAACTACTCCACCTACTCCTTTTGTATCCATCCCATCTGCACAATATAGACAAATCTATACTAGGAGTTGGGATGATAACATGATAGAACAAGGCAATCCAGATAGGGACAACAATATCCACAACCAAACAGATAATCCTCCTCCTTCTAGGACTTGCGAATACCCCATTCGATTGAATCCTACACAAAATTCTCCTATGAAGACAATCTCACCTTTAGTACTTCCAACCTTCAAGGGGTGGTATCTGAAGATCCTGATCAATTCTTATTTGAATTCAAGGTTGTATGTCAAACATATGATTACATAAATGACAACCAAAAGCTTAAGGTATTCCCTTCTACACTCAAAGATGCAGCCCTACGCTGGTTTATGAGTCTAGAACCGAAATCTATCCAAACTTGGGAACAAATGGAGAGTGAATTCCTGGATAAATACCAAGAGTATTGTCGGGTGAGGAATAGAAAAGATGAATTGTTCTACATTAAACAAGAAGAATATGAGACCTTGGAGGACTATCTTGATAGGTTTGCTTTTATTCAAAGGATATGTGGACCTATAGAGCCAAAAATGTGTAAGGCTATATTTTTGAGAGGATTACAAGATGAATCTAGGGAAGTATTGGACTTAATGGGAAAAGGGGATGTAAATACCCTTAACATTGATGAAATTGTGGACTTATGCAAAAATTACTCCCACACTAGGCAAAGAAGAAGAAAGTGGAGTACTAATGGCAATGATATGAAAGACCTAATGGAAGAATTTGCAAATATGAAAACTGACATTCTTGTGCATCTAAACACAAATTTAGGGGAGATGAATGCAAAAACAAAACCAATAGAGCCCCTAGCAATTTACTGCCCAAGATGCAGGAATAAGCATGCTTTGCAAGACTGTCCCTTGAAAAAAACTTCAATTTCAGCTATCTGTAGCATCTGTTCAAAGGAACACCTTACTGAAAAATGCCATCTGCTGCCTCAACTCAGAAATATTTTGGAAACTCAAACTGAAGAACTCAATTTTATTGGGCAAAAATAGGGGGAAACTTCTCACAATATCAAAATGCCCCTCATTTTCCCACAAATTGGGGATAACATCCTTGGAATATGCCATGGGGTTAGTCAGAACCACCCCAACAATTTTGGAATTACCCTCCTTGGACATCTCCTCAAGATTGGTCACAATCTGGATGGAGTAATTCATCATGGAATCAGGTCAATCCACCTTGGATGCAAAACCAGTCCTATGGACAAAGCTGGGGATAACAATATCCACCATATCAAGGGCAACGAAGATACCAAGGTCAAACTCAAAACTTGTTGCCTGCTCCTAATCAAAATTTTCAAGGAAGATCCCACCAACAACAACAAACACAACCACAATAGGTGAAACAACCTCCACTTCTAGCCCAACCTGTGGCAAACCCAAATAATACAAGATAGGCAACCCCTGTCTATGTAGCTGAATCTGAAGAGAATGTTGCAGTTCATGTTCTTGACTACAGTAATATCCAATTATGTTCAGGAAAAACATTGCCTGAACCTGTTCCACCCATCATTGAAGAAATTGGTGGAACACAAGAACTTTCTAATCCAGAACAATTGAAATCAACCCTGGAAAAAGAAGAAGAAAAACCAAAAAAATTGCATGTAGATAATGTACCTTCCTCAGGGGTAGTACCATACCCTGAGAGGCTCAACAATGTTGTAAATACCCCTAAACCAGAATTAGTCAAAGAGCTTAAAATATTGACCATATCACTTCCTTTGTTGCAAGCAATAAAGGATGTACCCTTGATCAACAAAATAGTTCAGGAGTTATGTATAAAGAAACCAGGCAGAAAGAAGAAGTCTTTTCCTAAGACTGTGCAAGTAGAGGGAAAGTTGGCTGACCTGCTATCTGGGAAACTTGTCCCACCAAAGTATAGTGACCTAGGGAGTCCAGTTGTCACCATCACTATTGGGTCAATGCAAATCTCTAACATCTTGATTGATCTTGGTGCTGCAATTAACGTTATGACAAAAGATACAATGCAAAAATTGTAGCTCAATAATCTGAATCCTACATCTACAATTTTAGAGATGGTTGATAGGTCAGTTGCAAAACCAGAAGGAATAATAGAAGATATCCCTATAGAAGTCTCTTCTTGGGAATACCCTATAGATTTTCTGGTATTGCAGCCTAGAAATTCAGCCAATGGCTATCCCATCATTTTGGGAAGACCTTGACTTGCAACTGCAGCTACCTTCATAGATTGTAGATCAGGAGAAATGACAATCTCAAATGGCATTGATCTCAAGAAGATTTCTCTTTACCCTCCTGCCAAGCCTTCAACCAAATTTTTAGGTCAGTTATGGTTTCCTGAATCTGATGAGGAGCAGGAAGAGACCATTTCCACACTAGCTACCTTAGTAGTGAAGGAACACATAGAGGAGATTGACTTACAGGAAAGAGAGATTTTTGAAGATGAAACCATCCTAATTAGTGCTCTGCAGGAGCAAGGACTTGAAGATGAACCAGTTGTTGTTCATCGATTGTTATGGAATGATGAGAACCAAACTTCTAAAAATCTATCATCCATTCCATTGTAGGAAAGTTCTTTTACATTACCACATGGATGGCATCATCATCTTCTCTCCTCTTTTCACTATCCCATGCAAGATCTGATTCCTTCAAGAATTACTCTTGAAAATGAGACAAGAGTCTTTCACTCCCTTCAACCACACCACTATCCATTAAACTCCTTAGTGAGCAAGTATGAAGGAGTAAATTTTGTCCTCCTAGGGATAAAATAGATTGAAATTCAGCCAGGGAAAGTTTTGAATATTAATAGTTGGTTGACTATTGAAGAAGAAGCAAAACTATTTGTTGTTTTGTAGAAACATGTCCATGCCTTTGCTTGGGAGTACAAGGATATGTCAAGAATTCATCCTGATGTATGCACTCATAGAATATATACTGAAGATGTTAAACCTATGAGACAACCCCAAAGAAGACTGAATCCTACCTTAAGAGACATTGTCAAAGAGGAAATTGAAAAACTCTTAGAGGTTGGGTTCATTTATCCAATTTTTGATAGTCGATGGGTTTCCCCATTGGTTATTATGCCAAAGAAAAATGGGAAATTGAGAGTGTGTGTAGATTACAAGGAATTAAACAAAGTCACACACAAGGACCACTTCCCATTACCATTTATAGACCAAGTGTTAGATACTCTCACTGGAAAGAAATATTTCTATTTTCTTGATGGTTTCAGTAGGTACAACCAGATTTAGGTTGCACCTGAAGACCAAGAGAAAACTACTTTTACATACCCTTGGGGAACATTTGCTTACAGGGTTTTACCCTTTGGTTTATGTAATGCTCCAACAACTTTTCAACGAGCTGTTTTGGCAATTTTTTCTGATTTAACCAATGAAAGTGTAGAAATATACATGGATGATTTTACAGTTTGTGGAGAAACCTTTGATTATACACTAGAACATCTTGATAAGGTCTTAACATGCTGTGAAACATACCATTTATCCTTAAATCCTGAAAAATGCTTTATGATGATGAAGGAAGGGATTGTTCTTGGTCATCACATCTCTTCTCATGGGATCAAGGTTGACCCCAAGAAGGTTGAGATTATCAAGAACCTTCCCCCTCCAAAGACTCAAACAGATGTTAGGAGTTTCTTGGGACATATTGGTTTTTACCATAGGTTTATTTCAAATTTTAGTACAATAGCCAATCCAATGTTTGCACTATTGACTAAGGATTCTGAATTTACCTGGACTGCAAAGTGCCAAGAGTCTTTTGAGGCTTTGAAGGAAAAACTGACAACCCCACCTATGTTAAGAGGTCCTAATTGGGAGCTGCCATTTCATATCCAAACTGATGCTTCCAATACTGCAATTGGAGCAACATTAGGGTAGATTGAAAATGGAGAGCACTATGCCATCTATTACATTAGAAAAAATATGACAGGAGCAGAAAAGAACTACACCACTACTGAGAAGGAATTCTTGGTAGTAGTGTATGCTATTAATAAATTTAGATACTATATCATAGGGTATCAAGTATTCATTCATACAGACCATGCAACCATTAAATACTTGATGAATAAACCCATGGTTAGTGCAAGGATTATCCATTGGTTACTATTATTGTAGGAATTTGACATCACCATAGTCAATAAACCAGGGAAGGCTAATGTAGTAGCATAATTTTTGTCAAGGCTACAAAACACAAGGGAAGAGGAGTTAGTTGAGGATGCTTTTCCTGATGAACAACTATTTGCTATATCTGTTCAATCACCATGGTTTGCAGATATAGCTAATTATTTGGTTACAGGGAAAGTTCCTCCTCACTTCACTCCTAAACAAAAGAAATAGTTAATAAAGCAGAGCTCATATTTCAAATGGATTAAAGGTCTACTCTTTAAATGTAGTCTTGACCATGTTTTACGTAGATGCATCCAAAAGGATGAGGTGTATGATATCCTCCATGCTTGCCATGATGAACCATCAAGAGGACATTATTCAGTGAAAAGCATAGTTCAAAAAATCCTAGGTGTAAGATATTATTGGCCATCTCTTCACAAGGATGTGAAAAAGTACATAAGACATTGTGATGCATGTCAAAGGATGGGGAAACCCACCCACACAAATGAAATACCACTATAGCCTCAAGTGGTTTTAGAACCATTTGAGAGGTGGGGGCTAGATTTTGTGGGACCTATTGACCCACCATCTCAGGGAAAGGTGCATATCTTGGTGTGCACTGATTACATGACTAAATGGGTAGAGGTGCATGCTTTTAAACATGCTCATGAAGAGAAGGTTGTTGATTTCCTATATACTCATATTTTTTAGAGATTTGGAGCTCCATGATCTATTACTACAGATCATGGGCCCCAATTTGCATCAAAAGTCATTGAGGCTTTTACTGAACTCTATGAAATTAAACATAGAAAATCATCACCTTATCACCCATAGGAAAATGGTCAGGTTGAAGTGACAAATAGGGAATTAGAAAGGATACTGACCAAAATAGTAGCCTCCCATAGGAAAAATTGGTTGGATAAACTACCTGAAGTAGTTTGGGCTTACAACACTACATGGAAATCCACCATGGGTTTCACACCTTATGAACTGGTTTATGGTAAGACACCTCTTTTACCTATTGAGTTTGAGCTACTAACACTTCGTACAACTTTGGAAATTGGTATTGACTTGTCACAGGCATAGACGGATAGGATTCTACAGTTGAATGTGTTAGATGAACTTCGGTTGGATGCATTGCATCAAACTGAGGTGATTCAAGAGAAGCGAAAGTTGTGGCATGACAATCACATTCAACAGCAAAAATTTTAGCAAGGGGATTGGGATTTATTGTTTGATTCTCACTATGAGGATTTTCTTGGGAAGCTACAAACTAGGTGGCTTGGACCTTATCTGATTGAAGAAGTGTTCAGAAATGGGGTGGTTCATCTTTCTCCCATTGATGATTCACGGAGGAAGTTAGTGGTAAATGGACATCACCTTTGGGTATACCATGCACCACTAACCAAAGAAGAGTTCTTGCAACAAATTGAGAAATTGGACATATGCATGATGGAAGAGATTCCCTCTTCCATCACAGATTCAAAAAATTCAGAAGAATGATGGAGGGTTTCAAAAAAAATAAAAAAATCAAGAAAAACAAAAAGAAGAATAATCCTGGTTGTGAACTTCCTTCATGGGCACAATTTAGGGGAAATTGTGAAATTCCTTCATGGGCACAACCAAGAAGTGCAAAAATTGAAAAGAGAGAAGTGAAAAATAAAAAAAGAGAGATGAAAAATGAAAAAAAAGAGAAAAAAAGAGAGATGAAAAAAAGAGAGAAAAAATGAATAATTCAGTAAGTGAAAACCTTCTCGGAGGCGTTGCTGAATTGGCTTGCATGAAAACCGATTTTTCGGCATGTTTGCCTTGAATTGACCTACCCATTCCTGTTTCGCCATTGTATAAATCTCACCAGCTGCACATGTTTTATTTTGGTTGCAGAAAAATCAGCTAATAATCAGCAAAAACAACCATCTGTAAAGTGTATGATAATTGTTCAGATCATCCAGGTATGTGTTTCTTGCATTTGATCATAGTAGGCATTTAGTATGTAGTGTATGAGAATCAGTAGTTAGCATAAATACATCTATAAGGTTTGGAAAAACCCAAAAGATACATCCTTTCCAAGGGAAGGGCAAGAAGTATTCCCTATTGTTCTAAAAATTGTAGGCCTGGTGGGAAGAAAAAAGAAATATGGATGAAAAATTGCAGTCTCATGAAATCAGGTATAGTTTTGATTGCATATCCATACAGGGATTCCACAGAGCTCCGGAATGACACAGAGCTCTAGAACGAAAACATTGTTTTGTTTATTTTATGGTAGAAAAATATAGAGCTTTAGAATGACGAGAGCTCCGGAATGAGAAACTATTGTAAAAAATACAAAGGCTTCAGAATGAGAAAGAGCTTCAGAACGAGGACCTGGCAGATTTAAAATTCAAACTGCATGGCGGGATTTAAAATTTGGAAATTCCACATGGTATATGAAGAACACAAGCTTATACTGAGAGGGGGGTGAATAGTATAAGACCACTTTTTACTTTTCTTTCCCAAATAATATTATGCAATATATCAATGGTAATATCAACAATAGTAATCAAAGCAATGCACAAATCACCACACACAATAGAGACACCAATTTAATGTGGTTCACCCAATGTAGGCTACTCCATGGAGAAAATATTTCACTAAATTTTTCTCAATAAATATCTTGGGAATCCTTTCTCTATTACAATTTTTATGGACATATATCCAAAGGAGACACCAATATCCTAATAAAGTTCATATATCTCTATCCACAGGAGACGTCAATCCCCTCAGCTGGTTCGTGGATATCTATCCATGGGAGAACTCCTCCTCTACTCTAGTTGGTGATCCTCTAGAAAACTACTTCCTCCACTACACTAGCTTGTGGATATCTATCCATAAAAGACTCTATCCTCATCCTGGATAATAAATCTCTATCCACTAGAGACTACTATCCTCTACTTTGTCACCTCCAAAGCTTATTTTAGCTTTGTCTCAAATCTGCACTAAACACAGTACTTTAGTCTAGCACAAATATGCTCAATATCTATCTTTGATCTACACTAAACATAGTCCTTTGATCTAGCACAAATATGCTCAATCTGTATCTCTGATCTACACTAAACATAGTCCTTCGATCTAGCAAAAATATACTCAATCTCTCTCTCTGGTTTGGCACAAATCCATCCTCAAATTTGCACTAAAATTTATCCTCAAATTTGTCCTCAAGCCTTAACACAAAGCTTTATCCAATCACAAATCAACTCTACTAGATCTGCCCCAAACCTTAACTCAAGGTTTGAATAAATCAATCAATCAACTCTGCTCACAAGTCTTCTCAAATACTTACCTTAAATTTGTCCACAAGTCCTCTCTAGAACTTGCTCTCACTACTCTCAAGTCTTCTCTAATACTTACCTCAAATCTTCTCAATAAGTCCTCACTAGAACTTGTCCAATCTGCTCAACAATTCTTCACCAAGACTTACCTCAAATCTTCTCAACAAGTCTTCACCAAGACTTACCTCAAATATGCTCAACAAGTCCTCACTAGAACTTGTCCAATCTGCTCAACAAGTCTTCACCAAGACTTATCTCAAATCTGCTCAACAAGTCTTCACCAAGACTTACCTTAACTCTGTCCAATATGATTGTAAGCTTCCACAAAAGCTCACACAAAATCTGTCCTTAAGTCCACTCTAGGACTTACTCAAATCAGCTCACAAGCTTTCACTAAAGCTTATTCAACTCAACTCAATCTATCACATAAAACTTCTTCAATCACACAAGCAAGCTTCACACAAATTCTTGTTTAATATCACAGAAACATATAGAGAATTGTTAGAGACTCAATATGCTTCACACTCACAACAAATCTCAATCACTTTCAAACTCTTATTTTTACCATGAAACATATAGAGAATTGTTAGAGACTCAATATGTTTCACTCACAACAATGCGTAATCAGTTTCAATATTTTGTTCAACTCTGTCCAAAAATAAAGAATAATTTATTTCATAGAACTTGAACTATCAGTCCAACACTTCCAATCAGTTATGGTCAATCAACTCCACTCAACCAATCACTCAATGAAAGCTTATTCAACAACACTTATCAAACAAACATCACATAACAATGATACTCATGATCTTTCATAAATCCTAATCATGCACATGAAGGCTCACTCAATATTTCCAACAATGCTTATCAAACAAGGTTTCTAGCATCAACCTTCATTCCAAAAAAACCATATTGGATATCTCAAAACCAAACTCAACAATGCTTATCAAACAATCCTTTTCACTCCAACTTAGAATTCACAACATCCAATCCAACAATATTTTACTCAAAAGGAAGATGTACCCATACCTTTTATTTTTATGGAGATATATCTTCAAAACATGTCTTAATCACAATTAAATTTTTTTTCCAACACTAGGGTTAGGTTGCCACAACCTATCTCAAGATCTCCACAAAATAATTTTCTCAAAAATTATTTTTCCATACAAAATATCAAATCCTTTTGTACACCTTATAATCTCCAAACTTACACAATCTAACTCAATAATTCCCTTATAACAAAATGCACAACAATATCCCTTATACACCTTATAATCTCCACACTTTATAAAATAAATTTCAATCACCAAGACTTGTCTCAAATCTGCTCAACAAGTCTTTACCAAGACTTACCTTAACTCTGTCCAATATGATTGTAGATTTCCACAAAAGCTCACACAAAATCTGTCCTTAAGTCCACTCTAGGACTTACTCAAATCAGCTCACAAGCTTTCACTAAAGCTTATTCAACTCAACTCAATCTATCACATAAAACTTCTTCAATCACACAAACAAGCTTCACACAAATTCTTGTTTAATATCACAAAAACATATAGAGAATTGTTAGAGACTCAATATGCTTCACACTCACAACAATGCTCAATCACTTTCAAACTCTTGTTTTTACCATGAAACATATAGAGAATTGTTAGAGACTCAATATGTTTCACTCACAAAAATGGTTAATCAGTTTCAATATTTTCTTCAACTCAGTCCAAAAATAAAGAATAATTTATTTCATAGAACTTGAACTATCACTCCAACACTTCCAATTAGTTATGCTCAATCAACTCCACTCAACCAATCACTCAATGAAAGCTTATTCAACAACACTTATCAAACAAACATCACATAACAATGATACTCATGATATTTCACAAATCCTAATCATGCACATGAAGGCTCACTCAATATTTCCAACAATGCTTATCAAACAAGGTTTCTAGCATCAACCTTCATTCCAAAAAAAACATATTGGATATCTCAAAACCAAACTCAACAATGCCTATCAAACAATCCTTTTCACTCCAACTTAGAATTCACAACATCCAATCCAACAATATTTTACTCAAAAGGAAGATGTACCCATACCTTTTATTTTTATGGAGATATATCTTCAAAACATGTCTTAATCACAATTAATTTTTTTTCCAACACTAGGGTTAGGTTGCCACAACCTATCTCAAGATCTCCACAAAATAATTTTCTCAAAAATTATTTTTCCATACAAAATATCAAATCCTTTTGTACACCTTATAATCTCTAAACTTACACAATCTAACTCAATAATTCCCTTATAACAAAATGCACAACAATATCCCTTATACACCTTATAATCTCCACACTTTATAAAATAAATTTCAATCACCAAAAATCAAAATAAAATATTTTAATTTTTCCTTTACCTTATAACTCCCCCAAGCACTTAGAACTCATGACAATCTCTAAGCAATTCCAATTTTCAACACCTTGGAGAATAAAAATTTAATAGCATACCTTTAATTTATTTTACCCACAAAATGTTTTCGGTGAATTCGACCACGTGACCTTGCACTCCCCAACACCCTAGCTCAATCTAGGCCACCAAGTGGGCTGCGTGCCCACATGAGACAAACGGTGCATGTTTTCCTAAAATACTGCCTCACAAAAATTTTTGAGCAAATAAAACGAAAACTTTTCCCTCACGCAAAACGTTGATCGCGTGAATCAAACTGTGATCTCCTCCTCGCAAGCCTTAGCACTCTCCCAAACTACCACTTGCACTACCACCATCAGTGGGATAGCAAATGACTTTGCTATCTTTATTGCCTCGTTTCCCTCTAGTCTCTTTGAAATACGAATCTTGCTTCTTCCTAGGATGCAACACTCGATTTTCTCTTTTATCTTGCATTCGAAGGTGTAAGTTCAACTTTAGGAAATGGAATTTATTTCCTATATATATGCACATTATTCTTTACTTCTCACATCAACCCATTTCGAATTTAAAAATTCAAATTTAGTTTTTAAATATTAAATTTAAAAACCTTTGCCTCCATTATTAATTTAAATTAAAATTTTAATCAAAGATTAAAATATTTTAATTTAAATTAAATATTTTGTAATCTGCTCATGGGTCTTTTCAATTTGAACTTCATTTTTCTTCACCTTGTTATTTGGCCCGAAATATTATAATAATATAATATTATTATTTAATTTAAACTTGCTTCTCCTTCCTCGAGTCTTCATCCTTTGGGCCCTTTTTAGGCATATAATATTAAAAATAAATATTATATTTTATTCATTTCCAAGACCTTCTTGCTTTTGGAAAAATACTTGATGTCCTTAATGATGGTGAAATTAAGCCAATATTCTTTTGACATCAATGACAACAAAACTACTCAAAATTTCCAACAAGATATGCGTGTAAGGTGATGAGAAAATTAGTTTTTTTATGTTGCATCATCCAAAGTAGTCACAATATCAAGGCACAAGTTTCTAAGGTCACATGGTTACACTAAACCAAGAAAATTTGAACTAGATTTCAATGCAAAATGTGTGCCTCGGTTTGCTTATCAATCTCCAAGCCATATGATCAAGGTGTCTCAACAAACAAGGATAGGCCAACAAAAAAATTTGCATCCATTTTCCATGGAACATGCTGAGTCATCACCAATGACTATCCTCCAACTCAACCGACTCGTAACCAAATGGTAGGTAATCAACATCTAAACAGGTCCATCACTTGAGAAGCATGTTTTGATTTTGAAAACTCAAAAAAGTAGAAAATGATTGCCTGCCATGCATCTGATTGGGACAAGCCGAAGATCTCCCATATTTTGTACCACCTTTCAAATTTGATTTATATGCCACTAAAACTCCATGTCACACCTTGTAATCACTGCTTTTTCAACAAAACTATGAATCATTATCATAACAGAGATCATAGGTACAGGGTTCGAACCACAAAAGAAGAAAAAATTTACATAGCAGGAATTGTAAAGGAATTTCTTGTTGTAGTACAAGAGGGTGTAAACAGATGAAGTTAGAGAAAATGTAACCCATGTCACCTACCAACCTTCTATGGTCAAGAAGGAAAGCAGAGGTAGTAATGCAAACAATCCTTATGCTCGAATATCAATGGATATATTTAAGGTACAGGTTACCAACTATTATAACTCATGTCCCCTATTAATTTGACAATAATCCTCAACCAAATGAGCAATTCCATAATTGGCTCACACAACTATAAAAGTGCATAAGTTACTACACTAGGGATATGTTATTTTTGGGAAGCTGGTACAAGTATATGGATTTGTGTGCCTCTGTAGCCCTACATAATGCATGAGGGCATGCATTAGGATAGGTTGGAAGGGAATGATGAGGCCAAAAATTACCTCATTCTTATCATGTTTTGGGTTCATAAAAACTGCCATAAAAACCTTATGTGATGATATTTTATGTTAATTAGATGATTTAAATGCATTATGTATTGATGTTTGCATGATTAAATTAGATAGGAACATTGTACTCTGGTTTGACAATTTTTTTGCACTATTGCACTATTTTTGTATGATTATTTAGTGGATAGAATGCATAATTAAATTAGCAATGTGATGTATGTTGTTGTTTACCATTTCATAATGTTTTTTAAATACTTTCCCATCTTACAAAAGGTTTGAAAGGATATTTAGCACCAAAATCCCAAGACTGTGCAAGAAAACTAGAAACTGCAAGTAACAACCCATACAAATTCCAGCCACCTGTCACTTTAAAGGATGGCCTGGAATTTGTTAGCATAAACGAGCAAAAATTATTGGAACCAACTAAGGATGGATAGGGAAGATGTCCTATCCATTTTAAATAACTTTATCACCCATTTTTATTGCAGGTCAGTGCAAATGATATTCCTACTAGCAAATATTTCAAAGATCTCCAAAATGATAGGGGAGATAGTCTGTTTCAGCCCAAACAGGTTAGATTGCATCCAATTCATCTATGGGAATGTTTTTGGAGATGATGATAGGTGTAATAGACCATTTACAACCCATGCCAACTCATTACCACTATTTTGAATGCATCAAAAAACCAATGAACATCTACTATAGCACATCCTATCTTGATTTAGACTAAGTCTGTTGTAGTTTTTGTAACAAATCACTAGCAAATAGTAATGCAATTGATATTGTAAATGAGGCATATTGTAATAACTAGTATAAATAACTACGCTCCCTCATTGGTTGAGCTAGTAGTAATTGTAATAGGATTTGATAGTGAACGTAGCCAATAGCAAAGTGAAGCACTAAAAAGTGTTTTCCTATAGTAGTGTAATATGAGTTGACAATCAATAAAGTGCAACAATTTCTCATGTTTCTTTCCTATGATTTGATTAAGTGTTTTAAGTATTTAGGGGATATTTTATTACCTTTCTCTGAATTATAAAGCAAGGGCCACTTTTATATCATGGAGGAAGGACTGTTATAATAGGTTTTCTGATGTTCTTGTTGCAGCACTTGTACTAGAATACTTGTTAATTCTTATTCATTATTGTCAATTAGACTAACCTATATTTTTAATTTGATGTAATGTGTTTATTCTTTCAAGTGTGATTTATGTAGAATGTGTGTGGTCAGCTGAAAAATAGCATAGATTTGAAATTCCCCTATTTCCCTGTTTTCCCTGTTTTCTACAATTTGATAATTTTTTAGCAACTTTATTTCTTGTCGGTTACTATAGCAGAATTCTAATAACCTTCTATAGTAGGATATTGATATTTTCTTTAGCATGAATGTTTCCATTTAAAGTACTCTTTCAATTTATTTGTATCAATTCTACAAATTTAATCTAGGTTTGAATTCAACAAGATTTCCATTTCTGCAAAATCCTTTCTTGCAACTGTAAATAGGTTTTAATTTTAAGTCTTAGAAGTAGTTTTTAATTCCTACAATTAATTAGTTTTAATTCATGCACATTAGTATTAAAAATGACCTCAAAAAACCTCCAACAACATATATTTTACCAATAAAGCCTATTATCTAGATGAAATGATCTTTAATCTACTTGAACCTTCTTTCGTATATATCCTTGGACACCGCCCTGGACTTGACAAACATAAAATTAAATGATGATAAGAATTACACTCATCACCATTGTTGTTATCTCATGCTTTTCCCCTCTATATTCTACCCCATGTTCCACCCACTACTACCTTGTGTTATGTGCTACTCTGTTAGTTTATTGTCTGCATCGTGCTCTACACCTGACTATTTGTTATCTTGTGCTTTTCTCCTCTATTTTCTACCTTGTGCTTCACCCACTACTACCTTGTGCTCAGTGTTGCTCTATCATTCTACTTCCTCCTCGTGTTCTACACCCAACTATTCACTATCTCATGCTCTTCTCCTCTCTCTGCTACCTCGTGTTCCACCCACTGCTACCTTGTGCTCCATGCTGCTCTGTAAGTTTACTTTCACCTTGTGATATAATAAACTATTGTTCATTGGTGTGCTTGTTGCCTCATTCTATAATTGATCACCAATTATCCCTTGCCTTGTGCTTTGTGCTCATTGATCACCATTCTGTCATTTTCTCGTTCGTGCAAAAATTGTAACCATTGGAGGTCATGCCAAAAATTGTAACCATTGGAGGCTGAAGGGTCCAAAATCAAGTTGCTAAAACCATTTTTAGGGGCAACTACATTTATTTTTTGCCAAAATTTAAAACTAAATTTAATTTAAATTTTGTGAATACTCGAATCTCGTAACAATTCCTAAAATGGCTGACGGAAGAAGATCTCAAGACCCTACTCTCAAAAAATTGGATCATGATGTTCATCAACTCAAAGATCAACTTTCTCAAGTTAATCTCATCATGTTGTCAGATTTAGAAGAAAGGATGACCGGGCTAAACTTGAAATTTGATTCAATGACTCAAAGTCTTAACACGATGAATCAAAATTTGGCATTAGCTATAGCTAGTCAATCTTCAAGTTCACAAAGCTCAGGCTCATCAGGAGGGTCGATGCATCAGGTACATCTTGGGGGCCCACAAACATTTATCCTTCCAAGAACAACTAAATTGGATTTTCCCAAATTTGAAGGAGGCGATCCCACTAATTGGATTTATCGAGCAGAACAATACTTTTCCCTAAACCAGATCCCTGATGCACAAAAATTTTGTATTGCATCCTTCCATCTCGAAAATGATGCTATCCAATGGTACCAATGGTATGAAAAGACTAATGGCATTCCTACTTGGCTAGACTTTACGTAGAATCTATTGGTATGGTTTGGCCCTAGTAAATTCAAAGATTTCATAGGAGCCCTTACCAAACTGCGTCAAACCACTTCTGTGCATGAATACCAGGCTCAATTTGAGAAACTAGCCAATCGCACAATAGGGTTGGATGCCTCATTTTTCCAAAGTTGTTTCATCAGTGGATTAAAAGAAGAAATTTGGCTAGAAATATAGATGTTCAATCCTAGTACCATGATGCAGACCATTGGATTGGCCAAATTAGCCAAAGATAAATTCAATGCTCAATGTCGATTAGGAAAAACACCTATTGGAAAATCACAAATCACTTACACTACCCCAAAACCTAACCGAACCTTACCAATTAAGCATCTCAACCTTGAGGAAATGAAGGAACAATGAGCAAAGGGCCTCTACTATAATTACGATGAGAGATATGTGCCAAATCATAAATGCACTACACAAAAGTTATATTTGCTGGATGCAATTGATCCTTGTAGTTCAATAGAAGAAGGAAATGAGATAGAAGTAGAAGTAGTGATGGATACACCCGATGATAGCACTGAGGATACACCAAAAGTTTCTTTCAATGCCCTCACAGGATTTTCTTCTCCACAAACTATGAAAGTTCGAGGATACTTCAAACGACAAAACCTCATTGTGCTCATTGACTCTAGCAGTACACATAATTTCATCGACCCACGTGTGGCAAAACAAGCTAATTTCTATATACAACCTTGTAATAATTTTGAGGTCATGATTGGTAATGGGGGAAGGATTGCCTATAAAGGGAAGTGCTAGAATATTAAGCTCACCATGGGCGATTACAACATGAAAAATGATATGTATGCGCTTCCATTAGGAGGATGTGATATTGTCCTAGGGGTGCAATGGTTGCGAACACTCGGGACAATCCAATGGGATTTTGAGGCATTATGGATGCAATTCACAACTAAAAACCAGACATATATTCTTAAAGGATTACAATCAGGCCCCTCACAAATAGTGAGTTCTCACCACATGGAAAAAATTATTCGCAAAGGAGGTAAGGGAATGGTTGCACAATTATTTTCTATTCAATCAACCGAGAAGGAACAAAATGAAGTGATAGAATTACAACTCCTAACATGTCATTCTAGAGTATTTGATGAACCAAAAGGGTTGCCCCCCACCGTAGTCACGATCATGCTATACAACTTCTTCCTAGAAATCAACCCCCAAATATTTGGCCTTATCGATATCCCTACCTACAGAAAACTGAAATTGAGAAACTTGTGCAAGAATTATTGAAGGCAGGTGTTATTTGACCTAGTGTTAGCCCTTATTCTTCTCCAGTATTATTGGTCCATAAGAAGGATGGATCATGGCGTCTATGTATCAATTTTCGTGCTCTTAACAAACTCACAATCAAGGACAAATTTCCCATTCCTGTTATCGATGAGTTGTTGGATGAGCTTCATGGTGCTAAATACTTTTCAAAGTTGGATCTAAGATCAGGATATCATCAAATTAGAGTCAGAGAAGAAGACATTCCTAAAACTACCTTTCAAACTCATGAAGGGCACTATGAATTTTTGGTCATGCCTTTTGGCCTCACCAATGCTCCTTCAACATTCCAAAGCCTAATGAACCAGGTATTTCACCCTTATCTTCAAAAATTTATTTTGGTTTTCTTTGATGATATTTTGATTTATAGCAAGACCTGGGAGGATCATTTGGTTCATTTAGAACAAACCTTGAAAATCTTGGGTGAAAACCAACTATATGCCAAACGTTCAAAATGCTCTTTTGGGCGAGAAGAGATTGAGTATCTGGGACATATCGTTTCCAAGGATGGGGTTAAAGTGGACCCCCACAAAATTGAAGATATGAAAAATTGGCCTACCCCAAAATCATTGAAAAGCTTACGTGGATTTCTTGGATTAACTGGGTATTATCATAAATTTGTTAAAGACTATGGCAAGATCGCTGCCCCATTGACAACTTTACTTTAAAAAAATGCTTTTCTTTGGTCCTCCAAAGCTGATGATGCTTTTTCCAGATTAAAGGATGCCATGTGTTCCACTCCTATGTTGGCCATGCCAAATTTCTCCAAAACCTTTGTGATCGAAAGTGATGCTTCTGGATTGGGAATGGGTGTCGTTCTCATGCAGGAAGGATGACCTTTGGCTTTTACTAGCAAGGCATTTTTTGGGTGAAACTTGGCCCGATCAACATATGAGAAAGATATGTTGGCCATCATTCATGCCATCCAACATTGGTGACCATATCTCATTGGTCAACATTTCATTATCCGTACCGATCATCATAGTTTAAAATATTTCCTAGAACAACGTATCTCCACCCCTGAGCAACAAAAATGGGTCACTAAACTATTAGGGTATGATTATGAGATCATGTATCATAAGGGGAAGGACAATGTGGTTGTTGATGCCCTTTCACAAAAATTTGAAGATTTACCATAGTTGCAAGCACTCTCATCACCTATTCCACAATGGATAGACAAGGTAACAAAGGAATGGCTTAGTGATAGTTCAACGCAATCATTAATTCAACAACTCCAACAAGATCCCACCAGTAAGCCTCACTATACTTGGAGCAATGGAATGCTTAGGTTCAAGGGTGTATTGTACTATCTCCTACCTCCTCATATCGAACCAAAATACTCCATGAGTTACACGCCACACCTACAGTAGGACATTCTAGATTTTTGAAAACTTATAAAAGGGTGGCTTGATCTTTTTATTGGGTAGGAATGAAATGGGATATCAAAAATTTTGTTTCCAAATGTGAGGTTTTCCAACAATAGAAGGGAGAGACCATGGGTACCCCTAGACTTCTTCAACCTCTCCCTATTCTGACCAAAACATGGGCTGATATTTCGATGGACTTCATTGAAGGTCTTCCCAAGTCTTCAAGAAAAACTATTATTCTAGTGGTGGTGGATCGATTGTCTAAGTATACCCATTTTTGCTCCTTAGCACACCCTTACAAGGCTATTAACGTAGCACAACTATTCCTTGATAACATTTTTAAACTCCATGGTATGCCTTCCACCATCGTCAGTGATCGCGACCCCATCTTCACTAGTCATTTTTGGAAGGAATTGTTCAAGCTCCAAGGCACTCAGCTTCGTATGAGTTCAGCTTATCATCCCCAAACCGATGGCCAAATAGAGATTGTAAATAAATTTTTAGAGACTTACTTGCATTGTTTTGCTTCTGCTCAACCCATTCATTGGGTAAAATGGCTTCCCTTGGCGGAATGGTGGTATAATACTTCATACCATACTGCCATCAAAATGACACCCTATGAAGCCTTGTATGGCCAGGCGCCACCAACACTCACATCTTATATTCCAGGGTGTACCAATGTGCCAATCATAAATTATGAGCTTTCTACTCGAGCCAATATTTTTCGTCTTCTTAAGAAAAATTTACTCACAGCACAACATCGAATGAAACAACAAGCGGATCAAATCAGATGAGTTTCAAGAGGATGATATGGTATTCCTATGACTTCAACCTTACCACCAAACTTCTCTCAAACTCAAAGGTTCACAAAAATTAGCCCCAAAATTCTATGGACCTTTCAAAATTCTGCAACGCATAGGACCCATTGCCTACAAGCTGGAATTTCCCGAGTCTTCCAAAATTCATCCTATGTTTCATGTATCTTACCTCAAGCCAGTTGTTGGTTCACAGGTAAAAACACAAACTCAGTTACCTGACTTCATCGAGGATGGATCCCTCATGGTTGAACCTGAAGCAATCTTGGATCGTCGCACCCACCAACTTCGCCATCGCACCATCACCAAAGTTCTGATTCAGTGGTAGGGCCTCACACCGGAGGATGCTACTTGGGAAGTGCTTCATCAATTCCAAAAACAATTTCCTCACTTTTTGCTTTGAGGACAAAGCTTCTTTTAGGAAGGGTGGCATGTTAGGATTCTCCATCCTAACATAACCTTATTATTTAATTAATTAATTGTTTATTAATTATTATTCACATATGAAACATCATGTCCTTCCATAGTAGCCTTAGAGTAGATATAAGGATAGGGTAGATATCTTTAGGAAGGACATCCAAGAAAAGAACAATTATTATTTACTAGCATTCAGGAGGGAGCCCCCTACAAGTGGCCTATGATTCTTTTTTAAATAGTGATTCGTTCAAATTCTGCAATTTTTTATTATTTTCCATTATTCTAATTATTTAAATTAAGATAGAACCCAAGGTTCTATCAGGAGAGGTGAGCTGACTAGATGAGGAGAGACAATGGGATTAGGCAAAGGATATGATTATGGTTAGTAGTTGTAGACACCAAATTACAGCCATTAATCCTCCATCCTAACCATCCCACCACCCACTTGTCCACCATACACCTTTCCCGCCAATTATTTGGCCCAATTACACCTTTCCCGCCATTTCCTAACCCAATTGGGCTTATTTTAATATTATTTTATATTTAATATAATATTTTATATTATATTATAATATATTTATTATAAAATATGTATTTATAAACCCAATTAACCACAGCCATCCGATCCAATCTAATCTCCACCGTCCATCTTCATTAATCCATGCCACACTTAAAGTACAATCTCAGCCCTAGGATGTGATTTAATCTTAGCCACACGATCTAAAGTGTTGAGCTAAAACCCTAAGAAACCCTAAGGTTGGATTATAAGTAAGGGCATTTGCAAATGCCCAAACCCTGGAATCCTGATATTGGAATGTGCATCCTGAAGAAGTCATTGGTGAAGCCCTAGTGAAGCAGAAAGTGATAGAGCCCTAAAAATCCAAAGCCCTAGCTAGCCATAGGACTTCAACTATTCCAGCCATCCCCACATCCATTCCCCACCATTTTCTATCCCTCCATCATTCCCCATCCATCATTCATCCCTCCACGATCTGCTTCTATAGATTTAACCTTCACCCGTAGGCCACTCCTCGAGCTTGCCAAGCTCATTTAGAGCTCAGCGCACCTACTTGTATCAGCTCCTCACTAGCTCCATGTGCACCAGCCTATATCCCAGGCCAGCTTTCATCACATACTACATCTATCATCTAAATACAACAACGAAGCAAGGTATCATCACAAGCAAGGTAAATCTACATTTTTGTTATCATTTGTTGTTATTGCATTTTACATATACAGTTTACATAAGATCTAGGGTTTTAGTTTTCATTTCTGAGGGTTCACACTGTGGAACCCTCCTTTTGTTTACTAATAACTTTATTGTTTGTTGTGTGTAGGATTGGATAACATCAATCAAAGGAGCATTGGAAGACTACTGCAGTTAGAGTGGCCCAAACACATGGATACCTAAAGCCCACTCATTCTATTGGGAGTGAAGCACGTTGAAGACACTTTATTATTGTAGCTAGGGTTTTAGAGAACCCTAGCATATTGTATTCATTGTATCACAACATTTTTATCAAGGCAGAATTAATTGTATCAAAAGGAGTTTATTAGCTCCCCCCGTTATTTAATAAAATTATTTCTTGTGCAATTTCATTTGTCTTATCATATTTGTTTATCTCTATTATTATTTAGTGTTGTGCTTTTAGCTCTACAAATGGTGATCACGGTGGGACCCCACAAGGGTTTCATTATTTAAATTGATTTACTTTGCTAACTTGATTTTTCTATCTGTTGCAGGGATTTTCAGAAGTGCAGAAGTCATCGATCTCATCGCTAGGGTTTCTAAAGCATTCTACAGCACTTTTCAGAGATTACGCAGTGCTCTATCATGCCTACCATAGGTGCTCTATCCCTACACAGGCACTCTGCTATGCCTGGCAGTGATTTGGAGCAGAGCTAAGGCTTCCAAGTAAGTCCCATAACCCCAGTTGGTCATTTCGTAGTTTACGTATTCTATATTTTTCTATAGATTTTCATTATTTTTAGGTTATAAAAAGAACTTAACACTAAGTAATCTGGGAAATAATCCTTAGAAAATTACATTTAGGGTTTGTGTGCATTTAATTACACAAAATTCATTTCTTGTTCTAAAGTTGTAGATCTAGGTGATTGTTTGCATTTTGAGTGCATATGAAATAGAAAAGCATCCTAGATTTTACATTTAAGAGTTAAATATCACTTAAATTTTGCATATCTAAATAGGAACAACACCTTGATGCATAAAGTAATCCTGCCCTAGGCTGGCCCCTTTGGTAGAGAGGTGGACGAACCCTCCGGTTGCTCTTGTGATTTTAATCACTTGTAGGCAGGGGATTTTAAGGGTGTACTCTACGCTCTTTAGGTGAAATTTGCATCTTTATGTTGGCTTCTGATTTAGATTAGTAAAGTTAGTAATATTTAATATTGTTTGCACACCATAGAGAATGAGAGATCTAATAAAATTAATCACACACACTTGCACGATTCACTTTTTAATAGTAGTGGTTGGATTTCATCACCAACCATTGCTTGAGATTTGGTGATGGTGGCAGTGATTTCCATCCACCAATATCTGCCCTAGAAACCATAGGATTACCCTCGAGCAAACTTGTTGGAGGTCATTACCAACAAGAATCTCATTGCCTCAACCAACCATAGCTTTTTACCTTTGTTTTCTTTAAGCAAGATTAAGTTACATCAAAACACACAAGCCTACAATTCTAAAAAAATAATCTCACATTAACAAAAGAAAATAATTAATGAACGAGGTAAGCCACACATGGTGAAACCTAGGATTGATTGTTTTCTTTACTTTAAATTCTAAAAAATTTTAGTTTGTGTGATTTTGATAAACTTTGAATCTTTGGTTTAACTACTTTATGGTGCTAACGAGACAACAAAAGAAAGTAATAAATCAAAATTGTTTAATGGAAAACATTTCCCATCCTCCCGCTACTTCGGTAGCCAACCTATCCAGCATGGTTCAGACTACTTCATCTGGATCATCATATCCATCCCTACCCCAAGTAGGATCCCTTCCACACAATGTGGAAACAACCACCACCCACATAGACATGGACAAAGTGAGGGCCATCTACAAGTCTTCCAACTATGTCTTAGAACCCCTTAGCCAAGAGGGTTTTGAAGAACCCAAATTGGCTACCGCCCACCTTACCCAAGGATATCATAATTCAGGTTACGAATATGGTATGCCTTCTTCCATGAGCCAACCACAACAACATCTAAGTGTTCCAGACACTTACCCCACATCCATCTATTCCAACCCATTATATGAGGAGTATGTTAATGTTGCCTCACAAGTTGTCACATCAAATGCAACTTGCTCCATGCCCATGTCCTCTCATCCATCATCATCCATCCCTCCATCATCTCACCTAGCCACAATGCCCATGCCCTCTCATCCATCATCATCCACCCTTCCATCATCTCATCTAGCCACAACCACATCCTTTGACACATGGTCAAATCAAGAACTCACGGATACATTAGGGCTCATAAATAAGTTGCTTTCACAATGAACAAGAGGAAAATAGTCGATCCACATAGACCCTATGATCCAAGAAGTTCCAAATCAACCTCCACCCACCAATCAAAATCCAGCATGGGTTCCCCAATCTTCCATAGTCTCCATCCCTAATCCACCGCAAATCCACACATCAACCACACCAATTACCATTGCTACCAACCAACCACACAATCCATTCTTCCATCAACCTCCTCACCAATCATCCCCATATTTTAACCATCAATATTCACCACATACCCAACCCAACTCATTTCACAATACCATGTTGGTCACACCCCAACATCTACCATCCAACCCATCAACCAACCACCACATAATCCAAGGTCCTCACATTCCAGTAGAAGATCTTAGATTCCAGGCAATACAAAAGCAAATTGATCAGTTGATGCAAAACTCACCAAGAATAATGAGCCAAAAGCTAACCTTAAGCCAACTGATCCATCAACCAATCCACCCTTCGGTACCATCACCACCATATCCGAAAGATTTTACGATACCAAAATTTGACAAGTTTAGAGGAACTGAGGATCCCAAGGAGCATGTGAGTTCATTTGTTCATGCATATTTTTGGATTAGCGATGATAATGCTCTTATGCTCCGAATATTTCCTCAAACATTAGGGGGAGATGCCATTGAATGGTACAATCAATTGCCTACACATAGTATTTATACTTTTGACCAATTGATGGACTTATTCTTTGAGTGTTTCGCTCTCAATATTAGAAAGAAGGTATCATTATCGGACATATATTATTTGAAACAATGGGATGATGAACCTATCTATGATTTTGGAAACCATTGGAGGGCAGTCATAACAAAGTTGCCATTCTCCCTACCAATGGAAGAAATTATAAAACTTTTTACCAAGAGTTGCTTAAAACCCATCTCTTGGATGCTACAACTAAATACTTATAGAACATTTGAAGAAGCTTTAGCACAAGCTAGTGTCATTGAGGAGATAAAAATCCAAGAAGGTGTCATTAAGCCTAAGAAAAAGGAATGGCAAAATAAGGGCCAATACCAAAATAATCAATCTGGCCAAACTAAATCAACACAAGCCTCAACGGCTAACACAACTAATCAAGTCAATCAAGTGGTGATGAGCCAACCCGTAGTGGCTCAAAATCTAGTGCAACAACAAATTACCTATCATGCGGTCCCATCAGTAACACAAGCACCAATGGTACAAAACACAATGCCAACTATGGAACAACCTACCCACCGCCAATACAATCGACCCCAACGTCAATACACTCCTTTAGCGGAGTCGTATTCATCCATATTTCGAAGGTTGTATGAGACTAATAAATTAGCCTTACCAGAAATCAGGCCCGATGACCCCACTAAAAGGCCTAAAAGTTATAGAGAGCACTTGTTTTGCCCATACCATAGGCAAAATGGGCATGATATTAACTCTTGCCATGTTTTCAAGAACATAGTGCAAGACCTCATAGACCTAGGGGCCATTAACGTGGATAACCCCTTAGCTCCACAAAACCAAAACTTGGGCATATATCAGACACCTCTACCTAACCATGGGGAGGTCCAACATAATGTAGGAGGTAACAATCAACAGGCACCTCCTAACCAAGTAAATCATGTCCAACAATATCAAAACTTTGTAGGAGCAGTCCATGTGGTCACTAGAGGGCAACGACAAAATCAAAAAAATACTCAACAACCTTCAAATCCACCCCCCATCCAAACATCACCAAATCCATCTCCACAAATCAATCTATCCAATCCATCCAATCAGCCCATCCTTCATCCAATAAGGCCAGCGGTAACCTTAACCAGCCGGTTAACCACTAGTTTGAAAATGGCATCAGCCAAGCTTTCTATGTATGAGCTTATCCAACAATCCCCTAGGCATAGAGAAGCTTTAATGGAAATACTCAAGTCAATTGAGTTAGAATCCCAAGACTCTAATGCCTTCAACAACTTTGTAGGGAGTGTTAGGACGTGCATGGAGCCATCAATCACCTTCTATGACTTTGAGATAAAGTCAATGAGTTCAGAATCAGTAGACCCTCCATTACACATAATGGCCTTAATAGATAGAAAGCCATTCAAAAGAGTCCTAATTGATACCGGCTCATCCATCAATATCATTACTACCACTGCCCTTAGTCACCTCAAATTACCTCCATCCCACATTTCCAAATCATCATTCACCCTCAAAGCATTTAACGATGCTTTGTGTACCATAGTTGGCACTATTGTTTTACCCATAGAAGTAGGGGCCAGAATATTGCACACAATGTTTCACATCTTAGAAGGAGCCATGGCATATAATATACTCCTTGGTAGACCTTGGATGAGGGAAATGAAATGTGTTCCTTCAATTCTCCACCAATGCTTGAAATATGTTCATGATGGACAAGTCCATTGCATCCCTATGGATGTCGAACCTTTTAAGTATTGTAATTTCATTTCAAATCCTTATGAATCCATGTTACCTTCCACCCATTTATTCTTGGCACCATCATCGAATCCATCCACATCATCTCTTAATCTACCTTCTTCTAATCCATCTACATCTTCTTCTAAGGCTCCCATCCTAGAGGAGCTACCCATCACATCACCTCTTCAAACATCCACTTCTTCTTGTACATGTGGTCACAATCAATCTACTATTAACACATCATACATCACATCTACCCCTTCTTCTACAACCACTTCTTCTATTTCATCATTACCCCATCTATCACCATCTAATCCCACACCTCCATCCAACCCCACTCCGTCAGCCGATGTTTCACAAGTCAAACTTTTGGACTATGAAATATTTAATTCACCACCATCCACAACCAACCCAGAACCCTCTGAGTGCCCATCATCAACCACATCAGCCCAAGTCAAAGTCCACATCACCAATCCTGGTATAGGTGAGTACGTGGTCCAAGACGTCACCATCACACCCTTAGCCATTCCCACAGCCAAGGATTTTGGATGTCCCTGAGACCATTCTTTATCCATAGGTGTTGTTTATGACATGAGCGCAGCTCCAAATAGCATTAAATTTGTTTATGGAGGGTTGGATTGCTCAACTGGAGCAAACCCACCCAAAGAACCAAAAGAGCCTAGACGTGCCATCATACCTAATATGGAGGAGTTTCCATCTCACTACTTTAACATGGTCAATTGGCAAGGTCAAGGTCTAGGTTCCCATGAGCAAGGGATGCATGATATCTTAGAGGTCCCATATAGAGGTGCCCATGATCATTCCGATTTAGGCTATACCCCATTGTCTTCCACCGCTTCTCTTGAGAAAGCCTTTAAAAATCTTAGCCTCAATGATGAAGACCACCCCATCCATCCATTACCCTCAACATCCTCTCTTGAACAAGCCCTTCAAGAACTTCGCATCGACGAAGTAGACGAGGATGACCCCATCAACTTCTCCTATCCTATCTTTGATTTCGATGATGAAAGTTACGAAGAGTTTGAAGTCATGTCAAATGCTTCTGATGATTCCAAAGAGGAGTCACAACCCATTGTCCCCATCACCCAACAGGAAGAGTTTTACCTCCGAATGTTCCCCATCCATCATCCCATATTCCACTTACTTCTTCCACAAGAACAAGCAGACCCACCTAGTAATCCACCTTGAGCCACACACATCAGCCAAGAATTGTAACATATGTACATATTTAAAAAAAACAAAAAAAAAAAAAAAATATGTGTTGCTCTCATATTAATTTCACATCCATTATTACAGGGATAACATGACTCGACATCGGTTCAGATTCAATCATTCCATCTACCCATTCATCCAGGCCATCCTTCCTTCCGCTAGGTCAATATGAATCCTATTGACTTATTCACCCCGCTCCGCAATCCATACGATTTGGCTAGGCCAATTCCAATTGACATTAGCCTTATTGAATTGGACTGGATTTCTTCCCCACCCTCCTTTTTGAAGCTCATCCTATCCAAGGAATTACTAAAGGCTTCGGCCAACTACATTCCTCCTTCACCGCCACCTTCACCTCCATCAGCTTCCACTAATGGTCCCGAGGTCTTTCAGGCAGAGTTAGACAAAGATAAATAAGAAAAGTTGGATGACATCTTAGATGACATAAATCTGATCCCAACACCACATCAACTTGAGGAAGGCTCACATATGTCCATTGAAGATACCATCGATGTGAACCTTAGTTCAAATCCTGAAAATCCCCAAGTTGTCAAGCTTGGAAAAATTTTAACACCCGATGAACAAGAGCAATTCATTGCTCTCCTCAAGAAAAAGAAAGAAGTGTTTGCATGGTCCTACAAGGATATGCCTGGCCTTGATCCTGACCTTGTGGTCCATAACCTCACCTTACATCCTAATGCCAAACCGGTCAAACAAAAACTTAGGAGAATGCATCCTACCATGGCCCTCATAGTCAAGGAAGAAATACAAAAGCTACTAGATGTACATTTTATCGTTCCTATTGACTATCCTGAGTGGCTGTCAAACATGGTACCCATTCGCAAGCCTAACGGGGTGATACACATTTGTAATGACTTTCGAGATCTAAATAAAGTGTGTCCAAAGGATGACTTCCCTCTCCCAAACATTGATACTCTTGTCGACACCTGCGTAGGCCATGAAATGCTTTCTCTCATGGACGGTTTTTTAGGATACAACCAAATTCGAATAAATCCTGATGACCAACACAAAACGGCATTCACAACACCTTGGGGAACATTTTGTTTTAGGGTTATGCCCTTTGGTCTCAAAAATGTAGGAGCTACTTACCAAAGAGCCATGACTTACATCTTTCATGATTACATGCATAAAATCATCGAAGACTATGTAGATGATCTCTTGGCTAAATCTAAAACTCGACAAGAGCACATTGATGTCTTGGAAAATATTTTTGATCGACTTCTAGAATACAAGGTGAGGTTAAATCCCAAAAAGTGTGTCTTTGGTGTTACCTCTGGTAAACTTTTAGGATTCATTGTCTCCAAAAGAGGCATTGAAGTGGACCCAAATAAGGTCAAGGCCATCATGGAAATGCCACCCCCTACCAACATCAAGGAATTGCATAGCTTACAAGGCAAAATTCAATCAATCAAATGTTTCATCGTGCAACTTTTCGATAAATGCAGACCATTTAACCACTTGCTACAAAAGGGGGTGTCATTCATATGGATAGAAGAATGTCAAAAAGCATTTGATGACATCAAGCGATACCTAACTTCACCGCCAGTCTTAACTCCTCCTAGGCTGGGGGTCCCTTTTCATCTCTATGTCTCAGCTATAGAGGTTGCTTTAGGGACAATGCTTGCACAAAAAAATGAATAAAATCGAGAGCAAGCAATCTATTACATTAGTCGAACATTGGTGAGTTATGAAACACGATACGCTTACGTAGAAAAACTATGCTTAGCAGTGGTCTTGGCCACTAAGAAACTCCGACATTATATGCTAAGCCAAACAACCTATGTCATAGCTAGAGAAAATCCTCTATGTTACATGATGTCTCGCACTTATAACAACACTCGTACCGCTAAATGGATAATGCTCCTCACAGAATTTGATCTCAAATTTATTAGCCAAAAATCCATTAAAGGTCAAGTTATAGCCGATCAACTTGCGGAAGCTCCACTACCTAGTGATCATCCTTTGATTATTGAGCTCCCAGATGATTCGGTATTTTCAGTCACTGAATTAGAAGAAGATGTCATTCCGAAGGAAGATGTCGATATCACCTTATTATTTGATGGATCCAAGTGCGAGAAAGGTCAAGGTGCAGGAGTTGTCTTTCATACACCACAAGGGATTCCCATCCCCTTATCATTCAAGCTAGACTTCTCATGCACAAACAACACAACAGAGTATGAAGCCTTAATCTTAGGTCTTCAATCAGCTATAGCTATGGGTATCAAGCGTATTCGAATATTTGGGGATTCTCAACTTGTAGTAAAATAGGTAACAGGAGAATACCAATGCAAAGAACCTACCATTAAACTTTATCATGAGGTAGCAATGAAATTGCTCTCAACATTCGAATGGTATGAAATCAACAACTTACCTCATTCGACTAATAGATTTGCAGATGCAATGGCCTCCCTTGGATCCTTGATTCCAAAGAATGACTTAGGAGAGGTACAACCCCTAATAATCTCAACAATCTCTAAAGCAACCATTGTCCATGCTAACCCTACAGATGGAAAAGACATTTGCTTTATCCATACGAAACCATGTGAGTCTTGGTCAAGCCCCATAGTAGCCTTCTTAAAATTTGGAACACTCCCATCTGACATGTCTCGATCTACCAAACGTGCTTTCAAGCAAAAAGTAGCCCATTTCATTCTCTTGGGTGACGTGTTGTATAAGCGAGGTTATGATGGAATCCTTCTCCATTGTCTCGAACAAAGTGAGGCTCAAATAGCCATACAAGAAGCTCATGATGGTACTTGTGGTGGTCATTTTAGTGGAATGGCCATTGCAAAGCGTCTATTATGCATGGGTTATTATTGGCCCACAATGGAGCATGACTGTTGCACCTATGTCAAAAATTGCAAACAATGTCAAACACATGCCAATTTAACTCATGTACCATCACAAGCCTTACAACCTATACAAATATTTTGGCCCTTTTCACAATGGGGCCTAGAATTAATTGGAAAAATCTCACCTTCTTCTTTGGGACAACATACATTCATCATTACTACCACAGAATACTTCACAAAGTGGGTTGAGGCCATACCTCTAACCAGTACGATAGGACCTCGAATTGTGGATTTCATACTCCATCATATCATCTGTCACTTTGGCATTCCCTCTAAAATCATCTCGGATAATGGTAAGTCTTTCAAGAATAAGGATGTTCGAGCACTTTGCAAAAAGTATAATATCCAACATAGTTTCTCGACTCCTTATTACCCACAAGAAAATGGACAAGCTGAAGCTACCAATAAGACCTTGATTGCCATTCTTAAGAAACTCATCAAAGAAAATCATAAATATTGGCATACACAAATTCCTTTGGCACTTTGGGCTTATCGAACAAGCATCCGAATGCCAATAGGAGCAACACCATTTTCCTTGGTCTATGGAGTAGAAGCTATTATGCCTCTTGAGCTCGAGATTCCCTCCTTACGAGTTTCCTTGCAAGAATTCATAGATGATGATACAACTAGACAAGCACGACTTGACCAACTCACTCTCCTAGATGAAAGGTGAGTCAATGCACTAGAACATTTAAGAGTTTATCAAGACCGCCTAAAGCGTGCTTACAATGCTAAAGTCCATCTTTAGGAATTTCAAGTAGGGGATCTGGTACTCAAAGAGAACCAACAAAACACCAATGCTTTGCCACATCTTCGTGACAAATTTGCAGCAAATTGGTTAGGTCCATATATAATCACTCAAAAAGTGGGTAATGGTACTTATAGACTTGCCGATTTAGAGGGAATAGAGGAACCCAAACCACTTAATGTTCTTCATTTAAAGGCATTCTATTGTTAAAAGTGATACTTTATATGTATATATACATGGCCAAAAAAAAAAAAATTTCATTTACATAGGCATGTTTTCATCTTTACATGCATTTTTCACACTTACATGCATACATATAGGCATGCATTTTACTTACGCTTGCATATAGACATTCATACTTGCATTCATCATGTCATATTCATACATTGTACAAATTGCATTCATCCCATCCCATGTTCAATGATCTGGCATAGTAATGATGATATGGCCATAAACAAAAAGTCAAGTTATAAAAATTGGGGGTACCTAGTTTGAAACAATCATGCAACTCTAACAAAAGACATAAGCCAACAATACCATATGCCAAAATCACAAAAGCCTAGATTTTCAATCACTCAACCATTACTAGTGTAGCAAGCAACCTCCAAATGGATGTCCGATTTTCTTTAGGACCAAAAACACACTTTACATACTAAGAAAGTCTTGAGCATTGTCGATTGATTCCGAATACAATCCTGAACCAACCACATCCCATCACATCTTAAAAACATTTTGAGTTTAGGAGGGTTAGCACCATACTTGGGTAGCACCTTGAGGCAAAAAGGAGATAATCCTCGCTTGTCCCATCAGGCAACATAGTCCAAAGCAAAAATAGTGGTTTTCACCACTACCAACATTGCTCCAAACATAAACATAAAAACATAGAGTAGTAAGGATAGGGTCAAAATTCTCATCACACTTCGGTTGAGAATCCGATTCCCCAAAGCTCTATACAAAGTTAACAAGTTCAATTCCCCCACCCTTGATCACTAAAGTCATAAGGATTCATACTACATGCCCCTAACAAGGATGGGTAGTCATCCCCAAGGCCTAAAATATCAATCCCATTGGACTATGGAGTGAATCTCCATCGGGGCTATAGACGCTTGACTGGCAGTGGAGTAAGCTCATGCGAGGTGACATGTCTCTCCTCCAAAAAGGGAGACCTCTGAACGCACATAAGGACAGGCTAGCCTCAGGTCATCTCCATAACAGGTCATGCCTAAATCTACTCATAATGGGTTAATGAACTTCACGTGCACACACACTGGTACTTGATTGGATAGGGTCATTGTCATACTCAAGACTTGGTAATTGAACCTCACTCGCACACACATTTGGTCCTAAAGAAAGTTAGACAACCTTAGTGAGTTTGGTTGATGACACTAGTATGTTTGAGTCTTTGAAAACCTTTCAATATTCATTCCATATCAACATCCATATCTTCTTCCATATCAACATCCATATCTTCTTCCATATCAACATCCATATCTTCTTCCATGTTAACAACCATTGATATTCTCACAATGACACTGAGAGGGGGGGTGAATCAATGTAGTTATTTAAATTCAAATCTACAACTCTTAAAGCTGAAGCAAAGAGAACTTAAAAGCAGGTAAAGCAATTATCACAAGAGAGCACACCACAACACACAATGTAACGAGGTTCACCAATTTGGCTACTCCTCAAGAATGACTTCTTGGACTACGGTCCAAATCCGACCTTTGCAAAACACCAATTTTACAATCCGTTTACCAGCACCCATTGGAAGGAGCACCAACCCCTGATTTATCTGCACCAACAAAAAGGAGCACCAACCCCTATCCAAGCACCAACTTGGATCACAGTTTTGAAAGCTATATCAATGACATAAAAATGCCTTCACTTTTACAAGACCCTGACTGGTCTATAATTTATCAAAACACAGTAAACACTTATGGCTCTGCTTGTCGTTCTCTTATAGCACTCTTCTAACCCTCTTTCGGTAGGACTTTCACACATTTAGTGACAGCTTAATTCTTCACGCAGACCTCCTTTTATAACAAGATTTTCTCTCTATTTTTAACTTCCATGTTTACTCATGCAGTCTATCAATAGCCACTTCTGTGAGTAACTCCTTTTTAGCACAGTATTTTTGCATGCAACCTATTAATAGTTCTGTCTTCTTGTTTTGGACTGACAGTATAATGGTTTCTCGACAGTTTCACTGCATCACGTGCCCTGTAACTGTCATTCTGTATTTAATGCACTGTTCTTATTTTAGCTTGCATGATTTCTATCTCTAAACTGCCCCGCAACTGTCACACTAACTTCAATTGACTCTTCTTATATTGGCTGCATGATTTTCCTCTACAACTACCCCTGTAACCGTTGTTCTACTTCAGTTAACTGTCTGTAATCGTGTTGTTGCGGCCTATCACGAAATCGTGACACTTCTATCTCTTTGTACTCTTCTCGCATTTTACCCACGAAAACATGACATGTCGCGATATCGCGACACTTTCTGCCTCTTTGTCCTTTTCTTGGCTTGCACCCACGAAAACATGACATGTCACGATATCGTGACACTTTTGGCCTATTTGTCTTTTTCTCGGCTTGCACCTGCGAAAACATGACATGTCACGAAATCGCGACACTTTTGCTGCCTTATGCTCTTCTCTGTCTTTCGCTCGTGAAAACACATGTCATGAAATCATGACACATTTGCTACCTTGTGCCTTTTCTTGCCTTGACCTCGCGAAAACAGAACATGTCATGAAATCATGACACTTTCGTTGCCTTGTGCTTTTCTTCTCATCGGGTCACGAAAACCCGACATGTCGTGATATCGTGACATATTTTCTCCTTAGCACTTCGTTGAGAAGCAACACACCCCCACTAAAAAAATGAATTTCCATCCTTTGAAGATTTTGAGCTTTCATTTTTGCAGTAGGGACCCTCTTGAGTTTTCTAGGTTTTAAATTCCAAATTTTCTTGCCTCCTTTTTCAAGTTGTGCATTTATTTGCATCTGGCTTTGATTTACTTCAGAATTCATTTTTCACATGTTAGAATCATTCATGAATAAAGAAAATCTTTCACTGATATGAAAAAAATGCAACAACAGATAGATAAATTCATTAGAAGCCAAAACTTTCCATTTTTGGAAATGTCGCGATATCGCGACACTTTCCATTTTTGGAAATGTCGCGATATCGCGACACTTTGAAAATGAAATAACGACACGCGAAATGGAACGACACTCCATTTTGGGAAAGGTCGGATATCGCGACACTTCCATTTTGAAATGTCGCGAATATCGCGACGGGTTTCGAAAAAATCGGCTAAGTCGCAAAAACGTAGCGAAATCGCGACACTTCCATTTTTGGAAATGTCGCGATATCGCGACACTTTCCATTTTTGGAAATGTCACGATATCGCGACACTTTCCATTTTTGGAAATATCGCGAAATCGCGACAGGTCTGGAGAGAGAAAGGAAGTGCATACGAAACGATGCGATTTCGCGACATGTCGCGAAATCACGACATGTCGCATTTTAGCTGCTGCCAGAGCGGGAAAATATTAAGAAGGCAAAAGTGTAGCGAAATCGCGACGTCTTTCGGACGTCGCGAAATCGTGACACATTGGAGCGCAGAAGGCACAAGTCAAGGAAGTGTCACGAAATCATGACGTCGCAATTTCGTGACGTCGCGAAATCGCGACACGTTCCAGGGACAAAAGAAACCAAGAAGAGTGCTGAGCCAGCAAAGGGAACCAAAGGCAAAGCCCAAAGGAAACAAGGAAAGAACCAAGTGCAATATCGGAGAAGTGTCACGAAATCGCGACGTCGCGATTTCGCGACACAAATTGGGGAAGCCAGGGCAAGGCGCCACCATGTCGCGAAATCGCGACATGGTGGGGAGGCATTTGAAAAGGTCAGCAAAGCGAGCAGAAGCCAAAAGAAGAAAGCGAGGTAAGGTTTGATTGGAGAGAAAGCACGCTAAGGCATAGAAGGGGCCCAATGCACAAACGCGTCGTGAAATCGCGAACGTCGCGAAATCGCGACGCATTTCAAAGAGAACGCCGAGTGCAGAAAAAGGGCACGATTTCGCGACATGTCACGTTTTCGCGGCAAGCAAAGCTGAGAGCTGCCATGGCGCTGGGGACGTCACGATTTCGTGACATGTCGCGAAATCGTGACATGTCGCATTTTCGCGACAGGAAAAGACAAAGAGCCCGAAAGTGGAAAAATAGCTGGAAATGGACACGTGTCACGATTTTTGCGACACGTGTCAAAACAAAGCAAGCCTACGTATAATGAACTTTAGGGTTTTGATTGAACTTTAGGGTTTTGATTGAACTTTAAAGTTTTGATTTAATATTATTAAAATACTAATCCATCTTTTGTCTTTTTTGCAAAAAGCCATCTGGCACTTGCATGATAACGGGAGAAATGGCCAGAAAGACAAAGTTAAGCGCAGATTAATCGAGGACCGTCATATTAAAATGAGAGATGCCGAGAATTGTTGTTTCATCCAGATTTTATGGATTTGGCCGCAAAGAGACTTTACGGTGACTAAGCAGCTGCCCATTTAATGGAGTATGTCGAGAATTGGCCGAAAAATGAAAATATCTACACTCGGTTACCGAAATTTGCCGATGGATGCATTTAATGAAAATTTATGGCAAAATTAATGGCGTGCAGACATTTTCAACTCAGGGATGGCTCTGCGGAGATGAAATGTCAGAGAAGTGGTGACTCATCCAAAATTCCCGAGGGAATTAATGAGGACATTTACACACAGTTGCGGGTGGATGCAAGTGGCATTCGAATTCTGCCTTCTCCATTTATGGCAAGTAACTGCACTGATTTGCAGAATGGTTAAGTTTTATCGAAAGCTCTATTTTTAAAGGCTTTATTTTGTAAAACCCGGGTAGTAGGGTTTAAGGTGATAAGATTTAGGGTTTGAGAAGAAGATATTTTTGAAAAGATCAGGGTCTGTCCTGAGTCTATAAATACTTCTTCTAAATGTAATCGCAGGAGGCGGAGACTTAGAAAAAAGGCTATTGAAGCAATTTCTTGCAAATCTTGTTAAATGCTTTATTCTGGACTTGGAGTGGATGTGACTTTTGTTTTCTGTGATAGCATGGCCAGGAGCCTAATCTCTTTCAGATTGTGATAAGTTCATCTTCTTTTGTTATCCGTTTCATTAAAGTTTATTAAATATATGCTGTAAATCCGTGATATCAAGATTAAATATGTTGTTGGGCTTCATTTGTTCTATTGTATGCTAGGGAAAATCATAGATTTAAGGTTCAAGTTTGTTCTAATTGCTCTGTCCTCACTGTGTGAGCTATGCTGCTGGTGAGAAATACCAATTTTAACCGACTTCCCTTCTGTTTATGATTTTCTTTCAGATCTGTTCCATCTCTGTCTTATGCTCTTAGTAGAAGGTGATCTTAGAAAGTTGGACACCTTCTTCTTTGATTTGTTCTATTGTGAAGTCGATAGTATAAATAAAATTGGTAGTTTTGGTTTTACAGCTAAGTTTGATAGACTTCTCTTTCTGCCCTACCCTACTCTCTTTGTTTTACCGTGAAATGATCCATTTTTATTTTTTTTTAATTTGTCTTTTATTTAAATCTGTTGACCCATAAGAGCTAGATCAAAGAACTAATTTTAAATCTGATTGTCAACAAGTGACAACTTCTAAACATTATTGAACAAGTTCAGAGCCCATTGTAAGGTAACAGACAATCCATATTGAAAACTATTCCAGAAGCGAAAAAGAGTGAATAGACATTCGACCCAACTCTGTAACTCACACCTTGGATAACCAGCAAGATCCTAAAGTGAGTGGGATTTATCCCTTATAAGTGTTATCAGAGTTTCATGCTCATTCTTCACAGGGTGTGTATAAAAGTCGGACCAACATTTAAAAATGGCGCTAGAAGGAGGGCTGAACTTACGTTCTTAGTGCGCTTGAGTTGAGAAATCTGATTGTATGTGGTACTTGACAAATACTGTATTTTATCCAAAGTCTGGTAGCCAATTTTCCCTCCTCCTCAGCCTTTAAAATTTTGTTGTTTGAGTTTTTGCCTGAACAGCGAAACTTAACACCAACATTTAAAAATGGCGCTAGAAGGAGGGCCCACTAAACTCCGTTCAGTATTGTAAGTTGTCTGTACAATATTTAAAATTGCCAAGAAAAGAGGACCTGAAGTTCAGTAGTTTGTTAAGGATTGTTTTATCACCACTTGTAGTTACTCCAACTACAACTCAGAATATCACCATCAATCAAGTAGTAATGGCAAATTGGTTGGGTTCCACTGCTTTAAATATCTCGGGTATAGCCCATGACCTGCCCAGAAATCTTGAGAGATATCTTCCCAGATACAAGCATGATGGGACTAGGACAGCAGAAGAACATCTAGTTGCATTCAAGAATGCTCTAAAATTGTTAAATATACAGCATGAAGATGTGGCTTGCAGATTGTTCCCGTTCACTCTCCAGGAGGGAGCTTATGACTGGTTTCTAAATCTCACTAACGATTCTATTACCAGTTGGAATGACCTAGAGAAAGTTTTTATATCACAATTTGGGGAAGTGATAGACCCCTAGTGTGTTATACCAATAGTTTTCCAGCATCAAGAGAGAGTCGGGAGAAGCTGTCAGGTCTTTCAATATGAGGTTCCAAAGAGCTTATGGTAGAATGACTGGTCATTACATCCCAAATGCAAATCTGGCCTTAGAAATCTATAAGAATGCATTGGATTCGGTGACCTCTATTTTCCTCAAAAGAGACATCAATATCACAACCCTGGCAGGAGCTTATAAAGAAGCTTTAATTCTTGAAAGACAGTTAGGACCTCAAATTTTGAGCAGTCCTTTGATATCCTATGTTACACAGAACATGCCTATTTCGGATCCCATTCCACATCATGAGTTAGTGCCAACACATAATGCTCTACCCAAGGAAACTCCGTTAACTATGACATCCACTCAGCATGTGCAAAATATAGAGGAAGGTTCTGACAAGTTCAAAGTGGAAGTGCTTGAAGTAAACATTTGTGATCTAGCATTACCCAAATTTGAAGTTTTTCCTGGTGAGTTAAATTTTCCTAGAAATCAAAGAAATATTGATATTTCTGGTTCATCCAAAAATAGTACGACCAGGGTTTCAGATTCTTTCACTTTTTCCGAAGAGTCAGAAAATCTTGTAGAGATTCCTATGGATGAAATGCAAGATTTTCAACAGTTCAAAAGGGACAGTTATAATTTGAGATGTGAAAATCCAGAACCCACTCCTAATAATGATCCTTCCTCACCAAAGGATGATGAAAATGAGATTCAATATCACTATGCAGAAGTAACTAGGAAGGAGGATAACATCATTGAGGATATGAAAAAAATTAAAGCTGACATCACCCTCCATGAGCCGGCCCAGATTGTTGAACAAAAAGATAACTTGATTGAAACTTACTCTAGACCACCTATTGAATTTCAAGAAAAAGAAGAAAAGATAGTAAATGTGAATGTGGTCAACCAACTCGGAATAGATAAAGAGTCTCAGTATAAGCCTTTGATTACTGAACATAATATCAAAGAAAAGGTTGTAAACCGTGTTGATGCAGATATTGGAGTTTATAATTTGGCAACTAAGAAGGTGAGACCGGTTACAGCTCTGACCAATTACAACAATGATGTTTGGACATTACACATTGATGGGGTTAAATCTAAGCAAGGCTCAGGTGAAAAAGCAAATTATGAAAATTCTGCTAGAGGGATAAAAATTGAAGTCTTGGATATTGAAGCAGTAGAGCAACCACAAAATGTTCGAGCTATTAAGAACCAGGACATACGAATAAAATATGATCTCTTTGAGTTATTACATAAATCTGAAGATGTGATGATCTGGGTCTATCAAGGCTTTAAGGTATTTGATCCTGGGGGTTTTTACATTCCATCCCTTTGAAAGAATTCTGCAAACCCTTCAAGTAGAAGCATAAACATGTTATCATATGATTTGTTATTATATGATTTGTTTAATTTGAAAGAGTTGCAGATTTGTTTTCAGTGGGACAAGATCCATAAAAAAAATATAAAATAAAATAAAAAAAGGAGAGAGGGAAGATGGTAAACACAAGTCTTTCCCAGGTAGCAAAAAAATTTTGGAAGCATAGTCTGGAGTGCATTTCGTCAACAGGACCTGAAAGGTAATTTTTCTAAATTTACTTGCAAATGGTCAAAAAAATTTTAAGGCACTATTTCTCTGCTTTTCCATCTGCTACATTTTTTGAGTGATTGAAGGGACTTTGTGCATGTGTATACATTGTAAATGTGCAGTTTTATTTTATTTTATTTTAAATTTCTGTACAGTTTTATTTTATTTTGTTTTTCAGTCTGTACAGTGTTTTTCAGTTTTATTTTATTTATTTTTTTAAGGTTCTGTGTTTTCCCCTTTGGAGTCTGTACAGTTTATTTTATTTTATCCTTGAGGTCTGTGCAGTTTATTTTGTTTTAAATTCTATTTTTGAGCTTTGCCTGAGCATCAATGAAAAAGTCAGCCTTCTAAAAATTGTTTTATTCTGAGTTCAGAATCCAGTGTTCATTATTCTAATTGAGAGATAGTCTGCTTAAACTGAGCAGTGGAACTATTTTGTTATTCAGAACAACAGTGGAAGGATGATTGGATTTTGTGTCTTGCTTGCCACAGTTATTTTAATTATAAAGAAACTGCTATACTGTTTGGCTGGAGAAACTCCCAGGGAATCCAAGAAAAGTTGGTCATAAGAGGGGACTATGATTCATGTAATTATTTGAGTATCCATAGAGGCTATCAGTACCTAGGCTGAAGCAGTTCCAGACTGATGAGATATTAAAAGAAAAATTGTTGTTCTTCTTTTAAAGGCTTTTCAGACTTCGGTATATTTCAAAGAAGAGAGAGAGAAGGTGAAAGTTGAGCAAGACAACATAGAATTGGCACTCTGTTATTTCCTATATATAAAAAAAAAAAAAAGGGGAAGGAAAAAGTTATGTAATGAAAGAGGCAGCCAAGACTTCAAAAGATGTTTTTCTTTTACCAAGTTGTAGATTCTACCTTACAGTTGTAAATCTGGGTCGTGTAAATCTAAAGGGTAACTTTGTCGGGGCTGTAAAAGGCTAAACTAGTAAACAGAGCTCTACTCGGTTTCCCCTTTTTACAATCTAGAAAAGCTGATCAATCCAGAGTTCAACATTTGAAGGCCCAGTCATTCTTGAAGAAAGTTTCATACGCTTGTAATTGCACATCAGAAATCTTCCTTGAATGATTCAGCCTAGTATGTCCTTGGGAAATTTTGACAACTATCGGCTAGTAGTTAAATTATTTTGAAGAATATCTGTGGCAAGGCATGATACATGGTCTATGTTGTTTTGAAACTAGAGTCCTGGGTTCTAAAATAATGCTACTATTTTACCCGCAGATATCGCCATTTGTTGAGAAGCAACACACCCCCACTAAAAAATGAATTTCCATCCTTTGAAAATTTTGAGCTTTCATTTTGCAGTAAGGACCCTCTTGAGTTTTCCAGGTTTTAAATTCCAAATTTGCTTGCCTCCTTTTTCAAGTTGTGCATTTATTTGCATCTGGCTTTGATTTACTTCAGAATTCATTTTTCCACATGTTAGAATCATTCATGAATAAAGAAAATCTTTCACTGATATGAAAAAATGCAGAATACAGACAGATAAATTCATTAGAAGCCAAAACTTTCCATTTTTGGAAAAGTCACGAAATCGCGACACTTTCCATTTTTGGAAATGTCGCGATATCGCGACACTTTCCATTTTTGGAAATGTCGCGAAATCGCGACGGGTCTGGAGAGAGAAAGCAAGTGCATACGGAACGACGCGATTTCGTGACATGTGAAATCGTGACATGTCGCATTTTTGCTGCTGCCAGAGAGGGAAAATATTAAGAAGGCAAAAGTGTAGCGAAATCGTGACGTCTTCCGGACGTCCTGAAATCGTGACGTCTTCCGGACGTCCTGAAATCGTGACACATTGGAGCGCAGAAGGCACAAGTCAGAGAAGTGTCACGAAATCGCGACGTCACGATTTCACGACACATTCCAGGGACAAAAGAAACCAAGAAGAGTGTTGATCCAGCAAAGGGAACCAAAGGCAAAGCCCAAAGGAAACAAGGAAAGAACCAAGTGCAATATCGGAGAAATGTCGCAAAATCGTGACACAAATTGGGAAGGGAAGCATGTCGCGAAATCGCGACATGGTGGGGAGGCATTTGAAAAGGTCAGCAAAGCGAGCAAAAGCCAAAAGAAGAAAGCGAGGTAAGGTTTGATTGGAGAAAAAGCATGCAAGGCATAGAAGGGGCCCAATGCACAAACGCATCGCGAAATCGCGACGCATTTCAGAGAGAATTCCGAGTGCAGAAAAAGGGCACGATTTCGTGACATGTCACGTTTTCGCGGCAAGCAAAGCTGAGAGTTGCCATGGCGCTGGGGACGTCGCGATTTCGTGACATGTCGCGAAATCGCGACATGTCGCATTTTCATGGCAGGAAGACAAAGAGCCCGAAAGTGGAAAAATAGCTAGAAATGGACACGTGTCACGATTTTTGTGACACGTGTCAAAACAAAGCAAGCCTACGTATAATGAACTTTAGGGTTTTGATTGAACTTTAGGGTTTTGATTGAACTTTAAAGTTTTGATTTAATATTATTAAAATACTAATCCATCTTTTGTCTTTTTTGCGAGAAGCCATCTGGCACTTGCATGATAACGGGAGAAATGGCCAGAAAGACAAAGTTAAGCGCAGATTAATCGAGGACCATCATATTGAAATGAGAGATGCCGAGAATTGCTGTTTCATCCAGATTTTATGGATCTGGCCGCAAAGAGACTTTACGGTGACTAAGCAGCTGCCCATTTAATGGAGTATGTCGAGAATTGGCCGAAAAATGAAAATATCTACACTCGGTTACCGAAATTTGCCGATGGATGCATTTAATGAAAATTTATGGCAGAATTAATGGCATGCAGACATTTTCAACTCAGGGATGGCTCTGCGGAGATGAAATGTCAGAGAAGTGGTGACTCATCCAAAATTCCCAAGGGAATTAATGAGGACATTTACACACAGTTGCGGGTGGATGCAAGTGGCATTCGAATTCTGCCTTCTCCATTTATGGCAAGTAACTGCACTGATTTGCAGAATGGTTAAGTTTTATCGAAGCTTTATTTTTAAAGGCTTTATTTTGTAAAACCCGGGTAGTAGGGTTTAAGGTGATAAGATTTAGGGTTTGAGAAGAAGATATTTCTGAAAAGATCAGTGTCTATCCTGAGTCTATAAATACTTCTTCTAAATGTAATCGCAGGAGGCGGAAACTTAGAAAAAAGGCTATTGAAGCAATTTCTTGCAAATCTTGTTAAATGCTTTATTCTGGACTTGGAGTGGATGTGACTTTTGTTTTCTATGATAGCATGGCCAGGAGCCTAATCTCTTTCAGATTGTGATAAGTTCATCTTCTTTTGTTATCCATTTCATTAAAGTTTATTAAATATATGCTGTAAATCCGTGATATCAAGATTAAATATGTTGTTGGGCTTCATTTGTTCTATTGTATGCTAGGGAAAATCATAGATTTAAGGTTCAAGTTTGTTCTAATTGCTCTGTCCTCACTGTGTGAGCTATGCTACTGGTGAGAAATACCAATTTTAACCGACTTCCCTTCTGTTTATGATTTTCTTTCAGATCTGTTCCATCTCTGTCTTATGCTCTTAGTAGAAGGTGATCTTAGAAAGTTGGACACCTTCTTCTTTGATTTGTTCTATTGTGAAGTCGATAGTATAAATAAAATTGGTAGTTTTGGTTTTACGACTAAGTTTGATAGACTTCTCTTTCTACCTTACCCTACCCTCTTTGTTTTACCGTGAAATGATCCATTTTTATTTTCTTTTAAATTTGTCTTTTATTTAAATCTTTGACCCATAAGAGCTAGATCAAAGAACTAATTTTAAATCCGATTGTCAACAAGTGACAACTTCTAAACATTATTGAACAAGTTCAGAACCCATTGTAAGGTAACAGACAGTCCATATTGAAAACTATTCTAGAAGCGGAAAAGAGTGAATAGACATTCGACCCAACTCTGTAACTCACACCTTGGATAACCAGCAAGATCCTAAAGTGAGTGGGATTTATCCCGTATAAGTGTTATCAGAGTTTCATGCTCATTCTTCATAGGGTGTGTATAAAAGTCGGACCAACAACTTCCTCTTGCAAATTGTCATGAAATCACGACACTTTTCTTTGCAAGCTCCTTCTCCTCGAACATGTCACGAAATCACGACAGTTTTCTTTGCTTGCACTTTCTTTTCGAACATGTCGTGAAATCGTGACGTTTTCCTTGCGCTTTCTCTCTCTTCGAACATGTCACGAAATCATGACAATTTTCCTTGCGCTTTCTCTTTCGTCCAACATGTCGTGAAATCGTGACAGTTTTCCTTGCGCTTTCTCTCTCTTCAAACATGTCATGAAATCATGACAGTTTTCCTTGCGCTTTCTCTTTCGTCCAACATGTCACGAAATCATGACAGTTTTCCTTGCGCTTTCTCTCTCTTCGAACATGTCGCAAAATCATGACAATTTTCCTTCCGCTTTCTCTTTCGTCCAACATGTCACGAAATCATGACAAGTTTGCCAGCATTTTCTCTCTCCTCCAATATGTCGCGAAATCGTGACAGTTTTGCCAGCATTTTCTCTCTCCTCTGATATGTCACGAAATCATGACAGTTTTGCCAGCATTTTCTCTCTCCTTCGATATGTCGCCAAATTGTGACAGTTTTGCCAGCATTTTCTCTCTCCTCCGATATGTCGTGAAATCACGACAGTTTTCTTACTTGTCTTTTTCTTTGATCTTTTGAATGTTGGCCACTTCTGTCTTCTTGGATATTCACTGTACATGCTCGGACTGACCTCTGAACTCCTGTCCACTGCATCAACTAATCTATCTTTACGTGTTGACAACAATGACAATATCTAGTTTCGCACCTTGCTCAACAATCTCCCCCTTTGGAATTGTTGGCAACACATGTGCAATTTCCCGTAATTCTTCTCCCCGTTTGACAATAATACCAAAGGGCTGCTACAGACTCCCCCTGAGTCTATGCACAACATTCTCAGACAAACATTGTTATAGTTAGCAAAAATCATGAATATGATCAAAACTATAAACACAGACATAAATGCTCCCTGATGCAGGAGCATCCGGTAGCAACAGGGCAGTCTAGCATTGAACAAAATTTTTCCAAGTGTTTTGCAAATCAGGAAAGCAGGGCAGAAGTTGCAGTAGGAGGAGAGGTCACGAAATCGTGACGTCGCGATGTCACGACGTCGTGATATCGCGACATAGAAAGGGCAAGTGAAGAAGCGGCTGGAAGGGTCACGATATCGCGATGTCAAAGAAGCGAAACAAGGGTGAGGCAGAGGTCTCGTCGCGATATCGTGACGTAAAATCTAAAACAAGGCTTAAGGGCGGAGAAACACGAGGTGCGGGCTCGAAAGGCGAAGGCGAAGAGGAGCTACGGCAAGGCAAAGGTTGGGAGGAGTCGCAAAATCATGACTCCAAAGGCTACAACAAGGCAAAGGTTGGGGGGAGTCATGAAATTGCGACTCCAGCAAGGGTGAGCAGAAGGAAGTGGGGGAATGTCACGATTTCGCGACATGTCACGAAATCATGACCGTCACGAAATCACGACACAAAAGCGAAGCAGGGCAGCAGTCGAAGGAGATAGTGGAAGCCACGTCACAAAATCGCAACCAGAATGAAGCGGACGAAAGGAGCAGCGGGGACGTCGTGACGTCGCGATATCGCGACATCGCGATATCGTGACATCGCGATATCGTGAAAAGAATTTGAAAGCATGCAAGCAGTGAGAGTTGGTCGCGATATCGCGACCAAAATGGCAAGGAAGCGTAGAGGAGCAAAAACGTCGCGATATCGCGACATGTCGCGATATCGCGACGGAGAGAGAAGAAGGCATGGGAAGAGAAAGAGATGGCGGGAACGGTATTTTTAGGAACCGTTCAAAGATGACACGTGGCACAAGCAGAAGTTAAAGTGGGGGATTACCTAGAAGTGTGGGGAATGAAGAGGATGGGCGCATAGAGAATCTGACGGATTCAGTGGTGACAGGGACCGTGCGGAGAGGGGTCTTTAATCGGGTTGGTGTCCCAATTTTTGTGTTAATGTAATTAATCGGGTTGGTGAATCCTTTTATGCATGAGTTGATGCTTCAGAGGGTCGGGGCCTCTATAAAAACCCAGTTTATTGTATTTATCGGGGTGGTGGATCGGAGAATGCACGCAGAGAGTAGAAGTGTAGAGCTAAGCCGCGGGCTAGCCACTGTAAAGCCTGCGGGCTATTTTTAATGTATTTTTCCAGATTTAATACAGTGTATATGCATAATCAGATTTAATAGATGAGATTTTCTGGATTTGCGGGAGTGAGATTGCGTGTGTTTTTGTGTGGTTATTTTACCGGTCCTCCATCACTCCCCCTGAGAATGTGGTCCCGATTGCTAGTCAATTCTTGGGAAACGTGACCACTCCCAACTTACTCCGAAGGTACTCAAAAACTTCTTTGGGTAATGGTTTTGTGAAGATGTCCGCTACTTGCTCTGTAGTTGGAACAAAATCCAATTTAACCTCACCTTTCACAACTTTATCCTTCAAAAAGTGATACCGGATTGCAATATGTTTGGTTCGAGAATGCATAATCGGATTCTTTGAGATGTTAATAGCACTAGTGTTATCACATTTAATAGAAATTGGCTCTTTGAAGTGAATACCAAGATCTTTCAAGGTTTGTCTCATCCATAATATCTACGTACAGCACGTTGTTGCTGCAATGTATTCTGCCTCTGCTATGGATAGAGAGATTGATTCTTGTTTCTTGTTGTGCCATGCTACCAGCCTGTCTCCAAGATAAAATGCTCCTCCACTAGTAATCTTTCTGTCATCTATACATCCTGCCCAATCTACATCTAAATATGCAATAAGAGTGAAGTCCTTACCTTTTGGATACCATAACCCATACTCCATTTTACCCTTCAGATACCGAAGAATCCTCTTTATTGCTGTTACGTGAGTCTCCTTGGGACTAGCTTGAAATCTTGCTACCATGCAAACTGCCTGTAAGATATCTGGTCTAGTGGCTATTAAATATAGCAGGCTCCCAATCATAGATCTGTACATGGTTTGATCAACATCTGGAGATTTTTCATCCTTGCTCAACTTGCAACTTGTCGTCATGGGAGTGCTAACAGGTTTACTATCCTCCATTGTGAACTTTTTCAGCATTTCTTTCACATATTTAACTTGAGAGATAAAAATGCCCTTTTCATTTTGATTGACTTGCAATTCGAGAAAATATGAAAGTTCACCAATCATCGACATTTCAAATTCTTTCTTCATTTTATTTGCTATGTCTCTACATGACTTAGCATTGCTGCTGCCAAAAATGATATCATCTACATAAACAACAAGTACAATAAGATGGCCATTTTCTATTTTGACATACAAATTACTGTCCACCATACCTTTCTTGAACCCCTGTCGAATAAGATAGTTATCCAGCCTTGCATACCATGCTTCGTGTGCCTATTTCAAGCCATACAAAGCTTTCTTCAACTTGCAAACAAATTTGGGATTATCACCGAGTTGGAAACCATCTGGCTGCTCAATGTAAACCTCTTCTTCCAGTTTTCCATTCAGAAATGCTGATTTCACGTCCATTTGATATACTTTGAAATTTTTATGAACTGCTAAAGCCAAAAACATTATGATTGCCTCTAGTCTAGCTACTCGGTGCAAAGGTTTCCTCAAAATCAATACCTTCAACCTATGCATAGCCTTTACTGGACCATTCTTGCTTTATTCCTTACAACTTGTCCATCTTCGTTCAATTTGTTTCGAAAAATCCATTTAGTACCGATTATATTTTTATTTGTTGGCCTTGGTACTAACTCCCAGGTTTTGTTTTTCTCAATCTGATCTAGTTCTTCATTAATTACCTTCATCCAACTTTCATCTATGCTTGCTTTAGCAACATTTTTGGGCTCAATGCTGGATAATAGAGAGTAGTTATGTACTACTATTCTTCTTGTCTAAATACCAACTGTGGGGTCCCCAATAATTTGCTCTCTGGGATGATTTTTCTGCCAGCTGCTTGTTTTGAATTTCTTGTTTTCTTCTACTTTTGGATCAATACTTAAATCATCTGGGTCAATTTCTTTATTCTCTTCTGTTTCTTTTTCTTCATCTCCTTCAATAACTTCTTCATAAATAGGGTAGTTTTCTTCATAGCTAATTTCTCGTTCCCTACCTTCATCAACCTTAACATCGGCATTCTCCACAATTTTCTTTAGCCTTTTGTTATAGCATGTGTAGGCTTTGCTTTTTGTCGAATAGCCAAGAAAAATTCCTTCATCAGCTCTATCTTCAAACTTACCAAGATTATCTTCAATTCTTTTGATGTAGCACTTGCTGTCAAAGACTTTGAAGTATCTTGTTGTTGCCTTTTTGCCAAACCATAGCTCATAAGGAGTTTTGCTTTCATGTGTCCTCAACATGCACCTATTTTGGATGTAAACTACAGTATGAACTGCCTCTTTCCAGAATCTGTCTGCTATTTTGTTCTTTGTCAACATTGTCCATGCCATTTCCTACACTGTCTTGTTCTTTCTTTCAACAACACCATTCTGCTGAGGTTTCCTTGCTACTGAAAATTGTCTTTTGATCCCATATTTTTGATAGTACTCTACAAACTCCTTTGAGATAAACTCTCCTCCTCTATCTGATCTTAAGCATTTAATTCTTTTTCCTGTTTGATTCTCAACTTGGTGTTTGAAAGTCTTGAACATTTCAAAGGCATCTGATTTAAGCTTTAAAAATAGTACCCATGTCATCCTGGAATAGTCATCTATGCACAGCATAAAGTATTTATAATCATTTATGCTTTGTGTTGTCATGGGTCCACATAAATCAGTATGAATTAGCTCTAAAGGTTTGCTGGTGAAGTATTCCTTTGATTTAAATGTGGATCTAGTTTGCTTCCCCTTTTGGCATGAAGCACAGATGCTATTTAATGGTTTGCCAATGGTGGGTATATCTCTTACTACCCTTTTTGAACTTATTTTTACCAGATTGTCAAAGCTAATATGACCAAGCCTCTTGTGCCATAGCCAATTTTCATCTTCCTATCCAATCAAACATGCTCCTTCTGAAGTCTCTGAGAGAGTATACAGGTTTCCAGAAGTCCTCGATCCAATAGTTATCGGCTTCCCACTTGTGTGCTTTTCGACTTCACAACCCTGCTTCTTAAAAATGACTTCATGACCTCTATCACAAATTTGGCTTATGCTTAGTAGGTTGTGCTTCAAACCAATCACAAACAGGACTTCTTTGGAATTGATTTTTCCATCACTTATCTTGATTGATCCTTTGCCAACTATCTTGGCTCCATCATTATTTCCAAATTTAACTGAGCCACCTTCATATTTCTGTAACTTTTCAAACTTTTGTTTATCGCCTATCATGTGACTGGAGCATCCACTATCCAATATCCATGGTGTAGATTTGTTTTGTGCTTTGAATGTTGTCTGTACAATCAAGGATTCATTTTTTCTTCCTTGGGTCGCTCCTTTTCTTTCCACTCTGGTTTGGCTACAGTTTTGGTCACTTGTTTAGACTTTTCTTTGTCAGTGGCCTGTGAATGTTTTTTTGAGAATTTTCTATTTTGTCTTAAACCATTTGGTTGAGATTTTCTTCCCTGATATTTATTTTCTGCATATGTACTTCTACAATTTCTTGCAATGTGTCCAAAGTTATGATAGTTATAGCATTCTACTGCATAATCCATCAAGGGTGAAAAGACATTTCTACTAGTGAAATTTCTTTGTCCTATATTATAAATGTAGTCTAAAATCTTATGACCATAAGCATTGCATTTAAAACAATAACCAAAAAAGGATTGATTGAACCTGGGAGTTGGTCTTTGCCATTTTGTAGTAGGAGCCACAAATCTTCTTCTTCTTTGATGTGAGACGTTTGTGAATCCATCATTGTCAGCGCTCTTTTTGTGCCTGGCATTATTGCTTTCTTTTGCATGATTTGTTTTTCCTTGATCAACCTTGATCTTATCTTCTTTCTTTACTGGTTCTACAGTTATGGCCTTTGATCCACTTGACGATTCTCCTTCGACAAAGCCCAAGCCAAATTTGATGTCTATAGTCCTCTGACTATTTATAATCTTTTCAAGCTTCGCAGAACTTCCTTCAAGTTTGTGATAGCAACTCAATTTTTGATTATTTTCTTCTAGCCGCATTCTTAAAACAACAATCTCTTCTTCTAGTTTGCTGCACTCATCTATTTTCATGGTTAATTGTACTTCGATTTCTTCAGACATTTTCTTAAATTCTTCTGTCTGTACTTTCAAACTATTTATTATGTTATTCGCATCCTCAATCTTTCTTGAGACCTTTTTATTTTTTTTCCTTTCTGTACTCAACTCTTTAAGTGCAGCAACCAACTCTCCTTCCAGATATACTTCAGCCTCATCCTTAATGTTTTTATCACCTTCCTATTTTTCTTCTATTTTTTCTTCTTCAAATGCCATGAACAGAGCTTCACTGTTTCTTCTTCGGAATCCTCACCTGAGCTTTCTTGGAAGAGCTAACATTCTTGGATATGAAACTTTTCTTCTTGAAGTTGCTTTTTCTAAAGTTTGGTTTCTTCTTCCAGTCACCTTTTTCTTGGTGTGACCCTTCATCATTTTTGGTTTTCTCATTCATTGGACATTTAGCTGCAAAGTGCCCAATGCCCCCATAGTTGAAGCACTTAAATGGTAGCTTTCCTCTGTATTTTCCTTTTCCCTTTATAAGTTTTCGAACAAAGTTAGCTTCCATTTCATCCGATGTCTCTTCATCCTCAGATTCTTGTTTAGCTTTTATATTTTTGTGTGCTTTAAAAGCAGCTTCTCTGTCTATGGGCTTGGCTTGTCCTATTCTCATTTCGTATGCAGTCAAAGAACCATGCATTTCATCCATGCTAAAAGTATTAAGATCTTTAGCTTCTTCTATAGCAGAAACTTTAGAATTAAATCTTTTGTGAAGAGTTCTTAGTACCTTTTTCATGATGACCGCATCTTCCATTTCCTCGCCGAGTCCTCTAATCGCATTAATGATTCCATTGACTCTCAGCATATAGGCCTCTATGTTCTCATCGTCATTCATTCTTAATACTTCGAATTGAGCTCGATGAGTTTGTAGCATGGCTTCCTTGATATTGTTGTCTCCTTCATGAATGCTCTTCAGTTTGTCCCACATGTCTTTTGCCGATTTATAGCTCATGATCCTTATTAGTTCACTGTCCACTAAATCGCACATTATAGCATTCTTTGCTTTAGAGTTATTCTCAAATGATTTCTTATCGGTAGCATCAGTTGGAGGTGTGGCGGGAATTGTGTATCCACTTTCTACTGACTCCCAGATGTCGTATCCCAGAGCACAAATATATGTCTACATCCTGATTTTCCAAAATGAATAATTAGTTTTGTCAAACAATGGAGCTTTATTTTATGAGAATCCTTCACCACCTACCATTGTGTACCTTCCAAGATCATCTTAGCTGATTAATCTTATTTAGGAACCTTGCTCTGATACCAATTGATATTCTCATAATGACACTGAGAGGGGGGGTGAATCAGTGTAGCTATTTAAATTCAAATCTACATCTCTTAAAGCTGAAGCAAATAGAACTTAAAAGCAGGTAAATCAATTATCACAAGAGAGCACACCACAACACATAATGTAATGAGGTTCACCAATTTGGCTACTCCTCAAGAATGACTGCTTGGACTACGGTCCAAATCTAGCCTTTGCAAAACACCAATTTTACAATCTATTTACCAGCACCCACTGGAAGGAGCACCAACCCCTGATTTATCTACACCAATAGAAAGGAGCACCAACCCCTATCCAAGCACCAACTTGGATCACAGTTTTGAAAGCTATATCAATGACATAAAAATACCTTCACTTTTACAAGACCTTGACTAGTCTACAATTTATCAAAACATAGTAAACACTTATGGCTCTGCTTGTCACTCTCTTACAACACTCTTCTAACCCTCTTTCAGTAGCACTTTCACACATTCAACGACAGCTTAATTCTTCACGCAGACCTCCTTTTATAACAGGATTTTCTCTCTATTTTTAACTTCCATGTTTACTCATGCCATGTAACTATTTCTAATAGCCACTTCGTGAGTAACTCCTTTTTATATACAGAGTGGGTATTTTTGCATGCAACCTATTAATAGTTCTGTCTTCTTGTTTCAGACTGATAGTATAATGGTTTCTATGCATGCATTCATTGTGTCACGTGCCATTTATGCTGTCGTTCTATCTCTTAATGCACTATTCTTATTTTAGCTTGCATGATTTCTATCTGTAACTGCCCCTACAACTGTCACACTAACTTCAGTTGACTCTTCTTATATTGGCTGCATGATTTTCCTCTACAATCGCCCCTGTAACCGTCGTTCTACTTTAGTTAACTCGTCTGTAATCGTGCTGTAGCGACCTGTCGTGAAATCGTGACACTTCTGTCTCTTTGTACTCTTCTCGCCTTTTACCTGTGAAAACATGACATGTCGCGATATCGTGACACTTTTTGCCTCTTTGTCCTTTTCTTCGATTACACCCATGAAAACATGACATGTCGCAATATCACGACACTTTTTGCCTCTTTGTCCTTTTCTCGGCTTGCACCTGCGAAAACATGACATGTCACGAAATCGCGACACTTTTGTTGCCTTGTGCTCTTCTCTGTCTTTTGCCCGTGAAAACACAACATGTCACGAAATCGCAACACATTCGCTACCTTGTGCATTTTCTTGCCTTTACCTCGCAAAAATAGAACATGTCACGAAATCGTGACACTTTCGCTGCCTTGTGCTTTTCTTCTCATCGGGTCGTGAAAACCCGACATGTCGCGATATCGCGACATATTTTCTCCTTAGCACTTCCTCTTGCAACAGTTTTGTGAAGATGTCCGCTACTTGCTTAGTAGTTGGAACAAAATCCAATTTAACCTCACCTTCTGCAACTTTATCCTTCAAAAAGTGATACCAGATTGCAATATGTTTGGTTCGAGATTGCATAACCGGATTCTTTGAGATGTTAATAGCACTGGTGTTATCACATTTAACAGAAATTGGCTCTTTGAAGTGAATACCAAGATCTTTCAAGGTTTGTCTCATCCATAATATATGTGTACAACACGTTGTTGCTGCAATGTATTCTGCCTCTGCTTGTGAATAGAGAGACTGATTCTTGTTTCTTTTTGTGCCATGCTACCGACCTGTCTCCAAGATAAAATGCTCCTCCACTGGTACTCTTTATGTCATCTATACATCCTGCCCAATCTGCATCTGAATATGCAATAAGAGTGAAGTCCTTACCTTTTGGATACCATAACCCATACTCCATAGTACCCTTCAGATACCAAAGAATCCTCTTTACTACTGTTACGTGAGTCTCCTTGGGACTAGCTTGAAATCTTGCTACCATGCAAACTTCCTGCAAGATATCTGGTCTGGTGGCTTTTAAATACAGTAGGCTCCCAATCATAGATCTGTATATGGTTTGATCAACATCTGGAGATTTTTCATCCTTGCTCAACTTGCAACCTGTCGTCATAGAAGTGCTAACAGGTTTACTATCCTCCATTGTGAACTTTTTCAGCATTTCTTTCACATATTTAACTTGAGAGATAAAAGTGCCCTTTTCATTTTGATTGACTTGTAGTCCAAGAAAAGATGAAATTTCACCAATCATCAACATTTCAAATTCTTTCTTCATTTTATTTGCTATGTCTCTACATGACTTATCATTGTTGCTGCCAAAAATGATATCATCTACATAAACAACAAGTACAATAAGATGGCCATTTTCTATTTTGACATACAAATTATTGTCCACAATACCTTTCTTGAACCCCTGTTGAATAAGATAGTTATCCAGCCTTGCATACCATGCTCTGGGTGCCTGTTTCAAGCCATACAAAGCTTTCTTCAACTTGCAAACAAAGTTGGCATTATCACCGAGTTGGAAACCATCTGGCTGCTCAATGTAAATATCTTCTTCCATTTTTTCATTTAGAAATGCTGATTTCACGTCCATTTGATATACTTTGAAATTTTTATGAACTGCTAAAGCCAAAAACATTCTGATTGCCTCTAGTCTAGCTACTGGTGCAAAGGTTTCCTCAAAATCAAAGCCTTCAAAGTGTGCATAGCCTTTACAAACCAGTCTTGCTTTATTCCTTACAACTTGTCCATCTTCGTTCAATTTGTTTCGAAAAATCCATTTAGTATCGATTATATTTTTATTTGTTGGCCTTGGTACTAACTCCCAGGTTTTGTTTTTCTCAATCTGATCTAGTTCTTCATTAATTACCTTCATCCAACTTTCATCTGTGCTTGCTTTAGCAACATTTTTGGGCTCAATGTTGGATAATAGAGAGTAGTTTCGTACTATTGTTCTTCTTGTCTGAATACCAACTATGGGGTCCCCAATAATTTGCTCTCTAGGATGATTTTTTTGCCAGCTGCCTGTTTTGAATTTCTTGTTTTCTTCTACTTTTGTATCAATACTTAAATCATCTAGGTCAATTTCCTTATTCTCTTATGTTTCCTTTTTTTCATCTCCTTCAATAACTTCTTCATAAATAGGGTAGTTTTCTTCATAGCTAATTTCTTGTTCCCTACCTTCATCAACCTTAACATCGGCACTCTCCACAATTTTCTTTAGCCTTTTGTTATAGCATGTGTAGGCTTTGCTTTTTGTCGAATAGCCAAGAAAAATTCCTTCATCAACTCTATCTTCAAACTTACCAAGATTATCTTCAGTTCTTTTGATGTAGCACTTGCTGCCAAAGACTTTGAAGTATCTTGTTGTTGCCTTTTTTTTAAACCATAGTTCATAAGGAGTTTTGCTTTCATGTGCCCTCAACATGCACCTGTTTTGGATGTAAACCGTAGTATGAACTGCCTCTTTCTAGAATTTGTCTACTATTTTGTTCTCTGTCAACATTGTCCGTGCCATTTCTTGCACTTGTCTGTTCTTTCTTTCAACAACACCATTCTCTTGAGGTGTCCTTGCTACTGAAAACTATCTTTTGGTCCCATATTTTTGACAGTACTCTACAAAATCCTCTGAGATAAACTCTCCTCTTCTATCTAATCTTAAGCATTTAATTCTTTTTCTATTTGATTCTCAACCTGGTGTTTGAAAGTCTTGAAAATTTCAAAGGCATCTGATTTAAGCTTTAAAAATAGTACCCATGTCATCCTAGAATAGTCATCTATGCACAGCATAAAGTATTTGTCACCATTTATGCTTTGTGTTCTCATGGGTCCACATAAATCAATATGAATTAGCTCTAAAGGTTTGCTGGTGAAGTATTCCTTTGATTTAAATGTGGATCTAGTTTGCTTCCCCTTTTGGCATGAAGCACAGATGCTATTTAATGGTTTTCCAATGGTGGGTATATCTCTTACTGCCCTTTTTGAACTTATTTTTACCAGATTGTCAAAGCTAATATGACCAAGCCTCTTGTGCCACAACCAATTTTCATCTTCCTATCCAATCAAACATGCTCCTTCTGAAGTCTCTGAGAGAGTATACAGGTTTCTAGAAGTCCTCGATCTAGTAGCTATCAACTTCCCACTATGTGCTTTTCTGACTTCACAGCCTTGCTTCTTAAAAATGACTTCATGACCTCTGTCACAAATTTGGCTTACGCTCAGTAGGTTGTGCTTCAAACCAATCACAAACAGGACTTCTTTGGAATTAATTTTTCCATCACTTATCTTGACTGATCCTTTGCCAACTATCTTGGCTCCATAATTATTTCCAAATTTAACTGAGCCACCTTCATATTTCTGTAACTTTTCAAACTTTTGTTTATCGCCTGTCATGTGACTGGAGCATCCACTATCTAGTATCCATGGTGCAGATTTGTTCTATGCTTTGAATGTTGTCTGTACAATCAAGGATTCCTTTTCTTCCTTGGGTCGCTCCTTTTCTTTCCACTTTGGTTTGGCTACAGTTTTGGTCACTTGTTTAGACTTTTCTTTGTCAGTGGCCTGTGCATGTTTTTTTGGGAATTTTTTATTTTGTCTTAAACCATTTGGTTGAGATTTTCTTCCCTAATATTTATTTGTTGCATATGTACTTCTACAATTTCTTACAATGTGTCCAAAGTTATGACAGTTATAGCATTCTACTGCATAATCCATCAAGGGTGAAAAGACGTTTCTACTGGTGAAATTTCTTTGTCCTATATTATAAATGCAGTCTAAAATCTTATGACCGTAAGCATTGCATTTAAAACAATAACCAGAAAAGGATTGATTGAACCTGGGAGTTGGTCTTTGCCATTTTGTAGTAGGCGCCACAAATATTCTTCTTCTTTGATGTGAGACGTTTGTGAATCCATCATTGTCAGTGCTCTTTTCGTGCCTGGCATTATTGCTTTCTTTTGCATGATTTGTTTTTCCTTGATCAACCTTGATCTTATCTTCTTTCTTTATTGGTTCTACAGTTATGGCCTTTGATCCACTTGACGATTCTCCTTCGACAAAGCCCAAGCCAAATTTTATGTCTGTAGTCCTATGACTATTTATAATCTTTTCAAGCTTCGTAGAACTTCCTTCAAGTTTGTGATAGCAACTCAATTTTTGATTCTTTTCTTCTAGCCGCATTCTTAAAACAACAATCTCTTCTTCTAGTTTGTTGCACTCATCTATTTTCATGGTTAATTGTACTTCGAGTTCTTCAGACATTTTTTTAAATTCTTCTATTTGTACTTTCAAATTGTTTATTATGTCATTCGCATCCTCAAGCTTTCTTGAGACCTTTTTATTCTTTTTCCTTTCTATACTCAACTCTTTAAGTGCAGCAACCAACTCTCCTTCCAGATATACTTTAGCCTCATCCTTAATGTTTTTATCACCTTCCTATTTTTCTTCTATTTTTTCTTCTTCAAATGCCATGAACAGAGCTTCACCTGTTTCTTCTTCAGAATCCTCACCTGAGCTTTCTTCAGAAGAGCTGAAATTCTTGGATATGAAACTTTTCTTCTTGAAGTTGCTTTTTCTAAAGTTTGGTTTCTTCTTCCAGTCACATTTTTCTTGGTGTGACCCTTCATCATTTTTGGTTTTCTCATTCATTGGACATTTAGCTGCAAAGTGCCCGACGCCTCCACAGTTGAAGCACTTAAATGGTAGCTTTCCTTTATATTTTCCTTTTCCATTTATAATTTTTCAAACAAAGTTAGCTTCCATTTCATCTTATGTCTCTTCATCCTCAGATTCTTGTTTAGCTTTTATATTTTTGTGTGCTTTAAAAGCAGCTTCTTTGTCTGTGCGCTTGGCTTGTCCTATTCTCATTTTGTATGCAGTCAAAGAACCATGCATTTCATCCATGCTAAAAGTATTGAGATCTTTAGCTTCTTCTATAGCAGAAACTTTAGAATTAAATCTTTTGTGAAGATTTCTTAGTAACTTTTTCACTGCTTCTTCTATAGCAGTTTTGCTTGACAGTTTCACTGCGTCACATGCCCTGTAACTATCATTCTATCTTTAATGCACTGTTCTTATTTTAGCTTGCATGATTTCTATCTGTAACTTCCCCTACAACTGTCACACTAACTTTAGTTGACTCTTCTTATATTGGCTGCATGATTTTCCTCTGCAACTGCCCTTGTAACCGTCGTTCTACTTCAGTTAACTGTCTGTAATCGTGTTGTTGCGACCTGTCGTGAAATCATGACACTTCTGTCTCTTTGTACTCTTCTCGCATTTTACCCATGAAAACATGACATGTCATGATATCATGACACTTTTTGCCTCTTTTTCCTTTTCTTGGCTTGCACCCGCGAAAACATGACATGTCGCGATATCGCGACACTTTCTGCCTCTTTGTCATTTTCTCGGCTTGCACCTGCGAAAACATGACATGTCACGAAATCATGACACTTTTGCTGCCTTGTGCTCTTCTCTGTCTTTCACCCGCAAAAACACATGTCACAAAATCGTGACACATTCGCTGCCTTGTGCCTTTTCTTGCCTTGACCTCGCAAAAATAGAACATGTCGCAAAATCGTGACACTTTCGTTGCCTTGTGCTTTTCTTCTCATCGGGTCGTGAAAACCCGACATGTCGTGATATCGCGACATATTTTCTCCTTAGCACTTCCTCTTGCAAATTGTCATGAAATCATGACACTTTTCTTTGCAAGCTCCTTCTCCCCGAACATGTCACGAAATCGTGACAGTTTTCTTTGCTTGCACCTTCTTTCCGAACATGTCACGAAATCACGACAGTTTTCCTTGCGCTTTCTCTCTCTTTGAACATGTCACGAAATTGCGATAGTTTTCCTTGCGCTTTCACTTTCGTCCAACATGTCACAAAATCGTGACAGTTTTCCTTACGCTTTCTCTCTCTTCGAACATGTCATGAAATCGTGACAGTTTTCCTTGCGCAATCTCTTTTATCCAACATGTCACGAAATCACGACAGTTTTCCTTGCACTTTCTCTCTCTTCGAACATGTCATGAAATCACGACAGTTTTCCTTGCGCTTTCTCTTTCGTCCAACATGTCGCGAAATCATGACAGTTTTGCCAACATTTTCTCTCTCCTCCGATATGTCGTGAAATCATGACAGTTTTGCCAGCATTTTCTCTCTCCTCCGATATGTCGCAAAATCATGATAGTTTTGCCAGTGTTTTCTCTCTCCTCCAATATGTCACGAAATCATGACAGTTTTGGCAGCATTTTCTCTCTCCTTCGATATGTCGTGATATCGCGACAGTTTTCTTGTCTTTTTCTTTGATCTTTTGAATGTTGGCCACTTCTGTCTTCTTGGATATTCACTGTACATGCTCTGACTGACCTCTGAACTCCTATCCACTGCATCAACTGATCTTTCTGTCTGTGTTGACAACAATGACAATACTATTTCTGCACCTTGCTCAACAACCATATCCCCATCGTAAATAAAGTTGCATAATACAGCTAATTTTGGTACCCCTGATTGCCAAACAATGGACTACAAAAATGGCCAATAAAATTTATGAACTATAAAAAGATCATTTGAACCCTATGCATTCCTCTCATATAGTTTATATTCATTATACATTTACTTGCATTAATCATCCATAACAAATATCATTTAGATGGCATTAATCATCCACATAAACACCATTCATATACATGTCATTTCACATGCATTAATCATCCATATAAGCACTATGAATACACATCATGATTAGCCTACATTAAGCATCAATAAAACATTAAACACAAATTGCATAAAAACACAAAATCATTCATACAAAATATAGCACAAATATATAAAATGCCATGTATATATATATAAATCGCATATACAATAAACGCCAAAAAGGCTACAAGGGAGAACCAAGGATCATATACAAAATAGTGCATCTAAGCACTAAGCTAATATCCATGAGAGGACTCCTGAGACCTAGTAGGAGCCCTAGGCCTCGTACTCTACCTAGACTTAGTATGCCTAGATGACTTGATTGTGGAAGAAGAAGGAGGATCAGGTAGTGTAATATGGTGACGCATACACAAATCCTCTAAGGAATGTGCATATGCCTCACTAGACCACAGACGCTGCAAGTCCATCTGATGTCAATGCTCCTTAGATAACATCTCTCCCTAAAGCCTCATGACCGTATCCTGATCACTAGCCCCATATTCCTCTCGCTCTGCCTCTAGCCGTGCTATAGTAGCCAAAGACTCCCAATGAGTCTCAAGCATGGTCTTGCACTCCACATGAAGCTGCTCCAGCTCCGCCCGCAACTTAGCCACCTCATAAATCTCACCCATATTCTCATCATCCTCACTCTCCTCATTCACCAACTCCATATCTGGATCCTGTTGAGCTGCTCCCCTCGACCACCTCTGAGTCATCGATCGTTGTGGCCTCATCCTCTTTGAAGTCCCCCTTTATCCCGTAATTGTTGCATCACCACTCACCACCTTTGGTACCCACATTGGTTGGACACCAAACCAAGCTACATACTCTAGATTCACCCTAGCATCATCTATGTCAGGGACCTCCAACTACTCATCATCATCCAAATGCACCCGCCATGGATTTGCACATGGGACCCCTAGCTCATCCCACCGACATTGATACAGCACCAACTCATTTGGCACATCCTAAGGTAAGCCAAATTTCCTCAACACCTGTGAGTACTAAAAGTACTCCACATTCTCATCCCTTCGCCCAATCAACCATCGAGCCTACCTCACCCAACACAGTTGCTCCCCATCACCATCCCATAGAGCTCCTCGCCATAGCCTCTATATCATGTTAGTCTAAGTCAACCCTGACCACATATCCTGATATCACTGGCCTATATGCACCTCTCAACTCGATTGTACCTCCTCCCCAACTACCCATCACCTATCATAGGTCTCCCCCATCTGCAATGCCTGACATGGCAACCCCTCTGGCTGAGCTACACCAAAATGCTCCCAAGCCCAACACTATAAGAGGAAACTACACCCAATCCCCTTCATCCTTCTCTGTGTCACCTCATATAACTCTCGGTATAACTACACCAACAAGGTAGGAGCCCATACATACTCCTGGGGATCAGTGAGTAGATCACTCACCAACCCCAATAGGTTCCAAGGGAACCTATAGCCAGTGCTATTAGGTAGCACTATATTTTCTAACACAAACATAATCAAGACCAGGAGTGCATCCAACTCCTTCACCTTGTACATGCTCAGATAGCATATACCTCCATCTCCCATCCTACCCTCCCACCATTTATCCCCAAACATCTTCTCCATCTCCCATACTAGCCTCCCGCCATTTATCCCCAAACATCTTCTCTATCTCAACCTTCTTATCATGCCAAACCACCACCTTCTCCCCCTCTATTGGCACCTTGAGAATGTGGTATACATCCTCTAGAGTGACAATAACCTCCCTAGTCGGCAGTTGGAACGTCCCCCTATTAGAATCCCATCTCTCTATCAATGATGAGAGATACCCCTCATCCGCCCTCACAACATCCAATCTAGCTACTCCCTCCAGGACCACCTTCCCTAACAACTCTCAATCCTCATCAATTAGCTTCTTCCTCATCCTAGGAACAAGCGGAGAGAACCGATGTCGAGGCTCTATGTCCCTCAACTACAGCAACAAACATTTTTATTAATACTATTTCAAAAAATAAATAAAAACAAAACTTTTACAAAGTGTTTTTAAACATTACCGGGGCAAATGGTGCCTCAGCTCCACCAGTAGCATTCGATCCCTCTGTCACCATAGCTTCCACGTCGATTCTCACTAGCCTCATGAAGCCACCAAACTCACTCCACTCCTCAGACACAGCTCCTCAAAGTATAAAACGCATAAGTGAGTCTCATGATTCAATCAAAAATCTATTTATAGCTTTCCTTAGCGCACTAAGGCGCAGGCCTGCGCCTGCTGGTGCACCCGCGCACCTACGGAATGCCACAGGTGCAGATGGAAACCTACCCCAAAGAGAAATGAAGATAAAATTGACCAAAACATTAGCTTACCTCCTCCAAAATTCAACAAATTCCACCCACATGTCATGCACATCATAAATCAAGTAATTCATACATAACTCTTCCATCACCATTTCTCAATCCATCAATCATTTTATCTACCATCTCGTTCAATTCCTTCAAGCGACCCTTGTATCTAGTAGGTGATTCTATAAAATTGGCAACTACAACAATAGTAATCCATGCAATTCGGTAAGATGAATAGCCTAAAATAAGTACACTTGACCATGGTCGTCATCTATTATCACATTGTCTAAGATCACAATCACATTGGGAACTTCACATTTTGGAGTGAAACCTTGCCAAGAACAATTTTAACAACTGTTGTTATTGATGGCCTACTTCGTGAGGCTTAACACATGAAAAAAAACTCAAATTTCATAATTTTCTCTTCAAAAACCTAATGATTGGCACTAGCTAGGAGGATTAGTTCTAATTGTGAGAACAGTCACCAGCAGGCTATCCACGGTTCCTTTTTTATTTTTATCTGCATCATCATACTTGCATATCAATAGCATCAGAGAGCACACTATTCAACAACATCGAATCATCATAAAATTTGGGGCAACCACAATTTGATTATGATTTCCCACAATGGGATACATCTTACATGATCATGACATTGGATAAAATCCCTTTCCACCATTGGGGCAAAAATGGTATCACATTTTACATCATTCATATCGTCCACAATCACATGGTATTATACACCAACCCCTTTTTCCACCATTGGGGCAAAAATGGTATCACATTTTACATCATTTATATCATCCACAATCACATGGTATTATACACCAACCCCTTTTTTCCATCGTTGGGGCAAAAACAACATCTTATTTTACATCATTCATATCGTCCACAATCACATAAGATTTCATTACATCATTCATCACTTGCACAAAAAAAAGATTCAATTGGCTCATGAGATGCTTATCATTCGCCAATTGAGGGGGTAAGCTATGCAAATTCCAAAAATTCTTTATTCTTTTTTCTTCAACATCAGTGCCCAAATCCAACAACAGAGAGAAGTTGCTTCTGCGCCCATATCCCATGCAGGTGTCTCGTATTTTTGTACCATATTGTGTTTCATGCAATATGGTACAAAAAGAGGCATCTGTAGACACCAAATTGCAGCCATTAATCCTCCATACTAACCATCCCACCACCCACTTGTCCACCATACACCTTTCCCACCAATTATTTGGCCCAATTACACCTTTCCTGCCAATTATTTGGCCCAATTCCACCTTTCCCGCCATTTCCTAACCCAATTGGGCTTATTTTAATATTATTTTATATTTAATATAATATTTTATATTATATTATAATATATTTATTATAAAATATGTATTTATAAATCCAATTAACCATAGACGTTTGATCCAATATAATCTCCATCGTCCATATTCATTAATCCATGCCACACTTAAAGTAAAATCTCAGCCCTAGGATGTGATTTAATCTTAGCCACACAATCTAAAGTGTTGAGCTAAAACCCTAAGAAACCCTAAGGTTGGATTATAAGTAAGGGAATTTGCAAATGCCAAAATCCTAGAATATTGATATTGGAATGTGCATTCTGTAGAAGTCATTGACGAAGCCCTAGTGAAGAAGAAAGTGATAGAGCCCTGAAAATCCAAAGCCCTAGCTGGCCAAAGGACTTCAACAGTTCTAGCCATCCCCACATCCATTTCCCCAGCTATTTTCTATCTCCTCCATCCCCCCATCCATCGCATCCACGCGATCTGCTTCTACATATTTCACCTTCACCCATAGGCGCACTCTAGATCTTTACAAGCTTGTTGTAGAAGCTTGCCAAGCTTGTTGTAGAGATTTTCAAGCGCATGCCAGTGCCTATTGTATCGCAGGTTCTCTCTAGAGCCTACAAAGCTCATGCCAAAGCCTATCAAGTGTGCACCAAAGCCTACCGTAATCACCAGGTGCACACTCAAGCCTATTGTAATCATCAAAGCACAAATCAAAGTTTGTTGCATCACGCCATCTACCATAAGAGCTGCAACAATAGAGCAAAGTATCACCACAAGCAAGATAAATCTACATTCTTTGTTATCCTTTGGTTTTATCTCATTTTAAATATACAATTTATATAATATCTAGGGTTTTTAGTTTTCATTTTCGAGGGTTCACACTGTGGAACCCTCCTTTTGTTTACTAACTACTTTATTGTTTGTTTTGTGTGTAGGATTGGATAATATCAATCAAAAGAACATTGGAAGACTACTGCAGTCAGAGTGGTCCTAACACACGGATACCTAAAGCCCACTCTTTCTATTGGGATAAAAAGCACATTGAAGACACCTTTGTTATTGTAGCTAGGGTTTTGAATAACCCTAGCAGCTTATATTCATTATATCACAACATTTTTGTCAAGGCAGAATTAATTGTACAAAGGAGTTTTTCAGCTCCCCCCCATTATTTAATAAAAATATTTCTTGTGCAATTTCATTTGTCTTATCAGATCTGTTTATCTGTTTGTCTTAACCCCTTTGGTCACATTCAATTTCAAAAGCTTCAAATGTCTTAACCCCTTTGTTCACATTCAATTTCAAAAAGCTCCAAAGGTCTTAACCCCTTTGGTCACATTCAATTTCAAAAATCTCCAAAGGTCTTAACCCCTTTGGTCACATTCAATTTCAAAAAGCTCCAAAGGTCTTAACCCCTTTGGTCACATTCAATTTCAAAAATCTCCAAAGGTCTTAATCCCTTTGGTCACATTCAATTTTAAAAAGCTCCAAATATCTTAACCCCTTTGGTCACATTCAATTTCAAAAAGCTCCAAAGGTTCCTAACCCCTTTGGTCACACATCATTTCAATTTTCAAAAAAAAACCCAAAGGTTCCTAATCCCTTTGGTCACATTCAATTTTCAAAAATCCCCAAAGGTCCTAACCCCTTTGGTCACATTCAATTTCAAAAAGCCCCAAAGGTCTTAACCCCTTTGGTCACATTCAATTTTCAAAAAGCCCCAAAGGCACTCAATCCCTTTGGTCACATCAAAATTCAAAATCAAAAAGCTCCAAAGGTACTCAATCCCTTTGGTCACATCAAATTCCAAAATCAAAAAAACCCCAAAGGTACTCAATCCCTTTGGTCACATCAAATTCTAAAATCAAAAAGCCCCAAAGGCCCTTTGGTCACATCAAAATTCAAAATCAAAAAGCTCCAAAGGTACTCAATCCCTTTGGTCACATTTCAATTTCAAAAAGTTCCAAAGGCTCCTAATCCCTTTGGTCACATTCAATTTTCAAAAATCCCCAAAGGTACATATACACTAAGTATCATACACTTGAAAATCATTCCATGCTTAATGTGATTGATATATGTGTATATATACATGGCTTTTAAAAAAACAAATCATTCACAAAGGCATTCCCACATTGCATACATTCCATTTACATTTACATTTAGGCATTTGACATGCATTTTCATTTTTTGCATTCATGCATTGTTTCATTTGCATACATTAAATCATACATATTCCATTGCATTGTACAATTTCCATTTGCATATCAACACTCCATTGCATTAGGCATATACATTTGCATCCATCCCATCCCATGTTCAAAGATCATTTATAGTAATGATGATATGGCCATAAAAAAAAGTTAAGTTATAAAAATTGGAGGTACCTAGTTTGAAATAATATTTGCAACTCTAACAAAAGACATAGGCAAACAATACCGTATGCCAAAATCACAAAAGCCTAGATTTTCAGTCACTCAGCCATTACTAGTGTAGCAAGCAACCTCCAAATGGATGTCCGATTTTCTTTAGGACCAAAAACACACTTTACACACTAAGAAAGTCTTGAGTATTGTCGATTGATTCCGAACACAATCCTGAACCAACCACATCCCATCACATATTAAAAACATTTTGAGTTTAGGAGGATTAGCACCATACTTGGATAGCACATTGAGGTGAAAAGGAAATAATCCTCGCTTGTCCCATCATGCAACATAGTCCAAAAATAGTGGTTTTCACCACTACCAACATTGATCCAAACATACACATAAAAAAAGCATAGAGTAGTACGGATAGGGTCACAATTCTCATCACACTTCGATTGAGAATATGATTCCCCAAAGCTCTATACAAAGTTAACAAGTTCAAATCCCCCACCCTTGATCACTAAAGTCGTAAGGATTCGTACTACATGTCCTTGACAAGGATGGGTAGTCATCCCCAAGGTCCAAAAGATCAATCCCATTGGACTATGGAGTTAATCTCCACCAGGGCTATATACACTTGACTGGCAGTGGAGTAAGCTCATGCGAGACGATCTGTCTCTCCTCCAAAAATGAAGAACTCTGAATGCACATAAGGACAGGCTAGCCTTAGGTCATTTTCATAACAGATCATGCCTAAATCTACTCATGATGGGTTAATAAACTTCACATGCACACACACTAGTACTTGATTGGATAGGTTCATTGTCATACTCAAGACTTGGTAATTGAACCTCACTTGCACACACCTTTGGTCCTAAAGAAAGTTAGACAACCTTAGTGAGTTTGGTTGAGAACACTAGTATGTTTGAGTCTTTGAAAATCATGCAATATTCATTCCATATCAGCATCCATATCTTCTTCCATATCAACATCCATATCTTCTTCCATGTCAACATCCATATCTTCTCCCATATCAACATCCATATCTTCTTGCATGTCAACAACCATATCCCCATCGTAAGTAAAGTTGCATAATACAACCAAATTCGGTACCCCCAATTGCCAAACAATGGACTACAAAAATGGCCAATAAAATTTCTGAACTATAAAAAGATCATTTGAAAACTATGCATTCCTCTCATATAGTTTAGATTCATTATACATTTACTTGCATTAATCATCCATAACAAATATCATTTAGATGGCATTAATCATCCACATAAACACCATTCATATACATGTCATTTCACATGCATTAATCATCCATATAAGCATTATGCATACACATCATGATTAGCCTACATTAAGCATCAATAAAACATTAAACACAAATTGCATAAAGACACAAAAGCATTCACACAAAAGTTAGCACAAATATATAAAATGCCATGTATATATATATATAAATCGCATATACAATAAATGCCAAAAAGGCTACAAGGGAGCACCAAGGCTCATATACAAAATAGTGCATCTAAGCACTAAGCTAATGTCCATGAGAGGACTCATGAGACCTAGTAGGAGCCCTAGGCCTCGTAATCTACCTAGAATTAGTATGCCTAGAGACTCGGCTGTGGAAGAAGAAGGAGGATCAAGTAGCGTAATATGGTGACACATACATAAATCCTCCAAGGAATGTGCATACGCCTCACTAGCCCGTAGATGTCGCAAGTCCATATGATGTCGATGCTCCTTAGCCAACATCTCTTCCTAAAGCCTCATGACCATCTCCCAATCACTAGCCCTAGCTACCTCCCGCTCCGCCTCTAGCTATGTTATAGTAGCCAAAGACTCCCTATGAGTCTCAAGTATGGTCTCGCACTCCTCGTGAAGCTGCTCCACCTCCACCCGTAACCTAGCCACCTCAAAAATCTCACCCATATCCTCATCATCCTCCCTCTCCTCATCTACCAACTCCATATCCAAAGCCTACTGGGCTGCTCCCCTTGACCACCTCTGACTCATCTATCGTTGTGGCCTCATCCTCTTCGAAGTCCCCTTGACATAGATACATACTCACCACCTTTGGTACCCACACCGGTTGGGCACCAAACCAAGATACATACTCTAGAGTCACCTCGACATCATCTATGTCAGGGACCTCCCATTGCTCATCATCATCCAAATACACCCACCATGGCTTTGCACATGGGAGCCCCACCTCATCCCGCCGATGTCGATACAACATCGACTCATCTGGCACATCCTGAGGCAAGACGAATTGCCTCAACACCCATGAGTACTGAAAGTACTCCACCTCCTCATCCCTCCACCCAATCAACCATCGAGCCTACCTCACTCGACGTAGCTTCTCCCCATCACCATCCCATAGAGCTCCTCACCATGGCCTCCATATCACATCAACCCGAGTCAACCTCGACCACATATCCCGATACCACTGGTCGGTATGCACCTCTCGACTCATCTGTACCTCCTCTACCACTACCCATCGCCTAGCATAGGGCTCCCTCATCTACCATGCCTGACACAGAAACCCCTCTAGTCAAGATACACCAAAATACTCCCAAGCCCAGCATTGTAAGAGGAAGCTGCACCCAATACCCTTCCTCATTCTCTACACCATCTCATATAACTCCCGATATAACTATGCCAACAAGGCAGGATCCCATGCATACTCCTAGGGATCAGTGAGTAGATCACTCACCAACCCCAAAGGTTCTAAGGGAACATACATCCAATGCTATTAGGTAGCACTATGTTTGCTAACACAAATATAATCAAGGCCAAGAGCACATCCAACTCCTTCGCCTTGTACATGCTCAGATAGCATATACCTCCATCTCCCATCCTAGCCTCCCACCATTGATCCCCAAACATCTTCTCCATCTCAACCTTCTTATCATGCCCAACCACCACCTTCTCCCCTCTGGTATACATCCTCCAGAGTGACAGTAACCTCCCCAGTCGGTAGCTAGAACGTCCCCCTATCATAATCCCATCTCTCTATCAATGATGAGAGATACCCCTCATCCGACCTCACAACATCCAATCTAGCTACTCCCTCCAGGCCCACCTTCCCCAAAAATTCCCAATACTCATCAGTTAGCTTCTTCCTCATCCCAGGAACAAGCAGAAAGAACCTATGTCGAGGCTCTATGTCCCTCAACTGTAGCAAAAAATATTTTTATTAATACTATTTCAAAAAATAAAATAAAAACAAAACTTTTACAAAGTGTTTTTAAACATTATCGGGGTAAATGGTGCCTCAGCTCCACCAGCAACATTCGATCCCTCCATCGCCATAGGTTTTGTATCGATTATCACTAGCCTCACTAAGATCACCAAACCCACTCCACTCCTCAGACGCAGATCCTCAAAGTTTGAAACGCACAAGTGAGCCTCATGATTCAATCAGAAAGCTATTTATAGCTTTCCTTAGCACACTCAGGTGCAGGCCTGCGCTTTCAGTCTACAGGTGCAACTGTGCACCTGCTGACACACCCAGGTGCACCCATGCGCCTGTAGAATGCCACATGTGCATATGGGTACTTGGCCCCAAAGAGGAATGAAGATAAAATTGACCAAAATAGTAGCTTACCTCCTCCAAAATTCAACAAATTCCACCCACACATCATGCACATCATAAATCAAGTAATTCATACAGAATTCTTCCATCACCATTTTTCAATCCATCAATCATTTTATCTACCATCTCGTTCAATTCCTTCAAGCGAACCTCGTATCTAGTGGGTGATTCTATAAACTTGGCGATTGCAGCGATAGTAATCCATGCAATTCGGTAAGATGAATAGCCTACAATAAGGACACTTGACCATGGTTGTCATCAATTATCACATTGTCCAAGATCACAATCACATTGGGCACTTCACATTTTGGAGTAAAACCTTACCAAGAACAATTTGCACAACTGTTGTCATTGATGGCCTAGTTCGTGAGGCTTAACACATGAACAAAAACTCAAATTTCATCATTTTCTCTTCAAAAACCTAATGATTGGCACTAGCTAGGAGGATTAGTTCCAATTGTGAGAACAGTCACCAGCAGGCTATCCACGGTTCCTTTTTTATTTTTATCTGCATCATCATACTTGCATATCAATGGCATCAGAGAGCACACTATTCAACAGCATTGAATCATCATAAAATTTGGGGCAACCACAATTTGATTATGATTTCCCATAATGGGATACATCTTACATGATCATGACATTGGATAAAATCCCCTTTCCACCGTTGGGGCAAAAACGGTATCACATTTTACATCATTCATATCGTCCACAATCACATGGTATTATACACCAACCCCCTTTTCCACCATTGGGGCAAAAATGGTATCACATTTTACATCATTCATATCATCCACAATCACATGGTACACCAACCCATGCTTTTCCACCATTGGGGCAAAAATGGTATCATATTTTACATCATTCATATCGTCCACAATCACATAATATTTCATTACATCATTCATCACTTGCACACAAATTATTTTTCAATTGGCTCGTGAGATGCTTCTCATTCACCAATTGAGGGGGTAAGCTACGTAAATTCCAAAAATTATTTATTCTTTTGTCTTCAACATTAGTGCCCAAATCCAACAACAGAGAGACCATATCCCACGCAGGTGTCTCGTATTTTTGTACCATATTGTGTTTCATGCAATATGGTACAAAAAGGGGCATCTGTAGACACCAAATTGTAGTCATTAATCCTCCATCCTAACCATCCCACCACCCACTTGTCCACCATACATCTTTCCCACCAATTATTTGGCCCAATTCCACCTTTCCCTGCCATTTCCTAACCCAATTGGAATTATTTTAATATTCTTTTATATTATTTTATATTTAATATAATATTTTATATTATATTATAATATATTTATTATAAAATATGTATTTATAAACCCAATTAACCACAATCGTCCGATCCAATATAATATCCACCGTCCATCTTCAATAATCCATGCCACACTTAAAGTACAATCTCAACCCTAGGATGTGATTTAATCTTAGCCACACGATCTAAAGTGTTGAGCTAAAACCCTAAGAAACCTTAAGGTTGGATTATAAGTAAGGGCATTTGCAAATTCCCAAACCTTGGAATCTTGATATTGGAATGTGCATTCTGTAGAAGTCATTGGCGAAGCCCTAGTGAAGCAGAAAGTGATAGAGCCCTAAAAATCCAAATCCCTAGCTAGCCATAAGACTTTAACTATTCCAACCGTCCCCACATCCATTTCCCCAACCATTTTTCATCACCTCCATCATCCCCCATCCACCGCATCCATGCGATCTACTTCTATAGATTTCACCTTCACCCATAGGTACACTCCAGATCTTGACAAGCTCACTATAGAAGCTTGTCAAGCTCGTTGTAGAGCTTTTCAGGTGCATGCTAGTGCCTGTTGTATCGTAGGCTCTCTTAAGAGCCTGTGAAGCTTGTACCAGAGCTGTAAAGTGCACATCATAGCCTGCTATAATCACTAGGTGCATGCTCGAGCCTATCGTAATCATCAAAGCACAAATCATATTCTGCTGCATCATGCCATCTACCGTCAGAGCCACAACAACAGAGCAAAGTATCACCACGAGCAAGGTAAATCTACATTCTTTGTTATCCTTTGGTGTTATCACATTTTACATATATATTTTACATAAGATCTAGGGTTTTTAGTTTTTATTTCCGAGGGTTCACATTGTGGAACCCTCCTTTTGTTTACTAACTACTTTATTGTTTGTTGTGTGTGTAGGATTGGATAATATCAATCAAAAGAACATTGGAAGACTATTGTAGTCAGAGTGGCCCAAACACACGGATACCTGAAGCCCACTCATTATGTTGGGAGAAAAATCACATTGAATACACCTTTGTTATTGTAGCTAGGGTTTTAGAGAACCCTAGTAGCTTGTATTCATTGTATCACAACATTTCTATCAAGGAATAATTAATTGTATAAAGGAGTTTTTTCAGCTCCCCCCCGTTATTTTTCCTTGACAGAAATTGATTTTTCAGCCTTAGCTCTACAACATTTCTATCAAGGTAGAATTAATTGTTTTCTTGTGCAATTTCATTTTTCTTATTAGATCTATTTATCTACTATTTTTATTTGGTGTTGTGCTTTTAGCTCTATAGCAGTAGCTATTAAGGTGATGGGATCCACCTACTACATACGAAGCTATAGAGGGCGGGAGAGAGACTAGAGGTAGTTGTGTAGAGGATGACCTTATTCCAAATATTGTGCTACTAGGTAGTTCTAAAGGATTATCTAGTGCCACCACTATAATCCTTGTAGACACCAAGTCATACATAGTATAGATCATGAACAACTTCATGATCCATGAACTCACCCCCACTAGGACCACCTCCGATAGTCAGAGCAGAGGAGACAGACTCCTAGAGCTAGGGAGGGGACTAGGGTGACATGCCAATTTTTTAGTGTGGCATGCATCCCTAGGGATGGTTGAGTGTACCGGGTTTGTATTGTGGTACATAGACCAGGTAGACCTATGTATCTTTCTACTTCTCAAGTAATATCATGCTGCATTTTGTGTTATGTGTGCATATGTGTTTCTTTTTATGGTGTTTTTAATGTTATTTTAATGTTTTTAATTTTTAGTTTTTTATGCATGATATGATTTAACTATGGAATGCACTTAATCTAAAATGCAATTGCATGGATGCAATGGATTGAAAGCAATGCATGAAAATACATGGAAGTAGGGGAACAATAGAAAGAGAAGAAGAAGAGGAAAGGAGGAAGAAGAAGGTGTAAACCAAAATCAAACAACACCAAAGCAATAATAGGTAACAAAAACATAGTAATAACACAAGATTATACAAAATGGATAGGATTTTATTAACACGAGAAGATATTTGAGTTATACAATAAATATGCCCCAATATGGGGTTTTACAATGCTTTTGTGATACAAATTTACAATTACTAGGGTTCTTCGAAACCCTAGTTCAAAATAATAGTTGGTGTCTTCTTGCTCATCTTCGATCCAAATAAGAGTTGTAGGTGGGATTGTGTATCCTTACAAGACCACCCTAGCTTCAAAAACTTCCAAATAGATGATTCTTGTACATACAAACACAAACAATAACAAAACGGATTAGAAGCACCTGCGAGAGCTCCACTGCATGAGGCCCTCAGAAAGATAAATATAACTAAAACATAAATGTTGTAATGTAACACTATAAAAAAAGTACATAAACATGAAATAAGTACAAATAACTTTTTACCTTGTCAACATGCTAATTTATGTCTTTGCTTCTATCATTGATGGTTGCAAGGATGCTCGAGGGTTGTAGGACTATAGATATGCTATAGGAAATACTTTGAGGTATTTTGTGATGGTTGTGGATGCACCAAAGAGTTCCAAAAATACCCAGAGGCATTATAATAGCTCTAGAGGGTTTTCAGGGGCTGAGGGAAATGTCGCAGAACTAGATCTAGTTTGCATAGGTTTGGCGGTGGCTGAGAAAAGGTGATTTGATGGTGATGGTGAATGACAAAAGTGATGGCAAAGTGGCTAGGGTAAGGGATTAAGATTATAGGGCACCTAAGATTCTAAATTATGAAGAAAGAACTTAAGCATTAAGGACTAAGGCACTTAAGGATTTTCCAAGGGGTTTGATTCATCAAAATGACTCCTCTTTTATAATTCGCCCTTGAACATGTTAGGGTTTCGACAACACAAAATGAATAGTTGAGATTAAAACATAAGGAAGGGTGGAGATTAAGTTTGGGTAAGTGGCACAAATTGAGATGAATGGATGGCTAAGATTAAAACGTAGCGAATGGCTAGGATTAATTTATATAAATACATATATATTTATTAAATATATAAATAAAATATATAAAATATTTATATTTATATATATATATATATATTAAACAAATACATATATATAAATAATGGATGGTTATGATTGGAGGACACATATGGATGACAAGTGGCTATATTTTAGTGTCTATAGATACCCCTTTTTGTATCGTGTTGCATGAAACACAATGCGGTGCAAAAATACAAGACACCTGGTTTGGCATGATGAAGCAACTTTCTTTTATTGGAGCGCAAAGATGATTTTGAAGATAAAATAATTTGTATGTGTAGCTTACCCCATCAATTGGTGAATGAGTGAAGAATGAATCTCATAAGCCAATTGATAGAATTATGGGGAATGAGTGTAGGTGTATGGTGTAATTGAAAGTGTATGACATAAACGCGAATGACATGAATGATGTAAAGTGATTCCATTTTTACCCCAATAGATAAAGGGAATTTTTTCCAAGTGTAGATGCCATGATCATGTAAGATATATGTTGTTGTGGAAAATCAAAATCAAATTTGTTTACCCCAAGTTTGGGGTGATTCCATGCTATTGAATAAAGTGTCTTTTGGCATCATTGAAATGCAAAGTTATGAATATGCAAAAAGAAAAACAGTCAACTCATGGATGGCCATCTAGTGACTGTAATATAATTCCCTCAATTGGAACCAATCAACCTAGGTAGGATCTATCTCCGTGATGACTATCAATATAAAATAAATGATAAGATATGATTTTAATGTTTCAAGCCCCACGAACAAGGCCATCAATTATAGCTTTTGAGCAAATTAATCTTAGCATAGTTGCACATAAAAATGAGGGATCAAAGGTAATTTTATTTTATATAAATATATATTGATAGATGATAATGTCCAAGTGTCCTTATGGTGATTTCTATCTTACCGAATTGCATGGACAACCAATCGTTGCAATCACCAAGGAGATAGAATAGACCACTAGATACGAGGTTCACTTGAAATTGTATGTGAACTTGGAAAATATGCAAATGTAATGATTGATGGATGATAATAATGTTGAAATGGAGGTGTGATGATAAGAAATGCATTGATGATTGGATTGCATGATTTTGTAAAATTTTGCATTGATTTGGAGAGTTTTGTAGATTAATTTTGGACAAGTTTGTGACTTTTGGTCATAAATAAAATTTGATCGTCCAATTAAATCCATGTTACCACCAAGATGAATCAAATGATGGGGTGGATGATTAGAATGATGAATGTAATAATTTTGTGAAAATTTTGGATCGTTTTGGTGTGTTTTGAAAGTTGTAAAGTAATTTTACAACTTTTTGTCACAAGCAAAAATTAAGTGTCCAAATCAATTTTTGTTTTCACAAAATAAGATATTATAATTAAATGAATGTATGGATGTAATTTGGAATGATTTAGGTCTGAGGTGTATACCAATTGGTTCATCCAAACCCCATAAGGGGAGTAGAGGTCCAAGGTTAAAATATCGAGCCTCATCGGACTGAACGCTTGTCACTTTCCTGGTGCTTTTAGCGGCGTAAAAGGTTTAAAATGATTATGGCATGGTGGTTATAGGGGTGGACTGCATGAAGATATATGTGGTGACTTTTGGGGTAGACAACATAGAATACTATGGTAGCCATAAAATCTGGACAGCCTGCCCGGATTCGTGGCTACTACCGATTCCACCATGTTAAAAAAAAAATTGGAATGATTTGTAGAGGTAAGCTACCTTTTCGTATCATTTTTGTATTTGTACCAATTTTAACACCAAATTTTGACTCACATATGTAGCATCCATATATGTCGACAAATGTTTGACATTCTACAAACTCTGGTCAATGTTTCAATGCACCTTTGAATGCCCATGGTCATTCCAGTGCACCAAAAACAACTATAAATAGTTTACAAATATGGAATCAATTTCATTCTTTGCATTCATGAATTCCAGAAGTTGTGTCTAAAGGAGTGAGTGAGGAAGTGTGGTGGAGTGAAGGAGTTTGGTGGTGCAGAAGCTATGGCGATGGAGGGTGCAAATGTGAAGGTAGGAGCAGAGGTGCACATTGCTGAGGTAAGTGCCCTTGGCACTCTTTGTTTGGACTTGTGCAAAAAAATAATTGTTTTTTGAAATTATGTAATGTATGTGACATTAATATGTTTGCCTTGGGTGTGTGTTGTGCTACAGTTGAATATCTTGGAGGCTTAGCATTGGATCTTGCCTCCCATCCCAGGGGTACGAAAGGTACTATAATTTGAGTAGTGGAAGTGGCTGGAGAAGGTGGGGCTTACTGGGGTATCCCAAATTGATGTGGTGATGGTGGATGACGGGTATCTCTCTACCTTGGTAGAGAGATGTGATCCAAATAGGAGGACCTTTCAGCTCTCTACTAGAGAGGTGACATTGACACTTGAGGATTATATCGCATCCTCAAAGTACTGATGGAGGGGATACATGTCGAGGTTGGACATGATAAGAGGCATCAGATGAGTTGCATCTTTGGATATGGATGGTGGGATGTGAGTGTAAAGAATGGATGGATAAGGTATTTTGTGATGTATTTTGGTTAGAATTTGGATACGTTACCTACCTTGGTCATGTTTATGTTGGCCAATATGGTGGCCTCAAACAACACTAGATTTCAGTTCCCTTAGAACATGATTAGGTTGGTGTACGATATGATTGATATGCCTCAGGTGTATGCATGAGCACCTGCTTTGCTAGCTTAGCTATATCAAGAGTTGTATTAGGTGAGGAGGTGGAAGTGAAATGGTCTAGGGTGTAATGTGCTACTACAGTGTTGGAACTAGGAGCACTTTAGTGTGGCTTAGCCTGTGGGCTTGCCTACTAAGTCATAGGATGAGGAGGATCCATACGCTTTGATATAGTGACTGGCTAAGGAGGTGTAGTTAAGGCATCCTATCCAAACTAGCTAGGAGTGTAGTGATCTATGGATAGGGCTAATAGCTACTCATGTGCATTGGAGGCCATGGCAAGGTACCACTTGGACTGGTGACAGGGAGCATCTGTGGAGGATTTGGTAGGCTAGATGTGTGGTTGGGAGGCATAGGAGTGAGAAGGAGATGGTTCAATTCTCATGTATGCTGAGGCATTTTGGGCTATGATAGGGGATTTTGGAGGGACCAGTGCTATATATGTGCCATCAGGATGAGACAAGTCTACCTTGTATTGAGGCATGGTAGGTGACATATAAGGATGATGAGGAGATAAATCTCCTCGATGTTGATGATGCAAGGACCACCATAAAGTATGATGCATGGTTCACTACACAACCACCATGGGTACTAATTTTAGTAGTGGATGAGGGCAGTAGGGATGAGGATGAGGTAAATTTTGAGGTGGAGGAGGAAGATGAGGTAGAGAAGGATCCTAGAATTCAAATATACCTTCGATCTAGCAGTTGAGGGAGATGAGAGAGGGGTGTAGCAGAGTAGGCTCTAGATATTAGAGGTGATGAAGGTGGTAATGATGATGATGATATGTAGGAGGTTCCAGAGAGACCTCCAAGTCAAAATGAGGAGGACTAGGTAAGGCTCGAATGGATGGTAGCTTAGTGGGATGCAGAGATATCAGCTTAGGATGCAAATATATCTTAGTTATGGGTGGAGCTAAAGGCACAGGCAACTACAGGTGGAGGAAAGGATAGGATCATGAGGTGCCAAGCAAATCTACTTGAGAGGGACTATCATTAGAGATATGATATATGATGCCTTCAAGCCCGATATAGATATATCCAAGTTTTGAAGGATTTATTAATGGAGCACCACATTGGACTACCAGATCTATTCTCCTCATCCATGTCTAGGTTTTTTAGGCATGGCAAATCTAGGCATAGTAGCTCTAGGTCTAGGGATCCTTCGAGGTCATAGGGATCCTCTTATAAGCATTAGCTAGTGCTTAGATGCACTTTTTATACATGAGCCTTGGTGCTCCATTGTATATAGCCTTCGGGTATTCATTGTACAATATATATATACATAGCTTTTACTTTTGTGTTATGTTTTTGTGTATGTGCTTTTGTGTATATGTGTGGTGGATGATAATGCAATGACAATGTGTATGAATGCAAATGAATTAATGCTCTAATAATCATTTGTATTTTAGATTCTAATTGATCATGTATATCATTGTTGTTTAATCAGGGGCACCAAAGCGGTGGCATGTGAAATGGAAGACTTGTGTAATGATATGGATGTTGATATGGAAAATTGACATGGATGTTGACATGGAAGAATATACGGATGTTGATATTGAATACTGATTGTTTTACAAAGATTCAGACATACTAGTGATATCAGATAAACTCACTGAATACTACCTAATTTCTCTAGGACCAAATGTGTGTACAACGAATTCATTTACTGAATCAAGATTATGGTAACAACTCAATGCAATCAAGAACCAATGTGTGTGCAAGTGAGTTCATTAACCCATATTGAGTAAATTGAAATGAAAACTTGTCATGGAGAAGACAAAGAATCTAGCTTGTTATTATGTGTGGTCAAAAGTCTCTTAAAGAGAGACGTGTCATTATACATGAGCATACTCCACTGCCAGTCAAGCATCTATAGCCCCGATGGATATTAGCTCTATAGTCCAAGAATCTAATCTCTAAGCTTTGGGAATTCAAACTACCTGACCATCTAACTAGAAATGTAGTTCTATCCTTACAACTTGAGGATATGTGGTGTGTGATATGTAAAATATTTAGAGCTTTGGGGAATCATCTCCTCAACCAAAATATGATGAGAATTTCACCCTATCCTTACTACTCTATCTTTTATCTGGAAATAATTGTGATAGTGATGAAAACCACTATTTTTTTTATTTTTGGACTATGTGCATAATGGGACAAGCAAGGAATACCCTTTTCGCTTCGAGATTCAACCCAAACATGGTATTATCCCTCTTTGACACAAGATGTTTTTAAGGTGTGTGATTGTGTTTGGTTCAAGAGTGTTGAAGTCAATTTCCAAAACTCAAGATTTTCTTAGTGAAAATGTGTCTTGGTTCTAAAGAAAATTTGACATGTATTGGAGGTTGCTATAAATACTAGAAGTAATTGAGTGACTAAAAACACCTAGGGATTATGGACATGTGTTTTGCAAATGACAGTTTTATTTTATGGAATGGTGCAATGAAATGGATGATGGTTTTAAGGTGCTCCTGATTAAGGCAACATGACTTTATTAGATCAATTATTGTCTAAACTAAATAAATGACCCTTAATGTGGTGAATGAAATGTGTGAAATTGAATGCAATGTGTGAAATATAATTTTTAAAAATGTAATTTGTGAAATGTAATGTATGCAATGCAATGTGTGAAATGCAATTTATGAAATTAAAATTTGTGAAATACAATGTGTTTTGTGTATTAGCCATGTATATATACATATATATAACTCACATTAAGCATATAATTCTCTCTTTTGGATATTTTTAAGTGGTTTAGGCTCTTCAAATCCCTCTAGACTGGCAAGCCTATAAGTTCTTTTACCCACTTTTTGAGTGATAATGTATGGACCTAACCACTTAGCCACAAACTTATCACGAAGATGTGGTAATGCATTGGTGTTTTGTTTATTCTCTTTAAGAACAACATCTTCTATTTGGAATTCACATAGATGAACTTTAGTATTGTAAGCACACTTTAGGTGGTCCTAATAAACCTACAGATTCTCTAAATCATTGACCTATCTTTCATCAAGAAGCATGAGTTGGTCAAAACATGCGTGTCTAGCAGTATCATCATCTATGAATTCCTACAATGAAATTCTCAATGAGGGGATCTCAAGCTCAAGAAGCATAAAAATAGTTTTGTCCCAGTAGGCATTCAGATGCTTGTTCAATAATTCCATAATGCCAGGGGGATTTTAGTATGCCAATCTCGATGATTTTCTTTGACTATTTTCTTGATAATAGCAATTAAGGTCTTGTTGGTAGACTCAGCTTATCCATTTTCTTATGGGTAGTAAGGAGTCGATAAACTATGTTGGATATTATATTTCTAGAAAAGTGCTCAAACATCCTTATTTTTGAAAGATTTTTCATTATCAAAGATAATTCTTTAGGGAATACCAAACCGATAAATGATATGATGAAGTATAAACTCCATAATTCAAGGTCCTATCGTACTGGTTAAAGAAATTTCCTCAACCCACTTTGTGACATATTCAGTGGTTGTGATGATGAATGTATGTTATCCCAAGGAAGGAGGTGATATTTTTCCAATTAAATCAATACCCTATTGTGAAAAGGTCCAAAGGATTTGAATAGGTTATAATGCTTGTGATGGCACATGAGTTAAATTAGCATGCTATTGAAATTTTTGATAATGCTTGACGTAAATGCAATAGTTGCGTTCCATGGTGGGCCAATAGTAACCCATGCATAGAATATGCTTTGCAATTGCCATTCCACTAAAATAACCACCACAAGTACCACCATGAGCTTCAACTATGGCTCTTTGTGCCTCTCTAGTCTCAAGATAATGAAGGAGAACTCCATCATAACCATGTCTATACAACAGTCCCCCAAGAGAGTAAAACGAGCTACTTTTTGCTTGAAAGTGCATTTAGAAATCCCTAACATGTCTATTGGAAGTGTTCCAAACTTATAAAGCTATTATTTGGTTTGACCAAGTCTCATATGGCTCTGAACGGATAAAGAAAACATATTTCTCATCCTTAGATTTAGCATGAACAATTGCAGATTTAGAGATTGTTGTAACAATAAGTGGTTGTACCTCTCCTTCGAAGTTCTTTGGAATCAATGATCCTAGAGAGGCCATAAAATCTATGAATATATTAGTTGAACATGGCAAAATATTGATTTTATACCAATAAAACACCCCAAAGGTATCCATAATCCCTTTGGTCAAACCAAAATCTCCAAGGGTTCCCACAATCGCTTGGTCAACCAAAAACACCCCAAAGGTATCTATAATCCCTTTGGTCAAACCAAAAGCTCCAAGGGTTCCCACAATCGCTTGGTCAACCAAAAATGCCCCAAAGGTATCTATAATCCCTTTGGTCAAACCAAAAGCTCCAAGGATTCTCGCCACCGCTTGGTCACCCAAAACGCCCCAAAGGTACTTATAATCCCTTTGGTCAAAACCTCCAAGGATCCATAAGAATCACTTGGTCCGCACCCATTCGGGTTAAACCGTCCATAACGAATATTCAAAAACAACAGATAATCAAAAATAACAAAAAAATTGCATCTCACTTTCATGCATAATCTTAAAAATCAAAACACAAAAAAAAAAAAAGCTACATTAGGCATCGCATACATACATTGTATATTTTCTGGTCATACATGTCAAACGCACCATAGACTGTAATTACTCGGTAATTCCATCATTTTCCACATTTGTCCATTTTGTAAATGATCCAACAAGAATAACGCCATTCGCATTTTTGCCATATCATAGTCAGTTGTCTTCTAATGTCTTTAGGGTTTTCGTCATTCAGTTGTCTTTAGATTTCTAGTCAAATGTTGTACAAAGTCAGACCAATTTTTACAAGGTAGAGTTTTACTTGGATCACGCCTTGTTACATAGCATCCCAACACAAGCTTAAAACACATAAAAATTCCCAAGTTGTGTGAACAAAATATGAAACCTACAAAGTGGTCTAGGGTACCTTGAGCAAAAATTTTATCCTACTCATCCCCCTGTGTGAATGGTTCAATAATGCTGAGAATTGACAAAAGGACAAGCTCTTCCCTATCCAATTCCCCAAAATAAATAGTGGTTTTCACCACTATCAAAAATCCCAAACACCCTTGATCCCTAAATTTTTAAGGATTCGTACTACATGTCCCTGAGAAGGATGGGTAGTCATCCCCAAGGCCTAAAGGATCAATACCATTCCAAAGAAAAATCCCAAAAGTTCACCATAAAAATTCCCAAACACCTTTGATCCCCAAAGTCATAAGGATTCGTACTACACGCCCTTGAGAAGGATGGGTAGTCATCCCCAAGGCCTAAAGGATCAATGCCATTCACAAGCCAAAAATCCCACAAGCTCAACTTTGAAATCAAAATTCAAAATCTAAATCCTCAAAAAGCAACAATAAAAAATAACAGTGGTTATCACCACTACTCAAACCCCTTGCTCAAGAGAAGAAAAAAAAAACTCAAAATAAATAGTGATTTTCATCACTATATGTGAGAGCAAGTATCCCAAAAAATTGAACAACCGAAAGACATCTGAGCTTGAATCCTTGGAATTCTTAGCATTTGAAAAACCTTTTAGGTGATCCTCATTACGGGTTTGGTGGATAGCCTACCTGGCAATGGCGGTATCCTAAACGCATGACGATATGTCTATCACATTAGCTTTGTGTGTGTGTAGACCAATGTTTGCATGTGGACGAGCTAGCTTATGGTATCCTAGATTGCGTCGTAGATTAATCCTACTAAATACAACAAAGGAGTTAGTGGAGCTAATTAGGTGATCCTCAGTACAGGTTTGGTGGACAGCCTACCTGGCACTGACGGTATCCTTACGAATACCACATAAACAAACTCAATCGCACACACAGGGATGTGAAATAACTTGGTCAAACTCAAGTCTAATTCGTACCTTGTTCGAAAGTCTTGTAAGATAATGTACAGTCTTGACTAGTTAGTTAAAGCATCTGAGTCTCAGAAAAACCTTAACTACATTCTAAAACAATTGTTGTATATTTCATTACTTACATCACCATCAAAAAATACAAAACAATTATTACAAATGCAAAAGTTATTTCATAAAGCAATCACATAGTACAGAAAGCCAGTAAATCCTGTACAGTCTATGGTGCCACCGCCTATATACCAATAAATCATTCCATCCATTCCATATGCATACATCTATATCATATAGTTAAAATCATCCGCAGTCATAATAGCATATGCATACATCAACATAAATAAATGTGCATAAAGAACAATAAACCATGACAAGTATATAATCAAACCAAAAAGAGTCATGTATATATATCAAGTCAAAATGCCCTTAGGCTACAATAAGAAGGTCCTATGACCTCACAAAAACCAAAAACTCAAAATCCCCAAAGCCTAGGGAGTTGGCCACCATGATCACACAGGATCGGTGTGACTGGAACTACCCCCAGTAGTATGGGTCCTATGGGACCTCTTAGGGTGGTTGTTGCTAGCCCTCGCACCCTGCCCACCAACACTACCCTCACCTAGCCACCTACGATGAGATGATGTAGACTGCTCAGTCTCATTACCCCTCGTACGATGCAACAAACCACCTCCATCAAGCATAGGCAACTGTCCACCGAGGCGAACAACCTCTGTCTCTAACTCTATCCGGTACCGACCCCACTCCATATCTCGTTGGCGATACACAGCCAATGCACTATCCCTTTGTGCCAACTGAGTCCGCAGGAGATCCCTCTCCTGCGTTACCTCCACCAAAGCATCTCTATGCTCCTCCTCCCATCTCCTTAGGAGACCCTCCAATCATGCTATCTCAGCACGAAGCCCAGCCTCCACATCCCTTGAGATATCCTGAGGCATGGGCACCTCCGAGACGGCCTGTTGCTCTGGCACCCACTGCTCCGGGACATCCTATACATTTGGCTGCTCTGAAACCCCCAAATCATCTCCATCGTCGATGAAGTCATCGACCTCCACCATGTTAGCATCATCAAGCGGAGCCCCCCAACCCTCCACCGGTGCCTCTGCACCCCCACCTCCTGCTGTTGCAGTATCCATGCCTCCTAGAGGCCCCTCACTCCGCCATCACCGCATAATCCACCACCGGTCATACTCTGCAGTCACCCCGACATCGTCCACATTGGGTACATCAATAACTGCATCGGACCCCTTGCCCAGCTGCTCAATGGTAGGCCAGACTAGAGTCTTCTCATCACCACGATGTTGATAGATCAAGGGATCACCAGGAAATCCCTGGTGCACCCCAAACTACCGTGTCACCCAAACATATGGGAAGTACTCCTGCTTTGTCCCATGCCACCCAATCAACCATCTACCCCTACGCACACATCGAAGCCACTCTCCAGCCTCATGCCAGGCTGGACAGTCCCGGTATGACCACCAGAACACCTACCCTGGCACTAGACAAGAGAAGGCATCAATATAGTGACCTACGTCACCTACCCACCACCGACTCTGTCCATGCTCCTCTGACCTCCGCCATAAATTGGCATATCCAATTTCTTGATCCACCATCTCACCTCGGGTGGTCCAAGGCAAACCCTACGGTTGCTCCATAGCTATGTGCTGCCACCCCCAGCACCGCAAGAGATAGCTGCACCCGATCCCCTTCCACTTTCGATAGCGGACCTCATACATCTCATCGTACAACTATGCCAATAACGTCTGACCCCATCTCATAATAAGTGGAGATGATGTAGGACACTCCACCAATGTGAAAACCAACTCAAGCAGGTTCCAAGGGAACCTCACACCTGAGGAGTCAGGAAGTAGCATATTGGAGATGAGGGTCATGATCAAAGCATCCCTCACCCCTAATACGCCCTTCTCCAGCCACCATCACACCAGAATACCGCCTATCTGGCAGTCAGCCTCTGCCCTCTCCACAACCCTCTCCACCCCCCTCTCCATCGTCGGACCAAAACATCATGTCAATACCGCCGTCCGCTGGTCACGGTGGGTCATCCGGATAGGAAGTCCATCTATCGGAATCCACAGAATCCGATACACATCCTCTAGAGTAACAGTCATCTCCCCTATTGGGAGATGAAAAGTGTTGGTGCGAGGATCCCATAGATTGATCAGGGCAGTCAAATATGCCCGATCCCCCACCATAGGCTCCAGACGCGTCACGTGCTTGAGCCCAAGGGCATCAAGCCACTCCCAATCCACAACTGTCAGGGCATCCCGGGCATCAGAGAAAATAGTCGACTGGCGGTACCAACTCTTCACAACCTGAAACAACAAAATAAAATGAAAAAAGATATTAAGTACATACTTAATATAAACAAAAACATTAAAATAAAACTGTACAACAACGACAGCATACATGAAAATAACTGTACAATCAACAAAAAACAACAAAAATCATATTAGGGTTTCAACCTTAATGTGAACGCAAACAAAACAAAATAAAAAATATTAGGGTTTCAACCTTAATATGGCAAAAACAAAAATGAAATAAAACATATTAGGGTTTCAACCATAATATGAACAAAAACAACAAAATAAAATGAAAACATTTTGGGTTTTAAACCTAAATACAAACACAAACAAAGTACAGATAACAATTGTGTACTAGGGTTTTGACCTTAATATACGAAAATTAACAACAAAAAAAAACAAAGCAAATAAAGTTCCTATATTAGGTTTTCAACTTGATATACGAATAAAATCAAACCAACACACACAAAAAACCTAGGTTTTTAAAACCTTAAAAACAAAATAAAGCGAACAAACATTTTATATGTGAGTTTTAAACTTCATATAAAACACGCACGAATAACAAGCAGAGAGAAGGAACATCATACCGGTCTCACCTCGGCTCCTCCACTCGAAGATCCGGTTCTCACACTCATGATGTCCACAAAATTTTAGCAGCACTCCACTATGCACACTCGCACTCCTCCTCCTCACTGCTCCAAATCGCCAAGAAAAAAAATATTGCAAATGAGCCCAAAACCTAGTTTTGGTCCTTATATAGGTTGTTAGGCCTGTAATCGTTCCACCCTAGGATGAGCGCTCTAGTTAGCACTCATCCCACCTTGGGATGATTACAAAATTGGTATTCGTCCCACCCTGGGATGATTACAGAGCAAGAAATAAAGCAACAAAAACTGCATCCAAAAAATGCACCAAAAATAGCAATAAATCTGCCGAACAAAGGTGCCTTTGCACCTGACATTCATGGCATGAAAAACCACCGTCGGGGTCACAAATACTCACTATCCTACTCCCTAAGAAGGCTATCATAGCCGGACCACTCCACGGGAAGGAGGATTTTTGATAATTTCTACCCCAATAGGCGTAAAAAAAAAGGGTCAAAACCCACCAAAAATAGGTCCGATGGTTGGAAAACTGCAATAAGCGTTCAACAAAAACAACTGAAGGCACCCTTACAAACGTCATCTTGGGTCAAGTGACTCATCAATTTTCTCATTTTTGGTCATTCCCTCATCGATTCGTCGCTTGAGGGGGTAGTCACACTTAGTCACCAATCAACAAATACACACCCAATCAAGGAAATGGCATGCATTCAAAGAATCATTGACAAAGACAATCACGCTCCTTCTTGGGGCAGCAAACAAGCAATAATCATAGGCTAAACAAACACTTGGCATTCTGGAAGCATGAAGAAAAGGTTCCTCGAACAAAAGGTTGTGCCCTTTGCCTATTCATGACTGAACAATATCCAAGATCAAGTACACCTCACTGAAAAAGGTTACACTTGAGTTAAGCTCCTTAGCTCGTCAGAAGTAAGGATTCAAGAATGCGTGCCCTTTCCATACTTGGGGCATCAAAATTTGGTTAGGTTATTGAGAAACCCTAATCATTAAGTGCTTTGGTCATCTATTTTTGCTCAGCACTACGCCACACATAGCGCATCCCAAAAAGGGGCATCTATAGACACCAAAATAGCACCAATCCGATTATGTGACTACAAGCACTGACCGAATTGGCATACATACCCCCTAGGGCAGCCTCCAGAGGTTAAACAATGGTCCTAACCACTCCCAAATCAGTTTTGGAAGGTCAGAGGTCAGTTTTGCACCTTTTAAGCACTTTGCTCCCTATTCGTCCCACCCTGGGACGATTAGAATCCTATTCGTCCCACCCCGGGATGATTAGCAACAATCACTCTAGGGTGGGACGATTAGCAGGTTTGACTGGCAAAAATTCAAACCTTGACAAATGGCAGCCCAAATCCACCACCTAACTCCGCCTTCAAGGCATGGGATTGCGAGGGAAGGTTTCAAATCATGGAGGCCTCAATCAAGGAGGCCCTAATCAGGGAGGAATCTTCTCTCCCCCAAAAAAGGCATAATGAGCCAAGTGGCACCCTCGCATGCGCATGCAAAGGAGACCCTTAGGTCTATAAAAATGTGAGCCTCCTCACCCCAAAAAAAAAGAGAGCTGGAGCATTTGGAGCAATGAAGTGCTGCCAAACTATACCCCCACTCCTCTTTGTGCTTCCTACATCCCTAATCTCTCTCTTTGGAAGAGAGGTTATCGGGTGAACACTAGGAACGCAATCCAGATCCAAAAACCCAAGAAATCAGCCACAATCCCACCCCAAACTCGTCGACACAACCCCCTAGGAAGTTTTGGACCCATCCCACTTGGATTGGTGTCAAAACTAGGCCCCAAACGGTGGGCGTCCCACCCCCGGGCGCCCCCCAAACTGCTGCAGTCCTAATCGCCCCACCCCGGAGTGATTAGAAATCTATGCATGGTTTTGTTATTGTTCTTTTTGCATTCTTTTATATCTAATGTACTTATGCTGTTGTCCAAATTTCATTGCTTTCTGACATGATTTGACCTGGTTTCTGTCATTTTATGTGTCTACTAACCTACAGGGAGTGCCTTCGGATACAAGATAACCTGGGCAGAATCTGCCAAATCTGACCTTTTGGGTCATCTCAAAATGTTGTTTTTAGTCTAACCACAAGTTTGCAGGAGTTTTGGAGGCCTCTGGGCAGGACATTTGCAAGGTCACTTTTTGCAAGTTTTACGACAATCCCCAACATCCCACCCCGGAGTGATTAGAAATATGTGCATGATTTCCTTACTTTTATTTTTGCAATATGTCCCAGATGATATCCTAATGCCTCTATTAAAGTTTGAACTCATTCTGACATGATTTGATGATCGTTTTATTATTTTATGTATTAACTAGCTCGTAGGGCACCCCTGTCACATATAGGAGAATCTGGGTAGGATATGCAAATTCCGAGCATCTGGGTAGTCTTAGAATTACATATAATGCCTAACCCATGAGTTTTAGGTGATTTGGATAAGCATAGGTGGGACATTGGAGCACTCGCTTTGGAGAGGCCCCCGACGGGAAAACGAGCATAACGGGGCCGTCCGACGCCGCTTCGATGCAAAATCAGGTGATACCAATTCTAGAAGTTGTCCTTTACATTTCCATATCATTCTATAATCTACTTATCAATATTATCACTGATATCTCCCAAGCGCCCGTTGGAGGCCTTGGGGATTGCATGTTTTTCTAGATACGCATATGCTATTAATGATTTGTTGTCTTTCTATGCGTAGGATCTCACCACCAGGAATACTAGAGGGGCAGAAAGGAATTACGAACACATGGACACAAGCGACGACAACTTTTAGCCCGCCCACTTTGAATGTGGGCACGCGAAAGACGCTGGAAGCGTACCATCCGATCTTGGAAGCGCGTCTTCTTTCGGGCATCCATTAATGTAACAAATTGTATCAAATGTTCTGAGCCCTAGAGGGGGGATGTATTGTAATCAGATTAAAATCAATATCAATAAAGGAGGCCCCGCTTTGTTTGCTCACATCTTGTTTCTGCGTCATTTCCTTCATGCATTGCTCATCGCATTCGTAGGACTTAGCATCTATATCTATTTTTTGTTTGCATCATATCGGTATGTTGTTTTTCTGCATGCTTTCACAACCAAAACTCATTTGAATGGCTTCTTATCAATTTGAGCCATGATATGCAATGGAGGTTCCATCGATCCTAACGATATTGGTTTGATTTCAAAATAATAGAATGTAATGGTAGGCTCCACACATGTTCTAATATTTCCACAAAAATTCTATAGGCATTATCATCCTGATATTGGAGTTCAATGGATTTTAAAACCTCTATTAATGCCTAGTGATGTGGGGGAGATTATTGAATTAGCTCATAAATAGATAATTTACCTAAAGATATTTTAAGGCTAGTGGTTAGCCGGATACTTAGAGAGATGATTGGCCTTGCTGGATTATTGGGAGGATGAATAGGTGGAGATGGATGGCTTGGAATATGAATGGGTTGGAAGGGTTTACATGGAATTGAATGGGTGATTATGAAGTGGCAGGTTGAGACACACTTTTCGGTGGTGCTATGGGGGATTGAACAGGCTATTGCTATGCATTATATTTATTTATACATTGTTGACCTTGGGTGACTACATGAATAGCACCTACAAAATCTTGATATTGTTGAACATGGTTAACTTTATTAGGAGGAGTCTTAGTATTTGACCCTCTTATTGTTGGTTGTGCTTCCTCATGATGAGGAAGTGGTATTTGATAGATGTCAATGTTTTGGTTTTGTTGAGCTAAGGGACTATCAAGCTTGATGGCCCCTAAGTCAATTAGGTCTTGCACTATGTATTTAAATTGATAGTAGCTATTGATATCATGCCCATTATATGAATGATAAGGTTACAACAAATGCTCCTGATATTTTTTGCTGTGTTTGGTGGTATCATCTGGTTTGAACTTAGGTAAGGTAAGTTTTTTTGTGTCATACAACTTGTGAAATATGGAGGTATATGATTCGGCTAAGGGGGTATATTGGTGATTTTGTCGAATGAATTATTGATGTTGGTGATTTTCCATAGTTAGAACTGTGTTGTGAACTTGTGATGGTGGGGGAACTGCTTGATATGCAATTTGTAGCAGTTGTTATTGCACCAGTTGTTGTTGAGCCACTACCAACTGGCTCATAACCACTTAATTTACTTGATTTTCTTTATTAGCCTAATGTGGCTTGGATTGGCCAGAGTAGGTACCTTTGGATTGGCCCCTATTCTACAATTCTTTCTTTTTAGGTTTTAGCACACCTTCTTGTATTTTTAGTTCCTCAATTATGCTAGCCTAGGCAAGAACTTCTTCAAATGATCCATATTATTGTAATTGCAATAACCAAGAGATGGGTTTTAGGTAACTTTTGGTAAACAATCAAGTTAGCTCTTCCATTGATATTGAGAATGGTAATTTTGTGATAACAACCCTCCAACAGTTTTCAAAGTCATAGACTGACTCATTGTCAAATTTTTAGATTATATAAGTCAGTCAATGAAATTTTCTTTTGAACATTAGGAAAAATCTTTTGAGAAACTGGTCTAACAACTATTTAAAAGTATAAATACTATGATGAGGTAGATGGTTATACCACTCTATGATATCTCCCCCAATATCTAAGGAAAATTTTTGAGCATTAGGGCATCTTGATTTTAAATTCTGAAACATGAATGGATAAATGTGCTCACATGATCTCTAGGGTCCTCAGTCATCTTGAATTTGTTAAATTTTGATACTGTAAAATCTGTCAGCTATGGCGATGATGGTACCAAAAAGTGAATTGGTTGATTGATAAGTTGTATTAAATTTAGCTTTTGGTTCATCATACCATGAGTATGTTGCATCATACTATCAATATGTTGCATTTCTTGAATTTAAGGGTCTTCCCTAGGTATGTGGAAGCCCTGAATCACTTGATGATTGTGTGGAGATGAAGTTCTGAAATGTTAAGGTGTGATGAGATTTTGATAATTTGATGGACTGGATTGAATTTGGTGATGTTGATGATTGAATGATTGCAAATGATGTAATGGAGATAATTTTAGAGGACTATGAATGGGTTGACTCATTGGAATGGAATGGGTGTGGATTATTGGAGGTGTGGGAATGAGAATTGTATAAGGTTGTGATATCCATGATGTATTTGATGAAAATAATTTAGGTTCAGTGGAAGTGGGTTGAGGCTTAAGATTTACCACCTGTACTTGTTGTTGGAGATAATATTGAGTATTTTGTCATTCCTTAAGCAAGTTATTATGGTGTTGTCATACATCTTGTATGGTCATATCTAAAGTATATGGTGTGGATGTGGTTGGAATGGATGAAGTAGATGTAGGATAAGTTGCAATAGGGATTGCAACTGAATGGGAGGTAGTGGATGTAATGGAAGTTGGCATTTGTAAAGCAGCATTGACATGTGCTTCATACAATGGATTGCCATAGGTAGTGGTATATGAATATGGAATGGAAGTGCTTTGAGCACATGACTATTGTGGAATGGACCAATACTGGGAAGGTGTAGATGACACCTCAAAAAGAGGGTTAGTATACAACTAGGTGAAACTGGAAGGTTATGAATGAGTAAGTTCCTACTGAAAAGAAGGATCATGCATGGGTGGACTTTTGATTTGATCTTTAACATAGTTAATGGATCTTTTAAAAGCTTCCACTTTGACCATGTATAAGTGGGTGATTTTATAATCAATGGGAGATGATGGCTCAGTTTATAAAATGGGAATTTTGGTGGATCTGTGTAACACATCAACGCTTGAGGTATACACAGTATGTGATGCCCCCACAGATAAACCAGAATATCTTGTCGATGTCACATGGATAGGGTTAACCATAGAAGTGATAGGGGAAGAAGTGGAACACTCCATGGATGAAGTGATTTGGATGGCAAGGGCTTGACTCAGAATCATTGCTTAGCTTTAGGTTGAAACCATAAGTTAATGAGTCATATCAAGGTGGTTAAGTGTATGGAATGTGTAGAAATAACATGCAAATGAATAACACACAAAATCAAAGAAGTAATTTTAATCCTATGTTTTGAAATAGTTTTTTATTATTTTTTGTGATTTTTATGTGTTGCAGATGTGCTAAACTAAACTATTATGCAAAGGTAAAATCTAAGGCTAGATGGAAAATGAGATTCTTCCTAGTGATAAAATCTAAAAATTTTGCTCATGGGTGACTATGGTTGCTAAGGGTAAATATTTATGGATGGAGATGAAGCCCACCATCACCAAATCTCAAACAATGGTTGGTGATGAAATCCAACTCATTGTTGTTTATTGTGAAACATGCAAAGTGTGTGATTCATTTTAAGATTTGTTTTTTTCTATTGTGTTCACTCAATATTGAAAACACACCTATTTCACTTGTATAAGCTAGAAACCAAGAACATCAACACTAACCTCCTCAAAATAACTTAGGGGTACACCACTTAAGACCCACCCTGAATCATCAAGTGATTCCAATAGTGGAGGGTTCACCCAGTTCTTCTACCCTTAATCATAAAGTGATTCCAACAACAAGAGTATACTTAGGTATTGTGACCTTGTTCCAACTTAGAAAAGTAAAAATGGAAGCTTTCAACTTCTACTATGTAGCTATTTTATGCTTTTGTAATTTCAAATGCAAATAACATACATAAATAGTGAATGAATACATCAAAAATCAACAAAAATCTAAAATAAGCATGAGCTAGCATGAATGCAATGATGTAAATGCCTAAAATACAAATAAAAATGTAAATGCTTTAAAAAAATAAATTATTTTCTTTTTGTTGATTTTACTGTAAAAAGCATGAAAATGAACACAAAAATGGGTTAGGGTTTGAAGCAGGCTTACTAGGAAGCCTATGTATTTCTTTCCCACTCTGTGAAATGCATCCTAGAGTCTCTAGAACATTGTGGGGTGTTCCATGAACACTACAGGGTGTCCCTCAAACACTACAAGGCATCTGCATGACCTTTGATTGAATTCTGCAACTTCCAATAACCCTTGTTTTTGTGATTTTTGCATGATCGAATTTTTGGAACCTGTAAAATGAAAACAAAAATAGAAATTAGTGACAAGATACATTAACATGAATAATCCTTTTGGGGTCCCACTATGATCACCATTTTGTAAACCAAAACCAAACAACATCAAAGCAATAATAAAGTAACAAAAACACAGTAATACCATAAGATTAGACAAAATAGATAAGCTTTTATTAACACGGGTAGATATTTGAGTTATACAATAAATATATCCTAATATGGGATTTTATAATGCTTTTGTGATACATATTTACAATTACTAGGGTTCTCTAAAACCTTAGTTCAAAATAATAATTGGTGTCTTCTTGCTCGTCTTCGATCCAAACAAGAGTTGTGGGTGGGCTTGTGTATCCCTACGAGACCACCCTAGCTTCAATAGCTTCTAGATAGATGATTCCTATACCTGCAAACAAATACAACAATAAAATGGATTAGAAGAACCTATGAGGGCTCCAATAGGTGAGGCCCTCAGAAAGATAAAGATAACTAAAACCTAAATGTTGCAATGTAACACTGTAAACAGTAAATAAAGAAACATGAAATAAGTGCAAACAACTTCTTACCTTGTCAACATGCTAATTTATATATTTTCTTCTATAATTCATGTTCACAAGGACACCCAAATGATGCCTAAGGGTTGTAGGACTACATATCTACTGCAAGAAACATCCAAATGCATTTTGTGATGTTTGCATATGCACCAAAACACCTAGATGCATTCTACTGGCTCTAGAGGGCGTTCAGGGGCTAAGGAAAATGTCCCATAACTATATCTGGTTCACACGGGTTTAGTGACGGTTGAGAAAAGATGATTCAATGGTGACGGTGAACAACGAAAGTGATGTAAAAGTGGCTAGGGCAAGGGATTAAGATTCTAGGGTACATAATATTATAAAGGATGAATAAATAACTTAAGCACTAAGTACTAAGGTGCTTAAGGGTTTTTCGAGGGGTTTGATTCATCAAAATGACTCCTCTTTTATAATCTATCCTTGAACATGTTAGGGTTTCAATAACACAAAATCAATTATCGAGATTAAAACATGAGGAAGGGTGGAGATAAAGTTTGGGTAAGTGGCATGAATTTAGATGAATGGATGGCTAAGATTAAAATGTGGCGGATGGCTAGGATTAATTTATATAAATATATATATTTATTAATTATAATATATAAAATATTAATATTATATATATATATATATATAAATATTAAACAAATACATCTATATATATAATGGATGGTTGTTATTGGAGGACACATATGGATGACAAGTGGCTAGATTTTGGTGTCTACAGAAGGGATTCATAAAAAAGGATCATGATAACATCGCAAAGCAAAATTGGGATCCGTAAATATGAGACACGATTTCAAAAAAGAAGGAAAAGAAAAAATATGAGGAAGAAGAAGAAGAAATAAGAAGAATTAGAAAAGAAGAAGAAAAAGGCCAACAATGAAGAAAAAATGGCTCAAGGCCAACCATACATACATTAAGAAAAAATAATATGGATAAGTAGAGTGATACTCTCTATAGGTATAGTACTCGCAATTATGGTCAAAGTGAGGAGCAAAACCTGCTATGGGTGTAGTGCTTGAAAATATGGACAAATGGTCAAGACATATACTTCTTGGGTTGTATGCTCGTAAATGGTTGAATGGAGGTTACCCCTCACTTGTGACCATAAATCTATTCACTATGGGAAGTGTTGTGTGTGTGAAGATGATTCAAAATGAGTACTCCCCCCATAGGGGTGTGGTGTGTGCAAAAATGTGAATGGACAAAGCAAAACAAGATGTGAGTGTGTGCATGTGCTAGAAGAAAAGAGAGGAAGAAAGAAAAAATTAAATAAGGGATGTGTTCCTTGACCTGAAGAGAAACTAATGGTCATTAGTAAAACTTTAAAGGTCAAGGAACACAAAATTGAAGACAAAGAAAAAGGGATACAATAAACAAGAGGAGGAAGGAAGAAGAAAAATTTCTAGGTTGGGGACTTTACTAGGCATTAGTGTCCTAGTGAGAGTGCAATGCATGTGAGCTATGATCTAAATAGGTATCATCATATGCCATTGTCGTGAGGTCCCCAAAAACTATATGATCAAGCAGTCATGAGCAAGTAGTAATGCAACTATGACAAGAAGATATACAAATGTGATGAAATATTAGGTAAACCATGCAAAATATGATAGGCAAGCATACAGTATGAACAGGTAAACAAATGCAATGGATGAAAATGCAAGGTATGCCTAATTAATCATTTATTATTTTATTTTATTTTTATTTTGTTAATGCAAGTGAGAAGAACAATAGTCGACACATAGTCTAATTGTACCTCCTATATTGACAAAAATAATAGGCATACAAGAGACTTATCCATAAAAGAAAAATCTATAATAGGGATCATCTTAATGATCAAAATCACAAGGAGTCACCTTCATAGGTTTTTCTTTGGCAACCTTTGCACGAAAATCTTCATAATCCATAACTAAACCATCTTTCTTAACAAAATGAGGGGTGATCCCTAATTTTTCAATATCCCTATAAGATAGCAAAGCAGGGCCTCCTTGAGAAGTAGCAGATTTACCATCAGAATACATAAATTTTACCATACTATAAAATAATATGTTAGAGGGATAATGGGGTCCCTTGTCCTCATCACTCCACTCTAATATTTGATGATCTAAATATTCAGCATAAGTTTAATGTGATCATCATTATAAAATAGTAAAGGTTGGTTTTTATTGGGAATGTAGCCTACACCACACCTCCTAGGCTATACTTCAGCACCCAAAGGCTCTTGAATACCTTTATGTTGGGATCCCAAACCTTTACCAATATATCCCATGCTAGATAGGATATATTTTGGGAGTGGGTAACCATTAGATAAGTAACAATGAGTAAAATAATGATCCACGAGAGAAGGGTTGCTACCACTAATCTTATTTTCAAAGGGTATTCCCATAAAGATAAGGTACACGTGCCAATGTGTAAAAATGCACTCTTTTTATAAGGTAAACCCATAGTCTTGGTGAAGGTTGTATCTTGGCTAGATCTAGAAGAGGATTTGAAGAAAATGATTTATTTTATCCCATGATGAAACTTGTATGAGAGGTTCCTCACTCACTTTTAGACTTTCAAGTTGTTTAGATATTTGAGATGAGGAACTTAGAGAAGCGGATGATGAAAATGAAGGACAAATTTTGAGATCGGACTGAGCTTTCTCAACCATCAAATAATATTGAAATGAACAAGGGTCGCCTAGAATTATGACAGATTTATCCTTAAATTCAAACTTCAAATATTGATGAAAGGTAGAAGGGACAACCTTCATCACATGGATCCAAGGATATCCAAGAATCATATTAAAATATGTAGGGCAAGACACCACATAGAATAAGGTAAGATCTAAGGTCCAACCCTAAGGTGGAGGGACACAATGACATAGGCCTCGTGGGACTCATGCTTGAAATATTGGATGATGATGTCGAATTTAGTTAGGTCTTCCTCTTTTAATCCAAAATTTTGGAAAATTTGATATGTGCATAAGTTAAGGGAAGAATCGTTTTCAATAAATATCCTTTTGACAAAATTTCTCCCAATAAATTATATGATGTTAAGGGAATAATTCCCTCGCAAGTCTGATGGATGTGTATCTTCATCCAAAAATGTCATGTGATGTATTCCAAGATAACCTATGATATTAGCTATAGCACTAGGGGAAAGTTCTAGAGGGACAAATTGTTGTCCTCAAAGTTCCAATAAAGGTTCCCTATGAGTAGGAGAAGTTTGTAAGAGTTCTAAGATAGAGATCTTAGTTGGAGTACTAGCTAACTATTTTTGAAGGTCAAAGGAGGATTATTCATCTTGATTGATCATGCACTTTTCTTGCTATGGTTATAGTCGTATTATTTTAAGAGATCACACCTTAAGCTTACAAATGTACTTTTCATACATTTTAATTTTCACATTTAATTTCATGCAATTATATCATATTAGTTAGGTTTGTTATATGATATAGTTAGGTTTGTTAGGTTTATTACATTATTTATGCTAACTAATATGGTTAGCATATATTATTGTTAGCATTGATTAGCAAGCATATATTGTTAGCAAGCATCTTCTAATGTTAGCTAGGTGTGGTTGATTAGATCCATTTTACATGGACTAATCTAGGAATCAAATGTATTATTTAAATTTCTTATGTTTAATGGAAAATCTTATTATTGTGATCCTAATATGGTATCAAAGCATCCTTTGTCGAAGCTCATGTTTGATTCGTAGCTTGATAATTTTACCTTACTCGGGTACATTTATTGAGGTCCTATTGGACACTAACCAAGCACTCAGAGGTCTGGTTCTAATGCACACCTAGATTTGAAGCTGACTGGAGGATTGGACAGGATCTGCTTCACCTTACGCACATTCATCCCATAGATATGAATCTAACATAGACCGAATTATACTGGGTTGACCTGAGCACAATTCTCGAGGTGCCTGATTGGATCTGACTTGATTGTATGGTAGATCTGGTTGGATTATTATTGGGACAAGTGCAACACCAAACCCGCTAGAAGACACCTATGTGGACCTACCCTAGACTGATGACACCTACTGGACAACTCAGCAAGTGATGGATAACTCAACAAGATGGAAATACATGTGGCAAGAAGGGGTCAGGCTTCCATGGAGAGGTACAAAAGGTTCATGTGTGACATTGTCCACCCTAAGGTGGACATTGAAATATATATACTTTATTCCTTTTAAAACATTTAGTAAGACCTCCCTTACCGTATGTGGGATATTGATCCCAATGCGCTACTGCACATAAAATGATTGTCTCTTCTATCATTCAAATAGATGCAAAATTACCTCAATTCTACTCCAATCAATGCCTGTGGACTTTGAAGCCATAGTTGCATTGCAGAGAAGATGTCGTTCATATCTACGTGGAGATGTTGCACTGCAAAATTATGGTGATTGTAAAGAAATATTTCGAGCGAGAGGATGACAAGACCGTGTGTCGACCATTGGAGCTTTGCATTTTAGATCACAAATGGCATTGAGTGCATGTAGACGTAGACCTAATCTTGCAAGAGAAGTTCGAGATCCCCTATCATTCATCAGAGATCATAGTCCAATCACAAGTACAATTTTATGCAGACAAAGAGATATTTTCTTGAGATGTCGTCGAAGCAGATCGCACAGATGCAACATAAAAAAAAACATTTTTTTCAAAGGGGTTGTTGTTGCTTTGTGGAGGCAATGAAGCTTGATGAAGGAAGCACCTCCTAAAAGAATCACTACCCAGTGGAGCAGAGCGATGCCGGTCGGTGCGCCCTCTCACATTGTTGTGCATTCTGAAGAACAAGTAGGGGATCTTACCTCTACCATCCCAGCCAAAGTGTTAGCTCGGTTGGTTGGTGGTTGTAAGCTATAGTTTTCTAGCTAGGCTTCTACATGCTTGATATTATTAAAATTAGCACTCACTCAAACTTTAAAATGAGTAAATAAAGTTTAAAATGAGTGAGAGTGAGAGTTTGAAGAAGCGATATTGTTGGAGGTTTGAGCTGGCAGATGGTAGGTTTGAGGATGGCAATCCTATTGTGGTAAAGCTTAATTCTATAATTAGAGAACATTTTGAATTTAAGGATCCCTTGGTACCTTTGGAATGCCAGGGTTGGGACCCAAAAAAATTCAATATGGGATCCACTCTACCTTGGAACAAGCTAAAGTAAATCATGGGGTCCTATCCTGGCCCTATGATCAGGCTAGGCATATTTAGCCAGCCACTTTCTTTACCAAAGTGGTGGTGAAATCAAGAGGTATTAGTGCAAAATAGTTTTTTGATCTTACCCTAGTCTTGCACCAGTTGTGAATCCTGAGTGACTTCATCAAAATGGCTCGTGAAGAAGGTTCTTAGAATTTATTGGGTAAATTTCAAGGTAGCAAAACTAATATATATTCTATTCGAAGATGAGCAATGTCTAAGTGGAGACCTTTGGGTTCTTTGGAGATTTTTGTCATCCCCAAGTCCTTCTTCCTAATCAAACTTAACTATGAAGAAGATTCCAAGCATATTTTGGAATGAGGACCATGGCTCTTTGGAAAACAATATTTATTTCTCTAAAAATGAGGAATGAACTTCAATCCCTACACTCAAAATGTCAACCTTATCTCTCTTTGGGTCAGGTTACCTGGTCTGCCACTGCACTTATGGTACCAAGACATTCTTAGAGGTATAGCTAAATATATTGGAGTGTTGGTCTCTATTGATGCGACAACAAGGGTTAAAACTGATATGGTTTTCACCAGGATGTGTGTTATGGTGGATATTGATGTAGACCTTCCAAGTTGTATTGAGCTTCTCTCAAACCTGGGCACATGGAATCAACTAGTTGAATATGATATTATGTCATTGCAGTGCTAGGGGTGTGGTAAGCATGACCACATTAAGGACCACTATCCAGCTCAACTAGTTATAGCTAAAGCAAAACCCATGAGGGAAGGAAAAAATGGGTACCCAAACAACCCCAATCAGAATTGGTTGTAGAATATAAAGATAGAGAAGTGAATCCCAATTATGGAAAATAAACTCCTTTGGATTTGACTCCAGCCAACATTGGTGTTGAACAATATGCAACAGATATTTTTTAGGTCCCTGGGTCAGCAAGGTAATGGAGCCAAAGTTGAAGTTTAGAGGAGATTCCTTTTGTTCCATTGACTTTGGTTAATGAAGGAGCAGCTATGAAAGTGAGTCAAGAGAGATTCCTATAATGCTTTTCCTAAGGGTAGTTATGGGCCTTCATTGGAAGAGGTAAGTCAGAATGACCTTGTCCTCCATAACTCTTTTGAATGCCTTAAAGTGGGTGAACCTGTGGTTTAGAAATTATCTCAATAGGTAGATGTAACAGTTCCCTCTCCTAAGCCCATCATGGAAAAAGCATCTACGAGGTCTAAAACCAAAAGCCACAAGAAAGGTCGTATTGATGTTGGAATAGAGAAAAAAGTGGGTAATAGAGAAAAAAGTGGTCAAACCCACTAATAATTCTCTAAAAAAAAAAGAAGTAAAATTTGAGATCGCTGATGGCTCTCAAAATTTGTTGAAAGTGGAAAGGAGGATTCTAGTGGAAGACAAATGAAACTTGACTCCTTTAGATGATCTCCCCATCCTGTGCTAGGGATAGGAAATCTTACCCTAAATTTCATCAATGAAATTCCTCTATTGGAATATTAGAGGACTAAATGGATTCTCTAAAAGGCAATTAATTTCATCCATAAATAAAGAGGCAACTTTGTATATTATCTTTATCCATTAATCTAAAATTGATGTGGATAATTTTGATGTTGTCAAAAATATTGTTTGGAAATAGGTTGACTTTGTGGCCAGTCCAACGAATGGCTCTTTAGGTAGTTTACTCTATTTTGGGGATGTTTCCAAAGTAGATGGTTTTGTTCTATCTTCCTCAAGAAGAGTCATCAATATTTTTTTTGTTGTAAATACTCAAATCATAGGTGGGTTATGTCTAATGTTTATACTTCAAATTCAGGACCTAGCAAGAAGGCTTTTTCGTCCTCTTTGCTAAATATGAGGGAGTGCTTTAAAAATGAAGCCTAGGTATTAGCCGAGGATTTTAATTCTTCGCTATATCCTTTAGATAAAAAGGTGGTAACTATCTCTATTCAAAAAGCATGGATAAATTTGTATATTTTGTTAACTAGGGTGAACTGATGGATATGGATCTAAAATGTTCTAGATTCACCTAGAGCAATATAAGGGTCAGAGAGCAACTAGTCCTTGTCATGCTAGATAGATTTTTTATGTCAAATTAAGGTTTACCCTTCTTTGGTGATGCATCTCTGGTTTCCTTTCTCTAAGTGGGGTCTAACCACAACCCACTTTTGTTTGAGTCTCCTCTGCAATTAGAATTTTTTCCTAGGCCATTTTAGTTCAAATCCATGTGGTGCTCCCACCCTGATCTTGAAGATAAAATTAAAGAATGGTGGTATGTTTGGGTGCTAGGTGAAGGAATTTCTAGAATAGCCAATAAAATCAAGTTGATCAAATCTAATCTCAAAGTCTGGAATAAATATGTATTCGATGACATTCTTTAAAAAGAAATAATCTCTAAAAAGCTAGCTCAAAGAGATAGAATTTATTGTGGAGGATTCGGGTCTCTCCATTAAGACTAGAAATAAGGAGAAATATTTACTCGTTGAGCTTCACAATACATTGAGTAAGGAGGAAATGCTCTAGAAATAGAAATTTAGGGCATTATGATTAAAGAATGGTGACTGTAATATGAAATTCTTCTACACTACAACTCTACAAAACAAGAGTTCAAACAGAATTTGAGATATTCATGAGGAATATGGGACCATCTCAATGGATATCCAAGTAATTAGACCAGAGGTAGTGGATTTTTTTGTGTCGATGCTAGGCTCAAAGGATGTCAAAAATAGAAAGGTAGAAAATAATATTTTATGCTCTACCCCAAACCTGGTCACAAGGGACATAAATCTAAACCTAGAAGAATATTTTTCAAATGATGAAATTAAGTCGATGGTGTTTAGTATGGGTGCTTTGAAGGTGTTGGGTCTGGATGGATTTCCTCCTTTATTTTTCCAAAAAATTTGGTCGATAGTTGGTTTGAAGGTCTATGATGCAATGATATTTGCCCAATCCTCTTGCTTGATCCCTACTGGAGTTAATTCAACATTTCTGGCTCTGATTCCTAAATCTCCTACAACGGTCAAGTTTTATGATTTTCATCCCATCAACCTCTACAATACAGTCTACAAAATTCTCTCTAATATAGTGACAAACATATTAAAGTCATTGTCTCTTCTCATTGATAAGCCACAAAGCGATTTTGTGGCAGGAAGGCAAATACTGGATGGAGTTATCTTTATCCATGAGATTATGCATTCAGTGAAGATGAGTACTAGACCTAATCTCTTTCTAAATTTGAATATTATAAGGCTTATGATAGGGTGTCCTAGGACTTCTTGGTGGAGGTGCTGTTGAAATTTGAATTCAACCAAAAGTGGATTAACTTGATGAGAGCCTATTTCACTTTAATCAAATTCTTGGTGCTATTCAATGGTTCACTTGTCAGTTACTTCTAGATCTCTAGGGACCTTTGCCATGGGGACCCTTTATCTCCATATATTTTTATTCTTTTGGCTAAATCTTTGGGTAGATTTATCTTGAAGTATCCTAATATTGTGGGTCTCAACCCAACCCTTTCAACGAATCCTATTTCACATCACCAATTTGTTGATGACACCCTTCTCTTCTTTTTGGCATCGATGGTCCAAGCTAGAGCGGTAAATAAAATTTTAGATCTCTTTGAGAGAGCAATGGGTTAGAAAGTAAACCTCTTGAAAATCAAATTATATTTCATGAATACTATGTTGGCTAGACAAAGGAAAATTGCCAACATTCTTGGGTGCAGCATTGTTGAGTTTCATGTACCTAGGATGACCTCTATTCATTGGTTGGATGAAAGAGAGTTTTGGGATATGATAGTGGAAAGACTACAAAAGAAACTTGCTAGCTGGAAAGGTGCTCTCTTGAGTCAAGCTGAGAAGATCCTTTTTGTTAAATCAGCTCTTTAAAGCATTCTTGCCTACCCTATGTCTATTTTTAGACTCCTTATGAAGGTCATTTCTAATATAGAATGTATTCAAAAGGTCTTCCTTTGGGCCAATTTGTAGGATAAGAGGAAATTCCACCTAGTCTCCTAGGATCAAGCTTGTAGCAGTAAAGCTAGTGGTGGCTTGGATCTCACACATTCATTAGATGAACGAGACCTTAATGATGAAACAGGGATGGTGACTCTTAAAAAATGAGAGGGTTGATTGGATTAGTATAATATATTTCAAATACCTGAATCAGCATAGTAATTATCTTTTTGATCCCCTCCCAGTGTTTGGCTCTATTTTCTAGCAACATTTGTGCTTATCAATGGGTCAATATGGGTTCTAGAAAATAGCAATTCCATCAATTTTTGGAAAGAGACCTGATTGTGAGATGCTCCCATTTATCAATATCCCACCTTAAGGCTAGCCAAAATTATTTCTAAAAGGTTGGGGTGGTGCCAATTTAGTGATTTCATTGGGATGGAGAATGGCAAGAAAGTTTGGAACTCTCCCCTGTAACTAATTGCATTAGAGAAATAGAGTTAGCCTAGACTTTTGTTTCTTATCTAGTCAAATTTCAAGTGATAAAATAGCTTGATTCCAAAGGATGCTCTGGTTTGGAAATATGAGAATGATGTCTCCTTATCGGTAAGGTCTGCTTACATCCTTCTTGACTCAAATGCCTCTATTTGGTTTCCCCCTTATCAAGTGTGGTTTAAGCATTTGACTCCTAAATTCAGCACCTTCTTTTGGTTGGTTGTCCAAAACAAACTTCTTACCATTGAGAATTTGCATAAAAGAGGTATGATTTTGTCCAATCATTGTTATCTCTATTAATCCTATGAGGAAACTTCAAAACATATGTTCTCTTGTTGCTCATTTTCCTTGGATGTCATGAGCAGAATTTTTCTTTCCTTCGAGGTTAGTTGGGTCCTACCCAATTCTTTGGTTGATATTTATTCCCAATGGGACCCACCCTTTAAATCCCAAAGTCACATATACCTCTGGAGATTCATCTTACCCCACCTCTACTAGGGCATCTAGTGGGAAAGAAATCAAAGAGTATTCAAAAATAAAAAAGGGATTCGAAGTCACTCTAGGGTGATTTTAAGTACCATTGAAAATGTGGTCACCTGTTTTCTTGACTTGGGTAGTGGTTTCCAGTTGGAAGCTAATTTGGAGCTTAGCCTTAGCTTTCCCCTTTCAATTATCTAGTTGGATTACCCAACCAAAATCCTTGTGATTCAGTGCTTTGGCTCCCTCCCCTGATTGATTAGGTCAACCTTAATTTTGATGGTGCCTCAAAAGGTAATCCAGGTCCAGTTGGTGCAGGAGGGATGGTAAGAAATGATAAAGGTGAATTATTATTTGCTTATGTAGATTTTCTCTCCTCTCAAACTTCCCACTTTGTCGAGACTAGGGTATTATTTCAAGGTTTGATTTTGTTAGAATCTTTGGGCTTTAAGAAGATTTGTGTTGAAGGTGATTCCTTAAATTTGATTAATTTGATCAATTCCTCTAAAACTCCTAGCTGGAACATAGCTAATATGATTTTTGAAGTTATAAAAATTGTTCACTTGAGAGAGGGGTTTTTGGTATAGCACATTTTTAGGGAAGTAAATAGTTGTTGGACCTTATGGCTAATATTGGTGTATCTCAACAAGGTCTTACAGTTTGGAACTCAAACTACCCTCAGAGCCTCCTAAGGCTTATGGATGAAGTAGTTATTTGACTCCCCATTTTTATGATGATCTCCACTTTTAGTTGGGAGCCTTTGATAGAGTTTCTCACTCTTTTGTGGTGGTGGGATCCTTCTCCAATTAGTTTTTTGGAAAGCTTAGGATTCCCGCTACTCAAATTCAATTTCAATTTAAATTTTAAACTCAAATATTTTTTATGGAGTCTTAGCACCATACCCTAGTGGGTCCATCCTTTGGTTATATTGGAGAGAAATATTTATTTTGATTCATCTCAGTCCAATCCAATATTCCTCCTTATTAGAGATTCTCTCTCTACTCTCCACGTCCTCCTTTTTTTTGAAGGTCAGGTGGATTGCTTCTACAAAAGGGGCTTGGTGATTTCTTTTGTTTGGAGGTTTGGCTATTTTCAAGGTTGTTCTTGGCCCACCTATCCCTTGAAGATCAAGTTTTTAGGTATTCTTATTATGGCTTAGTGGGCTTCTTTTGTGGTGGGTATGCTCTTTTGGCAAGCTTAAATCAAGTTTCGTCAACATCTTCGTTCTTAGTTGGCATAGTTTTTTGGGCCTTGTGGATTGGTGTGGGATGGTGTGTTTTTTACATGGATATCAAGTGTGCCCCTTTGTGGTAGTTTGCTTGTTTTTGGCATCATGAGTGGGAAGTACAGCTCAGCATATGATGAACCTTTGGTCTTATTCCCAAGTAGTGGATCTCTGATTGTTTTCTTGCTTTGTTGTTGGTTTACATGTCATGTTTACATCTACTTTTTTTGGACCACTTTTGCTCATGATGGTTTCCCTTGGGTTGTCCCATTTTTTCTAGTTCTCAAGGTTTCATTCTCCAAGGTGGTTGGGTGACAACTCTTCTTCCCATGATTGGATCATAAAGCGCCACCTCTTTGGTTTATCTCACACTATTTTGTTTTGAAAAGAGGGTAAGCTTAGTAAGTTCAAACTTTCCTTTCCATCTAGTTGGTGCAGTTGTAAGGATTGTGTAGACACCAAATCCTATCTATTAATTATTTATATGTGTATATTATATTTATATTTATATATATGTAAACAAATCATAGTCTCTAATAATACTCTAATTCTAGCTTACCACTTGGCAATGCTACTTCAACACTTCCAAACCCTAACCCTAGCCTTCTAAAAGGTTATAAGATCTCATTCACTTTTGTGAATCAAGAGGGGAAAAAAATAAGCACCAAAAATATCCATAATGATGGTTTGCCAAAATTATGAGAGTAACCCTAACCAAAATTTGGAGGTCAAACCACCGAAGTCTTCAATTTATCTTAGTAGTTCTGCTACACAAATCCAGATGTGGCTCTGCATCTACATAGATACAGGATTGTGTTTAGCCAGTCCCTAGATGTGGCACTTCATATTCTCAATGATATTTTAGGCCTCGAAAGACACAAATCAAATCAATTAGCAAGGAGACCAGCGTTTTACATTCTATAAAAATTTAGATTAGGGTTTTTGTAGCTTTATCCATATCAAATAGGGCCTCATATAGTGGAGTCCATCCAAGTTTTACTAATCTTCTTGTTTATATTTTACACAAGTGAAAGAGATAAGTTTCTAATAATCTATTGAGGCAAAGAGTGGCCCACCAAGGATACACAAGCCCACTCACAAAATTGATTGTAGTAGAGGAGATCTGAGACACCTATTTCTATTCTAAGCTAACTAAGAGGATTTTCACCATTCTTTGGGCATATTGTAATATGAAACAAGCATCCTTTGTAACCCCTATAAATACGAGGTAGATATTGTAAAAAGAGGATATCAAAGCTCCCAATTCTAATACAAAGTTTATATTATTCATTGCAAATACTTATTTCAGCATTATATTATTTGGTGTTATTTTTTTTGCTTACAGATTGTCAATGTTGTGTGTGGGAAATTATTTATGCTCATCAAGTCCATACTATGTATTTGTGGTACCAATATTTTTGGCATGATTTTCAACTTACCATTGGAAATGCTTATTCGAGCTTGCTCATAGTTACAATTCTTTAAATTTATGGGTGGTCATCTCCTTTGGCTTGAGTTACCTTGGTGAATTTTGTAGTTGGTCAGAGTGGTTTATGCTCATTGTTGGGTGGAGGAAGATGGGAAAAATCATATTATTCTATTGGAATCCATATCCCTTGTGGTGGACGATGACGTTAAGAAAATTCTCCATAAAGGTGGTCTATTGGATTACATGTAGTCATTCCATGCTCACCGTAGAGGTCTTTCTAGGATGATGGGACTCTCTTGGAGGAAAGTATGGGTCTAGGTGGGGGGCTTAGAATTTAAATTATCAATGATGTTGATTGGAGAAGTGATGGGTATCCCTATAGATGGCGCTTATCACAACAGGCCAAAGCACTCACTCCTTAGATATTTGGATTTCTTCTTGGCAAAGGATGAATACCTATCCAATTTTTATAATGGTTATGATAATTAAAAAGCTCAAGGACCCATGGGTCAGGTTATCAACATAATTATGGATTTCTTTATAATGTACTATAACTAGGAAGTCCTATGTAACTTTCATATCATGTTCCTAAATCACCTTAGGTGGAAGAGACCAATGAACATTCCTTCCTTTCTTTTCTATTCTCTAGAAAAGACCTTGATTGATATTAGAGGAGGTAAGGGAATAGATCCAATTTATCAAGGTTTAATATTGCTAATTTTTGAGCATGTTATAAACAAGAGAGGAGTAAATGTGGTTGAAGTGTTAGCCCAAATTGAGAATAAAAAAAATCTTCGACGTTTGATCCTCCTTCGACATCCTCTAATTCCTCCTCTAGCAATTCTTCAAATTTAAGTTTGAGAAATTCAAAAGTCCGATGAATACTATTCGTGGTAAAGTTAAAATATCAAGAGAGGTTTTTATTTTTGCCAGAGTTATTCGAGGTGGTCAAGCCAAATGCTCCAAGAGACTCTCGTCGAGGATGACTCGAACCACATATCCTCCTATAATATTGGATTTGTCTAATGATGATCTCTAGTCCCTAGGTAGAAATAAAAGTATATCCTTAGTTTATATGGTAGAAACTAAAAATCAGTCATTGAATTTGGCTACTACTGATGCTCTTCCCTACCTTAGCACTCTAGAGGATAAACATTGGGTCCTCATTGGTTCTCTTCAGATGGTCATTTTCTACATTAAGGATATTCAAGTGATGACCTAGAACCAAAAAGATAATTATTTCCTTCGATGGTGTAACTATCTCGGGCTATCACCCTATTGTTTTTTGCTCTATTTTATTTTGCGTACAAGGTTCCTTCCCCTATGGGTTGGATGACCTTATTTTTGTTTGTTAGTTGGCTAGCTGATGTGATTTTGTGTTTTTCAGTTAAGCTGGTTGGTTGTCTCACATGGTTCTTCAGGTTATTTTGGAGACCATGTTATTTGTTTTTTATGTAATAAGGTTTGGAGACCCTTTCAAAACCCCTTATCTTATCTAATAAAAAAAACTTGGTAAAAAAAACTCATGCTTGCTCATGCATACATCAATATAGAAAAATCCACACTCATTTAAGATTTAAAAAAATCAACATGATTATTTATATCAATAATTATTCGATATTTGTAAAGCAATCATCATGTTTATTTCATACTTATATGTATTAATAGTAAAATCAACAAATTTTAAACGAACAAGTTTCACCATTGAGTATGCATTCTTGTTTGTTTTGCGCTGAATAATAAGGGGTTGTACTCAAGTCCCCCACTCTTGAAAAATTACAACTCTCTTCTTTATATCTTGAGAGTTAACAAATAGAAACACTTCTCATCTCAATTGAGATGCTATAGCTAGAAACGTACATCATTTTAAATAAATTGTCTAAATTCTTATTTTCATTTTTTGGATCTTTTCAATTTTTTGTATGAATACAAATATTCCAAAATTTAGCATCCTTCTTGATATTTTCTATAGCAGCCTTCACAATACCAAAACTTCACCTCTACTATATATGCATTGCATCTTAGTAAAGTAATATTTCCAAAACATCGCACTATCATAGTCTGCTTTACTAAATCTAGATTGCTAGTTTCCTTCCTAAAACACAAGTGCAACCACAAAAATTATAATAAATAGTTTATATGAAAACACATTATTGTTATAAAATAAAGTAGATACTATCAATGGAAAACATTAAATTAAATCTTAATCATTATTTGATTTAGGCAATCAACATTTTCTTGTCAACTTTAACTAAACTTACTACTTCCTCTAACCATGGAAAGGAAAATTTAACTTCACGATCCTCAATAAAAACCTTTATTTTGGCTAGCCTATCTACACATTTATTACTTTCCCTTAAAGTATGTGTAAACCTAATTTATTCAGATCTTGAATTTCCATAATTATCTCCTGTATGTTCCATGGAGCCTTTGCTTTCCTTAAAATTGCATTTATTACTATAAGAGAATCACCTTCCATCCATACTCCATTACATTTTATTTATTTGCATATTTGTAACCCTTTTAAATCCGCTCAAGCTTCAGCTTCATTATTTGTCTTAAATCCACTATTGAAAGCGTAATGGGATAAAATTTCTTTGTTATTTATAATTATTTCTCCTCATGTTTTTGGTCCTTCAATTTTACCCACTCCACATCTGGTGGTTTCTATTTTATATTCTTTGCCTTCTTTTTTCTTCTCTTGTACCCAACATCATAATTCCATTTAATGACTTGACTTCATCTATCAAGGCTCTCTACTTCTAGATTAGGGACTAGGTGAGTTGATAGGGTTGGTTTAGACTCCTCTATGGCTAAAGTATGTATTCTTTTTAAATAAGCAATATTTATCAATATTTGTGGGGCTACTATATATCATGGACTTATTATTTGTGATAAGTACTCCCATATTACTCATTAAATCTTTCACAACTTGCATAATAAAAGAATGCTCAAGTTACAATCAAAATTTAACATTCTAACCTCTACAAAGCATGGAGGTATTACATTCCAAATAAAAATTCAAGCCAACATCCATACATGTAAATAAACATAAACATAATATATAATTTTCTTGCACAATGAATACTCTCACTCTATTTGAATCAGGAATTAACTAGCAACTAGTTTGGTATGTAAAACCTTCCTATAAAAGCATAAAAGTTAAATTCTATTAATTTCTCAAATACAAGGGAGCATGGTCAACAATTCTTCATCCAACTCATACAATATTCATAAAATTATCATAACTAGTTCAACTTAAAACTTTAGTTTTTGATCTGCCACATCTATTGGTTTAGCCATCATCAAACAATGAATGAAATAAATACAACACTCATAGATTGAATAATTTTTATTTATCAACTCTCTCATAAATATTATTTTGTTCTTATTTTTAAGGCATATTTTAATATGTCAAGGAAATTGATGAATGCATGTCAATAATCAAATTCAACAGAGCCACACTCATGTTCATAGGTAAGTTTCCTGAGGGGAAACTCTAGAATATTTAAATAGATTTAGTGTCACCCATAATTAAGTTATACAATAAATAATGCAACTTAAGAGGAAAGTAACTTTAGATCCATTCCCTATTTTTATACAATATATATGTATGTATGTATGTACATAGGTTTAATACTATGTTTGTCTAATTGGCTTTGATACCAAGTTGATTAAGTTATGCTCAACTACAAGATCCACCAAAAAGTTAAGACTTTCATGAGTTTGACCTAATTGGACTATAATATCCAAATCAAGTATTGCAATTGCATGAATATAGAGGTCCAATATTAATACATGTAAACAAGCATGAGTAGAACGTACAAGAAGTGCACTATTGAATATATATATATATATATATATATATATATATATATATATATATATATATATATATATATATATATATATATAAAATATATGTACGTATGTATGTATGTATGTGTGTATGTTGATAGTAATTTGAGATAGGTTTAACACTATGTTTGTCTAATTGGCTTTGATACCAAGTTTATTAAGTTATGTTCAACTACAAGAGCCACCAAAAACTTAAGACTTTCATGAGTTTGACCTAATTGAACTACAATATCCAAATCAAGTCTTACAATTGCATGAATATAGAGGTCCAATAGTAATACATGTAAACAAGCATGAGTAGCACCTACAAGAAGTGCACTATTGAATCCATTTCACTGTAGTATTCAAGAGATATATTACAATCATAAAAGCCATAACTTTACAACCATTATTATGACAAGAGAATTGTCTTGTTATGAATTACCTTTTTAGTGTCTTTAGATTCTCTAGTAAATAAATATAGAATAATAAATCACTTGAACAAGCCATAAAATACACCAACTATCCATACAATGTTTTGTATTACATAATCAATATCATACGTGTAGAAGAAGATAAGACATATACACTTAGGCAAATCCCTTTCTTTGATCATCTCACATAAATCACTACACCCACTATGCATTTTTCTATTGGAGATGACCAAACAAGGAATACGCTTAAGCCTATTGGATATATAAGAAGGGAGAGCACCATTGGGGTAAATTATTGCCTAGACATAAAATTCTTATAAGGGCTCTTACACAAGTTCAACCTTTTACCACAATGCTTCTACTATCAGTTAGAAAGGCTAGTTACTATTTTTAATTTTCCTTGTTGATATTACAACATAACATCCAAACAAATGTTTATACCAATCCTTCTACAACCATGGAAGGCTTTTCTCAAATTTTCAAGGGTATTATTCCCTTACAAGCTTGTTTTAGGAGTAGGATTCATACATAAATAGGTGTTCCAAAGCAAGTAATAACACAAAACTATTAACACAATGCCAAATCTCGCAACAATATTTTATTTTCCTTATTTTATGCCAAAGAATCATTTTTTATATACAATAATTCCAACAGGGGTTTTGAATAATAAAGGTATGAGTTACCATTCCCAATCAATCCATCCAAATTTATTTGGTACGATATAGGGCTTTTGCTTCAAGTTTTAATTTTGAATTTGATAAAAATGAATGTTGTTCCCCCTTGGACTTGAAGGTCAGATTTAAAGCCATAACGAGAATATCTATTTTATTTATTTATAATTTCAAACAATCCCCATATATTAATTTTAAGGTTTCATACATCAAACAAAGGTTAAGTACGGTTTACAAATATTTTACCAAAAACATTCATATATAATGTGCTTTTAGATACCCCAGTTTATAATATGGATTTCTACCTTTTTCAAACTTGTAAATCTTAGCCATACCCATATGTCATTTCTAAATTTTATACTTCAAACAAATGTCAAGCAACATATAAAGGCTTGCAATTTTTTTATTGAAATAGAGTTAGATTATCACTCACATACAAGGTGCATCCATGTACCCTATTTTGCAACATGGAGCTCAACCCATTATATAGAAATTTTGAATAATACCCATATCTCAAGTCTAGGAATTCATACATCTAATAGAGGTTATATATTATAACAAGGTATGCAATTCATTTTAGGTGAAGAAATTTTTTTTTAATACTTTCTATTATTTAATGAAAATTAAGTAATTTACATCTCCTACCCCTCCAGGCTTACAAGGCTTTTAGCCATCATTTTACATATCTTGTCCCTCTATGAATACAAGGGTTTTAGCTACCATTTTACATCTCCTGCCCTTCTAGGAATACAAAAATTTTAGCCACCATTTTGCATCTCCTACCCCTGTAGGCATATAGGGCATTTAGCCACCATTTTATAGATGGTTGATAGTAATAATCTAATTGCAATAAGCAATTGTACTTAGAAGTAAGTCTACTAATTTATTTTAAAACATTAAGTACACTCATCAATTTTACCAAAATAAAGACATAAAATAAATAAAATATCTTCATTGATTTGTTGTATCCACCCTCCATGTGGATTTCCATAGCAGGTTAGATTTCCTCAGTCCAATGTCTAATTTGTCATTGCATCCACAATCCTATTTTTTCACATGGATCATAGATATATTCAACTATTGTAAATTTGGTTTGCAGATAGCCTATCTTCTCCAGAACTCTTTGTAATCTCTAATTTGAGGATGCAATTATTGTGGGGTCATTTAATTGGTTGATAATAATTTGTGAATATAATTCAAATTGTATCACTTTCCATCCAACTTTTTCTACCTCTTGTAGCCCTTAAAGAATACCATAAACCTCAGCTAAGTTTTTGGAGAGAATAACGAGATTTTATGCAAATATGAAGATAGGGTGGCCATCTAAAAGTCTCCCTATACCCCCTATGCTAGCCCTATTTCCTCTTAACACCCGATTTGCATTAATTTTCCTAGTACCATCTGGAGGGGATTTCCAATGACCATACCTCTATACTTAACATTTATTTTCCTAAGTATTTTTGTTCCTAAAATCATCTAATGTATTTCTCATCTTACAAAAAATATGATCCTAGCCTTGGTTTTGGTTTGGATGAGGTCTCATTACATATTGTATTATTTCTCTAAGATTAGCTAGGGTCCTCTACCATATATAATGAGTGTCATAATAAAAGTGTTTGAAGATCTTGTTATTCCTTTCTTTCCATATATTCCATAATAGAAGTGTCATATCAACCCATACCATCTACTTAATGGATTTATCCATACCATCTGTCTAGGGCTAGGTATGCCAGATCTGCTCAAAGAAGCAAAACTATGGAATTTGAGATTGAGGAAAACAACCACCATATTCCATAGTCTGATAGCTATGGGATAGGAAATAAATAGGTGTTTTATAGTCTATTATTCCCTGTAATACATTTCACATCTGTATGGACCACAAAAACCTCTTGTCATCAGTTGATCACCAATAAGGATCCTCTTATAGAGTAGAATCCATATGAAAAATCTCACTTTAGGCCAAATTAGTTGTTGCCATAACTGAAAAAAAATATCACAAAGAGGGTTAACAATGATTTGACATAAAGAAGAGCATCCTAATGCCACTATATAATTCCCCATGAAATTTGTTCCCCACCTGAGCGAGTCCTCTACCTAAAACCATGAAATTCCCCTCATTTGGAGGATATTTTGAATGTCTTTTCTTTGTGCCTCCAAAGATATCATAGGCCACTCTATAGTGGAATCTACTTTCTTCCTAGTTTAAAATTACCCACATTATTCGTATAATATCAAGATACTTTTATCCTATCCTCTTTGTGTAATTATTCCATGAGTGGCTTCCACTCTAGAAATTGTTGAGTGAGTGGAGGGTATCCATAGCATGCATCAATCCAAAGGTTGGCTTGTCATCCATTGTTGATGATCTAGAAGAGTTATTTTTTATCATCTCTTCTCTTATTCTCAGTATCACAAGGATCGGGGAACCTCTTTTGGGTATTTGGTATTTAATATATTCCATTGGCATAATATTTTCAACATACTTGGCTCTCAAGTTTCAAACCCAAAGTGCATTAGGAGAATTAAGTGACCTCTAATATAATTTTGCTACCAATGCTTTATTTTTTTTTTTATTTACATGGTGGAATTGGTAGCTACCACGAATTCAGGCAGGTTGTTCGACTTTTATGGCTGCCACAATATTTTGTATTATCTACCCTGAAATCCTCCACACAGTTCTTCATGTAGTCTGCCCCTATAAACACCATGTCACAATCATTTAAAACATTTTACGCTATTGAAAGCACCAGGGAAGGGACAAGTGTTTAGTCTAACGAGGCCTGAGATTTGAACCTTGGACCTCTGCCCCCTTACGGGGTTTGTTCAAACCAATTGGTCTACACCTCGGACCTGATACCAATGCTTTGTTATTTTTAATAAATGATCTAAATACCAACCCTCCTCTATAATTGATCCTATCTCACTAGTGCCCACTTCCTCTCTACTTTTTCTACACTCCATATAATGAAAAGAAATAATACCCCAATAAACAAATTTCAAAAAAGCAATAATTATAGAATCAAAGGAAAAATAGAGAATAAGAACACATTACACAAGAATTTATCCTGGGAAACCCTTTTGGGAAAAACCCAGCAAGAATATCTTGTTATTGTATAAACTTGACCATCTCCAATACAATAATATCCTTTAGTTTCTTTCCTACTTGCTCTACCGCTTGTGATTACATTTTTTCATATTATGTTCCCCCCTTGGGGAGTGTCTAGACATTCACCATACCCCAAACCCTCATGCAAGTGTTGTTTTATATACCAACAACACAAGAAGGGGTTTTACAATACCATGGCCATAAAACTCAGGTTCAAATATATTAAAACATGGGTTCAAATATATTAACCCAAATATATTTATCCATGGATTCAAATATATTAACCCAAATATATTTATCCATGGGTTCAAATATATTAACCCAAATATATTAATCCATGGGTTAAAATATATTAACCCAAAACCCAACCATAATAACATGGAAAATATTCAACAAATTTCCAACATATAAAATCTTTGGTTTATTTTATCTAGCTCCCTCAAAACTACTTTAGGTATATCCAAGACCGAGGAGACATATATAGGGATATATTGAAGCATCGATTTGACCAAGGTGATTCTACCTCCCAAATAAAGTCATGTGTTAGTCCAATTGTCCAATTTTCTTTTTATTATGTCTATAAACCATGACCACTCCTTTTACCTTATGGTTTTGAGTGGGACTCCTAAATAGGCAATATGAAGAGACGCTATTCTAAAATGTAGGATATCCAAAATCACAGTTTCCTGATGGGTTGAGAAATGAAAAATAGAGTCTTTTATTTCTCTTCAATAATCCATTGTCTTATGGATATGGAGAAAATATTTAAAATATTTTTAATTCTAGAAGTATCTCTCACCGATGCATGCCCAAACAATGTGGAGTCATCTACAAACTATATATGGAAGATTGATTTTGCTTCAAATGTTATTGTGATTCCTTGTAGAGATTTATTTGATCTACCCTTGGAAATATTTTTCCCAAATATTATGTGAGTATAATAAACAAGGCAAGAGAGGATCACCCTACCTAATGAGTCTAGAATCTATAAACAAAGGGGATGGGATTACATTGATAAGCACTAAGTAGGAGACCAAAGAAATATAGCATCTAATCCACTCTACCCAATCTTGTGAAAACTAAACTAATCTAACACCTTGAGAAGAAAGTTTCAATATACTCTATCATATGCCTTGGATAGGTCCAATCAAACAAATATGGATGGGAAGATTTGTGCCTGCATATAATGTAAAGCCTCTTGAGCTAAGACTATCTCATATACAATTTGCCTTCTTCCCATAAAACCTTCCTACTCTAGTGAAATTATCTTATGGAATAAATATTTCAATCTATTTGCCAATATCTTTGTAATAATTTTAAGAAGTACATTACATATAATGCTATCAATCTGAAACTAGTAATCTATTACACATCTTGAGACTTAGGTATGAGCACTATGTATGTTTTATTAATTTCCTTTAGCATAGTTTTGGCATTCCTTGTTTTCTATACCACCTTAAGTAGATCCTCCTTTAGTAAATCCTAGAATTCTTAAAGAATTCAATAGGAAATCCATCTAGTCCAAGTGTTTTCTCTTTTTCTTTTTTATTACAACTTCCTGTAGTTCATTAATAGTAACAATACCTATCAAGACTAAATTATCTTCCTCTATGATAAGAGAAGAAATTTCCTCTAGGAATTCTCGTTGAGCCCTTGGATCCAACGGGGCTATTGAGAAATTTTTTGCAAAGTAAACAACAATAGTCTTCATGCCATCCCATGATTACATTGATACACCCATATCTATTTTTAAATATAATATAAATTTATAAGAACTTATTGATAGAAGAGATTTAAGGAAGAAAGTTGTATCCCTATCCCCTTCTTATAGTCACTAAATTTTGTATTTTTTCTTCCATAACAACTCTTGTTTTTTTCATTCTTCCAAATCAAGTTGAATTTCTATATTTCTTAGATTCTTTGAGAGACCACAATATGAATTATCTCATTCATCTATTCAAAATGAACAACCAACTCTATATTTTTTCTTTACATCCTCAAACTCTTGCCAATTCCATACCTTGATTATGCTTTAAATATTGAAATTTCTTTGCAAAATAATACATTTTATTACCAAATATTGACTTACCTTCCACCCACCACTACTGGACCAGAGGTCTGAAAGTGTTATCTTGAAGCCACATAAGTTGGAATCTAAATGGAGTGTAGTTGCAACTAGGGTTACAAAGGTCCATCAAGATGGGCTAGTGATCCAAACCAATATTGTTGAGAGTTTGTCCTTTTGGGATGGTTCCATGTGAGAGGAGCTCATCCAAGATCATAAATCTATTTGATCTCTCCAAAATTTATGTTGATACCTACCTCCTTTTTGACCAATTCATCATACCTTTTTTGGCTTGACATCAATTAAATGGAGGTACATCCTATGTTCAAGCAATAGTTTTGATCCAACATCCAATTTTCTAATCCCTTCCACTTTCTCTTCTAAGGAAAAAACGGTGTTGAAGTCTCCTCCTAGTATAAGTTGTGTTGAAGGGAATTAGGTAACAAGGAGGTGTATATGATTCCATTGCTTTCTTTTTTCCTCTATAGAGATGGGTGCATAAATATTAATCCATAAAAGACTTTGATCTGATTGCCTTCCTTGATATAGAAGAGCAAGAATTCCCTAGCTTCCTATGGCTATATGAACTACAAACTTCTTTAGATACCACATGCAATACAAACCTCCTAATGTACCTTGGAAACTATGAGATTCACCTTCCCTATAGGCCATATTTTTTTTCCAATATCTCTTTTTCTTCCACTGACACTTTAGTCCCTTGGAGGAAGACTAATTATTATTTGTTTACTTGAATCATCCTTTTAATTTCATTGTGTTTGGAGGGGCTTCCTAGAAGCCCTCTAACATTCCATGAAATGATTCTCATTAAGAATTTGAAGAGATTTTTAAGGGAAGTGACCTTACCCTTAGCAATCATTTTTTATTTTCCCTAGTAATGTAGTGATGGTTTGATTTCCACCCTACCTTCTAATTAGTATCCAATTTCATTCTTTTACTTTTTTCCTATATTATTTTATATTAATCCTGAATGGAATCCAACCTTGGGGTGTTCAAATAAACTACCAAAGCATTATTTGGATGAAATGTTCCCCACCCTCCTTTAGGTCCTATCGACTTCATTTTATTGACTCTTATCTTTCTCTTTTCCCTATATTTAATTTTATTTTTGGTAGTCTTTGGACTATTGGTTTGTTTTTGCTTGCTTAATAATTTATTTTTCCCCCATTTTCAGGGTGGATTTTATTATTTCCTCTTGAGTTGAACCACCAATTATTTTTAAAATTTGTTTCTCCAATATTTTTGTCTCCCTTTAGTCATCCTCATCATCAATCATGCCTTTTTTAGGGATATTAGTAAAAATATGATTTTTTGTCATACTATTCTCCTTAGTCATATTTTTCCTTTGAGTTGATCTCCTCTTACGCTCTTGGAAGATTTCTAAACTAACCTTATCCTATATTTATTCTAGAATTTTATGATGATATTCCCTTTCTAAGTGACCATACTCATGACAGATTCTGCATTAGAAAAGAATATTTTCATAGTCTACTTCTTATTCCCATGTCTCCTCCCCCACTTATAGTGCAATTTTCTTTAGCAATGGTTTATCAAAGTCTACTAGAACATATAAGCGAGCATATATGATTTTTCAAACATATATGTGTTATTTTCCACCATCATAAATATACCCAATGTATTTTCAATAGCTATATATTGGGATTCTATAATTCTGTAGGTAACTGTTGAGTGTATATTTTGCCCAATTGCAAAATACCACCACATGCAGAGTATTGAATAGAAAAATCTCTCTTGAAAAGAAACTAAATGACAAACATTCAACTTCTCCAAGGTTCTGGTAAAATGTCTAAAAGATTACAATAATGCCAGAAATAATTCAATAATGCATGTGACCATAAACAAGGGGTCTTTGTTGGTTCTAAACAATGCTTAGTGATTGAAAGATCTAACTAAAAAGCAAATGTAAAATAAAAGCAGTTCTTTTTAGGGTTTTTTAAATCACTAAGCATTGTTTAGAACCAGCAAAGGCCCCTTGTTTATGGTCACATGCATTATTGAATTATTTTTGGCATTATTGTAATCTTTTAGACATTTTACCAGAACCTTGGAGAAGTTGAATGTTTGTCATTTGATTTCTTTTCAAGAGAGAGTTTTCTATTCAATACTCTGCATGTGGTGGTATTTTGCAATTGGGAAAAATATACACTCAACATATTTGGCGCTAGAAGGAGGGCCTTCTTTTATGCTTTGTGATTTAGTTTTTTGCTAATGCTAACGTGGTCAGTTTTGGTTCAACAATATTGTGTTTGCAGGTGCAACATGTTACTCTTGACTAGTTTGTGAGAAGCCTTAATAGAATAGATTTAAGTTTCCCAAGCTAGACCCACCTAGACGCATTGCTACTAGGTCTAAAACCACTAAGGAAACCATTTTTCAAAGTCTTTCTCCCAAACCTAGGAAACCAAGATACAAAATCTAGGAGATCAAAATCTCGTTCGAGCCTTCTGATACATTAGGTTTAGAGATGCTTTGCCAAGATTTGGAAAGGCTAGCTCTTAGACCTCTGAATCTGAATACCTTTAGTGGGTGTGCACCCATTAGTTCCACCGTAAGAGCTACATCAAGTGTACCCATCTCCGTCATCCCGAGTGTGTCAACTGCTTTAGTAGGGTCATTACCTTTGGTTAATATGGCCCAAAAATAGTAGCAGCAACAACCAGTTCCCTGGTTTGGTACCCAAAGTTCTTCGTTAAGTATACCTGGGGATGTCCATGACATACCTAGGCACCTTGAGAGGTCTATCCCTAAGTTTGTCCATGATGGTCCCATTTTAGCTGAAGAGCACGTTCAAATTTACAAGGACCATATGATTAGGCAGGGAGTCAATCATGAAGACATCGCTTGTCGACTCTTCCCTAATAGCTTTGACCAAATGGCTCATGAATGGTACAGGAATCTTCCTGCAGGGTCCATTACATCTTGGGCCCAGTTGGAAGCTACCTTTGTTAATCAATTTAGGTCATTGCTAGATCCTACCATCATGTATAACCAATTTGTGTCATGCAAGAGGTATCCTAATGAACCTATCAGAACATTTAATGCCAGATTCCAAAAGCTTTACACAAACGTGACTCATCATTTTGCAATAGACATTGTTGTGGCATTGCAATTATACCTCGCATCCTTAGACCCGATGACAACCATGTTTACCAAGAGAAATCCTCAAGTTACAACGCTGGCCTTAGCCTATGCTGAAGCCATGACTATTGAGCAGCAAATGACACCGCAAGGTGGCACTATGCCTCAATTTCCCATGTTAGGGCAATATGGCCCTTACAATAAATTTGCCATGATGAATCAAGCTATGACACCTCAGATTCCCATGATGAATGCTTTGCCATATCATCAGTCATACCCATTCGCTCCCACGCTTCCATATTTTTTGACATACCCTAGTGTTGCCATTCCACCCACTCCGCAAATGATGGCTGCTAATCAGATAACCTTGCCAGGATTTGAGGTGAGTAGTACTCAAGCCTCAAATGCATATCCCATGGTTGCACCTCTTCAGGCCAAGGGTCCATGGTGGACCCAAAACACCCAGAGTCAAACCTTAGTGCCTAATCCAGAGGTTGCTAATGTCAAAAATGTCAGTGGATCTGGGGTTGTCATGCCCCAACCACAAGGATCCAATTCTGAGCTGGAAGAGCTCAAGAGAATGACCATCAAACAGGGCAATGACATCATTCGGTTACAGAAACAAGTTACCCAAAATCCCATGCCCAATCGAAACCACGACCATAGGAGAACAAGACCGTACAATACGCAACCTAACAATGGGTGCGTACCCAATCCGATAGCCAATCAGGCCGATGCGTTAGGGGATTGTGATGAGTCAGAGTCATGTGATGAGGAAATGCATCACTATTGCCATAGAAATTCAGACGCTTTGGTGTCTGAAGTCATTCATTATTTAGAAAATGATGATATGGAGGAAGATATGAATGTGTTAGGAGAGAAAGAGGATGAAGCCTTGGAAGCCCAGGCCGCTAGACATTTTGGGAAAGCTAATCACAAGTATTTTACTAGGAGTTCTAAGGATCCCAAAACCTCCTCTACTCCCCCAAACAACTCTTTAGTTCCTCCTGATACAAAAGGTGATGTGAATCCACCACCTCCATTTTTGGAAGCACCTAGGACAATGCCAAAAGTGTCAAATCCTGGAACATCCACTTATGACTTGGAAGAAGACATGAAAAGGACCAAGGCCAATATCTCAATGTATGAGGTCTCTCAATTGTTGGGGTAGGATAAAATCATGGGGAAGAGATTGAATTCCTCGAGTCAAATTCATGAGGTTAAATCTGTAGAACCCCAACTTGCTATGAGGAAAGAGAAACCAGAGGTACCCCTTTTCTCATAACTATTAGGATCGTAGGCAAGAATTTACACAATTATTTGATTGATTCTGGTGCCTCGACCAACATCATGCCTCTTGAGATAAGCCAAAAGCTAGGACTTAAGCCTGTTCATTCGAATAGCAAAGTGGTCCAATTGGACAGATCTATGGTGGATGTAGTAGGTGTTGTAAAATATGTCCTAGTTCAGATCAACTCGGAGCCTAGGGTCCAACATTACATGGATATCCTTGTGCTAAATATTGCTGCCAAGTATGGCATGGTTTTGGGCAGGGATTGGAGCAAAAATATCAATGGTTATGTGGTGACTGATTCCTCCCATATGTGGTTGCCATGGAGAGGAGTTGCAAACCAAATCCGGGTAGACAGAGAGCCTAGACTTAGGGAGATGATTACAGAGTATAATAAACCCAATGAGATTCAGTTTACTGAAACAAAATTAGGGGTTTACAATTTTGACATAGAGGACATAGCCGAAGGGTCCCAAAACGATAATCTTTACCATTGTACTTCGGAAGAAAACAAGAGGGTGTGGACCCTAAAGTTTGATGGGTCCAAATCAAAACAAGGTGTGGGAGCTGGGGTAGAGCTCACATGTCCTGGTAGTAAGCCTTTGCTTGCTGCCTACAGATTACAATTCCCGACCACCAATAATGTGGCGGAGTATGAAGCCCTAATTTTTGGACTTCAGTTGGCCCTAAGAGAAAAGGTAAAATGCCTTAAGGCATCGGGAGACTCAGAGTTAGTAGTCAAACAGGTCAAGGAGCAGTATACCTGTAGAGACAAGAGGTTGAACCTCTATAAAACCAGAGTGAGGGAATTAATTAATGAGTTTGATGCTTTCAATATTTCCCTCATCTCAAGAAAAAATAATAAAATGGTTGATTCGTTAGCCGTAGCGGCCAGCATGCTTTCGCTTGCTGACCATAAAAAATGTAAAAAAATTTCCATAGAGTTAGTGCCTTGCCCCTCCATACCAGACAATGTCACGAATTTACAGGTCTTTGATAGTGATAGACACATTTTTAGTTTTGTCACTAATTCTGGTATATTTGAAAATCAGGTTATAGACGAAGAAGAGAGGAGGCAAGTAGAAGTAGGAACAACCGGAGTATGGAATGAGATGCCAAGTGATAGGGCCTCTCTAGAAAAGTTGTTTGATATTGGATATCAAAAGAAAAAAGAAAGAAAAATACCATCCCCCAAGGAATCATGCAATTCAGTCAATTTGGGGAGTGCAGTAGATCCACGTGAAGTGTTCATTGCAAAGGCATGCACACAATGAGAGAAGGAGTCAATAGCTCAGGTTTTAGGAGAATACATTGATTGCATAGCTTGGAGCTATGAAGAGCTGAAAACTTATGACCATAATGTAATCATGCATACTATTCCTCTGAAGCCTGATTCCAAGCCTTTTAGATAGAGGCAAAGAACGGTTAACCCAATCCTAGAGCCCCTGATAGAGAAGGAAGTGAAGAGGTTGCTGGAAGCCAAAATCATCTTCCCTATTAGGCATTCCACATGGGTGGCTAATCTTGTCCCTGTTAGGAAGAAGAGTGGAGAGATTCGGTTGTGCATAGATTTTAGAAATCTGAACAAAACTTGCCAAAAATACAATTACCCATTACCCACCATTGACGAGATACTCCAAAAGGTAAATGGGTCTGAAATGATGTCATTCTTGGATGGATACTCAGGATATAATCAAATTCTCATACATCCAAATGACAGGATGAAGACGACCTTCACCATGAAGTGGGGAACATTTGCCTATCGGAGGATGTCATTTGGTTTGTTGAACGTTGGAGCCACTTTCCAAAGAGCCATGGATTTTGCATTCAAGGGGCTCATTGGTAAGTGCATTATTGTCTATGTGGATGATATTCCTGTCTTCTCCAAGAAGAGGGAAGATCATGTTAGAGACTTGAGGAAAGTGCTCCAAAGGTGCAGGGAACATGGAATTTCCCTAAATCCAAAAAAGTGCATCTTTGGGGTAACAGAGGGTAAGTTGTTAGGACATGTCATTTCAAAATATGGGATTGCTATAGACCCAGAGTGGATAGCCGCTATCCAGGATATTCCTCATCCCAATAGCAAAAAGGAGCTTAGGTCCTTTTTCGGTAAGATTAACTTTGTGAGAAAATTCATTTCAGGTTTTGCCAAGATCGCCAAGCCCCTAAATGATATGCTAAAAAATATGTTCAGATAAAGTGGACCAGTGAGAATAGGGATGCCTTCACAAGCATCAAGGATGCTATTTCCAAAGCCCCTATTCTCATTAGTCCAGACTATGCTAAACCATTTTATGTTTACACATTTGCTTCAGATCATTCTTTTGCAAGTGTGTTAACTCAGAAAAGTGAAGACAACATTGAAAATCCTATAGCCTTTCTGAGTTCTCCTTTGAAGGACGTGAAACCGAGGTATTCTATCCTAGACAAGCAAATGTATGCCTTGTTTAAAACTGTTAAAAAATTCAGGCATTACATTGTGCATAGTAAAGTTTTTGCTATAGTTCCTGACCCTACAGTAAAGTCCATGTTCTTACAGAGTGAGCTAGGTGAAAGAAGGGGGAAATGGCTTTCCACCCTTCAAGAATTTGACTTAGAGATAAAGCCCATGAAGATAGTGCGTGGACAAGGTTTGGTCAAGGCTATCGCAGAAATTGACCCTTCAATAACGTGCCAAAACTATGAGGTTAATGATATCACTACAGAGGAATGGTACGTAGATATTGTATATTTTTTGTTGCATGGTAAGTGCCCTTCTCATTTGAATTCCACTCAGTGCAGGGCACTACATTTAAAATCAGCTAGATTTCTGATTAAATCTGGTGTGTTGTACAGGAAGAATCACGAAGGAATTTTCCTTCGTTGCATTACTCAAGAGGAAGCAACCCAAGTACTCAAAGACTTCCATGGTAAGTATGGAACTGGACATGGGTCAGCAAACGTGACAGCACACCAGATTCTTAGAGCTGGGTATTATTGGCCCCACTTGTTTAAAGACGCACATGCACATGTAAGAACATGTCACATATGCCAAGTGGCAGCCAACAGAGAGCGAAATGCAGCAATGTCATTGCAGTCAGTGGTAGAGATGAGACCATTTGCACAATGGGGATTAGACTTTGTTGGGGTGATAAATCCTAACTCGTCTGATTCCCATAAGTTCATCCTCATCGCTACTGATTACTGCACAAGGTGGACAGAGGCTATACCTACTAAGAATGCCACCTCCGAGGTTGTGATTAGATTTCTAGAGGAAAACATAGTCACTCATTTTGGAATGCCTAACTCCATAGTAAGTGACAACGGTTCTGCCTTTTCCTCTTTAGAATTTGCAAATTGGGCGTACGACAATAAGGTGAGTCTAAAATTCTCTTCCAATTATTACCCCCAAGGCAATGGTTTGGCAGAATCATCAAATAAAAATTTATTATGCATAATCAAAAAATTACTTGAAAAGAACCCTAGAGATTGGCATAGTAAGTTAAAATTTGCCCTTTGGGTAGATAGGACCAGAAGCAAGGAGTCAATTGGGACATCTCCTTATCACTTAGTCTATGGGCAAGACCCTATTTTTCCCACTAATCTGAAGTTGCAAACTTTACATTTTATAAAAGACTATATTGGGACTGATAATAAACTTGAAACCAGATTAACCCAATTAATGCATCTTGATGAGAAGAGGGAGGAAGCCATGCTTCATTTCAGCAAACATCAAGACATAATCAAAAGGTGGTTTGATAAACGGTCCAAAATTAAGGTCTTTAAAGTTTTAGATTTAGTTTTGTTGTGGGATAAAAGGCATGAGAAAAAAGGAGAACATGAAAAGTTTGATTGCTTGTGGTTGGGACCCTATCTAATATCCGAAGTCCTAGGTGAAAATAGTTTCAGATTAAAAACCTTGGATGGAAAATATTTGGCCTTACCCATCAATGGCCTTCATTTAAAGCATTATTTTCAGGCCTAAGGGTAGAGTCATTGTATTATATGTACACTAATCAACTTGTTTGATTGTTTGTCTTGTCAGTTTTATTTCCTGTTTATTTGATCTTGTTTCTTTGATTTCAGGAGTTTTTAGTATGTCAAGGTTGTCCAGTTTTGGATTTGATTGTAGGAGTAAGAGGTCAGCCTATGTGTATACGAATGTCAACCAAGACTAAAAGGATGTGAAACATTGGAATCATATGGCAAAAAGGCTTGAACATGTGAATATTGGTTGCAGCTCATGAAGCATGAAGTCTTTGATTTTGCATATCATCCACCCATGTCTCAAAGGCACATTCTTATTACATAAACATCATGACCAATCCACCTCCATATGCTAAACCCAAACACTGAAAGTGATGTCCAATTATCTTGGGATCAAAGGCACAAAGAACACTAAGAAGATCTTAGGTTTGGAAACTGTTGCCGAAGTTGCCTTGGGTCTATCACATTTCTGTCCATGTCCAACATCTTGGGTAAAATAATATGAAACCATACTTGGATGGGGATGTGAGGCGAAAAGGTAATTCTGGTCTATCCCACCCTGCACATAGTCCATGAATAGTGGTTTTTATCACTACAATATTTATGCTCATAAAACAGTGGTTATCACCACTAGCATGATTTACAAATCAGAGTAGTAAGGATAGGGTCAAATTCTCATCACACCTTGGTTGAGAATCCGATTCCCCAAAACTCTAAACTGAATTGTAAGGATCATACTACTTGCCCCCTTAGAAGGATGGGTAGTCATCCCCAAAATTCTTTAAAAAAAATATAGAGCAAAGCCAAGCAAAGAGGACTGGACTATGGGGTTAACCTCCACCGGGGCTATAGACGCTTGATTGGCAGTGGAGTACACTCATGCCTGGTGACATGACTCCCGTAAGGTTGAGATTTATGTCCGCCATGAGGATAGATTAGTCCGATGACCTCATCCATAACCGGTTTAATTATTTTGGTCAAATATGAGAGCAGTAAAGGATAGGGTTATATTCTCATCACACCTTGGTTGAGAATCCGATTCCCCAAAGCTCTAAGGTCCACTTGCACACACTGGTCCTTGATGATGATGGCTCATAACCAAGCCCTAGATCTGGTCAATGAATTCATCGCACACACATTTGATCCTAAGATGGTTAGACATTTTTGAGGTGTTTGCTCAAGCCACCATAGAATGTGTTGCCCATGCTATAAAAATTTTTACCCTCAAAGCCCTCCATATTCATTGCAATAATTCTAGTCAGGTAAAATTGGTGATGCAATGCGGAAAAGTTGCAAACAATAAGGTGTGGAGTGCTTCACACACACAGAGCTAATATTGCATGATTCTAATATTTTGTTGTTCTTATGAGTCTATTGACATTATTCATGCATTTGTTGACGCTTGTTGCTTTCTGGTTTGGAGTGTGTTTTCAGATTTTCTTTTTGGGTTCTCACCGAAATGCTCAGGAGCATTTCCCAGCAGAGTCGCCATTTGTTGTGGAGTTTCCACAACCACCCCAAACTTTTTGGGGACCCACTTGTCATGTTTTGGTATTAAAGGTTTTTGGTTTTCTTTGGCTTATAAGAATAGTGATGTTTGACCATTTTATTTTAATGATTTTAATTGCTTTGGTTATTTGATATTTAAATGATTAATTAATCTAGGCATTAATGCTTCTAGATTAATTAAAATCCATTTTGATAAATAGAGTTTAATGTTCTTCATACTGTCTAATGTGATGGAATGTGTTTAACAAAGCAAGGCCTGACCAAAACATTACCTAAAACAATAAGAGAATGCAAAAGGTACAAAGAAATTGAGATAGAAAATAATATGCTATTATCTACCTAATATAATTGCATTAATTATATTAGGTACATAATAGTAATATTATTATGATTATATTATAATGTTCTAAAATGTTATTATTATAATAATATTATTATATTGTATATAATAATATTATTATAATATACTTTACAAAGGATGTGATAATAATATTTAGGGTAAGGTAATGTTTAATCATATTGCGTTTGATTGCAGGAGAAGGCGATGGTGGCTATTCCGAAAACGTTCGATGCTATGGCAGCGTGAGACTTCATGGAGTAACGTCGGCAAGGAAGAAGCGGTCCAAAGATAGCGTTAGGGTTTCAGGAGGACAAAACATAAGGCAAACCCTAATTTAAGATCGAAACAGCATGTAAGACACCAGATTTAACAGTGAAATAGTTGAAATACAGAGGCATGCCATCGAGCAAGGATAGAGAAGCGTTATTAGGGCAACCCATAACCCTAATCAATGGAGTTAAATGCCTACCTCGAAAGCGTGGAGAGTTTTTTGTGTTGCGTCTGTTTCATTACGCTGGTGTAATTGCAGCGTGAGTGCGAGAGTAAGGAGCTCGACAACATAATGGCAGTTTTAACAGGAGAGTAAAGAGCTCGACAGAGTAACAGTGCCATGGCTGCATAGATCGATGGTAGCACCATGGCGACGTGAGATTGATAGTGCCATGGCTGCGTCGATGGCAGCACCATGACGACGTAAGTTTGACAGCGCTATGGCTGCGTAGGTAGCATGATGGCATCGCTTGGTTATATGGAAACCAAAGTGCCCAGGATGGGGGATGCCATCCCAATCCTTGGGCACGTTGGTATGGCTTTGGAAAGATACCATCGGGTCTTGGTTTCGAAGAGCAACAATGAAATTTCGCTGAATAAGATTGGCCTACCTTATTTTAATCTATGTGAATGTGGTTTGATTACATTCAATGTTTTAAAGGAGGTTTAAAAATCGTAGGGGTTATAAGGTATAGTTAAATGTTTTTATCATTCATTTTTGATGGATGCAAAGGGGTGTTCTTGGGTAGAATGCTTATGTGATAAGAGAAAGGGGAGACATAAGGAGTCATGCAAGGCTATGTTTTTTTTGGTTTTATTATTGTTTAAAAAAAAATGTTTAGAAGTGTTATTTTTATTGTATTAAATCACAAAAAATGATGATGGATTATTTTCTTATATCCATTCATTATTTTGATTGTGAAAGAAGCTGAAGCGAAAGGACTTCTAAGCATTATTTATACCTTGCTATCCTACCTTTTTAGAGGGGGGGCTGGAAATGATGTAACATTCCGAAAAGCAATAAGAAAGAGCATTTTTTTCAAATTTTGAAAGAGTAGCAAACTTTTGTGAGCAAAATCAAAAGGAGGGTTTTTATCATAAAACTAACATTTTTAGTGTCTTATCATTTCTGCATTTTAGTGACTTCTAGCCATTGTCTTATGCCATGAAATGGGTTGCAATAGGCGAAGGTCAAGATGATGCAGTTTCTCTATGTTTCCTTTGAGTCTCGCACTTGATTTAATGGTATTGTGCTTATGTTGCAGGTCCATTAATTCAGGTTGTTTTATGATTACCTCATAACTTGGGATTTTGCAGGGAGGAGCTTGCTAAACTAATTCAGAATTTGACTTTTTCAGCTAACCAAATTTGCATTTTTATTTATTTATTTTTTAAGTTCATTTTATTTCAAGCACTCAATCATTCCATTCTGGTCCATCCAAAATTTCATTTTCTTTTATTTCCATTCTGGTCCTTTTCCAGAATTTTTGCTAATTTCCTTTTAGTTTCATTTCTATTCTGGTCCATTTCCAGAATTGTTAAGCTTTCAAGTTGTTTCCATTCTGGTCATTTTCCAGAATTGATGCACCTCCAAACTTCATTAATCTAAAATTTCAGATAAAACACATGGTTTAGGAGGGATACTAACCTACAATTTCACATTAAGTTAAGATAAGAAATGAAAGCTAACTTTGCTAACATTGCTAACATGCTAACTTCTACTAACCACTATTAGGGTAGTGGCATCAACACAAGGAAGATAAAATGAACCCACTATCTAAAATTTACTTCATCTTAAAGGCACGGGCATTAAAATGAGGTGGACAATTCCACATTTTATCATTTGAAACCTTTTAAATGAAGATAAAATACTTTACTAACAGGGATTCAGGGTAGCACCAATTTAAAAAACCCTAAAAAGAACTGCTTTTATTTTACATTTGCTTTTTAGTTAGATCTTTCAATCACTAAGCATTGTTTAGAACCAGCAAAGGCCCCTTGTTTATGGTCACATGCATTATTGAATTATTTCTGGCATTATTGTAATATTTTAGATATTTTACCAGAACCTTGGAGAAGTTGAATGTTTGTCATTTGGTTTCTTTTCAAGAGAGAGTTTTCTATTCAATACTCTGCATGTGGTGGTATTTTGCAATTGGGAAAAATATACACTCAACAGTAACCCAAATAGCCTAACCCATACTAGTCCTATTGATGGCATTTTCTTTTTTGCTTTAAATTTTATGTTCTAGGGCTTCATGAAGAGCCTTGCTCTTCCAAAGAACCATGAAACTCCTTGGAATATATGCTCCCTATCTTCCTCACTAGCCAAGATGATCAAAAATATCCATTAGAGTAAGTTGTTGTTTGGTATTCTCCTTTCATTTGCCATTGATTGGATGCCCATTTTTGAAAGCTAACATTTAGGGTATGAAGCCTATAAACCTACATATCACCCCTCTTTTCTCCATAACATGAATACCATATTGAATATATTCACTCTCTAATATCACTATTAGATATCCATCTATAGCCTTCATGCATCCCTTATTTGTTTTTGTGGGATCTCCTTTAGGCATTCTCAGAGGTCTTCTTGAAAACTTGATAGCATTACTGCCTCCATTTCCTCCTTGTCCATTCTAACTATATCCCAAAAAAATACTTTTAGTGTGGAGGTATCTCCTCCATATACCTTTTCATGGTGGTATCCTCTTTGGATTGCCCTTACGAGCCTCATTGTTTGTCCAACCCTATAGGATTCTATTTTTTTAACACCTAGAGCCTACTACCTCCATCCCTTTCTATAAAAAATTTGTTATCATTGATCCAACTCCCACACAAATTTTTATAGTTTTGCACTATTTTGTTGATAATAACCCTATTTACATCACTTTTCACCATGAAATCCTTGATTGACACAACTTTCCCCTTAAAACCCTTTATTTACATCATTTTTCTCTACAAATCAAAAAAAATGTGTTGAGAGTAATTGATTAAGATGAGAAATCCACATACCTAAATATGCAATCACTGCCTCACAAGAATCATCGACCTTCGAAGCTTCAACCAACTATTTTATCTATTCTCACCTTTAAAACCCTACTTCTTCTTCATCCATTGAAAAATCCTCTCAGTATAAAATCTTAAATCTTTTGACTTATAAATTATTTATTGCCCCTTATTAGGATTAATACAATTGGAGTAAAATATAGAGGATCCCAAATTACTCAACTTCCCTCAGTGCAATATCCCCAAACTATTTAAAAACCCAAATTGATTTTTTTGGAAAATAGTGACCCACTTAGAAAAGGCTTCTCTTCCATGGAGACCATAGGTGAAAAAATTATTGGAAAATGTAATATAAATTTATTAGCCAATACAAATATTATATGATGTAATCATTTGTAAGCTCACAAGCAATCACTATGTAATGTACTTATATGTTATTTGTGTATAGCTCACAGACTCCAGTTTAACCTTGTCAAGGTTAAATCCTAACTTGTAATTAACCTAAACCCTTTGTCATGTCATCTTAGGTTAATGTGATTATGTATTTGCTATTGTTGGCATCCAAGTATTGATATAAATAACCCCCAAACACCCAATCCATTGTATAATATTACTATGGTTCTTATCTACAAATACTACAATGTTTTTAGGTACTCAAGGGCACCCGTCTAATTATGTATACCTCTCTTTATTTTTTGCTCTTTTCCTTATTGTATGAGATTTAAGTAAATGGATTGCTTTTGTTTGTTTCTAGATACCAGTGGGAAGTTTGATATGGTATAAGAGAAGGTATAGAACATCATTACTTGGTCATGTATAAGGTTTATTTAGAGTCTTTGATATCTCTTATGATCATTAAGGCAAATTAATTCATAGATATTCATAAGCATTATTTTTCATGAGGGATAAAGGGAATAATTTCCTCCATTTTCTTCAATGAGTTTACACAAATTTTTATGAGGGGTCCCAATCCCCTCATACTGAGTGGGGTTTGAACCTTGGACCTCTTAAAGAGAAGCCAAAGCCCTTACCATTGTAGTAAGCTTGCAACTATAAGAATTTCTTCCATTTTATCATCAATTATTTTGAATGTTTTTGAGAGATATTTTGGCCTTCTCCATTTATTTTAGAATATATCAAATGTGGTATCATAGATTTGGGTCATTTAAAATTAAGGTAAAAGCATTTTATTCTCTTTATTGGGAAAGGTATATGTGGATTTATTCAAGGAGAGTCATTTTATCCCTACTCATATGTGTTCCACGGCATCATGGCTAGAATACTAAGTGAAGGGACTTCTTGTTTCATGTGACATCAGTTCAAATATCATGCATGATGTCATTTCATGGGATAATTTTTATATCAAGTGTGATTCTCCTCTTCAAGGAGAGAGCACATGCCCCTACCCAATCAAAGGGAATAAAATAGGTATTCACATATAACTACAATAGTCATCATGATATTCAAGTTAAAATTCCACCCAATTCTCTTTTCCTTCTACCAAAATAAACCATTAACCTAATGCATCATATACACAAGCATAAAATTTATCTAGGGATCTCACTATGAGAAACAAGTTTTAACATTTTGGAAGGGAAAAAAATACCCTTCATTCCCTATGTCAAGAGGTCCTCTAAGCTATCTAATAGAGGGATATAATTGAGGATCATGAAGTTAAATTCTCTTTTCCATGGTTAGAGGAAGTAGTAAGTTTAGTTGAAGATGACAAGAAATGTTGATTGTCATAATCAAATAATGATTAGGACTTGATTTAATGTTTTCCATTGGTAATACATACTTTACTTTATAACATTAATGTATTTTCTTATAAACTATTTATTACAATTTTTGTGGTTGTAATTATCCTTCAGGAAGGAAACTAGCAATCCAGATCTGGTAAAGCATATTATGGTAGTGCGATGTTTAGGAAATATTACTCTACTAAGATGCAATGCATAGATAGTGGAGGTGGAGTTTTTGTATTGTGAAGGCTAATGTAGGAATATATCAAGAAGGAAGATGTTGAATTTTGGAATATTTGTATTCACAAAAAAATAGAAGATCAAGAAAATAAAAATCAAGAGTTTAGATATTTTATGAAATATGATGTGCGTATCTAGCTATAGCAACTCAATTGAGATGAGAATTGAATTTATTTGTAAAATATCGAGTTCTAAAGGAGAGAGTTATGAATTTTTAAGGGTGGGATACCTAAGTACAACCCCTTGTTCTCTAGCAAAAAAAATGTCAAGAGGTCCTCAATGATACCTGGTATTATTGTGATGTAAAACACAAGGTAAAATTCTGAAATGAAGTGCTAATTCATAAAATATTTAATGACTTATTACCTCCATGTTTATAAATTTATACGAAAAGTTGATTTTAACTTGAGATATTAGTGATGTCCCTTTTAGAAGTAGCTCATGATTTTATAACAATGTCTCCTCATGATTTGGCTTCAAAAACATTAAAAAAAACTCCAAAAAAATCCTACTTTTCCCACAATAAGTTTCTTCCAATAATAGGTCAATCTAAGAGAATAGTATGAGGGATAATTATAAATAGTTTTCTTCTTCGCTCAAATAGGCTTTCCCCACCAAGAGATATATTGAAGTGTCTCTTGTCTACCAATTACTCTCCTCTTCCCTCAAAAGCACAATACATTGAAGGCATCCAAAAAGAAAGGACTTTTGTTTTGGCACTAGGGTTTGGTGCCCAGTGACTTATTTTTTCCCTCCAAGGTAAGTTTGGTGAGTTCACTAAAATCAAAAATTTTGTATCATGGGATAATCCTATATTTGTCCCACCTTTTCCTTTCCCTACCAACTTCAACATGATGTCTTAGAACCAAAAAAGAAGTAATTCTTAAGGATTACTAAATGAGTTAATGATGTTTTTACAAACATTTGATCATTGTGTACAATTTATACATTTGTAAGCAATAGTTCATAATCATGTATTTGGGTGCAAATTCTATCTAATTTTAAAACAATTCATGTGCAACATTTCTATTTTTCAATGAAATTTAAAATCAGACCAAGAAAATATACAATTTATGCTTAAATACAAAATACAAGTTAATATTGTATGTGTGTATGATCCTTATTTTTGTTTGAATCTTACCTAACATCTATGATCCTCCCTACAATTGTACCATTCCTCTCAACTCAGTTGAGGGTAGCCTCTAATAAGCATTCAAAAACCATACTTATAGTTTGACTTGTTTCATAATTATTATATAATTTTAAACTACATGAATAATCTAAATATGTAAGTACAAACTCATTATCAAGTAATCATAACTTGTACCACATCATTGCCTAGTCATCAACATCGTCATTTACTATCATACATACTTAAATCAATTTAAGTTACCATAATTAATTTTATGAAAGTTGGTTTATGACATTTGGTGTAAGTAAAGGGACACTAAAGAAGTAAATGAGATAATATTTCTAGAACCTTCTCATGTGAGGCATCCCTGCAAGGTTTGGGCTATTCTCTTGCACACTCTCTCCTATAAGAATATTGGTTTGGACTTCTAATTAAAGGAATTTTAAGGCCTTATATTGTTTGATTACTATTTGCTACTTGTATTAAATGAACATTTCTACATGACTTATATCCAATAATTCTTGTATTATTTTATTAAGGTCACATTTTTCTTCTACCTCTATTTTCTTCTTAAATTAAGGTTACTATATTTTTCTCTTTATTAGTTGGAGGAATGGATTTTGAAAGGATCCTCGAACATTGTACAACAAAATATCCTTAAGAGAGACCATCTCCTAGAAACAAAAAGAGAGGACCCAACAACAGGAAAAAGGGAGAGAGTCTCTATGAGATAAACAACAACAAGATCATAAAATAGGGGGTCTGCAAAATAGGGAAGACCTCCTTAATAAGTAAAGAGACAATCACAAAACCAAAAACCATTCGAGTAGAAAAGGCCCATAATTTGTAATTCCTAAGAATAGGGGAGTCAACAATGTTTGTTGGTTCATCACCTTTGAACTAGCTCCAGAATTCTTCCAGGATTATAGTAACTTGTTACAGCAGATATGCATTCATTTTTGTAGCTCTTGACATCACGCTCATGAGGTCGTCCAACTCCTACATATATCCTTTTTGGTGATGAAGGAAACACACATATGTTGTTGGTTGTGGTTGGATGGTTTATAGGAGCTGCATAGGGGAGCTCCTTTTTGATAGGATGACCGCATTAAAGTATCCTTGCACTTAAATTTATGAATCCCAGTGGGAGAGTCCTTAGAAAATTTAGGCTCTTACTCCAGGATAATGGGAGACTTATGCTTCCTAGTTTAGGACTTTTTGTGGGTTGAGTAATATCAAGATTCAAATTTCACAATGGGAGGAATTCCATGATCATTAGTGTTGAACTTCAACATTTGATTAGCCTTAGGAGAGGTAATCTTTGGAGCAGCATCTTCAAGAGCATCAAGAGAAGGGCTTTTATAATGACCTGATAATTGGAGAGGAGTCAAGGGGCTACCGATACAAGAGATAATTGCCTTATTAGACTCCCTTTGAAGGACATGTCTATAGATGATAAGGTGGAGGTCCTAGTGGACATGAAAGAAAGTCTTAACATTGTGAACAAATTGCTTGATATATCTGAAGAGCTAATCCAAAATATTAATGAATTTGTTGCCTCAAAGATGATTCAAAAAGCTGATATGGAAGCTCTGAAGAATTGAAATAGAGTCATCCTCTATAAAATACTAAAGGACAGACACCATGACCCTATTCCATGGTTTGGGAAGAGACTCTCTAATATTTCCATGCTTGTCTTTGCTAATTTTTTCCTCTTTTTCAGTGAAGAAGGATAATTCACCGACAAGGAAGTGTTTGTCATGCTGCACTATTTCTCCATCATTGAGGAGCCCAAAAATTTTTGCCAATAGATCAATGATTATGATGAATTTGAGTCCTCTAACAGACATGATACCATCTTCCCACAACTGGGCCAACTCTTGGAAAATCTCCATATCATTTCCTTTGAACTTTTGAAAAAATGGGAGGAGCCCATGGTTTTTGAAGATTTTTTTTATAGTAGCATCTAGTTATCTTGCTTCTATTGAATGGTGTATTTAACTCCATTTTTTAGAATAATATATATATATATATAATATATTTTGTCCTTTGAATTTTTTTTAGTTGTTACCTAGATTAATATCTATTTAATACAAGATAATAGTTGTTGGTAACATTCCTCTCTATGAGCATGTAATTATACAAAGTATTTATGGGAATTATAAAACAAGTTCTGAAACATATGATATTATATGGTAATTTAAAGTTTCTAAACATATAATATAAAATATTTCTTAGAACCCCATCTTATAGATTATAACCATAATTTACAAACTTGATTGAAAAAACTCTTTTGATTATTTACTATGCTAGTAGATGCTACCATTGGCAAAAGTAATTTCTTAATGAAAATAAATTAATAGGCCCAAGGAAATGCAGCATATTACACTAATCAAAGTCAAAAAATATTTGATATATGGCTTCATTATTCTTAAGAATTATCAATGATAACTTTAAAACATCAATAAAATATTGTAATAATGATTGATATTGCTTTTATTTTATTTTAAAATAAGGAATACAATAACATGTCATTTTTTTGGAATCAATCATTTAAATTCTTTTTAAAAAAATTTAGGGATATAAATTTAAAATCATTCAACATGTTTAAGGTTTAAAATATTACTCTTGAGGATTGAGAAAAAAATGTTGGAAAAACGATGAGGGTTTTTGTGGCAACTGTGTGAGGGTTTTGTCTGTGGGTCGAGCAGAGGCGATGATAAAGGTTGTTTTTTAGGGTCTACAAGCCATAGTGGGCAGTTTATTTTTTTTGTTGTTTTTTCCCAAGATAAACATAGGGTATGTTGTAGGAGACCCGTGATGGGTTATGAATTCTTCATTCAATAAATCGTCAAGCTACGAACTTGATTAAAAAATGCTTCCAATTTGCTACCCAAGAAAAAATAAAAAAGCACACCTTTCCTCAATGTCTGAGGCATGGATTAAAGAGATCCAAAAATAAGTTTCAAGTTGGTAACCAAATAAGATAAGCCTCCTTAGGAAAATAAAAATGGTTCAGTTGTCAAGCAATCTCGCTGCTAAGGAATGCCCCCAAAATAAATCTACTATGGAAACCGCTTTCAAGGGTAAGAATTTTAGGGATTCGATCCCAAAAATGATTTCAAGGATGTCCTTTGTGGTGGAAAATCCCAGACCAATGCTAATATTAATCTTAAGGCACATCGTAGACCTCTAAGAATGAATAATATTAATCCCAAAAAAACTAAGTCGGGATGTCTAAGAGCGGTTAATGGAACCCCAATTGTTAAGCTAAAAATGGATGACATTCAAGATGGCATAAAATATCTAGAAAGGAGAGTATTGATTTATCATTTCTTGGGTTTTTTTCCAAGCCTATTTGCTTTCAAAGTGTGGGTTGTAAAATACTAGAAAATACAAGGTGAGCTACAAATATCTTTTTATCCCAATGGTTATTTTCTTGTTTTTTGCTAATGATGAAGATAGAGAGAAAATAATTCAAGGGGATCTCTGGTTCTTTTGAAGGGCAAGGCTTTTCATGAAGCCTTGGCACACTAAATTTAAATCTGAAGAAGAGATGCCTTCTATAGGACTTGTGTGGGTTAGACTCTTTGGCCTCTCAATCTTGGAAGCCGGTTGTATTTTCTACAATCGAAAAGTACCTTGGAACTTTTATTTTGACTATTTATTGTACACACAAAGTTGAACACATTATTTATGCTTGAATTTGTGTCTTAATGGATTTCAACAAACCCCTTCCACAAAATATCTCATTACAATTTGGGGAGGATACTTGGGAGTAGGTGGTGGACTATGAGAACATTCCTTTTCATTGCAAAATATACCATGAATATGGTTATTTGGCTAGTGTCTGTCCAAATAAGATTCTAGATCAAAAGAAAGAGAACATAAACTTAGAATATTTCCAAATGCCTAAGAAGAACACTAAAAAAACCAGTCATGAAGGATCAAATGATGTTATCAACTAATATATTTGGAATTCTTTCCACAAATACTACACCAAAAAAGGGCTTTAACAGTGGCTAAAAATAAGGTGGTTTTTTACAATAGTAAAAAACTGCCCTAATAGATCCTAAGAGGATGGTTTATAACCACCCTCTTAGGATAACCACCCTCTTAGGGTCATGTTGTGATGTCCTTCACAACGACCCCAACTTTTGGGGACCCACTGAGAAAATTTTGAAATTTTATTGTTATGTTGTTGGTTGGTTTTGATTATTTTAGGTAGTGGTATGATGTGGAAGAATGGGGTGGTTTATTACTTTTATTTTGTTGGTCTGCAGTTTCAAATGTTCTTTTAAAATAAAATTTTAATTAATTAAATTATGAAATTTTATAATTTAATATATTTAAAATGGTTATTTTATAAACTTTTTTAAATTAATTAAATTATAAATTTTTATAACTTTATAATTTAATATATTTAAAATTATTATTTTATAAATTTGTTTTAAATTAATAAAATTATAAAGTTTTATAACTTTATAATTTAATATAGTTAGAATGGTTATTTTATAAATATGTTTTAAATTAATTAAATTATAAAGGTTTATAACTTTATAATTTAATTATATTTTAAGAAGGTTATTTTATAAATATTTTATATTTTAATTAATATTTGTCTTGTTGGCAGGATTATTAAAGTATGTTGAATAGAGGATAATTTTATTAAACTTTATAATTAAGGTTTATATTTAATTAATTTTATTAAATTTTTATAAACTTTGATTTTATTAAATTTTATTGAATTTTAATGTTAATTAAAAATGCTAAGTTAAAATCTATTTTAAAATCCTTTAAAGCATTTTAATTAACCGTTGTTTTGAAGTTGTAGAATAAGTTTGCATAGTTTTCAGGATTAAACTCAAAAGGTAAATTTATTTATTATTCATTAAAAGGAGAATTTGATTGAAGGATGCATAGCACATGATGAAATTAAAGTTAAATACTTGAATTCCAGGCCCCTTGTTATCAGTTACTTGTAAACCATTGAGATAGTTCAACAACTTATTTTTAATACATACTAATGATACATAAAAATATTAAGTGGAAGAACCTTGGAGAAATACGTTTTCTTTGCAAGAGAGGATTTTGATCCTAACTGTAGGATGATTTTATAATTGGACAAAATCATACCTCAATAGAAATGGCGCTAGAAGGAGGGCTTGAAAGGTAAATATTTTATTTTTGTTTGAAGTCTTTCAAATCTTAGTTTAAAAAAAAATTGCAATTTTTTTATTTATGTTGCATTAATATTAATCTGTCATAAATTCAAAAATTTGGTTATGGTTCAATTTTTGCAAATTTTTTATACATAGCCTTGCATATTAAAACTGGTTCAATGGCAGAAAATGATTTACCCTATTACAAGCATGATGGAATGATTATGGCAGAAGAACATATTCATACATATAAAATATTATGTTTCATTTTCAAATTATGCAGGAAGATGTTCTTTGTAGAATGTTTCCATACACATTGGATGAAGTTGCTAAAGATTGGTTTCTCAATTTACCTATAGATTCTACCGCTTCTTGGGATCAACTAGAAACAATATTTCTTGAACAGTTTGGAGAACTGGTTGACACAGATATGATATCAAATCAGTTTTCCTCTATCTATAAAAAACTTGATGAATCCATGAGTCAATTTAATGATAGGTTTCATAAGTTGTATACTAAAATAGAGACACATTTTATCATTTCAAAAGAAGAAGTTGTTCAAATATACTTGGAAGCCATAGATCCTTTTATTGTTAAGTTGTTAGTAAATCTTCTTAAATATTTATCCTTACCTAACGCTTATGGTGGGGTAATAGTTGTAGAACAATGGTTGATTTCAGGAGGAATTGATGCGGGTAAATTATCATTACTTAACCCTAAGGTTTCAAATCAATTACCACCTATGAGTCATGACATGCATTTTTTGACACCATCAAATAAAATTGAATGTCCTAGTTTTTCAACCACTTTTGATGTTGTCCAAAAAGAAGTGGAAGTTTCAAAACCAATATCCATCGATGAGGATTGTAGTAATCAAGGTTATCAAAATGTAGAAATGCATGAGTCTTCAGATATTGGAGGAGTTTTAGATCTAATTAGATTTGAAACATATGATAGAATAGAACCTTCCATAGAGTTGAATGAAATAATTAAAGCTCCAAAATTAAAATATTCTAAAAGTGATTTCATTATGACTGATCATAAAAGTTTATTACTTGAGGAAGATGAATTTTTTATTGAAGATAAATTGTTTGAAAGTGATGAAGGTGAACTTGAAAAGCATTTGATTGTTGAATTTACAAAGTGTGAAGAAGTGGTTGAACATCACTCTCTAATTTTAGAAGATGATTATTGTTGGTGGAATAAATGGGAGGATTTTGCCTCTCTTTCTAATGAAGTACTTGCTTCACCTAAAATGCAGGACAAGTTGCAAAGGTTAAATTCTACAGCTTAAAAGAAATAGTGATCAAGCACAGGGACAAATGCATCAAGATTCATATCTTGATAATTATATAAATCATTATCATGAGACAAAGATCAAAGATGCTAAAAGTGATATTCTTTTAGATAGTGGAGAAGTCCTAGAGTGGACTAGTCTTGAAACATAGGTTAAATCGGGACCTTCCATAAATTTGGATGAGATTGATGTTCAAAATTTTCAGTATCCTCAAAATTATGATCAAGAAGAAATGAAAGAATGGATGCAATGTCATCAAATATTTCAGGAAGATGGTTATTATAATGGTTGGGGAAGATTTGAGGAATTATTTATTTCTAATTATCCTATTGATGAATTTTCCATTTTACTTGATATGCAGGATGTGGAAACCTTTATCTTGCGTGAAGATCTGGCAATTTCTATCCAACTAAAAATGACGTGTCAATTTCAGAAAGAGAGAAGGTTCCAAGATTTTATCATTTTGAACATAAATTTGTGGAACATCTTGTTGAAATAGAAAAAGAAGAAATGGTCTTTGATGAAGGAATACGAAATGATGATGATGATAATAGAGATCATGAAGAAAAATAATAAATTGCAATGGGTCACCAAATTTTGGTAAATACTACTCATGATGTGTTGATTATGGATGACAAGGTAGAATTCTCACCTTTATTATTGATGGAAATTCCAGGTAACAAGTTGTATGATGTTCCTTTAGATACTCATGATTTTGATAACAAAATGTCAATTGTTGTTAATAAGGAATTGGAAACAACTTCTAAATATATTGCCATAAATAAAATAAAAGAAAACATGATTGAAACTTTGAATCAAGTCCATAGACAAATAATTATTAAATCTAAGATTCAATCTTGTAATGATTCTTGTTTAGGAGACATCCTAGATGTTTGCAAATTGTTGTACAAGTTCAATTGGCATAAAAACATAGATGATGATCTTGCTTTAAAACTTTCAGAAATAACTTCTTATTTGAAAGAAATTTTATATGCTTGTGAAAATGAAAAGTTAAGTCAGAGTGATGAATTAAGGTTTGAAATTCACATTGCATTGAATAAACAAAAGATAATTGAAAATCATGTTTTCAATTTTAAGTTTAATGAATCAAATCTTAAACATGGAATTGCTTATCAACTTGAATCAAATCAGTGGGATGAGATAGGCACAATGAGAATTTCTATTTTTGGCCTAATCTTATTTTTATTGGATTCCTATAAAACTTGGCATGCATATAATCATATATGTCTTTTATAGTGTGCCAACCGTGTTTGGGATCCAGGGAAATGATGGCAGAAATTTTGTAGTGTCTTGTACATAATGTATATTTTTGTAAATAGTTTTTTGGATTTTGTTTTCTTGTTTTTGTGTTTGTACATAAGTTGTGGTTTTGTAATTTTTTGTTATTTGTTCTATTGTCAATGTTGTCAATTTTAGGAAGTGGGTTCACTCGCCTTATCAACTTTGTAATTTTGGTTTTGCAAATTTATGTTTTGTATAGCTTGTTGTTTTATGAGCTTGTTAGTTAGTTATATTGTTGATTTTGTTGGTTGGTGATGTTGTTGATGTTTTTGTTTGTTTGGTGAGTTTGTTAATTTTTTATTGTGTTTTATGTTTTCTATTATGTTGCAATAAATTGGTTGTGTCAAATTTTGAAGTTTCATTATTTTGATGTGTGTTGTTGAATTTGATAAAGTTTCGGTGAGGTTTTCTTGATTGGGGTAGTTGTTACCGAGACACTAATCATTTAATGATTTTGTCTGATATTTGGTCCTAGGCCATATAGGATAAAATTACCTATTTTGAAAACATGTAAAACCTGAAGAAAATGAAAGTGAGATGTTAGTGTATATCTTCATGAATTTGAACTAATATAAGGAAATTTGAAATATTAGAATCATATTACAAAAGATACATAAGTACTACAAACACATTAAAGAATATCTTTTGAAATTTTGGAAGTATGAAGTTGTCAATTTTGCAAATTAAGGTACTGATATCGATGGAGCAGCAAGGAGGAGGAGCGAAAGTTCTAGGGGTGGAAAACCCTAGGTGTGGGGCTTTGGATGGTAGAATAGCAGGCACAGCAGGTGGGGGCTCTGGTGAGATAGCAAGGCCCCAGGCGGAGGAGGTGGATAAGGAAATTTTATTGGAACTAGACCCAGGGTGTTGTGCGGATGCAGTCAAAGATATCTCTGATGGGGACCAGGACTCTGTGTGTTAGGATCAAGAGAAGACCCAGGAAGGAGAGAAAGAGAAACCTGATAACTGGATACCATCTTATCTTAATGCTCTTCGTGGTAAGAAAAAATTGTTCAACTCTTGTTTTAATCTAAAACCCGTCAATGGTAGGTTGGACATCCTAGATACCCTAGCTCATCATGTGGCTATGGAGGGCAGAACGTCTCTGGTGGTGAAATTTATGGGGGTTCGGTCAGACTTGGAAGTCATAAGGAGATGGGCCATCCAGAAATGGTGGCCAAGGGTCGGTATGATGATTAGGGATTTACCTAAAAGTTTCCTTTTGGTGATATTTCAATGTGACCATGACATGGAAAGGATTATTCAAGGAGGTCCTTGGTTTTTTGGGAAAATGGGTTTGTATTTGAAGCGTTGGACCCCTGATTTCAACCCCAAGACCCAAGTGTTTTATTTGCCTCCTATTTGGGTTAAGATGCCGAGATTACCTCTGCTTTGCTGGAATGAGCAAATCTTGGTTGGGATAGCTGTAGAGATTGGGGAACTGGTAGCTATCGATCCTACAACCTTGAGCAGAACAAGACTTCTTTTTGCTCACATGTGTATGTTGGTGGACCTGAGTAAATAACTCCCTAAATCTATTATATTGTCGTCTATGTATGGCCTTCATACTCAGGACTTTGAATATGAAAATATTTCTATTAAGTGTAGTGTTTGCGGGAAGGTAGGGCACCAGGGTATCCACTGCCTTTCCAAGAACCAACCCCCACCCCAAAATACTATTCCACAAACCTAAAATAATATCCCTCCCCCACAGGTCTCCATTCCTGCCCAACATGGGCCTCAAGGACGTGGGGCTTGAAATCTAAATATCAAAGACCCTGTTTGGCCTAATTTTAGAAAGAGGTAACCTTATAACCCTCCTCCTAGAAATACCTATACCCCAGAATCCTCTCACAGGGGAGTTAGTCCCTCTGGTGGGAACCCTCAAGTACAACCTGCTCCAAAGGTGATGCAGTAGGCCCCATAACTAAATCACAAAGGAAAAAAACACATAGATCAATGCCTTAGAGGAAGTAAGTCTGATTGGGTAATACGGGAGACCTATGGAGGCTCGATAGAAGTGGTCCCCTGTATTGTAGAGGAATTTATAGGAATAAATTCCAAGGAGATCAACATCCTAGTGGGAATAGTTTTGATGCATTAAATCATCTGAAGGGAGATCAGATGGATAGCCAAGAAGTGGAATCTGAGGTAGAGGAGACCCAAGAGAAGGATTTAGAGGAGCAAAATTAGAGGAAGGAGTAGGAATTTAATAATACATGTAAGGATACTTATGAGGTAGAGGTGAACCACCAAGATCTGTGTATCCCCAAAGTAGGGAAAAAAAAACCTACTAATCAAGAAGCTAAGAGCACGGAATCATCTCCACTATCATAAAGACCAGTTAACCTAGAGATCTAGGTTGTTACCCCAAATTCCAAGACTAACCCATCCAATATGGTGACAAAGAGCCAAGTGAAACCCAAGGAACCTCCGCCTAAAGTGGATGTATGGGGATATGGTTCGGTAGGAAGAGGGAAACCTAGCAATGTTGCCTTAAGGCAGAAAGAAGCAGAGCAAGGGGTGGTTGATGGCACTCAAGTAGTATTACACTTTGGAACTGAGGGAGACGGTCCCCAACTACCCTTGGATTATGGTGGGGGATTTTAATTGCTACCTTAATCCTACAGATAAATTTTGGGGCTCTCAAATAATAACTGCTGATATTTATGAGTTTAGAGATTTTGTTGATCAACATGAGCCGATGGATGTGGACCTGTGTAGATTCTCCTATACATGGTCTAACAAAATATTGAAGGAAAACCAAATTCATATCAAATTAGATAGGTTTCTTATTTCTCAGGAATGCTTGGAGAGGTTTGGGGACTCTTCATTAACGGCACTACCAAGAATCAGGTCTGACCATAACCCAATTCTATGGGAAACTAGGGAGGACTCTAAGAAAAAATACATCAGACCCTTTCGATTCAAACTTATGTGGCTTCAACACCAGGATATCAAGTATCTGGTTGCCCAATGGTGGTACAAAAAGTATAATGGTTTGAAACTGTCCCAAGTGGCGTGTAAACTGAGGAATGTGAAGGCTAACTTTAGAGAGTGGAACAAAACGTCCTTTGGAAATATTTTTGCAAAAAAGGCAGAACTAAAAGATAATATCAATGAACTACAGGAGAAGCTGAAGTCAGATCAACTTACAGAAGATCTGAGAAACTAGGAGAGGGAGATGTTAGTCGAATACCACACAGTGCTGGGATTTGAAGAAACATTCTAGAGGCAAAAATCTAGAATGCATTGGTTGAAGGAGGGTGATAGAAATACAAAGTTCTTCCACGTCTCTACTCTTCGCTATAGGAGTACTAACAAAATTAAGGAGATCAATATGGACGATGGGTCTAACACCAAAGATATGTAATACATAAGGAGGGAAGCGGTCGAGTTCTTTAAATCATTACTAGAAGATGTAAATCCTACTATTGAAGAAGATGACTCTCTGTCAACGGCCATTCCACCCCTTACCATTGAGAATCTTAATGGATTCTTACTCAACCCTTTTACAGAGGAGGAAATCAGGAAGGCAATTTTTGACATGGATGGTAACAGCTCCCTAGGACCGAATGGCTTCCCCGATGCTTTCTTTCAGAAGTTTTGGGATATCCTAGGCAATGATGTAGTGGAAGCTATAATTAAGGCTCAAAAGGACATGGAAATCCCAGAAGGAGTTAATGCTACATTTTTAGTCCTCATCCCTAAACTAGTGGGAGCAATGGAATTTTTGACTTTTTGCCCTATCAGTTTATGTAACACTCTGATGAAGATTCTTACAAAAATAATCACCAATAGGCTGAAGGTTATCCTGCCATTCATCATTGACATGAACCAAGGAGGTTTTGTGAAAGGGCAGAAAATACTGGATAGTATCATCACAATTTACGAAGTTATTCATTCAATGGTGGCTAGTAAGTAAGCAGTATGTTACTAAAGCTAGACATGAATAAAGCCTAAGACCGGGTCTCATGGCGTTTCCTCACCAAGATTTTTGGTAAGTTTGGTTTTCTGTCCCTAGTGGATTAAGTTGATTTTTATTTGTATCTTTACCACAAGATTTTTTGTCATGGTGAATGGGTCACCCTCTGGTTACTTTAAGAGTGAAAGGGGGTTGCAATAAGGAGAACCTTTGTCTCCATACTTGTTTATTATTTTAGAGGAAGCATTAGGTAGGAACATTTCAGAAGTTGTGGTAGAAGGTCGATTGGGAGGTTTCAAACCAGCCTCAACAGTAGATCTAGTGTCTCACCAATAGTTTATGGATGATACGATCATTTTTTCTAAAGCCTCGGTGCCTCAAGCTAGGAAGCTGAAGAGAATTCTAACCAAGTATGAGATAGAAGCAGGATAGTACATAAACTATAAGAAGAGTAGCATCTATTTCTTTAACACGCCTGATGGGAGGGAGGAAATAATAGCTAACCTCTTTGGATGTGGAAAGGATCTTTTATTGGTGACTTATCTAGGCATGCCTATGTTCGAAGGAAGAATGAAGGCTACTTTATAGAACTCAGTCATTGACAGGATCTCCAAAAAGTTACCAGGGTGGAAGGGCAGCCTTCTCAGCTCTGTAGGGAAAGTCTTACTAGTTCAAACTACTTTACAGAGCATTCCTATCTACTGCATGTCTCTATTTAGAATGCCTGCAAAGGTTCAAGCTACACTGGAGAAAATTCAACACAACTTCTTCTGGTCAATTTCAGAGGAGAGAAAAAGAATTTTATTGGTAGAATGGAATCAGGTGTGTGCAAGCAAAGATCAAGGGGACCTGGGGCTAAAGAGAATGAAAGAAATGAACCAAGCTCTGATTGGAAAATAGGTCTAGAGATTTGTCAATAATGATAAATTGGGATGGGTAAAACTTCTTAAGGCAAAATATATCAGAAATAATCAAGACTTCCTGAAAACTGATAATCTCCCTAAAGGATCATATTTTTGGAATTGTTTGCTCGAATGTTGTGAGGTAGTCAGGAAAGGCATCAGATGGAGAATTGGTAATGGAATACAAGTGGAATTTTGGCAAAATCCATGGTTGGAAGAAGGCCCTTTGCAAGATAACTTAGACCTTTGGGTCCTCCAACACAAACTTTCAGAGGAAATTTGAGAAAAAGTAGGGGATTTTCCTACTATAGCACAGGAAACTTCCTCTTGGAAGAAAATCATTGTTCAAAATCCTTTAGAGCAAGAGAAGGTGGCCCTGACCAAACTCAACGACGCTTTAAGGGTTTTCCTGATCATTCCAGGGGGAGGAAGAGACAAGATGATTTTGGGCCAAACTACAAGTGGGATCTATTCAATAAAAACTACCTATAAACTAATCCACTCAGGATTTAATGGTTGGACTTCGACTTCTATTATTTGGTTAAAGAATTTAACCCCAAAAATAGCTTTCTTCTTTTGGTTAGCAGTTCAAAATAAGATTCTAACAACAGATAATCTGCAGAGAAGAGGTTTCCAATTCATCAATCGATGTCTCCTATGTGAGAAAGCGGCATAATCTGTAAGTCATATCTTTCTAACTTGTGAATTTTCTTGTGCAATCTTCCAAATGATTCTATCCAAATTTCATATAGATTGGGTCCGTCCAAATAGCATGTCTGACTTCTGCATACAGTGGGCTTCCCCCTTTCGGGTGAAACTTTTGACTTGGATCTGGAAGCTTAGCTTACCCCATTTTTTATGGGGGATATGGAATGAGAGAAATAAGAGAGTATTTAAAGTATGGAAGAAAGATCCTAGGTTATGTGGTAATAAAATAATCAAAACTCTGAAAGACAATTGGAAAACCTTTTACTTCAAAAATAAGACCCTGTCTCCTAGGGAAAGGAGGATTTTGTGAAATTGGGGAGAGGAACCTCCAGACCCAGTCATTACAACCAACCCACGAGATGGTGTCAAGTGGATACCCCCCACACAAAAGTGGGTTAAGTTCAATTTTGACTGGGAATCCAAAGGAAATCTAGGGGCTACAGGAGCAGGAGGAGTTCTGAGAAATGAGGAAGGAAAAGTGGTCCTTGCCTTTGCGGAGCCTTTGGGAACTCAAAAAAATTATTTTGTAGAAGCTCGAGCTTGCATGTAGGCAATGAGAATTGCTAGACTAGAGGGTTATAAGGAAGTAATCTTTGAAGGGGATTCACTTAATATAATCAAGGTAATTAAGGAGGATAAAGACCCTAGCTGGACCATCTCAGAGCTTATCCTAGAAGTAAAGATTCATAAATCCCATTTGGTTAGTGCCCGAATCCAACACACCTTCATATAAGGGAACCAAGCGACGGGTCTAATGGCAAATATTGCAGTTTCTGCTAGGGAGATGCAAATTTGAAAGGATAACTTCCCTCAAGAATTACTGGTGTTGGCTTCTAAAGAAGATCTAAGATCAAACTGGTTAGAGTAGCAGGAGATCATAGTGGTTGATGAGGAGTAATCCGGAATATGGAATTAGGCAGAGGGACAAAAGGTAACCCATTTTTTGGGGCCTGGGAAGTGACAAGTGTACAATACAACAACCTAGTGTTATGTTTAGTAAGTGGTAGGTGTTGTCTCGATTTTTTTTATCTTGAATAGTCCAGCGGTAAGTATAGGACTACGAACTCTAAGTATGGCTTAATGTGGGTCTTGGGAAGATCCATTTTGTATTTTGATTATACGAGCTTGGAGCTAGAACCAGCCCATTTTGACTATGTAAAAGGTTTGTGGACCTTATAACCACCTCTACCTAATACCAAAAAAAAATTGCAAATTAAGGTAAAAAAATCTTATATACTCATTCAGCCTTACCTGATCTCTAACCCAAATGGTAGGTGGATTTTTTTGCAAAGTATCATATTACTGGATAAAAGAAAAAACAAAAAAAATGATGAATACAAAGGAAAATAAAGTTAAATCTGTCACCATAAACTAGATAACCTTCATCGGAGCTATAGACACTAGTCTGGCAGTGAAGCTATTTCTAGAAAAAAAGGAAATTTAAAATATAAAATTCACCTAATATATGGGAGATTCATATAATCTCTACTGGGGCTATAAACGTATGGCCAATAGTAGAGCAATATCAAAAGAGAGCCATGTGGAGGTATCCTTCAAAGAGAAAATATTCATAACCTAAATGTAAAACTGGACAATGGAAAGTTGAATAGCTTTAAGGATATAGAATGAATCACTTTACACATACCAAGCAGATGCTAAAGATTCTACTATTTCATGTTAAATTGGTCTATTGACATTCTCTAGATATTATTGATGCTCATGGTTCTAATATTTGGGTTTTATTATTTTCGAAGTTGGGTTCTTAAGTCCTAAATGTGTAGGGACATTTACCAGTAGAGTCGCCATTTGTTGTGACATCCTTCACAACGACCCCAAATTTTGGGGACCCATTGAGAAAATTTTGAAATTTTATTGTTATGTTGTTGGTTGGTTTTGATTGTTTCAAGTATTGGTATGATGTGGAAGAATGGGGTGGTTTATTATTTCTATTTTGTTGGTCTTCAGTTTCAAATGTTCTTTTAAAATAAAATTTTTAATTAATTAAATTATAAAATTTTATAATTTAATATATTTAAAATGGTTATTTTATAAACTTGTTTTAAATTAATTAAATTATAAAGTTTTATAACTTTATAATTTAATATATTTAAAATTGTTATTTTATAAACTTGTTTTAAATTAATTAAATTATAAAGTTTTATAACTTTATAATTTAATATAGTTAGAATGGTTATTTTATAAATATGTTTTAAATTAATTAAATTATAAAGTTTTATAACTTTATAATTTAATTATATTTAAGAAGGTTATTTTATAAATGTTTTATATTCTAATTAATATTTGTCTTGTTGGCAGGATTATTAAAGTATGTTGAATAGAGGATGTGTTCGTGGGTTTCATGGGCATGTCTTAACTTTAATTTTTGAATGCCAATGAGGAGAAATATTAAATCCTTTGAAAAAGGTATTTAAATGAAAATAATACGGCACCCATGAGATCATTATGAAGGCCAACCAAATTCAAATAAATGAGTTGAATATTATATAATTATAATGTATGGTTTAAATGAAACCCATATGTTATAATGTGAAGGCGTTGGTGACATTAGGGTTTTGTTAAGAATTCATTTTTACAACTGTATGGAAACCATAATGGAATGGGAAAGAACCAACCATATAACGAATTATTCAAACTATAAATGGAGAATGAAAAGCCAAGAACAGGGTCGGACAATTGTAGGGCAAAGGAAGGAAAAGGTGAAAGCGAAAGATCTATAGAGATTTGGATTTACAGAGATTTCAGAAAGCTTTATTGTAAGATCCAATAATTATATCAAAATTATTTTTGTTCAGATATGCGTGAATACGGTATTTGATTTTAATTAAATGATTTTGATATAGTTTTAATTTAAATTTCCATTGAAGATAGCACCATTTTTATTGTCGTATTGTGTGATTGTTGGTTGGCATAAATCTGGTTTTTAAGTTTTTGTGCATTCCATTCTGTAGTTATTTGTCCGAGATTTACTTTATTTCCCTTACTTTAAACTTTTGAAGTTTATTTCATATTAAATTTGTGAGCATTTAACCTAGTTTGATTTTATAAAGTTTAACTTTATAACTAGGTTTTAAATTTATTTATTATTCAAATATTAAATTTAATTAATATTTGAATAAATAAATTTATCGAGGATAAATGATTATTTGGGTTCCAACTTTAATTTCATAAAGTTGAGAATTCATAATTGATATCTATTTACATTAAAGAGTTTGGTTTATTATAGTTTTATTTCAAATTATCAAAGGATCCAAACCTTATATTTGAGACTCATATTTATTCTTAAATATTTAATTCAATAAATATTTGAGAAATAAATATCACGGAAGGGAAATTTTTATGAACTTTAGGTTAATATTATAAAATTTAAAAGGTTCATAGACAAAATTTACATTAAACCCTATTTCCATAATTATTAAGGTTCAAAACCTTATAATTAGGGTTTAATTATTTTCACATTTGTTCATTCTTCAAATATTTAAATTTCAATTTCATATTTGGATGAACAATATATATATATATAAATAAAACCTTAATTTTGAATATTATAAAGTTCAAACTTTATAATTAAGGTTTATATTTAATTAATTTTATTAAAGTTTTATAAACTTTGATTTTATTAAAGTTTATTGAATTTTAATGTTAATTAAAAATGCTAAGTTAAAATCTATTTTAAAATCCTTTAAAGCATTTTAATTAACCATTGTTTTGAAGTTGTAGAATAAGTTTGCATAGTTTTCAGGATTAAACTCAAAAGGTAAATTTATTTATTATTCATTAAAAAGAGAATTTGATTAAAGGATGCATAGCACATGATGAAATTAAAGTTAAATACTTGAATTCTAGGCCCCTTGTTATCAGTTACTTGCAAACCATTGAGATAGTTCAAGCACTTATTTTTAATACATACTAATGATACATAAAAATATTAAGTGGAAGAACCTTGGAGAAATATATTTTCTTTGCAAGAGAGGATTTCGATCCTAACTGTAGGGTGATTTTGTAATTGGACAAAATCATACCTCAACAGAAATGGTGCTAGAAGGAGGGCCTGAAAGGTACTATTTTTAATTTTTCAGCATGTGCAATTAGTTATTTAAAAAAAAATAAATTTTTCGATTTATGTTGCATTAATGTTAATCTATCATAAATTCAAAAATTAGGTTATGATTCAATTTTTGTGAATTTTTCATACATAGCCTTGCATATTAAAATTGGTTCAATGGCAAAAAATGATTTACCCTATTATAAGCATGATGGAATGATTATGGCAGAAGAACATATTCATGCATACAAAAATATTATGTTTCATTTTCAAATTATGCAGGAAGATGTTCTCTGTAGAATGTTTCCATACACATTGGATGAAGTTGCTAAAGATTGGTTTATCAATTTACTTGTAGGTTCTACCACTTCTTGGAATCAACTAGAAACAATATTTCTTGAACATTTTGGAAAATTGGTTGACATAGATTTGTTATCAAATCAATTTTCCTCTATCTATAAAAAACTTGATGAAACCATGAGTCAATTTAATGATAGGTTTCATAAGTTGTATACTGAAATAGAGACACATTTTATCATTTCAGAAGAAGTTGTTCAAATATACTTGGAAGCTTTAGATCCTTTTACCGTTAAGTTGTTAGAAAAGCTTCTTAAAGATTTATGCTTGTCTAACGCTTATGGTGGGGCAATAGTTGTAGAACAATGGTTGATTTCAGGAGGAATTGATGTGGGTAAATTATCATTACTTAACCCTAAGGTTTCAAATCAATTACCACCTATGAGTCATGATATGCATTTTTCGACACCATCGAATGAAATTGAATGTCCTAGTTTTTCAACCACTTTTGATATTGTCCAAGAAGAAGTGGAAGTTTCAAAGCCAATATCCATCAATGAGGATTGTAGTAATCAAGTTTATCAAAATGTAGAAATGCATGAGTCTTCAGATATTGGAGGAGTTTTAGATCTAACTAGCTTTGAAACATATGATAGAATGGAATCTTCTATAGAGTTGAATGAAACAATTAAAGCTCCAGAATTGAAATATTCTAGAGGTGTTTTCATTATGACTGATCATAAAAGTTTATTACTTGAGGAAGATGAAGATAAATTTTTTGAAAGTGATGAAAGTGAATTTGAAAAGCATTCGATTGTTGAATTTATAGAGTGTGAAGAAGTGGTTGAACATCACTCCCTAATTTTAGAAGATGATTATTGTTGGTGGAATAAATGGGAGGATTTTACCTCTCTTTCTAATGAAGTACTTGCTTCACCTAAAATGCAGGACAAGTTGCAAAGGTTAATTCTACAACTTAAAAGAAACAATGATCAAGCACAAGGACAAATGCATCAAGATGCATATCTTGATAAATATATAAATCATTCTCATGAGACAAAGATCAAAGATGCTAAAAATGATATTCTTTTAGATAGTGAAGAAGCCCTAGAATGGACTAGTTTTGAAACACATGATAAATCAAGACCTTCCATAAATTTGGATGAGATCATTGAAAATGATGATCAAAATTTTCAATATCCTCAAAATAATGATCAAGAAGAAATTAAAGAAGGGATGCAATCTCATCAAATGTTTCAAGAAGATGATTATTATAATGGTTGGGGAAGATATGAGGAATTATTTATTTCTAATTATCCTATTGATGAATTTTCTATTTCACTTGATATGCAGGATGTTGAAACCTCTATCTTGCGTGAAGATATGGCAATTTCTATTCAACTGAAAAATGATGTGTCAATTTCAGAAATAGAGAAGGTTCCAAGATTTGATCATTTTGAACATGAGTTTGTGGAACATATTGTTGAAATAGAAAAGAAGAAATGGTCATTGATGAAGGAATACGAAATGATGATGATGATGATAGAGATCATGAAGAAAAAGAAAATATTATAATGGCTCATCAAGTAGTGGTAATATCATGAGTGTTAATTATGGATGACAAGGTAGAATCTTCCACCTTTGTTAATTGATGAAATTCCAAGTAACAATTTGTATAATGTTCATTTATTGATTTTCATGATTTTTATGATGAGATGTCATTAGTTGTTAATAAGGAATTGGAAACAACTTCTAAATATATTGCCATAAACAAAATAAAATAAGATATGCTTGAATCATTGAATCAAGTTCATCAACATCTAACAATTCAATCTAGGATACAAAACTATAATGATTCTTATTTTGTAAATATCCTAGATTTTTGTAAATTGTGTACATAGTTTAATTGGCATAAAAACATAGATGATGATTTTGCTTTAAAAATTTAGAAAGTTGCTTCTTATTTGAAAGAAATTTTATATGCTTGTGAAAATGAGAATTTAAGTCAAAGTGATGAATTAAGGTTTGAAATTCACATTGCATTGAATAAACAAAAGATAATTGAAAATCATGTTTTCAATTTTAAGTTTAATGAATCAAATCTTAAACATGGAATTGCTTATCAGTTTGAATCAAATCGAGTGGGGTGAGATAGGCAAAATGAGAGTTTCTATTGTTTGACTTAATCTTATTTTTATTGGATTTCTATAAAACTTGGAATGCATATCATCATATATGTCTTTTAAAGTGTGCCAATCGTGTTTGGGATCCAGGGAAATGATAGCATAAATTTTGTAGTATCTTGTACATAATGTATATTTTTGTAAATAGTCTTTTGGATTTTGTTTTCTTGTTTTTGTGTTTGTACATAAGTTGTGGTTTTGTAATGTTTTGTTATTTGTTCTATTGTCAATGTTGTCAAGTTTAGGAAGTGGGTTCACTCACTTTATCAACTTTGCAATTTTGGTTTTGTAAATTTATGTTTTTAGCTTGTTAGTTAGTTATTTTTTATTTTGTTATTGTATTTTGTTGATGTTTTTGTTTGTTTGGTGATTTGTTAATCATTGAATGTGTTTCCATATGTTGTATTATTTGCAATAATATTGGCTTATGTCACAATTTTGGAGTTTCATTATTTTTATGTGTGTTGTTGAATTTGATAAAGTTTCGATGAGGTTTTCTTGATTGAGGTAGTTGTGTACCTAGTTACACTAATCATTTGATGATTTTATTTGGTATTTGTTCTTGTGTCATATAGGATAAAATTACCTATTTTGAAAGCATGCAAAACCTGAAGAAAAAGGAAAATGAGATGTTAGTGTATATCTTCATGAATTTGAACTAAGATAAGGAAATTTGAAATATTAGAATCATATTGCAAAAGCTTCACAAGTACTACAAACACATTAAAGAATATATTTTGAAATTTTGGAAGTATGAAGTTGTTAGTTTTGCAAATTAAGGTGAAAAATCTTATATACTCTTTCAGCCTTACCTGATCTCTAACCCAAATGGTAGGTGGATTTTTTTGCAAAGTACCATATTACTGGATAAAAAAAAAAAAATGATGAATACGAAGGAAAATAAAGTCAAATCTATCACCATAAACTAGATAACCTTCATCGGAGCTATAGACGCTCGTCTGGTAGTGAAGCTATGTCTAGAATAAAAGGAAATGCAAAATACAAAATTCACCTAATATATGGGAGATTCAGATAATCTCTACCGGGGCTATAAACGCCTGGCCAATAGTAGAGCAATGTCTGAAGAGAGCCAGGTGGAGGTATACTTCAAAGAGAAAATATTCATAACCTAAATGCAAAACTAACAATGGAAAGTTGAACGGTTTCAAGGATATAGAATGAATCACTTTACACACACCAAGCAAATGCTAATGATTCTATTGTTTCATGTTGAATTGGTCTATTCACATTCTCTAGATATTATTGATGCTCATGGTTCTAATATTTGGGTTTTGTTGTTTTCAGAAGTTGGGTTCTTAAGTCCTAAATGTCTAGGGATATTTACCAGTAGAGTCACCATTTGTTGTGACGTCCTTCACAACGACCCCAAATTTTGGGGACCCATTGAGAAAATTTTGAAATTTTATTGTTATGTTGTTGGTTGGTTTTGATTGTTTCAGGTATTGGTATGATGTGGAAGAATGGGGTGGTTTATTATTTCTATTTTGTTGGTCTTTAGTTTCAAATGTTCTTTTAAAATAAAATTTTTAATTAATTAAATTATAAAATTTTATAATTTAATATATTTAAAATGGTTATTTTATAAACTTGTTTTAAATTAATTAAATTATAAAGTTTTATAACTTTATAATTTAATATATTTAAAATTGTTATTTTATAAACTTGTTTTAAATTAATTAAATTATAAAGTTTTATAACTTTATAATTTAATATAGTTAGAATGGTTATTTTATAAATATGTTTTAAATTAATTAAATTATAAAGTTTTATAACTTTATAATTTAATTATATTTAAGAAGGTTATTTTATAAATGTTTTATATTCTAATTAATATTTGTCTTGTTGGTAGGATTATTAAAGTATGTTGAATAGAGGATGTGTTCGTGGGTTTCATGGGCATGTCTTAACTTTAATTTTTGAATGCCAATGAGGAGAAATATTAAATCCTTTGAAAAAGGTATTTAAATGAAAATAATACGACACCCATGAGATCATTATGAAGGCTAGTTGAATTCAAATAAATGAGTTGAAGATTATATAATTATAATGTATGGTTTAAATGAAACCCATATGTTATAATGTGAAGGCGTTGGTGACATTAGGGTTTCATTAAGAATTCATTTTTACAATTGTATGGAAACCATAATGGAACGGGAAAGAACCAACCATATAACGAATTATTCAAACTATAAATGGAGAATGAAAAGCCAAGAACAAGGTCGGACAATTGTAGGGCAAAGGAAGGAAAAGGTGAAAGTGAAAGATCTACAGAGATTTGGATTTACAGAGATTTTAGAAAGCTTTATTGTAAGATCCAATAATTATATCAAAATTATTTTTGTTCAGATATGCGTGAATACGGTATTTGATTTTAATTAAATGATTTTGATATAGTTTTAATTTAAATTTCCATTGAAGATAGCACCATTTTTATTGTCGTACTGTGTGATTGTTGGTTGGCATAAATCTGGTTTTTAAGTTTCTGTGCATTCCATTATGTAGTTATTTGTCCGAGATTTACTTTATTTCCCTTACTTTAAACTTTTGAAGTTTATTTCATATTAAATTTGTGAGCATTTAACCTAGTTTGATTTTATAAAGTTTAACTTTATAACTAGGTTTTAAATTTATTTATTATTCAAATGTTAAATTTAATTAATATTTGAATAAATAAATTTACCGAGGATAAATGATTATTTGGGTTCCAACTTTAATTTCATAAAGTTGAGAATTCATAATTGATATCTATTTACATTAAAGAGTTTGGTTTATTATAGTTTTATTTCAAATTATCAAAGGATCCAAACCTTATATTTGAGACTCATATTTATTCTTAAATATTTAATTCAATAAATATTTGAGAAATAAATATCACGGAAGGGAAATTTTTATGAACTTTAGGTTAATATTATAAAATTTAAAAGGTTCATAGACAAAATTTACATTAAACCCTATTTCCATAATTATTAAGGTTCAAAACCTTATAATTAGGGTTTAATTATTTTCACATTTGTTCATTCTTCAAATATTTAAATTTCAATTTCATATTTGGATGAACAAATATCTATATTAAATAAAACCTTAATTTTGAATATTATAAAGTTCAAACTTTATAATTAAGGTTTATATTTAATTAATTTTATTAAAGTTTTATAAACTTTGATTTTATTAAAGTTTATTGAATTTTAATGTTAATTAAAAATGCTAAGTTAAAATCTATTTCAAAATCCTTTGAAGCATTTTAATTAATTGTTGTTTTGAAGTTGTAGAATAAGTTTGCATAGTTTTCAGGATTAAACTCAAAAGGTAAATTTATTTATTATTCATTAAAAGGAGAATTTGATTGAAGGATGCATAGCACATGATGAAATTAAAGTTAAATACTTGAATTCCAGGCCCCTTGTTATCAGTTACTTGCAAACCATTGAGATAGTTCAAGCACTTATTTTTAATACATACTAATGATACATAAAAACATTAAGTGGAAGAACCTTGGAGAAATACGTTTTCTTTGCAAGAGAGGATTTTGATCCTAACTGTAGGGTGATTTTGTAATTGGACAAAATCATACCTCAATAGGTCACTCTAAGAGGGTGGTTATAAACTCCCTCTTAGGTCACCCTAAGATGATGGTTATAAATCATCGTCTTAGGGTGACCTAAGAGGGTGGTTTTAAACCACCCTCTTATCCCTAAGAGGGTGGTTAAAGCAATTCTAAGAGGGTGGTTAATAACCACCCTCTTAGGGTCTCAACGAAAAGAAAAATATAAAGATCGCAGGAAAAGGTCTATTCTTTTTATTTTATCTATAACTTTTCCATGGCCAATGGGTTATGGTTTATTGTTAAGGGGAGCAATTGCCATGATGATGGGTTGAAGTGTTGCTAGGCATGTTAAAGCCAAGTGAATTTGGAGGGATAGATCCCAACCCAGCCTTAAGGTATTCTAAGGTGGATGGTGTATTCCTTGTTGTGTAATTCAACCATAGTAGGTGAGTGTTACAATTTACCTTGTTGGCAACCATGGAAAAAGAGATTGATTCTCTTCACAATATCAATCCTCAAGATTCAATACAATGGGTGCATGTTGTATATAAGACCCTACCAATAGGATTGATATAACAACAATTTTTTTAATGTTATTTACCTTCCATTAGAATATGACAAGAAAAATATATGGAAACAAAAATTTAACTCAGATGTGAAACTTTTATCTAGTTGAGGTTGGCATCCTAAAAAGTAGAACTTGTTGTGCATGCTTAGTGCTTGACTCCTTGTTGGCCCTTCGCTTCTTATTTGTTCCAATGTGTTTCTTTGGATCCTATTTAAAATGGTTCATATCCATCCCTGATATTAAATAAGTTGCTTGCATGTTTTCCTTCTCATTGCTCTATTTAAAATGGTTCATATCCATCCCTGAAATTAGAGTAGTTGCATTGTATCTATGTTATTGTTTTATTTTTTTCCCACGTGTTTTTAATGGATTGAATAGATGAAGCAGCAACTATAATAATTGGTGACTTGAATTGCTCAGTGGTAATGTTATCATTTTCATATCGAACCATATCCTATGGCAACATAAAAGCTTTGTTTTACTTCCAAAGGTCTATTATTTTTATTTTATCTACAACTTTTCCATGGCTAGTGGGTTATGGTTTATTGTTAAGGGGAGAAATTGCCATGATGATGGGTTGAAGTGTTGTTGGGCATGTTAAAGCCAAGTGAATTTGGAGGGATAGATCCCGACCCGACCTTAAGGTATTCTAAGGTGGATGGTGTATTCCCTGTTGTGTAATTCAACCATAGTAGGTGAATGTTACAATTTACCTTGTTGGCAACCATGGAAAAAGAGATTGATTCTCTTCACAATATCAATCCTCAAGAGTCAATACAATGGGTGCATGTTGTATATAAGACCCTGCCAATAGGACTGATATAACAATATTTTTTTAATGCTATTTACCTTCCATTAGAATATGACAAGAAAAATATATGGAAACAAAAATTTAACTCAGATGTGAAACTTTTATCTAGCTGAGGTTGGCATCCTAAAAAGTAGAACTTGTTGTGCATGCTTAGTGCTTGACTCCTTGTTGGCCCTTCACTTCTTATTTGTTCCAGTGTGTTTCTTTGGATCCTATTTAAAATGGTTCATATCCATCCCTGATATTAAAGAAGTTGCTTGCATGTTTTCCTTCTCATTGCTCTATTTAAAATGGTTCATATCCATCCCTAAAATTAGAGTAGTTGCACTATATCTATGTTATTGTTTTATTTGTTTTCCATGTGTTTTTAATGGATTGAATAGATGAAGCAACAACTATAATAATTGGTGACTTGAATTGCTCAGTGGCAATGTTGTCATTTTCATATCGAACCATATCCTATGGCAACATAAAAGCTCTGTTTTGCTTCCAAAGGTCTATTCTTTTTATTTTATCTACAACTTTTCCATGGCTAGTGGGTTATGGTTTATTGTTAAGGGGAGAAATTGCCATGATGATGGGTTGAAGTGTTGTTGGGCATGTTAAAGCCAAGTGAATTTGGAGGGATAGAGCCTGACCCGACCTTAAGGTATTCTAAGGTGGATGGTGTATTCCTTGTTGTGTAATTCAACCATAGTAGGTGAATGTTACAATTTACCTTGTTGGCAACCATGGAAAAAGAGATTGATTCTCTTCACAATATCAATCCTCAAGAGTCAATACAATGGGTGCATGTTGTATATAATACCCTACCAACAGGACTGATATAACAATAATTTTTTTAATGCTATTTACCTTCCATTAGAATATGACAAGAAAAATATATGGAAACAAAAATTTAACTCAGATGTGAAACTTTTATCTAGTTGAGGTTGGCATCCTGAAAAGTAGAACTTGTTGTGCATGCTTAGTGCTTGACTCCTTGTTGGCCCTTCGCTTCTTATTTGTTCCAGTGTGTTTCTTTGGATCCTATTTAAAATGGTTCATATCCATCCTTGATATTAAAGAAGTTGCTTGCATGTTTTCCTTCTCATTGCTCTATTTGACCATATCTTCTTTATTGGGTCATTGAATTATCAAGTTCTAATGGTCATATAAGTGTACAATTTATTTTTTGTAAGGTTTCAGCTCCTTTTTGCTCTTACTGGCTCTTAATTTTTTGGCTCCATCTCTTGTATTTTTTCTTTTCCTTTAGTTGCTTCGTTGTTTGGAAGTTGCCTTGCTTTTTTATAGATAACACACTTTCTTTGGTGATTTTAAAGGAGTTGCTTTATTTTAGCTGGCTTTGGGTAGTGTGATACCTCTACCAGATCTCAAAGGCTTCAGTTCCACAATATCCCCTTGATGGCTATTTAGGATAGGCCTGCTCTTTGAGGTGTGTGATAAGCTTGAACAAAGATATAAGGTCCTTCACTAGAGTAGGCTACCAAACAAATATCACACTCTTCTTATGCTTGGGAAGCATTTTTTCATCCATTTAACACTTAAGAAAACTCCTTACATCTTCCAAAGGATTTAGGGTTTGGGGATGCAGAGGGTTTAGGGTTTGGGGATGCTATTGTAACCAATTAATTAATGATGTGCTATGTCAAATTATATCTATGAGTTAGAATCTACTCCATCTTGCTATGTATTGCTGAAAAGCTTCAAAACTCCTGATGTACTAAGGAGTTTCACTATTGTTGTAATTATTTCAGATATGTTGATTTGAAATTAAGGGAGGATGCAATGTATTTCCTTATTTGTCTTGTGAGATTTTTTTTTTTTTAAATGATGGTTATTTTGGGAAATGGAAATTAGAGTTGTTCTTACATACTTGGAGAACATATTTGGTTGCTTTGTTCTTGGTTATGCTCGTTGTCAAGGTCTATGGACCTGCCAAGCCCATAAAGAGAACGTGGATGTCCCAAACTTGACACTTAGCATGTCAATCTATCTCTCCACTATAGATGATTTGGTTGTTTGTTGAAACTCTCTTTATAGGGCATGTTGGTTTCTAGTATAAAATATTGGTAAGAAGGATATGGCAAAGTTGTTGAAGCCATGAATTATGAACAAAATTTTCAATGTGACAACAACAATGAACATATAATGGCACATACTGAGAATAGTCCTTTATGGGCTTGGGGATGCAGAGGGTTTAGGGTTTGGGGATGCTACTATAACTAGTTAATTAATGATGTGCTATGTCAAATTATCTCTATGAGTTAGAATCTGCTCCATCTTGCTATGTATTGTTGAAAAGCTTCAAAACTCTTGATGTACTAAGGAGTTTCACTACTACTGTAATTATTTTAGATATGTTGATTTGAAATTAAGGGAGGATGCAATGTATTTCCTTATTTGGCTTGTGATATTTTTTTTAAATGATGGTTATTTTGGGAAATGGAAATTAGAGTTGTTCTTACATACTTGGAGAACATATTTGGTTGCTTTATTCTTGGTTATGCTCATTGTCAAGGTCTTAGTAATAAGTTGCATAAGAAACTCCACTTACCTTGTGCAGGTTGTGCTTGGGTAGCAAGATTATTGTCTTTACTTTCAATAGCTGGATCATCCTCAAGACTCAGAGCACCAACTCTAGCCAGGTCAATTGGATCAATATTTTCTGTCCATCAAGTATCATGGACAAAGCTTGGCTAGGAGCAGCCAGGTATTTCAACTATGTTATCTCCATTAATGAAGAAAAGTTGTGCTTTCGATCAGATCTACCCATATAACTATACTTTATTATTTTTTGGGGGGTCTGTTTGTAGAAATAGCGAGGACTATTATTGTGGGGTTCACCAATTTCTAGATTTTTCAAGAAATAATTCAACGGACCCTGAAATAACTAGATGTCCATGTCGAAAGTGCTCAAATATGGAAACTCTTGGTTTTTTAGAGGTTCGTGACCACCTGATTTGGCACGAGATTGACAAGACATATATCGAGTTTGTTTTGCATGGAGAACAACCCTCTAGTTTTGATAAATATGCATCGAGCACATGCTCTACCACTGATGAGGGTCCAATTACCAAAGATGTACAAGATGACATCATTGGAATGGTCAATGATGCATACGAATTATTCAATGTCAATTGCCTAAAGAGTGGACAAGAACTACGAGATGATATTCCTGTTGATGAATATTGTAGCTTGCTCGAAGATGTCAAACGACCATTATACCTAGGTTGTACAAAGTACACAAAGCTATCGATGATCACTAAATTGTATAATCTCAAAGCAAAACATGGTTGGTCGGACAAAAGCTTTGGCGACTTACTGGAGTTGTTGAAAGATATGCTCCCAATCGATAATACAATTCCAGAGTCCACATATGCGGTGAAGAAAATGATGAGGCCATTGGGATTAGATTATGTAATGATACATGCATGCATCAATGACTATATTTTATATTGGAAAGATCATGAAAAGAAGTAAGCTTGCCCAACATGTGGTGCATCTCGATGGAAAGTTGACCCTCGTTCACAAAAGGTATGCATTAATGTTCCTACGAAGGTGTTGAGGTATTTTCCCATTATACCAAGGTTGAAGATAATGTATAGGTAAGGGATTTTATTATATCATTAGCTTTGTTGTGTTTGTTTCTTTCAATATTGTTAGATGTGATTGAAGTGAGTTGCTTTCTTCCTGTAGCTCTACAAATGTTATGGAGAATATGAGGTGGCATTCCCAACATAGGAGTTCAGATGGCAATATGTGATATCCAGTCGACTCCTCAACATGGAAAACTATAGATGTTAAGTGGAAATATTTTGCATCGATGATCCACATAGTGTACGACTTGCAATGGCAACCGATGGGTTCAACCCTTTTGCTGACTTTAGTACTGCTTACAGTTGTTGGCCCGTTGTGTTGGTCACTTACAACCTCCCACCATGGATGTGGATGAAGAGGAAATATTCAATGCTCACCTTGTTAATACCTAGCCCCAAGCAACCAGGCAATGATATTGATGTTTATCTACAATCGTTGGTTGATGACTTGCATGAACTATGGACTAAAGGAGCAAAAACATTATGATGCATTTTCCAATACTACGTTCAATATGAGAGCAATAATGATGTGGGCCATACATGACTTTCCTGCTTATGGAAACCTATCAGGATGTATGACAAAGGGAAAGGTAACATGTCCAATATGCGGGGAGAACACCTATGCAGAATATCTTAAATGTAGTAGAAATATCACTTACATGGGCCACAGGAGATTCCTTCCTCTAGATCATCCATTTCATCATCAAAGGACATCTTTCAATGGTAAACAAGAGCTCGATAAACCACCCAAACCTTTAAATGGGATGGAAATACTAAAAATAGTATAGGGAATTCCACCAAATTAGGGAAAGAGCAACTCAAATAAAAGGAAATGCAACACGAATGAGGATAGCATGATTGTTCCTATAGCAAGATGGAAGAAGAAATCTATATTCTTCAATCTACCATATTGGGAGGTACGACATGCAACTTTATTTTTATATCTATTGTTATGTCTCTCAATGTCGAGTAATTTTTGTTTGATGTTGCTATCTATGAACATCTTCTAGTTCGTCACAACTTGGATGTGATGCATGTGGAGAAAAATATCTATGAAAGCCTATTCAAAACACTGCTAGGTATCGATGAAAAGTCAAAGGATGGCAAAAACTCCCATGAGGATTTAAAAAATATGGGTATTAGGAACACATTATGGCTAGTAATGGATGGAAACAAGACATATCTTCCACCAACACCCTACAATCTATCGAAGGTTGAGAAAGAAATGTTCTATCGTACACTATACAATATGAAAGTACCAGATGGATATAGTTCAAATATTAGAAAACGTGTCTCTATGAAAGAACTTAAGATCCAGGGCCTAAAATCACATGATTACCATGTTCTCATGCAACAACTTCTTTTGGTAGTGCTACAACATTTTCTTGATAAGCCAGTGTGACAAACCATTTATCGATTGTGCATGTTCTATAGGGATATATGCGCTAAAGTGGTGGATCCCATAAAAATAGAGAAATTATAAATAGAGGTCATGGAGACATTATGTTTGCTCGAAAAGTACTTCCCCCTTTATTTTTTGATATCATGGTGCACCTAATTGTTCACTTGGTGTGGGAGGTACGTCTATGTGGACCTGTACAATATCGATGGATGTACCCTTTTGAGAGGTTTGTATGTATTCATCAATTTCATAAACCACCATTTTTCTAATTTTTGTAGTGGATCTCATCTAATCAAAATTGTTTATTTCCTTTCTTAGAATTATGAATATTTTTAAGGGCTATGTAAAGAACCGAGCTAGACCCAAAGGTTGTATTGTTGAACATTATCTTGTCAAGGAATATATTTCATTCTCTATGAACTACATGAGAGGTACGAAAGCAATTGATGATCACCTTGATCGCAATGAGGTATGGAGTGATGAGGAAGAAGAAACTATAATCGATGGGAGGCCTTTATCCAGTGGTGAAGACTTTGATTTGGATGAAACTTCTTATGAGCAAGCCCATCGATGCATTCTCTTTAACATGGATGAAGTTCAGCCTTGGGTAGAGTAAGTAGATGTTTATTTGTTGTTTTATATATATGGAAGAATATTAATTAGATCCAACTAAGCTTGACAAAATTTGGGTCAAATCAGGAAGCACTTAAAGAGTATCAAGGAAACCAACCCCCGTGCAGTGAGAGATGAAGGGGTGTTGCAAAAAATCCATAATCAAACATTCATCACTTGGCTATGAGATCAGGTTATTGTTTGCTCTCTTGAATATGATCTTCAACATTTATACTGATTGTCATGTACTGAACGTCATGTAATGTTCTGCAATCATATTTAAACTATTCTTCTTTGTTTCAATTTCATGGAGATGGAATGCAACATAATGACAATGACTCCAACACAATAAAATGGTTGGCACATGGTCCGAGGAAAGTTGCAACCAAATATTCAGGCTATTTGATCAATGATTATAGATTTCATATCAAATACAAAGAGGACCAAAGAACAACTCAAAACAGTAGTGTGTGTGTCGATGCTACTACTTGGTGCAGAGCAAGTACAAAAGACACAAACTCCGATGCTTCAAACAATCACATATTATGGTGTTATTAGGGAAATAATCTTGTTGGATTACTATCAATTTCGATACCCCCTATTCAAATATGACTGGGTGAATGTTCTTGATATGAGGAATGGATGTAGAAAGGACGAAATGGGCTTCACATTGGTCAACATGAACAGATTACTTGGTCGAGATAGACTAAAATATGATCCATTTATCCTAGCATCGCAAGCCAAGCAAGTCTTTTATGTAAATGATCCACTTGATACCAGTTGGTATGTGGTTCTCACATTACCTCCAAGAGGGATCAAAGACATTGAAGCATACGAGGCAGAATATGTCAGTGTCTCTGGAGCAACAAATTTTATTGGACCTAAAATTGCACAAGATGAAAATACAAACGATGGCAACATTCAATATATCCATGAAGAATGTGAGGGTACATGGTTGGAAGCCTAATTATTGTACTTCAAAAGTAGTTATAATTAATGGAAATAATTAATGAGTGTTGTTAGACATTTTTTGTTATATTTTTAGAAAATGCTAGTAGATAATTAATGGGCAGCCAAGCTAGGAGTGATACGAGTAGGTATCCTGAGCATGAAGTTGGTCAATCAGATACAAGAAGGTAATTTGGTAAAAAAAAGAGAGAGAGAATGCAAGTGTTGCTAGGGCATTAGGATTAAGAGTCTAATCATGCATGCATGTTGTAATGTGTTGAAATGAAGGTTTATTATGTTGAGTGAGTGTTAGTTATGAAATTGATGTTTCATGTTTGACTCTTAGTCCTAGTCCTTAGCAGCAATACTTGATTTGCATAGATGGATATTTATGTATCCGACTGAAAGTCTCAGGATACCCTCTCACCTCATCTCTTATGGTTGGGGTGGGTAGGGATGTTTAGACATCTACCCATTATATGGAGGGCTCAAGTTGTCCATTCACCTATATCTATAAATAAGAATTGCACTTGAAATAAGAATTTTTCATTTACATATATAATCATAACTAATTTCTTTCTTGCTTGCTTTTGTACATGTAAGAGGTGCAATAGATCATTGTTGTTCATAAATAATAACTTGGTTTTCATCCAACAATCTAAGAGAAAATAATAACTTGGTTTGCAACTTCTTTTCAGCCATACTTCTAACTCACTTTGTCCAATGTGTGCAAGGTATTGAGCCAACTTCTTGATTTTTGTCTTTGTTTTTGTTTATGATTATATCATATTTCTATTTATTTCTTGCACAATTTCAACCAACTTAAGATGGTGATTTGATAATTTGGTTAACACAATGTTTGAGTGAAAAACTGGTAGTTCAGAGGCAAGGTGTATTGTAACTATATTATTGAGTATTAAGAGAAGTTGCCATCCAATAATACTTTGCTTTTATGCATTGCTTTAGCAATTTCAATAAAGTTTTTCAATATGTTTATTGTTCATTGTTTTTTTTTTTTGTGGAAAACATCCCAAAAGGGATGCCACTTTCGGGTAAGACCCAAGGAGGCAGGGGTATCCATTCCGCCAAAAACGCCCAGGACTCGGACCTGGCCTACCACCTTTGACATACTCAAGGAGCAAACAAACACACAAAACCAATTTAAAAATAAGTAAATAACAACAAAAATAATAAAATAAAATAAAAAACATGCTCCTTGAGTGTGTCAAAAACAAAAGCACAACCAAACACGCACAATAAGATAAAAGAAACCACAACACAAACCACATAGAAAAACACAAGAACCACATAACAAAACACAAACAAGACAAAAACAACAGAACACTACAAAGACATAACCCAAAAAAACATGAAAAATAAACACAACCAAAACCTAAAAAATTAAAAAATAAAATAAAAATAAAAATAAAAAACAACCAACAACAGACAATAAACAAAAACAAAATACATAGAAAACACTCACACATAAAAACACGAAATAACACAAACAAAGAGAAACCCAAGAACAAGAACGAAAAAAACACAAGAACAATAACAAAAAACATAAAAAAACAAAACAACAAAAACACAAGAACAACAAAAAACAACACAAAGAACACAAAAACAAAACAAAACAAAAGAACCCACCCACCTTAAAAAACTAAACAAAAAAAAAAAAAGAAAAAAAATGAACAAAACAATGACCTATCTAGACCAGAAGACTATTAAGGCAAGAATCAACAGAGGAAACAAAATAAAGAATAGAATGAGCTAGGGAACTAAAAAAAACTGAATGAACCAAAGAGAAGCAAAAAAAAAAAACAAGAAGAAACTAGGTACCTTCGTAACCTGGAGCCATCCAAAGAAATGATAGAAAGAAGAGCTTCCCTAATTTGAGAAGCCCACCATATAGGAGGGTGGCCATAACAAGTAAGATCACCTTTGTCCAAAGCCCAATTAGCTAAAGCATCAACACTCTTGTTTTGATCTCTAACCACATGATTGTAATCAACTTTCAAAAATCCCATCCTGGATTAACCGAATCTTCTCAATAATTCTTTTTATTCTCCAATCCACCTTATGATTCTTAGAAGGAGTCTTCAAGAGATTAATCATAAGTTGAGAGTCGGACTCAACTAACACCTTTTCCCATCCAACCTTAGTAGCCTCCTGAAGGCCTCTCGAGGATACCATACCCCTCAAGCAAGGTTATTGGAAAGAATACCCAAATTCTCAAGAAAAGTAAAAACCAGGGAGCCATCTCGAAAGTCTACCAATTCCTCCCACACTCGGCTTTTCCAGGGTTCCCTCTAGAGGCTCCATCAGGATTGACTTTTCCAAAATCCTTAGGAGGAGGTTGCCAATTTCTAGTCCTATCCATCTTACTAATACTCACATTCCCTTTAAGTTGGTTGCCCTTAGAAGGTTTAATCTTCAATATTTGCATCACTTGATCCCATCTTTGGTGGGAGTTTTGGGGGTGATTAAGGAGTTGATGGACCGATTCAACTAAGTTGGCTATGGTCTTTTGCCAAATATAGTGAATATCCTTCCTATCTTGATTAAAAATTTGGTTGTTCCTTTCATTCCAAATATTCCAAAGAAGAATGGTAGAACCCATCCAAACTAACTGCCTAATAAAATGATCAACACCCTCTTGATTAGGCCAATCCCTCCAAAGTTGTTCAAAAGTAAAAAAATTGGACCACTGTAAGCCAAGTAAAGTGGCCATTCTCCTCCATAGCTCGGAGGCTAAAGTACACTCAATAAAAATATGGTTGATATTTTCTACATTCTCTTCACACATTTCACATCTAAAAGGGCCATGAAAACCACGCTTCATAAGTTGCTCACCAAGAAGCACCCTACGATGCAATAAAAGCCAATTAAAGAACCTCACCTTAGGCCGGAGCTTTTGAGCCCACAATCGAGAAAATATGTCGAAGAATGGTTGGGATTATTATGGCATAAGGTCAAATAACCTTGAGCAACCGAATACTCACCCTTAGTAGTGTTGTTCCATCCAAAACAATCTTTTTCATGGGACCAAGAGAGGGATCTCATATGAAGGATGCCTTGGATATCTTGTCTTTGCCTTTCTCGGGATTTGAATAGGCCAAATCCTAAATAGGGATCCAATATCTACCAACATTTGAATTACCAATATGGTACTTATAGTAATTAGTTACCTTTATCCACCTAGCTCAGTGAAGCTCCTCCATCCAAGGCCTCCAATCGAGAAACTGAGTTATCAAAGGCTTGTGACCATCCCAAGAATCTGTCCAAAAATTTGCATGTTGACCATTATGAATGATCCAAAATAATTTTTTCTTTATCAAATCCTCACCAGCCTTAAGAACTGCTAAAATGGGAGAACCTTTGGTAGGAAGTTGATAGCGAACAAGGTCTTCAGGACTTTTGTTCTCAAGATATTTAGCACGGAGATTATTGGCCCAAAGAGCATTGGGGTTATGCAACATCCTCCAATATAATTTAGCAGCTAAAGCTTTGTTGTTATTAATTGAAGACCGGAATCCTAACCCCCTTCACTCTTAGGAAGACATAAAGTATCCCATTTCACCAAGGCCCATTTTCTTTTCTCCTTAGTACCACTCCAAAGGAAACGATGACTCGATTTGATCCAATTCTCGAAGAACAACCTTTGGGATATTCAAAACGGAAGAAACATAAATAGGAATAGCTTGAAGGACTGATTTTACCAAGGTGATTCTACCCCTTAAGAAAGCCACTTGTTGGTCCACTTTCCAATTTTCTTCTTGACTTTGTCCAACAACCAATTCCAATATTTATTTTTTTGCCTTTGAATATTTATGGGAATACCTAAATAAGTGATTGGAAGAGAGGTCTTCTTATATCTTAATTTATCCAAGACCATGGATTCCTCGTCTAGCAGAGCAGATGAAAGAAAATAACTTTAGATTTGTCTTCATTGATCAACTGCCCAAGAGCCTTAGAAAAATAGCTAATGATTTGCTTAATATTAGAAGCTTCCTTAACCGTAGCTTTACCTAAAAGAGTAGAGTCATCCACAAATTGAAGATGAGAGATAGGTCTAGCTCCATGAGCAATGGTAACTCCCTCAAGGGTTTTGTTTTCCCTCTTTTTGGTTATAGTCCTACCCAAGCATTCAAGAAGAATGATGAATAAATAAGGGGATAGCGGGTCACCTTGCCTAATACCTCTGGAAGCCGGGAAAGACCGAGAAGGCCTCGCCATTGATAAGAACTAAGTAGGAAACCGAAGAGATACATCCCATAATCCAATCCATCCAATCCTTAGAGAAACCAAATTGCCTCAAAACTTTGATAAGGAAGTGCCAATCCACTGTCATAAGCTTTGGATAAGTCTAACCGAATGAACATGGAAGGAGAATTTTGCATATCCATGGAATGGATGGCTTCCTGAGCAAGAACTATCTCATCTACTATTTGACGTCCTTCCACATAACCCCCTTGCTCTGGGGAAATAATCTTATGCAAAAGAGGCTTCAACCTTTCTCGCCATGATTTTAGTAATGATTTTGAGAAGAACATTACATAAAGCAATAGGTCTAAAAGCCGAGATATGATCAACCTCTTGAGCTTTTGGAACAAGAGTAATATAAGTTTTATTGATAACCTTCAAAATTTCTTTGGCTTTCCTGGCTTCTTCCACCACCTCTAATAAATCAACATGAAGGATATCCCAGAACTCTTGGTAGAACTCAATAGGAAAACCATCAAGACCTCGGGTTTTTCCTTTTTGCATTTTAAAAACTACTTGTTGAAGCTCATTGATAGTAACAGGAGCAGTCAAAATAGAGTTCTCCTCATAAGTGATAAGAGAAGGGATTGCTTGAAGAACATTATGTTGAGAAGCCGAGTCAAGAGGAGTAGCAACAAAAATATTGGAAAAGTAATCAACAACAATAGAGTTCATGCCATCCCAAGTATAAACAACATCTCCATAATCTGATTTTAAGGAAGAAATAAAGTTGTGAGATCTTCGAGCTAGAAGAGATTTGTGGAAGAAATTTGTGTTTCGATCTCCTTCTTTGAGCCATTGAATTCTAGATTTTTGCTTCCATAAGATTTCTTCTCTTTTTTCCCATTCCTCTAACCGAGTTGTGAGTTTAATTTCATCTCGCACTTCTCTTCTCTCGTGAGGCCATCTAAACGGATTTTCTTATTCAAATTTTCAAGATGAGCAATAACTTCATGTTTTTTTTATGAACATCCCCAAACTCTTTCCAGCCCCAAGTCTTGATTTTGGATTTAATGTATTGCAGTCTTTTGGCAAAACAGAACATCTTAGTCCCATGCCTAGGTTTACCTTCCTTCCACCATTGTTGCACACGAGGTCTCAAGGAAATGTCTCTAAGCCACATTAATTGAAAACGAAAAGGAGAGAAACTCACATTGGTTTTCCACATTTCCACCATGACCGGCCAATGATCCGAACCAACATTATTAAGAGTCTTCACTTTAGGAATGTGACCATGGATTAAGAAATTTTCAGAGAGCAAAAACCTATCCAATCTCTCCATTATACAAGCTAAGCCTTGCCTTCTCGTTAGACCAAGTCATAAGGCCATTATCTCGGTTGGATATCCACAAGATGGAGGTTTGCAATATATTCGCTCATGAGGTCGTTGCTTTTGTCCAAATTTCTATTTCCCCCTTTTCTCATCCAGAGAGAGGATGGTATTGAAATCTCCTCCGATCAAGATCCAAGCTTTAGGAAAATGAGAGATAATATGAGTAATATCCTTCCACCTGTCTTCTTTTTTCCTCCAAAGAAGTCGGAGCATAAACAAGTAATGCAGAGCATAATCTAGTTGGAATGTCTACTTTGAATAGCTATAGCCAACAAACCCCAACTGCCAACCATATGGTGAATAACTACCTCTTTTGGGTCCCAAAGACAAGCAATGCCACCCGAAGTCCCTTGGGAACTGAGGGAAACCACTTTTCCAACTGGCCAAATTTTACCGACAATTAAGTCCATATCCTCCATTGACATCTTTGTTTCTTGAAGGAAAACAAGATGTGGATGATTTATCTCGAATCATTCTTCTAATTTCATTTTGTTTTGAAAGACTCCCTTTGAGTCCTCTAATATTCCAAGTGATGATCTTCATTAATACCAGGGCTAAAAAGTTGGGAAGGGCATTAATCTTACCTTCCTCTACAAGCTTTTCACCTTCTTTTACCATATGATATTGATTGGTCTTGCGACCTACTTTTTGATTAGAATCCATCTTCAATTTTTTTTCCCTGTTTCTTGACTTATTCCAATTGAATCCGAGATGGCTTCTAACCTTGAAGAATGCTCGTACACAGCCAAAATTTTACTAGATGGTTCAACGGAGTCTATATTGGGACCTCCATTATTTGAAGTTTTGACATTTGAAATATTGTTTTTCTTGTGTAAATTTTCTCCTTTTTTTTCTTGTTGAAAATATTTGATTTGTTGGTTTGTCTCTCGAGTTCTTCCCTTCATATTTAAATTGTGTTTCTAAGATTTCAGTTTCCATTATTTCCTCTTCCTCACTTGGGACATCATTTGTGGAAAGGATTTCAAACATATTAGCAGATGACTTTGATTGATCCTTCATAACTGGTTTTTTCTCGAGTGTTCTTCTTCTTAGGTATTTGGAAACCTCGCTGAGTTTATATCTTCTTTCTTTTGATCAAGAATTTTATTTGGGCAAGCACTGGCCAAATGACCATATTCATGGCAAATTCTACAACGAAAAGGAATGTTCTCATAGTCCACTACTTGCTCCCAAGTGTCTTCCCCAAATTGTAATGTGATATTTTTAGGTAGGGGTTTGTCAAAATCCATTAAAACACAAATCCGAGCATAAATAATATGTTCAAAATTTTGAGTACAATCAAGCAATCATCATAAAAGTTCCTAAAGAGTTTCCAATTGAAGAAAAATAGTAGGATTCCAAAATTCAATAGGGAGGCCAAAGAGTCTAACCCACACGGGAGCTATAGAAGGCATCTCTTCTTCGGCTTTAAATTTAGTATGCCAGGGCTTCATGAAAAGCCCCGCCCTTCCAAAAAACCAAGGACCCCCTTGAAAAGTTTTCTCTCTATCTTCATTATTAGCAAATAAAACAAGAAAATAACCATTTGGATAAATAGAGATTTGTAACTCACCTTTAGTTTTCCAGCTTTTTGCAGCCCGTACTTTGAAAGCAGATAGACTCGGACGAAAACCCACGAACCGACAAATTAGTCCTCTTTTTTCCAAATCTTCAATACCAGTCTGAATGTTACCCATATCAAGCTTAATAATAGGAGTTCCATCACCGCTTTAAGACATCCCGACTCCATTTTCCTGGGATCAATCTTAGGCATTCTTAGAGGTTTATGGGAAGCCCTAATATTGATATTAGCATTGGGCCGAGGCTGTCCACCATGAAGGGCATCCCTAAAATTCATTTTTGGGACCGAGTCTTCGAAATTCTTACCCTTGACAGGGGTTTTCATAGTAGAATTATTTTGTGGGTGCACCTTAGCACCAGCTTCACTTGAGATATGAGCCATTTTTTAATCAACTCGCTTGAAACTTGTTTCGTGATCTCTTTAATCCTTGCCCTAGACGCCGTGGAAAGGTATGGTTTTCACTTTTCTTTTGTGCAGCAAATTGGAAGCCGTTGTCACTCAAGTTCACAAGTATGATCTGTTGAAAGACAAATTTCTAACCCATCTTGTATCCCCTGCAACATTTCCTGCTAAAATATTGAGCATAAACCACAAAAATATTGGCCGCTAGGGCCCGAAGGCCCTAAAACCAACCTCTGGAGCTGCTTGCACTCAACCCGGATGAAACCCTCGCATAGCCGCTTGCCAAATATATCGTTCACACATAGGGATGCGCTAGGATCTGTGTTGCTCCAAATGATATGAAAATTGGTGGAGACGTTCTAGGGTTTTTCAGGCATCTACCCTCAAAATTTTAGCTCAATCCGAGTCCGGATGAGTGAGATATGGCCGAAACGAGTTCGGAAGTTTGGGCAGTCCTGCGAAAAACGTCTAATCAATTTCGACTCATCGACAATTTGATCTTTGTTTATTATTAACAAGAAGGATGTCTATTTAATAAGTGCAAGGTACAGGGAAGAAAGACAAGATTGTTTATTGTTCATTGTTGGAATTTGATATATTTTTTGTATTAAATTGATTTATGATCGAAGATTATTGGATCATGTGAATATTACAGTATTTTGCAAATATGTTTTTAGAGTAAAACTATAACTATATGTATTTGGAAAGTAAAAAATTCAGTGTTGAAGTTTGATATATTTACATGTATTGAATTAATTTATGATCCGAATATTATTATCTTTTGAATATTACAAGATTTTGTTAATATTTTCTTAGAGTAAAACTATATCTTTTGAATATTAGAGTATTTTGTTAATATTTTATTAGAGTAAAACTGTAACTATATGTATTTGGAAAGTAACAAGTTATACAGTTCTATCCTCACGAACAATTTCTAGCTAGTAGATATAACAATATTTTTGTATTCTTTCATCCTCAACATTGGAGGAATGAGAACAAATTAAATTTTCACATATATTTTTTTGAAATTAGTGGTTTACTATGGGACATCCCCTATTGGTTTTCAGTTGCTCTTTGCTCTTAAACACTACAGATATAGGTGTAGCTATTGTACATGTAAAGGAAACAACAAGAGATAGAATTATTGTTTTGCTCTTTGGAGTGGGCATTGTTTCCAAAGTTGCCAAAGCCTGAGTTGGATATTATTATTTTTCATGAGTTCAATGTAACCTCCATTGCCTCTATCTAATGAATTTGATATTTTTTAAGATCAATAAGAGGGGTTGCAAGCCATCCAAATCCTCTTACAAAGTTTCTATTGAAACTGCATGGACACATGAATGCCCTCAACTAGTATAATCATATTCAAGTGTAAGTTTTGTGCATATGGTAGTTAATTATTTGTTTCATTATGAGTAGTATCTAGCATGCATTTGTGAAGATAGGGTTGCTCTTGTATAATCACTGACAAGTGGAACTCAAATGGATACAAGAGTAAAAAATGATAATGAACGCTCCAAGAAGATCTTAATTCAATCCATCAACAACCATATTTGTACTACCTTCTTATATTTGATGCTTAGGTGGAACTGTTGTAGGTATATTGATCTCTTTTGATGATATTCATTTCAGACTTTGCTTTCTATCTACAAGAATTGCAAGGGTCTATAATCAATATGTATGATTCTCTCATTGCTCAAAATATAATATTTTCACTAACAATATGCTTGGGACATGGCATGGAGTTCTTTGTCCTATGCAGGATACCTTCAGAATATATCATTGAATATCTCACTTGGTAGGCAACAATATTCTTAAGTTGAGCAAGGAATGTACCAAGTGCATATGTTGATAGTTTCTATCTCAAATTGTTGTTGCAGATCCAAAAAGGTAAGTATTAGTGCCAAGCTAAGTCAATGAATCAAGTCTCAGAATGCTCTTTGTGGTACCTCAATCCACATGAACTTTGGTTTGGCTCTTCCTTTTCTCACTTAATTTAAGTGCCATGATGGTTGTTGCAGATCCAAAAAGGCAAGTATTAGTGCCAAGCTAAGTCAATGAATCAAGTCTCAAAATGCTCTTTGTGGTACCTTAGTCCACATGAACTTTGGTTTGGCTCTTCATTTTCTTACTTAATTTAAGTGCCACGATGGTTGTTGCAGATCAAAAAAGGTAAGTATTAGTGTCAAGTTAAGTCAATGATTCAGAATGCTCTTTGTGGTACCTTAGTCCACATGAACTTTGGTTTGGCTCTTCCTTGGCTCAATTAATTTAAGTGCCATGCAATGTAGGAGAAGCCTATCATAAACTAATCATAAAAATCAGTTAGATCTAAGAATATACAAATCTTTATGAAGGTCATTTTTGTAGGTCGGTCTCAAATTGTCTAAATTTTTTAACATGAACTCCTTCCTTACTGATAATCCAACCTACACATTTGATTTTTGCATACCAAACAAACACTTTTCCAAGTTGGTATCCAATTAGTGTTTACATAGGGTGTCAAGAACTTGCCCAACATGCTCCATTTGTTCCTCTCATGTTTTGTTGAAGAGTAAAGACACATGTTGAGCAGGTAGACAAGCTACAAATAATTTAGTCAATAGTAGCAAAACTTTTATCATTCAAAATGCATTTGGTTAGGCCCAACAACTCAAAAGACTTGGATGTAAATCTTGTCTTCCACTAGCCTAACTTGAGGTTGATCTTAATGAAATATTTGGCATCTCTTAGTTGATTCAACAAGTAATTGGGTATTTATTTTTCACAATAATTGTATTCAAAACTTTATATTTAATCAAACTCTTACAAGGTGATGCACTCAACTATATGTATCCCTTTTGTCTCGACTCTTCAATACGGTGCTTGATCTCACCATTCCAAAAGATAAAATTGGTACAAAGAGTCATTTGACAAGGAGTCCTAAGCAACTACATCTATCAAGTGCTTCACCTTGACACCTTGACTAGTAGACACCATGGAACTACCATATATTGGGCTACTCAAGGAGGGTCTCTACCTTTGAATTGTTTTATTGCATATGAAATTCTAGGATGCTAGTCAACCCATATATCTTTACCTTGATTCAACCAACCAAATAGATAAGGTATAGAATGGGATATCATTGGCAAGTTTTAGCCTATTGAAATTAAGATTATTTTGACTAATGCTATCTACAAACTATAAAGAATTTCCAACACCCAAGGATTTGTATGACTGCTTATCATGGTCTTTTATACATGCATACATTGTTTATTGCCATGTCCCATAGGATAGTATGCATGTGGTCATCTATCAAGTGTAAAAGTATTTATAACATGGTATGCCTAGGACCACATTGGTTGTATGCACTCCAACAAGAGAAAAATGGTGCATTGTGACTTCATACATACTCTGATGCTTCCATGGAAAATTCTATCCCTTGGAGGTAGTTTAAAATTTTGTCCCTCTTTGTTCCAATGGAAAATTACCTTGTCCATGAAATGACCATGAGAAATAAATGATTCCTCCATATAAAGGATATCTCAGCTAAAAAATCAAGCTACTGTTGAGTGCTATGTTGTTTAATCTGAGGAGCCCTTTATATTTTTTTTAGATGAGATCCTAAGAGGGCGGTTTTAAACCATCCTCTTAGACCTAATATGATGGTTATAAACTAACCTCTTAGATCTAAGATGGTAATTATAAACTGCCCTCTTAGGTCACCCTAAGACAACGATTTCAAACCACCATCTTATATCTAAGGGGGTGGTTTAAAACTACCCTCTTAGAATCTAAGAGGGTAGGCCTAAGAGGTCTTAACCCTATGAGGGCAATTTTTATCTGTCTCTTAGACCTAATAGGGTGGTTCCTAACTGCCCTCATAGCCTTCAAAGGGCAGTTTTTTGAGGTGGTTTTTAGCCATCATCGTATGTTGTAGGCTTTTTATGATGTCCTCATAGATGACGACTAAATAATCACCTTTAAAGGCCTTTAAGGGCGGTTAAAAACCATCGTTAAAGCCCTTTTTGATGTAGTGAAATAACCTCACAGGTGAGGAAGAGGACATAATAGAGATAAAAATCTTAGAAACGCAGTTTAAAGATGCAGGGAAGGACTCAAAGACAAACCAAGAAATCAAAAGTTTTCAATAGAAAAATAAGGGAGAAAACATAGACAAGAAGAACAATCTTTTAAATGTTAAAACTTCAAATAATTTAGACCCCAAGACAGACTTTGTTGAACCTTTCAATAATGCTTTGGTTGCATATACACATACTTCAAGGTTAGAAGCTATCCCAAATTCAATTGGGGTGAGACGCGAAATAGGAAAAAATGAAGATGGACACTAACCAAAAGGCAAGTTGCAAGACTAATCAGCATCATATGGTAAAAAGAAGGTAAAAATATTGTAGAGGAAGGTAAGATTAATGCCCTTACCAACATATTTTGCCCTGTTATTAATTAATATCATTACTTGAAATATTAGAGGGCTCAAAGATATTCTTTCAAAACAAAATAAAATTTGGAAGAATGATTCAGACAAACCAACCACAACTAGTTTTCCTTCAAGAAACAAAGATGTCTATAGGGAAAATGGAGTCTATTGCAAGTAAAAACTAGATGACAAGAAAAGTGGTTTCATTCAGCTCCCATGGGGCTTCTAGCGGAATTGCTTACCTTTGGGACCTAAAAGAGATCATTATTTACGATATGGTTGGTAGTTGAGGTCTCCTGGTTGTGGTTGCACAAAGTAGAAAATCTAACCAAATTATTCTCTACTTGACTGCTAATGCTCCAATTACTTTGGAGGAAAAGTGAAGATAATGTAAGGATATAACTTATATTATCTCCCATTTTTTTTAAGCTTGGGTCTTGATTGGGGGATACTTCAATATCATCCTCTATTAGAAAGAGAATATGGGGGAATAGGAATCTAGATGGGAGCTCAAACCTCATGAGTGAATATATTGCAAACCTTCACCTTGTGGACATCTAGCTAGATAATGGCCTCATGACTTGGTCTAATAGAAGGTAAGGCTTTGCTTGTATCATGGAAATATTGGATAGGTTATTATTCTCTAACAATTTATTAATCCATGGTCACATTCCTAAGGTGAAAACTCTTAATAATGTTGGTTCGAATCATTGGCCAATCATGGTTGAAATATGGAGAACCAAAGTTAGTTTCTTACCCTTTCGATTTTAGTTAATGTGGCTCAGAGATAGTTCCTTCAAACCTCGAGTGCATCAATGATAGCAGGAAGGTAAACCAAGGTATGGAACTAAGATTTTTTGTTTTTCCAAAAGGTTACAATATATCAAATCCAAAATAAATATTTATAATTGGAAGGAGTTTGGATACGTCAGGAAAAAGACACAATAAGTGATTGCTCAACTTTAATAGTTTAATGATAAAATATATATATATGGCCTCAGTGAGAGTAGAAGTATTAATGAAATTAGACTCACAATGCAATTGGAGGAATGGGAAAAAATAGAAGAGCTCTTATGGAAGCAGAAATCTAGGATCCAATGGCTCAAAGAAGGAGATCGAAACACAAAATTATTCCATAAATCTCTTCTAGCTCATAGATCCCATAACTTTATTTCTTCCTTGAATTCATATTCTAGAGACTCTGTTCACACTTGGAACAGAATGAAGTTCATCATAGTTAACTACTTTTCCAAACTGTTCACTATTGCATATCTTGACTTGGCTTCTCAACAGATTGTCCTTCAAGTGATCCCAAATCTTATCACTTCTAAGAAAAAATCTATTTTGACTACTCTAGTTACTATCAATGAGCTTCAACAAGAAGTTCTTAAAATGCAAAAAGAAAAGATCCCGGGGCCTGATGGTTTTCCCATCGAATTTTACCAAGAATACTGAGATATTCTTCATGTTGATTTATTAGGGGTAGTGGAAGAAGCCAAGAAGGCCAAAGATATTTTGAAGGTTATCAATAAAACTTATATAGCTCTAGTCCCAAAGGCTCAAGATGCAAAACATATCTCAACTTTTAGACCAATAGTTTTATGTAATGTTCTTCTCAAAATCATTACCAAGATCATGGCGGAGAGGCTAAAACCTCTTTTGCATAAGATTATTTCCCCTGAACAAGGAGGTTATGTGGAAGGGCATCAAATTATGGATGTGATAGATCTTGCTCAAGAAGCCATCCATTTCATGGAAGCACAAAAATCTCCTTCTATGTTCATCCATTTAGACCTATCCAAAGCTTATGACAGTGGATTGGCATTTGTTAAAGTTATGAGGCAATTTGACTTCTCTCAATACTGGAAAAATTAGATTATAGGATGTATCTCTTCAGTGTCCTACTCAATTTTTATCAATGGTTGCCCTTCATAAGTATTGCTAGCTTCCAAAGGCATTAGGTAGGTCAACCCCCTCTCCCATTATTTATTCATCATTTTTTTTTAATGCTTGGGCAGGTCTATGACCAAAAATAGAGAAAAAAAAAACCTTGAGGGAGTTACCATTGCTCATGGAGCCATGCCTATCTCTCATATTCAATTTTTTGATGAATCTACTATGTTAGGTAAAGCCACGGTTAAGGAATCATCTATGATTAATCAAATTATTCATTGTTTATCTAATGCTATAGAGAAATTGATCAATGAAGATAAATTAAAAGTCTTCTTCTTTCATTGCTCTCCTAGACGGGAATCCATGGTTCTAGATTAATTAAGATATAAGAAGGTCTTCCTTTCAATAACTTATTTAGGTATTCCTATCAACATTTAGATAGAAAAAAAAAATACTGGAATTGGTTGTTGGACAGAGTAAAGGAGAAAATCAAAAAGTGGACCAATAGGTGGCTTTCATCTAGGGGCAGAATTACCTTGGTAAAATTAGTCCATCAAGCTATGCCTATTTATGTTTCTATTGTGTTGAATATCCCAAATGTAGTTCTTCGAGATCTAGATCAAATCAATCAACGGTTCCTCTACAATGGTACTAAAGAGAAAATAAAATTGACCTTGGTGAAATGGGATACTTTATTCCCAAGCATGAAGGGGGGTTAGGATTTCGGTATGCTATGAAAAAAATAAGACTTTAGCTGTAAAGTTGTATTGGAGAATTTTGAATAACCCCAATGCCCTTTGGACCAATAATATTCATGCTACATATGCTAAGAAAAAAATTCCTAAAGACCTTGTTCACTATCAACTTCCTACCATAGGTTCTCCCATATTGGCGGTTCTTAGAACTAGTGAGGATTTAATAAAGAATAAGTTATTTTGGATCGTTCACAATGGTCAACAAGCTAATTTTTGGATAGATTCTTGAAACGGTCACTAACCTTTGATAACTCAGTTTCTTTATTGGAGGCCTTGGATGAAGAAGCCTCACCAAGCTAACTAGATAAAGGTAGCTAATTATTATTAGTACCAAACTGGTAATTTAGAGGTTGGTAGATATTGGATACCTATTGAGGACTAGCCTATTCAAATTCCAGAAAGGTAAATGAAAGATATCCAATGCATCCTTCATATAAGATCTCTCTCTTGGTCCTATGATAAGGATTGTTTTGGATGGAACAACACTACTATGAGTGAGTATACTATTACTCAAGGTTATTTGGCCTTATTCCACAATAATCCCAACCAGTCCTATGACATATTTACACAATTGTGGGCTCAGAAGATTTTTGCCTAAGGTGAGGTTTTTTATTTGGTTTTTATTACATCGAAGGGTGCTCACTGGTGAGCAACTTATGAAGCGTGGATTTCATGGCCTGTTTAGATGTGAGATATATCGAAATAATGTGGAAACTCTTGGTGAGCAACTTATGAAGCGTGGATTTCATGGCCTGTTTAGATGTGAGATGTATCAAAATAATGTGGAAAATCTTAACCATATTTTTATTGAGTGTCCCTTAGCCTTTGAGCTATGGAGGAGAATGGTTACTTAGTTTATAGTGGTTCAATTTTTGTACTCTTGAACAAATTTGGAGGGATTGACTTAAACAGGAGGTTGTTGATCATTTTGTTAAATAATTAGTTTGGATGGGAACTACCATCCTACCTTGGAATATCTAGAAGGAAAGAAATTGTAGACACCAAAATCTAGCCACTTTTCGTCCATCCTGACTTTCTCACCATTTCCACCACTTATTTACATATATTTTTAAATATTTATTTTATATAAATTTAATATTGATATTTTATATATTATATTTTATATATGTTTAATAAATATATATTTATATAAGTGAATTAATACCAACCATATGATTTTACTTAATCATATCCATCCATTTACATCAATCCATGCCACACCCTAGATTTAATATCCACCCTCCGATATGCTTTTATCTCAGCCACATAATTAGTGTCGTTGAAAGCACTAAGTATGCCCTAGGTTGGATAATTAATAGGAGCCATGTTGATGGCTCAACCCCTAAGAAATTTTGTATCGTGAATAATAATATGCCCTGAATCCCTAAATACTTGAGTTTTTGAGCATACTCGCCTTTCATCCACATCTGCCACAACCATACGCATCCATCATTGCCTCCCTCACTTAGCCATATCTGCTTCTACAAACTCCCTCGCCAGTCACTGAATGCATTTGAGCACTTCCTGTCACTATCGAGCACCTTTGGGTGCTTTCTTTCCCTTCGCCAAGCACCTCTAGGTATCTTCTACCATTACCAAGCACTCACGTGTGTTTCTTGCAGCCGCCAAGCACCCATGGGCATTTTACGCTAGAGATCTTGAAGTCTCCCTAGCCTATGAACGATGCTAGAACATCGTCGCATCGATTCACTACAACCAACTTCATCAGATTAGAAGATAACAAATATGTAAGGTAAATCAAGTGTTTATTATTTTATTACATGTATTTTTAGTTATGTTCATGTTATTTACAACAAATAGTTAGGGTTTTGGTATTGATCATAGAGGGCCTCACATTGTGGAGCCCTCACAGGTGCTACTAACTTATTTTTTGTGTTATTGTGTGTAGATTTGAAGGTGTGACATCAGCATTGGATAGTTGCTTAAGCTAGAGTGGCCCGACATCGGATAACTAAAAGCCCACTCACTTTTGTTGGGAGCAAGGACGCGCTTGAAGACACCACCAGCCTTGTTTGCTAGGGTTTTGGAGAACCCTAGCCATTATAAATTTGTATCAAAAAGGATTCAAAGATCCACATTGTAACAATGGATTTTTTAGGCTCCCCCCATTAATATAAGATCATCTATTGTGCAATTTTGGGTTCTTTGTGTTCAATTTATTTAGCATTATTTTGGTGTTGTGTTTTTGTCTCTTCAAATGGCAATCACAGTGGGACCCCCTAAGGGTTTCTATTTATAATTTACCTTATTGATATATTTGTTGTTTTCTATCATCTTGCAAGGTTTTCAGAAGTACAAATTTCATAAATTTTGTTGGCTCTAGGGTTTCTAGAAGTTTGCAGAAGGCGCACAAAATACCCGACGGTGCTCGAGGGCTATCAAGAAATGCCCAAGTGCATTTCAGAAACGTCCAGGGATGTTTTACAAAGAATTAGAGCAAAAACGTAGGCTGTTTTGTAAGTCTATAGCCAAAACCCTAGTTTTTTATTTACGTATTTTGAACAGTTTATGTCTTTTTCAGGTTTTAAAATAAAAAGAACATCATTAAGTAATCTAGAAAAGAACATTCATTTTAGCTTGCATCCTTGGTTTTAAATTAATCATTTGCATCCATCCACATCTTCTATTTGAAGTTTTTGATTTTTTGTTGTGTGTGAAAAAATAAAATATATTACATTCTGATTTCATGTGAATTGGAATTGCATAATTAGTTTGCATTATAGGGTTAGGGATTTCTATTTTTGTAGGTCTAAGTAGGAACATTGTTTATATACCAAGAGTATCTCCGTACTTGGGTGATTCCATACAGAGGAGTAGACGAACCTCCCAGTTGTTTAGAGCGGGTCTTAAGCGGTGTACTCTACATCCTTTGGAAAAATTGGTATTGTGAATGGTGGCTTCTGATTTAGACCATCGAAAGTGGTTATCTTTCTAACATTGTATGAACACCATAGAAAATCAATAATTTTAAAAAGAACCACACATTGCACAATTCACATTTAACAGTATTGGATAGATTTCATCACTAGTAATTACTTGAGATTTGGTGACAGTGGGTTTCATTTCCATCCACCAATCTCTGCCCTTAGAAACCCTAGGTCACTGTTGGAACAAAATCTGCCTTCGGTTAATAGTGTTGCACCTTAGACTTTGCCAACATTGAGTAGACAGACCTTGCTTGAGATCATCTGTCTAATCTCCAGAGAAGGTTGGTTCCTTTGAGTTTTTTAGAGAAAAGGGAAACAAGAGATAAGGGAAATATAGCCTAAGCTAGAACTTTTCTCACGGTACAGATTAGACAACAACAAAAAAAATGATGATGCAGATTACTACCTTCAGAGTTTTCTTTATATCTTCCTATAGAAAACATGAATTCTTGAGTGCGATTTTAGATGTTCATCTAAAATACATGTAAATATCTTTAATATTCAACTCTAGAAATAAGGTTTATACGTGCACAGTCCAGATTTCAGAACAGATACATTATAAAACTTAGAATGAATAAAAGTTAAAACACCAGATACATACACTCGCATACAGATTTTCAGAAGCCAGGGGAAGAATATCTCTTATTGCTTGTAATCCAACACATGTACATCAAGTCTGTAAACGTCCAAGAGCCGACCCTTTTTCATGGTCGACTCACTCCTATTTATACCCTAAAAAGAGTATCTTCTACTATGTACATTTAATTTCCTCAATCAATTACAAGTAATTGTCTGCAGTTTCTAAGAATATACAACGGATTTCCCGTAGATTAGATAGATTTCCTTCTGGCTAAATTTAGATGAGCCTGTTATTCTGCAATCATCCAGTGGACCTGCCAGGTTATAATCAACTGACCATTCTCCAGAAATCAGCACCTGATGTCAGTGCATGCCCCAGTTGCCAAAAATATACTCTGTTTCTTTAGCGAAAACCAGACATGTCACGAAATCGTGACACTCTTGTTTCTCTGCCTGTCTGCCCTTCTTGAGTCACGAAAATGCAACATGTCATGAAATCATGACATTTCTATGTCTTCAGCCTGATTCATCTTTTTGCACCACAAAAATTGACCATGTCACGAAATCATGACACTTTTGCCTCCATAGCTCTTTGTCTTGGTTTTGATCGAAAAAGGACATGTCACGAAATCGCGACACTTCCACCTCCATAGCTCTTTGTCTTGGTTTTGATCATGAAAATGTGACATGTCACGAAATCGTGACACTTTCGCCTCCATAGCTCTTTGTCTTGGTTTTGATCACAAAAATGTGACATGTCACGAAATCGTGACACTTCTGCCTCCTCGCTTCCTCTTGTTGCTTTTGGCCACGAAAAAGGGACATGTCGCGATATCGCGACACTTTTAGTCTCTTTAGCAGTTTTTCTATTCTTCTGGCGAAAATAAGCCAAGTCGCAAAATCGTGACTTTTTTCCCTGCTTTCCCTCTTTGCTATTTTTTGCCATGAAAACTCGACGTGTCACGAAATCGTGACACTTTTCTTCCTTAGTGTATTTTGCTTTTTCTTTGTTCTTTAGCATATGGGCCACTTTGGTCTTCTTTAAAAATATGCAAAAAGGGTGCATCAACTATTTTTTGTAGTTAGTCACTTTTTGACTAACATTCTTGGTGCCTTCCAGGGGATTTTTTGCTCGCAAAAATAAATAGAGACCAGGCCTTCATCCATTGGGAAACGGAGTCACCAACACAGTTGCGAAAAGTAAAATTTCAAGTGAAAAAGCAAAGATAAAAGAAAAAGAATGCACTTTGGAATATAAGTGATCTTTACCTTATCAAAACCTTTTTCTACCGCTTAGGGACTTAACATTTTCCTGAGGAACACAAAAAAAATCAATTCTGAGAGCTGGTCCCAGCCTCTGGCTGCTGGCTGTTGACCCTGATATTTAGATCTTCTGATTTTATCCATTGCTGTAATTATTTCTTGATAAGTTTTGCAAACTTGGTTCCAGTCTTCATCTTCTAAATCAGAAGAATCAATGAAGAGTTGATATACATACTGCAATTCCTCCACTTTATCATAAGAAATGATCTTTTGCCTAAAAATTAGCTCTTGTAAATAGGCTTTAATCTGTGTCAGCCTCTGGATCATTTCCATGACCTGTGTTTCTTCTACAGGTTCCTGCCAGCCGTCTATGTCTGTTTCATCTTCAACAAAAGCTTTTATTGATGCCGAAAGGACTTCTTCCTTCAAAACTTTTGAACCATCATCCCAGAGGTAAGGAAGCCCATTATGGATAGCCAAATCAAGGTTTTGGAGCAACCCCTTCGCTTCATCCTCAAGCTCTTGCAGAAACTTATTTCCCTGTGCGATCAATTTAAACTTTCTAAAGAAGTTTTTTGCTGCGATTTTAGCTTGAGACCAGGCTTCGCTTCTGAGCTTGGCTTCCATGCTTCCTGGCATATTTTTTGACAAAATCTGAATTTTAGTAGCTGCATCTTCTCTTTTCAACAAAAATGCTTCAGCAGCTCCAAATTCCTATTTTACTACTTCGGTAGTTTCCTTTACTTTAGCTAAATAAAATAATAAAGGTTTAGCCTTTAATACTAAAGGTAACAAATCCTTTAACAATTCTTTCCTCATGTTTTTTACTTTATCTTTGGAAAATCTGGAAGGAGCGTTTTGTTGGTCTACCAATTGTTGTTGTAGTTGTTGTACCTATGTATTTAATGCCTGAATCTGAGCTTCTGCTATACTCAACTTTTCTTTACCCTTTTCTACTTCGCTGGCAGTGGCACTGAATTTACTCTCCCATTTTTTAGCCTCCAGAGTAAGAGCCTTCTCTACTATTTTTTGTTCTTTCACTACAGCCTCTAATTCTTTCCTCTTCTCCTTTTCCTTCAAAAACATTTCTTGATAGTGTCCTCCCTGTAAGTATATGGTCCCAAAATGTGCTTGGGCTTTCACCCACTCATCTTGCATAGGCAGTTGAGATATATCTTCAGTTATCTCTTCCACCTGGTAATCTTCCACAGTCATTTCTCCCTTTGATTTCTTAGTAATGGGAGTTAACTTCAACTTCTTCCTCTGCATATTGGCTGGATCTAAAGCAATGATTTCTCTTACAGTAGCCGGTGCTTTAGGATTCTCAGCTGAATGTGAAGTCCACCAATCTAAAGCATTCCTGCTCACCTTCTTCAGATTTTCAATCTTGGCCATGGTGGAGTGTGACTCAGTCCCTTGAGAAGTTGTAACTCCAGCCATCGGGATGTCAATGCTAGGGAGAAAAGGAATGGGAGCAACTGCGGATCCAACATTTAGCGGATTCTGGGAGAACGCTGCCATTTCTAGGAGGACAAGGTAATTTTTTGGCAAGGACATTATATTTTTGTTGATTTTAGAAAAGGAAGGAGAATTACAATGGGAATGAGTAGGAGAATGAGAAGAAGAAAGTGAAGAAAACATACCTATTTCCGGTTGGATTGGTTGTTGGTGTTCTTCTTCTCCTTCATGTTCACTGACGGTCATTTCTTCACTCTGTATTTTGTCTTTATCAGGAGTTTTATTTTCCTCATCACTTTCGTCCAAGTTTATAATTTGTTTCTCCTGCTGCTCTCCTACCGTCAGGATCTCCTTTTTAACCAAAATTTGTTTTTTATTTTCACTCTTTTGGCTCTCTTGAGCCGAAATGGGTGGGCCGCGTGAGACCTCCTTCTGTGAAGTTTCATGCTCAACTTTCTGAGCATCTGCATCAGTGTTTCCTTCAGTTATATGGGCTGGTTCACCTTCCTGAGTCCCTTTCCCTGAGTTGTCTTCTGTATCTAGAGGCTCTTGATCACTAGAAGAAGTTTGAATAATATTCTTGTCTTTTCTTCTATCAGCCATCATTTTCAATTTCCTCATTCTTTCTGCTACGGGTTCATCAGATTCTGTATCCGAGTCCGCAGGTGGAACGAATTTTACAACTTTTGAGGAATGATGTCTGGACGTCAGAGTATCTGCCCCAAGTGCTAGACGTTTCTCTCTTTGATGGACTAGAATAGGTTCAACTCTCCCCTATCCTTCTTTGCCCAGCCCCTTTCCATCATAACCCATTTTCAACATCATCTGGGCGGCCTTCGAACTATAAGTCTTTCCTTGTTCTTCAGTAAAAACCTCTTCTATCGATCTTTTCCTAGATGTCCTAGGTTTGGTCTGAACAAGGGGAAGATTCTGAGCCTCTACAATTTCTTTTCCTTTACCCGCTTTGGGCTGCTGGGATTCTTCAGGTGGCTGGGATACTTCGGGAGTAGAAGAATGACTACTTCCTATGCTTGGAGGGATTCTAATAGGAAAACTTCCTCCCCAGGAGTCATGGTTTTCAGTATACCGAGTTTCGAACAGATTGTCATTTTTGGTGGGGTATCTTGATGAAATCGAATTTGTCTGGACTCTCATTACCCACCATTCCCAAATTTTTGCCACATCCCAATCTGGTCTACTCTTCTGAATCCTGGTGATTTTGCCCTCCGTCAACTGATGAGCCTTTTTATTTTCTGGGTCAAACTGAACAATTACTTCATAAAAATCATGCCAAGGAGGCAAAGGCTCCATCTTCTCTATGTGCCACTCCAGGGGTTTATCTTCTGTGTTATTCCTATTTTCTTCAATATCATCCCTGACTTTAACATGAAATTCTTTTTTATGTGTTTTATTCAAAATAGATTGTCTCTCAGAAAATCTGTTTATGGGGTCATATTTCCATCTTTGCGAAATCTCAATAAGCCCCAATTTCCTCAAATACTCTGTTATTTGTTCATTTTGCCCTTTCTTTGAAATAGTAATTCCTTCAAAACTAAAGGGCATATTACAGGTACTGGTTTTCCCAATTCCAGTCCCGAATTTGACATTAATGCTTTCTGTTTGCCTAACATATTCTAAGGCAAAGACTCTGTCAGTCACATAATGAGGAAGTAAAAAGGGTTTGTCTGTAAACCCATACAATCTGATGCATACTCCTTGTGTTAGGATAAACCAATCCCCCTCCTCTGCAAACTTGGTTTGCAATACCTTTTCCGCTTTGGGGGTCAATCTTGTTATTTGCCCATACATGATTTTTAGTGCAGGGCCCAAAAATTCCCTATTGAAATCATAATATGATTCGGATTTGTATAACACATTAGTCCATTCATATACCGGAAAAATTTCTCCCTTCTCATTCTTATCATTCTTTGAAATGAAAGCTAACTCTTGAGACATAAAATAAAAGAATAACCATACCAAATATGAAGTGTATCTGAAAGAAAACTGGGTTCCAGCCTTCAATGCCGCCAAACCCTCATGAATTTCTGCACTTAAAAACTCAGGCCAGTCAAAGAAAATAGGTCTCACACTCCTGCTCATAACCATCGAATCATACATTCTGGGGTTCGACAAACATTCTGCTACAACCACCTGCCACTTCTGAACCTTTTCATCATTTTTTAGTCCAGCAATCATGGCCAGGATGGAATATAGTTCGGGGTTTTTAAAAGTTGCCCTGTCAATTGGGGGTTCTGGTGGATTTACCCCTTCTGGAAGATCTTTTAGCTGAGTGGCTAGGAAACCCCTCACCTTTTTGGACGAGCCAAAATATGTAGCCTGTTCTAAGGGGTCAAATTTCTTAGGTTCTAAGGGAGGGACACGGCCCGCAGCAAAAGCAGAAACAAAAGCATTTTTGGACAGAGAAAACAGAACCCTCCCTGAAAAATCTCTAATCTTTCTCTCCTTTTCATCATAGAAATTTGCAATTGCTCTTACCAATTATGGGCAGGGATGAACAGGAATATATACATACTAGTACAAGAAAGAATGGTATGCAAATGTCGAAGGAGAAGACGCAGAAACCCTAGTTGCTACCCGGTTCTTTATATTGCTCCGAATCTCCGTCGGGTCCTTCCATGTTATGATTGTATCCGCAATTCGGGAGTCTCTGTCAATAAAACTAGTGTTGTCCCCCTCCCTTCCTTTTACTACCGAAGTAGTCGGGGGTGATGAGGTAGATGTTGCCTGGTCCTTCGCCTTCTTCGGAGCCATTATGAATTATCAGGTATACATATTTTGAACCTCTTCTGATTGCTTCACAACTCCTTCCTCACTACGCTATAGTGTGGTGGTATAACAGTAGCTGGCGAGATTTCTGGCTTTTCAAGCATCTCAGAGAAAATTCCTCGCTTCTTTTTCTTCTTCAGGAGTTTTCAGCAAGTTTGCAAATGGTGAAATGTCTCTCTAAATCCTTGAATTTAATTTTATATAGCTTAGGAGGACATGCAAAATTAATGCATTAAATGATGGTTGGTCGATTTGATTCGTCCATCTTTCTTTGGTTTCCGTTCTCGCCACCTTCCTTAGGAAACTTCCAAAAATGCTCGTTGGCTCATTAAAAACCCACTTGGGGACTGGGAATTATCTCATGCCGAGAAAGATGCTACCTGACAGATTTATTATCTTCTTCCACTGAACCCTGGGCACGTGGTTGCTTAGAAACATTCGACGGTGGATCTTTAGAAATATTTTGAGAAACACACGTAACATATTTAAAAACATTCTTTTCTCATCATTCCCTCTTGCCGACTATCAGGCGACCACGTGGCAACTCCGGATTTGAAAATGCAAAATAACAAGGGCGGACTTTTCCCTCCAAATTTTATTTCAAAATGTCGGACTCTGATAGTCCTCAAAAATGATCCCTATTAGGCCACGAAAAAGGGAAATATTCACAAACTTCAAAACCTATAATATACTGTACATATAATGGTGATCTGTCCCTTTTACTGGAAATATAATTTTAGGTGAAATGCATTCACCGTGAGGGGTAGAACCCATCCATCCTGATATTTTAACTGGAAGGCATTGAATTGCTTTTCTGAAATAATTTCAAATGGCCCCTCCCAGAACGCGTCAAACTTGTCATGGTGTCCTGGTTTTGCTTTCTTGACGTTCCATTTTAACACCAGATCACCTGTTTTGAATTTCCTGAAAGTGGTTTTCTTATCGAACCACCCAACTATTTTTACCATGTGCTTTTGATGATGATTGTAAGCCTGTTCCCTAGACTCTTCAAGCTGCAGAAGTTGCATCAGCCGGGCATCCATTGGATGGCCTTCGTCTTCATTAACTTGGTTGAGCAATTTCAACGTGGGTATCTCCATGTGAATCGGCAAAACAACCTCTTTGCCATAAACCAAAGCATATGGTGATGTATTGATTGATTTCTTGATTGAAATTCTATCGGCCCACAGGGCTTGATTCAGGAGTGAGTGCCAGTTCTTCTTATTATCCTCTAATGTTCTTTTCAGAATTCTTAAAATATTTTTATTAGTAGACTCAGCTAATCCATTACCTTGTGGGTAATAATTAGAGGAAGTCTTCAGGTAAATTCCATATCGACTGGAAAATTCGATCATCTTTGCACTAGTGAAAGGAGATCCATTGTCTGTAATCAAAGAATCTGGTATGCCAAACCTTGTGATTAGACTCTCGACAAATTCTATCACCACTTTTGAATCAACTTTCTTTGTGGGTACCGCTTCTGCCCACTTGGTGAAGTAGTCCATGGCAGTGAGAATGTATTTGTGGCCTGATGATGAATTTGGCTCTATTATACCAACGAAATCCAACCCCCACTACTGGAACGGTTCCTCGACTTGAATAGCTTTTAAGGGCATAGGCGCATTCCTGTTCCTTCCCACATACCTCTGACACTGTTCACACCTCTGGGTCACTTTGTATGCATCTAGGAAGATGGAAGGCCAATAACACCCAGCTCTAAGGATCTTCAAAGCTGTGGTTCGGCCTGCATAATGTCCCCCTGAGAGACCCCCATGAAATTCATCTAACACTTTCTGCTTTTCATTATCGGGAATGCATTTCAACAATACACCATCTATATTAATCCTGTACAACCCTTCTGTTCGAAGGGTATATTTCAATGCTTGGGTTCTGAATCTCCTTCTCTGGGAAGCATTCATATCTTCAGGGCATGACCCAGTCTGAAAGTACCTCACAAAGTCATCGATCCAACTTGAACTTACTCTATCTTGATGTTTCTCAGTGTTTGCCATGACGGGGTGGCTCTCCCCATATCCACTTGCAGCTTGCTTGGCCAATTCCTGGCACAAAGCTCTCCCTCTTACTATTTTAGTAGGACGTATTTCTACATCATACTCTTGGATGCGAGTCACCCATCCAACTCTCTTTTCACCCAGTTCTCCTTGAATTATGAAGTTCCTTACATCGGGATGAATAACATAAACCATCGTCCGACTCTGGGATAAGAAGTGTTTTAGCTTATTCAAGGATTTCATAATTGCATATACTTGTTTCTCTATGAAGTTGTACCTTTCCTCGTGTTTGTGCATGGTGGAACTCAAGAAGGCTATGGGTCTTTCTTCATCATCTGCTCCTTTCTGAGTGAGAACTGCAGCATAACTATCTTGTTCTCCGATGGCATATAGTATGAAACCTCGTGAATAGTCAGGGTTAACTAGCACAGGAGCTTGAGCGATGGCTTCTAAAATTTTTTGGAAAGCTTCTTTCCTTGGCTCTGTCCATTTGAAGGGAGCATCCTTTTTCAATAATTCAGTCATTGGTTTAACTGTTTGGGCAAAGTCTGCAATGAATTTTTTGACGAAATTTATTTGCCCAAAGAAGGACTGCAAACCTTTCTTGTTAACTGGAAGTGACAACTCAAGAAGTGCCTTCACTCTATCAGGGTCAATTGAAAGCCCAACTTTAGAAATAACATGCCCAAGGAGTATTCCTTCCTCCACAACAAAAATAGACTTTTTGGGATTTAATGATATTCCAAATTCCCTACATTTCTCAAATACTTGCCGCAGATGAGTGGCATGGTCTTTTTTGTTGTGAGAAAATATGGTCATGTCATCTAAATAGACGACAATAATTTTGTTTGCAAGCTCCCCAAAAGCTACGTCCATGGCTCTTTGAAAAGTTGCTCCTGCGTTAGATAATCCAAAGGGCATCCTTTGGTATGCAAATGTTCCCCACTTAGTGGTGAATGCAATCTTATATTGATCTTCATTTCTCACCCAAACTTGATTGTAACCAGAGAAGCCATCTAACAGAGAAAACCTTTCTGCTCCTGCCACAGTATGAAGGATTGGGTCAATCTGGGGTAAAGGATAGTGATCCTTTAAAGAGGCTCTGTTCAAATTTTTGAAATCGACACATAGTCTTATTTCTCCATTTTTCTTGTGGACTGGAACCAAATTTGCCACCCAGGTAGAGTGCTTGATTGGGTATACTATCTTAGCCTGTAGGAGTTTTAACAACTCCTATTTCATCAAGGCTTCAATTTTAGGATTCACAGGCCTCTGCCTCTACCTAAAAGGTTTAGCTCCTTCCTCTAGTTCGATGGTATGCTGAATGACCTCCTTCCTGTACACTTTTAGATCACTATAAGTCCAGGCTATTATATCCGGATACTCTCTACATAACCATTTTATTTGCTCTAGTTCTACTTCTGTACAATCGGTCCCTACTTTGATCATCTTGCCCGGTTCTAGTTCTACTTCTTTATACCGACGTTCATCTACCTTGATCCTTCGACCTACAACTCTGTCGCTATTGTCAAAAAGGCTCTCCAGGGTGATCAGTCCCCTAGGGATATGATTGTTTTTTAGTTGAATAAGGCTCTCTTCGTCCTCTTCTTGTAACGCTCTATCTGTAGAGCAATTCATCTCATGAATCAAAAAATCTAGGATCTGCTCATCATTCTCAAATACCTGCCAAAAAATGTCCTTGTCGGGCATAGAAGGCCTCGTATATAAGTTTGACTATTTTAGACTTCTGAATAACATTATTGATTGGGCAAAAATTTGATCCTACTGATGCTAACAGGTCTGCATGTGTGTTCTTCTCTCTAGAAATGGATTTCATGTTTAGTGCTTCAAAATTTTCCAATAGATCCAACACTTTGTTTTTGTAAGCCCTTAGGTAATGTTGCTTACAAATGCATTTGCCAGTAACCTGTTTAACAATCAACTCTGAATCTCCATAGATCAACAATTGTTTTGCACCCAGTTTTTCAGCTTTCCTAAGTCCCAAACACAAAGCTTCATATTCAGCTGCGTTATTGGTGCAACTCCATGTCAACCTATATGAAAAGACTTTTTCTTTTCCAGTAGGTGAAATCAGAACGATTCCAGCTCCTGCTCCATTTTTGCACCTTGACCCATCAAAGTACAATTTCCATAACTGGTTGGCCGAATCATCTGTTTTAGGGACAACAATAGGGAGATTTTTTGGTTTCTCAATGGAATAGCTTCCCATTTCTGTCTCTATCATAGCATTGAAGTCTTTCATTGAAAACTGATCCTCAGATTGGAGTTCCTCCAGGGTTTCTTCCATTAAATCGATATTTTCCAATTCCTCAGACATCATGTTGACGGTGGTTGTTTCCTCCAGTATTTCTACGTGGAAAGTAGATGGTTTTTCATTGTAGATCTTGACTCTTTTACCTTTGAAAGGTACCTCCAAATGAGAATAATCTAGAGACAGATAACCGCCCATTTTGGCCATGAATTCTCTGGATAAACACATACCAAAATATGGTTCTAAGTCTACAACGACTACCTCTTGTATGACGACTACTTTCGGTATTCTGTGGAGCTGAATAGGGATATCTTTGATCACCCCGATGGATTTTACTGGAGTACCATCTAATTGCAACACCCCAGGATGACTCCGAGTATATTCCATCCCCATTATGTCACATACGGCTTTCGGCATCACCGTAGTTGCGGCCCTTGAATCAATCATGCAATTGTGAACTATCCACCCCTCCATTTGCAAAGATAGATAGAATGGGGGCGGTCTATTTTTTCCAGAGGTTGACATAACATTTGCTTGTATAACATTTGAGGAGGAGGTATCATTCTTTAAATTTAGGGATTCTTGGAGGAGGTCAATCTGACCAAGAATTTGCAGTGCATCATACATGCTTATTTTGGAAGGAGTCCTCTTCATTTCTTCTGCAATGTTGAATGAAAGGGTTGCAGCTGGGGATACCTCAACACTTTTTTCCCTTCCACTAGTCGACGCGTCATATCTGTCTCTATAGACCTGCGTGGCTTCTGTTCTTTGCATTTTTGTCAATGAAGGAAATTTGAGTCTTTCCTTCGCTTGCTCTTGAGACTCGCTCCCTTTTCTAGGAGGAAATTATTTTCTTGGTGTAGTCGCAGAAGTCTGAGGAGGGTCAGAACGTCCTTTCTCATTGGACTGGTTTTTCTGTGGAGTTGCCCTGGGGGCAGGAGGAAAACCTAGTGGTTGGAGTTCCTTAGGGTCGACTTGTAATGACTTTTTTCTCGATCTTGTCAGGACTGAGACTTGTTCCACTGATGGCATTGCCAAATTGTGGTGGACCTCTCTGATTATGTTCACCTGTCCCTTGTCGATTTCTTTGGCTCTTTCATTAATAACCGCTTGCACATGATGTTGATGAATCATGCATGAATCTTCTCCATGAGGATCATTGCAAGTGGTACACCAGTAATCAGAATTAGTGGGTTCTCCATTATCTCCTATCTCATTCGCATACACCACATTTTTTCTATCTTGCCCTCTACCACTCGTTGAAGTGCCTTCCTTTTGTATCTGTGGAAATCTTCTTGCTTGAATATTCCTTTCATCTTCCCTCTTTTTCATGGATGCCATTTCATTTGACAATGTTTTCATTGTATCAATTATGGTCGTGTACTGGTCATTCGAGGGAGCTGATGCAAGGGGTAGGGCTGGTAATGCAAGGAGTGTAGGAGGTGCGGCTATAGCTGGGAGAGCTTGCATTGATGGGAGTATAGGCAGTTTAGAAATTGATGCTTGGGAAAGTTTTGGTACAATTGGCAATAAACTCTTTGATGGATATCTCTTTGTAGCGATCAGATCAGCTTCGCCCTTTGCTGCCTCTAGATATATCTCAGGGAAAGTGGTTACACGGGATTGCCTTATTATCATACTGAGATCTGAATCAAAAGCCCTTAAATAATAGCATATAGCTTGTTCTTCCATGGGTTTTAGGCCCTGAGGTACTCTATCACGAGTTCTGGTAAATCTGATGTTGAAATCTTGGATTTCTTCTTGTGGATGCCTCTCAATGATAGTGAATTGATTCAGCAATGTGAAAGGATCCGCATGTATATTAAATTCATCGACCAGACGGCCGACGAGCACTACCCAAGAAGTAATGGATCCAACGGGAAGCGCTCTGTACCAATAGAGCATCTTTCCTTTCAAAGATATAACCAACAATCTGACCATTACATCTTCCTGAGTGATATTGTAAATAGATGCTAGCGATGATACATCTAAACAGTGCTCATCTATTGTTTTGCCTATTCCATCAAAGGTCGGCAATGCTTTTAGTGCAGCTTGTGGAATTTGGTGGTGTGCTCCTAAGTTCAAAGGACCAGTTTGGTTCCACACAAGATGCGTTGGGGTAGGGGCAACTGCCATGGTTGCTAAAGGAGTTACAACTACTATAGGATTGCTTGCAGATGCTCCTACAATGGGTGTTGAAGAGGTACTAATGGTGCCAGGTGGATTTGATCGTGCGGCTAGCACAGGGTGTGCCTTTAGGCTTTCGAGATGTAGCTCAAAGAACTCGATGGGTTCTTCAGAGTTTCTAGCTTGGGATCTGGTTATCATATGGCTATATAACCAAAAAATTTTAGACAAGGTCTTTCTTTTATGGTCTAAATTTTATTGCAACGGAGTCGCCAGGTAGTTTTTTCTTGAGATTTTCAAACGAAAGGCTCTAAAGTAAAACACCAAAACTTATATAATACTATGGGATTTGTTGTCCCACCGGGCGTGCCAAAAATTGTTGGAACAAAATCTGCCTTCGGTTAATAGTGTTGCGCCTTAGACTTTGCCAACATTGAGTAGACAGACCTTGCTTGAGATCATCTGTCTAATCTCCAGAGAAGGCTGGTTCCTTTGAGTTTTTTAGAGAAAAGGGAAACAAGAGATAAGGGAAATATAGCCTAAGCTAGAACTTTTCTCACGGTACAGATTAGACAACAACAAAAAAAATGATGATGCAGATTACTACCTTCAGAGTTTTCTTTATATCTTCCTATAGAAAACATGAATTCTTGAGTGCGATTTTAGATGTTCATCTAAAATACATGTAAATATCTTTAATATTCAACTCTAGAAATAAGGTTTATACGTGCACAGTCCAGATTTTAGAATAGATACATTATAAAACTTAGAATGAATAAAAGTTAAAACACCAGATACATACACTCGCATACAGATTTTTAGAAGCCAGGGGAAGAATATCTCTTATTGCTTGTAATCCAGCACATGTACATCAAGTCTGTAAACGTCCAAGAGCCGACCCTTTTTCATGGTCGACTCACTCCTATTTATACCCTAAAAAGAGTATCTTCTACTATGTACATTTAATTTCCTCAATCAATTACAAGTAATTGTCTCGTAGTTTCTAAGAATATACAACGGATTTCCCGTAGATTAGATAGATTTCCTTCTAGCTAAATTTAGATGAGCCTGTTATTCTGCAATCATCCAGTGGACCTGCCAGGTTATAATCAACTGACCATTCTCCAAAAATTAGCACCTGATGTCAGTGCATGCCCTAGTTGCCAAAAATATACTCTGTTTCTTTAGCGAAAACCAGACATGTCATGAAATCGTGACACTCTTGTTTCTCTGCTTGTCTACCCTTCTTGAGTCGCAAAAATGCAACATGTCATGAAATCATGACATTTCTATGTCTTCAGCCTGATTCTTCTTTTTGCATCGCAAAAATTGACCATGTCACGAAATCGTGACACTTTCGCCTCCATAGCTCTTTGTCTTGGTTTTGATCATGAAAATGCGACATGTCACGAAATCGCGACACTTTCACCTCCATAGCTCTTTGTCTTGGTTTTGATCATGAAAATGTGACATGTCACGAAATCGTGACACTTCTGCCTCCTCGCTTCCTCTTGTTGCTTTTGGCCACGAAAAAGGGACATGTCGCGATATCGCGACACTTTTAGTCTCTTTAGCAGTTTTTCTTTTCTTCTGGTGAAAATAAGCCATGTCGCAAAATCGTGACTTTTTTCCCTGCTTTCCCTCTTTGCTATTTTTTGTCGTGAAAACTCGACGTGTCACGAAATCGTGACACTTTTCTTCCTTAGTGTATTTTGCTTTTTCTTTGTTCTTTAGCATATGGGCCACTTCGGTCTTCTTTAAAAATATGCAAAAAGGGTGCATCAACTATTTTTTGTAGTTAGTCACTTTTTGACTAACAGTCACCCCCGAGCAAACTTGTTGGATTTCATCACTAGCAATAATCTCGTTGCCCCAGCTTAGCCATAGTTTTTACCTTTCTTTGGATTAATTCATATTAGTACATTTGAAACACACAATATTGAAACCTAAGGAAATGAACTCACATTAAAAGGAGATAATCAATGAATGAGGTAAGACACATGTGTTAAACAAACTTAGCATTGATTGTTTATTTTTCTTGTGATTCTGTATTTCATTTTACTGCATAATATGTATTCTAGTTTATTTGCTTTATGGTATTAACTATAAAATAAAAGAAAACATTAAATCAAGATAATCTAATGGAACCTTCATCCACTTGCCCCACCACTTTTGTGGTAGATTCCTTGAATGTGACATAGGCATATTTGTTTGCAGGTCCCTCACATTCCTTGACATCCACATCCTTTCATATGGCTATACCCCAAGAAGATTCAACCTCACCAACCATTGACCATCATATTACCCATATAGACATGGCACGAGTAGAAGCTCTCATGAAGTCTTCTAACTATGTCTTAGAATTAGTCCCTAACTCAGCTAGATAAGATCCTACTTTACAACAGGATTTTGTTTATTACTAGCCACCATCTAACTTTACCCAGGTGTACACTAACCCTCTTTTTGAGGCATCAATTACACCATCCTCTCATATGTCCATTTCCCAACCCTCATGTGCTCCTAGCACTTCATACACATCCACATACACCAACCCCTATATGAAGCACATGTGAATTTTGCTTCACAAGTTTCAACCTCACAAGTTACCATACCAAGTGTAACTTATCCCCCAACCACATATTCCATACCATCTTCTTCCATACCCTCAGCTTTTGATAGAGATATTAATGAATCATGGGAACACCTGAACAAATTGCTTAGACAACATCAAAATGCTCAACAACAAGTACAGGTTAACCCTAAGCCTTTACCAAACTCTACTCAAACTGTCCTTGTTAACCATGGTCCATCATGGACACCATAGTCTTCTATGGTTTCTATACTTGTTCCTCCACCAAGTCATACCACCACCCATCCTATTCCCATTGGCCAACCTAGACATAACCCCCATACATAAACCTCATTCTATAATTCCCCATATTTTCATCATCAGTATCCCATGCATCAATTTCCATCAAATTCACCTAGCCATCATTACCAATCTCATTATCATTTAGTCACTCCACAACATTTTTCCACCCCACCTCAAAATCATTAGGTAATTCAGGGCTTCCACATTCTTGAGGAAGACCCTCTAATTAAGGCCATGTAAAAATAGATAGATCAATTGATACAATATACTCCTGGTTTTACAAACCAAAAACCAACCTTACTCTAATTGATCAGTCAACCCATTCATCCTTAGATACCATCACCACCATATTTGGTATATTTCACAGTGCCTAAGTTTGAAAAATTTAAGGGAACTGAGGATCCCAAAGAACATGTGAGCATGTTTGTACATGCTTGTTTTAGAATTCAAAATGACAATGCTCTCATGCTCAGAACGTTTCCTCAAATATTAGGAGGAGATGTCATAGAATGGTATAATCAACTACCCAACCATAGTATTTATACTTTTGAGCAATTGATTGACCAATTCTTTGATTTTTTCATCCTAAATTTTAAAAATAAGATCTCATTGTCTGATATCTATGCTTTAAGAAAACATGATGATGAATCTATCTATGATTTTGAAAATTGTTGGAGGGTTGTCATCACTAAATTGCCATTCACCCTACCAATGGATGAGTTAATCAAATTATTCACCAAGAGTTGTTTAAAACCTATCTCTTGGATGCTTCAACTACAAACTTATTGATCATTTGAAGAAGCTTTAGCTCAGGCTAGTGTCATTGAGGAAATCAAAATCCAAGAAGGCATACTCAAGCCTAAGAAAAAAGAATGGAAAAATAAGGGCCAAAATAAAAGCAACTATTCTAGCCAACCAAAATCAACACAGGCTACACTAGCCAATCAACCCAATCAAGTTAATCAAGTTGTCATGAGCCAGCCAGTAATGGCTCAAAAAAACCAGTGTAACATTCACCGCAATAAATTGCTTATCATGTAGTACCCTCAACAACTCAAGCCATGCAGAATATAGTGCCAGCTGTGGAAAATCATCCCTGGTGATAGTTTGTCTAACAAAATTGCCAATACACCCCCTTAGCCAAGTCATATGCTTCCTTTTTTTGAAGGTTGTATGACACAAACAAACTTGCTTTACCCAAAAAATAGACCTGATGATCTTGCCAAACGTAGTAAACACTATCAAGAACATCTATTTTGTCTTTATAATAGGTAAAACAGGTATGACATTAACAATTGCAATTCATTTAAAGAAATAGTACAAGACCTTATCGACTTTGGGGAAATCAAGCTTGATAATCCCCTCGTTCAACAAAACAAAAACCTTGGTATATTTCAAATACCACTTCCTCGCCATGAGGAGGTGCAACCAAATGTAGGAGGGGCTAACACAAAAACTCCTAATCAATTCAATCATATCCAATAATACCAAGGGTTTGTAGGGGTCATCCATGTGGTCACTTGAGGTCAAAGAAACAATCAATAAAATGTAAGGTAACCACCTCAAGCGAGTGTGTCACAACCTCCTACATCGCCTCCCATTAAAATTTTCCCCCAATTCTTCATCACCCATCCATATCCCTAGCCAATCAAATCCTCCAAATCCACCCATCAATCGTCCACCTCGACCAATCATCTCATTGAGTAGTCGGTTAACTACAAGTCTAAAAATAGCTTCTGCCAAATTGTCAATTTATGAGTTAATTCAATCTCCCCCACATAGGGAGGCATTATTGGATATTCTCAAATCCATTGAATTACAATCTCAAGATCCTAATGCCTTCAACAACTTTGTGGGGAGCATCCAAACGTGCATGGAGCCTTCCATCATATTTTATGACTTTGAGATTAAGCCAATCTCATCAAAATCAATAGACCCTCCATTGCATATCATGGCTCTAATTGACAAGAAGCCTTTTTAAAAGAGTCATAATTGATATCGGTTCCTCTATCAATATCATCACCACATCTGCCCTTCATCATTTGAACCTTCCTCCATCTCATATCATCAAGTCATCATTCACCCTAAAAGAATTTAATGATGTTTTATGTTCCATAGTTGGCACTATTGTTTTACCATTGAAGTAGGGATCAAAACGTTGCACACCATGTTTCACATATTGGAAGGATCCATGGCGTATAATGTACTCCTTGGAAGACCTTGGATGAGGGAAATGAGATGTGTTCCTTCCATTTTACATCAATGTTTGAAATATGTTCATGAGGGACAAGTACATTGCATACCAAAGTGGACGTCGAAGTATTGCAATTTTATTTCAAATCCTTATGAGTCCATTCTTCCTTCCACACACCTTTTTCTTTCACCATCAGCCAATCCATCTACCACTATAATTTCCTCATCAAAAACTCCCATTCCCGAGGAGCTCCCTATCACCAATCCACATCAAGCTTCCACACCCCCATAATTTTCATCATTGATTACATGCACATATGGTCAAACTCAACCCAAATCATCAACATCATTGCCATCCATGTCATCATCATCATCCATTCTGCAATCTTCCCAAGCCAATCCATCATCATCATTGCCATCACCTACTTTTTCACAAATCGAGTTAACGGATTGTGAAACATCCTAACCTTCACCATTTCCAAAGCCATCACTTGACCATAGTCCTTCCATATCATCCCAAGTCGAGGTCCACCTCAATAATCCTGGTATTGGTTAATACGTGGTCCAAGACATCATCGTCATGTCCCTCACCATTCCTAGGGCTAAGGATTTTGGTCACCCACGTAACCCACCTTTGGCCATAGGAGCAATATATAACATGGGTTCAACTCCAAATAACATAAATTTTATATATGGGGGAATTGATTCTTCATCAAGTCCAGCTCCCCTAGAGGAACCCAAAGAACCAACACTTGCCAATATTTAAAACATGTCAGGATTTCCATCTCGCTATTTTCACATAGTCAATTGGCAAGACCATGGTCTAGGATTGCATGAACAAGGAGTGCATCAACCTATTGATGTTCCATATCAAGAAGTGCACGATCGTTTAGGTCTAGGTTTCCACCCACTTTCCACCACCTCTTCTGTTGAACAAGCCTTCCAAAGGCTTAATCTAAATTTAGGAGAAGAAGCCCTCCATCCCGATAATTTTGATGATGATATCTATGAAGAATTCGAGCTTATGTCAATAATTTTAGATGAATCTGAAGAAGAATCAGAGCCCATTATTCCCCATACCGAATAAGATGAGTTTTATCTCAACATGTGTCCCATCCATGAGCCCATATTTTTCTTGCTTCTACCACAAGAATGAGCCTCTCCTAACGGTGAACCACCACCTCCATTCCATTAAGCTATTTCATAAGCCAACTTGTAACATATGTACATAACACAAAAATAGTGGTTTTCACCACTATAAAAAAAATAAAAAATCAACAAAAACATTTTTCTTTACATTACATGTATATATCATTTAGTTAAAGACATTTATTTGTGTTTCTTGCTGCTATTCAGGTTAATCAAGCTCTTAGAATCAGTTTATAGGTCCCATAAATTCCATCCAACCTTATCCACCTTGTCCATAAATCAACATGAATCTAATTGATTGATTTACCCCACTCCATAATCCATATGATCTGACTAAACCAATTCCAATTGATATAAGTCTTATCAATATGGATCATATTTCCTTTCCTCCATCCTTTTCTAAGTTTTTCTTGTTCGAGAAATTGTTAAGGGCTTCTGCCAACTACATTCCTCCATCCCCTCCGCATTCACCTTCACCTTCACCTTCTGATCTCAAGGTTTTCCAGGCAGAAATAGATGAGGATAAGCCAGAAGAGTTTGATGACATCTTAGATGACATTCACCTGATCCCTACGCCCCATCAGCTTGAGAAAGGTTCCCACATGTCTATTGAAGATACTATCGATGTGTACCTTAGTTTAGACAAATACAATCCCCAAATTATCAAGCTTGGTAAAATTTTATCAACCAAAGAACAAGAGCAATTAATTGCTCTCCTCAAGAGGAAAAAGAGCATATTTGCATGGTCCTATAAAGATATGCCTGGTCTTGACCCTAGTTTGGTTATCCATAATCTCACCTTATAGCCTGATGTTAAGCCAGTCAAACAAAATCTTAGGAGAATGCATCCTATCGTGGCCCTCTTGGTAAAAGCAGAGCTTCAAAAACTATCATATGTGAACTTCATAGTTCCTATTGACTATCCTGAGTGGATTTCAAACATGGTTCCCATTCATAAACCTAACAGAGCGAGACGCGTTTGCACTGACTTGCGAGACCTTGACAAAGCATGTCCTAAGGATGACTTTCCTTTCCCAAACATCGATATTCTTGTTGACACTTATGCTGGCCATGAAATGCTTTCACTCATGGACAATTTTTTAGGATACAACCAAATTTGAATAAATCCTTATGACCAACACAAAACAATATTCACTACACCTTGGGAAACTTTTTGTTACAAGGTGATGCTCTTTGGCCTCAAAAATGCAGGTACTACTTATCAACGTGCCATGACATATATTTTCCATGATTACATGCATAATATTATCGAAGACTATGTGGATGATATTTTGGTTAAATCTAAAACTCAACAAGAGCACATTGGTGTATTGGAAAAAAAAATTGACCGACTTCTAGAGCATAATGTAAGGTTGAACCCCAAGAAATGTGTCTTTAGTGTTACCTCAGGAAAAATTTTAGGATTCATTGTCTCCAAAAGAGGTATTGAGGTGGACCCTAACAATATCAAGGCCATCATGGAGATGCCTCCCCCAACTAACTTAAAGGAATTGCGTAGTTTACAAGGAAAGATTCAATCAATCCATTGTTTTATTGTGCAACTTTCTGCTAAATGTAGGTCATTCAATTACCTACTACAAAAGGGGGTGTCATTCTCTTGGATAGATGAATATCAAAAATCCTTCGATGACATTAAGCAATACCTAGATTCTTCGCTAGTCTTATCTCCTCCTCATCCAGGGGTCCCATTCTATCTTTATATCTCAGCAACAGACTTTGCATTAGGGACAATGCTTGCATAAAAGAATGAGGAAAATTGAGAGCAAGTTGTCTACTACATTAGTCGAACATTGGTAAGCTATGAAACCAGATATGCTTATGTAAAGAAATTGTGCTTAGCAGTGGTTTTTACCACTAAGAAACTTTGACATTACATGCTTAGTCACACAACATATGTCATAGCTAGAGAAAATCCTTTGCATTATATGATGTCTCGCACTTACAATAACACTTGCACCACTAAATGGATAATGCTCCTTACTAAATTTGACTTGGAATTCATTAGCCAAAAATCCATTAAAGGTCAGGTAATAGACAATCAACTTGCAGAAGCTCCACTACCTAATGATCATCCTTTGATTATTGAGCTCCTATATGATTTGGTATTTGTCATCACTGAACAAGAAGAAGATGGCATTCAAGAGGAAGATGTCGATATCACACTATTCTTTGATGGCTCTAAGTGTGCGAAAGGTCAAGGTGTTGGAGTCATTTTTAATACACCCCAGTGGGTACCCATCCCTTTATCATTCAAACTCGACTTCCAATGCACAAACAACACTACAAAGTATGAAGCCTTAATCCTAGGTCAATCAGCTATAGTTGTGAGCATTAAGCGTATTAGGATTTTTGGTGATTCTCAACTTGTTGTTAAGCATATTAATGGAGAATACAAATGCAAAGAACCTACCATCAAGATTTATAACAAATTAGCAATGAAATTGCTCTCTAAGTTTAATTGGTATGCAATCAATAGTTTACCACATTTTACTAATAGATTCGCAGATGTGATGGCCTCCCTTGGATCACTGATTTCAAAATATTCCTTTGAAGAGGTATAGCCCCTTATAATTTCAACGGTCTCTAAATCTGCAATTGTTTATGTTGAGTGTAAATACGAAAAGGATGTTTGCTTTATTCAATCAAATCCATATGAGCCTTGGTCAAGCCAAATAGTAGCTTTTCTCAAGTTTGGAACACTCCCATCTAACATGTCTCAAACTACCAAACGTAGTTTCAAGAAAAAGGTAACTCGTTTTGTTCTCTTGGGGGATGTGTTGTATAAACATGGTTATGATGGAGTCCTCCTTCGTTGACTGAGTCTAGTGAGGCACAAAGAGCCATAGTTGAATTCTATGATGGTACTTGTGGTGGTCATTTTAGTGGAATGGCCATTACAAAGCGTATTTTACAAATGGGTTATTATTGGCCTATTGGAACCGATTCTTGCATCCGTAGAGAATCAATTGTCATGCTACAAGAACCCGTTTGAAACCAACAAGCTATTACAAGCTCTGGTTGACCTGCCTCATGTTCTGTTAAACTCGAATATTGCTATAAAATATGGCATAACGGGTAAGGAAACCCCAACGACAATTCTACAATTAAACTTCTAATTTGCATGCTCCAGATTTATATTAAACTATAGTATTCTTATTAAAATGACCAAGCATGAAAATAACCAACTGTTATGCCTTATGTAGATCGGTGCCTAGATTCTTAATCTCATTTGAATATCGTAATAAAATCAAGAGTTAACCAATGAAATAAATGTATATAATACGTTCAAATAATGTAACCCATCATATAGATACACACAATACTGAGACAAAGAAATGACAGGAATAAAACCCAAAATTGTATTAATTTCATAAAATATTACATATAGAGTGGGCGGGATGCCTTTTAACTCTATTTTTCTTAAAGAAATACATCAATACAATGAAGAGAACTTTGTTCAAATAATGTAACAGGTCTCTCCAACTCTCCTTGTTCCAATCTGGTAATAGAAGAATCTCTGAATCCTAGGCTCAATAAGGCTGGAAATATTCTCAGCTTCTTGAACGCTTTCCTATCATACAATCATGCACAACAAGGCGAGGAAGAAAGAATGAATAAAAGAAAATAGACACAAAGAAATACAACAACACAACTAATAGGGCACTCAAGTATACCTCTTAGCAAAAAATTTATTCTCTAATTGCTTGATGCAGAATCCAGACCTACCTACCTTATTTTATAGCTTTTGGTTCTTGATTCTATTATTCTTGGTTTACTTCTGACTGTACACTTGGTAGCTTCTGATTGAATCTCCAAAATTGATGCTATCTAGTTGGCTTCATTCTGAACTGACTATGCCCTCTTCTTTGACTTGTTCAAACATATTCCCACTCAACTAGTGATTTAAGTATGAGGAGAACTTTTGCTCTGATTCAGCTACTTCCTGGTGCGTTTAACTGTTGCTTTTCGAACTGGCCTCTTTTGAGTTACCTTTCCTTGATCCTTTGATACTTTAACTGCCCCAAAAATATCTCATGTTTTTGTAGCTGTCTGTGGTGCATAATATATTTTTTCTTGGGTGCAGGTATTGACCCTTTTTCCCTTTAAAATCCTTTGCAACCCTTTAATATGCTCATCGATCAACATCCATATTTCTATGTCAAAAGTGGTTGCAATCCTGAGCATATTCATTTCTTGCAGAATTCGGTTTTTCTGTATAACAATAATAGGTATGTTTCTGTCATACTGAAGTAATAAGGCTTCTGTAGCATTCACCATGAGTGTAGTTTGTTTAATCATCTCCTCCTCATCACCTTGTTCACAATCAAATCTCTCAAGGGTTTCTTTGAATATCCCTTCTATGTCTGATGCTTCCAGGCATTGATCTAAGGACAAGCTAATATCTGTCAGTTTATCTGTAGCATCTTTTATCACATCAATCATCTCAGCCACAGAATTTGTCCATTTTTCTTAATTTGATCCAAACAGGGCTGCTTTGAAAAATTCAAAATTGATTTGAATTTTATTGCCTTCAGGTGTTGTTATTTCTTGTCCTTGCAGTTCTTCAAAATGATCCCCTATGTAGTCCAGGGTTGGGTGAATGATTTTAAAATCTTTCTCTCTTTCCTTCATCAAGGTCATGATTTCTTGAGCAGTTATTTGAATCACCCTTATTTTCCTGAACATTTCAGTAAAACCTTTGGCTTGAGCTTTTATTCTTTTGTACATGTCTTTCCTCATTACATTCAAATAAGATACATGATCTTGAACTTTTGTCACTACAGGTGGCTGGGCAATTGAAGCATTTTTCTTTTTTAATTCTTCCTGTTGCTTACTTATTACAGCTTTCAATTCTGCTTTTTCTTCTTCCTCTTGATTCAATTGCTTTTTGAGTGTTTCAATTTTTTCAACAAATTGGTCTATGACTTGATTACTCATAGTTTTGGCAATCTTTGTCATATCAGCTTCTTTACCCAATAGTGATGATCCTCTTGTTTCCTCATTGATAATGAAGACTAGTGGGTTTTGCAGGGGAGGGAGATCAACCTTAGCAATATCTGACACAGCTATCCCCTTTTTTGCCTTTTATGAAGATTGTTCTTATGTACTTCCCATTCATGTTACTAATTGTAACTCTTGTTCATCTGTAGCAGTAAAGGCTGCATGTTCATCTATTCTTTCCAAAACAACCTTGGTAACAGGTAGAGATAATCTGGGTTTCTTAGCTTCTACTGGGGCTATTTCTATTTGAATTTTTACTGAGTGGCTTCCAAAGAGGTCACCCAGTCCACCTTTTACTTGTATTACTATTGGAATTTTTATCTCTTGTCCCTTTATGTTTATAGAAGTCGGGACAGCCATGGGTGCCAACTTCTTCACACTGGTCACAGTTAAAACATTATTAGATATAGGAACTACAACCTGCTTTGTTGATGGTGCTTTTTGAGAGGATGAAGTTACTATTTCTTTACCCTTATCTGTACAGGTTTGTTGAGGAGCTTATTTTGGTGCTTCCTCTATTCTGGGATGGTCATTCACTGGGATTTTAACCTGTTGTTCTACTATATCAATAGTTCTAACAGTGACCTCCATTAAGTCTATGTCTTGCTCCTCTATCAATTCTAGCAAAGGATCTTCTTTAATTGCTAGGTGTGTCCTTGGCATAACAGGTGTTGTAGTATCCACTAAAATCTCTCGAAGCCTTCTTAGTTCAGTTGGGTAGTCATAGGCTTCACAAACCTGTGTGCTACCTCTCTTTTTTGGAGGGAAATTATCCCATATTGTCTATAAATCTGATTTTTGCTCTATAGCTTCTAATAAGTTCTCTTCAAAAGCATCTTCTCGATGATTGATTCGAGCATACTCCCTCTTCTCCATCATCTTGCTATAAATTCCTTTTGGGTCATAAAACCTCCATGACACTTCATCGAATCCCATATTGTCTAGTTCAAACATTCCCTTGAGTAGGGAAGGATATCCAACAAATACATAATCTCCAAAACGGCAAGGAACATCAAGCCAGGGGACTTTCCCATGCTTCTTAACCAGTATCATTTTAGCCTCTTTTGCCACTTGTCTGCATAATTCTAGGGTTGTTATGGACAGTGGGTAGTACTAGGGTAACACCTTAGGAGGGATTTTAGCTCCATATAATTTGATGTAAGTAAAACCCTCTATGAAGAAGAAATCTCCTATCTCTTTTTCTTTAATGAATGCCCTTACCCCTGGCCCTAATCTTTCTGGAATTAGCCCAGTTAAGGCCCAATGGATTTCTACCAATAAGCGATCACAAAACCAGCCCATGTGATTTTGTCCTTCATGAAGTCTCTAGAAGCTATTTTGTACATAGGGGCTATCTATGGATTTTAATCTCTTACGGGCTTCTTCCCCCAATTGGACTACTATTAAGTTTAGACACCTAAAATGCATCATGTCGAGGGCGACTACTCATATGGACATGCTACAAGACCATATGGAGGATCTTGGACATACTCCAAGATAGAGTAGTGGTTCTAACCACTCAATTTAGGCATTTTGGCCTAATTAGTCTGAACCGCAGCCCATACCTAGGGTCTTCAGTCTAAACCATGGTTGACACCTGCGGTCTACAGTCTAGACCGTAATTATGACCTGCGATCTTAACTGAAGTTCAGTTAGGCCTTCCATCTGAGCCAAATTGGTTGGAATGGCCAAAAGATCTAGAAGAAGGCAGTTGAAGGACAGAAGATTCCAAAGGCTTCCATCCCAACTGTCCTAACCACCCTTCTTGGTCTTGGCTTGTCCATGAAGCCACCCCTAGCTCTAGGGGCATGCTATAAATACCCCCTCCAAATGGGGAGAAAAAGAGAAGTAAGCATTGGAGATTTGAGCAGCGAAGCCCTAGCGAATTATACACTCAAACTGAGTATACTAAGAGATAGAGCTATTGCACTTAATCCCCGACCCTTTTGCCAACATTCATGATGAATTGCATTATGGATGCCCTAGGTACTTAGGAGAGTCAAGAAGCACAAATTTGGGCAAACGAAGGCCATTCACATCAAATTGACCGCCAAATCATTCTGAGGACAACGAAGGCGACCCTTGAACATCAATTTGGACAAGGAGATAAAACCCACTGCCCCTGATTTTGAGGGTAAATCTATCAGAGGTCAAACTATGGTTGTCAATCGTGGTTCACAGTGTAGACCGCTCACCAGAGCTGCGATTTGCAATAGGTGACAGATCACCTTACTCTTTTCATTTTTGTCCAATTAAATAGGTTAGATCAATCATTTCTTAGGTTTAATTACAATTTAGAAGAATTTTGACCGTGGGATTTAGATTAGAATAGATATTTTATGCTTTGCATTAATTAGGACATTTGTGGTTCTTTTATGCACCTTTATGCTTCTATTTTGTTATCTGATCCATGTATTATTTGTCTAATGATATCCTTTATGCTATATTACAAATCTTGATTCAATTAGTATAGTTTAAAGGTTTTTCTTTATGTTTTCTTGATCATTAGTTTAATGGCATTATCATATATATTTCTTTAAAGGGCCTCATCATGAGAGGCTATCTATCTTTTTGATCGTGTGTTGTTGTTTCTTGATCGTAGGAAGACAGGTACAAGAGGAGTATATATCATAATCCTTCCACATCGCGAAGAAGGGGGTCAACTCCACCCCAAGGCAGTTTGCGACTAGTCAAAGGGTAATATTAATGTGCCTACCCTATTGAGGGCATTGGCAATTGTATAGACTATATCATCATTCAAGTGACCCTAAGAGGGGCATATTTGTAACAGAAATTCATTCATAATCAATACAAGAAATATCATTTTGTTGAATTTATGCAATGTGTCAAGCTTTTACACTTTTATGATGACTATAGACTAATACAGTAGATAGGTGCATGCTTTTTGGTTATGTCATTAAGTGAGTGAGAAAAGAGTATTGTGAAAAGTGAGGCATCTTCTGCCTCTGTTTGAATATTGCTCTCTTTAGTTCTACCATTTCTCTGTGTATTTGTGAGCTCAATTCCAGTTCCCAGGCATAGATAGGGGTGTTATGTCCTCTATTACATTACGCAGCTAAATACAAAACTCTTTTCATTATTCTACTCATATCTTGTACTCCCAATACTAGATTTATCATGTCACGGAAGTCTTGTACCCAAGGTTTAAAAGCACTTTTATTAATTGGGAATTTTTTCTCTATTTTTCTCTATTTTTGCATATGTATCAAATAATTTTTTAAAAATTTCCATATCAATGAACATACGAGATTGGTGTTCGATTACTTGGTCCACCAAAAATGTGGTATACTTTGTCAGATTGAATACTTCCTGGATATCTTCGACTTTGGCACTGAACACCTTCTGATTCTTGTGGTCTCGAAAGGTCCTTGTTCTTTTGTCATATGCCACTGCTAACCAAGCCATCAAATTTGAGGAGAAATGTACTTTTGGGCATATCATCTTTCCAAGGTTACTGTTCCATCTGTTGTCTCTAGGGGAAACCCTTGTACTGCTAGTTCCAAGATTTATGGAAAAAATATGCCATTATCCACGGGGTTCTGTTGTCGTCTTCCATTACTCAGGCGAAACTCTTAATGCAGGCATTATCGATCTCGTACAGTTGAGTTGAGTTGGGTTTTTTATCTGTCCCACATTTTTGGGCAAAATCATACATAGTGGTACCAGGAATAGGCGGTCCAAAAATCATAGAATAGGGTAATTTATCTATGATAAACTTTACAGCTTCTCGTGTATCTGTAGGTATGAACACATCTCCCCATGATGCCATTGCCCTCATGATTGCTGGTCAATTTCTTCTTCGAGTTCTCAAAAAATGAATACTCTCTTCCTTCTGTACTTCTGATGTATCAATTCCAATTCTTGGCATACCAGTGGAGTGGCCTTGATTGGTTTTATAATTTCATATACAGGGTGGTGGATTGAACTTGATAAATTTGCATGTTTTGTTATCGACCCGATGCCACCAACCGTTATTCAAAATTGGTCAATGGAATCGTTCCAACTTAGTATTTTTTGGATTTTTGTGCTTTATGATGGGCGATATTTGTTAACTTGTGAGTCTGGGTCCCTTTGATATGTGGGCCTACAATCATTCATGCTTTCTATTCATTCGTTAATGGGGATATTTTAATCTGACGTAGAATGGTATTTTTTGGACCTCGTGCCATCTCAGATCTGAGTGATAACTATATCTTCGAGATCCATTATGTATCCCTTAGGGTCTTTGTGATATCCGACTCTTGGTGTGAGTGTAGGTTTTTACTTATGATGTCCCTTTTTCCCTAAGTCAATCGTGATTAATTGCAATCGTCGAATTGATCTGAGATGAAGCGCGTTCTTTGATCTCCCAAAACCTGTACGATAGTTAGTGTACATGTTCTCATGTAAACACTTGAAATAACGTGTGGTCTTCAATTAATCATATTTATCCGATGTTAATCCTTATACTGTTAAACCTTAATAACCTGTCTTAATCGATGGTAATCATAAAACACACTTACTTTTCTTTTGCGATCGTCGTTGGATCTTATGGTGGTGAGGCACGACCGTTGGATCATACATATGCACATATTATTTAATAAATGGGAAAAATTCATACATACCTCGACTAAATTAATCAACCCAATGCTTAGATTAACCTTTGATTATCTTCCCATATGCGCACCGTTGGATCTGGGTGGTCAATGAATGTCGTCGTTCAATTCGTGTGTTATAAAAAGGTCTTTATTTAGCCTTTGGATCTTTGTCACCAGTTACAGGCCTTCGCGTCTGTTGATTCTCAATTTAGTTTGCACGTTGCCATTTGATCAATGACAAGATGCATGCTAGATAATAATGTTATAGACCTTTGCTTTTATATTAATCATGATTAAGGCGAAAAGGGGGAATATTAGTCAATGTATTAAACCCTTACTAAACATGATTAATATTAATTAATTTTGTCCTTACCCATGCCTTTTACCTTCCATCCTATAATTTTGGTGCGGTCGTCGGATCTGAGTGGAGACAAGTGCAATCGTTGGATCTAATCAACTTGCACGTTAGTTTAATCAAGCATTTATAATATTAATCATTATTAGGGCAAAAGGGGGAAAATTAGCCGACGTATTAAACCCTTGCTAATCATGATTAAATTTAATTAATTTCTCCCGATCCTTAACCCTTTTTAATGCATCTTTAATTAGTGCCATCGTTAGATTTAAGATCGATCAAGCACGGTCGTCCGATCTTGGTAACAAGCCCGATGATTAATCGAATGGGGCGCATCTTCTTAACATGGACTTTAAAGTTTATTTTAATCAAAATAGTTACGATCGTTGATCTAAGCTTCATTCAGCACGATCGTCCGATATGTCGGACTTGCTCGGATTTTAACTTGACATTTGACTTATGACGACTTTACTTTAAACCTTTGACTTCTTAGAGGGCATGTGACCGTTGATTTTATGGATGATTGAGCACTGTCGTTGAATTTTTTTAGACTTACTCACTGCTTAATCAGAACATTGACCATTATGACTCATGCTTAAAATTTTGACTTTTCGAACAGTGCGTGGCCATTGATTTGATCCTCGACGAAGCACTGTCATTGATCTTGTTAAAGGTGCAAGGATTTACCTTGATTTACCTTTGGAGTCTTAAGTGAGTGTGTGTCCGTTGGATTTGGTCCTCGATGAAGCACTGCCATTATATTGAAGATGACTTGCTCAATTTTTAAATCTTAGGTTAAGTTTTATTGACCTTTTGACTTATCTTTCGAACTATTTCGTGAGTGCGCATCCGTCAGATTTTCTCAGGCGATGCGCTTTCGTCCTATTAAGTCTAAGGTGCAACCTTTTTACTCCTTGATTACACTTGACTTTTGACTTATCTTTGGTTTGATTTTATTAAAGCGCTATCATCTGATTTCTCTGGATCGTGTGCGGCCCTTGGATTAAATCTGAGGTGCTCACCAGTTAGCTTAGCGAGGTGCATACCCTTAGGCTTTTAATCAATTAATATTTATTTTAACCTTAGGTTTTTCGGATCATGAGACCATAGTGAATTTTTTAACCGACTTATGATTTTAGGGACTTTATTAATCGATTTTCAGGCCCAAGGAAAGATTTATGAAGGTCGGACTTTGGCTTTAGGTTTTTAATTTGAAATTTTCTTCCCTAACCATTCGAGGTACTTTGATTTATACAATGAAGCTCACATTTAAAGGAAAGGCTAAGGTTAGACTTTATCAAACCAACCAATGAAAAATTGAATTACCCACAACAACTATAAGCAATGACCAACAATATAAGCAGTTTGATTGAAACCAAAAATTTAAATTTGTGGGTTTCAAAGTTGAGTCAAATTTGGCTCCAACATGGCCCATAATGGAACGTGATTTTTGTGCGTATGTTAAAAATTGCAAGAAATGTTAATAACATGCTAATTTAACTCATGTACCATCACAAGATTTACAACCTATTCAAAGCCTTTGGCCCTTCTCACAATGGGGTCAAGATCTAATTGGAAAAAATTTACCTTCTTCGAGACAACATACATTCATCATCACAACCACCGAATACTTCACAAAGTGGGTTGAGGCAATTCCTCTTACTAGTATGATAGGACCTAGAATTGTGAATTTTATACTTCATCACATCATTTATCATTTTGGTATTCCCTCAAAAATCATCTCCAACAATGGTAAGTCTTTCAAGAAAAAGGATGGTCGAGCACTTTGTGAGAAATACAACATTCAACATAGTCTCTCGACTCCTTATTACCCACAAGAAAATGGATAATTTGAGGCTTTCAACAAGACCTTAATTGCTAAACTTTTCAAATAAAATCATAGAGATTGGCATACACAAATTCCCTTGGCATTATGGGCTTATCAAACAAGCATTTGCATGCCTATAGGGGTAACACCCTTTTCAAATGGAGTCGAAGCAATCATGCCTCTTGAGCTTGAGATCCCTTGCAAATTTCTTTGTAGGAATTCATAGATGACGACACCGCCATATAATTATGTATTGACCAACTCACTCTCCTTGATGAAATACAATTCAATGATTTAGAGCATTTACGAGTTTATCAAGATCACCTATAGCGTCCTTACAATGCTAAAGTTTATCTACGTGAATTCCAAGTAGAAGATCTTCTCCTTGAAGAGAACCAATAAAACACCAATGCATTGCCACATCTTCATGATAAATTCATGGCTAATTGGTTAGGTCCATACATTGTTACTCATAGAGTGGGTAATGGTACTTACAGACTTGCTAGTCTAGAGGGAGAGGAAGAACCCAAACCACTTAATGTCATACACTTGAGAGAATTCTATGCATGATTTTATTTCTATATATGTATATATACATGGCTAATACACAAAAACATATGCATATATTTCATTTCACTTGCATTTACATTCTCAAAACATTGCATTCACCCATATTTCAAATTGCATGTCACAAAATTGCATTTCATACATTGCATTCACATCCACATTTCACATATCATATTAGGGATCATTTATTCAGTTCAAGGTTTTAATTGGTCCAAAAAAATTCATGTTGCCTTAATCAGGGGCACCTTCACAATGTCATCCACACAAGTCTACCAAGTCAAAATTGCCATGCACACAAACCATATTTTCATAAAATTCCTAGGTGTTTTCGGTCACTCAACCACTCCTAGTGTTTTAAGCAAACTCCAAAATACATGTTGAGTTCTTTTAGGACCATTACACATATTCACTAAGAAAATATTGAGTTTTGGGAATTGACTCCAAAATATTCTTGAACCAAACACAATTTCACATCTTAAAAACATCTTGTGTCAAAGAGGGATAACACCATACTTGGTATGAACCTCGAATTGAAAAGGGTCATCCTTGCTAGTCCCATCATGCAACATAGTCCATAAAAATAGTGGTTCTCACCACTATCACAATTCCAAAAAATAAAATAAAGAGTAGGGAAAAATCCCTAACAAAAACTCTAAATATTTTACATCACACACCACTGATCATCGGGTTGTAAGGATCGTACTACATTTCCAATCAGACGGTTAGGTAGTCATCCCCAAAACTTAAGAGATCAAAAACACAAATCATGGACTATGGATTTAGCCTCCACCGGATCTATAGACGCTTGACTGGTAGTGGAGTACGCTCATGCATGGTGACACATCTCTTTCAAAGAGACCTTTGACCACTCATACGGACAAGCTAGCTTCTTGGTCTCATCCATAACAGGTTTACCCAATTTACTCAAGATGATTTAATGAACTCACTTGCACACACATTGGTTCTTGATTACCTCGAGTCATTACCATGCTCATGATTTGGTAAATGAATTCACTGCACACACATTTGATCCTAGAGGAATTAGGTAGTTTTAGTGAGTTTGTTTGATACCACTAGTATGTCTAAGTCTCTGCAAAACAGTTAGTTTTCCATATCAAAATCCATATCTTCTTCCATATCAACATCCATATCTTCTTCCATATCAACATCCATATCTTCTTCCATGTCAACATCCATGTCAGTTCATGAGTCATCCATCCCATTTGCCACCAAGTTTGGTGCCCCTGATTAAACAACAATGCTAGAAACATGGCCAAGAAAAGATCTAAACTATAAATGATCATTAGCATATTTACATTACACCTTGCATTAATCATCCATACATCCCACCTTGCATTAATCATCCATAACATATCATATGCATTCATCATCCATATAAACATGCATTCCACAAAAGCATTCCACAAAAAGCATTCACACAAAAATATAACACAAAAGGTAAAAGCCATGTATATATATGTATAAATATCGCATATACAATGAATGCCAAAAGGCTACATACAATGGAGCACCAAGGCTCATATACAAAAAGTGCATCTAAGCACTAAGCTACGCCCTCCAAGAGGACCCTTGTGACCTAGTAGGAGCCCTAGACCTAGAGCTATGCCTAGACTCGCTACGCCTAGTACCCTCGGATACAGATGAGGTTGGAGGATATAGAAGTGGAATATGATGTTCCATCAACCTATCCTCCAATGCCTCAATATATCTATGCCAAGACCGAAGATGTGTTATGTTGACATTATATTGACACTACCTCTCTGCTAGCTCTACCTGGAGCCTCACGATCCTTGCATCTCGCTCTGCCACCTACTGCTCTAACCATACCCAATACTCCTTGCTACGATCTAGAGGTCCATATGGATCCTCCTTTGCATCCTCTCCATCTCCACCATCTTCCCCACTCTCAGGAGCCTACCTCGACGTACCCTTGGTCCTCCTTCTTCAATTATTTGATCGAAGACGTCACTGCCACTTGGGGGTCTCTTGGGTCCCCTCATCCCTAGTCCCCTCACCATCATCCTCAATCGTGTCCTCACCTCCATCAGCCACCCTGTGAGGTAGTTCCCATGCTAGTTGTGCAATGAACCATGCCTCATACTCTATGATAGTCCTTGCATCATCCACATCTAGGAGATCCATCTCCTCATCATCCTCATAGGCCACCCTCCATGGCTCTGCACATGGTAGCCATGTCTCCTCTCGATGTCTCCTATAGCGCATCGGCTCATCTGGGACATCCTACCTCAGCCCAAACTATTGGAGTACTCATGAGAACTAAAAGTACTCAGCCTCACTCCGATGTCTCCCAACCACCCACCGAGCCTATCACACTCATCACAAGTGCTCTCCATCCTCGGTCCACCTGCAAGCCCACCATGGCCTCCATATCACTTGGGCGGATGTCAATCCAACCCATAGCTCCTGGTACCATAGACTCATTCACACTATCTAACTCTATTGTACCTCCTTGGCCACTGCTCATCTCCTAGCATAGGGTTACTCCCTACCCAATCCTCCTACCTGCAAACCCTCTGGTTGAGCAACGCTGAAATGCTCCCATCCCCAACACTATAGCAGCAAGCTGCACCCCAATCCCTTCCTCCCCCACCTCGTCACCTCATATAGCTCCCGATATACCTGCACCAACAATGCAGGAGCCCATGCGTACACCTATCGCCTAGTGAGAATATCACTCACTACCCCTATCAGGTTCCAAGGGAACCTGCACCCAATGTTGTTCGGGGCCACGATGTTGGCCAACATGAACATAACCAAAGTATGGAGGGCATCCAAATCCTTGTCCACATACATGGACAAATACGGTATACCCCCACTCTCCACCCTCACACCTTGCCATGCATCTCCAAACATCCTCATCATCTCCATATTTTGGTTGAGCCCGACCTCAACCCGGATACCCTCCACCAGCACCTTGAGGATGCAATATACATCCTCCAAGGTCACGGTCACCTCTCCCGTGGGGAGCTGAAACATCCCCCTATCCGCATCCCACCTCTCCACCAAGGCAGAGAGGTACCCCTCATCATCCCTCACCACATCAACGTGGGCTACCTCAACTAGCCCCACCTCCTCCAACAACTCCCACTCCTCATCCGACACCACCTTCCTCATCCCAAGAATGTATGGTGAGAACCGGTGCCGAGCCTCCAAAATCCTAAGCTGCAACACAACACAAAATATTTATCAATAATTTGCAAAAAAACAAAAACACAAAATTTTGCACAGTATATAAAAAGGGGATTTACCTCAACAGCCCGCACTCCAGCATCAGTCTTGACTTCCGCACCCACTCCCTCCACCGCCATAGCTTTCGTGCTCAAATCACTCTACCTCACTTCACTCCACTCTCCCAGACGTAGCTTCTCAAACTCTCAAATGTACAAATGAGCTTGGTTTCTCATCTTGGTAGCTATTTATAGCTACTTTAGGTGCCTTGAGACACCCATGGATGTTTCCTGGTGCACTAAAGTGCCCATGGGTGTTTGTAGAATGCCCAAACACCGACGGGTGTTTCTACAAGTCAAAAGCGCCAACGGGCGTTTGGCGTCAAATTGCACAAAAGACCAAATTTTCACAAAATAGTGGCTTATCCCCACAAAATATTTTCATATTGCATCCAGGCATCTATTCCATCATTTTATCAGGTTTTGTGAAGATTCCAACTGATTTGGATGCACAATTTTCATTTGCGACCACAAATTGCAAATTCGCCTAACAAGTTACAAAAGCACTCCAAAATGGTCCAAATCTTCACAAAATGACCACAATCATCAATATCATCATTCATACATCATTTTCACATCATTCCATATCATCATTTGCATATTTGCCAAGTCAAACAACATTCAAGTGAACCTTGTATCTAGTGGGTTATTCTATATACTTGGCGATTGCAGCGATTTGCATCCATGCAATTCGGTAAGATGAAGATCCTACCATAAGGACACTTGGTCATTTTCATCATCCCATATCTCATTGTTCAAAACCACAATCATATTTGGTACTTCACATTTTGCGTGAAACCTTTCCAAGAATAATTTGCACAAAATTTGTCATTGATGGCCTAGTTCGTGGGGCTTAAAACATGGACAAAATCACATTTCATCATTTCACATTTCCTTGATAGTCATCATGGCGACTAGATTTAGCTAGGGTGATTGGTTTCAATCATAGGAATTATCTGACAGTCACTAGTTGGCCCTTCGAAGTTGACTATTTTTATTCTTGCATTTTCATCTTTGCATATCAATGACGCTAGAAGGCATATTCTTCAACAGCATCGAATCACCCCAAATTTGGGGCAACCACATTTGGTTTTGACTTTCCCACAATGGGATACATCTTACATGATCATGGCATCTACACTTGGAAAAAATCCCTTCATCTGTTGGGGCAAAAATAGACACATTTTCCATCACACATTTTCACAAAACCCTTCATATGTTGGGGCAAAAATAGACGCATCATATCACATTTTTCACCAATCCCCTTCCCACCATTGGGGCAAAAATGGTATCACATTTGCATCATTCATTTGCATAGATTTTTCAATTGGCTCATGAGATTCATCCACAAACTCATTCACCAATTGAGGGGGTAAGCTACGCAAAATTCAAATTCTTTTATTCTTTTATCTTCAAGCTCGTGTTCCACATCCCAAGAGAAGTTGCTTCTGCACCTGGCCAAAACAGGTGTCTCGTGTTTTTGCACTGCATTGTGTTTCATGCAACGCAATACAAAAAGGGGCATCTGTAGACACCAAAACCTAGCCACTTGTCCTCCATCCTTACTTTCTCGCCATTTCCACCACTTATTTACATATATTTATATATATTTAATATTAATATTTTATATTATATATATAATAAATATATATTTATATAAGTGAATTAATCCCAACCATCCGATTTCACTTAATCATATCCATCCATTTACATCAATCCATGCCACACCCTAGATTTAATATCCACCCTCCGATATGCTTTTATCTTAGCCACACGATTAGTGTCGTTGAAACCCTAAGTATGCCCTAGGTTGGATTATTAATAGGAGCCATTTTGATGGCTCAACCCCTAAGCAATTTTGTACCTTGAATCAGAATTTGCCCTGAATTCTTGAATACTTGAGTTTTTTAGCACACTAGTCTTCCATCCACATCTGCCACAACCATATGCATCTATCATCACCTCCCTCACTCAGCCAGATCTACTTCTATATACTCCCTCCTCAACCTTCGAACGCCTTCAAGTGCTTCTTGTCACTCCTGAGCACCTTTGGGCACTTCCTTCCCCTCCACCAAGCACCTCTGGGTACCTTCCGCCATCACCAAGCACCCACGGGTGTTTCCTACAGCCACCAAGCACTCGTCGGTGTTTTACGTCAGAGATCCTAAAGTCCCCCTAGCCTCTGAGCAATGCTAGGGCATCGTCACATCGATTCACTACAACAAGCTACATCAGATCAAAAGACAACAAATACGTAAGGTAAATCAAGTGTTTATTATTTTATTACATGCATTTTTAGTTTTGTTCATGTTATTTACAGCAAATAGTTAGGGTTTTGGTATTGATCATAGATGGCCTGACATTGTGGAGCCCTCATAGGTACTACTAACTTATTTATTGTGTTATTGTGTGTAGATCTGAAGGTGTGACATCAAAATTGGATAGTTGCTTAAGCTAGAGTGGCCCGACATCGGATAACTAAAAGCCCACTCACTTTTGTTGGGAGCAAGGACGCACTTGAAGACACCACCAACCTTGTTTGCTAGGGTTTTGGAGAACCCTAGCCATTGTAAATCTATATCAAAAAGGATTCAAAGATCCACATTGTAACAATGGAGTTTTTAGGCTCCCCCCATTAATATAAGATCATCTATTATGCAATTCTGGGTTCTTTGTGTTCAATTTATTTAGCATTATTTTGGTGTTGCATTTTTATCTCTTCAGAAACAATCATATTTTCAAATAAAAAAGGAATGATACTTACTATATTTGGCAAAATACCATTGCCAACTTAGCTGAATTAGTCTAGCAACTTTTTAATCACCCCTAGGACTCCTACCAATGATGGGATCAAGTTATGCAAAGATTAAAGATTCACTCTACTATTGGCAACCATCTTAAAGGGAATTTGAGTAATCAAAATATGGATAGAACAAGGAGTTGGAAGCCTCCTCAAAAGGGTTTTGGAAAAGTCAATACGGATGGAGCCTCTAGGGGGAACCTTGAAAAAGCTAGTGTGGGAGGAATTGGTAATCTTTCATATGGTTCCTTGATTTTCATTTTTGTTGAGAATTTGGGTATCCTTTCCAATAACCTTGTTGAGGGGTATGGTATCCTCAAAGGCATTTGTGAGGCTTCTAAGGTTGGATGGCAAAAGGTATTGGTTGAATTTGACTCCCAAGTCATGATTAATCTATTGAAGACTCCTAAGAATCATAAGGTTGATTAGAGAATAAAAAGAATTTTTGAGAATATTCAATTAATCCAAATGGGCTTTTTGAAAGTTGAATACAATCATGTGGCCAGAGAACAGAATATGATTGTTGATGCTTTAGCTAATTGGACATTGGATAAAGGTGATCTTACTTGCTACGACCACCCTCCTAGATGGTGGGCTTCGCATGTCAAAGATGCTCTTCTTTCTATCCTTTCTCCGGATGGTTCCAATACTAGAGGTACCTAGTTCCTTTTTTCTTTGTATTAGCCTCTCTTTGGTCCAATTAGGGTATTTTAGGTACCCAAATCAAAAATATCATTCTTATGTTTTTTGTGTTGATTATTGGTTAAAAGGCATGTTAGCCTCGAAAGGCCATAGATTTTTTTTATTGATTTGATTTTTTGGTGTGTGTTTTTGTATTGTTTTTTTTTGTTGTTTTTGTGTTTTGTGTTTTTGTTTTTTTGTATTTTGATATGGTTTTTTTATTTTGTGTGTTTTTTGTGTTTTGTTGTTGTTGTTTTTTTATTTTTTGTTTTGTTTTATGTTTTTTTGTTTTGTTTTGTGTTTTGTTGTTGTTTGTTGTTTTTGTGTTTTTTTTGTCATTATTTTTGCATGTTTGTGTTTGTTGATTTGTGTTGCTTATGTTTTTGTTGTTTTAGGCATGCTTAATGAGTGTTCCGAAGGGGATAGACCATGTGTGAGCCCTAGGTGATTTTTGGTGAAATAAATACCCCTACCTCTGTGGGTCTTACCCGAAAGTGGTACCCTGAAAGGGGTGTCTTCCACAAACAAAAAAATAAAAGATATTACTCTTGTCATATTGAAAGATGTATAAGAGTGTAATAATCCTATTAATATGTAACTACCATTGAGATGAATATATACCTTTTTTTAATTGATTATAAAGTATTTAAATGGACTCCACCCATATTACACAATTGATCGTATTACTACAATATTACGTCTTGGTAATTATGCATATATCACTTGGAAAGAATTGAACCCTGATCCTTTTAGTTGATATATTTATCTGGTTGAGCTCCTATAATTTGATAGTAAGATGGGTATTCTTGGTTGGATGAATTTTTATATATAAAACAATCAGGATGACAATTTTATCTTCGACATCATGTTACTCTAAGTATTACATTTTATGGTAGAAATATTTTAATTTTTTTTATCATATTAGCAGTGTTTGATGTTATAAATAACCAAGAACTAGTGTTGACCATCTCCATATTTACATGATAATAATCCATGATCAACACTTTATTCATATTTTTACACATCAACATTGTGTTTTCTTTTGAAGAATTCTAACCCTTAATTTATAGAGGTCACAAGTCTCTACTTCCATGTTATATTATGATGATGGCAGGAGCAACAGCAGGCGAAGGCAATGTCAGGATCCACCCAGGAGGATCATCGGATGGTGCAGCAGGTCCAAGTAAGAACAATGTAGGGGAAGGGGTTTTGAGGTCCCGCCCTAAGGGGCCCCAGGACAAGGTGCCCCCTAAAAAAATTGTTGTGGAGGGGCCCTCGCGCCCTGGTGCGACATCCTATACCTAGGCTATCGGGGGAATTTCCCCAACCCCGTCAGGAACCCACCTGGCCCAGGTTGGGTCAGATATTGAGATCCCAACAGAGGTCTTTTCCTCCTACGTGTCCAAGGCTTCCTGTGCCCTAATCGGTAAATTTGTGGGAGGACGACCGGACATGGAAACCATAAGGTGATGGGCCTTTTCTAAATGGAAAACCTCTGGGAACATGGAGATAATAGCCATCTCCTAGGGTTTCTTTATCATCAAGCTCTGCAACCATGATGACACAAGTCGGATCTTAACCGGGGGACCCTAGTTTTTGGGGAGGAGGAGCATGTTCCTCAGGCGATGGGTAGTAGATTTCAACCCCAAGACTCAGAATATCAACTACGCTCTCGTTTGGGTTTGCATTTCAAACTTACCTTTCCACCTATGGCAGGAAGACGTCTTGAAAGCCATCGCTAGGGCAGTAGGAGAGTTGGTGGCGGTTGATTCAGCTACCAAGGCAGGATCCAGAATGGTCCATGCTCGTATATGTGTGAATACCAACCTAGAGAGGGAGCTTCCCTCCTTTGTTAACCTAGTTTTGGGATCCTACAGGTGGCACCAGACCCTTGAATACGAGAACAAGCCGGCCTTCTATGGGCGATGCAGCATGCAAGACCACCTCCCAAACCAATGCCCCAACCAGGCAAAGAAAGGTGAGGCAGACATCTCAGTTGATCCCGTAGAACCACTCAAACCCCAAAACTGGGTCCCCTCGGAGGAACTACTTTCCCCGAAATCCTCCCATCCATAGGAAATAGGTACTCTAGGAAGGTCCTCCGATGCAGCCCATCCTGGAAAGCCCTGTAGTGCATACAAGTTAGGAAGGTCCCACAGTGCAGCCCATACAGGGGGACCTGGCAGTACATTTAGCCTAAGAGAAGACCCCGAGTTAGACCCAATCTCGATGTTCAAAGGCTTCAGTAGTGCTATCTCCCTTTCGCCATTAAGTGTGAACTAGGTATGTCATCCAGACTCCCACATCAATTTATCTCATGAGAACCGAGTGGTTTCCTCCCTAGCGGTGACCCTTCCATCCCCTCTTTCCCCCCTAGGCCGAGCTAGTTGTCCACCTGGGATCATCGGCCTACTCTAGGTCTTCCCCCCCTGTAGGACCCTGACCTAGCATCCATCCATACCGATAGTGAGGAGGAGGGCAGTCCGGTCCCTTCCCAAGCTTGATCTAAAAGCTTCAGTCCAAAGCAGACCCAAAGCAGAACTTCCCACATTGATTTTGGGAGTGAGAAGAAAAGGGGCAGACCATCCCTAGTGGACCAAAGGAGGAAAGAAGCAGCAGATGACATAGCCAACGGCTCCCAATCCACACTATTGGTCGACCACCTCAATATTCTGAGAGAAGATCTAAAGAACCCAAAACCTCCCATCCAACAAGGAAAGGGAGGTAAAAAACCCCCCAAAGGTTCGAGATGAAGCTCCTCACCTGGAATGTGAGAGGGCTAAACGCTGCCCCCAAGAGACGGATAGCAGCTGACCTCAGGAAAGAGCATTGCCCCACCATCTTCATCCTTCAAGAAACTAAGATGAATGAGATATCCTCCTCGATAGTTGCTAAAGCTATCTGGCCCAAAAGTGAATTTGTTTTCGTCCCCACCCTAGGTACTACTGGTGGGCTTCTGTGTTTGTGGGATCCATCCCAAGTGGAAGGAAGGCTCATCTCTTCCTCCAATAGGATCATCAATCTGTTAGTCCATTGCAAGATTAGTACCAAGACATGGATCCTGTCTAGCATCTACGCCCCCAACAACCCCTTGGAGAGGGTTGCATTGTGGAGTTCCATCAGTCGCATGAGGACTTCTTTCAAAACAATCCCCTGGATCCTGGCAGGGGATTTCAATTACCCTTTGTTTCCATCTGACAAAAGGGGAGGTAATGGGGTGGATATGAAAAGCATGGAAGACTTCGGCGGATTCATTGATGCGAACGAACTGATGGATGTTCAGTTAAAAGGAACCAAGTACACCTAGAGCAATAGAAGGTCAGGTGCTAATCTCATCCAAGTAAAGCTGGATAGGGTTCTCCTATCTTGCGAAGCCATTCCCATTTTTGGAGATGCTACCCTTCGCTCCCTTCCCAGAATAGGCTCGGATCACAACCCCCTACTTTTCGAAGAAGCCACGACCTCCTCCTTCAAGAACCCTTTTCGGTTCGAGTCAATGTGGTTCCACCACCCGAACTTCAAGAACCAGGTGTCCCAGTGGTGGTAGCAGCCATTTTAGGTATCCCCATCAAGGCAGTTGTACCAAAAGATCAGATTCATAAAAGGTCAGCTCAGAACCTGGAACAAAGAGGTTTTTGGCAATATTTTTGAAAAAAGAGGGTCATCAAAGAAAATTTGGATGTTGTAGAGATGCAAATTCAGGAAGGCTACCAAGATAGTAACACCATAATGGAGGAAAGGCAGCTCCTAACCGAATACCACAACATCCTAGCCAGGGAGGAAACTTACTGGAGGCAGAAGTCTAGAGCCCTGTGGCTCAAATACGGGGATTTGAATACCAAGTACTTCCATACTTCCACTATGAGAAACAGGAGTTCCAACAAAATCATGAATCTCACTTCTTTCGATGGGAGGGTCATCAACGACATCTCAGACATTAGGGACGAAGCTATCAATTTCTTCCAGGCCCTATTAGGATCATCCTCCCTAGAGGCTCCTCAGGCTGTAGGGGCCCTCCTGGCCAACATTCCCCATTCCATTTCTGATGCTACCAATGAAATGTTGATAAGCCCTCTCTCAGCTGAAGAAATCAAAGCAACCCTTTTTTCCATGCAGTCGGATAAGGCCCCTGGCCCAGATGGGTTCCCACCTCGATTCTACCAGGATTTCTAGGATCTGATTGGAAATGAAGTTTGTGTAGTAGTCAAGGATATCCAGAGGTCCAAATCCATCCCTTGGGGTATCAACTCAACCTTCATAGCTCTGGTCCCCAAGATCCCAGCCTGCAAGTCATTATTCGATTACCGACCCATCAACCTCTACAATATCCTTTACAAAATCTTGACCAAAGCTCTTGCTAATAGACTCAAATCAATCCTCCCCCTCATCATTGACCCATGCCAGGGGAGTTCAGTCAAGGGGAGGATCATCATGGATGGGGTTATCACTGTCCATGAAGTTATTCACTCCGCCACCCTAGCCAAGAAGCCTGCTCTCCTCCTCAAGTTGGACATGAACAAAGCCTTTGATAGGGTCCGCTGGGAGTTCCTTTCAGACATCCTCCTCAAGTTTGGGTTCCATCCGGCCTAGGTTGAGCTCATCCACAAGTGCATATCTTCAGCTTGGTTCTCCATCTTGGTCAACGGATCCCCTACAGGTTTCTTCCCTAGCTCTAGGGGACTGTGGCAAGGAGACCCCCTATCCCCCATTTTGTTCATCATTCTGGTCGAAGCATTGGGAAGGTCCATCAAATATGCTGCCAAAAGAGGGCTCATTTTAGGGATTAGGACTGCTTCTAGGCTCCCCCCAGTCACTCACCAGCAGTTTGTAGATGACACCATCCTCACGACCTCAGCCTCAGTTCCTCAAGCGAGAACCATCAAGCACATCCTGCACCTCTATGAAGAAGCAACCGAGTAGAATATCAATTTCACCAAAAGCAAAATCTATTTCCTCTTCACTCCCCTGTCCTGCCAAGTCAAGATCACAAGGATCCTAGGTTGCTCCTCTGAGTTGTTGCCCACAACCTACCTAGGACTCCCTCTATTTTTTGGTAGACCAGTTGCCCCCATGTGGAACAATGTCATAGACAAAATTAGCAAAAATTTAGCCTCCTGGAAAGGCCACCTCCTTTCCCAGGCAGCAAAAGCCACTCTGACTTTGACCTACCTCCAAAGTATCCCGGTATACTTTATGTCTGTCTTCAGGATCCCAACGAAGGTGAGCTCCAAGATTGAACAAATCCAAAAATGATTCCTGTGGTCGGGAAGTGAAGACAAAAATAGGATCCCTTTGGTGGCCTGGGACAAGGTGTGCCACAATAAGTCCAACGGAGGCATCGGGCTCAGAAAAGTTGACCTCATGAACCTGGCCCTCCTGGCCAAGCATGCATGGAAGATTTTTTCCAATAACAGCTGTGATTGGATCGAGATCATCAAGGGAAAGTATTTGTAGAACCATAGTTTCTTAGACAACCAAGTCCCCTAGAATGGGTCGGCGTTCTGGAAGGCCATCACCCAGACCAGAAACCTCATTCAAAAAGGCACTGGATGGATCCTGGGGAATGGGAACACTATTGACTTCTAGCAAGATAGGTGGATGCAAGAGAACCCGTTGAGCCAAAGCAGAGAGTTGGCAGGCCTGGAGCCCTTCACCATCAATACCCTGGGAAGCAAAGTGGGGGGATACATAAACCATGGAGCAGGTCGACCGAGATGGAGGACCATTGAAGTGGAGAGTCTTCCTGAGCAGGCTGCCACCCTATCCAGACTTCTTTAGGCTATCACCATCCCATCGAAAGAAGCCAAAGATAGGCCTATCTGGAAGGCTACCGATAGTGGAACCTTCACATTCAAGTCGGCCTATTCTATCCTTAGTCCGACCCCGTATCGAGCATCCCCTTTAACCTAGTTTGGAAAACTAAGCTCATCCCCAAGATTAGTTTATTTTCCTGGACAACTATCCAAAACAAGATCCTCATGATCGAGAACCTAGCCAAGAGAGGATTCATGATCCCCAATCATTGCTATCTATGCCTATCTAACTGGAAAAACACTAATCATATTTTTTGTTCCTGTAGGTTCTCCTTTGAAGCCTTTCATCACATCATTAGTAGTTCCCACATCCAGTAGGCCCAACCCCAGACCATTTTCAACCTTTATGCTCAGTGGCTAAATCTATTTTTTTATCCCAATCTTAGACCCATGTGGTCCCTTTGTCTTCCCCATCTTGTGTGGTAGATCTGGTTAGAGCGAAACATGAGGGCATTTTTGGGGCCGCCCAAGGATCCCCTATCGGTGGCATCCAAGGCCTTGGCCTTTGCCATCGATAACTCTCATCTTGTCTCCTACCCGGCTTCTCCCCTATCATCCACTACGCTAGCCATCCTTCGATCCCTCGAAGCCTCCCCAGAGGAATCTATGATGCTGCCTAGGTCGAATCCCAGGGACAAATCCAGGTGGAGTCCACCTCCTGAAGGGTGGATCAAGTTGAATTTTTATGGGGCATCCAAAGGAAATCCCGGCAAGGCTGGGGTAGGAGGGGTCATCAGAGACCACCGAGGCATTATCATCCTAGCCTATGCGGAGTTCCTAGGGCACCAATCAAACAATTATGCAGAAGCCCTGGCTCTAGAGAAGGGGTTGTTGTTGCTGAAAGAGGATCCTAGGGAGGCGATTATTGAAGGGGACTCTCATATTATCATAAATTACATGTCCAATGGAAAGACCCCATCGTGGAAGATCTACAATTCCATCCTCGAATCCAGGAGGATCCTCCACAGTCGCCCGGGAACAACCATTCACCACATCTTCAGAGAGGCCAATCAGGTTGCCGACCTCATGGCCAATCTGGCTACTTCGGGCAGCGGGTTCAAAATTTGGAGGGAGGATTACCCCCAGGTCATTGTTAATGTGGCAAAGCAAGAAAGGGAGGTAAGTCAACCTATCAGACTTCGAGGACCTAAGATTTTGTCAGGTCACTCTAGGAATACTCACCATGGGTCTAGGGCTTTCACAAACTACCCATCATAATCTGCACCTCTCTCACCGGTGGATCATGTCAGATGGAAGCAGTAGACACGTGAATGGAAAATCGAGATATTTGGCCCAACATCCAAGTAACAATAACTCGTGGTGGCTTTCTATGAACATCGGTCTTGATACATGCGCCAATCAAGAGGTGGGGATCCATATCATCATAACCAATATCTACCCAAGTGACGTGGAAATATGCAAGGCCAAGCAGGTATGGTCCATCGTCACCCCTGACGCGTGGCACCTGCCATGGTGTCTGACTCAGGTGGTCCACACCCATCCCCCTCATCTCTCGATTTCCCTTCGCACATTTCTAAGGAGTGACTTGGAAGATCGGGTGTGCCTTGAAGAGCCCAATGAGAAGCGTGGCACTGCCAGCCCACTTACTATCATCATATCCGACTTGGCCACTTCCCACCTTTTGCACGAGATCTTACAACTGGCTTCTTACCATTTTTATAGCCACTCCCAACATGGTCCTTCTAGCTTCCTCACTACGCTCACTTCCCTTCATAAGCCCAAGTCCCAGGTCCGTCAACCAATCGACTCGATTGCCTTCACCCTATCTACTGCATCGATGCTCAGTCCCGAGCTCTACAAATTCCTGTCCAAGGTCACCAGCCCCAAAAACCTGGCTCCCAGCATGACTTATGTTGAACCAACCCTGCTGCAACTGAACCCCGATGCCAAAACCTTCATGGATGCCAAAAGGTTTACCCCATTCCTGGAGAAATTTGTTGGAGTCGAAGACCCTATCATCGATGACTTTGTGGCTTCATGGAACCAAGGTGAGGTTACTGTCCAAGGTTTACATTTTATGGTTTTCATTGACATGCTAGTTACAGTCACTGGTCTCCCCTTGTTTGGGTGCCTCATCAGGCATGACAGACATAACTGGGAAGAAGAGCTTGATCAATTCCTCGATAAGGGGAAGAGCCTGGGGTGGGATAAAACTTCGTTGCATGCGTCTGCCCTTCCAGCCCCGTGGAACCATGCCATAGTGCCCATATTGTAGTACATCACCTACGACGACCCAACCAAACCCCTGTGTAGCTTTCATTTGGATTTTTTCAATCACCTCCATGATGGGAGACCTATCTGCATCCTAGAATACCTCATGTATTCCCTCAATCTCACCCTAGAAAAGTGTCAAAAGTTGGGTGGGCATCCCAGGCACCAAGGGCTCCTTGCAATTTTGTATAAGCATGCATTGGCCCACCAACCTCCGGTGTAGAACATCCAGCCCATGGCCGCCCATCCCCCTACGGAGAATCCCCCTTCCCCCATCGTGAGTCCCTGGGAGACCCCAACCAAGCTGGCGGGCACCCCAAGCCTACCCCAACTAGGAATGCCAAGCGTAGTGAACAGAAGAAGTGGGGGGCTTCGGCTCAAACTCCCTTTGGAGGTAGATCATCTGCCAGACTGAAGAAGCCCAAGATGGAGGTATCCTCCTCCTCAACTCAGGCGGCGTCGAAGTCCAAGAGTGACAAGGAAGATTCAAAGTCCCAATTGGTGCTGTAGCTGGTGGCATCTATCATCAACACAACAGTGAAGCAGCTGCAGGAAGCTTCCCAGATTCTAGGGAAGGCCATGGCCTCCAGGAAACATGAAGATAAAAACTAATAGGTGGGGACCCCGGGTGGGAGGGGTGGTTTCCTGGAGTGCGTATATTTCTACGATTTTGTGGACTCGTCATCTTTCTGTCAGTAGGTCTCAGAGTGGGGAAGTTGGTCCAGTTAGGTGCTTTGTTACTAGAGCGGGAGGCTCTCCTTGTTGGTCGGGGTGTATGGGTATAAAGTGGGATCGGGATCCCTCCTCTGGTATTAGGAGGATTTTGTTTTTTGTGGGCAGACCCGTTGTCTCGTCTGGTTTTTGTTGCATAGCCACCAAGGTTGTTATGTAAGAAGGTTTTGGGTCCCTTTCAAAACCCTTTTTGTAAATACAATCAACTTAACAAAAAAAAAGATATACATATTGAAATATCTATCACATATAAGAAAAAATTATCTCTTTCAAATGGAAAGTTTTTAAATGGGACACTTAATGGTCACTGGACATGGCAGTTTTATAAACTTAATATTTTTTTATTTATTTATGCTTGTATCTTGATTCATTATTATTTATATATCCACCTACCAAAACAAAATTATTATTTATATCTCATCATTGTATCTTGCATGAGTGCCTTCGTATGACTTGTACAAAAGAAAAAAAATTGTCAACATCTTACTCATAGTATTTTTCTCTCATCCTTGATATAATATCACATCAAGCCAAGGAGGCGATCAACCTTGGAACTTATTTTCTAATTGCATAAAATTTCCTCAAGATAGTTGCAAGCTTATTGTAGTGGTACAGGCTTTGGCCTCTCTTTAAGAGGTCCAAGGTTCAAACCCCACTCAATATGAGGGGATTGGGACCCCTTTATAAAAACCTGTATAAACTCATTGAAATTTTTTCCCTCAAGATGCCTTAATTGTTGTATCAAATTTAAGTCCTTATTATGTTATCCATATATTGCATGCCTCAATATGCGATTGATTATACATTGATACTCATCATACCATGAATTGGCCCAATTATAAAAAAATATTAGTTAGCAATGTCGTTAGTTTTGAGTTCTTTATATTTCAATCTTGGTGCATTTCTTGAACTTCTTTATTTCTTGTTGTAAACAAGCTTTTCCTTCTACTACAAGATCCAAATAAGATGTAAAAGTTTTATTGTAGGTCTACAAATTTTCATTTTTTATACTTGCACATCATGCAATAATTTTTTCAATTGTTCACTTGTAGATAGACAAATGTAATAAAACCTCCTATTAAAGTTAAACCACTTTTTTCAAAATGACCACGATTGGATAGTTGATGACTCCTTAGCCTAAGTTATGCTTTAAGATCATTATTTGTATTTGATACTTTTGTTAAAGTTAAATCACCTTTTTCAAAATTATCACAATTGGATAACTTATGACTTCTTGGTCTAAGCTATGCATTATTTAAGTTGATTTCATAGCACCCTTTAAAATTTTAGCACACTATTCTAATTGACATGCATACAATATAATACTTAGGCAATTTATAATAATAGGGAAAACTTTCAACAATAAGTTATAATGAATATCAAGACATAAAATTTTTAAAAATAAATATGAAAATATAAATTTACCCAAAATGCAATTTATTCAATTATTAGAAACATCAACCTATATTTGATTCATTAATGTGTGCCCCAATGACCTTATTTACATAGGAAACATAAAAAAGAGACAATATGATGATCTTTTAGAATGCACATGATCATAACACAAATGGTAAGCATGTCCACCTTATTTACATAGGAAACATAAAAAAAAAAATACAATATGATGATCTTTTAGAATGCACATGATCATAACACAAATGGTAAGCACGTCCTTGTAAGGATAACAAAAAAGTGGAGTCTCTCTCTCTCTTAACATTGAAGAAATTGCCTTTAAACATATGTATATGGTCTCTTTAAAAGTGATAGTTATCATTTTTTCCCCTTTTCTTTTAGTTTATTTTACAAACTAAAAACCATGAAAGTTTTGACTTCCTAAAGGATGTTTGTTTCTTTTTATTGAGGGCTTATAAATAATAGCTTAACAACACTCCACAGATGTCTTGGGCCAATAATTTTGATTTCAATAGTTTGATCATGTTGTCTTATCAATGTTCTTTGTAAACTGAATCAATTAAATAAGAAAATCATTACATAAAGATTATTTTTATTCTTTTTGCTGGAGAAAAGGGGTTGTACTTGAGTCCCCCACCCTTGACAAATTACAACTCTCTCCTTTAGAGATTGATATTTTAGAAACATATTCAATTCTCATCTCGATTGAGTTGCTATAGCTAGATACCAACATCTTTTTCATAAAAAAATCAAAATTCTTGATTTTCATTTCTTAGTTCTTTAATTTTATTTGTAAATACAAATATTCCAAAGTTTAGCATTCTTTTTCTTGATATTTTCCTGCAACAACCTTCACAATACTAAAACTTCATCTCTATTGTCTATGCACTACATCATAGTAGACTAATATTTCCAAAAATTCGCTCTACCATAGTCCGCTTTACCATATCTAGAGTGTTAGTTTCCTTCCTAAAGCATAAATGTAGCCACAAGAATTGTAGTAAATAATTTATATGAAAACACATTGATGTTATAAAATACAACAAATATTACAAATAGAAAATATTAAAGTAAATCTTAATCATTATTTGATTTAGGTAGTCAACAATTTATTGTTAGCTTCAACTCAACTTACTACTTCCTCTAACCATGAAAAAGATAATTTAACTTCATTATCCTCTATAAAAACCCCTCTATTGGCTAGCCTATCTGCACATTTGTTCCCTTCCCTTTTTTATGTGTAAACTTGATTTGTTAAAACTCTGGAGTAAGGTCTTGTATTTCCATAATGATATCTTGCATATTCTATGGAGCCTTCACTTTCTTCAAAATTGTAGTTATTGTTATTAATGAATCACCTTTCATCCATACTTTGTTCTATTTCATTTGTCTGTATATTTTTATCTCTTCCAAAGTTGCCTAGGCTTTAGCTTCATTATTTATCTTAAATCCACTATTGAAAGTGTAATGTGATAAAATCTCACCCTTATTATTTCTAATTATTCCTCCTCCTTTTGTTGGTCCTAGATTTCCTTTAGATGCTCCATCAAAATTCAATTTGACCAACTCAAATTTTTATGGTTTTCACTTTATGTTCTTTACCTCCCTTTTGTTTCTCTTGTACCCAACATCATAATTCTATTTGACGACTTGACTACATCTATCAAGGTTCTCTCCTTCAATGTTAGGGATTGGGTAGGTTGATAGTGTTGGTTTAGACTCCTCTATGGATAAACAATATTTTATTTTAATTACCTCTAAACTATTTTCTTTTCCTTAAAATATTATTTTATTCCTTTCCAACCATCAAATCCAAAGTATTGTATCTTTTGATGTATCCCAAGCTGTTTATAACGCCTCAATTTTAAAAGTGCTTTGCCATTGCTTTAACCATTATTCAATTTTACCATTCATCACCATGCATTTATCAAACATATTAAGAATCCATTGCCATAGTTTCCAGACTATTGAACAATGTCCCAAGATGTGGTCTATACTCTCCTTTTTACATTAAACACATTGTGAGGGGCCATGAAAACCCCTGTTTTTTAGATTATTCCATGATACATTTTTCCTATGGCTTACTAGCCATACAAACATTTTGACTTTTGGAATGCTTGAGCTACCCCAAACATCTCTCCATATTCTTACAATATTCCTATTTCATTGGTGCTTTACATTATATCTGCTTCTTATTGTGTATTCTCTTGAGCTATTTGACTTCCAAATCAACTTATCCTCATCTCCCTTCAAAATAATCATTGTTGTTATAATTCTGCTCAACTACCTCCTAGGAACAATGTCCAATATACTTATAAAACATATTATTTCCATTTCTAGCTTCCTTTCTGATACTTGTACATAATGTTTAAAATCCTATCACCATATTTGTCTTGAAGTAATCTCATTCATGGTTCCAAAGATAGATCTAGATTGAGTGGTTTTTTACCACACAAAGTATCCATTGAAATATAATATTTTTCTCCAGTTTCCACCACCCATATTAGACCTTTAATCAGTAGATCAATCGTTTTTTTAAACCATTCCATAATGCATAACCATGTGATAATGAGAATGTAGTAAAAATTAAGCTCCAATCATTGGGCTCAATGTGCTTAGAAGAATTATTGCCCATTGTCTTTGACTCTCTTTGTATAATATCCAAATTACTTTTTCCCTTTGAGGTAATTTTAAATCCGTAAGATCTCTTAAATTGATACCTCCCATAGTTTTATCATCACACGCCTTGCTCCATTTCACTAAAAAAAAATTATTTTTATCATGTAATCCTAACCACAAAAATGATCGCATAATATAGATTAAACTTTTTTCTACCAATTTTGGCATAATATACAAGGACATATAATATGTTAGAATGGTTTGTAAGATTGATTTAATTAGTTGCACTCTTTTTGATATTGATAACCATCTACCTTTCCATGTCGATAGTTTATTTTAAACTTTATTTATAATTGGATTTCATAATTCTATCCTCATTCTCCCCTTGATGTTATTGTCCTCATGTGTTGGCGCCTCATTGCTAAGGTGGATCAGTTTGGTGGGATCAATTGGACCTCTTATTCTGATTGGATCTCTGTGTTGACGGCATGCCATATTAATGTTCGCTTGGTGTTTTTTTACGTAATCCATTTTGAGAGTTGGCTTAAGCTCTTATCTTGGTACTTGTAGGCTTCTCGCTATTTTTCCAAGATGGATTTCCTAGAACTTCTAGTTACACCTTGGAGCTCCTTGTTGGTTTTGAAAATCGGTTTCTCCTTCTATGGCTCCTACATGGGAATAGACCTCTAACTCATGCTTGGGTAGTGGGCAATTATGTCAAGCCCAAGATCTTTTGGGGGACTTATGAGTCCAGGTGGATTTTTTCACCATTACTGTTCAAAATGAGCATCTCTTTATCAATGGCTCTGCATCCCATGGCAAGTACTTTAATATCTTGTTGAAGCCTTCCACCTATGTTCCTATGGTGTTGCTTGTTTGCTCTTATGTTTCAAGGTGTCTTGTTTTGTTGTTGTGAAGTGGTGGTGTGTGCCTTGGTTTTCGATTTCATTCCACTTTTGGTGTTGTGAGATGGGCCAAAGGTCACTGTAGAAAGATCTGAAGGTACCTATTAAACCCACTTTGTTAGTGGTAGATAATGAGGTCAGAAGGATTTTGCGTAAGGGTTGGTTCAGCAGCATAAGGACAACTCGATCCCTAAGCCTATGGGAATTTAGATCTCTTGTCTATTGGCTAAGATCTTTGGGTGGGTTAGTGGTCCTATTTTTTGGACTATTGTCCAACTCTTTTTGATGGGTGTAGTTCACTCTTGTTTTTTGTTTCATGGGTTGGTTGCCTTGGGGTTGGGCGATCTTCTTCTCAGTTGACGTTTCTCTTGTTTGAGTTTTTGGATGTTAACCCGAACTCTAGCAGTCCCTTTTTATATTAAGGTTTGGGGTCCTTTCCAAACCTCTTCTTTATCTAATAAAAAAATAAGGGCATCCCTAGATATGTTTCTGGTAAATTTATCTCCTACATTTGAAGTAACTTACCTATCCCTGCTATGGTTCTAGCTGGAGTGCTTAGGAAGTAAATTCTGAATTTTGTCCTATTAACTTTTTTTCCCAAAGCTCTTTCATATTTCTTTAATAAGTATTCAAATATTTAGCCTCATTTTCCCCTACCCTCCCAAAAATGGTTGTATCATCTACAAACTTTTGATGGATGATGTTGTTGATGTTATTACTAGCCTTAAGTCCGCTTATTAGCCCATCTTTGTATGCCTTCTTCAAGTTCCTTCCCAATACCTCTACCATAATAATAAATAGATATAGTGATAAAGGATCTCCCTATCTAAGACCCCTCTTGGCTTTAAATGATTTTGTTACTAGCCTATTGACTAGCATCAAATATGATATTGTAGAGACACAAGCTTTAATCCATTTGACTCATTTCTTCCCAAATCCAAACTTTTCTAATATTGCAAAAATAAAATCCCATTTAACCCTATCATATGCTTTATTCATATAAAGTTTAAATATCATTGATCTCTTTTTTAGAAGTTGTTGAATGCGTAACTTCATAAGCTACAATGATCTCGTCCAGAATTTGTCTCCCTTTCACAAATCTTATTTGCTCTTCTAAAATAATTTTGTCTAACAATAGTCTTAACCAATTTTCAATCATTTTGGAGATTATCTTATACGTTATATTATGTAGGCTTATCAACCTAAATGAATCAAACAATTTTGTATTCTTCTTTTTTGGGAATCAGGGTAAGATATATTGTGTTTATTTTATAAGGTATGTATTGTTTTACCGTATTTTGTTCCACTACCACAAATAAATAATCCTTTACTATTTCCTAATTATGTTGATAGAATATTGCAGAGAGTCCATCTGGACCTAGGAATTTATCCTTATCAAAAGAGAAAATAGTCGAATGAACTTCTTCTAAAGTAACATACTCTATCATTTTGTTATTGTCTTCATTTCTTATAATTGAAGGTACTTCTTGTAGTAGTTTATCATTAAGAACTTCAATATCCTTCAATCCTAGAATATTATGGTAAGAAAACCTTGACTATTTTTTATTTCACTTTAGTCTTCAATCCAAACCCCTTCAACTAGTTTAATTCTACTAATTCTAGATGTTGCTCTTTGTACTATTGCCATCCTATGAAAAAAATTTGTATTTTTATCTCCTTTTAACCAAGTTTGTCTTGATTTTAATCTCCAAATTTTCTCTTCATTACTCAAAATATTATGACATTCACTAAGCAACTCCCTTTCCTCCAAGCTTGGATTATTATGATCACCTTTTTGGAATTTTGGAATTTCTCTTTTAGTTATTCTTTCTTCTCAAAAATGTTTCTGAAAGTATTATTGTTTTATTCTTTTAATCTAGATATCATTACTTTTTGGAAGTGCATACAACCCACTGTTTCTTGAAGAATTCCACGTTTGTGCTATTATATCAACAAATTGAGGATGGTCTTTATACATTTGCTCATATTTAAAATATGATTTTTTTAAATTTTTACTTATCATCATTTTAACTTTTATTGGTTGGTAATATGAACCAATCCTTGTCAAGCTATTAATTTTAGCTCAAGTCCCTTCATCTAACCAATGATCTGAGAGTATGCATCTATCTATTTTTTATGCTATTAGGTTCTATCCTATCTTGTTGTTGGTCTATGTATAGTTGTCCTCTTCAAACTCAACCTCCCATAGATTATTATTTTAAATAAAAGCTAAAAAAATATTTCATACTTTGAGTTATTTTCTAATTTCCCAATTTTTTCATCCAACTTGATTATGGCATTAAAATCGTCTATGATCATTAATCAAGTTTATTGGTCTTTACTTCTCATAAAGGCTTCAATCCCACTCTATACTTTTGATCTGCTTAATTAAGTTGTAGGTCCATAGACATTGCTAAGTATGAAATGAATATCCACAGTAGCATGTGACTATTAAAACTACCTAATACCTAAATTTATGAATGGTTTTACAAAACTAAAATAATATTCAAATAATAAAATATTTACTATATTGACAAGATTAAAACATTGTTCTATAACCATTTTAAACTTTTATTACAAATTAAGATGAACTCTTATTAAACCAAAACAATACCATTACCTTTAAAAAAAATCAATCCATATTAAAATAATATCCAATAAAATTTCATCTCCTTGTACACTCACAAAGTTTATAGTTTAAATATGTCTATTTTTATACACACTAACACACCCCGCCATAATTTGAATTTGGATTGGTGAAATATCAAAACCAAACCACATGTATATTCCTTCAATAATATCCATAATTAGTGGACTCACTAATTATGGGGACATCGCAACGGTTCGAAGTTTGAATTTTCTTTGAAGGTCCAAGGTTCAAACCGCGGTGTGTGTGTGGTTGTGTGTTAATCCCTTATTGATAAGCGTAACTCTCAATCTTACGAGGGGTTATGGCTAGGATGGGACTGCACAACCTTATGCATCAGTCGTAAGGGTTTATCACACTTCCCAAATAAAATAAAAAAATAATAATTAGTGGATTCACTCCTCTTGGAGTTGTTCTCATAAAAACTTAACATGGGAGGCCTTGTGTGTTTAGTTTCACCAACTTTAAAAGAAGGAAATAACTTTATTTTTGAAGAATAGATAACGTTGGACTTAAAACGAGCAAAAAACGGTTCTACTTACTCTACTTTTGTGATCTGATCATGCTAGCAATAATCTAATTGAAGAGATTGTATATTTTATTTGTAATCATTTATTGCGTAACAAGAATCTATCCAATATTTTTGCTATATGATTTTGTCCAATGCATCTATTATCCCATGTATATTGAAAGCTTGAGGGACTAACATCCCAAAGGTCATTTGAATTGATAAATGAAGCAAAATCTTGCATTGATTTAGACCATCCTGGAATACCATCCTTATTTTCCAAAGGAGATATAATAGTATTAAAATCAACCCCAATGATCCATAGATCAAAATTAATCATCATTGTATTTGATAAAAATATTCTAAGACCCTTTCAACATCTTTCATGAGGAGTAACTATAGTTGGAACATATACATTTAAAACCCAACTTTGATATTTTCCTCTTTCTTGCAAAATAATCCAGCAACCCTATTACTTTTTGCTTCTAATAATTGCCCATCCCATTTGTATTTGTATCATATTATTGCAAAACCACCTAAATCTCCTACAGAATAAACTCCTAAACAATCACCCATCTTCCAAATCTTCTTAAAAACATCCTTACATTTCTCACTGCTTAATTTTATTTATTGCATTAAAATAAACTTAGGGCTAAAACAACCTATTAATTCCTCAATAACTCTTTTTTTAGGGTTTTATTCATACCCCTAATATTCCATGATATCATTTTCATCATCAACACTTTTTATTTTTATTAGTAGGCTTAGCCCAATTTCTTGTTAACATCTGTGATATTTTTATTTCGCTTCCTAGATCAATATCCTTTTGAGTTTCTTTTTCTATTTTTTCTTGCTTTGATGACATTCCTCTCCTTCTTCCATTCTCAACAATACTCTCATATTCATCAATATCTTCTATTTTTTCATATTGTTCAAAATGGGACTCACCTTTTGAATATTTATGCTGTCATAAAGATTCGAAAGTGCAAGGAATAGCCTTATTAGCATTTTCTTCTTTATGTTTCCTTGAAAACTCTAAATTGCATAGATGGTCCTCCATAGTCATCACTTTATTATGTTGGTCTGAAAACCCTAGATATCCTTGGATATCCTCCATAAGATTTTCTTTACTATACTACTCTTAAAATCCTAAAGTGTAAGGAATACACTATGTAGTAATTTTTTTTTTATTGTAAGGAGAAGATTTTAAGCAACTTGAGGATAATAAATGTTATTTAACTGGATTAAGCTTGACCCCCTTCACCTTATTTGCTTTAAAATTAGTCTCCCCATCTTAATTTATTTTAAAATTTTCTTTCCCCTCTTCCTTCACACCTTTAGCTCCTTCTATTTTTGAACTTGTGCATTGTACTTCCAGCTCTATCATTTATTTATTCTAATGGCTGAATTGAGTGAACTGTAATGGCCTTTGTCATATGATGATGTAGAGCGATTTTTCTAGCCACTTTCTTAGAAGTGTAAAACCCTTAATTTGACCTAAATTCTCCTGTGATATTGTAGACACCTAAAATGCGTCATGTTGAGGGCGACTACTCAAATGGACATGCTACAAAACCATATGGAGGATCTTGGAGAGACTCCAAGATAGAGCAGTGGTTCTAACCACTCAATTTAGGCATTTTGGCCTAATCAGGTTGAACCGCAGCCAAGATCTACGGTCTACATTCTAAAACGCGGTCGATACCTGCGGTCTACAGTCTGGACCACAACTGTGACCTACGGTCTTAACTGAAGTTCAGTTAGGCCTTCCATTCGAGCCAAATTGGTTGGAACGGCCAAAAGATCTAGAAGTAGGCATTTGAAGGACGAAATATTCCAAAAGCTTCCATCCCAACCGTCCTAACCAACCTTCTTGGTCTTGGCTTCTCCATGAAGCTACCCCTAGCCCTAAGGATATGCTATAAATACCCCCTCCAAATGGGCTAAAAATAGAGAGTTAAAGGATCAAGAGAGCAGCAAAGCCCTGTCAAATTGCATACTAAATATGTGCATTTGAGAGCCCCTTTTCTATTCACCTTAAGACCAATTAGCCATGGATGCCCTAGGTGCCTAGGAGATTCAAGAAGCATAAATACGAGCAAACGAAGGCCCGTCATAGCGATTTGACTGCCAAATCTGTCAGAGGACAATAAAGGCGACCCTTGAACATCAATTTGGACAAGGAGGTCAAGCCCACTGCCCCTAATTCTGAGGATAAACTTATCAGAGGTCAAACCACGGCTGTCAGTCGCGGTTCATAGTGCAGACCGCCCACCATAGCTACGGTTTGCAACAAGTGACTGATCACCTTACTTGCTTTGCTTTTGATTGCATAGATTAGTTATATTAGTCTTTTTATAGGTTTAATTGCACTTTAGAGAAACCCTGACCATAGGAATTAGTCATTTCATGCATTGTATTAAGTAGGAGTACATTGGATATTTTACGCACTTTATTGCTCCTAAATTGATATTTGATCCATGCATCATTTGCTTATTCATGTCCGTCATGTTATAGTATAATTCTTGATCTAATTAGAATAGTTTAAAGTCTTTCTTTATTATTTCTTATTTTACTAGTTTAATGTCATTTGCATACATATTTCCTTAAAGGGCCTCATCACGAGAGGCTATCAATATTTTTAATCGTGCGCTGTTGTTTCTTTTTCGCAGGGAGACAAGTGCAAGAGGAGCTTATGTCATAATCCTTCCACATCACGAAGAAGGGGGTCAACTCCACCCCAAGGCAGTTTGTGACTAATCAATAGATCACTATAAGTGCGCCTACCCTATTGACGGCATTGGCAATTGTAATATCAGTATCATCTTTCAAGTGACCCTAAGAGGGCATTTTTGTAATCAAAGCTTATTCAAATATTAATACAAGAAACCTTACTTTTTGTGTTCAATTTATGTACTTGTGTCAATCTTTGTGCTTTCATGATGGTATAGACCAATACAGTAGCTAGGTGCATGCTCCATGATTAAGTCAGATGGCGATCACAGCGAAACTTTGCATTTCTAGCCCTTGAGTACTTACATTTTTGGTTTTTTCATCTCAGGTGCTAACCGTAGCTAACAGCTGTGGTTATTTTTTGGCCCGCGGCTGTCACCTGTGGTTTACACTGCAGCCCGTAGACCAGAGCTACGATTTATAGTAGAAGCAGCAGACAGCAGAGAAACCACTTGGCAGCATAGCAAGAGTTGAGGTAGGTTTTATTTCCATCCTCTGTTCTGCATTTTCTCCTCTGTATTCTTACAGTAAGTGGCAAATCGATGGAAAATTAAGAACATTAAAGGAAAAGGATCGATGCACAAGTCCTAATTTGCTTTCGCACTCTTTCCATTAGAAAGGCGCTACTAGGAACAACGAACCTCTAATTGCAGTCCGCCCTAGAATACAGTGACCTTGATAAAAATTGTGTGGTCGTTTGCATGCGTGAGGTCCAATCAGAGGCCATGTCATCGTAATTGCATTATCATAACGTCATGTAGGACATAGCATGCATACCTTTATGAATTTGAAATGTTCCTTCTTATGCATATCATGTAGGAATGATCATATGAATTATCTTTAATGCATTTGTCTTTATGCAAAGTAAAACGAACCACACACACCATGTTTCATTGTAAACATCAGTGGTGTTGGGCTCTCATATCCAACCCATTTGATTGAGACCAACAATGGATGTCATTACCGCTTGGTTGGCTCATTTGAAATTATATTATTGGGACCCGCTCGTTGCCAAGGCCGACCCAAGAACTATCCTATCCGTGCAAAATAGCATACACTCTTCTTCGGAAGGGTGTATCGCTGGGCACAGTGTGTTGGGTAAGGGTTGGTAGTACCTATGCTACTTCGTTGAGTATGGACTTGTTGGAATTTTTGCCACATTATTTTGATTATTGATTATTCCTGCATAAAATGTTGAAGTTCTCACTCCTTTACAGGTTTTGATGCAAAAAAAAAGCTAAGTCCGAAGACTGTCGTGATATCGCGACAAAAAGCAGCATGGAGGGCACAGTTTCAAAACTGTCGCGATATCGCGACATGTCGCTTTATCGCGGGTCTGTTGAGGAGAGAGAAATCAAACGCAAAGGTGTCACGAAATCGCTGCAAAGGGTTAAGCTGCAAAGTCGTCGCAATATCGCGACGTGTTCCAAAATCGCGGTCAACACAGTCAATGACAGTAAGGGGTAAAATCGTCACGATATCGCGACGTGTTGGATTTTCACGGTCAAAGTGGTCAATGCAGGTAGCACAGTAAAACCGTCGTGATATCGCAACGTGATTAAGCAAAGGATGATGGCAAACAATTTTGTCGTGATTTCGCGACGTGTTGCGTGGTCACGGTAGATTTGGAAAGAAAATCTTGAGGCATGAAAGTCGTCGTGATTTTGTGACACTTTCGGAGATGAAGTCCAGCAACTAGGAAACATTGTGATTTCGTGACATATTGGCGCGGAAGGACCAAGTGCAGAAACCTGTCGCGATTTCGTGACATGATGGAGATTAACGAACCACTTGAGGCAAGTGTCATGTTTTCACGGGTTATAAGCAGGACCGTACAAGGTGGATGAAAATTGTCGTGAAATTGCGACATGTCAGATTTTCGTGACTTAGAAGAGAAGATTGAGCAGCAGGGAGATAGTGTAGCGATTTCGCGACTAGTTTGGTTTTCACGACCCAGAGATAAAACAAAGATGTCGATGGGAGAATGTAGCGAAAGCGCGACTTGTCTTATTTTCACGATGTATAAGTGAGACACAGCTAAAAGAGAGAAGAGCGTAGCGAAATCGCACCTTGTCACATTTTCGCGAAAACAGAGCAGAGAAAGAGCATAATGGTACAGAACATCGCGATTTCGCGACGCGTCACGTTTTCGCGAGCTAAGGTAGCGAAGGAGCCAAAGGAGCCGAATACGTCACGATTTTGCAACATGGTTGATTTTCACGATTCCAAAGTGACAAAGTGTACGGAGCACAAGAATGTCGCGATTTCGCGACATGTCGCGTTTTCGCGACCTGTTACAGTTTCGCGCTAAAAAGCAGTTCAAACGGCCCAATGAAGTTTTGCAATTTCCAACAATTAAAAGCACTCCAAAATTAAATGTTTTGTTGCTTTTCGATGCGAGCAAGGTAGAAGAATGTGTCCAAGCCATCAGAATTAAAGACTTCCATTATTCAAAGTTGTTGTTCATGATTTTTCTAATGGTTCAAGCATGTTTCAAGAACGACCATTTAATGAAGACGACCGACTCCTTGTTTCATTGAATTTCTGGTTCCTCCGAGGCTGGTTTAAGGGGATCATCTCCTTGTTTCCGTTGCATATTTTGTAAATCTCGAGGAAGTTCATTGCATATTTTTAATGTTGTAAAGAAGCAAGACTTCTATATAAATCAATGTAGATCTCAGAAAGAGGGATGGGGAGTATTGAGAGACATTTTGCTGACGTAAATAAGAGATATTTGGCCTCTAATTTTGTAAGCGTCTTTCTAATGATTTCCTTCTATTTCATGCATTTCTCAGTTATGCTCGTCTTTCTAATCTGCTGTTAGATTTCAATTTTGCATCTGAGTTTGAATACTGCTAATAAGGAAGTGAGTTCTGGAATGCAATCCTGAAGGTTGTCTGCACAAGGTCATAAGTGGATTATGTTGTATTTTATTATTATATGTTGTTCATGCGCTTGAGGTTAAATTCTTGCTGAGTTTCTTTCCCCGATCATATAAATTCGGCCTTAGCCATATTTCCCATCTCTTTCCGTGTATTTCTCGTTTCTTTCTGCACATTTATAATTCCTTTCCAGTAACTCTAGTCTTGAAACCAGCTTAGATTTAGTAAGGGAACCAGCCCTCTCTGGAGATTGGTCTGGGAGACATTTCTTTCTCCCGACATTTCAATGTTGGCTGGGTCTAGGGTGCATAGACATAGAAAATCCTTTCCTGTGGCAGATTCGTGACCAACAGGACTTCATTACCATATTTGGCTTGTGCGAGTATATAGGTGAAAGTCAATTAAACTGAGAATAAAATCCAACGATTTTGCAAATTATGCGAGAGTTTCTCATACTGATACAACACATCTTGTAACAACATCAAATAGTTTAGGGCACATTGTAAAATTTAAAAATAAGATAAACATCATTGTATACCTTTTTTGATAATAAAAGATACATCTAGACGTTAGGTACACTATGGTGGATACACGGGGTGGTCGAAAAAGGCACAAGCCTGAGGCCGATGACCAAGCCCCAATTGATTCACAATTACACGTGTCTAGTCCTCAACCACATGAGCAAACCGAACGATGTTCGACGAGCATTAGAGGAGACAACTCGACATGAGGGGATCCCATTGAGTGTACCTTTGATAGACTAGCATCAGTGCATACTTTTAGATGTATATTAGAGCATGGGGCTTCTCAACCTGAGGGTGCTCCACTCGGAAGCCATTATCGAGACCGCAATGCACGCGCGTCTACGGGATCGGTCGAAGAGTATGTTGTGCAGGGGACCAGATTGGTACCCATCCGCACTAAGTCTACAGGGTGTACTATACCCCCACCTTCTAAGTATAGAAGGAATAGAGGTTTGCCCATTCAGGGGTAGGTAGACGGGCTCCCTACTGAGCATAGGTCCACCCATACTCCACATGGCCCACCACGCAAGATCACCATTGATATATCAAAGGTGGGAGCTAATGGAACACCACCGCATGAGCGGTGGAGGTCTAGATAGTTAGATGGTCTAGGTAGTGTTCTTGAGCAGCTAGGCTACAAGCCTACAGCTCCGCCCACTCATGCTCTAAGTGAGCGTAGCGAAAGTTGTATCAAGATCACTAGAGAGCATGGAGAGGCTTCTAAGCACCCTCATGTCACACGTCCACCATCCACACATTTGTTTGATGGGTACAGAACCCATAAGGTAGCTCGCATAGAGCATACACACCAGAGGCCTCCCACGGTCGACCAGATCGACAGATCACATAGACTGGTGTCTGAGCAAATACGTCAACTCCTCCAAGATCAATTGGAGGATGCTCGCCTAGAGAGGCAACATATTGAAGATGAAAATATTCAAGCATAAAGGCTCCTACGATAGAGGTTATATGAGTAGCGCATGCGCGAGGAGCGTATTCTAGCTCAGAAGGAGCGCATAGAGCAGGAGGATCGGCTAGCCAAGGCTGGCCTATACCCTCCCGAGGAGCATAGAGAGTGTGTGCATAGGAGGGTTGTGTCCCTAGCCGATATGCACGAGGAGCGCAGAGACGCTCGTACTCATGTCAGTGCCCAACAGAGGGAGTGACTGTCATCACTCAATGATCTTAGACAGAGGCAGCATGAACATGTAGATGTAGATGGATACGATCAAGAGTATCCTAAGAGTTACCGAGTTGAGGAGGAGGAAGAGCCACTTCCTCCACCTCCCCCGAAGAAGACATTACCTCCTAGACCGCCTCCACGTCAGCTTAGGGAGGAGGACTTTTTATCTTCTGAGGCGTACAAGGTTTTGGTCGATAAGGTCAAAGCAATAGAGAGGCAAGGCACGGCTATTCAAAAGTCGACACTGAGGAAGATACACAATGAACCTCTAGACCCCTCGGTGCCTACGCCTCCATATCCTGAGCATTTTGATATGCCCAGGTTAGAAAAATTCAAGGGTGATGAGGATGCCCAAGAGCATGTTACGAGTTTTTTGGATGCTTGTTTCCAGATAGAGAGTCATGATGCCTTGTTGTTGCGCACCTTCATTACGACACTCTTTGGCCCGGCTCGAGAGTGGTTCAACCAGTTGAAGAAACATAGTATTACTGGTTTCGAGTAGTTAGCTGATGCATTTCTTGAATGCTATTCATTTGGCATCAAGAAATAGGCCAACCTTTCCGATTTGGCTGTGCTAGCTCAGCGCGATGATGAGCCCATCGAGCAATACGAAAAGAGATGGCATAGAATAATGGCAAAGCTGCCATTCCCTATTCCTACAGTAGAACTGACCCGAATGTTTACAAAGAGTTGTGCCAAGCACATCTCGCTACTATTGCAGCTGCAGCAGTACGCTACATTCGAGGAAGCTTTGGTGCAAGCCAAGGTGATCGAGGACATCAAGTTGCAAGAAGGCAACTTGAAGCTCAAGACCAGGAAAGAGGGGTTTAAAAAGAGTACTACGAAGCAACAAGGCAAGCAGGCCCACGTGAATCAAGTAGTACTAAATCTTGGAGGAGAGGACAAGGGACAACAAAAGCCTAATTATCAGGCCCAACCTCCTCCTGCGCGTTATGAGACACGCAAAAACAACTATAAGGGCAAAAACAGAGAAGAGCGCCCACCTCGCCAGTTCACACCTCTGACGGAATCGATGACTTCGATTTTCCATCAACTATGCGAGGCCAAGGCCATACGATTGCCCGAGGTCAAATTAGTAGATCCGAATGTGCCAAAGTCGAAGTGGCATCAAGACGATCTGTTCTGCATATTCCATAGAGCGAAAGGCCACGACATCGAGACATGTTGGTCCTTCAAACACATTGTGCAGAACATGATAGAAAAAGGAGAGCTTGTAGTACCAGGCAATCCACAGGCACCCGACAATAGAAACATGGGGATTTTCAAGAATCCACTACCTAATCACGAGGTGCCTCATAACAACGTCGACCAGGTCAATCAAGTGAGAATCGAACCACCTACCCAGGGGTTCGTAGGCATGGTCAATGTTGTTACTAGACATGGGAGGTACGATCAACCGAATCAACCTCGTGCTCCCATTAGAATACAAGCTACGCCGGATCAACGGCCAGCTCAGAACATTCTAGGCCCACCAACTAGACCGGTGGTGACCATAAGGAGCAGGTTAGTTCAGAACCTATAGACAACTCCTACGAAGTTGTCAATATATGAGCTTATTCAGCAGTCCCCTAGACACAAGGAGACTCTTATGGACATTCTGAGGTCCATTGAGGTACAGTCCCAAGATGCGCACGCATTTACAAATTTCGTGGGACATGTACAACAGTGTCAGGAACCCATGATACAATTTTATGATCATGAAGTGAAGATGGTTCCTACTATTACGGCTGACCCATCGCTGCATATTATCGCGTGTGTTAACCACATGCCTTTCAAAAGGGTCTTGATCGACACTGGGTCCTCGATCAATATAATTACGACCAAGGCACTGAGCCATCTCAAGTTACCCAAATCACACATTGTGCCTACCACCTTTACGTTGAGAGCATTTAACGATGCACTATGCTCGACGGTTGGTACAATTGTTCTACCTATTCAGGTGGGACTCAAGACCATCTCTGTGATGTGTCACATGATAGAGGGTGCCATGCAGTACAACATTCTACTCGAAAGGCCTTGGATTCATGAAATGCGTTGCATCCCCTCGATCTTGCATCAATGCATGAAGTACATTCATGAGGGACAGGTTCACGTAGTGTCCTCGGACGAAGAACCATTCAAGTTCGTGAACCTAGCAGATTTTCCTGGGGGTTTTGTACTCCCATCGATGCACTTGGATATCCGACCTGCTTCATCGATTAAGATTCCAAGAGGTAAACCAGTAGCCCATGCTCAACCATCGACATCTGTGTCACGCAGATCTGAGCATACGACTGCAACTTCTCTAAAACTGACTGCATCGGCAATGCATCGACAAGACGAGAAGCTAAAGGTGAAATTGGGCGAGAAAGTAGAAGATCATATGCCCGGACCAGTCGCCAATGAGACTCCCACTCCCATGGATGTGGAAGAACCTCAAGACAAAGTCGAGGAGGCACCTCAGCCTACTTCACCTGCATCTTCAGTAGGGTCATCTGCACCGCAGGTGACCATTCATCTAGCTAGCATAGGGTTGGGTGAGTATCTTGTGCAAAATGTTACTTTCGGACCTATCCTAAAGACTGCACAAGAGATGGGCCGACCGCACGCCCATCAATTTTTGATTGGATCTGTAGTGCCATTGGGTGAGCCACCCAACCAAACAAACTTCATCTACGTAGGGCTAGATCAAGCGCCCACCAGAATGTCCATAGATGAGGATGATGACGAGCCATTCGCTATGAATGTGCGCTATCTATCCAACCCAAAATACGCCATGCATATTTTTGAGTCGTATCATTGGCATGGACATGACCTTGGTATTTTTGAACAAGGACGTAGGACTCCGCTCGAACCTCATTATCAGTTAGCTACTGATAGGTTCGGGTTAGGGTTACAGGTACAAGATCATGATGATTTGCTTGCTGCATCCTTAGATCGCATGTACCTGAGTCTAGGGGATGATGTGGATTTTAATCCATATCACCCTAATCCTTCCAGCTTTTGGAGGACTCGCTAGATGGTATCGTTTGTTACCATAGGGCCACCCGATTCATATCATGATGGGCCCTTAGAGGACAACCCCAGAGGCAACCTAGGTAACCAAATCCGTAGTGCTACCGATGACACTGGTATGCAGGGGCATAACCCCACTACTGTAGGTGATCTCGAGTTAGGAGATCTTTGTGATGATGATGGAGAGGAGTCCACCTCCAAAATGAGTGGACCTAGTTATGATGCAGATGATGAGTCCTCAAATGATGATCAATCTGAGGAGGAAATCGAGCCGACCTTTCCAGGTCCGACGTTTATACGCCATCTGCTGCCTATGGAACAAGTGGAAGAGACGAATGAGCGCTTCATAGTCGATAGTGATTATAAAGATGAAACAGAGGAGGCCTACTTAAGGCCTCGCCCAGCTAATCTCCCACTATTCATAGACACAATAGAGTGGTCCATCCATGGTAGTGACCATAGTGATGTAGATGAGAGGACCGATTCCAGGCTTGTGTATCCACAATATCTATTGCCTAGGGAATCAAAGCATGTTATGGAGGAAGTCCCTCCCAACACTGAGCGCTCTAAGGAAGAAGTAGCACCAGTTTACATGGCAGTATCATATATACGATCATTCTATCAGATTTATCCGGATAGTGATGATAGTGACCGTAGAATCAGATACATGGGGCCACATCTGGTAGGTCGCCCCTTAGAAGAGGGGGAAGTGACGGATTGTATTTGTATAGTGATGATGAGGATTCATTGGAGATGGCCTATTTGGGACCTCATCACCTACGTAATAGGCCTCCACCTCGAGGTCCCCCACCTATTACAGCTGTAGGTTTGCATCGGGAGATTAATCTCCATCGCAGCCTAAGGGAAAGAAGAGAGCTCGAAGAGAGGTATCAGGAACTCTTTCCCCATCCGCCTACGTACGTGGAGCTCCTTGAGTCGAGAGATCCCATTTTGTAGCTAGTGCATCGGGAGGATCCAGTTATACGGGCATCCCACAGAGAGGATCCATTTGTGCCCGTACCATCCGAGCCAGATCTTGGGTACAGAAGCTACGCTTCAGATATAGAGTTTTGTCCATGTGGTTCTGGAGATCAATTCCATTCCATCAATATGGTCTCCATTGATTTGACCACTCCACTCCGCAATCCAGTAGATCCATCCAAACCGTTGCATCTGAACATGGATGCTATCGATTGGGATCACGCTGACTCATCGGTCCAGCCTGAAGATTTCTTCCCTAATGAAGAAATGCTGCAACCATTTCATTTTGTGCCAGGCTGTGCTTATGATGTTTATCACGCTGAGGGTGCTTCCCATGAGGAACATGTGAACCCGGATGATGACATCCATCTGATTCCTACGCCTCACCAGCTTGAGGAGGGATCACATATGTCAGTAGAGAAAACCTTCGATGTGGATATCAGTAAAGATCCCACCAATCCAAAGAAGGTTAGATTTGGAGAGAGTCTCACTCTGGATGAGCGTGATAGCATCATCCCTCTACTGAAAGAGAGACCTGATCTCTTTGCTTGGACTTACAAAGACATGTCGGGTCTAGATCCAAAATTGGTTACTCATAACCTTTCGCTAGATCTGTCGAAGAAGCCAGTCAAGAAAAAACTTAGAAAAATGCATCCAACAGTAGCCTTAATGGTGAAAGACGAGTTGCAAAAGTTGTTGGACGTAGAGTTTGTCATCTCCATCGACTATCCAGAATGGGTGTCCAATATGGTGCCCGTAGGAAAGCCAGATGGAAGGGTCCGTATTTGTATGGATTTTAGAGATCTCAATAAGGCAACACCCAAAGATTCATTTTCATTGCCAAATATCGATGCTCTGGTAGATGCTACTATAGGTCACGAAATGCTCTCCCTTATGGATGGTTTTTTGGATACAATAGATTCGGATTAAACCCGAAGATCAGCATAAAACCATGTTTATAACGCCATGGGGGACATTTTGCTACAAAGTTATGCCATTCGGTCTTAAAAATGTTGGTGCCACATATCAGTGGGCTATGACATATATCTTTCATGACTACATGCATAAAATCTTAGAAGATTATATCGATGACTTACTAGCTAAGTCGTTGCTATGAGCAGAGCATGCGGAGGTCTTAAGGAAGGTCTTCGATCGCCTGATAGAGCATAATGTCAGGTTGAATCCTAAGAAGTGCGTATTTGGCATAACTTCAGGTAAACTCTTGGGATTCATCATTTCTAAATGAGGCATCGAAGTAGACCCAACAAAGGTCAAGGCTATTCTAGAGATGCGTCCTCCCACTAATATCAAAGAACTAAGAAGCCTTTAGGGCAAAGTAGCATCCATAAAGTGATTCATCGCTCAATTATCGGATAAATGTCGACCCATGAATCGACTGCTACACAAGGGGGTCCCATTTGATTGGGACGAGGACTACCAAGCAGCCTTTGCTGAGATTAAGCAATACCTGGCAACGCCGCCAGTACTAGCTCCACCAAGGCTAGATGTGCCTTTTTTCTATATATATCGGCAACCAACTTTGCATTAGGGACCATGTTAGCCCAAAAGAATGTGCAAGGCAAAGAGCAAGCCGTATATTACATCAGTCGCACCTTGGTGAGTTATGAGTCAGGATATGCATATGTTGAGAAGCTTTGTTTAGCAGTGGTGTTCGCTACCAAGAAATTATGGCATTACATGCTAAGTCATACGACATATGTTATATCGAAATAGAATCCTTTGCAGTATATGATGAGCAAGACATATCATAACACACGTACTGCAAAGTGGATCATGCTATTGATAGAATTCGATTTGCAATTCATCAGCCAAAAGTCCATCAAGGGACAAGTCATAGCTGATCAACTGGCTGAGGCACCACTGTCCAACAGTAGGCCTCTAACCATTGAGCTTCCAGATGATGCGGTCTTCGTAATATCTGAAGCTCCCGAACCCGAAGAACCAGAGAATAATGTTGATATGACATTGTTCTTCGATGGTTCGAAGTGTGAGCAAGGGGGTGGTGCAGGAATAGTGTTTTTCATGCCACAAGGAGCTCCAATGCCCTTGTCATTCAAGTTAGACTTTTCGTGCACCAACAATAATGTTGAGTACGAAGCCCTACTTTTGGGCCTCCACGCAGCCATCACCATGGGTATTAAAATATTGAACATTTTTGGTGATTCTCTGCTCATAGTTAACCAAGTTAAGGGGCTCTTTCAGTGTCGATGTCCCGTATTGAAAGCCTACAAAGATCTTGTTGCCACTTATCTGGCTAAATTTGAATGGTATGACATCGAGGCAATCCCTCGTTCATCAAATAGGTTCGTAGACACCATGGCATATTTGGGGTCCTTGATCCCTCAGAATCCGTCTACCGATTTTACTACCATCCATGTTAGAATGCTCTCGCACCCAGCAGCGGAGCGTGCAACCTTTGATAACAAAGAGTCAGTCAACATGATTGTCGTGGAACCAACAACTGATTGGTTCCGTAGAGCGAAAGACTTTCTTAAGCAGGCACCCTGGGAGTCATTGACTTCTCAGAGTCCTACGGGGAGTGGTACTACCATTCACCATAAGGTTGTTTCCTAGTCTGCATTTACAAAGTTAAATACGTAGGGGGAGCAAGTCGTCTTAGCAGTCGAAGCTGAGGCTTGTCAAAGCTGGATGTTGCAAATCCAAGACTTCTTAAAACTTGGTATGATCCCAGAGGGATTGTCGCGTGCCGCAAGATGCACATTCAAATAGAAAGTGACTAAGTATGTCTTGATAGGAGACATTTTGTACCGACGTAGCTACGAAGGAGTTCTCCTTCGATGTCTTGAGCCCCAAGAGTCATCTTGGGCAATTTTAGAAGCTCACGATGGTACGTGCGATGGCCATTTCAGTGGCATGGCTATCATCAAACGCATCCTTCGCATGGGTTATTATTGGCCCACTATGGAGAAGGATTGCAATGTGTATGTCAAGAAATGCGTTAAATGTCAGCATCATGCTAATCTTACGCACTTGCCATCATAGGCCTTACAACCCATTCAGGCGGCTTGGCCATTTGCTCGGTGGGGACTAGATCTTATTGGCAAGATTTCTCCTCCATCGTCAGGCCGACATACATTCATTATCATGGCTACTGAGTATTTTACAAAGTGGGTGGAAGCCATTCCCCTTACAATGACCACTGGAGCTCGCATCATAGAATTTATTCTCGAGCATATCATATGTCATTTTGGGATACCATCCAAAATAATTTTGGATAATGGAACTTCTTTTAAGAACAAAACTGTGTGGGCTTTAACGTCTAAATACCGCATTAAACATAGTTTTGCAACTCCATACTATCCGCAAGCAAACGGGCAAGCTGAGGCCTCAAACAAGACTATGGTAGCCATCTTGAAAAAGATAGTGCAAGAACACCACAAGGATTGGCATATACAGCTGCCCCTTGCATTATGGGCTTACAGGACTAGCATTCGGATGCCCATTGGGGCAACGCCATTTTCACTAGTATATGGCGTTGAGGCCATTATGCCCTTAGAGTTGGAAATTCCAATGTTGCGCGTCGCATTGAAAGAGTTCATCGATGACGACACCACGTGGCAAGCTCACCTCGATCAATTGACGTTGCTCGATGAACATCGCGTGAATGCCCTCGAGCATCTCCATGTTTATCAGGAGCGATTAAAATGAGCTTACAATGTCAAAGTCCACCAGAGAGACTTTGAAGTTGGGGATCTTGTGCTGAAAGAGAACCAACAGAACTCAAATTTGCCGCTTGATATGCGAGACAAATTTATGGCTAATTGGCTAGGGCCTTACATCATATCTAAAAATATTGGTCCAGGTACCTATCACCTAACGTCGCTAGAGGGTGTGGATGAGCTTGAGCCTCTCAATATCATCCATCTTAAGGCGTTCTATGCTTGAGAGTGTAGTAAAGGCACCAAAGGCATCTGTAAGCCCTTTGGTCAACCCAAAAGCTCGTTGATCATCCCAAAAGGCTTCGAGTTCTCGAATTGAGAAGCTTGGTCAAGTAAAACCAAAGATCTTTAAGCCCTTTGGTCAACCCAAAAGCTTCGAGGGTTTTGTCTCAACCGCTCGGTCATCCCAAAATGCCCCAAGCTCTCTATTGAGTAGCTTGGTCAAGTAAAAGCTCCAAAGGTAGTTCCTCACCATTTGGTCATCCTTAAAAGCTCCAAGGACATGTACTCATCATTTGGTCAAATATGAAAGCTCAAAATCCATAAAAATCAAGAAAAATATATAAAATTCCAAAAAAAATTGGTAAAGCTTAAAATCCAAAAACATTTGCTTTTGCAGTTTGCATTTTCATACATGCATTCACATCATCATATTGCATTTAGGCATTTGTCATCCATTGCATTCCACAGTAGAGTGTAATGTGTATATCAAAATCTTACAAATGATCACACGTTTGTGTGTCAATCATGCACCCTTGCATTTATCATAATTCATTGCATTCATACACGATACTTGTTGCGGAGAAATATGTATGTATATTAAGTTTTCCAGTCACTCAGCCATACCTAGTGGGTTCTTTAGATATTGTAGAAAGCTTGCTTTGCTGTTATAGACAAGGTCATTAGTTGGGATAGTGCTTCAACATATCAGAATCCCATCACTAAGCAAAACAATATAAAATCCTGCTAAGACAAGAGAGGATGAAAGCTACGAAAGCAGTCTTAGGTATCTAGAGAGATGGGTTTCATGACCTGCTTATCTTGCAAATAGTCGGTCTAGAAAGGTGTACTTTGGCAAAAGGACAAGAATTTCCCCTATAAATCCCAAAGTCACAAAGTTTAAATCCCAAGTTACAAAGTGCAAAAGTACAAATTTCAAGTTCAAAATGTAAAGTGACATAGTGAATCAAAAGCACTATAAAAATCCCTTGCTCAAAGAAAATGGTAACACGTGGACTAACAATGATTTTTATCACTACATATGAGCAAGTAAGAAGGGTGAGAACTTGAATCCCTGGATTGTCCACCTTTTGAAATCCATAGAGTGATCCCCGATCGCAGCAATGGGTTGGAAGAGTCCCGCCTACAATCGGAGGGGTAGTTCTATTGGGTGATCCCCAAACGTAGCAATGGGTTGAAAGAGTCCCGCCTGCATTTGGAGGGGTAGCCCTGATCAATTTGCAAGATGAGCTAGCTCTAGGTACCTAGGATTGTCTAGTTGTATAAGTCTAATCAAAGCTGAAACAAGGATGGTACGATCGTATGAGGAACCCTATCTCACATATGGGTTGAAAGAGTCCCGACTGACATACGGGGTATGCTTATGATCTATCTAAAAATACTCACATGCACACACAGGGATAATGAATAGTTGGGTCTGTCACGGCAAAAGCCTTGTCCAATATAAGCCTTGTACAGTTAGTATGTGATTTTTGGAGAAGTCTACTAGGGTGTTTGAGTCTCAAGGAAAACCCCAAAAAGTTCTCCAATAGCAACAAGATACCAAATATCATTAGACTTCAAAAATATGAGTCATTCATTCATCAGAATGCATTTTACAAAGCACAATCAAACATATAGGATAGATACCGCATGAATATCAGAAATGATGTTTAGACGACCACTGACTATATAGTGCAGCAAAGAAGAAATATACAGAATGACATATTCATTCATTAGCATTATACCAATCCATTTCACTGCATTTCATATATGGGTGATTAATTGATTAAGTTCTTGTAATGAGAATTATCAATTATTTTGCATGATTGTTATACATTCTGTGGTGTCATATTTTAAAAATTGATATACACAGTTTACATTCATTCCTTATGTTTTAAGTGATTAAAGCATACAGGTTCATTTCCATTAGATTATGATTATGTACATAATGCATTACCATACATTGCATAGCATACCATAACTGCATAAAATAAACGCATGCCCACAAAGCAAAAATAAATATGCGTTTAAAAATAAACATCGCATCCATATGCATACATCATATCTCGCACATCTAATCATCTAGATCACTGCATATCATCATCATAAAGTAAAATAGCTATCTAGTGCATGTCATCCATACATCGCATCATATAAACATAGCATTTACATAAGCCTTGCATCCATGTGCATCAAATAAACATAAAATCAAAAAAATAAATAAACATGTACACATAATGAGCCATAAAAGATCATATCATATATATGTGTCCAAAAGAGTACATAGGGAGTACAAAATGCCCGTAGGCTACAACTGTGTAGGTCCTCGACCTTACACACAAAATGATATATCAAAAATGTAGTCGATAGCTGCTATAACTCAGATCTAGGTTGCTCCCCCTATACTGGAGCTCTCGTCGCCTCCCTCCGCACTGTGCTCTGGAGCCTGCTCTCCTGGCTGACCTGGCACCTGTGGTGGATCCTACTATGGATCCTGCCTACCTCCAAAGCCTAAAGCACCCAACACATGGGAAACTGGTAACTACAGTAGGCTAGTCCTCTGACTGGAGGCCCCTGATGTCTGCCCTGGATCTCTAGTCCTGGCCTACGATCTCGCTGTGTGTGTGCTAGAGGACCTATGCGTCCTCTCAGTCCTATGAGTCCTGTGACTTGAGCTCACTATAGACTATCCAGTAGTCCTAGTCTGGGTCCTCTGAGACTCTGATGCGAAAGGATCCTCTAGAACCTATAGCCCATGCATCTCAATGTAACCGACTAGCTGATCAACATGAGCAAGTCGGGCTACGTGCATCTCATTGGTCCTCATGACCATACCACGTAGTCGCTCTACCTTAGTTGTTGGATCTTGTGCAGCTACTGGTGCTACTCGTTGGTGTTGTAGGAGGCCCCATAGTAGCCTAAGGAGGTGGCATAGCCCCCCTCGATGCCTGAGCAAGATCCCGCTCTACCTCTGCTATAGTTCGTTATGCCTGTGCTAACTCCAAGGTAGTCTGTAGTCTCTACACCTAGGCCTCTACATCTGTGGCTCGAGTCGTGAGCTCCTGTACCTAGTCCTGCACCTCAGTTAGGCGTCGCTCCTTATCAGCCACCTTCACCTCTAGAGTGGCGATGGTAGTGTCTCTCTCGAGCTGCTATGTGTGAAACCGCCGAGCTGACTCTGCAAGTCAACCACCTAAGCCAACAGTCATCCCTCTACGCTGTCAGGAGGGACCTCACCCTCCTTTGGAGTATCCTCCTTAGGGTCAATCTCAAGAATATCCTCTCTGGCCCCAATCTCCCTTTATACGCTAGCCACCCTACACCCATCAAGATCTGCCTCTACCTCTACTGAGTCAGCTCTCAACCTAGAGGCCCTATCCCATGCCATCTGAATAAGGACCACCACCCATCATAGTCTGGAGTGGTCCCAGCTATCTCAACCCCTGACTCCTAGAAGTCATCGGGTGCATCTCCTAGTGGTGGAGGAACTATCAATGGGAGGTCCCTCTCTAGAGCCAAGCATCTATACCTCAATGGCATCTCTGGTATGTCCTACACCATGCCAAACTATCATAGGACACGAGAAAAGAACTGATACTCTCTGACCTCTGGCTTATGCTAGATAAGCCATCTATCTCGATGGGCCCATCATAGCCACTCGTCCACCTTAGGCCATGTAGGGCAATCCATGTAGGGGCGCCAGACAACGTCCCCCGACCCAAGTGATGCAAACCTAATGATGTAGTGCTCAATGTTCCCAACATGAGCCCTACTATGGATACCCTCCTCAACACGAGGCCAACATGTGGTGTAACACTGATGGTCGGCATCTATGGTGGTGATGCATAGTGGTAGCTCCGTAGGATGCTCGATCTGGATGTGCTGCCACCCCCAGATCTGTAACAAAAGACTACAATTGATGCCCTTACGGCTACGCTCTATAATCTGGTATAGCTCCTTGTAGAGCTGGCATAATAGGGTGCTCCCCCAAGCTAATCATAGTGGCTCCTCTATAGAGCTCTGAAGCACCCTCCAAGCAGTGGCTAACATGTTCCAGGGAATCCTCATGCCCGAGGAGTCTAGAAGGACAATCTGCACAATGAGATGCATGAAGAGGGCCTCTCATAGAAAAGACATCATCATGGTACCAGTCATCGATGTGCACCCCTCCGTGGTCAGCATCATCCTGTGCATCGGTGCTCTGGTCACCGAAGATGGCATCGAAGACAGCATCCTTTACCATGGAGGCAGAGGAGATGATAGCCTCGCCATCGATGGGGATCCTGAAGATCCTATAGACATCCTCCAGAGTGATAGTCATCTCACTAGGAGGAAGGTGGAATGTGTTGGTCCACGCATTCCAACATCGGGCCAATGCAGTAAGATAGGCTTGATCTACCCTAATGGTGGGTAGATCCATGACGTAACCGAACCCGACAGCTCGAAACCAAGCTCGGTCATCATCAGATAAAGCCTCGTAGAGAGTCTTCATAAGGTCAGGCTCCCACGCTCTAGAAGTTAACTTTTAAAAACAAAAAGCATAATGTAAGCTAAATCTAGCTAAGCAGAGCTAAAGAAAATTAAAAAATTTAATTAGACAACCTAAAGCTAAAAAAAAAAACAATAAACATACAAACCTACGGTCCCCAATTTGCCAACTGGGAACCGTAGCTACCAGCTGTGGTTTAGGAGTGGCACCCATTTTGGGTACCCTCCTAGACCACTAAGGCATAAAATTAAATCCTAAAGCTAGCCTAGACTAGTGGGGTTCATTACCAGTAGTTTAGTGAGGTTAATTTTTGCATTACTTAATGTGGTTCATTTTACTGGTATTGAGTGCGTGGTCTCAGTTTCGAGTTACCTTGCCCGCACCCTAGCCTCGGCTAGTAGATGGCTGATCAAGATCCACCATCGAGGTAGATGAGTGTAATTGCGGTAGAGTTTGGCAGTGTTTCGGATCAAGGAATGTTCTCTCTCTCAGAGCTCTCAAATTGCTAGTAGTTGCAAGAAAATAATGAAAAATTTCAAATGGGAATGCAATTTATAGGTCCTCCTAGTCTCCACGGACCGCAGCTGACACCTGCGGTTTCGAAACTAGGGTTTTTCGCCCGTAGGTCTGACCCGCGATTCCCAAAATTTGGAAATGTAAACCGCATGTCGTACCCGTGGTCCGTAGCTAGCAATAAATGCACTCAAAACCCACCGTGGGAAGGTCTAAAAAGATAAATTAATGACTCCCATTGGATAAAAATTCAAAATCAATGATTAAAATTGCAAATTTGGTGATGTTAAAAGCACCAGGATCAATCAAATAAATGCAAAATTAAACAAAAAAAAATCAAATAATGAAAAACCAAATGCGCCTCGTATTCAGTGATTTATCCTATAAAATTGGCGGTTGCAGCGACTTGCGATCCATGCAATCCGGCAAGATGAGTAAATCACCATAAGGACATTTGGGGTAAAATTGTCATTTCTTTTATGACATCTTTCAGCAAATCATCGACAATATGATTCAACACAAGTCTAATTGCATTTGTATTATTTTGATTCCCTAAGATGGCTATCGTAGCTTGACTGCTCCATGGGATAGAGATGTGCAAATACTACTAAGAGTTGCAATCATAAGCTGAACTAGGCCTAGCCAAGGCATTAAAAGGCTCGAATCTAAAGTTGTTCAGGATCATTCATTATGGTCAAGCGATTTCGTCACTTCATACATTGTCATTACCCTCATCGACTCGTCGCTTGAGGGGGTAGTCATAATTTCATGTCATAATCAAAATCAACAGAAGATCCCGGAGATCATAGATCCCTTGATCTTGTCAAAATTGCGTTCGTTCTTGTGAATCATTGCTAACAACTATCATAAGCTTCCCCATTTGCTTGGGGTAAATAGCAAATATGAAATTTTGTTTGTAACTCTCATCCTTCGGTTATATAGGCCTAACTCCTATTGTAGCACCAAAGCTACCCGAACGTCTGATGGCGAGTGCAGACTTTTCAAATGTAAGCCTTTCCAAGTTGGAAGCAATGATTCCAGGATGCGCATCCTTTTGCTGGACCTGGGGCATCTAATGTTGATCAGACTAATGATCATCATAGAACCTTCGACATCATTTTAGGATGTATATTTTTGCTCAGCGTTGTTCGATCTCACAACGCATCTCAAAAGGGGCATCTGTAGACACCTAAAACACGTCATGTCGAGGGTGACTACTCATATGGACATGCTACAAAACCATATGGAGGATCTTGGATAGACTCCAAGATAGAGCAATGGTTCTAACCACTCAATTTAGGCATTTTGGCCTAAGCAGTTTGAACCGCAGCCAAGACCTATGGTCTCCAGTCTAAACCATGGTTGACACCTACGGTCTGCAGTCTGGACCGCAACTGTGACCTGCGGTCTTAACTGAAGTTCAGTTAGGCCTTCCATCCGAGCCAAATCGGTTGGAACGGCCAAAAGATCTAGAAGGAGGTAGTTGAAGGATGAAAGATTCCAGAGGCTTCCATCCCAACTGTCCTAACCACCCTTCTTGGTCTTGGCTTCTCCATGAAGCCACCCCTAGCCCTAGGGGCATGCTATAAATACCCCCTCCAAATGGGGAGAAAAGGGAGAGAGTTAATTGATCAAGAGAGCAGTGAAGCCCTATCAAATTGCATACTGAATCTGTGCATTTGAGAGCCCCTTTGCTATTCACCTAAAGACCAATTAGCCATGGATGCCCTAGGTGCCTAGGAGATTCAAGAAACACAAATCCGGGCAAACGAAGGCCCTTCATAGTGATTTGACCACCAAATCTGTCAGAGGACAACAAAGGCGACCCTTGAACATCAATTTGGATAAGGAGGTCAAGCCCACTGCCCCTAATTCTGAGGGTAAACCTATCAGAGGTCAAACCATGGTTGTCAGCCGTGGTTCATAGTGCAGACCGCCCACCATAGCTATGGTTTGCAATAGGTGACTGATCACCTTACTTGCTTTGCTTTTGACCGCATAGATTAGTTATATTAGTCTTTTCATAGGTTTAATTGCATTTTAGAGAAACTCTGACCGTAGGAATTAGTCATTTCATGCATTGTATTAAGTAGGATTATATTGGATCTTTTATGCACTTTATTGCTCCTAACTTGATATTTGATCCATGCATCATTTGCTTATTCATGTCCTTCATGTTGTAGTATAATTCTTGATCAAATTAGAATAGTTTAAAGTCTTTCTTTATGTTTTCTTGTTTTACTAGTTTAATGGCATTTACATACATATTTCCTTAAAGGGCCTCATCACGAGAGGCTATCAATATTTTTAATCGTGTGTTGTTGTTTCTTGTTCGTAGGGAGACAAGTGCAAGAGGAGCTTATGTCATAATCCTTCCACATCGCGAAGAAGGGGGTCAGCTCCACCCCAAGGCAGTTTGTGACTAATCAATAGAGCACTATAAGTGCGCCTACCCTATTGAGGGCATTGGCAATTGTAATATCAGTATCATCTTTCAAGTGACCCTAAGAGGGCATTTTTGTAATCAAAGCTCATTCAAATATTAATACAAGAAACCTTACTTTTTTTGTTCAATTTATGTACTTGTGTGAATCTTTATGCTTTCATGATGGTATAGATCAATACGGTAGCTAGGTGCACGCTCCATGATTAGGTCAAATATGATCTCCTTGTTTCAAATGGAAGCTACCATCATGCCCAAAAAATTCCATCTCTTCCTCCATTTTCACTTTGCAGTCTCTTACCATGTGCTTAGTTTATTGATATTTGTGACATCTAAATGAAATATTTTCATAATCCACTTTTTGATCCCATTCTCTTGATTCAGATTTAATCCTAATCAACCACGGTAAAGATTTAGAAATATTTTTGGCAACACATATTCAAGTGTATATGTCTATTTCCTTAGTAGTTGGTCCCTCCTGTATGAATTCACCTAGAGTATTAACAATATTCTTCAAAAAATTATTATTGACGAGTTGATAAGGAAGTCCAAAAATCCTAATCCATATCGGAAGCCTTTTAATAGTTTTTGTGTCCATAGAAAAATTCTCACTCCAAGGTATTAAATATAATGCATATTTACCCCTAAACCACGAGCCTCCATCCATTATTTTATCCCTTATTTTTTGAATTAGAGAAATGAGAAAAAATCCTTTTGGAAGAAAAGTCATTGAGTAATTTGAATTCAATCCCCATTTCCATTTAATCCAATTTTGAATCTCATAAAAACCTAGCCAATATCCATGAAACTTACATACTAATCCTTTGGTTTTAAGAATCATTATATCATTCTCAATCATCTCATCATTGATAATCATTTTTGGTGTAAAATCTGCTACCTGGACTGGGTTTGTTATAGATTATCTCTTCCTCTTATTGCTAGCTAGGGCATTCAAACTTCCAACTTGGCCATTCACACTTTCAGTAAGGACTTTCACATATGAATTTATTTCCATGTTACCTAGATTTTCTTCAAATGAATCCTTTAAATTCTCTTCCTCACACTCGCTTTTGGCTTGCGCTCACACTCACTCCCAGCTCATGCTTGCATTCACTCGACTTGCACTCACACTCACTCTCGGCTTGCACTCACACTCACTCTCGACTTTACGCTCACACTCTCACTTATGGCTTAACTCACTCTCGGCTTGTGCTCGCACTTGCTTCTGGTTGCACTCACTCCTAGCTCATGCTCACACTCACTTTCGGTTACCCTCACTCCCAGTTGTGCTCGCACTCCCCCGAATGCACTCACACTCCACAACTACTATATAATCAACCTTGGATTATGTGTGGCCCATACCAACCCTTATACAATATAATATCATATTTGTATACATCTATTCCTAGGTATCCCAACAAAGTTTTAAGATCATTGCTCTCTTTTTTAGAAGTTGCTGAATGCATAACTTCATGAACTACTATGATCTTGTCCAAAATATTTCTCCCTTTCACAAATCCTACTTGCTCTTCTAAAATAATTTTGTCTAATAACGGTCTTAATTGATTTTCCATCAATTTGAAGATTATATTATATGCCATATTATGTAGGCTTATGGGCCTAAATAAATCAAACAATTATGCATCATTCTTTTTTTGAATCAGGATAATATATATTGCATTTATGTTATAAGGTATATACTGTTTTACCCTAGATTGTTCCATTACCACCAATATATAATCCCTTATTATTTCCTAATTATGTTGATAGAATGCTGCGAGTCCATCTAAACCTAGAGATTTATCCTTATCAAAATAAAAAATAGTTTAATGAACTTCTTCCAAAGTAATAAGCTCTATCAATTTGATATTGTCTTCATTTGTTATAATTGAAGGTACTTGCAATAATTTATCGTTAAGAACTTAAATCTCCTTCAATCTTAGAATATTCTAATAAAAAAACCTTACCTCCTTTTAAATCTTGCTTTGGTCTTCAATTCAAATGATTTCTACTATTTTAATTCCACTAATTCTCGATGTTGATCTTTGCACTATTACCATCTTATATAAAAACTTTGTGTTTTTATCTCTTTTAACCATGTTTATCTTGATTTTAATCTCCAAAATTTCTCTTCCTTACTCAAAATATTATGATTTTCACTAAACAACTCCCTTTCCACCAAGCTTGGATTATTGTGCTCACCTTTTTGGAATTTCTCTTTTAGTTTTTCTTTCTTCTTAAAAATATTTCGAAAGTGTTATTGCTCTATTCTTTTAATCCAGATGTCATTGATTTAATTTGTTTTGGAAGTGTACACAACCCATCATTTCTTGAAGAATTCCACGTTTGCGCTACCATATCAACAAATTGAGGATGGTCTTCCCACATATGTTCGTTTAAATATGATATTTTTTGAATTCACGTACCACAATTTCAACTTCTTTTAGCAAAAGTCCTTGTCAAGGTATTGATTTTATCACAAGTCCCTTCATTTAACCAATGATATGATAGTATGTATTTGTCTAGCTTTTCTGATATTAGGTTATGACTTGTCTTGTTGTTGGTCCATGTATAGTTGTCCTCTTCAAACTGAACCTCCTATAGATTATTATTTAAAATAAAAGATAAAAAATATTTCATGCTTTGGGTTTATTTTTTAATTTCTCCAAAATTTTGATCTAGCCTATTTATGGCATTAAAATCTCCTATGATCATGAATTGGATTTCTTGATCTTTACTTATCTTAAATACTTCAATCCCACTCCATACTTTTGATATGCCTAATTGAATTATAGGTCCATAAACATTGATAAGTATGAAACAAATATCTACACAATAGCATGTAGCTATTAAAACTATCCAATAACTAAAATTATAAATGATTTTTACAAAACTACAAAGAAAATATTCAAATAATAAAATACTTACTATATTGACAAGATTCAAACATTGTTTTATAACCATTTTAAACTTTTTCTATCAATTAAGACAAACTCTTATTAAAGCAAACAAATACACTCACAAAGTTTATATATGTCTATTTTTTAATTATACACACTCCCACCCCGCCATAATTTGAATCCCACTCCATACTTTTGATTTGCCTAATTGAATTATAGGTCCATAGACATTGATAAGTATAAAACAAATATCTACACAATAACATGTGGTTATTAAAACTATCCAATAACTAAATTTATAAATGATTTTTACAAAACTACAAAGAAAATATTCAAATAATAAAATACTTACTATATTGACAAGATTCAAACATTGTTTTATAACCATTTTAAACTTTTTCTATCAATTAAGACAAAATCTTATTAAAGCAAACAAATACACTCACAAAGTTTATATATGTCTATTTTTTAATTATACACACTCCCACCCCGCCATAATTTGAATCTCACTCCATACTTTTGATCTGCCTAATTGAATTATAGGTCCATAGACATTGATAAGTATGAAACAAATATCTACACAATAGCATGCGGTTATTAAAACTATCCAATAACTAAATTTAAAAATAATTTTTACAAAACTACAAAGAAAATATTCAAATAATAAAATACTTACTATATTGACAAGATTCAAACATTGTTTTATAACCATTTTAAACTTTTTCTATCAATTAAGACAAACTCTTATTAAAGCAAACAAATACACTCACAAAGTTTATATATATCTATTTTTTAATTATACACACTCCCACCCCGCCATAATTTGAATCTGAATCTCCTTGATGAAAGGTCAAAACCAAACCACATTTCCATAATTCGTGAACTCGCTCTTCTTAAAGTTGTTTTCATAAAAACTTAACATGGGAGGCCTTGTCAGTTCCCAAGGGTTAGGTGGATTGGTGAATCTCCTTGATAAAGATCAAAATCAAACCACATTTCCATAATTCCTGAACTCACTCTTCTTGGAGTTGTTTTCATAAAAACTTAAAATGGGAGGTCTTGTCAGTCCCAAGGGTTAGGTGAATCGATAGTTGTTTGTCTGGACAGGTATTTATCAAGAAGACATTCAGGTTTAAACTTTGGAGATAGTCTGTTTGCAAAGGTAGTAGTCTGATCTGAAATTTTTTGAGTGCATATCAAACCGACAACGATATGAATTTCGAATGGGTTAGGTGAATCGATAGTTGTTTGTCTGGACAGGTATTTATCAAGAAGACATTCAGGTTTAAACTTTGGAGATAATCTGTTTGCAAAGGTAGTAGTCTGATCTGAATTTTTCTGAGTGCATATCAAACTGACAATGATATGAATTTCGAATGATTGATGGTCTCACTCACGTTAGATCAACAACGAGGTGGAATAGGTTTAATAAGAGCAACTCTTATTATTTGAACTATTGTTTAAATCATGCACTTAACTATTACTAAAAATAAATAAATATGGTTGTAATGAATAATAAAAAAAAGAAACATGGGGCCTTGTGTGTTTAGTTTCACCAACTTTAAAAGATGGAAATAACTTTATTTTTGAAGAATAGATAACGTTGGACTTAAAACGAGCAAAAAAAAAAACGGTTCTACTTACTATACTTTCTATTTGCACGAGAGATATCTCTAGTTTGACACGCAATTAAATTATAAACCAAACTTTACATTAAAATAACATTGAATGCCAAAAATATGGACGGCTAAAATTAAAAAGACTTAGCTCGATCCATGTCCATTGTCGGCCAACCAATCACTTAAGAGATCGTGGATCACAATCGACGGATGCCTGCTCTCTACAACAACTAGCACAAAATCCGACCGTCAGATCACGGCGGGAAGAAACACATCTATTAGGACAGACCCACGGTATTTAACAAGGATTATTAATGCTAAGCGATATAAACCCCAAATATTAGTCAAACCAATATATATATATTTCCCTGTCCTACCATCTTCGCTATTTGTTCGGTGGTGTCTGCAAATTGGCGGGCGCAGTGCGGAAGCGCGGCAGAGAATAGAAAGTCTTCAGGTAAAATCACCGTCAATTTCAGGGCGCTTTTGAGGGGGAGCGTCTGTCACTTATGGCTGCATACTGTTTTGTTATTATGCATTGGCTGTTTTGATCTGTAATTTCTTTTTCATTTTTTTGGCGAATGTCAGATCTCTTTGAAGTTTAGTGGTTTGCAATGGCTCGTACGAAGCAGACGGCTCGTAAGTCCACGGGAGGCAAGGCTCCCAGGAAGCAGCTTGCCACCAAGGTTTGTGGCTCTCCAATTTGATGTATATGGTTTCTGATTTATGGATGTGTTAACTCCTTTGTATCAGTTAGGGTTTTTAAATTTTTGATTTTTGATTTTTTTTTTTTTGCTTTTCCTCCCTTTTGTTTTGTAGGCTGCTCGCAAGTCTGCCCCGACAACGGGAGGAGTGAAGAAACCCCACAGATACCGTCCCGGAACTGTCGCACTTCGGTAGGTTGTTAATATTTATGTATTACCGTTAGGGTTAGATATTTCTGTTAGGGTTTGGATTTCATGGTAGGGTTTTTGATATTTATTTGGGGGATGTGTTTTGTGATGTGTGGTAGAAAAGGGAATTTGAGATGGTTAGGGTATGGAGCCCTGAATGAATATATAGTGCTTATTGTTGGTGGTGTTTTGTCTTTTGATTTTTAAAATTTTTAAAATTTTATAGTAGGCGGGGAAATTTTTTTGGTTAATTTCTGTTTTGCCTTTGGTTGGGGATCAGTGAAATTCGCAAGTACCAAAAGAGCACGGAGCTTCTGATCCGGAAGCTGCCTTTCCAGAGGCTGGTGAGAGAAATTGCACAGGATTTTAAGGTATGTTTGTTTGAGATGCCATATATGATGTAATTGCCCTCTTTTTGGTTAGAGGATGTGATTTGTTTGTTGAGAGGCGAGTGAACTGTATAAAGTCTGTAAATTGCATGGGTTATAAAGTTTGTTTGCCTGGTAGTCATATGAGTTTATGATGCCACTGTAGTAGTCATTGGTTTATGACTGGAGAAGGGAGCAGGGCGGTATTTTAATTAACAATAGGTTTTATTACATATATTTGGAGGCACATCACGACTTTTCAATTTAATGTATTACAACATTGAACAAGTAAATTTGAAATGCCCTGTTCAAGTAGAAGTAAATGCAGAACAACTGATTTTAAGTGCTAAAAGAAAAGAGAAGCCCAGGCCTACTAAAAAACAAGGGCACATTTGGCTAAAGCAGTTTGCAATAAATTTCGTTTTTTGGGTTATTTGCTAGTAGATTTCCTAAAGCATTTATTTCTTCTTTTGTTGATTTGTTTTGTTTTGTTTTTTTTTTTGTAATTTTGTTCTCGTGCAGACTGATCTGCGTTTCCAGAGTCATGCTGTCTTGGCCTTACAAGAGGCAGCGGAGGCATACTTGGTGGGGCTGTTTGAGGACACAAACTTGTGTGCCATTCATGCGAAGAGGGTCACCATCATGCCCAAGGACATCCAGCTTGCTAGGAGAATTCGTGGTGAAAGAGCATAAGGTCATTAGGCCTTTGGTCAATGTGCAAGTCTTACATTAACATTTATTTTGATTTAAAAGTTACAGACTTTTGTGTTTGTTAGTTTATTACTGGTCTAATCAGACTTCTGACTTCGAACTAGATATCTCTTAATGACATTTGCTTTTTGAAAGAGATGTAATGTTGGGTTTTAACTATTAAATATTTTTGATTCTCAAGTAACTTGCTTGAAAAACAAGCTGAGCCATGTTGGACTATGTGTGTTTTGGGATTATTCTATGCAGTTGTGGAGTGAATGATAAGTGTTTGAAGGACTATGTGTGTTTTTTAATATTTGTTGGTTGTCTGTGTAGTTGTAAAAATGTATATGAGATGTGATATGAATCTCAGTGTTTGTGTGATTGGTTTTCCGGTTATTATAACTTCCAGATGTATATTATCCGTTTCTCTGTTGTTATTATTGCGAATTTTGGAAATAATTGTTTGTGTTATGTAGCTAAATGATTGTCTGGGAATCACTGCAAAGCGGAGGCGGTCAATTATTATAAAAAATCATTTCAATTACAATGGTCTGACAACTTTAGTCTCAGGAAGTGCCATTGTTAGGGATACCGACTCTGTTCAATAATAAATAAATTTTATTTCATACTTAAAAAGAAGGGATTAACACGCAAACTAAGAACTTGCCCATTGATTTTGATGTAAACATTTGGAGTTTGTTGTTGCTGTGGTTCTCTTGTTTGTTGGTTATTATTTTCATGAATTATGGTGATATGATTGTTCTGTTTTGATTATTATTTTCATGTTTGTTAGTCCTTACGTTTAAAGTTATATTTTATAGTTTCATATGTTAGGCGTTAGGCGAAATGGCTGAAGTCTATTAGTAATCTCTTTTTCTTTTTGGCATGCCTTAGGCATGCATTTAGTTTATGCTATGAAAGAGAGTGAACACCAGGTTTCTAGTTTGCATATATATATATATATATATATATATATATATATATATATGCTTGTTTTGGTCATGCTTGAACTCGTAGTTTTGTTTCATTGCATTTTACACTCGGGGTTTTCATGTTATTCTACGATTGTCGTGAGCGCTTTAGAATATCTCAATTGTCATGATGCCCTTGGGGTAGGAATCTTGTACTAATTGTTGTTCAGTTTTGTGAACTACTGAATTATATAATTTAATATTATTTTTAATTTATATATAGGTGGATAATAAGGGGTTGTACTGTTCTCCGTTTTTAACAAATTACATTTCTCATCTGTAGAGAGTTTACATATAGATATACTTTTCATTTCAATTGAGATGCTATAGGTATAGGTAAAAACTTACATAGTTTACATATAGATATACTTTTTATTTCAATTGAGATGCTATAGGTAAAAACTTACATAGTTTGCATATAGATAAAAACTTACATAGTTTGCATATAGATAAAAACTTACATAGTTTACATATAGATATACTTTTTATTTCAATTGAGATGCTATAGGTAAAAACTTACATAGTTTGCATATAGATATACTTTTCATTTCAATATAGATATACTTTTTATTTCAATTGAGATGATATAGGTAAAAACTTACATAGTTTGCATATAGATATACTTTTCATTTCAATTGAGATTTTATAGGTAAAAACTTACATAGTTTGCATATAGATATACTTTTCATTTCAATTGAGATTTTATAGGTAAAAACTTACATAGTTTGCATATAGATATACTTTTCATTTCAATTGAGATTTTATAGGTAAAAACTTACATAGTTTACATATAGATATACTTTTCATTTCAATTGAGATGCTATAGTTAAAAACTTATACTATATACTATAGCTAGAAACTTATATCATTTTACATAAAATGTTTGAATTCTTGATTTTCAATTTTTATTTTTTTGAAAATTTTCATTTTTTTATAAATACAATTATTTAAAATTTAGCATTTTGCTTGACAGTCATCACAATATCAAAACTTCACCTCTACTATTATGCTTTGCATTTTAGTAGGGTAATATTTTAAAAAACGTCACACTATTGTTGGTTGCTTTGTCAAATATGGATTGCTAGTTTCTTTTCTGAAACACAAGTGCAACCACAAAAATTATAATAAATAGTTCAAATGGAAACACATTATGCTTACAAAATAGAGCAGATATTACCAATGGAAAACTTTAAAATAAATTTTAATCATTAATTAATTTAAGCAATCAACCAATGGAAAACTTTAAAATAAATTTTAATCATTAATTAATTTAAGCAATCAACATTTTTGTGTGAGCTCCAACTATTTTTTTTTTTTCTCTTTTAAAATTAAGGAAATGATAATTTAATATCATGATCTTTTATTTCTGAATGAGAATGAAATGGTCTTTATTTGTATTATATCATCAATATATAGTGGTATAACAACAAAGTTTATATATTATCTATCAAGTGACTAGATCTGAACATGAGTTTTTTTGAATGATGAGGAATCTAACAAGTTGAACTAAATGCTATTAGATAAAAGTCATTCCAATTATGAGATTGTCTACAAAGCAATTACAAGATCAATTGTTTTTTTGTTTGTTTGTTTTTTTGGTTTAGTTTTGTATAGATCACCTTTTGTAAGTGTTTTTGAAGGGTGTGTTTGTCTCAATATTATATAATGTAACATTACAATATGTTCCTGACATTTTTCAATGAGTTTGCACAGGTTTTTATGAGGGGTCTTGGTCCCCTCATATTGGATGAGGTGTGAACTTTGGTCCTCAAAGAGAGGCTAAAGCTCTTACTAGTGCACAAAGTTTAGAGGTTATGTTCATGATATTTATTCAAGAGTCAGATTTAAAAAGGACAGATCTGATAATAGATGCAAGTTTACCCTTGTGGTAAGGGCTTTGACTTCTCTTTGGGAGTTCTAAGGTTTAAAACCCACTTAGCATGAGGGGGGCTGAGACCCCATGTAAAAACCTGTGTAAATTCATTGGGAAAAAAGACAGTTCTAATGTTAATTTAGTACATATTTTTGGTTAGGACAATGAATGTTAGATTTAAGAAATGATAGTTCTCATGTTAATTTTATGTTCTTAAGCAGTAGGGGGTTATTTAGCAATGTATGCAATCGTCATTGTTGTTGCATAATTTATGATGTTACTTTTAATGGAAAACAAGATGATGGGTAAACTTTATGCAATCCTTATTATTGTTTGGTAACTTATGGTATTGTTTTCAATGTTACCTTTTATAATTTTGTGGAAAAATTCAATTTTATATTTTTGAACAAATTATCTATAATTTTTAATTCTATCAATTTATAGGTGTTTAGTTTTGACATGCATAGCTTATACCTTTAGACCAAAAAAATGTAATATATTGTTTATGTAGATTTTGTCATAAAAACAAAAGTGAGAAATATTGAGGAGTCAATTGAATTGAATTGAGCATAATTTATTTAATTTATTTTGCTTATGTAAAGGGTCATTTGCATTGGTCTATGTGCTAGTGTGTTTTTTTTTAAGCAAAAAAGCCCTTGTGGGGCCGTGTTTTTTTTAAAGCAAAAAGCCCCTTGTGGGGTTGGCAACGAACATGGGGGTTCTATATTGTCAAAGTCACTTGAGAGTTGTATTCGACCTTGCCCGCACCAACATTATCAATTGAATTTTGGATATTCAATTCAGCTTTTTGGTAGGGTGAAGATTTGAACATGGGACCTCCCTTGGAGGATTGCCCTCTCTTCTCCAACTCACCTGCAACACGTAATATGCACTAGTGTTTTATACAATTGATTTACAACCTATTTATATATTTTTCTTTTTCTTTTTCCTATTTTGGATATTCTTTTTCTATATTAAATGGGGACTGCTTGACTAATTTGAAAGTTAATTGAACCATACGTTTTTTACACCTTATATATATATATATATATATATATAACATAGCCTTCAATTGTATGATGCAGTTAATAGGTAAAAATGATCATGCAATTCATGTTATTTTTGTTATGCTTAAAATTGTTTTATTACTATATCTGTTAAAGAGAAATGGTCATGCATTTTAAGTTTTTACAATAAATGTTATTGTTTAAAATTCAGTTGAAGGATTTAGAATTCATTCTTTAAAAATTAGATAAAGCTTATAGAAAAAATGGGAAGAGAGCAAACAAAACTTATAAACAACTATCAAGGGCAAGGATTTAGACACTTATAACATGCAAGATATAATAAAACATGTCATGCATTATGGATGATAGATGCATTATACCTCTTTAAATTTTGATAGTTATTGCCATGGATTAATTTATGGTTCTATTTTTACTTGTTTGGATTACACCATTATTTATTATCAATTGGAGGAAGCATAACAAACAATCAAGAAAGGAATTCACAATATGCTCATAAATAATGAGGATACTCATTTAAATGAAAGTTTGTTTTGAATAAGAGAAAATTACAAGAAAATGTCATGACATTGAGAAATGACCAAGGACATGTTAAACATACTTAATAAGCATCATAATTAAAGGTAGGGTAGATAACCTAAGTAGAATAACAAAGGTGTACATTCATGGAAACAAGGGCCAATTATTTAAGTAAAACATTTATATATCAAAAGCTAAATAGTCATGTAGGGAGTAGTGTGAAATGATGAAAAAGGAGATGTGGGTTTATAATAGATGAAACCATAATGGTGAACATGAAGAGAAGAGGATTATTACTTACATTTAAAGTGAATGGGCTAGAGGAAATAATGAGCATGGTGTTTAAATACTCTTAAATCAACAATAAAGTGTAGATAAATGAATAAAATATAAAAATGAAACTCAAGTATGAGATGTTTTAAGTACCTAATTAAAATCCTAATTATTGACAATAAACCATTGTGATATCTTCTTGAATGTTTCCCTATGTTCCATAGAGTTTTTAAAATGATGGGATAATGGGATGCATCTCTCACAAAATTTAGGAATGGTGGCTAGACAACTTATATAAGCCTACAATGAGATTTTTTAAGGAGAATATATGGATATGTATCATAATGAACAACAAACATTCATCAACTAATGAAACATTTGACACATAATAAATGAAGGCATTAGGTAAGAAGATAGAAAATAAACAAATACTACTTAAAAAAACAATAATAGAAGTGTTGAGCATGCAAGATGGTAATGCGTAACAAAAAAGTAAGTTCCCCTCATGCTCTTTTTTCCATAAAGAAAACAAAACCATCTATAAAATCCATAAAACTAGTAACAAGAAGAAAGAGAGACCCATTCTTCATTAAGAATATCTTGGATGATAAGCTAGGTAATGTCCTCTTGATGGTTGCTATCAAGTATTGAGTTAATTAAGAATTGAAGTTTGCTAGATGGTCCATATTTCTATCTAATTGTTATTACATGTACAAAAAAACTTAGGAAATAATAATTCTATTTTTAGTCTAGATAATAAAGCTTGAGCTCTCTCAACCATGATATGATGTTTGGTAGTTATTTGTAAACTTGATCATGGGGATAAGTGTGTTAGTATTAGTCTAATTGACCATACAAATAAAGTTCATTTATTTGTCATGATGGATGATACAAGGTAAATGCTAGGAATTAGGGTTTGCTTAAAATATATTTCTATCTATTGGAGGAGGCCTCTTAAGAAACAATTGCACGAGAAGGTTTAGTTGGTAAAGCAAGTTTACATTCTGACTATGATGGAACTATTGTCCAAATTTGAAACATGAATATGTTCTTAGGTCTTGGATTTCATGATTTTTAAGTCAATTAACTAAGGATCTCATCTAAGTATACCTTAATTATATTAAAATATGATTTATGGTATCTTTTAATATACAAAAATGATAGTGGGTTATGTATAAACTAATTGATAGTAATATTTTTTGTAAAAATATAATCAAAGGAAGATTTTCCCTCCCTTGGACATTCCTTGTTAATATGAGATACTTTGTACTAAAAATTAGACATGGAAATTCTAAGAGGAAGTTTAATGAAGGATAGATACCCATCAAAGATGAAATACTAGGTCCAATAAAATAGAAAATTAGAAAACCACAAAATTGAGAGTCAAGCCTACTATATATGATTTTAGTAAATGATGAAGAATAATTTTTTTATAAAGACTAATTTTTGTTCCCTTTTTTCTTGAATCCAATAGTGTAAAAGATTGAAGAATATATAAAGACTAATATATGTTGTCTTCACTGAAGCCTCATTGTCTTGCACATGTTCAAACAACTCCAACGCCTTGAAGTTGCTGTGTGGATCTCTCTAGCCAAGGATTGAAGAAATGAAGCTCTTTTTATAAACAATCCCCTTCATTCTCCTTCCTGGGACTACTAGAATGTTGAAATCTTGTAGAAGCGAGAAGAGAGCTTGCCTTGGTGGTCATAGTAGCTGTTAGGGTGTGGTTGTGGTAAGGTAGAGAAGCTTCAATGACCACCATTTCCATATTAGCTATTTGGGTACAAATTGACAAGGCACAGGAGCCTCAATGACCATTTTGATAGTTGGTGGTCTTGCACTTGGTTGCTCTTCCACCATTTTCAAGGATTGTGGAACTAAAAAACCAACCTCGTTTATTGTTGGTTGGGGATTTTGCACTTTGGCTATAGAGCCATCCAATTTTTTGCATCATCCCATTGTAGTCCAACCATCCTCTTTGGCCTAGGGAGGAGATAGTGTTTGGCATGAGGGTTGGATTTGAATTATTGTGAGGATCAAGCGAACAATCCTTAACCTTGTGGTCCAATGCTTGACATCTAAAGCAGGTATTCAACATGTTAATATACATCACTCATTGCAAAATAGCGACGTCACCCACTTGCATCTTGATAACCTCCTGTAGGTCCTTGGATACATTGACCTCAACACAAACCCTTTTTTATGGGTAGGCATTGAAAAACTTGTCGGCTTCAACCAATAAGACATGCCCTAAGACTATTGCCATGCGATTAAAAAAGGGTCAAAGGGGAGGGTAAGACTAAGCAACTCAACCCAAACTGGAATCTTGGAGGTTCGTTCCTCAAAAATTGAAAAATATCGAGTGCATGGAAAGAAGACCACCAAGGAGCTTCTCATGGACCAAGTCCCTTTGCATGACCAATATCTACAAACCAGAAGAGAAAAAATCCATCGTTAGTTTTTGAATCAACTCAATCTTGACTCCATGAGGAGCCTAAGTCAAGCTAACCCAAGACCAAAACGTTGCTTTGTTGGGAATGCATCCTACAAAATACCCAAGGTAAAAGATTCTAGCCATTGATCGACATTATCAAACTTGAACAGAGGCAGACTGAACGTACCTTATTTATGACTCTCCATTGAAAGCAATTTCTGGGACACCCCATAGATGTCATTTTCATTTGCCTTCTCTCTTGTGGCCCCAACAATAATTGCTAGGCCGTCGGGTTTGGGGGCCATGGAAAACCCTATAAAGTTGAGAAAACCCTAAGCAAAAATGACTCTCACTAGAGCTAAAATCCTAACAGAGCAAGCACCACACAAAAGTTTTAGTTTCATTGCTCTTTATATTTTAAAGATAACATTCAAGAAGGGATTCAAAATTACCACACATTATTTCATATAGTAGAACTTTAGGAAGAAAGGACATAGAAAAACTATTTAGGAGCTTTGTTATTTACAAATTTCTTCCTTAATGATTTATTTAAAGGCTTATCATTTTATCAAGATTGAGTTAAAACATTATATTTCTTATCCTTTATAGAGTATATAGAATGCTATATATTTCTTGCAATTCACTAAAAATAGTTGAAGTGCAAGCTCTAGCAAGGAATTATATCATAGTTATGTAAACATAGGGAAAAATAGGTCCCCATTCCAATTCCCTCTATCCAAGATGTGAATAAACCTTTGTGGGATCGACTTACCAGAATATAGTAGGAGATCATAAAATATGCTACAACCACATATTCTAAGACCAACCAAACAAAATTTGCTTGAGAGTCCTAACAAAATAAATTGTACTATTGACAATTATTCCATTTTTTAATTTGTTGTGAAAAAGAATATATAATATATAATATTATGTATTCTTTTGATCCAAAACTAGTTGTTCTTTAGTAAATTATCTTGGTCTTATGACATGTATGTTAGTTAAAATCTCTTGATATGATGCATTAGAAATTTAAAAATGATTTTATATAGAGTGTTGAAGAGTGATATTGGATATAATCATTCAAATATTTTTATAATACTTATCTTTAGGGATAAGAAAATAAAAGTGATTGTCAATGACTTTGAGATCATTTGAGTTTTTATTAACTCCACCATATATGTGGATTTTGACCCCTAAACATTATAAAATTATGTACTTGATCAAAACATATTGAATTCCAAGGGCATGACAACGTTTTAGTTGAAACATAATAACATGCACCTCCTATTTTGTAACCATATCCATTAAAGCAAATTTTGATTAAAGAATAATGTTAGATAGAATGTTTCTAAATAGACCATCTTGTCTCATCGACACTCTAAAATAAGATTCTAAAATTAGTTAACTTCATCTTACCCTATATGCACATATATAAGTGACCCATGTATTATGGTGTTCCTAATAAGCCTCTTACATTACCGTCAAACATGAATTTAAATTCAAAATATAATTAAATCTAGGTTCTAAGCTAACTTCAAAATCTTCCTATCAAATAACTTGAAGTGTCATAGGAGTTTAAAATTCCATTATAAACCTTCTTGGATGACTTTATCCACCCAAGTGTGTTTCCATGGGGTGATCCCATGTTTTTAAGAAGAAGAATGATATCCTAAGGCTATGCATAAATTACTAGACGTTGAATAAAGTTACCATAAAGAACCAAATACCTAATTTTAAGGAGATATGATCTTTTGACTAGTTTTATGAGAAAATTATATTTCTATGAATTGGCCTAAAATTTAAATGTCAGCAACTCATAATTTATTGTACCCAATATTGCATCTAGGAATTATTATGCGCATTAAAAATTCATATTAGTGCCCTATAAGTTGGTAGATGCTCTGACAATATTTATGGATCTATTGAATAACGTATTCGAAAATATATTGCACGTGTATATTCTTTTTTATAAATAACATCTTGATGGTACTATAATGGTTTCAAGATGGAAACATGTATAGATATTTATCTAGGTGTTAATGATTCCAAAGGAACATTGAATACTTGGGACATGTGATCTCTAAAAGTGGAATTATCATGACTCAAGATAATATTAAGACAATTATAAATGGCCTACACCATAGATTATTTATAAGATGTAAATTTTCATGGGTGTGGATAAGTATAACAAAATATTTGTGGAGTCCTCCATGATTTTTAATTTTATTAATTTTGTGTAATATAAGGAAATAAATTATAATGGAGAAAGAATTCTAAGGTGGATTTAGTTAACCTAAATAAAATCATAATAGATCCCATATTTTTAGTCTCACATCCCTATGGTAACTTCACAATATGCATAGATGCATCAATTGAAAAGCTGGATGGTGTGTTGACTTAGGACTAACAAGTGACTATGAGTCAGGGAGATTGAAATATCATAAAGTGAAATACCCTATGCATGGATTTGAATTGGTCATATTAGTACATTCCCTAATAATATTGTAATGTTTTTTGCTCAAAGATCCACTTGAACTACATACAAACATCAGAATCTAAAGTATCTGTTCAATCAAATAAATTTGAATACCCATTAGAGGTAGTGGCTCAAGTTATATATATATATATATATATATATATATATATATATATATATATATATTGCTTATGTGAATGGATAGGAAAATTGAGTAGTTGGTTGTTGAGTAGGCAATGACACATGATGGCCTTTGCAAGATATTGCACAAGGTTGAGGTACTTATTAATTAATGGATTGATATAAAATTCCCTTTGCCAATGGGTAAAGCAGATCATAAGGAATATAAGTTCAATGATTTGGATGGGTTTTAAAGGTTTTACTGCTACTTTTATGTCCTAGAAATTGGGTTTTCGAGGAAAATATTAGAAGAAATACACCCAACCTTGTATACTACCTATGGGTAAAAAATAATTCACCCACATCTATAGACTATCTCTTTAGAGAGAAATTTTGCTACTAGTATGCGCCAAAATTAATGGACAAAGGCTAAATTAGATACATGAAATACTTGTCAGGTCAAAAGAAGCTAAGGCTTAGAAAGCTTGTGCAACATCAAGATGCAAAATTTTTCTAAGTATAGAAGGCTGCCAAAATTTTAAAGAGTTGATTCTAGCAATAAGCATTAAACTATCCGACATCCGACACAATTGAGTCTCAAATTTGACTAAGGTAAAAGAATCCAACTTTTTGATTTAACATTAGACTCAATTTTTGGCTAAGTATGAGAAGTGGTTGGAATTTTGAAATGCTAATGTTCGCAAAGGTATGTGGAAAGTATGGCACCTAGCACATTATAATAAAGATTTGGTTGTGTGGATAAATATTTGACGCTCGACATCAAGGCAACTCATTTTTGAATACCAAAATTTTGCAAAGTATTGAAGAGCGCTAGACTTTTAAAGTGTTGACATCATCATGAGGCACATAAAAGTTTGGTAGAGCCAAATTTAGTGTCAGATAGAAAATATATGTAAGGCATAAAGCTTGATAGTAAAGTGCCAAGTCTCAAGAGTAATCTCTGGCATCCGACACTATGCACAAAAAAAGCAAAAATAACTAAGTGTAGAAGAGGTCTAGACTCTTGAAGACGCTGATGTCACCACAAGTTGCACAAAAGTTTGACATAATAAAGAATTGGGCTAAAGCTAAAAATATTCTAAGGCATGAAGTTCGATATGCAAGGGACATTTTTTGAAGTAGAAGTCTATTCAAAATCTGATAGAGTGTATTGCAAAAAATTGGTTGTGTAGAATATGAACAAACTCTAAAAGCAATGATGTCATCAAAGCAAGCAAAAAAGTTTGGTATCCAACAAGAGAAATAAAAAACTGGCTAAGTGTTAAGAAGAGCCAAATGAACAATGGGGTTGAAACCACACAAGCAAAAGAAAAGCCTAACGCCTGCAAAAAAGAGAGCTAGATTGATTTTAGTTGGGGAAAAAAGAACCTGGACATGCTCCCAACAACCACAATTTGCTGTTCGAAGATCTTAACAGCCAAAGGCTTCCACATTTGACATCTATCCTGATGCAGTTGGGCCAGTCATGGAGCAATATGGAATAAAGCAAACCTATCATATAATCTTATGGATTGGATGAAGACACGTAGGACACCACTCTTAGATAAAATTAAAGAAATCTATATCAACGTAAATGTGCTAACACAATTGCACCAAAATGAGTTGGAAGAGGATGCACACGTGCTACACTAACCTGACAAGCTTACAATCTATTTTGAAAACAATCATGTTGAGCTAATTGAACGAAAATGTAAAACTATAAATACTTGAATGTAACCCATTCAAAGGGTTGGCTCTTTCAACATTTACATTTGCATAATGTATGATGACTGTATTGTGTACCTCTAAATAAAGATTAGATTATTGTTTAGAATCTCTTTGAAACTATTGTAGATCATGTATATATGCTGAATCGATTATTGAGAATTTCTATTAAGGCTAGGTGAATGGTTTATTCTGCTATTTGGATTTCTCTCTGGATTTGCTATTCTTTTAGTTTATGGAATGCTTGGTAATATATAACACTTAATATGATCAAATGCTCTGTAATACTAAATGAAAACTAGTTTATTAGGTAATTTTATTTAGTTTAGAATGTGACTCTCATGCATTATGCCTTTTGATGTTGTTGAAGTTTGGACACTTTAAGTTCTAGCTTCTAACTCTACAAATTTTGTTTTGTAGTTTGCAACCTCCTTTTTTAGTTAGAATAGCTAGTATTATAAGAATCAATCTACTCCAGAGGTTGTATTAGAAGCTATTATGGATCTTCCAATCTTGTCCAATTTCTTGAGGGCCCAAATCTTCCACTTAGGTGGATTTAGGACCAGGAGTTATTATCACACCCATTAGGACCCAAATCTTACCTACATGATTGAGTAGAATTTTTGTGACATTTTTCTATTTTAGATCACATTTACAATCACCTAGCGACTCCATTGAGGATGAATTATTCATAGAGAACCCAACCACCATTCAATTTATAGGCTTATGCTCACAAGAGCAGTAGCCAAAAAGCTGGATGAACTAGTGTAGTTTTCTAAACTACCTCCATTAAGATTTAGAAGACATAGATCTCCTCCATTATATCCCTCATATACCTCTATAGAAAGTGTAGAATCTACACATTTTATCTCTCCATAGTCTACTCACATGGTCATATCTAAGAAAAATCATCCAACCTCAATTTTTTTTTCTTGATTGGAATAATACTGGACCACTTAATCTATCCCTCAAGTAGCATTGAATGCTTTTCCAACTTATGATGGTACTAGAAAAACAACATACAAACATTATTAATATGTATCTCCCTTAGCTAGCATCCATAACATTTAGGATGAAGATATTATGATAAGACCACTGGTATTATCATTCAAGGGTAAGGTATTATACTAGTACAAGACCCTTTAGGATTGAAGTATCCACTCATGGGCTCATTTTTTTGGTAGATTAGTTCAAGAATTTAATGAGCTACCAGACCAATTATTATTGTTGACCTGATTTACCACTATTTAAAGGCACCCTCAGGAAGTAATAATGAAATTTAATATCAAATTCAACAAGACTTAGAAAAGAATTCCAAAAGACGATAAATCAATAGATTGCTAGACATTATACTATAACTTCCATGCTTTTAATATAGATATGGGCTTATTGATATGCAAATATAATGTGCTGATATTTCCTGAGATTTATCAAACTGTTGTAATTACAGATAATGCGGTAATTGCTATAGGCAAACTTCCTCCTAAAAACATAATGCTATATTTTCTAAAAATTCCACAATCTAGGCAGGAAACACAAAATCTAGTCATAATTACACATCTACCAAATGTATCTCCAATCACCATAATAAAAACCCCAATATTACTAATGGATCCTCCAATGATAGCATTACTGACACCTCCTGTCATAACTGCATTGCCTTCCACTGAACCTCAAGAATCAATCGACATGAAAGAAATAATGATGGCAATAAAAAATCTAATTAATGAAATCACTACTATGAAAATAAAAGAAGTTGAAAGGAATTTCTAGCCTAAGAGGTTCCCATACATGACAAAATATTAAGGGGTCTCTTTAAATGGTATTGACAGTAAGCCTAATGCAGTGTATAGTAACCAGGAAGACAACCCTTCTATTTCAACATTAGAGGTCAATTATTGGTGCTCAACCTATAATGATCCACATAGTGAAGACATTTGTATGCTTCACTAACATAAAATAAAATAGTTTTAGCTAAAAATATAGAGAGATCACAAAGAAATCGAGTCAACATATTATGGGAGTTATACCATAACTTGATGATGCAAGGTACCACAAAGGAGTCTATATTAGTCTTGATATGGTATGGCAAAAAGCCATCACACTTAGAACCTAAGAGATTGGATCCATTCAAAGTCCCATATTAGCAAACAAAGCAACCAAGAAAAGAAGTACCTCAAGCTTATTAGGAAATAGAGAAAACCTCCAATGAAGTGTTTTAAGGAACAACAAAAACTAGTGCAAGCAAAGAAATCCGAAGCTCAAGAATAGGCTAGAAATAAACTTTGGTAACCTTCAATTACTAAGCAACAAAGAAGTAAAGTGATGTAGGTGTATGTTAGAGTTAGATTCTATTACATCATTTGGGTCATGTAAATGTACCTTTCTAGGTACATACTTAGGACATTAGATTACTTTAGGGGGAAGTTATCTAGTTACTTTATGCAATGTAATAAATGCACAAGTGTCAATGTGCAAGTTGTAAATGTGCAAGGTGTCCCTTGTACAACTAGGTAGAGTGTTGGCCAAGGAATCTATCTTCCATTATAAAAGGGCCTCGTGGGGGGGGATTTAAGAATGGAGTTAGATAGTTGTGTAACTCCATTAGTGATGGAGTACAATGTAGTCCTGTAGCTTCTTGCATGGAGTGTCCATTTCCTCCATAGCAACATTGTATTCATTTCTATCATTTCTATTTATAGCATATTTTTGCAATCTCATAAATTTACTTTCTCTCATATTTTTGCATCTTGTGATTGCCATCTCCCATTGTGATCTACCTCAAAAGCTAACAGTGGTATCAGAGCCATGGTAGATCTAGCCACAGTAGATCTAGCTACTATAGATTGAGAGGAGAACCACCATTATTATTGAGCCTAAATTTTTGTGAACCTGATTCACCATAGTGCACAGGCTCTTGCAAAAATATTTAGAAGAATCAAGGTGGTAGGGAGAGCTTCAAGAAAGTACTATTGTTAAAAATTGGGCCAATCACCATAGCTTCAATTTTTACAAACCGGATGTGCCTTTGGACCCATTGCATGTAAATTTTATTACTTTAATATTATTTGGTAGAATAGACTAGAAAGAGATATTGTGAGATTCATTTGGCTAAGAGTCTTCCCATAGAGTTGTAGGAAAACTCGTGAAGATAAGGACTCAACATTTGATCCACTAGTTTGATGAATCAACTAGTGAAGCTCATCTAAGAGATCTAAAAAGTTTACTATTACCTAAAGTTTCTTTTATTGTAGGAAACTAACTCTCAGATGATTGGGACACCTCCTACAATAGAAATCTAGGAGATTTCAACTTCATTACCAAAGGTTAGAGTGCCTTCATAGTGCAGAGATTAGTTGTTGCAAGAGAAGAATACTACAGAAGAGACTCTAGGAGAAAGAGTCATGGTGAAGTCTAGAGATTGAAGATCTCCATCGATAGAGTCAACTTCATAGTAGAAAAGGCCACAAAAGCCTTGATCTTAAAAAGGCCATAGAAGCCTTGATCCTGAAGAAGACTCTAGAAGAGAGTACCTGATTCAGAAGTAGATTCAGATTTTAGTACTAATAACTTGTTGTAGGGAAAGGAGATTCAATGAGTTGGGAAACTTCCTACAAGAAATTTAGGAAGAGTATCTTCTTCAAAATCAATCCAACACCTAAAGCAAACTTGAAGGTGAAGATATCAGGTGAAGATCTCATTGAAGAAACTTCCATTCTTGGAAGAACGAGAAGGACTAGGAGAGTCCTATTCAAATCTAGAAGTAGTAGAATCAAGAGATCCAGGAAGGAGATCTCAATTCTAGAAGTTGAAGAAGAAGGTCTCAAGGAAGACCAAAGAAGCTACAAAATCAAAGACCTAGGAGAGGTCTCAAGGAAAAAGGCTTGGAGAGCCTTGTTCTAAGCAAGATCATAAAAAGAGTTCCTAGAAGAACTCATTGGAGAAATTCTCCATCAAGGAGAAAGTTTCTGATAAAGGAAAGAATTGGGACAATTGTCGCCATCCGACAACAAGCCCAAAAAGAGAAGAAGAATTGGCAAGGAGTGCCAAAGAAGATACAGAAGACCTCAAGACATTCAGAGTCTTGAGAAGAAGATCCTGCTTGAAGTTAAAATTCGACAAGAAGACTTGAAGATAGAAGAAGCTTACCAAATCTAAGATATTTGAAGATTACCTTTCACAACAAGAAGGCATAAATATTTCTCCAAATCTACAACAGAAAGGAGAATATTACAAGAGAAGAACAAGCCACCAAACCCTAGGCTCATGAAAGAAAGTTTGAGACCACTTTTTGGTGAAGGAGGAGCTTTTTGGAAAAGCTAACAAAAGTTGCAGAACTCTATCTAAAGCAACAAGCTTGATCTACATCCTCTACAAAAATCTTTAAAAAAGGTAAGCAACTATTGGTGCAAGTAGATTCATTAATTGGATTACTTATCAGATTTTTTAAAGCACCTTATATTGGATCAAAGTTGCAAAGAGGAAAATTGAATTACAGTCTTCAAAAGTGCAAAAAGAGAAAAATTCCTTTTAAGGATCATTTGCACATTAGGAGTTGATTAGATTTTAGAGTTACAATTATCTATCAACTACCTATCTTCTACTTTGAAGAGAAAAAGAAGACTAGATCCTACAACTATGTTTGTAGTGAAATTTGCAAGAGTTCATTCCAGATTATGCTTGAAAGGTTGCAGTGGAATTGTTAAGTGCATTTTTGAGAAATTAGTGGAGCAATAAGGTGAGATTATTGTTACCATTAAAAGTGCATCTATTAAGCACTATACTAGTTGATTTTTTAACTAGTTATTCTCAATTAGTTTGTGTTGTTAAAAGCACAAAAACTAGCACAAAATCTGTAGCACTTTCATGGCCAAAAGAAGCCACCATTACAAGCAAAAAGGTGGAGAAGAAAGCCACCATTGAAGTCCTTGAAGGAAGCCTCAAATCGAGACCTTGGAAGTCTCAAGATTCAAGGAGAATGTAAGGGTTTCATTTTAGTACAGAGTGTAGGAATCCTTATTCAAAAATAACATTTCATTAGCTTGGATTGATTATCATCCAAAGAAGAAGAAGCAAGAAGGATTACATAAAAAATTCTTCATATTGGTGCAAGATCTATCTATTAAAAAGCACCTCTTTTATTCTTGTGAAAGGACAAAAGTATTTCTATTTATAGGAGGGTAGTAAGGATGTCATATCCAGTAGATTGAAGGGCAAAATTCAAGCAAAGAGGAAGGCTCACATGTCCAAGAATCAAGGTGTTCAAAAACACCATTTTCCCTCATCCAATCCAGCCCTATAAGCAGCACATCACCTACAACATTGAAGCCATTGAAAGAAGGTATTATCACATGTGTCTACATAGAAAAAAGGGCAGCATTCAGTGAGAGATTATCTATATAAAAGCTAAGAAAAAGGGCTACCTATTGGCTATTACAAATAACACTATCTTTCAAGCACTAAAGAAGGGCACAAATCGCATTAGAACAAGCTACAAAACCTACAAATAGGTGAAGAGAAAGGAGCTATACCTAAGGCATCCATTGAAGCAAACATCCACCAAAAAGGAGCTCAAAAGTGTGCCATAGAACCATGGAGCAATCTAGTTGTAGCCATATGTCATCCTCACCAAGCCAACATGCAAAAGGAAGCTTGCATCTCAAGAAACATAGCAAGCTCACATAGGATGCAAAGATAAAGGAAGAATTAGGGTTGCAAGCTCATATTTGAAGCATTAGAAAGAAGGCTTACATGCACAAGCCTTGAGTGCCACTTGGCACAAATTCTCTAAGCATCCCAACATTCATGAAGACCCAAGCGCTCACCTAAAATGGAGTTACATACATTTGGAGGGAGTTAAGAATATTTGGAGGTTACCACCAACCTCATCATTACCAAAGGTACATTGAAGACACCTACCTTGTAATGCTTCAAGTGACACTTGTCAACGAAGTTCATCCTATTTAAGGTGCCTATCCTAGAAAATGAGGGAGAACGAAGTCAAATGAAGTCAAGCATTTATGCATTGAAGCTCACTTGGAGGAAAAGGCTAATTCAAGCCATACACCATTCAAAGGTGTAAGAGAAGCATTTAAGACACTATCATAAAACCAACAAACCAACGCTTGCATTTGGAGGAGCTTTATCATAAGCAAAGTATATTTCAAGGAGTTTTCGATGCCATTTGTGAAAGAGGAGCACCATCCTAGGAGGAAACCAACACCGATCAAAGAGGGCTTTGACTGCCCATGAGCGCTACACTCCACAAAGCTACGAATCCGCCACCTCACAACATTGAAGGATTATTAAGGTAAAGGTTGATTTTATTATTTGCTTGCTTTAAACCTAAGGTTTTTGGAGTTATAAGGGTACATTATATCTACTATTGCAATATTCAGCATTAGTGATTTATTAAGCAAGCATATTTCAGAATTATTAATATTTGCAAAAGGTAACCAAGGAGGAATAAGGGTTATTACTAAAATTTAAATTATTTGCAAATATTATTTTCTAATTTTTCCAAATTTGGGAGTTATAAGGAATACAACATCAAATTAGGAATTGGAAATTAGAAAACATTAAAAATCAACCAAAAGGGGTATTTAAAGAGGTTTATTAAATATTTTCAAAGGTTGGAATTTTTATAATAGTGTTGTCTCAAAAACACTTAAAGGAGGCAAAATAAATCCAACATCAAAACCTCTTCAAAAATTGAAATAGTGCTTAGTTCAATAGGAGTAATAAGGAGATAGAAAAGTTGATTTTGGTGTTTACAAAATTTTACAAAATCAACCCAAAATTGAACTACAATTTACAAAAAGCACTATATTGATCATATATCCTATCCAAAACACCCTAGGGAGTCATAAGGCATTCTACAAAACTTGGTAATATTAGCATCCATAAAAAATTATCAAGTTCTAAATTCATTGGATAGATGTAAGCTTTCTACAAAACCTAAAAACTTATTAGGTTTGTGAACTCTCATCATTAGGGAGACATAAGGAAGTCCACAAAATCTAAGGGTTGATAAAGGGAATTCAATGGCATCCAACAAATTCTTCCTAGCCGAATCCCAACTACTCAAGGGCCCAAATTATTTCTCTTGGAAGAATAAAGTAAAAGCAATCTTGGTATATGAAAAACTTTGGGATATTGTCCAAGGGAAAACAAAGAAACCTACCATAGGTGATACTGAGATTCTAAAATTTGAGGAAAATGATTCAAAAGCCCTAATGATCATAACATTTGCTATCACTGATGAAATACAACCTTATATCAGTTCAACAAAAACATCTACTGAAGCTTGGACAAGCTTAGAGAAAATATTCGAAGGAAAGAATAAAGCCACCATTCTTCATCTTCAAACTCAACTACATTCCTTGAAAATGAGCAGTGGGGAAAGCATAGAACTATTTCTAAGGAAGGTAGCAGATATTAAGGGGAAATTGTTAACCCTTGGACAAGAGCCCAAAGATGAACTTCTTACTCAAGTAACCATGAGAGCACTTCCAGACAACTATAAGCATTTGGTCACATCTTTACAAATCCTAAGTAAAGATACTTCTTTTGATGACTTAGTCAATATCCTTCAGGAATATGAGGTGGAACACACTGTGAAATATGAGATGACTAACACTGCATTGACATCAAAAGATAATCCACAGGGAAATATTGCTTCATCAGCAAAAGGATGGAGAACATGGTATTGTCAGATATGCAGAAAGAAAGGTCATAGTACCAGTTATTGTAGGTACAATCCCAGAAACCAGAATCAAGGAAATCAGATAAACAATGGGAATCAATTTCAACCATGACAATATCAAAGGAATTCTCATCAGCAACAATTTCAGTGACCAACCAATTATCCTCAATTGGAGTATCGAAAGGGGAATCAGAAAGGACACCTGGTTCAGAGGATAGAAGAAATTGAAGAACTGGAGGAACACATAGAAAATTATGAGGTGAAAGCTCTATCAACAAATGTAACACATTACAGAGACACTAACCATTTGCTTGAACAGGTTACAAAGAATCCAGAGGAAGAGTACAAAGTTCAAGATGAAGAAGAAGATCCATATTGAAGACTAAAGTCTTCAATACCCAAATAATGTAATACAAGGGGGTGTTAGAGTTAGATTCTATTACATCATTTGGGTCATGTAAATGTACCTTTCTAGGTACATACTTAGGACATTAGATTACTTTAGGGGGAAGTTATCTAGTTACTTTATGCAATGTAATAAATGCACAAGTGTCAATGTGCAAGTTGTAAATGTGCAAGGTGTCCCTTGTACAACTAGGTAGAGTGTTGGCCAAGGAATCTATCTTCCATTATAAAAGGGCCTCATTGTAAGAGATTGATGAGATAGTAGGTAGTAGTAGAATTATTGTGTAACTCCATTAGTGATGGAGTACAATGTAGTCCTGTAGCTTCTTGCATGGAGTGTCCATTTCCTCCATAGCAACATTGTATTCATTTTCATCATTTCTATTTATAGCATATTTTTGCAATCTCATAAATTTACTTTCTCTCATATTTTTGCATCTTGTGATTGCCATCTCCCATTGCGATCTACCTCAAAAGCTAACAATGTAGACACCTAAAAATATCATATTAACATTTATCCAATGTCAATAATTAATAATTTTACAATTATGCTAAATAATCCATTACAACCTTAGAAATATTAATTTTGACCATCCTAGCTCCTTTGACCCACTAAACCCCCTCCTACACCTAGCCCATGGTCATCATGAGACCATCCCACTCTCTTAACCTAGGTCCACCTCACCCTAGTTTATATTAATTCCTCATTCTCCACTCTCCCCTGCTCTTTAATGCACACATGTGAGGATTATCTCCATTCAGGCACATTAATGAAGCATGCCATTTTGGTGGGTGAGGATTATTTCCACCTAGGCACATTAATAAAGCATAGAATTAACCTTAATAGAGAATAGTGCACATGTATCCCTCTATCCAATCAAGTGGAGAAACTGAAGGATTCCTCCTTTCTCTTATTCAGGCCAATTGTCCACCATTCTACCTCCACTTCATCACTCCCCTCACCCTTGGAAAAATTTATAAATAGGCTTATATTCTTTTTTTTGAGAGAGGCATGTTAGATATCATAGATAAAATTTGTCAAAATTTATATAGAATCTATGTGCATGTGCTAGTGTGTTAATCATTGATAGTATAGTAGGCATCCCATTGTACATTTTTATTTTGTAAACCATGTACAAGTTGAAGCTTCAATAGACACCAAATTCATAGGATAGCTTACTGGTAGCCTACAAAAGGTTACCTTTAAAAGAAACTTTGTTCTTAATATAGTCAAAATCATCCATAGAGGGATGATTTATAGTTAGGACCATTCCCACAGGTTCAGTTCCATCCAGGAGCCATATTCAATCACTTGCAACCTAGTAGATAGGTCAAAAATATGAGTAAGATAGTTTTAGATAGTTTTAGATTATTTTTATCTTGGTTTTAATGCATTAGATTGATTTTATTTTATTGCACTTTCTTGTAAATCTGGGTCTAACTAAGGTAGATCCATAGGTGCTACTAAATAGTGTATTAGTTTTGTGTAGGTGCTAGAGGCTCTACTCAACCATCTATGTGGTTCGCATGCATAAACCCATCCCTCCTCGAGGTGGTCAAATAAGATAAAATGTCAAACATTGCATTGTAAAAAGAGGATTTAACATTGAAAAATACTCATTGTATCCCAAGGGACATTGGAAAAGATAATGTTATAATATCTTTACTACATCTTTGCGGTCACAATGGGATATTTCAAACCCTAAATCACACAGGGATTTCCATTTCATAGGTTGTAAAAATTATTGTTTTATCATCACTTAGCTCATATTTTTCTTTGCGTGATTTATTCGCTCTTTGTCAAATATTTCTCACATTCTAAGTCTTTTGTATGTGTTTGAAGGGTTAAAAACAATTCAAATCCATCCAAATCAGGACCCATCTAGACTGGTCCAACAATAATATCCTTTGTTGAAGATCATTCCTTTGAGGACGATTCAAGACCATCCTCGTGAGGATGATTCTATCAAGCTCAGATTTTGGGACCATTATGTCAGGTACTTACTTCTACACAACAAAACACATAAATTTCAAGTTATTATAAGGTAAGAACCCTTGCCTTCTAGTCATCCCTTGTCATTTTTCATATTCATCAATAAGTGACTTCTTAGACCAAGTCAACAATCTTGGGGTGTCCAAAGGTATCATTCCTTTCCCATCAATCATTTATCAATTAGTCAATTTTGATAATTTCTTTGTGAGTTTTGTGATTCATTATTTATATTTTATTTTTAATTAGAATAATTTACTTTAAATTGCCTCTAGTGTTTAGTTAGCTAGCATTATTACCTTTTCTTTTGTTTCTTTTTGCATCCAAGGTTAATTTTTTTTTCCTCTAATTTTTGCAGAAAACTTCATTAGACTAATTTTTAATGTAGACAAACTAGATCCAACAGAGAGGAAAATCAGAAATCTCCCTTAGACAAGACTAGACACATAGGGATGGTCTCTGCTATAAACCTTCCACATGGGTATGGTCTCTACCATAGAGCCGATTTTGGGAAGAAGAGCTTGTACAACAATTCTTACCACTTTCTAGAGAGAATTAGACCTCAAGTAAGTGATTTCCCCCTCAATTTTAAGTTTAATTTCATCACAAACCCTTAATATAGGATTTTGTTTTGTTTACAAATTTGATTTTCTAGCTTAGATAATCTTAGCAAAGTTTCCTTGCCATCTGTATGCTCTCCTCTTGCGTTGCAAAGTGACATTAAGGATCAAAAAGGTGGTTATAGATTTTGAGATCAAAGAACTTTCTATTTATTTCTAAGAAGTAACATTGCATTGCATATTCCTATATTTATACACTTCACATTAAGTAGAATATTTGATTCTTGTATACTCTTTCCTTGCACCTTAGGGTGATCTTGGAGATAAAAAGGAGTCACTTTTTTGAAGTCAAGGAACAACACACACATTTCACATCATATCACATTAAGAGGACCCTTATTCCATGTATGCTCTTCCCTTGTGCTTCATGTGATCTCAAGAATCAAAAGTGGGTAAGTTACCTCAAGTCAAAGAACCTCATCCTTTCCTTGCATTAGCTTAGATTTTACTTTGCACATTCTCTTTGCTTTCCTAGAATACATTACCATAGATTTCCTTTTCAAGTCAGTTACTTTCAAAGAATTTACTTTTCAAGTCATTTACTTTCAAATCATTTATTTTTCAAGTCATTTCCTTTCAAAGTATTTAATTTTAAGTCCTTTACTTTTATGTTTTACGCATTTCTTTCCTTATATTAGGATTTCCTTTACTTTATTTGTTGATTAATTTCATTAGAATAACATTACCTTCTTGCAAGTAGCATAGGGATTTACTTTTTTATCCAACTAGCATAGATTTATTTTTCTTGTTTGATTAGAGTCATAATTTCTTGTTATTGCTTCTTAGATTAGCTCATATGTTTAAAAAATATTTTGTTTGGTTAGTCCAAGTTTAGTTTTTTATCTAGGGAAATCACACTTTCTTTTCTTAGTATAGGTTCATTTCTTGTCATTTCATTGGAGCAAATTGCATTTCTTTTTATTGATAGAATTACATTTCCATCCATCTTAGGTAGAAAATAGTATTCCTAGTTTAGAATTATTTTTATTGCATTTAGTTTAGGATAAATTTGCATTGATATTTCTAGGGTATCTCTTGTTTGCGCATCATAGTTAGATGAAAATCAAATCAAAACACCAAAAAAATAGCTTAAATCACACTTTCACAACACTTTTAAAACTAATCAACAATGTTGGATTTCATCACCAATCGTAGGTTACCCTTGTAGACACCATAGTTAGTATGCATAATTACCTAGACTTCATCTCGATAATATGAGTACCCTCATGATTAGCTCAGGGTATTTTGAGGCTAGATGCCCTTGCTTTTAGGGCTAAATAATTAGTGAGTACAACTATCGTTCTTGACCAAGCCTACTCGATGGTGAAGCAGAAACTGATTGGGCCAACACAGATTTAGACAACATCACCTATTATATTCCCTAATAAGAATATTGGAGGTATTTTTGTCCTTTAGATGCCTCAATCCACTCCCACTTTAGAAAGCTCTTGGCCGTTTATGCACAACTTCTATCCATGTACTCTTGGGTATATTGGGGAGCGTGCACATACACACCTTTAGATATCACCTCTCCACCTTTTGTAGCTTCTGGGGATAGGTCACATTAAACACACCCAATATCTCTCTCTATATAATAATAATAATAACAAAAAATTAAAATCCCAACAACACTAAACATAAATCACACTTCATGTACGCAAATGACCTTCATTTTGTTGGAAGTATTATATTATTTGGACTCCTTATAAATAATTGTTTGGTAGTTGATTTATATTTTATATAATGGTTGTGTCAATATGAGATAAAATGTAAGGTTTCAAGAGAGAATGAAGAGTCACATTGATATGTGGTAAGATGAGAGTTTTGTATTTATGAGAGGAATGTGAAAGGATGCATCTCTTGGATGTTTGAGGAAAGCAATAGTCAAAGTACTGAAAAGTCATGGAAAATTATATATTGGAGACCTCTCTCCATGCAATGTAATTAATTTGTATCATTCTTGTAATCTTTTGATATTGTGTATATTTGAGTTATATTTGTGAGATATTATTGTTATTCCAATATTGAGATTTATTGTTAGTTTGATTAATGGTATTCATTTGATTTATATTTGATCCTGGATAAATATTTTTGTGAGTTAATCTATTAAGAAATCTAATAGTGGTATAACAGCCAATTTAGTTAAGCCATTCAAGATGGAGAGAACATGAATTTAGAAGGATGCATAGTTTGGAGATATGTCAAGGTTGAAATACCAATATAAAAAGTGTGGAAGAATGTGCAGTACAGTTTGGAAGATGAATGAGAGTTATTCAAAGCATAAAAATTAATAAAAGGAGCACTAAGTGAGTTTTTTTAAGCAACATCAAGACAAATAGAATAACAATTAGTAAATAAGTACCCATGCAAATCTTAATTCAAACCAGAGCCCAGCCTGAGAAGTGCCTAAATAGTTCTCAACAAGAAGTGACCACATCAAGCTAATGTCAAACCAAAACTCAACCTAAGAATCACTTAAATAATTCCTAATATAGGGACTCCCAAGTCAAGCCAATGCTAAACTAGCACTCAATAAAATAAGTATCTAATAAATGCTTAGGAAAGAAGTTCCCAAGCTAAGCCAATGCTCAATCATGAGTGTATTCAAGTCAAATTAGAGCTTTGCTAGAATAGCGACCAACCAATGCTCAAAGCATCTAAGTCAACTTGAAGAAGCTTCCAAGTTACACTTGCCATAGCTCACAACCAAACGCATAAAATTCCTAAGCCATTTAAGTAGGTACAACACTCAATAGCACTCAAAATACCAACAAACATCATCTAAAACATAACGATAATATAATACATTTTTGGAACATGAATAATTCAAAACCTAATAGGCAAATAAACATTAGAGAAGTGAAATGGTTGAATGTTTTTGGAATTCAGGATAAGCATTAGAAAATCAATCAAGGGAATCATTTGAATGCCTTGGAACATTATACTTCGTAACACATACTACAACATCCACCATAAAAAGGTCAAGCATCAAGAAGGAAGTGAAACTGTTGAATAACATGTAGGTTACAGAGGAACATGTGACATATTCTTGTTACTAATATTTGGTTGCAATAGTCCAATGAGGCACAAAGGACAAAGAAGGAACACTAGTGCAAAGTTGAAGGAAGGTATTATAAATTTTAGGATTTTTAAGATAAGGAGTGATAAGATTTTGGATTTAATATTTAATATTTAATATTTAATATTTAATATTTTATAAAGGTTAATTAGAAATTAGGATTAATTGAGTTTTGGATCAATTAATCAAGTTTCTTTAAGTTGGAGCAATAAGTAGATTTGGTATTTACTTTCTTATTAAGATGGAATAATAAGGTTTAGTTTTTTTTTTGGTATTAGGTAGAGGTGGTTATAAGGTCCACAAACCTTTTACATGGTCAAAATGGGTTGGTTCTAGCTCCAAGCATGTATAATAAAAATACAAAATGGATCTTTCCAAGACCCACATTAAGCCATACTTAGAGTCTGCAGTCCTATACTTGTCGTTGGACTATTCAGGATAAAACAAAAACTAGACAACACCTAGCACTTACTAAACATAACACTAGGCTACTGTATCGTACACTTCGCACTTCCCAAGCCCCAGCAAATGGGTTGCATTTTGTTCCTCTGCCTAATTCCATCTATCGGATTACTCATCATCAACCACTCTGATCTCCTACTGCTCTAACAGGTTTGATCTTAGATCTTCTTTAGAAGCCAACACTAGTAATTCTTGAGGGAAGTTATCCTTCCAAATTTGCATCTCCCTAGTAGAAACTACAATATTTACCATTAGATCCATTGCCTGGTTCCATTTTCTGAAGGTATGTTGGATTTGGGCACTAGCCAAATGGGATTTATGAATCTTTGCTTCTAGGATAAGCTCCGAGATGGTCCATCTAGGGTCTTTATCCTCCTTAATTGACTTGATTATATTAAGCAAATCCCATTCAAATATTACTTCCTTATAACCCTCTAGTCTGGTAATTCTCATTGTCTACAAGCAGGCTCAGGCTTCTGCAAAATGATTTGTTTGAGTTCCCAAAGGCTCCGTAAAGGCAAGGACCACTTTTCCTTCCTCATTTATCAAAACTTCTCCTGCTCCTCTAGCCCTCGGATTTTCTTTGGCTACCCCATAAAAATTAAACTTAACCCACTTTTGTGTGGGTGTTATCCACTTGAAACCATATTGTGGGTTGGTTGTAATGACTGGGTCTGGAGGTTCCTCTCCCCAATTTTGCAAAATCCTTATTTCCTTAGGAGATAGGGTTTCATTTTTGAAGTAAAAGGTTTTCCATATTTCTTACATAGATCTGATTATTTTATTACAACATAACATAGGATCTTTCTTCCATCCTTTAAATACTCTCTTATTTCTCTCATTCTATATCCCCCATAAAAATGGGGTAAGCTGAGCTTCTAGAGCCAAGTCAAAAGTTTTGCCTAGAAGGGGGAAGCCCACTATATGTAGAAGTCAGACATGCTATTTGGGCAGACCCAATCTATATGAAATTTGGATAGAATCATTTGGAAGACTGCACAAGAAAATTTACAAGTTAGAAAGATATGACTTACAGATTCTATCACTTTCTCACACAGGATACATCGATTGATGAATTGGAAACCTCTCCTCTACAAATTATCTGTTGTCAAAATATTATTTTGAACTACCAGCCAAAAGAAGAAAGCTATTTTTGGGGTTAAATTCTTTAACAAAATAATAGAATTTAGAGTCCAAACATTAAATCCTAAGTAGATTAGTTTATAGGAAGTTTTTACTAAATAGATCCCACTTGTAGTTTTACCCCAAATCATCTTGTCTCTTCCTCCCCTTGGAATGATCGGGAACACCCTTAAAGCATAATTGAGTTTTGTCAGGGCCACCTTATATTGCTCTAAAGGATTTTAAACTATGATTTTATTCCAAGAGGAAGTTTCCTGTGCTACAACAAGAAAATCCCCTACTTTTCCTCCCATTTCCTCTGAAAGTTTGTGTTGGAGGACCCGAAGGTCTAAGTTATCTTGTAGAGGAGCTTCTTCCAATCATGAATCTTGCTAAATTTCCACTTGTCTTCCATTACCACGAATCTTTGGTGTTAAACCCATCGACCATCTTGATAAATTTCCATGAATCTTTGGTGTTAAACCCATCGACCATCTTGATCTCCTTAATTTTGTTAGTACTCCTGTGGTGAAGAGTAGAGACATGGAAGAAATTTGTATTTCTGTCACCCCCCTTCAACCAACACAGTATGGATTTCTGCCTCCAGAAGGTTTTATCAAATTCCAGCACCATGTGGTACTCGACTAACAACTCCCTGTCATGGTTTCTCAGATCTTCTGTAAGCTGATATGAATTCAGCTTCTCCTGCAGTTCATTGATCTTGTCTTTTAGTTCTACCTTCTTTGTGATAATATTACCAAAGGATATTTTGTTTCACTCTCTAATGTTAGCCTTCACATTCCTCAGTTTACATGCCACTTGGGCCAATTTCGAACCATTATACTTTTTGTACCACCATTGGGCAACCAGATCCTTGAGATCCTGGTGTTGGAGCCCCATAAGTTTGAATCGAAAGGGTCTAATATATTTTTTCTTAGAGTCCTCACCAATTTCCCACATAATTGGGTTGTGGTCAAACCTGATTCTTGGTAGTGCCATTAATGAAGAGTCCCCAAACCTCTCCAGGCATTCCTGAGAAAGAATAAACCTATATAATCTGATATAAATTTGGTTTTCATTCAGTCTTTTATTAGACCATGTATAGGAGAATCTACGCAGGTCCACATCCATCAGCTCATGTTGATCAAAAAAATCTCTAAACTCGTAGATATCAGTAGTTATTCTTTGAGAGCCCCCAAATTTATCTGTAGGATTAAGGTAGTAATTGAAATCCCTCACCACAATATAGGGGTAGTTGGGGACCGTCTCCCTCACCTTAGCTAGCTGATCCTAGAGAACCCTTCTCAGTCCCTGTCTAATTGGAGCATATACATTCGTTAATATCCACTCTTCCTGCATGGTTTTATCCAAAAATAGGAGAAAAATAAACTAACTAGACATCAAAATCACTCTACTATCAATCACATTCTTGTTCCACATAACCAACAACTCTCCTGCTATTCCAGTGGCTTCCTGGGCTACTACTTCAGATTCTTGCCAAGTCCTATTATTAAAAGGGATTGCTCTACTCTCTTCCATTTTAGTTTCTTGTAGTAATGTCATATCCAGTTTGTGTTCTTGTCTAAGAGCATACAAAGCTCTCTCTTTTGTAGGATTGATCCCACGTATATTCCATGATAGAATTTAATTTATGGGCTTTGGATCCCCGGGCCATCACCCCAAAGTGTAATACTTCTTGAGTGCCATCACCCACTCCTTGATCTACTTATTTTTGCATTAAGGCAACATTTATAGGTTTCCCTCTTCCTATCGAACCATATCCCCATACATTCACTTTAGGTGGGGGTTCCTTGGGTTTCACTTGGCTTCTGGTAACCATCTTGGATGGGTCAGTCTTGGCATTTGGGGTAACAACCTAGATCTCTAGGTTAACTGGTCTTTCTAATAGAGGAGATGATTTCATGCTCTTAGCCTCTTGATTAGTAGGTTCTTTTTTCCCTACTTTGGGGGTACACTAATCTTGGTGGTTCACCTCTACCTCCTGAGTATCCTTGCTTGTATTATCAGTTTCCTGCTCCTTCCTCTGATTTTGCTCCTCTAAATCCTTCTCTTGGGTCTCCTCTACCTCATATTCCACTTCTTGGCTATCCATCTGATCTCCCTTTAGATGATTTAATGCATCAAAACTGTTCTCCACTGGGATGTTGATCTCATTGGAATTTCTTTCCATAAATTCCTTTGTAGTACAAGAAACCACTTTCGTCGAGCCTCCATAGGTCTCCCGTATTACCTAATCAAACTTACTTGCTCCAGGGCATTGATCTATGTGGTTTTTTTCTTTGTGATTTGGTTCTGGAGCCTATTACATCACCTTTGGAGCAGGTTGTACTTGAGGGTTCCCACCAGAGGGACTAGCTCCCTTGTGAGAGGATTTTAGGGTATAGGTATTTCTGGGAGGAGGGTTATAACATTACCTCTTTTTGATATTAGGTCGAGCGGGATATCTGATATTCAGATTTTGAGCCCCACATCCTTGAGGCCCATGTTGGGCAGGAATGGAGACCTGTGAGGGAGGGATATTATTCTAGGTTTGTGAAATAATATTTGGGAGTGGGGGTTGGTTATTGGAAAGGTAGTGGATACCTTGGTGCCCTACCTTCCTGCAAACACTACACTTAATAGACATATTTTCATATTCAAAGGCCCAAGTATGAAGGCCATACATAGACGATAGTATAATAGATTTATGGAATTATTTACTCCGGTCCACCAACACACACATGCGAGCAAAAAGAAGTCTTGTTCTGCTCAAGGTTGTAGGATCGATAACTACCAGTTCCCAAATCTCTGCAGGTATCCCAACCAAAATTTGCTCATTCCATAAAAGTAGAGGTAATACCAAAATCTTAATCCAAATAGGAGCCAAATCCAACACCTGGATTTGGGGGTTGAAATCGGGGGTCCAATGCTTCAGATACAAGCCCCTTTTACCAAAAAACCAAGGACCTGCTTGAAGAATCCTTTCCATGTCCTGGTCACATTGAAATGTCACCAAAAGGAAACTCTTGGGTAAAGCCCTAATCATCATACTGGCCCTTGGCCACTATTTCTGGATGGCCCATATCTTTATGACTTCCAAGTCTAGCTGAACCCCCATAAATTTTGCCACCAAAGCTGTTCTGCCCTCCATAGCCACATGCTGAGCTAGGGTATCCGGGATGTCCAGCCTACCATTGATGGGTTTTAGATTAAAATAAGAGTCAGATAGTTTTTTCTTACCATGAAGAGCATTAAGATAATATGATCTCCAATTATCAAGTTTCTCTTTGTCTCCTTCCTAAGTCTTCCCTTAATCCTGATGTACAGACTCTTGGTCCCCATCAAAGATATCTTCGATCGCATCCGTCCAATGCCCTAGGTCTAGTTCTAATGGAATTTTCTTATCCACATCCTCCACCTGGGGCCCTGCTATCTCACCAGAGCCCCCACCTACCACACCTACTGATCTACCATTCGAAGTCCCACACCTAGGGTTTGCCGCCCCTAGACCTCTCGCTCCTCCTCCTTGCATAGCTTTGGATCAACAAGACATTAATGCATGATAAGGTTTAGTTTTTTTTTTATTATTTATTTCTTAAATTTGAATTTTAATTGTTTTTTATGAAATATTTACAAATTAATTAAATTTTGGCATGAAAAGGAAGCCAACATCAAACTGAGAAAAAGTTAAATTTGCAAAAAAATTATTTCTTCTTAGTTTCTAAAGTATTAGGGAGATATAAGGGATTCTACTTCATAGGATTTAATTTAGAAACTTTGATTTATTTAAAACTAGGGAGACATAAGGTTGTCAACTTCAAGGGAACATGGCAAACAAAAAGCAAGTGAAAAGAAAAATAAATGATCAAAAAATAGAAATACAAAAACATGAGTTATAAAAAACAATTGAAGTAGAAAACTTATGTTTTCAAGAAAAATAAATATACATTCAAGATGACCCACTAGAAGAGACTAAGGAAATGTTACAAAATTTAAAATGTTGTACTCAATACATGATAACAAAAATTGAAGGACAAAAGGATACATCAATGAAGGAAAAGAGAATCTTACAATCAATCATGAGAGAAGCCAAAGATGAATTTTTTTCAATACTAGGAAATTATCTAAGTTCAAATCTTGATGAAGCAGTTGAAGACTCTAAAGGTGTTTTCACATTACCTAGTGATATAGGAAAGATAATGTATATGGCATTACTTTCTAATGAAGTTCTCAAAGGCCATAATAGAAAACAAGAGGAAATGACTAAATATTTGAAAAATAAGCTTGTTGATATTACCAGTGAAGTAAAATAGGGAGAATTTCTAATGCTTCAATAATGCATGCAAAGTATACTTAATGATGCTAATGATTGTTATGAAAATTTTGTTATTGTACCTGTTAGTCTATGGAAAATAATCTACAAGGGAATAATCACTTTAAATGTTTCCAAGATAAGAAAGCAAGGAAAGGTTGAAGAATTAGGAAATAAACCAATGATAAAAGATGTTTGCTATGATACAAATGATTTAAGGCCCATGATGATAGATGCATGTTGTGACACTAGTGATCTTCATCAAAAAGAAAAAAATGCAAGTTGTGATCCTCATCAAAATGAAAAGAAAAATTGTGATGCAAGCAATGATACTTGTGATTTAGAATTCATGACAGAGATAGAAGAACCTGTTACAAAAATAGATGCTACATGTGACACAAAGGATTTAAATACAATTCATGATTGTTTAGAAAAATCTTATGCTATCAAAATTGATGATGACATGGATTCAAATGATGATAGAAATAGTGATGCTCAGAGTTGTGTTGATGTTGATAGGGATCATTCAAATGGTTTTTTAGTTATTTTGAAAGGTATACTAAAGGAATTGGTTCAAATATTTTAAATAAAATAGGATATAGAGACTTAGGTTTGTGAAAATATGGAAAAGGAATGAAAGAGCCAATTGTACCAAAATAAGACCAAAATTTGAAGGTCTTGGATATATAGGATAAATGAGCAGCAAAGAATCATGGACTAAGTTTGTAATAGGAAATGATAACATCAAATTTATTGGAATATATTACATTATTTGGTACATGCCAATGTACCATCATGGGTACATCTATATATTAGGAAAATAGTCTTAGACTAGGATTACTTTATGCAATGTAATGCACATGTGTGCAAAAATATTTTGGTAATGTAAATGTGCATAGTTGTCCCTATGTACATGTGTCAATAGAGTAGGAATATGAAGAGTCATAGGAAGAGTGAGGCCCAAGAAACCTCCATATGAAGAGTCACATTCCATTCTATATATGGATGTATTGATGTAAAAGAGATATGGCGAAGGAGAAAGAGTCACCTATGTAAGCAATGGAAGGTGATGTAGTATGATGTATTTTGATATCTTCATTCAATAAATATTTTTGAGTATTTGGCATTAGCATTATTTGAGTTATTATCTAGTAGATTCTGAATTTATATGCTTGATTGATTAGTATTATTATATATTTCATATTGCAATTATATTATTGATCTTGAGGTAATATTATTTTGAGTATTTACTCATAAAAAGCTAGTAGTGGTATCAGAGCTACGCTATATCTAGATAGAAATTGAAAGAGACTCAAGAGTCATTATATGGATTAGAAGAAATAAGATTTCTATTGGTTAAGAAGAGACTAATAATGATAAAGAGAATTTCCTCTAAAAAAGTAAACCAGAGAAGATAAAGAGAATCTGGAAAAGGAACCAAAGAAGATAAAGAAATTACCTTTGGAAAAGAACCAGAGAAGATAAAGAAATTTCCTCTGGAAAAGGAACCATAGAAGATAAATAAATTACCTCTAGAAAATAACTAGAGAAGATACAAAAATTTCCTCTAGAAAGAGAAACCACAGAAGATAGCATTTCTCACTATGTTGAAGAAAAACTAGTGATATTTAAGGATATACCTATTCCAAGAATAAAATTGAAATAGAATAAATTTTATAGGTCTTGAAGATAGACCTTGATATTAATAAGAAGAGAATATACCTATTCCAAGAGCAAAATCAGAATAGAAGAACATTTACAGGTCTTGAAGATAAACCTTGATATTGAAAAGAGAATATACCTATTCCAAGAGCAAAGTTGGAATAGAAGAAAATTTACAGGTCTTGAAGATAGACCTTGATTAAGATACCCTTAGAAGAGGTCCTATTGATAAGCTTGATAAAAAAATATTTCATATTATTTGGCTAGAATCTTTCCACAGGGTTGAAAGAAAAACCCGTGAAGACTAGGATTTAGTATAGATTTGATTCCACTAAATTTTAAGATAACTAGTGAAAATTATTATTTCTAGAAAATTGAATACATATGATTATTACTGTCTAAGTTTTATTGTAGAAAATTAGACATTGAAGGAGGTCCAATAAGGAGACCTTATTGAATATTGAGAAGAACCAAGAAGAAGGTTCTCATTGCAATATTGCAGATTGAAGAAAAATATCCAAGAAGAGGTCACATTGAAGAACTTATAAGATTGGAAGATTGAAGATTGAATATAGAATATAGAAGGACTATAGAAGGTCCTATTGCAGAAAAAAGCAAGAAAATATAGAGATCCAATACATAGATATCATTGAAGAATTTACCATAGTTGAAAAATTGAAGAAACCAAGGTAAGGATTCATTAAAAATATTTACTAAGAGAATTGAAGGCTTCTGAATTAGAAGACCTAAGAATAAAGGTCTAAATTAGATTTTGAAGAAAGAAAAGAAGGCAAGAGAAAGCCTTATTATAGAAGTTGAAGCAGTGACCATTTGAAGAGATATAAAGTAGAATATTGCAAGCAGAAGGTGATGAATACAAGATTATACTGAGAGGGGGGTGAATAGTATAAGATCAAATTTTCCTTTTATTTCCCAAACAATATTATCCAATATTATTAATGGAAATATAAATAGCAATAATAAAAGCAATGTAAAAATCATCACACACAATAGAGACACCAATTTAACATGGTTTACCCAATGTGGGCTACTCCACGGAGAAAATATTTCTACTAAATTTTCTCAACAAATTTTCTTAGGAATCAATTCCCTATTACAATGTTTATGGACCTCTATCCAAAGGAGACTCCAATATCCTATGCTATGATTTATGGATCTCTCTCCATAGAATAACTCTTTCCCCTTTTATCTGGTTTGTGGAACTTGATCCAGGAGAACTCTTTCTCCTCAAATGGTTCATGGATCTCTCTCCATAGAAGAACTCTATATTTCTAGCTAGTTCATGGATCATACTCCATAGGATAACTATTTCCCCTTGTTCTGGTTCATGGATATCTATCCACAGGAGAACTCTATCCCCTCTGCTCTAGTTTGTGGATCTCTATCCATAAGATAACTCTTTCCCCTATGCTATGGTTTATGGATATCTATCCACAAGAGAACTCTTTTCCATCTACTCTGGCTGATGATATCCTAGAAGACTTCTAACCCCACTATTTTTGCTTATGGTTCTCTCTCCACAAAATACCTTTGTCCTCACTACCCTAGCTAATGGATCTCTATCCATTGGAGACTCTTGTCCTCTACTCTATCACCTCTAAAGCTTAATCTCAACTCTGTATTAGATCTACACCAACCTCTATTCCAAGTGTAGTACAAATTTTCTCTAACTCTGCTCACAAATCTCTATCTCAAATCTATCCTCAAACCTTAACACAAAGCTTGATCAAATTACCAATCAACTCTGCTTAGATCTGCCCCAAGTCTTAACACAAAGCTTGATCAATAAATCAACTCTACTCTTAAGTCTTCACCAAGAATTGCTCAAATCTACCTTCAAGTCTTCTCAAGAACTTGCTCAATCTACTCTCAAGTCTTCACCAAGACTTGCTCAAATTTACCTTCAAGTCCTCTCAAGAACTTTCTCAATCTACTCTCAAGTCTTCACCAAGAATTTCTCAAATCTACCTTCAAGTCCTCTCAAGAACTTGCTCAATCCTACTCTCAAGTCTTCACCAAGACTTGCTCAAATCTACCTTCAAGTCCTCTCAATAACTTGCTCAATACTACTCTCAAGTCTTCACCAAGACTTGATCAAATTTGCCTTCAAGTCCTCTCAAGAACTTGCTCAATCCTGCTCTCAAGTCTTCATCAATATTTGCTTAAATCTATCTTTAAGTCCTCTCAAGAACTTGCTCAAATATTCTCTAGCATATGCTCAAACCTGTTCTAACACATGCTCAAAACAACTCACAAAATATGCTCAATCAATCTCAAATCTTGCACACAATGCTATCAAATGATTTGTCTAATCTTCAAAGTAATTCCTTTAACTTGAAGCAGTTTAGACACATTTTATCCAAAATTTGTTTAACCTCTAGAACATATAGAGAGACCTCAATATGTTCTACTCACAAATCTAATTTCTAATATTTACACATTCACTTTTAATATCACTCAAAACCAATGCTCAACAGGATTCACTCAATCATTCAACCAATGAAACACAACTTGCTCAAAAACCCTAAAAAGGTATTTTCATATTTCTCCAAACAAAGTGCACAATTTGGGCCTTAAACCCTAATTCAAATAATCCTCAATATTTATCTCAAATGTTCTCTAAACATTCACCAATGAAGCATATAAAAGTTCACTCAAATATTTCCAACAATGCTTATCAAATAATCCTTTTCACTCCACCTTATATTTCACAACATTCATTTCAACATTTCAAACAAAGGATGATGTGCCCATACCTCTTTGCTTTGATGGAGATATATCTTCAAAACCTATTTTACTCATAACCAAATCCTTTTGCCAATTCTAGGTTAGATAGCAATAGTCTATCTCAAAAATTATCCACAAGAATATTCACTTCAACAAATATTTCACCATACAAGGAATACAATAAAATGTTAAGTCACAAATACACCTTATCACTCTTTATTTGAAAATAATATTCAACATACATCAAAAATAAAGTTCCTTGTTTACACCTTATAATCTCCAATGCTTTCAAAATAATATTCAACACACATTAAAAATAAAGTTCCTTGTTTACACCTTATAATCTCCAATGCTTTCAAAATAATATTCAACACACATCAAAAATAAAGTTCCTTGTTTAATGCTTGATTTATTTCCTAAGCACCCAAAATAAAATATTTAATTAACACACCTTATGAATCCCTAAACAATTCCACACTTGGCCCTTTCAATATTACTTAGCCTCAAAACAACTTTCGTTTTCCAAAAACCTTTGGCAGATTTAACTCAAAAATTGCATACCTTAATAATTTGCCCACTTCACAAAAATGTTTGCATGTGCATCAACAATCATTGCCAATATTGAAACCGTGACCTTAGCCATCACAAAAACCTAGCCAAAGCTACGCTATCACCTGTGCTATGCACCCATACAAAAATCGAAGTGCACTCTTTCCTATACAGTGTATTTTTCTCATAAGTTTCATCGAAAATAAAAATCTCTTTCCTCCTTCACAAAAATCAACTGCATGGGATTCGAAATCGAGATCCACCTCCATGAATGCCTTAGCCAAGCCTCAACTGTTGTCTGTTCTAGCCATCATGGAAAAAACTAAGTCTATTGTCATTTACTTTCATACCGCAACGTCTGCTTCAAACTCAACGCAAACCTTTGTCTTCTTCTCCCTTTCAAAAGTCAATCGAGCGCATGCAAAGGAGATTTTAATTCATGGGATTACTCTACAATGCAAACCTTCAAATATTTATATGTGCTTCGAGTTACCTTGTGATGTCGGTGCATATTAAAATCAAACTTTGGCTTTTTGATTTATATTATATTTTAATTATAATTATTTAAATTCAATGAATTTAAATATTATAATTTAAATATCAACATTCTTTTTGGGTCTTTTCTTAAGGATAATATTTTGCCACCTCTTAATGAATATTTTAACCTTTGTCCCATATATTATAATGCAAATTATTATAATATTATTTCTTTTTAAACTTGTTTTCTTTTCCTTTTGAAAGGCCTTGTTGGCCGGATATTATAATATTTTTTTTTGATTGGTAGAAAGGGTGTTGAAAGGTCCCTGAACCTTGTACAAGAGAGATTACAAGAAATCCATATCGACCGAGGTGGTCCAAGAAGAAAGGAATAGAGAGCGGGCAAACCTCCACACTAGGGAAGGTGTCGCGAAATCGCGACCAAAATGGTGATGTCGCGAAATCGCGACAAGTTGCGCCGTTGATGCCAATAGAAGAAAGGAAGTCGCGAAATCGCGACAAGAAGCGCCATCGGAGCCGAAGAAGGGAAGAAGTCGCGATATCGCGACATGTTGCAAAGTGTCGCGATATCGCGACAAGTTGCTAGGTTGGAGCCGGACGAGAAGAAGAGTCACGAAATCGCGACATGAAAGAAGACCGTGCCCGGGCAAAAAAGGAGTCGCGAAATCGCTACAAGAAGTAAGAACGCTGCCGAAGAGAAAGGGTGTCGCGAAATCGCGACAAGAATGAAGACCGCAGCCGAAATAGAAAATGAGTCACGAAATCGCGACGAAAGTGGAAGCCTGCTGCCAAGAAGAAAATGTGTCGCGAAATCGCGACAAGAAGGAAGACCGCTGCCGAAGAGAAAAATTGTCGCGATATCGCGACAAATAGGAAGACCGCCTGTTGGAAAGAAAAAATGTCGCGATATCGCGACAAAAAGGAAGACCGCCGTTGGAGAGAAAAAGTGTCGCGATATCGCGACAAAAAGGAAGACCGCCGTTGGAGAGAAAAAATGTCGCGATATCGCGACAAAATGGAAGACCGCCGTTGGAGGGAAAAAATGTCGCGATATCGCGACAGAAAGGAAGACCGCCGTTGGAGAGAAAAAATGTCGCGATATCGCGACAAAATGGAAGACCGCCGTTGGAGAGAAAAAATGTCGCGATATCGCGACAGAATGGAAGACCGCCGTTGGAGAGAGAAAAAATGTCGCGATATCGCGACAAAAATGGAAGACCGCCGTTGGAGAGAAAAAATGTCGCGATATCGCGACATGAAACAAGAAAGCGCGAAGAAAAGCGCGATATCGCGACAAGTTTGCAAAAAGGCACCCGGAGAGAAAAAGTGTCGCGATATCGCGACAAAATGGAAGACCGCCGTTGGAGAGAGAAAAAATGTCGCGATATCGCGACAAAAAGGAAGACCGCCGTTGGAGAGAAAAAATGTCGCGATATCGCGACAGAATGGAAGACCGCCGTTGGAGAGAGAAAAATGTCGCGATATCGCGACATGTAGCAAGAAAGCGCCTGAAGGACAAAAGTGTCGCGATATCGCGACAAGTTTGCAAAGAAGCACCCGGAGAGAAAAAGTGTCGCGATATCGCGACAAGTTGGAAGACCGCACCAGAAGGAGAGAAAAGTGTCGCGATATCGCGACAAGAAGCAACCTCGCGGCCGGAGCAAAAAGGAAATTTCGCGATAACGCGACAAGCTGAGATTTTGCAACCAACTATGAAAAGTGACGCGAAAACGCTCCAAGATGCCAAAACGCAGCCAAAGGGGAAAAACCCGGAGCCCAGTAACCCACTCACATTGTGCAAACATTGGAACTTGAAGAAGCGTCCCTTAGGCCGATTGGGAAGGAATCTCTCCAAACCTGAATGTCTGTTGCGTCAACTCCCTTGTTAGCAAGCCAGTCCGCAGCTTTGTTTCCTTCCCGGTATTGATGTTGAATGATTAATTCTGGGTAAAAGCCAATTAGTGCCTTGCATTCTTCGAAGATGGAAACAAGGGCCCAGGGAGGCACAGAGGTTCCTTTGAGCCAGTTGATGCAATGCAATGAGTCTCCTTCTATGATGAGTTTATTGATAGTCAAGCCTTCCAAGAGAATCAAGCTTTGGAGCAAGGCCCGAGCCTCGGCCATATTGTTAGACTGAATTCCTAAGTTCTGAGCAAAGGCCAAAATTATTTCTCCTCTGTGATTTCTGAGAATTCCACCTCCGCCAGCCGCTCCAGGGTTGCCTTTGGCCGTGCCATCGAAGTTAAGCTTGTGCCACCCAGAAGGAGGTAAGACCCACTTGATTACAGACCTGTCAACAGAAGTGCGAGGTGTTGCAAAAAAATTGAAAAGATTGAAATGATTTGTTAGATCCAATTCAAGGCCAGGAGGGGGGGTTTGGAAGATGAGACAAGAGAGGCATTCTCCGTAGCAAGGGCCAAGATTTTGGCAACAACAATCTTCTTATCCGTGGCAAGGTTTTTGAAAATTTTGGCATTTCTCTCGAGCCAAATCTGCCACAGGAAAATGTGAAGGCAAGCTTGCCACATGAATTTGAGTTGACTGCTCTTGAAAGGCCGGGGCCATTGTTGAAAAAGGAGGGGAATGGAATGAGGGAGGGCTACGGAGATGGCGAAAGTGTTGAAAACCTGGTTGAGCACTGCAAGGGAGAAGGGACATTCCAAAAAAACATGCGCAGTAGACTCACAGGCGTTTTTACACAGGATGCACCAATTGGGGATGAGAAGCCCTCTGGTTATCAAATTGTCAGTGGTGAGGATTCTATTTTGGATGGCCAACCAGCAGAAGAATTTGACCTTGGGAATGATCTTGGGAACCCAGACCAGATTAGATAAGTCACGGCCATCACTGGGAGCTTCTTGGCTGTAGTAGGCAGATTTAACAGTAAAATGCCCTGAATCTTCAAGGTTCCAAACCATGGAGTCTTCTTTGTGAGAGCTGGGGATTATGCAGCTCCTCAGTAAGTTTTGTAACCACCTAAGCACCTCGGTGATATGTCTAGGCCCATTCAGATCCAGGTGTTTCCATTCGGGTCTTGTAATACCTGGGTTAATGAAATGACACACCTTATCTCCAAAGGTGGCTTCGGTCACCGTCTTGAGCACAACAAGATGAGGATCTTGGCTGAGAGGTTTGTCACGGATCCAAGGGTCATCCCAGAAATGAATGGTCAATCCATTTCCAAGACACCACCTTAAGCCTTCCATGATGATCTTCCTTGTTTTAGTGACACCATTCCAGAAATGAGATCCGCTAGGAAGGTTGTGCTCTCCAAGAAAGGGAACCTGATGAAGGTACTTAGCTTTGATGATGTCAATCCAGGTGGCTTTTTCATTGATGGTAAGTCTCCAGGACTGCTTGGCAATGAGAGCCATGTTCATCCGCTTGATGTCCCTGAAGCCGAGACCTCCATCCTTTTTCTTGGAACAAACCTTGTCCCAGGCAACAAGGGAAAATTTGTTCTTGTTTTCGTTTCCCGCCCAAAGGAATCTGCGTTGAATTTGCTCAATTCTTTGGCAGATGGAAGCTGGAGCTTTGAAGATAGATAAGAAAAAAATAGGAATACTTTGCAGGCAAGCCTGGACCAGAGTGGCTTTGGTCGCCTGACTGAGCAATGAACTTTTCCAGCCTGCAAGTTTCTTGTTGAGACGATCTAGAACAGGGTTCCACATAGCCGAGACCGATTTGCCATGGAAAAGCGGTAATCCGAGATAAGTAGTTGGAAGGCTCCCAATGATACACCCAAGGATCTCAGCAATCCTGTTTTTCCTGTGGATGGGAGTATTGAGGAAGTATAGCTTGCTTTTGCGGTAATTGACTTTCTGGCCAGCCGCCTCTTCATAAGAGTCAAGGATGCTCTTAATGATTTTTGCTTCGGGGACAGAAGCATGAGAGGAAAGAATAGTATCATCCACAAACTGTTGATGGGAAATGGCATTGGTTGTTGAGGCTGGTTTGATCCCAGAGACGAGTCCACTGTTGCAAGCAGCAGTAAGGGTTCTTCCAAGGGTTTCGGCCAAAATGATGAAGAGGAAGGGTGACAGAGGGTCCCCTTGGCGAATGCCTTTAAAACTTGGAAAGAAGCCAGCAGGTGAACCATTGATAAGAACAGAGAACCAAGCAGTAGAGATACATTCACGAACCATCTTAACCCATTCTTTGTGAAACCCAAACTTCTCAAGGACCTCGAACAGGAATTTCCATGAAACCCGATCAAAAGCCTTGTTCATGTCAAGCTTAAGGAACATACTGGGTTTTTTGTTTTTAGATGCCGAATGAGCCAACTCGTGGATGGTTATCACTCCATCAGCAATGAATCTGCCTTTGACCGAGCTGCCTTGGCACTGGTCGATGATGGAGGGAAGGATGTCTTTCAGCCTGTTTGCCATAACTTTGGTGATAAGTTTGTAGATGACACTACAGAGACTTATAGGTCTGAAGTCGGAGAGGGAAGCACGATCATTAGACTTGGGAATTAAAACAATGAAGGTGGAATTGGCTTCTCTCGGCATCTTTTTGGCTCTCTGGAAGAATTTAACCGTAGCAACAACATCGGGGCCCACAATATCCCAAAAGTGTTGAAAAAACCGGGGTGGAAAGCCATCGAGTCCAGGGGCCTTGTCAGGTTCCATTGCAAACAGAGCATCTTTGATCTCCTCTTCAGTGTAGGATTGGAGCAATTTCTCATTATCATCGTTAGACACCATCATTGGAATGTTCTGAAGCGAGAGAACTTGTCGTGCGGGGGTGGCGATCCAACACTTGGACCTAAGATTTCCCGGAAGTGGTGCACGACTTCCTGTATGATGGCATGGATATCAGAGACAATGGTACCATCATCCTTGGTCAACTCTGAGATTTTATTTGAACCTCCGTGGCGCAAGGTGGAAGCATGGAAAAACTTCGTGTTGGTGTCTCCTTCTTTGAGCCAGAGGCTTCTGGATTTTTGCCTCCAGAAGGACTCTTCCTTAGCCAAAACATTGTGAAGGTTTGAAAGGAGGCATTTTTCTTCCATGAAAGTTTCAACCCTCTGATCCCCTCCCTGAATCAGATTTTCCACCCTTTTGAGCTCATCCAGCAGAAGCTTTTTTTCACTAAAGAGGTTGCCGAAGACCTCCCTGTTCCAGCATTTCAGCTTGAGTTTGACTGCTTTGAGTTTGAGGAACAGATTCGAGAGAGGGTTTGGACAAAGGTTTTGCTGCCACCATTGTCGAATACACCGACCTAAATCTGGATGAGTGAGCCACATATTTTCAAACCTGAAAGGGGTTTTAAAGGTTTTCTGGGGTCGGGAACAATCCATAATTATAGGGTTGTGATCAGATCCAATTTTTGGGTGGCTATGAAGCTTGGCATCGCCAAAAATAGGAATGAGTTCTTTGGACAAGAGAAATATGTCAAGCCAAATTTGGATGTGATGAATGCCCGCCCGTCCGTTGCTCCATGTATAGTTGGATCCTTGGAGCGGTAAGTCCATAAGCTCGTTGAGGTTGACAAATTCGTTGAAATCTTCAATGCAGCGGTTAGTGATCGGATTGCCTCCTTGCTTGTCAAACAGGTGAAGGGGAGTATTGAAGTCACCACAGAGCATCCAAGGAAAGTCAGGAAAGTTATTGCGCATTGCGGTAATGTTATCCCACAACAATCTTCTGTTGACAGGACTATTTGGTCCATAAACATTGGTGGCAATCCATTGAAGGTTGGTGACTTTATTAGTGAACAAAATGTTGATGGTTCTGTCAGAGACAGAAAGAACTCTCCCCTCAATAGTTGTCGGATCCCACAAACAAAGGAGACCCCCGGATGCCCCTGAGGAGGGGCAAAAGGCAAAATTGCTATTTTCCCAGATTAGCTTGCAAACTTGATTGCTGCTATTCTCATCCAGTTTAGATTCTTGAAGAAACATGATATTTGGTTTTAGGTTTTTTCTCACCGACTTGACAGTCCTCTGTTTGGCAGTTTCGTTGAGGCCTCTGACATTCCAGGAGACAAACTTCATCGATTTGACTTGGGATTTGCTTTGCGACCTCTGCCTCTCCCTTGAGACGGAGTAAGTTTAGGTCTAACCTCATCCAAATCTTGATGGGTGGGTTGTTCGGAAGTAGGGCCCAAGGAGGTAGGCATAGATCCATCAGCCGCTTCAAACTCAGCTGCTTTGGCAAGATTTTTTGCATTGGACGGTCTTCCCCTTCTCTGCTCTTTGTTGACATCAGCTTTGGGGGCGGGAATGGGAGATTTCAGAGGGCTGGATGATTGAAGAATGTCGGTGGTGTTGGTCCCAGGAATAGGCCTATGGGGGGATGGAGAGCGGGGAGACTGGCACAGGGCAACAGACTCAGGGGAGAGGGTAAGAGGACGGTTCTGAGTCGGGGGAAGGGGTGGGAAGGGAAGAGGAAGGTGAGAGGGACCAGAATCTGAGGGTGAGTTTGGGGAGGTCATTGCAGCCTTACCCTTGGACAAGGGAGACTGAATCGCAGTGGGTGTGGATGAGATGTTTGGATCTATGGGAAGGTCATCGGAGATGTCCTCACTAGTTTGAAGATTATTTAAAGGAGCGAAATGATTGGAACGAGAAGGCAGAGCACTTACGTTGTTGGGAGCAGATGTTTTAGGGGGGCCTGCAGAACGGCCACGGCCCCTGCTAGGAGCCTTTTTCTGAACGTTGGGGATCTGGGAATCCTTCTTCCTGCCTGAATCGCTGGGGATATCTTTTTTTTGGGAAGGGCATTGAGTAGCCAAGTGGCCCTGAGTGTTGCACTCCAAACAAAAAGTGGGCTTGTTCTCGTACTCAACTCCTTGACGTCTTCTAAAGCTCCCGACGTTGATGCCGATGCAGGTAGGCAGAGCCGAATCCAGATTAGCCATGACACAAACACGAGCATAGGTCATTCTGGTTCTTGCTCTGGTAGCAGGGTCGATGGCAACTAAATCTCCAATCGGTTGAGTGATGCCTTTGAGAGCATCATTATAGAAGAACTATGGGGGAAGCCCATGGAGTTTGATCCAAATCGGAGCGATGTTGATAGACTGAGTTTCAGGGTCGAAATCTTCCCCCCATCTTCGCAGAAATAGGCTTCGACGATCGAAAAACCAAGGTCCACCAGTGAGAATGCGTTGGGTGTCGAGGGCATTGTTTAGCCTTATCATAAAGAACCCCCTAGGAAAGGCCACGAGCTCCATGCTTCCAGATAGCCGCCATTTGGAAAGGGCCCATTCGTGGATAGTTTCCATATCAGGTCGGGCACCGACAAATTTCCCAACCAGAGAGAGGGACTCTTGAAAGATTAGTGGCTCCATAGCCTCGCTTGGAAACGAAACTTCAGTGCCCGAAATAGAGAAGGGCAAAGGAGTTTGAAAGGAGAACGCTCCAGTCGAGGTCCTAACTTTATCCGCAAAGGACAAAGACCAAGGTCATGCTTTGGAAGGAGAGGAGGGTGAAACCCTACCGTTACCAGATGTCGGTTTCACCATGCCGTTTGGGTCTTCACCGTGACAAATGTTGAGTGGGCCTGCAGTAGGCCCAACACCAACTGCAGGGCCCGAGGACAAAGCTGCCAGACCAGCATTCTCCATCGACCCTCCATTCCCGCCATCACCATCGCCATCGTCCACAGACGCACCTAGTACCGTTCCCGCCACCGTTCCTGCCATAGTTCCCGCCATCGCCATCGCCATAGATCACCGGATATTATAATATTAAGATATTATAATATTAGTATTTTTCCACTTGCTCTCTTTTTGCACATAGTATTCAAACTTGACCTTCAACCTTTTCCTTGCTGTGTCATAGCCCATGCCATTTTGACATCAATTATAACCTAATATGCTCAAATTTCCAACAGAAGGAGCACCTGACCAGAAGAGATTGGGATAATTGTCTCCATACGACAACAAGCCCAAAAGGAAAAAGGATTTGACAAGAAGTTGGTCAAATTTTAAGAACTCAATACATTCAAATTATTGAGAAAGAAGACATAGATAGAGGTCAGAGTTAAAGTCATAATTCAGCAAGAAGTCAAAAGAAAGCAATAATATTGAAGAGGTCACAATTTAGAGAGATTTGAAGATAGCCACAAAGTTTTGTAGGCTGATTTATAAAAGCATAAAGTTGCTGAAAGAGAAGCTGAAAAGACAATAAAAAGTAGAAGAAAAAAGCTACAGTTTAGAGAAAGCTTTCGAGAATATTTTAGAAAATATTTGAACAACCAACTAAGATAAGGATTTATATAAATAAGAGTAGCATATTTGAAGGCTTTAAGACAACACCAAATTGGATTTTTTAAGCAACAAATAGAAGGGATTTAAGCTACAATTTTGAGCAGCATTGAAAGAGGAAAGTGAGTTGCATTTTAGAATTTTTTTTGGAATAATTTTGAGATAGCTTTGGATAGCAAAGCTCAAGAAAATTTTAGCAGCATCTAAGGAGGATTCCTCCTACAGAATTGAACAACGAAAGAGCAATGTTTGAAGGTGCAAATTACAGAAATAGCTAGCACATGTGAAGAAGAAGAAAGCTGATTTTAGGCAGCAACTATAGCTACAAATTGAAGAGTATACTAATAGCAAAAGAAACATGCATTGTAGTAAATACAATACAACAATCTATAAATAAAGGATCCACAAAAAAATTATGTTAATTTGATGCCATATATATTATTATTGTAAAGTTCTTGAAGGTGCCTATTAAGTATTTCTAGAGCATCAAATTCTAGAGCCATTTAGAGCTAGCAAAAAGGAATATTTGGAGGGTGTCATTAAGCCAAGGAAAGACACCATTACACACCATTTATTTTATAGAAATATTGCATATTACAATAGCTAAAAGTTACAGTTTAATAGGAGTGATAAGGAGTTTGATATATGCTATTTTTTTAATAGAAAAATTAGATTAATTTTACATTCATTCGTAAGATAGATTTACTCTCATTTTTAGAGAAATTAGAAAGATTATGATAGCATTATATTGAGTTTTTAAAAGGGGTTATAAGTGAATAGTATATGTTGTTTTTAAAGTGAATGTAAAAGCAAAATTATCCTATGTTTATGAGGAAGAATATTCCTCAACATATAGCAGATTTTGGAAAGAGAAGAGCTCCAAGAAATTTCCAGGCAGATTATAGGTGTTTAAAAACACCAGACATACGATAGAAAGTGGTAAAGAAAACCACTAAAAGAGTGGTGAAAAACACCACCATTTTGAGCACCATTCAGCACCAGAATACAGGGGGCAAGCTCTACAACAAACATCCATCCATTTATAAGAAAGAAGCGCTAAAAAAGTGCTTAAGGAAAAGAGCCATTAGGCTCAAGATTCGGCAAACCAAAGGAGCAAGAAGACATCAGCTACAATCTATAAAAGATAATGTATATAAATACTACGTAGCACAACCATTCTATCTACTCAAAGCAAGGTAGATTGTAAAAATATAGAAAAATATAGGGTGCATTATCAAAGAAATATCATCAATAGATCAAACTACCAAAGAAAATACCATAGGGCCATCATTGGAGCATACAAGAGGTATTACAATTGGAGCCATCCATGAACATGTCCACCATCATCCAAGGAGAGAAGAAACCTCACAAAGTGCAATTACAAAGAAGCAAGAATAAATTGGTGGAAAGTGAAAAGAAAAAGACATTGAAAAACCTTGTAATTTCATATGCTGGAGAAAGGAGCGTATGCCTAAAAGTTTGTAACACTTGTCCTAAGAAAGAAAAAGGAATATTACCATTTGGCACAAGGATCAAAGTTGGCTCATAAGCCATAACATAAATCTCTAGGAAAGAAGAGTGCTCAACACTCTACATCATCACCTAGTGCTCAAGAAAGGTTTAGTAACTCCCAAACAACAAGGAATATTATGCCGTTTATTTTATTTTTCATGAACGTTGGCACCACCAAGAAGGGAGTCAAAGCATATTTTAGTGCCTGCAACACGTGCTACTCAACAAAATAAAGGAGAAGTAATCATATAGCAAATTATAGTGCCATACATAGAAAATTCAAGGCGAGAGCATTAAAGAAAGGGTCAAAGCATCTTCTAAGAGCCATACGTAATAGATTCCAAGCAAAGTTGACCAGAGGAGAAGCACCCAACAGTCAAAGGAAAGCTATCAACAGTCAAGAGAAGCACCCAACAAGTAAAGGAGGAGTGCCTGAATTATTAAGGTAATATTTACCACCATATTAAAGTTTATATATTGGTAGGAGAAATAAGGATTAAAGGAATATAATGTAAGGTTAAAGATTTAAAGTTTTCTAGTGAAGTGATAAGTATTATAGATACTTAGAAAAATCTGAATATTGCATATTTGAAGACTATTTGAAGTTGAAGAAACATTATATTTGAGTTTTGTAAAATTGCATATTTTGGATTTACAAAACAAAGTTAATATTTGCAAAATTATTAAGGTTGGATAAATAAGGCATACAACATCAAATTAGGATTACAAAATATTGCAAATATTATTTTTCTAAATTTCTAGAGTTGGAGGAATAAGGAATCCTACTTCAAATTAGTTAATGAAATTTAGAGTAAAATATTTTATTCATAAATTTTGGAGATAAAAGGAGTTCTACATAAAGATATTACATTTGATAAGATTAATATTTAAGTTCAAAATTATTAGAGATTTGAAGATTTGTAAAGGATTAAAATTGCACACATTTATTGATAGAATTGATATTAAAATTGCATTACCTTTCAAACATTAGGGAGATAAAAGGTGTTCTACATAAAGAACACAAGCTTATAATGAGAGGGGAGGTGAACAGTATAAGATAAAACTTTTCTCTTTTGTTTCCAAAGTAATAACTTCAAATAATATCAATGTAATAATGAAACAATGCACAAATCACCATACACATAAGAGACAAATATTTTACGTGGAAAAACCCTCTCGAGAGAAAACCATAACAAAATATTGCTTATAAATTTCTTCAATAAATTTTATGGGCACCAACCCACAGGAGACACCAATCCCCTATTACAAGTTCATGGACACCAATCCACAAGAGACACCAATCCCCTATACAAGTTTATGGACACTAATACACATGAGACACCAATACCATTACTATAGTTTATGGACACCAATCCACAGGAGACACCAATACCCTTGCTCAAGTTTGTGGACACCAATCCATAGGAGAAACCAATCCCCTAGCTCAAGTTCATGGACACCAATCCATAGGAGACACCAATCCCTTTGCTCAAATTCGTGGACACCAATCCACAGGAGACACCAATCCCCTTGATCAAGTTCATGGAAACCAATCCATAGGAGATACCAATCCCCTTGCTCAAGTCTACTCCAAAACCTACTTATAAAACCTACTCAAATCTGCTCCAAAACCTGCTTATAAAACCTACTCAAATCTGCTCCAAAACTTGCTCAAATCTGTTCCAAAACTTGCTCACAAACACTGCTCAAATATGCTCCAAAACATGATCATAAATATGCTTACAAATCTGATCTATAACCCTTGCAAATTTACTCCCCAAATTCAATCATAACCAATGCACAAATATATTTACAAAACTTGATCAATAATGGCATCAAGTTCTTCACCTTTGCTTTCCTCAACTAAAAGCAATTCAAACATATTCTATCTAGAATTCTTTTATCTTCATGAACATATAGAAAATGATATGTAATAATTTAGTAAGCTTCAAATGGCCAATATGTTCTTCAAATTCATTAAGTTTATCACTTCCACATATATCATATTTATTATATTTTAAAGGTAGCTCAAGTCTAGTACTGGATAACTTACTTGTGTGTTGACTTGGAGATGCTCATACCTTGCTCTTCTTCCACTATCATGTGTACCTTTCCTTCTTCTTGAGATGACTGAATTGTCCTTATTTGTTAATTGAATTCTTGGGTGAATATGTGCACTTAATTTGCTTACTCTATTCTTTGAAACCTTGTTCCAAATTTGTGCCCTCCAAATCTGCCTCAATAATGATGATCTTCCTCTTGCATGTGCTTTTCAAATATGGTCAATAATTCTCTTTTTCCTTTCTTGATTTTAAATATCAAATCAACCACTTTAAACCCTCATCACTTATTTTAAAACATACACAATAAAGCTTAAAAATAACTCCTTATATCTCCCTTTTAAAACTTATAAAATAAAGCTTTATTAACAACAAAAACTCCTTATATCTCTCTTTTATATAATGCAAAATAAAAATTTATAAACACAAATCCTTATATCTCCCTTTTATAAAATTTGCAAAATAAAACCTTATAACATAAATCCTTATATCTCCCTTTCAAAAATTTGCAAAATAAAATAAAACTTTATAATCACAAATCCTTATATCTCCCTTTTATAAAATTTCATGAAATAAAACTTTATAAATACCTTGCATATCCACGGATGAGATTCGATCCCCTGACCTCTAGAAGCCTAGTGCCCTAATATGGGCTCATGACCAACTGAGCTACCGCAGTAGGTGAAACCAAAAGGGTGCAAGAAAATATTTATCTCCTTATTGCGCTATCTCAAATTCTTCAACAAAACGGGTGTTGAAGAGATTTGACCCTCTAACCTCCTGCACAGTAGTACTCCATGTGAGCTAGGCAACCAAATGGGCTACCCCAGTGGATGAAACCAAAGGGGCATGATATGATATTTGAATTTGTCTTTGTGCTCCCTCAAATAGAAAAAACCATAGCAAAACAGGTGTTAAGGGGATTCGACCCTTGCATCTTCTACATAGCAATGCTCCATGCGAGCTAGGCAACTTATTGGGCTACCCCAGCGGATGAAAACAAAGAGGCACAATGTGATATTTGAATTTGTATTTTTCTACCACTATTTTTGTGCTACTCTCCTCCTCTATCTTCTACTCACTGCACGTTCTCACTTGAAGGATAATCGAATGCCATCCACCTTAGCCAAAGTGAATTAATTGGCCTTATTAATATGCTTTTGTCTTTCGTGCCCAAGGAGGTCGACGAGATTTAAATATTTGAATTTCAATTTCTTTTGCATGGTGCACTCAAGGAGGTCGGCCCATTATAATATTTAACCTTTTATATATTTAAATTATATTTAAATCCTTTGATTTAAATATAAACCTCCTACTTTAATATTTAAATATTTCATTTAAATATTAAAGCATATAAAATCACCTTTGAAGATATTTGCCTTGAACATTAATGATAACTCAACATTTCATCCTTGAAGATATTTCTACCTTTGACATCAATATTTCATCCTTGAAGATATTTCTACCTTTGACATCAATGACAACTCAATATTTCTAACACTACAAAACATAGAATTGAAAGGACTATATTGAGATTAGGGAGTTATAAGGATGTCTACCTCAAGTAATACAATAAATAATGATATGAACAACACTATTAGAAAAGAAAGAGCAAGAGTCATAAAAAGTGGAATCATGAATTCACTTATAAAATTTGAAGGTCTAAGTTACCAACTTCACCCTACTTCTGGATAAAGAGGAGAATTTATAAAATCTCATTGAGGTTAAAAAAATAATGCTTTCCAACTTCAAGATCAAGAGGAGAATTTACAACCAATCTCGGTTAATGGATATCATCTAAAGATGTACTTTGAGTAAGAATTTTTTTTTTTGTGTAATATATGTATTATATTATCTTTCTTTTAGATTTTAGTACAGAGAAAAAAGAAAAATAAGGGCAGTAACTCATAACATGTTCCTAGTCGGGAGTCAAAAGAGTTAAATATAAGGTTATGTGCTATCCCACTACGTGTTCTATGTCACATATGAAATAATAAACAAAATTTAGTTGTGAGCTACGATAGGTTCTAGGCCATGACCAATCAACAAATGAGGCATCACTTACAAGTTGCACCATTTTTTCAGCCAGTTTAAATTTTGAAGTGTGCGTTTGAGCAGTGGTTCATGTACCACATTAATGGTAGAGGGGAATTCATGCAAGATATTTAAAGCTATAATTTGACTAATTTTTATTTTGCAAATAGTGCTAAGTCCTCAAGAGTGGTAACAATGAGTTGAAATAAATTTACAGATACCAAAGGAGCGATTTCAAAAGTTTTTTAGAAATGGTACCGAAAGTTGCAGAGCAAGCTACTAAGCAGGAAGGTGGTGAAGTTTTTTCTTTAAGTTGATAAAGTAGAGGTAGTAGCTGATACAAAAATGACATGGAGAACGAGAAATAGACTTAGGCAAGAGATTGATAACAAAGTTTTGCAAGGACAACCAATGTCAGTTCAAGGTACTTGCACCATCTGCTCTCTTTTGTCATTTTATATCTGTGATTCTGTTCATCCCTATCCAAAATTGATTTTTGCCATTGTAAAATTCTATGACCCTAGGGATAAAGTAGTAAAAATAACCAAGGGAAAAATCCTTTTCAATATAACTGCACAAGCTTACCATGACCTTTTTGCTATGGGTAGAGACCCACCTGTAAATCCCAAGCCCTTCGACCCACAAGACCAAGCTAGGTATTATTCATTGAAGGGTCATCCTCAGAATGGTGAGCATTTTAGAAAATGGGTTTATAGCCAGTTCAAAACTATAAGGTCTAGGGATACTTTACCCAAAATCCCAATTGCCATCGAGCATTTTACCTACCTAGAACTCTTCTCCATGTTAGCATGCCTAGCTGGTTTGGATTCTGACTAGTATGTAAGAGATTGGTAGATAGCTATAGTTTACTATATTTCTAATAAAAATATGTATAGAATACCTATGGGAGATGAAAATAATAGACCAATTTACTTTGATTGGCTGACCTTCCTCTCCAAGAGAATGCATGAGCAATTGGTAACAATGAAGAAAGATTTTGAAGCCCCATATTTTAGGCATTTCTCTAATTTAGTTTGGATGTTTCTCAATGCTATAAGGCAAGAGATGCCTTAGATCCCAGTAACAAATACAAATTATAATGGATATCCCATACTAGTCTATACATAAACAAAGCTTCTAAGGAATATTAAGTCTTACTATAGCTTCAATATGGAATTTTTGGGGTCAAACCTAAAAATTATGTATGGCTAGTATCCCAAAATTCCCTCTATAGCTAAAGAACTATTGCAAACAAAGCAAGCTGAGGAAGGATATTGGTATTTGAATGAAGGCAAAATCATTAGACTCTATGGCTTCACTAGGAAACCATTCTTGCTTCCACATGTTGTCACCAGTAGAATGTTGGCATTAGAATATTGTAGACAAGCTGACTACATCAATGTCACCTTTGGCACTAGGAAAGGAAGAAAAGGGACAATGGTTTACCCTCACAATGTGGAAGATATTACAGTAATGAGGAAGGGTTAAGCATGAGTAGATCACTCAGTATTTGGAGAGACTTGGTCTTATTTATCTTTCACAAATATGGAGATATGACCCAGATAATAAATTTTTGGAGAAGCTAACTACCCTCAATGGAGAGAGAGCCCCTAAGTTTGAAAGGACTTTGAGGCCTCAAGTTGAAAAGCATAGAAATAATAAAGAGATCTCTCCATTAGAGTGGAATGTCAGAAATATGGAACAACTACCCCCTTGGAGAGACTTTTATGAACAATTAGTCGATTATGAACCTAAAAATAAGAAGACCCACCAACTGAAGGAACCCAAAATCAAAGAAATGGAGGAAAAGCATGGTTGGGATGAGGGTAAGGTTTTGGAATGGTGGAGAATGAGAGTAGAGATAGACACTATAAAATCTAGGTTTGGTCATCAAGCAGATACTAATTTCTCTGAGTTATATGACAAACATATTAAGACTTGGAAGGCCAAGAATGGTAGAAGCTTAGCATTGAGCTACAAAAGGGCTGAGATAGAGAAAATAGAGAAAGGTAAGGCCAAAGGAAAAAAGTTAGGAGGAAAAGAAGCAAAAGAAAGACCAAACACCTCTAGCTTCTCCCTCCCCACATTCACAACAAGATGTTGAGGAAACTATAATAGCTTCCCCACTAGTAACTAAAGAGGCTCAGTCTACTTTTGAACCTTCACAAGAATAATTATAGCATTACATGGTGGGGTTTGCAATGATGTAGAAGATGCAATGTTCTAGTGACAATATCGATAAAGATGAAATAAAAAATATAGAAAATATTTAGGTAGAAAAAAGACCAAATAATCTTCCTTTAGGGGAGAATTATCTTCATAGGACCCAATAAGAGATGAGCTATAAGATAAATTTGTACTTACTCCTATCAAATTTACTATTGTAGCCCTTTCAAAGCCTTTAAATATCTCATTTTCAGAGGTTGCACTACCAACTACACAATATCAAGATGATACTCAAAAGGTTAAGCCTTTAGTGCCTATTGTATTCAAAAGGAAGGCAAAAGATTCAGTAGGGGAGGCCAAGAAAGAAGTTAGCAAGAAGAAGAAACTGGATCAAACACAAACAATTGAACAAACTCAAGTTACAACTACAGAGCAACCAGTTCAACAGATACAACAACAAAGTGTGGATGACATCTTTCAATATTCTACTTTGGTAGGTGAAGGTATGATTCCTATCCCTTCTTCTCCTTCTCCTTCTCCTTCCCCAAAGAATTCTCCCTCCCATTCTCAAGAGCAAAAGGAACAAAGGATACCATCTCCACCTCATAATTCCCCACCATCTTCACTAGTTGTCCCATCATCTCACTCCATTCCATCTCCACCTCATTCATCAAAAAATTTGATATCATCATCTCCCACTCACACCCCTTCACCTCCAAAATCATCACCATAGATATCAGTAGGGGAACAAACACTCCCATATTCTCCACCATCTTCCACAATTGTAACATCTATTACCATTTCAACACCTATTACAACCCCTGCAATAAGCACAAATTCCACCATCATTACTGCCACACCCTTTCCATATATGCCAAGCCCATTTTTCCCTTCACTCATCATTGCTTCTACTCCTGTAAATCATCCTACAATAGCTTCCTTGCAGAAGGTTAAGAATGTCTCATAGAAGATCCAAAATTTTTGGGGCAAGAAATTAGTCTAGCCTTCAAAACATGCTGCTTGATTGAGGAAAACTATGATTGTTGATCCTGTGGCTAGGTAAAGAACAACTATCTCCCTCACTCCTCTTGTTAGCAAACCAGAGGAAGACATGACTATAGAATATTATCAATTGGAAGAGCATACTAAAGATATTACTCAATTGCCCATGGAGGATGAATTGGTTATAGCTAAGGCTCATCTTGAGACCATTTATGTGCAGAGTGATATTTGCAAGGAGAAATATGAGAAATTAGAGGAAAATATTGAAAGGTTGGAAAAAAATCAACAATAAAAAAAAGTGGAGAAGGTTGTAAGAAATGAAGCCAAGAACTGGTAAAACAAATATCAAGAGGCCATCAAATTCAAAGAGCAAGTTGAGGAGCTAAAGAAAAAGAATGAGGCCCATGTCAAAGAGATACAAGCCTTAAAACAACAACTTCAGGTTGAGAAGGCTAGAGCTACAGGTTTCTCCAAGGATAAAGTAAAGCAGATCATAAAGCAAATATGGTCTAAAATTTTAGAGAAATATTCAAAGATCTAGCCTGTGATTGATTACATGGATGAGGCTAGCCATTTGTTGTAGGCAACCAAGGAAGACTTAGAGAAGTTTAATGAAGAACTACAACCAATGGTGTTACAAGTAGAACAAATGTATAAGTTGTCTAAGAATAGATTCAATGTTGTTGCTAAGCCCATATCAAATAAAGCATGGAATATTGCAAGGTTAGTGGCCAGAATTATCCTCAAGAAAAATAAGCTACTCCAAAAGGGATGGCTACTAACAAACAAAATTGAAGGTAAGCTCTAGGAGATTGTAGATGCCAATAAAGAAATGATGCAATATGGTTTTGAAGGATTCTAGAATGAAGATAACATCCTTTTATCAGAATAAGACCTTCAAACCAGCTTAACATCAATCATGTAGGATGAGTCTAAAATAGATGCCTGGGAGGACCCAATCAATCAAGATCAAGTTTCTCAATTGATAAAAGATTTAACTAGGCTTAAATATTTTATGGAAGATCTGGTAGATAGGGGACATTCCATGTCTTATGAGGAAACTACCAAGCTATAGTTTACCCACCAGTAGCTCAAAGATATGGCCAATCCCACTAAAGTATCCTAGGATCAAGCCTTAGAAACATTCAATCAGATTATTCAATTGTTCAAAGTAGAAGCAGAACAAGAAACTGATGAAGAGGAAAATATTGATGATGAAGAAGAAGATAGTGAAAAGGAAGAGGTAATGCAAGAAAAGGAAGTAGAGGAACATAATCAGCAAGAATAAGTGCAAAGAGAATGAAGATCTCCTACTAAGGAATCTGAAATAATTTTGAGTACTAGAGCTATCAGAGAGACCTTGAGAACATGTTTTGTGAATATTTTTGATCCTAAAAAGTGTCAGAGATAGCAAGGAAAGCATGAGTAGGAAAATTTCATGAGAAAGTCATGCCATTGAGCCTTTAAAAGAGGAGCATACCTATTGAATATGCACACATTTTTACCTCTTGTAACAAGTCATAAAGATGCAATATCCTAAGGCATGCTCATATTTGCCTCTCACATTGCTTCCATGTGAACTATTACTCTCTGAATATCTTCATAAATATTCAAGAGAGTGATGGTCATAGGGAAGATATACCTTGAGATATAAATCGTAGCTAGATAGAGTCCATTCCATCCTTCCATTTCCCTCCATCCAATTTTATTCACACTACCTTATTCTCCCATTAATCATTCATACATTCATTAATTCATTCACTCATTCTATTTCATTTTTAAATTTATTCTCACCATATCCATCCATATGTTGACTCCAGTTACCCAAAGGATAAGGCTCTGAGTTCTCAACTTTACTAGTAAAGTTCCTCAAGAGGTGCCAGAATGTAGGTCCAAAAGTCCACATAGAAATTTTTTTCTAATTTTTTTAAAGTTCCAAAAGATGCTCCAAACCGTGATAATGGCTCATCCCAACATGCTCTAGATCACGGTCAACTCAGCCAAATGGGTACTTTGCACATTTCAAATCATGGCTCAGAGCACAAAAGGAGAAAGTGGCTTGCGATAAATATTTTACATCATGTGGCCCATAGCATGGTTATATACCACGGTCAACACAGTCAAAGATTTTAAATAAGAGTTTCAAGCAGTGGATTAGATCATGGTTTTACACTATGAAGGATGAATATTGAAAAGGTGAGGTAGAATCCAAGTTGCATATGGTTCCAGGCCATGATGTGTTTTAGATCATGAATTGTTAGAAGCATGCCAAGCTTTCCAATGACTTAATCTCGGTCACTTAATAGCAGATAAATGGTCTACATCAAAAGTTGTTTAAATCACATATAAAAGAAATATTTGATGTGACATAAGATAGTAGATCTCTGTTCAAGCTATTTCTAATCTAAAGCGAGTAGAAAGATGAACCGATAGAGAATAAATATCTGTGAGTTGATTCAGTTGTAGATCTATGGTAGGGCATCCACGATAAGAACAAGAGATGGCCTTGATTTTAGATTAACTAGATCTACAACTAGGAGCCATGAGATTCGAATAGCTTGTAGAAGCCAAGTTGTAGAAGATCGAAGGATCACACAATTTCCTTCTTTCTTGAATCAAACAGAAGGTTTCCACCTCAACATCTTACTGATATGGCACTCCAAATTCTTTGTAATGTTCCTTATTCTTTCAAATATTTCAAATTAATGTAAAAACTATAAATAGAGGTTGAACCCTCACTTTCAAGGGTCGAATCTAAAGTGTTTGCTTGCCCTACTGTATACACTTTCTACAAATCAATAGGAGCATTACTTGGATGCTTAGTTATCAATTTCGTCAAATGTTTTTGATAAAATTTGATATTCGTCGAATTTAAAACCCTCACGAATAAATTCACCAAACAAATCTTAAATTCGGTATGAAAAAAATTACAGAGAAAACAGATTTGATATTTATGAATTATGCTTTTTTGGTTCTACATGCTACCATCTGGATGTTTGAAGTTGCATCGCAGTGTAAACTGTCAAACATAAGTGCGACATGGAAGAAAGGTGCAAGCGGATCAACATCGACATTAGAAGGGCAAAAAAATAAGCCATATGAATTTATGGTCTGGAGCATCTTAATTTGTTTTTGTCTGGCACAAATGAGAATTTTATGTAAAATCATTTACGGTGGGTCAAATGGCGTATTTCATGTATCGTTCGTTAAAACAACCAAGTCAGATTACATTTGTCACTATAGATTTTATTAACTGTAAATGATCCAGAATGCGACCTCGAATCCCCATACATACATATTTAATATTTAAGTGTTACTTTGATTTATGTATTGGTAGTTTTGATACCCAAAGCTAAACCATTGCTAGTTTTAAAAATAAAATAAGGTTAAGGTGACAAATTTGATCCACAAAGTGACACCAAAATTCAAGCCTGTACAACACCTAGGTTTGAAAATATTATGATTGGTGTAAACCATACAGTAAATGCTACAATTAATAAAAAAACATATCAATCGCAGATTTATACCGATTCTTATTAGTAAATGAATATAACACCGATAATTGGATTGATAGAGGAACAACCCAAAATAATTGGATAATGTAACTAACCGAATGAAATTAATTAGATATTGGGTATGGCTGTGATCGAAATTACATATGTGCCTATAAATCGATACCACATCGATATATCAAATTTTATGTCAAATTTTTTAAAATGTCGAATTTATTTTGAACTTCAAGAGCGTCGAATTTGAACACGAACTTGAACTTGATAACTAAGCTTGGATTTTTACCTCAAAATCATGTCTTCTTACTTTTGTGGATTATCAATCTTTGAAGTTATTTTTTCTACTGCTGCTATGGTTAGTCTATTTTGTTGATATTGGATTGCTAGCTTAGAGTAAATTGAAATGCTTCATTTATAAATGTATGCTTGTAAATAATTCTATTTTTGTTAGTCAAAGTATCAATATAATTTTGCTATTTGGATTATTGATGCCCTAGATGTTTGAAATAATTCTTGAAGTATGCATATGTGCTTTAATGTTGAATATTATTGAGTTTTGAATGTTGTTAATCACAAGTGTTGCTTGTTGGAAATTGAGTTGTCATAGGTTCTCTATAGATGCCTATGTTGTTAGCTTTATCCATCCACTATTGAATCATTACTTTCTAAACCATTTCCTCTTTCTATCCCCATATTTACACATTTAACTGAGCTTAAATGAGTCAACATCCAATTAGTTGACAACATATACCAACATACTCTGTTAGGATTCTACTCCTAATAACCATACTAATCACATTATTAGTTAATTATTTAATCACTCTCTCTTTCACAAAGGTTGTGACCTTTGATCACACCTTCACACTCGTAGAAATAGGCATTTCATTTGGTATAGTTGAGGCATCGAAGAATATAATTATTAATTAATTGTTGGGTTCCCCATACAATACAACATCGATTCCTTAATAAAAGCGATTCCTTTTTATTATTCTAGCATTATAATCAATATTTCTCTATTGGGTTCACTACATCTGGTATCAGAGCCGTGATCCAAAAGGACATATTTATCATTTTTTATCAAGTTTTTTTTACCACATTCAACCATTGTCATACACTGCTAAGACTCGAAGGTATTATTAACAATCGGGACAACGAGAAATAGCAGGCCAAGCACAGGGTTAAAAATAGTCTCAGAGATAAATATAAGTGGTCATCATCCTTAATATGCACCAACCATTCATATTACTCATCGACGATCTGCAATTAAAACACCTGCATCGACGAGAATTTTCCATAGCAACAGTATCACATCCATAGAGATCGGCCTTGATGATAAAGCAGAACATATGAATACATAATGATGAACTATACACCATCACCAGCACACCGACAAAAAATCCTACCCACTCTATGATCAAGCAATAACATACAAGCCTTGCAGTTTCTGGCGACTTCGAGGCAGCGAGAAGAAAAAAAATATATTTTATAAAGTTTACAAGGTTTAAGAACTAATTTTCGGCCATCGGGAATGAACTTTTCAACGATTACACATAAAGTTTAATTCTTTTATGAAATTCTTGCTCATTCGGCAAACGCAAACGAATTAAATATTCTCCAGGCGTTTATTTTTTCAGCTCACCGACGAATACAGTAATTAAACCGTCCACCAAAAAAAAAAAAAAAAAAAAAAAAAACTCTTACGACATCAACCTGCGTGGAGTTTTGAAAAACACGGTGGAAAATTAAAAAAAAAAAAAAAAATTTATAACATAAGGTTATTATCACTGAAAATTATTTAACAAGTATTGCATTTTCCATTGATCGACATACGTGATAGCCTGATGATAGGAGAAACCAACGAGTTTTTCAAGTATTAGTTTCAAATTAAAATATCTAAAAGTTGTCAAGGCATTGAAAATTATCGCTAATTCTGCCACTTACGAAGGTTATAAAATCTCCAAAACCTAACCGCAATGGTCGAAGGATGACTTTTATGCAATTTTTAACGATAATTTTCAAGAAATTTTTGTGACGATTTTCAACACTTTTTGCGACACCTTTTTGCCAAACGACTATGCAAATGGCCGATGGAAGAATATATCACGACCCCAACCTACTTTTGCTACTTAATCTTGCCCACCTACGTCAAATCACATTAGTGAGTGTATATAAAATTTAGTTCCAGGATATCGCCAATCGCATCACAGGGTTGGACGAATCAGTCCTCATAAGTGGGTTCATCAATGGATTGAAAGAAGAAATTAGAGTAAATATCATGATGTACACTCCTCGCACCCTACAGGAAGCCATTGGATTAGCCTTGTTAGCTGACGATACATTCAATGTTCAACGTCAACATGGGGAGCAACCTATTGATAAATCAACATTCATGCACACTATTCCAAAACACAAACCCTTGCCAATTAAGTACCTTAGCCTACAAGAAATGGAGGAGCGACGAGCGAACAACCTCTGCTATACTTGTGATGAGCAATTTTGGCCCTTTCATTGTTGTGCTACACAAATATTGTATTTATTGAATATAGTTGATCCTTGTCACTCCATAGAGGAAGAAGGTGAGGAAGATGTGCATGACATGACCAAAGCACCTGATCATAACAATGAAGGAAATGAGGTCGATGTGCAAGAAGTGCTCGATGCACCATGAAAATATGAGGTAGACATCCATGCAGTAAAAAATGAAGGCAAGACATACACTCTCAAAGAACTACACACAAGTTCATCGCCAATAGTGAGTTCTCATCGTATAGGCAGCCTGATTCAGAAAAGAGGCAAAAGAGTGAGTGCACCTTTATTTTCCATTCATTCTACACAGGAAGAATCAGCTAAAGCAGAAGCCTACCATCATCACAATTCTCCTAAGGAAGATTCTACTATTCTTTCTAGCAACCCCCCACTAATGCTTCGACCTTCAATATATCCTTGCCTTCAAAAAAGTGACATAAAATAGTACAAGAACTTGCACAAATTAAACTGGGAAAAAAAGCAACGAAGCTCCTTACTTTGAGCTTTGAGGACAAAGATCTTTTTAAGGAAGGTGGCATGTTAGGATTCTACTCCTAACCACCATACTATTCACATTATTAGTTAATTATTTAATCACTCTCTCTTTCACAAAGGTTGTGACCTTTGATCACACCTTCACACTCGTAGAAATAAGTATTTCATTTGGTATAGTTGAGGCATCGAAGAATATAATTATTAATTAATTTTTGGGTTCCCCATACAATACAACATCGATTCCTTAATAAAAGTGATTCCTTTTTATTATTCTAGCATTATAATCAATCTTTCTCTATTGGGTTCACTACATACTCTAGAGGTTTTATTAAAAGTAATTTTAATCCATCCAATATTTGGGTCAAGGCTATGATTAGAAGGTGTTCACCTTCTTAAAACCATTACAGATGATAGTCATAACTCAAATTCACATTAATGTCAATTCATACACCAATAGTTAGGTGTAACCTAAGATATTTGCAGTAGAGATTGATCATAAAAAATGTGAGAAGATTCCTACAACATATAGATAATACTTTCATCTTCAAGTGCAAGATAAAGCAAAAAATAAGGATCAAGGACTGATATATCTATCTTATAATAAGCTTTCATCAAGTAGAGGTTAATTAAAAGTTGCAAAAAAATCCAGTTCTTGAAGATAAACCTTTGACATAGGAAAATATTCACCAAGTTTTAGGTTATTGACCTTGACATTATGGCTTGATAAGAGAAGCCATCAAATAGAAGTTCTACTGAAGAAAGAAGATCTAAAAAGCTATTAAGAAAAGTAGAAGGTTGATCATGAAGAGGCTTTAGATTGCAGTAAGTATATCAATAGTCAACATATTCAATGTTGACTATTGATATTCAAGGTGTAAAGGTACTATCTTGAAAAAGATATTCAAGGTGTAAAGGATAAAGTTTTTGGACACCCAAGAATAGAATTTTAGGGCAACATTATTCTGCCTACATCAAAGTGAAATAACGAAAAAAATGTAGAGCCAACACCAAATGAAGAATGCATCCTTAAAAATCCATAAATTAAATGTATTCTTGAGGAGAACATAGAGCATCCACCACCATATGAATAGCTAACATGGCCATAACACTACCTAACCTACAAAAAGGAGTAGCATAAGCATAAACAACAATATACAGTGTGTCAACTAAACATGAGAAGAATAAATACAATAAGAATGTAATACTAACACAATCTCCATGAACTAGGCCATTGTTGAAAGAGGAAAAGCCACATTCAATCCAACACATGAAGAGGAATTGTCATAGTCGATATCCAAGATCCATTGTTGGAAGAGGAAAAGACACAATTGAGTCAATGCAAAAAGAAGAAAACGTCAAGAGCCAATGCAAGAAAAAGAAGCACCAAGGAACGAGACAATGCTTTCTACGCAATTCAAAAAGGATAATAAATGAATGAAGTGTTGGTAGGACACATAATTGGTAGGAGGAAGTGTAACACACACAGACTATCCAGGGAGGTAGAAGTGCCAACAAGAAATAATCCATGTGTAGCCACCTAGAGACATAACATTCTCAATGCAATGGAATGTTAAGATATTCAAACATTTCATTTTTTTCCTACCTAAAGTGAAACATCCATCTGCAAGCATGTTGCATTCAAGGGAGTTGAATAAAGTCTGTCCGCATGAGTGAGGAAACACAATTCAAAGCATTCACAACATTCAAAGGAGATAAGGCATGCTATGCGATATTTTGAAGGTAATTTTTGATTTTAGGGTTTTCTAAGTTAATAAAGGAGTGATAAGGTAGGAGTAAATAATTTAATATTTTATTAAGTTTTTTGAGAAGGTAAAAGTTAATTAAGGAGTGATAAGGTTTAATTTAATATTTTTTGATATGGAGTGATAAGTAGGTTTATAAATTGAATTCTTATAAAGTTGGAGTCATACGGTTTTTAATAGTTAGATAAATTTGAATTTGATTTGCTTTATTTTTTTTTGAATTGACATGGTGGAATCAGTAGCCGCCACAAATTCAGGTAGATTGTCTAGCTTTTATGGCCATCATAGTATTCTGCGATGTTCATCTTGGAAGCCACCATATAGATCTTCGCATAGTCTGCCCCTATAACCACCATGCCATAGTCATTTTAAACCTTTTACGTCACTGAAAGCACCAGGAATGGGACAAGTGTTCAGTCCAGTGAGCTTTATTAATTTTTGAAATAATAGATTATTGAATTTTTGTAAATTAATTAATTTGGGAGTCAAAAGGAATTCAAATTCAAACTTAGGAAAATTAATTTTGCAAAATTCTTATTTTCTTAGTTTCTAATATTTGGGAGACAAGGATTTCTACTTCATAGGTTTTTAATTTAGAAACTTTGAATTATTTAAAACTAGGGAGTTATAAGGTAGTCTACATTAATTTTAATTTTTTTTTAGTGAGTGCTACTATCTCTAACAACAAAATTTTTCTCTTTGAATCTCAACTTTTGAAAGGACCAAATTATGCTTCATGGAAAAATAAAGTGAAATCAATTTTGATAGTGGAAAAAATTTGGGATATAGTTAGTGGAGCAAAAATAAAACCCACTGAAGATGTTAGAGAAATTCAAAGATATGAAGATAGTGAAGCAAAGGCACTTATGATAATAAATTTTGCAATTACTGATGAAATACAACCTTATATAAGTACAATAGAAACTTCTATAGAAGCTTGGAATACTTTAGCTAAAATATTTGAAGGGAAAAACAAAGCTACTATCTTCAATCTTCAATCTCAATTGTATTCCTTAAAAGTTAATAGTGGTGAAAGTATTGAACTATTTCTTAGAAAGGTAGTAGATATAAAAGCAAAACTATTAACTCTAGGAGAAAAAGTAGAGGACAAACTTCTTGTTCAAGTGACATTGAGAGCTCTTCCAGAAAATTATAAGCATCTAGTTACATCTTTGCAAGTTCTAAGCAAAGATACTTCATTTGATGAGTTAGTCAACATTCTACAAGAGTATGAAGTAGAAAATTTTTCCAAATATGAAATGACTAACAATGCCTTAGTCTCAAAATATAATTCACAAGTTGCTTCAACATCAAGAGATAGGTCTAAATGGAAAAAAATATATATTTTCAAATATGTAAGAAAATAGGTCATAACATAAATTTTTGTAGATACAATCCAAGGAATCAATCTCAAGGAAATCAGATGAACCAAAGTGGTCAAAATAAGTTAGTGCAACAAATACAATATCAAACTCAATATAATCTACAATGACAACTACAATTTCAACGTCAATATCCTTCTCAATATTAGTATAGTCAACCTCAACTACAATATATAGAGGGAAATAAAAAAGGACATCTAGCTCAAGAAATTCATGAAATTCAAGAGTTGGAAGAAACTACTGAATAAAATGAATTCAAAGCCCTTTAAACAAAATTGATAATCAATGAAGATGAATTTCTCTCACATAGTTTGATAGATACTAACTATTCATTGATCATGATACAAGAAGGCAACATGCTATGAAAAAGTCAGAAAAGAAAAAATAGAAGTAGAAAAAGGAGATAAAAAAATTCAGAAGAAAATAAAAGAGAATAAAGCAAGGATAGGTTCCATGATCACTTGAAGGATGAAGACCTATATTGAAGACTAAAGTCTTCAATAACCAAATAATATAATACGAGGGGTGTTGGAGTATATTACATTATTTGGTACATGCTAATGTACCCCCATGGTACCTTCATGGTACATCTTGTAAATATTAGATTAGGATTGAGTCTTAGATTAGAGTGTGAGTAATATTTTATGTAATACAATAATGTGAAGGAAGTGCACGTGTGTCATGTGAGTAAGTGTACAAGTGTTATGTGAGTCTATGTGCACAAGTGTCTTATATGTAAGTGTGCACAAATGTCCTTAGATTAGAATATGCTAAGTGAAGAGTCATGTCTAGGTGTGCATACAAGATAGAGTCATGTGTATGCAAGTGTCAAGTAGAGAAGCCAAGAGTCATGATACTTGGCATATGGAAAGGAATAGTCAGGTATACAAAGAGTCATTCTACTATGGCTATATAGTACTCCATAGTGAAGCAAAGAAAGTGAATCAAGATCAATATCAATTATCTATCATCAAGTGTAAAGAGAAGTGCTATATTTGTAAGAGAAAGAGGAGTAATAAAGTTTACATACATTTTGAGCAACTAATATTGTAAGTTGTGCTACATGCTTTGTACATGTATGATTCAGGCTATTTACATTCATAATTTTTACTCATTAATGAATGTTAGTTGATATATTATAAGCCTTTATATACATATTAGTTTTCTCATATTATTTTGCTTACATAATTATCTTGATCTTACTACATTGTGGCTATCTAATATTTGATCCTGTGAAATTTATCTAGTGAATTTACATTAATATTAAGGCTTCAAAAGCCATCAATTATCAGTATTAAAGCTTATTGATCAAACAAATCTAGAATATGTAAGTTCAATTGAAAGGATGGTAGAATTTTTGTTGTTAGAATAAAAAAGGAAGAATCATATAATATCTTTTGTCAACATCAAGAAACTATAAAAATATGGTTTGATAAGAGAAAATTGCCAAATTTATTTAAGGATGATGACTTGGTGCTAAAATGGGATGCAGATCAAGCTAAACCAAAAAAATATGACAAGATAAAAAGATTATGGTCTAGGCCGTATCTAATATCAAGAAGAAAAGTATTAAATGCATATGAGCTTCAAGGCATGAAAGGATGTATTTTGCCAATTTTGATGAACGACCAATATTTAAAGCATTATACATAGAAGCACATGCCTCCAAATTATACATATGTAAATAGTGACACATTTAAATATAGAAGTATTGAAAATAGTGGCCATAAAATTTTAGAGCAAAAAAATATGATTGGCTAAAAACTACACTTGGTAGCTACCATATTTTAAATTTCTAGCAATTTTATTAGCTCAAAAGCATGGCAATATTGAAAATGACATGCCACAAATGATCACACAAATTTCTAGTTTCAAGGAAATATTTTGCAATAAAATACAAACACACACAATCTTCAACATTAATTTATAAATAATTATACCTCATAATTACTTCTTGCTATAAAAATAGGGCTAAAAATATGCAATACATGAAAAAGCATTTAGCAATTCAAGGATCAAAGTATTGTAGAATTGTCAAAGTGTTTTGCATAAAGGAGAGTGCCACATTCTTGCCCATGCCTAAAATTTTAGATAGAACCTCTTGGTTAGATATGGCACAAGGGAAAAAAGGGTAGAAGGTATAAAAGAGTACCAATGAGATTCAAGACAAGCTAAGTGATATTCATGATCCTATCATCACAATTAAAGCAAAATTGAAAAGCTTTAGAGAAGAGTCAAAAGAAAAAGGAAGAAAATATTCACCCAAAATGCTCGAAGCAACTCCCTAGAATTTATTCTTATCGAGATATATTCCTAGATTTGTCCACACCTGCCTGAAGCTAGTTAAGACTATTATAGATAATTATGACCCAAAAACAACGATAGTGTGTGATGCAGAAGGGAAGTGGATATTTACTATTACGATAGATGCAATCAATTTTTTTTTTACAGTAGAAGCACAACCAAGTATATTACACAAGCCACTTGATATTAATGAACAAAAATATAATTTCAAATGAGATAATGTTAGATCTTGGATGGGTAAATACATAGAAGAAATTATGAAGGATTTATAAAATAGCCTTTGAAGCTTGGAAGATTTAGCAAATTCCTTTAGGGAATCTTATTTATGATAGTTGTAATTCTTGGTCTAGATACTGACTTGTATGTATATGAACACCAAGTTTCTATAGCATATGTAGTCACTAGTACACATAATTATGACAATTATAGTGCAAGTGACCTCGTATTCTTTGATTGGGTACATTTCCTAGTTTATCAAATTCATAGTCAACTAGTCACCCTAAATCTCAAAGAGAAGAGCACCTTTTGTTTTTTTTTTTGATAAGTAAAAGATTTTTTTTATATCAAACGGGTTTTTTAGGTTGACCCAAAACCTTTGAACAAAAATAGCGTAAATCTAAACACCGGAACTAGAGACCAGCAAAGGATCCTCGACATTCTAACATAACCAGCCAACCATGACTTACAACAAAAACAACAGGAAGCCTCGAAACAAGAAGACCAAAAATAGGGAAGATAACCGCAAAAAGATAGTAAAAAAACCCCAGGGATCTGAACCAAACCCATAGAAAATAGGTCTTTTGATCAGCCTGCCTCAAAAATTGCCTGGGAGGGTCCACATCACTCCTCCTCTACATCCTCCTCGTTCTGCTCCTTGTCATTCTCCTGGTCATCGACATCTTTGATCACTTTCTTAGCGCTTTGGAAGCCCTCATTGAAGAAGACTTTGGTGAGCACGTCAAGGATCTCTTTGGTCTGCTTGGCCATAGTCACTAAGGAGTTCAGAACAAATCATTTGAGAACCATGATGTTGATGTCAGGCCCCTCTTCCTCCGAGTCAATGCTGATGGCTTTAGAGCTTCCCAAAGTAAGCTTGTTCCTTAACCTAGTAGAGGATCTAGTGGATCATTTTGGTTCGTTAATCTTCAGCCTCTTTCTGGCTAGGCCACCTCTGGTGGCTGCTTCAAAGTCATGTTTCTTAGCAGGGGACCCCGAGTAGGCCTTGGGAAAACTGGCCCTGGGACAGGGGGTATCGATGGGCAAAAAGGCCGGAGGTTCGGGATGGGGCGAAGTAGCAAGGGCAAACTTGTAGATAACCTTAAAAAGGCTCTGGTGCAAGGGCATTGCTGAACCTTTCTTACTATGACACAAATTAATAGTGTGATTCATGGAGTTTATGAGGAATTGAGGTATGCTGATAGGGTTAATGTCACAGAAAAAATTAATGAAAGCATAGTGAAAACTTAGAAGGACCTTACCAGGATCCTCTGTCGTAATGAACTCCATGACATTTTTCATCACAAAATTCCAGGGGGTAGGAATATCAACCCTTGTTAAGCCGTTCTTCACCTCCTTGAATATCTTCTGATTGTCATTGAATTTGTGCAGCTCGACCTCCCAGTTGTGCTTTTGCCTATGGATTGAATGACCCTTTGTCGTCTGCCCTGTAATGGTTGCCAACAAATTAATATAGACCGTAATTTATCGCACGTGGACCACAATACGCCCCTCATCCCAGGACTCCATTACCTCGATGGTGATGCTGTCATCAGGACCAGAGAACAAGTCAAAAAACCATGTAAGCCTCCTCTTAGTGAGGATGGCTTGTGCAGCAGGCTCCATAACCACCATACTGGGCTCAATGTAGGTCATAGTGACTTTTCCTTTGCTAACCTCTACCTCTTGAATGACCAAGAAGGACGACGTACTCTCAAGCACAGACTGAGGGAAAAGGTGGTAGATGTTAATACTATTTATCCGCCTTAAAAAGACCACATCATTAGAGAAAGTGCCAAACCAGAAGGCTAGCCACTGCCTATCAGCCACCTGGATGCCATACCGCGTGTCCGTATTGGTTTGGGAAGAAGAGGCCATATCGAACTTACTCTGGAGAATGATGGAACTCTTGGGGTGCCACCGTATCATGTGTTGAGCAATGATGAGTGGATTTTACCATGCATCCATATCATCTAAGTGGTAGTTTTGGGCCCTTGTCATGAGGCTCATGCCATTTGAGGAGAAACCATCGCATACCAGCCACATGGGAGCCATGCTACGAATATGAATTGGCATGGGGAAAGTTATCCTCGACACCCTTAGTATTGAGATGGTAAGGATCGCTCTGAGAAAGATTCAAAGATGTTAGAGGTCTAACCAAGCTGGTGAAGCTGAGACGGCCCCACACCACCTCATCAAGCAAGAAGCTGAAAGAGCTATCGGCCCAAGGTGCAACCCGCATGGGACTACCAATCCTAGGGAAGCCAACCATCGGGTAATCAAGGTGCCAATGGAACACCTACCTACATGCATGGTAGTCTGGGCAATATGCCTTGGCAACTCTGACAGCTTGAGGAGACCGACATTGCCACCCCTTAGACAAATTCTTGATTCAACCTATCTTGCCACGCAAGACAAACCAACTTGTGATCCCCATCAGGCACCACGTCGCACCTCATATTGGATAATACCTTCCACATCCTATGGAAGGTCATACGTTCACGTGATCAATCTATCAGTGTCAACACCTAAATTTTCTAACTTGTCTACCACCTTGTTGGCTTCACCAAAGACATGGTGGGCCACACTATCAGTTCTATTTTTTAATAGGATCCTTGCTTCCCTTAGGCAAGACTCAAATTTCTAGGGAGGATCCTTATCATTGTTGAGGATATTGATGATCACTTGGGAGTCTCCTTCCACAATTAGCCACTCTTGGATGTTCTAAGAAAGGTGTAGTCCACGCCAGACAGCTCTAGCCTCAGCCACATTGCTAGTTGAGAATCCCAGGGGTTCTGCAAAGGCCATGACAATGTGACCTTGATGGTTTCGAACGGTCTCGCCAGCCCCAACATGACCCAGATTGACTTTGGCTGTGCCATAAAAATTCAACTTAAGGTAATCTACGGGGGGAGGGATCCACCTGACCTCGCACCTAGGATTAGCCTTGCCACAAACGTCTTGCCAGGGTAGACTCAGGGACTGGGCTAGAAGTTTTTTGCCAGAGGGGACAGATTGGGCCTCAACAAAAGACGACAATGAGTTTTCTCTGGCAAAGGTAAGGATTTTATTCATAATGGATCCTATATCTCTGGAAGACTCATTAAAGATTCTAAAGTTCCTTTCAAGCCAGACCTGCCACAAGAAGTGGTGGAGACTAATCTTCCACATGAAACTCAATTGGGTGTTGACAAATGGTTTTGGCCATTGTTGGAAAAAGTCATTGATGGAACCAGGTCTGACCCAGGCTATGTTGAAGGCTTGAAGGAGGCCGCTTAGGATTGTAGAGGCAATGGGGTAGTCAATGAATAGGTGTTGGATGGATTTCTAGTATGCCCTGCACAAAAAACACCTGTTAGGAACAGAAAAACCTCGGTTCATCATATTGTCAATAGTAAGAATTTTACCTTAGACGACCAGCCAAGTAAAAAAGGATATTTTGGGGATAAGTCCCTTGATCCAAACTAACTGAGTCTGGAACCGAGGAGTATCAGGATGTATTAGCAGATTGTAGGCGGATTTGACTGTGAACATCCCGTTGTCTTCGCTGTCCATCTCATCCGATCATCACTCAGAGTTGTGGGAATAAACTGATGTTGCAAAATACTATTGAGATTTTGAGTCACTACCTCCAACCCTCGAATGACTATGGGCTTCCAACTGAGTCTGCCCCTATCCTATCTTAAGAAGTCAGCCACCTTAGACCCAAACCTCTCCAAAGTGAGGTTTCTTAGTTGGGCCAACGTGGGATCGATACTAAGGGCTTCTACCCCTGCCCATATGTCCTCCCAAAAGTCAAAATTTTGACCATTTCCAAGGATAAACCTCATGCCTTTTCTTAGCACATCCCTGCTAGATAAGATTACTTTCCAGAAGGAGGAACCATGGGATGGGATGGTGTTGCTCAGGAACTCAGTGCCTTGGAGATACTTTCGATTAAGGATGGTGGTCCACTCATTCCTTTCATTGGAAACCAGATGCCAGGCTTGTTTCATAATTAAATCTAAATTGAGAAGAGAGAATTTCCTCAGGCCTAGCCCTCTGTGATCCTTAGGTCTACACACCTTGTCCCATCCAACCAGGTGGATTCACTACTTTTCTTCTGAGCCGGACCAAAGGAAATTCTTTTGGCGCTATTCAATCGACTGGTAGACTCTAGAAGGCGCTTTGAAAATTGATAAGAAGTAAACCAGAATACTTTGAAGGGAGGCCAAGGTTAAAGTGGCCTTACCTGCTTGGGACAACAAGTGGCCCTTCCACCCGACGAGCTTCTTTTGGATCCTCTCTAGGATAATGTTCCATATCAAAATAGTCAGGATCCCCGTGAACAGGGGAAGACCAAGGTAAGACGTAGGGAGAGTGGAAGTGGAGCACTCTAGGATTCTAGAAATTTTAATTTTCCTGGGAAGGGGGGTGTTAAGAAAAAACACCTTGCTCTTGTTGAAATTAAATTTTTTCCCTACCGCATATTCATTGAGTTTAAGGATATGCCTGATGTTCTTGGCCTCTGCCATCGACGCCGTAGTCAGCAATAAGGTATCATCCATGAATTGCTGATGGGTAACCGGATCCATGAGGGATGTATCTTTAATACTTGAGATTAACCTTGAGATACGGGCAGCTTTGATTGATATTCCTAAGGCTTCAGCCACTATGATAAACAACATAGGGCTAATAGGATCCCCTTGCCTAAGCCCCCTCTAGCTTTGGAAGAACTCAGTCAAAGACCCATTGACCAACACTGAGAACCAAGGAGAGTGAATGCAATAGATGATAAGTCTGACCCAGTTGAGATGAAACCCAAATTTCAACAAGATGGCATTCACAAAGTCCCAGTTGACATGGTTGAAGGCCTTATTCATGTCAAGTTTCAGTGCTAAGGCAACTGTTGTGGCTGATCCACAACGTACCCCAAAATTGGGGACCCACCTTTTTGCATGTGTTCCAAGAAGACCGAAGTGGCCCATAGGCTAAAGTTCAAAGAAAAAAAGCAAAACACCACAAGGAGAAAAAGTGTCGCGATATCGCGACATGTTGCACCATCGCGGCCCAAAATGAAAAAGTGTCGCGATATCGCGACATGTTGCTCCATCGCGGCAAAAATGAAAAAGTGTCGCGATATCGTGACATGTTGCTCCATCGCGGCCAAAAATGAAAAAGTGTCGCGATATCGCGACATGTTGCTCCATCGCGGCCAAAAATGAAAAAGTGTCGCGATATCGCGACATGTTGCTCCATCGCGGCCAAAAATGAAAAAGTGTCGCGATATCGCGACATGTTGCTCCATCGCGGCCAAAAATGAAAAAGTGTCGCGATATCGTGACATGTTGCTCCATCGTGGCCAAAAATGAAAAAGTGTCGCGATATCGCGACATGTTGCTCCATCGCGGCCAAAAAAGAAAAGTGTCGCGATATCGCGACATGTTGCTTCATCGCGACAAAGAAAAAGTGTCGCGATATCGCGACATGTTGCTTTCACGATTCAAAGCAAGGAAAGAGCAGAAAGAAAAAGTGTCGCGATATCGCGACATGTTGCATTTTCACGACCAAACAAGACAAGAAAGAACAAGAAAAGAAAAGTGTCATGATATCGCGACATGTTGCGTTTTCGGCCATAGAAAAAGTGTCGCGATATCGCGACATGTTGCATTTTCACGATTCAAAAGCAAAGAAGAGAGAAAGAAAAAGTGTCGCGATATCGCGACATGTTGCATTTTCGCGGCTGAAAGCAACAAAAGACAGAAGGGGCCAAAAGTGTCGCGATATCGCGACATGTTGTATTTTCGTGGTTCAAAAGGGGTAGGCAGGCTGAGGAGCAAGAAGTGTCGCGATATCACGACATGTCCCATTTTTGCCAAGGTAACAGACCTGCATAATGACGCGGACATAAGGACAAAATCCAGTAAATAAGACCAAGCGTTACATAAGAAATATTTAATGATTGGAAATCATTTAAGATGGTCGTTACACAGGGAAGGAAATGGACACAAGCCTATGTGGAGAAAACGCAGCAAAGGGCCACAAAATGGAAACCGAAGCACACGCATGCAGGGAAGGTGAAACGAACAGTCAGGGAAGGTGAAACGAACAGCCATCGAAAAATGAAAGCGAACCGTCATGGAAGGAGAAAACAATTCTTTCGAAAAGTTTAAATACGCCATTCAAAGAGGCCAGGAGAGAGGTGGAACTGTTCGGAGAAGCATTGCGGTAATGAAGGCGAAGGCCCTTAGCACTGGGTTTCTCTGGATATTTTCTTCCACATTGGACTGGTTTTTCTTCTTCATGGACATGGGTTGGAAATCCTGGCGAGCAGAGTTGCAGAGTTGAAGGCGATAAGGCCATTCTGGGCCTGTTTGAGTCGTTTTTCTTCCATGGACTGGTTTGGGAAAACCAAAAATTCTGCTATTGTAAAATGACACATTTTTAATGCAGAAGTGTTCAGAAATTTGCATCTTGTGGGCAAGAAAGAAGGAGATTTTCTTTGCATGCTATGGATTTAATGTTTATTCTTTCATCTTTTCAGATTTCGAATTTATAGATAATGTTGATGCCATTTCTTTGGGTTACATTAGGCGAATATTTGAAATCTGAATTTTATTTCGTACCCTAGGAACCAGCACTTAGCTTATCCGGATTGTGCTTGTTTGCGAGTCCAATAGGTTAGGTTGCATGCACGGAAACCTCACATCTTCGGTTTTGTCGAAATAGGATAGCATCATACTTAATGCATTTTAGTTTCAGTTTTCTGCATTTCATTTTCATTTTTCTGCATTTTATATTTTTCCAGAAGTTTTAACTTTTCAAGGCATTAAAATAAACATCTAAAAAATATCAAAATCCAAAAAAACAATGAACAATCACTAAAGTTTCATGGTGAAATAAATCAACATTGCCCCTTGTTTACAGTTACTTGCAATCACTAAGGTGTTCCAAGCATTTAAATTGAATATCTTTATTTGAGATTACTAATACACATATGCAAATGCTAAATACAGCGGAGACCTTGGAGAAGTCGTTTGTTTAACTTCTTTGCAAGAGGGGATTTGGAACCCAAATCCTAAAGGAGAGTGTACTTTCACAACTGGGTGAAAATACCACTCAACAGATTGGCGCTAGAAGGAGGGCCCGAACTGGTTTATTTCAGTGTGATTTAAATGCTATAGGGATTTAAATTTTGAATAGTTCATGCCCTATTGATTATTATCTTTAGCCCTCTTTTAACAATACAACCTTGTAGTGTTAAAGGGAGGACATGAATTGCTATGCATTGTTCTAACATTTTTTGATTGTTCATACAGGAATAATCTGTCTTGATTTGATTTAAAAAAAAAAAAAATTCTTGACTAGCGAGGTTGTCTCCACGCAATTACTTTCATTTGATTTTAATGGATACATCTCTTGGTTGATGCTAACATGATTATTCATACGTTACATGTTTGATATTTGCTAGTCATTTCAAGGTTTCTTTCATGCATGACTAACAAATTGGTTTTGAAGTTATTCTTTGAATTCCATTAATTGCAGATTTTTCTGTGTGTCGCAGGTCTTCTTCGAGGTATTTTCCACAGCCCTTGTAGGATTATCATCATCGATTTTAAATCAAATGGCCCAACCTCCACCAGCTCCTTGGTACGGAGCCCATAACATTCCTTTGAATATTGCAGGGGATATTCATGAGATCCCTAGGAATATAGAGAGATTTTTGCCCAAATACAAACCGGATGGCCCAAGGACCGCAGAAGAACATATTCAGGCCTATAGGGATGTTTTGATAAGATTGCAAGTTCAACATGAAGATGTGGCTTGTAGACTCTTCCCCATGAGCCTAGACCCGAGTGGCCTACGAATGGTATATTTGCTTACCTATCGGTTCCATTACGTCATGGACGCAAATGGAGAATGCTTTTGTCAACCAATTCAGGTCACCATTAGATCCCACAATCATCTATAATCAGTTCATTACATGCAAAAGAGGCCGGGGTGAGCCAATCCGAACTTTTAATCGAGAGATTTCAGAAGTGCTATAATAGAGCAATTCGGAATTTTGCCATTGATCCCGCAGTAGCTTTGCAAATATATTTTGGGGCATTGGATCCTATGACGACAATGTTTGCAAGGCGAAATCCTCAAGTTACTACGCTTGCTCTAGCCTACAATGAAGCTATGACCATTGAACAACAAATGACACCACAGTATTATGGGTTTTCCCAGATGCCTATGGTAGGACAATATGGTCCATATGGTCAAGCCCCTATGATGAATCAGATCATGGCACCACAAATATCGGGCATAAATGCTTTGCCTTATCAACAACCATATTCATCAACACCCGCTTACGCACCCATTCCAATTCAACCAATCACATCCATTCCTCCCATTCCTCCATTTCTGCAAAATAGTCACGAGACTATGCAAGGAGCTAGTCTGGTTAATTATCAGGCTATGGTTCCTTTACCCAATCCAATTTCGATTCAAAGTGTGAATCCCTACGCAAATCAAGTGGCTCAAAATCCAACTCAAATGTTGAGTTAAAATCTCACCAATTATGCAAATCCTATTGGAACTAGCAATAATATAGCTCAACCAAAAGAGATTTATTCAGAGGTTGAAGAACTCAAAAATATGGTTCACAAATTGAGTAATGATTTGGTTCAAAAACAGAAGTATGAATCCCATGCCCCTCACCCAAATCAAAATTTCAACAATAGAGGGAGACAGTGGAATACGAAGCCAAACAATGGGGGTGTACCTTCCGCTATTGCTAATCAGATTGATACTTCTGCAGGACCAAGTCACTCTAGTTCCATTCTTAATATTTCTGATTTTGCATGGGAAAACGGGTGTAGATTGCATGATACAAAGGAGCATAATGAAAGGAATTGTCCCAAAATTGCTATGTATACTCATTGTCTCCAAGCTCAAGTGGATGGTTTGGAACTTGTGCCAAATAAGGGTCCACCCCAACATCAACAAGGAGAAGACAACATTCGGTGGTGGAAACTTTATATCATCAAGAGAGTGATGACCAAGAGGATCCACACCTTCCAAATTGTGATAAAATTGAATCATGGGTTACAAATTTGGATTATGATAGCTTTACCAATTTGAATTCAAGAAATAACCCACTTTTGGAAATAACTGGACCATCTATGGAAGGTGAAGGCGAATTGGATGAGAAATATGTTGATGAATCAGAAGATGAATTGGATGAGAAATATGTTGATGAATCAGAAGATGAATTGGATGAGAAACATGTTGATGAATCAGAAGATGAAGAAGAAGTGCTTGAGCGTCACGACCTGAACTTGGAAGATGATTACTATGATTCGTGGAAGAAATGGGAAGAGTATTATCAATCTGAATCTTCTAACAAACTTATTGCATCAAACAATATGCAGGATAACTCAATTGCTTCCTCGCATGAGGATACTATGAATCCTGTACAATTTGAGAAAGTTTTGGAAGAGGAATTTGAATCTCATCAAATTTTGGAACATGATAAGGATTCTGCAACCATGAACCAAGAAAGAGAGTCACTTGCTTTAGATCCCTTTGAAGGAAAAGAAATTGAAAATCTTGATCCTCGTACTTGCGCTACAATGATTATGCCATCTCAAAATGAGAAAATTACAAAACCTGAATCATTTGGGTTTGATATCATTGATGATCCAATTGAAAATCTCACGTTACCCGAAACAACCCAGGTGACTGATCACGAAAAGGCGTAGTCAACCCGCCCCTAGATAGACAAGACTTATGGTTTGAAAGGGATGGACATATTTTCAATTGGGTACCTAAGTTTGGTGCCTTTGATAAACAGGTCATTGAGAAAGAACAAGTGCTACGTGATGATGAAGGTCATGAGAGGGAAAAAGAATTTTCAAATCCTCTTCAGGTAAGGTCAAATGAAAGCATGCCAAAGGTAAAATCTCATCTTTTTGGTTTCACCATGCAGAATTCGAAGGGAGGTTTGCCTAATGAATGGTTTGATTCAAATATCATTAATGTTATGGCTTTATTGAAGGAAAACGAAAGCTTATTTCTACACCGTGAATCAAAGTGCGGAATGAACATCTTAAAGAATAGACATAAAGGAATTGAATATCAATCATTGTCTAATCAATTTGAAAATTTGAAACTCCACCATAGGATTATTAATGAAACTAAATCAAATTGGTATGGTGAGAGGGGCAAGTGGATATTTGTTTCTTTGTTTGGGTTGATCTTGTTTTTGTTGGATTCCTGCAAAACTGGATATGCGTATCACGTCATATATCTTTTAAAGAATTCTAATCAGGTTTGGGATCCGGGGAAATGATAATCCAAATTTGTTTTGTTTTTGTACATTTGTATATACTTTTGGTTTTCATGTTTTAGTTTTAGATTAGATCTCATTTTGGTTTTAAGTTTTGTGTGTTGGTCCTTTGGACATTTTTGGTTTGTTAAGTTAGATCCTTATGAATGTTGACTAAGATTAGGATAATATGAAACATCGAAATTGTATTGCAGAAAGCTCCATGAATTTCGCAATCACATTAAAGAATATCGTTTGGAACTTATGATGCAGGAAGTTGTCAGTTTATAAATTATGGCAAAGTAGGTGGTATACTCCATCCGCATTTCAAAGGGAGCAATGCATTCATATCTCATGTACATTCCACATTGCATATACATTCCATCTCGGTTGCATCTTCATTTCATGTACAATCATTGAGAAGGTGTCGAATCCTCTTAGGATTATTACATAACATATATTAAAAGGATCCTAAGGTTGGGAACTGATGCCCGAACTATCTTGAGCCAAGCACGTTCTACGCATATTAAAGAGAATCTTGAGCAAAATGGTCAAAACCATACTTGGAAGAAAAGGTGAGGCGAAAGGAGTATTTCGTGTCTGTCCTATTATGCAACATAATCCTTAAAACAGTGGTTTTCACCACTCCCATAGTGCTTAAAGCCTAAAATCGGAGTAGTAAGGATAGGGTTAAATCCTCATCGAACTTAGGTTGAGGATCCAACTCCCCAAAGCTCTGATTTGACCTTCATGGAGTAGTAAGGATAGGGTCTAATTCTCATCTCGCTTAGGTTGAGAATTCGATTCCCCAAAGCTTCCATTTTGCCCACTCAAGAACTTGAAATTCAAAAGAAAATATTTTTTCATTTCTTTATTAATATTGGATTGGAAGGATCGTACTACATGTCCCTTGCAAGGATGGGTAGTCATCACCAAGGTCCAAGAAATCATAGTAAAGTCAAATCCTGGATTATGGGGTTAATCTCCATCGGGGCTATAGACGCCTGGCTGGCGAGTGGAGTATGCTCATGCGTGGCAACATGTCTTGTCTAAAAGCAAGACCATCGATCGCTCAAACGGACAGAGCTAGCCTGACAGTTTCATCCATAACAGGTTAAATCATTTTGTTCAAGATGAGATAATGAACTCCAGATCAGAGTAGTAAGGATAGGGTTAAATTCCCATCTCGCTTAGGTTGGGAATCCGATTCCCCAAAGCTCTGATTTCACTTACACCTGCACATGGGTTCAAGATGGTAGTGACACATAACCAACTTTGGGATCTAGTAAATTAATTCAGTATACATATATTTGGTCCTAAGAGGGTTCGACAGTTTTAATATGTGTGTTCATGATACTAGAAGGTCTGAGCCTTTGCAAAGCAGGTTGCTATATCTCTAGCATCTTCATCATACATCAAATCCTGCACAAATCATTCATAGCCTTGCATACGAATCATAAGTGAAACTGACAATGGAATGTGATCAATTTCAAACGATAGGGAATGAAGCACATTGCACACACCGAGCTGATGCTTAATAATTCTAATGTTTCATGTATTTCTCGTCTAGTTTCATTCTTGGGATATTTGCTAACGCTTGTATTTGAGTCTGTGTGTTTTCAGGTTGAGTTCTCACCGAAATGCTCAGGAGCATTTCCCAGCAAAGTCGCCATTTGTTGTGGCTGATCCACAACGTACCCCAAAATTGGGGACCCACCTTTTTGCATGTGTTCCAAGAAGACCGAAGTGGCCCATAGGCTAAAGTTCAAAGAAAAAAAGCAAAACACCACAAGGAGAAAAAGTGTCGCGATATCGTGACATGTTGCACCATCGCGGCCCAAAAAGAAAAAGTGTCACGATATCGCGACATGTTGCTCCATCACGACAAAAAATGAAAAAGTGTCGCGATATCGCGACATGTTGCTCCATCGCGGCCAAAAATGAAAAAGTGTCGCGATATCGCGACATGTTGCTCCATCGCGGCCAAAAATGAAAAAGTGTCGCGATATCGCGACATGTTGCTCCATCGCGGCCAAAAATGAAAAAGTGTCGCGATATCGTGACATGTTGCTCCATCGCGGCCAAAAATGAAAAAGTGTCGCGATATCGCGACATGTTGCTCCATCGCGGCCAAAAATGAAAAAGTGTCGCGATATCGTGACATGTTGCTCCATCGCGGCCAAAAATGAAAAGTGTCGCGATATCGCGACATGTTGCTCCATCGCGACCAAAAAAGAAAAGTGTCGCGATATCGCGACATGTTGCTCATCCAAAAAAAAGTGTCGCGATATCGCGACATGTTGCTCCATCGTGGTAGAAGCAAAGGAAAGGAGAAAGAAAAAGTGTCGCGATATCGCGACATGTTGCATTTTCACGACCAAACAAGACAAGAAAGAACAAGAAAGAAAAGTGTCACGATATCGTGGACATGTTGCATTTTCACGTCCAAGAAAAGTGTCGCGATATCGCGACATGTTGCATTTTCGTGATTCAAAGCAAAGAAAGAGAGAAAGAAAAAGTGTCACGATATCGCGACATGTTGCATTTTCACGGCTGAAAGCAACAAAAGACAGAAGGGGCAAAAAGTGTCATGATATCGTGACATGTTCTATTTTCGCAATTCAAAAGGGGTAGGCAGGCTGAGGAGCAAGAAATGTCGTGATATCGCGACATGTCCCATTTTCGCCAAGGTAACAGACCTGCATAATGACGTGGACATAAGGACAAAATCCAGTAAATAAGACCAAGCGTTACATAAGAAATATTTAATGATTGGAAATCATTTAAGATGGTCGTTACACAGGGAAGGAAATGGATACAAGCCTATGTGGAGAAAACGCAGCAAAGGGCCACAAAATGGAAACCGAAGCACACGCATGCAGGGAAGGTGAAACGAACAATCAGGGAAGGTGAAATGAACAACCATCGAAAAACGAAAGCGAACCGTCATGGAAGGAGAAACAATTCTTTCGAAAAGTTTAAATACGCCATTCAAAGAGGCCAAGAGGAGAGGTGGAACTTTTCAGAGAAGATTGCAATAATGAAGGCAAGGCCTTAGCACTGGGTTTCTCTGGATATTTTCTTCCACATTGGACTGGTTTTTCTTCTTCATGGACATGGGTTGGAAATCCCGGCGAGCAGAGTTGCAGAGTTGAAGGCGATAATGCCATTATGGACCTGTTTGAGTCATTTTTCTTCCATGGACTGGTTTGGGAAAACCAAAAATTTTGCTATTGTAAAATGACATATTTTTAATGCAGAAGTGTTCAAAAATTTGCATCTTGTGGGCAAGAAAGAAGGAGATTTTCTTTGCATGCTATGGATTTAATGTTTATTCTTTCATCTTTTCAGATTTCGAATTTATAGATAATGTTGATGCCATTTCTTTGGGTTACATTAGGCGAATATTTGAAATCTGAATTTTATTTCGTACCCTAGGAACCAACACTTAGCTTATCCGGATTGTGCTTGTTTGCAGGTCCAATAGGTTAGGTTGCATGCACGGAAACCTCACATCTTCGGTTTTGTCGAAATAGGATAGCATCATACTGAATGCATTTTAGTTTCAGTTTTTGCATTTCATTTTCATTTTTCTGCATTTTATATTTTTCCAGAAGTTTTAACTTTTCAAGGCATTAAAATAAACATCTAAAAAATATCAAAATCCAAAAAACAATGAACAATCACTAAAGTTTCATGGTGAAATAAATCAACATTGCCCCTTGTTTACAATTACTTGCAATCACTAAGGTGTTCCAAGCATTTAAATTGAATATCTTTATTTGAGATTACTAATACACATATGCAAATGCTAAATACAGCGGAGACCTTGGAGAAGTTGTTTGTTTAACTTCTTTGCAAGAGGGGATTTGGAACCCAAATCCTAAAGGAGAGTGTACTTTCACAACTGGGTGAAAATACCACTCAACAACAACCTTCTTGGTATGGGAAGCTATTGTAAATGTGAACAGGGGTTCACCTAACTAGGCTTAGAAAGATCCCTTTCCTAAGCCTAAGTGTGAACACACCCTATATTTGTCGGCAATTTCTGTCGGCAAATTCCCGTACCTTCTCTCCTAATATCCCTCCTATCTTTCTCCTATTTTCCCTCCTCCTTATCCCTCCATTTCCTCTCATCCCCTTATCCCTCCTTCGTCGTATTCTCCCATATTTCTCTCCAACCTCCCACCTTATCCCTCCACGTCTTTCTTTCCCCTATCTTCTCCCTCCTTATCTCCTATTTCCCCTTATCTCTCCTTTGCCGACTTTCCTCCTATTCCCTTTCTATATATTATGTGATTTGAATAAGTTGTAAGGTTGAATGCTTCAAATTTAATAAAGGTATTTTAATTATTTGTCCTGCATTATTTTTTGGTTGTGTGACTGCGTTCAAAAATTACAGAAGCAGAGTGAAGAGCTTCGTGGACAGTGATAATTCCATCCAGGATCGACCTTCCTTGAACAGAACTGCCCTGGCAGGAATCAATAATCTGAGGAAGAATCTCTTTCATATGATTTGCAATGGATTTAGTGAGGATTTTGTATAACACATTGCAAAGGTTGATTGGCATAAAGTCAGTTATGAACTTAGGAGCCGGTCCTTTCGGAATTAGGGCTAAAAGGTAGAGTTGTAGCTTCGAGGGATATTCTTAGAAGCTTGGAATTCTTGGATGGTAGAACACACCTCATCTCCTAGGATGTCCCAATACGTTTGAAAGAACCTGGGAGGAAATCCATCAGGCCCAGGGGCCTTATCAGGGTTCATGGAGAAAAGGGCCTCCTTGATTTCCTTTTTAGAAAAGGGAGCTATGAGCATTTGGTTGGCATCATTCTCGATCCTACGGGGGATGAATTGGAGTAAGGAATCCCAAGCAGCTGCATGACAGATAGGTTCCTCATCAAGGAGAGCACTGAAATAGGACAAGGCTTCATGTATAATGTCATTATTGCCTCGGGCACTAGAGCCATCAGGTTTAATTACCTCTTTGATATGATTGTTGCTCCTGTTTCTGAGCGTGGTGACATGGTCTCCATATTTGAGCCATAAGGCCCTGGACTTTTGCCTCCATAAAGTCTCCTCACTAGCCAAGATATTGTGAAATTTTGCCAAAATTTTCCTCTCTTTGAACCTGGTCTCTTCATCTAGCTCACCATGTTGGATCTTACTGTCAATGGATTTCAATTTTTTGCTCACAATGTTTTTGTTTTCAAAAATGTTTTCGTACACTTCTTTGTTCCAAATCTTGAGATTGTTCTTGACCACTTTCAACTTTTGGGTAAGTTTGTAGGAGGGACTTCCCTGAAAGGGCTATTGCCACCATTTGATTATTCTATTTTTTAGGTCCGGGTGCTTGACCCACATTACCTCGAATCAAAACGGACGATTGCCACTGGAATTGGAGGTTTGAGGAACATCCAAAAGGATGGGGTTATGATCAGACCCAACCTTGGGAAGGGAGTACAGAGAGGATTCTCCAAAGACCTAGATGGATTCCTGTGATAGTAGGACCCTATCCAGCCATTCTTAGATGAAGTTGCTGCCCAGCCGCCTGTTGCTCCAAGTGTACTTAGCATCCTTAACCTTGACGTCCATTAGTTCATGTGAGTGGACAAAATAACTGAAGTCCTCCATGCTCCTAATTAGGAGCCCTATTCCCCCCCTCTTATCATATGGAAATAGGGGGGTGTTAATGTCACCTGCAATTATCCACGAGATGTCCTAGAAAGCCTTGCTCATGTGACTCAGATGCTCCTATATCTTGCCTCTTCCTTACACGATGTTGGGTGCATAGACATTTGATAAGATCTAGGACTTATTTCTGGTTATATCATAAAAAATGATGGTTAGGATGCTATAATCTGCCTGAATGATGCTACCTTCCACTTTTTTTGCGTCCCATAGGACCATAAGGCCCCCAGAGGCACCTCTAGCTTGCTTGAAGACCATTTTTGCTTGTTTCCAAATTTTGTGAGCTAGAATCTTGGACCACACTTCATCTGTTTTTGTTTCTTGGAGAATAAGGATTGAAGGGGAGGTCTCTTTCCTTAATGCCTTGACTGCTCTCTGCCTGGGTGGGCCATTAAGGCCTCTCACATTCTAGGAGAGGACCTTCATTTAGACTACTTTAAATTCCTCCCTCTTCCTCGTCCTTGGGGTGGGGGAGGTTTGCTGGTCTTGTTAGCCTCGAAGAGGGCCATGTCTTGAGGCACTAAAGTGCTTTATTTTCCGTTTGCTATTTCATTTTCTATTTTCATCCTGTAATGTTCTATATCTGGGATTCTTCCCCTCCTTTTGCTACCAAAGTCTATTGAATTAGTTGAACTATGAGTTTGCTTCAGGCTAAATTTTGGGGGAGGGTTTTGCTGCTGGGTCGGGCTGGAGCAACCTTCGCCCACTATCGAATCTGCCCCTATTTTCTCTACTTCCATGCTCATACCGATCCCCTCTAACTCTAGGGGCATACCGTAAGGATAGTTTTGGGTTGGGTAAGGAGAGGACCTATAAGGGGAAGGAGGAGGGGAAACAAGAGTTTTGGGGAGCCCCGATGCTAGTCCTTCTTTAGTAGATCTAACCGTTTCAATGGCAGTATGAGCAAGGATTTCAAAGGAATTAGGGTAAGAAAAGGAAGGACTAACCTAGGTAGCCTGGTCAGGATCCACATGCTATTTTCCTTTTCCTTTCTGATGAGCGAAGTCTTCTTGCAATTTCTACTGGTAAACGCCTTAATGAGCTGCTTTGGTGGGCCGGGACCAGGGTCAAAGGGGCCTTCCCTACCCATTTGCATTAGGGCCTTTTGGATTATTCCTATTTGGTGCTTCCTTGATGGTAACCAAGTCTGGGCACTGATTCCTTAGGTGTCCTTGGGTTTTGCATTCTAAGCAAAAAGCTGGCTTGTTTTCATATTCAATGGGTTGCCTTCTTGAGTAGTCCTCGTATTCCATATCTATGAAGGACGGGAGCTCGGACTCCAGATTCATAGTTACACACATCCTTGCATGCATCATGCTAGATCTAGCTAGGGTGGGGTTGTCAATAACGACCAGATCCCTGATGACTTTGGTGATTCCTCTCAGGAAGTATTCATGGAAGAAATGGGCCGACAGGTTGGGAAGCCTGATCTAGATGAGGGCTGAGTTGATGATTTGGATTTTAGGGTCGAAGTCCTCTACCCAAGGCCTAAGGAAGAGGCTTCGCCTGCCCAGGAACCATGGCCCGCCAGATATGATTCAATTTGCGTCTTCCTTATTATGGAGTTGGATCATGAAAAAGCCTCTTGTCATTGCAACAATCTCCATGCTTCCTGCTAGGCACCACTTGGAGTAAGCCCAGGTCCTTATTGTTTCTATGTTGGGCCTTCCACCTAGAAACTTGTCGATGAGGGATGAGGTTTCAAGGGATAGAAAATATTCCATGGTAGAGACAACAACCCTGAGCTTGTTTTTGTCTGGGGAGAGAGGAGGGAGAGTTTTTGAAAGCACGATCTCCTTACCTTTAAGGGTTTGAGCAAAGGACAATCTCTTGAGAGGGGCCCTAGCATGGGTCCCTTTGTCTGGGTCTCTATCAGGTGGGTCCGCATCCCACCTTTTTCCAATAGGGACCGACGTCTGAGGGCCCTCAGCATCCTTAGTGGCCTTCGAATCCTCACTGTCCTTACTCAATTGGATTGGGGCACTACCTTCCAAGCTCCATGCTCCGCCTGATCCACCTGGCCCTCCTAGCCTACCTACTGCACCTGCCCTACCTACTTCCATTAAGGAGCAATATATTGATCTTCACCTCAAGGCTACATTTTTAAAGAGCACCTTTTGTTACCCATCATACTTAGCTTGGCTATTCCTGTATCATATGCCTCCAAGAATGCATAGTATACCACTTCAAATAAAAGTAGATAATGAAAAAATATATTTTATAGTTGACTAGACTTGGTCCTCATAGAAACAACCCCATATCTTTAGTTTAATTGACTCTTTCTAGGGCCTATGTTAGCATGCATTTATGGCCAAATTCATCAATTAAGCTCTAAAGCTATTGATAAATTACATTGTAAAAGGCATGAATTAAGGGGTTGGTATCTCTTGAAAAATGGCACCTTCATCAGAGTTTATGGATTCCTTAGAAACCTCTATTTTATACCTCATTATATTACATACTAGGTATTTGGTAGAGTTATGCAGGCAAATTGATGAAGCAGAAGAAAATTTTGGAGCCAAAATTAAGAAATATCGCACTTATCGCTATCCCTTTAATTTCAAAGATATAAGCACGATGAAAATAGGTGAAATAAAATTTTTGGATGAAAAGCTTAGTGGCCTCCAATTGTCAATAGTGCCACACATGTGGAACTATGATCCAAAGGGTAAATTTAAAGCTAAATTAGCAGATTTGAACACTAAGCCCCCAACATTTGAACATCTTCCTTGATTGAAGATCGAGTAGTTTAGGAAATAACACAAAGGATCAAACTCTAGATCTTGATATTAATAAAATGTAAAGGTGACCCCCATGGAGGAAATTCTATCCTTGTAAATGGCCTTATGATCTGGTAAGAAACAAAGAACAATGGATAAGTGATAAGTTGGTGGAAAATATTGAATAATATATATAATAGACATAAGACAAAATTGAAAAGTGGTGGATTTTATGATGTGAGCGAGATAAGCAAAAGAAGATATTCCCTAGTCCTTTAGATAAGGATTTTGAAATTAAATTTGATGATAAATATAAACTCTAGATGGAGGAAAACCAAGGGGAGAGATATCCATAGTTGATGAAACTGAAGGATCAATAAGGATCAATAAGAAGAGATGCATATTTATAAAGAAGAAGAAGAAACCACTCAATAAAGCCCTATAAGAGAATAGCCCTTAGTTGCAAATGGAGATTCAAATTAAGATTTAGGCTCGAAATAATTAACTATACACAAGAGATGGAGTACGAAGGCTAAAAAGACTAGTGTGCCTAAATATGTTACAATAATATAAAACTTATTAAAATCAAGTCAGGAGGAGCCAACAAATCATACAACAGGAGCTGAGATGGTTCAAATAGTAGAGCACAAGAAGAAAAATTGCTATGATAATCCTTGATATAGATAAGCCCTAGCCTAAAATCCACCACCTTGTTCAATACATAATATTTAATGATAAGGTAAAGAGAAAAAGTCCTTCGAGCACAAGGTAGAAGGAAATATTGAAGAAATCCAAAAGGCAACAAATTGAGAGGGAGGTACAAAGAACTAAAATAAAAATCTAGAAATTTGATGCAACAACTTAGAAGCCAATACCGAAAGCGAAGGGATTAGGTATGTCTTCTATACCTACTCTTCCTTTTGAAAGTCATTCATCACCTTTGCAACCTTTTATAGACTAACCCCTCCTATAATATCTTCCTGCAAGTGAGGTTTTACCCCGTCAGACCTACCACTAGAGATGATTTTCACTTTCCATGCACATGAAAATCAATAAACCCTAAATAGTATATATTCACACACCCCTATGAATACTAGCATTGTATCACTAAGGACCCCATCAATGGATTTTTCTCCATTTCAATCTACCTTTACTGCTTCCCCTACCTCTAGTCACCAACTCTTGAAAGTATTATCTATAATTCAAAAAATTAAAACAAACATCCAAAAATGGGCACAAAAAAAAGAACCTCAAAGCAAGATAAAGAAAGTAACCACCCAAACGTATGATGGTGTAGATCCAATTATTGAGGATTGAGTCAAAGCGGTTGCATTTCCAAAGGGCAGGAATCTAGTTTCATAAATGATAATAGTAAACTATCACATTAAGATGTAGAGGTATGATATCTCCAAAATCCCTAGGGAAGATACACTCAAAGATATTCCTACTAAAGCAGACATACTTTTTCTTCAAAATAGTCAGAAAGAGGTAAAGTATGCAACAATAAAAAATGTGAAAAACTTGGAATGAAGGATAAAAAGGAAGAAGTGGAGAAAAATGCTCTAAAAAATGAAGTCTAGGATCTAAATTTCTTGTTGGAAAAATCTCCAATTGAAGAGAAATTACGATAGAAATATAGAAGAATTAAAAATTTGGAGGAGAAGTTGTTATAGGAAGAAACAAGGATCTAGACATAGGAGAAGGAACTATAAGAGTTAAGGACAAAGATTTAGAATCAGGAAGAACTATTAGAAATAGTGCAATCAGAGCTTGAAAAGAAGAAGAAAAAGCCATAGAGTCTAATCCTTTCTTGATAATTGCTAAAACAATCCAGAGGCCAATACGTGATTAAGATTAAAGAAGTTGCTATGAGAGCTTTCCCTTTAGTAAAAAGGATATCCTATATTTCAAAGATGATTTAGGAAGTAGTAGAAGAATTCAATAAAGGAAAAGAGGAACTGATGGGTAAAGTGGAACATGCAGAAGTAGTGCTCCGTATCATGAGAAACAAAAGTGAACACTTGTACCTAGTAGCATTATCTAAGAGATACCTAAGCAAGTCAAAATTCCACTCAACTTAGGTAATATATGAAAACTAGATAATCTTGGAGGGAGAGGACATAATAACTACACTTAAAATAAGCATAGATAAGATAAAAGTTATAGTTCAAGAAGTCATGGATCTTGGCTTCCTAGGATTCTAGGATGAGAATGGAAAATTTTAAAATGCAAAGTAACTCAACCAATGACTAGATTAGCAACTTAATAATGGAGGTGAAATTGGTGCATTACCTAAACCTTTGGAAATGAATAAGATCCTTGCTCTCTTCCATATGCTATCTACATTGTTGTCAAAATAACTCGAATATATAGGGACCCCTCTTATGATCGATGCTTTGAATTGTAGGAGGTTCTCCATAAATTAAGAGCAATATATATCCCTTTTTAGAAAGCATGGGATGATATGTACAAATTATTATGGCCTGTAGCAACTCCTTTAGTAGTTCAAGGAACCAATCCACAACAACAATGGAAAAGAACAAGGATAATTTTTTGGTAAAGCTAGCACCTCAAAGATAGGGAGTATGTAGGGAACCTACCTTTGTACAAAGATATTTTTGTTTCCTTTTAATTCTATTGCCCAATGGGATAAGGTCACATGGGTTCTATGTTCCCATAAGCAGAAATCGCCTATGAGGAACCAATAACATGGGTAAAGGTTAATTTGTCCACATCTATAGACTATCTCTTTAGAGAGAAATTTTACTACAAGTATGCATCAAATTGAATAGATATAGGCTCAACCAAACACATAACATAGCCACCAGGACAAAAGAAGCTAAGGCTTAACAAGCTTGTGCAGTATCGAGACGCATAATTTTTTTTAATAATTGAAGGCTACTAAAATTTTAAAGTGCTAACATCAACCATAATCATAAAACTATCCAACATCCAACACAACTGAGTCTCAAATTTGACTAAGGCAAAAGAATCTAGATTTTTTCTTTATATTCAAACTCAAAATTTGGCTAAGTATAAAAGTGGCCAAAATTTTGAAATTCTAATGTCAAAAAATGTGTGTAGAAAGTTGGCACCTGACACATTATAATGAATATTTGACTGTGGATAAGGATCCAACACCCGACATCAAGGCAAATCGTTGACAAATACCAAAATTTGGGTAACTATCAAAGAGCACTAGAATTTTAAAGCATTGACATCATCATGAGGCACAAAATTTTGATAGAGCCAAAGTTAGTTATGGATAGAATTTTTTTGTAAGGCATAAAGCTCGATAGTAAAGTGCCAAGTCTCAAGAGTAATCTTTGGCATTCGAAACTATGCATGAATAAAAGCAAAAGCAACTAAGTGTAGAAGTGGGTTGGAATCTTGAAGATGCTAATGTCACCACAAGCTACACAAAATTTTGGTATAACAAAAAATCAGGCCAAAGCTAAAAATGTTCTAAGGTATGAAATTTGACATGCAAGGGCAAAATTTTAAAGTAGAAGCCTATCTAACATCCAACAAAGTGCATTGCAATATATTAGCTAAGTGTAGAAAATTACCATACTATAAAATAGTGGAGTCATCAATACAAGAAAAAAATTCTGATATCTAGCAAGAGAAATAAACAAATTGACTAAGTGTTGAGAAGATCCAGACACACAGTGGGGCTGAAATCACATAAGAAAAAGAAAAGCACAATGCTTGTAAAATAGAGAGGTAGATTAATTTTAGCTAAGAAAAGAAGAATATGGACCTGCTCCTAACAACTAAAATCAATTGTCAAAATATCTTAACAAATAGAGACTTCCATATTTGACACCTATCCTAATGTAGTTGGGCTAGTCATAGAGCAATACAAAAATAAAAAAACATGTTAGATAATCTTATGGATTGGATGAAGACATGTAGGACACCACTCAGATAAAATTAGAGTGAGCCACATTACTATAATGGTAACAATACAATTGCAAAAAAATGAGATGGAAGAGAACACACACATGTTGCACTAACCTGACAAGCCTAGAGTCCATTTTGAAAGCAATTATGCTAAGATAACTAAACAAAAATGAAAAAATATATATACTTGAATGTAACCCATTCAAAGGGTTAGCTCTTTAGCATTTACAATTTCATAATGTATGATGAATGTATTGTGCAACTCTGAATAAAGATCAGATTGTTGTTTGAACTCTCTCTAAAACTATTACAGATCATGTATGTATGCCAAATTTATTATTGAGCATTTTTGTTAAGGCTAGGTGAATGGTTTATTTTGTTAAAGTTATTCTGCTATTTGGATTTCTCCATGGATTTGCTATTTTTTTAGTTTCTAGAATGCTTGGTAATATATAACACTTAATATGATCAAATTCTCCGTAATATTGAATGAAAGCTGGTCTATAAGAAAATTTTAGTTAGTTTAGAGTGGGATACTCTCATGCCTTATGCCTTTTGATGTTGCTAAATTCCAACCACTTTAAGTTCCAGCTTTTAACTCTATGCATTTATTTCTTTAGTCTACAACCCCCTTTCTTTGTTAGTTTAGTTAGTACTATAGGAACTGGCCTACTTCAAATGGTAACTCAAAAGCTATTATGGGTCTTCCAATCTTGGCCAAGGTCTTGAGGGCACAACCCATCCATTTAGGAAGTTTTTGGACCAAGACTATCCAAATTGCATGATTAGAATATGGTAAGATATAAGAATCCATATTGTTGTCTTAACATGAAGAAAGAGGTCATTGAGTATGTATCAAAGTGTGTTAAGTGCTAAGAAGTAAAGGATAAACAATGTAACCCTAAGTGTGATCCATACTCACATTAAATATTAATTCATAAATAGCAAGTTATTTAAATAGATACTACAAATATTTTTACTAACTATTAGAATCAATATGACACTATTCTTATTGTGGTCGATAACCAAATGATACATTTTACACTAAAATATTTTCTAGATGATAAAATAGATTCACAAAGAAAATGATATAATTAAAATTTATAAAATAAATTTTATAAACAAGAACGAGGTCTTTGTCGAATGCATTTGGTAATCCTTGCATGGTATAATTGACACTTATTTAAGTTTTAGTCCACAACATCATCTTCAACCAATGGGTAGACTAAATAGGTGAAAAAAGTGGTAAATGACATGTTGTGTATGTAGTGATGTGTCACCAACATAAGTAGAAGGATTTACCTATACTTGGTGGATTTTATGTACAATAATATATACCACTTATTGATTGAGACAAATCCCTTAGAGTTATTATATGGTTAAACTATTAGACCCTAGTGAGTTAGGATTTTTTGGATGACAATATAGTGATTGAGCTAAAACTACTATAGGAGTATGGTCTATAAGTGGTATTTATCAAGTAGTGGTTGAAATATATGATTAATAAAAGATATATCTAGATCTACCTAAATTATTTTTCATTAGAGATAAGGTCCTATTATGTGTTTGTTAGAATTAATGTAATGTGCACTATGCCTTCCTTGACACTTGTCAGTTTATATTGACACTTGTCATTTATCATATAGGCCTCCTGCCTATATATGTAACACATTTTGTAACAATAAATACCCCATAAATTTTAGTCCCAACATTTGGTATCAGAGCTCCAGGCGTTCTCTTGCCCTTGTGAGCTCGAGGGGGGATTTCCCTCATGGAAATCCCCCCCTCATTTTTTTTTCTTTTCTTCGCCTAGTTTTCCAAGCCTAGGGAGTATGCTCTCCATTTTTTTTAAATGGATCAGAAACCAGACAACTTGAAAAAATTCATTCTTGCCCCTGAAGCTTCATTGCTTGGAGCCATGAGATGTTGAGGAGAAAACAATTTCTCTATTTTTAGTCTCATTTTTTCTCTTCTATTTTACTCTGGTTTTTTTTTCAGGTTGTGTGGAGTTGCTGGTTTTCTGTTGATGAAACAATCAGTGTTGTGGTTGTGGATATTCCCTTGCCGATTCTAGAGGATGCTCCACGCACCCATGAAAGGAGTTCTAAGTTTTGTGTTGTCATGGTGAAGAAAGACGGTGCTGAAGACTCCAAGCACATGAATATCTACAACATTTCAAGAACGACAACAAATTTTAAATGATTCAAAGTTTTTTATTCTTCGTAATATCTGCTTGAAGTGTTCTTGATGTTTCGAGGTTGCTATGTCATCACTTGATTGGGCGTTGTTAGAGTCTGACAAGCGATGGTTATTCCCAAGATCGTGGCCAATGAATTTTTTTCTAAGATCGATGTTTCAGCCTGACTCCATCCCCACCGAGCTAGTTCTGGACTTGCTAATATTGGAGATATTTTACAGAAGAATCTGCAATAAAAAGGGATCTCATTTTGCAAGCGCAACACAGTTGTTTCTTAGATCTACAGTTTTTTTATTATTATTGTTGCAAATTGTTTTGTTGGAGTTAGTGAATCGACTCCATTGGTCTATTTCAGCCAACTGTAGATGCTCAAAATGTTGGCACTTTGGTTTTATTTTGATGCCCCAACTAGCTATGCCCCCCTTCGTATCTAGACTGGGCTATGCAGTCTATTTATGACAATGTCAATATAATGGACAAGGCCGTTGGAGACTAGGTTTGGTAATGTTATTGTACTGTATAATCTGCCTATTGTGCCTTCGGAGAAATTTGAGAAGCTGGAAGGTGTTGTTCGATTACGAATGTCTAGCATAGGAAGGACTGAATAATATTAAATTTTTTTGAACGTGGACGGCTCATGGCACCGGTCATCACATCTTCAAGGAGGAAATCATGGTTAGAAAGATGTTAAATTCCTTGGAAATATGTGTTGAACATGTCTGAGGGATCGAAGAGAAAGTTTATATCATCGAAGAAAGTGGATTATGGTGGAAGTGGCGGCATTCTCACTGTGCGATGATGTGCCAAACATCCATGATGAGATCAGTGCACTGTGGCTCCCAAATGCCCTCCCTCTCAGTTGACGTAAGTTTTTTGACACTGCTATCGCCATTCTTCCTATCTGGCACTACTGTTGCTGCCCTTCGTCACCAGTGTTTGAACTCGGGATGACGACACCCATGCTGGCGAAAAGCCCTTGAGCACCAGCACCAGCGACACTAGTCTGCTCCAAATTAGGGGGGTAAATTTTTTAATGTTTTTAATATTGTTTTTCTTCAACAATGTACCCGACATGCGTGGGGGATCGAATAAATTACAACAGAAGATGCCAACAATGTCATCGGTGCTCCTGCATTGTTATGGTGATATTTCTCATTCAATCGAACTCTAGTTCAAGGATGTGGTGGTTGTTAAAGACAACTAAAGCAACTCTCAAATTATGTGGAGAAGCAGCAAAGAATTCGGGCGATCAGATACATAATCAATGACCATTTGAAGATTCGCATGACCGAAAGAACCTTGCCATGAGAAGAACCCTTCATGCCGAGCAGAAGTTGACAGGTGGACAATTTGCTATGGAGCGTTGGAGTTGACGTGAATAAGATTATGCGAGGTAGGGCAAGTTGCCATTGCTGGGGGATCATTTGCTTCCACACAGAGTGAGTGAATGATGATGGCATCCACAACCGTTGGAAGAATTTATGATGTGGCCACCTTGAAGTACAGGGTTGGTGTCCCGATATTTGGCTGCTCTCATTGCTGGAGATCACGCCCAATTTTGGATCATTTTTTCCTGGAGCTCGTAGAGCATGTTTGTTAAAGTTTTTTTGCCACTCTTCCACATGGCCACCGTATCCTATATTGGAGGCACCGATGGTGATCCCCACGACATGGCGTATGGTGGGCCCCACTTAAAGTGGTTTCCTTCTTGTTATTAGTGGGGGGCATTTATTAAATTGTATGGCCAAATTTTTTATTTCATGTACTTTTCCACATGGAAAGTGGAAAATGAGAAAGGAACATTGCCTTTTTTATTAAGTGGAAGGAGACCACTTTCTTGTATGAAGATTTTATTATGGCACTGTTTATGGCCGACAGTAAAACTTTATTGGCCTGTTTCTTTCCACACATAGGAAGTGGAAGTGAAAGGACTGATGGCTCATGTAATTCCCCTGCGAGGGAAATTTTAAGACTATTTTTATTCCGCCTGAGAGCGATGCTGCCATTGAGCGATGTTGTTTATTTTGCTACCTAGAGAGGCATGCTATTGTTTTTTTAGCAAGTTGAAGGCCCCATTCAAACCCAAGTATAGGGGTATTTATAGTCGTTGGAAACGGTTTTCCATGATGGACACATTGGTGGTGTCCATTTGTACTTCTGAGGCTATTTTAATTGAGTTTTTTAGCCTCAAAGTTTTTCTACCTTGGAGTGCACTTTCGGTTGTACCCGACACTCCCAAGGTACTTGTAAGTGAACCTAGTATCTAGTATTCACCTCTTTCTACTTGGCGGATGCAGCAGCTGGTTACCCATGCATTTCGGTAAGATGAGGTGACTACCATAAGGACACTTATTCTAGGGACTACAGACATAGAAGCCCTAGACTCTATTCAAGGTTTTTTTTGGATCTACTTCTGAAGACTACAAACGAAGACACTTCAGAAGATTCTCTTCTATTATTCTTTCTTATTCTCCTCCATATTTGGCTTCTATGGCTCATTTAATTGTATTTCATGGCTCATTTTCTCTTATGTATTAAGGCTCAACTTTATTTCATGGCTTGTATTTCTTTTGTATTAAGGTGCATTTTCGACAGAGACCGACACCTTCTAGATTGAGTTCACCATGAAGAGGGATTTGAAATTCATGGTGGATCTAGTCAGTGACCTACGAGAGGCAACATCCTCTAAGGATGACCTACAAAGGCAACATACCCAGAAGTGGCTGACCCTGAGGCACCCATGATGACCCTGAGGCACTTAGACAGCTGACCCAGTGGCAACAAACCCGTGGAAGTGGCTGACCCTGAGGCAACATACCGAGATGTATACACAGTGAATCTAGCATTATTCACAGTTGGAGAGCCAAGCGCAAAGAGCATGAGCCTAGACCAAATCAGCAATAAAGGAGGATGTAGAATTTTTTTTTAGAGAAGTCAACATTAAGGGGGAATGTTACCTAATGTTGACTTGTTTCTTTTTTTAGTTAGGATAGTGCACATTAAGGGGGAATGTTAGAATTAATGTAATGTGCACTATGCCTTCCTTGAAACTTGTCAATTTATATTTACACTTGTCATTTATCATATATGCCTCCTGCCTATATATGTAACATATTTTATAACAATAAATACCCCATCAATTTTAGTCCCAACAGTGTTGTCTTATTAAATATCTAAAAAAATTGAAAATATCACCTCTATATCTCTCTAATATATATTTAATACTTTTAATGTGATTAAATATATTGGTCATGCTATTCATACTATGTTCTTGATAACTTAATGCTTTAGATTTTCATTCTTTAATCATTAATGGAAAAGGAATGCTAAGACTAGATCCAATTTAAATTCTAAAAATATGCATTTAGCCTATGTGACCATATCATATAACAAGTGAAAGTGTGATGGGATTCCAATAACATTCACAATGCTACATGAAAATATAAAAGACGTAGTAGTAATAAATACCTCATAATTGCCAAGATGACACCTAAATAAAAGTGAGGGTGTGACACTATGAGCTTTGGTATGTTAAAAAACTTTGTATTGTTATTATAAACATTGATGGACTTGCAATTTAGATGAAACAATATTAATATGAACACTTGATTATGTCAAACATATTTGACATATATTTTATAACAATAATATTTGTTGATATGTTTTTAGATGTTTTCATGATGCATTACTCATCTCATATGATTGTTTAATATAGTATATTAATATTTTATTTATGTTGATATTTAATATTTCTTTATTGACTATGATGTACATCAACGAATCGTTAGGATTCAAGTTGACATAATTGGTAGCATGTGTATATGCAAATTAAATATTTTATTTTATTTGATTCTATTTTTTTTTAAAGTTAGTAATTATTACCTACAAGGAGGCATTTGAGAGACAAAGGGACACACATCAGTCTTAGGATAAATTAGGTGCATTGCATGAATTATTTGATGTTGACTTAATACTTGCCACCTTGTATTATAACTATGAAGGATTACTTAATGTTAACCATATTGTTTCAAGGTATTAAATATGTTTGATTTGTTAGGAGTTATTACATCATGAATAATGTGAATGTAAGTTGAATAACCACTCAACACATGGTTTGTGAGGATCACCAAGGGGTAAGGGTAGTTGTAGGATTAGTTAAAGGTTGCTATGCCATAATTAGACAACCACTATATTTAAATACCCTTCACTATCACAATACAATCATCAAAGTATAGAGTTATGACATGTGGTATCAGAGTAGGTAGAATAAAAAAAATCATCCTTTTGATCTTCCTCTAGATTTGACATAGAGAAGCCTTAAAGAGCACTCTATTTGAGAAAATAAGTTTCAAGGGTAAAATTACCTTGTATAAGATTATTTAAGACAAACCCCAAAAGAGATGTAATCATCTCCGTGAAGCAAAATTCCATGGTAAATTCAAAGGCCTTAGGGTGAAAAACCCTTGTCAAAGACCAAAGTGGCTAAAAACCATCAAGAAGCAAGAAGGGTCTCAACCCTATAAAATAAAACCTAGTAAGGTCATAATATACAAACAACAAGGTCAATTTTAGTAAGAAAATAAAATGGGTCATAAGTTTCTCCTGAAGAATCAATTGACATTTCAAAAGGCACATAAGAAGCCATAAGAAGCTTCTTAAAATTGCTAGAAAATCAATAGCCTCAAAAGACCAACATCGAACTGCAAGCAAGAAAACAAATTATCAAATAAATTCATTTAATAAAAGAGTGATAGATGAAAGAGCGACATTAAACTGCAAGCAAGAAATTAGATTATTGGATAAATTATTTTTGACAAAAGAGTGGAGTATACATTAACTAAAAAGGAGCATGCTAGAGTGCAATAGATTCAAGAACATATTCAAAATAATCAAAACAAGAAGCCTTCTATTTTGAGCAACAAAATAGATAGAGAACATGAGAAAGAATAGTAGAATCATTAAGTGGAAAGATCCATCAGAAGAGGCATCATTGAAAGAATATTATTGGTGTTCGAAGTTAGTTAAAAAATAATATAAATAAATGACCAAGAAAGCATCATTCTAAATACAATTAGAACATTATTCACAAGAGGATGGGTAAAACAAATTAAATTAAACATTCTTATTCAAATAAAAGAATACTACCAAGTATAAGCGGTTGTTTACTTAACTACTAAGTTTATGAGAAATATCTCATTATTTCGATGCATTCTCCCTCACAAAGGCAAATCACCCATGTCTCAATAAATTGAAACCTCAGAGAGCCAATATTCTCCTGGATCCTTTTATGGAGTATCTTCTTTCTTCAATCTGCAATAAGGATCCTTTGGCCTTTTCCCTCCACTCTGCAGGTTTGCAATCATGCAATGGGATATTTTAATTAGGCCTCCAAATCTTCAATATTTTATTTGTTGCTTTAGGTACTGGATTAATTCCAAATAAGATATTCTTCCTATATATTTGTAGGAAGATTCTAAACTTTCTTTGAATCTCCTTTTCTTGCGATAAATATTAGAATCTATAATGGAAGAAACTTTAAATCTAGAGATTATGAATCTTCACTAGTTGATTTATCAATCTAGTGGAATCAATGTTGAGTGCTAGTCTTCATGAGTTTTTTTGCAACTCTGTGGAAAGACTCCAGCCAAAAGTATTTTAAAAAAAATTTGAAAATGAATTTTCCTATCTCCTCTCAATATCTCTTGTGGCTCTCTCTATTTCCTATCGATCTACCATGTGCTCTGATACTACTATTAGATTTTGATGATTTATATTAAAGGAAATACAACCACGAGATGTAAAATGAGTAAGCGATGATAACTATATGATAATAGCACTATAATACGTAGGAAAACTATAAGATAAACTTTTGTAATAACTAAAAAATATGCCATTAATGGATGCTCACGAAAATAGTACAATGTATTATAATGGAGGACATTAACACTCTATAATTTCAATGAAAGAACTATATTATACTATAAATACAAATCACTAAAGTAACTTCAGTATCTCTCACACTCTTTTTACCTCAAAGGCATATATATAGGAAGATATGTACCTTGGCCTTTACTCTACCCATGACTCTTCATCTACCTAACCTATGAATCTTGCACATGTGGAAAACATGCACATTTACATCATTGCACATTCTAACACTTGTGCATTTATTACTTGCTTCAAGTATATATTCAAACCTTAATCTAAGATAAACTCCTAATCTAGAAATATACCCAAGGTGGTACATTGACATGTACCAAATAATGTAATATACTCTAACACACATGCTCAATGAAGTTAGCTCAATGATGTTTTGTATGTTGATTCTAGAGCAACTAAGTACATGATAGGATAAAAATATGGTTTCAAAATCTAAACTTCTCTAGACATCCTATGATATAAAAGGCACAAGTGATGTAAAATTACAACTTGGATCACACACATGAAAAATCAAAGAAGTATTATATATTCTAGGATCCACTAAGAGTCTACTTTTCATTAATCAATTACTTGATGATGACTTGAAGGTTGAGTTTGATAAGAAACAAGGACCTAAGGCATGCTTCATTCATGATAAAACTAAGAATTCTAAGATTATTGCATATGGAAAAGGAAAAGGAAAGATTTTTGTACTTCACAAAACTCATCATGACAAATTAGCACTAGTTGTCAACTCCAACACATTTGCATCACCATAGAATTGATGACATGGTCATCTAAGTTATGACCACCTTATTGCATTACAAAACAAAAATATGGTTGATATTATTCCTATAAGTCCACATATATTTTTTCTTGTTGTTTAGTTGGGAAGAAACATCAAGATCCTTTCAAGACTATAAAATATCTAGCCAAGGCATCTCTTGATTTGATCCATACTGATCTATGTAGACCCATAGCTCCAAGTTACAATGGGTCCAAATATTTTTAACTCTTTGTTTATTATCATACTTGAAAAACATGGGTATATTTTTTGAAGAATAAATATGGAGCTTTCTTCTACTTTCAACAATTTAAGGCCCAAGTAGATACTTCCAAAAAAATAAGGATTCATGTCCACTTATATCAAGGGGGGAATTTACCAATAATAAATTAATATAATTTTAAAGGAATATGGAATTCAATGGTAATTGACAACTGCCTAATCACCATAACAAAATGGAATTACAAAATACAAAAATAGATCAATCATGGAAATTTTACAAATTATGTTGAAGGATTCTCAACTTGGATACTCTTTTTGGGAAGAAGTAATACATATACAAATTTACTTACTCAATTGTACCCCCACTACATCACTTGAAAATATCACTCTAGAAAAAGCATGAAGTGGAAAAAACCAATCAATCTCTCATCTTTGAGTATTTGGTTGTATAGCATATATGCACATCCTAAAGGAGAAGAGACATAAATTGGATGAAAAATCTTAGCAATGCATCCTACTAGGCTACATTGATGAATCAAAGCACACACATTATTTGTTCTAGCTACAAAGAAATCATATATTAGCTGTGATGTTGTCTTTGACAAAAAATAAAAATCACCTTCATCGCCATCATAGGAGTCTTCATCTAGTTCAACTCTAGTAATGATTGAAAGTGATGAAGATAAATAAGGGAAAGTTATAGTGGTATTATGGTAGGAGTTGGTTCACTAGGTTGGTATCTTTACCCACTTGTTCTAATTTTTCCTAGGTAGCCATTAGGTAGATCCTAATGCCCAAGTCACCACTTTGGACAAGGAGGATATAGTCACTATATCCACTCAACAAATTTGGGCTGATTTTCCCCCATACCTTAAGGTTAGGTGGAAAGGCCCCACTTCCATTTGTGTAGGTTGATCTATCTTCACCCCTTATTGCTACCCTTCAAACTATTATTGTTATTTTATAGATGGTGATTCCCATTGTAGCCAAGGTATTTTGGAGGAAGCTTGATTGTTTGTTCCAGCACCAACTAGTAGATCTAATGGTTTTATTTTTGGTGCTTCCATGGTAGTTGGTGCCTTCTTTACTACAGTTGATTTGATTCTTAGGGAAAATTTAATGGGATTGGTTTTGATTACTCCTTGGGTGTTTGGTTTCTTTTGGCCTATTATTTTCTCCTATTTCTCTTCCTCTAGAGTTTAAGAATTTTGTCGTGTTTGACATATGGAGTGAGCCTTTGAAACTGGATAGCATTCCACCATTGGGTCTTCTTGAGGAAAATTTTCCATTGGTAGGGAGTGGAGGAAACCTAGGTTTGAATGGGGAGGAAAAGAGAGTTGGACTAGAATTGGAGGAGATGGATTTTTTGAGGACTTCAAAGGGAATCTACCTATCAGTATGAGGTCATTTTCTACTTCAAGGATGCTATGATAGGCAATAGGGAAAGAGTTCCCCACTATGATTTGATCATTATGGAAATATCTGGATGAAAAACCCTCAGATTAAATATGAGTGCCATATCTAAGGATGGTTTGATGTCATTTGGAATCCTTTGCCAAGTTTTGTGGAACTAAACATTAAATTCCTCTATTGCCTCACCAAAAGATTACCTGATATTAATCATGCAATATAGTAGTGAGACTCCCTCTTCTCCTTTGGACCAATTCATTAGTTGGGTGGCCAGTTGTTTCTAATCCCTTATCTATTATGTAGGTAGAGGGACATAACACTTCCATGCTTTCTATTTTAAACATATTACCAATAGCCTAAGGGCCATGTCTTGAATTTTCATGTTATGCATGGAATAGTGTATTGCCATGTAGTATAAGTGCTCCAATGCGATGATCACATATTATTAGATGAACTATGGTAGGGTGTCTAAATCCTGGATGGGAACCAAATCCCATGTGTGAGGTGGGACCAAAACAATCAAGGGGATTTAATTCCTCCATGTAGGAATCCTTCTAGTCATATATTACATGATTCCTTTACTTTCTCTTGATTGGTTAGTGGATAGAGGCTTCCACTGGAGCCTTAGATTTAGAAAATGTCACTTTTCTTAATAGTCTAAGGACCTGCATAGTTGTTAAGTGAATATACTTAGTGCTTCTAGAAGTGGACGGATTGAGGCTTTCATTGAAACCTCAATCTTGAGCTCTTATGGGTGGATTATTTAGGTTCTTATTTTTAGTGAAGTCACCATGTGGAGAATTTTGTTGGCCAGATAGAGGTTCCTATTGTAACCTTATTATAGATAGTGACTTCTTTTAGGTTCTTATTTTGTAGTGGAGTTGCCAAGAAAAACATTAGAGTGCTTTAGCAAGCTAATGATCATAGCCTTCACCAAGACCATGATCCAAATTTTTTATTAGGGGATAGATTTTGTAGTTTGTATCCCACCATGCATGCTTGTTTAAAACTATTAGGGTCCAAAAGCGACCCCTATACCTCCCCGAGCATCAGAAGCCCCCATAATTATGGTTTTGGATATTTTTCTCTTCGAGGAAGTGTGTCTAATGCCCTCCACCTTGTCAAAGTGCCAGTCCTAGGAAGTCTGAGAAAGAGTGGGATGCGGATCCACCGAATGACCTTTGGGTTTTTGACCCAAGGTTGGCTTCTTACTTTGGATGTGATATTTAGTGCTCGTCTTCTTCCTTCCTATACTAGTTATATTCTATCTAGTCTTGACTTTAGGAAAAAGGAAAGAGAGAGGAAGCAATAAAAGAAAAGTGGGAAATGATAGGAAATGATAGGAAATGTAAATTATAGAAAGGAAATGAAAGCATAAAATGACATTAAAAGTAAATGTAGAAAGCAAAGCCTATATAGCCTACTCTATGGGTGGTGATGCACCAAATATATAAATAGATCTCTCTGTACCCTAATGGGTTTGAGTGAACACATACACAATGGTTGACAGTGCATGAGGAATACAGGTCCTTCTAGGAACATGCAATAAAATAGAACACTCACACCAGAACTAGGATATGGGTTTCAAAAATAGTCACAATTTCTTATTAGTGTGAACTTAAAGTTACATGCAAAGAGAAGATGTTTGAAAACTCCTCGATCAACTATGCAAGGCTCGAGCCAGACCAAGACACATGAGATATTGAAGGAAAGAACCCCTTAGAAGATAGATGTATTTTGATACTATATAATGAGAAGAAGAGAGATATTTAGAAGAAGAAAAGAGAACAAAATTGCTCCAAAAATCATGCAAGATTCCAAAATTTGAATTCAAAATTTTGTCTAGGCTAGTCTCCATCAATAATAAATGATCTGGTGACCATGGATATCTGTATTTGAATGTTGGTATGGGAAGTCTCCATGATTAGACATACATGATCAATTTTCATTAATGGATTGGATCATGTGTTGCCCCTTGGGCTATCCTCCTGTTAATACTTTAATGTTTCAACTACTAGGTGGAGAACTGCATTTGGTTGTGGGGTGCCAAGACCAAGAGTCGATCATCGTCCCTTCCCTCATGTCTAGTCACCTTAGGTTGGTTTGATGGCTCTGGTGGTTGATGCCTAGATTATATTATGCTATTAGTGAGTTCCTCTGGTGAATATATCCTTCAATGCATTTTCTGGAAATGAATACCACCATATTATGAGTTGTTCTCCTTTTGGGGACTCCTCTTCCACCACATATTTCAAGAAGGCTTCTATGGAGTCAACAAATGAAAAGGTTTATGGGGAGTTTTGTATCTAAAATTATTTTGAGATGTGTAGACACCTAAAACACATCATGTTGAGGTGACTACTCATATGGGACATGCTAGAAGACCATATGAAAGATCTTGGATAAATTCCAAGGTGAAGCAGTGGTTCTAACCACTCAATTTAGGCATTTTGGCCTAGTCAATGTTGGCTATGGCTGACACCTGTGGTTAACAGTTATGACTATGCCTCAGAGCTACGGTTAGCCTTCAAGTTAAGTTTGATCTCAACCAACCCAAAATTGGTTACAACAACCAAGTTGTTCGAGTTTCAAATGGTTTGGGCGTGAAAGCCTCTAGAACTTTCCCTCCAACTGCACTAACTGAAGGTTCTTGATCTTAGCTTCTACATGAAGCTAATATAAGGCCTTACCATGTGCTATAAAACCCCCCTCCAAATTGGGGAGAATTCTAGAAGAATCTTGAGTTGAAGCGTAATGAAGCACTATCAAATTGCATACTCACTTGCATCCATTGAGAGGAACACTTTTGTTGTCTATTTGAAGATCAAATGGTATTTGGAACCAAGAAGGATATGGAGGGTTAGGAGAAATCAATAAACTTAATCAAGCCCATATAACCATGAATTCAAGCAATTTAACCACCAAATATATCAAAGGATATCGAGGTGACCATTGATCATCAATTCATTAAGGGGAATTGGAGATTTAAGATCGATATTAGAGAGCAACTACATTTTCAGCTCAACCATGGCTGTCAGTCGCTGTTAACAGTGCTAGCTGCATCGCAAACCCACGGTCAGGTTTAATTCCCATTTTACCTTGGTTTTAGAAGCAGTTACATTTTATTTTGTAGTAGATTATATGTATTTAATCTAGATTTGTTTTATTAGATATAATTGTGCAGTAGAAGTAGGAATTTAAGACTTATTTCCTTTATTTCTTATCATTTTGTAGCTAGATTAGTTATGGCTATTTATTATGTTTTTATGCTTCCAATTGTTTAATTAGGATATGTAACCACCAAAAAGGCTCACACCCAAAGCATCCCTTATTGCAATGATTGATAAAAACATAACACATATACAAGAACAAGAAATTGACAACAAATGAATCAAGAAGAAATACACTTTATTTCATTGTATTCAAAGTCAAAATCAAATTACAAATACATCCCTCTTAGGGATAATCATTTTGATACAATATTATAATAAGAGTGTGCAATTGTTTCCCTCTCAAGGGTAGGTGTGATTTCCAAGTGCCTTTCAGGGTGACACGAACTGCTCTAGGGTGGAGGTACCCTCTTCTTCACGATGGGGAAGTGTAGCACCCTAAAATTGGCATAGTAAAATTGTAATAATTACATTCACCTTAGTAAATAATTTAAAATTCAAATTTAACCTCCCAAACCGCCCGTTAACCGTCGGGTAATCCGTTTCCCCTTTTTCGTGCCAATTTTAGAGGTTGTTTTGACCGTTTGACGATATCGTCGCCGATCAGACGATATCGCCCCGTATCTCGACGATTTCGTCCGGACTAGGACGTCCAGACGATCTTGTCGCAAAACTGATTTTGCAAAGTTAGCTTCTCGTTCCAACGGGTCTCCAATCCGGGCAGAAGCGTGTCCGCGCCGTTAGGGACCCTCCCCGTTGGAGATCTCCCAAATTGGGATGATCTCCAACCTCCTAACTACTCCCCTAAGCCTATTTAATCCTAAGCTATCCCCTTAGCACCCCCTGGCTGAAATTCTCTGCAATTTAACTCCATCTACGTTGAACCATCCCAATTTTTTCATTTGCACTGGTCCCATACCAATTTTGTTGTAGGTACATCACTGTTTTTCAGCCGGAGCCAGCACACATCGTCGTCGACGAACTTGTTCAGATCGGAGGCGAACCTGTCGAATCCGAGGCGATTTCGTACTGATGCGAGACGATCTCGACCGCAGTCCATATTGAGGCAATCAGTGCTTGAAGTTTGCACTTTTCAACCTTTTCTCTGCTGTTTTATTCTGCAAATTAGATAGTTTATTCAGTGTTTATGTTATTTTGCATTTGGAGTTCACCCATTTAGCTTAGATTGCATACTAAGATCATGATTTGTCATTAGAATATCGTAATTTGCTTGAATTTCTGTTCATAACTATTATTCAATATTCATACATTCATTTGGTGTTGTTTCCCTCTCGTTAGCACAAGTAGTATTCGTTGTATTTTGTATCTATTTTTCTCGCTTGTAGGTCTCTCGACGAATTGTCACGAATTCGTCGATCTCGACGATTCTCGTCAGATCCCTCATGAATCTGTCGAATTCTGAGATGATCCTCGATCGCTTCAAACATCAGTAATCATTACCGGACATCCGGATCAGGTATTCCTCATTTGTATTCTGTAAATTCTCTCGTTTTATGTCTTTAAATCTATTTTCTCGTACTCATTGAATTTGCATTTTCATGTAGATTAATCTAGATTCATTTGGCCAAACCTAGGATATGAATGCTTAAAGTTAAAAACGAACACATTAAAACACATTCCAAACCTAGGCGTGGAAACTGCCCTTAAATGTTTCCTGGTGAACCCACCATCCGTCGAAAAATCATCAAAATACACCTCCCTTGAGAGGCGGGACCTTCGCAAAGTCCTCTCAGTCCGAGGTACCGCGACATCCTTTTCCCATCCTCCTTTCGGGCACGGATCCAATAGCCTGAAGGTAAGGATGCAAAAAATTTGGAGCGATACATTTTGGTGAACCCGACGTGAATGCATCATAACCTTTTGAAAACAAAACAAAAAATATATAAATATATATAGAACAACTAAAACATAGATGCATTTTAAATCCTTTAACTTTGAAATCATGTTTAGATGGTAGCTCCTAAGAAAAGGTTAGCAAGCTATTATAAACGTAGAAAACCAATTGGCAGCCATAGAAGTCAATTCTGTCCTTAGTGTGCCTGAAACAAGTAGGAATCAATTCTTGTGGAACGAACTTGATAGAAGACTTAGTCTCATCTCATCTAGGTCCACACAACTTAAGCAAATCAAGAGGCTAGTCCTAGATAGAATCCCGGATCCTCATCAATTAGTTTTTTATCATGAACTTCGGAGAGCCTCGCCATAGATGGTTAGCTTATAGGAGAGCTCTAGTATCTTCATAATTGTTCACCTTCGAGGAATACCTCGAGAACGCAGCCATTGTGCACCAGTTCCTAGGTTGTGTAGAAGACCAAGAGGTTGTTCTTACAGATAGGGAAATATGGAATAGAGTTCCACGAGCTATGCTATATCGAGAGTATTGCCATGAGCTTTACTTTTATCAACCAGCATCTGAGACAGATAATATCACTATAGCTCTTTTCATCAAATTTTTAAAAGAAAACTTTCAATTTGAAGAAGAACACTTCATGACTCCGAAACAACTCGAACCTATTAATGATATTCATAAATTGTTTATAGAAAACTAGATTATTACTTTCAGTCTTATTTCTTGCATTTATTGTGTTGATTGTCTTTACAATATTATTTCAAAAAAAAACTAAAAAAAAAAAACCAAAAAACTTAGCAAAAACTTAAACATTTCATTTTCAAATATTGTAGTAGGTATATAGTAAACATATACCTCTTAATTTGTTGCATACACACACACACACACACACACATATATATATATATATATATATTTGCTGAAATCAAAATTTAGCACCATGCCTAAACTTAGGAATGGTAAAGAAACTTTAGGAGAAGAAGAAGATTGGTTACAAGATACAACTAGAGACCCAAATGTCCTTCTTGGAGATCCAAATCCGAAGGAGAAACTCTAGGTCAATCGATGAAGACTTAGGTGAAGATAAGGAACAAGAAGGGAGTGTTAAAGAGGATGGATCCTCATCCCCTAGAGTAGCTCCAAATGGAACTATTGCTTTTGACAATGCAGAGCATTTTCAGAAATTTCTCATTGATAACATTGATGACCTTAATGTGGCAATTCGTATTGATAAAGGGCAAATTAGTAACACTCAAGCAGCCATGGAATATATGTGTAATATGCGCACTAATCCCTTGTCTTTCATTGATCAAGAAAGTGACAAGGTTGGGCCATCCAATACGGACATGGTCACTATGGCTCAAAACATGTCAAAACAACAAGTTACCTAACCTCCTAAGGAACCTGTTATTCAACCTAAAATCACTCCCACACAAAAGAAACCTTCCTTCACTACTTTATTCCGCCAAACTATTGAGCAATATGCTTCAAGTAAACAAAACCTAAAACAAAGCCAAATACAAACTTTCAACAATCTGGAATACAACATAATACAACTTCAAAATTCCTTCATAATACTTTTCCTACCAATAATTTACACAATAGTAACATGGCATCTAATCTGCATGTTCCTCCATCATATGCCCATAAAACTCATGTCAATGCCCTACCGAACCAATATGGGGGGCAAACTAGTAATCTGGAAGCCATGGTGAAACAATTAGCTTCACGTATGGACCAGATAGATCCCTACCGTCCCTCGTATAATTATCGAGAGATTTGTAGTCAACCTTTGGATCCCATAGTTGTAGCTCAACCATACCCTAAGCATTTTCCCATGCCCATCCTACCTATATATAAAGGAACCGAAGATCCCATAGAGCATCTTCGCATGTTTAGGATAGCATGTCACGACATATCGCATGATGACTTGCTATTACTAAAAATGTTCCCAAAAAGTTTAGGTGGAATGGCATTAGAGTGGTACTATCAATTGCCCACTCATTCTTTGAGAAACTTTGAAGAAACAACTGAATCATTTGTCCATCAATTTAGTGCCTACATCGAGAGGCATGTAACTATTAAAGACCTATACAATTTAAAACAAGACAAGGATGAATGTTTTGCCGATTTCTTAGCTAGATGGAGGCAATTGACAGGAAAACCGCACTTTGTGCTGCCTTATAGGGAAATGTTGGACATTTTCATCAACAATTTACAAGAACAGATATCTTATGAGCTATCGACCGCTACTTTAACTACCTTCGATCAAGCTATAGATTTAGCTCGAAGAGTAGAAGATGCCCTCATTAGGAGAGGCCAACTTAGGAAGAAGGATGATGAGAAAACATCTAGAAATCAATATAAAAACAAACAAGTTGTTGGTGACGGAGTCACTGACAGCAGGAATGTTGCGAATATCAATGCAACAAAGACAACAGAAAAATTCATATTGAAACCTCCTGATAAGCCTCCTCGAGAATTCACTAGATTAAATCAACCCTTATCAACTATTTTACCTCAATTACTCGAAAGAGGTTTGATCCAATTACCACTATCCGGGAACCCGACCCAACTATACCCGGATACAGAGCCGACTTGCACCGTGATTTCCATAGAGGACCCGGACATTCTACCAACGCTTGTAAAAGGTTGAAACATAAAATACAAGATTTGATTGACAATAATGAAATGGAAGTGCAAGCCTTCCAACCTAAACAAAACCCTCCTAATAATACTCAAAAGACCGTTCCCCAAAATCAAAATCAAAATGCCAATCAAACTCTAGACATATTTCAACACCCTTTACCAAGACATGGTAAAGAGGTAGCCAATCAAATCGAACATCATAATGTTCCCCCTCCTACCCGATATGTAGGAACCATTAGCGGACAATTACCTGTTCAGGATCCTCAAATATTTGACATGACCTTATCCCTGGTTACGACCAGGCCCTTACATAATTTTCAAACTTCTGATTCTAGTGATATAGAATCAGATAGTGAAAGTGAACTAGACATTACTTCAAACCAATCGAATAGTTCTGAAAATGAATCAGATCCCATTCAACCCGTCATAGATGCTATGGTTCCAGAAGAACCATTTCCTAGAAGAGTCACTACTCGACCTTCTTCTAATATATTCCTTTCTAATGAACAAGCCATTAATGCTCAACCGAGACCAGTTCAGCGTCTTCACTATAACATTGTAGGTACCATTGGAGTCGTTACTCGACAACAAGCTCAAAACTCTCAACAAGAACCAAACCAGAACGATGGATCGGCTCCATTCATTTTGAAAAACCCCAATAAAGGGAATCATGTTCCTACTGTTCAATCTAAACCCCCTTACAATATTAATGAGCAATTGTCCAATACTACGGCCATAATTTCCCTTTTGGATTTATTAAGATCCTCTCCCACCCATAGGGATGAGTTGATGCTTACATTGAGCCAAATGATGGTACCTCAAAACATTCAACCTCGAAGCTATGGCCAATACTATCATCACTCGAGAGATTGATTGTATTGACTTTCGAGATAAAGATATCCCACAACACAGTTTTCATAAGGACAATCCCTTATACATTACTCGCTCTAATTGGAGATGTAGTCATCAAAAGAGTTTTGATTGATAATGGCTCATCTCTAAACATTTGCACTTTTGACTTCTACCAACGATTTGGCTTTAGAAGTGATGAAATGAAGAAAACCGATATGATTATCAAAGCTTTTAATGACGAAACACAAGAAACGTGTGGAGTTATTACCCTCCCATTGCAAGTTGGCCCTAGAACCCTAGAAACAACCGTGTTTATTGTACATTGCCCAAGATCGTACAATATACTTTTGGGTCGCCCTTGGATCAACGCCATGCGAGCGGTCCCATCAACTTTACACCAATGTGTTAAATTCGAGTTTAAAAATCAGTTGGTCACTATTCATGGTGACCCTAGACCTTTTGATATGTGTGCTTTGCGTAACCCGTTGGAGTGCAATTTTGCCCTGCTCTGTCATCCACACATCCTAGTTCTTATTTTTCATCTAAAACTGTGAAACATACACCCATAACTTCACCTATTTCCCTCCATTAATTTCATCCTCCTATATAGACCAACAACCCTCTAAACAAATCATTTTAGAACCTCAAAAAGATCTTAAATCTACAACCAATCCTTCAAGTTCTATCCCTATAAATTCAAAACCTATAGACACATCTATCATACCTTCCACATCTAAAGATATAGGTAATAAGCCTTCTACATCTTATGCCCTTTCTGATGAACTTTTACCAGACTTATCTACAACCTTAATATCAAAAAACAAATGCTTTCATGCAAGATTCAAACCTTTTAAATAACTTGCCGCCATCTCCTCGTACTTTGGGCCTCCCACAACCTATGGGAAGTACTTACCAAGTCGGGAGTTGTGCCTTCATTTATAAAGGACATCATGAAGGATATGCTCGGTGTTATTTTACCAATGATTATATTAAAGCTAAACCCATGATGCTTAAAATGGGATATAAAGGGAAAGGCTTGGGACCTTCCCAAAATGGCATGAAAGAACCTTTCGAGGTAGAACCGTGGCCTGCCCGCTGTGGTGTGGGCCTATTTCCTAATAAGGGTCAACCCTTTCCTTTTGAGGATGATGATCATCTCATATGCTATCAAGATTATTTGGATAGGCATGTTGATTTGCCTCTTAAAAATCAGTCGTTTTCATGCAACATGCTATCCATAGCATACCCCGAAATGATTGTCGACCCCGATGAAGAGTTGGAAGGAGATATCTTCCATGTTGTCTCTTTTTGAAGAGATGTTACACAATGGATTTTATTTTGATGGTTCTATACCAACTATAGCCCAACTTGAGGCCACTAATCCTCAGAATGAATTATCTAAATTAACCTTACAAGAATTACAAGAATTGGGCGTTTCACCCGCCCCACCTAACTTTGAAAGAGATCTACATATGAAGGTAGAAAACGTCATTAAAATTAATATTGGAACTGAGGACAATCCTCACATAATCAATATTGGATCAGAATTAAGTCAAGAAAAACAAGAACAATACATTGCATTCCTTAAAGAGTATGAAGATGTCTTCGCTTGGACATACGAAGATATGCCAGGTCTAGACCCTTCGTAGTCATGCATCATCTAGTGGTCCATCCGGATGCTAAACCTGTTAAACAAAAACTTAGAAAAATGCATCCCAAAGTGGCTCGCTTAGTCAAAGGGGAGTTAGAAAACTCCCGCATGTTATCTTTATACAAGCTATTGATTATGCTGAATGGATCTCAAATGTAGTTCCAATCACCAAGAAAGAAGCTACCAAAGTTAGGGTTTGCACAGATTTTAGAGATATTAACGCCGCATGCCCTAAAGATGACTTTCCTCTTCCAAACATGGATCAAATCATTGACTTCACTGCCGAAAGTGGGATGATGTCCTTAATGGATGGATTCTCCGATTATAATCAAATTTGGATAGCTCCTGAAGACCAAGCTAAAACAGCCTTTATTACCCCCTAGGGTACCTTTTGCTGGAAAGTGATGCCATTTGGCTTAAAGAACGCCAGTGCAACTTATCAACGAGCTATGACCTACATTTTTCATGATATGATGCATGATATCCTACATGATTATGTGGATGATATTATAGCTCGCTCTATTATTGAAAATAATCATTTAGATGATTTGAGGAAAGTCTTTAATCGATTACGAGAATATCTCATTCGATTAAATCCAGAAAAATGCATATTCGGAGTTAAATCCGACAAACTATTAGGGGTTTTAGTTTCTTTACGTGGTATTGAAATCGACCCTCTCAAGATTGCGGCCATCACTGATATGCCCGCACCTACTAATATATTTGAGTTACGAAGTTTACAAGGTAAACTTCAAGCCATCCGTCGCTTCATCGATAAGTCGGCGGATAAAACCGGTCCCTTTCTTAAACTCCTTAAGAAGGATGTCCCTTTTAATTGGGACACGAAATGTAGAGAAGCTTTTGAACTTCTCAAACAATACCTCCTTAATCCACCTGTGCTTTCACCACCTAAATCTGATCGCCCATTTCTCCTATATATTTTCGCTTCAATTCTCGCCTTAGGGGCTATGTTAGCTCAACTTGATGATGACAAGCGAGAACATGCTAATTATTATATTAGCCGAACCTTCATCGCTTATGAAACCCGCTACACAACGTTGGAAAAACTATGTCTAGCAATGTGTTTGCTACGCAAAAATTACGACATTATATGCTTAGTCAAAAACTTATGTCATTGCTAAATATGATCCCTTAAGGTATCTCATGAGTCGACCTTATTTATCGGGTCGCACAGCCAAGTGGGTTCTTGCTCTAAGCGAGTTTGATCTCACATTCATAGGACAGAAGTCTCTTAAGGGTCAAATCATAGCAGATCAATTAGTCGCTGCACCCTTAGAGTCTACCCATCCCCTCATCATCAAGTTTCCAGATGAATGCCTTCAATTAGAGGCGACCATACCGACCAATGGTCCTTATACTTTGATGGAGCCCGATGCATGAGTGGGGCTAGTGCGGGTATTATTTTAATATCTCCGCAAAAACATCTTATTCCTCTCGTCCTTCAAATTGACATTTGCTTGCACCAACAATATTGTTGAGTATGAAGCTCTAATCCTTGGATTACGAGCTGCCCTAGCGCTAAAAATTAAACATCTCTTAGTTTTTGGTGATTCTCAACTGGTTATAAACCAAATTAATGAAGTTTATCAAACCAGAGATGATAAACTGTGCCCATATAAGGCCTATGTTTTACAATTAATGTCTTTATTTGATCAAGTTACCTTGGAAGCTATTCCTCGAACTAGCAACCGTGCACCGATGCTATGGCCGCAATTGCATCTCTCCCGCTCTTGGAGTTAGATGACGAATATGCCACTATCATTATTCGTCGACTCCAGGAACCCGTTTCAAATAAGTCATGCTTAGAGCCTTTGGATGTGTTTCTAATCAATGAAACTACTCCCGAACCTTGGTATACGACATATTTGATTTTCTCCAAAATGGGACTTTCCCTACAAATTCTAATAGAAACCAGCATCGGTTATTACGTCGACGAGCAAGTCGATTTGTAATCATTGGCAATACTTTATATAGGAGATCTTTTGAAGGTATCCTATTAAGATGTTTAAACTTAGAAGAGTCTAAATCAGCCTTGAGTGAAGCCCACGATGGATCTTGTGGAGGACACTTTAGTGGTAGTGTCATTGCTAAAAAGCTCCTTCGGATAGGATACTTTTGGCCTACCATGGAAACGGATGCACATGAGTATGTGCGCCATTGCGACAAGTGTCAAAAACATGCCGACCTTGTCCATGCGCCCGCACAAGAGCCGCAAGCTATTTCATCTCCTTGGCCCTTTTCTAAATGGGGCTTGGATATTATTGGCAAAATCAATCCCGTGTCATCCGATGGACACAAGTTCATCATAACCGCCACCGAGTATTTTACGAAGTGGGTCGAAGCTATGCCTTTAGCTTCCCGCACCGGCACACAAGTTTCTAAATTTATTTTTAATCAAATCATTTGGCAGGTTCGGAATTCTCGCCAATCTCATCTCTCGACAATGGAACTTGCTTCAAAAATAAAGATGTTAAAAAATTATGCCAAAAATATAAGATTCAACATCGCCGGTCCACTCCCTATTATCCTCGTGGTAATGGTCAAGGTAGCATCTAACAAAACCTTAATCAAAATTCTCAAAATATTAGTCAATAAAACTGGCCGTGACTGGCACATTCAATTATATCCAACCTTGTGGGCCTATCGAACTAGTGTTCGAACCCCCACGGGAACTTCACCATTTGTTTTGGTTTACGATGCTAAAGCAGTTTTTCCATTTGAATTGGAAGTTCCTTCTTTGGCTCTGCTACTTCAAGATACCGAAGTAGGAGATGAATATCGTGCTGGCAGACTCAGTCAACTGGAACTCCTAGATGAAAAATGCATCAATGCTTTGGAGCATCTCCGTGCTTACCAAAACAAGCTTAAAAGATCATATGCTAAGAAAGTTCGTCATCGATCCTTTGAGATTGGCGACCTTGTTTTAAAAGAAAATCAAAAAATACAAATGCAACTAAGGACCTTAAAGGTAAATTTGAGCCCAATTGGCTTGGACCATACATTATTACTGCCAAATTTGAATCAGAGCATACAAATTGTCTACCTTAGATGGTAAAGAACTTAAAGAACCCATGAATATTTTGCATCTTAAACGTTACTATGCATAAATTTGGTCATTTCATCCTTGTATATAATTGTTTAAAATACTTTCAAAATTTTTATCTTATATTTCTTTCAAATTTATAAAAATCCAAAAACATCAAAAATATTCATAATCATCTTCAAAAACTATCTATTGCATTTATTTAAGGCACTTGTTAAATTTTTTTGCTCAAAAACAAAAATAAAACCAAACATCAAAAATAAAGAATAAAAATATAAAAACAACTATATGCTTGACTCTTTCGAAACCAAAATAAAATAAAGAAGAAAGAGAGAGTCAACATTCTCAAAACTTCTCAAAAGTGTTTATATATATTTTCTTACAATTATTGCAGTTATACGTTTCAAATTATTTTGGATAAATTACCATTTATTTGGAATCCCTCACTTGCACACTCACAAAAATAAATATCTTGATTTTATCTGGCATGATTACTAATCTCTCTTATATCAAAGTCCACAAAATTCAATTAAATAAAATTTGAGCATAGAGAATTGATCTTGTTATTTACTTAAACCAAGCACATCTTTTCACAATAAAATGATTATATTTGTAATTTCCATGTTTTGCTACATAGTAGAACCGATTTCTTGAGCGAAAAGTTTCCCCCGCTATCCTATCATGCACATGGTCTAGAATCTTTGAGAATTGGCAAAAGGACAAGCTCACCCCTACCTGTAATAAAAATCCCTTGCTCTATAGCCTAATCCGAGCAAGTATCCCTAGCAAAGAAAAAGAAAAGAAAAGTTCAAGAAAAAAGAGAAAAGAAAAATGTTATTTTATATCATTCCAACAATATTTCAAGCACTATCTCAAAAATCAAGCAAAAAAATACAAAAAGAAAAAGAAGCAAAGTTCAAAAGAAACAAAAAAAGAAAAGAAAGCAAAAGCAAGAAAGCAATAAAATCCCTTCCCTACCCTTTGAAAAGAAAAGAAGGGTTGATGAGCTTGAATCCCTGGAATTCTCAATTATTCGAAAACTGTGAGGTAAGCCCCATAACAGGTGGTTTGTGCCCAACCTGCTTGGCCTTGGGTAACTCCTAGCATGGTGATATGTCCGTCACATTAGCGACCTTCTTTTGTACAGACCTATGTCCCGCTTATGGATTAGCTAGCTCTTGATAATCCGACCTACATAGTAGTCTAGTATGGTTATATGCATCTACATCATGGTTAATGAACACTTATTTGGTTTCTTCAAATCACTTGTATCATATTATCTTGCTCAAAACTGGTAAATGAACAATGCAATTGCACACACATTTGTATTTGAGAGATTTTGTGTATCATTATGATAAGTCAAGATTGGAAATGAATTCACATATGCACATGGGATTCCTTATAAATCTAACTTTTGTCTTTAAAATCCTTTGAAATATTATTTTTGCAACTTGTTTGGAATAAATCAAGTACATTTGTTTACCACAAAGACCACTATATAATAGAAAAATCAAAAATTTCTTTCAAAATATACAATCAAAACACATATATCTGGTTGACTTTCGCGACGATGGTATAGTTCCAAAACCAAAAGTGGAATTTTATGCCTAGCGCAAGTCCTCATTTTCATATTTTCTGTTCATCAAAAATCAACCATACAATAAAACTATCTTTTTTTGGATTTTCGCGATGATGGTATAAGTCTATACCTACATATTCTATGCCTAGCGCAAACCATTGTAACAATTTTTATTCCCCATTTATTAAAAATCATGAAAACCATATGACTTAATTCATTATGTTACACAAATTATGCTTTTAAAAAGCAAACCCATTTTCATTATTTCATGTCATTATGTCAAACTTCAACTTTGTAATGATGGTATAATTCCTAAAGAATTATCCAAAATTTTATCACACTTAGGAATTTATGCCTAGCAAAAATTATTTTAATATCATTTCATGCATACTATTTTCATGAAAATCTGAAAACAAACCATCATCATCATCATCATTTGCATTATTGCACCAAAGTCTTAAGACAGTTTCTTAAGCACTCTTTTACTTTTAACAATATTTCTATAAATGGGACTAGCTTGACGACCGAGTGAGCGGCGACTCCATGAAATGGTCTATAATAGCGACAATGTCCTTTGAAATTATTGTTAGAAGTCTCTTTTTATTTTTATTTTTATTATTATCACATCACAAACAACCAATTTGTTACATCAGATTATTTCATTTAAAACATCACAGCATGACATCAAAATTATAATATTTCCAACGACATAATTACATGAATTATCAAATCAATCAATCAAACATAACAACATCATCAGTATACACATTATACAAGTCATGTGCTCAAAAACATATCTCATATCATATATATATCAACAACCGTATATATACATCATCAAAACTGGATTGGTATGCCACAATCTGTACCTCGGCATACTCAATCCTCTATCAACAAAATAATAATCATATAATACAATGTCACAGTCCAGCCCTCTAGCCTCGAGAGCCCCTCGAGCTCTCTGCCTCATCTCCTCCCCCGCCCGAGGTGGACGAGGTGGCCCCATCGCAGTCGGTGTAGTCCTAGTCCTCGACCGGAACGTGGTCCTCGATGACCCGATCCCGATCGGATCCGCAATGTTGGCCGGAGGGGTAGTCTATCCGCCTCGGCACCAGCCGGTGATACAATGTCCGATAGAATGTCAGCCGGGCGATAGCCCGTGTCGCCTCTCCAGAGCTCGCCCTCCACCCCGTGCCCCGAGGCGTGCAATCTCGTCAGCTGTGACACCTCAGCTCGATGGCGTGCAGCCTCATCCTGTAGAGTCTGCACCTGGGCCTGGAGACGATCTCTCTCCGCCCGGAGAGTAGCCATCTCGCTACTCTCTCCTGTGTCGACACCCTTGCCCTTATCGAGCGATGGTGGCCTCTATGGAGATGGGGGTCTCGCCTCCCTCCTCTCCCTCTCGTCTGGCCTCTCCGTGCCTCGTGGCCTCCTCACCTCTCTCCCACCATGACCCTGGGCTACCTCCATCACTGCCTGGCACCGCCTCCCTATCCGACGCACAACCGCATGAATCAGACCCTGTGCCCTCGTCATCCGAGGAGGGCAGATGCCTACGTACTGCATCGTAGCCATCGGCTACCCTCGCTCGTCCCCATCCACCGGCCGGATGGGGGCATCATCCATGTCCTGGATCAAGAACTACTGCATGTAGGGAGCCCCGCTAACCGTGGTGTTATCCCGGACAGTCCGAGAAAACTCGTAATCCCTCGGAGATGGGATCCCCACGACCGAACTCCTCAAAACTCGGTCATAGCGATGGAGCTCCACCTCTCCCTCTCCATCCGTAGCCAGTAGACTCGCCTGACGCGAGCCAACTCCTGTCCATCCTCGGCCCACCCTGGATGCTCCCTCCATGGCCTCCAGGTGATCTGATCCGGGACTAAGTCATCCAATAGCCTCCGGGACATAGGCAGATCTATCCGTCGCTGTGCCCCTCTCCGGAGCCACCAGTAGAAGACTCGGGGCCTCTCCCCGTCAACCCCTATCAGAGGAAGCCCTACCGGCCTCCGCACTGCAATGTGCTCCCAACACCAAACCTGTAAGAGCGATGTCATGACCAGACATCGGCCGCCCTTGTACATGACCCCATACAGGATCCTGTACAATCGGCATAGAACAAAACTGCCCCAAGAGAATCTGTAGCCGTGATCCCGCATATCGTAGATCACATCTACGAGCATCCACGACACCCTGCACCCGCTCTGGTGGCACAACAAAAGTCCACCAACCACTCCAGCTAATACCCATGTGAGTCTAGATGCCCTAGGCATCTGGCGTAGTGCCTCGATATTAACTTCGCCCTTCTCCAGGGCGAAGCTCGGGTCACCGCACAATCGTCCCATAGCGTGGCCCTGATTGGCCGTAGGAGTAATCAACCGTCCTTGTATGGGGATTCTCATAATCCTCCATACATCCTCTAATGTGGGAGTCATCTCCCCTGTAGGTAGCCAGAAACATGAGGAACCCGGATACCATCTCTCTGCTAGGGCTGTTAGAAGCCCCATATCGGTAGACACTTGTGGCATCTCTGCCACATGCTGCAAGCCGGCTCGTGCAGCCGATCTCACTCTGCCTCGTGTGAGAGTGGCCAAGTCATCTCTCAACCCTCCGTACTTCCATTCCCTGCTCTTTAGTAATCCTCTCTCGCAAACATAAACAACAAAACAATAAAAATCATTAATAACAATTCAAGTAATCAATAATGCAAGTTAAAATTCAATTTTATGCAATTGATGATATCGCCCACTATTGGACGATATCGTCCCAAATTTGAGCAGAATCGTCTCCGATTTCCGAAGGCCGAAATCGTCTCTAATTTGATCGAAATCGTCCCCTTTCGACGATTTCGCCTCGCAAATTGCCGAAATTGAGACGATTTCGTCGAAATCGGGACGATTTCATCCCGACGATCGTCGACGGCCCAAAAACGGCCGCGATGCTCAAAAATCACCTAAAAATTACCTACAAAGCATGTAAAATTAAATTAAAGCATCCTAGTTAAGTCTAGACTCTTACCCGTAGACCGCGCCGACCTCTCGTCGATCTGTGCGTCGTCTCCACCATTTTTGCTTTAGAGCTCTAAAAACCAGAAAATGAACAAGAAAATGAATTAGGGTTTTACCCTATTTTTTTTAATTTTATTCAAAAATAATTTTTTGCTTTTTCGCATTTTTACCTCAAACGTTCGATTTGGGTAAAAACACGGAGGGGGCACCATAGTAAGCTGTCGTACGATTCGACCAAGAATCGTCGCCTAAAAATGGGAATAATTTTTGCTTTCTCGTAGATCGAGAAGAACTCATCTTTAACGCATTTTCTTCAAAAATTCGCTAAAGAGGGGGCAAAATGTAGCACCCTAAAATTGGCGCAAGAAAATTGTAATAATTACATTCACCTTAGTAAATAATTTAAAATTCAAATTTAACCTCCCAAACCGCCCGTTAACCGTCGGCAATCCGTTTCCCCTTTTTCGCGCCAATTTTAGAGGTTGTTTTGACCGTTTGACGATATCGTCGCCGATCAGACGATATCGCCCTAGATCTGACGATTTCGTCTAGACTAGGACGTCCAGACGATCTTGTCGCAAAACTGATTTTGCAAAGTTAGCTTCTGTTCCAACGGGTCTCCAATCCGGGCTAAACGTGTCTGCGCCGTTAGGGACCCTTCCCCGTTGGAGATCTCCCAAATTGGGATGATCTCCAACCTCCTAACTACTCCCCTAAGCCTATTTAATCCTAAGCTATCCCCTTAGCACCCCCCGGCTGAAATTCTCTCGCAATTTAACTCCATCTACGTTGAACCATCCCAATTTTTTCATTTGCACCGGTCCCATACCAATTTTGTTGTAGGTACATCACTGTTTTTCAGCCGGAGCCAAGCACACATCGTCGTCGACTGAACTTGTTCGGATCGGAGGTGAACTTGTCGAATCCGAGGCGATTTCGTATTGATGCGAGATGATCTCGACTGTAGTCCATATTGAGGCAATCCGTGCCTGAAGTTTGCACTTTTCAACCTTTTCTCTGCTATTTTATTCTCGCAAATTAGATAGTTTATTCAGTGTTTATGTTATTTTGCATTTGGAGTTCACCCATTTAGCTTAGATTGCATACTAAGATCATGATTTGTCATTAGAATATCGTAATTTGCTTGAATTTCTGTTCATAACTATTATTCAATATTCATACATTCATTTGGTGTTGTTTCCCTCTAGTTAGCACAAGTAGTATTCGTTGTATTTTGTATCTATTTTTCTCGCTTAGTGTCTCTGACGAATTCGTCTCGACGAATTCGTCGATCTCGTACGATTCTCGTCGGATCCCCGATGAATCTGTCGAATTCCGTATGATCCCGATCGCTTCAAACATCGAATCATCACCGCACATCCGGATCGTATTCCTCATTTGTATTCTGTAAATTCTCTGTTTTATGTCTTTAAATCTATTTTCTGTACTCATTGAATTTGCATTTTCATGTAGATTAATCTAGATTCATTTGGCCAAACCTAGGATATGAATGCTTAAAGTTAAAAACGAACACATTAAAACACATTCCAAACCTAGGCGTGGAAACTGCCCTTAAATGTTTCCTGGTGAACCCACCATCCGTCGAAAAATCATCAAAATACACCTCCCTTGAGAGGCGGGACCTTCGCAAAGTCCTCTCAGTCCGAGGTACCGCGACATCCTTTTCCCATCCTCCTTTCGGGCACGGATCCAATAGCCTGAAGGTAAGGATGCAAAAAATTTGGAGCGATACGAGAAGGAACTTGATGGTTGGTTCTCCTTTGAAACTATTCCCTACGGTCAAGAAACAACATAGAAGTGTCAAAAATATAGGCAGCCTCTCATGATGAGGCCCTTTTAGGAAAATTGCATAATGACACCATTAAACATGCATAATCAAGAAAACATGAAAAGTGCTTCTAAACTATGCAAACTGAATCAAGATTCATATTATAGCATAAAGAAAGACAACAGCTACTCTATGCATGGATCAAATATGTAAAATGAAGCATAAACATGCATAAATAAACCATTTAAGTCCTAATTGAAGCATAACATGAAGAAGCTAATATAATCTAATTCTACGGTCATAAGTCTGCTAAACTGCCATTAAACCATGAAAATAGCTAATCTAATCTAATTAACCAGACATAAATGAAAAGAGGAAGGTGGTGATACCTCTGCTGCAAACCGTAGCTCTGGTGAGCGGTCTGCACTATAAACCATGGCTAAAAGCCATGGTTAGCACTCTGATAGGCTTACCCTCAATTCCAAGGGCAGTGGGCTTGACCTCCTTGTCCAATTGATGTTCAAGGGTCGCCTTCGGTGTCCTTCTGATAGGTTTGGCGGTTGAATCACTATGATGGGCCTTCGTTTGCCTGGATTTGCATTTCTTGGCTCTCCTAGACTCCTAGGGCATCCATAATGCAATTCATCATGAATCTTGGCAAGTAGGTAGGGGATAAGTGCAATAGCTCTCTCTTAGTATACTCGGTTGAGTGTACAATTTGACAGGGCTCCGCTACTCAAATATCCAATGCTCTCTCTTCTTATTTTGCCCTAATTATGAGGGGTACTTATAGGACTACCCAAGGGCTAGGGGTGGCTTCCTGGAGAAGCCAAGATCAAGAAGGGGTGGTTAGGATAGTTGGATTGGAAGCTTCCATCCTCTAACCACCTTCTTCTAGAACAAATGGTCGTTCCAACTGATTTGGCTTGGATTGAAGGCCAACTGAACTCTAGTTAAGACCGTAGGTTACAACTATGGTCTAGACTATAAACCGTAGGTCTCAACCATGGTTCAGCTATAAACCATAGGTCTGGGCTATGGTTCAGACTGATTAGGCCAAGGAGCCCAAATTGAGTGGTTAGAACCACTGCTCTATCTTGGAGTCTATCCAAGATCTTCCATATGGTCTTGTAGCATGTCCATATGAGTAGTCACCCTCGACATGACGTGTTTTAGGTGTCTACAGATGCCCCTTTTGAGATGCATTGTGAGATCGAACAACGCTGAGAAAAAATATACCTCCTAAAATGATGTTGAAGGTTCTATGATGATCATTAGTCAGATCAACATTAGATGCCCCAGGTCCTGCAAAAGGATGCACATCCTGGAATCATTGCTTCCAACTCTTTGGAGGCTTAAACTTGAAAAGTCTATACTCATCACCAGACATTCGGATAGCATCAATGCCAAGTAGGATTTCATGCCTATCAATCCGAAAGGATGATAGTTACAAATAAATTATCATATTTGCTATTCTCCCCAAGCAAAGGGGTAAGCTTATGATAGCTATTGACAATGATTCGCAAGGACGAACACAATTTTGACAAGATCAAGGGATCTACGATTCTCAGGGATCTTCTATTGATTTTGATTATGATTTGATATTATGACTACCCCCTCAAGCGACGAGTCGATGAGAGTAATGACAATGATTAAAGCGACGATGTCGCTTGACCACCATGGATGATCTGAACAAATTTAGATTTGAGCAAATTAATGCATTGGCTAGGCCTAGTTCAACTTTTGATTTCAACTGTTAATAGTATTTGCACATTTCTATCCCATGGAGCAGTCAGGCTGCAATAGCCATCTTAGGGAATCGAATTGATACAAATCCAATTAGATTTATGTTGAATCAAATGATCGATGATTTGTTGAAAAGATGTCATAGAAGAAATGACATGCAACGCCTCGTTCCCATGGAGCAGTCCGACCTCGAAGGCCTTCTTAGGGATTGAAAAGAAGCATACCAGATCAACGATGACAATTTTGTCCCAAATGTCCTTATGGTAACTTACTCATCTTGTCGGATTGCATGGAGCGCAAGTCGTTGCAACCGCCAAGTGTATAGGGTAAGTTACTGAATACGAGGCGCATTTGGTGTTTTGAATTATTTGATTTTTTTGAATATTTTGAATTATGCATTGAGCTTATTTATTTGGATCTCGATGCTTTATTATCACCAAATTTCCAAATTGATTTGATTTTATTGAGTTTTGATCCCTTGGGAGGCATTAGTTGATCATTTTAAACCTTCCCATGGTGGGATTTTATCAAATTTCTTGCCAGTTGCAAACCATGGCTAGGGTCTGCGGTTCCCATTTGCAATTTTGGGAACCACGGCTAGGGCCTGCGGTCCGTACGAAATAGAAAAAGCTTATAAAAATCTCAATTTTCAAATTTCTCTCATTATTCCCTGACAGCGACTTGCAAACTAGAGCTCTGATAGTGACAACTGAGAAACTGACCTACACCCTACCAAACTTCACCTACACCCTACACAACACGATGGCAGAGCATGAGCAAGCTTCTTCTAGCCACGGCGGACGAGGCGAGGGCAAGGTAATCTAAAACCAAGACCTCGCATCCATTACCATTAAAATGAACCCAATTAAGTAATTGGTTAATCAATCTCACTAAATTGTTGGCAATGAACCTCATCTTAGGCTAGGGTAGCTTAGGATTTATTATTTTTATTTTTTTTATTTTTGGTCGCGGTATCGCACCCGATGGGATCTCAATCGGAGACCGCAGGTACCAACTATGGTTCCCAATTGGTCAATTGGGGACCATAGCTACCAACTATGATCAAAATTTAAAATCCCAACGATCAATTTTTGACCGCATGCGGACCGTAGGGTTGACCCGCGGTTCGCAAACTTTAGAAAAAATTTATAAAATTTTTAATTTTTCTAAGGTTTTAAAAGGCAATTAATGTCATTTAATGCATTTTTGACCTATCTGAATGACAATTTTGATTTGTAGGCCTGCATGATGACATGTTTTTGTGATTTTATCAGTTTTTAGATATTTTTGCTGATTTTTAGGTCATTTTTAAATGTTTTTGCTTATTTTAGTTAGATTTTTCCTTATATTATGCTTTCTATTTCAGATATTGACCTCTAGAGCTCGAGAGCCTAACATTCTTAAGACTCTCCATGGAGAGCTCACTCCCGAGGAGTGGGAATGGTTCAGAGCTATCGACTTTGGCTATGTATTAGATCTACCCACTATTAGGGTAGATCAGGCCTATTTGACTATGTTGGCCCGACATTGGAATGCGCGGACCAACACATTTCACCTACCTACAGGTGAAATGATGGTGACCCTAGAGGATGTTTATAGGATCTTTAGGATCCCCATTGATGGCGAGGCCATCGTCTCTTCGACTTCTAGGGCTAAGGAGTCCATATTTGATGCCATATTTAGCACTCGGAGCGAGGAGGCTCAGCGCGACATTGACCATGGAGGGGTTCACATCGACTATTGGTAGGGGAAGAATGATCTTCTTCATCAGAGAGGCCATTTTTATGCACCTAGTGGTGCAAGTTGTACTTCTAGACTCCTCAGGCATGAGGATTCCCTGGAACCTCCTGGCCACTATTAGGAGAGTTACTCAGAGCTCCACACGATGACCACTACTCCTAGCCTGGGGGAGTACTCTACTATGTCAGTTGTACCATGAGCTATATCAGATTACTGAGCGAAGCCATAAGGGCATCAATTGCAACCTACTTCTTCAGATTTGGGGCTGGTAGCACATCAAGATAGAGCATCCTAGGGAGCTACCCCTACATATCATAGAGATTGATGATGACCATCAGTGCTATGCTACCTACTGGCCTCGAGAGGAGGAGGGCTTTCGAAGTAGGACCCATGCTAGTGATGTCCAGCATTATATCACACGGTTTGCAGGACTCGAGCCAGATGATATCGAGTGGTGGCCGTACATGGAGTGTCCTGACTGGCCTGAGGTCGATGAGTGGCTTTGACAGGCTCATCGAGATAGATGGTTACTCGGCCGAAAGGCCGAGATCAGAGAGTACCAATTTTTCTCTCGTGTCCTACGTCAGTTCGGCATGGTGCAGGACATCCCAAAGATCCCATTTATCTATAGGCACTTGGATTTAGAGAGGGATCTTCCATGGATTCAGCCTCTAGCTCTAGGGGATGATCCTAGATGACTTCCAAGAGACTAGAGTTGACAGAGCTATGACCACTCCAGAGTATGATGGATGGTGGTCTATGTTCTGTTGGTATGGGATAGGGCCTCTAGGCTGAGCTGTAGATCAGGCAGGGGCAGAGGTGGATCCTGATGGGTGTAATGTGCGCCAATGGATAGAGGGTAGCTAGGGCATAGAGGCTACAACTGAGGAGGCTCCTGAGGTTGACCCTGATGAGGAGGCTCCCAAGGAGGGTGAGGTCCCTCCTGATAGTGTAGAGGGACTACTCTTGGCATAGGTGGCTGACCTGTAGAGTCAGTTGGGGTGATTCTAGACACAACAGAGGGAGTGAGACACTACTATCACTACTCTATAGGTACAATTGATTGATAGAGATCATCGAATGATGCAGGCAGAGGAGCAGATTGCTAGCTTGACAGCATAGGCTACAACAATAGAGACCCAGGTTGGTGAGCTCACTAGTGCTCGTGATTTGGCACTAGCATAGAGGGATGCAATAGTAGTAGAGTGAGATCTACTTAGGACACAAGAGGGGGTCCTCCACCCTCTTAGGTGATTATGGGGCCTCTGGTGGCACCAGCAATAGCACTACCAGGTGGTCGAGATCCTATGGTAGAGATCCAATACTTGCAGGGTTTGCTGATGAGTACCAATGATAGGCATGCATCCAAGGTTGCTCGAGTGGACCAGCTAGTTGGATACATATAGATGTTAGGTGCAGAGGTTCCCGAGGATCCGTATGCTCTAGAGTCCCAATGGACTAGATCCAGGACTACAGTATAGTCTACTGCTAGCTTGAGCCATCACACCCATCGAAGTGAGAGGACACATAGGTCCTCTAGTACACATGGCGACAATAGTCACACCAGGACTAGGGAGGTAGGGTAGTCTACTGCAGCATCCAACCATAGGTCCTGATGCACAGAGGTGCCCATTGCACAGGTGGTGGTTGGATGAGTGCTAGGCCTCTTCGGGCTAGGTGGTACTCAGGGCTCTCAGTAGGGTCCGCAGCGGATAGCAGGGCAGCAGTAGAGTAGGCTCCTGAGCACAATACTGAGGGAGGCGATGAGAGCTCCGATACAGGGGGAGCAGATCAGAGCTAGAGCTCTACTATTGCAGGATACATTTTTGATATATATCATTTTTGGTGTAAGGTCGAGGACCTACACATTTGTAGCCTATGGGAAATTTGTATACTCCCTATGTACTCGTTTGGACACATATATATATGATATGATCATTTATGGCTCATTATGTGTACATGTGTATATATTTATTTTTTGATTTTATGTTTATGTGATGCACATGGATGCAATGTTTATGTTATGTTGATGCTATATGATGCGATGTATGATGTCATGCATTAGATAGCTATGTAATTTATGATGATGGTATGCAGTGATCTAGATGCTTAGATGTGCTTTTTGATGATAGATGCAAATGGATGCGATGCTTTCTTTTAATGCATATTCGATATTGCTTTCTTTGCATGCATTAATGTATGTAATGATTTATTTACACGATGGTAATCTAATGTAAATGAACCTGTATGCTTTAATCACTTAAAACATAAGGAATGAATGCAAATATGTTTATCAATCTAATGGATGACACCACAGGATGTGTAAAAATCATGACTGTAATTGAAAATCCTTAAGATAAGAATTTAATCAATTAATCACCCATACATGAAATGAAATGACTACAACTGTATAATGCGAATGATATAATATGTCATTCTATTTTCTTTCTTTTGCACTTTGGATGATATGCACGATATAGTCAGTGGTCGTCTAAACATCTTTGTTGATACTCATCCGGTATCTATCCTATATCTTGATTGTGCTTTATGTAATGATGTATCGCTTCTTGGATACTTTGAAATTTGATGATTTGCAATGACTTTTACCATTTAATGGTTTATGCTTTTTTTAGCATTTGTTGCTTTTTAGAGAGATTTTGAGGTTTTCCATGAGACTCAAACACCCTAATTGTCTTATCAAAAGTTGTATACTGACCATACTAGACTTCTGAGATATAAGGATTTTGCTAGGATAGGCCCTAACTATTCATTATCCCTGTGTGTGCACATGATTATTTTAAGATAAGACACGAGCATTCCCCGATGTCAGGCGAGATTCTTTCAGCCCATTGCTAAGATAGGGGTCCCACAAATGTCTTATCCAATCTCAAGTTTAGATTTTAGTTGGACTAAACCACTAAGCAATGTAGGACACCTGAAGCTAGCTCTTCCACATTCAAACATTGGTCTTGTTCATAAGCGAGGTGCTAATGCATCAGACATATCATCATGCGTAAGGTACAATAGTGCCGACAATTCCAAGGATTCAAGTTTGCTCCCACTCATTCTTTTTCAATTTTTGGGATACTTGCTCATATGTAGTGAAGCAAGGGAGTCGATTCCATTTTGAATTTGAATTTATTTGGATCTTCATTTGATCTTCACTGGAATCTATTTTTTGATCTTCATTTGATCTAGATTTGAACTTTGATTTATGATCTTCACTCGATCTTGATGTGAACTTTTATTTTTGATCTTCATTCGATCTTCACTTTGAACTTTGATTTAAGCCTATTTTTTGATCTTCACTCGATCTTCACTTTTTGGCATTTGCATTTGATAATTTTCTTCAAAAAATTTCCTTTGGGGGATTTACTTGGGAAAACTATTTCTGGTATATCGATTGAGAATATCGATCTTATGATATCAATGTGGGATATCAATCTAGGGAGTCGATCTATGATATCGATCTAGGGTATCAATCATGAGGATTGATGTGGGATATCTCTTGGGGATATTGCTCTTTTTATCATAAGCAAGGGATTTTGAGTAGGAAATACACTTGTCCTTTTGCCAACAACCAACATTTCCCATACCGTCCGCATAGGGGGATAAGCAAGAATAATTCTTTTCGCTTCAGGATACCCGGTCCTACTTCATGGCTTTCATCTTCCCCTAGTCCTTATTAGGATTGCTTAATTTGTTGATTAGTGATAGAATTATGATATGCTAAGGGCTATACTAACTAGACCTTAGCTACAAAAGTAAAGCAAGCTTTCTATCAACTCTTGATAAGACCTCTAGGTATGGCTGAGTGACCGAAAAACCTGAGTATATCTTCATAGCAACATTATGGGTTGTGTTGAAAAACACAATTACTCACATGAATGATGGATTCTGATAAATGCAGAGATGCATGATTAAAACACAAACGTGGCATCGCTTGTGAGACTGACAAACACATTTCTTTCTATTACGGAATGCAATGGATGATGAATGCCTATTTGCAATGCAATGGAATGAATGCATGAATGAAAATGCATAATGCAAAATGCAAATGTTTTTGGATTATATGCTTTACCAATTTTTTTGGATTTTATTGATTTTATAATTTTTATGAGTTTTGAGCCTCATATCTTGACCAAACGGTGAGTACATGCCTTCAGAGCCTTTAAATTGACCAAGCGATTCTTAGGAACCCTTGGAGCTTTTAGGATTGACCAAAGGGATTATGAGCACCCTTGGGGCATTTTGGTTTGACCAAAGGGATTATGAGCACCTTTGGGGCATTTTGGGATGACCAAGAGATTTTAAGAATCCTTGGAGCCTTTGGGTTGACCAAGTAGTTTTTAGAAACTCTTGGTGCCTTTTTAGGATGATCGAGCGGTATTCAACAACCCTCGGAGCCTTTGAGGATGACCAAAGGGCTTACAGATGCCTTTGGAGCTTTTACTTGACCAAACTACTCATGAAAGAGCTTAGGGCTTTTTAGGATGATCGAGCGGTATTCAGCAACCCTTGGAGCTTTTGACTGACATGACCAAGCGGTTTTGAGAACCCTTGGAGCCTTTTACTGACATGACCAAGTGGTTTTGAGAACCCTTGGAGCCTTTTACTATGCTCCTCAAGCATAAAATGCCTTAATATGGATGATGTTGAGAGGTTCAGGCTCTTCAACACCCCCTAGTGATATCAGGTGATAAGTACCCGGACCAATATTTTTAGATATGATATAGGGCCCTAGCCAATTAGCCATAAATTTGTCCCTCAGATCGGGTGGCAAATTAGAGTTATGTTGGTTCTCTTTCAAGACAAGATCCCCAACTTCAAAGTCTCTCTGGTGGACTTTGACATTGTAAGCTCGTTTTAGTCACTCTTGATAAACATGGAGATGCTCCAAGGCATTCACGTGATGTTCATCAAGTAGCGTCAGTTGGTCCAGTCGAGCTTGCCGCGCGATGTCGTCATCGATGAACTCTTTCAATGCGATGCGCAGCATTGGAATTTCTAATTCCAAGGGCATAATGGCCTCAATGCCATATACTAGTGAGAATGGGGTTGCCCCTATGGGCATCCGAATACTAGTCCTGTAAGCCCATAACGCAAGGGGCAGCTGGATGTGCCAGTATTTGTGGTTTTCTTAGACCATCTTTTTCAAGATGGCCACCACTATCTTATTTGAAGCTTTAGCCTACCCGTTTGCTTGTGGATAGTATGGAGTCACAAAACTATGTTTGATTCTATATTTAGATGTCAAAGCTCTCACAGTTTTGTTCTTGAATGACGTTCCATTATCCGATATTATTTTGGATGGAATCCCAAAATGACTTATAATATGCTCCAGTATAAACTCTGCTATACGAGCTCCAATTGTCATTGTTAAGGGTATTGCTTCCACCCACTTTGTAAAATACTTAGTAGCCATGATTATGAATGTATGTCAGCCCGATGATGGGGGAGAGATCTTGCCTATAAGATCTAGTCCCCACTAAGAAAATGGCCAAGCCGCTTGGATGGGCTGTAAGGCCTGCGATGGCAAGTGTGTAAGATTAGCATGATGCTGGCATTTGATGCATTTCTTGACATACGCATTGCAATCCTTCTCTAGAGTGGGCCAAAAGTAGCCCATTCAAAGGATGCACTTGATGATGGCCATGCCACTGAAATGACCATCGCATGTACCATCATGGGCCTATGAGATCGCCCAATATGCCTCTTGGGGCTCTAGGAAATGAAGGAGAACTCCATCGTAGCTTTATCGGTATAGGATGTCTCCTATTAAGACATATTTTGTCACTTTCTATTTAAATGTGTGTCTTCACGACACGTGATAATCCCTCTGGGATTATACTAAGCTTTAGGAAGTCTTTAATTTGTGACATCCAATTTTGATAAATCTCAGCTTCGACTGCTAAGACGACTTGCTCCCCCTACGTATTTACCTTTGCAAATGCAGACTCAAAAACAACCCTATGGTGAATGGTAGTACCACTCCCCATCGGACTCTGAGAGGTTAATGACCCCTAGGGTGCCTTCTTAAGAAAGTCTTCAGCTTTGTAGAACCATTCAACTTTTGGTTCTACACTAATCATATTGATCGACTCTTTGTTATCATAAGTTGCACGCTCTACTGCGGGATGCGAGAGCGTCTTGACATGGATGGTAGTGAAATCCGTAGATGGATTCTGAGGGATTAAAGATCCCAAAGATGCCATGGTGTCTACAAACCTATTTGATGACCGAGGGATTGCCTCGATGTCATACCATTCAAATTTAGCCAAATAGGTGGCAACTAGATCTTTATAGGCTTTTAGTATGGGACATCGACATTGAAAAAGCCCCTTGACTTGATTTACTATGAGCAAGGAGTCGCCAAAGATGTTCAATATCTTAATATTCATGGTGATAGCTATGTGGAGGCCCAACAGTAGGGCTTCATACTCAGCGTTGTTGTTGGTGCATAGAAAATCCAACTTGAATGACAAGGGCATTGGAGCTCCTTGCGGTGTGAAGAACACTATTTCGGCACCACCTCCTTGTTTGCACTTCGAACCATCGAAGAACAGAGTCATATCAGCATTGTTCTCTGGCTCTTCGGGTTTGAGAGCTTCAGATATGACGAAGACTGCATCATCTGGAAGCTCAATTGTTAGAGGCCTACTATTTTCCAATGGTGCCTTAACTAATTGATCTGCTATGACCTATCCCTTAATGGACTTTTGGCTTATGAATTCTAGATCAAATTCTATCAAAAGCATGATCCACTTCATAGTACGTGTATTGTGATAAGTCTTACTCATCATGTATTGCAAAGGATTCTATTTTGATATAACATATGTTGTATGACTCAACATATAGTGCCACAATTTCTTTGTAGCGAACACTACCACTAAACACAATTTCTCCATATATGCATACCCTAGCTCATAACTCACCAAGGTTCGACTGATGTAATATATGGCTTGTTCTTTACCTTGCACATTATTTTGGGCTAACATGGTCCCTAATGCAAAGTTAGTTGCCGATATATATAGCAGAAAAGGCACATCCGACCTTGGTGGAGCTAGTACTAGTGGCGTCACCAGGTATTCCTTTATTTCAGCGAAGGCTGCCTAAAAATCCTCATCCCAATTGAATGGGACCCCCTTGTGTAGCAGTCGATTCATGGGTCGAATCTTATCCGATAACTGAGCGATGAATCGCTTGATCGAAGCTACTTTGCCCTGAAGGCTTCTCAACTCTTTAATGTTGGAGGGAGGACACATTTCTAAAATAGCCTTGACCTTCACTGGGTCAACTTCGATGCCTCTCTTTGAGACAATGAACCCTAGTAATTTTCTAGAAGTTATGCCAAATACACACTTCTTAGGATTCAACCTAACATTATAATCTATTAGGCGATCGAAGACCTTCCTTAAGACCTGTTGGCATTTTTGCCACATTGATTCTCATTGATGAATGCATTGATGTATTGTTGGGGATCTGACTTTTGATTGATGCAGCTTGGGCGAAAAAAGGAGAAAAATTGAGCAAAAAATGGCTAAGTCCGAAAATTGGCCACGCCCGACATGTTGCGGAATCGCGGTCAACGCAATCCAACGCAGCGAGTTGGCGGAACCGTCGCGATATCGCGACGTGTTCCGAAATCGCGGGTCGGCGGGCGAAAAAGCACTAAGTGGAAAACATGCGGCGATTCGCGCGACATGTCGACGAATCGCGACCCGGTGAGCGTCGAAGGCAAAAAGTGCAAACTTGCAGCGCGTCGCTGACATGTCAGCGAATCGCGACCGAAAATGGCGATTGATGCGGAGAGAAGGAACATGTAGCGAAATCGCGACATGTTCCGATTTCGCGGGGCAGAGCGCAGGGAGGAGCCAACGGCGGAAACATGTAGCGAAATCGCTACATGTTCCATTTTCGTGGGTCAACGGTGGTCAAAGCGTACTGAATGATAAGACGTCGCGATTTCGCGACCCGTCGCGATTTCGGCACCCTCGCATTTTCGCGACCTGTGCAGTTTTCCCGCCAAGTGCAATATGAACGGCCGAAAGGGTTTTTTCGATTTCCGATGATTTAATGCTGACCCGAATTAAATAATTTGCGGATTTCCGATGCGGTTATGGTCGAAGAGTGCCCAGGCCACCAAAATTAAAGGATTTATTGGTTCAAAGTATTGGTTCGTGGATTATTTTAACGGCTTCATGCACATGTTTGAAAAAACGAATTTAATGAAGGGCCGCGAACATTTCATGGTATTTAATTTGTATTTCCTCGAGGCCGCTATTAAGGGGTCGTGTTCCTGATTTCCAAGATATTATTGTAGATCACGAGGAAGTTGGTTTTATGTTTTTAATGCTGCAAAGAGGACGGACCTCTATAAAAACCAATGTAATTTTCATTTGCAAGGGTTGGAAAAACTTGCTGCTAGAAACTGAAGTGCATTTGCAGGAATAAAGGATTGGCTTCTATGTTTCAAGCGTTTGCATGAGTGATTTCCTTTCTGTTTATGTTGCATTTCTAATAGCATTTGTATGTCTTCATGGCCGTTGCATTTAAATTCTGCATATTGGATTTATGCACTTCCGTGAGAGTATGATTCCCTGGAATGTGATTTTGGAGGGTTTCTCTACGTACATCGTGCGAAAGTTAGGTTGATAACTTTTATTGCTTGCTTTTTCTTGCACTTTAAATTTCCTCTTTATTTTTCGATCCCATCACTTCGGCCTGTGGCCATATTTCCATTTCTTTCTGCAACCTTTTAGATCTCTTTCCAGCAACCCTTATCTTAAACCCAATTTTAGAATAGTAGAGGGAACCAGCCCACACTGGAGATTGGTCTGGGAGCCATTTCTTGCTTCCAGCCTTTCAATGTTGGCCGGGTCTAGGGCGCAATTGTAAAAATCCTTTCCTGTGGCAGATTCGTGACCAACAGTTTTTGGCACGTCCGGTGGGACAGACTTTTTCCAAGGTAATTCCCCAAGAATTCATAATCGGTGGGATACGCATAATTTTCCAAAGTGATAACCCCACCGGGTGCCAACGGTTTTGGCACGTTTTAACACCCGGAGGTCTCAAGATTAGATGAGCTGTCTTGGCCTCACAGCGGAGATTTTTAAGTTCATCTGGCGACTTTGCTGAGTTGAAGATCTGTTCGTGGACGCCTATTGTTTTAAAAAAAAAAAAAAAAAAAAAAAATTTCAAAGAATGTTCATGTTCATCCGGCAACTCGACTTAATGGCGATGGCCGTGATTCCAGCACCACGGCCACAAAGGTGAGGGGTTTTTTCTAGATGGGATGATCTCTGCCCTCTGAATCGCAAGTTCGACATGAAATTCCCGAAGGTGCCCCTAAGAACCGGCAAAATATGATGGTACCGAAGGCATGGCTCGACACATGTTGAAGATATTGCTATTCGTCCATGATCCATGTCATAGAACACGAAGATGTCATGATCCGACTTCGGTTCGTCTTTGGAAGGAAGGGCATTGCAGTGGTATAGATTGCTCAAACGTCAAAGCATCAGTTCATGGGATGATCTAGCGGGAGCACTGATAAAAAGATTTGACGAAGATCCTTTCTACAGTTCTTTGGATCTCTACCAATTTTTCATGTACATCACAAGAGCACCTCAAGAGAGCATCCACGATTTCAATGTCCGATTCTTGAGAAGTCGGCGGCAGAATTCCGGAGAAGATCCGTCCATCACCCACCCAAGCCCACCTATTTTATGTTCGAGCTTTTAACTCTGACATAGGTCTCTTTTTGCTGCAGTCAGGTGAACAACGGTTCCCACAAATCTTTGAGGATGCGAAGCGAGAGAAGAGCGGGATGTTGCACTTATCGGGAAAATTACCGTGGGGAGAAACTCCATTACCTTCTCCGGTGGTTACCTGCCTCCCCTTACCCGCACATTCATGCCGAACCCCCGAGATGCGGTCATGTGAAGTTCAAGGGACAGATCTCGTCCAAAGGCAAGGATTGGAACATGCAAGCACTTTTCCCGAGAATGAACAATATGGTTGCTTGGAGCTTTCGAGCAAGAGATGGGCCAAGTAGAAGAACAAGTGCAAATTTCGTAGTCCGAGGAGATCCCGGAATCCGAGTTCTCACTTGAAGAGCCCGGTGATCACATCAAGGAGTTAGAGGGGCCACAGTACTCGGCCCAGGCCGATAAAGTCCGCAAAGTGGTGGTGTTGGTTCCGACCACTACATCGCGACGAAGAAGTCCTCCATGTGGGTACTAGTAAGAAGGATAATCTGATGAATTGCATCCTATCAGCACCATGGAGAACTTCGGGAAGGAGCCGCCTAATTTCAAGGACCGACTTAAGTACGATCGGATCCGGTCGGGACATTGCAGATTTACGGTGATAACATTCTGAGATTGGATGTCTGGTGGCGACATGCCAATCATGTCGTGCATTATTGTATATAGTATTTTGAAAAAACAAAAAAAAAATAGAAAAGAAGAAGAAAAAAAAAAAAAAAAACTGGTATTGTTTTTATTTGTTCATCTCGGCTCTTGTTGCCTGCGAGTCGTAGGTGCTTGTTTTTCCTTTGTTTTTCTCCTCCCAACAGTTTGGTGGCTTTCTAGCACTTTCTTCTTTTCCCTTCCCCGTTTCCTCTCTTTCCTTTCTTCATCTTCTTCCTTCTTTTTTCTTCCGGCATTAAAACAAAATAAGCCACACTGTTGGTTTCTTTTCCTTTCTCTCTTTTTCCCCGTTCCTTCTTATCCCTTTCCTCTAAGTTCGGTCTTTTATGCATTTATTTCACGTCTAGTTCATTTCATTTCCACGCTTTTCTAGTTCCATCCCCACTCCATAACTTTGTTCATTTTCATTTCATCATTCCATTGCATCCCCTTGCGCAACCGTGAGCTCACTCCACCATCACCTTCCATTTCTTCAGTTTATAACCGCTTCTATGCGAGTTCTTCCCATTCTAGTTTTCCCCGATGAAGAAGTTTGCTCCCCGACATGTTTTGCGGCGGACTAGTTTCAGGTCCAATATGACTCGTGCCCAATGGACTAAGGCTCGGATTCTTGCACATCGTATACCCCGCGAGCCGCCAAGAATGTTGGCATTTTTGCCACATTGATTCTCATTGATGAATGCATTGATGTATTGTTGGGGATCTGACTTTTGATTGATGCAGCTTGGGCGAAAAAAGGAGAAAAATTGAGCAAAAAATGGCTAAGTCTGAAAATTGCGGCGACGCGCGACATGTTGCGGTAATCGCGGTCAACGCGATCAAGGAGGAGTTAGCGACCTCGCGATATCGCGACGTGTTCCGAAATCGTGGGTCGGCGGGCAGAAAAAGCACTAAGTGGAAAACATGCAGCGATTCGCTGACATGTCAGCGAATCGCGACCCGGTGAGCGTCGAAGGCAAAAAGTGCAAACTTGCAGCGCGTCGCTGACATGTCAGCGAATCGCGACCGAAAATGGCGATTGATGCGGAGAGAAGGAACATGTAGCGAAATCGCGACATGTTCCGATTTCGCGGGGCAGAGCGCAGGGAGGAGCCAACGGCGGAAACATGTAGCGAAATCGCTACATGTTCCATTTTCGTGGGTCAACGGTGGTCAAAGCGTACTGAATGATAAGACGTCGCGATTTCGCGCGACCCGTCGCGATTTCGCGACCCGTCGCATTTTCGTGACCTGCGCAGTTTTCCCGCCAAGTGCAATATGAACGGCCGAAAGGGTTTTTTCGATTTCCGATGATTTAATGCTGACCCGAATTAAATAATTTGCGGATTTCCGATGCGGTTATGGTCGAAGAGTGCCCAGGCCACCAAAATTAAAGGATTTATTGGTTCAAAGTATTGGTTCGTGGATTATTTTAACGGCTTCATGCACATGTTTGAAAAAACGAATTTAATGAAGGGCCACGAACATTTCATGGTATTTAATTTGTATTTCCTCGAGGCCGCTATTAAGGGGTCGTGTTCCTGATTTCCAAGATATTATTGTAGATCACGAGGAAGTTGGTTTTATGTTTTTAATGCTGCAAAGAGGACGGACCTCTATAAAAACCAATGTAATTTTCATTTGCAAGGGTTGGAAAAACTTGCTTGCTAGAAACTGAAGTGCATTTGCGGGAATAAAGGATTGGCTTCTATGTTTCAAGCGTTTGCATGAGTGATTTCCTTTCTGTTTATGTTGCATTTCTAATAGCATTTGTATGTCTTCATGGTTGTTGCATTTAAATTCTGCATATTGGATTTATGCACTTTCGTGAGAGTATGATTCCTGGAATGTGATTTTGGAGGGTTTCTCTACGTACATCGTGCGAAAGTTAGGTTGATAACTTTTATTGCTTGCTGTTGCTGCACTTTAAATTTCCTATTGTTATTTTTCGATCCCATCACTTCGGCCTATGGCCATATTTCCATTTCTTTCCGCAACCTTTTAGATCTCTTTCCAAAGAACCCTTATCTTAAACCCAATTTTAGAATAGTAGAGGGAACCAGCCCACTGGAGATTGGTGCGGGAGCCATTTCTTGCTTCCACCTTTCAATGTTGGCCGGGTCTAGGGCGCAATTGTAAAAATCCTTTCCTGTGGCAGATTCGTGACCAACAAGACCTCTGCATGCTCTTCTCGTAGTAATGACTTGGCTAACAAGTCATCGATATAATATTCAAGGATTTTGTGCATATAGTCATGAAAAATGTATGTCATGGCTTGTTGGTACGTCACACCATCATTTTTGAGGCTGAATGGCATAACTTTGTAGCAAAATGTTCCCCATGGCGTTATAAACATGGTTTTATGTTGGTATTCGGGTTTAATCCAAATTTGGTTGTAACCAAAAAAACCATCCATTAAGGAGAGCATTTCGTGACCTACAGTTGCATCCACAAGAGCATCAATATTAGGCAATGGAAATGAATCTTTGGGTGTTGCCTTATTGAGGTCTCTAAAATCCGTGCAAATACAGATCCTTCCATCAAGTTTTCCTATGGGTACCATATTGGAAACCCATTCTGGATAGTCGATGGAAATCACAAATTCTACATCCAACAACTTTTGTAGCTCATCTTTCACCATTAAGGCTACTGTTGGGTGCATATTTCTAAGATTTTGCTTGACCGACTTCTTTGTCAAATCTAGCAAAAGGTTATGAGTAACCAATTTTGGGTCTAGACCTGGCATATCCTTGTACGTCCAAGCAAACAAATTTGGTCTCTCTTTTAGCAGAGGGATGAGGGTGGCCCGCTCATCTGGAGTGAGACTCTCTCCAAGTTTAACCTTCTTTGGATTGGTGGGATCGTTGCTGATATCCACTTCAAAGGTTTCCTCTATTGACATATGTGACCCCTCCTCAAGATGGTGAGGCGTAGGGATCAAATGGATGTCATCAGCTGGATTTATATGTTCTGCATTAGAAGCATTCTCAGCGTGATATACATCGTAAGCACAACCTGGCACAAAATGGAAAGGTTGCAGCATTTCTTCGTTAGGGAAGAAATCTTCAGGCTCTACTGGTGAATCAACATGATCCCAGTCGATAGCATCTACATTTAGATACAATGGTTTAGATGGATCTACTGGATTGCAAAGTGGAGTGGTTAAGTCAATGGAGACCATATTTATGGAATGGTATTGGCCTCCAGAACCACATGGACAATCCTCTACATAGCTGATGTAATCATCACTCCCAGGGTCTAGCTCCAATGGCATAGGTACAAAGGGGTCTTCTCTATGAGGACTATGGACAATCAGATCCTCCCTATGCACTAACTACAAAATAGGATCATTTGGCTCTAGGAGCTCCATGTAAGTCGATGGGGGAGGATTAACCATCCGATGAATATGATCAAGGGTTAATCGTCTCGCTCTCAGATGAGGACCTATATGCAACTGGTGATAGACTTCATCTATGTCTATGCGTTGGTGATGGTAACACAAATATGGAGGACCAAGGTAGGCCCTCTCTAGCTCATCCTCTTCATAACTGTATGAGAACCAGAGCCCTTCATTCGCTCCTACTCCCATGGGGTGCTCCTCCAAATGTGGCTCCATGAATCTTACTTCTTGAACGCTATCATCGCTATCCAAAAAAACTGGATAATTATACCTTATGTACGACATTACCAAGAAAACTGGCTCGATATCTTCCTCTAAATGATTGATGTTAGGAAGAATCTCTTCGATAACATGTACCGACTCTGTAGGTAGCAGGTGCTGCGCATATAAAGGCCTTACATAAGCACCTTTGACTTCATCCTCAGATTCATCATCGCTTGAGGATTCCTCATCTGCATCATAGCCTGGTCCACTCATATCAGAGGTGGACTCCTCTCCATATTTATTACAAATATCTCCTAGATCGAGATCGTCTACAGTGATGGGGTTATGCCCCTGCATGTCTATGTCATTGACTACATCATGGATTTGGTGTCCCAGGTTATCTCTGGGGTTCTATTCTATCTCAATATGCTCAAGGAGCCCTTCACAATGATCTTTGAGTGGCTCAATGGTGATGACAAATATCATAGGATGATTCCTCCAAAATTTGGAAGGATCAGGATGATAGGGATTAAAATCCACATCATCAGCCAGACTAAGGTACAGACGATCGAGAGATGCCACAAGCAAATCGTCCTGCCCTCGTATCTGTAACCCCAAACCAAACTTATCAATGGCTAACTGATAACTTAGCTCCAGTAGAGTCCTACGTCCTTGTTCGAAGAGACCAAGGTCATATCCATTCCAATGATATAACTCGAAGATTCGTATGGAATACTCTGGGTTGGATAGATACCGAACATTTATTACGAATGGTTCGTTGTCATCCTCATCCATGGATGTACGCGTGGGAAGCTGATCCAGCCCCACATAGATGAAGTTAGTCTGATTGGGTGGCTCACCCAATGGTACGACTGATCCAACCAGATACCGATGGGTGTGCGGTCGGCCCATATCCTATGTAGTTTCCAAAATAGGCCCGAAGGTCACATTCTACACAATGTACTCACCCAACCCTGTGTTGGCGAGATGGACAGTCACCTGCAGTGCGGATGACCCTACTGAAGATGCAGGTGAGGAAGGCTGAGGTACCTCCTTGGATTTGTCTTGGGGTTCCTCAACTTCCATAGGAGTGGGAGCCTCCTCGATGATTGGCTCAGGCTCATGCTCTTTCTCTTTCTCACCCATATTCACCTTTAACTTCCTTTCATCCTACTGCATGACTGATGTCGATGGTTTTTGAGAAGTGGTAGTGGTGTGCTCCGATCTGTGTGACATAGATGGTATTGGTTGAGCACGTACTATTGGTTTACCTCCTATTTTATTTATCGGTGATGACGGTTGAACATCTAGGTGCATTGATGGGAGTACGAAACCCCCGGGAAAATCTGCTAGGTTCATGAACTTGAAAGGTTCTTCATTCGATGATACTACGTGAACCCGTCCCTCATGAATATATTTCATGCACTGATGTAATATTGAGGGGACGCAACGCATTTCATGAATCCAAGGCCTACCGAGTAATATGTTATATTGCATGGCCCCTTCTATCACATGACACATCATGAAGATGGTCTTCAGGCCTACCTACATGGGTAGGATAATTGTGCCAATAGTTGAACATAGTGCATTGTTAAACGCTCTCAATGTAAATGTAGTTGGCACAATGTGTGATTTAGGTAGCTTCAAATGACTCAGTGCCTTGGTCGTTATTATGTTGATCGATGAGCCAGTATCGATCAAGACCCTTTTAAATGGCATGTGATTCACACACGCGATTATGTGCAACGGTGGGTCAGCCATAGTTGTAGAAATCATCCTTATCTCATGATCATAAAATTGGATCATCGGTTCCTGACATTGTTGTACATGTCCCATGAAATTAGTAAATGCATGCGCATCTTGGGACTGTACTTCAATGGACCTCAAGATGTCCATCAGAGTCTCCCTGTGCCTAGGAGACTATTGTATTAGCTCATATATCGACAACTTTGTAGGAGTCATCTACAGGTTTTGGATCAACCTGCTCCTTATGGTCACCACCGGTCTTGTCGATGGGCCTGGGATATTCTGTGTCGGCCGTTGATTTGGCATGGCCTGTATCTTAATGGGAGCACAAGGTTGGTTCGGTTGTTCATACCTCCCATGTCTGGTGACAATGTTCACCATGCCTACGAACCCCTGGGTAGGTGGTTCGACTCGCACCTAGTTGACCTGGCCAACATTGTTGCGAGGTGCCTCATGATTCGGTAAGGGGTTTTTATAAATCCCTATATTCTGATTATCGGGTGCCTATGGGTTGTGTGGCACTACAAGCTCACCTTTTTCAATCATATTCTGCACCATGTGTTTGAAAGACCAACACACCTCAATGTCATGGCCTTTCGCTCGATGAAAAATGCAAAATAAATCATCTTGGTACCCCTTAGGTTTGGGTTGATTGGGGTCTACCATATTGACCTCGGGTAATCTAATTGCCTTGGCCTCGCATAGTTGATGGAAAATTATCGTTAGTGATTCCATCAATGGTGTGAACTGGCAAGGTGGGCGTTGATCTTTATTCTTGCCCTTAAAATTGTTGTTGCGCTTGTCATATTGCATAGGAGGAGGTTGGGCTTGATAATTCTATTTCTGTTGCCCCTTGTCCTCCCTTTGGAGATTTAGTACCACTTGATTTACATGGGCCTGCTTGCCCTGTTGCTTCGTGGCACTCTTCTTTTGTCCCTCTCTCCTGTTCTTGAGCTTCAAGTTGCCTTCCTGCAACTTGATGTCCTCGATCACTTTGGCTTGCACCAAAGCTTCCTCGAATGTAGGATACTGCTGTAGCTACAATAGTAGCGAGATGTGCTTGGCACAACTCTTCGTAAACATTCGGGTTAACTCTATGGTAGGAATAGGGAATGGAAAATTTACCATCAGTCTCCTCCATATCTTCTCGTATTGCTCAATCGGCTCGTCGTCGTGCTGAGCTAGCACTGCCAGATCAGAAATATTGGCTTGTTTCTTGATGCCAAAGGAATAACATTCAAGAAAAGCATAAGCTAATTGCTCAAAACTAGTTATGCTATATTTCTTTAGCTGGTTGAACCACTCTCGGGCTGGACCAAAAGTGTCATGATGAAAGTATGCAACAACAATGCATCGTTGCTTGCTATCTAAAAATAAGCATCCAGAAAGCTCGTGATATGCTCCTACGCATCTTCATCACCCTTGAACTTGTCCAACCTGGGCATATCAAAATGCTCAGGGTAAGCTGGAGTAGGTACCGAAGGATCCAAAGGCTCATTGTGGATTTTCCTTAAAGTCGGCTTTTGAATAGCTGCACCTTGTCTTTCGATGGCTTTGACCTTCTTGACTAAGGCCTTATAGGCCTCTGAGGATAGAAAGTCCTCCTCCCTAAGTTGACATGGAGGTGGTCTAGGAGGTATTGTCTTCCTCGTACAAGGTGGAGGGCATGGCTCTTCCTCCTCCTTAGCTTGGGAGCTTTTAGGATATTCTCGCTCGTATCCATCTCCCTCTTCTTCTTCATGTTGTCTCTACCTCTGATCATCGAGCGATGGTGGTCGTTCCCTCTGTTTAACACTAGCATGAGTACGAGTGTCTCTACGCTCTTGATGTATATCGGCTTGTGAAAAAGCCTTCCTATGCGTATGCTCTCTATGCTCATCATGAGGATATAGGCCAGCCCTAGCTAACTGGTCCTCCTGCTCCATGTGCTCCTTTTGGGCAAGGATACGCTCTTCGCGCATGCACTGCTCATATAACCGCTATCTAAGGAGCCTCTACGCTTGAATATTTTCATCTTCAATATGCTACCTCTCTAGGTGAGCATCCTCCAATTGATCTTGGAGGAGTTGGCATTTTTGCTCTGATGCCAGTCGATGTGATCTATCGATCTAGTCGACCGTGGGAGGCCTCTGGTATCCCTGCTCTATATGAGCGACCTTATGGGTTCTACACCCATCAGACTAATATGCTGCACCTTTGCCTCTATCTGTGAAGATGGCATTGGCATCCTACTATGACCTATACTATGAACCACCATGCATAGATAGTGGATGTGTGACATGAGAGCACTTAGAAGCCTATCCATGCTCTCTAGTAGTCCTGATGATGCTCCTGCTATGCTCACTCGGGGCACGAGTGGGTGGAACGGAAGGCTTGCAACCTAGCTACTCTAAGACACTACCTAGACCCTCTAGCTATCTAGACCACCATCACTCATGTGGAGGTGTGCCATTATCTCCCACCTTTGATATATCAATGGTGATCTTGCATGGTGGAGCACGTATGGGAGTATGGCTAGACCTATGCTCAACAATGAGCCTATCTACTTTCCCTGAATGGGTGGATCTCTAGTCCTTCTATACTTAGAAGGTGGAGGTATGGTTCCTCCTATAGACCTAGTATGTAAGGGCACCAACCTGGTTCCCTACACAACAAACTCTTCCATCGATCCCGTGGACGCGCATGCATCACGGTCTCGATAATGGCTTTTGAGTGGAGCACCCTCATGCTGAGAGGCTCCCTACTCTAACCTATGCCTAGAGGAGTGTACTAAAGCTCCTCTAGTAGGGGTATGCTCTATGGGATCCCCTCGTGTCGAGTTATCCCCTCTAATGCTCGTCAAATGATGTTCGGTTCGCTCATGTGGGTGAGGGCTCGACACATGCTGCTATGAACTAGTTAGGGGTTGGTCATTGGCATCAGGTTTAGACCTTTGTCGACCACCCCATGTATCCACCATTGTGTACCTAGTGTCTAGATGTATCTTTTATTATTAAGCAAACAAGGTATACAATAATGATTATCTCGTTTTAAGTTTTGAAAGTGAGTCCTAAAATGTTTGATGTGTTTTCAAGATTTGTTGTATCAGTGTAGAAACTCTTATCGTGTTTTGCAAAACTTGTTGGATTTTATTCTCAGTTTAATGGATTTCACCTATACGCTCGTAGCTCGACAACTTGGCTATGAACTCCAAGTCACGTAAATCCCCCGTGTGTGGTAATGAAGCCCACACCCGGACAAGGAGCACAGGTCCTCCCAGATCCTCACCCATTTTCCCCTAGTCAACATTATACCCTCCGAAGAGAATACATGCAAATTTTCTAGGGTACGAAAGGTTCTTGGATCTGGTATTGGTCTATATATCAAGGGTTCGTAGGATTTGGGCCAACAGATGGAAGTTACGCCCACCATCGTTGAACCCTACTAGTGGTTGGATGTCAAGCCCAACTCACTAGCATTTAAGTGCCAAGTGGTGTGTGTGGTTCCTTTTAATGTACATAAAATAAATGCATCATATAGCATACATGCTCATTTTCTAAATGCTATGCAGATGAAAGACGTTTCAGATTCAAAAAATGTAAGCTATTCTAGATGCTCTTTAAGACTATGCACGTTACGATGCTAAATGGCCACTAATTGGGCCTCACACATGCAAACCATCCACACATTTCTATCAAGCACGTTGTAGCCTAGGGAGGACTACAATCAGAGGTCCATTGTTCCCAACAGTGCCTTTCTATTGAAAGAAAAACATGAAAGCAAACTAGGATGATTGATTTTACCCTTTTCTTAGTTCTTTTCCTAATTTGCGTTTGAATTAAACTGACTGTGAAAACATAGAGAGCAGAAAAGTAATAGAGGGTTGAAAATAGGACCTACCTTAGGTCCTGCATTGGCTGATATTCTGAATCTGACTATCTATGTTGTCAGTAGGAAACCGTAGGTCTGATCTATGGTTCTGATTGTAAACCATGCTTTGTACCTATGGTTCAGTTGTTGGCCCATAGCTGATAGCTATGGTCTATACCTGCAAGTGCAAAAACAAGTAAAACATAGTCAGGTCCTAAAAATGTGGGGTTCCACCGTGATCACCTATTGTAACCACCAAAAAGGCTCACACCCGAAGCATCCCTTATTGCAATAATTGATAAAAACATAACACACATACAAGAACAAGAAATTGACAACAAATGAATCAAGAAGAAATACACTTTATTCCATTGTATTCGAAGTCAAAATAAAATTACAGGTACATCCCTCTTAGGGATAATCATTTTGATACAATATTACAATAGGAGTGTGTAATTGTTTCCCTCTCAAGGGTAGGTGTGATTTCCAAGTGCCTTTCAGGGTGACATGAACTACTCTAGGGTGGAGGTACCCTCTTCTTCGCGATGGGGAAGGAACTTGATGGTTGGTTCTCCTTTGAAACTGTTCCCTACGGTCAAGAAACAACATAGAAGTGTCAAAAAGATAGGCAGCCTCTCATGATGAGGCCCTTTTAGGAAAATTGCATAATGACACCATTAAACATGCATAATCAAGAAAACATGAAAAGTGCTTCTAAACTATGCAAATTGAATCAAGATTCATATTATAGCGTAAAGAAAGACAACAACTACTCTATGCATGGATCAAATATGTAAAATGAAGCATAAACATGCATAAATAAACCATTTAAGTCCTAATTGAAGCATAACATGAAGAAGCTAATATAATCTAATTCTACGGTCAGAAGTATGCTAAACTGCCATTAAACCATGAAAACAACTAATCTAATCTAATTAACCAGACAAAAATGAAAAGAGGAAGGTGGTGATACCTCTACTACAAACCAGTAGCTCTGGTGAGCGGTCTACACTATAAACCATAGCTGAAAGCCATGGTTAGCACTTTGATAGGCTTACCCTCAATTCCAAGGGCAATGGGCTTGACCTCCTTGTCCAATTGATGTTCAAGGGTCGCCTTCGGTGTCCTTCTGATAGGTTTGGCGGTTGAATCACTGTGATGGGCCTTCGTTTGCTCGGATTTGCGTTTCTTGGCTCTCCTAGACTCCTAGGGCATCCATAATGCAATTCATCATGAATCTTGGCAAGTAGGTAGGGGATAAGTGCAATAGCTCTCTCTTAGTATACTCGGTTGAGTGTACAATTCGACAGGGCTCCGCTGCTCAAATCTCCAATGCTCTCTCTATTATTTTACCCTAATTATGAGGGGTACTTATAGGATTACCCAAGGGCTAGGGGTGGCTTCTTGGAGAAGCCAAGATCAAGAAGGGGTGGTTAGGACAGTTGGATTGGAAGCTTCCACCCTCTAACCACCTTCTTCTAGAACAAATGGTCGTTCCAACCGATTTGGCTCGGATTGAAGGCCAACTAAACTCTAGTTAAGACCATAGGTTATAGCTGTGGTCTAGACTGTAAACCATAGGTCTCAACCATGGTTCAGCTATAAACCGTAGGTCTGGGCTGCGGTTCAGATTGATTAGGCCAAGGAGCCCAAATTGAGTGGTTAGAACCACTGCTCTATCTTGGAGTCTATCCAAGATCTTCCATATGGTCTTGTAGCATGTCCATATGAGTAGTCGCCCTCGACATGACATGTTTTAGGTGTCTATAAGATATTAGATGGATTGATCTATGTTTCCTTTGTTTAGTGTAGATTACCATGCTTTCTACATTTTCTTGGTTTCAAGATTTTATGGCATTCTTTTACATAATTTTCTCTAAAAGCCTCATTAAGAGAGGCCTCTGTTGTTGTTAATATGTTTCTTGTTGTTTCTTGGATGCAGGGTTGATAGGGTCTTGCCATCCAAAGTAAAAAATACCTCTAATCATGGAGAAGAAGGCCACATTTACCTTGGAGTAGTTCGTGTCAACCTAGGAAGCCCGTGGATTACACCTACCCTTGCGTGGGGATTTTCTATGACTGTAATAATTGTATCACATTGGATATCCCTAAGAGGGATGAATTTGTAATCAAATTTTAATGGAAATTTAATAAAAGCAGCCCTTATTTGTGGTTATTTACAAATTCGTCCATTCTTTTATGCTTTATGTAATTTTTCAATTATTATTAGCTTAGGTGTATGCATCCTAGATTGCTAAAGAAGGTGATCATAGTGGGAAACCCACATTTTATACCACAAAATACTAACTTACTATGTTTTGTGATGACAGGTCTTAGCTGCGTCTAACAGCCGTGGTTAACAATTTTCATCGTGCCGTAGAGCCGCAGGCAACAATTGCAACCACATCTGACAAATGCGATCAGTAGAGAATAGAGAATACAATAGGTAGCCAAATCTCCATCAAATTTAGATATGAGGTAGGAGCACTTCCATATCTCTGTGATTTCCTATCTATGTTTTTTTTGGCAGAATGTAAAAATATTAGATTAATTAGAAAACTTAATGAAAGGTAGAAATGGGAAAATACTAGTTCATTTTTAGTTTTCTACTAGCCATTGCTAGGAATAGCGGATCTTTGATTGTAGTCCGCCCTAGTCTCCAGTGGTCTAGGACATTGTGTGTTTAGAGTTTACATGTATGAGGCCCAATCAGTGGTCATTTTATTCATAGATAACTATATTCTCTGAACCTCATCTAGCATAATTGTGCATTCTCTTAAAGTAAAATGTTAATTTTCAAAGCATGTAGGAAAATCATGTGAATTTTGGTTTATGAATTTTTATTTCATGCAAAGTAAAAATAACCACACACACCATGACACACTTTAAACGCTAGTGATTTGGAAGTCATATCCAACCACTAGTAGGGTTCAATGATGGTGGCAGTGATTTCCATCCGTTGGCCCAACTCCCTCGATTATTTTGTTACTAGACCAATATCGGTGCCAAGAACTGTTATAACCCATGCAAAATAGCACATATTCCTCTTCAGAGGGGTGTATCGCTGCACAAGGGTGAACTGGGTGAGGACCGAGAGGACCTATGCTCCCTACTCGAGTGTGGGTTTCATATCCACATTTTGGGGGGTTTACGTGATCGTGACTTTCATTGTTGGTTGTTGAGCTGCGAGTATACAAGTGAAAGCCCTTAAACAATTGAGTATATCATCAAACATTTGAAAACACGATGAGAGTTACTTTCTAATACAACAAATCTCAAAACACACCAAATAGTTTAGGGCTCACAAATAAAAATTTAAAAGAGATAATCATCATTGTTTACTTTGTTTGCCTTAAAATTTACATACGAGATAATATCATGGTGTAAACACAGAGAGGTGAATTCGAGCATAGAACCAAGGTCGATACCAAAGCTCCACCTAATGCACAGTAAAATACGTTGGACCCTCAACCATCGAATCCTCCTAAACTTCATTCGGTGAGTATTAGAGGGGACAATTCTACGCGTGGGGATCTTGTTGAGAATACCCTAGTTAGAGGAGACACTAGACACTCCTCAAGACACAGAGAAGAGCATGGGGCTTCCCAACATGAGGGTCCTAAACATGGTAGCATTTACCATGACCACACTTCGCGTGCGCGGATTCCATAGGATCTATTGAGGAGTATGTCATAAAGGGATCTAGGTTGGTATCCCTTTGACTTGTACCTAAGGGAGGCTCAAGGTCCCCACCATATAAGTATATATAGGATCAAGATCCACCCATTCAAGGGTAAACAGAGAGGGCTGCTTCTGAGCGTAGACCCATGCAAACTCCCAATAGAAGTGAGCCTTGTAGGATCGCCATAGACATATCTAAAGTAGGATCAAATGGTACACCACCTCATGAGCCATGACATAGTAGAAATTTATATGGTATGGATAAAGTCTTAGGATAGCTAGGTTATAAACCTTCACTTGTGCCCTTTCATTCTATGAGTGTGCATAGTGAAAGTACAATTAGGACCATCAGGGAACCTGGAGAATGCTCCAAGAATTCTCATGATATGCATACCCTTGCATCCCATGTGGGCACAAAATATAGGTGATAGCTAGATGCAAATGCCATCTTCATAGACAAGGACAAGAGCATAGCAAATAAGTCTATTGGGGGACACACCCACAAAGCCGCTCGAATAGAGCATACACACTATAGGCCTCATACGACTGATCACATAGATAGATCTCATAAGATGGTGTTAGATCAAAGACGTCAGATACTCCAAGACCAGTTGAAATATGTTTGTGCAAAGTAGGAATACCTTGAAAATGAGGACACTCAAAGGTAAATGTTCATAAGACAATGATTATATGAATAGCGCATGTGCAAGCAATGCATCCTTGATCAAAAGGAGTGTTCTAAGAGGGAGGACCGATTGGCTAGTGCTGGTTTACCTCCCCATATTTAGTACATGGAGCATATTGACAAACGAGCTACTTTGCAACTCGAGTTGCACCTTGAGTATATAGACACCCATACTCGCCATACAACCCAATATAGAGATTGACATCTCATGTTCGAACATCATGGGCATAGGAAGTATGAAGAAGAAGTGGGAGACAAATTAGATCAAGAGTATTCTAAAATATCCCAAGTCAAAGTGGACGATGAGCCTAGTCCTCCACCTCGACCGAAGAGGAATTTGCCTCCAAAGGTGCCTTAAAGGTAATCCAAAGAAGAGGAGTTTCTATCTTCACAGGCCTATAAGGCCTTGGTAGAAAATGTTAGATCTATTGAGAAGCAAGGAATGGATTATCAAAATTCTACCTTGAATAATATTCATAACAAACCTTTATGCCCATCAGTGCCTATTCCAGCCTATCCTAAACATTTTAAAATACCTAGGCTGGAAAAGTTTAAAGGAGAGGAGGACGCTCAAGAGCACGTCATGAGTTTTCTAGACATGTGCTTTTAGATCAAGAGTAATTATGCCTTGCTCCTATGGACCTTTATTACAACCCTCTCAGGCCCATCTCGAGAGTGGTTTAATCAACTCAAAAGGCACATCATCACCAACTTCAAGCAACTGGCCGATGCATTTCTTGAATGCTTCTCCTTTGGCATCAAGAAAAGGTGAACTTATCCGATCTGGCTGCTTTAATGCAATATGATGATGAGCTAGTTATGGATTACGGGAAATGATGGAGAAATATGATGGAAAAGCTGCCATTATCCATCCCTACCTCTGAATTAACCCAAATGTTTACGAAGAGTTGCGCAAAGCAAATTTCATTATTGTTGCAGTTGCAACAGTATCAAACATTTGAAGAGTCTTTGGCACAAGCCAAAGTGATAAAGGATATCGAGTTATAGGAGGGTAACTTGAAACTTAGAAAAAAGAAGGAATGGAATAAGAAGAGCATCGAGAAAAAACATGCCAAGCCAGCCCACGTTAATCAAGTGGTTTTAAACTTTCAAAATAGGGATAAGGGGTAACAACAACAAAATTATCAAACCCAACCTCCTCCTACACAACATGAGTAGGAAAATAACAATCAGAAGGGTAAGGACAAAGAAATACCCCCTCCTTGAATATTCACTCAATTATTGAAATCATTGACATTGATTTTCCATCAATTGTGTGAGACAAAGACAATAAAATTACTAGAAATCAAATTTGTGGACCCTAATCAACCCAAGACTAAGGGATATAAATATGATCAATATTGCATATTTCATCGAATAGAAGGTCACAACATAGAGGTATGTTGGTATTTCAAACATCTAGTGCAAAATATGATTGAAAAAGGTACGCTTCTTATGGATAATCCACAAGCGCCAGATAATCAGAATATGGGGATTTACAAAAATCCTCTACCCAACCATGAGGCACCAAGAAACAATGTTGGCCAAGTCAATCAAGTATGCATCAAACCACCAACCCATGGGTTCATCGGAATGGTCAACATCATCATGAGACATGCGAGGTATGAAAGACCAAATCAACCTCTAGTGCCTATTAGGGTCCAAGCTGTGCCTCTTCCAAGGCCAGTCTAGAATGTGCCAGGCCCACCAACTAGATCGGTGGTAACAATCAGGAGTAGGTTAGTTCAAAATCTACAGACGACTCTAGCAAAGTTGTCAATTTATGAGCTGATTCAATAGTATCCCAAGCACAAGGAGATGCTTATGGACATTCTAAGGTCCATATAAGTGCAGTACCAGGACCCTGAAGTGTTCATACACTTTATGGGACATGTGCAACAATATTAGGAATCGATTATAAAATTTTATGATCATGAAATTAAGACGGTTTCCACTGTCACAACGGACCCATCGCTTCACATTATTGCATGTGTAAATCACATACCTTTCAATCGGGTTTTGATTTATACGGATCATCAATCAACATAATCATGACCAAGGTATTGGCATATCTAAAGTTGCCAAAGAACCATATCATACCTTTTGCCTTCACATTGAGAGCTTTTAACGACGCATTATGCTCAACCATTGGTACGATAGTCTTACCTATTCAGGTGGGACTAAAGACCATCCTAGTGATGTGTCATATGATTGAAGGTGCTATGCAATGCAACATCCTTCTGGGGAGGCCTTAGATAAGAGAAATGCATTGTGTCCCTTCCATTCTCCATCAATGTATTAAATACGTTCATGAGGAACAAGTTCAAATGGTACCTTCGGATGAAGAACCATTCAAATACATGAATTTAGCAGATTTGTCGAGGGACTTTGTGTTCCCATTAACGCACCTGGACATATGGCCAACATCACTGATCAAAGAGCCAAGGGGTAAAATGAAGGAAGTGTATGCCAAATCTACAATGTTCGCATCTCAATGATCAGAGCACACAACAACTACTTCTACTAGATCATATGCATCCATAATGCGTCGGGATGATAGGAAGATAAATGCAAATATGGGTGAAAAAGAGAGAAAATGAGTGCCCAAACCAATTATCATCGAGGTTCCTAATCCCATGGAAGTAGAGGATGTTCAAGAAGAAGTTGAAGAGGTACCTCAACCTGCTTTACCTGCATCTTCAGTAGGATCATTTGTACCACATGTGACCATTCATTTGGTTAATCCCAAATTAGGGGAGTATATTGTGTAGAACGTGACTTTTACACTGATCATTGAGACTACACAGGCTATGGGCCGACCACAAGCCCATCACCTTCTCGTAGGGATGGTGGTACCTCCATATCAAACCAATTTCATCTATGGAGGGCTCAAAAAACTTGCATCTCGCACTCCCATGATTGAGGATGATGATGAACCATTCATTGTGAATGTTCATTATCTATCCAACCCAAAATATGCCTTATGTTATTTTGAGTGTTACCATTGGTATGGTTATGGTCTTGGATTATTCGAGCAGGGGTGTAGGAGGCCTTACGAACCATAATATCAGTTGCAAAATGATAGGTTCAGGTTAGGGTACTATATTAGAGGATAGGATGAACTCCTTGCGGTATCTTTAGACTGCCTCTACCTCATTCTGGGGGTGAAGTCGAATTTAATTCTTATCACCCCAATCCCTCCTACTTTTGAAGGGATAATTAGTTAGTGTCTTACATCACTATAGAACCGCCTAAGATATATCACTAGAACATCTTTATGGAGGTAAGTTCAGAGCACATACCAAGAGATAACTTGGAAGAACAAATCCATGAGGTAGCCGATGACATAGGCCTACAAATTTAGAACTCTAGTATGGCAGAGGATTTCAAGTCATATAATAACTCTAACAAGGATAAAGTAGAGTTCATCTCTGATAGAGGGACTGAGTTGCATGTATGAGAGTGATGACAATGGTGAGTCCTCGAATAATGAGCAATTCGAGGATGAGACTGAGTTCGCCTACCTAGGCCCTCCAAATTTATGTTATTTGTTACGCTTGGAGATAGTCATAGAGGATGAGCAATCCTCTATTGGTGATAGTGACTATCAAGAGTAGGCTTAAATGGGGCCCCATATTTCTAATATCCTAGTTCCAATAGGTAGTAGTGAGGGTTTTTATTATGACAGTGATGACGAAGATGAAACAGAGAGAGCCTATTTGGGGCCTCCCTACTTGCATCATCGTAACACATCATATACTGCCGAGGATATATATAGAGATATCAATCTCCACCCTCACCTCAGAGGGAGACCATCGAATCTCAAAGTGATTTATCATATGTTGAACCCTGATCTGCTGACATACATGGAGCTCCTTGAGCCCAACGATCTTATTTTTGACTCTATTTATAGACCAGATCCAAAGATCCCTATACCCCCTGAACCACATCTCGAGGATGGAAATTGTATCAATGTAGAGTCACATGCACATCGTCCTGAAGACATAATCCATTTCATCAATATGATATCTATTGATTTGACTACTCCACTTTACACTCTAGCTGATCCCTCCAAACCATTGTGTCTTAATGTAGATGCTATTGATTGGGATCGCGTTGACTCACCATTGGAGCCTGAAGATTTCTTACCCAATGAAGAGATGTTGCAACCTTTTCATTTTGTGCCAGGATATGCACATGATGTTTATCATGCTAAAGATGCTTCCAATGTGGAACACATAAACCCAGCAGATGACATCCACTTGATCCCTATGCCTCACCAGCTCGAGGAGGGATCTCACATGTCAGTAGAGGAAACATTTGAAGTGGATATCAGCAATGATACCATGATTCCTAAGAAGGTTAAATTTAGAGAAAGTTTATCTCCTAATGAGCATGCCAACCTCATCCCTCTACTAAAAGAGATACCTGATCTCTTTGATTGGACTTATAAATACATGCCGAGTCTAGATCCTAAATTGGTTACTCATAACATTTTGCTAGATCTCTCAAAAAAGCCAATTAAGTAGAAACTCAGGAAAATGCATCCAACAGTAGCCTTAATGGTTAAGGACAAATTGTAAAAATTGTTGGATGTAGAGTTTATCATTTTCATCGACTATCCAAAATGGGTATCAAATATGGTGCTTGTAGGAAAACCTGATGGAAGGATCCGTATTTGTACAAATTTTAGATACCTCAATATGGAAACACCAAAGGATTCATTTTTATTGCCAAACATAGATGCTCTCGTAAATGCAGCTGTGGGTCATGAGATGCTCTCCTTAATGGATGGTTTTTATGGTTACAGTAAAATTTGAATTAAGCCCGAAGAACAGAATAAAACCACGTTCATAATGCCATGGGGGACATTTTGTTATAAGGTTATGCCATTCAACCTTAAGAATGCTGGTACTACATATCAGTGGGCTATGACATACATATTTCATGACTACATGCATAAGATCTTGGAATATTACATCTATGACTTTTTGGTGAAGTCATTGCTGCATTTAGAGAATGCAAAGGTCTTGATAAAGGTCTTTGATCGTCTAATAGAGCATAATGTCAGGCTAAATCCTAAGAAGTGCATATTTGGTGTGACTTCAAGAAAGCTCTTGGGATTCATCATTTCAAAATGAGGGATCAAAATAGACCCAACGAAGGTCAAGACCATTTTAGAAATGTGTCCTCCAATAAACATCAAGGAATTAAGGGGCCTACAGGGCAAAGTAGCATCCATAAAGTGATTTATCGTATAATTATCAGATAAATATCAACCCATGAATTGACTGCTATACAAGGGGGTCCCATTCAGTTGGGATAAGGACTGTCAAGAAGCCTTTGCTGAGATTAAGCACTACTTGGTGACATCGCCAGTGCTAGCTCCACCAAGACCATACGTACCATTATTGCTATATATATCAACAACTGACTTTGCATTGGGGACTGTTGAGTGGTATTTTCACCCGATTGTGAAAACACACTCTTCGATAGGATTCGAATTCGAAATCCTCTCTTGCAAAGAAACTAAATAAATAATTTCTCCAAGGTCTCCGCTAAGTTAGCATTTTACATAAATAATAACATTCAATTTAAATGCTTGGAACACCTCAGTGGTTGCAAGTAACTGTTAACAAGGGGCACTGTGGTTTATTTCATTTTGACTTTGGTATATTTTCAAGTATTTTATTTCGAGGACTGTAAATTTAACTAAAGTTAGACTTTTGGGAAGATAAAAGTGCAGAGAATAAAAGAAATGAAAACAAAATGCAGAGAAACTAAACTAAAGTACATTCAGAGGGCTACGATCCTAATTTGACAAAACCAAAGATAATGAGGTTTTCTGCATACAACCTAACCTATTGAACCTGCAACTCACACAATCCAGGTAAGTTAGGTGCTGGTTTCTGGGGTTTAAACTTTGGTTTTCAGATTTAGACATTCGCATGAAGCAACCAAGAGAACTTGCATTAAACTTCACCTATAAGCCTAGAAATCTAAAAGGGGAAAACATAAACATTAAATATTGCATGCAGAAGATAACTCCTTCTTTCTTGTCAATGAGATGCAACTCTCTGTAATTCTGTATTAAAAGAATGTATCAGTTTACAATGACAGAATGTTTCCAGTTTTAACAAAACCAAAAAGAAAAGTGGAGGAAAACGCTCCAAAAGCAGGCCCAGAATGGCCTATCGCCTTTAGCTCTACAACTCTACCCGCAGCGATTTTTGACCACTATAACTGCCTTTAGCTTCTGCTTTTAAACCCTCCGGTACGGTTCTCTATTTCGCCCTGTGACACTTCGCTTCATCTCCCAGGTCTCTTTGTTTCATCTTCCCGCCCCATTGCATTATTTTTGGATTTTGTTTGAGCGTCGAAACATTTGGTCTTTCTGCTAACTGTAACCGTTCTGTAACCCTTACACCTTTATGCCACATGTTCAACACTTCCTTGCATGTTCCATAACGACCCCCTATAAATCGCGACCAAAAATAGCATGTCGCGATATCGCGACGTTTTTATGTATGCAGCTTTGCTCCTCTACCTGCATCGCGAAAATGAGACATGTCGCGATATCACGACATTTTTCTGTTTCGGACCAAGCAAATGCAACCTGTCATGAAATCGTGACGTTTTTCTCTTTCAGACCGCGTGGATGCAACCTGTCGTGAAATCGTGACGTTTTTCTCCTTCGTTGTGTTTTGTTGCACTTAGCCACGAAAATGCGACATGTCACGAAATCGTGACACTTTTTCATTCCGTACCATCTTGCTGCTTTCTGTCACAAAATCATGATGCTTTTCTCTTTCGGGCTATCTCACTGCTTTCTGTCATGAAATCATGACGCTTTTCTCTTTTGGGTTGTCTTGTTGCTTTCTATCGTGAAATCATGACGCTTTTCTCTTTCGGGCTGTCTCGCTGCTTTCTATCATGAAATCATGACGCTTTTCTCTTTCGGGCTATCTCGCTACTTTCTATCACGAAATCACGACACTTTTCTCTTTCTGGCTGTCTCACTGCTTGGAGCCGCAAAAACGTCACCTGTCATGATATCGTGACATTTTTCCTCTACGTTCATTTTGGCTGCTTTAGGTCACGATAACGCGACATGTCGCGATATCGCGACAACTTCTGTATTGAATCTTCTCTTGCTGCCTTTGACTACGATTTCATGACAAGTGATATCGTGACATTTTCATTTTGTCTTTCTCTCTCCTCTATGAACCGCGATTTCATGACACGTCGCGATATTGCGACATTTTGAGTCTTTAATTTGGTTCTTTGTCTTGCACCGCGATTTCACAACACGTCGTGATATGTCGAAATTTTATCTTCATGATGCATTCTGCTGCTCTTAGCCGCGAAAACGTGACATGTCGCGATATCGCGACAACTTTTCATTTCTAGCCGCGACGGAGCAACATGTCGCGAAATTGCGACAACTTTTCATTTCTAGCCGTGACGGAGCAACATGTCGCGATATCGCGACATTTTTCATTTTCGGCCGCGACGGAGCAACATGTCGTGATATCGTGACAACTTTTTCACTTTTCTGCCACGATGGAGCAACATGTCGCGATATCGCGACACTTTTCATTTCGGTCGCGATGGAGCAACATGTCGTGATATCGCGACACTTTATTTTTCTTGCTATATTTTGCTCTTCCTTTGATTTTTTAGCATCTGGGCCACTGCGGTCTTCTTTGAAAGCATGCAAAAAAAGGTGGGTCCCCAATTTTGGGGTGTGTTGTGGATCAGCCACAACAAATGGTGACTCTGCTATCAAATGCTCCTGAGCATTTTGGTGAGAACCCAACCTGAAATATACAAGCTTAGATACAAGCGTCAGCACATAAAAGATAAACAAATGCCGATAGATCAGAAATACATGAAACATTAGAATCATTAAGTATCAGCTCGATGTGTGCAATGTGCTCCATTTTCTATCGTTTGAAATTGATCAACATTCCATTGTCAGTTTCACATGAATGCATATGTGAGATTGTGAATGATTTGCATGGCCTAATTAATGGTCTAGAGATATAACTACCTGCTTTATAAAAGCTTTAAGCCTTCTAATATCATATACAAATATTTAAGATTATCAAACCCTCTTAGGATCAACTATATGTATAATGAATTGCTTTATTAGATCCCAAAGTTGGTTATGAGTCACTACTATCTTGAACCCATGTGCAAGTGAAAGTGAAATCAGAGCTTTGGGGAATCAGACTCCTAACCTAAGCGAGATGGGAGTTTAACCCTATCCTTACTACTCTAATTTGGAATTCATTACCTCACTTTGAGCAAAATAATTTAACCAGTTATGGATGAAATGGTCATGCTAGTCTATCCATTTGAACAGTCAATGGTCTTGTTTTTAGACAAGACATGCTGCCATGCATGGGCATACTTAACCCCATAATCCATGATTTAGTTTCATTTCTTTATTTCTTGGACCTTGGGGATGACTACCCATCCTTTGTAGAGGACATGTAGTACGATCCTTCCAATCCAATATTAAGATGAAATGGGAAATATTTAGTTTTTATTTCTTGGACCTTGGGGATGACTACCCATCCTTTGTAGAGGACATGTAGTACGATCCTTCCAATCCAATATAAAGATGAAATGGGAAATATTTAGTTTTTATTTCTTGGACCTTGGGGATGACTACCCATCCTTTGCAGAGGACATGTAGTACGATCCTTCCAATCCAAGATTTAGATGAAATGAGACATAGGAGCTTTGGGGAATCAGATTCTCAACCTAGGCGAGATGAGAATTATGCCCTATCCTTACTACTCCATGTAGGTCAAATCAGAGCTTTGGGGAGTTGGATCCTCAACCTAAGTTCGATGAGGATTTAACCCTATCCTTACTACTATGATTTTAGGCTTTAAGCTTTATGGAAGTGGTAAAAACCACTGTTTTAAGGATCATGTTGCATAATAGGATAGACATGAAATACTTATTTCGCCTGACCTTTTCTTCCAAGCATGGTTTTGATCATTTTGCTCAAGATCCTTTTTTAATGTGCATGAAATGTGCTTGGTTCAAGATAGTTCGGGCATCAGTTCCCAACCTTAGGATTTTTTATTTTTTTTTATTTATGTTATAGCATAACCCTAAGAGGATTTGACACACTTTAATGATTTGCATCTGAAATGCATATGCAACTAAGATGGCATGTATATGCAAAGTGAGATGTAATATGAATGCATTGCCCTTTGAATTGCAGATGGAGTATTGCCATAAAAAATATAAAACTGACTACTTCATGCATCACAAGTTTCAAATGATATTATTAAACTGTTTGTGTTTCTTGTGGAGCTTTCTACAACATAATTCCAATGTTCCATATTTCCCTGATCTAAAGCATAAGTTAGCATCTCAAGACAACTTTTCATCAATTTCTTTTTTTTTTAGATAAACAAAACATGTCAAATAAACACACAACTTAAATAATAAAAAGAAACAAAAAACTTGAAAATCCATACCAAAACAAAAAGATATAATTCCAATATCCTATGACTTAAGGGCTAAAATAGTGCTTTAAAACATGCCCATTAACTGGTAACGTCAGATCCTTCCCATCTAAAGTTCTTAATCTGAAGGTATTTTTCCCTAGGATTTCTGAAATCTGATAAGGGCCTAACCAAAGATAATCAAATTTTTGGTGATTTCCCTTCTCTTCATGTCTCTTATCCCATAGTAAGACCAAGTCTGCTATCCTGAAAGATTTAACTTTAGCTCTTTTGTCAAACCATATCTTAACAACCTCTTGATATTTACTCATGTGAATCATGGCTTCCTCCATTTTTTCATCGAGGTGCAGTAAATGACTTAATCTAGCTTCAGTGTGGTTATCTGTTCCCAAGTATTCTTGCATGAAATGCAGGGTTTGCAACTTCAAGTTCACTGGGAAATATTGGGTCTTGTCCATAGACCAAATGATAGGGGGTATTCCCTATTGATTCTTTTACTCTGGTCCTATCTGCCCAAAGAGCAAACTTTAACTGGCTGTGCCAATCTCGAGGGTTCTTTTCCAGTAATTTCTTAATGATATTCAACAAATTTTTGTTTGAGGATTCGGCCAAACCATTTCCTTGAGGGTAATAATTAGATGCAAATTTTAAACTCACTTTATTGTCGTATGCCCAATCTGCAAATTGTGTGGAAACAAAAGCTTTACCATTATCACTAACGATAGAATCGGGCATTCCGAATCTTGTTATGATGTGATCCTCAAGGAATTTTATTACAACGTCTGTAGTGGCATGTTTTGTAGGAACTACTTCTGTCCACCTTGTACAATAATCTATAGCTATTAGTATGAATTTATGGGAATCTAAAGAATTTGGGTTAATAACCCCAATGAAATCTAATCCCCATTGTGCGAATGGTCTCATCTCAACTACAGGTTGTAATGGCATGGCTGCATTTCTTTCTCTGTTGGCATCTACTTGACAAATGTGGCAAGATCTCACATGGGCATGTGCATCTTTAAAAATGTGAGGCCAATAGTATCCTGCTCTCAAGATTTGATGCTGCTGTGGCATTTTCCGCACCATGGCCAGTTCCATATTTCCCATGAAATTCCTGTAGAACCTTGGCAACTTCTACTTTATTCAGGCATCTCAAGTAGATCCCCTCATGATTTTTCCTGTATAGAACACCAGATCTAATTAGATAATTAACAGATTTAAGTCTTAAAGCCCTTCTTTGAGTGGAATTCAAATTGGATGGGCACTTACCATTTAATAAAAAATGTACAATGTCAACATACCAGTCATCCTTAGAAATGTATTCTGCATTTGAATATTGGCATGTCATTTGTGGATTATTCTCAGTGATCGCCTTCACAAGTCCCTAGTCCTCGAACTAGTTTCATAGGTTGGATTTCAATATCAAATTCTTGTATGGTAGAAATCCATTTTCCTCTTTTCTCGCCTAGCTCATTTTGTAAAAACATGGTCTTGACAGCAAGGTCAGGCACAATGGCAAAAACTCTACTGTGCACAATGTAATGTCTAAATTTTTTTACCATTTTAAAAAGTGCGTACATCTGCTTATCAAGGATGGAATACCTCAATTGAGCATATTTTAAAGGAGCACTTAAAAATGCTATGGGATTTTCTGCACTATCCTCACCTTTCTGGGTCAAGACACTCGCAAAAGAGTGTTCCGATGCGAAAGCATAAATATAGAAAGGTTTAGAATAGTCCGGACTTATGAGGGCAGGGGCTCTGGAAATAGCATCCTTAATGTTTTGAAAGGCCACCCTACTTTCCTCGTTCCATTTGACATCTACATCCTTCTTGAGCATTTTGTTCAAAGGTTTGGCTATCTCAGCGAAGCTCGAAATGAACTTCCTCACAAAATTAATTTGCCCAAAGAAAGATCTCAACTCTTTTTTACTACCCGAGAGAGGTAAGTTTTGGATAGCTTCTATCCTTTTTGGGTCAATGGATATACCTTCTTTTGAAATGATGTGACCAAGTAGTCTTCCTTCTGTTACTCCAAAGATGCATTTTTTGGGATTCAAAGAAATTCCATGCTCTCTGCATCTTTGAAGAACTTTTTTTAGATCCTTGACATGGTCCTCTCTCTTCTTTGAAAATACTGGAATATCATCCACATACACGATGATACACTTGCCTATGAGTCCCTTGAATGCATAGTCCATGGCGCGTTGAAACGTTGCGCCTGCATTTAACAGTCCAAACGACATTCTTCTGTAGGCAAATGTCCCCCACTTGGTGGTGAAGGCTGTTTTCATCCTGTCATTGGGATGAATAAGAATTTGGTTATATCCAGAATATCCATCAAGAAAAGACATCATTTCAGATCCATTCATTGTTTGTAAAATTTCATCAATGGATGGCAATGGATAGTTATCCTTTTGTGAGGCCTTGTTAAGATTTCTAAAATCTATACATAGCCTAATCTCTCCGCTCTTCTTTCTTACTGGAACGAGGTTAGCAACCCAGGTTGAGTGCCTAACAGGAAAAATAATCTTCGCTTCCAATAATATTTTGACCTCCTTTTCTATTAAGGGCTCCAATAGTGGGTTAACAACTCATTGTCTTTGTCTAAAAGGCTTGGAGTCCGGCTTTAGAGGGATGGTATGTGTGATGACGTTTTGGTTGTATGTTTTCAATTCATTATAATTCCAAGCAATGCAATCCACGTAGTGTTTTAGTGCATGTATTATATTTTCTCTTTCTTCAGTTGTACATGCCTTTGCGATGTACACTTCTCGTGGATTGTCTGCACTCCCTAGATTAATTAGATCACATGCATCTTTGGGGAGTGGAACCTTTTTTTCTTTTCTGGCCTTGTGTCCCATATCGAACATTTTCTCCAATGAAACTATGTCTTTAGGTATTTTGTTGGATTGACATGCAGTTTCACTTTCGCTTTCTGCTTCTTCTTGCCATCTTTGCTCCTCATCAATCACCTGGTTTTCAAAAATACCTGAGTTCGTGACAAATTTGAATATGTGTCTGTCATTTTCAAAAACTTGGAAATTCTTGACATTATCAGGTATCGATGGACAAGGAACTAATTCGATGGAGAAATTTTTACACCTTTTTATATCAACTGGATTTAACATGCCTGCGACGACCGCAAGAGAATCTGCTATGCGATTTCCTTTTCTAGAAATAAGGGCTATATTGAAAGCATCAAATTCCTCAATGAGGTCCATTACCCTAGTTCTATAAAGGCTCAGTCTCTTATCATGACATGTATATTGTCCTTTAATCTTTTTGACTACCAGTTCAGAATCTCCCAATACTTTCAAGCATTTAACATTTTTGCTCAACGCCAGTTGTAAACCAAAAATTAGTGCTTCATATTCTGCCATGTTGTTCATGCAAGGAAACTATAACCTATAGGCAGCAAGTAAAGGTTCACCTCCTGGACAAGTGAGCTCGACTCCGGCTCCTGCTCCCTATTTGGATTTGGATCCATCAAACCTAAGCAACCATATGAAATCATTTTCCTCAAGAGAGCTACCGTGAAACATTTCCCCTTTAGGCTCTTCAATAGCCTCTTCAACATCAAATGCATAAACCCCCAACTCTGGTTCCGAAAACTGAACTTCATTTGGCTTATTAAATTTTGTTATGATTTTTGTAAGCCTCGGTTCATTTTCTACTCTGATTTGATTTGCGATTCCTTTCCAGGGTAGCCACATATGTGAGCAATCGGTTGAAAAATAGCCATTCAAAGTTTTCATCCAATCCCTTGCAAGTAGCATTCCATATCTACTTGGGATATTAACGACAGAATGTCGACCACCCGTTGGACCCTGGGTTCAGAATTTAGTTGAATTTTGACATCATATAGGGTCCCTACCACATTTACCTCAGATCGGTCCAATTGCAAAACTTTACATTTGGATGAAACAGGCTGTAGACCTAGCATTTGACATATCTCTAAAGGCATGAGATTGCTCGTGGCACCCGTGTCCACCAAAAAATTATGCAAATTCTTACCAGCAATCCTCAGAGTCAATAAGAATGGCGGGACATCCCGTCTCTCCTTTCATAAAATCAAATGAGACTCAACTTCCTTTCCCTTCCATACTTGATTAGGTGAGTTCAGAGCCTTTATCAATGCTTCCTTTTGGCCAGGCAACCTAGCCACTTTGAAGAATGAAAGGCTTGATTTGGACTTCTTTAGATCCTCCACTATGTCATAGTTTGATTTTTCAAGTTTGACTGTCTTCTGCGTGTCATTAGACGTTTCTCTTCTAAGTGGAGGAGGAGGATTATTATCTGCCTTAGTATCCGGAGGGAGGATAGAGTTATTTGGTGGTGTTGATGATGTTTTAGGGGCTTTAGCTTTACTTCTCAAATGATATCCATGATTCCCCTTTCTAAACTCTCAAAAAGCTTGCACCTCCTATTCCAAAATTTCATCTTCCTCTTCCTCACTCTCACCTTCTTGACGGTATAATGTTTCCACCACCATAATGTCATCATCTTGATGTTGGGGTGGACCATCATTTGGCACAAGTTTGAGGTCATCTACTTGTGCTTGGAGACAATGAGTGTATCTGGCAATTTCAGGACAATTCCTTTCATTGTGCTCCTTTGTATTGTGCAATCTGCACCCCTTTTCCCATGCCAAATCAAAAATATTCAGAAGGGAACTGGATTGACTGGGTCCTGCAGAAGTATCTAGTTGATTGGCAATAGGGGTGGGTACGCCTCCATTGTTTGGCTTCGTGTTCCAATGTCTCCCTCTATTATTAAAATTTTGATTTGAGTGAGGGGCATGGGACTCATACTTCTATTTTTGAACCATGTCATTACTCAGTTTATGAACTATCTTCTTGAGTTCTTCAACCTCCGAATAAATCTCTTTCGATGGAGCTACATTATTGCTAGTTCCTGTTGGGTTTGCATAATTTGTGGGATCTTGATTTAACATTTGAGTCTGATTTTGAGGAATTTGATTCATATATGGATTTACACTTTGGATCGGAGTTGGATTTGGGAAAGGAACTATAGCCTAAGAATTAACCTAGCTGGTTCCTTGCATAGTCAATTGACTATTTTGTAAAAATGTGAGAACGGGTGGAATGGATGTGATCGGTTGGGTCGGAATGGGTGCATAGGCAGGTGCTGGTGGATATGGTTGTTGATATGGGAAAGCATTCATGTTTGGCATTTGCGATGCCAGGATCTTATTTACCATGGGAGCTTGACCATATGGAGCATATTGTCCCATCATAGGCATATTGGGAAACCCATAGCCCTGTGGTGTCATTTGCTGCTCGAGGGTCATAGCTTCATTGTAAGCTAAGGCGAGCATGGTGACTTGAGGATTTTGCCTGGAAAATATCATTGTCATCGGATCCAATGCCCCAAAATAAATTTGTAAAGCTACTGCGGGGTCTATGGCAAAATGCCGAACTGCTCTATTATAATATTTTTGGAATCTCTGATTAAAGGTTATGATTGGTTCACCCTGGCCCCTTTTGCATGTAATAAATTGATTGTAGATGGTTGCGGGATCCAACGGTGACCTAAACTGATTGACAAAGGCGTTCTCCATTTGTGTCCATGAAGTGATTGAACCAGTAGGCAAGCATATATACCATTCATAGGCTATTGGATCTAGGCTCATGGGAAAAATTCTGCAAGCCACATCTTCATGTTGGACTTGCAACCTTATCAAAACATCCCTATAGGCCTGGATATGCTCCTCTGCGGTCCTTGGGCCATCTGGTTTATACTTGGGCAAGAATATTTCTATGTTCTTAGGGATTTCATGGATATCCCCGCAATATTCAAAGGAATATTATTAGCTCCATACCAAGGAGCTGTTGGAGGTTGGGCCATTTGACTCAAAATTGATGAGGACAACCCTGTAAGAGCGATGGAAATGGTACTGACTAAAGGTACACTAGTGGCAATTGACACCACCGGTGTAAGTCCGCTCGATGTTCCTGAAGCAAAAAGATCTTTTGTGACAAGGCTATCTGGTAGATTTACAGCTTGCTTGGTTTTACTTTTTGGAGTACAAGTGAGTGTAAGGTCGTGGAATATGGTTTCCCTAGTTGTTTGGGACCTAGTCGCGATACGGCGCGGTGGGTCCAGCTTGCCTGATGAAACCCTCGATATCTCCAGGAAAACCTGCAACACAAAAAAAATGCTGCAGTTTAGCCGTTAATGGGATTTAAGAAATAATTTCAAAATCAAATCAAAAACACATTATTTTTGTATGAAAATCAAAATAAATTAAACCAATTCGGCCCTCCTTCTAGCGCCAATATGTTGAGTGGTATTTTCACCCGATTGTGAAAACACACTCTTCGATAGGATTCGAATTCGAAATCCTCTCTTGCAAAGAAACTAAATAAATAATTTCTCCAAGGTCTCCGCTAAGTTAGCATTTTACATAAATAATAACATTCAATTTAAATGCTTGGAACACCTCAGTGGTTGCAAGTAACTGTTAACAAGGGGCACTGTGGTTTATTTCATTTTGACTCTGGTATATTTTCAAGTATTTTATTTCAAGGACTGTAAATTTAACTAAAGTTAGACTTTTGGGAAGATAAAAGTGTAGAGAATAAAAGAAATGAAAACAAAATGCAGAGAAACTAAACTAAAGTACATTCAGAGGGCTACGATCCTAATTTGACAAAACCGAAGATAATGAGGTTTTTTGCATACAACCTAACCTATTGAACCTGCAACTCGCACAATCCAGGTAAGTTAGGTGTTGGTTTCTGGGGTTTAAACTTTGGTTTTCAGATTTAGACATTCGCATGAAGCAACCAAGAGAACTTGCATTAAACTTCACCTATAAGCCTAGAAATCTGAAAGGGGAAAACATAAACATTAAATCTTGCATGCAGAAGATAACTCCTTATTTCTTGTCAATGAGATGCAACTCTCTGTAATTCTGTATTAAAAGAATGTATCAGTTTACAATGATAGAATGTTTCTAGTTTTAACAAAACCAGAAAGAAAAGTGGAGGAAAACGCTCCAAAAGTAGGCCCAGAATGGCCTATCACCTTTAGCTCTACAACTCTACCCACAATAATTTTTGACCACTGTAACTGCCTTTAGCTTCTACTTTTAAACCCTCCGATACGGTTCTCTATTTCACCCTGTGACGCTTCGCTTCATCTCCCAGGTCTCTTCGTTTCATCTTCTCACCCCCTTGCATTATTTTTGGCTTTTGTTCGAGCATCGAAATGTTTGGTCTTTCTGCTAACTGTAACCGTTCTGTAACCCTTACACCTTTATGCCATGTGTTCAGCGCTTCCCCGCATGTTCCATAACGGCCCCCTGTAAATCATGACCAAAAATAGCATGTCACGATATCGCAATGTTTTTATGTATGTAGCTTTGCTCCTCTACCTACACCGCAAAAATGAGACATGTCACGATATCGCGACATTTTTTTGTTCAAAACCGAGAAAATGCAACCTGTCGCGAAATCGCGACATTTTTCTCTTTTGGGCTGTGAGGATGCAACCTGTCGTGAAATCATGACGTTTTTCTCTTTCGCTGTGTTTTGTTGCACTTTAGCCACGAAAACGTGACATGTCGCGAAATTGTGACACTTTTTCATTCCATACCATCTTGCTGCTTTCTGTCGCAAAATCATGATGCTTTTCTCTTTCGGGCTGTCTCGCTACTTTCTATCACGAAATCATGACGCTTTTCTCTTTTTGGCTGTCTCGCTGCTTTATGTCATGAAATCGCGATGCTTTTCTCTTTCGGGTGGTCTCACTGCTTTCTGTTGCGAAATCGTGACACTTTTCTCTTTCTGGCTGTCTCGTTGCTTTCTGTCGTGAAATCGTGACGCTTTTATCTTTCTGGCTGTCTCGCTGCTTGGAGCCACAAAAATGCAACCTGTCGCGATATCGCGACGTTTTTCTTCTACGTTCATTTTGGCTACTTTAGGTCGTGAAAACGTGACATGTCATGATATCGTGACAACTTCTGCATTGACTATTCTCTTGTTGCCTTCGATCGTGATTTCATGACAAGTCGCGATATCGCGAAATTTTCATTTTGTCTTTCTCTCTCCTCTATGAACCGTGATTTCATGACACGTCGCGATATCGCAAAATTTTGAGTCTTTAATTTGGTTCTTTGTCTTGCACCGCAATTTCACAACACGTCGTGATATCATGACATTTTCTCTTCATGATGCATTCTGCTGCTCTTAGCTGTGAAAATGCGACATGTCACGAAATCGCGACAACTTTTCATTTCTAGTCACGACGGAGCAACATGTCACGAAATCGTGACAACTTTTCATTTCTAGCCGCGACGGAGCAACATGTCGTGAAATCGTGACAACTTTTCATTTTCGGCCACGACGGAGCAACATGTCACGAAATCGCGACAACTTTTCATTTTCGGCTGCGATGATGCAACATGCCGTGAAATTGTGACAACTTTTCATTTTTGGTCACGACGGAGCAACATGTCGCGATATAGCGACACTTTCTTTTTCTTGCTATATTTTTCTCTTCTTTTGATTTTTTAGCATCTGGGCCATTGCGGTCTCCTTTGAAAGCATGCAAAAAAATGTGGGTCCCTAATTTTGGGGTGTGTTGTGGATCAGCCACAACAAGGACCATGTTAGCCTAAAAGAATGTGCAGGATAAAGAGCAAGCCATATATTACATTAGCTAAACCTTGGTGAGTTACGAGCTAGGATATACCTACGTGGAAAAGCTGTGTTTAGCAGTAGTGTTTACAATAAAGAAATTATGGCATTATATGTTAAGTCATACGAGGTATATCATATCAAAATAAAATCCTTTGCAATATATTATGAGCAATACATATCATAATACACGTACTATGGATCATGCTATTGATAGAATTTGATTTGGAATTCATTAGCTAAAAATCCATCAAGGTATAGGTCATAGTTGATCAACTGGCTGAGGTGCCTCTTGAGAATAGTAGGCCTCTCACCATTGAGCTTCTTGATGATGTAGTTTTTGCATTATCAGAAGCACCCAAACCCAAAGAGTCGGATAACAAAGCTTATATAACCTTGTTCTTCAATGGTTCGAAGTGTGAACAAGGGGGTGGTGTAGGAATAGTGTTGTTCACGCTGCAAGGTGCTCCCATGCCCTTGTCATTTAAGTTGGAATTTACTTGCACCAACAATAATGCTAAATATGAAGCCCTAATCTTGGGCCTCCAAACAACTATCGCCATGAAGATCAAAAGGTTAAATATCTTTGATGATTCCCTTCTCATTGTCAACCAAGTGAAGGGACTTTTTCAATGTAGATGTCCTATCCTGAAGGTCTACAAAGATCTTGTTGACTCTTATCTAGCTCAGTTGGAGTGGTACGACATTGAGGAAATCCCTAATTTTTCAAATAGATTTGCAGACACTATGGCATATTTAGGATCCTTAATTCCTCAAAATCCATCTATCAATTTTACTACCATCCACATAAAAATATTGTCGCACTCTGTCGTACAGCGTGAGGCTTTGGATAATAAATAATCAGTCAACATGATTCATATAGAACCAAACCATGAATGGTTCTATAGAGCCAGATAATTTCTCAAGAGGGCACCCTGGGGTCACTGATCTCGCAAGGTCCTACGGGGAATGGTACTACCATTCACCATAAGGTTTTTTCTAGTCTGCATTTGCAAATGTTAAACCGTAGGGGGAACATGCTATCTTTTTAGTTGAGGCTGAGGTCTATCAGGACTAGATGTCACAAATATATGACTTCCTAAAACTTGGTGTAATCCCCTAGGGATTATCGCATGCTACAAAGCACACATTTAAATAAAAAGTGATAAAGTATGTCTTGTTAGGAGATATTTTTTATCATTGAAGCTATGATGGAGTGCTCCTTCATTGTCTTAAACCCTAAGAATCATCTTGGGTGATTTCATAGGCTCACAACGGTACATGCGGTGGCCATTTTAGTGGCATGGCTATCGTCAAGTGCATCCTTCGCATGGGCTATTATTGGCCTACTATGGAGAAGGATTACAATGTGTATGTCAGGAAATGCATTAAATGTCAACATCATGCTAATCTTGTGCACTTGCCATCATAGGCCTTACAACCCATTCAAGTGGCTTGGCCATTTGCTCAATGGGGCTTGGATCTCATCAAAAATATCTCTCCTCCATCATCGGGCTGACATACATTCATTATTATGGCTACTGAGTACTTTACTAAGTGGGTGGAAGAAATCCCGTTAACAATGACAACTGGAGCACGTATTACGGAGTTCATACTCACCAATATCATAAGTCATTTTGGGATACCATCCAAAATAATCTCGGATAATGGAACATCATTCAAGAACAAAATTGTGAGGGCTTTAATGTCCAAGTACATGATTAAACATAGTTTTGTGACTCCATATTATCCGTAGGAAAATGGGAAAGCTGAGGCTTCAAATAAGATAGTGGTATCCATATTGAAAAATATGGTACAAGAGAACCACAAGGATTGGCACATCCAATTGCCCCTTGCATTATGGGCTTATAGGACTAGCATTCGGACACCCACTGGGGTAACTCCATTTTCACTAGTATATGGCGCTGAGGCCATTATGCCCTTAGAGTTGGAAATTCCAACACTGTGCATCGCATTGAAAGAGTTCATTGATGATGACACTGCACGGCAAGCTCACCTAGATCAATTGATGCTACTTGATGAATGTCACGTGAATGCCCTTGAGCATCTCCATGTTTATCAGGAGAAATTAAAATGAGCTTACAATAACAAAGTCCATCTGAGATACTTTGAGGTTGGTGATCTTGTGCTAAAAGAGAACCAACAGAACTCAAATCTACCGCCAAAATTATGAGATAAATTTATGGCTAACTGGTTAGGTCCTTATATCATCTTTGAGAAGATTGGACCTGGGACATATCGCTTAACATCACTTGAAGGTGTTGAAGAGCCTGAACCCCTCAACATACTTCATATTAAAGCGTTCTATACCTAAAACCATCAAAAGGATCCAAAGGCATTTGTAAGCCCTTTGGTCACCCCATAAAAGGCTCCAAAGGAATCTAAGCCCCTTGGTCAAATAAAAATTTCAAAAATCCATAAAAATTAAAAAGCAATAAAATCTAAAAATATTGCATTGCATTTTGCATTATTGCATTTCATTTGCATCATGCATTTCATTTTGCACTTGCATTCATTTAATTGCATTGCATTAGGCATTTCCATCCATCACACTTGCATTAGGATAGGTTGTGTTTACAATCTTACAAACGACACCATGTTTGTGTTTCAATCATGCATCTATGCATTATTACCTTCATCCATCACCCTTGTGAGTAATTGTGTTTCTCAACACAACCCCTCCTGTTGCTATGAAGAATATACTAGGGTTTTTTGATCATTCAACCATACCTAGTGGTCTTCTCAAGAGTTTGGTAGATCATTCAACCATACCTAGTGGTATTATAGATGAGGTCTAGTTTTGATAGCACTTAGCATATCAGAATCCTATCACTAATCAAACACATTTAAACAATCCTAATTAGGGTAAGGAAGGACAAAAACTACAAAAGTGGTCTGGGTCACCTTAGGCGAAAGGTTTTGTTACTTGCTTATTTTGTGAGGAGTAATGGTCTAGAGTAGAGGTCATTGGAAAAAGGAAAAGTTCACCCCCTACCCAAAGAGATCCCTTGCTTAAATAAAAAAGAGCAAAATCCTAGAGTCAAATCCTATCCCTTGCAAAAAAAAAAAAGTATATACAAAATAAACAATGATTTTTGTCACTATATATGAGCAAGTATCCCAATAAATTTAAGAAAAAAAGGGGGTGAACTTGAATCCCTAGAATGGTCAATACTCAAAGCCATGGAGTGATCCCTAATATAGCAATGGGCTGAATGAATCCCGCCTGACATTGGGGTAGGTCTAGCAAGTCACAAGTGAGCTAGCTTTAGGTGTCCTAGATTGCCTAGTGGTCTAGTCTGACTAAATCCAAACCTAGGATCGGATAGATATTTGAGGATCCCCAATACAAAAATGGGTTGAATGAATCCTTCCTAGCACTGGGGTATGCTTATGCCTTATATAATATATTCATTTGCACACATAGGGGTAATGAATAGCTTGGTATTTCAGAATGAAAACTTTATTTTTCAAAAGTCTAGTATAGTGATTATACAACTTTTGATAAGTCAACTAGGGTGTTTGAGTTTCATGGAATACCTCAAAAATTCCCAAAATAGCAACAACCAATTTTCAATGCAATCATCAAATATCAACTTCTTTTATGAGAATTTGTTTATTAGAAATGTTCATAATATAGGTTAGATACCGGATGGATGTCAAAAATGATATTTAAACGACCACTGACTATGTTATCCATATTCTTTTAATTTACAAAATATTATGAATAGAAACAATACATCATTGCATCTCACATATGGGTGTCCAATTGATTAATTCTTATAATAAGATATAGCAATTACAGTTCATGATTGTTATACATTTTGTGGTGTCATCCAGTAGATTGTTAAACTCATATTGCATTCATACATTATGTTTTAAGTGATTAAAGCATACATGTCCATTTACAGAAAATCATCATCATGAAAATTATGTAGTACATACATGGCATGAATCATGTCATAACATCATAAATTAAATGCATACAAGTATAGCAAATTAGACATGCATTTAACATCAAATAGTGCATCCATGTGCATACATCATATTAGTCCATATATACATCTAGATCACAATATCTAGTCATACATCCATCATCTAGCTAGTGCATATCATCCATACATCACATCATATAGCATAAAATCAACATAATATATAAGCATTGCATCCATATGCATCTCATACGCATAAAACAAATAAAATTTGCACATATAATGAGTCTCATAAAAGTTTGATCATATATATGTGTGTATCAAAAATAAAGAGTACATCAACATATGTCAAAAATACCCGCAGGCTACAACTATGTAGGTCCTTGACCTTACACTAAAAAATGGTACAACATCTGGTACAGATCCATACTAAGTAGTGCCTGTGCCCCCAGTCTGTGAGGCTCCACCGTCGTCTCCACCTCCCCTATGGGTCCACCTAGAGCTGGTCCCAGTCGACCTCTCTGATCTGTGCATCCTATGGCTAGGTCTAGCTGAAGACTACCCTGTCTCCAAAGCATGAGTCATCCGAGATCCTAGATCTATGGTCCTCTCAGGAATCTCACCCCTAAGTAGCTCAATATATCTTGCTAAGGTAGAGATGTAAGTAACATTTGATTATTTCTCATTGATATGTCACTGCACCAGAGCCCATAATCTTTTGATCTCTACCATCGAGTCCGTCACTACTAATCACTATAATATTGGAGCATCTGGAACCACTAAAATAACATGTGAATATGAGGGTTCTCCCCTCACAGACCTGAGTGAGTCATGCTTTATGTTCATAGCATCTAGCTAGGACTATAGGAGGATACGCTACCATGAGATCCTTTGGATCTCCATCTCTGTTGTGGTAAGCTGTTCCTAGAGAGCTATCTTCTCCTCCTCATAGTCATGCCACTGAGACTACCCTACTGTGAGCTATGATTGTAGGTCACTAACCCATACCTATAAGGTAGCTATGGAGGTGTCTCTCCCTAGAATCTACATCTAGAGTGTGCCTACCTGAGTCTGTAGGCTAGCAACCTGAGCCCTGAGCTACCCAATCTCACTATCAGGAGCTACCTCACCCTCTACTAGTGCCTTGCCCTCCTCCTCAGCCTAGGGGGCCTCCTCTATAGCTCCTCCCTCACCCCATCTACCCTCAGTCCTATGATATACTTGGCACCCATGAGGATTGACCTCTACTCCCTCTATTCCCTCTGCTACTGCACCCTTTGATGGTCTGCCCAATGGGCCCTCCAAGCCCCGCCATAGCATGGTCATCCACCAAGTGTCATAGTCAGCTATCATTCCTATGTCTGATAGGCCTGACTCCTAGAAATCATCATCCTCATCACCCAATGAAGTCACCCGAGGCCATGTTAGGTCCCTCTCTAGAGTGAGATGGTGATATATGGTGGGCAACTCAGGGATATCCTACTGAATCTTGAACTACTTGGTGACATGGGAGAAGTAGAAGAACTCTCATACCTTGAACTTATGTTTGAGGAGCCATCTATCTCTACATGCCTATCACAGGTAGTCATCAAACTTTGGCCATGCAGGGTAGTCTAGGTATGGCTGCCACTCAACCTAGCCTGGCTACAATCATGCAAACTACTCAATGTAGTAGCTTAGGTCCCCTATGTGAGATCTACTCCTGAAGCCCTCCTACTCTCGAGGCCAGCATGCTGCATAGCATTGCCACTCTGCTGTAATATCTATAATCTTTAGAGGTAGTCCTATGGGGCACTCTATGGTGATGTGCTACCAATCCCAGATCTGTAGTAGAAGGCTGCAACCAATACCGAATCTACTTTGCCATGTAATCTAATACAACTCATTATAGAGTTGTGTAATTAAGGCACTCCCATAAGAAAAGATCAGTGGCCTACGAGTAGTGCTAGAGAGGACATAAAATGTCCTATCTAGGAGGTTTCAAGGGAACCTCACTTCGGAAGTGTCGGGGAGCACGATCTGGATGATCAAGTGCATAAACATAATTGCTCGTCGAGAGAAGACCCACTCAGTATACCAATGCTTGATGTGTACCCCTCTATGGTCAGAGTGTCATTGTGCCTCATCACTATGATCACCAAAGATCATGGTGAATACTGCATCCTTCACCCCCATCAATGAAGATGTGATGGCCTCGCCATCCAGAGGAAGTCTGAATATGCAATACACATCCTCAAGATTCACGGTCATCTCACCTATCGATAGGTGAAAGGTTTTGGTCCATGTGTTCCAACGTCAGGCCAATGTAGTCATGTAGGTCTGGTCGGCCTGGATAGTAGGAAGGCACAGTACATAGCCGAAGCTTATAGCCATGAACCATGCTCACTCAATGTCATCAAGGTTACCACGTAGGTTGCCAAGGATCTTCGATTCCATCACCCTCGTGGTAAAATTATGATTGGTGACATAATAAATAATTAAAAATCATCCAAAAAAATAAAAAAAACAACCCTAAAAAATCAAACAAAGTCAATTTTTTTAAAAAAAGATAAAAACATACATGAATACATGCAACACATTCAAAGAAAATGAGAGTTCGTTATCGGTAGTTTAGTTTATTTATTTAAACTATTACTTAATGAGGTTGAATTTTATTTGGTAATTGCAAAAATGAGGGTTTGTGTGCTTCTACCTTAGTAGCACTGGCACCTCCAGGCTGGTCTGCCATTAGTGCAGGTGGTAGTGAGGTCGATTTTGCAGCAACGTTCCGTATCAAATTTGATAACTCACCTCTCAGAGCACTCAGGTATGTAAAGCTAATAATTGGAAATAATGATGTAGAAAATGATAGATTTTTCTTAAATATTTTCCATTTTACCCTTGATCGTGGCTAGCACCCGCGGGTGTAGGATTAGGGCTTTTCGACTGAGGGTCAAAGTCGCGACTAGGAAATTTTGAAAAATTGGCTGTTTTTGAAAAGGGCGGCTAGCAACCTGCAATAAATGCTCCAAAATCCCACCATGAGGAGTTTCAAAATGACAAATTAAAAATATCTACCAGACCAAAAAATGTCAAAAATGTAAAAATAACAAAAAAATTAGATATATCAAAAGTCAAATGTGCCTTGTATCCAGTTATTTACCCTATACACTTGGTGGTTGTAGCGACTAGCGCTCCATGCAATCTAAAAAGATGAGTAAATTACCATAAGGAAATTTGGGGCAAATTTATCATCGCCGAATTGATATGCTTCATTTCAATCCCGAAGAAGGCCTTGGAGGCTGGACCGCCCCATGGGAATGAAGCAATCATGTCAATTCTTCTATGACATTTTCAATAGATCATCGACCAATATGATTCAACACATGCCTAATTGGAATTATTATCATTTTGATTCTCTAAGAAGACCTTCATGGCTGGACCGCTCTGCAAGATAGAAATATACATTTACTATTAACAGTTGTAATCATAGCTAATTAGGCCTAGCAAAGTATCAAGTGCTAGACCTTAAATTGTTTGAGTCATTCATCGTGGTCAAGTGACTCATGACTTTACTAATTATCATTATCCTCATCGACTCGTCACTTGAGGGGGTAGTCATTATATCATAATAATAATCAAAGTCAACAAAAGATCCCTAGATCTTATCAAAATTATGTTCATCTTATGAATCATTGCCAATGACTATCATAAGCTTACCCTTTGTTGGGGAAAAAATCAAATATGATAGTTGAGTTTGTGCTCTCCACCTTTCGGATCTATAGGTTCAGACAACCTGTAGTAGCGATAAAAGCTACCCGATTGAGACAGGATGAGTACAAGTTCTTTCAATTTAAGCCTTCCATCCAGTTGGAAGCAATGATTCTAGGATGCGCATCCTTTTGCAAGATTTGGGCATCTAATGTTGATCAGACTAATTATCATCATCCAACCTACGAAATCATTTTAGGAGGTCTATTTTTTCTCAGCATTTTTCAATCTCATAATGCATCTCAAAAGGGGCATCTATAGACACCTAAAATACGTCATGTCGAGGTGACTACTCATATGGGACATGCTAGAAGACCATATGAAAGATCTTGGACAGATTCCAAGGTGAAGCAGTGGTTCTAACCACTCAATTTAGGCATTTTTGCCTAGTCAGTGTTGGTCCATGGCTGACACCCATGGTTAATAGGTCTAATCGTGCCTCAGAGTTGTAGTTAGCCTTCAAGTTAAGTTTGATCTCAACCGACCCAAAATTGGTTACAACGGCCAAGTTGTTCGAGTTTCAAATGGTTTAGGTGCAGAAGCCTCTAGAAATTTCCCTCCAACTACCCTAACTGAAGTTTATTGATCTTGGCTTCTCCATGAAGCTAAGACAAGGCCTTCCCATGTGCTATAAAACCCCCCTCCAAATTGGGGAGAAGTCTGGAAGAATCTCGAGTTGAAGCGCAGTGAAGCCCTGTCAAATTGCATACTCACTTGCATCCATTGAGAGGAACACTTATGTTGCCTATTTGGAGATCAAAATGGTATTTGGAACCAAGAAGGCTATGGAGGGTTAGGAGAAATCAAGAAACTTAATTGAGCCCATATAACCATCAATTCAAGCAATTCAACCACCAAATCTATCAGAGGACATCGAGGTGACCCTTGATCATCAATTCATTAAGGGGAATTGGAGATTTAAGACCGATATTAGAGATCAACTACATTTTTAGCTTAGCCATGCCAGCCAGCCATGGATAACAGTGCTAGATGCGTTGCAGACTCGTGGTCAGGTTTAATTCTCCTTTTTACTTGGTTTTAGCAGTAGTTTACTTTTTATTTATAGTATATTATATGCATTTAATCTAGATTTGTTTTATTAGAGATAATTGTGCGGTAGAAGTAGGAATTTAAGACTTATTTCCTTCATTTCTTGTTATTTGGTAGTTAGATTAGTTGTGGCTATTTCTTATGTTTTCATGCTTCCAATTGTTTAATTATGACATTAGATGGATTGATCTATGTTTCCTTTATATTTCTTGATGGCCAATTATCATGTTTAGTGTAGATTACCATGCTTTCTACATTTTATTTATTTCAAGCTTTTATGGCATCCTTTTCTAGAATTTTCTCTAAAAGCCTCATTAAGAGAGGCCTCCTTTGTTGTTAATATATTTCTTATTATTTCTTGGATGCAGGGTCAATAGGGTCTTGTCATCCAAAGCAACAAATGCCTCTAATCATGGAGAAGAAGGCCGCATTTTCCTTGGAGTAGTTCATGTCAACCTAGGAAGCCTGTGGATTACACTTACCCTTGCGTGGGGATTTTATATGGTTGTAATAATTGTATCGCATTGGGTATCCCTAATAGGGATGGATTTGTAATCGAATTTTAATGGAAATTTAATAAAAGAAGCCCTTATTTGTGGTTATTTGCAAATTCATCCATTCTTATATACTTTATATGATTTTTAAGTTATTATTAGCTTAGGTGTATGCATCCTAGATTGTTACAATATGCTCTATTCTTCTCTGGCATTTGGGTATCTAGCTCTTCCTAGGAGAAGGGGGAGGCTTGCCTTACCACTTCTCCACTTGGCTTCCTCAAACTCTCCTTCCTATAATCTAAGGAAAGGGTCTTAGTTCTTAGAACTCATATGTGGTATCGATATGGAATGATACCTAGGACTAAGGGACATCCTTGGTTGAGGGAAGGGACTAGCCTCAAGGTATCTGCCCTGTAAAGAAGATAAAAGACAACAAGCACTAGTTGAAGCAAGGTCCTACTAAAAGTGGTTCCCCTTTTTGTTGTTACCAAAATAGCTTAAGGTTATAAGTATTATTAAGATTTAATTTAGCTGCTACCAAAAAGGCTATTGAATTATTGCTTGATTTTGGTCTTATGACTAGGCTAAGAATCATGGTGTAGGGAACCTTAGGCTTGTTATCAGTTGGTGGTATTTGTTCCTCAGATGTATTATGGAAGGTCTTCTTGGTTCAACTACTTCATAAGTAGTTAGGGGCATTGAGCTCCTTCATTTTAGATTTGTGTAGGTGCTTTGATCAAAATTGCCTATGGAGGTAGAATTTACCCACTGTAGTGAATCTTCACTACACTTCCCAGGCTTCCTAAAATAGTTTTTTGAGGTTTTATGGGATTTATCCACATAGTTGGTTTATTAAATTCAAGCAAAGGTATGAACTACATGAAACTTCCTTCGACCAAAAAATATTTATAGTTGCTTTCCATTTTGACCTTGAAGCATTACATTGATGCCAATGGTTGCATAAACAAGTCTCAAACCTTGGGTGGACACTATTCAATATGGAACTCCCTAGTAAATTTGGGTTATCATAGTTTGAATATTTTACCAATGCTCTCACCAAGATTCAATAAAAAAATGCTATACTTGAGTATATTATTGCTTTTGATAAGCTTGTCAACAAAACCAAATTTATCCCAAATGAATTATTCAATAATTATTTTATCAGTGGCCTTAAGGAAGAGATAAGAACATACATCCAAATTCTCAAGCCAACCACCTATATGACTATCAGAGGGCTAGATAAAGTTATAGAGAGCAAATGGAATACCCAATAAAAGGTTTATGAACCCTCGATATTCTAGAATAGAAATTTTACATCCACAAACAATAATGCTCCAAAGGTTTCCATAGTCAAGAGGCTAACATTTATGGAGATGTCTGACCATAGAGACCAAGGGCTTTGTTATAACTATGATGAAAAATGGTTTATGAGTCATCAGTGCAAAACACAATACCTCTACCTTTTGGATATGAGTAGTACTTTGTTTTATTCTATAGACATGAGGGATGAATTTTTGGATTTAGTAGAAGAGCAACCAAAATTAGTGGATGTAAAACCTCTAATTAACAATCCTATAGAAGAAATCCTCACCCCTTATTTGAATGCTATTGTAGTAATATTGACACCCTAGGTCATGATATTCCATGGGTTTCTCAAAGGGCATAAGGTTTTTATACCATTGTAATGGGGTAGCATAGATAACTTTATTGACCTCAATGTAGCCAAAAAAAGTAAATTGTTTCATCTATGGTCAATGACCAAATCAATGTTAAAATTGCTAATGAGAATATCATGACTTGTAATGGGAGGTGTCAAAATTCCTACCTACCCATAGGAAACTATCAATGTCAAACTAATCTCTACATAGTTCCATTGGGAGGAGTAGACATGGTGTTGGGTTACCCCTAGCTAAGAACCTTTGGACTGATTTTGTGGGACTTCTCAAAACTTTGGATATAGTTCACTATCAATGACAAAACACACACCATTCAAGGAGTACAAGAGGGAAAATCCAAAGTAATAACATCCCATCAGATGCAAAGGCTGATTAAGATGGGTCATTAGTGGGTATATTTTTTCAAATATAGTTATGTGCTATATAGGATGAAAAGATACCTTTAGACTTGTTAGTTATTCTAACCAAGAATCAAAGCATCTCCAATGAGACTAAATAGTTACCTCCTAGTAAAATGAAATACCATAGAATCAACTTGGTGCCTATGAGTCAACATTTAAACATTCGGCCTTATAAGTGTGCTTATCACTAGAATAATGAGATTAAGCATGTGGTGTAGGAATTGTCAAAAGCAAGCCTAATATGTCCAAGCTTAAGCTATTTTTTGGCCCTCATCTTATTGGTAAGAAAGAAGGATGGATCATGGAGAATGTATGTGGAACTTCATGAACTCGATAATTTACCATTAAGGATAAGTTCCCCATCCCCATGATTGATGACTTCTTGGATGAACTACATGATGCTCAATACTTTACCAAATTGGACCTCAAGTCAAAGTACCATCATATTCACATTTATAAGGACATATCCAAAATAGCTTTCAAAATTCATGATGGGCACTATGAATTCTTGGTTATTCCCTTTGGTCTCACCAATGCATCATCCACTTTCCAAGGATAGATAAATATGGTTCTTAAACTGTATATAAGAAAGTTTGCATTGGTTTTTTTTAACATACTATTATCCAATAGAACATGGAAAGAGCACCCACAACATGTGGAGCAAGTGTTGGACCTTATACAAAAAAATGAGTGTTATGTCAAACAATCTAAGTGCACCTTTGGCACAAATGATGTGGATTATTTAGGGCACATTATGGCTAAATATTGTGTACACATCGATCCAACAAATATTGTATTCATGAAGGAGTGGGACAAACCCCAAACATTGAAGAGCATTCAAGGATTCCTTATCCTCATAGGGTACTACTAAAAATTTGTCAAGGCTTATGAGAAAATTATGACACCTTTGACAATTATGCTTCATAAGGATGCATTTACATGGAAGAGTATTGTCGATGAGGCCTTTTGACTTTGAAGAATTTTATGTGCCACACGCTAGTCACAACAATCCTTGATTTTTTTAGAACCTTTGTAATAGAAAGTGACACCTCAACAATGGGGTTGGGGACTATACTCATGCAAGAAGGTCGATCCATTGCATTCATAAGTAAGGCCCTATCAAGACAAAATCTCACAAAATTAACTTATGAGAAGAAGATGATGCCAATCATCTTTGTAGTCCTTCATTGGTGACCATACTTGTTAGGTTGATACTTCATCATCAAGATGGATCATTGCAACCTTAAATATATCCTATATTAGAGTATTTATTTTGTTGAGTAGCAAAAATGGGTCACTAGGCTCTTATAATATGACTATAAAATTATCTTTTGCAAGGGAAAATAAAATATAACTACTGATGCCCTTTCTAGACTACCAAAAATAAGAGATACCCTCTATACAATATCCATCATTAGGGCTGATTGGAAAGAGGTACTTAAGTTAGAATTGCAAGATGACCCCAAAATTGCAAAAATAATTTAGGATATTTAGATAATGACAAGGGACCATTTAAATTATTCATGGAAGTATAAGGAATTGTGCTACAAGCATAGGTTTATTATTTTGTCCACTTCATAACTCAAATTCCATAATTTAATAGAGCTTCACTCTTATCCAACAGGGAGACACAAATGCTTCTTACAAACCTATGAATAGGTAAAAGACAACTTTTATTGTCCTAGGATAAAGTCTAATGTAAAATAGTTTATGGATATTTGTGATACTTGTCACTGACAAAAAGGAGAAATAATCAATACACTAGGGTTGCTTCAACCTTTACCAATTCCAGAGTCACAGTGGACCAATATTTCCATGGACTTCACTAAAAGGATTTATCTATCTAGTGGATAATACATTGTCATGGTCATCATGTATAGATTGACCAAGTATGTCCACTTTTCTCCCTAGGTCATCCATATATTATATGGATAGTGGTATAAAGTTTTATGAATAAGATATTTTGGCTCCATGGGATCTTGTATTCCATAGTTAGTAATTGTAACAAGGTGTTCACTAGTAAATTTTAGGAGGAGCTCCATCACATATAGGGAATACAATTGATATGCAACACATCCTACCACCCATAGACTTATGGCCAAATAGAGGTGGTAAATAAATGCCTTGGGATATATCTTCAATGTTTTGTCTCTGATAACCAATCCAATGGATTCAATGGCTTCTCTTAGCAGAATGGTTGTATGACACCACTTTTTCACACAACCATAAAAATGATGTTGTATGATGTAGTATATAGTCAACCACATCTAACACCTACTTATTACATGCCAAGTAGCTCAAAGGTTAAAGTAGTTGACACAGTCCTTAGTTGTAGGCAGGAAGTATTAGTTGCCCTGAAATAAAATTTGGAAATCATCCATATTCGCATGAAACTATAGGCTAACATAGTACTAAGAGGATATTTATAGTAGGAGATATGGTCTTTGTTTTTATTCAACCCTACAAGTAGATGTCCCTAAAATAGAAGGGTCAACACAATATAAACCTAAATTCTATGGACCCTACAAGGTACTCCAGCAAATAAGGGATGTTGCTTACAAATTGGAGTTACCAACTTCATCCAAGATTCACCTAATTTTATTTCTTTCCTAAAAAATGTGTTGGGAATTCATACCCAAGTACAGATGGTCCCGCCCAAATTAGATAAAGAAGGATTCATTCTTTTATAACCCACAACCATTTAGATCATAGGACTCAACATATTTTCTCCCAGGATATCACTGAAGTGCTTGTGCAGTGGTAGGAGTTGCAATTAAAATATGACATATGGGAGTTATTGTAGAAGTTTCAATAGCAATTTTCAACCTTTCAACTTTGAGAACAAAGCTTCTCTAAGGGGGGTGACAGGTTACGTACCCCATAATTATAACTCATAATGGCATATGACATTGTATGAAAAGTGGACCATGTATTGAATTAGAAGTAGACTGCATTTTAAATTAGATATAGGTAGGAGTGTGTGTCATAGAATCATGTATGTAACCACTTTTGATTTATAAATGTAATTATCATGGAATATGTAATCAAGAATATTGTTATAGAATACTGCAATAGCAGGTTGTCATAGAATATTAGGAATTATGCTTGTAAATATTATAAAATAAGGATGTAACCCTTATGGGACGTGCAAAATTTGCATATTTTTAAGGAGGTTGCCTCCTTGAAGAGTCTAACAATAGTAATATTATTTATCCTAAATTTCTACAATTATTATTATTTTGTATTTCCATGTTTCATTTATTGAATGCTTTTGTTATTGGATATACAATATTAGTGTTGATTTTGTCAATAGTATTTGTAATCATAGTTAGAATTATTGTTGGAACTAAATTTATTATTTCAATACATAGCAAAAATAAGAACTTTGAGGTGAAATATTTGGATGAGAATAAGAGGTTCATTTTATCTATCAGCAATGAAAGAGTTGATGAAATATTGGATTAATTATTTCAACACTAAAGCATTATATATTTTGTGGAGGATTGGTATTGTCATTTTTTTGTTAAAATTTATGGTTTGAAAGGAATTGTCATTGTCTCTAAATGCACCCACTAGGGGGTTAGGTCCTGGGGGAGACCCAATGAGATAGATGCACCTGCACCTGATGTAGAGAAAAATAGTAGGAAGTATCATCGATGATAGGGAAGAACTGTCTACAAGGTGACCTCTAGGATTTTTAATCGAGTTTAGCTCCTCTTTAGATTTTAACTCCTTGATGCACAGTGACCTCCACAAGCTGAGGCTAGAGGGTAGCAAAGAATTAATTGCAATGAAAGTAAAAATGAATAAATTGAATACTTATGGAAAGTTAATCATAAGCTACGAAAAGTATGCACCGAAGAATTAAACAGACCCCTAATTTTTTATTGCAACAAGTGGTAATTGAACATGAAAAACATCACCTATAGCTAGTGAACACAACCAAGCAAAACACACTATGAGGAATCAAGATAATTTAAGAGGATGATAAAGTGAAATTAGTCATGAATTCCATTAACATGTTGAAATGATTATAAGGTAATGAGGCTCAAAGGGCTCAATGCTCCCTAGGCATGAGAAAAGGATTAGGCTCTCCTTCTTATAGTAGGAAATAAGGGTGAAAGGGAGAGCCTAAAATGTTAGGTACCAGGCATGAAAAAACAACTTCTAATGCCTTTTATAATAAAATCAAACCTATTTATAAGCCAATAGGAGGGTTCCTTCCCTCCTAAGTTTCATGCAAAAGGTCTATGGATATCTCTTGTCTCTACAAATAGTAAATATTTCTACAACTTGCACAACAATAGCTTTTAGGTCTTCAGACCTGAGGCCATAAATACTAATAGCTTTCAAGACTTCAAATTATCAATGTGGCTAACTAGGCTCTTTGTTGTTGTGTCAGGGTAGATACACCATAAATATTTTGCCAAGCTCCTTTTGGGATGCATCATTTTTTTGATGCGATGGATATAGCCTCCTTGATTGGTGTAGGTGGATAGGGTAGGCTCATGTATATGGTGGGTAGTGGCCATGGATAGTGTTTTATTGGATCTAAGAGGCTTGGCCATGAAATTTAAGCTTTGTAGCCACTAGAATATGCCCTCTTTAATTCTCTTTCATCAGTTCTTCTTGTGTGTGTGGATATCACATGTCCTTGGATGGGGTGGAACATCCTTTGGCTAATGGTAGACCTTTGCTAGCACTTTCCTCCAACAAAAGGACCATACAAGTCATTGGATTAGAAATCAATAATTTATGGGTCTTGGCACCCTTGGTTTGGCTTATCTAGGTTGATGTGGAGCATTGATCATAAATGGAAGATCTAACGGTTAGTGTGGCTCTAATATTGCCTACCCTTCTCTTAAAGATCTTTTGTTCTAACTAAATGTGGGAAGTATCTTCTGAAAATATAGCCTTGGCTTTTCCTCCTTCTAACTAGTTTAGCTTGGAGTAAAGAGGAGCTGTAGGAAAATATTCCCTACAACTGTTGTGGCTCTTAGGGATCCTCAACCTATTAAAGGAGTGAACCCAGGATTTCTTACCCTATCCATTGGATACAAAGTCAAATTTTAGAGGCTATAAGCCAAAATGACATGAAACTAAGAAAAAGTTAGAAAAAGAAAGTGAGAAGAGACCATCACCTAGGATCTAGAGTTCCCTGGGAGAGTGCTACCTTGGATCTTGTGCTAGGAACTTGTCCATTTTTATATGGTCCTACCTTGATGTGTTAGAGTGGCTATAATTAAGGATTTATTCCCTTGTATCTTTCACCATCATATTCTAGAGTGAATATTTCTCTATGATTGGGTAAGCCTTGACTGGCTTATCCATTATTACCCTTATGGTTTAAGTCACTCCCCTTTCCTTCTCTTCTAATTCTCAAGTTTTGCATGTTGATTATGTCACTCAAGTTTTCCTTTGCAACAACTTGGAGATACATACCACTTTAAAATCCAATTACTAGAAGGGTAGATGACTCCTAAATCCATTGCCTTGATTAGAGAGTGGGTTTAGGGGTGTCGAGTAGGTTGTGGCCTATCTGATGACAAAACCCATTTTAATGTTTCAGTGTCTTGATGCAAAATGAGGGCCAAATTTGATTCCATTGGTAAGTGTAGCACCCTAAAATTGGCACGGTTAAAACATTAGTAAAAAGATAAAATATTAAAATTTGAATTTCAACCCCAAACTGCCCGTTAAACCGCCTTTTACCCGCTTTCCCCATTTTCTGCACCATTTTTAGGATTTGTTTTGACCGTTGGACGATATCGTCTCAGATTAGACGAAATCGTCCCCGATCTGACGAATTCGTCTGGAACAGAACGTCCAGACGATTTCGTCCCAAAACCAAATTTTCATAATTAGCTTCTGTTTCAACAGCCCTCTCCAACTCGGGCGAAGCGTGTCTGCGTAGTTGGAGATTTCCCTGTTGGAGATCTCCCAGATTGGGATGATCCCCAACCTCCCAAACCTCTTCCTAATCCTATATAAACTAGGATTTTTCTAGTTTATCCCCCTGATTCCCCCTGGCTGGCTGGCTGATTCTCCCTGAACTCCCAACCCCTTAGTTGACGGATTTCATTGCAGAGTTAGCTCCTTATTCCCCTCGCACTACTTTGCTTGCATTCGGTATTTTTACATTTTTATTGCAGGAACTCTACTATTTTCAGTCGAAGCTAGCTTGGATCGTCGCGGACGATCTCGGACGATTGCGGACGATCTCGTACGATTGGAGGCGATCCTGATTGTAGTCCAGATTGGGGGCAGTCCGAGTTTAGAGTTTGCATTTTCATAGCTTTTTTTACATTTTTCATATCAGATCTCTGCACTATTTTAAGTTATTATGTTTTATGCATCTTGGAGTTCACCTCATTTAGCACAATCGCATGATAAAGTTAAAATCAACCATTAAAACTACTGCATTTCCTTATTTTTTTATTAGAATCTATTATTCAGGCATGTTTGCTATTATTTCTACCCTTATCCTTTGCTTCTGCACTTGCATATTTGGTATTTTGTATCTATTTTTGTGATTGCAGGTTTTTAACGAATTCTCCAATGAATTCGTATTTCAGATGATTCTGTCTGATTTCAGATGACCTTCTATGATTTGGGATGATTACGTACAAACTGAGATGATCTGAACTGCTACAAGACTCAGAATCTCCATCAGACATCCGAGATCAGGTATGACACCTTCTAGTTAGCATATTCTCTATTATTTGCATCCATTTCTATTTTTTGTATTCATTTAAATCAGCATTGGCATATAGAATAGTTTAGATTCATATCGGCCAAACCTAGGAGTTGAATGATTAAAGCACGAAATGAACACATCAAACACACTATCAACCTAGGCATGGAAACTGCCATTCAAAAGTTTCCTGGTGAACCCACCATCCATCAAAAATTCACCCTTATACACCTTCCCCCGAGAGGCGGGACCTTCAAAGGGCCTCTCAGTCCGAGGTATTGTCCCATCCTTTTCCCATCCCCCTTTCGGGCGTGGATCCTATAGCCTGAAGGTAAGGATGCGAAAAATTTGGAGCGATACATTTTGGTGAACCCGACGTGAAACAAAAAAACCTTTTGAAAACAAAAACCTTTCTAAAAATAAAAAAAATAATAATAAGAAAACAAAACATAAATGCATTTAGACTTAAGAAAATTTGCATGTCATATTTAGATGGTAGACTATAATAAGAGACGAGTTGTCACCATTAATGTTGAAAATCAATTAGCAGCTATAGAGATTACTTCTGTGCTTAGAGTACCTCAAACAAATAGGGTTCAACCTTTGTGGGACGAACTTGATAGGAGATTGGATCTCATTTCATCTAGAGCAACCGAACTTAGGCAAATCAAGAGGTTTGTCCTAGATAGAATCCTGGATCCCGATCAAGTAATTTTGTATCATGAACTTCAGAGAGCTTGCCATAGGTGGTTAGCAGATAAAAGAGCCCTTGTGTCTTCTGAGTTATATACCTTTGAGGAATACCTTGAGAATGCAGTTGTAGTACATAAATTTATGTCTCGTATAGAGGACCAAGAGGTCGTTCTTACAGATAGAAAAATATGGAATAGAGTTCCCAGAGCTGTGTTATATCGAGAGTATTGCCATGAGATTTATTTTTACAAAACAGAATCTGAAACAGATAATATCACCATAGCACACTTTGTTGACTTCTTGAAAAACAATTTCCAATTTGAAGAGGAGCACTTTATGACTCTTGATGAACTTGATCCTATCAATGATATCTATAAACTATTTATAGAAAACTAAGTTATTATTTTATTATTGTTATTTCTTGTATTTAGTGTGTTGTTTATTGTCTTTATAAGCATAAAAACAAAAATAAAAAAAAAACAAAACAAAAACAAAATAAAATCATAACAAAAAAATCAAAACATTTTCTCTTTTAAGCATTATAGTAGGTATATAATTAAAATATATACCTCCCAAATCTATTGCAAATATATCAGTATATATTTGCTAAAATTTAAGATTTAGACATAATGACTAAACTCAGGAATGGAAAACAAATTGAAGTAGAAGAAGATTGGTTAAGGAAAACCACAAATAAACCAGATGCCCTTCTTGAAGACCCAATTCAGGAAGAAGTAACCTTAAACCAACAAGAAGAAGAATTTGTGGATGCAAATGAACAAAAAGAAAATGATAGAGAGGAAGGATCCTCATCTCCTAAAATAACTCCGAAGGAGTCGTTACTTTTGAGAACATGGACCATTTTTGGAAATTCCTCCATGATAATATGGGCACCCTTAATAGAGCAGTTCATATGGACAAAGATCAAATTAGTGACACTCAAGCAACCCTAGAAGATATATATCACACACGCACTAATCCTTTGTCCTTTGTTGATCAAGAGAGTGATCAAGCTGGACCGTCCAATTTGGACATGGCTGCTATAATCCAAAACATGCAACAACAACAGGCTACCCAACCACCTAGAGTGCCTGTTACCAAGCCAAGGGTTATTCCCACACAAAAGAAACCTTCATTCACTACTTTATTTCGCCAAACTATTGATCAATATACCTCAAATCAACAAAAGCCTAAAACAAAACCAAATACCAATTTCCAACAATCTGGGATACAACATAATGCTACAACAAATCTTCTTCATAATACTCTTCCTACCAACCATTTGCATAACAACAATATAGCATCTAATCCTTATGTCCCGCCCTCCTACGGTCATAAATCCCATACTCATGTACCACCAAACCAATATGGTGGACAAACTGGTAATTTGGAAGCCATGGTGAAACAGTTAGTCTCTCGCATGGACCAGATAGATCCCTACCGTCCCTCATACAATTATCGAGAGATGTGTAGTCAACCTCTAGATCCTATAGTTGTAGCACAACCATATCCCAAACACTTTCCTATGCCTGTCCTACCTATATATAAAGGAACTGAAGATCCCATAGAGCATCTTCGTATGTTTAGGATAGCCTGTCATGACATATCACATGATGACTTGCTATTACTAAAAATGTTCCCGAAGAGTTTAGGAGGGATGGCATTGGAGTGGTATTATCAACTGCCTACTCATTCTTTGAGAAATTTTGAAGAGACCGCTGAGTCTTTTGTGCATCAATTTAGTGCCTATATCGAAAGGCATGTAACCATTAAATATTTGTACAACCTAAAACAAGACAAAGATGAGTGTTTTGCTGACTTCTTAGCTCGATGGAGACAGTTGATAGGAAAATTACACTTTGTGTTACCTTATCGAGAAATGTTGGATATTTTTATCAATAATTTACAAGAACAACTATCCTATGAATTATCAATTGCTACCTTGACCACCTTCGATCAAGCTATAGACTTAGCTCGAAGGGTGGAAGATGCTCTCATTAGAAGAGGTCAGCTCAAAAAGAAAGATGATGAGAAAACATCCAGAAATCAATATAAAAATAAACAAGTTGTGGGTGACGGAGTCACTGATAGCAGAAACATTGCCAATGTTAACACTGTGAAAACAACAGAGAAGTTCATATTGAAACCTCCTGATAAACCACCTCGAGAATTTACTAGGTTAAATCAACCTTTATCAACCATTCTCCCGCAGTTACTAGCACGAGGATTGATCCAATTACCAGCTATCCGGGAACCTGATCCAACCATACCCGGATACAGAGCTGATTTGCATTGTGATTTCCATAGAGGACCTGGACATGCTACCAACTCTTGCAAAATATTAAAACATAAAATACAAGATTTAATTGATAACAATGAGATGGAGGTGCAAGCCTTCCAACCTAAACAAAATCCTTCTAATAACGCCCAAAAGAGTATTCCTCAAAGTCAGAATCAGAATGTCAATCAATCATTGGACATATTTCAACATCCTTTACCAAAACATGGTAAAGAGGTGGCCAATCAAATTGAGCATCACAATGTTCCCCCTCCTACCCGATATGTAGGGACTATTAGTGGACAATTACCTATTCCTGATCCTCAAATATTTGACACAACTTTATCCATAGTTACGTCCAGACCCCTATATAATACGCAAACACTTGATCTTAGTGATGTAGAATATGATACTGAAAGTGACATGGAAATCACCTCAAATCAATCGAATAGTTCTGAAGATGAATCAGATCCTATTCAACCTATCACAGATTCTATGGTTCCGGAAGAACCATTTCCTAGAAGAGTTACTACTCGACCCTCCTCTCATCAGTTCCTTTCTAATGAACAAGCCATAAACGCTAGACCGAGACCAATTCATCATCCTCAAAATAATATTGTAGGTACCATCGGAGTCGTTACCCGACAACAGAGCTCAAAACTCTCAACAGGATCAAACTCAGAATGATGGATCAGCTCCATTTGTTTTGAAAAATCCCAATAAAGGGAATCATATGCCTAATGTTCAACCTAAGCCTCCGTATAATATTAATGAACAATTATCCAATACTACAGCTAGAATTTCCCTTTTGGACCTTTTAAGATCTTCTCCTACCCATAGGGATGAATTAATGCTCACATTAAGCCAAATGATGGTACCACAAAATATTCAGCCTGAAGCCATGTCTAATACTATCATAACCCGAGAAGTCGATTGTATTGACTTTCGAGATAGAGATATACCACAACATAGTTTACATAAGGATAACCCTTTATATATTACTGCCCTAATTGGGGATGTAGCCGTTAAACGCGTCCTGATTGATAATGGTTCATCTTTAAACATATGCACTTTTGACTTCTACCAAAGATTTGGCTTTAGAAGTGACGAAATGAAAAGAACTGATATGATCATAAAAGCCTTTAATGACGAGACACAAGAAACGTGTGGAGTCATTACTATACCCTTGCAAGTTGGTCCTAGAACCCTAGACACGACCGTGTTTATTGTACATTGCCCAACATCGTACAATATACTTTTGGGTCGCCCTTGGATCAACGCGATGCGAGCGGTTCCATCCACTTTACATCAGTGTGTTAAATTCGAATTTAAAAACCAGTTGGTTACCATTCATGGTGATCCTAGACCCTTTGATATGTGTGCTTTGGCAGAACCGGTTGGAGTTCAATTTTGCCCTGCTCTGTCATCCACACATCCTAATTCTCATCATCCGCCCAAACGTGTGAAACACACACCCATAACCTCATCTACTCCTTCAACTACACCTATACATATAGCTCAACCATCTTCTGAACAAACCACATTAGGACCTCGAAAAGATCCCAAAATTACAACCAATGCTTCTTGTTTTACCCCTATAACTTCCATACCGATAGACTCATCCATCGATATCCCTATAACATCATCATCCACTACAGGCATTCTTTCCACATCAGAAGATCAAGGAAATGTTCCTTCTACCTCTTATGCTCTCACTGATGAGCTCTTACCTGATTTATCTAAAATTCTTATATCAGAAGAAACCAACACTGCCATGCAGACTTCCCTTCTTTTAAATAAACTCCCACCCTCTCCTCGTACCTTGGGCCTCCCACAGCCTATGGGAAGTATCTACCAAGTCGGGAGTTGTGCTTTCATTTATAAGGGATATGATTGGGGAAGAATCCCCAGAAACATTAAGATACATTGTGATGGGTATGCTAGATGCTATTTTGCTAATGATTATCTTAAAGCTAAGCCCATAATGCTTAAATTGGGATATAAAGGGAAAGGTTTGGGACCTTTCCAAAATGGTATGAAAGAACCTTTTGAGGTAGAACCGTGGCCTGCCCACTGTGGTGTGGGCCTATTTTCTAGTAAAGGTCAGCCCTTTCCATTTGAGGATGATGACCATCTCGTATGTTATCAAGATTATCTAGATAAACAAGATTCTTTGTGTCTAAAGAATAATTCTTTTACCTGCAATATGCTATCCATAGCCTACCCTGAGATGATTGTCGAATCCGACGATGAGTTGGAAGGGGATATCTTCCATGATGTCTCCATTGAGGAATTGTTATATAATGAATTTTATTTTGATGGCTCTATTCCGAATATAGCCCAGCTTGAAGCTACGACTTCTCAAGACGAATTATCCAAGTTAACCTTGGAAGAATTACAAGAATTAGGTGTTTCATCCACCCCACCTAATTTTGAGAGAGATTTACATATGGAAGTTGAAAACGTTATAAAAATTAACATTGGAACCGAACATAACCCTCACATAATCAATATTGGATCAGAATTGAGTCAAGAAAAACAAGATAAATACATTTCATTTCTTAAAGACTATGAAGATGTCTTTGCTTGGACATATGAAGACATGCCAGGTTTGGACCCTTCCATAGTTATGCATCATCTAGTAGTCCATCCAGATGCTAAACCTGTTAAACAGAAACTTCGAAAAATGCATCCTAAAGTGGCCTTACTAGTCAAGGGAGAACTAGAAAAACTGTTGAAAGTCATTTTTATACAAGCCATTGATTATGCTGAATGGATCTCAAATGTAGTTCCAATGTTAACTAAGAAAGAAGCCACTAAAGTTAGGGTTTGCACCGATTTCAGAGACATTAATGTTGCATGCCCTAAAGACGATTTTCCTCTTCCCAACATGGATCAGATCATTGAATTTATTGCTGGAAGTGGAATGATATCCTTAATGGATGGATTTTCTGGTTATAATCAGATCAGGATAGCTCCTGAAGATCAGGCCAAAATAGCCTTTATTACCCCTTGGGGAACCTTTTGTTGGAAAGTGATGCCATTTGGTTTAAAGAACGCAGGCGCAACCTATCAACGAGCCATGACTTATATCTTTCACGATATGATGCATGATATTCTACATGATTATGTAGATGATATTATAGCTCGTTCTATCAAAGAAGATGATCATTTAAATGACTTAAGGAAAATATTTGATCGGTTAAGGGAATATCTTATCCGATTAAATCCAGCTAAATGCATATTCGGAGTTAAGTCCGATAAATTATTAGGGGTTATCGTTTCTTTACGTGGCATTGAAATTGACCCTCTCAAGATCATGGCTATCACAGATATGCCCGCACCCACCAATATATCAGAATTACGAAGTTTACAAGGTAAGCTTCAAGCTATTCGTCGCTTTATTGATAAGTTGGCAGACAAAACTGGACCCTTTCTTAAACTTCTTAAGAAAGATGTCTCTTTCCATTGGGACGAAGAATGCCAAGAAGCATTTGAACTCCTTAAGCAATATCTCCTCAAACCACCGGTGCTTTCCCCACCTAGATCTGATCGTCCTTTTATCTTGTACATTTTTGCTTTCTGATTTTGCCTTAGGGGCTATGTTAGCTCAGCTTGACGATGAGAAGAAAGAACGTGCTAATTATTACATTAGCAGAACCTTAATCAGTTATGAAACTCGCTATACCATATTAGAGAAGTTATGTCTTGCAGTCGTATTTTCTACATAGAAACTATGACATTATATGCTCAATCAGAAAACGTATGTTATTGCCAAATTCGACCCTTTGCGATATCTCATGAGTCGACCGTATTTATCTGGTCGCACAGCCAAGTGGGTTCTTGCGCTAAGCGAATTTGAACTCACCTTCATAGGACAGAAGTCTGTTAAAGGTCAAATCATAGCAGATCAATTAGTTGCTGCACCTTTAGAATCTACTCATCCCCTCATCATTGAGTTTCCTGATGAATGCCTTAAACTAGAGGCAGACCATTCAGAGCAATGGTCCCTATACTTTGACGGAGCCCGATGCATGAGTGGGGCTGGTGCGGGTATTATTTTAATATCTCCACAAAAACATCTTATACCTCTGTCCTTCAAATTAACATTTGCTTGCACCAATAACACTGCTGAATATGAAGCTCTTATCCTTGGATTACGAGCTGCCTTGGCATTGAAAATTAAAAGTTTATTGGTTTTCGGTGACTCCCAACTTGTCATAAACCAAATCAATGATGTTTATCAGACCGGAGATGATAAATTACGCCCATATAAAGCATATGTTTTGCAGTTATTATCCTTGTTTGATCAAGTTACTTTGGAAGCTATTCCTCGAACTAGCAATCGTGCGGTTGACGCTATGGCTGCAGTTGCATCTCTTCTACCCTTGGAGTTAGACGATGAATATGCTACCATCATTATTCATCGACTCCAGGAACCCGCTTCAAGCAAATCATGCTTAGAACCTTTGGATGTGTTTCTCATCAATGAAACAACTCCTGAACCATGGTATATTGATATATTTAATTTTTTGCAGAAAGGAACCTTCCCTGATGGTTGTACTAGCAACCAACGTAGGTTATTACGTAGACAAGCAAGTCGCTTTGTGATTATTGGTAATACCTTGTACAGAAGATCTTTTGAAGGCATCTTACTGAGATGTTTGAATCTAGAGGAATCTAGATCAGCTTTGAATGAAGCCCACAATGGATCTTGTGGGGGACATTTTAGTGGTAACGCCATTGCTAAGAAACTCCTTCGGATAGGATATTTTTGGCCTACCATGGAAAATGATGCACATAATTATGTGCGACATTGCGACAAGTGCCATAACACGCTGACCTTGTCCATGCGCCTGCACAAGAGCTGCAGGCTATTTCATCTCCTTGGCCCTTTTCAAAATGGGGCCTAGACATCATTGGAAAAATCAACCCTGTGTCATCCGATGGACACAAATTCATCATAACCGCCACTGAGTATTTCACGAAGTGGGTTGAAGCTATGCCATTAGCTTCTTGCACTGGAACACAAGTTTCCAAGTTCATTTTTAATCAAATTATTTGTAGGTTTGGAATTCCTGCCAATCTCATTTTCGATAATGGAACTTGTTTCAAAAATAAAGATGTCAAGAAATTATGTCAAAAATATAAAATTCAACATCGCTGGTCCACTCCCTATTATCCTCGGGGTAATGGTCAAGCGGAAGCATCTAATAAAACCTTAATCAAAATTCTCAAAAAATTGGTCAATAAAACCGGTCGAGATTGGCACATTCAGTTATATCCTCCTTTGTGGGCCTATCGAACTAGTGTTCGAACCCCCACTGGAACTTCACCTTTTGTCTTAGTTTATGGTGCTGAAGCCATTTTTCCCTTTGAATTAGAAGTTCCTTCTTTAGCTCTACTACTTCAAGATACTGAAGTAGGGGATGAATATCGTGCTGGCAGATTTAGTCAGCTAGAACTTCTAGATGAAAAGCGCATCAATGCTTTGGAGCATCTTCGCGCCTACCAAAACAAGCTTAAGAGAGCATATCTTAAGAAAGTTCATCCTCGATCTTTTGAGATCGGTGACCTTGTCTTAAAAGAAAATCAAAAAAATACTAATGCAACTAAAAACCTTAAAGGTAAATTCGAGCCCAACTGGCTTGGACCATATGTCATCACTGCTAAGTTTGGATCGGGAGCATACAAATTATCTACCTTAGATGGTAAAGAACTTAAAGAACCTATGAACATTATACATCTCAAACGCTACTATGCATAAAACATTGGGTCATTTCATCATTTGTATATACTGTATTTTGCATATTGTTTCATTTTTAGCCATTTCTATCAAAATATTTTTCAAAGAACAGTAATAGTATTTCTTCTTGCAAATCATCAATTAAAATCAAATACAAAAACATCAAAAGTGTCAAAATCTTCAAAAACATCTTTTTTATACCTATCAATTCTTGGAGTTTGCAGTTATATTTTCAATTATTTTGGATAAATGAGCATTTATTTGGAATCCCGCACTTTCACACTCACATGAATAAATATCTTGATTTTATTTTGTATGATTATTAATCTCTCTTATATCAAAGTCCACATTGGCATTAAATAAAATTTTGAGCATAGAGAACTGATCTTGTTATTTACTTGAACTAAGTATATCTTTTCACATTAAAATGATTTCATTGCAAATTCAATATGATGCTACATAGTAGAAGTGGTTTCTTGAGCGAAAAGTTTCCCCTGCTATCCTATCATGCACATGGTCTAGAATCTTTGAGAATTGACAAAAGGACAAGCTCACCCCTACCCAGAATAAAAATCCCTTGCTCTACAGCTAATCCGAGCAAGTATCCCTAGCATAGGAAGGAAAAGAAAAGTTCAAGAAAAAGAGAAAAAGAAAAAGGTTATTTTGTATCATCACAACAATATTTCAGTATTTTCTCCAATATCAAGCAAAAATACAAAAGTACAAAATAAAAAAAACAAAAAACAAAAAAGAGCAAAAGAGAAAAGCAAAAGCAAAATGCAATAAAATCCTTTCCCTACCCCTTGAAAAGAAAAGAAGGGTGAATGAGCTTGAATCCCTGGAATTCTCAATTATTCGAAAACTGTGAGGTAAGCCCCATAACAGGTGGTTTGTGCCCAACCCGCTTGGCCTTGGGTAATCCCTAGCGTGGTGATATGTCTGTCACATTAGCGACCTTCTTTTGTACAGACCTATGTCAGCTTATGGATTAGCTAGCTCTTGATAACCTAACTTACATAGTAGTCTGGTACGGTTACATGCATATAAATCATGGTCAACGAACATTCATTTGGTTACGACAAATTACTTGTATCAAATTATCTTGCTCAAAATTGGTGAATGAACAATACAATCGCACACACATTTGTATTTGAGAGATTTTGTATCATTATGATAAATCAAGATCGGTAATGAAGTCACATTTGCACATGAGGATTCCTTATAAATCTACATTTCTCTTTGAGATAATTTAAAATATTTCTGTAACTCTTTTCGGAATAATTTTATCCTTTTATTTCAGAACTTTTTGTTTGTATAAAAGCAATTACATACATCTTCTCACAAAATCTTAAAAAAAATATATATATATTTTCAAACAAAATTTTCATATTATTATTTTTCTATTTATCAAAGGTCAAAAATTCATCTTGCAATAAAACCAACAATCTATTTTCTTCTTTGGATTTCGCGATGATGGTATAAGTCTATACCTATAATTCTATGCCTAGCGCAAACCATTGTTCTAATTTTATTTTCCATTTATTTTAAAACCAAATTCATCAAAACATATGACTTGCATCATTATGTTACACAATTATGCTTTACCAACGAACGAACACCTATTCTATTTCATGTCATTATGTTCAAATTCAATTTTGCAACCATGGTATAAATTCTAAGGAATTGTTCAAAATTTTATCACACTTAGGAATTTATGCCTAGCAAAATTATATTTCTTTTCGTATCTCATGCATACTATTTTTATGAAAATCTGAAAACAAATCATCAAACCATCATTATCTCCATCATTACAACACAAAGTCTTAAGACAGTCTCTTAAGCACTCTTTTACTTTTAAACAATATTTCTATACTGGGATTAGCTTGACGACCGAGTGAGCGGTGACTCCATGAAATGGTCTATAACAATGACAATGTCCTTTGAAATTATTGTTAGAAGTCTCTTTTTATTTTTTTATTTTTTATCAAATCACACCACCACAACCAATTGTTTACATCAGATTATTTCATTTAAAATCTTACAACATGACATCAAATTATAATATTTCAAAACGACATAATTACATGAATCCTCAATCAAATAAGCAAACAATTCAAACATTAAAGCATCATAAAAACATATGAACAAGTCATATCATCAGAAACAAGATCATATATATATATATATATATCCAAAAATTATATACATCATATCAAAACTGGATTGGTATGCCACAATCTATACCCTGGCATACTCAATCCTCTCAAACAATCTCTACAAAATCTATAGTCCATAGACACCTAGCCTCGAGAAGCCCTCGAGCTCTCAGCCTCATCTCCTCCCCCACCCTGACGTGGAGGAGGTGGTCCCATAGAGGTCCGGGATGTATCTCGGGTCCTCGTCGTCGATCGGGAGGATGTCCTCGTCGATCCCAGCCTGATTGGTTCTGCAATGTTGGCTGGCAGCTGTACCCTCTGGCCCTCTGGAACTAGCTGGAAGTATACCCCTGGTAGAATGTGGTCTGCATCATAGACCGCACTAGCTCATCCCTGCTCCCCCTCCGCTCCGTGCCCTAAGCCGTGTAGTCTCATCCTATAGTGTCCTACCCTCCTCACTGAGTGGCCTCTCCTTAGCGCACCTGAGCTCGAAGGTGGGCAGCCTCAGCTCGGAGAGCCATCGTCTCGTTGCTCTCCCCTACATCCACACCCTTGCCCTTATCGGGCGATGGTGGTCTCTCCCCCTGCTACGAAGGGAGTCTCTCCTCCCTCCGCCCTGTCTCTCATGGCCTCTATAGAGCCCGTGCCATCCTCTGGCGTCTCTCCTATGGGATCCATCGTTGCTCTCTCCCCCTATGACCCCGTGCTGCCTCAATAGCAGCCTGTCATCGCCTCCCCATCTGGCGCACCACAGCGTGCACTGGACCCTACGCCCTCGTCATCCGAGGAGGGTGGATGCCTGTGTACTAGGCATCATACCCATCCGTGACCTCGACGTCGTCACCATCCACTGGCTGGATGGGGGCATCATCCACGTCCTGACTCTAGAATCATTGCATATCTAGAGCCCCGCTCAATGTAGTACTATCCCGAATAATTCGAGAGTACTCATAATCCCTGAGAGAAGGGATCCCCTATTGTAGACCGAACTACCATAGTACCCGATCGTAGCGGTGGAGCTCTACCTCTCCCCGCTCCATCCTCAGCCAGCAGACTCGCTTGATGCGAGCCAGCTCCTGCCCATCCTCTGCCCACCAGGGTGCTCTCGCCATGGCCTCCAGGTGATCTGGTCTGGGATGAGGTCGTCCAACAACCTCCGAGACATCGATAGATCTATCCGCCGCTGTGACCCTCTCTGTAGCCACCAATAGAAAACCCGGGGCCTCTCCCGGTCAACCCCTATCAATGGGAGCCCTATCGGCCTCCGCACCGCAATGTGCTCCCAACACCAAACTTGCAGTAGCGATGTCAAAACCAGACATCGACCTCCCTTGTATACGACCCCATACAGGATCCTATACAAGCGGCAAAGAACAAAGCTGCCCCATGCAAATCTGTACCCATGGTCTCTCATGTCATAGACTATGTCTGAGAGCACCCACGGTAGTCTGCATCCGCTCTGGTGGCACAACAGTAAGCCACCGACAACTCCTGCCAAAACTCGAGTCAGCCTAGATGCCCCAGGCATCTGCCATAGTGACTCGATGTTCACTCCGCCCTTCTCCAGGGTGAAGCTCGGGTCTCCAGTGAGCCTCATCATCGCCTGGCCCTGATTGGCCATAGGCGTCATCAGCCGTCCTTGTATGGGGATCCTCATGATCCTCCATACGTCCTCTAGAGTGGGAGCCATCTCCCCTGTCGGTAACCGAAAGCAGGACGACCCCGGATACCACCTCTCTGCTAGGGTTGTCAGTAGCCCCATGTCAGTCGGCACTTGTGGCATCTCTGCCACATGCTGTAGACCGACCAATCCAAGTCGGTCATGCTCTGCCTGGTCAAGCGTGGCTATGTCATCTCTTAACCCATCGTATTTCCATTCTTGGCTCTTTAGTAATCCCTTCTGCAAAACAAACAATAAACAACAAAATCATTAATAAACCAATCATTAACATCAAATTAAACAACTTAAAATCAAGTTCAAAATGATATCGTCCACCATTGGATGATATCGTCCCCAATTGGGCAAAATCATCTTTTGTGAGGACGAAATCGTCTCCTATTTCGCAACTTGGGAATCGCCCCTTGTTGGACGAAATCGCCCCTAATTCGTCGATTTCGCCGTCAGACGAAATCGACGATCTAGGGACGATTTCGATGAAATCGGGACGATTTTGTCCCGACGACGTCGACGGCCTAAAAACGGCCGCGATGCCCCAAACAATCAAATTTAAATAAAAAAAATTGCACAAAGTTAAATTAAACCTAATCTACTAGGATTAGATCCTTACCCGTAGCCCGCGCCGGACCTCTGTCGCTCTGTGCGCTGTCTCCACCATTTTTCTCTCTGCAGAGCTTTGGAACAGTAAAAGTGAATAGTAAAAATGAATTAGGGTTTTCCCTATTTTCTTTAATTTATTTATTTAAAAAAAAATCAGCATTTTAAATTTTGCTTTTCCGCGTTTTTACCTCAAACGTTCGATTTGGGTAAAAACACGGAGGGGGCACCATAGTCAGCATTCGTACGATTCGACCAAGAATCGTCGTCTAAAAAATTGAGTACATTTTTGCTTTCTCGTAAAACGGGAAAAACTCGTCTTTAACGCATTTTCTTCGAAAAATTCGCTAAAGAGGGGGCAAAATGTAGCACCCTAAAATTGGCACGGTTAAAACATTAGTAAAAAGATAAAATATTAAAATTTGAATTTCAACCCCAAACTGCCCGTTAAACCGCCTTTTACCCGCTTTCCCCATTTTTCATGCCATTTTTAGGATTTGTTTTGACCGTTGGACGATATCGTCTCAGATTAGACGAAATCGTCCCCGATCCGACGAATTCGTCCGGAACAGAACGTCCGGACGATTTCGTCCCAAAACCAAATTTTCATAATTAGCTTCTGTTTCAACGAGCCTCTCCAACTCGGGAGAAGCGTGTCTGCGTAGTTGGAGATTTCCCTGTTGGAGATCTCCCAGATTGGGATGATCCCCAACCTCCCAAACCTCTTCCTAATCCTATATAAACTAGGATTTTTCTAGTTTATCCCCCTGATTCCCCCTGGCTGGCTGGTTGATTCTCCCTGAACTCCCAACCCCTTAGTTGACGGATTTCATTGCAGAGTTAGCTCCTTATTCCCCTCGCACTACTTTGCTTGCATTCGGTATTTTTACATTTTTATTGCAGGAACTCTACTGTTTTTAGTCGAAGCTAGCTTGGATCGTCGCGGACGATCTCGGACGATTGCGGACGATCTCGTACGATTGGAGGCGATCCTGACTGTAGTCCAGATTGGGGGCAGTCCGAGTTTAGAGTTTGCATTTTCTTAGCTTTTTCTGCATTTTTCATATCATATCTCTGCACTATTTTAAGTTATTATGTTTTATGCATCTTGGAGTTCACCTCATTTAGCACAATCGCATGATAAAGTTAAAATCAACCATTAAAACTACTCGCATTTCCTTATTTTTTTATTAGAATCTATTATTCGGGCATGTTTGCTGTTATTTCTACCCTTATCCTTTGCTTCTGCACTTGCATATTTGGTATTTTGTATCTGTTTTTGTGATTGCAGTTTTTTGACGAATTCGTCTGAGATTCTGTCTGATTTCAGACGACCTTCTATGATTTGGGATGATTACGTACAAACTGAGACGATCTGAACCGCTACAAGACTCAGAATCTCCATCAGACATCCGGGATCAGGTATGACACCTTCTAGTTAGCATATTCTCTGTTATTTGCATCCATTTCTATTTTTTGTATTCATTTAAATCAGCATTGGCATATAGAATAGTTTAGATTCATATCGGCCAAACCTAGGAGTTGAATGATTAAAGCACGAAATGAACACATTAAACACACTATCAACCTAGGCATGGAAACTGCCATTCAAAAGTTTCCTGGTGAACCCACCATCCGTCAAAAATTCACCCTTATACACCTCCCCCGAGAGGCGGGACCTTCAAAGGGCCTCTCAGTCCGAGGTATTGTCCCATCCTTTTCCCATCCCCCTTTCGGGCGTGGATCCTATAGCCTGAAGGTAAGGATGCAAAAAATTTGGAGCGATACAGATGAAGGTTATATACCAATTATATTTTGGCACTGGTGGTTATCATCACCTTGTGGTGTGGGGAGTTTTATACTTTAGAGCAAGCTCCTTTGAAGATATTTCCATGTTAGAATCGTAGGAGTCTCAAGTCCTATTTTCTTTCTCATTTTGAGACAACATATTTTACCTATGCCTTTCTTAGGGAATAGGGCAAGGTGAGAAACCCCTTCCCTTCCTTTTATAGATCCATCCACTCAATCAAGTTGTAAAAACTTCTTCCCTAAGTAATTTCTTTTAGGTTTGATACCTTTTATATAAGTCTTAGGAATAACATGGCTTTAATTAGGTGGTTTTATTTTGGTGCTTGTTGGATTCTTTGCAATAGATGAAGGTCCTTATGAAGGTGGTTGGATATTAACTAAAATATTGTCAGTGGTTGATGTTCTTTATATGAACATCTCTTTTTTCTCAACTAGTTTTTGAACATGTCTTCATAGAACTTGACATACTTGCCCACTACCTTCCAAGTGTAAACCATCATTCTCATTGGGTGACCAACTTCCATTTATTATATAGGCACTCCTTCCCATGAATATTGGGTTGTGTGCCATCATTTTTTTGAAGTTGAAGCCTCATAACAGGGCCTTTGTTACCATGTTCTTCCATATTTTCCCTTTTAGAAACACCATCCTCCGATTAGGTGTATATTTGGGATTGTTTAAAAGTTCTACCTTTGTAGGATTTCAATAACTTGGTATTAAAAGTCTCTAATCGTTCTTCCCAAAGTTGTATTTTATACATATGCCTCTTTTTTTTGCTATGTATAGAGGAAAATACCTAGTGAAAAATCATTCCATACCAGTTGGATCAAATGCTTTACTAGGATCTAATATCCATGTCTCAGATGCCCACTGCTCTAGGTATTCATTGAGAATGTAAAGGTGCACCTCATTGATGAAGTATTAAAAGTCAAATGGATCTTTCCTCTACTAAGTAGGCCTGGTCCTTTCTATCCCTCTTGAAAGGGATTTGCTCTATGTGGTACATGTGGAGGGGTTTCAATGAGATTTTAAACTTGGTCTCTTATTTGGTTGGAGTAGCATGTAGATCTAGAAGAGTGATAGGTATCCTCTTATCTTAGCAATAACATCTCTTAAAAGGAATATTCCAAATGAGATTGGTAGATTGATCACCACCATATCTTGATGAACCATCAAGTTAGGGCATGGCTGGAGAGCTAAAGGAAGGTCTCGAATAAGCCTAAAAATTGGCATCAGAGTGCCATCTAACTATACCACATTATTTTTGGTATGTTCTAGTGATAGTCCAAGAGCTTCTACCATCTTTCTTGGCATTATCAATGTGTTAGACCCTGAGTCAACTATGCAGTTGTGTATCAGTTGATCTTCGTAGATCAAGGTTAGATAGAATGACATGGGCATGGGCTTGTTGGGCTTTAGTCCTAAAATATATAGTATGATGGGTGTTCCTTGTATGCTCAACTTCATTTTCCTTCTTAAGTCCTCTTCTAAGTTCTTCATCTGCTCTAAACAAGAGAGGACCTCCTAAGAGGCAAGTCCATAGTAGACTTTCTTAGGTGATCCACCACTTTGAAGGTTCTGAATAGAGGGACTCTTGGAATGGTTGATGCTGTTGGGATCTTAGTTATCTATATCATTAGAGGTGGCCTTTTTGGATTCACAATGAACTACCTTGGTGGTTTAGGGGTAGCTCTTATCACTATTGGGATTGCTTGATCTTGATGTACTAGTGCAACTTGTGTTGGAAGATTCCTCTAATTATCTTATTCCCTCCTTTAAGGTCTAGCATCGGTCGGGCTAAGTATTCCATATTCTTCAATGACCCTTCTTTTGGCCTATGTATTATACCCTGGTCAAATTTATGGCCTCCCATATGAGGGGCTTGCTTTATTTGACCTAGAATATACTTCTAATTCATCCCAAGTGACAAAAGACTACTATGAGGTTAACAAGTTTGAAATTTATGGTGTGGTCAAAGACTAATTGACAAGATTCTAACTTCACATCAATACTTTTAATTGATAAGGTTATGTGTCTTTCTGGTTGAAAAAGGAAGTCTCAATGTCCATAGTTTTTGTTTTGACAAGATAGTCAAGAGTAGAATAGTACCAATCACTAGGATCTTCAACATAGTTGTTTTAGATGGTGACCAAGTCCTTAGTTAAGCTTGTAGGCACTTGGTAGGCTAGAACTGATATGGGTACTAGCTGCTAAGTCAAGGTCTTGTATGACTAGGATTCTTGTTGGTAAAAAATGAGGGCTTATGATATTTAGCTTGGGGCGATTGGCAGCCCGGGTTTCCTTGTTAAAAGGAAGGCTTTGGTTGACAATAGTAGGAAAAGTTTTGGATGTTAGATTACCTTTTGAGGGTTGTTACATCATTAGTGAAGATCCTCATTATTTTGAATATTTTTTCCATCTCACCGTCTAAGGGAGAGGAAGCTTGGTTTTTTTCTTGGTATGTAGGAGGAGGAGTCAAACTGATGGTAGGTTGTATGGTCAGAGAGTAAGGGTAAGGGTGTTGAATAGAATAAAATAATGGTGGAGGTGGTCTAGGATTTATCCATCTTATTTGGATTAGTTTTTTCTCAACTTGTATGGCTATCCCATAGGCATTTGATAGTGAATTACCATCCTTAGACTTGACCATCATGGCAATCTCAAAATTAAAAGCTTTTATAAAGTAAATGAATACCATACCTAGAGGTGGTCGGATCTACTCAAGGATCCTTCGACAAACCTTGTGAAATCAGATGTTGAAATCATCCATTGTCTCTATAGGTATCCTCTTTATAGTTATTAGTTGTTTGATGAGAGATGCTCCATTTGCTTTCTCTTTGAACTACTTTACAAAGAGCTCCACCAATTGGTTCTTTTGACTAATCATGGGTTGATACTGAGGTATCATTCACAAGCTTTCCCTTAGAAATAAGCTACCAATATCCTCAAGGCTATTTCTTAATTTTCAATAAAATGCATAGTGCATAAAATCACTAGGTGTTGCAAATGTTCTTTTAGAGTGGTAACATCTTCTCCCAAGAAGTAGGATAAATATTTGAGTGCCAAAGTAAGAATTGGGTCCCATGTGTCAGGTGGCACTAGAGGAATCAAGGCACCTCTATCGTTCCATACTAAAAAGCTTTTAGGATTTTTATAGGCCATGGCTACCCTGTTGCACCATTGGTCCCTCCTTTACCTCCAATTCAAATGTGGTACCAACTCTTGTTGATTAACTCTAGCGAAGGCTCTGGTTATAGACCTTTTGTTCATATAACTGTAGGTATTTTCTCTAAGAATGAAGTCTCTAGGTTGGGAGATTTTGCTTCAACAAGCCGATGAGACAAAGACCCCTACTAGAATCTCAGTGTATCTTTTATCAAAAGAATTCTACAAAGTCTATATTTTAAAACTGACTCATCGGGTGAATTTTTTGGGTGCTTCTTTTTAAGCAAAAAGGTTATGACCTTCATCAGAGTCACAATCAAAATTTCTTCAATCTTAGTAAGGTAAACATAGAAGATCGTTCCACTAGGCATGCTAGATAAATTATTATCATCTCTTAATACACTCGTCAAGGGACGAGGCCCTGGGGAGACCTAATAGGATGGATGTGCATGTCCTCATGTAGAGCAAAATAACAAGAAGTGCCATGAGTTGAAGGGAATAATAATCTATCGGGTGACCTTTGAGGTTTTTAGTTAAGGTCAACTCCTCATTAGATGTTAAATCCTTGATGCGTAGTGACCTCCATGACTTGAGGTTGATGGTTAGCAAAGAATGAATTGCAATGAAAGTAAAAAATGAATAAATGAATACTTGCAAAAGTAAATCCTAAGCTATGGAGGTAATGTGCCAAATAATTAAAAAGGCCTACAATTTTTACTACAAGAAGTGGCAATTAAACATGAAAAATACCACCTATGGTTAGTGAACACAACCAAGCAAAATATATTTCCATGAATCAAGACAAGTCAAGATAAGGAGGACAAAGCAAAATTAGTCATGGCTTCCATTAACATGATATAATGATTATAAGGCAATGAGTCCTAGAGGCCTTGATGCTCTCTAGGAACAAGAAAAGGTTTAGGATCCCTTGTTAAAATAGGAAAGAAAGGTGAAAGGAAGATCTTTCAAGGTTAGGTACTAGGCATAAGCAAACAAATTTCAATGCTTTTTACAATAAAATTAGACCTATTTATAAGCCAATAGGATAGTGTCTTTCATGTGAAGTTCTATGTAGAAGGTATATGGATATCTTCTATCTTTGTAGCAGATAAATCCTTCTACAACTTGTATGATAGCATCTTTGAGGTCTTTGGGTCTAGGGCCATAAATATTGAGAGATTCTAGGTCTTTGAATGATCAGTGCAACTAATTAGGCTCTCTACTACTACATAATTATGGTTGCACAATAAATATTTTGCCATTCTCCTTCTAGGATGTATTATTTTGCTGATGCAATGGACATGGCCTCTTTGACTGGTGTAGGATAGGGTAAACTTATGCATATGTTGGGTGATGGTCATGGATTGCATGTGACTAACTCTGATGGGCTTGGCCATGAAAGTCAAGATTTTTGACCATTGGTGTATGCTCTCTTTAACGTCCCTTTGCCTACTCTTCTTATTGCACATGCAACTACCACGTGTTCTTAGACAGGGTGGAACCTCCTTTGGCCAATGGTGGAACTCCTTCTTTGAGCATTGGTTCTTTCCTCCCCTGGGATCCTGATTGATTGCCACATGCCTTGCTTTAGATTCTATAGGAGATTTCCACATTCATTGGCACTTTACTCTTCTGGAAGGACTGCATGGGCCATTGGATTGGAAATCAATGGTTTGTGGGCCTTGGCATCCTTGCTTTGGCTAGATTTAGATAGATATGGAGCGTTGGCTATAGATGGAAGTTCTAACAACTGGTGTGGCTTTGAGCTTTTCCATCATTCTCTTAAAGCTCTTTTATTATGACTAAATGTGGGAAGAACCTTTTAATAGCATAGCCTCATCTTGTCTTGCTTTCGACTAGTCTAGCTTAGAGTGAAGCAAGGTTGTAAGGAAAATTTCCCTATAGGAGTGATAAAATTTGTAAATATAAATCTTAAAATCATAACCTAGTTTGGAACCATATTATTGCCTCTCTTGGAGAATGTTTATAGACATGGTTCTCATCATGAGAGGTCTTAAGCAAAGAAAAAGGAAGGGTGTTTAGTTTGAATATACATGGAAGGATCATCTACAAAATGGAATTAACATAAAGGATTTGGTTCAATATATGGTAAAATAAAAATATCTCCAAATTGGATTTATCAAAAATAATCTTGATGGTGCTTCCAGAGGAAATCCAATAAAAACTAATGGAGGTGGTGTTTTTCTTTAACTAAAGCAAAATTCTCCACTCACCCAAAATCATATGGAACTTCAACTAATGACTATGCAGAGCCTAGGAATTGCTAAAATAGATTAAAATTATAATTGAAAATAATGGAAATATATTTTAATTGAGGGGTTTTATAAATTATCATTAATGTTATCAACAAGAATGGATATAGGAATATGTTCAACAACTATTATTGGAGGTAATCTCTTAGAAATGTACATATTGATAGAGAAAAAAATCAAATAGTATAATTAGTGAGATTTTCTCTCCTAATGAAAATGATGTTAAGGTTTGTGGAAGATGAAAAATATATTTGATAACAAAGAAAATAAAAAATATATTTATAAAAAAGCAAGACATGATAACAAATATAATATTTTAATATTTTGATGAAAATACCCTTATTCAAATCCATATATAACTTATTAAAATAATAATTAAAATTAAATATGAATATATATTTTTTGGTATTATTGCGAAAGGAGGATTTTGAAAGGAATCCCTCAATATTTTACATCAATTCCCACATGGGAGACATACCATAAAGCAAAACTATGCAAAATAGCCCTCTGAAAAAAGGACATAAAAGACAAACATAAACACCACATGGAAATATTACCAACACCAAAAATAAGAAGGTGGATCCACAAACCAAACAAGAAAAGCAGAGGTAAGATCAACAATGAGATAGCTCTGAATTTCCACCAAGAAGTATTTGAAACCCATCTTCCACGAAGGACAGAGTCAAAATGGGTGCCATTCTTCTAGTTTGAATTTGAACAAGAGCAATTATTGAAGGATGTGAACGACACCAACTGCCCATAATAGATGTGATGGAGAATTATTATCCTTGAGAAGAAGCTAGACCACCAACGGACGATATGAACATCGCAATCACAGGGTACGATATTCCAACAATTCAAATTACCATAAGTGCCAACACTTTTGAAATAAAAGCAATGTAACATACTAAAATGTCATTGATCGAATTTTTGACAGACTTTAAGAGAGTTCTGCATTAAGAAGATTTAGGAGATTAGTCGAAAAGTTATTTCTCCACACTATAAAGCCAGGAAGGTTGGTTCCAAGATTGGCCAAATAGTTAGCAAGCGAATTACCCTCCCTCAAAATATGTGCCACCCTGAATTGATTTAAACCTTGGAGGTACCTTCTCAACTCCCACATCATATTTGCAACATTCAGCTTGGATCAACAGTGGAATTAAGAATATTAATCACATTCTTCGAGTCCCCTTCAATCTCAACATTCAAATATCCCAAATCAACCAGGATTTTAATGCCTTGGAAAGTGGCTCGGGCCTCCATGAAATGGGAAGTTTGGGATGATAAATGCTCACAATATGCCACAATAGCTTCGAACATGTTGTTCCTAATGATGCCACTCGCCCCAACGATCACGAGATTACCTTTTGATGTCCCATCAAATTTCAATTTGAGCCAACCAATGGGGGTAACCATATCACATTATTCCTTGTAAAAGTACAACTAATTATTAGTAATATAAGTTTTAATAATTATATTATTAATAAAATCAATTTTATTAAAGATAAGTTTATCATATATTTTACATATAGTTAGACTTTATAATTTTATATTTATGATTACTTAAGATTTTATCTTAATTAAAGTGGCTTTTTAATGATTGTTTGTCAATGCTTTTATTCTTGTTTGAAAATGATTGTATATGGCTTGGCAAAATTTGATTGACAATGCTTCTATTCTATCTTAAAAGTGTGTTTGAAAATGATTGTACATGGCTTGGCAAAATTTGATTGGCAATGCTTTTATTCTCTCTTAAAAGTGTCTTTGAAAATGATTGTATATAACTTTGGCAAAATTTGAACATGCATTTCTTCCTTGAAAATCAAGCTAGTATAACTTATATTATTTGATATAAAACTATTTATTCATTATAAATATACACTTTTAATTTATTTTCATTAATGTTACAATATTTTAATTAACTAACAAAGTTTATTATAACCTCTATAAAAAAATTTATAAATATTTTCAATATATTCATAAATTTTATAATTTTTTATTTAAAATTAAAATTTAAAATTTTAAGCTTCAATCTCCTATTTTTATTTATCCTAAAAATTGAAAAATATATTTATAATATTTAAAATAAATAGCCATAATTAAATTTTAAATATTAACTTTCTTAACCAAAATTTGTAATTTAAAAGAGAACAAAATTGATAACCGCTAAACCATATTGCATATCAATATGTTGGCAATAATAGCTAGAATAGTATCAAATTGCATAAATTATGATGTTAGCTTGACTACAGCAAAACAGTTGAATTTAATCGAAATGAATAATCATAGTGGAAGCTGAGCAAGTATGAGAACAGCAAAACAGTTGAATTTAATCGAAATGAATAATCATAGTGGAAGCTAAGGCAAGTATGAGAACAGCAAAACAGTTGAATTTAATCGATATCAATAATCATAGTGGAAGCTAAGGCAAATTACTTGAAATTTTAACATAAACTAAAACCTTAGTGATCAAATGAAAAGGATTTATTCTCTGCTAAGGAAGCAGTTTTATATGTTTTAATAATACTGGATGATGTCTTCCCCATGATCTATGCTGGATCAACAGTTATCTATGTTGCTCAACAGTTAAGCGGTAATGGGGTGAATCATTCAATAGAATTAGATATTATTTCATCCCAATTAAAGTTAAAAGACTGGGAAGGTGGCCCTCCAACATGTTTAGGATTCACATCATCTGGTTCAAGCTTGTTCTCATGTTAAATGTACTGCTTGTCTGCCAATGGAATTTTATCTAAATAGAAAAAATCAAATGGGTTGAGATAATCAGATCAATTAACCCAGTTAGCTCCAATGACATGTTTTAGATTTGTTCGAGTCTGAAGGAGCATGATGAAGGCACATGAACATATTTCAGAAATGATGTTTTCTTTCTCTTCAAACAACAATTACTATTAATTATACTCTGTCTGCTTTCTGTCTTAAGTATGTATCAGGTATGCTGATTCTGTTAAAAACATGTAGACGCAACCCGGGCGTCATGGTTAGCTCATAAATATGTGAATACTCGGTACTGTAAAATGTATGAAATTAGATATGGGGCTTTGATTTTGTTTAGGTAGAAAAATAATGTGAGGAATGCGCATGCAACTAATCATGTCGGTTGACTTGTCGTCTCCGATACCTTTTGTTTGTCTATCTGATCGATGGCAGTAGCGCTGCTCACATGTAAAGTGGGGTCTATAACGCACATTTATGGTGTTCCTCAAGTCAACTGATGCCACGTGTAGAGGCAGCCATTAATGGACTGTACCAAGTGTCCCGCCAGAGCATACACCCAGTCCTATTTGCTTCCTTAAAACAGGAATTCAATACAAAAACATAGAAAACATTAATGGGTCCATGTCAGCAGGAAAGAACGGTGACTTGGGAGGAGGGCAAAGATATGATAGTGGGGAATTTTGTACTCACAGAACCTTTTTGCTTTGCTTTCCTTCCGTTTATGGGTTGAATGATATGCTTCTCCCAAAGAGCATGGAGGATTTTGGTGGGGTGATAAGAAGACCCATCTAAATTTGGAGGAATTCCCATGTGATGATTTTTCTTGGATAAAATGTGGGTGTTTTTGGCAGCGTTTGATTGCTTGGAAAGAGGACTAGCCAGATTTAGATGCAGAAGGAATCGTTAATGGGTTTGTTAGATTTGCACATTGAGGTCTGCAATTTTTGGTGGGTTGTGGGGCATACCGAGTCAGAAAAGAGGGAATTGTGAGAGTGGGAATGTTTATTTGGATTATATTCCAAAGTCAAAATCCACGTGAAGGTAGTGGGAGTGATGGTGGGGGGTCCATTGGTCCATAGTCAAAGGATTCTGATTAAGGTGGAATTTGTTTAATAAGAAGAGGGTGGAAGGATCTTGTGAAAAGAAATGTATTTGGTCTGTTAAATCTTTTCTGTTTTAAATTTTGAACGGAGTTCTGCTGGTGGGGAACTATTTGGTGGGCAGTGAAAGGAAATGAAAGGGACACAAGAATGTGGGATCCTCTAAATAAGCACTAGAGGAAAGGGACTTAAGCTGATTTTGGGCTGATCTCAAATCTTGGAAAGATAAATTTATACAGATGGAGATCATGGAAAAAAAAGGAAAGGACTCTGTGCACAGAGGAGCCCAAGGATCATGTCATTTTCTGAACAGGAGAAAGAGGAGCTTTTGGGTACTTGCTGCTGCTTAGCATGAAACAGGCACAGGCTGGATTTGGGTCCAGGAGGTAACTTAACTTCTTATGCCTTCATTTATTTATCCTCTACTGAACATGTTTTTCATGTCTCAATGTTTTGCTCTCATTCATTATTGTATTGAGCATCCTTTGCAATTTGTGGGCATCCCTACAATACAGCAGCTTCGTGTTTTCTGACAATATGTGTTGGGCTTATTTCTCTAGTACTGTAGCTATTTGAATTTGAAGCCCACAGAAATATCAAATAGTTAAAAACACTAAAACTTGAAATAGACATGGTAATCAGATATTTGTTTGATTTTCTTGTGGCATTCTAAGGAAATTTAATTATAGTCATTCAATGCAGTTTGGCAACGGTATTTGCTTCATAGTTCAGTGTTATAAGCATAAGCACTCATCTTAGGTGCCTGTGTAGTGGGTCTTGAACTATTTGGCTCGGTTTATTATAATCTAATATATTGAAAATAGGAGTTTTTATTACCTTTCAGAAGGAAATTTTTTTATATGTTCTAGCATGAAAAGAGGAGTTTTTATTCAAGTGTTTTGGTTGCAGAAAGGTCATCTGGAATGCTATATTGCACATACTTATGTAGATTTTGTCTGATGTTAGTTTACATAACAATAAATTTAATAGGATGATAATATAAGTTTAGTCATATATTTTATAATTAAAATTTCGTTCCATATTAATACCGGTCTTTGCTAAGTATCCTGGTTTTATATTGCCATAGAAAATGGTCCTTCAATTTTGTCTGATGTTAGTTTACATAACAATAAATTTCATAAGATGATAATATAAGTTTAGTGATATATTTTAGTCTATATTAATACCAATCTTTGTTAAGCATCTTGGTTTATAATGTCATGGAAAATGGTCCTTCAATTTTGTCTGATGTTAGTTTACACAACAATAAATTTCATAAAATAATAATGTAAGTTTAATGATATATTTTATGATTAGAATTTCGTTTTATATTACCATGAAAAATGGTTCTTCAAATATCATCTGGCGTCTGTCTAATAAGGGGATTGGTACGTATTTTGCTCGATGAAATCTCTTCGATAGGTTTGCTTCCTTAGTTTACAAGATCACTGTATCTCAAGATATTCAAATCAAAGGCGCAAAACATTTCTAATTCACAGCCATGTTCCACTGTAATACCTCTTCTTCTAGAGCCATGTGGAATTTAGTGAACTTGTTTTACCATAGCCCCAAAATATAGGGGCGACAGCTTGTGTGTTGTTCACACGCAGTTTCTACTTCCAAAGCGAATGTTTTGTTGAGGGGTGAGTTTACGGTGTAAATAAGACATACTTGATATTAAGTTAAAATCCCATTTATAAATAACATCGCCTATATATATATAGGAAAATGTTTTTTTTTTTTCGGGTCACGTATTAGACGTGGGCCCATGCTGGACAGGCATAATAATGGCTGCAGTTGACGCACCGATCCGTAAAACTATGGGGTTATATGTATAAAATAAAATAAGGGGTTCTAAAAAACCTTCAATCTTCAAATGGTCATGCTAAATATTTTCAGTTCAGATCCCTTATGGGATAATATATTTTTTTAGCTAAAAATATTTTGAAAATAAATTAAAATAAAAAAATATCGAAAAGTTTGGATGAAAAATTATATATTTATAGCTTATAATTTATATAAAGTGTAACACTCTTTCCTGTAAAGGTGTTTTTTTAAAGTGTAACACTATTTCGTATAAAGGTTTTTTAATTTTATTTTTAAAGATAAGTTTATAGCCTGTAATGAATGTTTTTATGTTGCATAAAATTATATGTTCTTTGATTTTTCATGTTGTAACGGTAATCCATATAAGTGTTTCCTATGTTTATTTGTGAGATTGTCCATATACACTTAAAAACTTGTATATGCGAGAGGGACTTATGTTAGAATGGATGACTCGTAACAATAATAGCATGTGAGATATCAAACATTAATTTTTTAATAATTTTTTTTTAGTATTTATTTAAATAAAAGTATGTTTAAATTAAACAAATGGATTATATATATTATTTTAATTTAAAAATAAAAAACATGTATAGTATGATTATATATTTTCTAATTAAATTTTAGTTTCTGCAAGTAGTGGGTTTTATATTAAATATTTATTATTTTAGTTGATGGATGAAGTATGTGAATCTAAAAAAAACATTTTTTTTAAAGATAATATTAATATATTTTAAAAATCTAGTTTAAAATAATATATATCATGATCAAAATTAAAAATGGAATAAGATAGTATTATAAATATACTACCTTTAAATTTTCATTAAAAATGGAATAAGATAGTATTATAAATATACTACCTTTAAATTTTCATGAGTTAAAATTGTTAATTTTTTTTTTTTTTTTTTTTTTGATGAGGAACCTTTTATATACGACATATCCGCAACATGTGAGGGGAGAGATTTGAACCTGAGCCTCTCGATAACTGGAGATTTTTAACTACCCACTTGCTCTCCAACTCCTCTACATGAGTTTTAATTTTAAGTATTCAACTATAGAACCTGTAACAATTTTAAAATTGGTTAAATAAGATTGAAATGGGTCCCACCCATATTACATCATGATCACATAGTTGTATTACAATAGTTTGGCAATTATGTATGGATTGTCTAACAAGCTTCAAACCTAGTTTTCCTCCTTGAAAGTTGAAGAATATAACTGGTTCAGCTGATACCATTTGATGATAGGCCTTGTAGTTTTAATATTGTTTTATGATATTTTTTGTTTCAATTGTCATCCATTATTATTTTTTGCATTGAATAATTTTATTTGATTAAACTTGGGAAGCCCGATACAAAAAGAGGTTAGCCAAAAGGATTACCATTGGAATGCCCACTTGCACATCATTTTCTTAGCTAATAATTTCTAAAAGAGGTTAGCCAAAGGGATTACCATTGGTATGTTCACTTATACATTATTTTCTTAGTTAATAATTTCTATGGAGCAAAACGTCTAAAAATGGAATAAGATAGTATTATAAATATACTACCTTTAAATTTTCATGAGTTAAAATTGTTAATTTTTTTTTTTTTTTTGATGAGGAACCTTTTATATACGACATATCCGCAACATGTGAGGGGAGAGATTTGAACCTGAGCCTCTCGATAACTAGAGAGTTTTAACTACCCACTTGCTCTCCAACTCCTCTACATGAATTTTAATTTTAAGTATTCAACTATAGAACCTGTAACAATTTTAAAATTGGTTAAATAAGATTGAAATGGGTCCCACCCATATTACATCATGATCACATAGTTGTATTACAATAGTTTGGCAATTATGTATGGATTGTCTAACAAGCTTCAAACCTAGTTTTCCTCCTTGAAAGTTGAAGAATATAACTGGTTCAGCTGATACCATTTGATGATAGGCCTTGTAGTTTTAATATTGTTTTATGATATTTTTTGTTTCAATTGTCATCCATTATTATTTTTTGCATTGAATAATTTTATTTGATTAAACTTGGGAAGCCCGATACAAAAAGAGGTTAGCCAAAAGGATTACCATTGCTATGTCCACTTGCACATCATTTTCTTAGCTAATAATTTCTAAAAGAGGTTAGCCAAAGGGATTACCATTGGTATGTTCACTTATACATTATTTTCTTAGTTAATAATTTCTATGGAGCAAAACGTCTAAAAATATCAAAAAGCCATAGTGTAGAGTCAATATAAAAACTAAAGAAGAAATCTCAAATTTATATGATAAGAAATTATTAAACTAGGATCAAGTAGCTACCAAAATTAATACTACACTTGATGAGCCACCATGAGGATCTCTTGGAGATTCTAGAGGATTTCATATTACATGAAGCATATCCCTAGAACTCTAGCAAATGACAAAGGTGCTCTAGCTCCATCTACACCTTATGAGCTTGTACTAAAATCTATAGATTTAGAGAAAATATGAGACACAAAACATCTTACCTTCCAAAATTATGATGTTTACTTTTAAACATTCTTTTATTTCTACAAATCCATAGAAAAAAAAATTAATTCTGATCATGTTCCAAGTTTTGTAATTGCATAATTCCTAGGATTCATCCATTCTTAGAATAGCCATAGTCCCAGTAATCTAAGGGATCTCCCAATGTTTTAGAAAACTTTGACATCATTCCCAAGCATGAGGGATAGATGAACAAGACCTAATTATATGCATTGAATTTTCCAACTACTAACATGCAAAGTAGACTAGGGAGCAAGGCCGAAATGGCTGAGTCGACTCCCCATTGGGAGACCTCCCAATAAAAGAGGCCATGCAAAAACCTCCTTCTTTGGATTGATTAGCGTTAGCCAAATTGTGTTTATATATTTTGACCAAGTTTTCTAAGAAGGATTAACTTCTCATATTAAGTTAGGAGACTAACCTTAAGGCTGAATAGAGTCATTTGTATTCTTCTTTAATAGAGTATACAACAAAGTTTTTATGATCAGGTCAATTCTAGTCTTATATCCATTCAATTTGGTATAGATGGGACAAGCACTTTATTAAAGTCTAGAAGAGAGTATTTAATAGCATTAATATAGGTAAGATCCCTTCTATTCACTTTATAATATTGTTTAATTTTTATTTTTGAGAGTCATTATCTTGTATTTATGTTTAACAAATTAGCCAAAGATCTAATATACTTCTTATGTAGTATTTTTGTTGGGATATCTCTATTAAGGAAAAGCAAACCAAAATTGTTTGTAGAATACAGTGACCACCATAGACCTTGATAAAGACCTAAAAAACTTTTTCTAGAAGAGAATCCCCCACTATAAAAAAATCTTGATTTTATTCCAAGCCTGCCAAATTCTAAATGTGCCAAAAGTCTTTATCTAGCCTAGCGAAAATAGAAGAGTCTAAAGGCCAAGGCCTTTCCATGAAGAGAATATTTTTTATGGGCCTTAAAAAGTGTATTCATAAGAAATTGATTCCATAGATCATTACATGTAGTCATATGAACCACATATTTTGTATCTAGGGTTAGTATTTATTATTTGATATCAATCAAACTTAGTCCCCTAGGTCCTGAGGGGTACAATAGAGGTCCTAGTTAATTCTATGAAAACCAGTTTTGTTGTCTTTTTTAGGCCATAGAAAAATCTTACCATTTTCTCTATCTTTTTATAGGAGTTCCCAATAAGATGAATAATAGACATGAGTACTAGCCAGATTTTAAGAACAAATTTGAAACTTGCCAACCAATGAGAGTGATTTAGGCACCCACATCTCCAACTTGGCTGCAACTTTCTCCACCACACTACTTCATAAGGATGAGGGGTGACATTCAAAAGGAGGAATTTCTAGAACTTAAAAATTTGGCCAACCAATGAGAGTTATTTAGGCACCCACATATCCAACTTGGCTACAAATTTCTCCACCACGCTACTTCATAAGGATGAGGGATGACATTCAAAAGGAGGAATTTCTAGCAACTTAAAAATTTGACCTAGTTGTAGCTAGTTCCAATATTTGCTCTACAACCCCACTGAGGGATTGTTATTTTACTAGTTATGTAGGCACAAACCTTATGTAATTGGATCATGGATCTTGAATATTTACAATAAATATCCATGAATATTTCATTTGTTTCAATACACTCCTAACTTTCCTCAAGAGTCATGAATGTTTCATTAACAAAACAACCATAAGTGAAAGAATGCCAAAAGTTAACTAGGTATGGGATCCCCTGAATTGCTCTTATTTATGTCTAAAATTGTAGTAAGTCTACAAATGCATTAGCAATGAGATAATAAAAATGATGATATTATAGGAAAGCCCTAGCAAACGAATCATGTTAGAGAGAATATTTTGGAAATCTAGCCATTGATATTCAATGTTGTCTTGGCATTAGTGAAGTTGTCGTGGTATAAAAATAACTCAACATTACCTTCTCGTTAGAAAAAAGAAAAGTTGTCTTGGTGTGCGGGGAATATAATTCTATTTTAATAATTATTTAATTTTAAAAAATATAGTTTTTTTAAGGTTAGAACTTTATTTTGGTTTGAATTTCATAACCTGGGCTTCTATGAAAAATGCATTATGTTATAAGTAATGGAGAAGTAATTGATAATGAATTAGTTTTTAATTTATCCTTCTTTTGAATTTTTTCAAGTTATGGTTTTTTTAAGAAGTTCACATTTGTAAAGAAAAACAAGTGATATAAGATGTTTTGTTGGGAGAGATTAATTCTTAAAAGTTTGCCAATAAAAAATATTAAATACACATTATAAAAAGCTTTTATTTTACAATTATATGAATGACATATTTGCAAAGTATAATCATATTAAAAAAAAACATTAAAAATAAAATATTTAAGTTATAAAAGAAATATATATAGTTAAGCATTAAATTGGTTAAACAAAATTTATGTAGGTCTCACTTCTGTTACAGCATGAATGGGTTTAATGTTGAAGGCTTTGGGTATTTCAAATAGAATGTGCAAAGTTCAAATCCAAAGGGGTTAAAATATAGATATGTATACCTATACATATAATGAGGTGGTATGAGTATATATTTAATGTTTGTATTTTACTTTGTTACGGAGGAATGGGGGGATGCCCATCACGCTCAAAGGGTCTTTGAATATTCCAAAAGCATTGCTCCATAATGTCTCCTAAAAATGTTAACATTTCTCAATAAAATTGAGACATTGAGATCTTGACTTTCAATGTGAATTTTTTTAACCTTTATGATTGCTTCCAAACTCATTAAATTTAAAAAACTCAATAATTTCTCACATTAAATTTATTTGATTTTATGTTTAATATCAATAGAAAATTATAGTATTAAAAGTAAAGATTTTTTTTTTCAAATATAGGATTGAAACGAGTCAACTCTTATTACATCTTAACCACATGATAATATTCCAACTTAACAATTATATATATATATATTACTTAAACAGATTTAAACCTCCTCCTAAAAAAATAATTTATTAAATTTATACAATTTAATAAAAGCTATATCAATTTATTAATTATTTAAATATTTTTATATTTAAAAAATTACAAAATTTTGAAATTGATTCTATTTAATCTTAGTTAGGAATATCCGTACATCAACATATATTATATTTTTGTAACTTAAAAACACTATAAAATAAACTTAGATATATATCAAAAACAACTTTATATTAAAAAATAAAAAATAAAAATAATAACAATATAATATTTTATAATATTATATTTATAAAAAATACTTTTAATAATTTTTATTTATTCTAATAAAAAAAATTAATTTCGTGACAATGAAAATGCCAAGCAATTCCACTGTGTCAGTCAGGCACTCACTTCTATTGAGTTGTAGAAAGCCATTTTAAACGTATCGGCTAGTTCAATCCCCCCCAAAACAACAATGCTCAAGCATCAACATATCTTCATTCCATGTTATAGTGTCCACCTCCGATCTTCATTTGAAAAAGGTTGAGATGTGCACATATATTTGATAAGTTAGATTGATAGAGGCTGTTGGACTTTTGAAATAAATTCTTAAAACATGCATGTCAATTTTATATAAAGGGATATTATCTGTTTGATATAGCAAGAGCATGTGATATGCATGAACAGAATTGACTGAAAACTGCTCTTCTTTCTAACGTACTTTTACGGTCTCAGTCCCTTACACCAAATTCTAGACAAATACCATCCCTTTGGGTAAAGAGATTTAAACAAGAAAATTATTTCTACTTAGACCTCTCAGATTTCTGAGAACATTTCTTCCGTCCTTAAGGTAAAAGCAGCCTTCCGCTCTTTTGACATTTAATAGATTTCCATTCTTTTGAATAATATTCCTCAGACTAGTTTGATTTTTTCTTTTTCTTTCTTTTTCAATATAAAGTTTCTATTCCTTAGACTTCTGCTCTCTTGACATTTCATAGATTTCTTTTTTTCATTTTTTTTCCTCCTCTGGCAATAAATTTTCAAGTGGAAGTTGCTAATTTGGATTTTTAAATTCATCACTTTCCTTTATGTAAATATCAGCACTGTATTTGCTAAAGTTTGGTTTTATCCATTTCTTTTGTTTGGAGTTTGTAAAGTTTGTACTTGATTCAACAAATCCAGCACAGACTGAATTGTGTATTTAATTTCATAGACCAAATGATTGAGCTCTTCTATTTGTCCTGATGATCAAGCCCTACGTGGCTAAAAATAAAACAAGTCCAAGCACTTCTAGACTGACATAAAGCATTTGTGTGCAATCCTTGCAAACCATGGAAAGCAAGCCTTTGCAGTCAAAGAATAATTCAGAATCATGTACTGATTATATCAACATGAAATTTCCAACAGATACACTAAATTATTCAGTCTGTTATATTGCATGTAACATGGTATAAAAACCATTCACTTATTCAGTACAACTCATGAGAGGCCTATTCATTAAAATATAGTCAGTAAAATTATATAACGGTACCATAATTAAATGTTGCATTACAGCAATTGTCATAAGATACACATGACCAGTTCATCCCTGGTCTACTAAAGTTACATGATTAAACCGAATGGACATAAATATAATACTTAACACAATTAATGCACTTATGCAGCTATATGTGTATATATGTCCCACTCACCGTGGAATCATACATGTTAATACTGATAGAGAATCCAGCTAGCTTATTCATGTATAAATTTGTCTACATTCTTTTGAGGGCATCTTTATTGAATTGCTCCACATTCTCCTGAGGCCCTCAAGGCTAATTTTCATACCTCTTCTGTAATGAGGTCTTTCTCTTGAGATCTTCAAGAACACCTCAAGGGAACTTGAGGTGGTATTGAAGAATCATAGACTGCTTATCAAATCCAATGCCTTAGGTCTACTTTATTATGTACATGAAAAGCCAGTTAAAGTTGCCATGTACTAGAGAAGTTCTTGTGGGTTGTGGTCACTTTGTTGCGAAGCTCCAGAGATCAACATCACAGTTGGGATTTGAAGCATATTCGGATTGCTGCTGCTGCTTGTTGCTGTTAGACTGTCTCAGAAGCAGAGTCATGTCAGGCATTGGGTACATTGTGTCGTTAGAAAACCTATTGTCTTTGGACACATCATCCTGGCTCAATTGGGAGGCCACAAATTTGTCCAGCACTCTCCAATCCGTCACCTGCTCCTCATTGTAGGCATTGTTGTTATTGTTATTGCTGACATTGTGATGATGATGATGTTGCTGATCTTCCTGCGTGGACTGAGGATGGACATGGCCTTCCATGGTGCTCGTTTCTATTCCATGAGTATTGTATGGCAATGAGCATTCTGGTCTCTTTCCAGATGCTATGGAGGAGGATGCATTGCAGGCTAGTTTTGGGCTCTCCAGCTGAGGAAGCTGCAGGAACGGATCATGAGGCATGTGGTAGTGCAGCTCCAGCTCTTGCTTGCAGACGAAGGGATTCTGATATCCCATATCTCCGCCTTGTGTAAGTTTCTTTGGTGAATCCAACTCCTGTAGCAAATTTACCTGGTCCTCGTACCAACAGGCAGAGTCATGGTCACTTGCTTTCCTCTGAGTTGTGATTCTCTTCTTGAATACTCGGCAAACCACCCAACCCTCCTCCTGTACAAATTATAAAACCTTAGTAACTGAACAACAGTTACAATACATTTGAAGGAAAAATTGTATGCAGTATGAAAAAACCAATATTGATAATGTTGAATTGCAGAAACCACACACTCTAAAAATGTACAAAAACTCATGCTGTTCTAGAAGGAATGGTTTGTCGTCAAATAACCTTAAGACTCAACGAGTAGTATTGGTGTATTCACATCATAAGGATATTAAATTTAAATGACTTCAAAACACTCCTTACAGATAATTCTTAAAAGTTTTGCAATGTTTTTCAGATGCAATGAGTTCTAATTCCAAAGACTTTATTGTCGAATACCAATTTCTTTGAGACTAACTGTTATAGGTAAATCATCTGAATAAGAAGAGGATATGAATTACATTACAGCGTTGTTAAAGAAATTCAAGTAGGGTTCACAAATTGGTTTTCGTGTAAGCCTTGTAAATAGTTTATTTCAGCTTTTCGTAATTTGTGTGGGAAATTTGTAGTGACGAGACCATGTAAAACTCCCTGGTGTTTTCCCTTTTTTTTTTTTCCTTTTCTGTTGGACTTTGCAGGGCTTGTTCATTAAGATAAATATATTCAAAGAATGTAGTCACTTGGGTCAAGGTTTCTTTCCTTCCACAACGCTTTTCACTATTTTCCATCTTTATAAACTATGGAGTTTCACTTTGTTTGTATTTCCTACAAAGAAGATGAACTAATAATATATCTTCTCTACTTCATGCTTTGATCATAAGAGAACTTTGGCTTCCTTATTAGCCGTTTTTCGGGTTTTTCTCTCCCTAAAGTGCCAGGAAAGGGAAAACAAAATGCATTTCACAGAATGCATTTAATATAAATCTAACCTAAAGTAGAGCTTCATTAAATGCTAATTTAATTTACTTGCCTGAGGAGTCCCGTTTTCATTGGTCTCAAGTCTGTATTCAAGCATTATCCAGTCTGACTTCTGTCCATTGGGAGCACGGCCCTTCTGGAAGACTAAAGTCTTTCTCACGGCAGTGAGATGAAGCCTGGAGTATATGGCCTTGTCTCTGCCCGTGGCCTTCCCTATTGGGTATTTCTTGTCCCTGTGGCTGAAGAAATACCATTCTGTTTGTTCCTCTGATTCTATCTTACATTTCTCTATATATTTCAGTTTGTGCAATTTCTTTGAGATTAACTGTTATAGCTAAATCATCTGAATAAGAAGAGGATATGAATTACATTACAGCGTTGTTAAAGAAATTCTAGTGTTCACAAATGTAAGCCTTGAAAATAGTTTATTTCAGCTCTTCGGAGTTTGTATGGGAAATTTGTAGTGGCGAGACCATGTAAAAGTCCCTGGTGTTTTCCCTATTTTGTTCATTAACAAAAATATATTCAAAGAATGTAGTCACTTGGGTCAAGGTTTCTTTCCTTCCACAACGCTTTTCACCGCTCTCCATCTTTATAAACTATGGAATTTCACATTGTTTGTATTTCCAAATTCCTATAAATAAGATGAACTAACTATATATCTTCTCTACTTCAGGGTTCGGATCATAAGAGAACTTTGGCTTCCTTATTAGTCTTTTTTTTTTTTTCAAACCAAAATGCATTTCCCAAAATTCATTTAATATAAAGTAGACCTTCATCAACAATATAAATTTAATTTACTTGCCTGAGGCGTCCCATTTTCATTGGTCTCAAGTCTGTATTCATGCATTATCCAGTCTGACTTCTGTCCATTGGGAGCACGGCCTTTGTAGAAGACTAAAGTCTTTCTCATGCCAATAAGATGAAGCTTGGAGTATATGGCCTTATCTCTGCCCGTGGCCTTCCAGAAACCAGCTGCTGTGGCCCTGTTTGTGCGCGTGCCCGTTGGGTATTTCTTGTCTTTGTGGCTGAAGAAATACCATTCTGTTTGTTCCTCTGATCCTATCTTACATTTCTCTATATATTCACAAAACACCAAAATCAAAAGTCGACATTATCTAAGGAAGTACTGACCATTGCTCATAGAGAATATATGGAAGTGCACATCGTAGAATTAAAAATACCTTGGAGATCCCAAGGCTCAATCTTGTAAAGATCAATATCCCTGATAACGTCCAAGTCGATCCTTTTAGAAGCAACTTTCTTTCTGAGATAATAATCTACCAGTTCTTCATCGGTGGGGTGGAACCGGAAACCTGGAGGAACGCGTGATACCGTGTTCATTGTAATGAGAGAGGTCTTCCTCTTCCTGTACATTACATTGTGAAATTGTTAGCCACAAAAAAACTTTCAGCACCAACTTCTGTCCTCTACAAACATTTATTCTGCCCTATATTGTTTTATTCATAAGTCTCTAAAGCCAAACATTATGTCTATATCGAAGTGAAACATGTACTTGCATAACTTGAAGTTCATCCATTGGTAAGAATTGAGAACTCTTGTATGCCAATGTAAAATTTAACTGTGTTCTAACCATCCGGATCAGCATAACGAGGTGATTAAGGGTCCTCTATGCGCTGAAGCACGTTACCATATAGAGTTTGCATTTTCATAAGAATGTTACTTCAGAATCAGGAGGTACTCATTTTTGCTTTTACAATTTCTGGAGTAAAATAATTGCATTCCCTAATGGCCCACCTCTTTTAAGAAATACTTATTACTGTATATATTTGTCTCGTAAGCCCTTATAAAACCGCATTACTTTCGTACTAAAAAAATATAATAATAATCATAATAATTACGTTTCCATTAAATATGTAAATCTCATATATTGCATCAAAGCTTATAGAGGAGGTCCAAGCATATACTCAAATGGACTAGTATAGTGCAATTTAACAAGGCAAAGAGCAAACAAAAAGCACACCAGGCATCATACTGCACATGAGCAAATTAATCTGATTGAAAATATTCAGCAATGTAGTGTGGACAAATGAAAAGATATTAATCAATTGGTTATGTTTCATTTAATGGGCTCCATTTACCTGGCAAAACGCATTGATCCTTGACGATGTTTCCCATTGCCTTCCACTAGCGGGCCAAATCTCATAGTGTGACTATTTTCACATAAAGATGTCATAATATATAAAGCATTACCTCAACATTAACTTGTAAAAACATAGAAACTTAACCTGCTTATAAAATTGCTTTGAAGCCTACAAAACAAACTATACTCATGTACTGATTATTATACAAACAATGCAAACAATCGTGCAATCCCTAATATGATTGTAGAAGGATTCAAAAGTATCAACCATATATATATATAAAAACCATAAAAAGAACAATCTTCAAATACCATACACAAATGAAGCTCTAACTTTAGAAACTTTGTAGCCGAAGTGAGTCTCCGAAGAACAGTATAGACCATTATCTGTCTTCCAATACACCAATTGTAAGACCTCTTCGAACAACCTTCCAGCCTTATGTGAGAGACTTTTTAAGATGCACATATATACGTATTGTTGACATAATATAAGGGATCTGAACCTAGCTTAAATATGCCCACTTAATTTCAAAATTATTGCAAGTTGAGATTTATCAACATTAATAAATGCTAAGTAAAATTATTATTCATCAACAACTTTTAATCTTCATCATGTAGGGCCAAGGGCTGAGCTTGTGGTTGGTTGAGTGCAAAATCATCACTGACTCTATTATGAAGAATTACACTATGACATGAGAGCTCTTGTTCTTGACTGAGTTCGATAATGGGTGCCCTGTCCACTTTAAGCTGTTGGGTAGTCATGTGAATAGTCGCTCTTATAAGGATCTGTGGACCTTCACAAGTCAGGTTGGTGGAAGAGGAAGAGATGATGACCATGATTGCTCCAATAGTAATTGTAATAATAGAAATACTAACAGCGATACTGTAATGGAATTCAAGGCTTCAGTTAAGTACATTGAATGATAGGAGATATAGGGTGGGGCTAATCGCATCCCCACCAACCGGACACATGGTCAAGTCTAACAATTATATACCTGCAGATGTGATTTCTGATTACTATTCACCAGGATTAAACTTGTGCTGCTGCTGCCCAGTGCATGCTTTTTCAGTTTTAAGAATGCCTACGTAGATACCTATAGTGCCCACCGCCAATGGTAAGTTGGTGGGATTTTCACAAGATCCGTCCTTGGACCAAAATGGTGAGGCTATCTTCTCTGTGCACGTCACATCCAATACATTGAATGACGCGATGGTGGCGGCTTAATGTACTTATACACGTCTCCGCACATCTTCAGGTTACAATCTATGGGTTCCAAGCATGATAACAAAAGAATAAAGAGGTGAGGAAAAGAGCGGAAGCACGTTCCTTAATATTTTCTCGGGATAAATAAGCACCACACCCTGGTAAGGAATGAGGATTTAACCAAACCCTCTCACAACCCAAAATATTTCATCAAACCCTCTCACAGTTTTTAAAAAATAATAATTAAATAAAATAGTATTTTAGTGGTGTAAAAGGTTTAAAATAATTATAGTAACGAGACCATTAAAAATGTATTATACCCAAATCATAGTGATGGTACAAATTCCATCATATAAAATTAAAAAAATGTTAAATAAACTTTTTTTTAATTTGATGATTAAAGGTTCCTCGTCCAGCCTAATAGTACCTCCAAACGAGTACTTCTCGTTGTTCATTCCTAGATCTAAGTTACTAAGAGTTCGTACCTAGTCTGCATTACTTCATTGGCCTTAAAGTTAACTTACTTCAGTTGTCTTTTACTGTTTAAGAAATATATTTTAACAGTCTTTGCTTTTATGTTTCCCTTTCAAAACGTAGCATTCTGCACGAAATGCAAATTATTATCTAAGTGTACAATGTCCTGAAGAAGAAAAATAATACAGTCGTTATCAGCTTTATCGGCTTGAAGGTTTTATCTTTATAGATAGAGCACTCACCCCATAACAGCCACCTTTTTGACTGTCACGGCTAACTTCAAATTCAAAAAGTAGGGCATCTTTACCGTCGTACGAAATACGAATAATTCCCATCACAGAGCACGAGAAGACAAACTGACATCGTTTTTACTTTGGTTTTCTCTCGCAGGCATGCAGGCGTGCGCATCTCCTCTGTCCGTCGCCGTATTCCAGCAGAAGTGCGAAGCCAACTTTGTAATATTTTGAAAAAAATAATGTTTAAAGTGGTAGCAGTACGCATATCTCTGCAACTTGAGGTCTTGCTGGGGCTCGAAACGGCGTCTGTCAGATAAAATTATTCCACGGACGTCGCATGACATTCTAGACAAGGCAGACGATACAAATTATAATTGTTATTGAATCTATCACTTTGAGTACATTTTTTGTTTTTTAAGTTCCTCTTCTGAAATGTTTGTCTCGTGGTCTCGCATTCAAAGACAACAAGACACTGCGTGCAAGTTCTGTTCAGAAATCATTCTTCTATGGATTTCGAATTCGTTTTAGAGGTTTTCTCTTATCTGGTTGGAATATACAAAAACACAAACTGCAAAATCCAGTGGAAAGCATAGGTTTTCTGTACTAGACCCAGTTTTCGATTTCAGATACCAAAAGGTAAATGGTTGTTCACTGAAAAAGAAAAATAAGGGCGACACGCATAAGAATTGAAGACCTGAAGCTTGTGCACCAACCAGGTAGAAGATGCTGATTTTATTCTTTTGATAATGTGCATGGGACAAGAACACACTGTTCAAATCTTCGGCGAAGCATCGAAACTTTTCACAGCTGATGTTTTAAACTATAAAAAGAAAGTTTTATAGCGAATATATTGAAATACAAGAAAACTTAGACGGCTTATATTCAACCCCTGAGTTGCTTAAACTTAATCCTTGTGTTTCTCAAACAATAAGTGCTAAAAACAATGTGTGGGGATCTAGGCATTGAACTGAACTTATGTCTATGGCACAACAGAAAAAATTAAATATTTTAAAAATAGACAACTCATGGTATTTTCTAAAGATCCTGATATTTGCTTCCATTGAATCTGGAAATATTTGGAGAAAAAATTACATGATGGATACAAATTGGGTATGATTTTTAAATGACTGTGGGGAGAGTCTACATTCTTAGAGCTATTGAAGACGAAATACCCATATTTCTAAGCAAATATAAGAACTCATTGGCATTATCTTGTGTATATTATATTTACAAAACCAATACTTGAGAAACAACTTTTGCGATTATTCTTATACATACATATAATAAAATTAATATTTAATATATTATAAGAGGATTTATCACAGTAAGTAAAAACAATAAGAGGATTTATCAGAGTAAGTAAAAAAACCTATAATTCATGGAAATAATTAGTTTTATTATTCATGTTATTAAAAAAATATTTTGTAAAAATATAATGTAGTTATAATTTTTAAAAATTAATCAATATTTAATTTATAATTTTATATAAAATCAAAGATAATATTTTTTTATAAAATGATTTTATCAAAGTGCAACATATATAAATGTCATTCTATTATAATATATTGTAATACCTAATTATATATAATTATATAATTGATTAAAATAATATAATAAAATCATTATATAATATTAATGAAATGGTTAAATATTATATATAATGATATTATTAATACTGCTATTTAAAAATAAATAGATAAATTAATACAATTTTAAGCATTTTTCTTTTGTAACTTACACATTACAAGATATATAGTTCTCTACCATTCAAGCAATTATTTCAATAAATTTTATTCTAATTGAAACTTAATTGTTTTTTACTTGTAATTTTTCTTATCAAAACTATGAAAGATAAACATTTTATTGTATTTTAGTTTAAAATTATTATTTTTAAATATTAGAAAACTTAAGCTTTTCTTAAAAAATATTCAATATAATATAATATGTTTCTTAAAGTTTTTTATATAAAGAAAGAAAGCATAAATAAAATAAGTTTTAATAAAGTAAAATTAAAATAAAATAAAAGTAATTTTTCTTAATAGTTTTCAAAGCTAATTTTTATCATATAGCTACATGAAACTTCATGTTGCTAATGTTTTATAATTTTATTGTGTACACATAAAAATTTACGGTATTAAAGTTTTAATTAATTAAGGTTAAAGGTTTAGTGTAAAAAATCTTATTTTATTTTAGATTTGAAACTTGTACCTCATATATAGAGTATCTAATCCCTTAGATTATAAAATTAAAGCTAAATAAATAAAAATTGAAACTTAAGTTATTATTAAACTATTAAAAGAAATTTATCACAATATAGAACCAAGCAAGCCTATAAATTTAGGTGCAACCACCAAGTAGTGAAAAGTATCACATTGTGCGTTAATGTTCTAATTTCATGCAAATTCATAAGAATACTTAGTGGTAGGTGTCAAAATTATGACAATACTTATACCTAAGATCTAGTAACCATAGAGTTATAGTAGAGTGTAACCATATTATGGATCCAAATCCATCCTAATATTCTCTATGGTTTTTGGTCAATGTTATCCTTAATATTTAAATATCATTGTGTTTTGGGATAAGTGATGGAGAATGAGGAATTTTATATGACAATATAAGGTTTCAATCCTACATGTGAACCTTAATATTTAACATAATATATCTAGTGAAAGCATTAATGGGAGATATCAAATCCCATCGATGAACCTTAACATGCTAGTCAGTTAGGGATAAATGATAGGGAGTGAGAAATTTTACTTTGTAATTCAAGATCTCAATCCTATGTGTAAACCTTTCTTTATTTGCTCCATGGGTTTAAAGTAAGCAACAAGGAACTAAGAGTTTAACATCATAATAGAAAGTTTCAATGTTATGTGTGAACCTTAACATTTGGTCTACTGGATTGAATTGAGTGGGTGAGATATATAACATCTATATAGAAGGTTCAATTTCACATCTTGATAAGTATAGATGCACAATGTGTTAGTGGAAGGTAGATAACCCCTAAGAAGTTGTCTTGACCTTATTATAACAATATAAACTAAATTTTATCGCAATGTATTGTACATATTACATATGTGTATATATAACTTATATATATGTCTAATTAGCTTCCATGAAATTTATATACACAATAACTAGATAAAAAAGAGTTTTAGAAAATGATATTAGTCATATTTTGACACTAATTTTTATATAAGTGTGTTTTAGAGCTTAGAAAATATTTTGAAGATAGATACCATCCTACTTTTATGTAAAGATAATATGCTTTTTGGGTGACCAAATTAACTTGTAAAATCAAACTAAATTCATTAAAATAAAATTATAATAATTTATAGATGATAGTTCATATTGATAAGAAAATATTATATATGTAAACTATATATTGTAACCATAAATACAAGTTTAATTCAAAAATATATGCAAATATCCTAGTCATAGAATTGCATAGTATTGAGTCAATATTTAAGACAAATTTTGGGAAGCAAGGAGTTTCATAGTATAGACCAAGGTTTCAATACCATAGGTAAATCTTAATATTTAGTTAGATTTGGATCAATTAATAAAAATTAAGAAAATTACATTATAAGCCAATGTTATAAATGAGTTTGTGACAAGTGGTGTGAAGCAAAACATTTCACATCATAAGTCAATGCTCTATTTTTAGGACGAACCTTGATTGTCCACAAATATCACTAAGTTTAGGGAAGAATAGTTTCAATACTTTGGGTGAATATTAACATTTTGTCCATCAAGCTTGAGTTGAAACAATTGAGATGGGTTATCTTCTATGAAGAAGGTACACATTCAAAATTGATAAGTTTAAAGGCCTTGTGTATGTGTATGAATAGTTGGTGCTTGACTTATGTGAGTTGTCTTGTTTTCACTATGAACAAAACTTATTGTAGGCCATTTAAAATAAATCATATAATATTTAAAAAATACAACATTTAAAAGGTGTATTATGGTTTAGAAAAAAAATTAAGAATTTAGAACTTTTGGATTGAACTAAAAATAAATATATTAAATAGGTTTCTAATTACAATCAACTTGTACATGTATGAATTATAGGTTTAAAAAACTATTTTAAGACTCATAAAATAAAATTTATATTTTGGAATTGTTAGTAAAATACCATATCTTATCTGTCTAATAGAGAGAAGTTATGATTCACATAAAATATATATTATCTAAATCAAGTTAGATTAGTTTATTATTATCTAATAATCATGTATATTCAACTATAATAAAATATAAACAAAAATAATAATACGAATAGTTTAATTTTTCATACATGAGAAATAGTCATTAAATAGAAGATAATATAGTAACATATTTTAAAATAAAATTGTAAATAACTATTAAGATTATGAAATTGTATAAAAAATATTATTAAAAGAAAATAGTGTCCCTTAATTTTTATATATCCCTTTATATTTGAATGAAATAAAGGATAAAATTGTAATTTTTATATCTAATTTAATTTAATTTACAATAATAATTAAATAACATAAATTAAAATATAAGGATGAAGAAGTGAAACTTATATTTTAACCACCTAAATAAGCTCACGCAAATCAAAAGCTTATTTAAGAAGATGTTGAATGTCATTATCCCTATTAATTATAATAATTTATAACATTAAGCCATTTATATGTCAAAATAAGAATACTAATATATTTTAATCAAATAAATTTCAATAATAAATCATTTATTTAAAAAAACTATTGTTTAATAAAACCTATATAAAATAAAAATAAAATATTATAAAAAAATAAAATTAATTGATCATTTTACTTAACAATATTTATGATATATTGTGCCTAACTTGTTTGGGATATAATATCCACTTTGATTTAACTTATTATACCATACTTTATCTTAATTCCATTAAATATTAGGGTTATTTATAAATATAATAACAAATTCATATATTTATTATTGTATTTATAATAATTAAATACTACTTTTGTAAATTTTATTAATAATTTATAATTAATTTACTAAAAAAATCAATTTAAAATCTTATAATCACAAGTCATAATCTATAATATAGACTATCCAATATTGTTATAAGATTATAAAATCCTATGATCACAAATTATAATCTATGACTATACAATATTTTTATCTTAATATATATTAAGATTTTTTTTTAAATTTTAAATTATTACATCTTAATTTATACAATACTACAAAAATATATCTAATAAATATTTTAAAATTTATTTTAGATAGTTTTTTTTTAAATGTTAATAATTTTGCAAAATACTTTGTATAAATATAATTTATTTTATATTATTTATAATAATATATTGTTTTTAATATCATCGTTATATATTGAAGGGACTTCATAAAATTGTTATAGAAGGGGACTTCTTTACTACCATCAATTACATGAAAGGATGGTCTTAGGGAAATATTTCAACAAAAAATATTATTCGTGAAGCTAAAAGAGTCACAAGAGTCACCGTGCTTTGCTTTATGAGGATGTCACATTTCAGCATACTTTTGGGACAGGTAATAAGTCATTTTCCCATACTTTTGGGAAAGGTAATGGACTCTGTATTTGGCTAGAGGATTTTCTTGAGGGAATAAATTTACCTGGTAGGGAATTGAAGCATGGTTAATTGTTGTTCTTCATATGGCACGTGTTCTCAACAATAACTCTTTAGATTGAAAGCCTAAGTAAGGGCATTTTTTTTGTAAGTTTTTATTTCCGGCTTAGCCGTCCTACTTCCCTACGTGGAAGTCTTGTTTAGTTTTTTTAATCTATTTTTTGGTTTTTCTTTGTTTTTCAACCCTGGACCAATATATTTTTGGCCTTAGATTGCCTATTTTTTAAATATCATTATTAAAAAAAGTAATTTCTGAAGGGTTTAAAAAGCATCAAACATGTTACAATTCAACATGTTACCGAGAAGGAAACAAAGCTGCTAACCTCCTTGTCAATCAAGGAGTTGAACAGGATAACCTCCAAGTCTAGTATGATAATTTCCTTCAATGTATTATGACCCACACTAATACAAATGGAAATCTTAATCTTTAATTGGTTGGTGGTGCTGATGTGGCTGATTTGGGGCTTAGTGGTTGGCTATGGTTTGTCTGACATGGATGCCATATCCTTTTTTCTCTTATGCACTTTTGTGCAATCCGTATTGGGGTAATTTTGAGGAGATGTAGAGAGTTCACAATGCAAATGTCATCCATGAACCCAAGTGACAAGGAATGTGGAAAGTTCACAAGGAAACTATCACCCGTGAACCCATGTGGCAAGGAATGGCAAATAAAACTACTAATTTCCAGCATAGTGGAAGTGGTTGCTCCAATAAGCTCACAGATTGAACCTCGTCGAGCCAAATACTGTAATCTTGGTTGGGATTTTGACAATTGTTTTTTGTTTCCTTTTGGATACCATTGTTGTAGTTTGGACCCTTATTCCTTTTTGTTTCTTTCTTCGCCTTCTTTTTGGTTTAAAGTTGGTTGTTTCATTCCCCTCTAGGGTTGTTTGTTTTTAGTTTAGTTAGTTCACTTCTGGCTAGTTGTCTTTGATGCATTTGTGTAAAAGGTTTCAAGACCTTTCAAAACCTTTTTATCAACCAATCAAAAAAATATCATTATTAATAAAATTATTTTTGATATTGTGAATTACAAATTCGTAGTGTTTTTTTATCTAAAACTAAACCTAAATGACTATTGTTTTTAATAATAGTCCTTGGGATGTCACATTGATATTGTGGAGACCTAAGTTCAAATCATGAGGAAGGTGGTCTTATCTTCGGCTATTTAAAGTATCTTCAACCAAAAATATATATAACTATAATAAATAATCTTATATTAATATTTCTAACTCGCACAAAGTACCACTATGTGCTATATAAACTTTATAAAAAGAAGAAAGTACTAAAAAAATTTATTGGCTATTTTTTAAATTAAAATATATTAATATATAAAATGTTCAATGTTAATAAAAAATATTAGTAATTATATATATTTATAAAAATTTAAAAAATAATGATTTTATTTTTAACGAAATTATAATAAAAAAAATTTAAATCTTGGTCTTTTTAAGTTAAATTCAAAAACAAAAAAATTAATTATTTAAATGAATACCATTTAATTAAAAAATAAATTTTATTACGTTAAATAGTTTTAAAAAATAACATATAATTTTAAAAAATAGCACCACAGTCTCTCCTACTTAGCTATAAGTTATTATATCACAACTTAATACATTATCCAACACTCCTTTGATTTAAAAACTGAAAATTACAATGCATAGATCAGTTCATGAAGCTTTCTTCCTGAGCAAAGAATGGAAAGAAGGGGAAAACATTGACCAGTTAAACAGGAATATTTGTAATAGTTCGCTTGCAAATCCTTACTGAGGAAGGGCTTGTCTTAATTTTGGCCTTGCTCAATTCTAACAATGGGGGAAACTATACAGGAAGAGATTTTACATTGTAAAAATATTATTTAAATGCAGAAAAACAGACAACCATACTAAAGAAATGCTTTTTTTTGTTTAGATATGCAAGATGACAATGCTTGCAATTGGAATATCAACAGTCTAGATCAAAATTCGTGAAATAAAATGTGGAAGTAAAACGATATTCTCATAACATTTATGCAGGACTACAAAATGTTCTCCTACTAAAACCACTGAAACTTCAACTTGTGTCTTTGACAGAATGGAGGTAAAACACCTGTAATTTTCATTTTATTCCTCTAAATGTAGGAGACATAATAATGTGACACCGATCGAGTTCTTTCAGCAGATTACGTAGTTATCTTAGAACACCTAAGGTATTTTTTTTGCTGGATTTAGCTACAACATTGTTGGAAAGTTATGTCAATTCGACTCTATTTATGCCTCTGTCATTTGAGATACAACGCAAAAGCAGTTGGTATATTGTCAACTAATTTTTGAAGCAAATTTGTTTTGGAAAGCGTTTCGACCATCGTTCTAAAAGTTACAAGGTATCCATTTTGGGTACTTGCTGGTAATCCTAACCAGAAAGCTTCAGTGTAAATATTACTGGCCAATTTTGCAGCTAAATATATTTGCAAGTAAAGGCCTACAATACGAAGAAACGACATCCAAAAGTACCGAAGATAGCTAAATGAATTTATACTTGTTCAACACGACTGTTGGATTCTCTGGAATTATGGAATAATATTACAGAGCGCTAAATTCATCAACTTGCTCTACATTTGGTCTTATTCTACTTTTATTCTCTCCATTCTTGGGCATATTGTAGTCTGAACGTCTAGAGGCGGATTGACGGCTCGAAGTTGCACGTGAAGATTAGAAACGCGCATGTAGTGAAACCAATTATTTCTTTTCGTGTACAAAAGACCATTAGATCCCTCTATAATTGTTTACTATTATTTTAGAGAAATACAATCCGTATGGCTTTAGAAAGCTGCACTATGTTGACTGCCTAGATTTTCCTCTCTACATTGTTGGAAAAGATGGAGAAAGTTGGCATGGTGCAGTTTGTTGAAGAGAGATTTACTACAGATGTGCCATGTATAAGTACTCTCAATGGATCTATGGGACCAATGGAATTTTACGCCTTCATAGTTGCACACACATAATATTGGTGGATGCTTTTTTTTTTTTGTTGGCCATGGCAGCATTACAGACGATAGATAACTTAGTGTTGATCTCATAAATTGTGAAGTGTTGCCTACATTTCTGGAAAACCTTGTTTCCAGACATGTCACATGAAATGGCTTGCAGAGATCGATCTCATTTCATGTTATTTTCATTTAGACTTACGCCTTACAGGGTTATGGTCAAGTTGCATCATTTTTACAGTCCACAAAGGCTAATGTACTATTTTATTGGAGCCTAAACATAGCTTCTCAGAACTCAGAACCAAAGCCCCGGGAATTTGAGTTACCGCAAAAGGCCATCGTTGTAGGGTATGAAACATTGCACATTGTTCCTTCAGGGTCGCATATGTTCTAGATTCAGAGCAAACACCTCGGAATTAAACAGGGATTGAGTTGGGTATGTGCCAATTGAGGGGCATAATGTAAGACAACTACGTGAAAACAAAAAAACAAAAAATGTCCAAAAAGAAGGTATTCCTCTGAAAGCAGAAGACACGACTTCTAACATCAAATCAGGCAACGCTATGAATTTGAAATGTTGGGACAATGAAGCAACTTTTGTAGAAGGATTTTCCTTTTCCTTTTTAAAATTGAACTCTCACTGTTCAAGATATCTTTACCTGATGTAAATCCTCGGCTTCACTACCAATTGTTCCAAGACTCTATCAGATACAGTTGAAGTAGATCTGCTGAAATTTGGGTTGGTATTTGTAAACCTTGTTCTTCCTAAAGAATGTTGGGATAAAATATAAAATTGTTATTGTCTGGACCACTCCTAGTTGTAGGATTCCTGCCACAAAATTTGCCGTCCTCAAGCTTTATACCCATTTTTAGCAATTGGTGTAAGCGGATCGCAAGCAAGCCTGGTAAATGCAGGTCCGTACTTTGAAAATTTTGCGGAACATCCAACAGAAGGCTATTAGGATAAGTCACAAACATACGATCATCTGAATAGTTCCCCTATTCAGATTCGAAATACATTTACCCACGTTGAAATATAAGAACATGAATATAATATATGCGTCTACACTTCAGAAAATTCCTTCCTTTCTATGTCCTAGACAACTTTTTTCTTCGCTTTTCTTAATTTTTTTTTTTTTTTTTTAATTTTCGCTTGGCGAAGCCACGGAGCCGCGCAGGGGGGTTTCTAGCTGCAATTTAAGGGACACGGTTAAAAGTGTTTCTACTTGAAAAACAAAATGACAAGCGCGAACAAGGCAAGGCAAGTCAAGGCAAGGCAAGGCAAGGCAAGAGAGTTATAAGCGGCGAAAGAACTACGCACCTCTTTGGATGAAGTTGAAAAAATTGGCACCGCTCGCCTTCCACCCCTTGGAACTGCAAAAATCCCGAATTAATGTCTGCAGATCGACGTCCGTATCGAATGAAGGTGAATGTGAATGTGAATATTCTCCGATGTGAAAGATTGATAACTGTTGTTAGTCATGCGCCTCGGAAAGAAGGGATCTACAGTCGACTAGCCCTTCCGAGGCAGGACTCGAACTCGGATTTAATTTCTCTCTTTTTTTCTCCCTTCCAATCCCGAACCAGAGACAGACAGGCAGGCTTGAGGCTTGAGTGAGCTTATTTAAGCAGACAGGAGAGTGAGCACAGTGTCTGGGGATTGGAGCCGAGAAACAAAAACAAATGTGTGGCGCTAGATCCGAAGAATGTAGTACAATAATCGGTAGCGCAGGCCACAACAATACGTACAGGGAGTCGCAAAAAACAAAAAAAAAAAATACCAGTGGAGAAGAAAAGTAAAAAAACAAATTGGGCTGGGCTAGCTCGTGTTCGCAGAGGGCTATAATGGATCGTAAGTGGGCAAAAGAAAAAATGAAGCGAAATGAAATGAAATGTACGAAAGCCGGTTAAGTAATGGAAGAGAGTCGGGTCGAGTCCTGCTGGTGTCAGATAAAAACAGTTGGAGAAGCAGGCGAGGCAAAGAAAGAGAGAGAGAGAGAAAGGGGAGGATTGCCGAAGAAGAGAATGACTGCTCAGTGGTCAATATCAGCAGAGACGGAAGGAATAAATGGCCAAGAAGAAAGGGTGGCTGCAGGATTTCCTGGGCGGGCCCACGCTGACGTAAGGGGGCAGTCTCTGTGAAAAGGCCTGTTTTTTCGGGGCGCGGGCCCCGCTTTTGGAGGAGCTCGCGATTAGGGTTGGTTAATGTTGGATTTTTTTAATCTAGTGTGGGGCCCCCCTGGCGGGGGACCTCCAACGACCGACGCCATACATTACGACAGCGACCGCCCTCCAAATAGAAACAAAAAATTATACTAGCTCTGCTTTTGCCGGGGACGGGGTCCGGTTATGGAAGCTTCCCGGGGAAGGGCAACCTGGAGCGTGGTGCGCCGACAAAGGAGTAGACGGTCCCCCGAATGATGGGTGTAGGGCACTGCCGCACACGTGGCGGCCGGATCGGAGCCCCGGCGTGGCGCCCCCGATCATAACTTGATAAAATTTTATCTGCACTATGCAACGCCCGGGAAAAGGAGAGGCGGCAAATTGGGGCCCGCGACGGTGACGATCGTCGTTCCGTCAAGAGACGGAGGAAAGCGAGAGGGGGTTTGAGGCGTTGGGCCAATCCGGTGCTTTGGCGCCACGACCGGAATTTTCATCCTTTCCGCTCACTCTGCAGGCACGCCAACTCCCAAAGGCTGTGGTCAATTTTCAATATCGGGCCTGACACGTAGGGGACAATTCACCCGCGTGCTCGCTTGATGTCGACGCCATCGTCAACCCGCCCGGCGCCCGGTCATATGAGGCTTACGCTCGAACCCTGACACACACGGCGGCATAAGCACGCCAGACCCTTCGACGGGCCGTGCCGGTGCCGTCAAAAAGTAGGGTTTTCGCTTGCTTACCGGCCGGCCACCGGGGCAGCGCCGGAGGCGGCGCTCCGGGCTTCACCGCCCCCCCCTTCCAAGAGGTAAAAAAGTGAAGGAAAAGTTTCACACGTGAGCCGGAGTCACAATTTTTTTTTTTTTTTTATATATAAATTTTTTATTGGACTGAGGTTGTGGGAGGGTCCCTACGGGGGTGCTGGTGCTACCGCGTATCATCATTGTCGAGGCCTACGGTTTCATTATTATCACCGGCGGTCGCGGGATCGAAACCCCCGCGCGGGGAGGGTAATGCAGAAACGGGAAGCGAATTATGCAATACTCCGCGGGGTCCACCAGCATCATGCGGGTTATTTTTCTAAGGCATAAAGTATTTCATGTGTGTTATTTTAGTAGGTTGGGTGTAAGGTTGCAAGTATAATGAAAGGGTGGAATTTTTTAAAAAAAATAAATAAATAGGAGGCTTCGCGAGGGGACAAAGCGCCATGGCAATTAATGTTACGGTTGAATATTTGGGGTTGGCGGGACAGGAAGCCTACAAAAAAAAAAAAAAAAAAATATTGTAGGAAATATGAAACTTTGAAGACCAGAAAATGATTTATTTTTTATTAATGAAGTGATGTCAAGTATAACTGATATGCCACTTGCATCATGGGTGATGTGATCCGGGTTCAACCTCCACGGCGAATATGTATATGTATAAGAAGTATTTACTTAATAAAAAAAAGTATAACTGATATTATTTTTTTGTTACGCAGGAGAGTTGGTCACAACCACACTATTTTTAGTAATTGATGATTGTCGGCTTCAAACCAAAAGGGTTACTCCCACCAAACCTAGTCCACCTCGATATGAAGGGGACCATCATCGTAATCACACATATCCGTCCAGGTTCAACCCCCACGATGGGTATGTATATGTATAAAAAGTATTTATTCAATAAAAAAATATATAACTGATATTATTTTTTTGATTACGTAGGAGAGTTGGTCACAACCACACTATTTTTAGTAATTGATGAGAGTAAGGTTCAAACCAGAAGGGTTGCTCCCACCAAACCTAGTCCACCTTGGTATGAAGGGGACCACCGATATCTTTGTAATCACACACTACATCGGTTTGGCGCACTTAGAGGATTCAGAGCAGATTACTACCTTTGCAAACAGGTTGCCCCCAAGGTTTGAACTCGGGTGTCTTCTTGGTAAGTGATAGTCCAGACAAGCACGCACCATCATCATTGTTCTAGCGCACTCAGAGGATTCAAAACAGGCTACCCCTGAGGTTTGAACCTAGGTGTCTTCTTGGTAAGTGACTAGCCAAACAAGCACACACCATCATCATTGACCTGACACACTTAAAAGATTCAGATCAGACTACTACCTTTGCAAACAGGCTGCCCCCGAGGTTTGAACCTGGGTGTCTCCTTGGTAAGTGTCTGGTCAGACAAATACTTACTAAACCTGGGTGTCTCTTGGTAAGTGCGTGGCCACACTTACCAACTCACCTAGTTATGAGGGCAAAAGGGTTTATGGGTAAACCACTGTAATTTAAACCAGAGTTGCATGAATCGACATCATACAGATCACTTCCTCAATTGACCGTCTCACACCAACTTCAGTGCACTCATCCTGTGCATATAACCGATAATATAACTGATAATAGAACTAAGACCACATTTTACATAGAAATAGCAACGATCACCTCCCTCCGCATGATTTCGCTGAATAAAATGCCAATGACTAATTTTTATTTTACTTTATCCTTGGGATATGAAAATGGTGTGGTAATCCTGGAATCGCATTGGTTTGCGCATGCGCGAAATGTAGACAAAAGGAGGTGTTGGGAATGAGTGCGACTAACATTCATTCCATTCCGTGTGCCAAACAACACATGGACTTTTTTTTGCCCTGCTTTTTTAAGGGGGGGTTAGCTTTTTTGGCGTCCACGTTGACGTTGACGTTTCTTTATTTTGGAGTTAAAGGTTGTGTATTTTTCATGTTTGGAGAAAGTACTCTTTAGCATTTATGTGGGACGAACGTTAGACAATTGACGTTTTTCGTTTTAGACAACATTTTATGTGTTTGCTTTGGAAATGTATCAAGGCTAGACACCAAAAACATACCTACAATCCCTGTATAGTTAATATAAAATGTTTTTAATAGAGTATGACAGTCCTTATTTTAAGCGTAAAATTCAGTTCACGTTGTAGGAACGATGATACACTAATTCATTTTCGTCCCTAACAGTTTGGGATTATAGTCTTACACATTTCTTTATTATTATTTTTTTTATTTTTTAAAATAATTTTTTATACAACTACAAATTATATTAATTTTATTTTATTATAAAATATTTTTTATTTAATATATTTATTTAAACAAATTTAACTCTACTTTAAATTTTTATTTAAAATTAAAAAAAACTACGATTATGATCTAGTGAATCTAAAGATATATAATGACATAAGGCTTTAGTCCCTTGGTCTCAAGCTCTACGTACATACATAAGATGAAAAGTATATAATTAAATTATAATAATAATTAATAAAACATAAAATTTTAAATTTTTTATTATATTTAAAATTATTTAAAAATAATAATTGATATAGATTAAGAATTGGGTCGTTGTGAAAGGGGTGTAAACCTTAGGTGTAATAGAACAAAGCAATAAAATTGGTTACAATTGTTGCGAAAGAGATGGAAACTCTAGGTGCAATCAAGCATCGAAGGAAGAGGGTTATTCGTAGATTGTCTCTTCAGTTTGTGAGAAAGCCTCTTCAATCAAAAAAATATCTCTCAAGGATTTTTTGGTTTGTGGGTCTATGAATCTATGCCCTCTATCAGGATTTTAGAGGATGAATTTGGATTGGATTTGATTGGTCATGAAGCCCAAACAATTATCTGCAAACTCAAGTGCAAAAGACTAAGGTTGGAAGAGCTCAAAGGATACATTAAAGATTGGTGGACCAGTATAGAATTCCAAGTAACTCTCCTACCCAAAAAAAATTGTTTCCTTTTCTAATTTAGCAGATAGAGATAGGGTAATGGATTAGAGATATAATTGGTTTTTTGGACAAAGGGGTGTCTATATAAGACCTTGGACTCCTAGTTTCAACCCCTTTACAAAAAAAGTTAATGGCTTCCCAGTCTAGGTGAATCTTACAAAAATCGGTAATACCATTGGTGCATTTCAGTATATAGATGCCCAAACAGAGGAAAATTTGTCTAGTAAAATTAATATGAGTAAAGCAAGATTGGTTGTTTGGATGGATGTTTCAGTTCTTGGGCCTCAATCCATTACTATCTCCTCAAGTAAAGGGGAATGGATCCAAAATATTGAATATGAAAACTTCTCCCTAAGATGTTATGGTTGTCAACAATATGACCACTTGAAGAAGAGATGTCCGATCATCAATCATGCTCTAATTCATCCTTGGTGAAGAAGACCCTGCACATGGATGATTCAAAACCTTCAAATGTCCCAATTCAAAAGAAAGAAGCTCATCCTCCAAATGCACCAATTATCCAACAGGAATCATGCGAGCAATAGAAGACTCAACCCCAAAAGGAGAATTTAAATCAGATCATTGATAAAAGCTAAATGGTTACTAAAGACCATCCAAATGGTTCCATGGAAAAGATTAACACCTCATATGGTATTATTGAAGCTAATTATGAAATAATCAATGATGGTCAATTTTTTGAAAATGAAGATCCTACAAAATGTGTTACAACTAGATATTACCTTAGGAGCTTGAAGTGCAAAAATGCATTCTCAGATCTTGCTACTCTAAGGAGGAAGAACTCTGCTATAGAAAAAAATAATCAAACTAATTTTCTCTTTGATGGATGACTATTATATTTGTTTTCCTTCTATTTATCGGAGTTATGTGTCATGTAAGGGTTGTTTTTGTTGTTAATTTCTTAAAATTAAAAATAGTTGATTATAGAAACTTAGCAGTTTGAGGAAGATGAAGAATATCTTTGATATAAAGGCAAATATGGGTATGCTTTAATTAACTTGTTAGAAATGTAATGAGAGCAATGTAATATTTTGTTTTTGTAATGGGAGTGGCCCCCAATAGAAGCCATGCATAGCTTAGTAAAAAATATGTTAGAATTAAATAATACGTAGAAGTATAAAGCAATACACAAGACATAGATTTACATGGTTCATCCAATGTGGGCTATGTCCATGGAGAAAACAACCAGGTGTTTTATTCCATCCAAAAACTTGCAAAGGGATACAACCTACAACATACCCATTGTAACTTTCTCTTCGCTCTATCGCCATCAATTACAATATGTGCGCTTATATATTCAGCCACCGCGCGAAATCCTCTTTATAAAAATAAAGTTACAATTTTAGGGAAAAAACGTGCGACTAAAATCCATCGTCTGATTTATGACCTAATAATAAATGGTCCAAATTTACATAGAGAAAAAAAACATCTATTTTTAGCTTTAGGAGCGTTGCCCTCGAAACTCTCGTAAGGAGGGCTCCATAAAGTATCGTCGCCCCCCTGGACCTCACACGATGACACAAGTAGGGGGTGTTGCCCCCTACACCCCCCTTCATGGGTGGGTCTAAGTGCAGCTGAAAACAAGGTCTCTGAATTAGAGAGTGAATCAGGCTCCACAACCAACAAAATATATATTGAAATAATAGGGCAATGTAGGATATATCTGTTATATGTAAAAAATTTTAATATAATAAAAATATATATTGATGGTAACAATGGATGGAAGAGATTTGGAAGGGAAAACTAGGGCATCAGTCGAGTAGACAAAATACTTTTGGTTGCTATGGAATAAAAAATAATATTGTTGCCTTGAGAGGGCCTAATGGGATGCCTCTAGATCCTCTCTTACATAGACATATTTTTTTTGTAGATTTATTGAAGGAAAAATCTCCAATAAGAACTAAAAAAGTATAAAAAACTAAACTATAAATGCTCTTTACGATTACTAGAAAAAGTAGCATCTCAAAAAGTCGATGAATGCTTGCTATAGTCAAAATCAAGGCCAAAGATCATCATTGGGTAGAGTATAGTAGAATAAAAAGTCTTATATAGAGCCAATCATGACCTAATATATGAATTCATGGGTATTTGCCCTACCCTAAATTTTTTGCATTCATGGGATCGTTAGAAATAGGAGCCTCTTGGTGAGTATTCTTTGTGGTTTATTAGTAATGGTATTTTATTGTTAGTTTTTCCTCGCTTGCTAACAAAAATAGGGCTTTTGAATAAAAAAGAGGAATCATGGTTTGAAAAAATTATTTGTTCAGCCTAGAAGAGTAGGATTTGATCCTTGAATTGAACCCATTGCTATCCTAGTTTGAGTCTATTTGTATGAACTCTCAATGGAGTTATGGAGTGAGCAATATTGGAAATAATCAATAATTTCTTGGGAAGATGGTTGTTTCTAGAGATATAATTTAAGAAAATGCAATCATTTATGCTAGATTATACATGGAAATGGATCTCAACTAGCCTTTGTTGGTAGAGGTGGAACTCAAACTTGCAAGACTATCTTGGATTCAACAATTGGATTATGAGATGTTGCCCTTCAGGAGTAGAGTTTACCATAAATATGGGCATTTGGCTCGATCTTGCCCAAATAATATAATCACAAAAATGGGGGCTCCTCTGGTAATGTTGAATATTCTTAAGGGTAAGTCTATAGTTAATAAAGAAGCAACCAAAATTTCTCAGAGAGGAGAAGCATAGGGAGATGGTTTTGAACAACCCAAAAGGAGAAGGTAAAATAAAAAATATGGTAAAGAGCAAACCCAACCCAAGCCCTCAAATAAGTATTAGATCTTCAAGACATCATTAGAGTAGGAAGAAGAACTACTCATGGAAAGAGTTAATGGGAATAATGAAAAGAATAACAACCATGCTCAAGCCCCTCTTTCGACTCCTATCCTAAAGCAAGTAATAGAGTGTAGTGAGTGACTACAATAAGAGATTGTGGGGGTGTTGATAGTGCATAACCAAGAGCAATCGATAATAAAGGATGTCATCATAGGTGTGGCAAAAAAGAATAGATAAAATCTAACTTTAGGGATAAGCTATGTAGAGAAGAGATCAAAGAATATTAGCTCTTAAGGAGCAGGTAGAAAATAAACTAATAAATTGATAGCATCTCAAAGAGATAGACTAATCACTAGGGGATCGAGGAGGTAACTAGAATCTTACTGATATCAAGATAATCGATGATTATACAATCATGGGATATTAGGGTTTTAAATGACAGAACCCATCAATTTGTTGTTTGAAGACTCTTAGAGGAAAATAAAATATATTATTTGCTTATCCAAGGGATAAAATGTTATGGGATCTTATGTATAAAATAACAAATAGACTTTGGAGGCGTGTTGGTCATACGAAAGTGGATGCCCTAGGGGCCTTAAGGGGGATAATTATCTTTTAAAATTCTCTTGAATGGATAACAATAGAACATGTATCTTGGAGGGGTATCCTCACATCATATTTTAGGAACAATATGAAAAATAAGTAGGTTTTAAACATAACTTTCTATGGGGCTTAAAACCTAGATTGTCAGATTTATTAATGAAAAGCAGTGTATAATATAAGAGTCTGGGGGAGGAGTGAGACTGGATTGTTGTTGGGGATTTTTTTGTTAAATTATCATCCAAATATCATATAGGGGGAATCCCCATTTTGGATCTAGGGGATGGGCTTATGATTGCCCAGGTCCATGCATTACACTTGGTGGATATTAAATTTATTGGAACCAACTATAGTTAAACTAATAAGAGGAGGAAACCACATAGCAAGAAGGTGAAGTTAGACCATTTTTTAGTTTCAAAGGAGACATATGTGAAATGGAATCTAAAATTTTAGATTTTAGAGGGTTCGATTTTGGATCACTTCCCCATTTTGTTGAAAGGGGGATCAATACAAGGCAACACCATAAACCAATCAGATTTGAAATCTTTTGGTTATAAAAGGAGGAGCTTCAAAAAATCCCACTGTGGTGGGAAGAGGGACAACCAACATATGGGACATCAATGTTCATATTCGATAAATAGCTTCATCATGTCAAGGATCAACTAAAACAATGGATGCAAGCTAACAAGTCAAACTTCTATGTCCAAAGAGCTCCATTGGTGGCTAGATGGGATGAGGTGTAAAAGCTCTTTAGGGAAGGAATAAGTTCAAAGCAACTCAAAGAAGAAGATGATGAATTGTGTAAAGTTATTGAGGACATTGATAACCAAGAGGAGATATGCTGGAAACAAAGAGTAAGAACCACTTGGTTATTGGAAGGTGACAGAAACACCAAATTTTTCCATCGGGTTGCTTGTGCTAGGAGATAAAGAATAATATGGAAGTTCTTTAAGATGAAAATGGGTATTCCTTTGATATGATCCTAGGTATGCATTTCCACTTAATGGATTATTTTGCTAGATTGCTTAAGGAAGGTATGGTGCAAGATGAAAATGCTAAAAAATAACTTCTTGTTGTTATACCCTCTAGTATATTTGAAGAAAAAATTCAAGTCTTGCTTAAACCCATTGATAGAGAGGAGCTAAAGAAGGTAGTCTTTGGAATGAGTATGGAAAAAAATGCTAGGTCTAGATGGCTTCCCAATGAATGTTTTTTAGAACTTTCAGGACAACTTGGAGGAGGATGTAATGACTATTATAGAGGATTCAAGAGGCATTAAAAGAATGCTTAAAGCATTAAATCATACTTTTATTACCTTAATTTTGAAAGGGTAGGGAAGGGTGCATATTTCAAATTGCAGGCCTATTGCCTTATGCAATGTTGTATACAAAATAATCATGAAGGTAATGGTTGAGTAACTAAAACCTCTCCTAGATAACATTATCTCCTCAAAGTATGGGGGTTTTATAGAGGGCAGAGAGATCTTGGATGGTGTGGTTCTAGCTCAGGAGGAAATCCACTCAATGCAAAAATCTAGCAATAGATGAATGCTAATAAAATTAGATATGTTAAAGGCTTATGATAGGGTGGAGTGGAGCTTCTTGTCAAGGATGATGGTACCCTTCACTTTCTCTCAGGGTTGGATAAAATGTGCCATGAGTTGTGTCTCTACCCCAACATACTTAGTGTTAATTAACAGTCTTCCATCATAACTTTTTGGAGCCACTCGAGGCCTTAGTTAGGGAGATCCTTGTTCCCCTTATCTTTTTCTCATATTAGTTGAAACCTTGGGTAGACTCATCTTGAGGAGAATACAATGGGATTTGCTAACATGTATCAAGGTTGGTGAGGAGGTTTTGATTCACCTATAGTTCGTAGATGACATAGAATTGGTCGGAGTGGGCAACCTAAAGGAAGCAAGAATGATTAGAGATACTCTTAATGTTTATTTTAGGACTAGAAACCAAGTCATCAATGATAAGAAATTCAAAGTGGTCTTTTTCAATCTTGATTAAAGGCTTTAAGGTAAAATTTTAGATATTTTGGGATTCATGAGGACTTCTCTCCTAGTGGTCTATTTGGGGGTCCCTTTACATTTAAAAAAACCAAAGATAGCTATTTGGAGGATTTTTTTGGATCATATCAAAGAAAGAATTAACCATTGGTCTCACAAATGGTTAACCTTTGGGGGGTAGGTTAACTTTTTATAGCCAATAATTCAGGCCATGCCAATTTAGGTAGCATATCCTTGTTGTCCCACATACCATATAAAAAAATTTCAACAAGATGGATAGAACAATTTTATGGAAAGGAGTAAAAGGAGAGAGGATATGGGTATTAGTAGGTTGGGCGAAAGTAAGCTTACCCAAGACAAATGGAGGTTTAGGTCTAATAAGATCAAAGCTAAATAACAAAGCTTTGGTTGGAAAGCTTTACTAGAGGTGGATCTCCCAACCAAATTTTTTATTTAGTAGTTTTAATTATTAAATATTTGGAACATGTGAACTTGAATAAGGTGAGTCATTTCTCTTTGGATGGTAATGGATCACCAGTGTGACAGGCTCTAAAGTTAGAATCTTAGGTATCTTAGGTAGTAAAATATGGATTATTTTGGAAAGTGGGGAGATGGGAAAGGATACAATTTTGGATAAATTCATGGGATCAATACCCACCTATAATTGTTGAATTTCCAAAACTACAAGTAAAAAAATCATAGAAAGCAATGGTTAGATCAAGATTAAAAATTATTTCAACACTAGTTAGCTGGTGGATTAAATATTTAAGCAATTTAAGAAGTTGGAAAAGTGGGCATTTCTAATCCTTTTGGAATTAACATCCATCGTGACTAAAATCTTGGTAGAAATATTTCTCACGAGTAGATATGAGGAGGATGAACTAGCTTGGGGCTATGGAAGCCTTGTATTCTACACAATGAAGGATGGATATGATAAGATCCTTCTAAACCTCCTCTTCATGCATATCAAGTTAATGATTGGACAAATATTTGGAAGTCCAAGGGTTGGACGAAAGTAAACTTCTTTGACTAGCAATTCATGCATTATGAAATTTTTGCTTTTGATAATTTGAGATGTAGGGGAATCGTTGGTCCATACCAATGTGTTTTATGCTATAAAAGTGAGGAAACATCTTACTACTTGATGATTGAGTGCTCGCTCATGTGTCAGATTTGGGAGCGATGGTTTTTAGTTTATAAAATTTGAGCCAATGGTGAATTGAACCTGATTAATATTTAGGAAATATGGAACAGGGGATAATATAAATCTAAAGCTCTTCGTATCAGGTGGAAGCTTGGATTAAAATTTATTTGGTGGTAAAAGTGGTTGGTGACAAATGATAGAATTTTTAGAGAAACCTTTGCATCCTTGAATGACATTTGGTGGGTCATTTAGAGCAAATTTGTAGGAACTATTATAGTGTATGCTAAAGAGAAAAATCAAGATAATATAGGGATTATGAAGAATAAAGTCATAGTGCAGGTGGGGTAGGACAAAGCTAGTTGAAAAACACCCCTAAAAGGTTTAATAAAAATTAATACTGATGAAGTTAAAAAAGGTAATTCATGTAGAGCTAGAATTGGAGTGGTCTACACGAATCATGTTGGGATAATGCTCTATTGGAAACTACAAGATCTAGGCAAGGCCACAAACAATGAAAAAGAAGCCTTAGCTATCAAACATGCTTCTTAGAATTAGATTCTCAAATCTTGGTAGGAGCTTTGGATTGCATGAAGAATTTTTCTTTGGAGACATTGATATTGAGGATTCTTATCACTCAAATTAAGGAGTTATAGGTAGAGCTCTAAATAAAGTGGCAAACTTCTTGGCTAAGATGGGTACTGAGAAGGAGGTGGGGGTTCAATGGCACAGTGCAATGTATATTGAGGATGAGTAGGTTAGGTAGGTTGGTGAGCAAATTCTATTTGGCTAATTTGAACAGCCATTGCAGACATATAGTTTAGGATATTTGGCTCCAATGTAGATCTCCTTTTAGTGTTGTAATGAAAAAATGGTTAGTTCTTAGGATCTTGGGTTTTAGAGTTATATATGCTTGTTGGAATGTTAAAATGAGGAAACAGGTGCTCAAATATTGTTGGCTAAGGCTAGGAGGAGTCTCATCCTAACCTGTAAATAATCTTTATTTTAATTTAATTTTTTCAAATTATTTTAAAAAATTAAAAAATGTATTAAATGATATACTTGTTATATATAAAAATGATATTAGTATAGTTAAAAATATATTAAAGAAAGCTATTTAATTTGCTTTTTATTATAATAAAATATGATAAATGTAGTACTTATATCTATATTTAAAACACATTTAACATGAGTTGATAATGAAGTAATATATAAGGTGAAAGTATGTCAAATAAATAAATAAATATATATACACGGGTTTATATAGGCTAAAATATTCACAATTTATTAACCTAAGAAAAAGATACAACAAATTAATAATATAAAATTAAATAAAACTTGTTTTTGTTTGTATAAAGATGTTTTATATATTTAATAGCTGCGTTATATAAATATAAATGTGACCTTTGAAACACCTTCACATTTATTTTTGTAACTTTATGCAAGATAAAAATAATACTACATAACATTAATAAATGTTCTAAAGACCACATTCTAAATTGAATAATAAATCAAGACCTCTTAGATATCTGCTTTTACCATTTAGACCACAACCACAATAAAATTACCTCTGTCAAATTTTTCATCAAAACTATCTTTAACATCTTAAACAATGAAAGTTTCACCATCCAAACATCTTCCAACATCACCAACTTTCAACACTATAAATATTAAGACTAAGTTGAATTTATCTCTTACATAACTACCATTCAAATGATTTCTACATTAGCTATAAAACCACCATCAACCACCTCAATAAATATACTTAAAAACAAATAAACATCATCAAACATACTACTTATTTATATGTCTAGTACTGTAACCATTAAAACCACCATTAAACCTACTTGCTTCAATATCACCACCACTCACATAAACATCATCAAACATACTACTTATTTATATGTCTAACACTATAACCATTAAACCTACTTCCTTCAATATCACCACCACTCACATAAACATCATCAAACATACTACTTATTTATAAGTCTAACACTATAACCATTAAACCTACTTCATATAATATCACCACTACTCATCTCTAATATGACACCAATTTTGTTCATTTCCACAATCAAACCAAAAAACCAAAATACTGTTCTCAAATTTTTAAGATAAACCTCTAAATAAGGATAAAGGAGCAACAAATGATACTCACTCTAAATACATTTAGGTAAAAATCTTGTGAATAAAATTAGACTTTTAATTCAAGTGTTCAAACAATGTGGTATATGATCAATCTTTAATGGAGAAGAAAGGTGCGTGGCATATAAAAATGCTTAAGTTCACATTTCTCTTTCTAGCACTATAGAACTCATTACCATAGATATGCACATTTCAATTGTAATCTCATCATAAGAAATTAGATTGCAAATGCCACTCATGTATAGCTTGTTTCTTAATAGTCCATGTACATGAAACGACGAGATATCTCCTCTTTATATTTAAACTTACTGAAACCCTATGTTGCATACTCGAATATGAGACCCAGGCCATCAATGCGTATCATAGAAATTGTATCCTGTGGCGAAGTAGATATCAAGTGTTGGAATAAGTGGGGGAGGACACGTCAATTTTTTTTGAAGGGTTAGCTTAAAGAAATTGACCTTAGTGGGGTGAAAAAGACGTGGTTGTCAACTCGACCAACTAAATTAAGTCCAAAGTTAAACCTGAAGAGGGTGACATTGCACATTACAAAAATCCTTCATGCAAATCATGAGATAAATTTACTGCCACATAAAAACAATAGACCAATAATTTTTTTGTTTTAAAACTTTTATAAACTTTCGTTTGAACAATCTATCGAATAATTAATGATATTTGTAGATAATTAATAATATTTTTAAAGAAAGGTGACATGGGTTAGGGAAGGGGTAATGTATTTGGCACTTAAAATAATAATTATAATAAGAATTCACTTGAAGGATGCTTGTGATTGAACAAAGATAAATCTTTTAATGATTAAGGGTAAACTGGATTATGTGATTGCTTTTTGTTCGTAAGTCGGATTTCAAATAATAAGGTGAGCTAAGTGGAAGAGGCATGATTACATCAATATATAAGGTGAGGAGTAGTCAACTAGGTATTGGTCATCATTTAGAACCATAAATGCACTTGGTATCATTAGATTAATTTGCATTTATATGCCATCTCAACATGTTACATCTAATGAAAACGTGCATTTATAGGGGAAGTGCCATAAGTTACATCCAACAATAAAATGTATGGACAAAGTGATGAAAAAATATAGTTAAGCTTTCTTTTCAATATAATGATGGTGTGTAACCTGTCTAAGCCTATCTTCTCATATGATAATTCATATTTCTCTAATATTTAAGTAGAGAGTATGCATAGAAGACAGGGATCTTCTCATAGTTAAGGGTGGGATACGATACAAATGAAAGTCAACCAATGTAGTTTGTACTAAATACTATTTAGATTTTTTTTCCAAAGAAAGAAAACTTTCTCCAAGTATGGTGGCTAAGTGTAACCAACTCTTCCCTTTTTCTTGTGGTCTATCTTCAAAGTCAACTTCATCATGATCAATCAAGATCATTTCCACTAACCTCGCAAAATTTTAGATAGAAGCATGCCAGGTGTCGGGTGGATTGCATTATTGTTCATATAAAATAATTTTAACAATCTGGTTAAATCATTTTTTTCCCTTTCTTTCTATTATAATATTATAAAGGCTTACCCATAATTAAAAATGCAACATTATCAGGAAATGCAAACTTGGTCCATGACCACCCCAAAAAATCTTTTCTAGCTATCAGAGAAAAATAAAATAATAATATATACATTGTAATCCAAAAAAAATATAGGATAACGGTATTATATTTATTTTAAAGATAATAAATAATATTTTTATAAAATTTATGATTGTTTTTAATTGAATACATGAGATTGAAACAAGTTATGGTTATATTATTTTATGGTTATAAAGTGATATTATAATAGCATGGTTATTATGCATGTGTTTCTTGGTAAGTTTCAGACATGAATCTCTTCCTTGAAAGTTGAAAAATATAATCACTTGAGCTAATACCATTTAATGAATTTACAAATTTTAGTTAGTAATTATATTTCAAATTTAGTGTGGTGATACTATGGAAATTATATAAATTAGTAGTTATAATTACTAGTGCAAATATATTTCAATAGAGATTATTTTATTTTTCTATGCTTATTAATTATTTTTTTGACTTTGTTATATTAAAATATTCATCTTTAAAATCAACTTAACTAGTCAAATTCAAGGAGATACCAAGTTTGAATCTTACCAAGTAATACACATATAATTGCTAAGTTATTGTAATACCACTATGTGGTCATGATGTAATATGGGTGGATCCCATTTTAATCCCATATAACCAATTAAAAAATGCAAAAATGCAAAAATATTCATGTATAAAGTTCTTAAAATGAAATTATATACTAGGTGCATGCTTAGTCCTACCATTTAACTTCAACAAGTGGTTACAAATTATTCATATGACAATAAAAAATTCTTCCTATGATTATCGTTCTTAGCTCTTCTTCTTATTCTAGCACAGGTACATGTATTATAGTAACTCGATTACTACCTTGAGTTCTTGACATTTAGGAGGTTTACAAAACTAATAAATTATGCAATTAGAGTCTCTAGGAAGCCAATTTTGTAAAGTCAAGTCTAAAGATATGATTTGTTCCATAAGTACGTTTGGATCAACAAGAGCGAATCCTTAGCTAAGTAAGAGCAAAACACTAGCTAAGCAAGAGCAAATTGCTCCTCTTTCAGGAGCAAATTACTCATTGGAAGTAAAAACAAGATAAGTATGCATGTATGCCAAGGAGGATCTCTTGGAAAGAATACTTTTATCTTGTAGTAACACCATACTTTATTTTTGAAGGTTTCTAAGCCATTTAGAGGTATAATTAAAGGCATGTAACATTTGGAGCTACACCATTTTACTAAGAATACCCCCAAATTATTACTATTACTAAGAGTAAAATTTTCTTACCCAAGGTAACTTATGGATGAATCCCTTCTATACATAGTATTTATCAACTTCATTATAAACAACTTTTGACCTTGATAAAATCAAACATATACTCTTTGAAACCCACGTTGTAATTGCTCTAAAATTTGAGAATAATAAAGAATTATGCAGTAATTTTTTGCTTTCCAAATGTGGCATTGCTCTTTTAGATTGTGGAGTGCATGGTGATTGTGGCATTACCCTTTTTCCTTCTTTCCATTCCTTGTTAATTTTATTCCATAATATGCTAGATCACATTGTTGTTATTATATCTTATCATGTGTTAATTGATCACACACTCTCTCCTTTCTACAACTATATTTATTGATGCAACTTGCTTTAATCTCTTGCACCCTTACCTTCAAATATTTTAATTTTTGTAACTAGATTAATTTAACTTAGTTTAGTGAGGATAATGGGGAGCTAATCTAAATTTGGAGGTTGGAGATGGAACACTCTTCCTTCTTCCAAATATATTGATCAATATATAAGGTAAAAAAAAAGTTTTTTTTTTGGTAATTATAATAAAAGATTAATTGTGGGTTTTTATAAGGGATCCCAAAACCTTATGTACAAAATCAGCCTTGCTAAAAGATATTTCATGTCGGATGGCTGGGTAAATAAAGCAGTTCATAAAAAATACAGGGAAATGCAAAATGCCCGAGGGCCCCAGAAGACGCAGACAGTCCTGGAAATCTTGATCTTGAAATACATTAAAACAAAATAATAGCCGAAGATAATATATCAACAAACTTTAGGAGAAGACCTATGGTACAAATTCTTCATCATGAGGGAATATCTGCCTTGGCCAAACTATCCACCTTGGTTGGGAAACGAGAACGCCAAACAACCGAGCACGTTGTCAACAGACCTTTGTTGGCCAAGTGATCCACCACCCGGTTACCTTCTTTGTAGATGTGCCTCACCTCCCACCTGGCGCACCGAGAGAGGAGCATCCTAGCCTCGAGGATGATATTCAAGACTCGCCATGACGGGTCTTTGGAGCCACGAAGGTAGTTGATAATGTTTAGAGAATCGCCTTCAATAATTAAAGGCCTAGGATCATTCGATATGACCTGCAACCCTTTCAACACACCACGGGCTTCAACAAAATGATTGGTCTGAGGGCCCAAATTTTCACAGTAGGCCAAGATCAGCTTCCCATTATGGTCCCTGACAAGCCCCCCGAAACCAGCGGGCCCCGGGTTGCCTTTAGCAGCCCCATCAAAATTAAGTTTGATCCACCCCAAAGGAGGTTTGGTCCAAGTGACCTCCTTGCGGCCATTCACTGAGTCAACTCTGGAAGAGGAGCCAAGGTCCAGTCTTTTGAAAATAATTGCCTCCCAAGGATTGTGAGGGCGAGAGCTGGGAATAGTTTTTGAATTCTCGACAGCTAAGGATAAGGCCCGCTGGGCAACAAAGGGAGCCATTCTAGGGATCTTGCTGAAGACTCTTATATTACGCTCCAGCCAAATTTGCCAGATGGAATGGTGAAAGGCAGCCTCACAAAGGAATCGAAGCTTAGAATTCTTAAATGGCTTGGGCCATTAGAGGAAGGCATCTTTAAGGGAGCGAGGGGAGCACCAGAGTACTTGGAAGGAAGACAAAACACAGCTTAGGACCGAATGGGAAAAGGGGCAATGCAAAAATAAGTGATCGAATGTTTCACGATCAACTAAGCAAAGATAGCACCTGTTGGGAATTGCAAGGCCTCTCTTGTGGAGATTGTCTATGGTAAGGGCTTTGTTATAAAAGGTAATCCAAGCAAAGTAATTTATCTTAGGAATAATCCCTTTCCTCCAAATTGCTTTCCATCGAGGGTCCACAACAGCCTCACACGATAGAAGATCATAAGTGAACTTAACAGAAAACTGCCCATCCTGCATGTTGCTCCAAATAATTCTGTTGTCTCTTACGACCGAAGGAATTAACATCGATTGGAGGACACTGTACAAGAAATTCACCTCATTATCAAACCCATCCATCATCGGAAGTTTCCACCGAGGGGGAAGGGAACTCCGGTCAATGTAATCCGAAACCTTGAGATGACTGTTTGGATCAATTTGGGCCCTCAAGCCAGCCAAGTTCTGATTTACAACGAGAGCTTCATCTATAGCCCACCTGTCTCTCCAAAAAAGGATCGTGGATCCATCCCCTAAGATCCAACGAGCACCCCTGTTAATCATCGAACGCCCCTGAAACACCGTCTTCCAGAAAGTCGAAACTTCATGAGGAGACTCAGCTTCCAAGAGAATTTTCCCCAAGATACTTTCTTTTAACTATATTGACCCATTTCGTTGGTGCATTAATAAGAATTCTCCAAGCATGTTTGGCAATTAAGGCAGTGTTCATGAGCCTGGATCTTCTCAATCCCATGCCCCCTTGGTCCTTTCGAAGGCAAACCTTATCCCACGCCACCAGAGGGATTCTGGATTTTTCTTCGCTGTCGGACCAGAGAAAATTCCTTTGAATCTGCTCGATTTTGGAATGGATAAACACAGGAAGCATGAAAACAGACATGAAATAGATGGGAATTCCTTGAAGACAGGCTTTGGTGAGGGTTTCCTTCCTAGCTTGAGATAGCAATTTGCCTTTCCAAGTGCTGAGTTTCTTATGAAGCCGTTCCAAAATCGAATTCCAGATGTTCCCACTGCCTCGCCCATTGCAAACTAGCGACAAACCTAAATAAGTTGCAGGCAGGGAATCAATAGTGCATTCAAGAATTCTGGCAATGCGAATTTGCCTACGCAGAGGGGTATTAACAAAATAAATTTTGCTCTTCAAATAATTAACTTTTTGGCCAAAAGCCTTCTCATACCGGGACATAATGCGCTTGATAGATTTGGCCTGAGTGATAGACGCTCTAGTGGATATGAGCATGTCATCCAAAAATAGTTGGTGAGTGACAGGATCAACTCTGGAAGTAGGTAGAATGCCAAAAATCTTGCTTCGACGGAGGGCTTCATTCAAATACCAGCAAAGGACCTCTGCCAAAAGAATGAATAAAATAGGAGATAGTGGATCACCTTGTCTGAGGCTATGAGCACTCTGGAATAATCCAACGGGGGACCCGTTGATCAACATAGAAAAGGATGGAGTGGAAATGCAACTGTTCACAAGGTCAATCCAGTGATGATGGAAGCCCAACTTGCAAAGGACAGCATAGAGGAACCTCCTCTCCACTCTGTCAAAAGCTTTAGTCATGTCTAGTTTAAGGAAAAACGCAGCATTCTTGGAACATTGGGCAGTATGGAGGGTTTCGTGAATAGTAATGACACCGTCAAGGATGTTTCTACCCTTAACGGTGCTCCCTTGAGCTGAACCTACCAAAGAGGGGAGGAGGGATCTCAGACGATTGGCAATGGTTTTGGTAAGAATCTTGTAGAAAACATTGCAGAGGCTTATGGGACGATAGTCAGAAAAAATTTTGCAGGCGGGTGACTTAGGAATGAGAGCTAGGAAGGTAGAGTTGAGCTTCGGATGGATGGATCTTGATGCTTGGATTTCTAAGATAGCCTCGCAAACATCAGGACCCACAACATCCCACATAACTTGAAAGAATCGGGGGGGAACCCATCAAGCCCGGGGGCCTTATCTGGTTGCATGGAAAAAGGAGCATCCTTAATCTTGGAATGGGAAAAATGTTCTAGGAGTTTAATACTTGCCTCATGGGGGACTTTGGTAGGGAAATTAGCAAGCAAGGATTTTTGAAGTTGGAGGACGCTATCAGGAGGAGCACCCAACAAATCCTAGAAGAAATCGACTGCTTCGCTTCTAATTTCCTCAATCTCCCTAGTAGTGCGCCCATCCTTACACAACACCTATCTGATATTGTTGGCCCCCCTGTGTCTCATGGTAGACGCATGGAAAAACTTTGAATTTGAATCACCGCTCTTCAGCTAGAGATCCCTGGACTTCTGACACCAAAACGTTTCCTCACTAGCAAGAATGGAATGATAGTCCACCAGGAGGCTCCGTTCCTCCTCCCTGAGGCCTTCAGAATACCCTTTGACCTCCATATTTACATCTAAACTCTTCAAACGTTCAGAGATGGACCTTTTAGACTCAAAAATGTTGCCAAAAACCTCCTTATTCCATGCCTTTAAGTTCTTTTTAATCATCTTAAGTTTTAGGGCCAGTATTTTAGACGATGAACCAACCACCGTCACCTGCCACCATTTCGAAACCAACTGTTTGAAATCCTTGTGGGAAATTCACATGGACTCAAATCTGAAAGGGATCTTAAACCTAGGCCCGCCAGTGGCCTCTAACAGAATGGGATTATGGTCTGACTCGATTCTTGGTAAAGCTGAGAGACTTATAGCATCGAGGAAGGGAATAGCTTCGTGGGAAATGAGGAACCAATCGAGCTTGACCTGGATGAGATTGCTCCCAATCCTCTTGTTGCTCCAGGTGAAGGATGCCCCCTTAAGTTCGATGTCTAGCAGATTATTGGACGAAACAAAATCTCTAAAATCCTCCATGCTATGGCTGGCCAGCTCAACGCCTCCCTTATTTTCAGAGGGATGAAGAGGGCAATTGAAATCCCCTCCCACAACCCACGGGAAGTCACTAAAACTTTCCCTCATCAGAGAGATGGTTTTCCACAACTCAGCTCGCTCCGAAGTAGAGTTCGAGGCATAAACATTGGTCAAAATCCATGAAAAATTATCAACCTTGGAGTGAAACAGGACATTGATAGTCCTGCTGGAAGCCGATAGAAGACTACCCTCGACCTTGTCAGAGTCCCACAGCACCATGCGATCGCCTGCAGAACCTATTGCAGGGCTAGAAAGGAATTTGGATTTGTCCCAAATGGCCCTGGAAACCTTGACAGAGGCATAGGCATCAGAATTAGTCTCCTACAAAATTAGGATGGATGGGTTAGACTTCTTTCGAAGATCAGCCACCACCCTACGTTTGGCCGCTCTGTTAAGACCTCTCACATTCCATGAGAGGATTTTCATCTGGACATTTTAAAAACTTTCTTGCCTCCCTTTCCCTGTTGGATGGGAGGTTTTGGGACAGGCGAATCACCCACCAGGGAGTCAGAATCTTCTTGAAAAAGCAACCGCTGGGATCCATTTGCAATGTTTGCTACCATTTCCTTATCCCTTCTTTCTTTGTTAGGAGGTCGCCCCTATTTTCTTTCACAACCGAAATCCACCCCTTGATTCCGGCTTCTAGTGTTTTGCGGACTAATTTTGCCATGTTGTTCGTCCCTCTTGCCCAGCAGATACTCTTCCAGCAGGGACTCGGGAGGTTTCTTGTTTTGACAGATAAGGGAATTAACCTGAGTAGACATACGGGAAGGAGACTGATCCTTTTCCACTTGAGGTTCTGGTTGGGAACTTGCATTGCACAGAACGACATATGACTCAAGGAGAACCCCAGAAGGATCTAGAGACTCAGGCACTGTCGCTATAGGGTGTTTCAATTGTTTTTCTTCTTGCTTCGAGGGGTTGCCAGAAGCCCCACCCTTCATCCTCAGCTTTTGAAGAGGACAATTTGATCGAAGATGCCCCTGGGAACTGCATCGGGGGTAAAAGGCCGATCTATTTTCGTAGTTAATGACTTGCTTATGAAGAACAGAGCCTCCAAACCGAAGAGTGATGGAGGATGGAAGGTTCACCTCCAAATATGCCAAGACACAGAAGTGAGCTTGGAAAAATTTGGTTCGGGCCCGAGTGGGATGGTCAATGGTGACCAACTCACCAATGGAATGGGCGATACCCCTGATAACATTTTCATGCCAGCAAAAAAGGGTAAGGTTCGACAGCCTAACCCATATTGGGGCAATATTAATACTCTGAGTTTCGAGGTTAAAATCCATCCCCCACTTCCTAAGAAAGAGACTCCTGCGTCCCAAAAACGAAGGGCCCCCAGCCAAAATTTTATAGTAATCCTCCGCATTATTTAGCCTAATTGCGAAAAAACCTCGGGATAGGGCAGCCAGCTCCATATGACCCGAGGTCCACCATTTTCCTACCGCCCACCTGCGGATGGTCTCCATATCGGGATGCCCTCCAATAAACTTCTCGATTAGGGTAAATTTTTCAAATTTGACGAAACTTGATAGGATTTCCTCCAGGATGTCCAGTTCATCCTTAGACGAAAAGAGGTCCTTAGTGAAAATACCATTTGGGGTTTTAGAATCCGCTGCCTCTGCATACAATTTCTATTGGCAGTATCTCCCTTTGTCAGGCGAATCCTTCTCGTGTCTGCCTCCATCTTCGGGTAACTCCGTTGAGCCTCCATTCTCTGATTGCCCTCCCTGCGCCTTGTTTTGGCCCTCCAACTTGTCGGTGCCCAGGTTCACAGTGCTGGTGCTCCCACTCCTGTGCCCTCCCGTTGCTACCTTCCTGCTCATCGCTGCCAACAATGGTAATATTTTTACACAACAATGATGAGAATGTTTTACAAATGTGCCTATTTGTCCTAGGAAGAAATTTTGGATAGAAGTTGATAATGCTTAGTTTTTTTTGAGGGAATATATTTTGGGCATAAATTTTCAAGGCAAAAACAAAGTTAGACAATTCCTCAATCAATAGATTTTTTTGGCATGCCCAATGGGACCAAGGGCTTGATTTCCATATTGAAATCAAGCCTAACCCATTTTAATCTAACTGAATTAAATTTACACATCCTCCAAAGATTCATGTGATTTTGCATGTGCTTTATGAATGTCGAATCTATTTTGAATATTAATAGAGCTCTATTGGTTCATAAAGTGACATCAAATTTTACAAAGATTCATCAAGTTTTCTTAATTTTGGTGCTAAATTGCATTTTGATACTAGTAAGTGATATATCATATTTAAAGGATTTTGTAAAGTTTTAATTCAAGGAGCAATTTGCTTGCATAAGAACAATTTTTTTTTGTATTAAAAGAGCAAATTATCCAATTTTAAAAAGTGAAACACCTAATTACAAAAAGTGAACCCAAAAAGAGAGAAAGCAAATCATTCTACCAAAAAGAATTTTTTTTAGTGTTAGAAGAGAAATTTGCTCAAAAACTATAAGTGAATTGCTTTGAGAATTTCTCTAAGTATTTGAGAAGTGATTTGCTCTGCATCATGGAGCAATTCACTCCTATGATCAAAAACTATATTTTCCAATCCAAAAACTATATCTATGCAAATACAGACATGGGACTATCTAGGCTTATGATTACATGCTCAAGGACAGAATAATTAGGCAAGTAATTTCATCTATTCAAACTCATCCTATATCAAAGAAAGAATGCAAAAGAGGAAAATAAACAAATCATCATGTAAGATGACTACAAATTCAACTCAATCAAAGGGAGAATGCCTAAGCCATCCAATAAAATTTAAAATACTTCATTGGTGCTTTCATTGTGATCTGTAGAGTTATGTTTCCTTAATCATCCACTAATTTTTATTAAAATTTTCTTAGTTCTAATCAAGCTTGGGCTTCCATTAGGCATACTATGATACCTTTGATTACAAATCCTTTGTATAAAATGAACCAATCATCCTATATTTTTTTAAATGTATCCTAATACCCTAATCGAGTAGTGTCCTTAACAGGTGTATTAAATAGTCAATCCTTCGAACAATAAGCATCTTCAAGTACCCAAGCAAAATGAGTCAATTCCTAGTATCTTATTATCCATAGAGGAAGCCTTCAATGAGTACTATGTCAAATAAACTGTTGCTTGGATTGAGCAATCAAACCAATATACATTGAATATGGCAATCCCTCCAAACCAACCATATCTATACCAATAAAATTCACTTAATATCAGTACTAACAATGTTTTAGGTAAAATAAATATTCTAGTATCAAGTTAAGATATTGCTCAAAACTTGATTTAATGTCTAATCAAATGGAGACACAAGGGATTCAAAGTATACCCTTGAACCATATTTTACCTCCAATCAATAAACTAGCATAGAATCTACAATGACATATGCCTCTTACTAATCAACAAATCCTATAATATTTCTTGCAAAACTCTTTAGCTATAAAAAATATACGAGCCATACTGAATCAAAGTCAAGCTTATCTAAATATACAAGTTTTTCCATAGCAAAACATTATTCCTCATATGCCACCTCCTTAGGCATATGTAACCCCAACATATGGATAAATATAAGCCCCCTAATAATGCAATATAGGCAATTCCCTAGGTTTAAACAAGAACCCACACTAGCTAGGTGTCAAAACCAACTTCATGACTAGAATTATCAAGGATATTTGAATATAATGGATTATTACCCCATTCAAACCATTGTTATGAAGTTATTTTTGACCTTTGATAGAAATAGAACCAAAATGACTATGAATCATCTTAACGAGATATCCACCTTAAATTTATTACATCACATTCAAGAAGATATCATGGTATATTTGCTTATTTATTCATTAAGGAGTAAAATTTCTTTATGGTAGAAAGTTTATTACATCATTTAATATTGTTAATTAGGATATTTAGGAGTTGTACATAGGTGGTTTATAGATAATTATAAATAACAACTTACATCTTCATTATACATATACATAATTCCAATTAATGAAAACTCATTCAACATTGCATGCTAGTCCATCATGTCGTATAAGAATAGTCACATTCTCTAGTCATTTTGATAATATAGGAGGGAAACTATTGTTGGAACAAAGGATAAACATACAAGAAGAAGATATCTTCATTTAAGGAAACATTGATGACATCCAAGATGGCCATGAATGATGAAAATGCACACTGCATAAAGATAAGGATGCATATAATTTGAGTCTTAGGTGATCACTCTCTAGTAGATAACATGGGATAGCTATTTAATATTAGTCATCAATATATTTCCAACTAAAATGAGGAGTATCCATGCCATCAAGAAAATATTTACATTGTTTGATGAAGAGCACTTTAATACAGAATATTGATGCATGTCATTCAAAAAATGAGTTCACACCATCTGGTGATTAATGTCATCTACCTATACATAGGACATTTAAAAATGAGTGCATGAATAAGGTTAGTTTGAAGGAGTTCAAAACAAAAAATGGATCATCTAATGTTCTTGTGAATAAATTGTTCAAAAAAGAATATTTGATAGGACTATTTATTTATTGGGACATTAGAATTTTTTTAAACTGGGCCATCTAGAGCCCATATAGGGTCATCCAAGACCACCTTCTTGTGTTTTTAGGTCATCTAAAATTCATCTTATAAAGGATGGATGTTGTCTAGATGAGGAATTGTTGAAAATAAAAAGCATGATATCAACATAAATTGACTATGTATTTTTGAACTATGTTAAATACATATAACTTTATCATGGAGAGAGATGATATTTCCTCAAATATTGAAGAGGCAAGGGTGCTAACCAAATAATATTGAATGCTTGAAAACTAGATAATACATTGATTGTAATATTAGATGTCTCAAACAATATCCAAGAGATATATAGATTTGTAGATACACTAAATGTAGTGGTTGTAGGCATGATCTATATATTTGAGATTCCAAGTAGAGGAGACTCAAAGGGAAGCACTTTTAAGATGGAAATGATATGGCACTATTTCCCATATCACTCAAAGAATATGGAGGCATGCATTTTTTGAAGTTTGTATTAGAGTATATTACACATTATTTGATACATGTCAATGTACCACCTTGGGTATATTTCTAGATTAATAGTTTATCTTAGATTAAGGTTTGAATAGTTACTTCAAGAAAGTAATAAATGCACAAGTGTTAGATTGTGCAATGATGTAAATGTGCATGTAGTCCACATGTACATGAGTCATAGGATAGGTAGATGAAGAGTCATGGATAGAGTAAAAGTCAAGGCACATATCTTCCTATATACATGCCTTTGAGGTATAGGGAAAAGAAAGAGAGAGAGACTAAAGTTACTATAGTGATTTGTAGTTAGAGTACAATGTAGTTATTTCATTGAAATTATGGAGTGTTCATGTCCTCCATTATAATACATTGTACTATTTTTGTGAGCATCCATTAATGGTATATTTTTGAGTTATTGCAAAATTTTATCTTATAGTTTTCCTGCATATTATAGTGCCATTATCATATAGTTATCATTGCTTTCTCATTTTATATCTTTAGGTTGCATTTCATTTAATATAAATCATCAAAAGCTAACAATTTGCAAACAAGGCCAAATATGCATATATGATGATGGGAAATATTATCGAAGGTATGCTATAGTTGAATATTTCTACTACATTAAAGCATAGTTGCTAAAGACACTACCATCCCATTATGGATAAAAATGCAGGTAATTCTAAAATCTCTGTAATCTATATCAAGTGATGATCAATGAGGGGAGAATACATCAAACTACATGCAAACCCAATGCAATTTGATTGTTTAAAATAAATAAAAGGTGATTATGAATGGTCTAATTAAACATGAACATGTACATATTTGTTTTGTTTTTATGATTATGATTTCATTTGACATCATTGCAAGGCTGACTAATAAGAGGGAAATTTGTGTTCAAAGGGATTCATTCCCTAATATTCCATATGCAATAGGAGGATGTATGCATTGACATTTATATTGTATTAGCTTTTCATAAAGCTTTATTGCATGATGGATATCAGTTATTTGTAGTTCAAAATCCCTTATGGCAAAGGACCAGCCGATTTGATATGATTAACACCATGTAAAGTTGGGTTCACGATGTGAATGTAATGTGTTTGATGATTTTTTTTACTTTTAAGTAAGTAAAGAAAACCTTAATTGCACATGTTTTGTGCCAAGAATATTTGTGGGGCTTATAATATGTTATGCCTACTATTTATTTATTATCACATGTTGTGAGATGTTTATGGTTTGATCCATATTATTTTTTCCATGGTGGAGGTTGATTGTTTATGATATGGTGATATGTGTTGTCCATGTAGCTTGTACAATGTGCTTGAATTTGAGCTTGATGTATCTATCCTATTGAAGATACTATGCTAGAGGATTTAAAGACCACATGGTATCTTTTTTTTTGAATTTGGGGGGCTATGTAGTTGACCCAAATATGATCCATTTTTGAAAATCAAATTAGAGTCCACTCTCTACTAAAGATAATGTTTCATTTGAGATAAATAGAGGTCCCTATTTTATGGATAGTAGACTATGTCCCTATTCACATATGAGCTTGTGAATGGTTGTGTATGTCCATATCCATAAGATAGATGTTGTAGCTATGATTTATTGAGTGTGTCCTTAATCACAAATGAGATGTACCTATGATTTGTTGAGTGTATTCTTAGTCACAATAGTGTTATATATAGTTGTGCTTGTCCTTGTTTGTAAGTATGTGTGTCCCTCTTTGAAGTAAGACCATATATAGTTATGTTTATTTCCATACTTTATGGTGAGTTTACTAAGGTTTGTCTCACTAAGGTGAGTATTTGAGTTTGTACCTATTCACAATGATGTAAATTATGGAATATTGTGTGTCCCCTAGACCATGATATTTTAAAAATTTTCATGAACCATGTGTATGTTTGAGTTTATAATATATGGAATTGTTCTTGCTGCTGCTTAAAATATCATATAATAATGGGGAATATTAGGAATTTATTATTGAAATATATTACATTATTTGGTACATGCTAATGTACCATATTGGGTACATCATTAGATTAGGAGAGTGTCTTAGATTAAGGCTTGAATATTTACTTTGTGTAATGTAATAAATGCACAAGTATTATTAGAATGTGCAATGACGTAAATGTGCATGGTGTCCACATGTACATGAGTTCTTAGAATACGAACATGAAGAGTCATAGGAAGGTAGAAGGCCAAGAGTCATGTCTCATTATATATAGATATTTGGTCAATCAATATATCAATGAAACAATCAAGCAAGAGTAGTAGATTAGTTAGTGAGTTGATCAGGGTTATGCACAATGACGAATATTTGCCAATAGGATGATTATTTGCATTTTTGAAAATTCAAAATTGTGAGTTTGGGGGACCCTAGAAATCGGTCCTTTCACCTAAAAATTTTGGATTTTTTTTAGGTGTCGATTCGCCATTCGTTGATAATAGTATTAAGTTTTTTTTTTTAAAACTCGTCAACATTCATGCCTAAATTGTGGATCATTTTTGCCTTAAATTTCTTAAATTTGTAATTTATCCCGCCCAAATCGCCAACTATAACACTATAAATAACTAGCATGCCAGTGATATTTTTTCACACCCGAACTGAAGAGTACATTTGATTTGTTGCAAAATTCCGTCGAAGTTAAGTTGATTCTAGAAACCCATCGATCCAGTTGAAAACTCCACATAGATCGAAATGAAAGCCATACCTGTACCCGAATTGACATCTGGGTACTGTTATGCAATCGAGCCAAAGCTATCCATTTGACATAGTTATGCATGCGGATCGATAGATAAAATAATTAAACAACTATACACCCAGACCGACAGATAAAATAATTGAACAACTATACACCTAGACCAACATCCCGATTTTGTTTTGTACCCGGATCACCACACATAACTAATTTGTAGTCGTTCGTGTATTAAGACGACCTGACAAAGTTTTGATTCTAGATCTTCCACCTATTACTAATCTATACCTTGGTCGACATCTAGTATCTGTTCTGCATATAGACCGACATCCAATTAATATTTTGTGACCAGACCGACATTGGGTCCTTGTAGACTTGTACCCAGACCACGATTTCATAGTAACTTGTACATAGACCAACATTTATAATAACTATGGATTACCTGACACAGGACTACAACTGACACTATTCTTAGAATGGGCTAACTATTAATATTTTTTCCAATCGCATCTACCTCCGGATATTTTTTTGCACCAAGTACTCTATTTCTTAAAACTGTGAATCTATGATGCTGTGTTTTTTTATTTTTTAGAGAATATGAGTTGAAGTAGTTGTAGAAATAAGATAAGTCAATGCTCTATTTTTAGAGAATATGAGTTGTAGAAATAAGATAAGTCAATTTTCTCCATGTTTTCTCGTATTTTCTCTCTTTCTGTTAACACTTTGATTCTCTGTTTCTATTGAGATATGCTCTTCTGTTACAAGATTATGAGTAGGTAATTGCTTCAGTTCTCTAAGGACATTGTGATGCTCTATTTTGCATACACAAGTTTTTTTTACATTGATTTGAATTTATATATTGATTATTTTCATGCTCTTCTTAGAGTTACAAGTGCTATCTCCAGTGTAGTGGCAAAAAGAACACAAAAAACCATGTCTGGAAATAGGTATGTATTTTCTACCAAACCACCATTTGTTTGTTCTAATTACTACATTATCTTGAGCCCTCATAGAATTAAAATCTCACCATTTTATTACTTTTCTAAATTGAAAAATATTTTCTTTACAAGTAGAATATCACCTACTACCAATGCAAAGAAGGGGGCCAAATATCTTGTTGAAAAAAGTATTTTGAATTATTTTAACAATATATAGAAATCCAATGAGCCATCAACATCAGAGCAAATTAAAGGTACAAATGACTTTTGACTTCTGAACAATTAGTTGTGTATTTAATGATTATTTTAAATAATGCTTTATTTCTAAAATAGTTAACTTGCAGCATGTGCCTCTATCCATATTTCATGATGATATAAATCATATTCTTGTTTGAAAGTTTTTTTGGTTAAATGCATAAATGATAAAGAATATTATTGTATGCTACTATGCAGAATACCCTGTTGACCTTGATATGCCTCCACTTGAAGATATTCCTTGCCAAGAGATGTCTCCTAATGAAAATTCTCTTAACAATGACATCCAAAAAACACTTGAAGATATTCCTCAAACGAAAAAGCCAACTAAAAATGAAAGCGATAAATCAAATACATTAAAAGAATCTTTCAAATATTCAAGCAAAAATACTAAAAAGAGAAAGACATCTAACTGGGCTATTGGAAGGACATTTAAAGATGAATGGACAAAAATATTTTCGTGGATAGAGCCTATCCCTTCCATGGACAACCAATTTGAACAAAAAAATGTAGATGCAAAATTTATAGTTGGAAACTAGGTAAGGATCACAGGCTATAAAATAAGAAAGATACAATAGAAAAACATGATGGTAAAGTTTATGTAAAATTTTGAGGAAGTGATGGTAAAATTATGGTAAAATTAAAAGAGAATTTAAGTGGAAGGATGCATCAGAATGTATGCATGTCAGATATGCAATAGAATATGAAAATCACTTAAAACAACAACAATCTCTTGTTGGGAAAGGTGGAACGATTAAATCCCAATTTCAAAAAATTCATAAGACCATTTTAGCTTCAAAAAGTTTGCAGATGGTTGTTGTATATAATATTCTCAAAAAGGGTAGACCAATGTCTAATTTTAGTGATTATAAGCACCTATTTGAAATAGCTGATGTGCAAAACCTTCCTAGTTCCCATTGGTTAGATCAAAGTGGTTGGGAAATGGTAAAATGTCTATCATTAGTTGAGAAGGAGGACCTGAGGGAGAAAGTAAAACATGCCAAATTCATATCACTTTCTGTTGATGAGGTGACAACCCTGGACAAAACATCATGGATTTGCATGCACGTGTACACATTTCAAAATCATGTAAGATAGCCTAGTTTGCTAGGATTACATAAGATGATGGAAATTTCAAATGCAGAAAACATATATAAAATTGTTGTGAGTAGTTTAAAGGATATTGTAGGAATGGATTATATAGAGATAGCCACAAAGTTAATATGCATTGAAGTTGATGGTGCTGCTATAATGCAAGGGCATAGGAATGGTCTATGTGTTCATCTCCAAACATCGGTTGCCCCATATATGATACCCATTCATTGCATGGCTCATAAAGTAAATCTAAAATATAAAATCATGAGCTCTTTTGAAAATTTTGCAAGAGTAGAAGACCTTATTCATGAAACACATTCTTATTTTTCTTGTAGTCCAAACAGGTTCGTAGAGTTTCAACAGTTTGCACTAGGAGTTAGAAAAGGAAAAAAAATGTTAAAATATGTGGATACAAGGTGGATTTCAATGTATCAACATGTACAAAGATTTTTTAAAGAGCATCAATCATTAATAGGGTTGATGGATGCAAATCGTAGGGCTGTTGATAAGGTAAAAAAATTGTTATTTCGTTTGAATGACTTAGAAACCCTTTTAACATTATGTGGTATTCTTCCAATGTTACATGAAATGAATAGATTTATTAAACTTGCACAAGAGAGATCCATCTATATCATTTATTTCATAAGGATGAGAAAGCAAATATGTGTGATTATTGACAAGTTATATGTTTCCAAAAAATATTTTTAAGATCCTTGTTTGAAAGTTGGAATACATTGACAAACGTAAACAATCCAAAAATATTTTTGAAGTTTGACATTAGTGATCATCTTTGTATTAATGTTCGTAGAAATATGATACATTTATATTGTTTTGAAAGGAAGGCAAGTATAGTTTCTGATGAGATTGAACAAGTTCCTATGACACACAATAGATTTGAAGTTGTTTTACACAAAACAAAGACAAATTTGTTTAAAATAGTAGAATCATTGACAAAAGAGATAAGAGAACGGTTTCAAAGAGATGAGTTTCTTGAGACAATGGGTGTGGTTAACCCCATTTTTTGGGGTCCTTGTACTGAATACAATTATGCACATGAGTTGTTTGTTAAATATATGTTTAAACTTATCGATCATTTTAGTAAAAGTGTGGAAGTCAATGGTGTTGAAATAAAAGGTATACTCAAAAAAGATATCTTAAAACAAGTCATCACATTTTGGTGGAACAATGGTTGAACAAACATCACTTTTGAGTAGTGTCTTGCAAGATACTATTAGTGAATACTTTTGTTTATATGAATTATGTCAAACAATGATATTGGGATATGTGGAAGATGAGAGGGTTTTTAGTGCACTATCTTTCGTTAAATCTAAACTCCGCAACAAGCTGGACAAAAATTTAGAAAATTGTTTGAGAATTTATGTGTCATCGTATCAATTGAACAAATTTCCTTATGATAGGGCATTGACATATTGGAATTCCCTTGTAGGCAGAAGGGGTACGGGGAATATGAATGATAATAATGTTTTCAGTGATCAGATTGTGGGGATACAGATAATTGCTATGCAAAGTAATGATATTGGAAAAGCTGAGAAGTGTTTGTTTCAGCTACTGATTTATGAATTTTCCAGTATTGTGATTTTTCCAGTATTTCAAAAAAATAATAAATTTGAATTTATTTGATATCAGATTTCACAATAGTGATTCTGGACAAGCTGAGAATGTTTGTTTCAGCTTACTGGTTTGGGATTCTGGACAAGCCAAGAATATTTGTTTATGGATCCAGTGTTATTTTTGAAATAGATTTAATTGCATTTATATCATAGTATTTGTTTGTTTTAGTTACCTGAATTGTAATTTTTACAAGATTTTACAACCTTGTTCAATATGAATGTGTTTATTGTCATTACAAGATTGTTTCATCTATCTGAATTGTAACTTTATTCTTTATCACTCAACACTATCTTTCAAATTATATGTTTTACGATGTAAAATATAGAATTCTCTTTCATAATTGATTTACAACATAAATAATAAAAAATATAGTGTACTGATATTAATGTATGGGATAACTAAGTTGAATGGTGAATATAGTTTAATCGTTCATTTCTTTTCAAATTTTAATTTTGAATATAGTTGAATCATTAAAAATTTAAAAAACAACACATGAATATAAATAGAAACAACCAATGAGTGATAGAATTGAATAACACAAGATTATATTGAGAGGGGAGGGTGAACATTATAAGACCACTTTTTAATTTTCTTTTCAATTCAATATTATGCAGTGTATAGATAGCAATATCAATAGTAGTAATCAAAGCAATGCACATAACACCATACACAATAGAGACAAAATTTTTAACGTGGTTCACCCAATGTGGGCTACCTCCATAGAGAAAAGATTTCTTCTAAATATTTCTCAAATAATATCTTGGGAATCCTTACCAATTACAATGCTTATGGACCTCTATCCAAAGGAGATGTCGATACCCTAAATCTCAAGTTCATGGATCTCTTCCACAAGAGAACTCTTTCCCCTTCAAATCTAGCTAGTGATATTCTAGAAGACTCTATCTCTATGCTGCACTAACTAGTGGATCTCTCTCCACTTGAAGACTCCTCACTCAGAAGATATGTACTCAATTCTCTTGGCTACTGGATCTCTATTTATTGAGACTCTATCATCTATACTCTATCACCTCCAAAGATATGTCAATAGGTTCACTCAAAACTTTCTTAAATCTGCTTAATAGGTTCACTCAAAAACTGCTCAAATCTACTCAATAGGTCCACATAGAACCTGCTTAAATCTACTCAATAGGTCCACACAGAACCTGCTCAAATATGCTCAACAAGTCCACATAGAACCTGTTCAAATCTGCTCAACAAGCTCACTTAGAACATATCCAAATATGCTCGATAGGTCCACATAGAACTTGTACAAATATGCTTAAAAGGTCCACTAAGAACCTACTTAAATCTTCTCAATAAGTCCTCTTTAGGAATTTCTCAAATATGCATTGCAAGCTTCTAAAAAAAATTAAAAAAAATCAGTCCACAAACCTTCTCAAAGACTTACCTCAAATTTTCTTAAAGAAGTCCACATAGAACTTGTTCAATCTCATAGAATCATAAAGAGAATTGTTAGATACTCAATATGTTCTATACTCAAAGCTCAATCTCAACTCAAATCAATATCATATAAGCATAAAGATAATTTTTAGAGACTCAATATGTTCTATACTCAAATCCCAATCTCAACTCAAATCAATCTCATAGAAGCATAGAGAGAATTGTTAGAGACTCAATATGTTCTATACTCAAATCCCAATCTCAACTCAAATAAATATCATAGAAGCATAGAGAGAATTGTTAGAGACTCAATATATTCTATACTCAATCTCAATATCAACTCAAATCAGAATATAGAAAAGTTTGTTTCATGGAACTTGAACAACCACTTCACACAAACACTTGACTAGGCTCAATCAACTCTACTCAACCAATCACCTCAAGGAACAACCCTTTATCACAAAACCTAGTCCAAGCATGTATCAACCAACTCAAAATATTTCCAATAATGCTCAACCACAAATCTCACATAACAATGATACTCATGTTCTTTTCTAACTCAAGTTCAAGTTCTTTGCATAACCAATTGGCTTCAACAACAATGCTTATAAAACAAGATTTAATCACAACTCTCAATCCATAAAACCTTGAAGCATTAAACCAACCACTTTAAAAAAGGAAACCATAATAAATCCTTTTCTCTCCAATGATATTTTCAGAAATCAATCACCCAATCAAGTCAATGGAGAAGATTGCCCATACCTTTTTTTTATGCCAAGTAGTTGTCCACAAAATCTATCAAACTCAACACACTTTCAAATATTTCCTTATCAACCACAAGGAGGTTAGAGGACTTGAGTAATATCACAAAAATAAAAATAATATCCCAATAACACCTACTCAATAAAATTCACCATGTCCTCTCATGAAATAAATAATCCCCTTTGAAAAAGAATAAATCAAACTCACTTTTGAACCTCTTTTACAAAACCAAAAATATCTCTTTACACACACATTATTTCTCCTTCTAAGCAAGTTAATCAAATATCCCTTAAAAAATGCTTTCCAACAATATATAATATGCTACCCTTCCAAAAATAAAACCATAAGAAATTTCCCAATTTTCTAGGGCATAACATAACCCTTATTTCTCCTTAAGGCTATTTAACAAAAATTAAAACATAAAAAATTAACTTGCCTTTGCCTCTTGGAGGGATTCGATCCGTCGACTTCCTTCTTCCCAATGCCTTAGCCGAAACCAAGCCATCGTTGGGCCGCACACCCTCATGTACCTAAAAAGGCACGACCAACATCAAATACCTCACAAACCAGTGATTTCCAGAATAATCAAAATGCGCTTCGAGTGCTTTGTCCTTGCAAGTAAACCTCAAGCGAATCGAATGTGGGACCTCTTCTCTCTTGCCAAGCCAACACACCACCAAGACATGCTGGCCTATGTGCTCAACAGCTCTGCATGTTCTCTATTTCCACTTTTCATAAATCATCAAGCCTCAAAGAATCATAAGCCTTTTTGCATGCGCTCAATGAAAATGCAAGGTTAAGTGATTAATGCCCTTGTCTTCTTATGCAATCACATCGATGCTTCGAATAAATTTGATGTTAGCTTGGTTTTAATTTATAATATATTTAAATTTAAATTAAAATTTAAATAATATAAATTAAAACAAACCAACCTTAGGTTTTAGTTTAAATAAACCTTGGAGCCTTGTCTTAATGCACAACCTTGGCAAAATCAAATATTATTTATTAAATTTAAATTTCTTATGAATTTAAATAATTTATAAATAATTATTAAACCTCCTTTTTAACTTTTGCAATAACCCATCTTGGGTTTTTATGGACCAATCGCTTAACCTGTGCTCCTATTAATATTAAAATATTATGGAGCCTTTTTCCTTTCACATTTGCACCGATGAAGTTTTTTCCTAGATGAATGTGATAACCTTAAATGACTTTATTTCTTTCCGAATTCTTTGATAAGAGTGATAACTTTGACTTAGAGGACTCAAAATTTCCAACAAGAATTTACAGAATATTTGAAGGTTCATTTCAAATTATTCTTAATTAGTTGTGGCAAATTTATTAAGTGCATTTTATTGAGAGTATATTGCAGTGATAAGGTATAAATTGTTAGTGCATTAAAAAGTAGAATTTTTTAGATTCATTTGCACTATTATTACTCTCAAAATAAATTAGTTTTATGCATTGAAGAAAAGGTACAAAATCTAGTTTGCATCAAGTTTCTATAGACACTCTTAAAGCACAAAAACCTGCAACTCTTAGTGAATATAGTTGAATCGTTACAAATTTAAAAAACAACACATGAATATAAATAGAAACAACCAATGAGTGATAGAATTCAAATTAACAAAAGTGTTTTTCATTAATTGCATAGAAAATAAACAATACAAAATTGTTTATACAAGCAATACCACCATCCAAAAATTTCTTCCCACAATGAAATATAATACAACAAAGCATTTTTTTCAAGGGTGAGTAGGGGCAGATTCAGATCCTCCTTGCGCACATGGATCACCTAGGCCTTTAGATTCAGTATTTCCTTCTATATCTGCATCTCCTTGAGTTTGAGATGCTCCATGTATATTTGCATCTCCTTGAGTTTGAGATGCTCCATGTATATTTGCATCTCATTTACTTTGAGATGCTTCCAAAGTTACTAGTTTTTTCTCTTATCTGTTGTACCAACAACCTGCTTAGGTCGGTTCAGTGCTCCTATTCTAATGAGGTCTTTCCTCTACCTTTTGTAAGCTCCCCAACAACAATATATCGTCTTTGGCTGGATCCTCTTGGTTAGATCCTCGAGGACTACATATTCATTTTGTTTAAGCTTCTTCTTAAGCAAGATATTTGGATCCATTTTGTGCTCAAGGATAATTGCTTTTAAATAATTACTATCCCTAACCTTAGTCTGTAATGTCTCCTTCATTGTTATCATATTCAAGATTGATTTCTTTGCAGCCTCGAGATTAATAACCAAGAAATTAACTTATTTCTGTAAATTTTAAAAATTTACCTGCATCAAAATTAAATAAATTCTTAGTTAGTCCGTAGTCAAGAGTAAAAGATAATGATAAATTTGATTGAATTTAAATCCTTACCTCCATATCTTTTTCAACATCAACAATTAATATTTTCTTCTTATCAGAAGCCCATAGGTTGTATTACGCCTGGGCTTCAACATTCAGGTTCTCTAACTTCATCAACATAGTCTTTAAAATTTTATCATCATAAGAAACAGAAGGGTTTACCGATCCTGATTGGGCTTGTTGTAGCAACCCAACATGCTTTCTCAGGTTGGTTTCTAACTGGGGCAAATTTTTTTTCCATTTTGTCATAATTTTTATAGCAAGTATTTATTTCCTTGATAAGGATCTTTGCCCACAATTCCCAATCCTTCAATTCTTTCATTTTTTCAAGTAAAATGTCTTGAATCAGTGAATAAAAACCATCAGAAACCAACTTATCTTAAGACATTGTAACTTCTTCATCCTCAGGATTAGAGTCAGAGGTGTCATAAGGTGATGATGAAATTATCTAAGCATCTGGTTTTGGTTGCAAATTTACTATATCTAACACTTTTAACCCTTCAATGTTACCCTGTAGAAGATAATCATGATTGAATTCTGGCACATCTAAATCGGAGGTCGAAACATATTTCAAAGAAACACTAGTTGTGGAAAATAAAAAAGCTAAAAATGCAGATGCCTGTCCCTATGTGTACGAATGTGTGGGTCCCACCATGATCTTGGTACATCAAGATTTTTTCCAACAATTTGACCTCGCATAAATTATTGTCATTTTGGACCTAGAGGTGTTGGACCTGGTGGTGGTGGTGGTGCATCATTTCTTTCTTCTTTCATGAAATTGTGGGGAGGGACCTAAATATATTATAATAAGATATTATTAAACAAAATAAAAGGAGATAAAATTTATAATTAACAATTAAAAAACTCACATACCCGACGAAAAAATCTCGTGTTGCCCTTCAGCCTATAGAGACAATTGGGTGCGAGTGTTTGTGGTGGTTTTGTGTAAAACTGATAAAAAATACCGAAAAAATGAAAAATATATATAATTTCAACTAAATAAAAATGGTAATGAATCAATAAAAACTTGAAACAATAAACTTACCCATCCTTGGTGCGACATAAATGGATTCACCTTCCATGTCATTTGATTGCACATGTTGACGAGAAGTGGGAGAAGCTGGATTTTACCGTTTATGAGGCCTCTATGGTTGAAAGTTAATAATTGTCCCTTTTGAATCACCACAATCCTTTGACATGTAAATTTTAACACCAGCATCCTTATTTTCCCATGCGATGGCTGCCTTACTCTATATTTATATGCAAAAAAAAAGTTAAAAAATAAATTAAAAACATCTTAAAATATAAAAATTACTATTGGTGAAAAATAAAATAATTACCTTCAATTCTTCGGCAGTCATAGCAATGCTTTGTAATTTAGTGTGCAAAATGGTTGGTGAACCAATATCCTACAAATTATGAAAAATTTCATAATAAAGAGCTAAAATAAAATTTACCAAAGCAACCATGAGAGGTTTGTCTGACTGGCTAGTCTGAATAGTATAGAGTTCTGATCTGATTCGATCAGAAATATATGTACACCAGTTAAATCTCTCATGGTACTGTATAAAACAAATAATATAAGCCAAAAACCAAAATGGAATCTTCGATCTTCCAAGTAGAAACAATATTGCTTGGAAAAATTCAAGAATTACCTTGAAATCATCATGTGAAACAGAGTTAGTGGTTAACCCTCTCTTGGACTTCACCGCAGAGGCTACAAAAAAAAAATTAGGTGACAACAAATTTTAAATTATAAAATTTAAGATAATCAAATGAAGAAAATTATACTTGACAACAATTCCGAAGAGATATCAAAATGCTCCACCAAGAAAGCCTTATCAGTCTTATTAAGAAGAATCTTTTGTGATACTACAGTGAGACCCTTATGTGGAAGTCTAGTAAATCTCTGGATATCAGAGGGTTTGACTATAAAATATATTTTCAGATTGTGTCAACATAGTAACCGCCCCAAGATCATTGTTGTACGCATCGATTATGTCGTGTAGAAAAAAATTATCTATTCTAAATTGGGGCATAGAAGCCAAAGCCCCAAAACTTGCATTCTAAACCCATATGCAGTTGATGCCACCTATCCCAGCTAAGTAGTCTTGAAAAACGTCATAAATTGGATTTTTGAATGCTATTTTCTGTTCTGTCATGGTCACCATCGCTCTAGAAATGTCTGGGGTAATGGTCTCTTGGGAAAGGGAAGTGATAACAGCTTCGCTCTAATCTCGTGTAGTGGAAAAAAGTCTGTAAAAATGACTCCTAATACCTTTTTATAGACGAGACTGAGTGGGGTGGATGCGTGATAGTGCATTATTGGATATGCATGTGGGGTGGAGATGTGACAACATGTTAGTGGACATTTGTGTGGTGGTGTTAGTCTGCATTATTGTACCAGGGCCGTTTGCATCACCGCACCTAGTACATCTACATTAATACACCCGACCCATTTACATTTTGTGCAATCGAATCGTCTGTATTTCTGCACTCGATCTGTTTGCATTGCTACACCTGACCTATGTATTAAAATTCACCTAATCCATATTCATTTCTACAGTCGGTTTGTCTATAATGTTGAACCCAGTCCATATTTAATGTTACACCTAGCCATCTATAACGTTTCACCTAGTCCGTCTTCAATCCTTCACCCAGTCTGATTGTATTTCTACACCCGGGTCGTCTTCAATATTGCGCTTGATCCATCTATAATGTTGTGCCCAGTATGTCTTCAATCCTCAACCAGTCCAGCTACATTTTTTCACCCTAAGCCATCTACATTTTGCACCCAATCTGAGCAAATATTGTTTTACACTCAATTTGAGCCTGGATCTTGTTTTGCACTCGGTCCAAGCTCAAATCTTGTTTTGCACCTGGTCCGAGCCCGGATCATGTTTTGCACTAGGTCCAAGACCAAATCATGTTTTGCACTGGCCCAAAAAAATAAAAAAACATTCAAATCACCAAATTTTTACAAATTTTTATTAGAATATAAGCTAATTTGCCATTGCCTTCGACATGAGGTTGGCCAGGATTCGCCATGGTTTCGAAATAGATTCGCCAATTTTCTACAAGTACATTTCGGGTCTGACCCCTTATGCATAACATTGCTGATGAGAAAAACTTGGTCCTTTTATGCTCCTCAAATATTTTTAGACATAGGAAATTGACCCACCAAAATGAGTCAATTCTTTCTTAGATCCCTAGTCAGCCACCCAAACTTGTTAAATGTAAATTTTGGACCATTTTGCCTTCTCCCTTTGCCTTGTTTCCTTAGCTTTACCAAATTCATACCTGGTCCATATGGCGCACAAATTTGTCTTACCATATTCATGTATGGTAATGAATGGGCATGAATTTGATATTCTTGGGTTTTTTCTCACTAAAACCCCATCCCTCATCGACCCATTTTGGGGCTAGCCTTTGCTTGTGGTGAAATTTTGTTTTCCCGCTTGTTTTTCCCTTCAAATATATTATAAATAAGAGGATTTTATTCCTTATTTTCATACAGATAAGTTATACCAATAAGTTATTTTGATATTCCAATTCTTTACTTGCTCATTGTTCATGCTAAAAAGTGCTCATTTGCTCCAAATCACTATTTTGTTGTTTTGTGTTTTGGTGTTGGCTACCCTTGGGGATTGAGTGGAGGAGTCTTGATGATTGGATAGATCAAAATTATTGGAGTTATTCTTCCACATATCTATTACTCCTTGCTTTTATCCATCATCTCATCAATTTTGTATTATATTATTTGCTTTGCAAGCCTATTTTTTGTTGTTTTGCAATGTTTTTCATCGTTTTAGGGCCCGAAAAGGGAATCTAAACTAGATTCGTAACCTACCCATACAAGGCAAAAATTTTGTAATCAAAATTAATTATCCATACTTACAAGGCATGAATTTGATAAATTAGGTCTTCGGGGCAAGTTTCACACCCAAAACCCTAATTTGCACCTTGCATTTTAGCATACTATTGTGTTCATCATATTTGCATTATATTTTGCTATTATCTATCTCTTTCACTTAGTTTGTGCATGTTCCAAAGGTTAAAGATAATTTTAATTTCAAATAGTTAGATAAAATAACTAAAGGGGCTTGATTATTGTGCCTCCAAGATTAGTATTATAGTGGCCTACATAGACCCCCAAATGTTGATCAAATTTTCTAGTGTTTTTGAAGCTATTTTACAGGTTTGAAACCATTGGATATTCTGGATGTAATTAAAGCTTGGATCAACTGTAAAATAAGATAAGTATCCTATTAAATATTTAGGTTGTTTGATGTTTGTATTTATTCATTTCTTCTCAAAACCTAGATTACAAGTAAAGGAAAATATTTGATTGAATTTCTAGAAATTTGATAGAATAAAAGCATAAAGTGTGCATCTAGGGTTTCAATATTGTTTATGCATTACCTTAGACCCTTGCTAAGAGATTTTATTTTTTAATCCTAGGGTTAGACATCATCAAATTAAATAATCGCACTAGGGTTAGCTCTTATTTTCTTGCATCATGTGTTTTGCGTTATCGTTTCATTTTTCATAGCTTAGTCTAGAAAGGCTAAATAATAGGTGTATGCTTAATTGACACATCAAAAATTTCCACCCCAAACTTGGAGTGAGTCCTAAAATCATTTATGGTGAACCCATCCTTCTATGTCCTTAAGGGTAGAGATTATAATACACCCCTATGGTTCACCTTGACTCCCAATGGATCCAACTAAGAATCATACATAGCAGGGTAGTTTTCCCCCTCTACATCTTTGGTGAATCTGACATGAACACACCTTAGTTGCCAAGATAGGAAGCCTCTTCCTTTGTGTGTTTTTGAAAAATTTAAATAATATCACTAATTCTATTTTTTTACATCAAAAAATATTAAAAATATCTTAAGAATATTCTTGTGTGTCTTTCCTTAGTTTTCTCCTCTATCATTTCACTTCTTCTAATGGCTACATTCCTTAGAATTCAGCGAAGGTGTTTAGAATATGATCAAATTCCTTAAGAAGATGATCAAGTTGATCGAGAGAATACTAACCTTGCAAGAACATGTTGAAATTAATACTAACTACGATCCCTTTGAGGGGCCTAATTGTGGCTTCACTTTTTATCAATTGATCATTTATGGGGCTTCATAAAACATCATATAGAGACTTTATCTAGAGTTATGGATGAGGATGCTAAGCTCTAAAGAGGTGAGGCACCTCCTCCTTCTATTGTATCTCCTAGGAATATTCATAACAACCCCTTTTTTGAATATTTACATCATGGCAATCTTGTTCATAATCCAACATATGCTACTACCATGACCACAAATGTTGAACGAATTCCACAAGTTCCTCCAACTAGTAGTGCATTTAAAGAATATGTTCAATTTCCTCCCCATTCATCTAATATCAACCTCAATGCTTATATTACACCAAATATTAGTTATCCTCCACATCAAGATACCACATATCATAATCCATACCATAATAGTGTCAATACCTCCAACATTAGTCAAGTTTCATTTCAACAACCTACCTATAACTCTCCCCTAGGGAACCTAACATAATTGCATAGCAAAAACCCTAAAATACAAAGTTGAACTAATATGGTGAAACAAGTAGGGGGGTCCATATAAGATGAAGTAGTAGACTGGCTTTGGAAATTTGTAGTTTCTAGATTGTAAGGTAGTACAAATTTGGGAGGTAATCTCCCTACATTGATTAGCACATTTTCAACATGCACTGTTGCATTATAAACTTGTGGAAAGGTTTCCACCCTAGATTTTTGGGTTTGCATGCCTAGCTATGATTCAAGAGCTTTGATATAATACATATAAGCAAGGCATACAGTAGGTCTAGTTGCAAGGGGAATTATTTTCTAGGTTTTGCTAAACCTTAAATTAAAATCTGAGATAGTTTCTTGTTGATGCTTTTACATAGATGTGAACAGGTTAAGCAAGGAGAAAGGGTTAGCAGATTCATTAAATTATTCCACAAAAGTCTCAGCAAATGCTACCCATGAAGTGATGGTGTTATTCTCAAGAGTCCTAAACCAATACAAAATATTTTCTCTAAAGGATAGGGCTATGATTCTCACAATAACATCCTCATTCTTTATATTATGGATTACTGCCAGATTCAAAATATCCTAACAGTGCTCATATGCAATATTTCTAGATCCATCATAAAAGGGAATAGATTTAGAAACAACTTGAGGAATATCATGCATATGGACTAATCTAGGGGGGCCAGCTATGTTCTAGCTGGGGTACTTCTACAAAGGCTAAATTGGGGGTACATTTCCATGATTAGGGGTTGCATTTCTAGCCATATTTATAGGTGTAGGTCCTATTGAAGGAGTTTTTGGATTAAATGTGGGGTTTTCCTCAGGAAGATCTTCTTCTGAGTGAAAATATTGGTTTCAATTCCTTATAATAGTGGATCCTCTATAAGGTAGCTCACAATAAAAATACGAGTCAGGGTTGTTCCTTTTGAATGAACTGGTATACATGAAAGGACACTGGTCTATAAGAATAATTATTTTCTAGATTCAAAGACCAGGGAGTCACCAGGTGAATTTGCTATTCTTCACTTAGAAAGGTCAAGATAATTCACCAAATCTTAATTTATTTGGGTAGAGATAAAACAATAACTCATATGATGGATTTTTGTGTTCCTTGTGAACTGATCCCATCGAGCGTACCAAAAAATTTTGGGTACCAAATTGACATCAAGGTTTACTCAACATTGCAACTGTCTATCTTCCAATTTTTTGTCTAAGCATGCAATCGATAGTCGTAGCTCGACACTCAAGCATTGGATGGACCAAAGAAAACTTTAATCCAACCTTCAGAGTATGCTGGTTCCTTGTCAACTTAAAATGGTGTTGACACAATTAAAGCTCAAATAGGGTTTTGAGATAAGGTTAGAAAAGGTTTAGGGTTAGAGATATTATGGAAAACAATTTCTGAATAGATTAACAACATAGGAAACTACAACAAAAAGCTCCCACAATCTATTTCCAGTGTCCCATCACTCAAGATTAAAAGTACCCAAACCCATGAAATCTTCACAAATTAAAGCATAAATAGAGATATATTGCAAAAAGTAATTCCAACATTTAATATTGAAAATCCAAATTAGTAGAATAGACCAATAATTAAATTTAACAAAAATAAACTTTCTAACAACACAAATCTAACCATGAATAGATTTCAACTACTCTCACAACTAGTAATCCAATAAGCTGGAATGAACTAACCATTAAAGTATTAATAGAAATGCAGCTCAAGGCTTCGAACCTCTTGCACAAGATGATGAAGATGACAAATTTGAGCCAAAAAATTAGAGTAATTCTCCTTCCATTAGCTCATAGGAATATTTATAGTAAGGCAAGCAACACACTAGAGCCAACCTAGAAAATGAGGGTTCGACCTCTATTTATAGTTTATGAAAGAATATTAAGGAGACATTACAAAGATTACATATTTATAGCTAAACAAAAAGTTTTTGCTAGCATTGTCTTACTGGTTGACGACCTCCGAGAAATCTGTTGTGAGTAATTCACCATGGTAGCTTGGCTCTGTACAACTTGTTGTTTTGTTGATGGTAGTTGGTATTCAGGCCGTTAGAGACCACATATGATCCACATATCATTCTTAGAAGTTTTCTCCACTTTCAATCTGTAATTGCCTTTGGTTCTTGTTCTTGAAACCCTTTGATACTTCATCTTCTTGCCCTCCAAATAGCTGCACTCTGATTTGACAAGAAATTACTTTTAAATACTGCAACAATGTTAGCAAACTCTCGATCATCGATCTTTATCATGAATGACTATGATTAAAACATTGAGAATACTCTGCAAATTTGTGAGGAAATATCAAAGTGCCATTCCACACTTTTTAATTGCTGATATCATCTTTTGTGGCCTTGATTCTGTAGAATCAAATTCTAGCATAAAATACACTAAGGAGCGAGCGAGATGCATTCTGTTATCAATCTGCTTACTAACTTTCCTTTTCTTTCCTTTGGATCCAAACAAAATGCAATCCACACAAAAGAGTATTCTGACATCATATTATCCTTGGTCAAAATACATAATCACCAATCCACACTTAAGCTAGTGCAAATAATACTTCGTCGCCAAGTTGCACCCCTTACAGTGTAAAATAATCTTCATCACCAATCCGCATCCAAAGTAGTGCTTTCTACCTTTATGTCGTCAATCCACACCAAAATACTCTAGAGACTCAGTGGAATTGATATTACCGTTACTTAGTTGCTTAGAGAATGCAAGAACCTCCCACGATCACCATTCTGTACTTCTTCTCGCGCTGACATTATCATCACCCAAAACTTTTGCAGAATCAGGACTCATATGGAATCCACTTCCAAATACACAATAAACTGAGCATAATAAAAATTAACTTGCTCAAGGTGAAAATATTCTAAGTGTTGAGTGGATTGGGAAACTCTTGTTGTGGATCCGCTCTAAATAAACTAGGAAATGTGCGGAATGGAAATTTTATGCCTTAGAATAAAATATTTAATGGCTTCTAAGGATGTGGTCATTTTGGGCCTACACCAGGGTCTAAGGTTCATGTCCCAAGTAGATAGGGTTGTGGTTAAATATACATAAAATATATAATATATCATTTCATAACCTATGATCTGTAAATGTTAAAATTATTCTTATCCCTACCAACTGTTGAACATTAAACACCTCAATATATTTTGAACATTTTTTGATCTTCAATATTGTAGAGTGATCTCATCTTATTTATACTTCTCAATAAGCTCTTTCAATTGCTCTTTTACATATAGCCATTATGTCTCCATAATCAATGTGTAATGCATCAAATAATGTATTGTGTCTGGATACAAATAGAAAGGTATTGTTATCATTTCTTTTAGCAAGATATTCATGTTGTGATTTGTTGTTGTTGGATAGGCCACACTTTGTTTTCTAAATAATTTGTATGAACATTTCAAGTTTGGCCTATCAACTATCTTGTTCCTTATCAAATATGTTACAAGGTTCCTCTTGTTAAGGTTCAAATGATTTCTCTGTTAATCATGTTAACAAGTATTCAAATGATTTCTCTCAGTATATGGGTATTAGGAAAGTGATGCAAAATCTATTTGAAAAACAACATATGCCACCATCCATGAGTTTTCTCTTGAAAATCAGGCATGCTCTTTCAGTGCATGTGTCTATCTTAATTTTATCAAGCTTAGCTTTATTTATGAAAAAATAGACCAAGTCTTTCTCTACAGATGAAATTTTGGTTTGGGTGATTCAATTTTTTGGCCATTTCTAGCAATTTCCATTCTATTTAATATCCAAAAATTTGTCTAGACATGTTGTAGTCTTTTTTTTATGATATTTTTACACCTAGATATGCTTACTTATTGTGGTACTATTAGGTTAGAGTTCATGGGAAAGAACATAATGGAGCTTTGGGTGCACAGATTGACACTACTCAACATCCACTAATTCATGGGACATGAAGCATGAGGATGAAGTGTTGTAGAATGGTGAATGATATGTAGGATTGCTAATGAGAACCTATAGTTAAAAAAGAGGCTTTTGAGTCACCTTGTGCAATGGATGTTCTACTTTGGAATCTAGTATAGATTAGAAAAAAACTTTGGTGTCCATTGGGTTTTCTCTTGCTAGGGTTTTCCTTTCATATGGTTTCTTGTATTGTATGGCTTTACCTTTTTTGACATTTGTATGGTTTACCTATTTTTTGGTTATATATCTAGATGTTAGAGTTATTTAGCATAAATACTTGTTATTTAACCTTTTAAGTTTTTTCTTCACCGTCTTATTGACTCTTAAAATATTATGATTGTTGGTTAATTGCTTTATTTCCTTAGTGATTTCAATTGTGTTTTATGATTTCTATTTCTTATAATGTCTTTCCACTTACACTTTGAACTGTAGGTTGAATTATATAATATGTTTAGAGATGTGATATTGCTTGTCTAGTAAGTAGCTTCTTCAATATGCTAGTGAATTATCATTTTGGAGTTTTGTTTACAAGTTACTTTTATAGTTTGTGCTATTTTTTGTATTCCTTTGTATTTTGAAGGAGGTTCATTTTAGGGGTTGGTGTTTCATTTTTAAGACTATTTCATTCTACAAAATTATTAACTCTAGGTTTCACGTAAGTTGTTGAGTTGATATTTTTTATGCTAATGGTTGTCTAAATATCATTTTATGCTTCTTTCATGCCCATGTATTGGGAATTCTATCTTATGGGATAATCCTATGACAAGAGTAATGCTCTAGATGCATGCAGATATCTGTGAAGTGGGGTGAGTTTGACTGTTCTAAATATTATTTTGACATTTTTGGTCTGGTTTGCAACTATGATCGAGTCATACTAACTCTATTCACTATGATGTATGGGCCTTGAAGACTTGAGATATATATAAATGGGGAAAACCAGGGCATCAACTACATAATTAGCCTCTCCATTTACCTATCAACCAACATGATAACATGTGTTTTGATGTTGTGTAAGACAAACAATTATGTTGTTGTGTTAGTAAGAATGTAGATGAGAATCCATTAAGGGTGTTTCTTCTCATTAGGAATGTCTATTCAAAATGCTTTAATTTTTTTCTTGGTATACTACTTTTTGTAAGTTTTGCAATAGAAAATGGCCACAAAAAGGATATGGAATCTTATTTATAACCTGAATCTTGATATTGTTTCATGTTTTTTGTTTACTTACCAAGGCTAAGAAGCTAAATAGTAGCAGGAATTTAGTATTTATGTCAAATATAGTTTATCATTGGTGTATATTTAGAGAGTAGTATAAATTTTATGTTGGCATTCTTCTAGGTATTGTTCTAATAGGAGAAATTGGAGGAACCACAGAGGAGGATGTTGCTGCATTCATTAAGGTATCTTACATTTTAAATTATGTGGATATTTTTGAGAATATGGGTATTATTTTTAATTTTTTAAATTAAAAATTCATGTTTATTCCATGTTGCTTTTCTTTCACTCATATGTAATTGAATATAAGCAGTGTAGCCTACCTATATGTTGGTTCCAGTTTGTTTTTCAAGCAACTTGGCATTAAGTGTAGCATATCACTTCTCTAGTAATTGACTGAAAATGTATTGGTCTTATTTTCTTTTCTTCAGGTAATTTGATTTTAATGTCTGATCTTATGCTTTCTGTAGTAATGCTATTTACTCATGCCCAAAAAGTGAAGTGTTTGAAAGAAAAGGGGTACATCCTTGTAAACAAGTGCTATGCTTCCAAGTGAATCTTAGTCAAGTATGATTTTATCCTTGTGCTGGGTGAGTATGGAAGGTCCCAATTTTTAAATTATTATTGAATGAGTTTTGATCCAGTTGTTTTGTGGTAAGTGTTGAAACTTGTGCTTCTATATATCCAGGGAGGTTTAAATAGTATCTAGGACAAATTATTTTTTGTTGTCATCCTACACCTGCTTAGGAGTTTCTATGTGTGAAAGATGTTGTACAAGTTGGGTTAAATAAAATTGGATGTTTTCTAGTGGACAGAAATGTGGTAAATTATACTACAAAATTTTTCTTGAACAACCTTGACAATGTGAGATGCATGTGGAGTTAATCTGGCAAAGATGCATCTTATCATACCAACTTATACTTTCTGTTCTAAATTATTCTCTGCATACATAATGTGATTCCACTTACTCTAAAACACATTATGAGCTTGAACTAAATTGTCATGTTAGTAATTTGCTCAAGAATGATTCTCCAGATGATAATTTTATGACATACCCAATGGTTGGATGAGGATAGATGCATAGATAGCATTAAGTATGTCTCTTCTGCTAATTTAGAAAAAACTTGATTGCAAGAATGACATATAAAATATGTCTACACACTTATTAAAATCTTGAAAGGGTGACATTGTAATGAAAGGTATTCCCCTAGTTATAATATTCCAAATAATTAAATTGATCACCTTCAAGTCAAGTATTTCTATTAGAATGAACAACTTCACTCATTTTTCAATGGCAAGTCAGATTTTGTTACACACATCTAGAATGTTAAAAGTTATCTTCACATTATTTCCATTTGTATATTGACTTGGTTTTTTATTATATGTTTTTGTTAGCCTTTAGTTAAAATATTCAATAAAAAGAGTGAATTGGAATTCTTGAGACTATGAATCAACATAGAAGAGGATATTTTATACCAATGACACACCTCTATTTAGTTTTGAAGGTACATTACCGACCACATGTCAATCTTCACATTAAGGATTGAATTTATTTTATATATGTGAAAGATCCAATAAAAATTATTAATGTCATCAAAATAGTGTGGATGATTATATATAATGTGAAACTTCTCAAACAAAGAAAAAATATAGCCATAAAATGCATATTTATTTTGTCTTGTATATTTTCCATATCGATAGAAATTTCTATACATGTTTAGCAAACTCCATTGTTTTTATTTTTAACATGGTGGAATCGGTAGCCGCCACGAATCTGGATAGGCTATCTAGCTTTTATGGTCGCCATAATATTATGTGTTGTCCACCTCGAAAGCTGCCACATAGATCTTCGTGCAGTTCACCCCTATAATCGCCATGCCATAATAATTTTAAACCTTTTACGCCATTGAAAGCACCAAGAAAGGGATAAGCGTTCAGTCTAGTGAGGCCTGAGATTTAAACCTTGGACCTCCACCCCCCTTATGGTGTTTGGATGAACCAATTGGTATACACCTCGGACCTAAAACTCCATTGTTAAATTCCTCATTCTTTCCTTGTTTATTGTATGTTTATGTATAGTTTCAATAGAAAAAACTTATCTCATGGATTTCATTTGATCTATGTTTTAGCTGAAAATACCACTCATTATATTTAAACCATAGAATCACAATATAAGGAGTTACTTTCATTACTATCTTGATTCAATGTTGCAATCGAATACACATTCCATAAGAAAATGAAACTCAAAGGGAAACCACAATTCATATTATATATATATATATATATATATATATATATATATATATATATATATAAAATTAAAAATTCATGAGGAAAATATGCTATAGCTATACATCTCGATATTTTGTTAATAATTTGTGTAAGATTGAATAAAAAGGTGAAGATATAGTGCATCTTAGGTTTTTATATATATTTTTAAAAAGTAATAATAAGAGGGTGGTTTAAAACTACCCTCTTAGGATCTATACCATAATAGGGTGGTTATAAAATGCCCTCATAGTGATAAACTAAGGCAGTTTTTGAGGTAGTTTTAACCACCCTAATAGACCCTAAGAGAGAGGTTTTCTAAGGTGATTTTGGACTGTCATCATATGATGTAAAATTTTTACGACATCCTCATAGATGATGGCTGAATAACCCTGCTTAAATGTCTTTAAGAGTGGTTAAAAACCACCCTTAAAGACTCTTTTTAGTATAGTGGTATCTCATTATGTCAAAATTTTAAATGTGCAAAGAGAAATAATTGTATCCTTGGAATAGCAAATTGTTGCTATTACAAGAAACACGCCTCAATACAAAAGGTAATATTCTAAGGAAGAAAAATAAAATAAGTATAAATGAAAAGAATCTATTGAAACAATGATTAATCTTGCTATTATTGAATAAATTCCAAATACTCATTTAGTTAATCAAGAACCTACTATAAGTACAAAAACACCCAAAAGTAAAAAAAATGTTAATGAGAAAACCTCAAAATCATCTATAGAACTTGTTGCTTCTAAAAATATTGAAGGACTATGAGTGCCACTTAAAGTTGCAATCCCAACATCCATAATAGAACAACAATAGGTAGTCACATAGCCCAAGGTATTGTTGTTGAAAGTAGTAATGAGTAAAACAATAGCATAAGAAATTATTGAAAAGTTACGTACAACTCCTTATAAGGTCCCATACTTGTGATTGCTTAGGATATCACCCTATCAATAAAAAGGTTAAGCGATTTACTAGATGAGATGGATATTACTATCCAAAGAATGGATAATATCATACCCACCATTTTAGGGCCTTATGAAGTGCAATACAATCAATCCCATAGATAAAACATTTGTATTCCCCTTGAAAAACGTGAGTGTTGCTAATTATTTAGTAAGGTATGATGATCCTCCATTGATTATAATAAGTATTTAAAATAATATAATAGTTTGTAGAAATTTTGTTGACAAAGTGAGTGGTACATGTGTTATATCATTTTCCTTGATAGATAAGCTAAAGATACCTAGAGAAAATATCCTTTCTACTAGAAGTCGTTGTTATGCCTATAATGATAAATCTCAATATCCTATGGGTTGTATTACGGTTTCCATTTTATTTTATCTTAAAATAGTAGGAGTGAAGTTTATGGTGTTTGAATTTTATTCCAACTATAACATGTTATTAGGTAGACCTTGGACTAGTAAGATGACAAGCATAAATTCCTCTGCTTTTTAAGTGGTCAAGTACACCTATGATAATAATGTTTTCACCATAGAACAAGATTTAGAACCTTGGGGGCCTCATCATCCAAGCCATGATAGTTTTATTATTACTTTTGTGGATGAAACATAGAAAAATCCTATTTATGAACATGAACCTTAGTGGACTTCTAGAAGGAAGTTATATAAGGGATATTCTAAAATTTACTTGAAATGTTGTCAAGATAGGTATGAATTTGAAGATGATCAACATGTTATGGATGCCATTACTTCCCTTTCTCAAGGTACTAGATAAATTACCACATATTTTTAAAGCCTAAACAAAGATAATATCCTATCTTATTTTATTAAAGGTTGTCAAAATTACATAAAACCCATATAGATGTTGCCAAATTGAAAAGCAACATTATGTGTAGATAATGACAACATGAGGGAGGGAACTAATAGTTATATAGAAAATGATGTTAATAAAACATTTAACATTGAAATTGAGAGTGCTACTTATACTACAATTTCAGGGGAAGGTATAGGTCATTATCAAGTAGGTTCAATGGAAGTTCTTATTTTAGATGATGATGATAATGAATTTGGTATAATTTTTTGTGAAATGGATAACAATAATTTATTTGCCTATTGCATGCTTAGGAATGTTGAATGTAATCAATATAAATCTAGGTTAAATATACATAGAACAACTAATGTTTTTATTATTTATAAATCAAAACCTTCACATAGGTAAAGTTAAATAGGAATTAACCCCTTGCCTAGAAATTTAATAAAGGGTAAAATCGATCAGTTTCAATATTGCTTTGTAGATAAATAAAATAGTTTATCTATTTCTATACTATTCTAAAATATCTTGAACTAGAATCAACTATTGGATTACCTTCTATTAAATTTTTTTTAATAGTACTAGGACCACCACTTAAAGTGGTGATCATAGTTAGTACTTGTTAGCTTTTGATGCAGTATGCAATGGGAGATAGCAATCACAAGATGCAAAAATAATATGAAAGAAAGTAAATCTACGAGATGATTGAAATATGCTATAAATAGAAATGATGAAAATGAATACAATGTAGCTATGGAGGAAATGAACACTCCATGAATAATGCTACTGGACTACATTGCACCCATCTCCAATATGGGTGACTATATCTATGCTATGCTCTGCTATGCTATGTTGTGCTATCCTATGATTGTATAATGCTATTACAATGAGGCCATTATATAGGAAGATAAGTTCCTTGGCCAACACTCTATCTAGTTGTGCAAGGGACAACTTGCACATATACAACTTGCACATTGACACTTGTGCATTTATTACATTGCATGAAGAAACTAGGTAACTTCCCCCTAAAGTAATCTAATGTCCTAAGTATGTACCTTGGTAGGTACATTTACATGACCCAAATGATGTAATATAATCTATTTCTAACACCCCCTGTATTACATTATTTGGGTATTGAAGACTTTAGTCTTCAATGTGGATCTTCTTCCAATGGATGGCTTTGAACTGGTTCTTCATCTTCAGCTGCTTTAGTCTTCATGTCATGGCTTTTGATCTTTTCCAGCTCTTTGTCTCTTGATGTCAGGCATCTTTGATGAACAATTGTTCTCATGATTTTACATGTCATGAGTGGATCTGAATAGGTTCTTCTCCTTTCTTTTGTACCTATGTAAGACTTGTTTCTCTGTCCTTCATAAGTGTCAACCTTGAGCTCAATGTTAGTAGATCCATCTGAAATAAGTTCCTGTAGATAGCAGTTTATTCTTTGTAGTAATCTTCTTTCATAGCCCTTATAGTACCTGTATTTGGAATGACAGGAAAAATATGAGTGATTTGTCCCATTACAATATCTGCATGGATGGAAACTCCAACAATTGGATTTTTCATGACCATATTGATTGCAATAGGTGCACAATAGAGATGATCTGACAATTTTGAAGTCTATTTTAGGAATATCATGTTTGTCTATCTCCTTGATAAGACCTTCTAACCATATGTGCACAATTGAAGCTATTCCATATTTTCCTTTTTGTATAAGGTTTTGTTGATCAATTTTTTCCTATTTTGGGTCTCCTTTGGTACAATTGTCATCAGACTCATTGGATGAATCTTCCTTTTCATAGTTGTTAATTTCAGAACTTATTTCACATTGTATTGGTTCTTCCTTTTCTTTGCCCTTTTCATCATTGTAATCCATCAAGTTTTTAATCCATATTGGTATTTTCCTTATTCCACTTCTAAGAGTGTTGCTTAGCATGCTAGTGGTCATTTGTATTACCTGAATTCTTTGGGATAGAGTAGTCTACCTTATGACTCCCTATATTAGGATATATAATTCCTAATTGAAGTATATAAGCTTGATTTTGATGAAACCTTTATTAATCCTTAGGTTTGTAGGCTTCCTTATGTCTCCCTAGTAATGAGAGTATATACACCTAATGGAATTTTAGGTTTTGTAAAAAGCTTATATTTTCCCAATGGATTTGCAACTTGATAATCTATGATAAATGCTGATATTACCAAGTTTTGTAGAATCCCTTATGACTCCCTAGGGATATAATATAGTGCTCTTGAAAAAGTAGTTCAATTTTTGGTTGATTTTGTAAAGTTTTGTAAATATCAAAAATCAACTTTTATTATCCCTTATTGCTCCTATTGAACTAAGCACTTTTCCAATTTTGAAGAGGTTTTAATGTTGGATTTCTTTTGTCCTTTTTTTGAAGTTTTTGAGACAAGAATATTATAAATTTCCAACCTTAGCAAAAAGCTTTAATAACCTCTTTTAATATCCCTTTAGGATTTTAATTGTAGTGTATCTAATTTCCAATAAGTCAATTTGATGTAGTAACCCTTATAACTCCCAAATTTTGGAAAAATTAGACCACAATAATATTTGCAAATATTTTATAAATAATTTCCAGTAGAAATCCTTATTGCTCCTATGTTTAATATTGCAAATATTATATTGATATGATATATTATTCCCCTTTAAGATATGGCTTTCAATATAGTTAAATTCCTCTAAGTTTAACCTTATAACTCCCAAGAAATGAAAGCATATTATAGTGGGAATAAACCTTACCTTATATCATTCAATAGTTGATGTTGATTTTCATTGTGCAAGGGCTGCAATATTGATGTTGTTGCTTTGGTTATTCCCTCCAATGGTATTGCTTGGAACCTTCGTGGGATTTGATGTTCCAAATGTGGCACCTTTAATATTTGCCTTTGACCTTCCTTGACCAGAGCATTGAAGGCTCTTTCACCTTGCTTCCATGTTGCTCACTGTGTGTGCAGACCCTAGACGTAAATGCTTGTTGAATGCCTTGGTCATTGATGCTCTTAAAATGGAGGAGAATCTTGTGTTGAGTGCCAAGTGGCACGTCCATTTTCTTCTTGAGCGCTTGAGGAGTAGAAGGTGCTAGAGAACACTTATTTCCCTCTTTGAGTAATGTATGGATGTTACGTTCTTCAATGGAGCACTTGGCTTCTCTTTGAACAAGTGTTCCTCATATATTCATTGCACCAACCTATAGCTTGTAACTCCTTTGATGATGAAGATGAGCGCTCGCGTGAGGAGCATTAGGGTATTGTCTCAAGTGACAAATGTCACTTCCTCCTTGTGCATGGACGTCTTCTATAACGCTTCTTCAACGTATCCTTTGGAGGTTCTTTAAACCCTGTAACATTCCTAGCTCCTTTTTCGTTCAATAGCTCTTGCTTGTAGATTGTTTTCAAGTTGAGTTGAGGAGCGACGATTTGGAGGCTTGAGCACCGATTTTCTACTTTGAAGATGTGGAGTTTGGAACACTCCAATGGTGCTTTTATCTTCCTCTTTTCTCACCTGTTATACGTCCTCCTTGTAGACAACATTGCTCTTGATTATAACATTGTTTCTCCCTTTGATTTTTTATCTTGTCTCTTGCAGTTTCGGCCATCCAAGATGAAGGGAGTATGAGCCCTTAGAGTGGCTCCTTTTGTTGTGCTTGGAAAGACGCTAGTGTTCGACCGCCTTCGACTAGTTTTTCTAGTGGATGTTGTGCCTTTGAGACACCTTCAAATCTGCCTTCTTTTCTTGTATAAACCAGATTAGGATAGTGCAATGCAATGTAATATATTCATGTATAAAATAGCCTTTATTGCACCTTCTTTTGCACCCCTTTTTTAGGTCTGAATTTCTGGTTTTGTGGCAGAATTTTGAATGCAATATAGGGGTTTCGAGGTTGTCTCTTTGATTAGACACCTTCCCCTTTTTGCTTGGATATTTTACAAATGAACCCAAGCTTGTAACCACTTGATAGAAGCTCTCTTTTTGTTGTATTTTTCTGCACTATTTCTTTGTAGAAAACTTATTGTGCTTTGAACTTGAGACTCACCAAGTCTCGTTCGAGGCTTCCTTTGCTGATATTTGGTGGCTACTTTCTTCTCCAATGCTTGGAGGATTGAGCTGATTTTGTGGCTTCCCCAAGCCACTCAATGTTGCAGATTTATATGCACTAATAGTGTCTTTAGACACTTTGACAAATTCTGATTTTGTGCCTTTCTCAAGAACACAAATAATAATATTTTGAGAGCAATAGAATAGTGCAAATGAATCTAATAATATTTCACTTTTAATGCACTAAAAATTTCACCTTATCACTCCAATTAACTCTAAAAATTAATGCACTTAATCAATTTACTGCAACTAATCAAGAATAATCTGAAATGAATCTTCAAAAATTATTCTACAATTTCCTTACAAACAAAGTTGTAGGGACTAGTCTTCTTTTGCTTTCCAAAGTAGATGATAGGTAGTTGATAGATAGTTGTAATGCATAAATCTAATCAACTCCTAATGTGCAAATGAACCTTAAAAGGAATTGTTCTCTTTTTGCACTTTTGAAGACTGTAATCCAATGTTTCTTATTGCAACTTTGATCCAAATTAAGGTGCTTTAATAAATCTGATAAGTAATCCAATTAATGAATCTACTTGCACCAATAGTTGCATACCTTTTTGAAATATTTTGTAGCTCTTCTACCACTTCTATGGAGGATGTAGATCTTGCTACTTTTTATAGACTATCCTAAACAGCTCCTTCTTCACCAAAATATGGTCTCAAACTTTCCTTCATGAGCCTAGGATTTGGTGGCTTGTTCTCCTTTTGTAGTCTCCTCCTTTTGCTGTAGATTTGAAGAAGTCTTTGTCTCTGAAATGGTGCCTTCTTGTGAGAGGTAATCTTCAAATCTCTTGGATCTTGTGGGCTTCTCCTATCTTCAAGTCTTCTTGTCAAATTTTGACTTCAAGCAGGATCTTCTTCTCAAGATTCTGAATGTCTTGAGGTCTTCACTGGATTCTTCTTCTAGGATTTGGCACTCCTTGCCAAATTCTTCTTCTCTTGGGCTTGTTGTTGGATGGCGATAATTGTCCCAAGTCCTTCACTATCAAGGGCTTCTCCTTGGTAGTGGATTTCTCCAATGAGTTCTTCTTTGATGATTTCTTCAGTAAGGCTCTCCAAGCCTTTTACTGGATGCTCATTGAGACCTCCCCAAGGTCTTTGATCTTGCAGCTTCTTCTGGTCTTCCTTGAGACCTTTTCTTCAACCTTCTACTCTTGGAAGTGTTGGTGGTGAGATCTTCCTCTGGATATTCATTCTTCTACTTCTGGATTCGAGCAGGACTCTCCTAGTCCTTCTTCTTCCAAGACTAGAAGTTCTTCAATGAGATCTCCTCCTGATCTCTTTGCCTTCAATTTTGCTTTAGGTGCTGGATTGATTCTGAAGAAGATACTCTTCCTAAATTTCTTGTAGGAAGTTTCTCGACTCACTGAATCTCCTTTCCCTACAACAAAGTATTAGTACTAAAATCTTAATCTCCTTCTGAATCAGATACTCACTTTTGGAGTCTTCTTCAAGATCAAGGCTTTTGTTTTCAAGCTATCTATGCTTTTTTCATTTTTTCATTTAGATTCTATGGCCTTTTCTTTGGATTTAGGCTACTATGGCATTTTCTTCTAGATCAAGGCTACTATGGCATTTTCTTCTTGATCAAGGCTACTATGGCATTTTCTTCTTGTGTGAAGTTCTCAATTTAGTAATGGAGATCTCTAGTCTCCTAACTTCACCACAACTCTTCTCTAGAAGTCTTCTTTCATAGTATTCTTTTCTTGGACAAGGAACTAATCTCTGCACTATGAAGATACATTGACCTTCGGGCAATGAAGTTGAAGTCTCCTAGATTTCTATTGTAGGAGTCCCAATATTCTGAGAATTATTTTTCTACAACAAAATAAAATTTGGGCAATAGTTAAGAAATTCTAGATATCCTGAATTATCTTCACTAGTTGATTTGTCAATCTAGTGGATTGAATGTTGAGTCCTAGTCTTCACGAGTTTTTTTGCAACTCTGTGGAAAGACTCTAGCCAAATGCAATCTCAGTATTTTTGGAACTGAGATTTCTTTCAGTCCTCACTTGTGGCTCTCCCTAATTCTACCACCTAGACTCTTCTAAGAGTTTTGTTAGTGATTGGTCTAGCAGCGCATCAGGTTGACAAAAAACTTAGGCTCAATGATAATGGTGGTTTTCCTATGGCTAGATCTACCGTAGCTCTGATACCATTATTAGATTTTGATGCAGTATGCAATGGGAGATAGCAATCACAAGATGCAAAAATAATATGAAAGAAAGTAAATCTATGAGATGACTAAAATATGCTATAAATAGAAATGATGAAAATGAATACAATGTAGCTATGGAGGAAATGAACACTCCATGAATAATGCTACCGGACTACATTGCACCCATATCCAATATGGGTGACTATATCTAAGCTATGCTCTACTATGCTATGTATATTGTCCTATGATGTGTATAATGCTATTACAATGAGGCCATTATATAGGAAGATAAGTTCCTTGGCCAACACTCTATCTAGTTGTGCAAGGGATAACTTGCACATTGACACTTGTGCATTTATTACATTGCATGAAGAAACTAGGTAACTTCCCCCTAAAGTAATCTAATGTCCTAAGTATGTACCTTGGTAGGTACATTTACATGACCCAAATGATGTAATATAATCTATTTCTAATAGTATTGATCTTGTAGCTATTTTTTGCCTATTCCTACTATCTTGATAGTCCTTAATTACTACTTGAATTATAGAATCCCTAAATGTCCAAGTTATTTGATATTTTTGATGATTTTTTTAAGCAATCAAGACCACCCTTTAATGTGGTAATCCATGTTCATACATATTTTTGGAAAATTGTGAATGCCCAAGCATTCCCTATGGTCCTTGCTAGCATTTTTATAGATCTAGATATGCGTTCATGCTAAAATAGATTGTTTTATTAGTTCATAGATAATATAATTGATCCTTCACCCTATTTTCTAGTAAGATAATTGATTAAAGTTGAATTCTCCATTGAATTAAAAATTAGCATTTTAAATACAACTTTAATGAAACATTTAATCAAATAAGACCATATCCTATTAATCATATACCTATATTTATCAATACATATTCACATGCTCACATCCTCTCTAGTATTAGGAGAAAGGGGCATGTAGAAGATCCAATAATTAAAATTCCTAATAATTCTAAATTAGAGAATATTACCCTTGCTCCAAATTATTTTGAAAAATGGAATATCATGAATACCAAGACTACTATAGATGTTATAATTGGATCTAGCTTATATAATAAATACTAAGCCATATTTACTACCTTTATTAAGGAGTATAAGAATGACTTTACTTGGGAATATTTTTACATGCCTCAAATGGATGAGGATTTGGTTATCCATAACATTGTTATTTATGAGGATGCCACTCTTGTTTAAAAAAACAAAGTAGTTTGTCTCCTATATTTCAAGACTTGTGTAAAATCAAAATCCAAAAGTTTTTGAATGTCAATTTTATAAGACATTGAATATATTAGTTGTGCATATAACGGTGTGACTATGAAAAAGAAATAAAATAATGTTATATAGATTTTTTATGATTATAGAAATATCAACTTGGCATATCCAAAGGATATCATTCCTTTACCTTCCATTTTTGCTATTGTATATTATACTATAGGGCATGAAATAGTGTTCTTTATGGATGGATATTAAGGGTATAACCAAATTAGTATTACCTATTAGGATCATAGTAAAATAACTTTTACTACATCTTAGGGCACACTCTGTTATGGTGTCATACATTTTAGGCTAAAAAATATTGTTGCTACTTATCAACGGGCTATGACAATAGTATTTCAAGAATTGAAGGAAAATATAGTGGAATATTATATGTATGACCTCTGTGGTAATTCTAAGTAGGATGATAACCCATTTGAACTTTGTATCATATTTGATTGACTATATCATTATAAGGTTTTTTTTTTTGATAAGTAAAATATGTATTTCATTAAAATAGGTTTTGAAAGGGTCCCAAACCCTTATTAAAAAATTAGCATAGACTCATGCTGGACTCTGGACATAGAGAAAAAAAGAGCCAATGGTCCAGAAACACACATCCCAAAAGAAAAATGAGAAAATTCCAGAACACCTAGACTAAGACAAAATAAAATAACACTCGTCCTTAAGCGATTCCTCAAATCCATCCTTAGAAATATCAGTTAGGCAAGATCCTTGCCACTATCCTTGGCCACATCCTTGTTGTTGTATTTTATCCCAGAGGGGGTATCCTTTGGCCTAATTAGCCCCTTCATTTTTCCCTCATTAGACTCTTTGAAGACTTTCCAAAAAAATAGCAGATGTAATGCATTATGCATTTCTTTCAATGTTTCCTGAAACTCCTAGGATTAAGTAATTATCATGGATATAGCTCGAATTACCAAAATTTTTAGTGCCACCATAGTGAAATCCTCATAATCATCAAATTCCACCTCCTAGTACATACTTTGTCTTATATACATATTCTTACAAAGATGAACATAACACCCACTGATTCCTCAATTTTAGGCTTTTTTCCTTTAAATGCCTCCTCATCCCTGTTAGAACGTATTGATTTCCTCTTTATTGTTGGAGTTGACAAAGGGATTAAGGATTCATCGTCCTCAGATGTATATTTAACCGAGAGGATGTTATCATGGGGAGGATACATAGAAGGATCATGCTTAACTAAGGGAATGATGAGGCTATGGGCAAGGAGATGTGTATATATAACCTTGAAAAATCCTTGGTGGGAAGGAAGATCAATCCCTTTCTTCTTCCTACAATTTTTGATGCAGTAATTTATGGACCTAAATAAGAATTTGGGGATGTTCATTATATTTTTGTTTGTTAAATTGTTAACAAAGGCCAAATGAAAGATCCTCAGTTTCTTATCAGGATCATCAATGGTAATGAACTCCATTATGGGTTTCATATCATTAAAAGGATTGAATTAATACCATGAACTACGTTTCCAAATTTATTAGTGACAATCTACTAATATTTATGATGTATCATATGGGTATAAATTTTGACTACAACAAGATCAAATCTATTGATGCCGTACATCCCACCAAAACTATTAAAGTTATTACAAGTTTCTTGGGGTAACTTGGAGATATTGAGAAATTCATGATTGAGTTAGTTTTTAAAGTTTATCCATTGAATAAATTTCTTAAGAAATATGTTGAATTTAAATAGTATGAAATTTGCAATAAGGCCTTTCTTAAATTCAAGAAATTTCTTTTACAACCTCAACATTTTTCTTATCCAAATTGAATAAGATAATAAAAATAAGGAATATATCATGTACTATATATCAAATAATGCTTCTAGTAGAATCTTGGTACACTCCCATGGACAAGAATTGTCTAGATATATAATTTGTATATGAGAAGTTAAGATATTATATATTATAGTAGAAAACTTAAATAATCACTAAAATTGTCCCCCTAAGACAACTACTGCAAAGGCCTTACATCCATAGTGACACCTAAAATGGAAAATGGATCACTATGATGCAAGGAATTGATCTTTGTATTATTACACAAAAGTTGTTAAAGCTTAGTAATTGCTCATCAACTAGTGATATATACTAACCCAATATAAAAACCTTTAAATGAGGTATTACATGATGAAGATAAATGGTTATATCTTATGCTCCTTATGACTTTGTCATGTTTCTTTTCTGCATTGGTTGTATTATTATTCAAGATTACTTATGAGCTTATTGATAAGTTAAAAGTCCTCTTAGACTCTTGTGAGGCTACTAATAGGCATCATGAAACAAATAATAAATACAAAGCCAATACACCTTCCTCTTCCTAAGAATTTGATGAATACCTCCACCTTGAAATTTGGGTTCTTCACTTTGTTGGAGCAAGGAATGATTTTAGGGTAGGATTTGGTATCTTTCTTAAATTTCCAACTAGCATAGTTATTCCTGTGGCCTTCTACTTAAACATTTTTGGCATTGCTAATAATTTTGTGAAGGATGAAGCTTTAATTGTAGGACTCTTAACCACACAACATATGAACATTAAGCACATCAAAGTGTTAGGTGACTCAAATTATATTTTTTTAGATCACTAGAGACTATGCTATTGAAGTTCCCTATTTGATTCCTAAGCACCAAGTGGTTGTAAATTTTATCAACACTTTCAATTCATTTTCAATTAGGCATTATCTATGGGGGAAAATGATGAGGATAAATCCCTAGATACTTTGACTAATAAATTTGTACCACATGAAAATAATACCAAAACTAGTTTTGTTGTAACAGTTCATGATGAACCTATAATTTTTGTCATTGATGTCCTAATGGATGTGCATGCAATTTAGGTAAATTTTATTGATTTCCAATTTCCTCTTGATTATCCTTGGTATGAAAACATGTTAATTTTCTTTGATAATCAATCCTTCCCACCTATGACTAATATTAAGTAGTGGGATTAAATTTGTAAGAGAGCATCCTAATTTGTTGTTCTTGGTGGGGTTTTGTACTACCATGATCCTAATACTCTCTTATGATGCCTTATAAAAATGAATATGCTCAAACCCTTTTTTGATGTTTATAGTGGTGACTATGGACAACACTTAAGTGGTCATTCTATAACACATAAACTCTATGAATTGGTAAAATCTAGCCAACAATGGAAGTTGATGCTAATAAGTATACAAGCCTATAATAAGTGTTAGTTTTACAAAGTGAAATCCATACCCCCACCTAGGTTCTTAATCCAATTGATTCTCCTTGGAATTTTTCCACTTGGGGTGTAGACCTTGTTGGACCTATTTCTCCTATGTTCTTGGATGGACACATTTATTATCATAGCCATAAAATATTTTACAAAATGGGTAGAAGCCATGTCATTGACTAATCTAACAACTCTCATTGTATCTAAATTTATGTTTAATTATATCTTGTATCACTTTGGTATCATGACTACTATCATTTTTATATAATTCTACTTCTTTCATAAATAAATAAATGCAAGATTTGATTTCTCATTTAGGGATTCAACACCATTTTTCCATGCATTACAATCCAAAAGAGAATGGTCAAGTTGAATCTAGCAATAAATTTTGGTAAATACTTTGAAAAGAACAATTAATAAATCAAAAGAAGATCGACACTTACAATTACCCTACATTATGGGTATACCACATCAGTATTCAGATGTCTATAGGTGCAACTTCTTTTATTATTTAGTCTATGGTACTCAAGTTGTTTTACTACTTGAAATTAAATTACCTTTTTTGTGTGTTTCTTTGAAAAAATTGAGTCGTGATGAATACCATTAGGAGTATAGGAGACTTTTCTTGACAAGCTTACTATTCTTGATGAGAGGCACGTGCTCTTGAGAATCATAGAGCCTATAATATTTTTATTCCCAAATTATATAATAATAAATTCTATCATCATGATTTCAAATTTGAGAACCTTATCATCAATCTCGGTAATGTGTATAAGAAGTGCAAGTGAAAGTTTATACAAAAATGGCTTGGTCCAACTACTATGAAAGAGTTTTTTGGGTCTTGGACCATAAGATTGTAAACTATGGATGGAGTTGAGTTGGATGAAAATTCCAATTTTGTGCATGTAAAATGCTTTTATATGTATCCCTTCTAACCTCCATCCAATTGTATAGTCTTTATGTTTTCTTAGTTTGCATGTTTACTTTGATGTCTTGTTTTTCACTTTGACTACTATGAATATCTATTGTGTGTGTCAATATTATATATTCTTCAGTTTGGATAATATTCATGTATTTGGTGGTGTCTCTTTCTCTCATGACCATGACTGCCATATTAAGCATTGATCCAAATTGCCTAAATATTTTACTATTTGTTTTATTTTTGGCTTGAAATTTTATTTTCTAAGAAGGTTTTCTCTCTCCCAACTATGAACTCCTGTTAATTCAGTTATCCCAATTAGGTTCAATTCTACCTTTATTTTATGCATTTATATTTGTTACTCTATTTTCTTGTTGCTTGGTGTTTTTTATTATTTGTATTGATTGTCTATGTCTATGATTTATTTGCTTTGGTGTTGCTATTTTAAATAAGGAGAACCATGATGTCTTCAAAGTCTTCATTGTTTTAGTATTTTGTTTAAGTTCCATAAATAAACAACCTTAGTTCAATCCATCCCATCTCCTATATGGTATATGGTCAAAAAACCAACATTTCTTTACAATTTTCATGCAATTAATTTTTTTTAATCAATCAATCATTTTGGTATCCCATTGTAATATTAGGTGTTACTTTTTTAATAAAACACTTAAAATAATGCTATAGTGGTGTATCCTATTGCAATGGACAATGAATTTTCCTTCCCATAAAATATCCATCCCCTAAGGCAAGTTACAATGTGTATATAGCCTACTCTTTCTTGACCTTTCTCTTTCTTCTCCCCTATTGTGATGGGTGTTCCTTGTTGAGAAATGAATCCACAATTAGAAATAAAACATTAATTATCTTTGGGGATATATACTTTCATACCCTTCATCATGTCGATGGGCTTCCCTTAGGCTACCTTGTAGTAGTGGTTGGACATGATTGACTACCATAGTATCCATCTATGTTTATTTTGTAGTTTTATTTAGGATTGGTATAAAAAAGTTGTGTCTATACATGGCATAGGTTGGACCCTTCCATTCTACCTAACTGTGGTGACAAGTGTGTTTATTGGTACTTAGAACTTGTTGGATACTACATTGCCTACCTACTTTAGTGGTATCTATGAGTGTCATACCACTCTATGCATGGACAATATTAGAGGGAGGTAGTATTTGATAATCACATCATTGAATCCTATAAAAAAAATCATGCTCTAGATTAAATAAATTTAATGAAAAGCATACCACTACATGCTACACAATACATGTTAAATCATTGATGCATACTTATGAATGCTTCTCAAATCATACATGCAAATATTAAGATGACATGTTATCATGTGCTATACAAATCTTAAGTGTGTATCATAAAAATATCAACATGTTGTCATGTGCTACATAAATCTTGAGTGTGTGTCATAAGCATATTGTCATGTCATCAAATGCTACACAAATCGTATGTATGTATCGTATAAATATTGGCATGTCATCAAATGATACACAAATCATGAGTATATTCATGAATGTAGTATAAAACCAATTAAAGAGTATACAATCAAATTATACATAAAGTAATCTCATATATTTTAAAATATGGTATATAGGTCATCGAGTGCTATCATCCTATATATATAAACAAATTATTGCAAAAAATGATTTTTGAGAAGTTTTATAGGGATAGTACCTTTACGAGTTTTGTTAGGGGTTTTAGGGATACTAATTATTGCAAAAAAATAGTATCAAGTATGTTTTCCTCCACTCTCATATTTTTTGCTTCTTTTTTGCATATTTTATACTTTTTATTTCAAAAACATTTACATTTTGCATAGACAGTAGAATAAAAATGACAAACATTTTTTTTCATTCTATAGCATAGAATTTTTATTTTTGTTGCTTTAGCTATCATGCATTGCTCTTTTTTCTCTTTTTACTGAAGAACCTATAAGTGATTATATCCCTTATGGTATCATTGATGGTCCCTAGGGAGTGACATATGTGTTAGAGTATTTTACATCATTTGGATCATGTAAATGTACCACCCTTGATACATAACTAGAGAAATAGATTACTTTAGGGGGTAGTTAGCTATTTACTTCAATTAATATAATAAATGCACAAGTGTCTATGTGCAAGTTGTAAATGTGCAAGGTGTCCCCTTGTACAACTAGGTAGAGTGTTGGCCAAGAAATCCATATTTATATATAAAAGACCTCATAGTGAGTGATTATATATCATTGTAGGTAGTAGTAGGTATACTGTGTGGATTACCATATAGATTGGTGATGGGGTACAATGTAGTTCTTTAGTATCAGTTATGGAGTATTAATTTCTTCCATATTACATTGTATCATTTTTTTCACTTTCCATTAATAGCATATTTTAGCATCTTACATTTCTACATATTTCATATCTTGTGATTGTATTCTCCCTTGGAATACATCATCAAAAGCTAATAGTGGTATCAGAGCCATGGTAGATCGTTAGGAAAATGGAGATCCACAAGAGAGATAGAGAGGAGAAGCAAATCTCAGTTCCATAATCTTTAGATTACATTTGGCTAGAGTCTTTCTACAGAGTTATAGAAAACTCATGAATACTAGGACTCAATATTCATTCTAGTAGATTAAAAAATTAGCTAGTGAATATTTATAATTGAAAATATTTAGAATCATCTTACTAATATATTGTTGCAAAAAAATGAAACTGAAGGAAGCCCTATTGTAGACTTGCTCATTGTAGAAGAGAAGGCCATAAAAGCCTCATTGTAGAAGAAAAAGCCATAGAAGCCTTATTGAAGAAGAAAAGACCACATAAGCCTTATTGCATAAGAGAAGGCCACAAAAGCCTCATTGAAGAAGAAAATACCACAAAAGCCTTATTGTAGAAGAAAAGACCACAAAAACTTTATTGTAGAATAAAAGGCCACATAAACTTTATTGCAGAAGAAAATACCATGGAAGCCTTGATCTAAAAAAAAAGGCCATAGAAGCCTTGAAATTGAAAAAGACTAAAGAAAATTCATTGAACTAGAAGAAGACTCTAGAGAAGAATCCATTAAATATAGGATATTGGTGATCTCCTTTGCTAATAGAATACTTCGTCTAGAAGAAGCTGAAGAGACCCATCGAATATCTCATTGAAGAACTTCCATAATTTTAAGAGATAGAGAAGGACTATAAAAAATTCTATTCTAGATATTTGTGAAGAAGATATCATTGCCAACACTTCCATAGTTGAAGGTTGAAGTAAAGGTCTCATAAAGAAGACCATAGAAGCTACAAGACTAAAAGATGTTGGAGAGGTCTCAAGGAGAAACAAGGAGAAGGATTGGAGAGACTCATTATAGAAATCAGAGAAGCTATCAAAGAATTTCCTAGGAGAACTCATTGGAGAAATTTACTAAAAAATATAGTGAAAGATTTGAGATAATTATTTCCATTCGAAAACAAACCCAAAAGGATAAGAATTTGGCAAGGAATCCTGAAGAAGAATATTTAATACCTCAAGACCTTTAGGTTCTTGAGAAGAAAATATTGTTTGAAGTTAGAACCCAATAAATAGGTTGAAGAAGAAATTAGAAAAAAAAACCCTACCAAATCCAAGAAGATTTGGAGATACCCTTCATAGCTAAAGAAGGCACTTTTTGGTGAATAGATTGATTGCAAAAAGACAACAATCAAGATAACATTACTAGCTACAAGACTTCAAAGTTCTAGGCTAGATCCTGAAGGAGAAGTTGAAAATCGTCTACTATAATTTTTGGGTAGCATACGGGAAGCATTCATAGCTATGAGAAACCACCATTCCAGAAAATAAATTTGGTGAATCAACTCATCAATATATTCATCATCAAAGGTAAGCAACTTAGGTGCAAAAGATTAATTACTTGAAAACTTATTCGGATTACTACTTAACTTCATTGAGCACGTTATTAGAATTTGGAAGTTGCAAAATAGAAGGTTGCATTTTAAGTCCTCAAAGAAAGTGCAAAAGATAGTTTCTGTTAAGGTTCGTTACCAGTACATTAATAGGAATTAGATACATTCTTCCTATTATCTAATTATTGAAAAGAGGACTAAATTAAGGAATTTGCAGTTATCATTAGTGCATTTGAAACTAATTTGAGAGCTTATTAATAGAAGTAATAAGGTGAGATTATTAAAGTGCATTAAGTTGGAAATATTATTGGTTGATTGCATTATACTAGTTGTTCATTAAACTAGTTACTCTCAAAGGGGTATTTTATGTATTTATTGTTAAGATCAAGGGCACAAATATCTACAAATAATTAAAGTGTCTAAAGATACTATTCATAAATAAATACCTGTAAGGTATTGTGGCCTATAGAAGCCATCAAGTAGATCAAAATTCCTCTAAGGAGTGGAGAAGAAGGCAGCCATTATATCAGTGATAGAAGCCAAAAATTGATACTTGGTGAATCTCAGATTCAAGGTGCACTAAGAGCTCATTACAGGTAAAAGATTAGTGCAGTAATTACTCCTTCAAGGGCATATTATCTACATGATTATTAGCTTGGGTTAATTACTAGATTAACCAAGCAAAGGAGAGAGTTGTCTAGAAAATAAGACAACACCAATCAACCCTTTCCTACAAGAAATAGTACAGATAAGCCACCATTAAAACCAGCAAAAGAAGCTTGCAAAAGAGAAGGTGCAAATCAAGGTATTGTATTACAAGTCTATTTACATTATACTACACTGTAACATTTTATCCTACATAGAAAATAAGGCAAAACTTGAGTGTCTTAAGGACATCCTCCACAAGTGAGGAATATCATACAAGTGATTGTAGAGGAGCACTATCTGAAGTAAGGGCGAAGAGCTAAAAAAGAGCTTCATTACGGTGTCTAAAGACACCCTTACAACTAATGATAGTGTGTCCTTTCGTTCGATGGAAATCATAGTATTCATATTATCTATACCAAATATGCACCCCTTTGGATAGATCCCAAGGTCTAAGAGGCAAAAGTTCCACTAATTTAGAATCAAGGAGTGTTTTTAGCATAGATGTTAGACTTTGTTTGGTATCCATATATTCTATTTGGTATTTTTCATGTATTTGGATGACTAACTATTGAGGAGCATTTTTTAGTGGTATTTATGTTGTTGTTTTGATGAGAGTTGGTTACACCATCTTCTGAAACATGTTTGCTTTTGTATTTCCCCTTGTTAGGTGGTTTTTCATATTTTTTCTTGTTATAGTTGAGTTGCCCTCATCTTATGATGATGTCTTCTACTCTTTTAGCCATATCGACAACCTCTTCAAAGGAGGTTAGATTCATTATTTTGAAGGGATATGACAATTTTTCATGGAGGTTTCATATGAAAATATGTAAGAGCTCTTTAGGAGGATGAATATATTGAAGTATTCCCACTAAACTTCTCCATTTGGATAAGAAATTTGAGAATTTCTCAGTCTTAGATTGTTTAAGTTGATAAAGGTTATCTATGGTACCTTATCATCTATGTAGATAGAAAATTATTTAATGAAGGCTTCCTCAAGTTCTTTCAAATTTTTGAAGGAGTAGCGAGGTATTTTAAAATGCCATTCTAAGGCTAAACCATCAAGACTTTCAGGGAATAACCTAAGGAGAAGTTTTTCATCATGATTGATGTCCCTAAAAGCTATTTGAAATAGCCTTAGATGGTTAATGGGGTCTTGTTTTCCATTGTACATTTGAAATTTAGGGGTTTCAATGTTCTTTGGAAATGTATGGTTAAGGATGGTTGGATCTAACAACTCATTGTATAACTCTTGAAAAGATTACTTTAACTTAGATGTCCATTGGAGAGATGCAATTTTAATGTTCAATTTCTTCTAAATTAGAGTCCCTCTTTTCTAAGTTTAAAATCTTAGTGTTGATATCTTGAATATCATTTGATGAAGGGTTTGGTGGTGTAGGCAATGCTATCAATGGTTGCATAAGTGGTTGAGTGAAGTTTTGTGACATAAAAGGTATATTCATAAGAGTTGAAGTGTTTTGACTTGATGTTATGGTGGGAGGGACTTGGATAAGTCCCATGTTGTGAGTGAGAAAAGGATTTGTAGTATTGATTGTATCATTAGGAGGTGTTGAAAATAGGTTCCCTATGGTGGGAATTCCCATATATATGTCCAGAGGTGTCGTATAATTGGTAGGTTGTGGCATAGCCACATTGAGACTTGTCAAGTTGTTTTGAGTTTCATTGATTTGAGAAATGGTTGATTGATCATTAGAATATTCAATATTATCATGCATTATAGTTGATTCTCTTTCAGCTTGTTCTCGAAGTTCATCTCTAATAACATCTAAAAATAAATCTTTATTTATTTTGATATATTCTTTGACATGAATTATAGTTCTAAAGGAAATTTATTCAACAATTTGTTCATGTTACCTAGTCGCTTATTGTGACCAAGTATTTACTTCTTGTTCAATGTGCTCATGGGAAGATTCCTCATGAGATGTAGAAGGTACACCCTTATTTTGGGTGTTGTAAGGATGTTGAGATATGGTTTGAAAGTTTGATTTTGAAAGAGGTTAATTTATTAAAGTTTTATTTCTAGAGTACTTATAGCAAAGAAAAGAAGATGTCTGAAATCTTTATGTCACCTTGAAAAGCAACCCTCCTTGTGACTCCCACTAATCCACCATGATATACTAGCCAAAGGAGATTGCTCCCCTAAGGTTTATACTTTGGTTTACTCAGGGGGTTATTATCCTTCCCCTAGTAGGATTAACAATTGGTTATGTTCTTGTTATCTTAATTTAATGTGATGTAAACTAAGAAAAAAATTAGATGATCTTGTTTAGGTTTAACAAAATTTTATCTTTGTTAAGGCAAAAGGAGTGTTCACATTGGGTTCACCAAATATGTAGATGTAGGGAAAATCATATTCTTTTTCTCTTAAGTCTAATTTAATGTCAAGTGTGTGTGGGGGAGATTCACTGGAATATATGCTTCCCTACTTGAGGGTATCTTTCCAAAGGAGACCCTAAGAATATAAAAATTCTCAACACAACTAGACTCCTACTCAATGTTTTTTTCTCACTCCTTGTAGAAGTTGATGTTATGCTCGTTTGATTGGTGTTTTATGTGTTTATTCAGAGAGAAAACCTATGGTTTTGGATCTCTATATATCTCAACCTTTTTTTGAGCCTTAACAATTATTTAAACCTAATCATCAATGATCATCTAAATGCAACACTAGAGATTTTATCACAAAAATGCAAGAATACAAGAGCTATCCTATATGTGTTTCAATTTTTTATGAGCTAACTAAGGAGATTTTGATATTCCAAGGTAAATCAAAGGAATATGTATGAAGACAAGTTAGCCTAACTGCTACTAAATGATTTTTTATTCTTTACCTATATATTTGAAAATGATCAATAAGCTAATATAAAGTCTAGGATTCCATGATTGACTGGTTTAATGGTGTTTTATAAAGAAATGAGAGTGTTTTTTAAAGTGGTTAAAGCATTTTGTAATTGATTGGTTTTTAGCTAAGGTTCCTTAATTTTCCTAAATTAAATGTGATTTTAAGGCACAAGATAGTAGAAAACAGAAGGGAAATACAAATAAATGGAAAATGTAGAGCTAGGGAAGTGCTAAGTGGTAGAATCACCTCTTTTAGAAGCATGTTTCCAGATTTGCCTCTACCGTAAAATTTGCCATAGGGATGGTGATTTTGGTATCTACACAAAAAGACCAAAAAATAGGGTTTTCTACTTTTATGGGTCTATTTGAGGGTTGTATAGGATAGAAAACTTGTCTAAATAATTGATTAGACCCGTTTTTGATGAAAACATTGAGTATGATTACCTCCTAGAATGGATTTTTGGTCTTTTTCCAAATTCACCACTGGTTTTTACCAAATTCACCACTAGCAAATTTGGTCAGTGGAAAATTTGGTTATGAGTGTTTTCTAGCTACCAAATTCACCACTGACTATGTAGGGTGGCGAGTTTGGTATGAACACATGTTTTGGAAGGTTTTAAGAGTTTTTTGGATAAATTTCGATAATATTTTAGGCTGAAATTATATGGAAATGATCTTAATGATGTCTATGTATGTGAATATCCAGATTAGAAATCTAAGCTACTAATTTAGGCAATTTAGTGTTTGAATTTAAATGTAAGTGAAAGAGGGTGATGTCAAATATGATTGAAATTTTAATTAAATTAGAGTGTAAATAAGTGAGAAATGTGTGTGATATTGTTAGGAATTATGTAGGGCAGCTAATATAACCTCTAACAAGATCAAATTAGCCTTAAACAATGAAAGATTAGTGAAATGATAAAATATATGAGTACTGCCCAAAACTTAAAGAAATCTATAGCAATAAGTAAATGGAAAATATGACTAAAATTTGTGATTAGAATGGAAATACAAAGGGCTGAAATGCATGCAATTATATTAGAACTAATGTGGAGTAGATAATTTAACTTATAGCAAATCCAATTAGAATTTAATAATGAAATTTAATAAAAATGCTATGACATGTGAAAATGCCCCAAAACTCAAAATTTACAGCAGTAAATTGAAAAAGGATTGGGAATTGCAATGGGAGATGCTTGAATATTGGAAAAATGGTGGGATAAAAAGGCAATAAAAACCTTGTATCTTCAACACTTTTTTTTTGAAGATGAAAGAAAAGTGCTATGTGTATGGAATGTGAAGTTACATACAATGCATCAAAGAAGAAATTGGAAAAGAAATGGCTATATTAAATCTATGCTTGCAAATGAAAGAAGCATAAAAGCTAGATGAGCATGGAAGAAAATAGAAGGTTAGTATACTACAAATATCATTAAAATTATTGTAAATAAATGGCAGCAAGTATATAATGCAATATGTGAAGATGTGCAATAAAACCCTACAAAACAAAGGATTGGTGCCAAAATGTGGAAGGAAAATGGGTGTAAGCCTACAAAAGAGGTGTTATATGTATGAGAAGAGTCTTGAAAATTCTTGTAATAAGACCTACAAATAAATATATTAAAGCCTACAAAACAAAGGTAAACCTTAAACAAGATAGAAGCATGAAATGTAATAGAAATTATGCAAGTAAATGAAGTTAGCAATCTAGTAAATCTATGTTAGGGAGCTAAAATGAAAGGGAAGAATGTAAATAAAGTAGATAACTATGATAAGTATGATATCACCTCAAAATGGCCTCTCCCTTGCACCAAGAAGATATCCTTACCACCAAGACCCCTTGCCTTGCTTGACTCTCCTTCACAAATGCTTGCAAGTGGATGGGAAATGCTTGAAGATGATTGCTAATGAAGAATGTTATGTAAGAAGATCTTGAAAGGAGGATGCTAGAAATATTTGCAGAGTATAACTATAGTGAAAAAACATACCAGATACCTACCCAAGGGGTTCCTTAAATAGGATTTGGGAGGGGAATTGGGGGGAAAAAGGATAATATTAGATTGAAAATTATGCATTTGGTATGTTGTTGGGGCATGTGGGACCAATGGTAGAGGATAAAGGAGGGAAATATTCATGCTCCTAGTTTGTGCCAAAATATTCTTAGTCATTTGGCCAAATTTGCCACTTGCGAATTTGGTGACCTGAGTGGCAAATTTGGTTAGGAGGCCAAATTGACTTTTTTAAAACTTAAAATTTGATTTTTTTCCAAATTTTCCACCGGCAAAATTCACCATTGGAAAATTTTGTAGGAGTGGTAAATCTGGTCAGAGTTGATTTTGAATGTTAGAATTTGATTTTTACAATTTGCCAAATTCACCACTCATCTTTCCAAATTCACCACTAGTGAATTTTGTCAAAGTGGTAAATTTGATGAAGGTCAATTTTGAGGTCCAAAATTATGGGAAATGATCAGATTGAATTTTTGTACCATTTGCAATAGTTTTTGGGAAGTTTTGTGATGTTTGCGACTACTTTTGTGAAGTTTCACTTGGTGTGTCAAAATTGGGTGTCTACACTAGTAAACATTAGCAACATTGGATTCCATAACCAACCATCAATTGAGATTGAAAACATTGGGTTTCATCTCCAACAGTCAACTCACCCCCTAGACACCATAATAGTCATTTGTGTAGTTTTTTGAACTTCATCACTAGAAATATTACAACCCTTGGGATTATCTCAAGGTAGTATAGGATATAAGTCTTTGTTCATAGTGCTATATAGTTCATGAATATGCAATTTTTATTATTGACCAAGCTTGCTTGAGGGTGAAGTGAAATTTAACTAGGTTATTGTAGATCTTAGACAGTGTCACCTCTTTTAGAAGAGATTTCTTTCCCTCCCTTTTTTGGATACCCTGAGCCATTTTTACCTTAAGAAGTCTTTTCTTGTTTGTGCCTTTTTTTCTTTACATATCTTTAGGTATATTGGGAAGCGTGCATTGACATATATTTTTAGATTTCATTCATCTACCCTTGTTTTATTTCTAGGAGTCTCAAAAGTAAACACACACTAAAACACTTCAAATCACACAAAAATATCACAAGAATGGTTACATTCCTAAGCAATTTCAAACACATCAACACACAATCACACTCAAATAAGCTTGCACTTGGATTGTTTGTTGTTTTCTAATTTTTTTTCTAGAATAGTGATATTTTCAATAAAAACTAGCCTAAAAAACAAAACCAGACTCACAATAGATCAAAAACCTTTCCCTGTCTATTTTTCATCATTCCAGTCCTTGTGACCTATTTTTGATAGGAACCATATGGATAGGTATAGTCATAGAAACAATCATATAGATAGGTACGGTCACACTCAAGATCATACATATAGGTATGCTTTCATCCAAAATTGTATAGAAAGATATAATTCCTATTCAAAATCAACTTGCAATCCCCTTTTGCCCTTCCTTTTCATCCAGTCTTCTCATTTCTTTATTCCATAATGGTTCTTACCCAAATTCAAGCTAAATAGAAAAAGCACCTAGCTATGGAGGTTTATAGGTGTCATGACCCTCCCTAGCTGACTTTAAGGCACAAGAAAATAGTGTATGGATTGAAGATGTGGTGATACTTAGTTTGAACATTTGAACCAGCTATGTGATGTTTCGTTGATTTATAAGGGCATGTTATTACTAACATATTTCCAAGCGTGTAGGATTAGGTACACTCATAGGTGGAACAGGCATAGTACCCACCAGAAATGAGGGTACTAAAGATCAAGAGAAATGATTATTAAGGTACTCTAAGGTAACATGGATAGATACCTTCATATAGGCATGCATTGACGGAAGGGATAATCATCAATAGTTGATCACCTGGAGCTTTAGTTGATAGCCTAGTAGCTATCGTAAAATCTATGGCTAAGATGGGTGATTGAATTGATGGAAAGACTCCCTCTTTGGTTAATTGTATAAATGTGTTTGTTTTCTACTACATCATAACTTGAGTAGTCTGATGATTTAGTTCCTATATAGGAACCACTGCAAGATGATTATTGATGCATGAAGTTAATTGTCATATTTAAAATGAAAATAAAGCATCCTCCTTGAGAAAGAGAATAAATTAATTTGTATTCCAAATTTAGATGCTTTTAATTTAATTAATGAAGTTTAAGAAAATGATGATTAGCTCGTTAGAGCTCATTGGCAAGCTTAATTTGATATTAATTAAGGATTTTTCATTTTAATTAATTAAAAATAGATATTTTAATTAATGGAGGGCATAATTCGGTTGAGATTAATTAAAGATAATTATTTTAGTGATAAGATAAAATTCATTAAAAATATTTAATTAATTATGAATAAAATTGAAAGAGGAATTTTCAATTAAATAAAATAATAATGGAGATATTATTAAAAAAAAGGTATATTATAAATCTCAAATTATAATATGAATATCTTTATTATTTTAAAAAGGAAATATCATGATCCCACATACCTACTTGGTGCAACCTAAGGTAAGGGCTATGATGCTAAAACTTGCCAAAAGAAGAAAATGTGGGAGTAAGGCGAAAGGGATGGGGGGACAAATATTGAAGGGAAGGCGATGGCGCTAGCTTCGAGGGGGAGGTGGATGGACGTAAGGAGGAAGGAGATGAAAGAAAGGGAATACCAAGAAGGAAGGAGAGAAACATAAGGAAGAAGAAGAGGAGAATGAAGAAAGACATAAAATTGTAAGCACACCAGAGGCATCAAGGGAGATGGTAGGCTTTGCAGGCATACATCTCAAAAAAATAACTCAGGTTGGGTTATTCTAAGCTATGTTGGCATTATTAAAATAAAAATTTTAAGTTGCCATTCATTTCTTGGGAAAGCATTGTGCATTGTAGGAAAAACTAGTGGGTTTAAGCTACCTTTTTGCTTGAAATCATTGTGTGTTAAGTTGCCATTCGTTGCTTGGGAAAGCGTTGTGCACTGTAGGAAAAACCAGTGGGTTTAAGCTACCTTTTTGCTTGAAAGCATTGTGTGTTAAGTTACCATTTGTTGCTTGAGGAAGCATTGTGCGTTGTACCCATTTTGGAAACCTTAACACTAGTGAGAGAGGTGCACCTTGGATGAGGCCACTTTGCATTATGTACGAGTCAGAGACCCCTGACTCCATTAGAAGAACACCTTGTTCAAACAGTGTGGCAGAGAGCGTTATTTATACGCTATTTACTCGGAAGTTGCTCGACAAGAAAACATAGTGTTTGGAATAAGGTAACCCCAAGTTAGGGAGTGCAGGTTGAGAAACTAGGTTGGTCGTAGAGGTTGATGTGCCTTGTAAGGCGTATCGTTGGTTGTAGTGCTGCTGCATAAGAAAAAAAACAATGGTTTGTGAGAGGTTTTAAACATAGTTTTAAATTATGTAAATGGACCTTGGATTTGATATATAAAATATATATTAGGTTAATTTAATGGACCTTTGATTATATATAAACATACATTAGGATTTAATTAAATGGAACTTTGATTTATATGTAAATCATATGTTAGGATTTAATTAAATGGACCTTGGATTATGTGTGAGATATATATAATAGGACCTTTGATTTATATTGGGATTTAATTAAATGAAACTTTGATTTATATGTAAATCATATGTTAGGATTTAATTAAATGGACCTTTGATTATATGTGAGGAATATATATTAGGACCTTTGATTATATATAAACATACATTGGGATTTAATTAAATAGGACCTTTGATTTATATGTAAATCATATGTTAGGATTTAATTAAATGGACCTTGGATTATGTGTGAGATATATATAATAGGACCTTTGATTTATATTGGTATTTAATTAAATGAAACTTTGATTTATATGTAAATCATATGTTACGATTTAATTAAATGGACCTTTGATTATATGTGAGGAATATATATTAGGACCTTTGATTATATATAAACATACATTGGGATTTAATTAAATAGGACCTTTGATTTATATGTAAATCATATGTTAGGATTTAATTAAATGGACCACGGATTATGTGTGAGATATATATAATAGGACGTTTGATTTATATTGGGATTTAATTAAATGAAACTTTGATTTATATGTAAATCATATGTTAGGATTTAATTAAACGGACCTTTGATCATATGTGAGGAATATATATTAGGACCTTTGATTATATATAAACATACATTGGGATTTAATTAAATGGAACTTTGATTTATATGTAAATCATATGTTAGGATTTAATTAAATGGACCTTTGATTATGTGTGAGATATATATAATAGGGCCTTTGATTTATATTGGGATTTAATTAAATGGACCTTTGATTTATATGTGAAGCATATAGTAGGTTTTAATTAAATGGACCTTTGATTTATATGGGATATGTACATGTTTGGTTTTGATTGAAATGGAACCTTGAATCTTAGGGAAAGATGTGAAAGTTTTAATTAAAAGAACCCTTGGATTAATGTTGATTATCTTAGGAGTTTTTAAATGGAATGAGATGTGAGTTTATTCTTTAAGCTAAAGTTATGGGGCTTTTGTTTAGGTAATAAAGAATTATTGTTCTAAAGGTTAAGGGTATGGTACCTTAATACTGTAGGACATGAATGAAATTAAATCAAGTTAGACCCTAATCGAAGTGATAACAAGTTTGGATGACTCTCCAAGGGGATTTGTGAGAGGTGAAAATAAAAGTAAGATTTATTTTATGATGTCCATTATGGATTATATGGTTAGAAACTTAATGGATTATTATATAGTTGCAATTTGGCATAATAGAAGAATAGATGCATTTAAAGATATGCTTACCCTGAACCATGAGTATCCTGATCCCCTACTACCCTCAAAAAATAAAAGGGAAGCAAGGAGAAGCAATGAATCAAATGGGAAAAAAAGAATAGGTATGGAATCTTATGATGATTTACTTATGTTCCATAGAATAGAATTGTGGGGAGATATCCCCTATGTAATTGATGTGATACCTTTGAGTAGGAATGGTTTATTATGCAAGTGAAGTTGAGTATTCATTGTTGAGTTATTGAAAGTAATTTTGCTGTATTTTTGTATTTTATTATGCCATGTATTAGATTCTATGTTAGAGTTGATCTTGCTTAATTTTCTCTATTGTTGATTGATTGTTTATGATATGATAGCATAGATGTATTATCATTTGATTGCTTGATGATAGGGAATATAGTGTAGAGTTCTAGGGTGAACTCAAAGGTAACCTAAGGGAATTGAGACCCCCTTAGGGTGAACATAGGAGGACCTAAGGGAATTGAGACTCCCTTAGGGAGATAGAGGACTAAGTAGGAAGAGATTACATCTGAGTTAAGATAGCTCATCGTGGAGACAAGATGGATAGCTTAACTTGTGGTACTCATAACATACCTACACAAAAGGATTTGTTTATGGTATGGAGATGCGTGTACACCTTCGATGGATTGAGGGTGATAATTCTAGCTCATCAAGGATGATGAAACAGATGGACTTATCCATAGTAACACATTATATGCCTACACATATGGATATGTGCTAGGGTAATTTATGAGATGTAACTTCCAAGGAAACTTATGAGAATGAAACTTAGGCTTTTTATATTGGATTAGGTATCACCAGTTGAGAATTTGTGAGGAAGATACTCAAAATATATCATTTAAGACTAGGTATGGGAATTATAATTTTATGGTTCTACCCTTTGGACCGACTAATGCCCCAAATGCTTTCATGAACCTAATGAACATCATATTCTCGGGATATTTGGACCAATTTTTTCTAGTATTCTTGGATGATATCCTTATATACTCTCAAGATAAAGAAGAGCATGATAAACATGTTAAGATTGTGTTGGAAATATTGAGAAAGAATTAGCTTTATGGAAATCTGGCTAAGAGTGAATTCTATGTTCCAGAGTTAATATACCTCAGACACATTATATCATAAAAAGGGATTGCTATGGATCCATAGAAGATAGAGGCTATTATGAATTTGCCATCCCTGACTAATGTCACTGAATTACGAAGTTTCATGGGGTTAACGAGCTATTATAGACGTTATATAAAGGACTACTCTAAGATTGTTGGACCCATAATGAACCTTCAGAAGAAAGGAAAAGAATTCAAGTGGTTAGAGAAGTGTGAAACTGCCTTTGAGCTATTAAAGCATAAGCTTACTACTAGATAGATACTAAAGGTTCCTGATCCTCAAGGGGACTATTCTATGTGCATAGATGCATCAATAGATGGTTTGGATGGGGTACTCTCACAAGAGGATTCAATAGTGGCATATACTTCAAGGAAGATTAAAAAGCATGAATTTAATTATGCTACACATGATTTGGAGCTGGCTATAGTGGTGCATGCTCTAAAGGTTCCTGATCCTTAAGGGGACTTTTTTGTGTGCACATATGCATCAATAGACGGTTTGGATGGGGTACTCTCACAAGAGGATTCAGTAGTGGAATATACTTCAAGGAAGATTAAAAAGCACGAATTCAATTATGCTACATATGATTTGGAGCTGGTTGTAGTGGTCCTAGATATAAAATAGGACCTTTGATTTATATTGGGATTTAATTAAATGGACCTTTGATTTATATGTAAATCATATGTTAGGATTTAATTAAATGGACCTTTGATCGTATGTGAGGAATATAAATTAGGACCTTTGATTTATATATGGAAACATACATTGGGATTTAATTAAATGGACCTTTGATTTATATGTAAATCATATGTTAGGATTTAATTAAATGGACCTTTGATTATGTGTGAGATATATATAATAGGACCTTTGATTTATATTGGGATTTTAGGCTAAATTAAATGGACCTTTGTTATATATATGTGAACCATATAGTAGGATTTGAATTAAATGGACCTTTGATTTATATGGGATATATAAATGTTAGGTTTTGATTGAAAAGGAACCTTGAATCTTAGGGAAAGATGTGAAAGGTTTAATTAAAAGAACCCTTGGATTAATGTTGATTATCTTAGGAGTTTTTAAATGGAATGAGATGTGGATTTATTCTTTAAGCTAAAGTTATGGGGCTTTGGTTTAGGGAATGAAGAATGATTGTTCTAAAGGTTAAGGGTATGGGACTTTAATGCTTTAGGACATGAATGAAATGAAATTAAGTTAGACTCTAATCTAAGTGATAGCATGTTTGGATGAATCTCCAAGGGGATTTGTGAGAGGTGAAAATAAAAGTAAGGTTTCTTTTATGATGTCCATTATGCATTAGATGGTTAGAGACTTAATGGATTATTGTATAGTTGCAATTTGGCATAGTAGATGAATAGATGCATTTAAAGGTATGCCTATCCTGAACCATGAGTATCCTGATCCCCTACTACCCTCAAAGAACCAAAGGGAAGCAAGGAGAGTCAAGGAATCAAATGGGAAGCAAAGAATAGGTATGGCATCTTATAATGATTTACTTATGTTCCATAGATTAGAATTGTGGGGAGATATCCCCTATGCAGTTGATGTAATACCTTTGAGTAGGAAAGGTTTATTATGCAAGTGAAGTTGAAGTATTCATTAATTGAGTTATTGAAAGTAATTTTACTATATTTATGTATTTGATTATGCCATGTATTAGATTCTATGTTAGAGTTGATTTTGCTTCATTTTCTCTATTGTTGATTGATTGTTTTATGATATGGTAGTATAGATGTATTATCATTTGATTGCTTGATGATAGGGAATCTAGTGTAGAGTTCTAGGGTGAACTCAGAGGTGACCTAAGGGAATTGAGACCCCCTTAGGGTGAACATAGGAGGACCTAAGGGAATTGAGACCCCCTTAGGGAGATAGAGGACTAAGTAGGAAGAGATTACATCTGAGTTAAGATAGCTCATCGTGGAGATGAGATGGATAGCTTAACTCGTGGTACTCATAGCATACCTACACAAAAGGATTTGTGTATGGTATGGAGATGCATGTACACCTTCGATGGATGGAGGGTGATAAGTCTAGCTCATCAAGGATGATGAAATAGATGGACTTATCCATAGTAACACATTATACGCCTACACAGATGGATATGTGCTAGGGTAATTTGTGAGATGTAACTTCCAGGGAAACTTAGGAGAATGAAACTTAGGGTTTTGCTAGTGGATTAGGGGTTCATGAAGGGTTCATGTACCTCTCTCCTTAGTGAAAAAAAAACTTTTTCTATTTTTGTATTTTTCTATTTGTGTGTTTTTGGGTCATTACATTTGGTATCAGAGCTCTAGGTACGAGGGTATAGAGCTTCTATGTGTGCTAAAGGGAAATTAGATGCATCCAATGAAGGCTCGCTTATGGCATAGGCTAAATCTGGGATGATCTAGGATACCCCAATTGCTAGAATCTAACGAGAATTAGCCCAAGGGAGTGTGGAGTGTCGGGATGCCTTAGTATGGGCTTTGGTATCGATGATGCATCCCAACCTAGGGTATTGCCCTAGTTAGGTTGATGATGCATATAACAAGAGAACTCTGTATTATGGCTTGATTAGAGATACAACTTAAGATGAAACTGTAATCTAATCCCCTTGCTTGGATGGAATCAGGTTAAGATGCCACCTAAGACCAGAAGAGGGAGGCCTACACCTAGAAAAACTTGAAAAAGTGAGGTGGAAGAAGAAAATCAAGATGAGGAACCAACCAACCCCAATAGGGAGGTAGAAGACCTCACCGCTATGGTCACTGCTATGCAGGATCAGATAAGACAGTTGCTTGAAATGGTTGCAAATCAGAATTTACAAGTTTGAGGCTCAGAGGTTGGCCTAGATAGTGGATTAACTATAGAACAAGTACAAGCCAGAGCCTTAGAAGAAAAGGAAATAACTAGGGACATGAAAAACATCAACATCTCAAATTTTTATGGAGAAGGTGATGGGGATGCAATGGAAGCATGGTTGAGAGAGGTAGAGGTTCATTTTATGATAAAAGGTTACTCATCTAGAACCCGAACACTATGGGCTATGATTAACCTAGAAGGAGCTACTCTAGAATGGTGGGAAACCCACTATGAGGAAACCAAGATTGAACCCATTGATACTCCATGGGAAGAATTTATAAACATCTTCAAAAAGAGATTTCTAACAGAGCATTTCTATGCCCTAAAATTTGAAGAATTTGCTAGTCTTAGACAAGGAACCAACATAGTGGAAGTGTACTATAAGAAGCTGGTAAGACTATTCAAATATGTGCCTATTTATAATGAGAAAATGTGAGTTCATAAGTTCATCCTTGGATTGGAATCTAGGTTAAGGCATGATGTGGAGATGCAGGAGCCCAAATCATTGCAAAAGGTATATGACCTAGCAAAGAAAGTGGAGTCACACTTATGTTATAAGTATGACGCTCTACCCGAGCAAGTGCGACAAGAACTTAAGAAGAGGAATAGTAATGGGTTTGTAAAATGGGAGGCTGAGCAAGAGCGAAAAGCCAAGAATCCCCAAAATCCTGAGAAGAAACCCTATGGGAATCGGAATAAGTTCAAGAAGAACTTTTGAAAGAAGGATAACAAGCCCAACAATACGAAACCTCAGCCATAGAAGTCGCATACTCCAACTCCAGTAGCTAAGAATGGGAATGAGAAGTTTGAGAAATAGCAAGGACCCAAGGAAGGGTGCTACAATTTTTGAGGACCTCATTACTATAATCAGTGTCCATATCGAGCAAGGACTAGCTCGATGGGTGTGAAAGGGAAGGAACCGGAACATCGGATCTATGCCGCAATCGGGAAGTAGAAGCTAGAGGGACAAGCCACCCCATTACTTGTGAAAGGTAAGGTTTTCAATAAGCAAGTAAACATTTTAATAGATAGTGGAGCCACTGACAGTTTTATTTCATCTAGTCTAGCAAGGACTGTGTCGAAAAGGCCTAGGTATTTGGCTCAAGGGTGGAAGGTAGAGTACGGTTCTAGGTAAACCTACTCGGTAAACCAATGTTACCCTATGGTAGAAGTTACTCTATCTAAAGGGACTACAAAATGTTGTTTATATGTAGCTCCCCTACATGCATTTGATGTGATTCTTGGGATGGATTGGCTATAGACTCATAAAGCCTTAGTCAATTTCCAAGACCATTGGATTGAGTATTCAGAGAAAGGTAGAGAAATACTAAGAGTTCATAGTGATCAAGAGGCTTTTGAACCTCAAATGTTGTCCGCTATGCAAGTGAAAAAGGCCCTCAAGAGAGGAGGAATAGTGTATGTGGTAAAACTCAATGAGGTGGGAGACCAAGAGAAAGGAGAAATACTAGGATGACATCCAATCCTACAGGATTTTTAGGATGTATTTCCAGAGGACCTACCTGGATTACCTCATGTACGGGAATTCAATTTTACAATTGAACTTATGATGGGAACTGAACCTATTCATAGATCCCCGTATAGAATGAATCCTACTGAAATGCATGAACTAAAGGTTCAATTGCAAGGGTTATTGGAGAAGGGTTTGATAAAACCAAGTGTGTCACCATGGGGTGCACCGGTTCTATTCATGAAAAATAAGGATGGTTCACTAAGATTGTGTATTGATTATAGAATGCTAAATAAGGCTACAATCAAGAATCGATATCCTTTACCTAGGATCGAAGATTTATTCGATCAACTGAAAGATGCCAAGGTGTTTACCAAAATTGATCTGAGGTCAGGGTATCACCAATTGAGAATTCATGAGGAAGATACTCACAAAATGATATTTAAGACTAGGTATGGGCATTATGAGTTTACGGTTCTACCCTTTGGACTGACTAATGCCCCAACCACTTTCATGAACCTAATGAACAACGTGTTCCAGAGACATTTGGACCAATTTGTTCTAGTATTCCTGGATGATATCCTTATATACTCTCGAGATAAAGAAGAGCATGATAAGCATCTTAGGATCATGTTGGAATTGTTGAGAAAGAATCAACTTTATGGAAATCTGGCTAAGAGTGAATTCTATGTTCCAGAGGTAAGATACCTCGGACACGTTATATCAAAAAAGGGATTGTTGTGGATCCAAAAAAGATAGAGGCTATTCTGAATTGGCCACCCCCGACTAATGTCACTGAAGTGTGAAGTTTCATGGGGTTAATGGGCTATTATAGACATTATATAAAGGACTACTCTAAGATTGTTGGACCTATAATGAACCTTCAGAAGAAAGGAAAAGAATTCAAGTGGTCAGAGAAGTGTGAAACTGCCTTTGAGCTATTAAAGCATAAGCTTACTACTACACCGATACTAAAGGTTCCCGATCCTCAAGGGGACTTTTCTGTGTGCATAGATGCATCAATAGATGGTTTGGGTGGGGTACTCTCACAAGAGGATTCAGTAGTGGTATATACTTCAAGGAAGCTTAAAAAGCATGAAGTTAATTATGCTACGCATGATTTGGAGTTGGCTGCAGTGGTGCATGCTCTAAAGGTTTGGCACCACTACTTGGTGGGAAGGCCCTTTGAACTAAAAATAGACCATCAGAGTCTACGATATATATTCACCCAACCAATACTTAATGCAAGGCAGAGAAGATGGGTAGAATTCCTCGTTGAGTATGATTTTGAGATTGAGTACATAAAAGGAAAGGAGAATAAAGTGGTTGATGCTTTAAGTAGAAGGAGATATATAGCAACCATCACTAGAGCTCACATGGATCTGATGGATCAAGTGAGATAGAGGTAATCTCAGGATGAGTATTGCCAAGGGATTCGAGTCAATATGGATAGATATCCTAAAGGAAATAAGGAGTTTAGTGTGAAATATGACCTTTTGTGCTATAAGGGAAGGGTCATTATACCAAAGATAGGTGATTTGAGGAACTTAATCATGCGAGAAGCTCATAGATCTCCTTATTCTGCTCATCCGAGAGGAGCCAAAATGTGAGAAAACATGAAAAGAGCCTTCTTTTGGGTAGGAATGAAGAAGGATATCACATATTTTGTTGCTCGATGCCTCGAATGTCAGAAGGTTAAGGCAGAACGCCAACATCCTATAGGAAAACTTCATCTGCATGAGGTACCTATGCAAAAATGGTAGGTCATATCCATGGATTTTATTGTGGGATTACCCAAGACTCGGTACCAACATGATGCCATCTTTGTAGTGGTCGACAAGTTGACTAAGGTTGCCCACTTCATACCAAGAAATACCAAGGATGATGCTCAGGTAGTAGCTAGCAGATTCATCAAAGAGGTATTCCGATTGCATGGGTTTCCAGAGGTAATCATCTCAGATAGAGACTCCAAATTCACTTCTAAATTTTGGAAATCCCTTCATAGTGCAGTTGGTATGAAATTGAATATGAGTTCAACATACCATCCTGAGACCGATGGACAAACAGAGTGGGTAAACCAAGTTTTAGAAGACATGCTCTGCATGTACTGCATGGATCATAAATCTCAGTGGGAAGACTATCTACCTTTGGTAGAATTTGCCTACAATAATGGATATCACTCCTCGCTAGGAATGGCACCTTTCGATGCCTTGTATGGGTGAAAGTGCAGAACACCATTGTCATGGGATAACCTAGAGGATCGAGTTGTGATTGGACCAGAGATGGTCAAGGTAATGGAAGAGCAGCTAAAATAAATTAGGTAAAGGCTTAAGGAAGTTACGGATAGGCAGAAGAGTTATGCAGATCTAAAAAGGACTCCCAGAGAGTATTCTGTTGGAGATAAGGTGTTCTTAAGGGTTAAGCCAAAGAAAAGTGCTATCAAATCCATGAAGTTGGATCCACATTTTGTGGGGCCCTTTGAGATCATAGAAAAGATCAGTTTGATTGCATACCGACTTGCATTACCACCTAATCTATCCAAAATCCATGACACCTTCCACATATCCTTGCTTAGGAAATATGTTGTTGACCCTGAACATGTGTGGGATGTTTCTAAATTGTAGATGGCAAATCTGGAGGCCATTGAAGTACTATCAGTGAATATTCTTGAGTTTCGATCCAAATCTCTATGAAATCGGACTCTCGATCAATGTAAGGTCCAGTGGGACCAGTTCTCTGAGAAGAATGCCACTTGGGAGAAAGTGGAGGTTATGCGAAAATATTTTCCCTTTTTGTTTGAAGATTATATGATGTAATAATTTTATTTTCTACTGAACCACAAAAGGAAAACTGGAAACACCGAGGACGATGTTTAATCCTAGTGGGGGAGGATGTCATGACCCTCCCTAGCTGACTTTAAGGCACAAGAAAACAATGTATGGACCGATGATGTGGTGATACTTAGTTTGAACATTTGAACCAGCTATGTGATGTTTAGTTGATTTATAAGGGCATGTTATTGCTAACATATTGCCAAGTGTGCAGGATCAGGTACACTCGTAGGTGGAACAGGTAGAGTTACCCACCAGAAATGAGGGTACCAAAGATCAGGGGAAATGATGATTAAGGTACTCGAAGGTAACATGGATAGATACCTTCATATAGGCATGCATTGATGGAAGGGATAATCATCAATAGTCGATCACCTGGAGCTTTAGTTGATAGCCTAGTAGCTATCATAAAATCTATGGCTAAGATGGGTGATTGAATTGATGGAAAGACTCCCTCTTTGGTTAATTGTATAAATGTGTTTGCTTTCTACTGCATCATAACTTGAGTAGTTTGATGATTTAGCTCCTATATAGGAACCACTGCAAGATGATTATTGATGCATGAGGTTAATTGTCATATTTAAAATGAAAACAAAGCATCCTCCTTGAGAAAGAGAATAAATTAAGTTGTATGCTGAATTTAGATGCTTTTAAATTAATTAATGGAGTTTAAGAAAATAATGATTAGCTCGTTAGAGCTCATTGGTAAACTTCATTTGTGATTAATTAAGGAGTTTTCATTTTAATTAATTAAAAATAGATATTTTAATTAATGGAGGGCATAATTCAGTTGAGATTAATTAAAGATAATTATTTTAGTGATAAGAGAAAATTCATTAAAAAGCTTTAATTAATTATGAATAAAATTGAAAGAGGACCTTTCAATTAAATAAAAGAATAATGGAGATATTATAAAAAAAGGTATATTATAAATCTCAAATTATAATATGAATATCTTTATTATTTTAAAAAGGAAATATCGTGATCCCACATCCCTACTTGGTGCAACCTAAGGTAAGGGCTACGATGCTAAAAACTTGCCAAAAGAGGAAAACGTGGGAGTAAGGCGAAAGGGATGGGGGACAAGCATTGAAGGGAAGGTGGTGGCACTAGCTTTGAGGGGGCGACAAACGGACGTAAGGAGGAAGTAGATGAAAGGAAGGGAAGAACAAGAAGGAAGGAGAGAAATGTAAGGAAGAAGCAAGGGAGAACAAAGAAAGGCAAAAAATGGTAAGCGCACCAGAGGCACCAAGGGAGACAATAGGCTTTGCAGGCATACATCTCAGCAAAAGAACTCAAGTTGGGTTATTCTAAGCTATGTTGGCATTATTAAAATAAAATGTTTAAGTTGCCATTCATTTCTTAGGAAAGTGTTATGCGATGTAGGAAAAACCAATGGGTTTAAGATACCTTTTTCTTGAAAGCATTATGTGTTAAGTTGCCATTCATTGCTTGGGAAAGCGTTGTGCATTGTAGGAAAAACCAGTGTGTTTAAAGCTACTATTTTTGCTTAGAAAGCATTGTGTGTTAAGTTGCCATTCATTGCTTGGAAGCACTGTGCATTGTACCCATTTTGGAAACCTCAACACCAGTGAGAGAGGTGCACCTTGGATGAGGCCACTCTGCATTATATCCGAGTTAGAGACCCTTGACGCCATTAGAAGAGCACCATGTTCAAACAAGTGTGGCAGAGAGCGATGTTTATACTCTGTTTACCCGAGAGTTGCTCGACAAGAAAACGTATTGTTTGGAAGAAGATAACCCTGAGTTAGGGAGTGCAGGTTGGAAAACTAGGTTGGCCATAGAGGATGGTGTGCCTTGTAAGGCGTATCATCGGTTGTAGTGCTACTACATAATAAAAAATCCATGGCCTATGAGAGGTTTTAAACATAGTTTTAAATTATGTAAATGGACCTTGGATTTGATATATAAAACATATATTAGGTTAATTTAATAGGACCTTTGATTATATAATGTGATTATATGTGAAATAATATATATAAACATACATTGGGATTTAATTAAATGGACCTTTGATTTATATGTAAATCATATGTTAGGATTTAATTAAATGGACCTTTGATTATATGTGAGATATATACTAGGACCTTTGATTTATATGGATTTAATTAAATGGACATATATATATTGGGTTTATATATTTTTATTTAAATCATATGTTAGGATTTAATTAAATGGACCTTTGATTATATATAATATACATTGGGATTTAATTAAATGGACCTTTGATTTATATGTAAATCATATGTTAGGATTTAATTAAATGGACCTTTGATTATGTGTGAGATATATATAATAGGACCTTTGATTTATATTGGGATTTAATTAAATGGACCTTTGATTTATATGTGAAGCATATAGTAGGTTTTAATTAAATGGACCTTTGATTTATATGGGATATGTAAATGTTAGGTTTTGATTGAAATGGAACCTTGAATCTTAGGGAAAGATGTGAAAGGTTTAATTAAAAGAACCCTTGGATTAATGTTGATTATCTTAGGAGTTCTTAAATGGAATGAGATGTGAGTTTATTCTTTAAGCTAAAGTTATGGGGCTTTGGTTTAGGGAATGAAGAATGATTGTTCTAAAGGTTAAGGGTATGGGACTTTAATGCTTTAGGACATGAATGAAATGAAATTAAGTTAGACTCTAATCTAAGTGATAGCATGTTTGGATGACTCTCCAAGGGGATTTGTGAGAGGTGAAAATAAAAGTAAGGTTTCTTTTATGATGTCCATTATGCATTAGATGGTTAGAGACTTAATGGATTATTGTATAGTTGCAATTTGGCATAGTAGATGAATAGATGCATTTAAAGGTATGCCTATCCTGAACCATGAGTATCCTGATCCCCTACTACCCTCAAAGAACAAAAGGGAAGCAAGGAGAAGCAAGGAATCGAATGGGAAACAAAGAATAGGTATGGCATCTTATAATGATTTACTTATGTTCCATAGATTAGAATTGTGGGGAGATATCCCCTATGCAATTGATGTAATACCTTTGAGTAGGAATGGTTTATTATGCAAGTGAAGTTGAAGTATTCGTTGTTGAGTTATTGAAAGTAATTTTACTATATTTTTGTATTTGATTATGCCATGTATTAGATTCTATGTTAGAGTTGATCTTGCTTCATTTTCTCTATTATTGATTGATCTTTTTATGATATGGTAGCATAGATGTATTATCATTTGATTGCTTGATGATAGGGAATCTAGTGTAGAGTTCTAGGGTGAACTCAGAGGTGACCTAAGGGAATTGAGACCCCCTTAGGGAGATAGAGGACTAAGTAGGAAGAGATTACATCTGAGTTAAGATAGCTCATCGTGGAGACGAGATGGATAGCTTAACTCGTGGTACTCGTAGCATACCTACACAAAAGGATTTGTGTATGGTATGGAGATGCATGTACACCTTCGATGGACTGAGGGTGATAAGTCTAGCTCATCAAGGATGATGAAACAGATGGACTTATCCATAGTAACACATTATACGCCTACACAGATGGATATGTGCTAGGGTAATTTGTGAGATGTAACTTCCAGGGAAACTTAGGAGAATGAAACTTAGGGTTTTGCTAGTGGATTAGGGGTTCATGAAGGGTTCATGTACCTCTCTCCTTAGTGAAAAAAAAACTTTTTCTATTTTTGTATTTTTTTGTTTGTGTGTTTTTGGGTCATTAAACTAGGGTAAACCCTCCTCCTTCAACCAACCCATTCAACCAATTGGAGGAAGCAATATCCACACCACCAAAAAATATATTTGTCCCTTATTCTAGTCAATATTTGAGTGACTTATCACAATATAGGCCTTTGTATTATGAACAATGCCTACCAAAACAAGCTAATCATCATTATCCACCTAATATTCATAGCAAGAGGGTCCCTTCAACAACCTCATATCTTCATATTATGTATTTAAGCCTAGTTTTATTCATTTTGTATCTTATACCAACCATTATTCATATTATTCTTCTCCTCACTCTCAAAAACCCCTCTTTCCACATCATTCACAACCAAATTCACCTGAAACTACCTTACCCCATCTCCATGTTCTTGAACATCATTATTCTTATATCGCTCAGGTCTAAATTGATCCTAGCATTGTTTCCCAAACCATGGGCATAGTACTAGCTATTCTTATTCCTCCCAACCCTTATGAAACTTATCATTTTGCTTGTCCATTAGGAAATACTACTTCTCAGACTCCATTCTCATTTGTCTTTGTTGATTCTCATTCATTTCTTGATCCATGTGTAAGGGGGCTTCTCATTCTACTTCTTCTATTCCTTTAGTAATCTTCTATCCTTTGAATCCTTCTCATGAATTCAATAAATTAAATATCAATCCTTTCTCAAATTTCCCTCCTAATCCTCCTCCTATTTGTGTGCAAGGTACCTCTTCTTCTTCTCATTATCCAAATTCTCTCCCTCCTTATTTTACTCTCCATTTAAATCTTACTTTTTAGAAACCTTTCTCTAATATTCAACCTTATCTCAATTCTCAAGCTTCATTCAATCCTCAATATTCTTATTATCTCTAGAATACTTATTTCTATTATTCTCAATAGTAAGTGCAACCCAGTACTTCTTATCCTCATCCTCATCCTCATTCTCAACTTAATTCCTTCACTTATTCCCCTTCTAGTTAAGCTTTCTTCTCAAATAAAAATCCTCTTCCTCTTCATTCTATTTAGACCTTATTATTCACTCCACCTACTATTCCATATTTCCAACTACTTCATCCTTAATTTTATGAGTAGTCACCTTCTTAGTTACAAGTTCCATATCAAGATCTTCCAACCCAGTATCAAACTCTCCAAATCCAAAGTCACATTTCAACAATCCCTAATCATCCCCCAATAACCTAAGCTAATCAATGGGCTATGCAACAATAATATCAACCTCCTCCATACTCTTACCCATTTCACTCATCCTATTCTACACCTCATCAACCACCACATTATTCATATTAGGTGAATCCTATGATGCATTTTTACCAATCTTCCCATCCATCCTATTCACTTCCACCACATTATTTATTTGTCCTTCCCTTATCTTATTATTCTAATTCCCCATTGTAGATATTTTTATTCAGCCCCCCAATAGCTCATAATATTCCTTTTGATGAAATGCAAATAATGTGAGAGCAAATCAAAAACCTTGAGTTGTGGATAAATGGCTATGGGTATCAAAAACCTACCTATAGATAGCTTTGCAATGAGCCTATTAACCCTTTGATTCCTATGAACATGTATCCCTATAGATTTGAGTTGCCTAGGTTTGAGAAGTTCAAGGGCAACGAAGATCCAAAGGAGCACTTATAGAATTGCAAGTTTGCATGCTACCATATCAATGGTAGTGATCCCATAATACTTTGAACCTTCCCTTTGTCCCTTGGGATCTAATCCCTAGACTGGTTCAACAACCTACACCAATATAACCTATTTTTGTTTGAGAAATTGGTCAATATTTTCTTGGGATATTTCTTAATAAGCATAAAAACATATCATTACTTGACCTTTAAGTCTATGATAATTTGATAATGAACCAATTAATGATTATGTTTCCAGATGGCATGGGGATATCAATGATTTAACATTTTCTATTCCCCCCATCGAATTGGTGAAAATGTTCACTATGAGTTACACCAAGCATAGCTCTACAACTTTACCATTGCTCAAGCAAAAGTTATAGAGGATATCAAGATCTAAGAGGAGGAGGTCAAAATTTGCAAGAAGACTAACTTCCATAATAAGTTCAATAGGGTAACCCAAAACCTATACAACCTAGAGCTCCCCAAACTAATCAAGTCATATTGAGTGTAACATAATGCTCAACCATGATACCAATATTATAAACACCCTAGGCCTGTCTTTCTCCCTCCTTATCCTAATAAATATTTACTTACAACCACCACCCTCGTACATCACATAATTGGAATCCCATATTAGAGCTATTGATCAACATATTCCACAAGTTACACAACACATGTAACCTCACCTCTCTCAATATTAGACCAAAATATCTCAACCAAGTTAAACCAAATTGGTACAACAAGCATCACTTCTATGTCTATCATCATTAACATGGGCATGACATTATAAATTATCACAACTTTAAAAACCTCATTCAAGAACGACCGATCATGGAGTCATTCATGTTGATAACCTATTGGATACTCCTAATCAAAACCTTGGCATCTTTAGAAATTTCTTGCCTCAACATGGGATGCAACAAACACAAGTTGGCATCTCAACATCACATCTCAACATCCAAACCCATGCCCTAATAGATTAATCCTATCAATGGAATCCCTTCACACCAAAGTTTCATTGGGATAATTAACATCATAATGAGGAACCATATTAGGTATGACCTCCTCAGTATCGTGATCCTTCTACTATGCCATCCTATTCCATTGTTACCCTTATGAAAAGTCCTCCTCCTTCTCAATGACTTTATAACTATACAGAGTAGCCTTGTGCACCAACTAATAATAGCATCAATAAAACTATCAATCTATGACCTTATACAATAGTCTTAACCTCATCATGAGGCTCTAAAAAATATTTTGTGGTCTCTAGATCTTAATTCTAATGACACTTATACCTTTGTAAACTTTTTGGGTAGTTTAAGAACCTACATGCAACCCTAAATTTTATTTTATAATCATAATATCACAACTCTTGAGGGAATATGAGTTGATCCCCATATGCACATCATGACATGTATTGATGGAACCCTGTTCAAGCATGTTTTATTTATACTAGCTCCTCCATCAATATAATCTCCATTTCATCATTCAAATACCTTAACCTCCCATCCAACTATATTGCCATTCCAAACATCAACTTGTAGGTATTCAATGACACTCTATGCTCCCCACTAGGTATGATAGTCCTACATATTTAGGTGGGCATCAATACCATATACACTTTGTGCCATGTCATTGAAGGAGATATGCAATACAATATTCTTCTAGGAAGACCATGGATTCAATATATACAATGTGTACCTTTTGTAGACACCAAAATCTAGCCACTTGTCGTCCATCCAGGTCTTCCCACCATTTTTACCCATTATTTACATATATTTATGTATATTTGTTTAATATATATTTAAATATTAATATTTTATATTATATTATATATATTAATAAATGTATATATATATATTGTGTGTGTAAATTAATCTCAGCCATCCATCTTGGTCTAATCCTAGCCATTCATCCACCTTAATCCATGCCACCTACCCAAATCTAATATCCACCCTCCATCACATTTTAATCTTGACCACACAAATTGTGTCATTGAAACCCTAACGTGCCCTAGGGAAGATTATAAATAGGAGTCATTTTGATGGCTCAACCCCTAAGAATCTAAATCCTAAGAAATCTAAGAAATTCATGACCTAAGCTTTTAAAAGTCCCCTTTCACATCCCTCACCTTCATCTCTACATCCATCATCGTAGCCCTCACCTAAAGCATATATGCTTCTACAGACCTTGCCTCAATTCTCAAATGCCTTGCTGCTACCCCCGAGCACCCCTTTGCTACTCTCGAGTGCCTTTAGGTGCTTTCCACCATCCTCGAATGCCCATGGGTGTTTCCTACTACCTTCGAGCACCCGTGGGCATCTCAAACCCTAGATCTATAGACCAACAAACCCTCAGGTGTCGCTAGGACATATGTGCATACCAGTTTTCCTACAACAATGACAATGATAGATCAAAAGGCAACGAGTTCACAAGGTAAATCACTTTTGTTTAATATTAATTTCATTATTTCTATATTTGCTCGTAGAATTGTTATTTGATAGCTAGGATTTTTATTGATTTCTAAGGGTCTCACATAGTGGAGCCCTCACAGTTGCTATTAACCCTCTTTTATCATTTTCTATGTGCAGATCTAGAGATATACAAGCATTTGGTAGCTGCTTAAGCTGGAGTGGTCTGATCAATGGATAGTTGAAGCCCACTCACCTTTGTTGGGAGCAAAGATGAGCTTTGAAGACACCACAAGCATTGTTGACTAGGGTTTTGGAGAACCCTAGTATATTGTATTAATTGTATCAAAATAAATAGTGTAAACCCCTATTTGGGGCACATTTGATTGTATTGAGATCCACCAACATTAATAATATAAGATCTATTTTATTGTGCAATCTCTTGTATCACTATTTGTTCATTTTTTGTTATCTATATTTGGTGTTTCATTTTTATCTTCACAAATGGTGATCACGGTGGGACCCCCTAAGGGTTTCTTAATTTGATTTATCTTGTGATCTAACTTATTGTTTTCTATTTTATCTTGTAGGTTTTTAGAAGCATGGATCGCATAATTTTTGTAGAATCTAGATTTCTAGAACAACGCAGAAGTTGCAGAAGGTGCGCAGATGCCCTGCGATGCTCGTGGGATATTCAGGAAATGCCCAGGGGTGTTTCTGAAGTGTAGAGTGGTATTTTTAGAGAGAAGGAAAAATACGTAGGCTTCTCTGTAAGCTTACCTTGAAACCCTAATCTCTGTTTTACGCATTTTTACATTTTACATTTTTTTTTTTTTCTTTCAGATATTGGATTAAAAAGAACATAATAATATATCTATTAGAAACAATCATTCTAGTGTGCATTTAGGCATCAAAGTAGTTGTTGCATATAGTTGCATTTACACATAACACATTTCCATTTAAAAAGAATTCATGCTTTCTGGTGTGCTGCATCTTTTGTCTGCATATGAAATATTAAAAGCATAAAGTAGTGTGCATCCTAGGGTTAGAAATTTTTGTTTTTATTAATCTAAGTAGGAACAACATTTAAAATAACAAAAGTACCCCCACATTTGGTGATTCAAGGTGGAGGAGTAGATGAACCCCCCACTATTTAGAGAGGGATTTAAGCGGTGTACTCTACTTCCTTTGGGAAAATTGATATTTTGATGTTGGATTCTGATTTAGATTGATGAAAGCAGTCATTTTATGACATTGTATGAGCACAGTAGAAAAATTGAACTTTTTAAAAGGAATCACACATTGCATGTTGCACTTTTAATAGTAATGGTTGGATTTCATCACCAATCATTGCTTGAGATCTGGTGATGGTGGGCTTCATCTCCATCCACCAATATCTACCCCTAGACACCATAGGTTACCCCCGAGCAAACTTGTTGGATTTCATCACCAGTAAGAATCTTATTGCCCATTCCTAGCCATAGTATTCACCCATTGTAATTTCATATTAGTGCATTCAAACACACAAAAAAAATGGAAAAAACATTAAAAGGAGATAATTAATGAATGAGGTAAGACATAATTGTTGTATAAACATAGCATTGATTGTCTTCACTTGATTTCTATGAATTTCCATTTTTGCATTTCCTTTACAACACATTTTACATTTGGTTTAGTAGCTTATGGTCTTAACAAGAAATTAAAAAAAACTTTAAACCAAAACAATATATCTATGGACTATTCATCTTCATTTCCTACCACTTCTGTGGTAAATCCCATTAGTGTGGTTTAGATAGATTGCATAGATTTATCTGTGGGTCCATCACACATTGTGCAGGCTACTGATGTATCACACAGATACACCTCCACATCTCTTCCACAAACTGAATCATCTTCACCCACAATTGACCACACCATCACCCACATAGACATGGCCAAAGTAGAGGCTTTCTACAAATCGGCTAATTATGTCTTGCAACCCATCCATAATATCTCGGATCAAGATCCTTATTTATAGTAGGAACTTGTTCCTTCCTAGCCATCCAACTTCACCTAGGTGTACACTAACCCTCTTTTTGAGGCATCAGTTGCACCTTCATCCCATGTCTCCATTCCCCAACCATCATGTGCTCCTAGCACTTCATATGTATCCACCTATACCAACCCCTTGTATGAAGCACAAGTCAATGTTGCTTCACAAGTGCCCATTTCATCCAATCAAGTTGCAATTCCCATTACCACTTGTCCCCCATCCACATCATCTATTCCATATTCATCCATACCTTCCAATGATGATATGGAAATTCATGAAGCATGGGAACATTTGAACAAATTGCTTAAGAAGTGGTAGAATGCTCAACAACAAGTTCAAGTGAACCCTAGGCCTCAACCAATTTCCACTCAACCCACCTTCATCACACAAATTCCATCATGGGTACCACAATATTTTGTGGTTTCCATCCCTACACCTCCATCCACCCATACCCATTCCATTCCCATAGGCCAACCTAGCCACAGTCCTCATGCATTGTCCCATTTTCAATAGTCACCATAATTTCTCAATCAATCTCATCATCATCAATTCCAATCCACTCCACCTATCCATCATCATATTGTCACTCCACAACATATTTCCACCCCTTCACAGAATCATCAAGTGATTCAAGGCTTTCACATTCCTGGGGAAGACCCTAGAATCAAGGCTATGCAACAACAAATTGATAATTTGATACAACATACTCCTGGTTACAATAACCAAAAGCCAACCTTACATCAATTAATCAATCAACCAATTCACCCTTTGGTACCATCACCACCATATCTGGTAGACTTCATGGTACCAAGGTTTGACAAGTTCAAAGGGACTGAGGACCCTAAAGAGCACGTGAGCACATTCGTGCACTCATGCTTTAGAATTCAAAATGATAATGCTCTCATGCTCTACACATTTCCTCAGACATTGGGGGAGATGCCATAGAGTGGTATAACCTATTGCCCAATCATAGTATTTATACTTTTGAACAATTGGTTGACCAATTATTTGAATGATTTGCCCTTAATGTAAGAAATAAAATCTCATTGTCCGATATCTATGGTTTAAGACAACATGATGATGAGTCTATCTATGATTTTGGCAACCATTGGAGGGCCATCATAACCAAAATGCCATTCACCCTACCAATGGAAGAGCTTATTAAGCTATTCACTAAGAGCTACCTAAAACCCATTTCTTGGATGCTTCAATTGCAAACATATCACTCATTTGAGGAAGCTCTTGCCCAAGCTAGTGTCATCAAGGAGATAAAAATCCAAGAAGGTATACTTAAGCCAAGAAATAAGGAATGGCAAAACAAGGGCCAATACAAAAGCAATTATTCTGGCCAAACCAAATCAACACAGGCCAATCCGACCAATCAAGCCAATCACATCAATCAAGTGGTCATGAGCTAGCTGGTAATGGCTCAACAACAACCAATGCAACAACCACCGCAAAAAATTACCTATCATGTGGTGCCCTTAGTAACCCAATCTATGCAAAACATAGTGCCAACTATGGAGAATCACCAACATCGATAATCTATTTGACAAAATCGTCAATACACCCCTCTATATGAATCTTATACCTCCATATTTCGAAGGTTGTATGACACCAATAGACTTGCTTTTCCTGAGGTCAAACCAGATGATCCCACCAGACGTGGTAAAAACTACAGGGAACATTTATTTTACCCTTATCATAGAAAAAATGGGCATGACATAAATAACTACCATGTATTTAAGGATATAGTACAAGACCTCATTGACTTGGGGGCCATCAAGCTTGACAACCCCCTAGCTCAACAAAACCAAAATCTTGGTATCTTCCAAACACCACTTCCTCATCATGAGGAGGTGCAATCCACAATGGGAGGGTCTAACATCAAGACCCCTCCCAATCAAGTTAACCATGTTCAATAGTACCAAGGTTTTGTAGGTGCCATTCATGTGGTAACCCGAGGTCAACAATGACAAAACAATCAACAAAAACCCATTCAATAGCCCATGAACTCACAAGCAAGGGAGTCTCAACCTGTTCCATCACCACCCATCCAAATTTCTCCAAATCCTTCTCCACCAATCCACATTCCCAACCATTCTAATCCATAAAGTCATCCCATCAACCACCCCCAAAGGCCAATCATTTCTCTGAGTAGTCGGTTAACCATGAGTTTAAAAATAGCTTCATCAAAACTATCTATTTATGACCTAATTCAACAATCTCCCCAACATCATGAGGCATTAATGGATATTCTAAAATCCATCAAACTCCAATATCAAGATTCCAATGCCTTTAATAACTTTGTAGGGAGTATTCAAACATGCATGGAGCCTTCCATCACATTTTATGACTTTGAGATTAAACCAATATCATCAGAATCGATGGACCCTCCATTGCATATAATGGCTAAAATTGATAGGAAGCCATTCAAAAGAGTCTTAATTGATACCGGCTCCTCCATTAACATCATCACCACATCTACCCTCCATCATCTCAATCTTCCTCCATCTCACATAACCAAATCCACCTTCACATTGAAAGCATTTAATGATGCTCTTTGCTCTATAGTTGGCACTATTGTTTTACCCATTGAAGTAGGGGTAAAAATATTGCATACCTTTTTCCACATCTTAGAAGGATCCATGGCATACAATGTACTCCTTGGAAGACCTTGGATGAGGGAAATGAGATGTGTCCCTTCCATATTACATCAATGTCTAAAATACGTACACGAAGGGCAAGTACATTGCATACCAGTGGATGTTGAGCCATTTAAGTATTGCAACTTCATCTCAAATCCTTATGAATCCATGCTTCCTTCTACCCACATTTTCCTCATGTCATCCACCACATCATCAATCACTCCATCCAATCCTTCATCAAAAGCTCCCATTCTTGAGGAGCTTCCCATCACCAATTCCAACCAAGCATCCACTTCTACACCTTCATTATCATCATCATTGACTACATGTACATGTGGTCAAACCCAATCCATGCCATCCACATCATCATCCCCTTAATTGGTCACAACAATTCCTTCACAACCAAATCCATCTCCATCAACCAATATTTCACAAGTCGAATTGTCGAACTGTGAGATACCCACATCTTCCCCATCATCCAAGCCATTAGCCAACCATGAGCCTCCCATGTCCACTTCATCCTCATCATCCCAAGTTGAGGTCCACCTCACCAACCCTGGTATTGGTGAATATGTGGTCCAAGACATCACAATCACACCGCTCAATATCTCAACTACCAAGGATTTCGGTCACCCACGTGACCCACCTTTATCTATAGGAGCGGTATACAATATGGGTTTGGTGCCTAATAGCATAAATTTTGTGTATGGGGGGACAAAATATTTGTCTAATCCTACTTCCCTAGAAGAACCCAAACAACCACCACCTACCAATATCCAAAAAAACTATTTTTCCATCTTGCTATTTTCACAGAATTAATTGCCAAAGACATGGCTTAGGCCGATATGAATAGGAAGTGCCTCATCTTATTGATACCCCATATCAAGAAGTGGATGGCTGTTCAAGTGTTAGGACCCTCCTAACGTAACTCTTAATCATATTATATATTATATTGTATTATAAATGGACACATCCCTTCACCATTCACACCTTTTAGATAGATGTAAATACGACAAGGAGGATGCTCCAAAGATCATCCAAGAACATTAATTTATTATATTGTGGGTTTTTTCCTTTCAATACAAACTACGATTATATTCAAACAATGATTATTTTATGCATTCAATTCATATTTCAAGTTGCAGGTTCATAACAACTAGATCATAGCTAAAAAGACCTATTTTTTTTCCCACCCCGCTCTAGTTACTGACAGGCCATTACTCGACAACATTTTCTTTTTAGCACATATTCTAACCATTACTGACGAAACTGTTACATAGTAGGCCATAGTCAACAGAAAAGATAGCATACATAATTTTTTGGACAACATCATGCATTTCTAGAGTTAGAAAACCCCAACAGCGAGTACAGGTGAGGAAAATATCATTCAATGTGAACAAAGAGCAGCAAGTATGAAAAATTAAATGCGGCAGAGATAGACAAGTTTTTTTGACAAAACTAATTTCTGCATTCAAATCAGTTATAAACCAACCACACCCTAAATGGCCAAGGGAAGACGATCTCAAGATACAATGAAGGAGATTATGAAGGAGGTTTCAAAAGAAATTACAAGAGAACTCTCATAGTTTTTCAAGGAAATGAGAGACATGATGCAAGGAATGGTGTTTTGGAAGGACAATTTAGAAGATAAAATTGCTACCAAAATATCAGACCTAACCATAAACATCACCAACTCGAGTACATATATATCCACTAAATTGGATGCAACAACCCATTCCATGGACTCAGTACAGCAAAATTTGCTGCTCATGCAAAACAAACAACAGAACACTATGCCACCACAAAAAACATTAATAGAGGGACCACATACATCAATCCTTTCCCGTACCACAAAAATAGATTTTCCAAAATTTGATGGAGGTGACCCCACAAATTGGATATATAAGGCAGACCAATATTTTCCCTTATATCAAATTCCATAGATTCATAAAGTCCATATCACATCATTTCACTTGGAAAAAATTGCTACCCAGTGGTATCAATGGTATGAGAAAACAAAAGGTCCGCCCACATGGATCGAATTCACAAAAAACTTAATGTTGTGATTTGGCCCCACTAAATTTGAAGACTTCATAGGAGCCCTCACTAAACTACGACAAACCTCCACCATAAGGGAATGCCAAGCATAATTTGAGAAATTGACAAACCCTATAACAGGACTAGATGCATCATTATTTCAAAATTATTTCATTAGTGGCCTAAAAGAAGACATTAGAATGGAGGTAAAAATACAAAATCCTATCGATATGATGCATGAAGTGGCATTAGCACAAATGATATAAGAGAAGAACAATAACCAAAGGCGAATAGGAAGAGTATTTTTAGGAAAAACATCATAAATACCTACACTAGCCAAAAATTGAATAAGGTCATGCCAATTAAACGAATTAGCCAAGAAGAGCTAAAAGAAAGATGAGAAAAGGGCCTATGTTTCCACTCCGAAAAAATTTTTACCCCCAACCACAAATGCATCTCACCTAAATTATATATTTTGGACACAGTTGATTGCACTCCCAAAGAGGAGGATGACATAGAAGTGGAAGTAATAACTGAGGTTGCAGAAGAAAACCAAGAAGATAAAATAAAAATATCCTTTAACGCATTAGAAGGATACTCGATTCCACAAACAATGAAGGTAAAAGGGTATTTTAAGAAAGAAAACCCTATTGTGCTCTTAGACTCTTGTAGCACTCATAATTTTATAGACCCCAGTTTGGCCAAACAAGCTAATTGCTTTATATATCCCTGTAATAACTTCGAATTCATGATTAGCAATGGACAAAAAATTGCATGTAAATGCAAATGCAGGAATATCAAACTCACGATGGGAGAATATAACATGAAAGTAGATATGTATGTACTACCATTAGGAGGATGTGATATTGTTTTGGGAGTACAATGGCTACGAATGCTCGACAAAATTCAATGGGAATTTAAAGAGTTATGGATGCAATTTATACAAAACAACCAAACATACATAATTCAAGGTTTAAAAATAGGTCCCACACAAATCGTAATTTCCCATAGAATGGAAAATATTATTCAAAAATGAGGAAGAGGTATGGTTGCCCAACTATTTTCCTTGCAAAACACCACCGAAGAGCAACTAGAGGCACTCGAATTAATAGAACTCCTAGAGAAACATGATAAAATATTCAAATAACCAGAGGGATTACCTCCACAATGAAGCCATGATAATGCTATTCAATTACTTCTGAGACACCAACCTCCAAATATTAGACCTTACTGATATCCATACTTACAAAATATGGAGATAGAAAAATTAGTACAAGACCTACTAAGGGCAAGGGTCATTCGACCTAGTAGAAGTCCCTACTCTTCACCAGTCATACTAGTAAGAAAAAAGGATGGATCATGGCGCCTATGCGTGGATTTTTGTGCTCTCAACAAAATAATTATTAAAGACAAATTTCCTATTCCAGTCATTGATGAACTACTTGATGAACTAAATGGAGCCGCATATTTTTCTAAACTCGATTTACGATCAGGTTACCACAAAATTCGAGTTAAGGAAAGCGATATACCCAAAACTACTTTTTGCACCCATGAGGGACATTATGAATTCTTTGTGATGCCTTTTGGCCTCACCAATGCTTCATCCATATTTCAAAGTCTTATGAATAAGGTATTTTCTCCCTTCCTTCAAAAATTTATTTTATTTTTCTTTGACGATATTTTGATTTACAACAAGACATGGGAAGAGCACTTAACACATATAGCGCAAGCACTCAAAATATTGGAAGAAAATAAATTATACGCAAAGAGATCAAAGTGTTCCATTGGAAAGCAGAAAATTGAATATCTTGGACATATTTTATCCAAGGAAGGAGTTAAAGTAGACCCCTAAAAAATTGAAGATGTGGAAAATTGGCAAATTCCAAAAACTCTAAGAGGGTTGCGTGGGTTCTTAGGATTAACGGGCTATTATCACAAATTTGTTAAATATTATGGGAAAATAGCAACACCCTTAACAACCCTACTTAAAAATAATGCCTTCATATGGTCTCCAAAAGTGAATGAAGCTTTCATGACTTTGAAAAATGCCATGTGTACCACCCCAGTCCTAGCTATGCTAGATTTTTCTCAACCATTCATTATTGAAAGTGATGCTTCCAAATTGGGAATGGAGTGGTGCTCATGCAAAATGAGAAGCCCTTAGCCTTTACTAGTAAATAATTTTCCAAAAAGAATTTAGCACGTTCCACTTACGAAAAAAGAAATGTTAGCTATGGTCCATGCTATCCAACATTGGAAACCATACCTTATTGGAAAACATTTGATTATTCGCACTGACCACCATAGCCTAAAATACCTTCTTGAAAAATGGATAACCACTCCATAATAGAAAAAGTGGGTAATAAAACTATTAGGCTATGATTATGAAATCATCTACAAAAAAGGGAAAGATAACATGGTTGCGGATGCACTTTCCAAAAATTTCGAAGAAAATTCACAATTACATGCTTTTTCTTGCCCCATCCCTACATGGATTGAATAAGTCAAGGATGAATGGTATGCAAACCCTACTATACACATCATAATTCAATAGCTATAAAAAAATCCCATGAGTAAACCCCACTACTCTTGGCAAGGTAACATGCTCTGTTACAAATAACGTTTGGTCCTCTCACCTACATCGGTTTATCATCCAAAGCTTCTACATGAGCTACACGCTACACCTACTGTAGGCCACTCTGGATTCCTAAAAGCCTACAAAAGAGTGACTAAATAATTTTATTGGTAAGGGATGAAAAATGATATCAAGAATTTCATCAATGAATGTGAAACATGCCAAAGAAATAAAGGTGAAACAGTGGCAACACTGGGCCTTCTTCAACCTCTACCCATACCAACCAAGACATGGGAGGATATTTAAATGGATTTCATTGAAGGTCTTCCAAAATCCATAGGAAAAATGATGATCCTAGTGGTGGTAGATCGTTTATCTAAATATGCCCATTTTTTTCCAGTAGATCACCCCTATACCGCTAGTACTATTGCTAAAATCTTCCTTGACAATATTTTTAAATTACATGGCATGCCTTCTACTATCGTTAGTGATCGTGATTCCACTTTCACTAGTAATTTTTGGAAGAAATTATTTAAACTCTAAGGTACACAACTTTGGATGAGCTCCACTTACCACCCACAAATGGATGGTCAAACTGAAATTGTCAATAACTGCTTAGAAACCTATCTCTGATGCTTTATTTCCACCAAACCCCTTCACTAGGTTAAATGGCTTCCACTAGCTGAATGGTGGTATAATAACACATATCACACAACAATAAAAATGACCCCTTTCGAAGCATTATATGTCCGATCACCCCCATATCTAACCTCTTATATTCCAAGAAGTATAAAAGTACCAGTTGTAGAGATGGAGTTGGTCATTCGAGATAATATTATTCACTCTCTGAAGGACAATCTACATATCGCTCAACACTGAATGAAGAAAAAAGTAGACCAAAATTGGACTGAAAGGGTTTTTCAAGAAGGGGATATGGTATTTCTCCACCTCCAATCATATTGTCAAACTTCATTGAAAATAAAAGGGTCACAAAAATTAGCACCAAAATTTTATGGCCCTTATAAAAATTCTATAGTGTATTGGACCTGTTGCATATAAACTTGAAATACCAAAATATTCCAAAATCCATCTGGTATTTCATGTTTCTTGTCTTAAAGCTATAATAGGCACTAACATCGTTACGCAAACTCAACTTCCAAAATTTTCAGATAATGGAGCTCTAATGGTTGAACCAGAAGCTATACTAGACCGACGTATGCGCCGCCTCTGTAACCTCACCATCACCGAAGTATTGATTTAATGGAAAGGTCTACCTCTAGAGGATGCTATGTGGGATATGCTCCACCATATTCAACAACAATTTTTGCAATTCCAGCTTTGAGGACAAAGATTTTTTCAAAGGAGGGTGGCATGTTAGGACCCTCCTAATGTAACTCTTAATAATATTATATATTATATTGTATTATAAAGGGACATATCCCTTCACCATTCACACCTTTTAGATAGATGTAAATAGGACAAGGAGGATGCTCCAAAGATCATCCAAGAACATTAATTTATTATATTGTGGCTTTCTGCATTTCAATAAAAACAACGATTCTATTCAAAAAATGATTATTTTCTGCATTCAATTCATATTTCAAGTTGCAGGTTCATAACATCAAGTCTAGGTTAACACCCACTTCCTACCATATCTTCTTTTGAACAAGCCTTCCAAAGGCTTAATCTAAATTCAGAAGAAGCCCTTCACCCCAATGAATCTGACGAGGAAATTTATGAAAAATTTGACCTCATGTCGATAGCTTCTGATGAATCTGACGAGGAATCAGAGTCCATAATTCTCCACACCAAACAAGATGAGTTTTATCTCAAAATTTTACCCATACATGAGCCCATATTTTGCTTTCTTCTTCCACAAGAGCGAGCTGAACCACCTTTCCCATCTCATTAATCCATCTCATCATCCAAAATTGTAACATATGTATATAATACAAAAAAAGAAAAAAATGTAAAACAAAAAAAAAACATTTTATTTTTCTACATTTCATGTATATAGCATTTAATTATGTGCATTTATTTGTGTTTCTTGTTGTTGTCCATGTTTACCAAGGTCCTAGCATCAGTTCTTAGGATCTATCCACCCCATCCATTTCACCTCCTCCATCTTCCCTTAAGTCAACATAAATCCTAATGGCTTATTTACCCCACTTGGTAATCCATACAATCTGGCTAAACCACTTCCAATTGAAATAAACCTTATTGATATGGATCAGATTTCCTCTCCACCATATTTTTCCGAACTTGTGCTATCTGAGGAATTGTTAAGGGCTTCAGCCAACTACATTCCTCCATATCATCCACTATCACCTTCACCTTCACCTTTGAACCATGAGGTTTTCCAAGTAGACATAGATGAGGATAAGTCATAAGAGTTTGAAGACATCTTAGATGACATTCTAATAATCCCAACTCCCCATAAACTCAAGGAAGGCTCTCACATGTCTATTGAAGATACTATCGATGTGAACCTTAGTTCATACAAAGACAATCCCTAAATCATAAAACTTGGTAAAAACTTATCCAAAGATGAACAAGAGAAATTAATTGCTCTCCTCAAGAGGAAGAAGGGAATTTTTTCATGGTATTACAAAGACATGCCTGGTATTGACCCTAAATTGGTGCTCCATAATCTCACTTTACATCCTAATGCTAAGTCGTGTTGTGACCATTTTATAACGACCCCAAAATTGGAGACCCACTAAAAAATTTAGAATTTTGATTCCTATTTTGAAATTTTTGGTTTGCCTGTGTGTTTAATGTTAAGGTTTGTCTTGTTTATATTTTTTAGTGTTTATATATATTTTTATTTTACATTGTAATGTTAATATGTTGGTTTTGTTTAAATGTTGAAGTTTAAGATGTTTTAAAATTAATGTTTAGTTTATTTTTTATTGTTGTTTGTTTAAATTTTAAATCTTAAATGTTTGAATTTAAAGAGAGTTTAAATGGTTTAAATATATTATATTATAATATTAAAATATTTATAATTTACTATATTTAAAGTAATTTAAAAAGGTTTATTTTAATTTTTTTTTTTAATAAAATATGTTTTGATGTTTTCACAGGTTTTTGGCTATAAGAGGTGTGGTATTCAAGGTGGTTAAGCAGTATGATAGTTAGGTGGCCAGACATGGTTTTCGAAGTAATGAAGAGGTACCCCAAGGTCCCATGGCTGAGTCATTTGACTCTAGATTTGTTGGTCTTAATAAAAATCATGTTGTACCCCTCTCTGACACATGTGGGATGAAGAGGTCTTTGTTGTGTTAGGTATTCTATGACAAGGATGAGAGAAAACAATAAAAAACATTTCCAGATATATGATAGTAGTCTATGATTTGGGATACAAGAATAGTATAGTTCGAGATAAAGATTGATTTATAAGGGGTTCATTTAAATATGTAGTGGTATTGCTCCTCGAATTGAGGCATCAAGTTTATTTTTTCACTGTCACCGGTGATCATTGAGATTCGAAGAAAAAGGGTAAATAGCACATGCAATGAAGATTCGGTGTAGACATAGTCCAGTAGGAGATGTTACACGATGAAGTAAAATTAATTTCTAATAACAGAGAAAGTGAATCGAATTTAGCTTTTTTAAATAGTTGGTACGTAGATGACTCAGATCTGATTTAGTGAAGACTAGGGGTAGCCAGACATGAATGTTGATGTAGCAACATTTAATGGAGTAAATAAACCTTGACAAGATTAAACTTTATTGGAAGAAGTACAATGTTTATTTGGAAAACATCATTCGATAGTCAATAAATGTGTGCATTGTTTATTTCTTATTCAAAATATCAGACAATGTTGCACGTGAAGGAAATAGTGTTGTTGAGAAGTCATAGATGGGTATTCTAACAGGAGATATTTATTTTCATGGGTTGTGTGCCTATTATATGAGATTTGGGTTTGAATGTGTTATCACCAACCACTACCAGATGTTCAGGATAGCATGGTGACAGAATGTACAACATAGTGACAACAGGAATGAGGTTTTGCAACATGAAGATGATTTTTGGATGAGGATTCCCAGTATAATATGATAAATAGACATCAACATGGTCACTACAGTGATTCCATGACCAACAAGGATGATTTTTTGTACCTCAATCGCTCAACATCGCTTCTTGTGATAAACATATATTGGCTACATTATAATTAAAGGTTTTTTTAATTATTGTGGATAATATAAGCACATCCGTGTGTAAGGAGGTATTAAAAGCATAGACGTATTATGGTATTCTTTGAAAATATGCTGTCACTTCTTATTATCCATGAAGATGCTAAAGGTGTAGCAAATTTTTTTTTAAGCCTCGATAATAGTGAATACATTTTCATGTTTTGTTTAGATAAATGGCAGAGCTTCGATAGAATATGTTTTCATTGCAAATTGTTTCGTCAGTTTCTCCAAACAAAATTTTGTAAGGTTGATCAACTATACTTTTATGGGTGAAAAAGTTTATATAAATTTAATATTGATGATTTAAAAGATATACAAGAGTGAATGAGAATATAATTTATCATTATGCTAGTAATGATAAAATTATATAAATTCGTTGCGAAAAAAGTTATAAAACAGAGTAACTAAATTGTAAAAATAGAACAACTACATGAATTGGATGTTATAAAATGATATTGAAACTCAGAGAATGGGGTCAGATATTTGGAACCAGAGGATTGCATAGGAAGTAGAACATTAGTAGAGGATTTATTTTGGAGCCTCTCCTTCCATGCTAGACTGGATTTGCACCATGGGATGTCATTTTATGAACAAGATATTTGGTATTATGATGTTTAAATTGAATGAAAATCACTTTTTTGCAATATTTTGGAAACGTCCTAAGTTTTATGCATGACGATGGTTAAATTATGTCATTTTTCAATGTATTGCACTTTTACCTTAGAATATTGCATCCCATTGTATGCTGGATTGTGTAAATACGGATCACATAAATATGGGTTTGATGCAAGATACTAATGTTTGCAAGGTCTGTGAGGAATTCTGGGATCACAACATTTTATTTCATTTTATTTTAATTTTATAAACCTATATTTTAATTTTTTTTAAATTTTTCCAAATAAAATAAAAAATGTAAAAAATAAAAATCCAAAAAGAGAAAGGCATGGGTTCAAAGAATAAGCTTTAAATTGTTATTTAAAGCAATTTTGATTTTAGTTTGAAGCAAATTGGAAATTATAAAATTATTTATAAAGTTCACATTTTCAAGGAATTTTATAATTTCACAAGTTTTATTTCACATTTCAAGCTTTGTATTTCATTTTCAAGCAATAAATTAACTTACCTTTATGAAAATTAATTTCATTAAAGGAGGTAATTTATATGGCATTCAAAAGGCCATTGTATTCAAAGCTATAGATTAACTTTCCTTTATGAAAATTATAATTTCATCAAAGGGAGGGTTAATTTATAAGGTATTTCAAAGGTTATTACATTTTAAGGTTAATAATTTGGATCATTTTCTTTCATTTTTAAATAAACATAAAAATCAATTCACTCATCATTTCATTAAGTTTCATGAACAATCAATAACATAGCATAATAAATATTACCAATACATGCCCCTTGTTAACAGTTATTTGCAAATCACTAAGGTATTCTAAGCACTTATTTGACACATTTTCAAACATACAAGCACATATTAAGTAAAAGGAACCTTGGAGAAATTTCTATTTCTTTGCAAGAGAGGGTTTTCATCTTAAAACTCTGACTGTGATGGTGATTTTATAATTGGAAAAAAATTCCACTCAACAAAATTGGCACTAGAAGGAGGGCCTAAAAGGTAATATTTTTAGCATTTGAAGTTGTTCAAATCTATCATTAACAAAAAAAAAAATCGATTTATGCTGCACTAGTGTTGTTTTGCTATAAATTCAGAAATTTGGTTATGATTCAATTGTTGTGAATTTTTCATACATAGCCTTGCATGTTGAAATTGGTTCAATGGCAGAAAATTATTTACCCCATTATAAGCATGATGGAATTAATATGGCAAAGGAACATATTCACACATACAAAAATATTATGGTTAATTTTCAAATAATGCTTGAAGATGTTATCAGTAAAATGTTTCCATACATATTAGATGAGGTTGCTTATGATTAATTTATTAATTAACCTGTAGGTTCTATCACTTCTTGGGATCAATTAGAAGCAATGTTTCTTAGTCATTTTGGAAATGTGGTTGACATGGATATGATATCAAATCAGTTTACCTCTATTTGTAAAGAACTTAATGAATCCATGAGTCAATTTAATGATAGGTTTCATAGGTTGTATACTAAAATAGAAACACATTACATAATTTCAGAAGAATAAGTCATTCAAATATACTTGGAGGCCTTAGATCCCTTTACTTCTGCACTCCTAGGGAAACTTCTTAAAAATCCATCCTTGTCTAGAGCCTACAGTAAGGCAATAATCATAGAACAATGGTGGATTTTGAAAGGGGTTGATGTGGGTAAATTATCATTACTTAACCCTAAGGCTCCAAATCAGATATCACCTATGAGTCTTGATGCACATTTTTCTCTCATGTTAAAATTTTCTTTAGGAGTTATGGATTCCAATCAATACCAACCATCTAATCTAACACCTTTGAATCTAATGATGTCTAATGTGAGCAATCAATGGAATAAAGTTGAATATCCAAATGTTACAACCACCTTAGATATTATCCAAGAGGAGGTGCAAGTTTCAAAGCCAATATCCACCAATGAGGATTGTGGTAATCAAGCCCATCAAAATGTAGAAATGCATGAGTCTTTAGATATTGGAGAAGTCCTAGATCTAACTAGATTTGAAACATGTGATAGATCAAGATATTCCATAGAATTGAGTGAAACAGTTGAAGCAGGTGATCAAGAAGATCAATACATTCCAAATTATGACCTAGGTTTAGATTCATTATTCACAAGAGAATATTGTGATAATCAAGTCAAGCTAAATGCAAAAATTGATTCAATGTTAGAAACACTTGAACCATCAAAAGTGGTTGAAAGTGAATTTAAAAAGGAATCAATAGATGAATTTGAAGATTATGTAGAATACTTGATGCAATCTCATCAAATGTTATAGGAAGATAATTATTATAATGGTTGGGGAATATATGAAGAATTATTTATTTCTCACACTCCTATTGATGAAATTTCTATTTCACTTGATATGCAAGATGCTAAAACATCTATCTCACATGAGGATCTTGCAATTCTTAATACAACCTAAAAATGACATGTCATTTGCAAAAATAGAAAATATTCCAAAATTTGATCATTTTGAATATGATTTTGTGTAACACCTTTCTGCAATAGAAAGGGAAGAAATGGTAAATGTTTCTTATGATTCATCTATTTTAGATGAGGAAGAGGTAAAATCTTCTCTTTCATTCTAGAATACTGAAAATTTGGGTACAAGTTCTCATGATTATATTGAAGATTCAAATGAAGAAACTCCATGTGTGGCTAACAAAGAATTAGAATTTTCTATTCATCCTAAAGAAAATATTGCTTTGTTTGATCAACAAGATCTATGGTTTGAAAATTATGGACATATCTTTTGTATTGGGTGCCTAATTTTGGTGCTTTTGAAAAACAGGTCATTGATGAAGGTAAAGGGATACGAGATGATGATGGTGATAGAGACCATGAAGAAAAATAAAATATTACAATGGCTCACCAAGTAGTGGTAAATGAAAGTGTACAAAAGGTAGAATCTCATCCTTTATGTCCAAACATCCAAGAATCAAGTAAAAATTTGCATAATTATTTATTGGATTCGAATGTTATTTATGATGAAATGCCATTGAAGGTTAATAAAGAACTAGAGTGGATTTCTACTCACACCACTAATGATATTGATTTGTTAAATGAAAGAGAAGTAGATATGCTTGAGTTATTGAATCAAGTTCATCAACAACTAACAATTCAATCTAGGATACAAAATTATAATGATTCTCATTTTGTAAATATCCTAGATGCTTGTAAATTGTTGCATGAGTATGATTGGATTAAAGACATGGATGATAAATTTGATTTAAAATTTTCAGAAATAGCCTCCTATTTGAAGGAAATCCTATATGCTTGTGAAAATGAGAATTTAAGTCAGAGTGATGAATTAGGTTTTGAAATTCACACCTCATTGAATAAGCATAATATAATTGAAGATCATGTATTCACTTGTAAGTTTAATGAATCAAATCCTAAACATGAAATTGCTAATAACATTGAATTAAATTGGTGGGGTGAGAAAGGTAAAATGAAATTTGTTATATTGTTTGGCCTAATCTTCTTTTGGTTGGAGTTATGTAAAACTTGGCATGCATATAATGATATGTCTTTTATAGTGTGCTAATCATGTTTGGGATCCAGGGAAGTGATAGCATAAATCTGGCATCATCTTGTATATAGTGTATATTTTTGTAAATAGCTTTTTTGGTTTTTGTGTTTTTGTTTTGTTTTTGTACATAATCTTTTTGTTTCATGAGATTTTGATTTTTGTTTTCTTGTTAGTGTTTTCAAGTTTAGGGAGCAAGTTTTTACTTTCTTATTAGTTTTTCTTGTATATAACTTGTGGTTTTGTAATTTTGTTAATCATAATTTGTGTTTTTGTTTAATTGTTTTCATTGTGAAATTTTGGTGTATTGTTTTCAATAAAACTGGCTTATGCCAAATTTTGGATTTTATTTCATATTTCATTTTGTTGCTTAAACTTTTGTAGAATTTTTGGTTTTGTTCCTTTGTTTGAGTTAGATTTTTTAATGGCAATAAACACTTGATGGATTTTTTGGTATTTGTTCCTGTGTCACTCAGGATAAAATTACATGTTTTGAAATCATACAAAGCTTGAAAAAAAATGAAAATGAGTTTGTTTAATATATCCTTATGAATTTGGAACAAGATAGTAAAATTTGGAACAATGAAGCCATCTTGCAAAATCTCCACATGTATTGCATCACATTAAAAGAAATATTATTTGAAATATTGAAGGATGAAGTTATTCAATTTTGTAGATTAAGGTGAAAATCCTATGTACTCAATTATTTTAGCCTTACTTCATATCTAACCCAGGTGGTAGATGAATTTTGTAAAAGCAACATAAAGCTTAATATAAAAGCAAAATAAAGACAATGGAAAGCAAATTTAAATTAGTCACAAGAGTTTAGATAATCTTCACCAAGGCTATAGATGCCTGAATTGTAGTGGAGCTATGTCTAGATAGAAATAAGAAAAGTAGCAAAGAAAAAGCTTCTTATACTTGGGTGATCTAGAAAATATCTACCAGGGATATAAATTCCTGACTGACAGTAGATAAATATATCAAAGAGAGTAAGGTTACCTCCACCAGAGCTATGGATACTCGATTGGAAGTGAAGCAATGTAGAGGTGCACTTAAAAGAGATAATTTTATATAGCCTAATTGTAAAACTGATAATAGAAATCTGAATAGTTTTAGGAAGACAAATAAATCATAAGACTCACACATCGAGTAGAGGCAAATGATTCAGTTGTTCCATTTTGAAATTATCTATTCACATTCTTTGGATATTATTGATGCTTATTTTTATGATTTTTTTGTGTTTTTTTTGGTTTTAGAGTTGGGTTCTTAAGTCCGAAATGTTCAAGAACATTTCCCAGTAGAGTTGCCATTTGTTGTGACCATTTCACAATGACCCCAAAATTGGGGACCCATCAAAAAATTTAGAATTTTGATGCCTATTTTGAAAGTTTTGGTTTGCTTGTGTTTTTAATGTTAAGGTTTATCTTGTTTTAATTGTTTATATTTTTGAGTGTTTATATTTTTTTGTTGATTTTACATTGTAGTGTTAATATGTTGTTTTTGTTTAAATGTTGAAATTTAATGTGTTTTAAAATTAATGTTTAGTTTGTTTTTGTTGTTGTTTGTTTAAATTTTAAATCTTAAATGTTTGGATTTAAAGAGAGTTTAAATGGTTTAAATATCTATAATTATAACGTTAAAATATTTATAATTTACTATATTTAAATTAATTTTAAAATGTTTATTTTAAAAATAAAATTTAATAAATATGTTTGTTTTGATGTTTTTGTAGGTTTTTGGCTATAAGCGATGTAGTCTTCAAGGTGGCTAAGCATCCTAGTGGTTAGGTGGCCAGACATAGTTTTTGAAGCAATGAAGAGGTGCCCCAAGGGCCCATGGCTAAGTGATTTAACTCTAGATTTGTTGGTCTTAATAAACATCACGTTGTACCCCTCGTTGGCGCATGTGGGATGAAGGGGTCTTTGTTGTGTTAGGTATTCTACAACGAGGATGAAATAAAATAATTAAAAACATTACCAAATTGATGATAGCATTCTATGATTTTGGATCCCAGAATAGCATAGATGGAGAGAAAGATTGATTGATAAGGGGTTCATTTAAATATGCGATGGTATTGCTCCCCAAATTGAGGCATTAAGTTTATTTTTCACTATCACCGATGATCATTGAGATTCTAAATAAAGATGGCAAATAGCACATGCGATGAAGATTCAGTGTAGGTGTAGTTTGAAAGGAGATGTTACACGATGAAGGAAAATTAATGTCTAATAAAAGAGAAAGTGAATTGAATGTTGCCTCCTTGAAAATTTTTTATGTAGATTACTCGGATCTGATTCAATGAAGACTATGGGCAACCAGACATGAATGTTGATGTAGCAACATTTGATGGAGCAAACTAAACCTTGAAAAGATGAAACTTGATTGGAAGAAGTGCAATGTTTATCTGTTAAACATCATTCAATAGTTAATAAATGAGTGCATTATTTATTTCTTGTTCAACAGATCACCAGATAATGTTGCACATGGAGGAAATAGTGCTTTTGAAAAGTCATAGATGGGTACTCTAACAATGGGGATTCATTTTTATGAGCTGCATGCCCATTATGAGAGTTGGTTTTGAATGTATTGTCACCCACCACTACCGGATGTGCAAGAATCACAGGACAACATGGTGATAGAATGTATAACATAGTGATAGTAGGAATGAGGTTTGGTAGCATGAGATAATTTTTGGATGAGGATTCCCAGTATAATGGGAAAAATAGACATCGACATGGTCACTATAGTAATTCTATGATCAGTGAGGATGATTTTATGTACCTCAATCACTCAGCATCATTTCTTATGATAAACATAGATTGGCTACATTATAATTAAAGGTTTATTAAATTGTTGTTGACAAGATAAGCACATTTGTGTGTAAGGAGGTATTAAAAGCATGGACATATGATGGTATTCTTTGGAAATATGTATTCACTTATTATTCTCCATGAAGATACTACAGGTGTAACAATAGGTGTTTTAATCCTCAACAGTGGTGAATACATTTCCATGTTTTTTTCAGCTATAGTGGCAGCTTAATTTGATTCATTGATAGGATACTAAAACTTATAATGATAGATGCATTTCATGACATCATGGTAGGTGTGTAAAAAGACGTCATCAATATTAGAAAAAAACACAGGCATTGAGAAAACCAAGATAAGCGAATTGGTTATGCTTCAATCTAGCTTGTTACATTTTATTGAATATTATTAGAGCCTCCTCACCATACCCATTATGTCTAATTTAACTACTTTGCCAAATACCTTAGTTGCATCATCTATGTTTCCACATTTCTTAAACATGTTCATAAGGGCACTGTCCACATAAAAATTTGATTCAAATCTAATGTTCACGATGCAAGTAATAACATGTTTGTCATGTTATAGATATCCCAAGCTAGCACGAGCTTTGAGAATGCACACAAAAGTAAAATTATTTAGCTCTAGTCCTGCAGGAAGAATTTCATGAAACTTTGCCATATCAGAATTTGGTAACCATACAATGGAACAATTCTCACTATCTATAATAGATAAATGGTATATATTTAATAGAATATGTTTTCACTATGAATTGTTTCATCAGTTTCTCCAAAATTTTTTTGTAAGGTTGATCAAGTATACTTTAACGGGTGACCAAGATTTTATAAATGTAATATTGATGATTTAAAAGATATACAAGAGTGAATGAAAATGTAATTTATCATTACACCATTAATGATAAAATTATATAAATTCATTGTGGAATAAGTTATAAAATGGGGCAACTAGATTGTAAAAACCGAACAACTACATGGATTGGAAGTTATAAAATGATATTGAAACTCATAATATGGGGTCAAATATTTGGAACCAGAGGATTGCATATGAAGTAGAACATTAGCATAATATTGATTTTGGAGCCTCTCCTTCCATGTTGGACTGGGTTTTCACCACGGGATGCCATTTTATGAATAGGGTATTTTGTATTATGATGTTTAAATTTATTGAAAATCTCATTTTTTGCAATATTTTGGAAATACCATAAGTTTTATGCATGATGATGGTTAACTTATATGTCATTTTTCAATGTATTGCACTTTTACCTTAGAATATTGCACCCCATTGTATGTTGGATTGCATAAATATGGATCACATAAATGTGGGTTTGATGCAAGATACTGACGTTAGCAGGGTCTGTGGGGAATTCTAGGATCACAACATTTTAATTAATTTTATTTTACTTCTTTAATCCTATATTTCCAAATTTTTTTAAGTTTTCCAAATAAAATAAAAAATGTAAAAAATAAAAATTAAAAAAGAGAAAGGCATGGGTTCAAAGAATAAGCTTTAAATTGTTATTTAAAGCAATTTCGATTTTAGTTTGAAGTAAATTTGAAATTATAAAATTATTTATAAAGTTCACATTTTCAAGGAGTTTTATAATTTCACAAGTTTTATTTCACATTTTAAGCTTTGTATTTCATTTTCAAGCAATAAATTAACTTACCTTTATGAAAATTAATTTCATTAACAAAGGTAATTTATATGGCATTCAAAATGCCATTGTATTCAAAGCTATAGATTAACTTCTCTTTATGAAAATTATAATTTCATCAAAGGAAGGGTTAATTTATAAGGTATTTCAAAGGTTATTACATTTTAAGGTTAATCATTTGGATCATTTTTCTTTCATGTTTAAAGCAACATAAAAATCAATTCACTCATCATTTCATTAAGTTTCATGAACAATCAATAGCATAACATAATAAATATTACCAATACAGGCCCCTTGTTAACAATTATTTTAAAATCACTAAGGTATTCTAAGTACTTATTTGACACATTTTCAAGCATACAAGAACATATTAAGTAAAATGAACCTTGGATAAATTTCTATTTCTTTTCAAGTGAGGGTTTTCATTTTAAAACCCTGATTGTGATGGTGATTTTACAATTGGGTAAAATTTCCATTCAACAAGCCAGTCAAACAAAAATTAGAAGGTTGCATCCTACCATTGCCCTCTTGGTAAAAGAATAGCTTCAAGATATATTATATGTGGGTTTCATTTTACCCATTGATTATCCTGAGTGGCTCTCAAACATGGTACCCATTTGTAAGCCTAACGAGATGATACACGTTTGCATTGATTTTTGAGACCTTAACAAAGCGTATCCTAAGGATGACTTTCATCTTATAAACATTGATAATATTATCGATATTTGCACTGGCCATGAAATGCTTTCTCTCATGGATGGTTTTTTATGATACAACCAAATTTGACTAAATCATGATGTCCAACACAAAACAACATTCACTACATCTTGGGGAACTTTTTGTTACAAGATGATGCCATTTGGCCTTTAAAATGTAGGTGCCACTTATCAACGTGCCATGACATAAATTTTACATGACTATATGCATAAGATCATCAAAGACTATGTGGATGATCTCTTGGAAAAAATACAAAACTTGACAATAGCACATTGGTGTATTGGAAAAAGTATTTGATCGACTTCTAAAACATAAGGTAAGGTTGAACCCCAAAAGTGTGTCTTTGGTGTTACCTCTAGCAAAATACTAGGGTTTATTGTCTCCAATATAGGCATAGAGGACCCAAATAAGGTCAAGGCTATCATGGAGATGTCCCCTCAATAAATTTAAAGAAATTGCATAGTTTATATGGAAATATCCATTCTATTTATCGTTTCATTGTGCAACTTTATAACAAATGTAGGCCATTCAATCACCTACTAAAAAAGGGGGTACCATTTTATTAGATAGATGAGTGCCAACAAGCCTTTGATGATATTAATAAATACTTAGATTCTCCACAAGTCTTAGCTCCTCCTCGTTCTAGGGTCCCCTTCTATCTTTATGTTTAAGCAATGAAATTTACATTAGGTACAATGCTTGCACAAAAGAATGAATAAAATAGAGAGCAAGCTATCTATTACATTAGTTGAAAATTGGTAAGCTATGAAACTAGATACACTTATGAAGAAAAATTGTGCTTAGAAGTGGTTTTTGCTACTAATAAACTCAGACATTACATGCTTAGTCACACAACATATGTCATAGCTAGAGAAAATCCTCTACGTTGATGTATCACACTTACAATAACACCCGCACCATTAAATGGATAATGTTTCTTACTGAATTTGACCTTGAGTTCATTAGCCAAAAATCCATTAAAGGCCAGGTCATAGCTTATCAACTTGCGAAAGATTCACTAACTAGTGATCATCCCTTGATTATTGAGCTCCTAAATGATTCAGTATTCACTATCACTGAACAAGAAGAAGATGTCATTTCGAATGAAGACATCAATATCACACTATTCTTTTATGGTTCTAAGTGGGTTAAAGGTCAAGGTGTTGGAGTCATGTTTCATACACCCCAGGGGTACCTATCCCCTTATCATTCAAACTTGACTTCCAATGCACAAACAACACTACATAGTACGAAGTCTTAATATTAAGCCTTTAATTAGCTATAGCTATGGGCATAAAAAGTATTAGGATATTTGGTGATTCTCAACTTGTTTTCAAGAAAATCAATAGAGAATACCAATGTAAAGAACCTACCATTAAAATTTATCATAAAGTAGCAATAAAATTGCTTTCTACATTTGAATGGTATAAAATCAATAATTTGCCACATTCGACTAATAGATTTGTAGATGTGATGACATCTCTTGGACATTAATTTTGAAAGACTCCTTAGGAGAGGTACAACCTATAATTATCACAACAATCTCTAAATCTGTAATTGTTCGTGCTGAATCTAAGGATGAAAAGGATGTTTGCTTTATCTATTCAGATCCATATGAGCCTTGGTAAAGCCAAATAGTAGCCTTTCTCAAGTTTGGAACACTCCCATATAACATGTATCGAACTACTAAATGCACTTTCTAGAATAAAGTAGCTTATTTTGTTCTCTTGGGGGACATGTATAAACGTGGTTATGATGGAATCCTACTTCGATGTCTCAAGGTTGTTGAGGCACAAAGAGCCATAGCTGAAGCTCATTATGGTACTTGTGATGGTCATTTTAGTGGGATGGCCATCATAAGGTGTATTCCACACATGGGTTATTATTGGCCCACCATGGAACAATATTGTTTTACTTATGCCAAAAATTGTAAGCAAAGTCAAGAGCATGGTAAATTAACTCATGTACCATCACAAGCATTAAATAATATTCAAAGCATTTGGCCCTTTTCACAATGGGGTATTGATTTATTTGGAAAAATCTTACCTCCTTTCTTAGGATAACATACATTCATCATCACAGCCAGAAAATAATTCACAAAGTGGGTTGAGGCAATTTCGTTAACCAATATGATAGGACCTAAGATTATGGATTTTATACTTCATCATATCATTTTTTATTTTGGTATTCCCTCGAAAATCATCTCTAACAATGGTAAGTCGTTCAAGAACAAGGATGTTCAAGAAATTTACGAGAAATATAACATCCAACATAGTTTCTTGACTCCTTATTACCCATAAGCAAATGGACAAGCTGAGGCTACCAACAAGACCTTAATTGTTATTCTCAAGAAATTGGTTAACAAAAATCATAGAAATTGGCATACTAAAATTTCCTTGGCATTATGGACTTTTCAAAAAAGCATCCACATGTCTACTATGGCAACACCATTTTCATTGGTCTATGGAGCCGAAGAAATCATACCTCTTGAGCTTAAGATCCCCTCCTTGCAAATTTCTTTGCAAGCATTCATATATGACAACACTGCTATACAAGCACGTCTTGATCAAATCACACTTCTTGATGAAGGGTGAGTCAATGCTTTAGAGCATTTACGAGTTTATCAGGACTGTCTAAAGTGTGCTTACAATACCAAATTTTATCTATGTGAATTCCAAGTAGGATTCCACACCATTCCACCAAGTCAAATTATCATTTTCCTCTATATATACATAATTCCTAGGTATTTTTGGTCACTCAGCCACTTCTAGTGTTTTAAGAAAACCACCAATACATGTCAAGTTCTTTTTAGGACCATTACACAATTTTCACTAAAAAAATCTTGATTTTTGGGAATTGACTCCAAAACATTCTTGAACCAAACACAATCTCACATCCTAAAAACATCTTGTATCAAAGAGGGATAACACCATACTTGGTTTTAATCTCAAAGTGAATAAGGTATTCCTTGCTTGTCCCATCATGCAACATAGTCCACAAAAATAGTGGTTTTCACCACTATCACAAATTTCAAAATAAAAGAAAGAGTAGGGAAAAACCCCTAAAAAATCTAAATCTTTTACACATCACACACCATTGATCATTGGGTTGTAAGGATTGTACTACATTTCTAGTCAAATGGTTAGGTAGTCATCCCCAAAACTTGAGAGATCAAAATTATTGGACTATGGAGCTAGTCTCCACCGGAGCTATAGATGCTTGAATGATATTGGAGTACACTCATGCATGGTGATACGTCTCTTTTAAAAAGATATTTGACCATCCATACGAATAAGATAGCTTCTTGGTCTCATTCATAATAGGTCACACCCAATTTACTCAATATGAGTTAATGAAATCACTTGCACACACATTGGTTCTTGATTACCTCAAGTCATTACCATGCTCTTGATTTGGTAAATAAATTCATTGCACACACATTTGGTCCTAGAGAAATTAGGTAGTTTTAATGAGTTTTTTTGATGCCAGTAGTATGTTTGAGTCTTTGAAAAATAGTTAGTTTTCCATATCAACATCTATTTATTCTTCCATGTCAAAATCCATGTCATTTCATGAGTCTTTTCACCCCACCTCCCACCAAGTTTGGTGCCCCTGATTAAACAACAATGCTAAAACTTGGCTAAGAAAAATCTAAACTATGAATGATCATTAGAACATTTGCATTCCATAATTTGCATTTATCATACATTACCACTTGCATTAATCATCCATACACAAATGCATCCACACAAAACCATAACATAAAAGTAAAATCCATGTATATATATCGTATATACAATGAGTGCCCAAAGGCTACATACAATGGAGCACCAAGGCTCATTTACAAAAAGTGCATCTAAGCACTAGCTAAGCCCTCAAGAGGACTCCTGTGATCTAGAAGGAGCGCTAGACCTAGAGCTATACCTAGAATCGCTATGCCTAGCAGAATTGGATACAGATGAGGAGGCTGGATCTAGAAGTAAAATATGATGCTCCATCAACATATCCTCTAGTGACTTGATATGCTTCTACCGAGATCGAAGGTGCACTATGTCAAGATTATGATGATGATATATCTATAGTAGCTCTACATGGAGCCTCACGATCCTCTCCTCCCAAGCCACCACCATCACATCCCACTTTTCCACCAATTGCTCCAAATTCACACAATCCTCCTTGTTCTAACTTGGAGGTCCATACGAAGTCTCCTCCATATCATCCCTATATCTACCATCTCCTTCACTCCTTGGAGCCTACCTCAATGCACCCTTATCTATCCTTCTTTGAATGTCATATTGAAGGTGCCTCCATTTCTTAGGAGCATCTGGTATCCTTGATGTAAACCTTATCCCCATCTCCACTAGCTACTACTATATTTGGTGCCCATGGTGGTTGTGTAGTGAACCATACATCATACTCTATAGTAGTCCCTACATCATCCAAATTGAGTAGATCTATCTCATCATCATCATCATCATCATAAGTCTCCCTCTATGCCTTAGCACATGGTAACCATGTCTCATCTCGATACCTCCTATAGAGCACTATGTCATCAGGAACGCCCTGCCTCAAGTCAAACTGATAGAGCACCCATGATAAATGGATATACTTAGCCTCACTTTGATTCCTCCTAACCATCCACCTAGCCAACCTAACCTATTGTAGTTGCTCTCCATCTCCTTTCCACTTGGAACCCCACCATAGCCTCCATTTCACTTGGAAGAATGTCAATCCAGCCCATAAATCCCTGTACCACTGACTCATCCACATAGGATGACTCAGTTATACTTCCTCTACCACCATCCATCTCTTGGTATAGGATTACTCCCTATCCCAACCTATAATTGGTAGACCCTCCAATTGAGTCATGCTAAAATGCTCCCATCCCCAGCACTATAGTAAAAATTGCATCCCAATACTTTCCTCCCCTACCTCCTCACATCATAAATCTCCTACTATATTTGAACCAATAAGGTAGGATCCCACGCATACACCTATGGTGTAATGATCACACCATTCACCAACCCTATAAGGTTCCAAGGGAACCTACATCTAATACTATTTAGAATCACGATGTTGGCCAACACAAACATTACCAACACTGATAGAACATTTAGTATCTTATCCACATACATAGACAATTATGAAATTCCCCTATATGTCATCTCTACACTCTGCCAACTATCACCAAACATCTTCCTCATATCTATTTCCTGATCATGTCCAACCTCAACATGAATCCCCTCAATCGATAGCTTGAGGATGTGATATACATCCTCAAATGTAAGGGTAATCTCTCTAGTGGGGAGCCGAAATGTCCCCCTATCTGGATCCCACCTCTCTACCAAGGTAGAGAAGACCCCTCGTTCACCCTCACCACATCTATTTGGGTTACCTCTGCTAGCCCCACAACCATCAACCAATCCCAATCCTCACCTCACAATGAATTTCTCATCCCAGGAACAAGAGGTGATAACTAGTTTTGAGCCTCCAAAATCCTAAATTGCAGCACAACACAAAATATTTTTTGTTAATATATATTCATAGTTCAAAAAAATAATAATAACAAAAACATAAAATATTTGCACAAAAATAAAAAGAGCTTCAAAGAAGAAACTTACATTGGAAAATCGTACTTCCACTTCAGCCACACCTTCCACCACCATAGATTTCATATCCACCTCTCTCCACCTCACTTCACTCCACTCCAATCCATCAAATTCTCCCAAACGTAGCTCCACAAATTCATAAACACAACAATGAGTACCATTTTTTCCTTGTAGGCTATTTTTGGCTACTTCAGGCACATTGAAATTCCCATGGGCATTTCCTTGTGCATTGAAGTGCACCGTGGTATTTGGGGAGGGCCCAAAAACTAGCGGGTGTTTGCGCCAACTGATCTTTGGCATCAAAACTAACAAAAAAATAAAATCAATACAAAACAATGGCTTAACCCCCACCAAATCACCCAAAATTGCATCCATGCATATATTTCATCATATTATAAGGTTTTGTGAAGGTCCAAACTGATTTGGACACATAATTTTAACTTATGCCCAAAAAGCACAAAATCGCTTATCAATCTAAAAAATGCTTCAAAATGGTCCAAATTTTCATAGAATGACCATAATCATCATTCTCATCATCAATGATTCATTTTCATATCATTTCCAATCATCAATCATAACATTTGCACATTTGCCAAGTTCAAACAAAAATTCAAGTGAACCTTGTATCTAGTGGTTTATTCTATCTACTTGGTGATTGTAGCGATTGGTATCCATGCAAGTCGATAAGATGAATAAATCACCATAAGGACACTTGGTAATTTTCATCATTCCATATCTCCTTGTTTGAAATCACAATAACCTTTGGTACTTCACATTTTTAGTGAAACCATGCCAAGAACAATTTGCACAAAAGTTGTCATTGATGGCCTAGTTCGTGGGGCTTGAAACATGGAAAAAATCACATTTCATAATTTTCCATTTCCTTTATAGTCATCATGGTGACTGGAATTAGCTAGGGTGATTGGTTCTAACCATAGGAATTACCTGACAGTCACTAGTTGGCCCTCCAAAGTTGACTCTTTTTATTTTGCATCTTCATATTTGCATATCAATGATGCCAAAAGGCACATTCTTCAACAACATTGAATCACCCCAAATTTGGGGTAACCACATTTGGTTTTGAATTTCTCAAAATGGGATAAATCTTGCATGATCATGGCATCTACACTTGGCAAAAACCCCTTCCTATGTTAGGGAAAAAATAGAATCAATCACTTGCATATTTCAACAACCCCATTTCCACTATTGGGGCAAAAGTATAATCATTTTACATCATTCACAATTACACCATTCATCCATTCAATAATTTGCACTCATTTTTTTGAATTGGCTCATGATATTCATCTGCAAACTCATTCACCAATTGAGGGGGTAAGCTACGCAATCAAAATTCTTTTATCTCCAAGCTCATGTCCACATCTCAACAAAGTTGCTTCACCATCAAGCCAAAATAGGTGTCTTGTATTTTTGCACTGCATTGTGTTTCATGCAATGCGGTGCAAAAAAGGGTATTTGTAGACACCAAAATCTAGCCACTTGTCATCCATCCAGGTCTTCCCACCATTTTATCCATTATTTACATATATTTATGTATATTTGTTTAATATATATTTAAATATTAATATTTTATATTATTTTTTTATAGATTTAATAAATGTATATATATATGTGTAAGATAATCTCAACCATCCATCTTGATCTAATATTAGACATTCGTCCACCTTAATCCATACCATCTACCCAGATCTAATATCCACCCTTCATCATATTTTAATCTTGACCACACAAAGTGTGTCATTGAAACCCTAACATGCCTTAGGGAAGATTATAAATATGAGTCATTTTTATGGCTCAAACCCTAAATTTGAATCCTAAGAAATCTAAGAAATTCATGACCTAAGATTTCATAAGTCCCCTTTTGCATCCCTCACCTTCATCTCTGCATACACCATTGTAGCCCTCATCTAAAGTAGATCTGCTTCTGTAGACCTTGCCTCAATCTTTGAACACCTTACTACTACCCTTGAGCACTCCTATACTACTCTTGAGTGCCTCTAGGTGCTTTCCACCATCCCTGAATGCCCATGGGCATTTCCTACTACCATCGAGCACTCGTGGGTGTTTCAAAACCTATATTTGTAGACCAATGAACCCTCGAGTATTGCTAGGGCAATATGCATACCCGTTTTCTTGTAACAATGACAATGGAAAATCAGAAGGCAATTGTTCACAAGGTAAATCACTTTTGTTTAATATTAATTTCATTATTTCTATATTTTCTCATAGAATTATTATTTGATAGCTAGGGTTTTTATTGATTTTTGAGGGTCTCACATAGTGGAGCCCTCACAGTTGCTATTAACCCTCTTTTGTCATTTTTTGTGTGCAGATCTAGAGATATACAGGTATTTGGTAGTTACTGAAATTGGAGTGGTTTGGTCAATGGATAGCTAAAGCCCACTCACCTCTATTTGGAGTAAATATGAGCTTTGAAGATAACCCAAGCATTGTTGACTCGGGTTTTAGAGAATCCTAGTATATTGTATTAATTGTATCAAAATAAATAGTGTAAACCCCTATTTGGGGCACATTTTATTGTATTGAGATCCATAGAAATTAATAATACAAGATCTATTTTACTATTAAATCTCTTGTATCATTGTTTTTTCATTTTCTATTATCTATATTTGGTGTTTCATTTTTGTCTTCACACCTTTGACTCTCCATCACTGCTTGAAGTACATTCATGAGGGCACATCACATCTCTGCTAAAGGTGATCTATTCATATTTTACACTATGGTAACCCTCCTATAAGTTGCCACTCTTTCCTCTACCCACATTTCCCCTACCATTATATATCCTACTATGCATGCTCAATCGACACTCTCACCTATAGCTCAACCAGTCCTTTTAGTGGTAAATTGTTCTCCTCATCCTATTCCTTCAATGAATCCTTCTCCCTATTTTTCCACTCATCCATGATATAACTCTCTTTCACTACCACTATTTTCCCCTTCTCCCTCCTTGATAGGTCTACATCCTTTTTATTTGACTTATCTTCCTCCTTGGTCATCACCTTCTTCCATACCTAATTCTAGTGAGCCTATTCTTCCTATTCCTCCCCATATTTCTCCTCAACCATTCTAGTTTCTAGAATCCTTCAGCTCTACTCCTCCTCTTCCTATTGAACCTTCTCATCCTACCTTATAGTTCACTCATGATGTGTTTGATAACTTGCCTACTATTGAAGAGTATCACTCTTGGGAATAGCATTTTATTTGATAAGATTCTCAACTTGCAGGACCTTCACCATCCATTTCTTCTCTTCTCACCACCATTTCTTATAAATCCTAACCTTCATCATCATCATCTTATTCCCATCCAATTCTAGAAAATTAGGGATCTCCATCATAGTAAGCATGTTACAAGACACCCATTGTGTTTGTCCTTATGTCTAATCTAGGTCTAGGGGAGTACATTTTACATAAAGCTTATATCTTCCCTGATAGCTTCTAGTTAATATGAAATTTTTGTCATCCTCAATATATAACTTTAACCATTGGCATAGTTATTCCCATTGGTCCCTCATCAAATCAGATAAATTTTGTGTAGGAAGGCATTGACACCTCTTCATAGAAGCATGAGCCCAAAGAGACTAAGGTACAATTTTGTAGCAATATTAATTATATTTCCAACTCTTTATTTTCCATAAGATATTTTGAACATTTCCAGTTGCAAGGATTCAACTTAGTTTAGTATGAGTAGGGCCTAAGGTACCTTATCAATATACCTTACCAACAACCTAGAGACAAATATAGATTAGGTTATCATCAAGATTTCATAGCTACCCTCCTTGTAGAGGAATATGAATACCTCAATCTTAAATCCATAGAGGATGATATTGATAAGCATATCAACCTTGATTCTGACTCACTCATTCCTCCCAAAATTTTCCAAGTTTCCATGGTCCACACCACACCATATCTCAATTACTTTTGATAGCTTTGACTATGTTTCCTCTTGTATCTTTCCTATAATTGACAATCCAAACAATCAACCACCTCATATCATTCTACTTTAATAGCCCCAACCTCATCATTATCATACTATAAATATGATTTCTATTGCCCTCTTTGGACCGCTTTGCTATGTGGTTCATCTTGATAGTATTCTTAGCATCGACCCTAGTTGTTTTGACTTCAACCAAGTTCCTTATGATCCTTTACCTCTCAAGATTATCCCCTTAAAAATATTTATAAGGTATTCCAATGCTTACATTCCTCTCTTTCATTCTTGATATTTGTCCATGAACCAAGCTAAAGTCACTAATGAATTCTTTGTTGAGATTGTAGTAGATGATCTGCATCTCATCCCCACTCCCACTCAGCTCGAGGATGGCTCCCACATGATTGTAAAATATACAATTTATGTTGATCTTAGTTTTGGCCTTGCCAATCCCTATACCATCAACCTTGAAAATGGTTTATCCCCTAAAGATCGATTGAGCTTCATATATCTCCTAATATAGTTTAAGAAAGTGTTTGCTTGGTCTTATATTGATATGTATAGCCTAGGTCCAAATTTTATGGTCAAAAACTTAACCCTCAATAACAATGCTAAGTTGGTCAAATAAAAACTCAATAAAATGCATCCCACCATTACATTTATGGTCAAATAATTGTTACACAAAATATTATACATGGAATTTATTCAACCAATCGATTAACCTAAGTAGGTATCAAACATGGTACCCATTGGAAATCCTAATGGGGGATATGCATATGCACATATTTTCACAATATCAACAAAGCATATCCCAAGGACAACTTTTCCTACCTAACATTGACACATTGGTCGATTCCATAGTTGGTCATAAAATGTTGTCCTTGATGGATGGTTTTTCAACATATAACTATATTTGAGTTGATCCAAATGATCAACACAAGACATCACTCACGACCCTTTGGGAGATATTTTTCTATAAGGTCATGACATTTGGCCTTAAGAATGCAGACACTAATCAATGTTCCATGACCTACATATTTCATGACTACATGCATAAAATTATGGATGATTATGTGGATGATTTATTGGCTAAATCTAAGAACTACAGTCAACACATTGACATTTTACACAAAGTCTTTGACTAAATTCTAGAGCATAACATGAGGAATCCTAAGAAATGTGTCTTTAGTGTTAACTTAGGTAAAATTCTAGGATTCATCATATCATAGTGAGGTATTGAAGTGGACCCCAACAAAGTGAAGTCCATCACAAAAATACTACCCCCTACAAACTTAAAGAAATTGCATAGCTTATAAGGTAAATTCCTAGCGATTCATCACTTCATCACCAACTATTGGATAAGTGCAAGCTACTCAACATATCTTGCAAAAGGTGATGGAATTTGAATGTAATTAAGAATGTTAGGATACTTTTGAGTCAATCAAGCAATACTTGAAGAACACAAGATTATATTGAGGGGGGGTGAACAGTATAAGACCACTTTTTAATTTCCTTTCTCAATTAATATTATGCAATGTAAAGATAGTAATATCAATATTAGTAATCAAAGCAATGCATAAATCACCACACACAATAGAGACACCAATTTAACGTGGTTCACCCAATGTGGGCTACTCCTTGGAGAAAATATTTCACTAAAATTTTCTCAATCAATCTCTTGGGAATCCTTTCCCTCTTACAATGTTTATAGATCTCTATCCAAAGGAGACATCAATCCCCTAACCAATTTTATGGATATCTATCAATAGGAGAACTCCTTTCTCCTTGGCTCTGACTGGTGATCTTCTAGAAGAACTGTTACCCCCACCACTCTAGCTAATGGATCTCTATCCACTGAAGACACCTATCCTCACTTCCATGGCTAATGGATCTCTATCCAATAGATACTATTGTCCTCTATAATTTGTCACCTTCAAAGCTCTATCTCAAATCTACACTAAACACGGTCCTTCGGTCTAGCACAAATCTGCTCAATATTTTTCTCTGATATAGCACAAAACTATCCTAAAATATGTGCCAAACTCTATCCTCAAATCTATACTAAACAAAGTCCTTCGATCTAGCACAAATCTATCCTAAATATTTGTCCTCAAGCATTAACTCAAAGCTTGACTTAATCACAAATCAACTCTACTAGATCTGCCCCAAACCTTAACTCAAGGTTTGAAAAAATCAATCAATCAACTATGCTCTCAAGTCTTCTCAAAGACTTGTCTCAAATATACCTTGTAAGCTTCCACAAAAGCTCACACTAATCTGTCCACAAGTCCTCTCTATAACTTGTTCAAATCTTCTCAACAAGTCCTCACTAGAACTTGTCCAACTCTACTCTCAATCTGTATTGTAAGCTTCCACAAAATCTCACACAAATATGTCCACAATTTCTCTCTAGAACTTGTCCAAATCTGCTCAATAAGTCCTCACTAGAACTTTTCCAATCTCATAGAAACACAAGGATAATTATTAGAGACTCAATATGTTTCACATTCATCACAATGCTCAATCACTTTCAATCACTCTTTTATAAACATATAGAGAATTTTTAGAGACTCAATATGCTTCACACTCATCACAATGCTCAATCAATTTCAATCACTCTTTTAGAAAAATATAGAGAATTGTTAGAGACTCAATATGCTTCACATTCACCTCAATGCTAAATCAATTTCACTCACTCTTTTAGAAACATATAAATAATTATTAGAGACTCAATATGCTTCACACTCACAAACTCTCAATCACTTTCAATATTTATTTTATTACAAAAACATATAGAGAATTGTTAGAGACTCAATATTATTCACATTCACCTACACTCAACCTCCCTCTCAAATCAATTTAGTATATAGAACAATTTGTTTTATATAACTTGAGCTATCACTTCACACATCCACTTGACTAGGATCAACCAACTTTACTCAACCAATCACTCAATGAAATAATCCTTGCTTACAAACCCTAGTCCAAACATATGAACACTCACTCAAATGTTTCCAAAAATGCTTATCAACCAATATCACATAACAATGACACTCATGTTCTTTGCAAACGCTATTTCAAGTTCTTCACTCAACTTAATCACTTCAACAACAATACTTATAAAACAATGTTTTATCAACAACTCTCAATTCTAGAAAACCTTGAAGCATTAATTAAAAACACACTCAACAATGCTTAACCAAACAATCCTTTTCACTCCAAATTTTCATTCACAACTTTAAACAATCACTCACTAAGAAGAATATGCCCATACCTTTTGTTGGATGTAAATGTGCCTATAGAAAAACCTACCTTAATCACAATTTCCTTCTTTCCAATTCCAATGGTTAGACACAATAATATCACTTCAACACTTTCTCAAAAAGATTCCTTAGACACAAAATAATCACAACTCAATTTATGCCTTATTGCTTCCTTTTAAAAAAAAACTCATCATACCATACATGAAAAATAATTTCTTTGATACACCTTATAAACTCCAACTTAAAATAATATCCAACACTTCACAAACACCTTACAAATCTTTCCAACCATTAAAGCAAATGACAAAAAAATTAATTTGCATAACCCTTATAACTCCCCATGCAACCTTATAAACCAAATATAATGCAAAATTAATTTTTATTTTTTCAACAACCACTTCCACAATTTTCGGTACCTAAATTCCAATGCATACCTTACTTTCCCCCAAAAGGGGTTTTAGCGTGATTCGATCCTTCGTATCGCTAAGGCCTAAGCACCTTAGCACTTGGGATCCCACCATGTGGGCTATAGTCCCCACGTGAAGGAAAAATCACTTCCTCCACCTTATTCCTCATGCGCCTTTTGACTTCTTCAAAGTCCACTACTACCTCCACTTCATTGTAGCACGCATCACAAGCAATTCACATTAATTTTTGAACGAAGGCATGGTAAGTTCTAAGGTGGGTGGATCCCCCTTTTTATACATGATTTGATTTTTCTCCCATGTCGGTGCTTTTAGTAATTCAAATTATGATTTTAATAACCCACCTTTGGGTTAAAAAATTAATATAAATTAACTTTATAATTAATATTAAAACTAATTAATAATTAATTTACATAACTTAGGTTAAGTAAATTAAATTATAAATTAATTTATAATAAAAATTATATTAATTAATTTAAAACCTCCTTTTATAATATTATTTACTTGGGCATCTTCTTTTGCACTTTGATCCACATCTGATCTCCTGAAATTAGGCTATCTTTTGTACATATTGGAGAACCTGAAACAGAAGCTGCCCACTGAAGCTGCCACTGACTGGTGTTGAAAGCTTGACATCAATGACCACTCACTCTTGAAATCAAGGACAACTTATCTGCTCAAAATGTCCAACAAAGACCTCATGTCCCCACCAGTTTTGTCCCCACCTAGTCCAGATTTCCCCTTTCACCTATACATTTTTATAACCAATTTTGTCTTAGGAACCATGTTGGCTTAGAATAATGAGGTCAATTAAGACCAAACCATATACTACATTATTGATACCTTGGTTATTTATGAAACATGATATGCATATATTAAAAAGTTGTGCTTAGCAATATTTTTAGCTACTTAGAAACTTTATCATTATATGCTAAATCATACCACATATGTTATTGCCTGGGAAAATCCATTATGATACATGATGGGTAGATCCTAAAATAACAATAAAAATACAAAATGGATCATATTTCTAATAGAATTCAACCTTGAATTCATCAATCAAATATCTAAAAAGATCAAGTCATTGCAAATCAACTTGGAGAATCTCCACTCATAGATGAAAAACCTCTCATCATTGAGATTCCCAATGACTCTATCTTCAATACTACAAAACTTGAAGAACATGTTAAGCCTAAATATAAAGTTGTCCTAATGCTCTTTTTTGATGGCTTTTGATGCAATCAAGGGGAGGTGTTGGAGTAGTTTTCTTCACACTATAAGGGGTTTCAATCCTCTTTTATTTTAAAATTGACTTTCCTTGCACAAAAAACAATACCAAATATGTAGCTCTTATCCTCAACCTTATAACTACAATCTCTATGTGCATCAAGCAACTTTAAATCATCAATTATTCTCTTCTCATTTTCAATCAAGTGAAGGGTATTTGTTAATGTAGATGCAAAATACTCCAATAGTATAAGAAAACCATTTTGCAATTTGAGTGGTATAGCATTTAAGCCTCACAAAGGTCTATAAATAATTTTGCAGACACCATGATCCCTCTCAGCTCCCTCATCCCTCATAACCCACATGAGAAAGTAACCCATGTGTATATAACAACCCTCCACAAATATTCTATCTCTTAGAAGATATCTCTTGGCGATGTTCAATTTTGTCCAAGTAAAGCCTTATGATTCTTGGTTTTCACAAATTGTAACATCCCCCTTATTTGATTATCATTTATTCTGGAAGAATGTGATGTTGCATGAAACATTTGTGTCTGTAGGTGTATGTTTTCACTCCATAGTAGAAACAAATTGGACAAGACAAATACTACCTCCTGGAAAAGATAGAGATTGATAGTGTCAAGTAAGGTGGGATATGATGTCGTGCCTCATGCACCTTGGCCCGTAGGTACATGGAAGCCCACCATAATAGCTCATATAGGTCATTTTGCTTGTTGTTGCATTTTTGTGGATATTTGATTGATATTTTTTCCTTTGCATGTAGAAATTAAATTTTATATGATTCATAAATAAATAAATAAATAAATAGATACATAAATAAATAAATAAATAAATAAATAAATAAATAATATATATATATATATATATATATATATATATAAATATATATATATATATATATATATATATATATATATATATGCAAAGACGGAGGTTGAGAGCGTCAGGTAAGGTGGGATATGATGTTGTGCCTCATGCACCTTGGCCCGTGGGTACATGGAAGCCCACCATAATAGCTCATATAGGTCATTTTGCCTATTGCTGCATTTTGTGCATATTTGATTGTTAATTTTTCCTTTGCAAGTAGAAATTAAATTTTATATGAGACATCTCTTTCATATATATATATATGTGTGTGTGTGTGTGTGTGTGTGTGTGTGTGTGTGTGTGTGTTTATATTTGGTATTGTAAAGAAAAGAACTTGATTTATATATATATAAAAATATAATAAAAATAAAATATATATTTATGGTAATACATTATAGAATAATACATTTAGAAGATGTTCTTTCATCAAGGAAATGAAGACACCTCTTGGCAAGGAAATGAATAATCTCTTGCAAAAAACGAAGTAGGTGTCACCAAGGAAAATATTATGGTGTCTATATAACGAATGAAGAAAGGCAAATTTGGTATTATTGGCTTGAAAATTGCATAGAATTTTGGATGTTAAGGCAAGAGTGTTGTTGAATGGTGGTTGGTCTTGCCAAGTTGTCTTTTCTAAATAGTTGGTCTTAGTTTTTTAAGTTGATAATCAAGTAAGACAGTCCTTATAATACTCTGTAGACACCAAATCCTAGACACTTGTCCACCATCCCCCTTTCCCACCATTCAATTGGCCATTCCATACCTTTCCTGCCATCCAATGGCCCACTTTAGCCTTTTCCTGCCATTTTTTGACCCTTATTTGACTTATTTATGTTTATTTTATATTATTTATATCTAGATATAATATTTTATATTATATTTTAATATAGTTATTATAAAATATATATTTATAAGCCAAATTAACCTCAATCATCAGATCTGATCTAATCTCAGTCGTCCATCTTCCTTAATCTGTGTCACACTTAAAGTTTAATATCAATCTTCAGATTTGCTTTAATATTAGCCACATGATCAAAAGTTTTAAGCTAAAACCCTAAGATAACCCTAGGCTTGATAATAAATAGGAGCATTCTCAATGCTCAATCCCTAGAAATTTTGCTAATGGGTTCGAACTAGCTCTGATTAGATCTCTTACGCTCTGAGTGAATTCGACCTACATTTGCCTTAGTTGTTCCCTAGTATAGCCTCCCCCAAAAACCCTAGCTTATCCTAGGATTTTTAGATTCCAACCATCTCCACAACCCATTTCCGCTACCGCCATTGTCATTCATCCGTTGAGCCCCTTGCATCCCTCCAATATGATTATGTATATTTAGCCCTAATCGACAGGCACTGCTGAGTGCCTACCTCATCCCACAGGTGCAATAGTGCACTTTCTGCATACTGCAAGTGTAGCATAGATCCTACCATCCCCATAGTTGTAGACCAGAGCTTGCCACGTAAGATCATTAGGTGTCGACGAGGCACCTTGACATCAATATGTAATAGAGAAACAAATATATTCATCAATAGATAGTAACGTAAATCTACTTTATTTTATTATATTTCATATTTGCTTAATTTTTTTTACATTTCATACTGTTATAGCTAGGGTTTTAGTTGTGATTTTTGAGGGCTCACGTAGTGGAGCCCTCATTATTATTACTAACTCTCTGATGTTTCTTTGTGTGCAAATTAGATATTTTATCAAAAGTATTGGACAACTGATGAAGTTGGAGTGGCATGGATCAATCGATATATGAACCCCACTCAACCTTATTGGGATCAAAGATACGATTGAAGACATTGCAGTGTTTGCCATTAGGGTTTTAGAGAACTCTGTATATTTATAATATTGTATCAAAAAAGGATTGTGTATCATCCATATTGTTACAAAGTTTATAAGCTCCCCTCATTAATATAATATATATATTTCATGGTTGTGCATTTCTGGTTTGATATATTCATTTGTTGTTTTCTTTTAAGCAATAGTTGTAGTGTTGTATTTTTGTATTCATATAATCCATTTTGGTTGATGTATATATTATTTATGTCTTATTTTTATTTTTTGACTATGTGCTATGTCAAAAAAATAGTATTAAAGACTTATTCCGTAATATTGAACTCAAGTATTGATACCAAGTATGCTCGGTATTTGTAGAATGTGCATTTTTATATGTAAATTTAAAAAAAAATAATGAAATTAAGCTATCATGTAGTGTTGGATTCACACTTTACTATGTTATTGTGTTATGTTGGTCTTGTTAAAAATAGACAACTAAGGACAATAGATGGTCCTATAGAGTAAAATGTGAATCGAAACCATTGAAATATTATGAAACTACTTTGCCAGAAAGCACTTTAAAATAGAACTATTGTGATAATTGTTTGATGCATTTGGTTTCATATAGAGGAAATGCATTCATTTATAGGGCCAACCTGACCCAAAACTGCCCTCAACCTCTTATTCTTTGCCCATCCTGGAGTTAAAGGGAGTGTTGCATTTTTCAGAGGCCATTTGAAGAATGTGAAAATGTTTTGAGTTGAAAGACATACACGCTGGACGTTTTGGGACACCCCTGTGTAGTATTAAAATCATTATGAAATGATTTAAATTATTAGAAGACATCTTGTCCATAGCAATGAGATTTTTAGTAAGGTATATCAAGCAACTAAGCAAAAATTTTAAGTGGCAGATTGATGACTAATGTCATACCCAATGATGTTGTAATTAAATGCTTCTTGAGAACATTAATAAGAACTTCACATAAGTTGCCTGATAAAAGTTTATTTTAATTATGAAATAGTTGTAAATTCTCTATATTCTATTTCCAATGATTAATAACAATAAATTTATTAAAATTTGATATATTAGAGATGTTGCACGAATGTTTTTTTGTACTTCTTGTGTAATGTCGTAGATGGGTTAGTGATGAAAAAAATGGCCTTAATTGTGTGATGTGGTCTCATGTATTCTTTAAGGTATATCAAATTATGGATTTATTACATCTTAAATTATGTTTCCAGTAGAAGGATGGAATTACCTTTTATTTCTCTACCTCAAAGAACAGGCTGTATTTTAACAAACATAAAAAGAAATGTGGTAGTGTGTTTAAAATTACTCAAATACCTTCATTATTAGTACCTAATTTAGATTGTTATGCACTCCCTAAAATACCTATTAAACTGGTCAATGGAAGGAATAGCTTTTATGTTCTTCTCCTAGAAACGGTGGCATTGGGTTAAGCTTAATTTCGGCCTAGAAAACTATCTTAAAACACTTACCTAACATAATAATTGAAACTATGAGAATGTAGTCTTCATTTTCTGAATTACCGTCACTATCCTTAAATTCAGAAGACTGTGTTATAGAGCTAAAACCTAAGACATCTTGGAAATCTCGTGTGATTTAGTTACATTATCATTATAAGATATTTCCTCGAAGAGTCGTTTGTGGTCGCCACTCAGAATTCATTAACTTAAATTGAGTATTTTGAGGTCTTACTTATGTCTTCATTCCATAACTATTGTGAAAATATGGTCTCACTTGTTAGAATAATAAAATTATATCCTAAGTTGTTACTAGGATATTGTGTGGCTAAGATTAGCTCAGTTAGTTATGATCCAATGGATCAAATTGTAAGCACTTGTTATTTAAGAAATGTACTTTCAAATCAATAAGATGAAGTATTCTATTTTCTAACATGGTATCAGAGCGGGCCTTCCCTGCCCTGTGAGCCTAAGGAGATTTTACTCATGGAAATCCCCCCCCTTTTTTTCTTTTTTTTCCTCCAATATTTTTTTAACCGAGGGAGTATATTCTCCATCTTTTGATGGATCAAAAACCAGATGGTTTTAAAAATTTTTGTTTGGGAGGTTAATATTTTTTTTTGTTTTTTTAGGGTTTGCACAACAGTGCCATTTCCAATGATCCAAAATTTTAGTAGATTAAATAGTTTGAGAAAAGGGTTTTTTTTGCAGTTTCCAACATCTACATGGAGCGTCTGTGGCTCATTTTTTGTGGAGGAGTTTTTATGTATAGTAGACCTAAATATTATTTCAAGCACTCACGTCGCCGATTAGAAGAGTTATTTTAATTGGAAATTTAGGTCGATGTTGCCAGTTTTTAAGGATTCATAGGGAAAAATGCTGATGTTGATGGCCCTCTTTTCTCAAACTAGCAGCTAGTGCTTCATTTTTTTTGAAGATGATGGCCTTTGCTATGGGCCAAACAAGGTTAACTTATTTCCTACTTTTGTCACATGATCGTGCATTTTATTTATCAACCCAAGGAGCTTCATAAACTTGCGAAGGGTGTTGAACAAGATTGCTTAAAATACCACTTGAGATGATTTTGCTAGTTCTACTATTGGGGGGTGTTTCAACGGTCATCAATCCTTCATACACTCCTCAATAATTTACTTAAAAACAATTAAATATACAAAAAGGAAATATTCATGCATTCCTAGAAATAAACCTATTGCAATACTAGAAATAACAATGCGATAAAAAATCTTATAAAAGTGGTAAAATAATCTAGAAAACATAGAAAAAATAGGGGAAGAAATATTGGCTTGGAGTGGGCCCAAGCTCCAGCAGCTTCCTCCCAGCTGAACACGCACTTAGAAACTCTTAGAACTATATTATAATTATCAAAGTATTACAATGCTTCTTCTGTATATCTCTACATTTACTATCAAACTATTCCATATATCCTCAGAGAGGTCTGTGTGTGTTTATATAGCACACCCACAAATATTTTGTTACAAAGAAGTTATAACAGTCGATTCATTCCAGACTAAACTAAGACAGTCTAGTAAATGTGATCGACGTCTGCTAAAACTGGCATTTTTTTCTAATGGTTGCATGCTCACTGATTGGTTTATGCTTCACCTAGAATTGGTAGGAAATTCTCATACATCGGTGCAATCCCCAATTTAACTCTACATGATGTAGAGTTGGAACTACACCAGTCTCTATTGTCCACGTTGTGCTTGTATGGTCAACGGGTGAAGAACAGGGGTGCCTTCCCTATGAGGAAGGTGCCTAAGTATGTCGGGCACCTTCTCTATGTGGAAGGTGCCTTACTACCGTTGGTGCCTTCCTAGAAGAGGAAGGCACTTATCTTCTATTGGCGCCTTCCTGTGAGAGGAAGGTGCTTGCCTTCTAGTGGTGCCTTCCTGTCGACGCCTTCCTGTGAGAGGAAGGCACTTATTTTCCTTTGGCACATTCCTAGAAGAGGAAGGTGCTAGCCTTCTATTAGCGCCTTCCTAGGAGAGGAAGGTGCTTGTATTTCCTTGGTGCCTTCCTAGAAGAGGAATCCACCTACCTTCTCTGCATTGATTCTGAAAGAAACAAAGTGCCAGGTCCATGAAAAGACCTCGAATGATCCAAATCTGACTAAATCAACTATAATTCCACAAAAACACACTAAAAACACATGAATTAGATAACACGCATAATTTCATAAAATAATTATATAATCATTCATAAACATATGCAATATTTATTATACAGCCGCATAATAATCAAGAAAATGTATACAAAATATGGGCATTTCTGATTCTCATCATCCCCCCATGCCTAACATATGCCACACCCTCGTGGCATCAAAACTATAGGTAGCCCTGTTGAACCCTCATCGTTGCTATTTCTTGGTGGATCTGGCTATACCTACTGCCCATGGTTGCCTCTTCTATTTACTGGCATCTGGAGGTGTGGCTCCTCTTTTTCTACGTGGGGCTGCAGGTGCTGTTGTCGGCTTTGCTTTCCTTGTCCTATCCTGTATCACTCAGGTCGATGACAGGGGGTGTTGTGGAACTTATTTACCCTTCACTCTTGAAAATAGAGGAATTCTCCCCTGCATCCGGGCTACTGTGTTGGGTGTCCGATCAAAATTCTCTCAAAGAGAATACTCGTTCTTCATATGTGGGAGAATTCATTAGGACCTCTATTGCCTAGTCAATTTGGGTCGATGCATCCCTTATTTCTGTTCGCCTGTCCTAGAGTTGTTGGATATCCTCCCATAATTGCTAGACCATATGCTCGAGTTGGGTGATTCATCTTTCTCATTATTCCAATTCCCCTCTATGCTCATTCTGGTAGTCCTCCAAATTTTTTTGGGCCATCCAACAATTGGTCTGCCACTCCAATGCTTCCTCCAAGGCTATGTCGACCTGATCATTACTCTTGGAAGTCCCCACATCTTGTGGGCTCTGGTTTATCAATTATCAAAGGGTTTGGGCTGCAATGTCGACTTCTGAGTCATTCTCTTCTTCTTCTGTTGAGAGGAGTCACCACAGGCATTTCCTCTTGGGGACTAGTTTTGGTGGTCGAAACTCGGCCTCACTGCTAATAAGCGGTGCTCCTTCCTCTTCATACTCGAGCACTGGGGAATGCCCTATTTCATCTATTCATTTGGGCACTGGTGAATGCCTTCTTTCTTTCATGAAATTGGGCAATGCCAATTTCCTGACACTTGCCATATCCTCTATAGGGATTCCCTCTTTGTTCCCTATTTTGATAATAGCATCCCGTTGCCTTTCTTGGTTGCCATCTCCCTCTGCATCGAGGTTATGCCTCTGTGCTTCTGCATGGTGGACCAGTGCTGATATCAACCCATGGTGGGCCAAGGTGGACGGTGCTCCCTTCTAGTACCTAGCCACTTCTTCCTTCAAGGCATTTTACAGGTAGAAGGGCATGTTCAACTTCCTTCCATGCACTAGGTGATTCAGAAACTACACATGCTTAGTGTGTAAATGGGTATACTTCCTGGTGCATGTAAATAATCGAGTAACCTACTCGAATATATTCTACAGATTCATGGGAAGGCTACTTTTGGGTAGCCCTTCCTTATCTATCTACACATTTTCTCCTAGTATTAGCACTTTGGTGTATGACTTCAGTAGTCTGCCTCTGTATATGCATTCACCTGTGAGGGGCAATCCAGTCGCCTACGAGATGTATTTGGGGGTGACCAAAATTTCTACCCCTCACACTTGAGCTACGTCGCCCCTCAAGGAGGTAGTGAATTCCTTGGTTTCCTCCATATCCTGGCCCTGATTGACTAGGGTATAGTATTCAAACCATCCCTCGGCCTCAAATTGTGTTTTTACCGTCCCCCTGATTCCTTCCGTATCACTCGGCTCATTCTTTTTCACTGCATGATTCTTTGACCTTCCTCCCATGGCGCCTTCCATTACTGTTGTACTTCATTTTTTTTATAGCCTTACTTATTTAGGAAGGCACCTTCTTATAGGGAAGGTGCCTAACCTTAGCATTTAATTCTAGGGTACACCTTTCGATCCATATCATTGGCATGTGTTTCTGGCCATGGGGGTATATGATTTTTATGACAATAATTTTTTTTTGGTACTACATAATTTATGAATAATTATATAAGGATTTGAGTTAGTATGCGCATACCTTATTTGGTGTTTCATGCATCATGAAGAGCATTGATTCAATTATTTGTGACTCGGGGGAGGGGTATTTCATTTGTGTAGATTACACTGGACTTTGGTGCTGAGTTGTTTAATGGTTGGTGCTGAAGACAGACTCCCGATTTGCTAAAAAAACCGTCTGTCCATCATATTTGGAATGTGCACACTGATATCACCCCATAATTCTCTGAGATATTTTTTATTAGGGTGGATTTCCATCACATGTGCGATGGTGGTAATCTGATGCTGCTCGTTCGTGTGATGATTTTGTTTCAATCAAGGCATCCGTGAGACTTAAGTGCTGGCTGTACATGGAAGACACTCTTTGGTACCTTCCCAATGTGGAATGCATTTATGTGGTGCCTTCCCAATGTGGAAGGCACATATATTGTGCCTTCTCGATGTGGAAGGCACTTATATGGTGTCTTCTTGAATTTGTCGATTCTCTTTGAATGGATGTGCCTTTCGATGGTGGAAGGCACCCTTTTGATGATGGTGCCTTCCTGCTATGAAAGGTGCTTCTGAATGGGTGTGCCTTCCCGATGCGGAAGGCACTGTTAAATACCTACGCATTCCTAGGGTTGAAGGCGTCACTGTATACCTACGCCTTCCTGGGGTAGAAGGCACCTCGGTCTGTATGCGCCTTCTTGATGTGGAAGGTGCCTTGAGCTCTTTTTTTTTTATGTGGTGCCTTCCCAATGTGGAAGGCGCCTATTTTTTTCTTTTTTTTTTTGTGTGTGCCTTCTTTATAAGGAATGTGCCTTCTTCTGTGGGGTGCCTTCTTCATAAGGAAGGTGTCTTATTATGGTGGGGTGCCTTCTTCATAAGGAAGGCACCTTATTTTAGCTAGGCGACTTCTTCATACAGAAGGCACATTTTTCTAGTTGGGCACCTTCTTTATAAGGAAGGTGCCTTCTTCTGCACCTTCTCGATGTGGAAGGCACTTTATTCTTGGCAATCATGTTGCGATTGATTGGGAAAGGGTGATCAAGCCTTCTCAGTATTGCTTCACGCTACCTCAACTTCAACCTATTCCTATAAGAGTGTCGGTGTTGGAATGCTGAGCCGAATCAGGATTGGTTTCCCATATACCTATTCCTCGTGCTATCAGGTCCTCCACCTACAAAAATCAAATGAAAAGAAAGAAAAATAAAGGTAGTTAGATGCATTCCGTGCCTGTTACACCTTGGATTAGGATGCCTACAGCTTGCATGCGAGCGTCATCCCTATAAAACACATCGTAAAAAAAAAAAAAAAATTAACTGATTTTGATGAGCATCTCCATGCCCATCGTTTTGCCTATTAAGAGTTTGGTATGAATCTAACAATATGGGATCTCTCCCACGTCTATTATGGATTCCACCTGTAAGGTTTCAGATGTGTTATAGGGGCACATTCGGTGGCCATTGACCGTTAACATGGTGTTGCTACCGTCAATTGTTCTAACATGCACTACCCTATTCTTGATGAGCTCTACCACCTCATATTATCCCATCCATATTTGCATTAATTTACCTTTTCTTTCCTGGAATCGAGAATCATACAACAACACCCATTCTCCTTATTAGAACTGCTTCAGATTAATGTGGCGATCATGTCGTCGCTTTCTTTGCTTTTGTATGATTTTTGTTCTCTACAAAGCGTCCATTTGGATTTCGTCCAACTAATCTAGCTGTTGAATCCTTTCTTTTTGAGTGTCATCCAAGCTCAAGTTCAATTCTGAAGCTGTCCTTAATGTATTGATTTACAATTCAATGGGCATCATCGCACTCTTTCCATAGACAAGTTGGAAGGGTGTGAAGGCTGTGGTGGATTTCCACGTGGTATTATACGCCCAAAATTCCTTTGACAACTGTGTAGCCCAATATTTTCTGTGTTGCTGCACGGTCTTCGTTAGGATGTTCTCTATTTCTCTGTTCATCACTTCCACTTGCCCATTTTCTTGCAGATGGTAGGGTGTAGTTTTATTGTGCCAAACTCTGTATTACTCCTTCAGCTCCTTGATCAACTTGGAGGTAAATTGAGGTCCTTGGTCTATTTTTATCTCTCTAGGGACCCCAAATCATGTAAAAATATGGGAAAATAAGAAATCGATGATTGTTATTTCTTTTGAATCTCTCAATGCTTGAACTTCAACCCATTTGGTGATGTAATCTATACAGACCAAAATAAACCTCCTCCCTATTGAAGGTGGATTAATTGGTCCCACAAAGTCCATGCCCCACTTATCAAAGGGTTCTAGGTGTACCTGAGGCTAGAGGGGCATTTCATCTCGATGGGTTGGTCTGCCCATTCTTTGGCATTCATCATAGATGATGGCATACGCAGCCGCATCCTTGAAAAGAGTGGGCCAAAAGTACCCAACCTGTAGGATTTTGTAGGCAGTTCATTTCCCTACAAAGTGTCCTCTGCATGGTTCGTCGTGACACACTTTGAGTACTTCTAAGAACTCTTGTTCTGCTACACATCTCCTTATAATCTGGTCATGTCCTATTTTGAACAGGAGGTCATCAATCCATAGGAATGATGTACTTTTCTCTATGATCACCTGCTTTTCTCAAAAAGAGAGAGTAGGTGAGGTTCTTTCGGTGGCCAAGTAATTGGCTATATCTGCATACCACGAGATTTGCTCACTAATGGTGAACAAATGTTCATCCAAAAACTGGTCTTCCACTACTATATGGTCTATCGGTATTAATATGGATAGAAAATCTGGTATGATGTTGTCTTTGCTTGGTTTGTCGACTATTGTGATGTCGAATTCCTATAGTAACAAGAACTACCTGATAATTCTTTCGCTAATGGCCGGATTGCTCATCAAGTATCTGATTGTCGTGAGGTCCATGTGGACAAATACCTTATACCTGATGATATAATTGCAATTTTTTTTTATGGCATGCACAACTACAAGGAACTCCTTCTTTGTCATCGTGTAGTTGATCTCAGCTCCTGCCAAGTTTTTTTTGACATAGTAGATGGCGTAAAATTCTTCACCATCCTTCTGTCCTAGGACTGCTCCAATCACATTGTTGGATACATCACAGTAGACATGGAATGGTATGGCCCAATTTGGTCCTCTTAAAACTGGTGTGAATATCAGTTTCTATTTAAGAAACTAAAACGCTTCTTCACAGTCTTCTGTCCAATTGAACTCCACATCTTTAGATAATAGACTATGTAGTGGTTTTGCAATTTTATTGAATTTGATGATAAATCGTCGGTAGTACCTAGATGATCCAAGAAAACTCCCCACCTCTCTCTAAATTTTGGGGCTGGGTAGGTCTCTGATGACCTCAATTTTTATTTTATCAACCTTTATTCCTTCTACAAAGAGGTGGTGTCCTAGTACTATGCCTTCTTGCATCATCATAAAGCATTTCTCGTTGCTTAGGGAAAAGTTGTTTTCCTTGCTTCTTTTGAGCAATATTTCCAAGTTCGTCATTGCTTCATCAAAAATTTCTCCATAGACGGTGAAGTCATCCATGTATACTTCGACCGCGTCTCCCATCATGTCTAAAAATATGCTAAGCACTACCCTTTGAAAGGTGGCAAGTGCATTGCATAATCCGAAAGGTAATACTCGATAGGAAAACATTCCCCATGGGTAGGTGAACATTATTTTATCCTGATCCTCTTATCCAATTTGGATCTGGTTGTATCCATTGAATCCGTCCAAGAAGGAGAAATACTTCCTCCCGGAGAGTGTATCCAAGACTTGATCAATGAACGGGAGCGGGAAGTGGTCCTTCTTGGTCACTTTGTTTAACACTCTGTAGTCCACATAGATTCGCCACTTCCCATTCTTTTTAGGGACTACCAATAATAGTGATACCCACTCGTTGTCAAAAATCAAGTGGATGAATTCAATAGTCAAGATTTTTTGCAATTCTTCCTTGACAATGTCTTTCATTGTCGGATTCATTCTTCTCTATGGTTTCCTACTTGGAGTTGCTTGATCATCGAGGTATATACGATGGGTAAAGATCTCTAGGATGATACCCTTCATATCTAAGTAATCCCATGCAAATTCCTATTGGTGTCTAACCAAGAGATATTCTACTTTCATCAATTGTGTGGGATTCAACCCACTGTTGGCATTCAACATTCTTCCTGGTTCGATGTGTATCTGCTAAACATGGTGATCTTGGGCATTAGCCAACGGCAATCCAGGTGCGGATATGGAGGACTCCCCATGGAGGAACTCCACAATAGCACCATATTCATCTTCTTTTGCCAACTCATCCAATGTCATCATTGGCTGGATCATGGATAGCTCAGGATTTTCATGCTCGATCAACATGGGTTCTCCTAATGAGTCGACGGACTGTGCTAGGGGTGAAATAGTCAACCTTTTAATATTTTGTCCATAGGTGATGGTCATAAGACCATCCCAGTAGCTGATTTAATCATCAAGTATTGCCAACCATGGCCTTCCCAAGATGAGTGTGTAACCGCCCAGCCTAGTTTTAGATTGCAAGACTAAAAAGTTGACTGGGTATTCCCATGTGCTAACTGTCACTATTACATCTTCGAACATTCCTTCTGGTGCCACGGTCAATCCATCGACCAGCTGTAGCACTATCATAGTGGGTTTTAGGTTTGTGAGTTGTAGCCTTTGCATGGTCTCCTAAGGAATTACATTGATGGCTGCTTTGAGATCGACCAATGTATTGGATAGGGAATGTCCCTCAATTTTTATAGTCAGCACCGGGCTGCCCGAGTCTGCATACTTAGGATGGCACATTTTGCCCATCATAAAATCTACTAGTTTACCCATGACATTGATAGTTCGGGTTGCTTTTCATCCTGGCTTCCTTAAATACATCTCTCTTATCGCCTTGGTATATATTGAAACATCTCAAATGGCTTGAAATAATGGAATTGTCACTGTGAGGTTCTTCAAGCTAGACAGGATATCGAACTTCGGTTGCGTTACTTTCCTTTTTTCTTGCAGTCAGTTGGGAAATGGAGCCTTTGATCTCTTAGGTGTTTCTTCTATCACCTCTTCTACAAGATATGTTTCTCCTACCTCTTCCTCCTCTTCTACCAATGGAGGCATTCCTACTCCTAGCTATATACCAGACCTAAGATAAATATGGTACATCAGATACATCTCACCCTCCAAGTTGTATGTTGGCTGGTTCACCCTGTTGTGCGGGTAGCTACTCAAGTCTCACCACTAGCAATGTTGATAAATTCTATTGGGGGTGAGCTGGTGCTACATTTTTTGGAGCCTGATTCCACACAGTTTGGCCTCTCCACTACTGCCCAGGATATCGATTTGGCATCCATGGCTGCTGGTTCAAGAATACTACTAGGGGTGCATTGGACCAGGGTGATGGACCCCACAACCCCATGTTAAGTGGTTGAGGTGGGCCTTGGGACTTGTATGGTCCTCCCCCATATGAAGACATTCCAGTTGGCATATTCCCCGCAAGGGTTTGTGGCAAACTCTTTTGATTTCCTATGAAATAGGCATCCATGCTTTCACCATCCTCTTGATTACTAGTCAGTTGTGGGTACAATCGATTTTTATGGTTCAGCCTACAAACTATGCATAATCTAACTTTGTTCTTTGGGCATGCATTATTTGCATGCTTCCCTCTACATTTTGGACAGAAATAAGCCAATGTTGCTTCATTTTGTTGCTTCTTTTTCTCTAACAGTAGCATATCCATCTGCAATGCTAGAGATGAGAGCATTTCGCTCTTTAAATCTTCTAGCATGTTACCTATTTCTATCTTTGTGACTGAAGCAGTCACTTTCATGGTTCTAGAAGTGGTCTTGCCTCTCCTTCTTGAGTAGTTCCAGCATAGTTGTTGGATGTCTTCCATAGCATGCTGGTAGACATCACCTCCAAAAATCATGTTAAGAGCCTCCAGTGATTCATTGGTAAGTCCTCTCAAAAAGATGCTTTTGAGGGACTTATCAGATAGTTTCGTGTGAGGATATCATTGAAGATTGAAGTTGAATCTCTCCCAGTATTCCTCGAGAGACTCATATTATTTTTATATCATGCTCAAGACCTCTTCTTTGGAGTCTCTTGCTCTCCCGAAATCTTGGTATTACTCTAAAAAGAGCTTCTTCATTTGATCCCAAGTGGCAATGTGTTTGTCTCCTAGACCGATGAACCACCGTAGAGCTGCATCGTCCAATGTGGAAGGAAAGAGTTTTAGCTTCTACGTATTATATTTGTAGTCCATAGACCTGCATAAGACATCAAACTTAAATAAAAATAGTTCAGGGTCCTCATTTGGATATCCTCTGAAGGTCGAAAGGTGAGCAGGGGATATGTTTTTCATTTTGGTATCTCCTACTCCATCAATCGGGAAACTAAAGCCAAATGAGACTTCTTCATTTTCAGCCATTTTTTTAGGAAATGTGGTCTCTAATGCAATATTTATGGCCTTACGATAATTTAAGACTTTATGATTCAAGGCTCTAAGGTTGTTTGGTGTTATCATCCGATCTTCTACAACTTTCCATAATAGGGATTCCTCTAAGGGTGTCCTATTAAATCGGGTATTTATGATGATTTGTTCTTCCCCAAGTTGAGGCACTTTTCAAAAAGTGCAAATCCTCACTCTAATGGATTGCTGGAGGTGGGTCAGGCAAGTCTAATTCAAATTTAGAATGTTCGGCTTACTCAGGTTCTAGTGGATTGGTTTTTATAAATTGATCGTCAGGTCCTCTTCTTCTCGAAGAACTCATACAAGGTCAAATGGAAGGTTTCTAGGTATTGTAAATAATCTAGTTGAGACACTTCCCTGGAAACGATGCCAAAATGTTGTGGGCCAAACAAGGTTAACTTATTTCCTACTTTTGTCACATGCCCATGCATTTAATTTATCAACCCAGGGAGCTTTGTAAACTTGCGAAGGGTCTTGAACAAGATTGCTTACAATACCACTTGAGATGAGTCTGCTAGTTCTACTATTGGGGGGTGTTTCAACGGTTGTCAATCATTCATACACTCATCAATAATTTACGTAAAAACAATTAAATCTACAGAAAGGAAATATTCACGCATTATTGGAAATAAACCTATTGCAATACTAGAAATAACAATGCGATAAAAAATATTATAAAAGCGGTAAACTAATCTAGAAAACACAAGAAAAATAGGGGAAGAAATACTAGATTGGAGTGGGCCCAGGCTCCAGTAGCTTCCTCCCAGCTGAACATGCACTTTGAAACTCTTATATTTGTATTATAATTATCAAATTATTACAATTCTTATTCTGTATATCTCTCTACATTTACTATCAAAATATTCTATATATCCTCAGAGAGGTCTACGTGTGTTTATATAACACACCCGTAGATCTTCTATTACAAAGAAGTTATAATAGTCGATTCATTCCAGACTAAACTAAAACGGTCTGGTAAATGTGATATATGTCTGCTAAAACTGGCATTCGTTTCTAATGGTGGAGTGCTCACTGATTGGTTTGTGCTTCGCTTAGAATTGGTAGGATATTCTCATACATCGGTGCAATCCCCAATTTAAATCTACATGACGTAGAGTTGGAACTGCACCAGTCTCTATTGTCCATGTCATGCTTGTCTGGTCAACGGGTGAAGAATAGGGGTGCCTTCCCTATGAGGAAGGTGCCTAAGTATGTCGGGCGCCTTATCTATGTGGAAGGTGCCTTACTATCATTGGCACCTTCTTGGAAGAGGAAGACACTTATCTTCTATTGGTGCCTTCCTATGAGAGGAAGGCTCTTACCTTCTAGTGGCACCTTCCTTTCGGCACCTTCCTATGAGAGGAAGGCGCTTATTTTCCTTTGGCACCTTCCTAGAAGAGGAAGGCACTGGCCTTCTATTGGCGCCTTCCTGGGAGAGGAAGGTGCTTGTATTTCCTTGGTGCCTTCCTGGAAGAGGAAGGCACCTACCTTCTCTACGTTTATTCCAAAAGAAACAAAGTGCCAGGTCCATGAAAAGACCTTGATTGAGCCAAATCTGATTAAATCAACTACAATTCCACAAAAACACATTGAAAACACACAAATTAGATAACACACATAATTTCATCAAATAATTATATAATCATTCATAAACATATGCAATCCTTATTATACAACCACATAATAATCAAGAAAATGTATACAAAATATAAGCATTTATGATGCTCATGAGCATTTATACTCTAGGTGACTATTTTTCTAGTGACAGTTGTGCTGATATATTTGTCTATATATTCGTTATTCTCTAGGTGCTATCCTATTTTTTTAATGGCTGCATCTGCAGTGAGGCTCAACATTCACATGAGCTATTGTAAGGTTAGTGAGAAAAGAAAATTGTCTTCTATATGTGTAACGAAGGAATCTTGGTAGCTCTATGGGGGTGTAGCTACGACGCTCAAGTGGAGTAGTTGACACAAGTTGCTTTCTATAGAAGAACAATAAAACTTGCTACTAAAACCCTTCCTTGCTGTTGTAGAGAGCCGCAAGGACTACATCCATAGATGGCCATATTTTTCTCAAGTTTGAGATCTGCCGTAACTGCTGCTTGCATTGTGGTACTTGTGGTGGTGGTAATCCAATATTCCATCAGATCTCTTTGAAGCTAAAGAAAATAGATTCCCAAAGCTGTCATGGAAGGGTGAAATCATCGATTTGCATGGCCGTAAGAAATTATCATTTTTTTGAGAGTATGACGATTTGATTTTTTGTTAGGGACCATTGATCCCGTTAGAGGATTCAATCACCATTTTTTATTGCATGGCGTGCGGGACGGATCGTGGAACTGCTAGTCATTCAAGGTGATTTTTTGGAAGAATTCCAGTTGCTGCATGCTATTTCCTCTAAGATAATTATGCCAAGGCTGTTGATTTCTGTCATCTCTAGTTTGTGATATTTATGGAGATATTTTTTGGTGCTCAGGTGTTTTGCCTGAGTTGGAAGACGTGGATTTTTTCTAAGGCTATTGTGTGCACTTAATGATTGATTTTTTTTCCTGGCAATATTCTTTTCTTGTGAGGAGATTGGAGGTGTTTTTTGAAAGAAACCATTGCATGTTTTTGTGGTGGGAGTATTTTATCAGTGGGCACTATTGCATGTAATTTTCTATGTTATTTTCTGTGTCGTGTGACGAATCCAGATGTGGTAGAAGGTTGAATGATTTTTTTGCCATGATAGATGTCTTTGTGACTGGACATTTTTGCATTTGTTGCATTTGTGACTACCAAATACAAATGGGTAGTCTGGGTGATTACATAGCAGAAGTAGCAGAGGGTAAAATTTTTTGATGTTCTAAGTGTGCATGGCAAATTTTTTTTCCCTGTGAAGAGAGTAATGCGAAGCTCAACATTGGCTGCATGTTGTGATGGATGATGCGATGGCCGCTACTAGTTTTTTGCTTATTTTTTTGGATAAGTTTGTTGAGGTTCTAAGGCAACTAAAGGGGATCACTGCTACATATAGAATGACAAACAAGCCACTTCCAGTTTGTCATTCACCATATGTCTATGGTGTGCTTCAACCTTTGAAGAACCTTCCATTCATTTAGAATATGGAGAAGAGGATCCATAATGCTATTTTAACACTAGAGAAGAGTCTATATTGCTACTTTGAAATTTCCTTAGAGTGTCATGATGAAAGTATTATTTTAACTATCTTTGTGCATATGCTGCCATTGACAACACTAAGGATTAGAAGAAACTTTTAGGTCAACTATAATGGTACCATACATTCAAAAAGTTATTCCTTCAACTCCATCAAGGGAATTTGTTAGAGTCTCTGGTGATAAGCTTGAGGAGGACTATCAACAGATCAAAATATTTGTTGAGACAGATTGCAAGTTTCTACTAGATATTACTACATTAGTAAGAAGGAATAATAATGTGGTTACGGTGGAGATTGACTGAGTAATGCATTGATGAAGATTTATTTTGCACCAAATCCTTTGCGTGATGTGGGCAGGATATTCATTACGTATTCCTACCATGAGCAAGTCCAATTTGCATCATTGGAGGCTCTTCATGCTGTTAAACTACATTATCACACTGACTTATTGTAATCTATTTTCTATTTGAATCTATGCATTTCAAGAGTGCCTTTGGGAGTTTTGTGGACATCACCTTGCTACACCAATACGGGTATTCAATGAGTGTATTTTTCCTCTACGAAGATGACGTCAAGAAGGGGAGACGCATAGTTTTATAATGCAATGTTAACCCATTATGTTAGTTGTTTCTATAGAGATATGTTGCATGTGTGAAGGAGGACGTAATTTTTTTTGTAAGAGGTCTTCCCATTCGTTTCAATAGTAGTAAAATATTGAAGAATTATTTTTAGTCAAATGTTGTATTTTGGTTCACAGTAGAGCATTACTAAACTTTTTTAAACAAATGACGGTTGCAATAAAACACCAATAGTCATCTACAACCTCTTTGGTAAGTGGGCATGATGAATTTAATTTTTGGAGCTATGGGTGACAATGGTGGAATATATTACTGTTTACCAGTGCTAGAAGATTTTTTTGTGGTCACGTAGTACCTAAAAATACCCAATTTTTTATGTGATGGAATCCGAACTATAGGCACATATGCGCTGGCGAGCATTACGAGAGGGCTTCCATGAATTATTTGTGTATTTATCAACAAAGTGGAGGTGTGTTTGGGCCCATACAACTAAACCTATTTTTTTGTAGATCATGATGGCAGAGAGACCTGTTCATAGAGTAAATGCTTGGTGAGTCATTTCATGGTTCAGATTGTGGTTTCGTGAGATTCAAAAAACAAACATAATATACAATGGGAACTACCTCAAAATAATTTCATCTCCATGACGTGCAAGCTTCATGTCAGTCTATCAAGAATGCACATATTATTGGTGTAGAACCTTCTCCATCCTCCACATATGCCATCCTTAATATTGGTGATGGTGACATCTTCTCTTTTTATTAAAAATATAAATATTTTTTTATAAAGCATGGATGAGAGGCTATCCAAAGTTTTTAAGTTTAAATATTATAAGGTCCATATTAATTTTTTAAATGGGTGAACTTAAAAAAAAAAAACTTTTATATTTTTAAGTTTCACCATGAAATATAATCATTCTGTCATTTTTAAAGGGAACCACTTTTATTTAAGGAACCTGGGAGTCCTTATGAAAATTCCCATCGCCAATCTAATGTATTAAGAAGGCTCATGTATTTTTCCAATTTTTGGAATATTCTCTTGTGAGGGCAAGAAGAAGACTATTGTTTTTCCTGCTAGATGAAAGGTTCATTCAAATCCAATATAGAGGTATTTATAGTCGTCAAATATTTGTTCGAGATGAACATATTGGTGTTGTTCAATTTCCATTTTGAGGTAGTTTAATCTATGTTTTTTGACCTCAAATATATTGTATCATGGAGTGCATTCTTGATTGAACCCGACACTCCCAAAGCTTTGTAAGTGATCCTAGTATCTAGTCATCTCCTCTATATCACCTAGTGGTTGCAATGGCTAGTTACCCATGCATTTTGGTAGGATGAGGAGGTCACCATAAGGACATGTTTGAAAACTACATTGGTGCTTCATTTCCCTTGTTTTGTTGTTTATCCACAAGTTTTGGACCTTGTTATCAGCCCATTGTGTTCATATAGGTGGTAACCACATACTCATGCTTGTGGAGTCAATTTGGACATCCCTTGTGATTCTTGTGGTTCTTTCCACACTATATTCACACTCTTCTTTTTGTGAAACACTTTGGTTTAAAGGGGTTTTTACTGTAGTGACCTTTATTCATAGTTTACAGCCTTGATCTGTGTCACAAGCACCAGTCTGGGAGTATGGTTTCATTCAGCTCAATGAAGAGGCTTCTCTACTTTTTTGAGACTTCTTATGGATCCTTTATAGAATTCTTGATGGAAGTTGTCCTTAAGGGGGGTTGAGAATCTTCCTTCATCCTCCATGCACATCTTACTCCTTCTTATTCTTTCTAATCTGGTATGTGGTTTTCTCATCATCTTTTTCAAAAAAAAATTCATAAGCATATATTGTACATGAGTACCTTATTAGGCCTTGTTATCGGGACTCATTATTGTGGGTATGCCAATTTTTTAGCTTTTTTATTTTTTTTGCTACCTCTTAGTATCAATTAATGAGGGTGTTAGTATATCCTAGTACCAATTAAGGAGGTGTGTTAGAATAATAAAATTATATCCTAAGTTGTTACTAGGATATTGTGTGGCTGATATTAGCTCAGTTAGTTATGATCCAATGGATCAGATTGTAAGCACTTGCTATTTAAGCAAGGTACTTTTGAGTTAATAAGATGAAGTACTACTAGGATATTGTGTGGTTGAGATTAGTTCAGTTAGTTATGATCCAATGGATCAGATTGGAAGCACTTGTTATTTAAGCAAGGTACTTTCAATTCAATAAGATGAAGTATTCCATTTTATAACATCACTATCAATTAAATAGATAGAAGAATTCTACGTTGTTGAAAAAAATGATTAAAATATTTTCATTAAGAGATATATGTATAGTATTTAATTTTTAGACAATATTAGATAAGTTTTGTTTTTCGTAATGTTTCTAATATGTTAGAACATATAATAGATTAGATATTTGAAACTTACTTTAGTTTACCTTAGTAAGTTATAGTTTAGCTTGATCATATCTTTATTTTATTTGATTAATAAAAGGATTAAGGAAATAATGAATTATGCTAAGGGCCAAAAGACAATGAATTTTATGATTTTAGTTTTACTTAATTATAATGTCATGAAATGAAAGGAACCACTATTGGTAATATTTTATTATTTTCAGTAGCTCAATGTTATTTATTTATTTATTTTTTTAAATTCTTGTATTTTATTTATTGATTTCGAGAATGAATGCTTTTGAATTTGGTAACAATAATTTATCTAACAATCACAAGTAGAATATTCAACCCTATAGCCTTTTGAAACATGATATAACATCGAAGAAGGAATTGATGATTATTTATACTTCTACTATAAAAGGTAGTCTAGTATGTGCTCATCGAGAAGGATAGTGCTCATCCAAATCCAATAGTTTGCGATGGTGACTATTGTGATTTAGAGATAACTGTTCTTCAGTGAATAGAAAAATAATAGGGGTCCTTCACTATTGAGAGTAATGAACGACAGTATGGGATGTTTTTCCAGGTTATCAAACACGTAGTACGTGAGGGTGCTCATGAAACCTACTTTGATTATGGAATTGCAAACTTAACTCAAGTCTAGAGAGCAGATTATTGAGGTTGTAAGATATAACGATAGATGGTATGGGCAGCATTACCATCAACCGGTAGTTGGTATAGGATACCCGGTCCAATAAACTAGAGAATTGGTAGACCCTGATATTACCTTAAGTGAAGGTCAATAATTAGGCACTGACATATCTATGCTAAAATCTAGCATGGTATTAAGAGTTTAATTAAGGTTAGTGGACCAAGAGGACAAAGTAGGATCTTAGAATCAAGTCCTCCATACTTTGAGGTGGGGAATTAGTGTGTCCATCCTTCAAGGTGTTATGGGCCCTAGAAGGTCAACCCCATGCCAAGATCTAGGAACTCAAGAAAGGAGAAAGGATCTTATAAATGGAAACCTATCATGGGAAGTTGGCTGGTCCTGAGCACTTGAGATGCCATCTATAACAGTATAATATCTTGAAGTGTGAACATCTATGCCTACGTACTAATTCAAATTTGGGTGTGCTTACGCCAATATGTGACATTTGTGTTTGGATTTAAAAAAATTTTGAAATTGCATTTTTGACAACTAGGTGAGTAGATCTAAGGATGTCACAGTTGGTATCAGAGCCTAGGTTGCAAAAATACTAGGTTATGAACATAAAATATTAAATTAACATAGCTCTTTTGTCACTAGGTATGGCAGGAAAATTGAGTATTAATCTACAAGAGGAAGTTTTAGAAGTTTCAAGGAAGGGACTAAGATGACTCGTGAGGGGGTCAAAAAGAGTACAGTCAAAGTGCCTTGGCGTGTTATCAAAAAATAGAAAGAGCTATAGCTACAAGAGCTACAAAAAATTATGAAAATATGACAAATATGATTTAGTTAATGCAAGAACAACTGAATCAACAACGAGAACAAATGGAGATCCAAAGGGCTCAAATGAGTGAGCACATGGATCAAAAAATGGTGCAAATGGTACAACAACATGAGATAATTACTCAACAGCAGAAGGTTATGGAAAGTCTAACTAAAAGTAAGGAAAAAAAGAGTGAGTTTCCAGAAGGGTATTTGAGAAAAAAAAGTTGGTGTTGAGTTGCAAAAAGAAATTAAGAAATTAGATATTTCCAAATTTTATGGAAAGTATGATGGTGAAGTGGCCATAAATTGTTTGAGTGAATCTGAAGGGTATTTATCAATCCATCCCCTTTGTGCAGAATCCAAAAAAACTTGGGCAGTGGCACATTTAGTGGGTTCGGCTAGATATTGGTGCACCATCTATAAGAAATTCACCCAAAAAGAAGTTGTTGACATTCCTTGGGAGGAATTTGAAAGGGAATTTAAGCATTGTTTTCTTACGCCATAGTTCTATATTAAGAAATATGTTGAATTCACTAATTTACACGAAGATAATATGAATGTGATTGAATACTATCAAAGATTTGTTTAAATTTTGAAATACACTCTATAATATGATAAGCATGAGGAATTCAAGGCTCAAAAATTTGTAATGGGACTACACCCCAAATTTGGAACACTTGTTAGAATAAAGGTACCTAAAACCTTGATAGTTGCTTATGATGCTACCGATAAGTCAAAATAATGCAAAGGTTTATTACCAAAAATTTGAAAAAGAGGATCATAAGAAAAGAAGATACTCGAAGCTGGATGAGGGAATATATTATTATAATAAGTTTAGATATGGTGGTCGTTATAGAGGAGATAACAGAAACAAAGGAAAATTTCAAGGAAATAAGGGGTAGGCAGATAGAAAGACTTTTCAAGAAAAAAAAATAATAACAAGGACAAGGATAAGAATGTTGATAAAAATAGATAAGGGGATAAACAAAAGAATAAGGAACCAAATGTATGTTTTATTTGTGGATCCCTGGATCATTATGTGAATTACTGCCCATAAAGAGACGATAAAAGGAATCCAATAGAAGAGGCCCCACATAGGATATATGCTGCTACAGGTAAATCTAACCTTTTAGGACAAGCTACTCCATTTCTTATAAAAGGAAAACTGGGCAAGAAAGATGTTCATATTTTGATAGATAGTGGTGCAACTGATAGCTTTATTTCAACTAGTATTTTGAGGGACATACCGGTTAAACTTGGGATCATGGAAAATGGATGGTAATTTGAGTATGGCTCAAGACAAACCTATATGGTCAACCAATGCTTATTTGACCCTCAAATAGATATGCCCCAAGAAAATATTAATTAGCATCTTTATGTAGCACCCTTACATGTCTTTGATATTGTCCTAGGATTGGATTGGTTAAAAGCCCATAAAGCTTTGCTAAATTTTGAAGAGAGGTGGTTGGACTTCATAGATTATGGTAAACAATTAATTCCTGTCTATTGTAATAGAGCATCTTTTAAACCCCACCTGATGACTACAATGCAGGTCAAAAGAGATTTAAGAAAAGGGTGTAAAATTTATGTAGTCAAACTAAATAAGAAGCAAGAAATTGAGTCTAGCTCTACTCTATTTCAACAATACCGTATTTTGAATGAATTTAGAGATGTTTTTCCTAAAGATCTACCCGGACTACCTCCAAAAAGAGAATTTCACTTTTCTATTGAGCTCTTTCTAGGATCTCCTATATTCAAAATCCCATACCAAATGACACCCTTATAATTGCAAGAACTCAAGATCTAACTACAGGATTTATTAGAAAAAGGGCACATAAAGCCAAGTGTCTCACCTTGGGGAGCATCAGTTCTGTTTATGAAAAAGAAAGATGGTTCTCTGAGACTTTTTATCGACTATAGAATGCTCAATAAAATGACAGTGAAGAACAAGTATTCTTTACCTAGGATCAATGATGTGTTTGATCAATTAAGGGGAGCGACTATATTTTCAAAGATTGATCTTAGGTCAGGATATCATCAACTAAGAATCAGGGAAGAGGATACCTACAAAACTACTTTTAGAACTCATTATGGGAATTATGAGTTCACCTTACATCCCTTTGGTTTAAAAAATGGACCATCTACTTTCCTTGATGAATAGTGTCTTCAGGGAACAACTAGATAAGTTTGTGTTGATATTTCTAGATGATATTTTGATCTACTCTCAGAATAAAGAAGAGCATGACCAACACATGAGAATAGTTTTGGAAATTCTCAAGAAAAACCAATTATATGGAAAATTGTCCAAGTATGAGTTTTATACTCCACAAGTTCAATATTTGGGGCATATTATCTCGACCGAAGGAGTAGCGGTGGATCCCAAAAATATTGAAGCCATAATATACTAGCCAACTCCCACCAATGCTACTGAATTCAGAAGTTTCATGGGAATGGCCAGATATTATCGGTGATTTTTAAAGGGATTCTCAAAGATTGCTTTCCCTATAACCAATTTACAAAGGAAGGGGAAAGCTTTTAATTGGACAACCTAGTGGGAGGATGCTTTCAAAATCCTTAAAGAAAATTTGACAACTACACTTATACTTAAAATACCAAATCCCAAAAAATGATTTACAATTTGTACAGATGCTTCTCTAGAGGGACTAGGAGGTGTCTTGTTGCAAGATGAGGCAATTGTAGCATATGAGTCTAGGAAGCTCAAGAAACATAAAATTAATTATGCTACTCATGATTTAGAGCTGGTTGTTGTAGTCCATGCTCTTAAAATATGGTAACACTATCTATTGGGAAAACCTTTTGAATTAATATCTGATCATCAGATTTTGAGGTATATTTTCACCCAACCTCTACTAAATGCTAGACAATGGAGATGGGTGGAGTTCTTAACCGAATATGATTTTAGGATTGAATATATCAAAGGAAAAGAAAATACATTGGTAGATATCCTTAGTCGAAGAAGACACATAGCTGATCTCACATGATTTTAGTATGGACTAAAGAAGCAAATTAAGGAAATGTAGAAAAATGATGAATTTTACTGCCAATGTCGTACTAAGGTTGAGCTAGAACCAAATCGGTATGTAGATTTCTAAATCAAGCAAGATCTAGTATATTTTCAAAATTGGATAATAGTACCTAATTATGAAGGAATAAAAAGAACAATTTTACAAGAAGCACATTGTGCTTCATACTCTACTCATCCAGGTATGATAAAAATGAGAGAAAATTTGAAAAAAGAATTATTTTGGCCTAGAATGAAGGATCTAGTTCAGTTTGTTGAAAGATGTCTGGAATTTCAGAAAGTCAAAGCTGAACATCAACATCCTAGGGGACAACTACACCTATTTGATGTACTAGAACAGAAATGGCAAGTAATTTCCATGGATTTTATATTTGGTCTTCCCAAGACCCGATTCCAGCATGATGTACTCTTTGTAGTTGTGGATAAGTTGATTAAAGTGGTGCATTTTATACCAAGAAATTTTCATGATGATGCCTCCACGATAGTACCAAAGTTTGCTCAAGAAATTATAATATTGTATGGTTTTACTAAAATAATTATCTCAGATAGAGATTCATTATTCACTTATGAATTTTGGTAAGATTTACACTGAGCATGGGGTACAAAGCTAAACATCAGCACAACCTATCATCCTAAGATATATGGATAGATCGAGAGGGTCAATCAAGTGTTGTAAGATATGTTACGCATGTGTTTATGGACCACCAAAGTAAGGGGGAATATTATATTTTCTTGGTGGAATTTACGTATAACAACAACTATCATACCACATTAGGCATGGCCCCTTTTAAGACCATACATGGGTAAAGGTGTAGAACACCATTAACATGGGATAATTTGGATGATTGAAAATGATAGATCCTAATGTTGTCAAGAGAATGGATGTTCAATTAAGAGAAATCCACCAATGACTTTGCAAAGCCACAAATCGTCAGAAGAGCTATGTAGAACTAAAATGAACCCCTCAAGAATTTGTTGTTGGTGATAGGGTCTTTCTTCGAGTCAAGATGAACCAAAATTTCCATAAAATCTACCAAACTCAGCCCTAGAATTTTTGGTCCATTTCACATCATAGCTAAAATTATTCTTGTTGCATACAAGATTGCTCTACCACCAAATTTATCCAAAATCCATAGTGTTTTCCATGTTTCCCTTCTCTATAAATATGTGGTTGACCCTTCTCATATTTTGGATTTTTCCCATTTATATACGTTGAACCTGCAACTCATTAAGGCACAACCTATTAAAATCTTGGGATACATGACCAAGAAATTAATAAAAATAATAGTTGATCAGTGTATAGTCTAGTGGGACCTCTACTCCGAAAAGAATGCCACTTGGGAGGATGTGACAAAGATGAAGAGATAATTTCTATTTTTATTTGAAAATTAATGTGCAAATGAAAAATTTGAAAATTTGATATTACTTGCATATTTTAGTGATTTAATATTACTTGCATATTTTGGTAATGTGATACATGTTTGAAGTTTTGAAGTTAAATTGAATATAATTTTTTATATAATGTATAGTATGTGGCTGACTATTTATAATTAAATGTTCACGTACTTAGAAACCAATAATATTATATTGGTTAACACAAGGACTGTGTTAAATTTTGGTGGGGAAGAATGTAACATCTCCCTTATTTGATTATCATTTATTCTGGAAGAATGTGATGTTGCATGAAGCATTTGTGTCTGTAGGTGCATGTTTTCACTCCATAGTAGGAGAAAATTGGATAAGACAAATACTACCTCTTGGAAGAGACAGAGGTTGATAGCATCAGGTAAGGTGGGATATGATATTGTGCCTCATGCACCTTAACCCGTGGGTACATAGAAGTCCTCCATAATAGCTCATATATATCATTTTTCCTATTGCTGTATTTTTGTGCATATTTGATTGTTAATTTTTCCTTTACAAGAAGAAATTAAATTTTATATGAGATATATCTTTCATATATATATATATATATGTTTATATTTGTTATTGTAAAGAACGAAACTTAAAATATATGTATATAAAAATAAAATATATAAAATAATAAATAAAATATATAAAATATAAATTTATGGTAATACATTATAGAATAATACATTTAGAAGATGTTCTTTCATAAAAGAAATGAAGACACAACTTGGCAAGGAAATGAATAATCTCTTGCATAAAAATAAGTAGGTGTCACCAAAGAAATAATTATGGTGTCTATATAACAGATGAAGAAAGGTGAATTCGGTATTATTAGCTTGAGAAATTGCATAGAATTTTGGGTGTTAAGGTAAGAGTATTGTTGAATGGTGGCTGGTATTACCAAGTTGTCTCTGCTAAATAGTTGGTCTTAGTTTTGCAAGTTGATAATCAAGTAAGTCATTCCTTTTAATACTCCATTTTGGTTGATATTGTATGTTTTTTTTATGTCTTCTTTTTGTTTTTTGACTATATGTTATGTCAAAAAAATTAGTATTAAAGACTTATGTCATAATATTGATGTAATAACCCTCCCTATCTAGTTCTCTAGGGGTTTTCCAATTCTTAACATTTTTTGTGAATTTTTGATATACAAAATCACAAACACAGAGCAATCTAGAATTCTCAAAAATATTGATTTATTCTTATATTAAAACTAGGGCACAAATTACAATGCAAATACCTCAAATGCTAATGAAAACCTAGCTGCTTTGTACTCTATAAATGATGAAGAAGGCTCAAACATTTTGATGTGAATACTGTGTGGTGTCCCAGCTCCAAATATTCCCTGTATAATCTCTAAATGACCCTATGTGGTAACCCAACTCTAGAAGTCTTTAAAACTGAAGTCCAACTACAATCCCTATGTGGAAATGCCTAGATTGACCTGAGGGTAATCTTGCAACCCCGAAGCCAATGTCCTTGTAAGAGGTTGTCATCTCTCACAAGCTCTAGAATATCTGTAAATGGCTCTACCAAAGAGTCCTCCAAAAAACTAGAGAGAAAAATAATAATCTTCGCATATCTCCAAATGAACTCAAAACCTCCTTTTATCTCCTCCATAGGTTGACCTAGGGTTAGGTCACTTTTAGGGTGGGCAAATATAATTTTGTCAAGATTTAATTCCACCTTATTTCTCCTTAATTTATTCACCCCCTTATGCCTAGGCTTAACGACTTTTTAAGTCATCACTTAAAATGGCCCCTTTTAAGTATAAAATGATTTTATAATAAAATAAAGTCATTGAATTTACAAAATTAAATTAAATAGTTACTTTATTAATTTTATCTTCGACCATTAAAATTTCCAACCTCTGCCCATCCGAATTGAAATCTGTAAATGGTTTTGGACACCCATTTCATTGAAGAATATCATTGCACTTTCTGTTGTTCATCGAAACCCTAAAAATGGACATGGCTAAAAATAGTAACTTTGATCAAACAAATCTCTAAATGAGCCCAAAAAACCATTAATCAATAGCTCTTTGGGTACTGACAAATATTATGATATCTCCAATGGCTCTCCTCCATCCGAATTAGCCTATGGGAGCTCATGTATGGGCTAATATGCTCTGCACCTGATTGCGTAGAAAATGGGACATTACAGTTCACCCTTCCCAAAGATTGCTTGTCCTCAAGAAATACGTATACATACTCTAGTCAGATGCTACATCCTAGCTGAGATCACATCAAATCCCTTGGATCCCATAGCAACCTCAAAAAGGAACCACCACACTGACGTTGCGCCACTCTGATCATCACTACCCCTTTGACATGGTTAAGTGGTAGAAGTCTCAACTACAATAGCATGATGAAATCTCTCTCCAGTCTGGCACTGACATGTCTGTTTGAGATGAGATGTAATATCATGTACCATGACATATCGAAGGAATCAACATCATAGATTACTACAAACACAATGTTGGAAGTGCCTCCATAGTCATCACCTAACCAACTCAACTTGGCGTTCACACTCCTAGAATGTCCTAGATAATCCCATGTAGCCAAATATACTACAGTCAATGTAATATCCTCTGGAAATATGATGTCCCTCATCATAATCAACCAAGTAGGGTGTAAATGTATCTGTATAATTCCTGAAAGATCAACCACACTCAACTCTAGCAACTCAATAGTAATCTCAACCTCACCATCAAAATTGGTATGCCCATTATGACTGCACCCTGTGCCAAGTAACATCTCATGCATAGGTGACTCTACCAGGCCTATCTCTACACTTTCACTGATTAAACTGACCCCTTGAGAGGGCACTGTGTTCAAATAATAAGTAAGATACTCCATGTAATGCCAACCAAATTGTGGACCCATATCCATCATGTAAATGTTATGGCTGTCCGAAAAGTGATCAATGACATATATCTCATACCCATGATCAACTATTGCCCACAACATGCTCCTACCATTTCCATCGATGCCCATCAAGGCAAAAATATGATCTTGGGTAAGAGAAATCAACTCCTGGTCATTCGGATTAGGCTGGAGGATGCTCATGGAATCACCCTCAGACTCATGTCGGAGTAGACACCCTGTCTCAAACAATGTATCCTAATGATCTATTATAGTAAATGAATCAACACTCTGCATCTCAAAAAGTGGATTGCCCAAAAATGTCACATGATCCATATCATATAACAGATTGTCAGTCCATTGGAAACAGTTATCTCCCTTGTGCTTATCAAGGTTATTTTGTTGATCCCAAATTGTGTAATCTATTTTCATGGGACAATGTGATAAGTCATAGTCCTCCTGAATGCAATTTAGTTTGTCAACAATTTGCCCAATCTTCCTGGCTCTCTCTCGATTCAGCTATTCAGTAGATTCTAAAACAAAATTGAGTTTCAACTCTATCTCATGCAATGAAAAGTGTGCCTCTGACAAAGATATTCTAGTCCATTCAAGCTCTTTAGTTATCTTATTGACTTCTTCTTTGCTCCTATATGCACTAAGGGTCTCTTCAATGATCTTGGCATAGTGATCTTTGTCTGCAATAGTGTTCATGAAGTCTAACTTCATAGTTTCTAAGGCTGCCCTCAAATTTTGTAAATCAGCACTAGAGATTGCTCCTTCTACACCCTTTTGTCTCTTCTCAACTTGTGCCCTCCAATATACTTCTTCGGTGAACTTATGGGTGGCATCGAAATGAGATAAGGCTACAGCAATTCTGTCCTCATCAGACATGGAACTAAAATTAGATTTATGTACCAAGTTTTCAAAATTATGCATCTGGTCTCTCTCTTCACAACTCTTGGTGTTTGGCCCCCTGTATGAAGATGTAGTAGGTAGATCATCAAGGGGATGACCATAATAAGGTGCTGATCCACTCGGATCCTCATTAAGCTTATCATGAATACAATCTAAAATGGGATTATAACCAGCAATAAACTCAACATCCATGGAGTCCTCATGGCTATCTTGAAGAGATAAAATATCCTTATAATATGATTTTAAATCAGAAGCAATATCAACTGTGTTATGGTATGAAATTTCATGTGTCTGCTCCTCAAAAGGGGCTGCTATGAATTCTGTAACATCACCATCATGTGTATCATCCACCATGAACTCCATATGCAAATCACTCTGCAAATCTCTAAAGAAGGTGTAGTTATCCAGTACATGCATCCTACCCTGTTCTTATTGTGAACCTGAATCCATAACACTTCCCTCTGAATGGGTCTCAACCTCAAGTTTTGGATCATCAGTAGTGTGTACCTATCTATCAACTGAACTAATATATAATCCTACCCTGCATACCTCATGAGAAGAGGACTCTTCATTCTCACAATTTGCTGATTTATTTTTCTTTCTCCACAACCTGGTCGCCAACTGTGTCATCCCATTAAGATAAACAGGATCACTTAAAATAGCATTCATATTTTCCAATAGGTGTATCATTTCCTTCTGATTTCTAACCCGATCTCCATGCGGGTCCATGATTTTATTCTCTCTAGCTATGTGAAGTCTCCTCTTTGCTCACTGTCTACTGATGTATAAATCTTGAACTGTCCCCCTAAGAATTACTGCTTAGTTTGAAGCAAGACTTCACACATTCCTTAATTCTGCCACCCATAGATGGTACGACACATATTGTTGAATAGTGTAGGACTGTGTAATTTTAAAACTTTATTGATTATTTGTTCCTTTAAAAGGTACATCTGATGCAACCAAAGGGTCTTCACCAATACCTCTATATGTAGGCTTCAAAATGAAGTTGCCCTATGAAGGAAGATTAGTTATTGTGACTTAATAAAACTCTATTATTTCGACTGCAGGTAATAAAAATATTCAGTGATATAATGGTATGTCCTATGTATTATGTTATTCAGTCATAGCCGAGGAAGTTTCAACACTACAGTCCAAAAAGTGTCATGTCTCTCAAAGGAGTCATCGTCAGTTATGACAGAATATTTTGCCCCTTGTAGATACAAAATAATGTGATCGCAAATATTGTTCATTACCAAAATTTTAATTTTTTCAATGGATTTAAAAAAAAATAGTCAATATCTGTCAAACTCCCCATTCATCAGCGCAAACCAATCTTCAACCGCAACTTTCCTTCAACTTATATTCATTTCCCACGACCCCTGACAAATAAATATAAATTCACAAGCAGCGACTATATTCCTGTGGGCACAAAGATTCATATAGAATAGCATTTGTTAAAATAATGCCAATATTTTATTTGGCCACCTAATTTTTGTGGAGTCGATGCCTCCAATATTACACCGTTGCTCCACACAGTATGTTAGCAAGTTAAATTTTTGAAATTTATCCTTGTAAAGGATTCATAAATTTCTCCAATTTACCATCGTTATGCTTCAAGCAAACCCTAACAGGCAGGCAAGAAAAACCAGCTTTGATACCACTGTAATAACCCTCCCTATCTAGTTCTCTAGGGGTTTTGCAATTCTTAACCTTTTTCATGAATTTTTTATATACAAAATCACAAAAATAGAGCAATCTAGAATTCTCAAAAATATTGCTTTATTCTTATATTAAAACTAGGGCACAAATTACAATGCAAATACCTTAAATGCTGATGAAACCCTAGCTGCTTCGTACTCTATAAATGATGATGAAGGCTTATCCCTTCTGATGTGAATACTGTGTGGTGTCCTAGCTCCAAATATTCCTTGTATAATCTCTGAATGATCCTATGTGGTAACCTAACTCCAAAAGTCTTTAAAACTGAAGTCCAACTGCAATCCCTATGTGGAAATGCCTAGATTGACCTGAGGGTAATATTGCAACCCCAAATCCAATGTCCTTGTAAGAGGTTGTCATCTCTCACAAGCTCCAGAATCTCTGTAAATGGCTCTACCAGAAAGTCCTCCAAAAAACTAGAGAGAAAAATAATAATTTTTGCATATCTCCAAATGAACTCAAAACCTCCTTTTATCTCCTCCATAGGTCAACCTAGGGTTAGGTCACTTTTAGGGCGGGCAAATATAATTTTGTCAAGTTTTAATTCCACATTATTTCTCCTTAATTTTTTCACCCCCTTATGCCTAGGCTTAACGACTTTTTAAGTCATCACTTAAAATGGCCCTTTTTAAGTATAAAATGATTTTATAATAAAATAAAGTCATTGACTTTACAAAATTAAATTAAATAGTTAATTTATTAATTTTATCTTCCACCTTTAAAATTTCTAACCTCTGCCCATCTGAATTGAAATCCGTAAATGGTTTTGGACACCCATTTCATTGAAGAATATCACTGCACTTTCTGTTGTTCACCGAAACCCTAAAAATGGACATGGCTAAAAATAGTAACTTTGATCAAACAAATATCCGAATGAGCCCAAAAAACCATTAATGAATAGCTCTTTGGGTATTGACAAATATTTTGATATCTCCAATGGCTCTCCTCCATCGAAATTAGCCTACGGGAACTCGTGTATAGGCTAATATGCTCTACACCTGATTGCGTAGAAAAGGGGACATTACAATTGAACTTAAGTATTGATACCAAGTATGCTTGGTATTTGTAGAATGTGCATTTATGACATGCAACTTTAAAAAAAAATGAATGAAATTAAGCTATCATGTAGTGTTGGATTCACACCTTGCTATGTTATCATATTATGCTAGTATTTTTAGAAATAGACAACTAAGGACAATAGATGGTCCTATAGAGTAAAAGGTGAATCGAAACCATTGAAAGCTTTTGAAACTACTTTGCCAGAAAGATATTTAAAATGGAACTTTTGTGATAATTGTTTGATGCATTTGGTTTCATATAGAGGAAATGCATTCATTTATAGGACCAAGCTAACCCAAAACCACCCTCAACCTCTTATTCTCTACCCATTCGAGAGTTAAAGGGAGCATCGCATTTTCAGAGGCCATTTGAAGAATGTGAAAATATTTGGAGTTGAAATATGTCCACTCTAGATGTTTTGGGATAGCCCTGTGTAATATTAAAATCAATATGAAATGCTATAAATAATTAGAAGACGTATTGTCCAAAGCAATGAGATTTTTATGAAGGTATATCAAGCAACTAAGCATAAATTTTAAGTGACAGATTGATGACTGATGTTATACCCAGTGATGTTGTAATTGAATGCTTCTTGAGAACATTAATCAAGCTTCACATAAGTTGCCTGATAAAAGTTTATTTTAATGATGAAATAGTTGTAAATTCTCTATATTCCATTTCCAATGATTAATAACAACACCTTTATTTAAATTTGATATATTAGATATGTCGCACAAATGTTTTTATTTTTACTTCCTATGTAATGCTACATATAGGTTAAATATGAAAAAAAAGGGTCTTAATTGTGTGATGTGGTCTTGTGTATTATTTGAGGCATATCAAAATATGGATTGATTGTATTAAATTATGTTTCCAGTAGAAGGATGGAAATATCTTTTGTTTCCCTAGCTCAAATAATAGGTTGTATTTTTAACAACAAAAAAAAAATATAGTGGTAGTGTGTTTCAAATTACTCCCTAAATACCTTATTTGTTAAACCAAAGGGATGTAAGGCAAACTCATAATGATCAGGCACTAGAATAACTATACTAAACTCTAGCATGGCCTTAAGAGTCTAATTGAGGTCAGTGGACCGATAGGACTAAGTAGGATCTTAGAATCAATTCCTCCATGCTTTGAGGTAGGGAATTAGTGTGTCCACCCTTCTAGGTGTTATGGACCCTAGAAGGGCAACCCCATGAGAAGATCCAAGAACTCGAGAAAGGAGAAAGGATATTATAAATGGCAACCTATTGTAGGAAGTTGGCTAGTATCGAGCACATGAGATGTCATCTGTAGAAGTATAAAATATCAAAGTATGAACATCTATGTCTAAGTACCAATTCAAAGTTGGGTGTGCTTATGCCAATATGTGACATTTGTGCTTAGATTTAACAAAAATTTTAACTTGTATTTTTGAAAAATAGATGAGTAGATCTGGGGATGTCATAGTAATCAAGGATTACCTTAAGCATAATGGTCTTCCCTCTAACTTACCTTATTCTAGCAATATAACCTTCAACTATAAAGTTGTGAGGTACAACCTCTTAGGGGACATCATATACAAGCACAACTATGATGGTGTCCTCCTTCTTTGCTTGGAACCATATGAAACTAACCATGTCATATTTGTAGCTCATGATAAAATTTGTGGTGGTCATTTTAGTGGAATGGCCATCACTAAGCACATATTCTACATGGGTTATTATTGGCCCACCATGTAAGATGATTGTTGCACCTATGTCAATAAATGCATAAAGTTCTAGCAACATGCCAATTTAACCCATTTTCCATCATAAGCTTTGCAGTCCATCCAATCCATGTGGCCTTTTTTACAATGGGTTCTTGACCTTGTGGGCAATATATCTCCAAATTCATCCAGGAAACACAATTTCATCATCACAACAACCGAGTACTTCACCAAGTCGGTCTAAGTATTTCCTCTTATCCAAATGATTGGTCTTAAAATTGTGGAATTCATCATGCATCACATCATATGTCATTTCAACATTCCCTCTAAAAGTGTCTTAGATAATGGTACATCATTCAAGAACAAATATATCTAAGCAATGTGTGAAAAATATAACATCCAAAATAGTTTCTTGATTCCTTATTATCTTCATAGCAATGTCCAAGCCAAAACCACTAATAAAACCATTTATGTCATCTTTCACAAGATGTTTGCAGTGTCTCATTGAGATTGGCACAATAAAGTTCCTTTAGTACTATGGACATGCAGAATAAGCATTTGTACACCTACTAGGGCAAATCCATTTTTATTAGTATATGGAACCAAGGCCATTATGAACCAAGAGTTGGGAATCCCTTCTTTATTATTCTCATTGCAAGAATTCATTGATGATGGCACTACATGCCAAGCTCATTTAGACCTTAATGTTGAATAAATGTTACTGAATATATTTAGGTTTATCAAGATTATGTTCAAAGTACATACAAACAATAAATTCCATGAGCACAAATTCCAAGTTGGAGGTCTAATTCTTAAGGAAAACCAATAGTATCCAAATAAACCATAAAACTTGAGGGATAAATTTACTCCCAATTGTCTAGGACCTTACATTGTCACGCAAAAATTTGGTTCTAGAGATTACAAGCTCGCCAATATCAAAGGAATATAGGAACCTTAATCCCTCAAAATCATCCATTTTCATGCCTTCTACACATAATCTCATCAAATAATTCTCTCATATTATTTTACATTCTTATTCAACACAACAAAAAAAATATAAAAAATAAAACAAATACAAGAGCAACATAAAAATAAAACAAGAAAATACATTCAATGATAATGATCAAATAATTCTTTCATTCATTCCTTCAATTATTTATTCTTCCAATTAAAAAATATTCCTAAAGGATTCTCAATTCAATTAGCTCCTTCTAAATTTCTACTTCTCTTTTATCCTCTTCTTCAACATTTCTCCAATTCTTCTCTTCTTTTCCTTATTCTCTTCTATGGTTGCTTTTCAATGTTGTATGGTCATGCACACGTGGCTACATACCTTTGGCTGGTCCTAATTATACCCCCTTCTCCATTTCTCATTCTCTACTCCTTCTCTAACTACCCCTTCTTTTCCAATATCTTTCTTTTCTTATTTTTCTTTACTTAGGTACCATGTCAATGTTGTATGGTCATGCATGAGTGGCTATATACATTTTATGGGTCACTTATCCTTTTCTCCATTCATCTCCTCTTTTTTTATTCTTTATCCAATATTTATCTCATTTTTTACCCCAATCTACATTATTTTTCCCCTTATTCCCATCTCCAACAATTGGACTTCTCACTCGTCATTATTTTGCATTTGCATTCATCCATTACATTCATGCAAAAATACAACTAAGATGCATAACATGCTAATTTGGTCCTCCTTTGGATATGTGGATACATGTTGACCTATGCTAATTGGCATAATTAATCAATGACATGTGCATAACGTAATTTTATTTTATTCTATATACATGGTGTCTAACATCTTTCTTGTATGTCTAAGTATCACATTTTCATTATCTTGTTAATAATATTGCACATATGCAACATCATATTTTACAAATAGTTAAATAGCATGTACTAGTTATCACCCTTATCATCTTGTTCAATGACATTCTTAGATTGCTTGGTGATAGAATTATTTTATGTTATTCAACCATTTCTAGTTGATCCAATAAACCTTTGTCAAATGTGATTATGTTCTACAATAATATTTGTCTCCCATTGACTAACTTGAGTATTTTATTAGACCAATAACAAATAAAACATTAAATAAATTTTGAGCTTAGGTAAGACAACACCTTGAGTAGTCTTACCATAAAGTGAAAGTTTTCTCACTCATTCTATCATTTGCATAATCCAAAGCTAAGGATCTAAAAAGGACAAGTTGCAAAAAAAATGAAAGCAAAATAGAGTACTAAAGAATCAAAAGCAACATGAAAGAAAAGAATGAAAATAGATCTACCAACAACTTGTTCTTGGTTTTCTCAGGTATTTTAGATGAATCCACCAGGGCTATAGATGTCTGGTTGGAAGTGGAACAATATTTATAGCTTGTGGGGCTAATCTCCATCGAGGCTATAGACACATGTATGGAAGTGGAGTAAGCCTTATGAGTGGTGATATGTTTGTCACATTAGAAATCTTATTTTATATAGACCACTACATGTTTGTGGATGAGTTATCTTATATTGGCTAAATTTAAATTGGTTAGTCCAACCTCACTCAATATGGAAAATAAACATCATTGCACACACTTTGGTCCATGATAGGCTTAATATTATTCAATATGGTCTATATTTCTAAGGGATATTGAATGACTATTAGATGAGTTTGATTGTTCAAACTAAGGTGTTTGAATTTTTATTAATTATTCTAACATCAAAAAACCCTTGGAAATGTGAGCGAATCACATCATGACTAGCTTCAACATACAAGCTATATCTTCAAGTAATTAATTCAATGCTCATTTGCCATGATTCTTATGTTTAGTGATATTTATCCTTAGGTTAATGATATAATCATATTCATCCTAGTCTAATCATGATCATTATTAAGCATTGCATTCATCATGTCCATTACATGTTAGTTTATCTTATGTTATGTTAATATGTCTTTATGATTGTTAACTTGTCATTGATTAATTATATCAATTTTGATTGTGAAATTCAAATAAACATATCCAAAATTGATTAAAAAAATACATGTGATTCTAAACCATGCATATAAATAGAAACATAATCATCTACAACATCACCATATCACACCTATTTAATCACACATAACCATCATTCATCACATCAAAATAAATCTCATAAATGGACATCACATCATAAAAAATATCAAAATGGAAATCATATATCAAATCATCATGATGATGACTTTTACACTATTCCATCTATTCAAGAAACATAAAGAGAGAAGAACTACATCACATATCTTATTATGTGAATAGAAAATATGATACAATCAGAATGAACTATGAGTCCATTATATAGGAGGAGAGGTTTCTTGGTCCTTACTCTTCATATGACACTTGGTACATCTTACATGATAATTTTCATTATTACCAAATAATGGAATATATTCCAACACCCCCACATATTACATTATTTGGTGTGAAGTTCCCTTGAATTACATATATGATCTCTTAATGTTTAAAACTTGGTCTTTCCAAGTGCTTTTGTAAAAATATATGCCAACTGATATTTTTAGGAACATGCTTGAGAATGATATGATGGTTCTAAAAGTGATCTCTGATGAAATGACATTGTTATTCAATATGTTTAGTTCTTTCATGTACAATTAGATTTTTGATTAGGTTGAGTACTCCTTGATTATCCCAAAATATCAATATTGGAGTTTGTTTGATGCTGCACTCGGGGTTCATTCTATGGCTTTGAAATGGTGAACAATCCAGGGATTCAAGTTCTCACCCCATTTTGATTTTTGCTCATATGTAGTGATAAAAATCATTGTTTATTCCCATTTTTCTTAAGAAAGGGATTTGCATAGTGTTTTTAATTCACTATATCATTTTAGATTTGAATTTTGAACTTTGGATATGAAATTTAAACATTGTATCTATGTACGAGTAGGGGAAATTCTTGTCCTTTTACCAAGGTTCACCACTCTAGACCAAACTATTTGTAAGATAAGCATGTAATAAAACCCATCTCTCTAAATACCTAGGACCACTTTCACAACTTTCATCCTCTCTTATCTTAGCAGGATTTTAAATGTGTCAATTAGTGATGGGATCCTGATATGCCAAGCACTATCACAACTAATGACCTCATCTACAAAAGCAAAAACAACTTTCTATGACATTTGAGAAACCCACTAGGTATGGCTGAGTGACTGGAAAACTTTGGTATACACACATATCTCATAGCAACAGGTGTTGTGTATGAATGCAACATATTATGATAAATGCAAAGGTGCATGATTAAAACACAAACGTGGCATTGTTTGTAAGACTAATAAACACAACACCTCTTGACTATAAAGTGCAACAGATGAAGAATACATATATGCAATGAAATAATGAAATTAATGCATGTGTAAATGAACATGCATAATGCAAATGCAAATATTTTTAGAATTTTATGCTATACCATTTTTTTTTATTGATTTTACAATTTTTATGTATTTTGAGCCTTTATATCTGACCAAACGGTGAGCACATGCCTCTGGAGCTTTTAGGAGTGACCAAACGATGAGGAAATGTCATTGGAGCCTTTTGATTGACCAAACTACTCGCAAGAGAGCTTGGAGCCTTTTAGGATGATCGAGCGATTTTAAGCAAACCCCGGAGCCTTTGGGGATGACCGAGTGGTTATAAGCAAATACTCAAGGCTTTTTAATAACACGACCAAGTGGTTTTAGGAACCTTTGGAGAATTTTTGGGATGATCAAGCAGTTTTAAGCAAACCCTCAAAGCCTTTTAAGATTGATCAAGCAGTTTTAAGCAAACCCTTGGAGCCTTTGACTGACATGACCAAGTGGTTTTAGGAACCCTTGGAGCCTTTTAAGGAGGGTATGCTACCCTATGTACCCCTAGTGCATGTTCCATTCAATGACGGTGAAGAAGGTGCAATACCTCTAGACCCCTCGCTTTGTCTTATTAAATTTGGTGTGGCTGGTGGGGAAGGTGTGCTACATTGAAGACCCCTAGCGCTCATGCTATTCACTGAAATGTAATCAACTTGTCTAGGGAGATTGATAGAAATCAATTCTCCTAAATGAGTAATGGATCTCAATGGAGTGCCTATGTCATGGAAGGGTTCAACGAGTGAACCATCCTTATAGATTGTGTCTCGTTCCACTAGGTCTTGGATGACTCTCTTAAATGATTGTCAACCCTAAATGTCATGTCCATGCACTCGATGATACATACAAAAGGTACCCCCATCATGTGACCTAGCCTTGGATACCCTATGCTTGAATTTAGGTAATATGAATGCCTTTGCCTCATATAAATTTTGGAATAAATTTAGAGTAGTCATCTAAAATGAAACTACTCATTGCATTGGCTTATCAGGCCTATGAGGTGACTGATGACATTGGGGTCACTCTTAAGGAGGTGTGACCTTTGTTTTAGCATGTTGGGGTACCATAATTGAATAATCTATATTATAAACCCCCTTGTATATTGAGTTTTGCACCACACTCTTGAACTCATGATAATCATGACCTTCTATTCAATGATAGAGACAATAGTGATGCTCCATGTAACCCATAGGTTTAAATATATTTGGGTCTAAAGAGGTGATATCAGAAAAGGTGATGACCTTAGCCTCTTTCAGCTTTTGAAATATGTCAAACATAGACTCTTTCAAAGGAGTCCAAATGCATTGTTACTATTTTGGGTGCTCGACCCGCATTGGTTTACTTTGAGGACCCAATGGTTGGGTAGGCCACATAGGCTCTTGATTTTGCTGAGGTTTTTTTTGCACTTGCACAGGAAGCGATTTGGCCTCATACAAGGGTTACTCTTATGATCCCAAGTTTTTAAACTAGTTCATGATAAAATGCAATGCCTTATCTTGCTCATCCATTGGATGCTTCATCCACTCTAGACAACTTAGAATGGATTGCAAGACTGACAAAGAAGTCCTATGTATTTCCAATGAGTGACTCGAAATACCTTTGTATATTGAAGGAAACAAGAAAGTGGATGCTAAAGATCCATTATGTAATTGAAAATCACATATTTCCTTCATTTGGGTTGATGTGGAAGCTTCTTGATGACCTTCTTCATTTGTGCTATCCACATGCTCATACCTATGACTCAACTCAAGTTGTTGTTTCACTTCATTGTGTTGAACTGTTAGTTTTAGTACCCCCAATCTGATTTGAGGAACTTACCTATTTGTGCTCTAGAGATGGCACCATGAGAAATGAGTTAGGAGTGACTAGTTTCAAAGGTTTTGGCCCTAAAAATGTGGAAAAACCACTGGATTAACCCATCTCTGGCTCTATGTGATTAGGAATCACCTAATATTATAGCCTAATGTCAACCATTCCCACAAGCCTGTGATAAGACTCCACACCTATATGAGTCATAGGTTACTTGTCAACATACTGAGGCTATCTTATTTTAGTCATGATAACTGAACCTTCCTCATAAACATGTGATGCCTCTAGGATAGGATCCACATGTAGATACTTGACAAAAATATGACCTAAATTCTTAGTGTACTCCATGGTGGGCAACATCGTAATGCTAGCCTCTACAAGATCTTCATATTGAACATCATCCTTATGAGGACTATCTAGTGACATGATGGATGATGAGTGTGTGATACACTCAGGTGCATCCATGGCCAAGCTGGGTACCTCCTCCTTGATAGGAATATGAGGTTCCTCTAATGACACATCCAAGGTAGCTATGATAATCTTTGTGATGGTGTTCATCAATCCTTCCCTACTAGGAGAGGCCAGAGATGTAGGAGTCATAGGTGACTCCATAGGTGATAGTGGTGGTGATGATAACTCCACCACAATCTGCAAGACTACATTTGAAATTTGGACAGACTCATCATGTTTAGCGTTTGGATGCGTGAGCACCCCACTAGGTTCCTGAGGGTGATCCTCAAGTTTATAATATTTGAATGGATCTGGGTCCATCTCAATCATATGGAATTCGCTTCCATGGGTGTACTTAATGCACTAATGCACTATGGATGGTACGCACTCCATGGCTCTTATCCACGGTCTTCTAAGTAGCAAGTTATACTATCTTGAACCCTCTAAAATGTAGCACAATGTAGGAATAATATTTTATCCTACCTTGATGGGGAGGACTATTGTGCCTACTATAGGGGATTCCACATCATTAAAGGCTTGCAACATTAAATTTGTTTCCTTAAGTTGGGATAGTGGAATTTTGAGATGTTTGAACGTTGAGGTGGTGATGATATTATTTGATGATCTTATATACATCGACACTCGCTTATACACAATATTATTGATCCTTGCTATGATATGTAATGGAGGATTAGATTCCTTGACAGGGATAGGTTTGACTTCTTATTTATGAAAAGTGATCACAGGTTCCTTGTATGGTGGATTAGACTGTATATACCCCAAGGATTGTGATGACTTTCGAGTGTTGACATTGCTCACCTATCAGACATGAATACTCTCAATCTCATGCTTACATATGGGATTCTTAAACATCTATTTCTATTGTTCTTCGATAACCCTAGGCATGTCTATCCATATAGAGGAATGGCTATATACTTTCTTAAGTGGTAACTCTTGACGATTCATAGGATGCATCACATTGACTTGTTTCCCAAGCACTCTAGGTATGAGATTCTTGTCAGGAGTTACCTCACATGATTTTTCTTCATGTAATTTCTATTGGTTAATCCTCTCTTTTCGTTGTTGGAGCTCATCCAAATTTTTTTGATGCGATATCTTCTTCTCTACACACTCACGCTCTAGATGCTTACACTCAATGTATACCTCCTCCAATTGGTCTTGGAGTAGTCACCTCTTATGGGATGCATGAGACTCAGATTCCCTATATGACTAACTCATAGAGTAAGATCCACAACTCTCTATCTCACTGGGAAAAGACCTAATGATGTGGGTTCTCTCCATGTGTGAAGAAATCCTATCACCTCTATGTGTGGGCCCCCTGCATGATGAAGGGGTTTCATGATGACTATTAGAGTGTCACACTGAGAGTCTTAGATCCTCATGTGCATGATATTGTGATGCCTATAAAGGAGGTGTGCAAGGTTTGAAATATCCTTAGGTGAATATCAGAGGCATTCATAGCCTCTCCATGAATATTTTGACTCATTAGCTCATGATTGAGCTCTATCATGCCTAGTCGTCATGATGAACAAACTAAGCAAGACTCGAGAGGTTTCCTCTCTTACTAAAAATTTTGGCCTCAAGGAAGGCCTTATCTTGATGAATTAAGCAAAAAAGAAGCATACAAAGTAAACATTGTGATTATCTCCTTTACATTTTAAAAGTGAGCCCTAAATTGTTTGATGTGTTTCAATGATTTGTTGTGTTATTAAAGAAAATCTTATCATGTTTTGCAAAGATTGTTGAACGATATTCTTAGTTTAATGGATTTCACTTGTATACTCATAGCTCGACAACTTGGCTATGAACTCCAAGTCATGTAATCCAACCTATAATGTGTGGTAATGAAGCCCACACACAGTCAGGGAGAACAGGTCCTCCTAGATCCTCACCTAATTTACCCCAGTTAGCATTATACCCTTCAAAGAGAATACATGTAAATTTTCCAAGGTACGAAAGGTTCTTGGATTTGGTATTGGTCTAGTATCCAAGGGTACGTAGGATTTGGTCCAACAGATGGAAATTACACCCACCTTCATTGAACCCTACTAGTGGTTGGATGTGACTCCCAAATCACTAGCATTTAAGTGCCAAGTGGTGTGTGCAGTCCTTTTTAATTTGCATAAAATGAGAATGCATAATATAGCATGAATGATTTTTTCCTACATGTAATGTAAAAAGAAACGTTTCATATTAAAAAATGCATGCTATATCCTACATAATTTTTGATAATGCAAGCTATGATGCAAATGGCCACTGCTTGGGCCTCAAACATGCAAACCAACACACAAAAACTATCAAGCACACTATTTTCAAGGGTGGACTACACTCAGAGGTCCATGGTTCCTAGTAGCACCTTTCCAATGATGCAAAAAAAAATACAAATCTAGGATATAGTTAATTTCCTTTTTTTAGTTTTCCTAGTTGTATTGCAAATTTTATATTTTGGAAAAACACAAAGGCAAAAAAAGTAAAAGTTATAGAGGGTGAAAAGTGGGACCTACCTCAGGTCCATATCCGATCTATGTTTTGTCCTCTATTGTCTGATTAGTCTATTGTAAACTGTAGGTATGTTCTATGGTTCATACTAAAGGCCGCACCTTGCAACCGTGGGCAAACAATGAGATCATAGCTGTCTATTGTGGTTTGCACCTATAATTCCAAAAACACAAGAACAATCAGTTAGATCGCTTGAAATGCAGAGTTCCACCGTGATCACCTTCTGACCTATCCAAAAAGCATGCACCTATATAATAGATCAATTGGAATCAACATAAAAGCATGAAATGAGAAACAAGGTTGCATATGACAATAAAATGGATGCTTCTTTTATTAATATTGGAAATGAATCTCAGTTACAATCATGCCCCTCTTAGGGTCACCCAAATGTTGATACAATCAATATAATTTCAAAGCCCCCAATAGGGTAGGCACAATATTAATGCTCTCTAAATAGTCACAAACTTCTCTAGGGTGGAGTTTACCCTCTTCTTCATGTTGAGGAAGGTATCTGATAGTTGAACCTCCTTTAGACCCGATTCCCTATGGTCAAGAAACAACAGAGAAGCATTAAAAGAATTGGGAACCTCTCATGATGAGGTCCTTTGAGTAAATTGAACACAAAGATGCTATAAACATATGAAATCAATAAAGCATATAAACTGTGTTAAACCTATATTAAATTGATAATAGCTATGCATAAAGGAATAATACAATTAACTATATAATGGCCTACTTATGTGAAATAAAGCATGAAAGCATGGAAAGAAGCCATTGATGTCCTAAATGCTATAATGAAGTAAATTTACTCAAATATTTAATCCGATTAGTCAAGGTCTCAAAAATACCAAATAAAGCATTAAACTGACTATTCTAACCTAGATAAGCACTCTATAAAAAGAACAATAAGGGGATCTTACAACTATTACAAACCATAGCTCAGATGAGCAGTCTAGACTATGAACCCCGACTGACAGCCATGGCGAGCAACTCAGTAATTTTGCCCTCTAGTTCTAGGGTTATGGACTTGATCCTCCTTTTCAAATTGATGATCAAGGGTCACCTCAGTGTCCTATTATAGGTTTGGTGGTTGAATTGCTTGATGGGGCCTCTGTTTTCTTGAATTGGCATTTCTTGGCATTCTATCTCCTTAGGGAATCCATGGCATGAATTGGCATGATGCTTAATTAGGTGAAAATTGAGTAACAACACTCCCTCTCAATGCACTCAAGTGAATCTATAATTCAACAGGGATTCACTGCTTCAATCCCCAATGCTTGCTCTCTGACTATTTTTATAGTGCTTCACTATCAAAATGCACTATATCATTGCCCTAATTCAAAGGGGTACTTATAGGACTACCCAAGGGCTAGGGGTGGATTCATGGAGAAGCCAAGATCAAGAAGGGGTGGTTAGAGCAGTTGGATTAGAAGCTTTTGTCCTATAACCACCTTCTTCTAGAATAAATGACCATTCAAACCGATTTGGGTCGGATGAAGGCCAACTAAAATTTAGTTAATACTATAGGTGATAGCTACGGTTTAGACTGTAGACCACAGGTCTCAAATGTGGTTCAAACTGTAAACCATAGGACTCAGTTGCATTTCAGATTGATTAGGCCAAGGAGCCCAAATTGAGTGGTTAGAACCATTGCTCTATCTTGGAGTCTATCCAAGATCTTCCATATGGTCTTGTAGCATGTCCATATGAGTATTCACCTTTGACATGACGCATTTTAGGTGTCTACAGTATCAAAGTTGTGATCATTAGAAAGTGAATTGTAATTATTTTAAAATTACTATGGAAATTGGTCTAGTTACTATTAAGGAGGAGGAGGATCTTTATGAGAATGGTTTTGAATATTTAGAATAAATAAGTATCTAACTTTGTTACTTCAACTGATCTAGTTTCATTCATGTTCCAAAAATAAATATGAGTTTGAATTACAATGTAAAAAGTATAGTAGTGGATACCAATGGAATTCAAAGACAAAGAAAAGAATGATGAAGCTACATATAATATTCAACACTTTGATAGAGCTAAATATTAGGCAAAAGACAACGAGCCAACTGAGAAAATTGATCTTAAGTACAATATTATTAATGACATTACATGAACTTGTGATCATATTCCTATATTAGAAGTAATTTTCAAATGCCTTTATCAAACATAAAATATACTTGAATACATAAAGGAGAAGGCAATTAAAGAGACAATTGCTTCCCAATCTTCCATTAACATAGTGATGTAAAACCTTATTATGTTTGGACCCCATATTAACATTATTTTTATAATTCTCATATGATTATGTAACAACACACTTCTAATGTGGGGACCCATTTATATTGTTATTTTGTAATACTTAGTAATGGTATATGGAAAGTAAGGTTCCTAGCCAAGTGGAACCATTTCATATAATCTAAGAATATAACTAATATTTGGTAGAAGATTTTATCTCAAGTGGCATTTTGCGTGTAAGAAAACTCTTGAGAATTAGGGTTGCAGGAAGTGTTTCTTTAAAAGACATGGATCCATAAATGAATGTATTTTTTAAAAAATTAATGAAAGTATTGAAGGAGATTGCCCCCTCAAAGAGGCCTACGATTCTGAGTTTGTGAGATCGTTCCATTTCTGCACTTAATTTCCATATAGCAATAGTTTGTGTTTCAAGTATTTATGTTTATATGCAATATTTGTGTGAGTTTATTTTTAATAGTATGTACCTAACAAGTGGTATCTTAGCATTTTCTAGGGCCAAGTTAGATTGTGACTACAATAGTTCTTACCCCTCTATTATGACTATTACGTATAGTTTCTCTATGTTTTCCATTTTCTTCTTGTCGTTTATCTAAAAATAAAATAGCAAAAACACAATATTTTTTTTTCAATAGTTTATTAGTTAGAAACCTTGTGTTGGGGGTTTTAAAATATCATGTAGGAGTGTTGTTATTGGCTAATATAGATTACCCATAAAGTGTCTAGTGAAGTGGAGGGTGATCAAGCTCTAATACCCAAACCTCTAACAACACCCATCTATAAAATTGAGTTCCCATGTATCTTAGGGTATATTGGGAAACCACCTAGGATTAGGAGAAATATTTAGCCCTAGTAATATTTTTTGGCCTTGTATTATCCATAGTACACTAGATACAACATCTAAAAATATCACCCTCTCATATTTTCAGAGAGGTAGGTAGTGTGCTCAAGGGTATGCATGGAATCCTCCTTGAGTAGTGGCCTAAAATATTGGTTTGAGCACTATCATTTGTCACTACAGTATAAAAGAGGACCTATGGGTATTATATACACCTTGTCTTAGCATACCCTAGTTTTCTTAAAATATTAACTTACAAAAACTTGTTGGTTCTATTAGATGTTTAACCTGCAACCAAAAATCATCCCACAAAAATTGAGCATGCAAAGGAGACTTTCCTATCACAAAGATACTATTTAAAACGGATGAAAGAACTGGTGAACATAAAAAAAACAATCCATATAGTCTACTAGTGTTAGTAATAGTCAGGTATTACTTCATTCTAAGAACAATAATAGTCAGGTCAGAGTTATCAATTACCAGTAACCATTGTCTATAACAATTAAAATTTATAGCAAGCAACAAATTTTTAGTGATAGAGTCAAAACAAATAGTCATCAGTACAAGGAACCATAGTGTTGGTGACTAAACAATGTCAATAATAGATATTGCAATGACAATGATAGTAACCGATAGTGCAGGGACAATGTCATAAGGGGTTGGTTGACAAAAAATATAACTTTTGAACCAAGCATTTAGGAGGAAAATCAACAACACCAATAGCCTTGACAATTATGTCCAAAAATAGTGTTTTTGTATATAGCACATTACGATTTTCTTGTCAAGCTAATCATTTTGATATATCACACCCAATCAGTTTATTTGATTTCTTACTAAAAATAGTAACTCTTGAAATCCTACTATTTTTAGTAACTTAGTAGTCATAGAACACATCACACCAAAATTTTTGGTGGTACTCATGGACACCAAAAAGAGGTAGAACAAGTCAACTCTTTGGAGCAAATAAGTTCTACACTTACTACCCTTGTTAATGTGATTCAAACTATGCAAGATGACATACAACGTTTGAGAAGTGACTATTTTATCTCTAAATCCAACTTTGAAGAACACTTCTTATAGGTTGATTCACTATTTAAGGATGGCCCAAAGGTATTTTAGCATCATGATATTGAACACCTCATTCATGGAAAAGGACTCCATAGGGATAAGTAAGACTCCCCCACTCTTTTTGATAAAGATGCTCCCTTTAAGATGCCTAAATTAGACTTTACTAAGTTCAATAGAAAGGTTGCATATGGGTGGTTATGTCACGTGGATAATTTTTTTAAGCTTCACAATGTTCCTAAATATTTATGGATCACTATGGCATCTTTCAAATTTGAATCTAAAGCTTTACAATGGTATCATTGGTTACAACACACAATTCCCAACCCTTCTTGGGAATTTTTTGAGTCTCTATTACTCACTCACTTTGGCCCTAGTAAGTATGAGGACTTCATAGGAGCATTAACCAATATAAGAAAAACCTTTATATTCCATGACTACCAGACCCAATTTGAGAAATTGGCTAACATGACCAAGGGGTTGAATGAAGAATTTTTTTGAGTTATTTTGTTAGTGGCTTGAAGGATGATCTCAAGGCTGAGGTCAAGATGTTCAAACCATAAAATTTGATGTACTCTATAATCTTGGCATGGTTGGCTAAAGAAAAATCCTTAGCTCAAAGGAGGACACCTAAATTTCCACAGGCCAAACCCTCCATTCCTTCCAAGATCACATCCAATATTGAATATAACTCTTCCCCCTACAAATACTTGAATACTAAAGATATGGATGCTCGATGTGTCCAAGGTTTATGCTATAATTGTGATAAAAAATATACATGATGGCATAAATTCATTCAAAAGAAGCTATTATTTATTGATGTAGAGGATTCATCAAATAGTGAACAACTTGAGGATGAAGCAGAACCATTTGAGAAATCAATTCAAGATGAGAGGGACACACAAGAAGAGCCACAACCTAGAATTTCCATTCATACCCTTGTGGGGATTGCTACCCCATAGAAAATGAAAATCAAAGGATTTTTCAAAGGACATATTACAATCCTTATTTATTCAATAAGCACACACGATATTATTGATCCCCAAGTCACCAAGCAAGCCAATTATTACATAGATGCATGCAACTTATTTGAGGTTAAGGTGGTAAATGGTAGAATCATAACTTGTAAAGGCAAATATCGCAATATTAAGTTGAAGTATCACAACCTATTTTTTATTTACTCTATAATCAAATGATTAGCTAACCCTACAAAGGAACATCAGAGATCCAATAGTCCTACTTCTCATATATCCCCTAGACCTTCTCATATCTACACCTTACATATCTCTATTCATGTAAGTGTAGTAGGTATAGTCACTAGGATCACCAAAAACATCCCTTTCATTTATCATTCAATGAGTTGTTCTTAACCCTCTTCCTTTCTTTTGGATGAGGCACATTGTCATTCTCACATCACATAATTCTTTCTATGATGGGGCTAGGAGTAGTTCGTACTCAATCATCCCCTCAACCCCTCATTGAGCTAGTCATTATGTTGTTATGTCTCTTTATGCATTAATTCTCGAGAATCATTATTTAGGGTAAACCTATCTATCATTAAACCATTACTTGAGGTGTTATGTTACCCCTTACGCATAAAAACCCCTATGAAACTAGCAGTGTAGTCCTCTATTTCCTTACATTTTCTTTTAGGTTTGTGAGATACCAAGTTCACATTTAATGTCACTAACTAATGGTATATATTACATTTAAATAAGTCACATGTTTACAATAATATATCAATTTACGATAAGCCCCATGATAACATGATTAATTCAAGTTTTGCTTACCCTTCATAGAACTGGAATGCATCTTCCTCTTGTAAAATACATGACAATAATAATGAAGTCCTTAAGAAATTTTAGAATCACATAATAGGATATATAAAGCCCATCCAAACTTATTTGTTCACAAGTTTGCATCATTCATAAATCAAATTATTAAAATAAAATAATTCCTTAAGCATTACACAACATCATAATACCATAGATATTTAAGCACGATAAAAAACACAACATCATTATTATCCTAGGAAAAATCCGTAGGAAAAACCTAGCCTCACAATCCATGTCTTTATTAGATTTGAAAGTAGATCTTAAATCTTACAAGGCACAAACGTTATTGCTAATAACAAATTGATAACAAAAATTACACTATTACTCATAGCATTCCAATTGAGTTTATATTTCAACCCATTATTTTGAGAATATCCCCTAGAACTTGCACATGCAACTCAAAGATCATATTCACTCTTGAGAGGCCAATAATATTCTTATGAAGACAATTTGGTACAAGTTTTGTGAGAAGTTTAACAATGCAGTCCATCTCCCTTACTTTAGCAAGATACATTGTGACCCTTCCTATTAAAATAAAATTACCAAGGATTTCTTTATCCTACAAATTCACTTCCATAATTCTATATTGAGACAACAATAGCAAGTGACCTACTAAACCTCACACTTCACTAACTATTCTTAGAAAAACTCTAAGCTAGAAAAAAACCTACAGTGGAGCATTACTCATGGATACAACATTCCAAAGGTTCAACAACAATATATGTCTTAGCATTGCACCAAAAACCTGAATGTACACACAAATAAGAGTGTGGCCATCCTATAGGGAACACACACCCAAGGTCATTCTATCAAGAAGTCAGGTTATACTGGCATGTTCAATGGCTTACGAATGTAACCAGTGAAGGCTAACGACAAAACCTTCATACTTCAATGCATGGTGTTTTATCACTCGATATTTACTATGACATTACCCTTCCCATGGTCTCAATACATTATCACAACCTAAGGCACACATAAGAAGTTAAAAATATTAATTACCAATATTAAAAAGCAAGCTCTACCTAGAAATAATCCACCTAACCAAGGCACCATTGATGGTATCTAAAATAGAGACCCAAAGGCTAAAGAAAATATTCCAAATGCTATTCACAATAATTCATCATACTATATGCAATAGTATGAGGAGCTCTTTGACACACGCCTCCCTAGCATAAATTCCTGCAACCAATCATAAGGGAGTAGATTGTTTGTGTTTTCCTAGTTTAATATTTAACACACCCATCAAGGGCTTATCTACAAAGGATTTTAAACAAAAGCAAATATAAAACTTTCTTTTCCAAAGTCCCACATTCGGTAAAATATAATAGGTACTAACACCACATATTTTTTATCTAATAGGCCTAAATTTTGAGGATAAAACAAAAATCGAGGAGATATCTCGAGGCTTACTACTCACTGAATTTTACCTCTACTCCTTCTAGAGTTACCTAGCCAAAAATATAGCAAAAAAAAAGTTGAAAGGAACATTACTCTAAACTACCCACTCTCATCTATATTCTATCATGGTTACAATTGTACACAAAGGAAAATGTTCCACCATTATTCACCTAGTGCTTTCAAGACAAGTTCCAAGGATATCCACAATGCAAAATGTAGCTTAACTAAAAAATAAGTAGATGTTTCACTGGTACCAAATAAATTTACATAGTTTATAACCAAAATTAAGCAACATAAATAAGGATCTTAGAGTTCAATTCATAAATGAGTTTACCTACGAGCTTTCTCAATTTGAGAAGTTCTTCCACACTCTCCCAGCTACTCCAGCACTCTTGCTCATTTTTCCTTGCCTATCCTCTCCCATTTTTCCTCACCTCTTCCTCCCTTTGATTTACCTTGTTTGCTACATTCTTGATAGTGTACATATACCCAATTGCATTGACTCATACTCCTTACTTTGGGGTATCCTAGAGCTAACCACCAATGTCCTTCTAGATAGTGCCTTCTTGATCCTTTGCCAAGCTTCAACGGTGAACTTCACACGTTTGAAACCCAGTGATAAGTCTAGTAGTGATTCTAGTAAGGTTTTAAATAAGAGTAGTGGCTCCTTAAAAAAATGCCACTTACACTTTTAATAACAAAGGTTTACTTAGAAAAAAAATAATTGTTTACTTCTTCTAAAGCATCTCCTTACATGAGTTGGCATTGAAACAATGCTTCTCCAAAATTTACAACGGAATAAACCCAGTGTCAAATAAATCCATCCAAGCCCTTGAAAAATACTCCAATTACATTAATATCAAAAATAACTCTAGCAATACCTATAAAATAATATAGTTAACACAAAATTATCAATTAGTAAAACAACACATCCTTTTTAATCTTATGGCACTTCTTTCTCATGGTTAAGTCCTTCATCTTACAAGAAAATCTATTCTTGTGCTAATGTAAAATTGTCAGTAGCATCATAATATTTCATTAAATATATATTTAAAGAAAGATAGCATGAGGTAATCAATCACCCTACTAAAATAATGCATCACATTATTCCATAAATTGAAGTCTTCCATAACAAAATAGCAAGTAATCCAAACATCACATCAATATAGAAACTAGAAAAGCATAAGTCCAATCAAAAATAAAAGTTCACCAAGGGAAGGTCATGATATCCTCCTTCTCTTAGGCTTTACATAGTCCTTGGTGTAACCTTAAAGTTTAAACATTGAACATTTATATAAGATGCTTCTTCAAATAGGTATGGAAATAGCCTTTGCATATCTGCTACTTTTTCCCAAGTAGTATTTATCTTGGAGTAGTGAACCCATTGAACCTTACATTGCTCCAGAGTCCCTTCCTCATCAATTTGGATCAAAACTCAAGGATCTTTATAGGTCAAACCTCTATAGCCTTTGGATTTGCCATATGTAAATTAGAAAAGTCCCACACATGTTTTATGTTGGACATTTTGAGTAGATAAGTTGTCATTGATGTCAAGGAATAAGCTACAATTGATGCCAAAAGGTGAAAAGGAGCAATGCAAAAGGTTGATGGCAAAAGAGCTTCATAATATTTATTTTTAATATTATGTGAAGCATAAGTAGAAGGGTTTTTATTAAAACCATGGATGAGCAATGTAAAAGGTTTTTATAAAAACCCAAGGAGGCTTTTAATTTCAAATTAGAAAGCCCAAGGAAGTTTTAATATTTAATTTATAAATATTTAAATTCAAATTGAATTTAAATTTTAGAAATAAATATTAGTTATTTATTTGAAGTGGCAAAACCTAAGTTTATTCTACCGACGTGCAATTCGAAGAATTCCCCTCATTATGGAAGTGATAATAAGGCATATACATTACCTTTTCGAAGGCCAAAAAAATAATATGTGACATCCTTTGAAAAATGTGTTGTAACTTGTGGAGGAAACATAGTAGTTTTTATGCACTGTGTAAATAAAAAATATGGTGTGTTTAAGACGTCAATGTTCTTAGTTCCTAGCACCATCCGATGGCTAGCTCAGGTGGCATTTGGCTTAGCACTTGTGGTAGAGTGGTTATGGGTTTGAAACCTAATGACAACAAGTTTGGAAGCCCTTTTGCATTTCTGTTTCAACGATGACAGAGAAGGTAATAGAGTGCATGGGAACTCTAGCTCCCACGTGAGTTCCTAGATCATGTGGTAGAAAATGCTATGGCTAGGGCACTTTGGGAGGCAACGTCATGGGTTCAAAACCCACTAATGGCAAAGGTATATTTTTTTATTTAATTTTTATTGCACTAATGTTTTACATGAGGTAGTTGGGAGGCATAAGGATTAATTAAAGTTAATTTCTTGTGGTGACTTTTTATGGTAAAATTGTGTAGGGAGTTATAAGGAGTTTGATCTTAAGTTTAAAATAAATTCATAATTGTTATATTTGCATATTGGAGGAGTAAGCCTTTTAAGGTGTTGATTTTATTTTAAAGGACTTTTTGCCAAAGGGATTATTGTGAAAGTAATTATTCTAATATTTTTAAGGTGTTGGATGTTATTTTAAAAATGGAGTGATAAGGTGTATTTGTGTTTGATATTATTTTGCATTGTGATTCCTTGAGAGAGATATTATTATCTTCTAATATTCTTGAGTTTGGCAAAGAAGTGTTTATGATTGTGGCATATTTTTGTGGTCTACTCCTCATCGAGAAAAAGGTATGGGTACATTATTCCTTTTTGAGTTGATTAGTTGGTTTTACGGAAAACAACTTTGGAGTGAAAAGGACTTGATTAGGTTTCCTTATTGAGTTGTTAAGCATTGTTGTTGAAGTTAATTTTTGAGTGAAAAACTTGAACTAGGATTTGAAAAGAACATGAGTATCATTGTTATGTGAAATTGGTTTATAAGCATTGTTGTTGAAGTGAATGGTTGAGTGAAAAACTTGAACTAGGGTTTGAAAAGAACATGAGTATCATTATTATGTGAGATTGGTTGATAAGCATTGTTGGAAATATTTGAGTGAGTTTTCATATGCTTGGACTAGGGTTTGTGAGCAAGGATTATTTCATTGAGTGATTGGTTGAGTAGAGTTGGTTGAGCCTAGTCAAATGGATGTGTGAAGTGATAGTTCAAGTTCTATGAAACAAATTGTTCTATATTCTGAATTGATTTAAGAAGGAGGTTGAGTGTTGATAAGTGTGAAACATATTGAGTCTCTAAAAATTCTCTATATGTTTATGTAATAAAAGAAATATTGAAATTTATTGAGAGTTTGTGAGTGTGAAGCATATTAAGTCTCTAAAAATTCTCTATTGTTTCCAAAAGAGTGATTGAAGGTAATTAAGCATTGTAAGTGTGAAGCATATTGAATCTCTAACAATTCTCTATATGTTTCTAAAAGGAGTGAGTGAAAGTGATTGAGCATTGAGGTGAATGTGAAGCATATTGAGTCTCTAACAATTATCTATATGTTTCTAAAATAGTGATTGAAAGTGATTGAGCATTGTGATGAATGTGAAGCATATTGAGTCTCTAACAATTCTCTTTATGTTTCCATGAGATTGGACAAGTTCTAGTGTGAAATTGTTGAGTAGATTTGAGGTAAGTCTTAGAGAAGACTTGTGGATAGATTTATGTGAGCTTTTGTGGAAGCTTATAATATAGATTAAGAGTAAATTTGGATAAGTTCTAGTAAGGATTGTGTTTAGTGACAAATATTGAGGATAAATTTGTGCTAGATCAAAGGACTGTGTTTAGTGTAGATCAAAGGACAAATATTGAGGATAGATTTGTGCTAGATCGAAGGACTGTGTTTAGTGCAGATCAAAGGATAGAGATTGAGGACAAATTTGTGCTATACCGAAGGACTATGTTTAGTGCATATCAAAGAATAGAGATTGAGGATAGATTTGTGCTATACTGAAGGACTGTATTTAGTGTAGATTTGAGGATAAAGTTTGGTGCAAATTTGAGGATAGGTTTGTGCCAAACCAAAGATAGATATTGAGTATATTTGTGCTAGATTGAAGGACTATGTTTAGTACAGATTTGAGATAGAGCTTTAAAAGTGATAGAGTATAGAGGATGATAGTCTCCAGTGGATAGAGATACATTAGCTAGGGCAGTGAGGATAGGTGTCTTTAGTGGATAGAAATCCATTAGCCAGAGTAGTTGGGGCAATAGTTCTTCTAGAAGATCATCGATCAGAGCTAAGGAGAAAGGAGTTCTCCTATGGATAGATATCCATGAACTTTATTAGGGGATTGGTGTATCCTTTGGAAAAAGATCAATAAACATTGTAATAGAGAAAGGATTCCCAAGAGATTGATTGAGAACTTTTTAGTGAAATATTTTCTCCGTGGAGTAGTCCATATTGGGTGAACCACGTTAAACTGGTGTCTCTATTGTGTGTGATGATTTTTGCATTGCTTTAGTTATTACTATTGATATTACCATTGATTATATTGTATAATACTATTTGGGAAAGAAAAATAAAAAGTGGTCTTAAACTGTTCACCCCCCTCTCAGTATAAGCTTGTGTTCTTCATTTTAGATTAGTCACATACTTTTTAAGTAATAAAATTTGAAAAGTATTATGAATCTTGGACAAACTGGGTGGTAAGGAAAGTCAATATTACACAGGACTAATCTTCTCTTTAATTTCAAAGTTTCCAACAAAGTAGGGGTCCAATTTTATGGACTTAATGGCATTTTCATTGATCTCACCCTTAAAAATACTATCACCAATAACAAACTCACCTAGTGATCTCTTCAAATCAACATAACTCTTTTCTTGATCTACAAATTCTTTCAATTTCCCTAATCATCCTTAATTGATGCTCCATATCTTTGACCATATTTAGGCCAAGTACAATCCTATATTTTGGATTATCCCATGATAAAGGTGTACTACATATCCTACCATATAGCACCTCAAAAGGAGCCATCCCTAAAGTTGAGTGGTAATCATTATTGTAGGAAAAATCCTCTAGATGCAAGTAATCCTCCTAATGGGTCTTCTGGTCCATACAGTATATGTGAAGCATATCCTCTAACACCTGGTTCATTTTTTCAATATGTTTAGAAGTTTTTAGGTGATAAGAAGAACTTATATTCAATATAGTACCAATGACACGATGTAGAGCTTACAATAACTTGGATGTGAATCTCAAATCCCTATCTGATATAATTAATTCTAGAAAATTATGAAGCTAAAATATCTCTTTGGAAAATCTATTAGCCACAACCATGACATCATCCTTAAAGTGTCTAGGAAGAAAATGCACAACCTTTATCAATCTATCAACCACCACTAGAATTATGTCATGCTGGAATCGGTTTCTGGGCAGCCCTATAATAAAATCCATTGCAATTACCTACCATTTTTGCATAGGTACCTCATGTGGATACAATAGTTTCATAGGATTTTTGTGTTTTGCTTTAAATTTTTGGCATTCTAGGCATCGAGCAATAAAATTAGTTGTATCTCTCTTCATCCCAAGTCAAAATAAAATTTTCTTCATATTCTATCATCTTTTCCCCTCTCGGGTAAGCAAAATATGGTGATCTATGTGCTTCATTCAATACCATATTCCTTAAATCTCTAGCTTCAAGAAGAATTACCCTATCCTTGAAGTATAGGAAATTGTATTTGAAGCTAAAATATTGGTTATATTCCAGATGTCTTTCCATATTTTCAAAAATTTGGTTGTATTATGCATCTTGATTTTGCATATTCCTTGTTCCAACAAGTCTACATGAACATAGGATAAAACAACTACGTGTCTCCTTTGACTTAGTGCTTAAATAACTTTATTATCCTTTTATTTTATATAGTGAATGCCAAAATTGTACTCTACAAGAAATTACATCCACGTTCTCTATCTAGAATTGAGTAGAGGTTGGATAAATATGTATTGCAGACTCTAATGGTTTGTTCTTAACTAAAATGGTCTTCCTACCAAATATTATCACCAGCTCTTGAGAGAAAACACCACCTATTTTATCTCCAAATCATGAATCACATAATTGACGTTGTGTCACTTTAGTTTCCTTGACCCATAGGATATCATCGCTCCCTCCTAAGAGAGAACTCCTCTTAAAACTTCTAAATATGCATCTGTACACACAAAAAGCTCCCCTAAGGATAAGATAGCTTTAATATAGGAGGCATGATAAGCTTTTGCTTAATAAATTCAAAAGCTCACTCACATTTATATGACCACTTTAATACCTTCCCTTTCCTTTGTAGGTTAGTCATTAGAGAGGTAATCTTGGCATAGTATTTTACATAACACCTATAGTATCCGGTCAACCCCAAGAAAATTTGGACCTCTATCACATTTGTGGATGGAATCCAATTCAAAATAGCCTCTATTTTCTTAGGATCTACCGTGATACCTTATACAAAAATAATGTGTCCTATCTATTAAACTTCTTATACAAAAAAATCACATTTGGATAAATTTCCATAGATTTGTGTACCAATCTAAAATGCATACACCTAACTAGTGCATCAATTAACATCAAGCATTAAAGAAATAAAGAATGAAAAACAATGAATTTAACAAGAAAGTAAGGTTTATTTTATTAAATTTTTACCAAATACTGAATACAAATACGTCCCTCTTAGGGATACCTAAATCCTTGATACAATTGATATGATTTTGAAAACCCTCTAAAAAAAGGGGGTGGTGTAATCCATAGACTCTTCATAATGGACATGAACTACTCAAAGCCAAATATATCCTTCTTCTCCTTTGGTTGGAGGTATATGCTACCTTGAATACGTTGAAAATTATTAGGTCTTGTAAACCCTGTGTTGGCAATTTGAGTTATTTTATGTTGTCATTGATGTCACATGGATCACATTGAGTTTTGGTGGCCAAATGATATTTTGGAAAGCATGGATAAATACAAGGTTTTTGTGAAAACCAAGGCAGGTAAAATAAAATGCTTTATTTAAAACCATGGATGGTAGATTTGAACTGGGTTTTTCTTAAAACCCAAGTTGGCCTTTCGTTTCATCGAAAAATGTGCCCCGGTGATGGAGATATTTAATTTTTAATATTTAGTTTAAATTTTAATTATTTAAAATTAAATATGCAAGATTTCTACTGATGTCATCAAAAATAATAAGGAGGTTATATAAATGGGATACCTAAGGTTCATAAACTGATCCTTGATCGTGGTTAATAATCATTGGCTAAGAATCCAAATTGAGCTCATGCAAAAATCTTTTAGAAAGCAGAAGCAACAAATAAATGAAGGTTGGTCGAAGTCCAAAGTCATCATGGGCAGAGTGGCGCATTGGCAGTTGGATTTTGGCTAAGGTGTGTGGTAGCACAAATGTCAAGGTTTTGAATCCCCTTGACTACGTTCAGAAGGTGTTGGAAGAAAAACACTCGAAGCACTTTTGATTTATGAAAATGGAGGAAAGGTTTTAAGGCACATTGTAGCTTTCTCTTTTGAAAGAGCGGCTAGCTTGTGTGGCAACCTTAGCCATGGCTAAGGCACTCGCAGTGTGGGCAAGTCAGGGGTTTGAATCCCCTTGAGGAGGTAAATATGTTTTTGCTCTAATTAATTTTTTTAAGCCCTAAGTTGGAGTTATAAGGTGGTTAGGAATAATTAAATTTTTTAATTAAACTTTGTTTTTATAAGGGATGTGATTATTATTTCAAAGGTGGATGAGTTGTTGATTTAATTTGATGTTCATGAAATTGAGAATTAAGATTTAGAAGAAATAAGGAGTTGTTATAAAATAATTTTTGAGAGGTTTATTGATTATTATTTTGATAAGGGTTTTTATTAAAAAAAGGCTTTGGTGGATGTGTTTATTAAGTTGGAGTAAAAAGGTGTAAATTGAATTATGCTTTATCTTGTGATTATTATTTGAAGTCCACTAACCCTTATTGAGTTTGGAAAGGAAAGTTGTATTTAGTGTGGCAGATTTTGTGGACAAATTCTTGGCATCAAAAAAGGTATGGGCACATTCTCCTATTTATTGTTTATGGTGGTTGATTTCTGAAATATCATTGGAGTGAAAAGGATTGATTGTGGTTTCCTTTTCAAAAGTGGTTGGTTGAATGCTTCAAGGTTTTCTGGTTTGAGAGTTGTGTTTAAACCTTGTTTTATAAACATAGTTGTTGAAGCCCATTGGTTATGTGAAGAACTTTAAAAGAACATGAATATCATTGTTATGTGAGATTTGTGGTTGAGAAGTGTTGGAAATATTTGATTTGGTTGATACATGCTTGGACTAGGGTTTTGTGAGAAAGAGTTGTACCTTGTGGTGATTGGTTGAGTTGAGTTGATTGAGCCTAGTCAAGTTATTGTGTGAGGTGATTGTTAAAGTCCCATGAAACAAACTATTCTATAATTCTGATTTGAGTTGAGATTGAGCTTAGAACATATTGAGTCTCTAACAATTCTCTTTATGCTTCTCTGAGTTGAGATTGATTTTAGTGTAGTTGATTGAGATTATTGTGGATCATTGTTGCCATCCATTGTAGAGTGCATTTCCATTCATTGTTGAGTTCAACTTTGAGCCTTGCCTTCATATATTTGTGGATGATATTTGAGTACTACTTGAGCATGATTGATTGAGCCTTTGAGAATGCCTTTGGGATAGATTTTTGGATATATTTGTGGCAATTTGTGTATGATTGATTGAGCCTTTGAGAAGGCTTTGTGGATAGTTTTTGGGACAGCTTTATGGAAAATTTTAGACAGATTTATGGACATATTTGGAACAAATTTTGATGAGGTTATGAGTGATCCTATTGAGCAAAGTTGAGAAAGTTCTTGGTGAGCTTGCTAGAGCAGTTTTGGATAAGTTCTTGGTGAGCTTGCTAGAGCATATTTGGAAAAGTTCTTAGGGACCTTGTTGGAGCAGATTTGAGCAAGTTCTTGGTGAGCTTTCTTGAGCAGATTTGGACAAGTTCTGTGTGAGCTTGTTGAGCAATTTTGCACAAGTTTTGTGTGAGCTTGTTATGCAGATTTGGATAAGTTCTATTTGAGTTTGTTATTGCATAGCTTTGAGCAGATAAAATAAATTTGGACAAGTTCTATGTGAGCTTGTTGAGCAGTTTTGGACAAGTTCCGTGTGAGCTTGTTATGCATATTTGGACAAGTTCTATGTGAGCTTGTTATTGCCTAGCTTTGAGCAGATCAAAGAAATTATTGTATTGGATAATGATCCTTATTTTTGTGTGAAATATTATAAGGATATTATCTTGTGGATTACCCCACATTGGGGGAACCACGTTAAATATTATGTCTCAATTATGTATGGTGACTTATGCTCTTGCTTAAAATTGCTATCTGAGTTATTAATGCACATTGCTATATTTGGTTATTACAATTAAGGACATTAATTGATATTGGTTTGGAAAAAAAGTAAAAAGTGGTCTTATATTGTTCACCCCCCCTCTTAGTATAAGATTGTGTTCTTCACCCTGCATTCAAAAAACAACATGAAAGGGGTTAATAACAAACGAGGCCTCTCTTGATGAGGCTTTTGAGATAATTGAATAAATTAATGATAAATAAAGCAAGAAAGCATGTAAATCTATGAAGATATGCAAGAAATCACCAAATTACTATAAAGCATGAAATCTAACTTTTATGCATCCAAATTAGCCATTAGAACTTGAAAAGCATGAAACTTCAAGAAACTAGTCTAAATTGATAATTGCAAGGAAATGGAAGCAAATATACCTCTAAATCCTAAATTTAACCATACAAATGTATAAAGGAAAGTTAATATAAATCATATTCATCTAAATACATGCTTGAAAAGAGAAATCTATGGCTAAATAAAGTAAATCAAGGATCAAACCCTCATCAAGGGTCTATGGTGTAGCTAGCATTGTTAGCCATGGTTGACAACCACGGTTGAGGCTAAAATGTCCTTCATATTGTAATTAGTGCCTAGATATCTTATTCCCTTTGTTGAATTGATGTTCAATGGTCACCTTTGTGTTCTTGTATAGATTTGCAATGTGAATTATCTGGATTTCCATTGGAAGTGGTTCAATTTTGGATTATTTATTTCTTTAGCCTCTTGAAACTTACATAGCTTTGAATGTAGTCATGATTGTCAAATGGGCAGCAAGAGGGCTCTCTTCAAGGGTTGTGAATGGCTTCTCAATCCAATAGGGCTTAACTACATTCAATTGACACTCCTATATTCTTACCCAAATTTGGAGGGGGGTCTTATAACACTCCTAATCCCTAATCTTGGCTTTCTTGGGAAGCCAAGATCAAGATCCAAGAGGTTGGATCAGTTGGGAGGAAAACTCTCAAAGCTTCCCCACCCAAAACTATTTGAACTTCATTGCCCAAATCATTGCAACCAAATTTGGCTTAGCCCAAGATTCAAAATAGTTTCAATGCTAGCTGTGGGTCTGAGGTGCAACTAGTTCTGTTAGCCACAGGTGTCAACCGTGGTCAGGACTGATTAGGCCAAAACTACCTAACTTGAGTGCTTAAAACTACTACTTCACATTAGAGTTATCCAAGATCCTTTATATGGTCTATTAGCATACCCATCTGAGTAGTACCCTACACATGATACATTTTAGGTGTCTACAGATGCCCCTTTCAGGATGCGTTGTGAGAACAAACAACGTTGTGAAAAAATAAACCTCCTAAAACCATGTTGTAGGTTGAAATATGATCATTAATCTTATCAACATTAGATGCCCAGTCCTACAAAAGGATGTGCATATTAGAATCATTGCCTCCAACTGAGGGAAGGATTAATTTGCAAAGCATTTTTAAGCTCCACATTGATCGGGTATTTGGTGCTACAATCATACCGATATGTGTAGAGCTACTAACTTAACTATCATATTTGCTTTTTACCCCAGCAAAGGATAAGCTTATGATAGTTGTTGGCAATGATTCATAAGACAAACACAATTTGACAAGATTGGGTGATCTCTTGTTGAATTTGATTATGATAATTGATATGATGACTACCCCCTCAAGCGACAAGTCAATGAGGGTAGGGCATTTTAATGAAGTGACGAGTTGCTTAACTGATATGATTGATTTGAACAATTGAAGAATTTTGCACTTTGTTATTACTTGGCAAGGCCTAATTTAGTCATTCTTTTAATTGTTAATAGTAATTGTATATCTCTATCCCGTGGAGAAGTCCAACCATAATGGATTTCTTAGGGAATCAAGATGATAGCAATTCCAATTATTCTTATGTTGAATCACTATGTTCAATGATCTACTAAAAAATTTAGAGAATAATTGAGATAAATCTTCATTCTCGTGGAGCAGTCCAGCCCTATGGCCTTCTTTGAGATTGAAGTGAAGCATATCAATTTAGCGATGACTAATTTACACCAAATGGACTTATAGTAATTTACTCATCTTGCCATATTGCATGGATCACAATTCACTGCAACCACCAAGAGTATAGGGTAAATAACTGGATACGAGGCACATTTGAATTTTGAATTATATTAATGTTTTTGTTATTTAAAAAAAAAAATTGAACTTTCTAGATGATTGTATATTTTTTATTTTGCATTTTGAAGCTCCTCATGGTTGAATTTTGAGAGCATTTATTGCTATATGCTAACTGCACTTGTCAATCATAGTCAATTATGGAAAATTTCTTAGCTATGACTCTCACCCATGGTTGACAAACCCCAATTTTGTGCTTGTGTCTGATAGGTGCAGCTATGGACCAAATGGAAAATATAAAAGAAAATTTAGCATTTTCAAAATTCATTATTTCCATTGCCAACTTGTGAAACTAAGAGCTCTGAGAGGAGAAAGTAAAAATTTGACCCGGAATGCTACCGAAATGCACACTCACCCTTATCGATGGTCGATCAACCGGAGGCGTCCACTAGTGGTGGTGTTGGTGCTACTAAGGTAGTAGTATGCATCTCACTCATTTGATTACCAACTTAAAATGAACCAGATTAATTAATGAGCAAATGAACTCACTAAACCATTGGTAACGAACCACATCCTAGTTAGGATTAGTCTAAGCTAGCCTAGTAGGTGGGCATTTTTAATTTTTGGGTTTGATGGGATAGGAAATAACCTCAAAAGAGATGTTTCCCTTATCTACGGGTGGAATCTACGGCTACCAGTTAGCAAATTTGGGGTTGCGGTTGTCAGCAACGATGGGATTCAAATCCCAACGGTCAAAAATTTGATCGTTGCCATCGACTGTGGGTCCCAACCACGGTTGAGCAACTTTAGGAGAATTTTTGCAATTTTTTGATCTTTTTTATTTTTTACTTATTTAATTGATTTTATTTTTTATTTTTGCATGCATTTATGAATGTTTTTGTATTTTTGAATACATATTTTTTTATTTTAATTTTTTTGACTTTTGAAGTATATTTTTTGATGTTTTTGATTGATTTTATGTATTATTACTTACCCTTTTAGCTGGATACCAGGGCGAGGGATTTGGAGCTCTTTCATGACATCCTCCATCAGATTAGTGATGCTAAGAATGGTTTATCGCTATAGGCCTTGGCTATGTCATTCACTTGCCTACCATTAGGTCTGATCAAGCCTACATGACTGCTTTGGCCCATTGTTGGGATGCACAAACCAACACATTCCATTTACCAATCGAAGAGATCATAATTAATTTAGAGGATTTTTACCACATATTTCGCATCCCTATCGATGGTGATACCATCACCTCTTTGCCTACCATGGTGAAGGTTGTAGTTTTTTGGTAATGTTTTGGTGCTCAGAGTGATGAGGCGCTTGATGACATTGACCATGGGGATGTTCCCATTGAGTGTTAGTATAGGACGTAGGTCTTCACAATGTGATAGGAAATCCTCATGTATCTATGCATACATGTCCTACTCCTAGATACGTATGGAGTGAGGTTACCTTAGAACCTATTAGCTAGGATGCATGACCTTCTAGGGAGCACCACACAGTAGTTATTGATTCTTTCATGGGGTAGTGACCTACTAGCATAGATCTACGATGAGTTTTATTGGATCATGCAACCAGACCACATGGAAGTTGCCTATAGTTTGGTGCTCTAAATATGGGTGTGGGAGTATATTGCTATTGATCACCCTAGGGGAGAACCACTATAGATTGGTGATATTGTAGAGGCTTCCTAGTTTTATGCTGCTTGTTGGCCTAGAGAGGTTGAGGGTTTTAGGAGTAGATATCATGTAGGGGACCTCTAGCACTACTTAAACTGATTGACTGGACTACGACTAGGGCAGGTTATATGGTGATTGTACATGGACTATCCTGCATAGGAGGAGGTAGACCACTATTTGAGGTATATGAGATTGGGCAGGTGGCTCCTCGAGCACAATCCTAACATACTTGAGTTCTTCCATTTCTTATGCATTACTAGGTTGTTTGGAATATGCTAGGATATTTTAGACATACCTATTATCTACCACCACCTTAAGGTGGAGAAGGATTTGAATTGGCCTTAGGTGACCCCATTTTGTGATGAGGATGATGACTTTTAGGAATTTGGATTGGTAGACACAGGGACCACTGTTGATTATAATTCTTTGTGGACTACTAGGATATGGTGGGGTGGTAGGCCACTAGGTAGAGCTAGGGATGAGGTGGCAGTAGAGGAAGTTGAGGTAGCAGATCCTCTAGGGTAATGAGTGCACCAGAGGATAAAGGATGGATGGGGAGAGGCTCTAGTAGTAGAGTAGGAGGCTCAGGCTGAGGAGGAGGTCATGGAGGAGCTAGATGATAAGGTATCACAACTCTAGGAACTTATTATGAGCTTGCAGTCATAGCTCTAGACTATAGGGATATAGATTTTAGGGAGGGACACCTATATTTCTACCATATAGGCATAGTTGAGGGAAGCACTGGCCCAATTGGAAGAGGGATAGATATATTGGTAGTATTATGAGAAGGAGAGTATAGCTCTCTAGGCACAAATTGCCACTGCTAACACAAAGATATAGAAGGTCACTAGATAGTGTGATCTTCTCCAGGCTTAGTTAGATGCTATCACTATAGAGTGATACTTTCTATGATATGTGATAGGAGGTCCCTTGACTTCATAGGTTTCTCCTATCACTCCAGATGTACCAGGACCAATGAGATTGGATATACCTTAAAATATTGGGAGGCTACAAGCTATAGTGAAAATTCATATCAGGCAATAAGCTTTAGATGCTACCCACATTGCTCTCATAGAGGGAGAGGTCACTTTACACAATAGAGAGATACCAAAGATATCAAGAGTCATAAGGTCTTAGGCAACCAAGACTTGAGAGACTAGGTAGTCTTCAACACGCTCTAGTCATCGAACTCATAGTTTAGAGAGGTCCATAGGTGCCAGCTCTAGGTGGACTCACAGGGAGGGAAAATATGGTGGGGGAGACTCCCAGATAAGAGGTGCAAGACAATAATAATTATGCATTGGGCACATTGTATCATTTTTTTGTTTAAGTTCTAAGGAACTACACAGTTGTAGCCTACGGGTATTTTTGATGTACCCTCCTCTATGTCCTCTACTTTTGTCACATATATTTATATGATATGACATTGATTTTATGACTCATTATATATATATACATTTATTTGTTGTTTTATGTTTATGAGATGCATATGGATGTAATGATTATATGTTATGTTTATTTGATGTTATATGATGTTATGCATGGATGATATGCACTAACTAGCTGATGGATGTAGACTAGATATTGTGATCTAGATGTGTAGATGGACTACAATGATGTATGTATATGGATGCAATTTTAGATATTAAATGCATTTTTAATTTTCTTTACTTGTTTGCATTAAATTTATGATGTTATGATATGATGAAAGCAATGCATGTAATCTATGTAATGCATTATTTACATGATGTAATCTAATGTGAATGAACATATATGCTTTAATCACTTAAAACATAAGGAATGAATGCAAAGTGAGCTATCAATATAATGGATGACACCATTGAATGTATAAAAATCATGAAAAGTAATTGATATATCTTATCATAAGAATTAATCAATTAGACACCCATATGTGAGATGATATAATGATATTGTTTCTATTCATAAGATTTTATAAGTTAAAGGATATGCACAACATAGTCAGTGGCCATCTAAATATCATTGTTGATATCCATTCGGTATCTAACATATGTTATGAACCCCTTTAAAAAACAAACTCTCATAAAAATAAGTTGATAATTGATTTATTGATGTGATTCGTTGCTATTTGGGAATTTTTGAGGTTTTCCATGAGACTCAAACACCCTAGTTGACTTATCAAAAGTTGTATACTCACCATACTAGACTTTTGAAAGATGAAATTTTTGCTATGAAATACCAAGCTATTCATTATCCCTGTGCGTGCAAATGAATATATTATATGAGACATAAGACTACCTCATTGCCAGGCAGGATTCATTCAGCCCATTTTTGTAATGAGGATCACCACATATTCACTCGATCCTAGGTTTGGACTTAGTTGGACTAGACCACTAGGCAATACAGGCCACCTAAAGCTAGCTCATTTGTAAATTTCTTAGACCTACCCCAATGTTAGGTGGGATTCATTCAACCCATTGTTGTATTAGGGATCACTCTATGGCTTTTGAGTATTGACCATTCCAAGGATTCAAGCTCTTCACCCCCTTCTTTTCTTCAATTTTATTGGAATACATGCTCATATATAGTGATAAAAAACACTATTTATTTTGTATTATATTTTTGTTTTTCTTTTGTTTTTGAGCAAGGGATTTGATTTGATTGTGGGATTTTGCTTCTTTTTGTAAGGAAGGGATTTATTGGGTAGGGGGGAACTTGTCCTTTTGCTAATGACCACTAATCTAGACCATTGCACCTCATAAATGAGCAAGTAACAAAACCTTTCACTTAAGGTGACTAGGACCACTTCGTAGTGTTCATATTTCCTTGCCTTAGGATTGCTAATATATTTGATTAGTTATGGTATTTTGATATGCTAAGCGCTATCCAAACTAGACCTCATCTCCAAAAGTAAAGCAATGTTTCTATAAAATTCGAGAAGACCACTAGGTATGGCCAAATGACCAAAAAACCCTAGTATATTCCTCATAGCAACATGAGGGGTTGTGTTGAAAAACATAATTACTCACAAGGGTGATGGATTATGATGATGCATAGATGCATGATTGAAATACAAACGTGGTATCATTTGTAAGATTGCAAACACAACCTATCCTAATGCAAGTGTGATGGATGGAAATGCCTAATGCAATGCAATTAAATGAATGCAAGTGCAAAATGAAATGCATGATGCAAATATTTTTGAAATATTATGTTTTGCAATATTTTTAGATTTTATTGCTTTTTGATTTTTATGGATTTTGAAATTTTCCATATTTTTGAATTTTTGAATTGTTATGTATTGAATGCCTTAATATGAAAGCTTTTGAAAGGTTCAAGCTCTTCAACACCTTCAATTAGTGTTATGTGATATGTTCCAGGTCTAATCTTCTCAAAGATGATATAAGGACCTAACCAGTTAGCCAAAAATTTATCTCGCAAGTGTAGTGAGTTTTTTTGGTTCTCTTTCAGTACAAGATCACCAAATTTAAATTCCCTCATATGGATCTTATTACTATAATATCATTTTAAACATTCTTTATAAACACAAAGATGCTCGATGGAATTTACATGATGTTCATCAAGAAGAATCAGTTGAACTAGGTGAGCTTGCCACGCAGTTTCATCATCTATGAACTCTTTCAATGTGACACACAACATTGAAATCACCAAATCTAAGGGCATAATGGCCTCAATGCCATATAATAGCAAAAATGAGGTTACCCCAGTGGGCATCTGTATGCTAGCCCTATAAGCCCATAATGCGAGGGGCAGCTAGATGTGCCAATATTTATGGTTTTCTTGTACTGTATTTTTCAATATGGATACCATAGTCTTGTTTGAAGCCTCAAATTACTCATTTTCCTATGGATAGTATGGAGTTGCAAAAATATTATGCATATTGTACTTGGATATTAAAGATTTTATAGTTTTGTTCTTAAATGACGTTCCATTATCTAAGATTATTTTGGATGGTATCCCAAAATGACTTATGATATTATGAAGTATAAACTATGCATAATGAAAATGCTCTAGTTTTCATTGTTAAAGGGATTGCTTCCACCCACTTTGTAAAATACTGAGTAGCTATTATAATAAATGTGTACTGACCTGATGACAAAGGAGATATCTTACCAATTAGATTTAATCCCCACTGAGAAAATGGCCAAACCACTTGAGTGGGATGTAAGGCCTACGATGGCAAGTGCATAATATTAGCATGATGCTCACATTTAATACATTTATTGATATACATGGTGTAATACTTCTCCATAGAGGGTCAACAATAACCCATTCAAAGGATGCACTTGACAATGGCCATGCCACTAAAATGGCCACCGCATGTACCATCATGAGCTTACAAAATTGCCCAAGCTGATTCTTGGGGTTCAAGACAACGAAGGAGAATTCCACCATAGCTTCAACGGTACAAAACCTCTCCTAGAAAGACATAATTTATCACTTTTTATTTGAATGTGAATTTTATAGCACACGACAATCCCTAAGGGATTAAACCAAGTTTGAGGAAGTCATGTAAATTTGGCATCCAATCCTGATAAGCTTCTACTTCGACTGAAAATATGACTTGTTCCCCTTGTAGTTTGCCATGTGTGAATGTAGACTAGGATATAACCTTGTGGTGAATAATGGTGTCATTCCCTATAGGATCCTACGAGATCAAAGACCCCTAAGGCACCTTCTTTAGAAAGTCTTTTGCTCTTTAGAACCACTCATGATTTGGTTCTATATGAATCATGTTGACTGATTATTTATTATCAAAAGCCTCATGCTGCATCACGACATGTGATAGCATCTTTACATGAATGGTAGTAAAGTTGGCAGATAGATTTTGAGGGATTAAAGATCCCAAATATGCCATAGTGTTTATGAATTTGTTCGACATACAAGGGATTGCCTCGATGTTGTACCACTCTAGTTGGGCTAGATAAGTGTCAGCAAGATCCTTATAAGCTTTTAGGATAGGACACCTACATTGAAAAAGTCCCTTCACTTTATTTACTATGAGAAGAGAATCACCAAATATATTTAATATTTTAATCTTGATGGTGATAGTGTAGACACTAAAATATGGTAAACCCGATTAAGCATCCACAAACAATGATCAAATTGACATCATATGGCCCCTTGGGCAGCCCTTAGAAGGCTCACAGTGGTTCTAGCCACTTTACGAAAGAGGTTTTGGCCCAAAATTCACCACCGTCCCACCCTGGGATGGTGGCATATTCCCATCATCCCACCCTGGGATGGTGGTGAGCCATCATCCCAGGGTGGGACGGTGAGCAAGTTTGACCCAAAAAAAGTCAAATCTGGGACAAATGGCACCCAAAAACTGCCATTTACCCCACCAAATGAAGCATGCGGGTCAGAGGGCACTGAATCCTTATGACACACTTCTTAATGGAGGCCCAAATTGGAGATTCTCTTCCACATCCATTGCATGCCTCCCGTTTGACAAGTGGCACCTCCTGCCATGCATGCCCTCGCATGCCTTTTTGCACATGAGCCCCTTTGGGCTATAAAATGGATTCAATATCCACACAAAAACATAGATAGGAGTTCTAGGATATGCAATGGAGTGCTTCCAATATTTCCCCTCACTTTATTGTGCCTTCTTGCCCTCGAAATCTCTCTTTTGCGAAGGAGGTTACCGGGTGACTTCAAGAGGGTCCTTTGAGCATAACTTTTCCATCCGGGTGAATTTCTTCACAAAATTTGATGAAAACACCCCTTATACTATTTAGGATCATTCCCTAGTGGTATTGGTAGCAAAAGGTGGGCAGAATTGGTGGGTATCCCCTCCCAGGGTGCCCCCCAATTAGTTGTAGTCACCACCGTCCCCCCAGGATGAGGACAAATCCTTGCACAATTTTATTACTTTTTTTTTAATTATATTATTCTAGACTATCATATTATTTTGTGGTTTAAATTTCATGCAATTTGGAGTTAAATTGGTCGAGATATTGCATTTTTAAGGTTTTGTAGGTTCGTAGGGCCCATCCGGGCACCCCAGTTGCATGCAGGTGGATATGTACCTCATTTTGGAAATATAACCATATGGGTTGTCTTAAAATGTTTATTTATGCATTATCCCCAAATTTCATATGTTTTGGACATGTCTAGGTGCAGGATTTGCTTGTCTTGGTCTTCGTAGGTTGTAGGTGGGCGACGCAAAATCGAGGGGTCCACGGATGCAATTTCTGATATATTTTTAGTGATATCCCCTCAAAACCTCTTATTAAACATCCCCATAAATTTTCATAGCATTCTGAGTTGATTTGATATATTTTTAATATATGTGCCATTTTGTGCCTATGGGGATTGCATGTTTCCCTCCACACACCCTTGCTATTTGACCCCTTTTGCTTCCTTGTGTGTAGGTGCAGGTTCTTGAGAGGCATTGGGAAGGAATATCAGACATCATATATTGAATATACAAGCAGTGATGGCATTGGCCCGCCCACCTCGATTGTGGGTACGAGGAAAGGCACTGGATGTGCACCCAGATTTCTTGGAGGATTTGATCCTTGGGCACCCCAAAATTTGTAAAAATTGTATCACATTTGAGCCCTCAAGGGGACTTCTATGTAACCTTGGATCTGATCCACCAAATTAATAAAGAAGAGACTCATTTCATTTCATTCCTTATTGTTTGGTTTTGCTTCATTTTCATATGCATGCTTTCGTTTGATGCTCATAAGCGAGATAGGATAGATACATATATTTTTACTCATAATTAGGTGCACCAATTTTCCCTAATTCAGTGGTGATCATGGTGGGACCCTTGTCCCTTATGCTTTGGGTGAAAATTTGACTTCATTTCTACCATTTTTGCCCTTTTTGTGTTGTAGGTGCTCCCCTCCCCACCCTGGAACGGTGGCAGAGCCTTTATCTGGAACACCCTAGGATGGTGGCTTCACCATCCCACCCTGGGATGGTGGTGAGGCTTCTAATCATCCCACCCTAGAGCGGTGAAGAACCAGAGAAATTTTTGCTCAAAAATTCAGAATTTGGAGGTCTCAAAATGGATAAGGTAAGTGCCTAAACCCTCTGTTTTTCTGCTGCATTTTTAGAGACTATTAAAAATTAGTTTTCTTGCTTCATTTTCTTGCATAGAAAGGTTAAAAGTTACATTTTTTCTTTTCTTATAACATCACATAGCAAAAGGAAGAAGAAAAACCGAAATAAATTTGAAGTAGCAATGCATCTTTGTGGCTTGATTGCTTGTGGCTTACCCAATGGGTAAGCTAGCATTTAGGATTTGCATTCATAAGTTACATTTGTAGGTTCTTTATCCTAAATTTATGAAAGTAAAATGCACTTATTTGCATGCATTTAGTGAATGATCATTGATTGCTTCTTTGCTTACTTTCTTGGATAATAAAGAACCACACACACCATGATTCATGTAAACGCTAGTGAGGTGGACTTCATTACCATCCACTAGTAGAGCGCAAGTGATGGTGGGTTTCATATCCATCCACTTGGCTCAAATCCCATGAACCTGATCCATCTTGCCAAGGCCGGTTCCAAGATCCATCATAGCCCATGGGTTATAGCATGCATCACCCTTCAGGGAGGTGTATCGTAGACTACGGGTGAACTGGGTGAGGAACTGGTAGGACCTGTGCTCCCTGGCCATGTGTGGACCTCATCACCACACATTATAGGTGGGATAACGCAACCTAGAGTTCATAGCTAGGTTGTCGAGCTATGAGTATATAGGTGAAATCCAATTAAACATTTGAGTGCATCATCCAACAATATTTCAAACACATGACACAAGGTCATCCTTTGCAAACAACACATCTGAAACACACAAAATAGTTTAGGGACTCACATCTAAAACTTAAAAGAGATAATCATCATTTTTATTGGGTGTTTCCTTTTCTGTTTGTTGTTTCATTAAAATTTGTAAAGAAGATAATCACTTGGGGTATTGATAGAGGAGCGCGATGGTGCGCACCCGCAGCCAAGCCCAAACATGGGTGGAAGCTATGGAGAGTGGATTAGGAGACATGAATCATCTTCGATATAGCCCTAGGGACTTGGTTATACCTCCCTGGTGAGCTTCTACTCCACCTAGCCCCAAGACAGTAGGGCATGAGCCTCATATCCGAAGGGATCCTCTCTGAGACACCCCGAGGGATGATGAGCATTACTTGGGAGAGTGTTCCCGGTATGTAGATATTTCATAGGCCTTCCTTGGTGAAAGGCAACTATGCACCGAGGTGCTAATAGATAGAGTGGTGCCATGCATCCATGTACCCATCAGGGCTGACACGCCTAAGCATAGGTAGGAGTACGACTTCACACACTAGCCGGAGCAAGTCGACATGACTTTACCTCCACGTCACCTTGATAGGATACAATAGCTCATGCAGCCCGATGGGAATGACACTCATCGGTCGGGGTGAGCCAATTCTGCCCTACCTTTCCTCATTCAAGAGGGAAGACATGAGGAGATCCCATATTTTCCTCAAGAACAATATTCTATGCATGCCCGATGTGCCTCTGCACCAGCTGAGTATAATGAACATATGTTCCAGCCCGAACCTCAAGTCAATGTGGTGAACCTCGAAAGAGGCAAGCACCCTATGGAGACCACAGAGTATCTTGAATGAGGTCGACCCTAGGGTGAGATGCCTAGGCCCCCTAGGCCTCGCACTATGGATCAAATTAGGCAAGTGGTCACAAGATATATAGAATGCCAAGCTCAGTTCAAGCAGCTTTAATGAGACAAAGAACAATTAGACCACTTGCACCAACTTGAGAAAGAAAGGATTGAATGACAGACCAACGAGCTATTCTAGAAGACTTTACGAGAGAGGGTCCCTACCCCTAAGACACATAGGTAGGAAGTCCATCCGAGGCAACCCATGCTCATTCGAGATAGGTCCCCAAGACCTTATCCAATGTTGCCTCCATGACCTCCTAGGCCAGATCGAGAGATGCCTCCCAGGCCAAACATAGGGCACCCACCATGGGTGGATACTCCCATTTATAGACCGACTCGAGAGATGCCTTATGGGGCCTATACTGAGCATGAGCCAGAGATAGAGTATGTGGAGATGCCTTACCAAGGTAGGGGGGTGATTTACCACCACCCCATAATAGGTTGGAGGACCCTAGACCTCCACCACAAGATGTGAACAAGGATGAGGAGATTAAGTCCTCAGGCCCGTATAAAGCATTGCTAGAATGCCTAGAGTCAGTTGAGAACAAGACCTCTGGGTCGAGATCTCAAAATCCCACTATGCGCCAATTGCGTAGTCAACCCATCCATCCTTCAGTACCTGCACCTCCCTATCTAGAACAATTTAAGTTGCCTCAATTGGCCACCTTCAAGGGAGAAGAGGATGTGCAAGAGCATGTCACTAGGTTCTTAGGTCAATGCTTCAGCATTCATGATGATGATGCTTTGCTTTTGAGGACATTTGTGACTACCCTCATTGGCCCCACCTTTGAGTGGTTTTACCAACTCCCTAAGCATAGCATCCACACTCTAGACCAACTTGTGGATGCTTTCCTAGAGTGCTTTGCCTTCAATACCAAGAGGAAGGCAATGTTGGCCGATGTAGCTAGGTTGAAATAGTATGATGATGAGTCAATAACAAATTATGGCAATAGATGGTGAACCCTGCTCGCCAAGCTACCTTATCTTCTCCCCATGTCGGAGTTGACTCAGATGTTCTCCAAAAGTTACTTGAAGCCAATCTCCTTGTTGTTGCAGTTGTAGCAATACCCTACTCTTGAAGATGCCTTAGCATAGGCTAGGATCATTGAAGAAATCAAGATTCAAGAGGGTGAGATTGCAAAGCCTCGCAAGAAGGAATGGAACAAGAATGCTAAAAACACCCCAGCTCAACCAAAGTCAGCAATAGTAAATCAGGTTGCAATTAGTGTCCCGGGGCCAGCGCAAGCCGTGCCACCTCAAAAGCCTAATTATCAGGCCACCCCTGGGAACTATGCCAAGGATAACCAGAATGGTCAAGGGCAAAATCAACAACGTCACCCCAAGCGACAATTCATGCCCATTGCAGAATCTATGGACTCATTGTTTGATCACCTCTTGGTGGCCAATGCGATCCATCTACCTGAGAGTCGACCTATCGACCCAAATGCACCGAAGCCCAAAGGATACAGAGAAGACCTATATTGCAAGTTTCATAGGAAAAATGGGCATGATGTGCAAATGTGCTATAAATTCAAACACTTGGTGCAAGACCTAATTGATAGGAATGCCCTCCAGGTAGATAACCCTATCGCACCAAACAACCAATAGATGGAGGTCTTCAAGGACCCCTTGCCTGCCCACGTGGAGCAGGCCAAACCAATGCCCTAGGTGAATGAGGTTCACCATGCCCCTCCTAAGCAAGGGTATGTTGGCATGGTCAGTATTGTGACAAGAAATAGGTGGTATCCAAGTCCAGCCGCACCACCTACGACTCAGAGTGATGTCCCTTCGACATCGTAGCCTATACTACCTCCCGAGCTGAGCCTCCCACCTAGGCCTGTAGTCACCATTAAGAGTAAGCTCGCTTAGAGCTTAAGAACAACATCTACCCGACTCTCCATCTATGAGCTCATCCAACAATCACAACCTCATAGAGAAGCCTTGATGGAGATCCTTAAGGCAATTGAGCTTCAGCCCCAGGAGTCTAACTCCTTCAACAACTTTGTGGGGCATGTGCGGCAATGCATGGAACTGGTGATTACCTTTTGAGAAGATGAACTTAAACTGGTTCCACATGATATGGTGGATCCCCCTTTGCACATCGTCGCATGTGTGAATGGAACACCTTACAAGAGAGTGTTGATAGACACTAGGTCTTCAAGCAACATCATAACTACAATAGCTCTCAAGCACCTAAAGCTCCCAACATCCCACATTGTTACATCTACCTACACCCTTCGAGCATTCAATGATGCCATATGCTCAATGGTTGGTACAATCATCCTACCTATTCAAGTAGGAGAAAATATCATCCCTACAATGTGCCACATCCTGGAGGGTGAGATGGCATACAATATCTTGTTAGGAAGACCATGGATCAGGGACATGAAGTGTGTCCCTTCCATCGCTCACCAATGCCTCAAGTACACTCATGAAGGGCAAGTTCATGTCATCCCTATGGACCTAGAGCCCTTCAAGTACTACAACATGGTGCAATAGTTACCCGAGTCGACCTTGCCATCGACACATCTAGATTTTTAGCCGAATAAATCTAGCCGAGGTTCGACCCCACCGCTACCGAATACCATGCCATCCTCATCATCGGCTCCACCCTAGATGCCTAGTACACCAGTGGATCCTTTGCCTAGGAACCCAGAGAAGCGGCCCATTGATGAGGTCCAACCGACCATATCCACTATCTCTACAGAGGAGATACCTAGCCCGGATGATGAAGAGACACCACATGAGGCAAACGATGAGCCAGATCAAGTCTCACTCTCATCCCTCTTCTATCCATAGCCCCAGGTTACAGTGCACCTAGCTTCTACCAGATTGGGAGAATACATGGTTAGGAATGTCACCACTACTCCTGCTATAGAGTCGGTGCGAGACATGGGTAGACCCCATCTTCCCATAGGCACTATCGTGCCTCTTGGTATTCCCCCTAATCAAATAAATTTTATCTATGGGGGCCTTGACTATGGCATCAAACCTTACCAACAATAGGAGGAGGATGAGGAGCCTTTTGGAGAAGACATTAACTACTTGTCTAACCCTAACTTCACCCTGAAGTATCTTGACCTATGCAATTGGCATGGTTATGGGTTAGGTCGGTATGAGCAGGGCACAAGAATCCCTTATCAACCATAGTATCAAATGCCCTATGACAAGTTAAGAGTGGGATGCAACAATCCCTTGCCTCTAGATGTCCTCATGGATGGCCTAAATCGCTTGAATATAGGCTACGAGGATGGGTTGGCCCAAGACCCTTATGCCAATCCCAATACAGTCTACTCCCTAGGGGACTACTTCCCACTACTATATGGGAACCCCATGATCCCCAATGACATTCTTCCACATTTTGAGAGAGGGGAAGGTTCATGAGGTTGTCCCCATGTTTGTGATGAATCAGATCAAGGCACCTCATATGAATGGACCTCAGATGATGAGTCGGGTTATGAGGTGGCACCATATGACCCTTTTGAGTCGGATAGTGATCATTCACAAATTGTTCCCATTAATGACCAATAGGAAGGCCTCATACATCTATTCCCTTTCCTTGATCCTGTCTGGTGGTAGCTCCTTCCTCCTGAAGAGCCGGTTCACCCACAGGAAGCTAGACCTCCTGGCGAGGGAGCAATTAATTTACTTGAGCAGTTGGATCCTCGTGAGCCTGAGGTGTTGTGAGGTGAGAATGAAGAAGTCCTCATCCATGACAATAATTATGAGGAATGAGCATATATGGGACCACACTTACCTGATCACCTGATCCCAAGAGGTAACAATGAGATTCCCATATACGATAGTGACTATGAGGATGAAACAGAGAGGGCATACCTTGGTCCTCATTACTTGCATCATCATCATGAGCCCATCGACATAGAAGAAGTCTATCATCAGTTGCACGTTGGCCCATGCTTGAGGGCAAGGCCTATCAATTTAGGCTAGATTCACCATGAGGTCTTCCCTGACCCACCCACACACATGGAGCTCCTTGAGCCTAATGATCCCATCCTGCAGTCTATTCCCAGATAGGATCCGGTGATCCCCATTCCCCCAAAACCACATCTGGGGGTGGGAGATGATATCAATATACAGTCACATGCCCGTGGTCCTAGAGAGTAGACACATTCCATCAATATGATCTCCATTTATTTGACCACACCACTTCACAACCCAGCCGATCCTTCCAAGCCATGCCATCTAGATCTAGATGCTATTGATTGGGATCGCATTGATTCACCCCCATCACCCTCTGAGTATTGGGCTTGCGATGGATTGTTCCATTTCTCCATTGGCCCAACTCATGATGTCTTCCATGCTGAGGAGGAACCCGAGGTTCCCATCGAGGATTTAAATCTAGTTGATGACATCCATTTGATCCCTACTCCCCACCAGTTGGAAGAGGGGTCGCATATGTCAATCGAGCCTACGGTTGACAAAGATATCAGCTCAGATCCTAAAAACCCACAATGTATCAAGCTAGGGGAAATCCTATCCCCCGAAGAGCAAGCCGATTACATAGCCCTTCTCACAAAGAAGAAGGCAACTTTTGCATGGTCTTACAAAGACATGTCGAGACTAGATCCAAATCTGGTCACCCACAATCTAACGCTTGACCCCAAAGCCAAGCCTATCAAGCAAAAGTTGAGAAAGATGCACCCAACAATGGCCTTGATGGTCAAATATGAGCTACAAAAACTGTTGGATGCCAAGTTTATCATTTCTGTAGACTATCCACCATGGTTGTCCAACATGGTCCCCATCAAGAAGCCTGATGGGAGGATTCACATTTGCACTGATTTTTGAGACCTAAACAAAGTGAGTCCTAAGGATGATTTTCCTTTGCCAAGCATCGATGCCCTGGTAGATGCCACCATAGGACATGAAATGCTCTCCCTTATGGATGGCTTCTCTGGGTATAATCAGATTCGTATCAACCCTGAAGACCAGCTCAAAATGACATTCATAATGCCTTGGGGAACATTTTGTTACAAGGTCATGCCCTTTGGCCTTAAAAATGTCGGTGCCACCTACCAGCGTGCCATGACATATATATTCCATGACTACATGCACAAAATTTTGGAAGATTACATGGATGACTTACTAGCTAAATCTTTATTACGTCATGAGCACCTAGATGTCTTGTGCAAAGTCCTCGATCACCTTATTGAACATAATGTGAGACTGAACCCCAAGAAGTGCATCTTTGGCATCACATCTGGAAAGCTCTTGGGATTTATAGTTTCCAAATGAGGCATCGAAGTGGACCCTAACAAGGTCAAGGCAATCCTTGAAATGCCTCCCCCGACTACCATCAAGCAACTTCGTAGCTTGCAGGGGAGGATTGCATCCATCAAATGCTTCATAGCACAATTGTTGGACAAGTGTCGACCCATGAACAAACTCTTGCACAAGGGGGTCACATTCCACTAGGATGATGAGTGTCAGGATGCCTTTGATGCAATTAAACAATACCTAGCTTCACTGCCAGTGTTAGCTCCACCTAGACCAGGGGTGTCATTCCGATTATATATCTCAGCTACTGAGACTGCATTGGGTGCCATGTTAGCCCAAAACAATGAATTTCACAAGGAACAGGCCACATACTATCTCAGTCGCACCCTGGTGAGCTATGAGATCAAGTACGCATACGTTGAAAAGTTATGTCTAGCGATGGTTTTTGCTACCAAGAAGCTATGACACTATATGCTCAGCCACACTACGTATGTTGTATCTAAAGAGAATCCATTGTGATACATGATGAGTCATACTTATCATAGTAGTCGCATGACGAAATGGATCATGTTGTTGATAGAATTTGACCTAGAATTCATAGGACAAAAGTCGATCAAGGGCCAGGTCATTGTTGATCAACTTGCAGAGGCTCCTCTCCAGGATGATCAACCTCTTAGCATGGAGCTTCCCGATGATGGAGTCTTCCAAATATCAGAATCACCTGATTCTGATGAGCCTGAGTCACAGGAAGATATGACTCTTTTCTTTGATGGCTCCAAATGCGAGCAAGGGGGTGGCATAGGGATCATGTTTTTCACACCGCATGGGGCTCCCATACCCCTATCATTTAAACTCGATTTCTCATGTACCAATAACAATGTCGAGTACGAAGCCTTGCTCATAGGTCTTCAAATGGCTATCACCATGAAAATAAACAAACTCAATATCTTTGGTGACTCCTTGCTTATAGTGAACCAGGTCAAGGGAATCTACCAGTGCAAGTGCCCAGTTTTGCAAGCCTACAAAGCCCTTGTGGATAAACTCCTGGAAAAGTTTGAATGGTATGACATCGAGGCACTCCCTCGATCATCTAATCATTTTGTGGATACAATGGCCTCCTTAGGGTCCTTGATCCCGCAAGACCCCACAGATGAGATGACAACCATTCAAGTCAAGATGCTATCGCAATCAATGGTTGAGCGTGAGAGCACTCAAGCCATGCCAGAAGTCCACTTGATTCAAATAGAACCTCATCAAGAGAGATTCTCACACATTCATGAGCACTTGAATCATGCCGCTTGGGGGACTTTGTTCCCCCAAACCCCTTTTGATAGCAGCACAATGCTATTCTTACAAGTTCTTTCCCAATCAACATTTTCTTAGGATGAACTTCATGAGGGATAGGCAATTCATGCAATCGAGGCTTCCACACAGTAGGACTGGTCCACACAGATTAGAGAGTACCTAAAGCTTGGTAATCTCCCCCTAGATTATCGCACGCTACCAAAAGGACATTTAAATGGAAGGCAACAAAGTTTGTCTTGTTAGGAGACATCCTATACCATCGGAGCTATGAAGGAATCCTCCTTCATTGCTTAGAGAATCAAGAATCGACTTGGGCAATGGCCCAAGCACACGATGGTACTTGTGGTGGCCATTTTAGTGGCATGGCCATCGCAAAGTGCATTCTTTGCATGGGCTATTATTGGCCAACTTTAGAGTGAGATTGTTGTGCATATGTGAGGAAGTGCATGAAATGTCAACACCATGCTAACTTGACACATGTACCTTCTCAGGCCTTACAACCGATCCAATCGGCTTGGCCATTTTCACAATGGGGATTGGATTTAATTGGGAAAATCTCCCCTGCATCCTCGGGCCATCACACATTTATCATTATGGCTACCGAGTATTTCACAAAGTGGGTGGAAGCAATCCCCCTTACCACTACGATAGGACCCCGCATAGCGGAGTTCATATTGCATAATATCATTTGTCATTTTGGTATTCCATCCAAGATCATTTTGGATAATGGGACATCATTCAAGAATAAATATGTGCATGCTTTGATAACAAAATATAATATCCAACACAACTTTTCGACACCCTATTATCCACAAGCAAATGGGCAAGCAGAAGCATCAAACAAGACATTAATTGCCATATTGAAGAAAATAGTCAAAGAGAATCATACCGATTGGCACATGCAAATGCCGCTTGCCCTATGGGCTTACCGCACTAGCATTCGGATGCCCACTAGGGCAACCCCATTTTCACTAGTGTATGGTGCTGAGGCAGTCATGCCTCTAGAGCTGGAAATCCCATCACTACGCATATCCATGCAGGAGTTTATCGATGATGATACTGCATGACAAGCTCACCTAGATCAACTTACATTGTTGGATGAACATCGCATTAATGCTCTTGAGCATCTACATGTGTATCAAGAGTGGCTCAAAAGAGCCTACAATATGAAAGTCCATCTTAGAGACTTTCAGGTTGGTGATCTCATCCTAAAAGAGAACCAACAGAACTCTAGCTTGCCGCCCCACCTACGGGACAAATTTATGGTAAACTGGTTAGGTCCCTTTGTCATCACTAGTCAAATAGGGCCTGGAACTTATCACTAGCCTCCCTTGAAGGTGTCGAGGATCCTAAACCCTTGAACATCCTTCACTTGTGGCCATTTCATGCTTAGAGAGCACCCAAAAGGCTCCTAGCGGGTTTTCACCATCTAGGTCAAATAAAAATGCTCCTAGACTATCTACGATCATCTAGGTCAACCCTAAAATCCCCAAAGGCATCCATAAGCCCTTTGGTCACAACCAAATACCCCTAGGTAGTCGTAGACACTTTTTAAGTGTCATTACCCATCTAGGTCACCCAAAAGGCTCCTAGCAGGTTTTCACCATCTAGGTCAAATAAAAATGCTCCTAGACTATCTACGATCATCTAGGTCAACCCTAAAATCCCCAAAGGCATCCATAAGCCCTTTGGTCACAACCAAATACCCTAGGTAGTCATAGACACTTTTTAAGTGTTGCTACCCATCTAGGTCACCCAAAAGGCTCCTAGCAGGTTTTCACCATCTAGGTCAAATAAAAATGCTCCTAGACTATCTACGATCATCTAGGTCAACCCTAAAATCCCCAAAGGCATCCATAAGCCCTTTGGTCACAACCAAATACCCCTAGGTAGTCATAGACACTTTTTAAGTGTCGCTACCCATCTAGGTCACCCAAAAGGCTCCTAGCAGGTTTTCACCATCTAGGTCAAATAAAAATACTCCTAGACTATCTACGATCATCTAGGTCAACCCTAAAAGCCCCAAAGGCATCCATAAGCCCTTTGGTCACAACCAAATACCCCTAGGTAGTCATAGACACTTTTTAAGTGTCATTACTCATCTAGGTCACCCAAAAGGCTCCTAGCAGGTTTTCACCATCTAGGTCAAATAAAAATGCTCCTAGACTATCTACGATCATCTAGGTCAACCCTAAAAGCCCCAAAGGCATCCATAAGCCCTTTGGTCACAACCAAATACCCCTAGGTAGTCGTAGACACTTTTTAAGTGCCACTACCATCTAGGTCACCCAAAAGGCTCCAACCCAAGGCTTTTTAGTCACCTCTCAGGGTTAATCAAGTCATAAAAACACTCCTAGACTATCTACGATCATCTAGGTCAACCCTAAAATCCCCAAAGGCATCCATAAGCCCTTTGGTCACAACCAAATACCCCTAGGCAGTCATAGACACTTTTTAAGTGTCATTGCCCATCTAGGTCACCCAAAAGGCTCCTAGCAGGTTCTCACCATCTAGGTCAAATAAAAATGCTCCTAGACTATCTATGATCATCTAGGTCAACCCTAAAAGCCCCAAAGGCATCCATAAGCCCTTTGGTCCCCCAAAATACCCCAATGGCCCCCAAATAAGCCCGTTGGTCACATGTATATACATATCAATCAAAAATTTAAAAAAAAAACATTATCAAAATTTCAAAAATTCAAAAATATTGCATCACATCACATTGCATCCCATTGCATTTTATCATCGCTTGCATTTAGGCATATTCATCATTAGCACTTTACATTTTAGAGTTGCTCATACATGTCTAGCACCATGATGGTACACTACTTACCACTCAAAATCAATGTTGTGAAAGTACTCATAGTTCAATGCCGCAATTATCATTTTCACCCACATTTTTCACATTTCCATAGTCATGTCTATTCCCTTCACTTAGCCATTTGTTTTAGAATTTCAGTAGGGTTTTTAGTCACTCAGCCATATCCAGTCTCTACTCAGATTTTGTAGAAGGCTAGCATGATTTTTAGGAGGTAGAATCTTGCATAGATTATGCCTTGTGTACATCATATCCCAAACACAATTAATCATTAACAATCCAAGTTTTGCACAAAGACAGATGAAATCCATGAAGTGGTCTAGGTTACCTTAAGCGAAAAGGTCATCCTACTCATCCCCCTATGCGAATGGTTCAAGAATGCTGAGAGTTGGCAAAAGGACAAGTTCTCCCCTACCCAATTCCCCCCACAACAATAAGTGGTTTTCCCCCTTTTTTTGTCATCAAAATCCCACATTGTCACATGTTTGCAATAGTCTAAATTTGCAAACCCCCACAAAGCAAAAATTCAAAGTACAAAAATACAAAAATCAAAAAGTGCACACATCAAAAAGCACAAGAAACAGTGATCCCCATCGCTCAAAATTCAAATCCCTTGCTCAAGAGAAAAAGAAAAAAACTCAAAATAAATAGTGATTATTATCACTAAAAAGAGAAAAATAAATAGTGATTCTTATCACTCTATATGAGAGCAAGTATCCCAATAAAATTCAAGAAAGTAGAGAGTCGAACTTGAATCCCTGGAACTCTCAACATTTGGAAAACCATCAGGTGATCCTCATTACGGGTTTGGTGGATAGCCTATCCGTCAATGGTGGTAGCCTCCCGCATGATGATATGTCTACCATATTAGCTTTTGGGCGTATGTGTAGACCAATGTTTGCATGTGGATGAGCTAGCTTTGGTAACCTAGATTGCCTAGTGGTCTAGTCATACTTAGTACAAAACCTAGGATGGTGGCATTCATTGGGTGATCCTCAATACAGGTTTGGTTGAGAGCCTACTTGGCACTAGCGGTATCCTTATGCATCTCACAAGAATGAACTCACTTGCACACACAGGGATATGAAGTACCTTGGTCATCCTAGCAGATTCATACCTTGTCAAAAAGTCCTGCATGGTTAGTATACAACTTTTGATGAGTTGACTAGAGTGTTTGAGTCTCATGAAAACCTAATGGGCATTCCCTAAACAACATGTCATTCATATCACTTCACCTCATTCATTTCAGTTACATTATTCACAAATCCATTATATAAGTCTCATGACAACATTACATATGAGTTGGTGCAATATACATCATCTATGGTGCTAGCATAATATGTCATATAGTCTACACATTGCATCCTCTAAATAAATAAATCATCCATCTCACCATACATCCATGCATGTACAAAATCAAATCAAATCACATTACAAAATATGCATACAGGGTAGACATCCATCATCATCTCATAAATCAAATTGCATACATTTGCATACATTTCATAAAACAATAAACACATGATGATAAACCACATAAAAATCTCATATATATATATATATTTTTTTTTTTTTTTTTGTGTATATGTATGGGACAAAAAGATACATCATGTTGCCCGTAGGCTACAATAAAAGGAGTCCTCAGACTTCACACTACTAAAACATCCAAAAACACAAAAAGAGTCACGCGAGCCACTACCATGGTCACGCAGGACCGGTACTATGACTCGCACTCCCACCTACAGTCGGAGTCCTCTGTGAACTCCCATACCTGCTACCACCTACCCTGTCAGCTCTCTACCTAGACCCTGGTGCCTCCAGCCTAGAGGAGGACTACCCTGTCCTACTATGGTGACTCTGGTATGACCCACCGATAGCTACATCATCCCATAGATGCCCTCCAAGGTGCACTACCTCCATCTCCAGCTCATCCACATAGGCCTACCCCCATCGACACCATGCCTGGTAAGTCTCCACCATAGAATGGAGTCGTGTCACCTCTACCTATAGCCTAGTCACCTCCCCACTACTAGAATCCTCCCATGTAGGGCTCCGAGATCACAACTGTGCCTAAAGAGATGCTATCTCAGCCTGAGCCACCTATACCTCAGCTCATTGTGCTACTAGCTCCCCTTGTACATCATGCACCTATGTCCATAGGAGATCTCTCTCCTACCTAACCCTGAGTAGCTCATCCCATAGCTCTACCTCTATCTCACCATGTGCCATCGATGGTGCCTGCACCTCCTCATCCCCAATAGCATCATCCCCAAAGTCACCTCGATCTCCTAAGTCTAGGAGATCCACATGCTCCCCTACCATGTGTCCCTACCAATCACCTACCTCACCCTAGTCCTCATCAAAAACCTCCTGATGTGCCTCCCTAGCTGCACCCCTCCCTAGTGGCCCCTCTCCATGCCACTGGCCTATCACCCACCAAGCATCATACTCCATTATAGTCCCAACATCATCCACATCTAGAATGTCTACTACAAGATCCGTATCCCATGCCACTACCTCTACTACTAGCCATGCCAATGTCCTCTCATCCTCATGACATCGATAAGGCACCGACTCACTAGGCACCCCTAGCATAGCCCAAACTATCACATCACCCAAGCAAAAGGGAAGTACTCCCACTCCATGCCATGTCATCCAACAAGCCACCTACCTCACCGCACCCTACAGAGCTGTACAGTAGCATCTACCCACTCTAGGAAATCTCTGTATGGCCTCCAGAACACCTAGCCTACCCCGAGTCATGAGAACAGATCTGCATAGTGACCCACATCACCTACGAATCATCGACTCTATCCCCTCTCCTAAGCCCTCTACCATAGGATGCCATATCCTATCTCCCTATCTGCCAGCTATGCCTGAGTCATCCAGGGTAGCCCCTATGGTCACCCCACAACTATGTGCTACCATCCCCAACACTGCAACAAAAAGCTACACCCCACACCCTTCCAATGATAGCAATAGATCTCGTACAACTCATCGTAGAGCTGTGCCAGTAGTGTAGTACCCCATGCCATCACCAGTGGCTCCGCCATAGTGCACCTCACCAGCACAAACACTATCTCCACCAAGTTCCATGGGAACCTCACTCCAGAAGAGTCAGGTAATAGCATATTGGAGATGAGCATCATAAGTAGTGTATGCCTCACCCCCAATACCTTCACCTCATGCCATAATCCTACCAACATACCCCCTTCAAGTAGTCCAACTCTACCATCTCTAGATCATAACTGAAGTACCTCTCGAGCACTACACGCCTCTGGTCTCATGGCATCATACGAATCGGCCACCCTTCTATCAAAATCTGAAGAATCTGATAGACATCCTCAAGCATCACCATCATCTCCCCCATGGGTAGGTGGAAGGTATTGGTGCATGGATCCCATAGATCAATCAGGGCAGTCAAATATGCATGGTCTCCTATCACAGCCTCTAACCGTGTCACCTACTTGAGGCCGATGGCATCCAACCATTCCTAGTCCTCTATGGTCAAGGCATCCCTCATGGAATCAAAGAGATTAGGTACTCGATACTGACTCCTCACCACCTGACAGGGATAAGCAACTCAATAATACAACTCCAAAATGGCCTCAAATGGCCCCAAAAACATTCAAAAGAAAAGACTCAAAATGGCCCCTCTTTGAGGCCGGTTTGTGGCCATTCCCCCTAGGAATGGCCCCCAACCCTATGGCCAGCCCATCAAGGGATGGCCTATGATCAGCCCACACTAGCCATCCCACCTAGGGATGACTCCAACAAATTGGGCTCAAAAAGGCCTTTTAGGCCATCAAAAATAGCAAAAACAATGCAAAATTGGACCTATAAAATGCAATCTAATTGCACAAAAACATGGATAAAACATAAAATTTGGTACATATCTCATAAATTAGGTATAATTACCTAAAATCTAGTGTTATATGCTTCCAAGCCAAAAACATGCCATAAAAGCAAGAAAATCAACTCCTAACACTAGGAAAATGCAATAAGAGAGACTTGGCATACCTGTCTCGCACCGGATCCTCCACTGGCTGAGTCTGCCCACTGGCTCATGGTGACTATGGGATGAATTTGACAGTGCTCCACTACTCAGAATCACTCTCCTACTCCTCACCTCTCAAAACTGCAAAAAGAAGCATGCACAAATGAGCCTAACCTTCATATTTTGGGTTTATATAGAGATACAGGGGTCACCACCATCCCAGGGTGGGATGAGCACACATTTGGCCACCCATACCACCCTAGGATGGTGGTAGAACATGCCCTCATCCCACCCTAGGATGGTGGTAGCAAAAATAGGCCAAAACAACCCAAAATGACCCAAAACAGGTCCAAAACTGCACCAAAACAACTCAAATTGGGTCCAAATTTCACATGGATCAAAATGCAACCCTGAGGATCCTAGGAGGGATGGAAAATTTGTTCAATAATTCCCTAATAAGGCCATTGTGTCTGGACCACCCCTCGGGCATGCAGTTTTCAGCTCCTTTCCTCCAGGAAAACTCAACAAAGTCACCAAAATCCTTTCCAAATTGCCCTATTTTTCATAGGACAAAACTGAAGGTAAGCATAACACAAGTCAATTGGGTCAAGTGACTCATCAATTTTCTCACTGGTCATTCCATCATCGACTCATCACTTGAGGGGGTAGTCATACTCAGTCCAAATCAGCAAGCACACACTCAATTATGCAAATAGTGGTCGTTCAACGAATCTTTGAGAAAGACAATCATGCCCCTACTTGGGGCAGCAAACAAGCACACAATATCACATCATAACACTTGAAATTACTAGCATCATGAAGTCATGGGCCCTATCCCTTCATGATAGACAATGTTTAAGCCTAGGCACGCTCATTTAGCGAGTCAAAAACAAGGATTCAAGAACACACGCCCTTTCCATGATTGGGGCATCTAAAGTTGGTTAGGTTATCGAGTAACCTTAATCATTCAACATTTTAGTCATCTATTTTTGCTCAATATTGTGCTGCACACAATGCATCTCAAAAAGGGGCATCTATAGACACTAAAATATGGTAAACCCGATTAAGCATCCACAAACAATGATCAAATTGACATCATATGGCCCCTTGGGCAGCCCTTAGAAGGCTCACAGTGGTTCTAGCCACTCCGAAAGAGGTTTTGGAGGCTTTTGGCCTAATTTTTGGGGGTTTTGGCCCAAAATTCACCATCATCCCACCCTGGGATGGTGGCATATTCCCATCATCCCACCCTGGGATGGTGGTGAGCCATCATCCCAGGGTGGGACGGTGAGCAAGTTTGACCCAAAAAAAGTCAAATCTGGGACAAATGGCACCCAAAAACTGCCATTTACCCCACCAAATGAAGCATGTGGGTTAGAGGGCACTAAATCCTTATGACACACTTCTTAATGGAGGCCCAAATTGGATATTCTCTTCCACATCCATTGCATGCCTCCCGTTTGACAAGTGGCACCTCCTGCCATGCATGCCCTCGCATGCCTTTTTGCACATGAGCCCCTTTGGGCTATAAAATGGATTCAATATCCACAAAAAAATATAGAGAGGAGTTCTAGGATATGCAATGGAGTGCTTCCGAGATTTCCCCTCACTTTATTGTGCCTTCTTGCCCTCGAAATCTCTCTTTTGCGAAGGAGGTTACCGAGTGACTTCAAGAGGGTCCTTTGAGCATAACTTTTCCATCCGGGTGAATTTCTTCACCAAATTCGATGAAAACACCCCTTATAGTATTTAGGATCATTCCCTAGTGGGATTGGTAGCAAAAGGTGGGCAGAATTGGTGGGTATCCCCTCCCAGGGTGCCCCCAATTAGTTGTAGTCACCACCGCCCCCAGGATGAGGACAAATCCTTGCACAATTTTATTAATATTTTTTAATTATATTATTCTAGACTATCATATGATGTTGTAGTTTAAATTTCATGCAATTTGGAGTTAAATTGGTCGAGATATTGCATTTTTAAGGTTTTGTAGGTTCGTAGGGCCCATCCGGGCACCCCAGTTGCATGCAGGTGGATATGCGCCTCATTTTGGAAATATAACCATATGGGTTGTCTTAAAATGTTTATTTATGCATTCTCCCCAAATTTCATATGTTTTGGACATGTCTAGGTGCGGGATTTGCTTGTCTTGGTCTTCGTAGGTTGTAGGCGGGCGACGCAAAATCGAGGGGTCCACGGATGCAATTTCTGATATTTTTTTAGTGATATCCCCTCAAAACCTCTTATTCAACATCCCCATAAATTTTCATAGCATTCTGAGTTGATTTGATTTAGTTTTAATATATGTGCCATTTTGTGCCTGTGGGGATTGCATGTTTCCCTCCACACACCCTTGCTATTTGACCCCTTTTGCTTCCTTGTGTGTAGGTGCAGGTTCTTGAGAGGCATTGGGAAGGAATATCAGACATCAGATATTGAAGATACAAGCAGCGGCGGCATTGGCCCGCCCACCTCGATTGTGGGTACGAGGAAAGGCACTGGATGTGCACCCGAATTTCTTGGAGGATTTGATCCTTGGGCACCCCAAAATTTGTAACAATTGTATCACCTTTGAGCCCTCAAGGGGACTTCTGTGTAACCTTGGATCTGATCCACCAAATTAATAAAGAAGAGACTCGTTTCATTTCATTCCTTATTGTTTGGTTTTGCTTCATTTTCATATGCATGCTTCCGTTTGATGCTCATAAGCGAGATAGGATAGATACATATATTGTTGCTCATCATTAGGTGCACCACTTTTCCCTACTTCAAATAGGTATTTGGAGACCCAATATTAGGGCCTCATATTCAGCATTATTATTTATACAAGGAAAGTCTAGCTTAAACAAGAAGGGCATTGGAGCACCTTGTGGTGTGAAGAAGACAATTCCTGCACCACCCCCTTGCTCACACTTTGAACCATCGAAGAACAAAGTCATGTACTTTTTTATCTGGTCCTTTGGGTTCAAGATATTTTTATAATGTAAAAAATGCATCATCTGAAAGCTCTATGACAAGAGGCCTACTATCTTCAAGAGTTGCCTCTACTAGTTGATCAACTCTAACCTATCCCTTAATGGAATTTTGGATGATGAATTCCAAATCAAATTCTATCAATAGCATGATCCATTTTGCAGTATGTGTATTATGATGTATCTTGCTCATCATATACTACAAAGAATTTTTTTTGGATATTACATACGTCGAATGACTTAGTATGTAATGATGCAACTTCTTCGTTGCAAACACCACTGCTAAACATAGTTTCTCCATGTGTGCATATCTAATCTCGTAACTCACAAAAGTGTGACTAATGTAATATATCGCTTGCTATTTATCTTGCATGTTCTTTTGTACCAATATGGTTCCCAATGGAAATTCAGTAACCGATATAACAAGAAAGGCACATATGGTCTTGGTGGAGCTGGCATTGGCGACATTGCTAGGTATTACTTAATTTTAGCAAAGGTCACTTGACAGACCTCATCCCAATTGAATAGGACCCCCTTGTGTAGTAGCCAATTCATGGGTCGGCATTTATCTAATAATTGTGTGATAAATCACTTTATAGATGCTACTTTGCCCTGCAGGCTTCTCAGATCTTTGATATTTGTGGGAGGATGCATTTCTAATATGACCTTGACCTTTGCTAGGTCAACTTTGATACCTCATTTAGAAATTATAAACCCCAATAGTTTTCCTAAAGTTACACCAAATACACACTTCTTGGGATTCAACCTGACATTATGCTCTATCAAGCGATCGAAGACTTTCCTCAGGACCTTTGCATGCTCTGAACACAATAATAACTTTTCCAATAAGTCATTGATATAATCTTCTACAATTTTGTGCATGTAGTCATGAAAAATATATGTCATGGCTTAGTGATATGTGGCACTAGCATTTTTAAGGCCTAATAGCATAACTTTATAATAGAATGTTCCCCATGTCATTGTGAACACAGTTTTGTGCTGGTCTTCAGCTTTAATCTGAATTTGATTGTAACTAGAAAAATTATCCATAAGGGAGAGCATCTCATGACTTGCAGTTGCATCTACAAGAGCGTTTATGTTGGGCAATGAGAGTGAATCCTTTAGTGTTTCCTTATTGAGGTCTCTGAAATCTGTACAGATATGGATCCTTCCATCAAGTTTTCCTATAGGTACCATGTTTGATACCCATTCTAGATAGTCGATGGAGATAATAAAATCTACATCCAATAGCTTCTAAAACTCACATTTAACCATTAAAGTGACTGTTGGATGCATCTTCCTGAGCTTTTTCTTGACATACCTTTTAGAAGGATCTAGTGAAAGGTTATGAGTAACCATTTTTAGATATAGTCCTAGCATATCCTTGTATGTCCAAGTAAAGAGATCAGGTCTCTATTTTAGTAGAGGGATGAGGTTGGCACGCTCATTATGAGATATAATCTCTCCAAACTTGATCTTATTAGGATTACCAGGATCATTACTGATATCCACATCAAAGGTTTCCTCTACTGACATATGTGATCCCTCCTCAGGATGGTGAGGTGTAGGAATCAAGTGGATATCATCAGTTGGGTTTAAAGGTCCTACATCATAATTTCCCTTAATGTGATAAACATCATGTGCACATCCTAGTGTAAAATCGAAAGGTTGCAACATTTATTCATTAGGGAAGAAATATTTAGGCTCTAGTGGTGAATCAATGTGATCCCAATCAATAGCATCTAGATTAAGACACAATGGTTTAGAAGGATTGGTTGGATTATGAAGTGGAGTGGTTAGATAAATGGATATCATATTTATGGAATATATTAGATCTCTAGGACTATGTGTGTGCAATTCTATATTATTTGTGCCATTCGCATACCCAAGATGTGGCTCTAGGGGTATGGGTATCTTCGGATCTGGTCTATGAACAAACTAGAAATTGGTATCACTTGACTCAAGGAGCTACATGTATGTCGGCAGATTAGGGAAGACTATATGATAAATTATATCTAAATTGGGTGATCTCCCTCTAAGGCATGGTCCAAGATAGAATCTCTGATACACATAATTGATGTCAACCAGTTCATAATGATGATGCAAATAGTGAGGCTCGATATAGGCTCTCTCGGTATCATCCTCATAATCACTATAATAAATGAGTCCTTTACCCTCACTGATTAGAATAGGATGATTAGCAAGATGAGGCCCATGGTAGGCCCACTCCTCATAGCCACTATCATCAATGAGGGCTCCCTCATTCTTGCCCATTGTCTCCATGGGCAACAAATTATGTAAATGTAGAGGACCTAAGTAAGCCAACTCAATCCTATCCTCATATTGTTCATTGCTTGAGGACTGCTCATTATCATCTACTCCAAAACCACATTCTAGTCCATCACTTTTGATAATAGAATCTACTTGAACTTCTTTAGAAGTGACTTCTGATTCAGTGTCTATTTCTATACCCATATTTTGGATCTGTATGCCAATTTTGTCGATAGCTTCTTGGCTTTCAATGTCCAAGTCAGCTCTTGGAATATCTCCTAGATTGACCTCTACCATGATGTTATCGTGATAGATCTCAGGTGGATCAATAAATATGTAGATCACTAGCCTATTACCCCTTCGTATGCGAGAAGGGTTAGGGTGATCAAGATTCCAATCTACATCATCCCTAAAATTGAGGTTCAGATTATCGAGAGATGTTGCTAAGAGCTCATCCTATCCATTTATATGGTACCCTAACCTGAACCTATCAATTGGCAACTGATACTATGGTTTGTAAGGAGTTTGATACCCTTGTTTGAATAAGCCTAAATTGTACCCATGCCAATGGTAACGTTCAAAGTAGCATAAGGTAAACTCAATATTAGACAAATAATGAACATTCACCATGAATGGTTCATCATCATCCTCATCTATGGGAATGTGATTTGCAAGTTGGTCCAGACCTCCATAAATGAAGTTTTTTTGGCTGGGTGGCACCCCTAGTGGTACCACAGTACGTATGGAAAAGTGATGGGATTGTGGTCAGTACATATCCTATGCAATCTCGATGAAAAGTGTGAGTGCCACATTCTAAACTATATATTCTGCTAATCAAGTATTAACCAAATGTACGATCACCTACGGTGTAGATGACCTTGCTAAAGAAGCAGGTGAGGCAAGTTGAGGTGTCTCCTTGACTTGATTTTGAGCATCCCCTTCATCCATGGGACTATGAACCTTGATAGTTTCTACCTTGGGCACTTGATTTGGCCCCTTTTCACCCATAACTATCTTAAGATTCTTGTCATTCCTAAGAATCTTGGATGCCATAGGCTTTTTTGAAGCTGATGTTGTGTGCTCTGATAGTTGTGGTGCTACCATGGAAGGTCATGTACACACTTCTTTGAGTTTATCTTCTAGATATTTGATAGGAAAAATCATTTATATATCTATGTGCATTGAGGGAAAAATGAAATCTCTAGGAAAATCTTCTAGGTTCACATATTTAAATGGCTCCTCATAGGAAGGAACCATTTGAACTTGTCCCTCATGTGTATATTTAATACATTGATGTAAAATTGAGGGAACACAATGTATTTCTCTAATCCAAGGTCTCCCTAGGAGGATGTTATAATGCATGGCATCTTCTATCACATGATACATCATAGAGATGGTCTTCAGTATAACCTAAATCGAAATAACTATAGTACCTACCGTTGAGCATAACACATCATTAAATGCTCTCAAGGTGAAAGTAGAAGGTACAATATGTGACTTTGGAAACTTCAGATATGTCAATGCCTTGGTAGTAATAATATTGATTGATGACCCTATGTCAATCAAAAACCATTTTAATGGTGTGTGACTAACACACACACTTATATGTAGGGACAAGTCTGCTATAGCAATGAAGATCATCTTAATCTCATGATCATGGAATTGAATCACCATCTCACAACACTGTTGCACATGTCCCATGAAATTCATAAATGATTCAAGGTCCTAGGATTGAACTTCAATGGACCTTAGGATTTCCATGAGCACCTCCCTATGCTTAGGATATTATTAATCAATTCATATATCGACAACTTCACTGGATATATCTGTAGGCTTTGAACTAGCCTACTCCTAATGGTCACCACTGATCTAGTTGGTGATCTTGGCATATTCTACACTGGTCTTTATGAGAGTGTAGCTTGAACCCTAATTGGAGCTGGAGGTGGATTTGGTTTCTCATACCTCCCTTGTATTGTGACAATATTGACCATGCCAACGAATCCTTGAGTTGGTGGTTCCACCCGCACTTGATTCACATGACCAAAATTGTTCCTTATTGGCTCATGATTCTGTAATGGTTCTTGAATATCCCCATATTTTGGTTGTCTAAAGCCTGAGGTTTGTCTACAATTAGCTTACATTTTTTGATCATATTTTACACCACGTTTTTGAAACTATAACATCCTTCGATGTCATGTTTCTTCATTTTGTGGTAAGGGCAATACCAATTGTCCCTATACCCTTTTGGTTTGGGTTGATTAGGATCTTGTAATTTGATATCTAGTAAGTTAAGAGTTTATGGAATATTGATGTCATAAACTCTAACAAAGGTGTGAACTTGTGAGGTAGGTGTTGCTATTTGTTCTTACCCTTATTATTATTATTGCATTGGTCGTATCACGTAGGATGAGGTTGGGCTTGATAATTTTGTTGTTGCCTATTATCCCATTTCTAAAGGTTTAACACCACTTGGTTCATATGGGTTGGCTTGGATAGGTGATTCTAGTTGTGGGTGTTCTTCTATTTCCACTCCTTGTTTCAGAGCTTCAAGTTACCCTCCTATAAATTGATGTCCTCAATTACCTTTGCTTGCACAAAGGCCTCCTCAAATGTTTGATATTGTTGCAACTATATTATTAACAATATGTGCTTTGCACAACTCTTTGTAAATATTTGAGTTAGGTCATAATAGAAAATGGTAACTTTACCATCAAAATTCTCCATCATTTCCCATAATCCTAATCGACTCATCGTCATGTTGCATTAAAGTAGCTAGATCAGATAGGTTTACCTTCTTCTTGATGCTAAAGGAGAAGTGTTCAATAAATGCATTATCTATCTATTCAAATTTGGTTATGCTATACCTCTTAAGTTGATTGAACCACTCTCGGGTAGGGCCTGAAAGAGTTGTGATGAAGGTTCTCAGCAACATAGCATCATTGCTTTCTATCTGAAAGCACATATCCATAAATCTCATGAAATATTTCTAAGTATCCTCATCTCCTTAGAATTTCTCTAGCTTTGGCATCTCAAAGTGATCGGGATACATTGTAATGGGCACTGAAGGGCATAAAGGCTCATTGTGTATTTTTTTCAAGGTTGGATTTTGATAAGTTGTCCCTTGTTTCTCTATTTCTCTAACCTTGTCTACCAAGGCTTGGCAGGCCTTCGAAGATAGAATTTCCTCTTCTTTGAGAGGTATTTGAGGAGCCTTTGGAGGTAAAATATTATTTGGTCGAGGTGGAGGACTAGGCTCATCCTCCATGTCCACTAAGAAGATCTTAGGATATTCTTGCTCTTGCTCATCTCCTGCTACTTCTTCATACTATGTGCACCCATGATGTTCAAGCACTCAACACTGCACCGTGTCTTGGGATGTGTGGTGAGTACAAGTTTAAATGTGCTCAGGGTGCAATTCAAGCTACAAAGTAGCTCATCTATGAGTGTGCTACCTGTATTCACTATGAGGGGGTAAATTTGTGTGAGCCAATCGATCCTCTATCTTAGCACACTCCTTTTGATCAAGGATGCATTGCTCAAAATGATGTTGCCTTAGCAACCTCTATCTCTGAGTATCCTCATTTTTGATGTGCTCATGCTCTACATGGATATCTTCCAATTGATATTGGAAAATATGCTACCATTATTCTGACACTAAGTTTTATGATTGATCTATAAGATCAACTGTATGTGGTCTCTGGTGGATTCATTCTATTTAGGCAGCTTTGTTGGTGTGCCCTCCAATAGACTTGTTTGCTATGCTCTTGCCTTTGTCCATGTAGATGAAATTTGCATTCTAGTGTTGTATTTGATCCATGATCGCATGGGTCGACAGGGCAAGTATACTACAAGAATGATTAGAGCATTCTCCTAGTTATCTAATAGTCCTACATGTGCTCTCACTATGATAACTCATGGAGTGAGAGTAAGAAACTAAGGTTTTATATCCTAACTACCCTAGGAATCTATCGTTACCATCTAGTTTCTTAGTGTACCACAAATCATGTGGTTGCGTACCATTGAATCCAACTTTAGATATATAAAATATGAAGTTATCTAGTTTATTATTGTTTGGAGTCTGTGTGGGCCTATGCTTTGAAGTAGCCCTCTTTTCCTACCCCTGAATGGGTGAATTTTCTTCTTGTCTATTTTGTACTGGTATGGGCCTTGAGCCACCCTTAGCCTGAGTATAGATGGGAACCAACTTGTTTATGGTTTGTTCCTCTATGATGTACTATTCAATAAATACAATAGATCCACAAGGTGTACAATCATGATATATGCTCCCATGCTCTAAGGTACCATGTTGGGATATTCCATACTCATATTTATCTCATGAGGAGTGTACATTACCTCCTCTATATGGGGTATTCTGATGAGAACCCCCACACATAGATTTATCCCCTCTAATGTTCATCGAACATCATTTAGGAGGATCTTATGATTGAGGGTTCAACATATTGTATTGTGCATTAAGTGGAAATTCAGACTTGACCTTGGTTCTACGCCGAGATTGGCCTCTATGTGTTCTAACCATAATGTGTAAATATTGTATTTAGATTTTAAATCAAATAAATCAAAAAAGAATGATTATCTATTTTATAATTTTTTAGTGATCCCTACACTGGTTTGATGTGTTTGAAATTTATTGAAAACTTAAACTACTCTCATCATGTTTTAAATTTTTGATGTAATGCTCAAATAGTTTAAGGTTTTTACCTATATGCTTGCATCTCGACAACAAGCAATGAAAGTCATGATCATGTAAAGCCCTCAAAATATGGAGATGAATTACACACCTTGGTAGTGAGCACAGGTCCGATCGATCATCACCCAGCACCCTGTGCATAGAAATACACCCCTCCAAAGAGGAATATGTTCTATTTTACATGGTTAGGACAAATATTGGAGTCAATATTGGTCAATAGTACAAGGTTCACGGGAGTTGAGAAAACGGGTGGAAATAACTGCCATCGTCATTGAGCTCTACTAGTGGTTGGATATGACTTCCAAATCACTAGATTTTAAGTGTTTCTTGGTGTGTGTGTGTTCATTTTAGCTTTGTGAAAAAGGGAAAATACGTCACCAAGCATACAAATGCTCTTTTCTATATGACTAATGATAAAGCATTTTAATATTCAGAAAGATGCATCTAATTTATTTGAATGATCTTTAGAGAATGTAGATAAAATGATAGAATTGGCCTCTGGTTGGGCCATAATAGGCAATCTCTACAAACATACTCTAATTTATAGCCATGGGATAGAACCATAGGTAACAATTTTGGCTGTGGGACAAAGCTATGAGCCAAGAAATTAGCCGTATTTTATAGGCATAGCTAACAATTTTAGCTACGGTTTTTAGCCGTGGCTAACAAACAACATGGCATTTGCATTGAAATTTCTCCTTCTACTATTTATCTAGGTGATTTAATTACCTAATGCAGTAAAGAAAGTAGAAAATAAAAGTCATAGAGGATCAAGATTACCTAGATTCCTCATCTGATGGAGAGACAGTTTGCATCCTGTCTTCTTTTTTGATCTGTTGCTAGTTGTGACTAAGACTATTCACTATAGTTGTCAAACGTGACTGACACCTACAACAAGAAATATTCAAAAATCCATCAGTTCTCATAAATTTTGTGGGGTTCCCATCATGATCACCATCTGTCCCGATCTAAAAAGCATACACCTAACTATTGTATCAATTAACATCAGGCATTAAAGTAATAAAGAATGGACAAAAATTAATTTAAAAAGAAAGTAAGATTTCTTTTATTATATCTTTTCCAAATCTTGATTACAAATATTTCCCTCTTAGGGATACCCAAATCCTTGATACAATTGATACAATTTTGAAGACCCTCTAAATGAGGGGGTGGTGTAATCCGCAGACTCTTCAGAATGGACATGAACTACTCAAGGCCAAATATAGCCTTCTTCTCCTTTGGTTGGAGGTATATGCTACCTTGAATGCCTTAAAAATTATTAGGTCTTGTAAACCCTATGTTCAAGAAACAACATGAAAGGGGTTAATAACAAAGGAGGCCTATCTTGATGAGGCTTTTGAGACAATTGCATAAATTGATGATAAAGAAAGCAAGAAAGCATGTAAATCTATGAAGATATGCAAGAAATCACCAAATTACTATAAAGCATGTAAATAAATCATGAAATCTAACTATTATGCATCCTAATTAGCCATTAGAACTTGAAAAGCATGAAACTTCAAGAAACTAGTCTAAATTGATAATTGCAAGGAAATGAATGCAAATATACCTTTAAATCCTAAATTTAATTGTACAAATATATAAAGAAAAGTTAATCGAAATTATATTCACATAAATACATGCTTGAAAAGATAAATCTATGGCTAAAAAAGTAAATTAGGGATCAAAACCTCACCGTGGGTTTGTGGTGCAGCTGGCACTATTAGCTATGGCTGATAGCCATGACTGAGGCTAAAATGTCCTTCCTATTCTAATCAGGTCCTAGATCTTTGATTACCTCCATTGAATTGATGTTCAATGGTTACCTTTGTGTTCTTGCATGGATTTATTATGTGAATTATCTGGATTTATGGTGGAAGTGGCTCAATTGTGGATTCTTGATCTCCTTAGCCTCTTGAAACTTCCATAGCTTTGAATGTAGTCATGATTGTCAAATGGGTAGCAAAAGGGCTCTCTTCAAGGGTTGCAAATGGCTTATCAATACGATAGGGTTTCACTGCATTCAATTGACACTCCTATATTCTTGTATCAATTTGGAGGGGGGTCTTATAGCGCTCCTAATCCCTAATCTTGGCTTGCTTGGGAAGCCAAGATCAAGATACATGAGGTTGGATCAGTTGGGAGGAAAACTCTTGAAGCTTCCCCACCCAAAACCATTTGAAATTTGTTTCCCAAATGATTGAAACCGAATTTAGCTTGGCCCAAGATGAAAAATAGTTTTAGTGCTAGTTGTGGGTCTGAGGCACAACTAGCTATGTTAGTCATGGGTGTCAAGAACAGTAAGGACTGATTAGGCAAAAATTGCCTAACTTGAGTGGTTAAAACCACTACTTCACCTTGGAGTTGTCCAAGATCCTTCATATGGTCTGTTAGCATACCCATATGAGTAGTCCCCTAAACATGATGTGTTTTAGGTGCCTACAAGTTGAATTTTCCTTAGCAATTATAGCACAACCCTAAGGTGATTATCATGCTCTGTCTCATTGGTAATAAATAAAAATATCATGAGAATGATGGTTCAATTTATAATTCTCTAGTTGTGCATGATGAGGTGAGTGATGATGAGTTAGATTCTTTTGGCTTTAGTTTTTGATGTTGATATGGTGTATGATACCCATGCTTCTTACAAATATCCTTCCTTTAAGTAGGTTAATATGTTTTTGAAGGATGCACAATCTATTTTATCTCTTGAGTAACATCAAAAGGCTCCTTCCTATTCATTGAAGGTAGCCCATTCATAGGATTATATCACCTACTTCTAGGCTAAGAGGTGATGAGGCCTGGAAATGCCTCAATCATAACATGTTTTTGAACACTAAAATTGCCTATAAACTCTTATGTTTAATCTAATATGCTAGTTAAGTTGATTCAATATGCTATGTATTAACTATTTGCATGATGAATGTATTTGAAGTACTATATTCTGATTTTTACAACTTTTTGTATAAGTTTTATGTTGTTTTTGTGACTTGCTAAAATGAGATATGCTTAGATTAATAGCAGCACTTCACTAATCATGTTTTGATATGTCTCAAGCATTCATTTTACCTAAATCTGGCAACAGTTCAAGGAAACTGTTACTGTGCAGCAAAAACTAGGTTTTCCCATGTAAATTCTAGCCAGCTGCCAATGAATGGCAAGGCATGGAATTCACATGTGGAAAGAGATGAAGACCATTGGGATCTGATCCTGAGAAGTAACCCACATGATAAATGCAGAGGAAATCATTTAAGGAGCCCACATTTGTTCATTTCGAAGTCTCTTCAGAATGAACATATATCTTTGGAATGAGAAAACACAGTGTCTTTGAAATGAGCGGATCTTCGAAATGAGAACTGTAGCATCTTTGAAATGAGCAGATCTTCAGAATGAGAATTGTAGTATCTTCGAAATGAGCCACTTATCTTCGAAATGAAGACAGAATGTGCTTTTTGACTTATTGACCAAATTCTGACACTGGAAAAAGGGAAATAAAGATTGAAAAGGATAAAAGGAAATATCTCAGATCTGACTTTGCCGTCCTTGCCGACCAAAGTCACCATTTGTGGAAAGATCAAAAGATGATCTTCTTCTAGGATAAAAACCAGGAATTGTTGTAGCATAATAGGATTAGATCTTTTCAGCTTGTTAGTAAATCTTAGGACATCTATAAATAGGGCTCCCATTCAGGTTGAGCTAGAGGAGGAGAGTAGAAGAGTAAGAAATAGAAAGAAGAAAGTAATAGAAAGTGAGATCAGTAATAGGTGATAGTCAGAAAGTGACTGTTATAGTCTTGTAACAGTTTTCAGCAGCATTATTGTAATCATGTATTTGCATCAATAAAAGTATATTGTTTCTATTTCATATTGCTTGTAAATGAGTGTGATTAAGATCTAAAGAGAGAGAGACTCATACCTTCTTCTGGACAAAGAGGTTGGCCACTTCCAGACCTAGGAGGAGGACTAACAGTAGGTTTTTATTCTAATTTTGCTATAGTAGAATGAGTTGTAGAACTTGTCCTTTCATTCCTTTGTAAACAACTAATGATATTTGCAATCTTAGTTTATTTTATGTTTTGTGATTAATGATTTGGTTGTAATCCTCACTTTCAACAAAGCTTTCAATTTAGTGCAGACTTTCATTCCCAGAATTTACTATTTTCTGTAATTTCTTGCATTTTATGTTTTGTTGTCAAACCCTGCACAGAAGATTGACAACCTTATGTTACAGAGCCTTGACAGTTTTCATTTCCATGTTAGAATTATATTTTCATTTTTGCAAAAGTAATTAGATTTTCCTTTTGCAATTAGAATCAGACTTTCAATTCTGCAACTATTATTTCTGCAACATAATTAGGTCTCATTCTGCAATTGTAATTAGGACTTCATTTTTGTAGTTAATGATTAGTTTCCAATTCTGCAACTTAGATTAAGGTTTAATTCATGCAATTTAGATATAGGAATGTCCTAAAACCCCCCACACAATCGGTTTCACCAATAAAACCTGTTGCTCTAGATTGACCTAAGTTATAGCCCTGTTTGCCCCTTCTTTCGTAGATAGCCTTGTACACAGCCTTGGATTGACAAATTCATTGAGAATTAATGATGTGTATAACGACAATGCATCATTTTGGTGCCATTATCGGGGATACATGTTACTAGAAGGTAACAACAGTCCAATAGCTGTTAGTTAGACTGAACTATGAAAATTCAGGATAAAATCTGAATAGAACAGTTGGTTAAAATAACAACTATTGACATATAATTTATGTCATTTAGAGTGAACATGAATGAGTAAGTCTAGGGATGAAAAAGGTAGAATTACCCAAAAGGATCCCTGGCTTGTTCCATTAAGGAGATCTTCATGCCTAAGGGGTGAATCACCTGTGTTTGAATTACCAGAAAGATTGAAAGAAAAATCACCAGTCTCACCATCATTAGAACATTCTGAGAAAGGAAAATCACTAGTTTCACCATCACTAGAACATCTTGAGAAAGAAGAATCGTTAGACTCATTATCAACAGAGGGTCTTGGACCTCTTGAGAGAGAAATTTGGATAAGTTTAACTAAGAGACCAGAAACTATGGCAGAGGGAGGCAAAGGCCAACATGGCTATGTCCATGATGAAGGAGATGATCAGGATATTCCCCAACCTTCCAGAACATTTGAATATCCTATCCATTTGAATCCAACACAAAACTCTCCCATGAAGACTATTTCACCTTCAATACTTCCAAACTTTCGAGGTGTTGTATCTCGAAGATCTTGATCAGTTTTTATTTGAATTCAAGGTAGTGTGTCAAACCTATGATTATGTAAATGACAATCAGAAACTTAAGGTTTTTCCCTCAACACTCAAGGACTCAAAGCATTACGTTGGTTCATGAGTTTAGAGCCAAATTCCATCCGAACTTGGGATCAAATGGAAACCGTGTTTTTAGACAAATATCAGGAGTATTGCCATGTAAGGAACAGGAAAGATGAGTTATTCAGGATTAAACAGGAAGATGATGAAACATTAGAAGACTATCTTGATAGGTTCTCCTTTGTTCAAAGGAGATGTGGACTTGTAGAACCAGAGTTATACAAAACCATCTTTTTGAGAGGATTGCAAGATGAATCCAGAGATGTATTGGATTTGATGGGAAGAGGAGATGTAAATACTCTTAGTAATGAGGAAATTATGGATCTCTACAGGAATTACTCTCGCAATAAGCAAGGAAGAAAGAAAAAAAATACAAATGGCACTGATGTGAAAGAACTAATAGAGGAACTTGCAAATTTTAAAACTGATATTCTAGTGCAATTAAACACAACTTTGGGGGAAATATCTGCAAAAGCAAAAAACACAAAACCTTTGGCAATTTATTGCCCAATATGTAGAAATAAACATGCTTTGTAAGAATGTCCTTTGAATAAAACATCTATCTCAGCCATTTGTAGTATCTGTTCAAAGAGGCATTCAACTGATCAATGCCACTTGCTACCACAACTCAAAACTGTGTTAGAAAATTAGACTGAGGAACTCAACTATATTGGACCAAAACAAGGGGGAAATTTCTCTCAATACCAAAATCCCCCTCGTTTTCCTACAAATTTGGGGCATAATCTTGGTACTATGCCTTGGGGACAATCAGAACCACCCCAACGTCCTTGGAATTATCCTCAATGGACAAATTCCCAAGAATGGCCACAAACAAATTGGAGTAATTCAGCCTGGAATCAGAATCAAAACAACCCATCTTGGAATCAAAGCAACCCATCATGGAGTCAAAACAATCCACCCTAGAATCAAAATTAGACTAATCCACATTGGATGCAAAATCAACCACAGTGGAATCAACAATACCAGTCCTATCCAAGAAAACAAAGAAATCAAGGTCAGAATCAACATTTGCTGCCTGCACCTACTCAAAACTTTCAAGACAAACAAAACCAACCACAACAAACACAACAGGTGAAACAACCTCAACTTCCAACTCAATCAGTCACTAATCCAAACAACATGAGACATGCATCCCCTGTCTATGTGGCTGAAGCTAAAGAAAATATTGAAATCAATGTTATTGATTGTAGTAACATCCAACTTCATTCAGGAAAAGTTGTACCTGAACCCATTTCTAATAAAAGCAAAGAAAATGAAAAGCAAGAACCCTTGGAACCAATTATAGTGGAACCATAAATAGAGCAAGAAGAAGAAAAAATAGAACCATAGGCAAAACAATTACCTTCATCAAGGATAATTCCATATCCTGAAAGATTTAATACAACAGCAGAAAATTCTGAATCAGACCTGGTCAAGGAACTTAAAAAGTTAACCATATCATTGCCCTTATTGCAAGCCATTAAGGATATACCAGTGATTAAAAGTACTATCCGAGATTTGTGCATTAGAAGAGCAGGAAGGAAAAAGAAGGCATTTCCCAAGACTTTTCAGATTGAGGGAAAGATAGCTGATCTCTTATCTGGGAAACTATTACCTCCAAAGTATAGTGACCCAAGAAGTCCAGTTATCACAGTTACTATAGGTTCAGTACCAATATCAAATGTCTTAGTAGATCTAGGAGCTGCAATAAATGTCATGACCAAGGATATAATGAAACAATTATAGCTCAAACATCTCAACCCCACATTTACAGTTTTAGAAATGGTTGATAGGTCAGTTGCAAAACTTGAAGGTATCATTGAAGATGTTCCTATAGAAGTTTCATCTTGGGAATTCCCTACAAATTTTTTGGTTTTACAACCAAGAAATTCAACACATGGATATCCCATCATTTTAGGAAGACCTTGGCTTGCAACTATCAATAGCCTTCATAGACTGCAGATCTAGAAAAATGACTATTTCAAATGGTATTGATCTAAAACAGATATCTCTATATCCTCCTGCAAGACCCTCCAAAAATTTCTCAGGTCAGTTATGGTTTCCTGATTCAGATGAAGAATCAGAGGAGGTTATTTCCACACTAGCCACCTTGGTAGTAAGGGAACACACAGAAGACCTCCATGACATAGAAAACTTAGAAAATGAAACTATCCTAATGAATGTTCTGCATGAACAAGGGTTAGAAGAAGAAGCAATAAATATCCAGCAATTGTTAAGGAATGAGGAGAACCAAAATTTTGAAGGTGAACCATCTGTACTATCACAGGAAAACTTTGTTTCACTACCACATGGGTGGCACCATCACCTGATTTTTCCTTCTCACTGTTCCATACAGGATATGCTTCCATCAGAGAATAATGAAACAAAAATTTCTTACTTTCTCCCATCTCAACAGTTTCCTCTTAACTCCCTAATCACCAGGTATGAAGAAGTGAGTTCAGTCCTTCCAAATACAAAACAAATAGAAGTCCAGCCAGGAAAATTTTTAAATATTTACAGCTGGCTTACTAGGGAAGAGGAAGAAAAATTGATAGCTGTCTTGCAGAAGCATGTTTATGCTTTTGCTTGGGACTACAAAGAATTCATACCTTATGAACTAGTATTTGGTAAAAATCCTCTCTTACCTATTGAATTTGAGCTACTAACACTACGCACAACATTGGAAATTGGAATTGAATTATCACAGGTATAGACAGATAGGATTCTGCAGTTGAATGCATTGGATGAACTTAGGTTGGATGCTCTACACCAAACTGAAGTAATTTAGGAGCAGAGGAAATTGTGGCATGACAATCACATTCAATAGAGGAAACTTCAACAAGGAGATTGGGCTTTACTATTTGATTCTCGCTATGAAGACTTCCCTGGAAAGCTGAGAACTAGATGGCTTGGACCTTACCGGATTGAGGAGGTATTTGACAATGGAGTAGTCTGTTTATCTCCTATTGATGGGTCATAGAGAAAGTTGGTAGTGAATGGACATCGCCTCAAGGTGTACCATACACCTCTGACTGAAGAGGAATTCTTGCAACAGCTTGAAAGTTTGGATACACAACATGAGGAAGAAATTTCCTCTTCCACTTCAAAACAATCAGCATGATCATGGATTTCAAGAAAAGATAGAAAAATACAAAAAAATCAAAAAAAATAGAAAACAAAAAGATGAATAAATTTTGATTATGAATTCCTTCATGGGCATGATTTCAGGGAAATCATGAAATTCCTTCATGGGCATAGTCAAAATCAAGAAAAAAAGAGAGAAAAAAGGAGAGGTAAAAAAAAAAAAAGAATAACTCAGCAGTGAAAACCTTTTTCAAGGCACTACTGGGTTGGTATGCATGAAAACCAGTTTTTTGGCATGCATAACCTTGAAAATTTCTGAACCATCATTGTAAAAATTCACCAACTGCACTTGTTTTGAAATGTTGCAAAAATTCTCAGTAGAACATCAATAGAAGCAGTCATATTTCAAAAACTTGCATTAACTTGTTTTAATCAGGTATATATTTCTTACATTTCTTCATTGTAAATGATTGATATATAGTATATAACAATTAACCATTAGCATAAAAGATATCCATAAGAGTTGGCATACTTAAAACATGTTTTGAGAATGGGAATATTGATTTTTGCCTAATCTTTGGAACAAGAATGCCAAAAATAGTACCTGCTATCTTCTTTAGACTAATTGTTGTGTTGTCTTCGGATTGAAATTGTCTTCGAAATGACAGTAGATTGTCACACTTCATATTTGGAATGAAGCTTTGTCTTTGGAATGAAGCTTTGTCTTCGAAATGAAGCCTTATCTTTGGAATGAAGCTTTGTCTTTGGAATGAATATTTGTCTTCGGAATGAAGCCTTGTCTTCGGAATGAAGCAGGATTTGTCTTCGAAATGAAGTAGGATTTGTCTTCAGAATGAAGCCTTGTCTTCGAAATGAAGCAAGTTTTGTCTTTGAAATGAAGCAGGATTTATCTTCAGAATGTAGCAAGATTTCTCTTCGGAATGAAGACCTGTCTTTGGAATGAAGTTATAATCTTTGAAATGAGGATTTGTCTTCGGAATGAAGACTCATCTTTGAAATGAAGTCATAATCTTTGGAATGAAGTTTTGTTTGCGCAATAAGTTATAATATTTGGAAATAACATTCAATGTAATATCTCCATGTGGCATCCAGAGAAGGAAAGAAATACAATCAAGTGAAAATTCTTTTGACACATACGATAAAGGAACACATGTCAGTCAGCACATGGTTTGTTTTTGCACCCATTGGAAAATACCAGAATTACGGAGGACGTGACCAACCATATGCCACCAATTTTTGATGCCAATAAACATGCACGTGAGAATCTACAGGAAAAACAGAAATAGTAGATGCAATGATGAACAATTTCATAGATCCTCTTGAACAGGAGTAGATAGAAGTTGCAGAAGAAGAACCATTTGCTGAGCAGCCCGTTGAAGCTGACTTGTCTACATCTGATTCTGAAGTAGAAATAGAAGAAGAAGATATAACAAAGTAGTTGAGAGCAGCAAGGAGTGTTGTCCAGACACAGACCAGATGGATTTCAGAGAAAGAAAACATCATCGAAATGCAGGAAAGAAAAATTGCAGAGTTATAACAAGAAGTGGCAGAACTGAAAGAGAAGCTATCACAGTCTGAAAAAAAACCAACTGTATCCAATGATGAAGATGATTTAGCTCAACTGCTTGTGGATTTATCTAGGGTAGATGACCCTACTGAAGTAGATATAGGAGATCATTCTGAAGAAGCACTTTTTTCTAAAAATATGCCTTCTCATTCAGAAGCACCCTTCCATTCTAAATATGCTTTAGAATTGGCAAAAAGCATAGTAGAAAACATTGGAAATGAGTCACCAACACAGGTACAGTCCAAGCAACAACATGAAACAGATCAAGTAAGTACTCCTATTAATGTCCCTGTATTGCAAACTATTACACCTTCAATAGAAGTAGCACATAAGCGGGTGCAAGTAGAATTATTATCTGATGACAACCCAATATAAATAGCACATAAGGGGGTGCAAGTAGAGTTATTGACAGATGGACAACCAATGGAAGTGGCAAAAAAAGGGGTTCAGGTAGATCTGCTACCTAGAATTCCACCTATAGTCAGACCACCTAATACTATGTCCTTACAACAATACAATGCAGACATAGCTAGCTGGATGATTAGGTATGAGAAGCGTGCCACTAAAACTGAAAAGTTTAAATTGGAAGCAAAACATCTAGAAGCCAAGGAAACAAAAATTTAGGCATTGAAAGAAAAGGTGTCTGACTTATGTCAAATTGCTAAATTTTTAGTCCAATTCAGACGACCAGCCATATTTTACAGTCTTATTCTAAAGGAGAAATACCGTAGATGGCAGGTCATGAGGATTAGTTCAGGTCTTCCATATAAATTGGACACCATTGCAGATTTCCTAGAAGCATACTTTGACCACCATTTTGAGCAAAAAAATCTCTTGTATGAGCTATTTTTACACAGTTTCTTTATTTCGGAAGAAGAAGAGTTTCATCCACAAATCTACATTGGAGATGTTCAATCTAGGGCATTCATGTCCACCTTACAGAATTAGTTTTATTAGGACCAATAAAAGAAGCAGAATAAGGAGATTGAAATAAGAGCTGAATTGTTAGTTAGAGAAATTCAGCCAAATCACCCCATTATTACAAGACAACACTTCACTATGATGAACAGGGATGATGTGAAGAGAATGTACTTGATAAACTTAAGGGACTGTGTGAACAAATTCCATAATTTTTGTAATGACAATTTCTTTCCAGCATTATCAGTTTGTAGAAACAGATGGGCTGAACTTCCCATGTCTTTACAGAAAAGAGAACCCATTTCCCCCATCAATTTAGAATGGTCCAAAAGAAGGGCAGAAGGGGTAATACAATTAATTGAACTCATGCAACATAATTGGATAGGTCTCAGATTTAGGCCTCCAACCATCATCACTCCAGTCCCATTCTACTTTGAAGATGATGCCCAACCTGATGAACAATTTGAAGAATGGCTTAGGGACATTCAGAAGAATAGGGGATTTTATATAGGCAAGAAGTTGTTCTATAGGTCATGGAATTTGACCATGGACATATGTGATTCCATAGCCCAATAGAATGCATGAGGACATGCATCAATATAAGTTGGGGGGGAAATGATGAGGCCTGGAAATGCCTTAATCATAACATGTTTTTGAACACTAAAATTGCCTATAAACTCTTATGTTTAATATAATATGCTAGTTAAGTTGATTCAATATGTTGTGTATTAACTATTTGCATGATGAATGTATTTGAAGTATTATATTATGATTTTTACAGCTTTTTGTATAAGTTTTATGTGTTTTGTTGTGACTTGCTAAAATGAGATATGCTTAGATTAATAGCAGAACTTCACTAATCATGTTTTGATATGTCTCAAGCATTCATTTTACCTAAATTTGGAAACAGTTCAAGGAAACTGTTACTGTGCAGCAAAAACTAGGTTTTCCCATGTAAATTCCAGCTAGCTGCCAATGAATGGCAAGGCATGTAATTCACATGTGGAAAGATATGAAGACCATTGGGATCTGATCCTGAGAAGTAACCCACATGAGAAATGCAGAGGAAATCATTTAACGAGCCCACACTTGTTCATTTCGAAGTCTCTTAGGAATGAACAGATATCTTTGAAATGAGAAAAAATAGTGTCTTTGAAATGAGCAGATCTTCGAAATGAGAACTATAGCATCTTAAAAATGAGCAGATCTTTGAAATGAGAATTGCAGTATCTTCGAAATGAGCCACTTATCTTTGAAATGAAGACAGAATGTGCTTTTTGACTTATTGATCGAATTTTGATGCTGGAAAAATGGAAATAAAGATTGAAAAGGATAAAAGGAAATATCTTAGATCTGACTTTGCCATCCTTGCCGACCAAAGTCACCATTTGTCGAAATATCAAAAGATGATCTTTTTCTAAGATAAAAACCAGGAATTACTACAGCATAATAGGATTAGATCTTTTCAGATTTTTAATAAATCTTAGGACATCTATAAATAGGGCTCTCATTTAGGTTGAGCTAGTAGAGTAGAGGAGTAAGAGATATAAAGAAGAAAGTAATAGAAAGTGAGAGGAATCAGTAATAGGTGATAGTTAGAAAGTGACTGTTACAGTCCTGTAACAGTTTTTAGCAGTATTATTGTAATCATGTATTTGCATCAATAAAGTATATTGTTTCTATTTCATATTGCTTGTAAATGAGTGTGATTAAGATCTAAAGAGAGAGAGACTCATACCTTCTTCTGGACAAAGAGGCTGGCCACTTCTAGACCTAGGAGGAGGACTAACAGTAGGTTTTTATTCTGATTTTGCTGCAGCAGAATGAGTTGTAGAACTTGTCCTTTCATTCCTTTGTAAACAACTAATTATATTTGCAATCTTAGTTTATTTTATGTTTTGTGATTAATGATTTGGTTGTAATCCTCACTTTCATCAAAGCTTTCAATTTAGTGTAGACTTTCATTCCTAGAATTTACTGTTTTCTGTAATTTCCTGCATTTTATGTTTTGCTGTCAAACCCTGCATAGAAGATTGACAACCTTATCTTACAGAGCCTTGACAGTTTTCATTTCCATGTTAGAATTAGATTTTCATTGCTGCAAAAGTAATTAGATTTTCTTTCTGCAATTAGAATCAGACTTTCAATTCTACAACTATTATTTCTACAACATAATTAGGTCTCATTCTGCAATTGTAATTAGGACTTCATTTATGTAGTTAAATTAGTTTCCAATTCTGCAACTTAGATTAAGGTTTAATTTATGCAATTTAGATATAGGAATGTCCTAAAACCCCCCACATAATCGATTTCACCAATAAAACCTATTGCTCTAGATTGACCTAAGTTATAGCCCTGTTTGCCCCTTATTTCACAGATAGCCTTGTACACACTGGATTGAAAAATTCATTGAGAATTAATGATGTGTATAACGACAACGCATCAAGAGGAAGCTATAAGGGAATATTCAATGGTAATAGAATATATGCATTAATAAATAATAGAACATGGGAGTTGGCTCCTCTTCCAATAGGGAATAATGTTTTAAGTGGGTATATAATATCAAGTATACATATAATAGTTAGATTGAAAAGCACAAGACATACCTATTTTCCAAGGGCTTCTCTCAATAGGAAGGAGTGTATTACATTGAGATATTTGTACTTGTAGCCAAGACAGACTTTGTTTGGATGATTTTTTCCATTGCATATTCCTATGGAAGGAAGATGCATTCGATGGATGTGAAAAGTGTCTTTCTTGCTAGAGTACTTTAAGATAATATCTACATTCATTAGTCACCCATATTTGATCTTGAGGGACCTGTTGTAATCACAGTGACACTGAGAGGGGGGGTGAATCAGTGTGACCTTTTAAATTTCAAATATGCAGTTCTAAAACCAGCAGTAGTTTAAAACTTATAAAAGATATATCAACTACAGTAAGAAAGCATCACACATAACACAACAATTTAACGAGGTTCACCAATGTGGCTACTCCTCAAAAATGGCTGCTTGGACTACCATCCAAATCCAGCCTATGCAAAGCAACAACTTTACAATATCTTTTACCAGCGACCAACCGGAAAGAGCATCAACCCCTTCAATTTTTCTATTACCAACAGAAGGGAGCACCAACCCCCAAGTCACCAAGCACCTACCTGGAAGAAGCACCAACTTCTTATGCCAAGCTGCAACTTGGACATTACAATACATGATTAAGAAAATTACAGCAATAATACTTTCACCTTATTTCTTACAATCGTTGTTTACAACTCTGTCGTCCGCTAAACTTCATGCAACACGCTTCACACTATTTGAAACTTATGTGAACTTCTTCGTCCTCATAGTAGCAATCGAATGATCGTTCACTTCTGCTGTCTACATGCTATTACTTCGCACTCATAACTCCACCTCTACACATTGCGCTCTTAATTCACACCATCACGATCACCGCACACTTCGCTTCAACTCTGAACCGCACACTTCGCACTCGCTTGCATTTGCACTATTTTTACCCACCCCCCCTTTTTCAACCTCGAAGAAGCCCTCCTTTTATAGAAGAAAATTTTAGGATCACAAACCCTAAAGAACATCGCCGAGAAACCCTAGAATTTGTTGGTTGCCAAACCCTAGAAATCTGTTGGTTGCTAACCCTAAGAATGTCCGGCTAAAACCCTAGAAATTGTCGGCTACAAAACCCTAAAATCCATCGACCTCAATTCAACTTTGTCGGCCTCAAACACCTCTGCCACCTTTGTCACCTTCCTGTAACTTATTGCCATGAAATAATAACATGTCACGATATCGTGACACTTTTTGTAGCCATACGCCTTCATGTCCTTGTTGTCGTGAAATCGTGACCATTTTGGCCTTTGATAGCTTTGCCACCATTCTTGTCATGAAATCGTGACACTTCAAACTTTTGTTGACGTCATCCTCATTCTTGTCATGAAATCGTGACACTTTCTTCCAAATCATGACACTTTCAGCTTCCAAAGGCTTTTCTTGCAACCTGTCACGAAATCATGACACTTTCAACTTTTGCTGATGTCATCCTCATCTTTGTCACGAAATCATGACGCTTTCGACTTCCATACATTTCTTGCTTCATGCGATAGCGAAATCGCTACAACTTTGTGCCTTGTGCTTCCAACTTTGCTTCTACCTGAAATTTTGACTTGTAGCGAAATCGCTACACCTTTTGTGCCTTGTACTTTTGACTTGTAGCATAATCGCTACACCTTTGAGTTTTGCACTTTTGACTTGTAGCAAAATCGCTACACCTTCGCGTTGTGCACTTTTGACTCGTAGCAAAATCGCTACACCTTCGTGTTGTGCTTTTTCAACTCGTAGCGAAATCGCTACACCTTTGTTTTGTGCAATTTTGACACGTAGCGAAATCGCTACACCTTTGCTTTGTGCACTTTTGACTCGTAGCGAAATCGCTACAACTTTTCACTTAACACTTTCTCCCTGCTTCGCCAAGCAAAAATTCAACATGTAGCGAAATCGCTACAACTTTTCAACTTAACGCTTTCTCCTTGCTTTGGCCAACAAAATTTCAACATGTAGCGAAATCGCTACAACTTTTCCACTTAACGCTTTCTCCTTGCTTCAGCCAACGAAAATCCAACATGTAGCGAAATCGCTACAGTTTCTCGACTTAGCTTCTTGGCCTCCAACATGTCGTGAAATCATGACAGTTTGCCTTGCGCCTTCTCTCTCCTCATTTTTGTCATGAAATCATGACATTTTCCTTCTCTCCTCATTTTTCTAAATCATCACATTTTTGGCTATGCCTTCTCTCTCCTCATTTTTGTCATGAAATCATGACATTTCTGGCTCTTCTCTCTCCTCATTTTTGTCATGAAATCATGACATTTTTGGCTATGCTTTCTCTCTCCTCCGACCTGTCGCGAAATCGCGACAGAAAACATGTCGCGATATCGCGACAGTTTTCTAACTTGTCTTTTTCTTCGAATTTTTGAAACTGGGTCACTTCTGTTTTCCTGGAATTGCACTTTACATAATCTGACTATCCTTTGAATTTCTGTCCTCTGCATCTGAATGGCTCCTGAACTGTCTATCCACTGCATCATTGGATCTAACTCCTGTGTTGACAACAATGACAAACTTCTTGCAACACCTTGCTCAACAATCTCCCCCTTTGGAATTGTTGGCAACACCTGTGTACATTCCTGTAACTCTTCTCCCCCTTTGTCAATAATACCAAAGGGCTGCCGCAGACTCCCCCGAGTCCATCCTCACACTTCTCGGGCACAATTTGTTGCATCCGGCACAAATTATGATCATGAGCAAAAGAATAGTCAAATACTCAAATGCTCCCCCCGAGAAAGTGATCCCTGTAGCTAGTCACTTCTTAGGAAGTGTGACTACTCCTAATTTGCTTCGAAGGTACTCAAATACTTCCTTGGGCAAAGGTTTTGTAAAAATATCTGCTACTTGTTCTGTAGTTGGGACAAAATCCAATTTAACTTCTCCTTCTGCAACTTTCTCCTTCAAGAAATGATACCTTATAGCAATGTGTTTTGTCCGTGAGTGCATTACTGGATTCTTAGAGATGTTAATTGCACTGGTGTTATCACACTTAACTGATATTGGTTCACTGAAATTAATACCTAGATCTTTCAAAGTTTGTTTCATCCACAAGACTTGTGTACAACATGTTGTTGCTGCAATATATTCTGCCTCAACTGTAGATAAAGAAACTGACTCTTGCTTCTTACTGTGCCATGCAACCAATCTGTCCCCCAAATAGAATGCACCTCCACTGGTACTCTTTCTGTCATCAACACATCCAGCCCAATCTGCATCTGAATATGATATAAGAGTGAAGTCTTTGCCTTTTGGATACCACAACCCATACTCCATGGTGCCCTTGAGATACCGAAAAATCCTTTTAACTGTTGTCACATGAGTCTCTTTGGGACTGGCCTGAAATCTAGCTACCATGCAAACTGCCTGTAGAATATCAGGTCTAGTGGTTGTTAAATATAATAGACTTCCAATCATAGATCTATACATGGTTTGGTCTACAGGTGGAGATTTGTCTTCTTTACTCAATTTGCAGCCTGTTGTCATGGGAGTGCTGACTGGCTTACAATCCTCCATAGTGAACCTTTTTAGCATTTCTTTCACATATTTGATTTGGGAAATGAATATGCCTTTCTCATTTTGATTAACTTGTAGCCCAAGAAAGTAAGACAGTTCACCAATCATAGACATTTCAAATTCATTCTGCATCTTATTTGCTAAGTCTTTACAAGATTCATCTTTGTTGTCGCCAAATATGATATCATCTACATAGACAACTAGAACAATGAGATGCCCACCTTCTATTTTTACATACAGATTACTGTCCACTAAACCTTTCTTGAATCCCTGTTGAGAGAGATAGTTATCTAGCCTAGCATACCATGCCCGTGGTGCTTGCTTTAATCCATACAGTGCTTTCTTTAATTTGCAGACAAGGTTAGGATCCTCACTAATTTGAAATCCATCCGGTTGTTCAATATAGACCTCTTCTTCGAGTTTCCCATTTAAAAAGGCAGATTTTACATCCATCTGATAAACTCTAAAGTTTTTGTGAACTGCTAAGGCCAGAAACATTCTAATTGCTTCTAATCTGGCCACTGGAGCAAAAGTCTCTTCAAAATCAATGCCTTCGACTTGTGCATATCCTTTACAAACCAGTCTTGCTTTGTTCCTAATGACCTGTCCGTCTTCATTTAATTTGTTTCGAAATATCCATTTGGTGCCGATTACATTCTTGTTTGCAAGTCTAGGTACTAATTCCCAAGTTCTGTTCTTTTCAATCTGATCTAACTCTTCATTTATTGCCTTCATCCAGCTATCATCTTTGCTTGCTTCATCTATGTTTTTGGGCTCAATGCTAGATAAAAGAGAGTAATTACTTATTACTTTCCTTCTTGTCTGAATGCCACCTGTGGGATCTCCAATTATTTGGTCTCTTGGATGATTTTTCTGCCAATTGCATGTTTTAAATTTCTTGTTTTCTTGCACCTCTGAGTCATCGACTAATTCATCTGAATCAAGCGTAGATTTATTTTCTGTTTCATTCACCTCATCTCCTTCAACGACTTCTTCATAGATTGGGTAGTTTTCCTCAAAGTCAGCTAATCGTTTCCCAACTTCATCGAATTTAACATCTGCATTGTCCACAATTTTCTTGAGTCTCTTGTTGTAGCATTTGTAAGCTTTGCTTTTTGATGAATACCCAACAAAAACACCTTCATCTGCTCTATCTTCAAACTTCCCAAGGTTGTCATCTATTTTTCTGATGTAGCACTTACAACCAAATATTTTGAGATGTTTTGCTGTTGCTTTTCTACCAAACCACAACTCATAAGGTGTTTTGCATTCATGAGTTCTTAACATATATCTGTTTTGGATGTATACTGCAGTGTGAACTGCTTCTTTCTAGAATCTATCTGCTATTTTATTTTTTGCCAGCATGGTGCGTGCCATTTCCTGTATAGTTCTGTTCTTTCTTTCTACTACGCCATTCTACTGTGGAGTTCTAGCTGCTGAATATTGTCTCCTGATACCATGTTTTTCATAGTATTCTATAAATTCATTCGAAATGAATTCTCCTCCTCTCGTCTGATCGTAAGCATTTGACCCTTTTTCCTGTTTCATTCTCAACTAGCTGTTTGAAGGATCTGAACATTTCAAAAGCTTCTGTTTTATCTTTTAAGAAAAATATCCATGTCATTCTGGAATAATCATCGATACACAGCATGAAGTATTTGTCGCCATTTATGCTTTGAGTTCTCATGGGTCCACATAAGTCAGTATGAATAAGTTCCAAAGGCCTCGCTAGTGTGGTATTCTTTTGTTTTGAATGAGACTCTGGTTTGCTTTCCCTTCGACATGAAGCACAAACACTGTTTGAAGGTTTCTTAATGGTTGGAATATCTCTCACTCCTTGTTTAGAGCTGATTTTCACCAAATTATCAAAACTTATGTGTCCAAGCCTCTTGTGCCACAACCAGCTTCTCTTCTTCTTGTCCAATAAAACACGTACCTTCTGAAGTTTCTGAGAGTGTGTACAGATTACCAGACGTCCTTGAACCGGTTGCTATCAATTTCCCACTGTTTATTTTTTTGACTTCACAACCCTGCTTCTTGAAGACTACTTCATGACCTTTATCACAGATTTGACTAACACTTAACAGGTTATGTTTCAAACCATCCACAAATAAAACTTCTTCTGACTTGATTTTCCCTTCACTAATTTTGACAGACCCTTTTCCTATTATTTTGGCTCCATCATTATTTCCAAACTTCACAGAGCCACCCTCATATTTCTGTAGTTTTTCAAATTTCTGTTTATCACCTGTCATATGACTTGAGCACCCACTGTCAAGGATCCACGGTACACATTTATTCTGAGCTCTGAAAGCTGTCTGCACTATTAAAGACTCCTTTTCTTCCCTGAGCTGTTCTTTCTGTTTCCATTCTATTTTAACTGTGGTATTGGGTTCTAGCTTGGATTTCCCCTTTTCAGAATCTTGCACATATCCTTCAGAAGGAATTCTATTTTGTTTTGCCCTATATGGTTGAATTCTTCTTTTCTGAGATTGATTTGAAATAGAAGTTCTATGACAGTTTCTAGCAATATGCCCAAAGTTGTGACAATTAAAGCATTCTACTGCATAACTCATTAGAGGAGCAAAAGCATTTCTACTAGTGAAACTTCTTGGACCTATATTATACTTGCAGTCAACAATTTTATGCCCATAACCATTACATTTAAAATAGAAACCATAGAAATAATGATTGAACCTGAAAGATGGTCTTTGCCAAGTTGTTGCAGGAGCCTTAGATCTTCTTTTCTTTTGATGTGTGACCTTGGTAAAGCCATCATTGTCAGTTCCTATTTCAGGACTGGCATTACTGCTTTCTTTTGCCTGATTTGTTTTTCTTTCAACAACTTGTTTCTTGTCTTTACTCTTTTCACATTCAACATTGCTTGCCTTTGGTCCATTTGATGATTCTCCTTCAGTAAAGCCCAGACCGAATTTGATACCTGTGGGTCTTTGATCGCTTAGGATTTTGTCCAGCTTCATCGAACTTTCTTCACGTTTTAAATGATAGCTAATTTTTCGATCCAGCTCTTGTATCTGTATTCGAAGACCAACATTTTCTTCTTCCAATTTGCAATAGTAATCTATCTTCATGGTTACCTGTACTTCAAGATCTTCGAACATTTTCTTGTACTCTTCTGTCTGTGTTTTTAGACTGGCTATAATGTCATTTGCATCCTCAAGCTTCCTTGACAGTTTTTTATTCTTTCTTTTCTCAGATTTCCATTCCATAAGAGCAGAAACCAGCTCACCTTCTAAATCAACTTCAGCCTCACCTTTTTCAATAGATACTTCAGAGTTCATTCCTTCTCTCTTTTCTGTGTTTTCTGCCTCTTCTAATTTTTCTACTTCAAACGCCATAAAGAGAGCCTCACCTGTTCCTTCTTCAGAGTCTTCACTAGAACTGTCCTCTGAAGATTCTGCATTTCGGGAGATAAAACTTTTCTTTTTGAAATTACCTTTTTTGAAGTTTGTTTTCTTCCTCCATTCACCTCTTTCTTGATGCGGAGTTTCTTCACCTTTGTTCTTGTCATTGAGAGGACATTTGGTAGCAAAGTGTCCAATGCCTCCACAATTGAAACATTTAAAAGGTAGCTTTCCTTTGTATTTTCCTTTTCCTTTTCTCAGCTTTCTGACAAAATTTGCTTCCATTTCATCTGAAGCATCCTCTTCTTCAGACTCTTGTTTTGTGTTTTTGCCTTTTAGGGCTTTGAAAGTCTGCTTCTCTATCTGTGGGATTAGACCTTCCTATTCTCATTTCAAACGCAGTCAAAGATCCATGCATCTCATCCATACTAAAGCGATTTAGATCTTTAGCTTCTTCTATGGCTGAAACTTTCGAATCAAACCTTGGAGGTAGAGATCTTAATACCTTTTTCACAATCGTAGCATCATCCATATCTTCGCCGAGACCTCTCATTGAATTTGTGATTCCATTGACTCTTTGCATGAAAGCCTCTATGTTCTCATCATTGTTCATCTGTAAGGATTCGAATTGAGCTCGGTGTGTTTGAAGCTTGGCCTCCTTGATCCTATCGTCTCCTTCATGAATGTTCTCAAGTTTGTCCCATACATCTTTTGCAGATTCACAGTTTATGATTTTGACTAGCTCACTGTCCACTAATCCACACATGATGGCATTTTTCGCTTTCGAATCATTTTCAAATGCCTTCTTACCGGCAGTGTCTGTTGGAGCAGTGGTGGGAGCTTTGTAACCATTGACTACTGCACCCCAGATGTCAAAACCCAACGCACGGAGATAAGTCTGCATCCTTACCTTCCAGAAAGCATAGTTAGTTCCATCAAACAATGGTGCTTTGTTTGAGGAGAAGCCTTCACCACTTGCCATTGCGTCACTTCCAAGATCACCCTAGCTGATTGAGCCTATTCAAGAACCTAGCTCTGATACCAATTGTTGTAATCACAGTGACACTAAGAGAGGGGGTGAATCAGTGTGACCTTTTAAATTTCAAATATGCAGTTCTAAAACCAGCAACAGTTTAAAACTTATAAAAGATATATCAACTACAGTAAGAAAGCATCACACATAACACAACAATTTAACGAGGTTCACCAATGTGGCTACTCCTCAAAAATGGCTGCTTGGACTACCATCCAAATCCAGCCTATGCAAAGCAACAACTTTACAACTTTTTACCAGCACCAACTAGAAAGAGCATCAACCCTTCAATTTTTCTCGCACCAACAGAAGGGAGCACCAACCCCAGGACACCAAGACCTACTACGGAAGAAGCACCAACTTCTTATGCCAAGCTACAACTTGGACATTACAAGTGAATAATAAGAAAATTACTAGCAATAATACTTTCACCTTATTACTTACAGTCTGTAGTTTACACAATCGTCCGCTACTTCTACGCAAAAGCTTCGCACCATCCGACACTTCATGAACTTCTTCGCCCTCACAGTAGCAATCGGATGATCGTTCACTTCTGCTATCTGCACGCTATCACTTTGCACTCATAACTCCACCTCTACACATCGTGCTCTTAATTCACACCATCACGATCTGCACACTTCGCTTCAACTCTAACTATGACTTCACACTCTGCTCGCATTCGCACTATTTTTCACACACTCATCAACTTTTCAAACTCGAAAAAGCCCTCCTTTTATAGAAGAAAATTCAAGATTTCTATTATACTCATTAACCCTAAAGAACGTTGTCTAGAAACCCTAGAATTTTCTTGCTAAAACCTAGAAATCCATCAACTGTAACCCTAAGAATGTCGGCTACAAAACCCTAGAAATTGTCGACTACAAAACCCTAAAATTCATCAGCCCAGATTCAACTTTGTCGGCCTCAAACGCCTCTGCCACCTTTGTCACCTTCCTATAGCTTATTGTCGTGAAATAATAACATGTCGCGATATCGTGACACCTTTTGTAGCCGTACGCCTTCATGTCCTTGTTGTCACGAAATCGTGACCATTTTGGCCTTTGATAGCTTTGCCACCGTTCTTGTCATGAAATCGTGACACTTCAAACTTTTGCACGTCATCCTCATTCTTGTCACGAAATCGTGACACTTTCAGCTTTCGACGTCATCCTCAGCTTTGTCGTGAAATCGTGACGCTTTTGGCTTCCAGAGGCTTTTCTTGCAACCTGTCACGAAATCGTGACACTTTCAGATTTTGCTGACGTCATCCTCATCTTTGTCACGAAATCATGACGCTTTCAACTTTCGTACATTTCTTGCTTCATGTAGTAGCGAAATCGCTACAACTTTGTGCCTTGTGCTTCCAACTTTGCTTCTACCCATGAAATTTTGACTTGTAGCGAAATCGCTACACTTTTGTGCCTTGTACTTTTGACTTGTAGCATAATCGCTACACCTTTGAGTTCTGCACTTTTGACTTGTAGCGAAATCGCTACACCTTCGCGTTGTGCACTTTTGACTCGTAGCGAAATCGCTACACCTTCGTGTTGTGCTTTTTCAACTCGTAGCGAAATCGCTACACCTTTGTTTTGTGCAATTTTGACACGTAGCGAAATCGCTACACCTTTGCTTTGTGCACTTTTGACTCGTAGCGAAATCGCTACAACTTTTCACTTAACACTTTCTCCTTGCTTAACGAAAATTCAACATGTAGCGAAATCGCTACAACTTTTCAACTTAACGCTTTCTCCTTGCTTCGGCCAATGAAATTTCAACATGTAGCGAAATCGCTACAACTTTTCCACTTAACGCTTTCTCCTTGCTTCAGCCAGCGAAAATCCAACATGTAGCGAAATCGCTACAGTTTCTCGACTTAGCTTCTTGGCCTCCAACATGTCGCGAAATCGTGACAGTTTGCCTTGCGCCTTCTCTCTCCTCATTTTTGTCACGAAATCGTGACATTTTCTGTGCCTTCTCTCTCCTCATTTTTGTCACGAAATCATGACATTTCCAGCTACGCCTTCTCTCTCCTCATTTTTGTCATGAAATCGTGACATTTTCGGCTACGCCTTCTCTCTCCTCATTTTTGTCGTGAAATCGTGACATTTTCGGCTGCGCTTTCTCTCTCCTCCGACCTGTCACGAAATCGTGACAGAAAACATGTCGCGATATCGCGACAGTTTTCTAACTTGTCTTTTTCTTCGAATTTTTGAAACTGGGTCACTTCTGTTTTCCTGGAATTGCACTTTACATAATCTGACTATCCTTTGAATTTCTGTCCTCTGCATCTGAATGACTCCTGAACTGTCTATCCACTGCATCATTGGATCTAACTGCCTGTGTTGACAACAATGACAAACTTCTTGCAACACCTTGCTCAACAAGACCTACTTCCTTGGTATATAACTTGACCTAATCTTTGTATGGTCTTAAGCAATATCCTTGGGCTTGGTATCAAAAAATGTATTCTTTCTTATTTAATTATGTATTTTAGTGATGTGAGGCTAAGCATGATGTTTACATTCAACATCATGATGAGGATATTGTGGTGATTGTATTGTATGTTTATGACCTTCTTATAACTTGTATATCCACTACTTTGATTCAAGAAATGAAGTCATGAATTCTATCCACCTTTGAGATGATATATTTGGGGATATTGGAATTTTTTTGGGGAATCGTTAATGATTAGTCAAGTTCTAGCATTACCATTTATCATCCCAAATATGCTTTGGATCTTCTTCAATGTTTTAAGATGGAGGAGTTCAAGCCTACTAAGACACCCTTTACCTTAGTTTTGAATCTATCTACTAATTGTACTACACCTTGAGTTAATGCTACACTATATCGAACTCTTGTAGGAGGTCTTATTTATCTTACTCACACTACGTTGGATATAGCCTTTACTATTAGATACTATTCTAGGTACATGTAGGCTCCTTAGAAGAGTCACTAGATAATATCCAAGCCAATTATCAAATACATTAGAGGGATATATTATATGGGCATTCACAACTCTATTGGTCATCCTTTAATTTTGAATATTTTTAAGATGTTAGTTGAGCAAGATATTTGGATGACCGATGGTCCATTGTAGTATTTGTGTTTTATGTGGGTCCAACCTAGTTTCATGGTGTTTCAAATAAAAGTCCACAATTTCTTAGTCTTGTACAAAGGTTGCATATTGTTCTGGTAATGAGGTAGCGATGCATGATAGGTGGATGATGATTTTAGAGTTTAGCATTTCTTAGAGCTATCTATTTCCTCTTTGTTATGATAATTACAGTACTATTCAACTTATCTACAATCCTATTTATGATTAGTAGATGAAGTATATTGAAATATGAATACACTTTGTGTGATGGCTTCATGCTTATGAGATGTTAGATCTAGTGTTTTTCCTTAATTATAGTAGGCATTAGATATTTTGACCAATATCATGCTTGAGGTCACCATTATGCACATAGAGTAGCTTCTTATAGTGGGAAAGTGTCCCTTAAGGGGGATCCAATATAAGGGCCTCTCTTTATGTCCCCCATTTAGTTTAAGGGGGGATGTTGAAATATTTGATGAATAAGCATATCTTAAGGCTATGAATAATTTTTTGTTATGTTTATTCTTTAGGCCCATGTAAGTCATGAAAAAAGGTATTTTTATAGTTTTTTAATGTTTTATTTTTAAGGGTTGGTCTCATATATTTGACCTAAAGGCAACATATAATTGGGTATAAATATGCCTCCTCAATGATTATTTCGTTATTAATTTGAGTTTAATTTTTATTCTATTTGAGTGAATATGTTTTGGTGTCTACAAACACACCATTATACACTATGTATTCATATGTTGTATATTTTTTTTTGAGAAGTAATATTTAATAATAATTAATTCCATTTGTTTCTAAAAACCACTATGAAATTAAATAGAGATTGACCTTGCATTTTTCCAAATTTCTATTAATAAATTTGAACTAAATTATAAGAAGTTCATATTTATCTTAGTAATTTCACCCCCTTTGATCCTAAAGAAGTTTCCTTTACAAAAAGAGTTTGCAACTAATTTCTCCTTTGATAGCAAGCCTCTAAATCTTATATCAGGGTTATGCATAAGGGGTTGGACCTGAAATGTACTTGTAAAAAAATGGTGAATCTTAATTGAAATCAAGGTGAATCCTAAGAAAATAAAACCAATCATCTTTGTAGACACCTAAAACATGTCATGTTTAGGAGAACTACCCACATAGGCACATTCCTAGACCATATGACTAAACCTTGGACTTTCCAAGTATCAAAAGTGGTTCTCACCACTCATCTGGGGTATTCTAAGCCCATCCAAGCCTGGACGCTATAAACCAAGGTAGCCAGATCCTAGCCGCTGTAGCCTAGAGTGGCCAAACCTTAGCCGTTGTAGCCTAGAGTGGCCAAACCTTAGTCGTTGTAGCCTAGAGCAGCCAAACCTTAGCCACTATAGATGACAGCATCTAGGCCATAAAAGGCATTTTGTCGACAAACAGGCCTAATCACAGGTGGAAGTGGTAGTCTACATGCAATAAAGGTGAGCGGGAGTAACTTTGCATTCCCCTTCATGGCCAATTCACATGGAGGACTTGAGTCTAAATTTAGACTTCAGTTAACTGGTCTTTAAACATAGAAAAGACAAAAAGCTTCTCATGCTAACATTCACTACGCATGAGGGATTCAATCCTAGGGTTTTGAACATAGACCTAGGGTTTCACACACTTTAAAAGGTGCAAGCCTAAGAGCACCAAGGATCCAAAATTTATCATCATGCATTGAACATAATAGGTCATTGAGGAGAGCTTTCGAGACTTGGAGAGCTTCCCTTGGATACTACCATTATAGCAAAGCCCTGCCATATTGGAGAGCATATTGGAGCATCATTGAGGAGCAACAAGGTGCTAGCCGATCAAGGGTTTAACATGAACAAATTGACCACCATTTCAACATTGGATACAAGCTTTGATCCATAGCCTTGGAGCAAAGAAGACAAGTTTCACTTTAGGCGACCGATGTCCGGTACAGTGGCCTACAGGCCTAGCTCAAGGTTTATACATTAGCTTCTTTTATTATGCTTTCTTCATATATTCACATAATTAGCATAGCTTTACATTATTTCATAGCATAGTTTCATCATATTTTCATTAAGTTCATTTATTGCTAACAACCTCATTCGAGGAGGCAATCTCGGACATATAAGAGTGTGTTGTTTCATTGTTTACAGGGCTACATGTTCATCGAGAAAATCCACAACATACAAGAGCAAGAGGATCCCTCTAGGAAACAGACCTGGAGAAGGAGGCATCTGTAAGCCCTCATACATTTCCGTGTGTAGAACTGGGAAGCCTGTGAAAGCGCACCACCCCTTTGCAAGGGGGACATTCTACCCACTTGTAATCTTATTGTATCAAAATGGGTATCCCTAAGAGGGACCGACATGTAACCGGGTTTCAATACAAATAAAGAGATCTATCTTTGTTACTTTCTATGTTATATGCTTTTCATGGTCTTTCATTTCATTTTGGGTATAATATTGCAAGTAGAGTAAAGCGGTGCGTGCGTCCCGGGGTCGCTATAGATGGTGATCACGGTGGGACCCCCGCCTAGTTTTTATATTTTGTTGGTTTACTAACTTAGGTTTTTGTGTGCAGGTCTAGATGCTTTGGTCTATATCATCCCACAATCTCAACTGTTCCTGCTAACAACATCCAAAAATCAATCGCTCTGGTCTATAGCGACCTGTAGACTTAGCTGCTCTTGCTGACAGTGGCTAAAAATAAACTGCTCTGCTCAACAACGGCCAGAAGAGAAGTGCAGCAAAGGGAAAAATTTCTGTCATCTAAGTGGGATTCAAGGTTGGTACCCCTTCCTAGTATTTATCTGATTTTCTATCTGCATTTGATTTCCAGAAACAACAAGCATAAACATAGATTAATTAGGGAAAATGAAAGGAAAAGAAATAAAAACTGCATTTTGCATTTCCTAGGTTTCTTTTAGATTTCCTCTAGGCATTTCTAGGAACAACGGACCTCTACCTATAAGGTCCACCCTAGTCTCCAGTGTGCTAGGCCATTGTATTTTGGTTTGCTTGCATGTGGCCCAATCAATGGTTATTTTCATCACAAAATAGGAGAGTGCATTAAAATCATATAGACTAGTTATAGATGCATTTGTCTAAAAATGAAATGTTCTTTTTAGGCATTGTAGGAAAGTAGTCATGAATGTTGGTTGATGCATCACCTTCTATTTCAAAATCTAAAAAGAATCACACACACTCACACGTATCATTATAAACATTGGTAAGGTTGGATTTCATCACCAACCCCCAATTCAAACCGATGATGTTGGAATTCACCTCCTTCCACCGGCTTGCCCCCTAGATATCCTAGACGGAATAGGGAACTCCTTCAAGGAGGTGCTGGTCTCTTGTGTTCAAACTATCTCCCACTATTGGAACAATTATTGGTTCAGAGTGGAAGAGTTAGGCGAACCCCCCACTAGGATTTAAGCGGTGTACCCTAGACTCTTTTGAGAAATCATGTTTGGCACTAGTGTTCCTAATCACCACTATGATTGAGTTCTTTCATTCTAAGTCCAAAGCAAGAGCAACAACAAATCTAAACACACTGAAACCAGTTTTAGGACACACATTTAATCCATAAAAGAGATAATCATATTGTTTGCTTTGTGTGTTTCTTTGTTATTTGGGACCAAACCCTAACCCTAATTTTTAGGGAAATTTATTGAAAAAAAACAAGTAAAAATCTAATTTTTGATTCTGCATCCAACGGATCGAGAATCGTGCAAATCGGAGCTATAACAAAAAAGTTATTTTGGTTTTATTTTTACTCTATTTTCGAGGCTGAAAATAGGGAAAAACTGCACTAAAACAGTCATAAAGTGGGCTAGACAACTCCAAAAACTACCAAATTTGTTTTGTTGTCTTAGTTAGCCCCTGGGGCACCTCTCCCAAAAATTTTGAGTCCTAAATCTTCATGGTTCAAAAATTCCTAAAAATTCCTAAAAGTGGGCATTTCCCCACGGGCCCCGGTTAGCCAATTATTTCAAAAATACAAAATTTTGACCCGAAAGTCACTTTTTAGAGTCATAGCCCATTGTGATCATCTCTTCACACTGATCATTTTGATATATGACACTTAAAACCTTTTTTGGAAACCAAAAATTTTATTATGGTCGGGAGACCTCCCATGATGAGCAAGACCTCCAATCTAGAGAGGGAATCAAGTTCCATGACCACGGGACATATCCAAATCAGTCCAGAGGACATGGCCATCCCTAAATGGCATCCCAGGTCTTATCATAACATCAATACCATCCATAGGAGGTCAAGCCTTCAAGATAGCCCTATTAGGGAGGCATCCATAGGTCCTCCAGGAGACCTACCTAACTTGAACACCTTGATAGAATTCTATATAAGGAAAAATCTACCCACTGAGGGGCCTAATAAGTCAATTTCACATGATCACATACCAGCTTGCTCCATACATCAATCAAAAAATAAAAATGAGGGCACACCATGGCCTAGGCTGGATGAGCAAACCACTCCGGTTGATCGAGAAAGTCGATCCCCTACTCCTCACAAAGAGCATTCTGCATGTGCACATTCTGCTTCTATGAAGTCTGAATACATAGAGCTTACATCTAAGTCTGAATATGTGTCCTTCCTCATAGATGAGGAAGAGGACCCAAGTCATCATCCTACTCCTCATGAAGAGTATGTGGGGCAGTCACGTTGCATGTCTACATTGTCAGACTATATAGAGTCCATTCATAGACCAGAGTATCAGGCTAATGCAACCTTTAAATAACATGGAAAACAACTAATAGATCCTGCTAGGGGAAAAGTATATGATAAAACCATTCATTTTTCTAATACGAGGGTACATAACCCCTATACAACTGAACAATAGAATCATACACATCAGGCACTAAGGTCACAACTTTACCAACAACAATGCATGGATCAACAACAATTGAATAAAAAATGGGTGGAATCACAACAAACACACCAAAAAAGGGTGTATCAACTAAATATGTATGAACAACAAAGGATGCAACAAGGCATAAGGCATCCAGGGCAATCTCAGAATCTGCCCCCTCGATCATGCAAAAATAGTGTTCAACATCAAAGGCCATTATTTGGTTACCATCAAGAACCTCATACTCCTCAACAATACCAAGATCAATATGATGACGAATCATATGAAGAGTCCCAATGGGAACATCAAGAAGAAGTGGATACTTACTCTGAATCTAGTTATGATGAGGTATCTAATGATCATAGTTATCGTCCAACTCAACATCAAAAGTAGCCTCCTCAACCTAATCAAGGGCAACAACTGGAGGATCAAATCATTTCATCAAGGCCATACAAAGTGCTAGTTGATCGAATGAATGAATTTGAAAAGAAAAATCAAAGGTTGGTTTATCAAAAACCTACACTAAAGAAGCTTAGCAATCAACCTTTGCATCCATCAGTGTCATCACCAACATACCCATCGAATTTTAGGATGCCTCAACTTGAAAAATTCAAAGATGACAAAGATGCACAAGAGCACGTGACAATATTCATCAATACATGCTTCCAATTTCAATACAATGACCCTTTGATGTTGAGAGTCTTTCTTACAACGCTAGTTGGGGATGCTTTGGAATGGTATAATCATCTACCCCATCATAGCATAAACACCTTTGAGCAACTCATTGAGTTATTTATGGAACGCTTTGCCTCTAGTGCTGAGAAAATGATAAACTTTACTGACTTGGCAAGCCTTCGTCAACTTGATGATGAGCCAGTCATGGAGTATGGAAAGAAATGGAGAAATATGATGTCAAAATTACCTTTTACCATACCAACAACAGAGCTCATTTAGATGTTTACTAGAAGCTGCTCAAAACAAATCTCGCTTCTCCTACAATTACAATAGTATCAAACATTTGAGGAGGCCTTGACGCAAGCCAAGGTCATTGAAGACAAATATAGAGGAGGGTGAACTCCACAAGGGGCAATGGTCAAACAAGAATATCAAAGGTGACAACAACCAACAAAAGGTAGCCTTAGTTAATCAAGTTATTTTGAGTAGCTCAGAATCCTCAAGTTAGGTGGCACCACCTCTAACAATGGGGCATAATTACCAAGCTCAACCTCCTCTAGCCCAAGATCATATGCAACAAAATCAGATACAAGGCCAACAACATAGGCCACAATGACAATATACTAATTTTCTAGAGATATTAGCATCACTCTTTGATCGATTGTATGAGGTGCAAAGAATCACCCTTCCAGAGATCCATCCGTTGAAGCCTAATAAGCGTAGATCAAAGGCACACAGAGAAGAGCTATTTTATGTGTACCATCGACAAAAGGGGCATGACATCCAGACATGTCATCCCTTTAGATATTTAGTGCAGGATATGATTGAGAGGCAAGAGCTTCAGATAAGACTCCTCCAAGACCCCTTGCCTGCACATGAAGCAAACATAGCACCTAACAATCAAGTTGAGCATGTCAATAAGGTGCACATAGCCCCACTTGATGAGGGTTTTATTGGTATGATCAATACTACAATAGGAAGCAAAATATACCTTGATCAATACAACATACCAAAAAATTCAATTAAAGATAATAATCTATCATGGTCCACACCAACAATCAATTCAATTCACTTACAAAAGGACCCTGTGATTACTTTTTACAAACAAGAGATTGATCCAATCTCTAAAGATGAACCCGATCCTCCACTACACATCATAGCAAGCATCAATCAAATTCTGTACAAGAGAGTATTGATTGATACTAGATCAGGTATCAACATCATCATGGCTGCAGCTTTGAAGCATTTAAATCTGCCACCTTCGCACATTAAGGATGCAACATTCACATTGAGAGCCTTCAATGATGCCACTTCCTCAACAATTGGCACAATAATCTTACCTATATAGGTTGGGATGAAGATGATACCTACATTGTGCCATATCCTAGGGGGTGAGAAGCAGTATAACATATTGCTAGGCAGACCATGGATGAGGGATATGGAATGTGTGCCTTCCATAGTGCACTAGAATCTAAAATTCATACACCAAGGACAAGTGTACGTGGTCCCCCAAGATCCCGAGCCATTCAAGTACTACAAGAAGTTTGATGAGCCACAAGAAGCTCTAGTGATATGCGGGCCTCCAAACATTCATGCAGATAAAATCACCAAACATTCAATGGAGGCTTGCATCGAGAAGTTGCTACCTCCTCCCATAACCAAAGATCATGATATCATATTACTTGATGAGGATAAGAGAACATCAGTTAACATGACTAAAGCACCTTCAACTAGTCCAAAAGATAAAACACCTTCTCAAGAGTTCGTGGCAATGGTTGATGTTAAGACAGATGACCAAGTGACTCTAAAGCAGACAAAACAGGAAATAGTGCATCATCATGAAGCATCCACATCAGATCAAGCGAACGAAAGGGATGATTTACATTCATATTATGAATCTTTAACATCAACTCTTTCACCCAAGTCAATCTGCGATGATATTCCAATCTCATTGCTAGAGGTGCACATTAAATCTTTGCCAATCATGCATTCCATCCTGGATCATCTAGATAGAATGGAGTGCCAAGTGAATGAGAAAAATGAGGCATTGCAATATATCATGAACAAGCTCAAGAACCAAGAGCTACAAGAGCAACCCTCATCTGAAGTCAAATTGTCCCTTGTGCAGCCACAAGAAAAGCCTCAACCAAAGCAAACACCAATTTGGCTGCCTCAAAAATCAAATAAGCATCCTCTATTGCTTGAGCCTGTGGTAGTGGTTTTCAATCGATTATATGTTGCAAATGCTATCAGATTACCCGAGGTTGGCCAGTTAGATCCAAATCACCCAAAACATCAAGGGTATGAGGAAGAGCTACACTGTCTATACCATAGACAAAATGGTCATGATATTCAATCATGTTGGGGTTTCAAAGCCATAGTATACAACATGCTTAGAAAGAAGCAGCTTCAGGTTGTTGACCAACAAATGATCTTAGCTAGATATTTTTCCCTTGCATCAAAAATACAAGAAGAGCCCCCTAAGCTAGTAAGTGACATACCTAGGGTTCAACCTGATCCTCATACCAGGCCAAAGCATGCTAAACACTCAAAATAGCAGTGTGTCTCGACTCCTTTAAATGAGCCTATGTCTATCATCTTAGAGAATCTCTAAGAGACTAAGGTCTTAACATTACCTGACATGCAACATCTAGATCCAGATAGGCCTAAACCTAGGAGTTCTAGGAAGGATCAACACTGTCTCTATCATCGAATAGAGGGCCATGACATTTGCAATTGCCATAAATTCAAGCATATGGTCCAAGACCTATTAGAGCGAAATGAGCTCCATCCAGATGGTTCACTCATTCCTCCCCATCCTGACAGGGACACCTCATAGATATCTATCATGCCCCAATTGGGAGAGTTGATTTTTGTCACTCTTCCTAAGCCTACTGACTACGTTGTAGTGGAAAACATGAACACAATGGATACCTAAGGTATCATACCTTCCCCATTTTTCAAAACATTCAAATATATCAAAATACAAAAATATTCAAATATATCAAAATACAAAAACATTCAAATATATCAAAATACAAAAACAATATAAAACATAAAAATACAAACAAATCAAAAAGCAGTAAAATCAAAAACAAAAGGCACCAGGGGCATCTCTAAGCTACTTGGTCAAATCTCATCAAAAGGCACCAGGGGCATCTCTAAGCCACTTGGTCAAATCTCATCAAAAGGCACCAAGGGAATCTCTAAGACACTTGGTCAAATCAATCAAAAATGCTCCAAGGGTATCCAATCCACTTGGTCAAGATCAATCAAAAGCCCCAAAGGCACAATAAGCCCTTTGGTCAACATAAAATCAAAAACACAAAAATAATGCAAAAATAAAAAATACAAAAACATTTGCATCTTCCATATGCATTCAAATAGTTGCATTACATCCATTACATTTGCATATGTTAGGATCACAATCTTGCAAATGATGCCACAATTTGTATCACAATCACAATATTCAAGTCCACCTTCATCCATGCCTCCATGTGTGTAACTGTGTTTTTCAACACAACCATTTCATGTTGCTATAAGGAATATACTAAGGTTTCCTAGTCACTCAACCATATCTAGTGGTCTTATCAGATTTTGTAGAAAGCCACCTTGATTAGTAGAGGGTAAGGTCTAGTTGTGATAATGCCTTGGATATTCAGGATCCCATCACTAATTGAAACACTAAAATCCTAGCTGGTACAAGGGAAATATGAAAGCTATAAAAGTGGTCTAGTTACCTTAAGTGAAAAGGATCTTCCTTGCTTATCCCCCTGTGCGACCGATTCAAAGGTGCTGAGAATTGGCAAAAGGACAAGCTCTGCCCTACCCAATTAAATCCCTTGCTTAAATCAAAACGAGCAAAAATCTCGAACAAAGAAAAATTCAAGATTCCAAAAGCCAAAATTCAAAGTACCAAAAAGCACAAAAACAAAGCAAATAGTGATTATCATCACTACATGAATCCCTTGCTCAAAAAAAAAAAATCAATAAAAAATAAACAATGATTTTCATCACTAAACATGAGCAAGTATCCCAAATAAAATGAAGAAAATAAGGGAATGGAGCTTGAATCCTTGGAATTCTCAGCATTGCACAAAACTGGAAGGAGATATCCTTACGCATGATGATATGTCTATCACAATAGCTTCTAGCATTTGTATAGACCAATGTTTGCATGTGGATGAGCTAGCTTTGGGTAACCCAATACTGCCTAGTGGTATAGTCCAACTAAGTCCAACATAAGGATGAGATGAACATTTGAGGATCCCCGATCTTAGCAATGGGCTGAAAGAATCCCGCCTGACATCGAAGGAAATGCTTGTGTTCTATCTAAATATATTCACTTGCACACATAGGGATAATGAGTATCTAGGTCTTCATGACGAAAGCCTTATCTTTCAAGAGTCTTGCATGGTCAGTACATAGTTGTTGATAGGGTAACTAGAGTGTTTGAAGTCTCAGGAAAAACCTCAAAAATTCCTACATAGCAACAAATCATATCATCAATCACATCATCAATTTTATTTATGAGGTTTTGTGAATTAAGGGGTATTAACAAAGTAGGCTAGATATCGGATAAATGTCAGAAATGATGTTTACACGGCCACTGACTATTTTGAATCCTTTAAATTATATAAGCTTATCAAGAAAGTACATACATTCCATGCCATTGCACTTCACATATGGATAGTTTAAATAATTAATTCTTGTGATAAGAATGATTGTTGACATTCATGGTTGTTATACTTTCTGTGGTATCACCCAATAGATTGTTAAAGTCATATCATATGCATTCCTTATGTTTTAAGTGATTAAAGCATACAGGTTCATTCACATTAGAGTAAACACTATACATAACGCATTACACATTGCATTTACCATATCATAGCATAAGTTAGATGCATACAATTAAACCAAAATCAAATATGCATTTAACAATAAACATTGCATCCATAAATACATAGTTCATAACTCACCCATTCACATTCAATATCACATCATAATCCGCCTACGCATACAATCATAAATCCATCATTAAATCAACTCATGGTACATCACATCATGTCACAATAATCAGATCATACAAGCATCTACATAAGCATCCATCTAAGCATCGCATCATCATAATTACATCATCAACATCATATATCATAAAATCATAATTGCATCCAAAAATATACATTTTCTAAACATCAACTGGGGCATTGTTGGTATCATACCTCCCTTAATTAGTAATCAAACAGTTAAGCAATCAATTTCAAAAAGCCCCAAAGGCATCATAAGCCCTTTGGTCAAAATCACAAAAAGCCCCAAAGGCATCATAAGCCCTTTGGTCAAAATCACAAAAAGCCCCAAAGGTATCATAAGCCCTTTGGTCAAAATCACAAAAAGCCCCAAAAGGCATCATAAGCCCTTTGGTAAAAATCACTAAAAGCTCCAAAGGCATCATAAGCCCTTTGGTCAAAATCATAAAAATCCCCAAAGGCATCATAAGCCCTTTGGTCAAAATCACAAAAAGCCCCAAAGGCATCATAAGCCCTTTGGTCAAAATCACTAAAAGCTCCAAGGGCATCTTCAAGCTGCTTGGTCAAATCACTAAAAGCATCCAAGTGCATATTTATGCCACTTGGTCAAAATTAATCAAAATGCTCCAAGGGCATCTTCATGCCGCTTGGTCAAATTCAAAATAAAAAATGCTCCAAAGGCATCCATAAATGCTTTGGCCACCCAAAATACCCCAATGGCATTTGCTAAGTCCATTGGTCATAATAACAACATGCACAATCAAATTCAACAATCAAATGCTAAATCATTGCTAAGTTCACTTATTCAAAAGTCATTACCAAAGATAATCATGCACCCCTTTGCTTGGGGCAAATAAGCAAAAGATCAAAAGCAAATTCAAGCAAACCAGTAAGCTTGTCTCCTATCGCCATCAAGGCTAGGATTTGACTTCACATCACAATAATAAAATCATATAAACATCCATATGAACATACATCTTATGCACATGATAAATAATCCATCATCAAATCAACTCATAACACATCACATCACATCATCAATAGGTCAATTGCTAGGTTCAAAAGATTGTGTTCTTTTATCAAAGGTTGTGCCCTTTACCTTGCATTCACATCATCCACATCAATTTCTAGGTTCAAAAGACTATGTTCTTTTATCAAAGGTTGCACCCTTTGCCTTGCATTCATACCATCCACATTGGCAAAAATCCCTTTTTTTGTTAAGGACAAAGAACATACACAAATCATTTCATTTTCAATTGCCACCTAGGCTAGGATTTGACTTAAACCAAGTCTCCTAATTGCCACCAAGGCTAGGATTTGACTTAAACAAAGTCTCCTAATTACCACATAGGCTAGGATTTGACTTAAACAAAGTCTCCTAATTGCCACCTAGGCTAGGATTTGACTTAAACCAAGTCTCCTAATTGCCACAAAGGCTAGGATTTGACTTAAACAAAGTCTCCTAATTGCCACCTAGGCTAGGATTTGACTTAAGCTTGTCTCCTAATAACTTCACAAAAGGCTCCAAAGGTACCTTAATACCTTTGGTCACTTCACAAAAGGCTCCAAAGGTACCTTAATACCTTTGGTCACTTCACAAAAGGCTCCAAAGGTACCTTAATACCTTTGGTCACTTCACAAAAGGCTCCAAAGGTACCTTAATACCTTTGGTCACTTCACAAAAGGCTCCAAAGGTACCTTAATACCTTTGGTCACTTCACAAAAGGCTCCAAAGGTACCTTAATACCTTTGGTCACTTCACAAAAGGCTCCAACGATACCTTAATACCTTTGGTCACTTCACAAAAGGATCCAAAGGTACCTTAATACCTTTGGTCACTTCACAAAAGGCTCCAATAGCACCTTAATTTCTTTGGTCATATGATGTGCACCGTCTTGCTGTAAGCCATAGATTACTCAAGCAATAAAGTAAATCAATTATTATTGCAGACATTAGGTTTGATATAATTAATCAATCCTAATATATAGGTTACAAAATAGGAATATAACCATAGCCACTCTAACTACGCTAACCATAGGAAATAGCGCTAACTGACTAACAACTAACCTAGGATATTTAGATATTAACCTAGGATAAGAATGATAAATATCTAGAAGGTAAAAGTAAATAGTAAAGGTAAATGTAACTACTCTTTTACCTAGTGGAGTAAATGGTAAATATCCCAAGTAATGGAATATTACTCTAACATCCCCCCTTATTACATTATTTGGGTAATACATACATATCCTCCTATACAACAATATTTGGGTAAAGTATATAACTACCCTAATACAGTGGAAGAAAATATTGATCTACTGGTTCTTTGCTCTATCACAGTGCTCGGGTTGCTCCTAAGAAAATAAATGGGTCATTCCTGACTTTTTCTTCACACCAATGAATGTACTTATAGTAATCACTTTATCCAATTGAATTGCATGGGTAACCAACCACTGCAATCGCTAGGTGTAGTAGAATAGATCACTTCATACGAGGTTCATTCATTTACAATATGAATTTGCAAAATATAAGGTAGTTAAGGTGTCGGTCACTATCGAAAATGCACCCTTATAAGTTCCCCCCTTCTCGTTGCAAAACATGTATTTAATTTCTAAAAGAAGTATGACTAAGGTGTCAGTCACTGCCAAAAATGCACCCTTTTAAGTCTTCTTCTCTATTTACAAAAATCAGTGAAGAAAAGAAATGTATTTCCCCCTTTAATTACAAAATATGTGCAACTCAAGAGTTTTGTGAAGGATTTTACAAATATTGCCTCCTAGGCAATTTTACACCACAAAAAGTCCCTCCTTTTGTTACAAGGACTTCAAACACCTAGAATTTGCTATTTATGAAGCCTAAAAGAGGTACAATCACCTCTTATTGCAAGTACTTCAAACAAAAACTTATGCTATTTATGAAGCCTAAAAAATAGAGAGAGAAAAATGGTGCTTTGCCCATGGTGACAAATGTGTTTTCCCTCTACAATATTGTTTTAGCAATGAGCACTCCTCGTGCTGTCTTTGAACCAGAACTAGAATCAAAATGAAACACTTCACTAGAAACATGGATTCTGTGATATGCCTTTGCCATTTTAGTTTTGCTTGTTTTGAAACCAACACTAAATGATGTCTTGGTTGTCATTTTTACAAGTTGTACAAAACTATGTTTTCTTGGCAATTTTATCAAAAAAATTCACCAAATCATCCTTCCTTATTGCAAATACTTCAAGCATGGTTGCTATTATGAAGTATAAAAGAAAATATATAATTTTGATGATTTCTACTTTTTTGATTGCCTTTACAAGTTTTATTTCCCTCTTATCAAAATTCGTGTTTGAAGGAAGAAAGGAATTATCCCCCCTTAGTGCAAAGGATTGCAACTTTTAAGGTTCCTTATTTTCAAAAACTTGTTCTTTCTTTTGATTACCCTTAAAAGAGTACCAAAAGATAATTCACTCAAACAAAAATTTAAAGGCACCTGCCTTAACACCCTTCAAGAAGGATGAAAATTTTAGGAAATTAATCCAAAAAAATAAGAGATAATTAGGGGTTTTGTTGATTTAGGAGAGAATATCAAATGAAATTGGCTTTATATCTATGCATGGATTTACACAAATTTATGAAAATTTGGGGTTTAGTGTGTTTTTGATTGTATGAATTATAATTGCAAAATGAAATAATACAATAATCAAACAAGAGTTCCCACAAAAATATTATCACCTAGGTGTCAGATGTCACCGAAAATGCACCTAATTTGCCAATGAAGGTGTCGAGTAAAATCGAAAATGCACCTTTTTAATTTTTGCAACAAAATGTGTATTTGTGTTGTACAAAAAAATGATATTTTATGTCTCCACTTTGTTTACAATTTTGCAAAAGAAGTACAAATGTTGTCTTCGCCTCTTAATTTTGCAAAATTTATAAATTGAGCACTCCTTCCAAGACAAGTCGACACACGACCCACATTTGGAAGGCTTCCAGAACTAGTCGACACACGACTTAGTTTTTGTGGACCCAAGGTTACAATTTCTTCGCAAATGTGCAAAAAAAAAAAATATGTACAATTTCTTGTCTTTTATCCCTCCTTGGAGAAAAAAATTGCACAAATTTTGGTCGTTGAATTTTGTAAGTTTTGGTGACTCGTGTTACAATTTTGGAAAAGAAGAATCACAAAATGTGATATTTCCCCTTTATTATGCAAAATTAACAAGGATTTTGGGATAATAATTGTAGGCTTCAATTTTACAACAAAATGGGTCTTCTAGTTTGCAAAAAAAAAATAGGCTCTTATATGTTCTTATATCTCCATTTGGGTGAGAAAACAAAAGCACTATTTGTTGTTGTAATTTGCAAAAAGAGATCCTTGAAATTTTCTATTTGAATGCAAAAAATTTAATAAATCTAAGCACTTATTTAATTAATAATAAAATAAATTTTGCATAAAACCAATGTGATTTGAAAAAAAATTGATTTTAATACAAAAAAAATTAAACTATTAATTAAAAAGGATTAAATAATTAAAATATTTAAAAAAAATATATATATATATATATATATATATATATATATATATATATATATATATGTATCTTATGTCGCTATCGTGTTCGACCCTTTTTAGAAAAAATTATATTGAAAGCGTCACCGAGGAGAATCGAACCTGCGACCCCACGGGACACAACCTTGGGTTGGCTCGTTGAACCAGTTGGGTTGTCCCTCCTGACGATCCTTGATGGGGAAAGCCTTCTCTTTGAAGGCTTCCCGGCATCGGAGCGGAAGTAAAGTTGTATTAATCCCACATGCATCCCACGGATGCAATTTTGTGGTTTAAAACTATGAAGGCACCGAACAACCTTTGATTGCATTCAAGCAGTCTGTCCAAAATGAACCTTTTTTTCCTTGCCTACCAATCGAATGACGTCATTTCAGCATCCAACCGATCACTTTCCTTGGCTCATCGAAGTAACCAAATCCTACCATGTGTCCAGGTCTAGGTGGCCGAGTTGAGTCAGTCCAGATCCATTGTCTTGCACATGTCATAGATCTAGTGGTCCAAGTGTCAAGCTAGTGTAGATCTATGGTCGCTAGGTTAGCACCTCGGTCCCGTGGTAGTGCCACGTGTCATTAGGATGAATGCTAGTTTTGAAGTTTTTTGCATAGCATTTTGTCTCAAAATTTATCAATTTTTCCTCCCACGGATGGCGCTTCTGCCCTCACATGGAGGTTCATTGAGATTGTGAGTGGTCACCAGTCATCAGAGGCTCCTCTCTGATCGACGATCGATCGTTAGTCATCAGAGGCTCCTCTCTGGTCGACTGTCAACCAAGATATCGATCGAGTTTGGGCCCTAATAAGATTATCCCTTGTCAACGACCTGTCAGTTCACCTAACCCATGATCAGGTCGATGTAGTTCAGTTGCTAGAGTCTCCTCTTCGATCGATGGCTACTTATCAATCACCGAATAGGTTTGACAGGGTCGGTCCAACCATCGGATAAGGAGGGTGCACCTGCCCTCGCTTTCCAGTCATCGATGGTGGATCAATCACCAAATTGTGTCAACTCTTGATCATGATCTAGATTATCACCAGAGTCTGGCATCTCCTGGTCATTGGATTCGATCAGGCCTACCATTTCCCTATCACAATCTAGCCTACGCATCGCGTGTGGGCCCTATGGGCTTACGTGACATGCACGCAATCATGCCGATGGGCCTGCACATCACGTGTGGGCCCTATGGGCCTATGCAACATGGCTGCATTCTCTCGTATGGGCCTACAATGCATGGGGGGGTTGGCAGATCTATTGATAGCTCCAATGAGTGGGTCCAGTGAACCTTTCCAGCTCAAGAAAAACCCTCATAATACATGCAAGTCAGTAGGTTCCAACAAAATTTATCTAGAAATATGGTGTCGAACGATGAAGTCTACAACCCAGGTCAAATGGAGTGAGCATCGCTCACCTTGCCCATCCCCTCAACGAATGATACCAATGTAAGCCATAGATTACTCAAGCAATAAAGTAAATCAAATATTATTGCAGACATTAGGTTTGATAGAATTAATCAAACCTAATATATAGGTTACAAAATAGAAATGTAACTATATCCACGCTAACTACGCTAACCATAGGAAATAACACTAACTGATTAACAACTAACCTAGGATATTTAGATATTAACCTAGGATAAGAATGATAAATATCTAGAAGGTAAAATTAAATAGTAAAGGTAAATGTAACTACTCTTTTACCTAGAGGAGTAAATGGTAAATATCCCAAGTAATGGAATATTACTCTAACACTTGCGTGATTGGGGCATCTAATATTGATCAGATCAATGATCATCATACGCCCTGCAAACATATCAATCTACATTTTTTCTTAGCATTGTGTTTTTCCACATAACACATCACAAAAAGGGGCATCTGTAGACACCTAAAACATGTCATGTTTAGGATAACTACCCACATAGGCACATTCCTATACCATATGAATAAACCTTGGACTTTCAAAATATAAAAAGTGGTTCTCACCACTCATTTGGGGCATTTTGAGCCCATCCAAGCCTGGCCGTTGTAAACCAGGGTAGCTAGATCCTAGATGTTATAGCCTAGAGTGGGCAAATCTTAGCCATTGTAGCCTGTAGTGGCTAAAGCTTAGCCGCTATAGCCTAGAGCGACCAAACATTAGCCACTGTAGATGATAGTAGCTAGGCCATAAAAGGCATTTTTCTGACAAACAGGCCTAATCATGGATAGAAGTTGTAGTCTGCATGCAATAAAGGTGAGCAGGAGTAACTTTGCATTCTCCTTCATGACCAGTTCACGTGGACTTGAGTCTAAATTTAGACATCAGTTAACTGGTATTTAAACATATAAAAGACAAAAATATTCTCATGCTAACTCTCACCACACATGAGGGATTTAGTCCTAGGGATTGAACATAGACCTAGGGTTTCACACTTTAAAGGGTGCAAGCCTAAGAGCACCAAGGATCCAAAATTTATCATCATGCATTTAATAGAATAGGTCATTGAGGAGAGTTTTTGAGACTTGGAGATATTCCCTTGGAGACTACCATTACAACTAAGCCCTGTCAGATTGGAGAGCATATTGGAGCATCATTGAGGAGCAACAAGGTGCTATCCGATCATGGGTTAACATGAAAAAATTGACCACCGTTTCAACATTGGATACAATCCTTGATCCATAGCCTTGGAACAAAGAAGGCAAGTTTCACTTTAGGCGACTGTTGTCCTGGACAGTGGCCCACAGGCCTAGCTCAGGGTTTAGACATTAGCTTCTTTTATTCTACTTTCTTCATATCTTCACATGATTAGCATAGATTTACATGATTTCATAGCATAGTTTCATAATATTTTCATTAAGTTCATTTATTGCTAACAACCTCATCAGGGGAGGCAATCTCGGATATCTAAGAGTGTGTTGTTGTTTCATTGTTTACAGGGCTACAGGTTCATCGAGCATATCCACAACATACTAAAGCAAGAGGATCCCTCTAGGAAACATACCTGGGGAAGGAGGCATCTGTAAAATCTCATACATTTCCATGTGCAAAACCAGGAAACCTTTAAAAGCACACCACCCTTTTGCAAAGGGGGACATTCTACCCACTTGTAACCATATTGTATCAAATTGGGTATCCCTAAGAGGGACCGACATGTAATCGAGTTTCAATACAAATAAAGAGATCTATATTTGTTACTTTCTATGTTATATGCTTTTTATGGTCTTTCATTTCATTTTGGGTATAATATTGCAAGTAGAGTAAAGCGATTTGTGTGTCCTGGGGTTGCTACAATATTCACACCAAAATTTGGGGGTATTTGAAGCTCTAAAACATAAGGTCATATTTGGGGTAAATTTTTACCTATTAAGTCAACTTATAATTTCATAAAAGCACCACCATTAGATTAGGCTCGAAAAGAGCTTTCCATCGAGTACAAATGTACCTATATTTGGATATATATTGTGGCAAATTGACCCTAAGAAAAAATTGGTCCCAAAAATTTTATGTGAATGGGCTAACATCAAGGGTCCTCATATTCACCAATTTTCAATTTTGGAAATCCTAATATTTGCCCAATTTGTGAATATTCACCACTGTGCATAATCCTATCTTATTATGAAAACTTTTATTGCAATTCTCTTACATTGAATCTTTTCATTTTAGAATAATTCATTCCTATGATTTCTTCCACTAAAGGAATAATGACCAATCCCAATCAAAGGGTACACAATTTCTAAGCATGAGAAATAACAAATTAGTTTGTTACAAATAGTGCAAGGACATAATATGTCCCATGTCTATGAGATATGCTTTTCTAATTTCCTAGAAGATACGATGGTTATATTTTGGAAATATGAGCAAGGTTTTGTTGTCATTGATGTCAAGAAGACAGGATCAGTAAGCGTCAGTTTTAGTGGGCAACATCAGTTTTAGGTTCCGTAATCAAGTGCAAAAGAAAGTTTGCTCCTAGGTGGTCAGATGAGGTCTAAAGGGCAAAAGGAAGGCCCAAGCAAAATAATATTATAATATTTTATTATAATATTAAAAGGACAAGACCCAAAGATTTAATTAATTATAATAGTTTTATTATAATAGTTCTAATTTATAAATTAATTTAATTTACTCTTAGAGTATTAAATTAATTATAATCTAATTATACTCTAATTATAAATTAATTAACCCTAAGGTTAGGGTTATAAAGTTTAAATTTTGAAATATTCAAAATCACCAACGTTGTGGAAGTATATCACATTATGCATATAAAGGAGGGTAAAAACCAAGGCATTTAATTCATCCATGATCAAAGAGTTATGTGTGATTTTCGTGTGCATTGCAAGGGAAGCGATCGTGTGTTTTCGAAGGTTTTTCAAGGCAGAAGATAAGACAAGGAGGAGGAGTTTTGGTTTCATATTCCAAGGTGCTCTGTAGCATGACTGGCAGCAAGGGAGGCACTAAGACATTGGCAATCACGAGGTGCAGGGATCGAATCCCGTGGGTTTGCATTTTGTGAAGTGGAGGAAGGTTTTTGGTAAAGTCTGTGTGCTCGATGGAATACAAAGGAAAGGTGCTAGCCTTTTCCTTTGTGTGGAGGCTCGTAGCCCACGTGGTGGGTGCACGCCTTGCTAAGGTACCCGACTGTGGAAAGGTTCCATGTTCGAAACCCATCGAGGCACATTTTTGTGAAGGACTAAGGTATGCAATAGTTTGCTTGGTTTCAAAAATTTGTGGAGGTTCCAAAATTTGTAGAAAATATTTTTTTAAAAGGTTATAAAGTGGAAATTGCATGTGATAAAGGTTTTTGTGAGGGAGATAAAAGGATAAGCATTGTTTTATGTTAGGGTTTAATTTTTTGAGTGCTTTGAGATTATTGAGAGGAGTAATAAGGTGTGCCATAGGAGTTAGAAATATTTTTTGAAAATAAAGTTAATTAATTGTATTGAAAGGAGAAATAAGGTTGAGTAAATGTTGATATTTTGACTTGGTGAAATATCTTTGTGAGGATTTATTAAGGATAGATATTTGCTATCTAACCCTAGTATTGGCAAAAAGAGTGGTTGTGATTGAGACAAGTGTTTAAGGTCAAATCATATTCAAACAAGAGGTAAGGGCACATTATCCTTGAGAGTGATTATTGGATGTTATGAATGCTAAGTTGGAGTGAAAAGGATTGTTTGATAAGCATTGTTGAGTTTGATTGTTAAAGGTTTTTCTGAGTGAAAGTTGATGATAAAAACCTTGTTTGATAAGCATTGTTGGAAACATTGAATGAACCTTCATATGCATGATTAGGGTTTGTGCAAGATCATGAGTATCATTGTTATGTGAAGTTGAGAACTATCTTGAACTAGGTTTTGTGAAATATCATGAGTATCATTGTTATGTGAGATTGTTTGATAAGCATTGTTAGAAATAATTGAGTGAGTGTTCATATGCTTGGACTAGGGTTTGTAAGAAAGGAATGTTTCATTGAGTGATTGATTGAGTGGAGTTGATTGAGCCTAGTCAAGTGGAAGTGTTGAATTGATAGTTCAAGTTATGTGAAACAAATTATTCTATAATTCTAAATTGATTTGAGAAAGATATTGAAAGTGATTGAGCATTATTGTGAGTGTGAAGCATATTGAGTCTCTAACAATTCTCTATATGTTTCTATGAGATTAAACAAGATTCTATGTGAAGCTTGTTTATGATATTGAAGAGGTTTTTTGTAATAGATTGAGTTGAGTTGTATAAAGCTTTTGTGAAAGCTATATATTTGAAGTGTTGAGTAAGCCTTTGTGAAAGCTTACAAGATTGGACAAGTTCTAGTGAGGACTTGTTGAGCATATTTGAGGTAAGTCTTGGTGAAGACTTGTTGAGCATATTGGACAAGTTCTAGTGAGGACTTGTTGAGCAGATTTGAGGTAAGTCTTGGTGAAGACTTGTTGAGCATATTGGACAAGTTCTAGAGAGGACTTGTGGATAGATTAGTGTGAGATTTTGTGGAAGCTTACAATGCATATTTGAGATAAGTCTTTGAGAAGACTTGTGAGCAGAGTTGATTGATTGATTTGTTCAAACCTTGACTTAAGGTTTGGGGCAGATCTAGCAGAGTTGATTTGTTATTGAGACAAGCTTTGTGTTAAGGCTTGAGGATAGATTTGAGGATAGAGTTTGGTATATATTTGAGGATAGGTTTGTGCCAGACCAGAGATATATGAGTTATTGTCTAAGAAGGACTATGTTTAGTGCAAATTTGAGGATAGATATTGAGCAGATTTGTGCTAGATCGAAGGACTATGTTTAGTAAAGATTTGAGATAGAGCTGAGAGCAAGCTTTGGAGGTGATAGAGTATAGAGGATGATAGTCTCAAGTGGATAGAGGTCCATTAGCTAGGGTAGTGAAGATAAGTCTTCTGAGTGAGGATAGGAGTCTTCAATGGATAGAGATCCATAAGCCAATGTAGTGGAGGTAGTAGTTCTTCTAGAAGATCACCAACTAGAGTAGAGGAGAAGGAGTTCTCCTATGGATAGAGATCCATAAACTTGATTAGGGGATTGGTGTCTCCTTTGGAAAGAGGTCCATAAACATTGTAATAGGGAAAGGTTTCCCAAGAGATTTGTTGAGAAAATTTTAGTGAAATATTTTCTCCATGGAGTAGCCCACATTGGGTGAACCACGTTAAATTGGTGTCTCTATTATGTGTGGTGATTTATGCATTGCTTTGATTACTATTGTTGATATTGCCATTGATATATTGCATAATATTAATTGGGAAATAAAATTAAAAAGTGGTCTTATACTGTTCACCCCCTCTCAATATAAACTTGTGTTCTTCAATTGGTATCAGAGTGGGTTCCTTTAAAAGAGTTTAACAACTTGAAGGAAAATCTTACAAGAACACAAATGGATTCTAAGAGTGGATCCTCAGATAATTTAGCACCAGTGTTTGATGGGAATGATTATGTATTCTGGAGTATGAGAATGAAGATTCACCTAATGGCACTTGGCAATGAAATATGGGAAGCAGTTGAAAATGGATACACACCACCAACTACTCCACCTAAAGATAAATATGGTAAGCTTCTACATCATTACAATTCAAAAGCAATGAATGCAATTTTGAGAGGTTTGCATAAAACAAAGTTTATAAAGGTTATGCACTGCAAATCAGCAAAGGAAATTTGGGATAAATTGCAAGGCATATATGAAGGGGATAAAAAGGTCAAAAAGGTAAAGTTGAGAAATCTCAAGGGAATATTTGAAGATCTAAAAATGAAGGAGGAGGAAAACATTAGTGCTTATCTACTTCATGTAGATGAGGTTGTTAACTCCATGCAAGGACTTGGACTTGAAGTTCAAGAATCTGATGTTTATGATAAGATTTTAAGGTCACTTCCAAAAAGGTTTAGTGAAAATATTTCAGCTATAGAGGAATCAAAAGATAGTGATATTTTGACAAGAGATGAATTACATGGCATTCTCACAACTTTTGAGATGAGAACAAAAGAGGAACCTAATCTCTAGAAGGAAGTAACCTTCAAAGCTACTAAGAAGACAAAGGGTAAGAAGTCAGATTCAAGCAATGAGTCATCCAGTGATGAAGAAGTAAATTATGGCAGAAGGAACAAGGATCCAAGAAATTTTAAAGGTACAAAATTTGTTAGATGTTTCAATTATGGAAAGTATGGTCACTATGCATCTGATTGTCAAGAAGCTAGAAATAGTAATGATGAAGAAAAATAGGATCATAAGAATAGGGAAATAGAAAAATATAGGTACCAAAAGAAAAGTAAGGATGGACAAGGCAAGCAAGGAAAGAAGTTCTTCCAAAGACATAAGAAGAGTTTCTATGCAGATAAGGCAAGTAAGTACTCAAGTGATAGTGATGATAGTTCCTCAGATAATGATAAATATGAAGTTCTATTTATAGAAAGAAAAAGAAGTGGTTAGGAAAAGGTCACCAATAATCCTCAAGTGTTTTAGATGTGGTAACTTTGGTCATCTTGAAGATAGTTGTACAAGGAATGGATTCAGTTTTAGTGATGATGAATATGAAGATACACTTGAAGGACCAGAAGAGAATCTTCTAATGGCATTAGAAGAAGAAGGAGGTGATCCTATAAAATATGAGTCAGAAAAGAATGAAGATGTTTTCAAAGGCAAACAAATAGAGGAAGAATCAGAGAAAGGAGAAGTTGATCTTGAGGGAGAGCTTATTCATGCCCTTGATGCATTAAAGAAGGTAAGAAAGCAAAACTCCCAACTTAAGCTTCAATTTCAAGAATGTGATGAAGAGAAAGGAAAGCTTATAGAGGATCTAAACAAGTCAATAGCTAAGACAAGGAGATTCAAAGAGAAGTTAGAAGCAAAGGTCTTAGAATGTGAAAGGTTAGAGCAAGAAGTAGCTTCACTAAGGAAGGAAGTAAAAGAGTCTAAGGATAGGTTACAAAGGTTTGAAGAAGCTCAAAGAACTTGGATAATATTATCAAGGGACACAAAAACCTATCATCAAGCAAGACAAGACTTGGTTTTGAACAGGTAAAAAAGAAACAAGGAGAGGAGTCAACCTCAAGTTCTGAAGAAGAAGAGAGTGTAAGAGAGAGTGAGACTTCTAAGGATGAGTTGGACAATAGAAAGTTCAACAAGGAAAGGAACAATGCACAAATGAGGAATATATGGAATAGGAACCAACATAGGGTAAAAGAGACTAAAAGACCAATGAGGTCAAGGCAAGGAAGTTTCAATGGATGATGCTTCTCATGTCACAGGTTTGGGCACAAGGCTTCACAGTGCAGGACACATGAAAGACAAGAATATGGGAACTTCAGAAATAGGTAGCTTTTTCAAGGGTATTGCTACTCTTGTAATCAGTTTGGTCACAAGGCAATGAATTGCAGGGTTCATGATAGGAATAGATATGGCTTCACCAGGAGAAATCCCAAGATATTTGCACCTCCAAGGAATAATAATATTAAGTGTTATAAGTGCAATAATGATGGGCATACAACAAGATGGTGTAGAGAAGAAATTCTAGAGACAAGTAGGAACAAGAATAGTCAGAGGAATCAGAAGGATCAGATGAGGAGGAAAGTGGACAAAGGTAAAGATCAGTGCTTGATGGGAGTAGAGATACTCCCACCCTAGAATTAACCACCTCAAGAGGAGGTGGGGGAGGGGCTAAGCTAAGAGACTCATTCTTAGCCCCGAGCCCCAAAGGTGACCCTTTGCCATTGATGTCAAAGGGGGAGAGATTTGAGTAAGGGGGAGAGATTTGAGTTAGGAGGAGAGCATTCAATCAGGGGGAGCAAAATAGAAAAAGGTTAAGGAAATGGTAAAAGGTAATTGGGTTGCCATCAATGACAAAGGGGGAGATTGTTGGAAATATGAGCAAGGTTTTGTTGTCATTGATGTCAAGAAGACAGGATCAGTAAGCATCAGTTTCAATGGGCAACATCAGTTTTAGGTTTCGTAATCAAGTGCAAAAGAAATTTTGCTCCCAGGTGGTCAGATGAGGTCTAAAGGGCAAAAGGAAGGCCCAAGCAAAATAATATTATAATAATTTATTATAATATTAAAAGGACAAGACCCAAAGATTTAATTAATTATAATAGTTTTATTATAAACTAATTTATAAATTAATTTAATTTACTCTTAGAGTATTAAATTAATTATAATCTAATTATAAATTAATTAACCCTAAGGTTAGGGTTATAAATTTTAAATTTTGAAATATTTGAAATCGTCGATGTTGTGGAAGTATATCACATTATGCATATAAAGGAGGGTAAAAACCAAGGCATTTAATTCATCCACGATCAAAGAGTTATGTGTGATTTTCGTGTGCATTGCAAGGGAAGTGATCATGTGTTTTTAAAGGTTTTTCAAGGTAGAATATAAGACAAGGAGGAGGAGTTTTAGTTTCATATTCCAAGGTGCTCTGTAGCACGACTGGAAGCAAGGGAGGCGCTAAGACATTGGCAATCATGAGGTGCAGGGATCGAATCCCATGGGTTTACATTTTACAAAGTGGAGGAAGGTTTTTGGTAAAGTTTATGTGCTCGATGGAATACAAAGGAAAGGCGCTAGCCTTTTCCTTTGTGTGGAGGCTCATAGCCCACATGGTGGGTATGCACCTTGCTAAGGTGCTCGACTGTGGAAAGGTTCCATGTTCAAAACCCGTTGAGGCACCTTTTATGGACTATAAGGTATGCAATAATTATCTTGGTTCCAAAAATTGTGGAGGTTTCAAAATTTATGAAAAATATTTTTTAAAGGTTATAAAGTGAAATTGCATGTGATAAAGGTTTTTGTGAGGGAGATAAAAGGATAAGCATTGTTTTATGTTAGGGTTTAATTTTTGAGTGCTTTGAGCTTATTGAGAGGAGTAATAAGGTGTGCCATAGGAGTTAGAAATATTTGTTGAAAATAAAGTTAATTAATTGTATTGAAAGGAGAAATAAGGTTGAGTAAATGTTGATATTTTGACTTGGTGAAATATCTTTGTGAGGATTTATTAAGGATAGATATTTTCTATCTAACCCTAGTATTGGCAAAAAGAGTGGTTGTGATTGAGACAGGTGTTTAAGGTCAAATCATCTTCAAACAAGAGGTAAGGGCACATTATCCTTGAGAGTGATTGTTGGATGTTATGAATGCTAATTTGGAGTGAAAAGGATTGTTTGATAAGCATTGTTGAGTTTGATTGTTAAAGGTTTTTCTGAGTGAAAGTTGATGATAAAAACCTTGTTTGATAAGCATTGTTGGAAACATTGAATGAACCTTCATATGCATGATTAGGGTTTGTGCAAGATCATGAGTATCATTGTTATGTGAAGTTGAGAACTATCTTGAACTAGGTTTTGTGAAAGATCATGAGTATCATTTTTATGTGAGATTGTTTGATAAGCATTGTTGGAAATAATTGAGTGAGTGTTCATATGCTTGGACTAGGGTTTGTAAGAAAGGAATGTTTCATTGAGTGATTGATTGAGTGGAGTTGATTGAGCCTAGTCAAGTGGAAGTGTTGAATTGATAGTTCAAGTTCTATGAAATAAATTGTTCTATATTCTAAATTGATTTGAGAAAGAGATTGAAAGTGATTGAGCATTGTTGTGAGTGTGAAGCATATTGAGTCTCTAACAATTCTCTATATATTTCTATGAGATTGAACAAGATTTTGTGTGAAGCTTGTTTATGATATTGAAGAGGATTTTATGTTAGATTGAGTTGAGTTGATTAAGCTTTTGTGAAAGCTAGATTTAGTATGAGTTGAGTAAGCCTTTGTGAAACTTACAAGAATTGAAAGTTCTAGTGAGGACTTTTGAGTAGATTTGAGGTAAGTCTTGGTGAAGACTTGTTGAGCAGATTGGACAAGTTCTAGTGAGGACTTGTTGAGCAGATTACAAGTTCTATAAATTTTTTATAAGTCTTGTAAGACTTTTGAAATTTGAGGTAAGTCTTGGTGAAGACTTGTTGAGAATATTGGACAAGTTCTAGAGAGGACTTATGGACAGATTAGTGTGAGATTTTATGGAAGCTTACAATGCATATTTGAGACAAGTCTTTGAGAAGACTTGTGAGTAGAGTTGATTGATTGATTTGTTCAAACCTTGAGTTAAGGTTTGGGGAAGATCTAGTAGAGTTGATTTATGATTGAGACAAGCTTTGTGTTAAGGCTTGAGGATAGATTTAAGTATAGATTTTGGTGTAGATTTGAGGATAGGTTTATGCCAGACCAGAGATAGATATTGAGAATATTTGTGCTAGACCGAAGGACTATTTTTAGTACAAATTTGAGGATAGATATTGAGCATATTTATGCTAGATCGAAGGACTATGTTTAGTACATATTTGAGGACAGAAATTGAGCATATTTTGCTAGATCAAGACTATTTTAGTTAGATTTAATAATAAATAGTAAATTTGAGACAGAGCTGAGAGCAAGCTTTGGAGGTGACAGAGTATAGAGGATGATAGTATCTAGTGGATAGAGGTCCATTAGCCAGGGTAGTGAGGATAGGTCTTTTGAGTGAGGGCAGGAGTCTTCAGTGGATAGAGATCCATAAGCCAGTGTAGTGGAGGTAGTAGTTCTTCTAGAAGATCACCAACCAGAGCAGAGGAGAAAGGAGTTCTCCTATGGATAGAGATCCACGAACTTGATTAGGGGATTGGTGTCTCCTTTGGATAGAGGTCCATAAACATTGTAATAGGGAAAGGTTTCCCAAGATATTTGTTGAGAAAATTTTAGTGAAATATTTTCTCCGTGGAGTAGCCCACATTGGGTGAACCACGTTAAATTGGTGTCTCTATTGTGTGTGGTGATTTGTGCATTGCTTTGATTACTATTGTTGATATTGCCATTGATATATTGCATAATATTGTTTGGGAAAGAAAAGTAAAAAGTGGTCTTATACTATTCACCCCCCTCTCAGTATAAGCTTGTGTTCTTCATTATAACAAAACATCATATCAAGACATGTATTTAATATATGATACTTTGATAGTGGAGCATGAAGACGTAGCCATCACTATGGTCATGGAGACACTAACTAGTTCTACCTCAATATGGTTTTGAGGACTCCATTAAATTTCCATTTGATTATATATAGAAGATTTTTTATAGAGATATTTCCTTTAGTATTGGAAGAAAATTATCTACTCTATTAGTTATCTTAGATGAAGAAGGATGATAAAGATTCTATAAAGTAATATGTGAAGTTATTATCCAAGGCATAGTATGTTATTAATAGGGTTAGACCTTATAAATACAATACCTAGTGCTTTGAAAATACCTTATGCTTCTTATTGAACTCAAGAAATTTACACGTGTTCTTGATTTTGAAGAAATATAGTGCTAAAATAGTGGTTGGTACTAAGGAATTAATGATCAATATAAAGTACCACTTATACTAGTTAAGGAGGCAAAAGAAAACCAAAGAGAAATTTAAAAATCAAGAAATGTGAAAGAAGTACAAGAAAGAGGATTTATCAATACTCAAGATGACATAGATCTTGAGTATGAAAGTGATGGTAATAAATACTTAAAATTATACTTTCCCTCATGTATCAAACCCATAAAAAGCAATTGCACCATAAATGAAATTTTAGAATCAGTAGAGGCAAGTTCCAAGGATACTACCTCTAATTCATATTGAAAATAATATGGAGGTTAAACAATGATGTGTTTTGAATCAAAGTGGTGATCATTAGAAAGTGAATTGTAATTATTTTAAAATTACTATGGAAATTGATCTAGTTAGAATTAGGGAGGAGGAGGATCTTGATGATAATGGTTTTGAATATTTAGAATAAATAAGTATCTAACTTTTATACTTCAATTGATCTAGTTTAATTCATATTCAAAATAATAAATATGAGTTTAAATTACAATGTAAAAAAATATAGTAGTGGATACCAATGGAATTCAAAGACATAAAGAAAAGAATGATCAAGCTACATATAATATTCAACACCTTGATAGAGCTAAATATTAGGAAAAATAAAATGAGCCAACTAAGCAACTTGCTCTTAAGTACAATATTATTAATGACATTGTTGAGCAAGGTGCTGCAAGAAAGTTGTCATTGTTGTCAACACAGGCAGTTAGATCCAAGGATGCAGTGGGTAGACAGATCAGAAGTCATTCAGATGCAGAAGATAGAAAAATTCGAAGAAAAAGACAAGTTAGAAAACTATCGCGATATCGCGACATGTTTTCTGTCGCGATTTCGCGACAAGTCTAAGGAGAGAGAAAGTGCAGCAAGAAATGTCACGATTTCACGACGAAAGTGAGGAGAGAGAAAGTGCAAGGCAAAATGTCACGATTTCGCGACAAATCGGAGGCCAAGAGGCTAACTTGAGAAACTGTAGCGATTTCGCTACATGTTGAATTTTCGCTGGCAAAAGCAGAGAGAAAGTGTTAAGGGAAAAAGTTGTAGCGATTTCGCTACTAGTTGCAAAGGCTCAAATCAAAGGTGTAGCGATTTCGCTACGTGAAGAAGTTGCACAAATTAAAGGTGTAGCGATTTCGCTACGTGAAGAAGTTGCACAAATTAAAGGTGTAGCGATTTCGCTACAGGTAAAAGGTGCGCAAGACAAAGATGTAGCGATTTCGCTACAAGGTAAATACACTCAACTCGAAGGTGTAGCGATTTCGCTACAGGCCTAAAAGTGCAGACATCAAAGATACAACAATCAAACTTCAAGTCAAAAAATGTAAGGCACAAGTCAAATTTCTCAAGAAAAAGCAAGTTGGAAGCACAAGGCAAAGTTGTTGAGTTTTCGCTACTGCGTGAAGCTTGAAGTGTACGAAAACGAAAACGTCACGATTTCGTGACATGAAGGATGATGACGTCAGCAAAGGCCAAATCGGTCGTGATTTCATGACAGGATGCGAGGAAAGCTGTTGGAAACCGAAACGTCGCGATATCGCGACAAGAAGTATGATGACGTCAGCAAAGGGCAAAACGGTCGCGATATCGCGACAAGTTGCGAGGAAAGCTTGCAAAGACCAAAATGGTCGCGATGTCACGACAGCAAGCGCATGGAGGCGTACGCCAGAAAAAGGTCACGATATCACGACAAGTTAGTGTTACGTGGCAACAACATCGAGAAAGGTGACAGAGGTAGTAGCAGCGCTTGAAGCCGACAAGATGGATCAAGGCCGACAATGCCTAGGATTTTCAAAACTTTAGTTTTAACAAAGCCACTTTGCTAGGGTTTTGCAATGTGTTTAGGGTTTAAATTTGGGGGTTTAGATCGATTAGGGTTTCAAAGCCGACTTCATCAAGGCATTTACAGCAGAATTTATTAAGGTTTCAAAGCCGACAAGTGTTAGGGTTTTACCATGAACATCTCTAGGGTTTTAAAGCCGACACTTGCTAGGGTTTACGGTGGACGTTGTTAGGGTTTGCAGCTGATAGTCACAAAGATTAAGCAGCCAAGAAAATTCTAGGGTTTCATGTTGTCTTCATTAGGGTTTGCAGCCGACGTGTTTGTGTAAGAGCCGAATATGTTTGATGTGGTATTCTCTTCTATAAAAAGGGGGACTGTTGCGAAGTTAAGTGAATGAGGGTGTTGCGATATATGCGAAAGAAGCTCGGGTGCAACAGAGAGAAGGTTGCTTCGGACTCGAGAGTGAGCAAAGTGATAATTCATTGGAGTTGAAGGAAAGAGATCGCAGCGATGAGATAGTGAGTGAGTGCATGAAGCGTGAATGCATGAAGTTTGATCGAGTCGAATGCGAAGTCCTCATTCGGATCTAAAAATCGTGAGTGCATAGCGCAAAGTAGAGAAATGGAGTCTTAAGTTCGAAAGAGTGATCGGACAGAGCGAAGAGTTTCACGCAGAAGCAGAATGCAGAAAATAGCAGACTGTAAGGAATAAAGTTTTGTTATATCTCTTTTATTATCTTTTTGATCTCCAAGTTGCAGCTTGGAATAAGGGGTTGGTGCCTCTTTCCAGTTGGTGCTGGAAAAATTGGAGTTGGTGCTCCATTCTGTTGAAGCAGATAAAGCTAAGGGGTTGGTGCTCCTACCAGCTTGGTGCTGGTGAATGATTATGTAAAGTTGTAGCTTTGCATTTGACTGGATTTGGATGGTAGTCCAAGCAGTCATTTTGAGGAGTAGCCACATTGGTGAACCTCGTTAAAATGTTGTGTTATGTGTGATGCTTTTAGTACTTCTCTTATCTATTTTAAACTACTACTGGTTTTAAATCTAATTGTTTTAGAAGTTTTTAAAGAACACACTGATTCACCCCCCCTCTCAGTGTCATTGTAATTATAACAATTGGTATCAGAGCAAGGTTCCTGAATAGGCTCAAACAGCTAAGGTGATCTTGGAAGTTACGCAATGGCAAGTGGTGAAGGATTCTCTTCGAACAAAGTGCCAATGTTTGATGGAACAAACTATGCATTCTAGAAAATTAGAATGCAGACATATCTCAGTGCTTTGGGCTTTGACATCTGGGGTGCGGTAGTTAATGGTTACAAAGCTCCTGCCACCGCTCCAACAGACACTGCAGGTAAGAAGGCATTTGAATATGATTCAAAAGCAAGAAATGCTATTATGTGTGGACTAATTGACAGTGAGCTAGTCAAAGTCATAAGTTGTGAATCTGCAAAAGATATCTGGGATAAACTAGAGAAAATTCATGAAGGAGATGATCGGATCAAGGAGGCCAAACTTCAAGCACACCGAGCTCAATACGAATCTTTAAAGATGGAGAATGATGAGAACATAGAGACCTTCATGCAAAGAGTCAATGGGATCACAAATTCAATCAGAGGTCTTGGCGAAGAATTAACCGATGCTGCTATTGTGAAAAAGGTATTGAGATCACTTCCTCCTAGATTTGATTCAAAAGTCTCTGCCATAGAAGAAGCCAAAGATTTAAATCATTTTAGTATGGATGAGATGCATGGCTCTTTGACTGCTTTTGAAATGAGAATAGGAAGATCTAATCCCACTGATAGAGAAGCAGCCTTCAAAGCTCTAAAAGGCAAGAGCACAAAACACGAATCTGAAGAAGAGAATGATTCGGATGAAATGGAAGCAAATTTCGTAAGAAAGTTGAAGAAAGGAAAAGGAAAATACAAAGGGAAGCTACCTCTTAAATGTTTCGACTGTGGAGGCATTGGACACTTTGCTACCAAATGTCCCCTCAATAACAAGAACAAAGGTGAAGAAACTCAGCATCAGGAAAGAAGTGAATGGAGGAAGAAAACAAACTTCAGAAAAGGCAACTTCAAAAAGAAAAGCTTTATTTCCCGAAATGCAGAATCTTCAGAGGACAGTTCTAGTGAAGACTCTGAGGAAGGAACAGGTGAGGCTCTATTCATGGCATTTGAAATAGACAAGTCAGAAGAGGCAGAAAACACAGGAAACATAGAGGGAATGAACTCTGAAGTATCTATTGAAGAAGTTGAGGCTGAAGTTGATTTAGAGGGTGAGCTGGTGTCTGCTCTTATGGAATGGAAATCTGAGAAAAAGAAGAATGAAAAAATGTCAAGGAAACTTAAGGATGCGAATGACGTTATTGCCAGTCTAAAAATTTAGACAGAAGAATACAAGAAAATGTCCGAAGATCTTGAAATACAAGTATCCATGAAGACTGACTACTGCTGCAAATTGGAAGAGGAAAATGTGAGTCTCCGAGTACAGATACAAGAGCTGGATCGAAAAATCAACTGTCATTTAAAACGTGAAGAAAGTTCGATGAAGCTGGACAAAATTCTAAGTAATCAAAGATCCACAGGTATCAAATTTGGTCTCGGCTTTCCTGAAGGAGAATCATCAACTGGACCAAAAGCAAGCAATGATGAAAGTAAAAATTGTAAAGACAAGAAACAGGCTGTGGAAAGAAAAACAAATCAGGCAAAAGAAAGCTGCAATGCCAGTCCTGAAATAGCAGCTGACAATGATGGCTTTACCAAGATCATACATCAAAAGAAAGGAAGATCTAAAGCTCCAGCAACAAATTGGCCAAGACCATCTTTCAGGTTTAATCACTATTTCTATGGTTTCTGTTTTAAATGTAATAATTATGGGCATAAAATTGTTGACTGCAAATATAATATAGGTCCAAGAAGCTTCACTAGTAGAAATGCTTTTGCTCCTCTAATGAGTTATGCGGTAGAATGCTTTAAGTGTCACAACTTCGGGCATATTGCCAGAAACTGTCGTAGTATGTCTGTTCCATTTCAATCTCAGAAAAGAAGAACTCAACCATATAAGGCACAACACAATAGTAGTTCATCTGAAGGATATGTGCAAAATTCTGAAAAAGGGAAATCCCAGCTTGAACCCAACAACATAGTTAAGACAGAATGGAAACAAAAGGAACAGCTCAGGAAAGAACAGGAATCCTTAATAGTGCAGACTGCTTTTAGAGCTCAGAATAAATATGTACCGTGGATTCTTGATAGTGGTTGCTCAAGTCATATGACAGGTGATAAACAAAAATTTGAAAATCTACAGAAATATGAGGGTGGTTCTGTGAAGTTCGGCAATAATGATGGAGCCAAAATAATAGGTAAAGGATCGGTCAAAATCAGCGAAGGGAAAATCAAGTCAGAAGAAGTTCTATATGTGGATGGTCTGAAACATAACCTGTTAAGTGTAAGTCAGATCTGTGACAAAGGACATGAAGTGGTGTTCAAGAAGCAGGGTTGTGAAGTCAGAAAAATAAAGAGCGGGAAATTAATAGCAACCGGCTCAAGGACGTCTGGCAATTTGTACACACTCTCAGAATTTTTAGAAGGTATGTGCTTCATGGGACGAGAAGAAGAAGACTGGTTGTGGCATAAGAGGCTTGGACACATAAGTTTTGACAATCTGGTAAGAATCAGTTCTAAACAAGCAGTAAGAGATATTCCAACCATTAAGAAACCTACAAACAGTGTGTGTGCTTCATGCCAGAAGGGAAAACAGACCAGAGTTTCATTTAAAACAAAAGAATATCATACTAGCAGACCTTTGGAACTCATTCATACAGACTTATGCGGACCCATGAGGACTCAAAGCATAAACGGTGACAAATACTTCATGCTGTGTATTGATGATTTTTCCAGGATGACCTGGATATTCTTTCTAAAAGATAAAACAGAAGCTTTTGAAATGTTCAGAACCTTCAAACAGCTAGTCGAGAATGAAACAGGGAAAAGGATTAAATGCTTGCGATCAGACAGAGGAGGAGAATTCATTTCGAATGAATTTTTAGAATACTGTGAAAAATATGGTATCAGGAGACAATATTCAGCAGCCAGAACCCCTCAGCAGAATGGTGTAGTAGAGAGAAAGAACAGAACAATTCAAGAAATGGCACGCACCATGCTGGCAGAAAGCAAAATAGCAGATAGATTCTGGAAAGAAGCAGTTCACACAGCAGTATACATTCAAAACAGGTATATGTTAAGAACTCATGAATGCAAAACACCATATGAGCTGTGGTTTGGTAGAAAAGCAACAACAAAACATCTCAAAGTATTTGGTTGTAAGTGCTACATCAGAAAAATAGATGACAACCTTGGAAAGTTTGAAGATAGAGCAGATGAAGGTGTGTTTGTTGGTTATTCTCCACACAGCAAAGCGTACAAATGCTATAACAAGAGACTCAAGAAAATTGTGGATAGTGCAGACGTTAAATTCGATGAAGGAAGGAAACAAATAGTCAATCTTCAAGAAAACTACCCTATCTACGAAGAAGTCATTGAAGAGGATGAAGTTCATGGCACAGAAAATATGTCTACGGCTGATGCAGGTAACTTATCAGATGACTCAGAGGTACAAGAAAATAGAAAGTTCAAAATGGGCAACTGGCAGAAAAATCATCCTAAAGACCAAATAATTGGAGATCCCACAGCTGGCATTCAGACAAGAAAGAAAGTAATAAGTAATTACTCTCTCTTATCCAGCATTGAGCCCAAAAACATAGATGAAGCAAGCAAAGATGACAGCTGGATGAAGGCAATAAATGAAGAGTTAGATCAGATTGAAAAGAACAGAACTTGGGAGTTAGTACCTAGACCTACAAACAAGAATGTAATCGGCACCAAATGGATATTTCGTAATAAATTAAATGAAGACGGTCAGGTCATTAGAAATAAAGCAAGACTGGTTTGCAAAGGCTATGCACAGGTCGAAGGCATTGACTTTGAAGAGACTTTCGCACCAGTGGCTAGATTGGAAGCTATTAGGATGTTTCTGGCACTAGCAGTTTACAAGAACTTCAGAGTTTATCAGATGGATGTTAAATCTGCATTTTTGAATGGGAAACTTGAAGAAGAGGTTTATATTGAACAACCAGATGGCTTTCAAATCAGTGAAGATCCCAACCTGGTCTGCAGATTAAAGAAAGCACTGTATGGATTAAAACAAGCACCACGGGCATGGTATGCTAGGCTAGATAATTATCTCTCTCAACAGGGATTTAAGAAAGGTCTAGTGGACAGTAATCTGTATGTGAAAACAGAAGGTGGGCATCTCATTGTTCTTGTTGTCTATGTGGATGATATCATATTTGGCAGCAACAAAGATGAATCTTGTAAAGACTTAGCAACCAAGATGCAGAATGAATTTGAAATGTCAATGATTGGTGAACTATCTTACTTTCTGGGGCTACAGGTTAATCAGAATGACAAAGGTATATTCATTTCCCAAATCAAATATGTGAAAGAGATGTTAAAGAGGTTCACTATGGAGGACAGCAAGCCAGTCAGCACTCCCATGACAACAGGCTGCAAGTTAAGTAAAGAAGACAAATCTCCACCTGTGGATCAAACCATGTATAGATCAATGATAGGAAGCTTACTATATTTAACTGCAACCAGACCTGATATTCTGCAGGCAGTCTGTATGGTAGCCAGATTTCAGGCCAGTCCTAAAGAGAATCATGTAACAGCAGTTAAAAGGATTTTTCGGTATCTCAAAGGCACCATGGAGTATGGGTTGTGGTATCCAAGAGGCAAATATTTCACTCTTATATCTTATTCAGATGCAGATTGGGCTGGATGCGTTGATGACAGAAAGAGTACCAGTGGAGGAGCATTCTATTTGGGGGATAGATTGGTTGCATGGCACAGTAAGAAGCAAGAGTCAGTGTCCTTATCTACAGCTGAGGCAGAATATATTGCAGCAGCAACATGTTGCACACAAGTTTTGTGGATGAAACAAACCTTGAAAGATCTAGGTATTAATTTTAGTGAACCAATATCAGTAAAGTGTGACAACACCAGTGCAATCAACATTTCTAAGAATCCAGTAATGCACTCACGGACTAAGCACATTGCTATAAAGTATCATTTCTTGAAAGAAAAAGTTGGAGAAGGAGAAGTTAGATTGGACTATGTCCCAACTACAGAACAGGTGGCAGACATTTTTACAAAACCTTTGCCCAAGGAAGTATTTGAGTATCTTCGGAGCAAATTAGGAGTAGTCACACTTCCTAAGAAGTGACTAGCTACAGGGATCACCTTCTCAGGGGGAGCACTTGAGTGTTTGAGGATGGACTCAGGGGGAGTCAAATTGTGCCTGAGAAGTGTGAGGATGGACTCTGGGAGAGTCTACAGCAGCCCTTTGGTATTATTGACAAAGGGGGAGAAGAGTTACAGGAAGGTGAAGGTGTTGCCAACAATTCCAAAGGGGGAGATTGTTGAGCAAGGTGCTGCAAGAAAGTTGTCATTGTTGTCAACACAGGCAGTTAGATCCAAGGATGCAGTGGGTAGACAGATCAGAAGTCATTCAGATGCAGAAGATAGAAAAATTCGAAGAAAAAGACAAGTTAGAAAACTGTCGCGATATCGCGACATGTTTTCTGTCGTGATTTCACGACGGAAGTGAGGAGAGAGAAAGTGCAAGGCAAAATGTCACGATTTCATGACAAATCGGAGGCCAAGAGGCTAACTTGAGAAACTGTAGCGATTTCGCTACATGTTGAATTTTCACTGGCAAAAGCAGAGAGAAAGTGTTAAGGGAAAAAAGTTGTAGCGATTTCGCTACTAGTTGCAAAGGCTCAAATCAAAGGTGTAGCGATTTCGCTACGTGAAGAAGTTGCACAAATTAAAGGTGTAGCGATTTCGCTACGTGAAGAAGTTGCACAAATTAAAGGTGTAGCGATTTCGCTACAGGTAAAAGGTGCGCAAGACAAAGATGTAGCGATTTCGCTACAAGGTAAATACACTCAACTCGAAGGTGTAGCGATTTCGCTACAGGCCTAAAAGTGCAGACATCAAAGATACAACAATCAAACTTCAAGTCAAAAAATGTAAGGCACAAGTCAAATTTCTCAAGAAAAAGCAAGTTGGAAGCACAAGGCAAAGTTGTTGAGTTTTCGCTACTGCGTGAAGCTTGAAGTGTACGGAAACCGAAAACGTCACGATTTCGTGACATGAAGGATGATGACGTCAGCAAAGGCCAAATCGGTCATGATTTCGTGACAGGATGCGAGGAAAGCTGTTGGAAACCGAAACGTCGCGATATCGCGACAAGAAGTATGATGACGTCAGCAAAGGGCAAAACGGTCGCGATATCGTGACAAGTTGCGAGGAAAGCTTGCAAAGACCAAAATGGTCGTGATGTCGCGACAGCAAGCGCATGGAGGCGTACGGCCAGAAAAAGGTCACGATATCGTGACAAGTTAGTGTTACGTAGCAACAGCATCGAGAAAGGTGACAGAGGTAGTAGCAGCGCTTGAAGCCGACAAGATGGATCAAGGCCGACAATGCCTAGGGTTTCAAAGCCAACTTTGCTAGGGTTTTGCAATGGATCGATTAGGGTTTCAAAGTCGACTTCATCAAGGCATTTACAGCAGAATTTATTAAGGTTTGAAAGCCGACAAGTGTTAGGGTTTTACCATGAACATCTCTAGGGTTTTAAAGCCGACACTTGCTAGGGTTTACGGTGGACGTTGTTAGGGTTTGCAGCCGACAGTCACAAAGATTAAGCAGCCAAGAAAATTCTAGGGTTTCATGTTGTCTTCATTAGGGTTTGCAGCCGACGTGTTTGTGTAAGAGCCGAATATGTTTGATGTGGTATTCTCTTCTATAAAAAGGGGGACTGTTGCGAAGTTAAGTGAATGAGGGTGTTGCGATATATGCGAAAGAAGTTCGGGTGCAGCAGAGAGAAGGTCGCTTCGAACTCGAGAGTGAGCAAAGTGATAATTCATTGGAGTTGAAGGAAAGAGATCGCAGCGATGAGATAGTGAGTGAGTGCATGAAGCGTGAATGCATGAAGTTTGATCGAGTCGAATGCGAAGTCCTCATTCGGATCTAAAAATCGTGAGTGCATAGCGCAAAGTAGAGAAATGGAGTCTTAAGTTCGAAAGAGTGATCGGACAGAGCGAAGAGTTTCACGTAGAAGCAGAATGTAGAAAATAGCAGACTGTAAGGAATAAAGCTTTGTTATATCTCTTTTATTATCTTTTTGATCTCCAAGTTGCAGCTTGGAATAAGGGGTTGGTGCCTCTTTCCAGTTGGTGCTGGAAAAATTGGAGTTGGTGCTCCATTCTGTTGAAGCAGATAAAGCTAAGGGGTTGGTGCTCCTACCAGTTGGTGCTGGTGAATGATTATGTAAAGTTGTAGCTTTGCATTTGACTGGATTTGGATGGTAGTCCAAGCAGTCATTTTGAGGAGTAGCCACATTGGTGAACCTCGTTAAAATGTTGTGTTATGTGTGATGCTTTTAGTACTTCTCTTATCTGTTTTAAACTGCTGCTGGTTTTAAATCTAATTGTTTTAGAAGTTTTTAAAGAACACACTGATTCACCCCCCCTCTCAGTGTCATTGTAATTATAACAGACATTACATGAACGTGTGATCATATTCCTATATTAGAGGTAATTTTCAAATGCTTTATAAAACATTAAATTTACTTGAATACCTAAAGGAGAAGGCAATTAAAGAGATATTTGCTTCCTAATCTTCCATTAACATAGTGACGTAAAACCCTATTATGTTGGGACCCCATCTTAACATTATTTTTATAATTCTCATATGATTATGTAACAACCCACTTCTAATGTGGGGACCCATTTATAATGTTATTTTGAAATACTTTGTAATGGTATATGGCAATTAAGGTTCCTAGACAAGCGGAGCCATTTCATATAATCCAAGAATATAACTAATTTTTGGTAGAAGATTCTAGATCAAGTGGAATTTTGCATGTAAGCCAAATATTGAGCATTAGGTTAGGGTTGCATGAAGTGTTTCTTTAAAAGACATGGATCCATAAAAAATATATTTTTTAAAAAATTAATGAAAGTATTGAAAGAGATTGCCCCCTCAAAGAGGTTTGCAATTCTGATTTTGTGATAATGTTTCATTTCTGCACTTAATTTCCATATTGCAATAGTTTGTGTTTCAAGTATTTATGTTTATATGCAATATTTGTGTGAGTTTATTTTTAATAGTAGGTACCTAACAAGTGGTAACTTAGCATTTTATAGGGCCAAGTTAGATAGTGATTATGATAGTTATTGCACCTCTATTATGACTATTGAGTATAGTTTCTCTGTGTTTTCTATAATATGCTTGTCCTTTATCTAAAAATAAAATAGAAAAAACATAATTTTTTTTTACAATAGTTTATTAGTTAGAAACCCTGTGTTGGGGGTTTTAAAATATCATGTAGGAGTTGTCATTAGTGGCTAAGCTAGATTACCCATAAAGTATCTAATGAAGTGGGGGGTGATCAAGCTCTAATACCCAAACCTCTAACAACACCCATCTATAAAATTGAGCTCCCATGTATCTTAGGGTATATTGGGAAAACACCTAGGATTAGGAGAAATATTTAGCCCTAGGAATATTTTTTGGCCTTGTATTATCCATAGTACACTAGATACAACATCTAAAAAAATCACTCTCTCATACTATCAGAGAGGTAGGTAGTGTGCTCAATGGTATGCATGGAATACTCTTTGAGTAGTGGCCTAAAATATTGGTTTGAGCATTATCATTCGCCACTATAGTATAACAGAGGGTCTATGGGTATTATATACACCTTGAATTAGTATACCCTAGTTTTGTTAAAATTTTAACTTGCAAAAACTTTCAAGTTCTATTAGATGTTTAACCTGTAACCAAAAATCATCCCACAAAAATTAAGCATACAAAGGAGACTTTCCTATCACAAAGATACTATTTAAAATGGATGAAAGAACTGGTGAACATAACAAAAACAATCCATATAGTCTACTAGTGTTAGTAATAGTCAGGTATTACTTCAGTCTAAGAACAATAATAGTTAGGTTAGAGTTGTCAATTACCAGTAACCATTGTCTATAAAAATCAAAATTTATAGCAAGAAACAAATTGTTAGTGATAGAGTCAAAATAAATAGTCATTGATACAAGAAACCATAGTGTTGGTGACTAAACAATGTCAATAAAAGATATTTCCATGACAATGATAATAACCGATAGTGTAGGGACAGTGTCATAAGGGGTTGTTTGACAAAAAATCTAACTTTTGAACCAAGCCTTTAGGAGGAAAATCAACAACACTAGTAGCCTTGACAATGATGTCCAAAACTAGTGTTTTTGTATATAACTCATTACGATTGTCTCGTTGAGCTGATTATTTTGATATATCACACCCAATCACTTTATTTAATTTCTTACTAAAAATAGTAACTATTGAAATGCTACTATTTTTAGTAACTTCGTAGTCATAGAAAACATCACACCAAAATTTCTGGTGGTACTCATAGACACTAAAAAGAGGTAGAACAAGCCAACTATTTGGAGCAAATAAGTTCCACACTTACTACCCTTGTCAATGTGATTCAAATCATGCAGGATGACATACAAAGTTTAAGAAGTGACTATTTTATCTCTAAATCCAACTTTGAAGAACACTTCTTATAGGTTGATGCACTATTTAAGGATGGACCAATGGTATTTGAGCATCATGAAATTGAACACCTCAATAATGGAAAAGGACTCCATAGGGATAAGGAAGGCTCCCAATTTTTTTGACCAGGATGCTCCCTTTAAGATGCCTAAATTAGACTTTCCTAAGTTTAATAGAAAGGATGCAGATGGGTGGTTATGTCATGTGGATAATTTTTTTAAACTTCACAATTTTTTTAAATATTTTTGGATCACTATGGCATATTTCAACATTGAATCTAAATATTTACAATGGTATCATTGGTAACAACACACATTTCCCAACCCTTCTTGGGAATTGTTTTAGTCTTTGTTACTCACTCACTTTGGCCCTAGTAAGTATGATGACTTCAAAGGAGCATTAACCAAGCTAAGAAAAACCTTTATATTCCATGACTACCAAACCCAATTTGAGAAATTGGTTAACATGACCAAGGGGTTGAATAAAAAAAAATCTTGAGTTGTTTTTTTAGTGGCTTGAAGGATGATCTCAAGGCTGAGGTCAAAATGTTCAAACCATAAACTATGATGTACTCCATAATCTTAGCATGGTTGGTTGAAGAAAAATCCTTAGATCAAATGAGGACACCTAAATTTCCATAGGCCAAACCCTGCATTCCTTCCAAGATCACATCCAATGTTGAATATAAATCTACCTCCTACAAATACTTGAATATTGAAGAGATGGATGCTCAACGTGTCCAAGGCTTATGTTATAATTGTGATAAAAAATATACATTATGGCATAAATGCATTCAAAATAAGCTATTATTGATCGATGTAGAGGATTCATAAAATAGTGAACAACTTGAGGATGAAGCAGAACCATTTGAGAAATCAATTCAATATGAGAGTGACACATAAGAAGAGCCACAACCTAGAATTTCCATTCATACCCTTGTGGGGATTTCTACCCCATAGAAAATGAAAATGATAGGTTTTTTCACAGGACAACATCTTACAATACTTATTTATTCAATAAGCACACACAATATTGTTTATCCCCAAGTCACCAAACAAGCCAATTATTACATACATGCATGCAACTCATTTGATGTTAAGGTGGCAAATGGTAGAACCATAACTTGTAAAGTCAAATGTTTTAATATAAGGTTGAAGTGTCACAATCCATTTTTTTATTTACCCTATAATAAAATTATTAGCTAACTCTACTAATAAACATTGGAGATACAATAGTCCTACCACTCATAGCTCCCCTAGAACTCCCCATCTCTACACCTTACATGTCTCTATTCATATAAGTGTACTAGGTATCATCAATAGGATTACTAAAACCATCCCTCTCATTTATCATTCAATGAAATGATTTTAACCCTCATTATTTCTTTTGGATGAGGTATGCTATCCTTCTCACACCACATAATTCTTTCTAAGATGGTGCTAGGAGCGGTTTGTACTTGACCATCCTCTCAATGCTTCGTTGAGCTAGTCATTACATTGCTATGTCTCTTTGTAGACTAATTCTTAGGAATCATTATTTAGGGTAAACCTATCTATCATTACACCATTACTTGAGGTGTTATTTTACCCCTTACTCACAAAAACACCTATGAAACTAGTAGTGTAGTCCTCTAGTTCCCTACATTTCCTTTAAGGTTTGTGAGTTACCAAGTTCGCTTTTATCATCACTAACTAATGGTATATATTACATATAAATAAGTCAAATATTTATAATAATATATCTATTTACCATAAGACCCATGATAACATGATTAATTCATGTTTTACTTACCCTTAATAGAACTAGAATGCATCTTCCTCTTGTAAAATACATGAAAATAATAATAAAGTCCTTAAGCAATTATAGAATCACATAACAAGATATATAAAGCCTATCCAAACTTATTTGTTCACAAGTTTTCATCATTCATAAATCAAATTATTTAAACAAATGAATTCCTTAAGAAATTACACAACATCATAATACCATAAATATTTAAGCACAATAAAACACACAACATCATTATTATCCTGGGAGAAACCCCATAGGGAAAACCCAGCCTCAAAGTCCATGTCTTTATTAAATTTGAAAGTAGATCAAGGCACAAATTTTATTGCTAATAACACAATTGATAACATAAATTACACTGTCACTCATAACATTCCAAGTGAGTTTATCTTTCAACCCATTCTTTTGGATATATCCCCTGAAACTTGCACATGCGGCTCAAAGAACATACTTTCTCTTGAGTGGCCAATCTTCTTCCTATGAAGATAGTTCAATACAATAGGTTTCATGGGAAGTTTAAAAATGCAATCCATCTTTCTTCCTTTATAAAGATACATTGTGACCCTTCTTGTTAATATAACATTACCAAGGCTTCCTTTACCTTACAACTTTAATGCCATAAGTCTATATTGAGAGAGCAACTAAAAGTAACCTACTACACCTCACACTACACTAACTACTCTTAGAATAACTCCAAGATAGAAAATTACCTACAGTGGAGCGTTGATCACAGACACGGAATTCCAAAGGTTCAACAACAATAGATGTCTTGGAATTGCATATAGAAACCAAACTTTCACACAAACAAGAGTGTGGCCATACTACAAGTAACACTCACACCCAAGGTCATTCCAGTAGGGAGTCATGTTCTACTATCCAGCACACTCAATGGCTTACAAACATAACTAGTGAAGGCTGATGATAATACCTTCACACTTCAGCACAAGGTGCTATCTCACCCAGCATTTACTATGACATTAACCTTTCCATGATCTCAAGATATTATCCCAACCTAAGGTACACCTAAGAAGTTCAAAAGATTAACTACTAGCATTCAAAAGCAAGCTCTACTCAACCACGATCCACTTGACCAAGGGACCACTAATGGTATCTAAAATAGAGACCCAAAGGCTAAAGAAAAATATTCCAAAAGCTACTCACAATAATTCATCATCCTAAATTCAATAGTACGAGGAGCTCTTTGACACACACCTTCCTAGCATAAATTCCTACAACCAATCACAAGGGAGTAGATTGTTTTTGTTTTCTCAATTTGACCTTTAACACACCCATCAAGGGTTCATCTACAAAGGATTTAAAACAAAACCCAATACAAAAATTTCTCTACTGAAGTCCCACATTCGGTAAAAGACAATAGGTACTAACACCATACTATTTCTCATCTAATAAGCCTAAATTCTGAGGATAAAACAACAACCAAGGAGACACCTCAAGGTTTATTGCTCACCGAGTTTCCACTCTACTCCTTCTAGAGTTACCCAACCAAAACTCTAGCAAAAAAAGTTGAAAAGAACATTACTCTAAACTGCCCATAATCATCTATCTTTTGTCATGTTTATAGTTGCACACAGAGAAAAATGTTCCATCATTGTTTATCCTATATTTTCAATACAAGTTCCAAGGCTAACCATAATGTAAAATGTAGCTTAACTAAACAAGAAGTAGATATTTTGCTACTACCAATTCAATTTACACATCATATAACCAACATTAAGAAACATTAATAAGGATCTTAGAGTTTAATTCATCATGGAGTCTACCTATGAGCTTCTTGGTTTGAGAAGTTCTTCCACACTCTCCCAGCTACTGCAGTGCTCCTACTCATTTTCCCTTCCTATTCTCTACACCTTTTCCTCCCCTCTTCCTCCCTTTACTTTACCTTGTTTTATACATTCCCAATGACGCATATATCCCCAACCACATCAACTCATCCTCCTTACTCAGGGGTATCGTAGAACTAACAACCAATGGCCTTCTAGATAGTGCCTTCTTGATCCTTTTCCAAGATTTAACGGTAAAATTTGCATGTATAAAACCCGATGATAAATCCAATAATGATTTTATCAAGGTTTTAAAATGAGAGTAGTGGCTCCTTAAAAAAAATACCACTTACACTTTTAATAACAAAGGTTTACTTATAAAAAAAACAAATTTTTACTTCTTCTAAAGAATCTCCTTACATGAGTTGGCATTGAAACAATGCTTCTCCAAAAACAATGGAATAAACCCAGTGCCAAATAAATCCATCCAAGCACTTAAAATTACTCCAATTACATTAATATCAAAAATAACACTAGCAATAGTTGGTTTTATTAATACCTACAAAATAATATAGTTAGCAACAAATTATCAATGAGTAAAACAACACATCCATTTTACTCTTATGGCACTTATTTCTCATGGTTAAGTCCTTCTTCATATTACAAGAAAGTCTATCCCTATGATAATGTAAAATTATTAGTAGCATCATAATATTTCATTAAATCCATATTTAAAGAAAAATACCATGAGGTAATCAATCACCCTACTAACAAAATGCATCACATTATTCCATATATCAAAGTCTTCCATAACTAAATAGCAAGTAACCTAAACATCACATCAATATAGAAACTAGCAAAGCATAAGTCCAATAAAAAATAAAAAATTTCTAAGGGAAGGTCATGACATCCTCCTCCCCTTAGGCTTTACATAGTCCTTGGTGTAACCTTAAAGTTTAAATATTGAAACATTTATCTAAGATACCTCTTCAAAATAGGTATGGAAATAGCCTTTGCATATCTGCTACTTTTTCCAAGTAGCATTTCTCTCAGAGTAGTGATCCCATTGAACCTTGCATTGCTCTAGAGTTCCCTTCCTCATCGATTTGGATCGAAACTCAAGGATATTTACTGGTTGAACCTCTATAGCCTTTGGATTTACCATTTACAAATTAGAAAAGTCCCACACATGTTTTGTATTAGCCACATACTTTTTAAGTAATGAAATGTGAAAAGTATCATGAATCTTGGACAAACTAGGTGGTAAGGCAAGTCGATATGCCACAAGACTAATATTCTCTATAATTTCAAAGGGTCCAATAAAGTGGGGGTCCAATTTTGTGGACTTAATAGCACTCTTCATCGGTCTCACCCTTAAAAACACTCTATCACCAACAACAAACTCACATGGTGATCTCTTCAAATCGACATAACTCTTTTGTTGATCTATGGCTTCTTTCAATCATTCCCTAATCATCCTTAACTGATGCTCCATATCTTTGACCATATCTAGGCCAAGTACAATCGTATCTTCTAGATTATCCCATGATAAGGGTGCTCTACATCTCCTACCATATAGCACAACAAAAGGAGTCATCCCTAAAGTTGAGTGGTAACCGTTATTGTAGGTAAACTCCACCAGATGCAAGTAATAATTCCAATGGGTCTTCTTATCCATACAATACATGCAAAGCATATCCTTTAACACCTAGTTTACTCTTTCAATCTGTCAATCCATTTTTGGGTGATAAGCAAAACTTATATTCAATCTGGTACCAATGGCATGATGTAGAGCTTACCAAAACTTGGATGTGAATCTCGAGTTCCTATCCGATATAATTACTTCTAAAAAACCATGAAGCCAAAATATCTCTTTGGAAAATCTATTAGCCATAATCACGACATCATCCTTAGTATTTCCGGGAATAAAATGCGTGACCTTGGTCAATCTATCGACCACCACTAGGATTGTGTCATGTTGGAATCAATTTTTAGGCAGCCCTACAATAAAATCCATTGCAATTACCTACCATTTTTGCATAGGTACATCATGTGGATACAATAGTATCGTAGGATGTTTGCATTTCACTTTAACTTTCTGGCATTCAAGGCATCGAGTGATAAACTCAATTGTATCCCTCTTCATCCCAAGCCAAAAGAAAATTTTCTTCATATTATCTCTCATCTTTGCCCCTCTCGGGTGAGTAGAATATGGTGATCTATGTGCTTCATTCAAGACCATATTCCTTAAATATACAGCTTCAATAATAACTACCCTATCCTTGAAGCATAGGAAACCATCTTTGAAGCTAAAATCTTGGTTATCTTTTGGATTCCTTTCCATATTTTCAAAAATTTGGTTGTAGTATGCATCCTGATTTTGCATATTCCTGACTTGTTCCATCAAGTCTACATGAACATGGGATAAAATAGCTATGTGTCTCCTTTGACTCAGTGTATCAGCAAATTTATTCTCCTTTCCTTTAATATACTCAATACCAAAATTATACTCTATGAGAAATTCCATCCACCTTCTCTATCTAGCATTAAGTAGAGGTTGGGTAAATATGTATTGCAAACTCTAATGGTTTGTTCTTAACTAAAATGGTATTCCTACAAAATATTATCACTAGATCTTGAGAGCAAAAACCACCTCTGCTAGCCCCAAATCATGAGTCATATAATTGACCTTGTGTAAATTTAGTTTCCTTGACCCACAGGATATCACCCCTCCCTCCTGAGAGAGCACTCCTCCTAAACCTTCCAAAGATGCATCTGTACACACAAAAAAACTCCCCTTAGGATCAAGTACCTTTAGTATAGGAGGCGTGGTAAGCTTTTTCTTAAGCAATTCAAAAGCTGACTCACATTTATCTGACCACTTGAATTCCTTCCCTTTCCTTTGTAGGTTAGTCATTGGAGAGGTAATCTTAGCATAGTATTTTACATAATGCCTATAGTATCTTGGTCAAACCTAAGAAACTTTGGACCTCTATCACATTTTTGGGTGGCATCCAATTAAAAATAGCCTCAAATTTCTTAGGATCTACCACGATCCCTTCTATCAAAATAATGTGTCCTAGATATTGCACTTCTAACACATAAAAATCACATTTGGCTAAATTTCCATAGGGTTGATTTTTCCTCAATAGTTATAGCACAAACCTAAGGTGATTATCATGCTTTGTCTCATTTCAAATATAAATAAAAATATCATCCAATAACACCAACACAAATTTATCCAAATACTTCCTAAAGATACTATTCATCAAGTTCATAAATGTAGTTGGAGTATTTGTTAAACCAAAATATAAAACAGTGAACTCATAGTATCCATAGCAAGTTTTAAAGGTTGTATTTTGAGTATCCTCCTCTCAGATCCTCAATTGGTGGTATCCAAATTTCAAATCAATCTTTGAAAATATTGTGGTATCTTTAAGTTGATCGAAGAGGTCTTCGATCCTAGGTAGGGGATATCTGTTCTTGATAGTTACCTTGTTTAACATCCTATAATCTATACATAATCTCAAGGAACCATCCTTTTTCTTCACAAATATATCTAGTGCACCCCAAGGTGACACACTTGGTCTGATTAGTCCTTTCTTTAGTAACCCCTATAGCTGCACTTTTAGCTCTTGCATTTCTATGGGGTTCATTTGGTAAGGAGCTCTATGTATGGGTTCTGCTCTAGGTTGAAGCTCAATTATGAAGTCAAATTCCCATTTAGGTGGTAATCCAGGTAAATATTTTGGAAATACATCCCTAAACTCTTGCAAAAGTGGGTATTTACCAAACACATCTTCCTTTTTTTCATCATCTAGCTTGTTTATCTTAACAACATAAACCATTCCCCCTTTCTTCATGGTTTTCTTGAGTTGCATTTCTGAAAATATTTGGGGTTGGAAATCCCCTTGAAGGTTGTACACCCTTTGCACTTTTCCACTACCATCCATGTACTCTACCCATCTATCTTGAAATTTGACCACAACCCTATGTGCTTGCAGCCAATCCATTCCTAGGATTACATCAAAATCATGCAATGGTGCAACATATAAACATCCTATGGTCATTCCACTAGGTAAGGTAATTTATTCCATAGGGTAGCACTAATTTATAGAGTGGGTTTATCCCAAACCATACTCAACCTTCCACCCTTGTTCCAAGATTCTAGGTCTTTCGAATATATCTTTAATTAAATTAGTGGAAGTAAAACTATGCGTAGCACCACTATCAATCAAATTTATAACATTCCTACCAAAGAACTTACCCCTTATTAGCAATGGAGTGGATTTACCCATCTAGGTTCATGTTTCTCTATTGCTACATAGATCTAATGCATCGATTCCTTGCTTACATATTCCTTGAACATTAGTTCCTTTCCTTCAAGCTCATTCTCGTTTTACATGAATAGTTGCTAGCGTAATGCGGTCCACCACAATAAAAATATCTAGTTCTTGGATCCTAGATGTGTTATCTATCTGCACTCCTCAACTACTTTCTCTATTATGATGGAAGGACTAACCTATCCTTGAGTTGATCTATTTTCACCCTTTTGTGATTGTTAGAGTTGTGATTCTTTCCTCGAAATCATTTTCTGAACCTCCCTTGCTTCTTGGTCATCCCTTTGGTACTACTTAGGGAAGTTCTTACTAGCCTACTCTCCTTCCCACTTAACAAAGCCAACACTATTTATTTTCCTTAGATAATATTTTCCATGTCCATGTAACCCATCATAATCAAAATAGGGTTTGAGATAGGTTTCAACCTTTCTGGCCAAATCATAGGTCTTTTGAAGAGTAACAGGTTCATGCATGTCCACCTCCTATCCTATTCTAGGATCCGCTCCTAGTATGAACTTATGGATCTTCATTTTCTCATTGTATTTCGACACATACTTCAGAAGCTTGACAAATATTTGATAGTAGTTTTCCACTATCCTAATTCCCTATCAAAGTTTAGTAAACTCTTCAAAATTTCAGGAGTAGAAGTGTTCTATGAGGAATTTATCCTTAAAAGCCTTTACAAACATGTTCCAACTCAAATCCACTACTGCCTCAAGATCCAGTCCTATACTAAGTGTCTCCCACCAATCTAGGCCAACACCTTGAATATGTAAAGTGGCATAGGATGTATGAGTTCCGGAGGAGTAATTCTTCATGTTACAATAGGTTTCTATTTCCTTCAGCCAAGACTCGACTTTGTCACCATCTTCCTCTCCATTAAAATTGGAAGATTTTAAATACTTCATATCCTTACCCAATTCTAGCCTCTAGATGAACCCTAGCATTGTTGTGCTTCTATAAGGGGTTCATTTGCCTACTCTATTCTAGAGTTTCTAGTTGATGTTTCCTAGTTCAACATGATATCCAAAATTTATCTTTGTGTTTCTACTTTTTCATGAAGTTGGGCCACTATTGCCGTGAGATCCTCTCTTTCATCACTAGGGTTCTCTGAACCTACATCCAGGGTTTCACCCTCTACATTGGTCTATCATGTCTACCTCATCATTGGGACAACACTTCCTCTCCTTCTCTTTGGTGGCATTGTCCCTGGCCACACACAAAAGAGTCATTAGGAGTCAATTCATTGTAGTGACTAAATTCCTATTCTATCTATATTCCTAGTCACTCTATCTAGTAGAGTAGTAACCTTGCTAAGGTATATTTCCTATCATACACCATAAATATCTTTGCACAATGAACCTAGGATTTGATACCAAATATCATAACCCTTTTTTTTAATTTACCCTCTAATAAAATGATTACCTAACCCTACTAAGGAACATTGGAGATCCAAAAATCCTACCACTCATAGCTCCCCTAGACCTTCCCATATCTACACCTTACATATCTCTATTCATGTAAGTGTACTAGGTCTAGTATTTGGGATCACCAAAACCATCCCTCTCATTTATCATTCAATGAGTTGGTTTTAACCCTCTTCCTTTATTTTGGATGAGGTACACTATCCTTCTCACACCACATAATTCTTTCTATGATGGTGCTAGGAGCGATTTGTACTTGACCATCCCCTCAACCCCTCATTGAGCTAGTTTTTACATTGCTATGTATCTTTGCGGATTAATTCTTGGGAATAATTATTTAGGGTAAACCTATCTATCATTACACCATTATTTTAGGTTTTCTTTTATCCCTTACTCACAAAAACCCCTATGAAACTAGTAGTGTAGTATCTAGTTCCTTACATTTCCTTTAAGGTTTGTGAGATACCAAGTTTGCATTTAATATCACTAACTAAATATAGATATTACATTTAAATAAGTCACATATTTATAATAATATATCCATTTACCATAAGCCCTATATTAACATAATTTAGGTTTCGCTTACCCTTCATAAAACTTAAATGCATCTTCCTCTTGTAAATACATGACAATAACAATAAAGTCCTTAAGCAATTTTAGAATCACAGAACTAGATATGTAAAGCCTATCCAAACTTATTTGTTCACAAGTTTTTATCATTTGTAAATCAAATTATTTAAACAAATAAAATTTCTTAAGAAATTACACATCATCATAATACCATAAATATTTAAGCATAATAAAACATACAAAATCATTATTATCCTAGGTGAAAATCCATAGGGAAAACCCAACCTCAATATCCATGTCTTTATTAAATTTGAAAGTAGATCTTAAATCTTACAAGGCACAAATATTATTTCTAATAACACAATTGATAACAAAAATTACACTGTCACTCATAGCATTCCAAGTGAGTTTATATTTCAACCCTTTATTTTGGATATCTCCCCTAAAACTTGCACATGCAGCTCAAAGATCATCTTTGCTCTTGAGAGGACAATTATCTTCCTATGAAGATAGTTCGGTACAATAGGTTTTGTGAGAATTTTAACAACGCAGTCCATATCCCTTCCTTTAGCAAGATACATTGTGACCTTTCCTATTAAAATAACATTACCAAGGCTTCCTTTAAGTTTATATTGAGATAGAAACAACAAGCAACCTACTACACCTCACACTACACTAACTACTCTTAGAAAAACTCTAAGCTAGCAAAAAACCTACAGTGGAGTGTTGCTCAATGACCCAAAATTCCAAAGGTTCAACAAAAATAGATGTCTTGGCATTGCATCCAAAACTTGAGCTACACATAAATAAGAGTGTGACCATACTACATGGAACACTAACACCAAATCTCATTCCAGTAGGAAGTCAGGTTCTACTAAATGGCTTACAAACATACCCAGTGAAGGCTGGTGGTAAAACCTTCATACTTTAGCACATGGTGGTCTCTCACCCAACATTGACTATGACATTACCCTTTTCATAGTATCAAGACATTGTTCCAAGGCATGCCTAGGAAGTTCAAAATATTAACTACCAGCATTCAAAAGCAAGCTCTACACAATCATGATCTTCCTGGCAAAGGGACCAATGATGGTATCTAATATAGAGACCCAAAGTCTAAAAAAAATATTCCAAAATCTACTCATAGGAATTCATCATCCTGAATGCAACAGTACAAGGATCTCTTTGATACACACCTTCCTAGTATAAATTCCTACAACCAATCACAAGGGAGAAGATTATGTTATCTCGGTTTGATATTTAACATACCTATCAAGGGTTCATCTACAAAGGATTTAAAATAAAACCAAATACAAAAATTTCTCTATTGAAGTTCCACATTTGGTAAAATACAACATGTACTAACACTACGTCTTTCTCATATAACAAGACTAAATTTTGAGGATAAAACAACAACCAAGGAGATGCCTCAAGGCTTATTGCTCCTTGAGTTTTCCCTCTACTCCTTCCAGAGTTACCTAGCTAAAACTCTAGAAAACAAAAATTTGAAAGGAACATTAATCTAAACTTCCCACTCTCATCTATCTTTTATCATGGTTATAGTTGCACATAGAGGAAAACATTCCATCACTCTTCGCATTCACCTGGTGCTTTCGAGATAAGTTCCAAGGCTATCCACAATGCAAAACATAGCTTAACTAAAAAAAACAAGTATTTCATTGCTATCAAATCAATTTACATAGCATATAACAAAAATTAAGCAACATTAAGGAGTTTAGAATTCAATTCATCATGGAGTTTACCTATGAGATTTTCCGGTTTGATAAGTTCTTCCACACTCTCCCAACTAATCCAATGCTCCTGCTAAATTTTCCTTTCCTATCCTCTCCCCTATTTTCTCACCTCTTCCTCCCTTTGCTTTACCTTGTTTGCTACATTCCTAGTGATGCACATCTCCCCAACTTCATTGACTCATCCTACTTACTCAGGGGCATCGTAGAGCTAACCACCAATGTCCTTCTAGATAGTGCCTTCTTGATCCTTTGTTAAGCTTCGATGGTGAACTCCGCACATCTAAAACCTGATGATAAATCTAGAAGTAATTTTAGCATATTTTTAAATAAGAGTAGTGGATCCTTAAAACAAATACCACTTACATTTTTAATAACAAAGTTTTACTTCTTCTGAAGAATCTCCTTATGTGAGTTGGCATTGAATCAATGCTTCTCCAAAATTCACAACAGAATAAACCCAGTTCCAAATAAATACATCCAAGCACTTGAAAATACTCCAATTACATTAATATAAAAAATAACACCAGCAATAGTTGGTTTCATTAATACCTACAAAGCAATATAGTTAGTAATAAATTATCAATGAGTAAAACAAAAAGTCCTTTTTACTCTTATGGAACTTCTTTCTCATGGTTAAGTCCTTCATTTTATGAGAAAGTCTATTCATGTGATAATGTAAAATTGTTAGTAGCATCATAATATTTAATTAAATCCATATTTGAAGAAAAATAGCATGAGGTAATCAATCAATTACTAATGAAATGCATCACATTATTCCATAACTAAATAGCAAGTAACCCAAACATCACATCAACATAACAGCTAGCAAAGCATAAGTCCAATAAAAAATAATAGTTCACCAAGGGAAGGTCATGACATGAAGCTAGGGTATTATGATATCAAAATGGAGATATTTTTCCTTTAACAAGGGGGATGCGATATTGTTCTCAGAGCTCAATAGTTAGGTACTTTTGGAACCATTGCCTAGAACTTTGTAAAGTTATGAATGCAATTTTCACAAAATGGTAGGTCCTATGCTCTTCACAAATTACAAGCAGGATCTCATCATATTATCAATTCAAACCATATGGATAAGTTAAAAAAATATTCTCATGGGGTAATCACTTCGATAATTTCCATACAACCACCCCTCTCCACCATGGATAAACTTCCACTAGATTTGCAACTCATTTTGATCAAGCACGATGTAGTCTTCATGAAATCTACTGAATTACCACCCTATCACTCCCATGATCATGCAATTCCATTGGTAATTGGTAGTGTGTTGCCTAACATCAGACCTTACCACTACCTCCATGCACTTAAATAAAAAATTGAGAACTTAGTAAAATAATTGTTAAAATCTAGAGCCATTTGGCCTAGTAACATTCCTTATTCTTCTCCAGTCGTATTGGTTCATAGGAAATATGGGTCTTGGTAGTTGTGTATAGATTTTTGTGAGATAAATAAGCTCACTATTAAGGATAAATTTTCTATCCCCATGGTAGATGAATTATTGGATGAATTGCATGCTGCTATGTTTTTCTCCAAGTTATATCTTTGGTCAGGATACCATTAGATACAAGTCAAGGAGGAAGATATTCCCAAAACAACATTTTGTACTGATGAGGGTCATTATGAATTTTTGATGATACCATTTGGCTTTACAAATGTACCTTTCAAAGCCTCATGACCAACAATTTTCACCCATTCCTTCATAAATTTATTTTAGTTTTATTTGATAATATTCTGGTTTATACTCGCTCTTGGGAAGAGCACCTCATCCATGTGGATCAAACTTTACAAATTTTGGTTCAACATAAACTTTATGCTAAGAGGTTTTAGTGTTATTTTGGGTTGTCCAGACTCGAATATTTGGGACACATTGTCACCAAGGATGAAGTTAAAGTATACCCTAAGAAGTTTCAAGCAATTCAATATTACTGGAAGCCTCACACTCTTAAGGACCTTCATGGATTTTTGGGGATCACGGGCTATTACTATAAATTTATCTATAATTATGGTAAAATCATTGCTCCTTTAATGGTCATGTTAAAAAATAATTCTTTTAATTGGATAGGCCTAGATGAGTAGGATTTCATTGATCTAAATCATTCTATGACAACCACTCCAGTCTTAGCCATGTCTAGTTTCTCCAAACCATTTGTAATTGAAAGTGATGCTTCTAACAATGTCATTGGATCCATATTGATGTAGGAAGGATGTCCCTTTGCATTTATTAGTAAATAAATTTCAAGCCAAAATTTGAGTAAATCAACTTATGTAAAGGATATGCTCACCATTCTGCATGTGGTTACTCATTAGAAACCCTATCTCATTAGGCATAATTTTTCCATTAAAATAGATCACCAAAGTCTCAAGTATTTCCTAGAGTTGTGGGTTACTACCCTAGAACAACAAAAGTGGATCTCTAAACTCATGTTCTATGATTATGATATTACCTATAAATATTGTGGTGGATGCACTCTCTCACCAATTTGAGGTTCAAATTTTTTGTGCCATATCTTCACCCATACCTTAGTGGATACATTCCCTTCAAGAGGACATGCTTAAGGACTCAATATTGTAAAATTTTATTGCCATATTTCAAAAAATGCCTATATCATATTTGGGATACACTTGGGATGGAAAACATTTATGATATCTCCAATGCCTTGTTATTCTTGACACTTCTCAACTCTGAGAACTTATATTGAAGGAGATGCATACTTCATCCGTTGCAAGTCATTGAGGGTTTCTTAAGACCTATGAAAGGATTAAACATACTTTTTTTGGAAGGGTATTAAGAAGAACATTCAATTTTTTTTGGTAGCATGTGACATATGCCAATAGATGAAAGGAAAAATGGTGCATTCTCCAAGAACTCTTTAGACCTTTACTATTCCCAAATAGGTCTGGATAAATATTTTCATGGAATTTGTTGAAGAATTACCTAAGTCCAGAGGTAAATTAGTTATTTTCATGGTAGTGTATCTTCTCACAAAGTATGATTATTTTTGTTCCTTCTCCCATCCTTACATGGCCTCTGTAGTTACCCAAATTTTCCTTGATTCTTTCACCTTCATGGCATGTCCACATCCATTATGTTTGATGAAGATCCTACCTTCACTAGTAATTTTTGATAAGAATTGTTTAAGTTATAGGGAAATCATATCCAAATGAGTTTAGTTTAGCATCTATATATGGATGGTCAAATACTATTATCAAAAAATGTTTGGAGATATACCTTCATTGCTTTACTTATGACCATCCTACACAATGGGTGAAGTGGCTTTCCTTGGCCGAGTGGTGGTATAATACTACCTATCACACAACAACCAAGGTCACCTATTTTGAAGTAGTTTATGAATTACCTCCATAAATACCTTCTTTCTACATTCTAGGAAACTCAAAGGTCCATGTATTTGAAACTACACTTAGCCAACATGCTAAAGTCCTCCATCAATTGAAGATGAATTTAGAAGTGGCCTACAATCGGATGTGCCAACAAGTTTATCAACACCATTCTAAGTGTCGCTTTGATATTGGTGATATGGTCTTCCTTTTCTTGTAGCCATATAAACAATCATCACTCCAACTTTGTAGGTGCTAAAAATCCATCACCAAATATTATGACCCCTACTAAGTCTTACAGTGGATTGGTGCAATGGCCTATAAATTGGCCCTACCATCTACATCTGAGTTCCACCTTGTCGTTCATGTATCCTCTCTCAAGAAGGTTATGTGTATTTAGGTATAAGTTCAATATGCTTTACTTGAACTAGATGAAGATGGTTCTATCTTGCTCAAGATAGAACAACTATTATACCATAGGATTTGCACTCTTTGCAACTAGGTAATCACTAAGGTTCTTATTCAGTGGCATGGTCTACAACCAAAAGATGTTATGTGGGAGTCTTTCTAGTAGCTACAACATTAAATTCCTCATTTATAGGTTTGAGGACAAAGATTTTTGAAGGGGAAGGTCATGTTAGGATCCCATCCTAACATTAATTTTGTAATTCTAATATGATTATGTAATGACCCAATTCCAACATGAAGACCTTTTTATAATGTTATTGTGTAATAATTTGTAATGGTATGTGGTAAGGCACCTAGACAAGTGAGGTCATTTCATGTAACCGTTATCAAGAATGTAATCAATGTTTAATAGAATATTTTAGCTCGAGTGACATTTTGCATGTAAGCCAAATATTAAGCATTAGGTTAGGATTACATGAAGTTTTTATTTTAAATACATGGATCCATGAATGAATGTATCATTTTGCAAATTAATGAAAGTATTGAAGGAGGTTGGCCCTTGAGGATGCCTATGATTTTGTGTTACTTTGTGATATTGTTTCAATATTGCACTTAATTTCCATATTTCAATAGTTTGTGTTTCAATTATTTATGTTTTTTTGCAATATTTGTGTGAGTGAGTTTATTTTTAATAGTAGGTTCGTAACATATTACTTGTCTAGGGGATAAAACACCCTCTATTTATTTCTTTATTTGATAGTATATAATTAGAGGTTGAACAATTATATTTTAGATAGTGGAGCCATCAATAATGTAATGACAATCAAGGTAACAAACATGCATGTGATGAATTTCTATAAGATCAAATGGCATTGCTTTCAATTGGACTTATAACTAGTCAACGTGTTGGTGGTACAATTGGCCAGCTTTCCTACTAAAAAATTTCTAATAATTATTATATTTTTTTAAGTACTTGACAACTTGGACCTCTTACTCAACCAAATGCTCTCAAAACATATGGGTGGTCACATCAATATTGATTGGTCCTATGCTAGATACCAGTCTAGGACAACATGGAGAAATTAGAACTTGATCCAAAGTGGAGATACAATGTAGTAGAAAGATTCAACATGAAGAATAAAATTATCTATAATGGCACTTACATTAGGACCTACATTTCCACCACCCATATGGAAGTGAAAGAATAGAATTAGATGGTCACTACAAATAATTAGATTTTGGAGTTATACTTTGATGGTAGCATAGAGTAGAATTTGGAATGGAGTAGTTGTTATTTTGAAGTATTCCATTAGAGAGTTGATCCCTTATGTATTTAGATTACAATTTGATTATATAAGCAATATTATAAAATATGAGGGTCTCCTACATGAATTATGGATTATGAGAGACCTTGATATAAAAAAATTGGCTATCTTTGTGGATGCTAAGTTACTCATTAAATAGGTGAAGGATGTTTTCCAAAAAAATAACACTAGACCTAAGTTCTATAGAAATAATATTTGGAATGAGATAGTTATATTTAAGATGTTTAATATCTAAACTATTTCAAGGTTGATGGATATAATTATTGATGAAGTTGTAGTATTTGTATCTATAATTATGTCCAACACTTTGTTTATGAATTACCAATAGGTGTTAAATAATATAAGAATTTGAATAAGTTCCTTGAATTTGAATAGGAGTATTGCTACACCTATTTTTAAGTGGATAATATATATAAATTTGAAATTGATTTAGGAGAAACTAGAATACATGAGGGTGGGTTATAGAAATGAAGAAAAATAGAATCTATAAATGGTTTTTTCTATTTTTTATATCCATGAGTAATATGTGTGGTCTAAGATATCTTATGCTCAAGAGGATATAAGTACTATGAGAAAGTCAACATTGATACTAAATAAGACCCAACAGTGATTCAAGTAGGTGAGTGTTGCACAAAAAAGGTAAAGGTTACATTGATCCACTTATTCAAAAATTATAAAGACAATTTTACATGGTCTTATGATGATCTAAAATATTCTAAACTAGAAGACCTTAAGCATATGATATCTCTCAAGAAAAGGGTTAAAAATTTAGATAAAAATAAGAGGTAGTCAAGCACATCCATTGAAGATACTATGCATAGGGAGATAAAGAAGTTTCTTGGTGCCTACATCATATTTCCAATTAGGTACTCAACTTGAATTTCTAACATAGTTCTAGTGAGAAATAAGACAAGGGAGATTAGACCATTTATGGAATTTAGGAATACAAACTAGACATCCATAGAATGCAACAATCTAGAGCCAATTATGGAATAAACATTACAAGGTATAAATTAATCATATATGATGTCAATGTTCGATTAATGTTTTATATATAATCAAATAAAGGTTTCTAAGAGGACCAACATAAGGCAATATTTATCACTTTGTACAAAATATTTACATATAGTCTAATTATTTTTTGCTTAATCAATGCTAGTACCACTTTTCATAAGCCTCTAGAATATTTGAAGGATGTTAAATGTAAGTACAATGTTATTTATCTTGATGATCTCACTATTAATTAAAAAATATAAGAAATCCATATTAGATACCATGAGGATCAAGGGAAATCCATTTGGTAATTTTCAACGTGTGTTGTGGTTAGGGTTTGTTAATAGGAGCTTGAGAGTGGATAGATCTGAGTTTTAGAGAGTTTATTATTCTATTGGTGGAGGAATTCCTTCGAAATCTAATCGATAATTTTCAATGTGCATTGTGGTTAGGGTTTGTTCGTAGGAGCTTGATAGTGGGTAGATCTGAGTTTCAAAGAGTTTAAAATTTTATCGATGGAGGAATTCCTTCGAAATCCAATTGGTAATTTTCAACGTGCATTGTGGTTAGGGTTTGTTCATAGGAGCTTGACAGTGGGTAGATCTGAGTTTTGAAGAGTTTAAAATTTTACCGATGGAGGAATTCCTTTGAAATCTAGTCAATAATTTTCAACATGTGTTGTGGTTAGGGTTTGTTCACAGGAGCTTGATAGTGGGCATATTTGAGTTTCAAAGAGTTTACCATTGGAGGAATTCCTTCGAAATCTAGTCGGTAATTTTCAATGTGCACTGTGGTTAGGGTTTGTTCACAAGAGCTTGATAGTGGGTAGATCTGAGTTTTGGAGAGTTTAAAATTTTATCGATGGAGGAATTCCTTCAAAATCTAGTCGATAATTTTCAACGTGCATTGTGGTTAGGGTTTGTTCATAGGAGCTTGACAGTGGGTAGATCTGAGTTTCAAAGAGTTTAAAATTTTACCGATGGAGGAATTCCTTCAAAATCTAGTTGGTAATTTTCAACGTGCGTTGTGGTTAGGGTTTGTTCGTAGGAGCTTGAAAGTGGGTAGATCTGAGTTTTAGAGAGTTTAAAATTTTTATCGATGGAGGAATTCCTTCAAAATCTAGTCGGTAATTTTCAATGTGCATTGTGGTTAGGGTTTGTTCGTAGGAGCTTGATAGTGGGTAGATCTGAGTTTTGGCCAGCATAAACCAATTTTTGGGTTGTTTGGTGACCTCTCACAGTGAAGAGTTTAAAATTTTATCAATGGAGGAATTCCTTTAAAATCCAATCGATAATTTTCAATGTGCATTGTGGTTAGGGTTTGTTCGCAAGAGCTTGATAGTGGGTAGATCTGAGTTTTAGCTAGCATAAACCAAATTTTGGCACCATACAGGTTTCCATTCTAGTTGTTTGGTGACCTCTCATAGTGAAGAGTTTAAAATTTTACCGATAGAGGTATTCCTTCAAAATCTAGTTGGTAACAAAATCCAGTCGATGAAGTTTTTTAAGAACATTGATAGCACAAGAGGAAGTTCATCTCTGCTATTTCCACAAGGTGATATTTAGGGTTACAATCAATATTTGCAAGTTTTTTTCTAAGTTGGAGAGATAAGTGCTTGGAAAATTAAAAAATTAAAAATATAAAAAAATTAAAAAGGGTTTCAAGTTGGTGAGCAAATTTTTTTTGATGATCGATGATGGCAATGGCATCGGTGAGTGAAGTGGTAAGCGATGGTGATGCAACTATTGATGGTGATGGTGGTAGTGGAGGTAGATCTGTGACTTTGGATAGTATCGAGGTAATCATGGGCTCTGGTGTGTGTGTTGGGAGTGAACTTGTGATCCTTGATGGAGGTGGGGGTCCCTTAGAGCAAGGTGGAGGGAGAGATCTGACTTCAATTGTTGACACATAACAAGGTCAAAATGGATCCAAGCATGTTTCCTCCTCTCGCTCCTTTGTAGCCCTTTTCAAAAATATAGTTTCTTCTAGGCCTCCCCCTCACCCCAAGGTCGATCTGCACCCTTCTCAAGGTGCCCTCCGAATTCCATCAGAGCTTGTTTCCTCCCTCATGGACCAAGATTCTCATTCTCTTATGGGGAAATTTTTAGGGCCTCACCCTGACATGGAGTCGATCCATAAATGGGCCATTACCCATTGGTGCCCTCAAGGATCCATGGACCTGGTTGCCTTTCCCAAGGGGATTTTTTCTCATCCATCTGAATAACCCCATTGATTCAAGTAGAATCCTATTAGGTGGACCATGGTTCTACGATTGAAGAGGGATTTTTCTTAGGAAATGGAGTGTGGATTTTGATCCAGAGACTCAAAATATCAACCTAGCTCCGATCTGGGTTTACCTTCTAGGTCTTCCTCTCCATTTTTGGGATGAGGATATTTTATGGGGGATTGCTCAAGATATTGGTGAGTTCATCGATCTTGATCCACCTACCAAATCCAAGACCCGCATGGTCCACACCCGCATGTGCATCAATGCTAACCTCGATTCCTCTCTTCCTTCTTCCATCGAGCTGATTTTAGATGAGATCTCTAGGACTCAGATCATAGAATATGAGAACAAGCCAACCTTCTATTCTAGGTGCTCCAAGCAAGGTCACCTCAACTCTCAGTGTTGGATGTCTAAGGTTTCTAAGGTGCCTTCCACCAAAAAACCTTTAGGAGAAAGGTTCTGGTAGCAACAACATTCCCACAATCGATCTAAATCTTCTTCTTTGGTGGGCTCCAGGCCCCCTCCTTTTGGTACTAAAGTTATTTCAAATTAGGATATTCCTTCTCAAGGTCCATCAAGGGAGGCTTTGAATGATCTGGTCAAATATTTACCATCTATTGCTCAAATTTTATTGGGGGATCCTCTGAATGCTTCATCCTCTATAGGTCAAGCTCTCCAAGATGTTCCTCAAGTCGACATCTCTTCCTCCTTTAAGGTATGCCCTCCAACTTCTATTTCTAATCCTTTTTCTTCTCTATCTATTCCTGAGGTTCCTCCTTCTATTGAGAATGTTTGCTCCTCAAATCCCTCCTCCATAGAGCCCTCCTTCCCCTAAAGGCCTTCTCGGCCCTTCCCCATGTAAAAATATTCCTAGCAATATTTTTTCCTCGAGCCCCCCTTTCACTAGAAATTAAAAAAGGCTCCATGTTGATGTCGGTTCAGAGAAGAAATGAGGTCATCCTTCCTCTCAGCTCATCAAAAATAGAGAATATTCTAAGGATATTACCAATGGAACTCAACTCACTTTGAGTCTCTCCTCCAAGAAAAACCTTCTTTCAGATCCACTTGAAAATGATACCCGATCCAAATTCCCCTCTTCACAAGGAAGAGGGAAAAGGTCTTCTTCCAGAATCTCCAAATGAAGATCCTCTCATGGAATGTGAGAGGCCTCAATGGACACAACAAACAATGTTTGGTTAAGTCCATGAGGAAAGACCTTAAACCAACCATTTTCCTCTTGCAAGAATCCAAACTAGATACCCAAAATGCTTCACGCATTTCCAAATACATATGGAAAAACTATGAATTCCTCATAAGCCCTACCAATGGAGCCTCTAGAGGGTTGTTATGTTTGTGGGATCCAAATTTTGTTGAAGGTAGACTCCTGTCTATGGTAGAAAACTACATGAACATCATGTTCTTCAGTAAGGACTATCATTGCAGATGGGTTTTATCAAATATTTATGCTCCAAACTCCCCATCTGGGAGATTTCATCTCTAGAACAATCTTAGTCAGATGAGAGAGGTTTTTTCCAATGAGGTTTGGATGTTGGCTAGAGATTTTAATTCTCCCTTATTCCCCACTGATAAGAAAGGAGGCTCTAAAATAATAGTTAATTCCTATGAGGATTTTGCTTCATTTGTGGATGAGAACGAACTCATGGATATCCAACTCAAAGGTCCAAAATTCACCTAGAGAAATCGTAGAAAGGGTGACCAACTTATTCAAATAAGGCTTGATAGATTCCTAATATCCATTAATGACATCTACCCCTTTGGAGATGTTGTCCTTCATTCTCTACCCTGAATAGGTTCTGATCACAACCCCCTTCTCCTTGATTGTTCATTCTAGGTCTCCCCATTCAAATCCCTTTCATATTTGAGGCTATGTGGCTTCAAGATCTGGATCTCAAGGCACTCATTGCAAATTGGTGGTCTTGCAATTTTTCTAGGTCCCTAGCCTCTCAGGTCAGCAATAAGCTCTATTTTGTGAAAGCACAACTCAAGAAGTGGAACAGAGATATTTTTGGTAATATTTTTTCTAGAAAATAGAATATCCAATCCCAACTCACAAACATTGAGCTTCTTGCCCAACAGGGAGAATTGGACACAAATATTCTTGAGGTTGAAAGGAAGCTTTTGTCTGAATACCATAATATTCTTAAAAGTGAAGAAGTTTTTTGGAAGTAGAAGTCCAGAGTTACCTAGTTGAAAGAGGGAGACTCTAATACTAAATTTTTCCATGCCACCACGATGAGGCACAGGGGCTCTAACAAGATCAGGGAACTCACCAGAGCTGATGGGACCATTATTTTAGAAATTATAGATATCAGAGATGAGGTAGTGGCTTTCTTTGAAGATCTGCTTGGACCCAATCTAGAGTGCAATATGCAAATGTTAGAGACCCTCCTAAACAATATCCCTAGGTTGGTATCCCAGGAGCATAACAATTGTTTGCTTAAACCATTTTCCATTGAGGAAATATGTAATGTAATTTTTTCAATGCAAGGTGGGAAGGCTCCAGGCCTAGATGGTTTTCCCCCAATTTTCTTTTAAAAATATTGGGACATTGTGGGGCCTGACATCATTTCAGTCATCCAAAAAATGTAGCAGACTAAGAACATTCCTAAAGATGTAAACTCCACCTTTCTAGCCCTCATCCCTAAGTCCAATAATACCAAATCCTTATCTGATTTTTGCCCAATCAGTTTATGCAATATTTTTTATAAAATCCTCACCAAAGTGATTGCCATGAGATTGAAACCTATTCTCCCTTTCATCATCGATTCCTATCAAGGTAGTTCTATTCTAGGGAGGCTAATTACTGACAACATAATTACAATCCATGAGCTTATACATTCTATTTCTAAAAGTGGTAAATCTAGCCTTTTCCTCAAATTGGACATGAACAAGGCTTTTGATAGAGTGTCTTGGAGTTTCCTCTTCTCTATCTTGTCCAGATTTGGTTTCCATCCTGATTGGATCAACCTAGTCAAGGCATGCATCTCAGGAGCCAACTTCTCTATCTTAGTCAATGGCTCCATTATTGGTTATTTCCAAAGCACCAAAGGTCTGAGATAGGGTGACCCTTTATCCCCTTTTCTATTTATCATTATGGTGGAAGCCCTAGGGAGAACTCTACAATCTTCCTATTCCAAAGGAGAAATTTTTGGTATTAAACCTACCTCATCTCTCATGCCCATATCCCATAAGCATTTTCATGGCCACTCATACCTCTATTCCCCAAGCCAAAATCATCAAGTCCATTCTTATTTCCTTTGAGTCTATTATTGGCCAAAAAGTCAACTTCTCCAAAAGTAAACTGTATTTTCTCAATACACCCCCTAGATGGTAAACCAGCATAGCTAATATCCTTGGTTGTACCATTGTTGACCTTCCTACTACCTACCTAGGTTTTCCACTTTTTGTTGGTTCTACCAAAAAATCTCTTTGGTTTCCACTCATTGAGAGAATTCACAAAAAAATGGTAGGATGGAAAGGAGGGCTCCTTAGTCAAGTAAGAAAATCCACCTTAGTCAAAGCCACTCTCTAGAGCATCCCTATTTTCTTTTTATCCATATTCCACATTTCGGTTGAAGTTTATAACAAGATTGAATAACTCCAGAGGAATTTTCTATGGTCAGGCTCAGAACACAAACAAAGATTCCATTTAGTTGTGTGGGACCAAGTCTACTCCAAGAAATAATATGGTGGTATCAAGCTTAGGAAGGTCAGACAGATGAACCTAGCCCTCATTTCCAAGCAAGGATGGTAGATCCTTCAAAATGAAAAGTCATTGTGGGTTGATATCATCAAGGCTAAATACCTCTAGCATCAACCAAATTTTTTGGATGATCCTTCACCTATTCAAGGTTCTACCACCTAGAATTCCATCTTGTGTATGAGGGAGATCATCAACAAAGGAATCCATTGGAAACTTGGTGATGGCTAGAAGATACACTTTTGGGAGGACAAGTGGTTGGGTAACAACCCTCTTCAGAACCATCTTGATCTGATCTACCTCAAACCTATGACTGACATGTTGTTTGGTACATAGGTGTGCAATTTCATTGATGCTAGTAGGAAGCACTGGAAAACCATTCCTCATGGTAATCTGAATGAAGACAAAAAAAGAGCTAATCTTATTTTGTCTAACATGTTGCATCTCTATGTTATTCCTAATTATTCCATTGAAGATAAGCTCCTGTGGGCACCTAGTGAAAATGGGCTTTTCTCTATCAAAACTACCTATTTCCTTAATGAAAACCTTGATCAGCCATGGTTCCCTTCTAAGATCATTTGGAAGAAGCACCTCATTCCCAAAGTCTATTTCTTCTTTTGGCTTGTTGTTCAGGACAAAATCCTCTCCATTCCAAATCTCCAGATTCGAGGGCTCCCCATTCCTAACTGTTGTTACCTTTGCAAGTAGGAGTGTGAATCCACCCAACATATTTTCCTCTCCTATCCTTTCTCCCTCAAAGTTCTTTGCTCCTTATTTTCCTCTATGGGTATTTCCTGGGTTCCTCCCTTTTCTCTGAATGACCTCTATTTACAGTGGCCTAATCCCTTTAAAAGTTTTCATGTCAAAACCTTTTGGACCTTCTATCTCCCCCATTTCCTATGGGAAGTTTGGCATGAATAAAATTCTAGAGCCTTCAATAACTCCATCCATGATTCCAACTATGTTCTTTCTAGAGTTATCCATGTGGTAGCTAAAAATATCTCTATTATTTAGGGCACTAGGTGGTCGAAGTCCCCAAGTGAAGCTCAGTTAGCCAAGTCCCTCTAACTCCCTTCCTGTAATATTTCCTCTCCCTCTTCTGTGGTTGATCGCTCGATTATCAAGTGGTATCCTCCACCTTTGGGATGGATCAAGTATAATTTTGATGGTGCTACCAAGGGCAACCCGAGGTCGGCTAGAGTAGGAGGTATCTTTCGAGATCATACAAGGAAGATATTGCTGGCCTTTGTAGAAAATCTTGGCATCCAAACCAACCATTTTGTTGAAGCTCGAGCCCTCTTCCAAGGTCTGTCTCTCCTATCCAGAATAAATTACCCTAACCTTATTGTCGAAGGTGACTCTATGAACATTATTAGAAGCATTGTAGGCACCCAATCAACATCCTGGAACATCTCCAGTTTAATCTTCGAGGCAAATTTTTTTGAGCTCTTCCCCTAATGTCACTATCCAACATGTCTTTAGGGAAGGAAACCAAGCCACTGAATTTCTAGCTAACCTGGGGGTTTCTTTGCCTAACCTCACCATTTGGAATGAAAGTTCTCCTCCCCCCTGGTCGATGGCAATCCCATGCCTATATCTCTTTTGTGAGTTTTCCCAGGATTTGGATTTCTTGGGTAGCCACATCTTCTCCATGTTATGGGAATCCTCCTCAGATTGGATAGCATTTTTAGGACACATCATTGGAGGTTTCATCGATCCATGGAATTTTTCTAAGTTCACAGGATCTATTTTCAACATACACTTTCATGTGTGGCTTCACCTTGACAAAATGAATGTTCGGGGCACGTGGAGCTTGTGGCTCAACATGGAGAATGTCTTTGTGAGCCATACATGGAGATATTGTACTGCACCATCTTCAATGAACACCTCCTGCAGGTTTTTTGTTGCGTGATGGATGATAAAATGGAGCCATCTATTGTTTTACCTAGACACGTGAGCAGGCTCTACGTGAGCCCGTTGAGGCTTCCTCTTTTTCCCCTATGAGGGTTTCTCTATCTATTTTTGTCTTTCTTCTTGGTTGTTTTGAAGAAGGTGCTTCCTTTTTGTTTCATATGGTTGGGAGCATTTTTCCTAACTAGAAATTTTCTGTAAAAGGTTATGGGATCCTTTCAAAACCCCTCTTACCAATAAAAAAAATATTAGATACCATGAAAAATTATTTCAATGTTGTAGGAAGTATGGCATCCCCTACAATTAAAGGAATTCTATATTTTCTATAATTAGAGGTAATATTTAAGGCCATATGTTCTCTAATTTTTTAACCAAGATAGACCTAGCTAGAGTAAAGTCTATCTTATAATTATCAATTCTTACTAGTAAAAAATGTGTCTAATTATTTTTCAAAAATGAGTTTTTCTCATAAGTTTTATACCTGACCTTCTCAAAAAAATTCTTCCCCATTAAATCCTTTCTAAAATACAATGTTCTCTTTAATTAAATTCCTAAATCCAATGTAGCATTTTATAAAAAGAAGTTTATTTCTTTTATACCTATCTTAGTTTTCCTCAAGTATGTTAGAGAATTCATGCTTTTCTCATATGCTTTGGAAGATACTATCTTAAGCATTCTCATGTAGAAGAATGATCAAGAAATATAATACCCTATGGATTTTATGAGTAACACTCTCAAGGATGATCAACTAAATTATAATCCACTAGAGAAAGAAACATTTATAGTAGTAAAAATAGTATAAAAAAACTTCTAATATTGCATTTAAAATTATAAGACTATTGTAATTATTGCAGATCTTATTTTAAGAATCATTCTCATGTAACAAGAGCTATTTAAGCCATATATAAATCCCACTAAATTTGTGAGAAGTAAAGGCTTATATTATATAATGACCCTTGAATCTAAGCATATCAAATAAGAATATGTTCTAATTGTGAATATTATGTCATACTAATGTATTCACCTTATGGTTATGGAGGTTATGGAAAGTTGGAAAGTAGTTGTAAATCTCAAACATGTACCTCCTTGATTTCATATATATATAAATGTAGTGTTTAAGTCTATTTTTCTAATTTCTAACATTTAGTATTACAGTAGGCTAGTATATGAATGAAGGAGTAGGAAACACCTCTTATATTTTGTGAAAGCATATTCTTATTGGAGATTGTGAAAATGAGAAGAATAATTTTGAGTGAGGATAAAATCTTGCTAATTGAACAAAATATATTTTTGTATTCTTATTTTATTTTTAGGTGATGCAAGCACTTATTTCATTTAAAATAATTTGTAGATCCATTCAAGATATTTTTAATGATTTATGAAGGTTATCTTGTTGTTGAGGAGTCATGTTTCTATTGGAGAACCTAGAAAGGATAGATACAAGTTAGAGCAAGGATAAGACCTTGTTGATTAAAGAAAAATATTCATTTTTATTCTAGTTTATCTTTGTAGATGTTGTTGGTATTTATTTCATTTCAAAGGAGTTGTAGAACCATATAAAAAAAATTCAATTTGTGCCATATGAGTTATTATCATGAAATTGATTGCTGATATCTATAAAAAATGTTATCTAGTGCAAGAAACATGTCATCTAAAAAGCAAATGAGCCATTTGGATAATTAAACTAGAGCCTGAACATGTTGGAAATCATGTTGTTTGTATATTACTACCCTATTTTGTATTAGAGATGCATGAGAGTAAAGTGAAATAAAACATACATGAATGGGTCATCTCTCAATGAAGTGTTGTCACTTGAAGCCTTGTGACATGAATTTCAAATATGTAAATTACCTATAGTTTACTAGGAGGAAAGTTTTGATATACTGCATGTAAATAACAAGTAGTTAAGAATTGGAAAGAGGGCACACATATATTTAAATAAATAAATAAATAATAAAATCCCTTAAAACCCTTAAAAACTATTTATTTTTTATTGTTATTGAATGTAGGTAACAAAATGATGATTTGGTATTTTTTCTTACCCTAGAATGTTGAAAAAATATTCCAAGAATATTCCTTGAATATTCAGGTTGGAGGGAAAAGAACTCAAACCCATGTGCCTTATTTATTTCCTAGACAAAACCTATTGTTTTATTATAGTTAGAGGCATTGATCATTACATCAATATAGCCTTATATATACTCAATGGAAATATCTTTTAATATTTGTTCCAATGGGGCTCTACAGTGGAATTTCTTGGGAAGTCCTTCTCCACTTCCTTGCAGCCCTTCCCTGGTCCTGTCCTAGGTCCTTGATCCTGTCCCAGTTTCCCTGGCACTTCCTTAACCCTTCCTCCTTGGTTGGATGGTGTTGCAAATGATCTCCTTGGGGTGGGAGGTCACTTCTCCATTTGTCTACCCCTTTCCTTACCCTTTGGTGGGGTTTTTTTTGGTGCCTAGTTTCTGGGATGGTTTTGGGTTTTTCCTTGGGACCTTCCCTAGGTTTTTTGGGTTGCTTTAGGGATTCTTTTCCTTGGATTTCTCAGATTTTTCCCAAGTTTTTTATAGGTGTCTACTTGGTGCTAGCTTTTAGTGGTTCTCTAGGTGTGGACTATTGTGGTTGTGGGAGAGTGGCTTCATGAGAAGTTTTGCATAACATCTTATTGTTTTTATGGACCATGTGATTTCCACTATGACTCTTCTCTTTGGTATCATTGATGTGGGCTCGGTGGGCTCTCAATATTTTTTTTGGCCTTGCTTGGGGGCCTCTATTTTTATTGCTATTGTATTCCTATTGGGTTTCCTCATCTATTTTCCTTAAGTTGTTTGTTGGTGGTGCTGAAGGTAGTCTAGGGTTTCTGGTGTATCCTCTTGGTCTAGATTGACCTGTGTTTAACACCTACAACTATTTTTCCCTATGGATCCTTCCTTTTGGGTTCCTTGGTAACTTTATCATCTCTTTCCCATGGTTGGTTGCTCTGTGTATGCTACTTCCTCTACTTTGGATGGCATCTTCATAGGCTTCTCTCGTCATTGCAAGAGGATTTCATGGTCTGTGGAGATCCTCAGTTTTCTTTTCCACTTTCCAGACCTGTGAGGGATGCAGTTTCATCATAGTTTGTTTGATCTTATGTAATCCTTGCTTGTTTCCCATACTTTCTTGGGCAAGATTTTTTTTGTTTCTAAGTAATTTTCCTCGATGGGAGGGGATTTTATGGCCTGCGAAGATCCTTAGTTTGTTGTTCCACTTTCCAGGCCTGTGCAGGATGTGGTTCTATTTTATTTTTTTTGTTTCTTTTGGCATCCCTGAAGGTTTCATGTCCTTCCTTGGGTGGGATCATCCTTGTTTAGCAGATTATCTACTCCACCCTACTATTAAGGGTGGTTTTTGTAATGATTCTAGTTTTTTAGTGTTTCCTTTCTGGCATATGGTTTCTCCCTTGTGTGGGAATGTATGTTCTTGTTCTTCCCCTTATTTGGAAGGGTATCTCTTTTTCCTGCTTCTAGGATTATTTCAATTTGTTTGGTTTGTAAGGAGCACCATGTCTTTGAATTTCCCACTTTTTGGTTTTGCTCCTAGGCAGGAGTTTATTTATTTTTCTTGTAAGAGTTGGAGTTTCAAAACTTAAATTTATCACATTATTCTTTTCCCACTTGGAGGGCTTTTCATGTTTACATCTAGAGGTGACTTTCCTGCTTTCCCACTTCGGGCATCCTGTCCTGCTTCTTGTATCATGTATCCTATCCTAGATCCTGAATCCAGTCCTAAATATTGTCCTTAGGTCCATCCTTTGTCCTTTCCTATTAGTAATCCCGTGGCCTTTCTTGAAGTCTTATGACTTGTTGTAATCATATTTTGGGTCCCTTGATAAAATCACACTTTAATTTAAACTACCAAAAAAATATTTGTTCTAATGGAATAATTTCTTTATAGGTTTTTAAAATATTTACTATAGATACTAATTCCCTAAAGATGTTATTGCATGATTTGCAATTTTTGAAATTTGACAACTATTATGTGGAAGACTATATTGAAGATTCAACTAGATTTTAAAGACTTATGGAGAGAGGCATGTGGAATGTGTAAAGATATGATATTATCCTACATGAAGAAATGAAATTTGATAAATCTAATCCAAAATATAGATGGATCATCATGTTTGGAATATCTAATGAGATCTAGCCATAAATACTTGATGTTGAAACTATGAAGGATGTATGGAAAAAACTCAATAAGATGTTTGAGTACAAGAACCAAAATCAAATTCTATATCTATAGAGCCAATTACATTACTTTAATATTAAGCTCAAAATGTATATGGAAGCATTTATGTAACAAAGTATTGAGTTGTGAGACTCACTATAAGCATTAATAAAAATTGTTAGTGATGGTGTGTTTTTTCCAATAGTTCTACATGCACTACCACTAGCATTCAATATTTTTGTAACAAATTTAAATGTAATAATTTATATTTCCACTTTTGAGACTCTTGTGAATCTACTTCAATAGGAGGAAGTGATTCAAGAGTTGAAGAGAAAATATGAACATGATTTTCTCATTGATCACAAAGGCAAAAATTCAATGCAATAAAAAAATGTGGTAAAACCCCAAATAGATAAAAAACCAATAAAAAATAAAGGAAATTAACAAAAATAATATTATTAACAAAAAATATCATATATTTAATTTATGGAGAACCAAGACATATCCTTCAAGAGTTCTAGTACAACACATTCTCACAAGGATCATCAAAATATCGAATGAAAAATTCATTAGGAGGTAAATATCATTGGAAAAGGATCAATACAACTCAATGTCAACTTGATAATATAGATAAGAATTCTAATTATAATGTAGAAGAACCATACCATATCTATTCAATTTAATATCCTAATGTTATTTCAAAATAAATCTTAGTTTGATATGTTTATTCAAGAGCTACCAAACATATGATAGGCTAGACAAAATGCTTTGTGATCCTTGAAAATTCATCTTACGATGGGAAAGTAACACTTAGTGACAATTTAACAAGTTCATTTCTAAAATTGCTTGCATCATGGAGAGCTTGCTTATTTTCTATCTCTAGTTCTTTATGTACCTAGCCTAAAAAATAATATGATTTCTATGAATCGATTTCTTGATCATAATTTACATGTTGAATAATTAAAAATAGGTATAAATAAACTCTATTATTCAAGAGAAATTTATAGGTTTTATGATCATTGCTAATGCTACTAGCATAGAAAATATATTTTAGCTTATGATTGTAATATGATATAGCCAATCTAGCCATCAACATAGATGAAGTTGCCTCACTATAGTGTAGAAAATTTGGATATCTAAGCTTCAAAAATTTGAATTCACTCCTATATCATGTCATGGTATGTGTATCTCCATATTGGGTAAAGCCTTGTGACATTTATGTAAATTTTTTAGATAGAAAGTAGCATTGAGCCCCATTTGTCTCACATAGTTGTAGACTGGCTAGTCCACTCAACTTGGCACATACTAATTTATATGGACCTATGAATTCAAATTATAGTGGTTGTAGATATTTTAAATTTTTTCTTATATGATTATACATGATAAAAAATGGGTGTTTTTTTTAAAGATAAATGATGAAACTTTCCACTCTTTTCAATAATTCAAAGCTCATGTGGAGAATCTTGTTGGTTACCTTGTTCATATACTTTTCTTAGATTGAGAGAGTACACTAGTAATCAAATTTTTGTTTTCCTAAAGCAAAATGACATCAAATAACAACTAACAAATGCCTGTATGCATAAAAAAAATGGAGTTGCATAGAGGTAAAATTACACTATTTAGGATATGGTGTGATGCATGTTGAGTGATGTCAATTTGGAGTCAATATTTTGGGTAGTTCATATTGCAATATTCTTGATGAACCATGCACCCACACTTCCATTGAATTGTATCACACCTAAATATATATGAATAGATAACAAACCTTCTATATCATATATTTGTGTGTTTGGATGTATTGTATTCATGCATATTCCAAAGCAAAAGTAGATGAAATTGGAGGATAAATCCTAGTGATGTATCTTCATTGGATATAGTAATAGGTCAATGGGATATCATCTCACGGGTTCTGACACCAAGAAGGCATATATTAGCAGATATATTTTGTTTCATGAGAACACGTGTGCATTTTTTTCTAAGCCATGTGCTACTAAAAATAGATCTATTATTTTATTGTTTGGTGATGATGATAAAGCCTCTAAGAGAGAGGGTGTTGATTTATATGAAGTTAAATAAGATGTTATTTATGGATTTAATGGATCTAATAGCCCATGATCATTCAATTTGAGTACCAATCACAAACCCAAGTGGTATTTCAGTACATTTCATGATGCAAACTTGGATTGTGTTCTAAACACCTCTAGTTTTGGATCAAGAACTCAAATAAGAGTTTGAAATGAGGTCAACCTAACCTTAATGATCATTTTGGTGTATACATATGAAGCTAAAATGGTTCATGAAGATCTCATATTGAAGGAGTAGAAGGATTTCATGAATTTCAAGTATCAAGCATTGATGGAGAATATAATGTGGTAAATTTTTGATATTCCACTTGATGAGAATCACATTGGTTTCGAGTAGGTATTAAATAAAAAATACAAAGTTGATGGGTGCATTGAAAAATACAGATCAAGACTTGTTTTTGAGGGACACACATGGAAGTAAGTAATTAATTATGATGAAACTTCTACACCAAAAATAATGATCAAGACCATTTAGATGGTTTCTATAATAGCTACATAATTTGAATTGAAGTTGCATCAAATATAATGGAAGAGTTAATTTATCAATTATGATATAAATAAATAAGTCTATATGACACAATAAAAGAAATTTGTCATACTTTGTTAGGATAACAAGGTATGCATGATCATAAAATATCTCTATGGGTTGAAGCAGACACCTAGATCCTAGTCTGTGAAGATCGATGTGCATCTTCTATGGAAAATATTTCATCACATTCCATATAATCTAAACCTATACTAAAAAATCCAAGGAAAATAATTCATGATCATAATTTTGTATTCCAACAACTTTATCATCACTAGGAGTTTGGTGAATTTGATTGAAGACACCAAGAAATCATTGAAACATTCATTAGACATGAATGACCTTAGGATAATGCACTATTGTCTTGTTTTGGAGTTGTGGAGAACTAAGAACCATATGTCCATGTCATAAATAAAGTATTCCAAGATATTCCTTGAGAGGTTTTGAATGATATATTGTAATACCATTGATACTCCAATGGAACCAAGAATATAAATAACAAGCTATGACCAATATCCATAGGTTAATGGAACTCTTTATCATTGTTTTATTGGGAGTCTTATTTATCTAACACACTAGACCTAATATTAGCTATGGTATGGGGTATATTTCATGGTTAATGAAAGAAGCAAAGGTGTATCATTTAAAAGAGGCAAAGTGGGTACTTAGGTATATCCATGGTACAACTAAGTATCCTCTAGAGTACAAGAATGATAATTCCTTCTTGATAAGTTCCATGGATGTAGACTATGTAGGATCCATTGATGATAGGAGATTCACTTTTAGATATGCATTGTTTCTAGAATTTGTTCCAATTTCTTGGGGAATTCAAAAGAAATATGTTATTGTTCTTTCTTCCACTTAAGCTAAATATTATTTCATAGGAATATCTAAGAGGTGATATGGTTATGTTGCATCTTGTTAGTAATTGGTATCCTATAAAAGAAACTAATGATCTTGAGTTGTGATAATCAAGGAGTTCTAAAGATTTTTTGCAATCCAATTTTTCATGAACATTCAAAACACATTGAGGTTTAGTGATATTTCATCTATGAACATGTTCAAGAACACAACATATAACTCCAATTTTATACCATAGAGAAGCAACATATAGAAATTTTAATAAAGTCTCTTGCATGTGTATAGTTTAAAAATTTTAGAAAAATTCTTGTATGTACTTTGATTAAGCATAAATATAATAAGGGGAGAATATTGTGAATATTATGTTATTCTTAATTATTCACCTTATGGTTATAGAGGTTATAGAAATTTGAAAAGTAGTAACTCACAACCTCATATATTTTTTATTTCACATGTATATATACTTCTTTCATATCAATACAAATGCTAATCATTGTGTTCAGATATTTTTTGCATTTCTAACACTAGTTAATATTGTCCTTTTTACTTAGTTTTTAGATCAATGGATCATCAACCTAGTGCATATTTTTATCTATGGAGTCCCACCATCACATTTGCAATTTAAGAAAATGAAAAAATTGCAAAGGGAGTCCCCTAAATATTTTTTTATTAGCGGTGAAAATAGGGGTTTTTGAAATGGTCCCAACCCTTTTACAAGAAACCATATCCATTAAGCAAAGTGGAAAAGAAAATACCAAGGGAAATGAAATACAAAAAGCTTAGTCAAAATATACAACATAAAAATAACATAAGAAGCAACAAAAATTATAGTATGCAAGTTACAACTCAGAGAAACATCTATTTTTTGGATGCATGTGCCTTCCACTCAATTTGGATTCCAAAGTGTTCACTCACAACTTGAAGCACCATTAGTTGTAATTGTTTTTGCTTTTTATTGTCTCCATGCATTATTCTTAATTTTCAACATGTTATTTGAGTCTACCTTCATCTCCTAAAAGAAAAAAATATCTAGACTGTTCATTTTTCTTAAGCTCTTAATAACTCTTTGCTTATTGGGGGTATTCATCCCCTCACATTCTAGCATATGATATTCTTTTATTGCTAAAAATTGAGTTGCATCCTCCAATTAAGGTCAAGATTTTTTGGGTGTCATTGGCAATCTCTTTCAAAGTTTCTTTAGTTCTCATTATTGCATTTGAAGGTCTTTACACTTTGGTTTTGCCACCTAGATCTACCTTCTTCCTAGAATTCCATGTTTTTCTCATCATAGGGGTTTTCTCTTTACTATATTCCTCTATAGATTTGTCTTTGGATTGAGTTTTATTGGGCATGCAAATGGCACATTGTTAACTACATATCAACATACTTAAAATAGAAATATGTTCCCTATTGAAATGGAAATCCTTTGCCACCAAGGTTTGAGTATGCCAAGTATTTTCCAATGTGGATAGACTTAAAGGTCATTGATAATTGTTCCTTCAAAGGAATTTTGTTAGTTCTAACTAAGAATGATTTTTTTTGCACACAAATATTCAAGAACAAACACTTAATGATCTAAAAATAATTTCACTATATTTATATTTGAACAAAAATGAAGTGAGTGAAAATAAAACTGGGCAACAAAAGATGAAATTTAAGCAATGTAAACTATGATTACCTAATCTATAACATTCATTGCATTTAAGATATATTGCATGTATAATAAGCAATGATTATTGAAGTTGTATGAATTTTTAAAATGCACTATAAAAAATAGCTTCAATGATTTGAATAGAAACTAATCTAATAATACTTTAAAAATACGTTTTAAATAAAATTCAAAGGTTGAAGGGTAAGAGAAAATAAAATAAAACAAGCTAATACTACCCTAAAATCCAACTCCAATCCGGTAAAGCAACAAATCCAATTTAAACCAATCTTGACCCAACTAGTATTCACATAGCCTAAGGTACGAGATGGTGCAGTCTTTAAAGAAGCAAAAAACTATAAAATAGACTGAGTGCAACCACAATCAGCATGTGTAGATTGAATACAAAAAATTCCAATAGATTTTTATATTAAAATATAGTCATTGAGTACATTGTTTTAGATTTTTCCACTTTAATGGATTACAATAATAGAATTCAAAAAACAATAATAACTTGGTTTAGGAAAACCATCCAACTATAGAGAGAAAGCAAAAAAGTTATAAAATCCAGCTAACAGATGGTTTTCGACCTTTGTAACTAGCTAGCGAGCCACTATTTATATAATTTATTGGCCTTCACATAGTGTTACAATTTGCAATTAGTTCATATCTAACTCCAAGACATGCCCTTTAAGACTACCCATATTGTGGCAATGCCTCATTAAATGCAAACCACTTTGGTCATGCCTTGTAAAGTCTTCACCTGCATGATGCTTGGGAGCTCTAGAATGACCATACTTCATTAAATTTTAACTTGCATGATGCTCAAGAATTCTAGAATGACCATGCCTCATTAACTCTTCATTACTCTACAAAATCAGGGTCGATCACTATTTTCCATATCTCCATATTACACGATTGTACTTTCCCAGTTCGTATTGAAGTCTTATGCCCACCATTACAACCATCATATTTAATGCAAACACCAAAAAAAATATACATGATAACAAAAAAGGCAAAGGTCAGAAACTTAATATTATTAGTAATTTAATTTTTTATATTTCCCTATTTTTTAATTGTAATTTTAATATATATATTTTTTTAATATTTTCCTAAAGGTTTCCAAAAATAGAGATATCATTGTAGACACTAAAATCTAGCCACTTGTCATCCATCCATGTACTCCAATCACAAAAACTCAGTATATATATATATTTGTGTGTGTGTGTGTGTGTGTGTGTGTGTGTGTGTGTGTGTGTGTGTGTGTGTGTGTGTGTGTGTGTGTGTGTGTGTGTGTGTGTGTGTGTGTGTGTGTGTGTGTGTATTTAATTAATATATGTATAGATATTAATATTTTATATATTATATATTTTTTTGGTAGATTGATTGTATTAACAGTGGGTTTTTATAGAGGATCCTAAAACCTTATGTACAAAAATAGGGTTGAGCCCATTTTGTCCTTATAGTCCTCAAGGGCTAGGATCAAATAGACTTGCAAAATCTAACTAAACCTGATTCAAAATTTGACACAGGGCTTACAAAGGGGCCTCTCCGTGAGAGGATCGGCAAAAAAAAATCAATCTGAAGCAAACTAAAATGGAAGAAACAAAAAACCATGGGAAAAACAAGAAAAAACCACAAGGAAGGCAGCCTCGGATCCTTCACTGCTTCGGATCCTCCTGGTCATCCTTAATGTTCTGCTCCTTGATCCTGGTTAGCATCTTGATCAAAGAATATGTGGTCGAGAGGATGCACCACCTTTGAGCACCTTCCCTTTATGATTATGTGTCTTCATAAGGAAACTCTAATTTGGCCATCTTCTCCATCTCATCCAAAAAGGATGACATCTATACTACCAACATAGAGGTCAAATGACCTTTATTAGCCATGTAATCTACTAGCCTGTTACCCTCCTGGTAGATGTGACTGATTTGGGGATCGATCTATCTAGATAGGAGGATCCTTGCCTTAGAGACAATCTTGAAAAATTTCCATGAATAATCTTTGCCATTCGACAGATACCTTATGATATTCAGAGAGTCACCTTTGATGACCAAAGGGTGAGGATCCTCTGAGAGGAGTTGAAGCCCTATGAGGACACCCTTGGCCTTCACACTATGATTATATTGGATACCCAGGTTCTCATAGAAGGTGAGGAAAATACTCCCCCTATGATCTCTGACCATCCCTCCTATAGCTATTGGCCCCGAGTTGCCATGAGCAGCACCATCAAAGTTCAACTTAAGCCAACCCTCTGAGGGGTTTCTCCATTTGACCTTGATATTGGGAAAAAATATGTTAGGGTGGTCTAGATCCTCCTTGAGGTTCATCATTTTGAACACAGTTTCCTCTGATCGAATCCTGGGGAGGGGACTAGGAGGGAATTTTGAATTTTCCACTACAAATGCAAGATCTCTGAAAGCTATGGAAGGGGGATCTCTTAGAGGATTATCGAAGACTCTTTCATTCCTCTCCAACCAAATCTTCCAAAGGATGTGATGGAAGGACGCATCGAAAAGGAATCAGAGCTTAGGATTTCTAAACGGTTTTTGCCATTGAGCAAAGGCTTCCTTGATTGTCTTGGGAGGGCTCTAGGGGACCTAAAAGGAGGAGAGGATCACACCAAACACCATGGTGGTGAATGGGCAATGAAGTAAGATATTATCTATGGATTTGCAATATTCCATGCAAAAATAACACCTACTTGGGAAGACAAACCCTCTTTTGTGGAGTTTTTCCATGGTTAGAGCTTTATTCTAAAAATAATCCAAGAAAAGAAATTTACCTTCAGGATCAGTCCTTTTCACTAGACTATCTGCCATGGGAAATCCCCCTCAACCTCCTTGGAAAGGATCTCGTAGGTTGTCCTAACTAAGAAGATGTCAGTGTCAGTGCTCGTCCATATCATCTTGTCAAGTCTTCTGGAAGTCAGGATGGTAATGCCTTGGAGGATCTTATCTAGAGAGGAGACTTCAACTTCACGACCGATGAGGGTCAAGATGTTCCACTGAGGGCTTCCATCCTTCCTCACAATGTATTCTTCTACCTTCTATTGGGATTTTGTGTCCACCAAGGATTTGAGGAGGGAAAGTTTAGCATTCTGAGATAGAGGATATTATTTAGCCCATTCGTCTTTCTCGAAGTTGATTGTCTACCCATATCCTAAAATCTATCAAAATCCCTTGCTGAGTAGCTTCCTGGCTTGAAGGATTGCTTTCTAGAAAGCAAATCCATTGAAGGGGGTCTCAGCATCCAGGAAGGAGCAGTTGGCGAGGTATTTCTTCTTGACAAATTTGCCCACTCTGTAGGCTTGTTGGTCAGGATCCTCCAAGCATGCTTGGCCACGAGGGTCAGTTTCATCAGACTAGTTCTCCTTAGCCCAAACCTACCTTGGTATTTTCTTTTACACATCTTATCCCACACCACTAGATGGATCCTAGATTTATCTTCATTCCCAGACCATAGAAAGTTCCTTTGAATTTGTTCGATCTTGTGGTGGACAAAAATTGGGAGGCTGAAGACTAGCATGAAGTAGGTTGGGATCCCTTGGAGGCAAGCTTTGGTGATGGTAGCCTTGCCTACCTAGGATAAAAACTTACCTTTCCAAGAGGCCAGCTTCCTGTGAATTTGCTCCACCACCATATTTCACATGCTATCCTTAGCCCTACCACTGTAGAAGAGGGGGAGCCCAAGGCATGTGGTAGAGAGGGATTCGATCATGCATCCCAGGATTCTAGCAATGCAGATATGTTGCCCCTAAGGATTATTTAGGAAGAAAATCTTGCTCTTGGTGTAGTTTACTTTCTGGCCCACAGCTCACTCATAAAGGGAGAGGATCCTCTTGATGTGTTTGGCCTAGGCCATAGAGGCGATAGTAGACAAGAAGGTGTCATTCAAAAACTATTGGTGGGTGATTACTTCCACTCTAGAGATGGGGATGATGCCCAAAATCCTCTATCTCTGGAGGCTCTCCTTGAGGGTTTTTCCCAGAACCTCTGCTAGGATGATGAAGAGAATGGGGGACAGGGGGTCTCCTTGCCTGAAACATCTGGCACTCTGGAAGTAGCCTACGGGGGACCCATTTATTAGGACAGAGAATTAAGGTGTGGATATGTAGATTTGGATGAGGTCAATCCAAGAGGGAGGGAAACCAAACTTCAGGAGAACAGCGCAGAGGAAACCCCTATCCACCCTGTCGAAGTCTTTGTTCATGTCAAGCTTGAGAAAGAGGGTAGCCTTATTAGACAAGGACGTAGAGTGGAGAGTCTCATGGATAGAAATGACACCATAAAGGATGTTTCTTCCTTTCATAGAGTTTCCTTGGCAAGGGTCAATGAGCAAGGGCAAGATGGGCTTCAACCTGTTAGCTAAGACTTTGGTCAAGATCTTGTAGAAAAAATTGCAAAGGCTGATGGGTCTATAGTCCGAGAAGGTCCTGTAGGTAGAGGTTTTTGAAATAAGAGCTAAGAAGGTGGAGTTCAAATTGGGGTGAATGGATCCAAAGGCTTGGATCTCATTAATGGCATCACAGACATCATTCCCCATAACCTCCCACATGGTCTGGAAAAAGTGAGGAGGAAACCCATCTAGACCCGAGGTTTTGTCAGGTTGCATAGAAAACAAGGCCTCCTTGATCTCGAAAGAAGAAAAAGGATCTAGGAGCCTGAGGCTAGCCTCCTGGGGTACCAGAGAGGGGATTTTTGCCAAAAGATCTCTTTGGGCCTGTAAGTCACTTTCGAGGGAGGATCCCAGCAAATCTTGAAAGAAGCCCACCACTTTAGTTCTTATCTCAACAATGTCCTTGGTAGCCATACCATCACTTTGCCAAATTTTCTTGATTTTTTTGGAACCTCTATGCCAGAGGGTAGAAGCATGAAAAAACCCGATGTTGGAGTCTCCTTCCTTCAACCATAGATCTCTATATTTTTGTCTCTATAAGGTCTCTTCCCTAGCTAGGATAGTATGAAAGTCTGCCAGGAGGATTATCTCTTCATTTCTGTCAGATTCATTGAAGACACCTACCTCCAACCTTATTTCCAAGTTTTTGAGGCTTTCGGATATGGCTTTCTTAGATTTGAAGATGTTGCCAAAGACCTCCTTATTCTAGATCTTGAGGTTTTCTTTGACAGATTTAAGCTTTAGGGCTAGGCATTTTGAGGCGGATCCTTTTACCTCTTGCTTCCACTATCTCACTACCTATGCTCTAAAATATTTATGATGGGTCCACATGGATTTGAACCTAAAGGGTGTTTTGAAACTAGGCCCTTCACCCAATTCAAGAAGGATGGGGTTGTGGTCTAATCCAATCCTAGGAAGAGCTAGGAGGGTCGCATCCCCCAAGAAGGGAATAGCCTCCTAGGAGATAAGGAACCTGTCTACCTTAACCTAGATAATCCTACTCCCTGTTCTCATGTTTCTCTAGGTAAAAGAGGAACCTTTGAGCTCTATGTCAACTAGCTTGTTGGTGTCGACAAAATATCTGAAGTCTTCTATGCTTCTGGAACCAATATCAGATCCTCCCATTTTTCCAAAGGATGTAAAGGGCAGTTGAAGTCCCCCCCATTATCCATGTGAGGGCATTGAAATTCCTTCACATCTGGGTGATGGTATTCCACCTCTCAGCCCTCTCTATGACTGGTTGGGGGTGTAGATGTTGGACAGGATCCACGAATAATTGCCTGCCTTAGAATGAAAGAGGATATTGAGAATCTAGTTGTATGAAGAAAGTAGACTTCCTTCTACAAGGGTTAGGTCCCATAATACCATGAGACCACCCGAAGATCCTTGAGCTGGACTGAATAGGAGCTCTGGTTTGGCCCAGATAGCTTTCGCTACTTTTTTATTAGAGACCACATCAACCTTTGTCTCTTGGAGGATAATGATAAAGGGATTTGATCATTTTTGGAGGTCCACAGCCATCCTCTACTTGGCTGCTCCAGTCAGTCCTCTCACATTCCATGAGAGAACCTTCATCTTGATGATTTGGAGGTTTTATTTCCTCCCTTCACCATCTAGAAGGGGGGTTTGGTTCCTTTTGCTTCATCCCACTGAGTGTTCGAATCATCCAAAAATAGCAACAATTGAGTCCCATTCGCCACATCCTCCACTGTTTCTTTGTCTCTCTAATCTTTGCCAGGAGCTCTTCTTCTTTTCCTCTCATTTCCAAAATACACTGATTGTTTCTTGCTTCTGGTGTTCCTAGGTCTGACCCTTCCTGATAGGGAGGATCCCATTTTTTCATGATGATGAGAAGGAAACTCCCCATTTTTTGGATGGGGTGAGGTTTTCTTATTGCCTAGCAAATAATATTCCATGAGGGATTGCGGGGAGTTAGTGATAGGAGAGATTTGTACCTGGGAATTTGGTTCCTCTGCTTCATATTGGGGTGGAAGGCTTGAACCTGCCTCTCAGTACTCCTTTTCCTAAAGGGAGTTTCCTCCTTGCTACAAACCTTGCTTCGACTGCTTGACAGACCCATCCTATTCCTCCTCTTGAGCTTACTATCTGCTCGATTCAGGTTTGGGCTTCACCGAGAGTTGGTCAATAGGAGGATGATTCCTCTTATGTTTCTTCCCCATCATCATCTGTGAGTCTTGAGGGTATGTGGATCCTTTGGTCATCTCCTTTGCTCGTTGGCCTCTAGCAGGTGGACACTGAGTCTGGAGGTGCCCCTGAGTGTGGTAGTGAGAACAAAAGGTAGGTATATTCTCATACTCAATGGCTTATCTCTTGATGAAGGTTGATATTGATTGCAAGTTGATGAATGAGGGGAGCTTGGAGTCCAGGTCCGTTAGAACACAGAACCGATCCTGAGTCAGTCTGGACCAATATTTTATGGGGATATCAATGGAGACCAATTCTCCTATGGATCGTGGTATCCCTCTGATAACATTTTCATTCCAGCAGTGAAGAGGAAGGATGGGAAGCCTTATCCAAATCAGAGCAATGTTGATGTTTTGAGTATTCGATTTGAAGTCGTTTCTCCACTTCTGAATAAAGAGGCTCCTATTCCCTAGGAACCATGGTCCTCCCACCAAGATTTTATAGTAATCCTCTAGGTTGTTTAGGATGATGGCAAAGAAACCCAGGGTTAGTGCCGCAATCTCCATGTTTCTAGATATTTGCAACTTGGAGAGAGCCCATTTGCAGATGGATTCCATGTCTGGGCGTCCTCCTATGAACTTGCCAATTAGGGTAAAATTTTAAAATTCTAGAAAACTATTTAGGACCTCTTTGGGGATGTCCAAATCCTTGCCAGATGGAAATAGTTCCTGGCTAAAGCAACTTTCTGGGGTTGCATGGCTCGCCAACATGTGGGCATATGATCCTCTCACATTAGGGTTGGGGGCCCCCCTTTGGCCTCCTTTGTTTGGGGGGTCCTTGTCTTTCTTCTTTGATATGTCCTGTTGACCTTCTTCTGCCGAGTGCACTAATTCATCCCCATTAGATCCCCTCGGACCTCCGTCTGCATCGCAGGTATTCCTGCCTCCTGTCGATGGGACAGATCCTTTCCTGCATTTCATCGTGTCGATACTCTCATTGTATCCTCCTTCGCTCTCCTTCATTGTTCGGTCTCAACTTCCTAAAACCATATATTATTTTTATATTATATATATTTATATATTTATATTTATATGAATTAATCCTAGCCCTCCATATCATTTTAATATCAACCATCCATCCATATCAATCCATTCTACTTACCCATATTTAATCTCCACCCTTTCTCATGTTTTAATTTCATCCACTCATTTTGTGTCATCAAAACCCTAACATGTTCAATGGAAGATTATAAAAGAGGAGTCATTTTGATGAATCAAACCCTAAGCTATTCATTAATCCTTGGTCCCTAATATTCCTAAGCTCTTTCTGCCCTAGCCATTATCGTCACTTTCATCCCTCGTCATTGCTATTCGCATCCACCACTTCTAATACCACCCATATCACACAAAATAGATTTGGTATTGTGACACCTTCCTTAGCCCCTAAATACCCTCCAAAGATACCATAATGCCTCTGGGTATTTTTGGAACCTTTTTGGTGTATTTGCCACCATCACAAAATACCTGGTGCATCTGCCACCATCACAAAATACCTCTTGGTATTTCCCAAATCTGCAGTCCTACGACCCTTGGGCACCGTTTAGGAATCCTCGTGACCATCATTTATAAAATCAAAAATCTCAAGTGACAAGGTAAAAAATTTTATTTGCATTTTTTTATTCTTATGTTCTATTTACATTTTCATTCTACAACATCTAGGGTTTAGTAATTTTATGCTTCTGAGGGTCTCACACAGTAGACCCCTTGTAGGTATTTCTAACTCTTTGTGTTGTTTACTATTTGCAGGTATAAGGATAATATTTCTGGAAGCTATTGAAGCTAGGGTGGCCCTTTTAGGATACACAAGCCCACCCGCAACCTCATTTGGATTGAATACAAGCACAAAGACACCAACAATGTATTGACCTAGGGTTTTGGAGAACCCTAGTATTTGTAAAAATTGTATCACAAAAAGCATTGTAAAATACCATATTAGGGTACATTGATTATATCATTTTGAGATCCACCCACATTAATAAAATCTTATCTATCTTGTGCAATCTTATGTTATTTTTGTGGTTTTGAGTATTTTATCTTGTGTATTGGTGTTTCTTTATTTTGGTTTATAAAATGGAAATCACGGAGGGAACCACAAAGATTTATCTATGTTAATTTATTTTATCACTAATTTTATTTTATTTCTTTCATTTTGTAGGTTCCAAATTTTTGATCGCATGATTTTTGTGAAAAACTAGGATTTTTGGAGATTGGATAAGTCGATCAAAGGTTACACGTATACCTTATAGTGCTCGAGGGATGCCCTCCATTCAAGAGATACCCTGGTTCATTTTTGTGGCTCTAAGGTGTGTTTCATAGAGTGGGGAAGAAATATGTAGGCTTGCTGGTGAGCTTGCTTCAAACCCTAACCCATTTTTGTTTCATTTTTCCTACTTTTACAATAAAATTGACAAAAAAAATCATTTATTTTTCTATTTGAAGCAATTATATTTTTTATTTGTTTCTTAGGCATTTACATCGTTGCATTCATGCATTCATTATAGATAATATTTATTTTATATTTTTTTTTTGTCTAATATATTCATTCATTATTTCTGCATATCATTTTCATGTGAAATTACAAAAGCATAAAATAGTTGCATAATAGGGTTAACAATTTTTATTTTTACTTGTCTAAATTGGAACAAGATTAGAATACATAAGTATACTCCCACATTTGATGATTCAAGGTAAAATAACTAGGTGAACCCTCCACTATTGGAAGATTTAGAGTGGTTCTTAAGTGATGTACCCTAAGTTCTTTTGAGGAACTAGGTATTATTGTTTTTGGCTTCTGATTTAGAACTATGAAATAGGCTATTTTTAACATTGTATGAACACAATAGATACCACATATTCTAAAATGAATCATAAATTACACACATCACAATAAATAGTAGTGAGTTGGATTTCATCACCAACCATTGTTTGATATTTGGTGACGATGGGCTTCATCTCCATCCGTCAATCTCTACCCTTAGAAACCGTAGACACCCATGAGAAAAATTTATATATTTCATCACCGAGAAGAATATTATTTTCTAGCCAACCATATATTTTACCTTGCATAATTCATATTAGCACACTAATAACACACAAACTTCACAAAAACAAAAAAAATATATAAGAGAAAAAAAAGAGGTAAGATTTGTTGCAGAAACGTTGGATTGAATTGCTTGTTTAATTTTGTAAAAAAATTATTTGCATTATTTCCTATGCATTTCACATTTGATTCACTAGCTTATGGTTTTAATGTGAAATCAAACAAAAATATTGAGTCAAAATTCCATCAACCAAGTCACTTCATCCATGGAGTGTTCAACATCTTTCACTACCACTTATGTGGTTAACCCCATTAGTGTGATATAGACAAGTTATTCATATTTTTCTATAGGTCCCTCACACACTATGCATACTTCAAATGTTGATGTTTTGCATAGAGCCATCCATACATCCATTCCAAAAATAGAACCATCATCCCCCATAAATTATAACATCACCCACATAGACATGGTCCAAGTGGAAGCTCTTAAAATATCCGCTAACTATTTTCTAGAACAAATCCACAGTCCACCCATGCATGATCCTTCTTTTTAGTAGGAACTTACCTATTATTAACCTTATAGCCTCACCCAGGTGTATACCAACCCTCTTATGAGGTTTCAAATGCACCTTCCCAACATTGGTCCATTCCACAATAGTCATGTACTCAAAGCACCTCTATCCAATATTCATACACCACCACATATGGCAATCCATTGTATGAATCACATGTTAATGCTACTTCACAAATGTCAGCCTCCACCACATCCAATATCTCTCATCCAATTATAATTTCTATTACAACCTATTCTCCACCTACCTCATCCATTCCTTCCATACCCATACCATCTACCTCATAGGTGGCCATACAGAAAGCATGACAATATCTCAATAAATTTCTTATGGCTAAACAAGGTACTCAATTCCATTCCCAACAACAAGTACATGTGGTATATTTCAATACCCAACCTATTTCCACCCAACCCATATTTTTCACTCCATATCCATAATGGGTACCACAATATTCTATGGTTTCCATTCCCACACTACAATTAACTCACACCCATATCATTCCCACAAATCATCAAATTCATAGTCCTCACACATCATCTCCTTTTCAACATTCATAATCATTTCTTCATCAACCTCAACATCACCAAATTTAATTCACTCCACCAAATCATCACCATATCATAAAACCCTAGCATATCACCACTCCATCTTCACAAAATCACCAAGTAATTCAAGGTTTTCCATATACCTAGGGAATACCCTCGAATTCAATCCATGCAACATCAAATTGACAACTTGATGCAACATACTCCTAGTATGATGCACCATAAGCCAACTCTAAGATAGTTGATCAATCAACAAATTCATTTTTGGTACCATCACCACCATATCTGACAAATTTTATATTACCAAAATTTGATAAATTCAAAGGGACTGAGGACCTTAGAGAGCATGTGAGTACATTCATTTATTCCTATTTAAAAATCCAACATCATGATGCTCTAATGCTCTAAAATTTTCCTCATACATAGGGAGGAGATGTCGTAGAGTGGTACAACCATTTACCGCATCATAGTATTTATACTTTTAAACAGATGGTTGACCAGGTTCTCAAAAGGTTTTACCTCAATGTTAGAAAGAAAGTATCATTGTCTGGCTTGTATGGCTTAAAAAAAAATTGATGATGAGTTAGTATATGATTTTTATAACTATTGGAGGGTTTTTATCACAAAAATACCATTCACCCTACCGATGGAAGAGCTAACTCAACTGTTTACCAAGATTTGCCTAAAATCCATTTCTTGGTTATTACAATTACAGTAGTATATATCATTTGAGGAAGCTCTTACCTAGGCTAGAATCAGAGGAGATAAAAATCCAATAAGGTATGCTTAAACCCAAAAAGAAATAATGGTAGAATAAGGGCTAGTATAAAGGTAGTTATTATGGCCAATCCAAATCAAATCAAGCCAATCAAGTCAATCAAGTGGTCATGATCCAACCTATAATGGATCAATAACAACAACCTTTACAACAAAAACCATAATAAATTACATATCATATAGTTCCCTCATAATCACAACCAGTTCAAAACACAATGCCAACTATGGAAAATCACCAATATCAACAATCTATTTGACAAAACTACCAATACACCCCCTTAGCCAAATTATATGCCTCTATCTTTCATAGATTTTATGACACAAACCGACTTGCCTTGCCTGATATTAAACTAGATGAACCTACCAATCATAGTAAACACTATAAAAAACATTTATTTTACCCTTATCATAGGCAAAATAGGTATAATATAAACATATGCTACAACTTCAAAGACATAATGCAAAATCTCATTGACTTAGGATCCATCAAGCTTGATAGCATCGTAGGTCAAAAAAACCAAAATCTTGGTATCTATCAAACACCACTTCCTCATCATGAGGAGGTACAACCAAAAATAAAAGGGTCTAACACCAAGACATCTCCTAATTAAGTTAATCATGTGCAACAGTACCAAGGTTTAGTGGGTGCTATCCATGTAGTTACTTGAGGTCAACAATGCTCTAACAATCAATAAAGTGTACCATAGTAGACTACTCAATCTCCTATAGAAACCATAAGCAAGTGTATCTCCTCAACCTACCACATCATCATCATCCATTCAATTTTCCACTAATTCCTCCCAACCGATTCATATTCCATGTCGTCCATCTTTTCCCACTCATTCTATCAATTTCCCTCAAAGATCAGTTATCTCTCTAAGTAATCGGTTAACCACTAGCCTTAAAATGGCTTCAACTAAACTATCTATCTATGATGTTATACAATAATTTCCCCCACATTGTGAGGCATTAATGGATATTTTTAAATCCATTGAACTTCAATCTCAAGATACTAATGCCTTTAGCAATTTTGTGTGGAGCATCCAAACATGTATGGAGCCTTCCATTACATTCTACAATTTTTAAATTAAATCGATATCATCAAAATTGGTGGACCCTTCATTGCACATCATGGCTCAAATTTATAGGAAACCATTTAAATAAGGATTGATTGATACTAGTTCCTCTATCAATATCATCACCACATATACTTTCCAACACCTCAATATTCTACCATACCACATCACCAAATTCATCTTCACCCTAAAAGCATTTAACGATGCTCTCTGTTCCATAGTTGGTACTATCATTTTACCCATCGAAGTGGGGTAAAAACATTGCACACAATGTTTCACATCTTGGAATGTTCCATGGTGTACAATGTACTCCTTGGATGTCCTTGTATGAGGGAAATAAGATGTTTCCCTTCTATACTTCATCAATGCTTGAAATATGTACATGAGGGACAAGTTCATTGCATACCTACGGATGCTGAACCATTTAAGTATTACAATTTCATTTCAAATACTTATAAATCCATACTTCCACCCATCCATATTTTTCTCACATCATCAACCAAATTATCCACCACACCATACACTTATTCATAAAAAACTCCTATTCCTAAGTAGCTCTCTATCACCACTTCACATCAAGCTTTCACTTCTATGCTCCCATATTCATCATCATTGACTACATGCACATGTGGTCAAACTCAATCCACATCAGCCAATGTATCACAAGTTATATTAATGGATTGTGATATGCCATCCCAGTCCACACTGCTACCGTTTTAGGAGTCATAAGCCAACCATAAAATTTCCATATCCACATCTACTTTGTCCACATCCACATCATCCCAAGTTGAGGTCCATCTCACTAATCCTGGTATTGGTGAATGTTAGCGTACTATTACAATAGGTGTTATATTAGTTAATTTGTTATTTAACTTTAGCACCTTGTTGCAGCGGCATCCTGTTGAGATGCGCCCAACCCGGGCTAATCCAGGAGTGCTGTTTCTGCATGTTGTATTATTTAAACTGCTCTTCAATAATACAATGATGTTCGCACATTTACATGGTACCAGAGCCAGGGGCGAGGTGAGGAGCAGAGCGCGGTTTTTTTGATTCGGACGCGTTTTTTTTCTCGCAGTCCGTGCGTTTAAAAAAAAAAAAAAAAAAGGGACGTTCAGGACCTCGCGCAGAGCGGGGAGGAGCCGAACGCGCGTCCAGTTCGCGACGATCGAGCACTGGACGCACGACAGAGGAGCCGAGCGCGGCAGTCGAGGAGGGGAGAACCCCCCCGCGCAGCGCAAACGTTGCGCGTTGGAGGGAGGTCGCGTCACGCGTCAACAGACGCGCGCGCCCCCCGAGGTGGCCCCGCCCCCCCCCCCCCCCCCCTCCCCACCATCGCGCGATCTCGCGCGCCCGCCCCCCACCCACGCGTGACGCGCAATTTGCGCGCGTGCGCTCCCGAGGAGCGCCCCCCTACCCGCCCGCGGAGCGGGAATTCAAATTCCCGCCCGCGGGGAAATCGGAGGGGTATAACCCCCGCGGGACTGCGTCCGCGAGACGCGATGTTTGCGCCCCGCGGGACAAGCCCCCTCCCCCCGTCCGTGAGACGCAGTGTTTGCGCCCCCCGCGGGACTGCGTCCGTGAGACGCAGTGATTGCGCAGAAGGGCCGAGGGCCCTCTAGCCCGAATTCCTGCGCGCGGGGCTGGCCCTGGTTTTTTTATAAAAAATAAAAAATAAAAAATAAAAATTTCGCTGCGACTTGCAGAGAGGAAGCCGAGCCGGAGGCTGCTGCAGAGGGTGTTGAAAAGGGAGGTGACTTGCTGATCTTTTCGGATCAGCCCGCTGGCTCACGTGGTCGTGAGCCGTGCGGTAAGGCTCAGGGAGCCTACGGGTCGGGGGTTCGAATCCCGCCGACTCCCCCAAGGTATAATTTTTTTTTTGTCAAAGTTATTTTTTATTATTATTATTTTTAATTAAAATTTTTAATTTTAATTTTTTTTAATATAGTTTTTAAACTTTAATAAATTAAATTTAATTTTAATTTATTTTTTCTAAAAGTTTAAAACTATAGAAATTAAAATTTTTTATTTTAATTTTAAAATTGATAATAATTATAAAAATGCTTTGTTAAAGAAAGCCTTTTAAGGGGGGATTTTTTTCAAAAAAATCAAAGGGGGATTGAGAGTAATTTTTTATGAAAAATAGCAATTTGGCATTGTAAAAGGTGCATTTTCGGCTGTGACCGACACCTAGTGGGTTATTCTAGTGGGCATTTTTTTTGTTGTATGTTGCATATTTCATTTTTGCACTATAACATTAAAAATTAAAATCAAACACTCCTTAAAGTCCCGGAATATAAAACCCATCTGTGCAATTTATTTGCCTTTGCGGCGTTCGGTATTTGCGATACCTACGCCGGCACTTACGGGTAAAGCTGTCGTGATTTGGCTCCTGTATCCGCCGCCTAATATAGTCTGCTATAACGACGTACGAGCTTGTTCTCTATAAATCGTCGGGGAGGAATAAGTACGCCATTTTTGCATTTTTTACTCCATCCACTACCCTTTATCGCACTTGTGTTTAGGCGTAAATCCTGACGAAGTATTCTTCATAGTGTTTAGGGGAAGTTACGCCCCACGCATGAGAAGAATCTTCTATGGTAGGTGCCATCAACAAGGCGATTCCCTTTCAGTACCGCTTATGTTCCACGTATCGTATGATCTCTAAAATTCACCTATAGTCTCCCTCACGTAAGGGCGGGTGATTTTTGTTGATCTTTCTAAATACCTATAGTTTCCCTCACGTAAGGGCGGGTATTTTGTACGGTATATTGGCCTAGCAAAAGGTATATCGAAAGGGGGACCAATTTGGTGATATAAGGAACCTTCACTATGGCCACTGTTGCAAAATTGATGACTGATCCGCATCAGTTATTGAAAGGTCCAAATTATACACCATGGAAACATAAGATGAAGGCTATTCTCCAAATGGAAGATTTGTGGGATATTATTCTTGGAGTAGCAACAAGGCCTTCACCAACGGCGAGATCCACGGGTCCTTCGGCGGATCAGATTGCTTTTGACAAGAAAGACGGTAGAGCAAAGGTGCTCATTTTGTTTCTTGTTTCAGATGAAGTGCAACCTCATATAGTTGATAAAGCAAGTGGTAAAGAGGCATGGGATGCCCTTAGAACCATCTATGAGGGGAAGAATGAATCCACCATTCTTCATCTTCAACAACAACTTCATAACTTGAGTTTGAGACAGGGTGAAACAGTTGAACTCTTTATGTGCAGAGTGTCAGAGTTGAAAGAGAAATTGAGTTCTCTAGGAGATCTTGTGGATGAAAAGCTTCTCATTTCACTTGTGATGAGAGCTTTACCTTCTTCATTTGACATGTTGATAACCTCCATCCGGGTGTCCCAACGACAAATTACCTACATCGAGTTGGTCAATCTGCTTCAACAACGGGAGGCACGCCAACTTCACAAGGATGATTCTTCCAATACGGCCCTATACACCAACGAGGCGGGGTTCTAGGAAGAAAGGTAATGGGCAAAAAGGAGGCAACTTTCGGAAAGGAGGAAATTCTCAACGGGATACGAAAGGAAAAGGCAAGCAACCTCAACGAGAAGAAGAGGTGGTGCAAGATGTGTGAGAAAGACAACCATGACACCAACGGGTGTTGGCATAAGAACAAGCAAAAAGGCCAAAACAAACCACAAAATAAAAACAAGCAACCCCGAGGCGAATGTTGCTTGTTGAAGAATCGACTCGGATTACGAATGGGCACACAAGGTGCTCATGACTACCACAGATTCCACTCGGAGGGATCCTATTTGGTATGTCGATTACGGAGCTAGTAAACATATGGTCGGCGACGGATCGTGGTTTGAATCATTTGTGGCCAAGGAGGGCAAACCTGTCACCATTGCTGATGATAAAACCTACGGGGTTCGGGGAGAGGGTACGGTTTCGAGTCACTCTTCACGATGGCAAGTGTCGGATTGACAAGGTCCTCTATGTTCGGGATTGGCCAACAATTTGTTGTCGGTGACACAAATCACTGGACAGAAATATGGTTGTCAACTTTCGTGTTGAGAATGGAAAGAAGTGTTGTACAATTACCGGGAAGGGTAAGCGGTTACAATGACTTCATATAAGCATGGCTTATTTGCACTAGATGCTATCTCTATTCCACATGTTGCCATGTCTGTCTCTACCAAGGAGGCAACTTCCCTATGGCACAAGAGATATGGGCATCTTAGTTACGGCTACTTACTTGAGCTCGGCAAGTATGAGATGGTAAAGGGTCTTCCTTCCCTTTACGCCACATTGCCGGTGTGCTCGACTGCTTAGCGGGAAAGCGGCATAGAGTACCATTTGAGAAGAGCTCTACAAGAGCACGAAAACCTACGGAGCTAATTCACACCGATCTATGCGGTCCTTTCACACCAACGGTGTTGGAGGGAAGAGGTACTTTCGTTATTCGTAGATGACTACTCACGAAAGATGTGGGTTTTCTTTCTCAAGCTGAAATCTGAAGCTTTCGCATTCTTCCAACAGTTCAAGAAATCCGTTGAGAAGGAGTCAGGGGCTTCTATTAAAACCCTCCGCTCAGATCGAGGGGGAGAGTTTACCTCTACTGAATTTTCTGCATTCCTAGATAAACATGGGATCAAGAGACGGTTAACAGCTGCCTATACTCCTCGGCGAGAATGGAGTTGCTTGAGAGAAGGAACCGTTCTATCATGGAAATGGTTCGTTGTATGCTCACGGGTGCAACTCTTGGGCAACAATATTGGGCGGAAAGCTGTCACCAGCTGCGAGTGTATCTTTTGAATAGGGCACCCACAAAGGCCCTAAAAGGAATGACTCCACGGGAAGCATGGAGTGGTCGAAAACCCTCCATATCTCATCTACGTATTTTCGGGTGTCAAGCTTTCATGCACATACCGAAAGAAAAAAGGAAGAAGCTAGATGAGAAAACAATGAGATGTATTTTTCTTGGATATTCTGAGCACTCTAAAGGATATCGGTTGATAGATCCTTTGACCAAGAAAATTCATATCAGCGGAGATGTTGTCTTTGATGAAGCTTTCACATCACGGAGCACATCTACGGTACACCGGGATATTGTGGAACCAAAGGAAGAGGAGATTCCTTCGTCAACACGAGACGGGAGGTCCTTCTACATCTTCTTCACCACCACCGAAGCGGAATCCTAAATGGTGTACAAATACAATCGAGAGATGCAAATTTATCCACTCCTCCCAATTTGAATTTGGATAGACCTCGTACACGCGGTATGGCTCAACGAGGAAAGAGAAGCCGAGAAGCTGGTGAGGTTGATGATCTTTGTCAATCTTTTGAGGAACTTTCTGTGACTCCAAGTAGAGAAGTTGAGGATATGGATATTGATGATGACAGGGCATTCATGTCTACCATAGATAGTCTTGGACCTGCATCAGTGCAAGATGCTCTTAGTGAGCCTCAGTGGAAGGCCGCTATGGATAAAGAGTATGAGTCTCTGATGAAGAATAAAACTTGGAAGCTTGTTGATCTGCCGCATGGAAAGAAACCTATTGGCTGCAAATGGGTATACAAAGTCAAGTACAAGGCAGATGGAACAATTGATAAGCATAAAGCCCGTCTTGTTGCAAAGGGCTATGCTCAAAAGGAAGGCATCGACTATGAAGAAACTTTTGCACCTACTTGCTCGGATGACCACAATTCGGGTTATGTGTGCTATGGCGGCACAATATGGGTGGAAAGTTCACCAAATGGATGTCAAAAGTGCCTTTCTTAATGGTGATCTCCAAGAAGAAGTCTATATGACTCGGCTGAAGGATTTGAAGTGGAAGGCCAACGGCGAGAAAGTTTGCAAATTGGTTAAATCCTTGTATGGTCCGAAACAAGCTCCTCGAGCTTGGTATATAAAAATGGACAATCACCTAATGCGGCATGGATTTAAGAGATGTCCGTCGGATGCAAACCTCTATTTCAAGAAACGGGGTTACGAGATAGTGTTGCTTGTACTCTATGTGGATGATCTGCTCATTACGGGGAGTTCGGAAGATTTGATCTCTCTTGTCAAAAGAAACTTGTGCAAATCTTTTGAGATGACGGATCTTGGACTTCTCCATTCTTGTCTTGGTGCGGAATTCAGCCGGAAGGAGCACACCATCAAAGTGTCTCGAGAAAAAGTATGCCAAGACATTGCTCGATAAATATCGCATGGTGATTGCAAGCCAATGGCAACTCCTATGGAGAATGGACTTCGGTTATCGCGATATGATGACTCACCCCGAGTAGATGGCACTCTCTATCGACGAGTTGATTGGGAGTCTCATATATCCGACCAATACTAGGCCGAGATCTCGTATTTCTTTGTAAACTATCTTTCGAGGTTCATGCGGGAGCCTAAGATTACTCATTGGAAAGCGGCAAAACGTGTTCTTCACTATGTCCAGTGGTACTATAGAATATGGCCTAGAATACAAGAGGAACAACAAATTCTTCTTGCAAGGATACACGGACTCCGACTATGCCGGATCATTTGATGATCGCAAGTCAACTTACGGATACATTTTTCATCCGGGATCCGGTCCTGTCTCTTGGCACGACAAGAAGCAACAGGTGGTTGCTATTTCTTCAACGAGAGGCAGAATATCGCGCCGCACGTGAAGGTGTGTGCGAAGTGATATGGTTACGTCGCATTCTAACAAGTATGGGCCATCCATCAAAATCTCCAATACACTTGTTTTGCGACAATCGGGGTGTTACGAACCTCGTCAAGAATCCGAGTCCATCATGAAAAAACAAAGCACATTGACACACAATGTCATTTCATTCGAGAGGAAGTTCCAAAGCACCGAATTCAGCTTCGCACATTCCCACCGATGCTCAAGTTGCGAGACATTTTCACTAAGGCACTTGGACGTGTCAAATTTGAATTGTTTCGCGGCTCACTTTGTATTGCAAAATAATGTAAGGGGATGTTAGTATAGCTATTAGTTATTACATTACCCAAATAATGTAATAAAGGGGGATGTTAGCGTACTATTACAATAGGTGTTATATTAGTTAATTTGTTATTTAACTTTAGCACCTTGTTGCAGCGGCATCCTGTTGAGATGCGCCCAACCCGGGCTAATCCAGGAGTGTTGTTTCTGCATGTTGTATTATTTAAACTGCTCTTCAATAATACAATAATGTTCGCACATTTACAGTGAATACATGGTCCAAGACCACCATCACACTGCTTAGTATACAAACCACTAAGGATTATGGTAACCCATGTAACCCACCCTTATATATAGGAGTGATGTACAATATAGTTTCAATACCCAATAGCATTAATTTTGTGTATGGAGATATTGATTCATCGTCCAATCTATCTTCCCTAAATTAACCCAAACAACCAACTCTTGCCAATATACAACACATGTTAGGTTTTCCATCATGACATTTTCATATAGTTAATTGGCAAGGACATGGCCTAGGATGACATGAATAGGGAATGTATGAGATCATTGATGTTTCATATTGAGAAGTGCATGATCGTTCAGTTTTAGGTTATAATCCACTTTCTTCCACTTATTCTTTTGAACAAGCTTTTCAAAATTTAGATTTGAATTTAGAAGAAGATATCCATCACACTTATGAATCTGAAGATGAATTTTATAAAGAATTCAACATTATGTTAATAGCTTTTGATTAATCTAATTAGGAATCAGAACCCATCATTCCATTCACCAAACAAGATAAGTTTTACCTCATAATTTTCCTCATCCATCAGCCCATCCTTCACTTGCTTCTTCCACAAGAGTAAGCTGAACCAACCGGTGAACCACCACCCCCATTTCATTGATCCATCTCACCAGCCATTTTACTTGTAATATATGTACATAATTCAAAAAATTCAAAAATTCAAAAAAAACAAAACAAAAACAAAAAAAATCATTTTGCATTGCATATGCATGGATTTTTACCTATTGCATTTATTTATGTTGCCTATTATTATTTAGGTTCGTAGAGTTATAGCATCATTTATAGTAGAGAGGATCCTTCCATCCTCCACCTTGCCAACCACCATTTTCCCATTTAAGTTAACATGAATCCTATTGACTTATTCACCCCGCTCCATAATCCATATTATTTGGTGAAGCTAATTCCAATTGACATGAGCCTTATTAACAGGGACCAGATTTACTCACCACCTTCCTTTGCCAAATTACCCTTTTTGAGGAATTTTTAAGGGTTTCATCCAACTACATTCCTTTGTCACCTCCATATTCACATTTATATGAGGTTTTTCGAGCAGACATAGAAGAGGTTGAGTCATAGGAGTTTGATAATATCATAGACAAAATTCATTTGATCCTAATACCCCATCAACTTGAGGAAGGTTCTCACATATCCATTGAAGATACCATTGATGTGAACCTTATTTCAGACGTAGATAATCCCCAAATTGTCAAACTTGGTAAACGTTTATCCACATATGAACAAGAATAATTAATTACTCTCCTCAAGAAGAAGGGTATTTTTGCATGGTCATACAAATACATGCCTGGTCTTGATCCTAACTTGGTTATCCACAATGTCACCTTACATTCTGATGCTAAGTTGGTCAAACAAAATTTAGAAGGATGCATCCTACCATTGCCTTCCTAGTCAAATAAGAGCTTCAAAAGCTATTAGATGTGGGTTTCATTATCCCCATTGACTATCTTGAGTGGCTGTCAAAAATGGTACCCATTTGCAAGCCTAATGAGATGATACACATTTGCACTAATTTTGAGACCTTAACAAAGCATGTCTTAAGGATGAATTTCCTCTATCAAAGATTGATACTCTTGTTGACACTTACATTGACCATGAAATGCTTTCTCTCATGGATGGTTTTTTATGATACAACCATATTCAAATTAATCCTGATGACCAACACAAAATAGCATTCACTACACCTTGGGATAATTTTTGTTACAAGGTAATACCCTTTGGTCTCAAAAATGTAGGTTCCACTTACCAATGTGCCATGACTACATATTCCATGATTACATGTATAATATCATTGAATATTATGTGGATGATCTGTTGCAAAAATCTAAAACTCGACAAGAGCACATTGGTATCTTGGAAGTATTTGATCGACTTCTAGAACATAATGTAAGGTTGAACACCAAGAAGTGTGTATTTGGTATTACCTTGGGAAAAATATTAGGATTCATTATCTCCAAAAGAGTCATTTAGGTGGATCCAAATAAAATCAAGGCCATCATGGAGATGCCTCTCGCAAAAAAATTGAAGGAATTGCATAGATTACAAGGAAAGATTCAATCAAATCATCATTTCATTGCATAACTTTCTAAAAAAATTAGACCATTCAATCACCTGCTATAAAATGGGGTAAAATTCTCATGGATAGATGAATGTCAAAAAGCTTTTGATGACATCAAGGAATACCTAGCTTCTCTATCATTATCGACTCCTCCTCGTTTAGGGGTCCCCTTCCATATCTATGTTTCAACAACAGAATGAAAACAATTGAGATCAATTTATCTATTACATTAGTTAAACATTGGTAAGCTATGAAACCAGATATGCTTACATGCAAAATTTATGCTTAGAAGTGGTTTTTACCACTAAGAAACTCAAACATTACATGCTTAGTCACACCACATATGTCATAGCTCACAAAAATCCTCTACATTATATGATGTCTCGCACTTACAATAACACCTGTAATGCTAAATGGATAATTTTTCTCACTGGATTCGATCTTGATTTTATTATAAAAAAATCCATTAAATTTTAGGTCATAGCCAATCATCTTGCAGGAGCTCCACTTCCTAGTGATCAACCCTTGATTATTGAGCTCCTATATTATTCGATATTTACTGTCACTGAACAAGAAGAATATGTCATTCTGAATTAATACATCGATATCACTCTATTATTTGATGGTTCTAAGTGCAAAAAGGTAAAGATGCTAGAGTTGTGTTTCATACACCCTAAGGGATACCTATCCTCTTATCATTCAAACTTGATTTCCAATGCAAAAATAATAATGTAGTGTATGAAGCCTTAATCTTAGGTCTTAAAATAGCTATAGCTATGGGTATTAAGCATATCAGGATATTTGGTGATTCTCAACTTGTTGTTAGAAAAATCAACGAAGAGTACCAATGTTATTAGGATCCTATCCTAACACCATTTTGTAATTCTCATTTACTTATGTAATGACCCACTCCCAATGTGGGGGATCCCATTATAATATTATTTTGTAATACTTTGTAATGTATGTGGTAAGTATGATGCCTAGCCAAGTGGCACTATATTATGTAATTTTTTTTTATCAAGATTGTAACTGATGGCAGGTAGAAGATTCTAGCTTGAGTGGCATTTTGTATTTAAGCCAATTCTTGAACCTTTAGGTAGGGTTGCATGAATTTTTTCTTTAAAACATATGAAGCCATGTACGAAATCATATTTTTGCAAGCTAATGAAATATTGAGGGATGTTTCCCCCTCAAAGGGGCCTACGATTCTGTGTTATTGTGAGATTGTTCCATTTTTGCATTTAATTTCTACATAGTGTTATTGAGTTATTTGATGTATTTGAGTTATTTTTCAGTATTTTATATGAGTGTGCTTGTTTTTAATAGTGAGATCCTAACAAGTGGTATCAAAGTGCTTTCTAGGGCTGAGCTCTACTACAAATAAGATGATTTTTACCATCCATTCCGTAAGTTAGGTATAATTTTCTATGTTTTTCGTTTCTATTTTTTTCCTTTATTAAAAAATCCAAAAAAATATAGTATGTTTTTTTAGCCAAAAAACTAGAAAACACATACAAAAAATACAATCTCTTTTTTAGTAGTTGTGTAGGTTAGAAACTCTGTGTCGAGGATTTTAAAATATCATGAAGGAGTTGTCATTATTTTATTGGCTAGATAGCCCATAAAGCATCTAGTGAAGTTAGGGGTTATCAGGCTCCAATACCCAGGACTTAGACAACACTCATGCACAAACTTGAGCTCCCATGCATCTTCGGGTGTATCGGGAGACAATCTAGGTTTAAACAAAATTTTATCCATTAGGAAGATTTTCAGCCTTGTATTATACATATTCCATGGGACACAACATCTCGGTTGATCACCCTTCTGTACTGTTAGAGAGGCAGATAGTGTGCTTGAGGGTATGTGTCAAATCCTCCTTGGGTAGTGGCCTAAAATATTAGTCTGAGCATTATTTTTTGTCACTATGGTATAACAGAGGGCCTATGGGTATTACATACTCCTTTACTTAGCGTACCTTGGTTCTACAAAACATAACTTCCACCTGTAAATCAACACCATCTCTATTCTATTATCCTGCATTCACAAACCCAAAAGTGAGCATACAGAGAAGGCATTCCTTATCACAAAAAACAAACTTTATGCACCAACAGTCAGGACAGATTTTGCAAGTATCTATAATAACCCATGGTTAGAAATAGAATAGTCAAGACAATGACAGAAATAGTCTGGTTAGTAACAATGATAGTCATGTCGATAGTAACATCCCTCTATAACAGTCCAAAATTATAGACCTCCAATTTCAAAAATAAAAATTGTCAGTTTTAGAGAATCCCTAGGGTGAATAACAAGAATTGTGTCAGTAACCTTAGTATAGGTGATAGAAGAAGAGATTGGATAGTGAAAGGGTGGTCAGGGACAAACTACAAGTCAGAGATAGTTGATTTCGAACCCCAAATTTTGAATTGTAACTCCAAATCATAAACCAACAACACTAGTAGACTCATCAAAATAGAAATAAAAAAAGTCTGGGGTGCCCAAAATCAGTGTTGTGGGGTATAGCTCATTGTGCCTATTTTTTTGAGCTGATTATTTTGATATACCACACCCAAGCACTTTTTTGGATGCCTTACTAAAAATAGTAACTCTTGAAACCCCACATCTATTTTTAGTAACTTAGTAAAAGAGGACCCACAATGGCAGGGGGTACTCGTGGACAACACAAGGAGTTAGAACTTGCCATAATATTGGTCGACATGAAAAAATCCATTGATTACTTGACCACTACAAACATCACCATAATAGAAGAGATTCAAGAGCTTTGAATGGATCATGATGCCACTCAGATCCACTTGGTAGAAAAACTTATAGAGATGGAAACCAAATTACAAGACAATCTCACATTTGAACACCAAACTGAAAACTTTGAACAAGGTCAATGAAGGGAAATAAAAGACCAAATAAGGGAAACATATCCCACTCACTATGATCACAGTCCAATCTTAAAAATTCCTAAAATAGACTTCCCTAAGTTTAGTGAAAATGATGTCGATGGGTGGTTATGTCAGATTGATCAATTATTTAGACTCCATAATGTCCTTGTATATCATCAAGTTTAGATGGCTTCCTTCAACTTAGAATATGAAACCTTACACTGGTTCCAATGGCTATGAGCCACTACCCATGATCTATCTTGGGAGGAATTTGAGTCCCAATTACTTAATTGATTTGGCCCTACTGACTATGAAGACTTTATAGGAGCATTGATAAAGTTGAAACAAATAGCCACAGTTCCCAATTAATAGACACAATTTGAGAAGTTGACAAATAAAACCAAGGGCTTGAATGAGGGATTTTTTATGAGTTGTTTCATGAGTGGGTTGAAATATGATCTCTATACTGAAGTCAAGATGTTTAAACCATGCATCATTATGGAGGCTATCAGTTTAGCCTAATTGGTCGAATCTAAACTCTTGGCTCAATGGTGGACACCATAATTTTCTTAAGATTGACCTCCCTCTCCTCCGCAGTTATAAAATAATACTAATAATAAACCTCACGATTCTAAGCAACTGACTACATATGAAATGGATGTACATTGCACCCAAGGGATATGTTATAATTGTGATGAAAAATTTATGAAGGGGCATAGATGTGCAAATAAGAGATTGTTCTTAATAGATGCAGAGGAACCCAATAGTAGTGACCATAGTGATGAGGAGAGTGACACAGCTAAAGCACCAACTCAACAAGAAGAGGAAACCCAAGAACCTCAAGCAAAAATTTTCCTCCATGCTCTTGTTGGGATTACCACTCCAAAAACCATGAAAGTTGTGGATTTTTTTAAAGACCAATGCCTTACCATTCTTATTTATTTAGGTAGTACACACAAATTAATTGATCCTTGAGTTGCTAAGTAGGACAATCTCTATATACACACATGCAATTCATTTGAATTCATGGTGGAAAATGGTGGCACTTTACCTTGTAAAGGTAAATTTTGCAATATTAAAATAAAGATGGAGGATTATGAACTCAAGCAAGATATTTTTACCTTCCAATTGGGAGGATGTGACATTGTGTTGGGATCTCAAAGGTTGAGCACTTTGGGCACTATCTCTTGGAACTTTGTAGAACTATGAATGCAGTTTTCACAACATGAAAAAACACACACCCTCCATGGTGCTAAAATAGGCCCTTTCCAAATTATCCATTTCAATCATGTGGATAAATTATTGAAAAAGTAGTCCTATGGGGTCATTGTACAAATATTTTCAATTCAACCAAGCACTTCCATAGTGGATCAAATTCTAGTAGATTTGCAACTTGTTCTGACCAAGCACAATGGTGTTTTTTAGAACCAACTACCCTACCACCTCATTGCTCACATGACCATGCTATTCCACTACTACCAGGTAATGCACCACCCAACATCAGATTGTATCGGTATCCTCATGCTCTCAAGTATAGAATCAAGAATATGGTACAATAATTGCTCAAAGCTAGTGTTATTCGACCCTATACCAACCCCTACTCTTCTCCAATTTTACTAGTTCACAAGAAATATGGCTCGTGGAGATTGTGTATAGACTACCGTGAGCTCAAAAAAATTACCATCAAGGATAAATTTCCCATTTTGGTAGTGGATGAATTGCTAGATGAATTACATGGAGCTATGTACTTCTCCAAGTTAGACCTTCATTTTGTCTACCATAAAATTAAGCTCAAGGATGAGGATATTTCGAAAAATATATTTCATACTCATGAAGGTCACTATGATTTCTTGGTAATGCCATTTGGTTTGACAAATGCTCCTTCCACATTTTAGATCTTGATGAACAACATATTTCACCCTCTCTTATGGAATTTCATCCTATTTTTCTTTGATTATATATTGGTTTATAGCTACTCATGGGAATAACACCTTATCCATGTGGATCAAACATTACAATTGTTGGCACAACATAAAAATTTTATAATTGGTCCAAGTGCTCCTTTGGTATGACTAAAGTGGAGTATATAGGACACATTGTCTCCAAATATGGCATCAATGTTGACCCCAATAAGATTCAAGTAGTTCAGGACTACCCAAAACCTCTCATTCTCAAGGGAATTCATGGATTCTTAGGGCTTACAGGTCACTACCGCAAATTTGTTCATAATTATGGTAAAATAGCAGTCCCCATCACATCCATGTTAAAGAAGGAATATTTTACTTGGATGGGTCCCACTGACCAAGCCTTCCTCAAATTGAAGCATGCTATGACCACAACACCAGTTTTAGCCATGCCATATTTTTACAAACCTTTCATCATTGAAATTGATGCTTCCAGTTGTGGCATTGGGACAGTGTTGATGCAGGAAGGGAGATCCTTGGATTTCACTAGTAAGGCACTCTCTGATCATAACTTGGGAAAATCTACATATGCCAAGGAGATGTTGGCAATCTTACATGTCATAACCCATTGGCGACCATATCTCATTGGGTGCCATTTCTCCATTAAAACATACCATTAGAGTCTCAAATACTTATTGGAACAATGGGTTGCTACCCCAGAAAAAAAAAAAGGGTCTCTAAACTCATGGTATATGATTATGATATCACCTATAATAAGGGCAAAGAGAATCTTGTGGCTGATGCTCTCTCTTGCCAATTTAAGGCCCTCAGTATGTTATGTGCCATTTCCTCACCTATTCCTCAATGGATATATTCCTTATGATAGGAGGTACTTCAGGATGCAGACTTGCAAGCTTTGGTGGCCTCTCTTCGTGATGATACTTTTCATTCCTAGGCTACAATTGGGATGGCCATGACCTGCGTTATCACCAACACCTTATTCTTCCTCGCACGTCCCCACTTCATGAGCTTTTCATGAAGGAACTACATACTGCTCCCTCTGCAAGCCATTTAGGATTTATTAAAACATATGAACGCCTCAAGTACACATTCTTCTGGAAAGGTATGAAATAGGACATCCATGATTTTGTAGTAGCTTGTGATACCTGTCAATGGATGAAATGTGAAATGGTATGTTATTTAGGTACTCTTCAACCCTTGCCCATTCCAGATCAGGTTTGGACTGATATTTCCATGGATTTTATAGAAGGGTTACCTAAATCTATTGGTAAGTATGTTATTCTCATGGTATTAGATCACCTTTCAAAGTATGTTCATTTTTGTTCCCTTGGCCATCCTTACATAGCCTCCATCATTGCCCAAATATTTCTCGATTCTATTTTTTTTCTTCATGGTATGCCCACCTCCATTGTGTCCGATCGAGACCCAACCTTCACTAGTCATTTTTGGTAAGAATTGTATAAGTTTCAAGGAACTTAGCTCAAAATGAGTTCAGCCTATCATTCGTAAATAGATGGTCAAGTTGAGATTGTCAACAAATGTTTGGAGACCTATCTTCATTGTTTTGCATCAGATCATCCTACTCAATGGACAAAGTGGCTTTCTTTAGCTGAATGGTGGTACACACTTCCTATCATACAACAACCAAACTCACTTCTTTTGAGTCCATTTATGGATTCCCTCCACTCACACCTTATTCATACATCCAGGCAGCTCCAAGGTCCAGACCATCGACACTACTCTTAGCCATACTGATTTTCTCTGCCAAATAAAGAAAAAATTGGACATGGCCTAAAATTGGATGTGACAATAGGTTGACCAATATTATTCTGAGCATAGCTTTGATGTGGGTGATATGGTCTTCTTTCGCTTGCAACCATATAAACAATAATCTCTACAACTCGGTCGGTGCTAGAAACTTGCTATAAAATACTATGGACCCTACCAAGTTCTTCAACATATTGGTTCCACTGCTTACAAATTGGCTCTTCCACCCACCTCCAAGCTCCATTCTATTTTCCATGTTTCCTCTCTCAAAAATTTATGGGCACATAGGTACATGTTTAATCAGCATTACCAAAATTGGATGAAGAAGGGTCCATATTACTCGAACTTAAACAATTTTTGAACCGTCGAACCTGCACTCTCTGCAACCATACCATCACATAATTTCTTGTTTAGTGACACAAGATCCAACCAAAATATGCTACATGGGAGTCTCTCCATCAGCTCCAACACCAGTTCCCTCATTTTTAGCTTTGAGGATAAATCTTTTCGAAGGGGAAGGACATGTTAAGATCCTATCCTAATGTCATTTTGTAATTCTCATTTACTTATGTAATGAACCACTCCCAACATGGGGATCCCATTATAATATCATTTTGTAATAATTTTTAATATATATGGCAAGTATGGTGCCTATCCAAGTGACACCATCTCATGTAATTATTTTTATCAAGATTATAACTGATGGCAGGTAGGAGATTCTAGCTCGAGTGGCATTTTACATGTAAGCCAAATCTTGAGACTTTAGGTAGGGTTGCATAAATTTTTTCTTTTAAAGATATGAAGCCATGTATTAAATCATATTTTTGCAAGCTAATGAAATATTGAAGGAGGTTTCCCCCTTGAAGAGGCCTGCGATTCTGTGTTATTTTGAGATTGTTCCATTTCTACAGTTAATTTTTGCAAAGTGTTATTAAGTTATTTTATGTATTTGAGCTTATTTTCAGTATTTTGTGTGAGTGTGCTTATTTTTAATATTAAGATCCTAAAAAATGTAAAGAACCTACCATAAAGCTTTACCATGAAGTAGCAATGAAATTTCTTACCAAATTTAATTGGTATTAAATTGATAGTTTTCCACATTCAAAAAATATATTTGTAGATGTGATGGCCTCTCTTGGATCATTGGTTCCAAATAACTCTAAAGAAGAGGTACAATCACTCATTGTTACAATGATATTTAAATTTACAATTATCCATGCTAAAACTAAGGATGAAAAGGATGTTTGCTTTATCCATTCAGAGCCATATGAGCCTTAGTTAAACTAAATAATAGCATTCCTCAAGTTTTGAACACTCCCATTAGATATTTCATAGACTGCTAAATGCACTTTCAAGCAAAAGGTAGCTCATTTTATTCTCTATAAAGGTACAAAGAGCCATAGCTAAAGCTTATGATGGTACTTGTGGAGGTCATTTTAGTGAAATGGTCATTGCAAAGTGTATTTTATGCATGGATTACTATTGGCCCACCATGGAACGTGACTGTTACACATATGTCAAGCATTGTAAGCAATGCCAAGAGCATGCTAATTTAACTCATGTACCATCACAAGCATTACAACCTATTCAAAGCATTTAGCCCATGGGGTCTTTATTTAATTGGCAAAATCTCACCTATTTCCTTGGGATAACACACATTCATCATCACAACCATTGAATACTTCACAAAGTGGGTGGAGGCAATTCCTCTAACTAGTATAATAGGACCTCGAATTGTGGAGTTTATACTTCACCATATCATTTTTCATTTTGGTATTCCTTCAAAAATCATTTCTACCATGACAAGTCTTTCAAGGGATGTTCGAGCACTTTGCAATAAATATAATATCCAACATAGTTTCTCGACTGCTTAATACGCACAAGCTAATGGACAATATGAGGCTACCAACAAGACTTTAATTGCTATTCTCAAGAAATTAGTCGAAGAAAATCTTAGATATTGTTATACTAAAATAACCTTGGCATTATAGGCTTATCAAACAAGAATCCATACGTCTACTAGGGCAACACCATTTTCATTGGTCTATGGAGCCAAATAAATCATATCTCTTGAGCTTGAGATCCCCTCATTGCAAATTTCATTGTAGGAATTCATAGATGACGTACTGCTAGACAGACACATTTTGACCAACTCATGCTTCTTGATGAAAGACATGTTAATGATTTAGAATATCTACGAGTTTATCAAGATTGCCTAAAATGTTCTTACAATGCCAAAGTTCATCTACGAGAATTCCAAGTAGGAGATCTTGTTCTTAAATATAATCAATAAAACACCAATGCATTATCACATCTTCATGATACATTTATGGGTAATTGGTTAGGTCCATACATTATCATTTAAAAAGTGGGTAAAGGAACTTATAGGCTTGCCAGTCTAGAGGGAGTTAAAGAGCTCGAACCACTCAACATCATCCACTTGAGAGCATTCTATGCTTAATATGATTTATATATATGTATATATAATGGCTAATACACAAAAAAATAATTGCATTTCATTACACACATTTCATTTCACAAATTGGATTTTATACATTGCATTTACAACCATCTTCACACATTTCATATTTGCACATTTTAGGGGTCATTTATTTAGACTAGATAATAATTGGTCCAATACAGTTTTGTTGCCTTAATCAGGGGCACCTTAAAATCATCATCCATTTTATTGCACCATTCCAAATTATCATTTGCAAGCCACATTTCCATAACCCCTAGGTTTTTTCAGACATTCAACCACTCATAGTGTTTCTAGAAACCTCTAATATATGTCAAGTTTTCTCTAGGACCAAGTCACATTTTCACTAAGAAAATCTTGAGTTCTGTGAATTGACTCTAACATTCTTGAACCAAACATAATTACACATCTTAAAAAAATCTTGTGTCAAAGATGGATAACACCATGATTGGGTTGAACCTCAAAATGAAAAGGGTATTCTTTTGCTTGTCCCATTAAACACATAGTCCAAAAATAAAAAAATAGTGGTTTTCACTACTATTACAATCACTTCCTAACAAAATATAGAGTAGTAAGGATAGGGTTACATTCTCATCACACTTCAATTGATAATCTGACTCCCTAAAGCTCTAAATATTTTACACATCACACACCACATATCCTCAAGTTGTAAGGATCGAAATACATTTCCAGTTAGATGGTTAGGTCATCCAAATACCCAAAGCTTAGAGATTAGATTCTTGGACTATGGAGCTAATATCCACCAGGGCTATAAATGCTTGACTGGTAGTAAAGTAAACTCATGCATGGTGACATGTCTCTTTTTAAGAGATCTCTGAACATACATAAGGAAAGCTAGATTTTTGGTCTTCTCCATAACAAGTTTCATCTCAATTTACTCAATATGGATTAATGAAATCACTTGTACACACATTGGTTCTTGATTTCCTTGAATCATTACCATACTCCTAATTCAGTAAATGAATTCACTACACTCACATTTGGTCCCAGATAAATTAGGTAGTATTTCATGAGTTTGTTTTATGTCACTAGCATGTCTAAGTATCTACAAAATAGTTATATTTCCATTTCAAAATGCATATCTTATTCTATATAAATATCCATATCATTATATGAGTCTTCCATATCACATACCACCAGTTTGGTGCCCCTGATTAAACAACAATGTTATACATGGTCAAGAAAAATATAAACTATGAATGATCATTAGAGAACTAATTCATTTAAATTCATAAACCATTATAATTTTTATTATCATCCATCACACATTTACACATACATTCACAAAAAAATCATCCACACATAAGTATAACACAAAATTTAAAACCATGTCTATATATATAAATATTGCATGTATAATGAATACCCAAAGGCTAGATACAATGGAGCACCAGGGCTCATATACAAAAAGTGCATCTTAGAACTAGATAACACCTATAAGAGGACCCTTGTAACCTTGAAGGAGCCCTAGACCTAGAGCTATTCCTAGACCCACTATGCCTAACATACCTAAACATGTATGAGGAGGGCAGATCCGGTAGCCCAATATGGTGCTCCATCAATCTATCCTCTAACAATCAGATATATCCATCCCAAGTCAGAAGGCATAGCACATAATATCTCTGATGATGATCCCTCTCAAGTAACTATTACTAGAGCCTCACAATCCTAAACTTACCTCCACCTACACTCGGTCATGCTTCTAGCTCTGCCTATAACTGAGCTATATTCACATCCTAAGTTGCTACCTCCACAACCCAAGCTGTTATCACTGCATCTCAAACTACCACAAGTTTCTCAAGACTTTCCTAATCCTCCTTGCTCTGACCTGTAAGTTCTTCCAAAATCTCCTCCATATCATCATCATCATCACTTCCAATCTCTACAGCTTACTCTACTACATACCTTATCTGCCTCACTCGACTGCTAGACTGAATGTATCTAAAAAATTTGGGATCCTCATATACCTCATCCTCATCAACCTCTGCCTCATCCTCATCACCATTACCATAATCCATTATTGGAATCATTATCCATTATGGTTGTGCAATGAAAAATACATCATACTCCATAGTAGTCCTTGCATCATCAGCATTAGGAAGATCTATCTTCTCATCATCCTCATAGGTCACCCTTCATGCCTCAGCACAAGGTAAGCTATCTCATATCCCTCTATAGTTGCTCCTCATAACCAATAAAAGTGGCACCTTTCTATGGCCTCCAAAGCACCTAATTTGATATCATTCCAAATAGGACAACTCAATTACACCTCCTCTACCACTGACCATCTCATAGCATAAGGTTACTCCCTATCCTACACTTCAGTAGGCAAGCCCATAGGACGAGCCACATTGAAGTGCTCCCAACCCCAACACTACAGTAGTAAATTGCATTCCATATCCTTCCACCCCCACATCCTCACCTCATATATCTCCTATTAAATCTTAGCTAGTATAGCAAGTACCTATGCATACACTTGAGGCACATCAATCATGTCATACACTAGACTGATCATGTTCCATGGGAATCGACAACCAATGTACATAAATAACATGGGTAGTGCATCCAAATTATTATCCAGGTACATCACCAAGTACCTTATCCCTCCATCCTTCACACTCTCACACTACCATCAATATCCAAAGATTCAACCCATCTCATACCCCTTATCATGTCCAACCTTGATACATAATCCCTCCATTGGTAACTTGAGGATGTGATATACATCCTCCAAGTGTCACTATCACCTCTCCAAAAGGGATATAAAAGATAACATTATCTAGATCCCATATCTTTTCCAAGGTAAATATATACCCCTCATCCACCCTCACCACATCAATTCAGGTTGTCCCAGCTAGCCCCACATCCTCCATCCACTTCCACTAATCATATCGCAGAGCCTTTCTCACCATTGGAGGGCAAGAACTGATGTCTCCACTATAAAATATTCAACTATAGAACAATATATAAACAAGTCATGCCACATTTTAGTGTAAATACATTTGCAAGAGGTTAGAACAAGAACCTCCAATCACATAAAATTACGCTAAAAATAAACAAAGCAAAAGATAAAATTACCAATCACACAAAAGTTACAATATATGGAAATAATCTGATAAATTATTTCTTTCTCATTCCTATATTTCATCCCTTTACAATGTGATACCAAGGGAATATATATCCCAAAAGAAACCCTAAAACAAAACCCTAAATCTTAAGCCCTAAAAATAAGAAATTATTATTTTTTTCGTAGGCTATTTCGTCTTTAGTGGAAAAACTTAAATCACAAAAAAAAAACTCTGATAGCCCTCTAAATTTATATGCACCTTTGTATCATCTATATTAAGCCTCCTAGAAAATATCAACACCCACCCATGATGAACGAAGAAGTTATTCTAAATATATTTTCTTCCAAATTTTAAAAAAATACTAAATCCCATTTTTGTGGCACTAGATGAAGAAATTATAACTTTATAAAATTCTATAAACAAATATATTACTAGTGTCATATTTCCCATGGCATGTAAACCTCTTTATCTAACTCCCCATAAAATTTCAAATCGATACAACGATCGGATTAAAAGTTATGCCCTATGGAAGATAGACTCATGCATCATTTAAATTTAGGAATGAGAAAGAAAGCATTTATCATATTATTTCCATATATTGTTACTTTTGTGTGATTGGGAATTTTATATTTTGGTTTGTTTATTTTTATCACAATTTAATGTGATTGGAGGTTCTTATTCTAACATCTTGTGGCTGGTTTTACACCATTTGGTATCAGAGCAAGTTGGATCTTGTTGGGGGAGAGAAGGTAATCTTGTTGATTACAATTATTCTACTATTCTTATTTTTCTATTTGGAATAACACGGATAAGATTAGCATGATGATAGGAAGAGGAGGTTATGCATAGCTCAATAGGAATATGTAGGAGTTACAAATACAAGTTACTCAGCTGACTGGAATGATGGCATGTATGAGGTAAAGATATCCCTCTAAATTTGTAGATCTGGATTTTGATAGTGAGAAAGTGGAAGGAGACAATAAGCCAAAGGTTCATGATGAGGAAGAACTAGAGAAGGAGCTAGAGGAGCATCATTTTGAGAATATGCTAATTAGGTCCTTGGAAGGAAAAAAATATGGGATCAAAATTGATGTCCCTAAGTATGGAGTAGGGTTGAAACTAGAGGAGTTGATAGACTGGTTGAATAGCATGGAGTTATTTGAGTGCAAAATCCTTTTAGAGGGAAAGAAAGTGAATCTTACATTCACAAAGTTAAAACAACATGTGCTTATTTTGTGGGATCATCTATAGAAGGAGAGATAAAGAAAAGGAAAGGAAAATATTAGGGTCTGGTGTAAAATGGAAAAAAAAATTGAAGTAGAAATTATTGCCCAAAGATTATGCCCAAACATTATTTCGTAGACTTTAGAACCTCATACAAAAGGATCAAAGCATCGAGGACTACACCAATGAATTCTACAAGTTATCAATTTGGGTGGATCTTGAAGAGTTAGAAGAATAGAAGGTTGCAAGGTATGTGAATGGATTAAGTTATGCCATACAAGATGAATTAAGTATGCTTTGAACCCATAGTGTAGAGGATGCATATCAGTTAGCATTAAAAGCATAAGAGAAACATAAGAGGAGTAAGTTTAGAGAAGAAGTAAAGAAAGCACCATCATCACCTTCAGTTAGAGGGTATCCCTCAAAGGGAGAATATTTTAGTACAAAGAAACAAGAATAATCTGGGCAAGATCAAATTAACCACTAGAGAGATGGAGGGTCTCAAAGAGGAAGAGGTTATGGTGGAGGATGGAATTGAGATGGCCCACTAAGACCATATACCTATTATAGATGAAGTGAGTAAGGGCACAAATATTATGAGTTTCCACACTATATTGCACAAGAAATAGGATGGGGAGAATAATTTAGAGTTAATCTGGTTGATGTAGAAGAGCAAACCGAGATAGAAGTTGTTGTAGACATGGGATAAAATCTCATGATAAGGAGGAGGATGATCATACCAAGGAAGGATAAAGTGCAAAATAATTATGGTGGTAATTTTTGGCTACGTATGAATATATTTTGAACTAGGTGCACATCTGGAGGAAAGGTATGTAAGATGATTATTGATAGTGGTAGTTATGAAAATATGGCTTCAGATGAAATGGTCAAGAAACTTAACTTGAAGTGTGAGAAGAACTCGTATCCTTATCACATATCATGGTTCAAGAAAGGGAATGAGGTAATTATATATAAGAGGTGTTTGGTTAAGTTTTCAATTGGGACTATCTACAAGGATGAAGTATGGTGTGATATAATTCCAATGGATGCATGTCACAGAGGCCTTGGAAATATGATAGGAAGGGTACCCATGATGGAGGAAGGAATACTTACACATTATAGAAGGATGGAGTAAAAGTTTTCCTATTACCACATAAGGAATAAGGGTAGAGCAAAAGCCTGTTAATGACTAAGGAATTTTTCACGAGGATGAAATAAGATGGGGTTTGTTACATGTTGATAGCAAAGAATGTGGATACTAAGGATTTTGCTATACCACCTGCAGCAGCAAAGGTTTTTAAAGAGTATGCAAATGTCATACCAAAAGAGCTACCAGATAGATTATCCCCAAAAAAGGATATTCAACATCATATTGATGTAGTTCTAGGATCATCTCTTCTAAATCAAGTAGCCTATAGTATGAGTCCCATGTAGACTAAGGATTGAAAATACAAGTGACAAAATTGAAAAAGAAGAGAGTTGTTAGAGAAATTATATGTCCCTAAGTGACTCCTACACTATTGACACCAAAGAAAGATAATACATGGTGGATGTGTGTGGATAGTAGGGCAATAAATAAAATTACAATAAAGTATCGATTTATTATTCCAAGACTCAATGATATGATGGATGTGCTAGCCAGATCACGGTGCTTTAGCAAAATTGATCTATGTAATGGATACTATCAGATTCAAATACATGAAGGAGATGAATGAAATACTACTTTCAAGATAAAATATGGGTTGTATGAATGGATGGTGATGCCATTTGGGTTATCCAATGCACCCAGTATGTTTATGAGGATGAGTTGCGAGGATATATTGGTAGGTTTGTAGTTGTGTATTTTGATTACATTTTGATATTCAATAGGAATGAATAAGAACACTTGTTGCATTTGAAATTAGTGCTAGAGTTGTTAAGAAAAGAGAAGTTGTATGATAATTTAAAGAAGTGTAGCTTCATTCATAAGAGTCTAGTATTCTTGGGATTTGTAATCTTAGAGGATGGAGTGAGTATGGACAAAGAGGAGGTGAAGACAATTTTGGAATGGCCCATTCCAAGAAATATGATAGAGGTGAGGAGTTTTCATGGCTTGGTAACTTTTTACAAGAAATTTATTAGGAATTTTAGTAGCATTATTACAACTATAATAGAGTGTACAAAGGGAATAAAATTTAAATGGAAAAAGGTAGCAATAGAGGGTTTTGAACTATTGAAGAAGAAGGTAACAAAAGAACCTATTTTGATATTTCAAGATTTTAGAAAGTTTTTTGAGGTTGATTGTGATGCCTCCCATGTGGGAATTGGAGTTGTATTGAGTCAAGAAGGGTGGATTATAGCATTATTTAGTGATAATTTGAATGAGGTAAGGAAGAAGTATTCTACTTATGATGTGGAATTCTATGCTATTATGCAGGCATTGACACACTGGAGGCATTATTTAGTGTCTAAAGAGTGTGTGTTATGTACTGATCATGAAGCATTAAGGTATGTAAATACCCAGAATAAATTAAATAATAGACATGCAAAGTGGGTATCATTATTGTAAGAGTATACATTTGTTTTGAAGCATAATTCAGGTAAGAAAAATCAAGTTGCTAATGCTTTGAGTAGATGCGTAGTGTTATTGACTACTATGGAGCATGAAGTAGTTGAATTTGAGGTAATTAAGAAAATGTATGAAAATGTCACAGAATTTTGGGATATTGTGAAGTAGTCTAAGAATCCATTTTTGGGAGAATTTGGTAGTGGTGTTTGTGATTATCTAATGTAAAATGGTTATTCGTTTAAAGGGAAGCAGTTGTGCATTATTGTTGGTTCAATTAGGGAGAAAATTATTAGATAACTACACATTGGAGGTTTGGTTGGGCATTTTAGAGTGAGCAAGATGATTTCTCTTGTAGAGAAGTATCATTGACTGAAGGTAAAGAGGGATATAACCAAGTTTGTGTTAAGATGCAGAGTGTGCCAAATGGCTAAAGTCCATGCATATATTACATGACTTTATATGACTTTGTCCATCCCTACAAGACCATGGATATATTTGAGCATGGATTTTGTGTTGGGGTTGCCTAACACACAACAGAGTAAGGATTCAATTTTTGTTGTGGTATATAAGTTTTCTAAGATGGCACATTTCATTGCTTGTCAGAAAACCAATGATGCTACTAGAGTTGTAGATTTATTATTTAAAGAAGTTATTATACTTCATGGTGTTCCAAAAGAATCATCTCAGATCGAGATACAAGGTTTCTAAGTAATTTTTGGAGGACTCTATGGGTGAATATGGAAATAAAGCTACAGTTTAGCAGTGCATATCATCCCCATACTGATGGGCAAATAGAATTAGTAAATTGCAATTTTGGAAATATTCTAAGGCGTATTGTTGGAGAAAAAGCAAAACAATGGGACTTAGCCTTATCACAAGTTGAGTTTGCATATAATAGTTTAGTAAATATATCAACAGGAAAATATCCTTTTTAGATTTTTTATGGTAAGAATCCCAATGGTGTGTTAGATCTGATTGATCTACCGATTCAGGGTAAAATCAATGATGATGCAGAGGTATTTGCAGAGCACATACAAGAATTGCAAGAAGGTGTTAGAAAGAAGTTACAAGATAGTAATGAAAGTATAAGGCAAAAACAAAAACAAGTATGAAAATGAAAGTATTTAATATGGGATATATGATGATGCTTCACCTCAAGAAGGAGAGATTTACAAAGGACACATATTACAAATTGAAGTATACGAATATTGGACCATGTAGAATTATGAAGAAGATGAATGATAATGCCTATAAAGTGGAGATTCTTGATGATTTTAATATTTTACTAGTTTTTAATGTTATAAATTTGTATGACTTTAATGGGAATGAATATGAAGTTGAAGAAGAAGAAGACATAAATTGGGAGTAATAAGAAGAAATAAAAAATTATGCAAGTACTTGATAAGAAGACAATTAGAACCAGGCAGGGAAACTAAAATAAATACTTGGTACAATGGGAAGGTTTAAAACAAGAAGATAATACTTGGATTTAAGAGGGAGAACTAAAAAATAGTGATAGAAAAAAGTTGCAGGAGTTTGATCAAAGGAACTCACAAGAGCAGAGTTCTTTTCAACCAGAGGAGAATGATGCAGGAGCCTATCTTCCAAAGGGCATAAATTTTGATCCGACTGTTGGATTGGCTTGAAATTTTATGGGGAGTTAGATAAAGAGGTGGAAATGCTATGGGATAGACACTTTAGTCATCTATTTGTTTTTTATACTTTTTTCAAGTTCTAATTTCTTCATCTAGTACCCCAAAAATGGGATTTAGTGTTTTTTTGAAAATTTGGAAGAAAACAAATATGGAATAACTTCTTATTTAGGCATGGTAGGTGTTGAGATTTTGTAGGAGGCTTAATACAAATTATACAAATGTGTGTATAAATTTAGAGGGCTATCCAAGTTTTTTGGGTGATTTAGGTTTTGGCACTAAAGACAAAATAACCTAAGAAAAAAAAAATAATAATAATTTATTATTTTTAGGGCTTAAGATTTAGGGTTTTGTTTTAGGGTTTCTTTTGGAATATATATTCCCTTGGTATCACATTGTAAAGGAGTGAAATCTAGGAATGAGAAAGAAAACATTTAACAGATTATTTCAATCTATTGTAACTTTTGTGTGATTGGGAATTTTGTATTTTGTTTTGTTTATTTTTTTCACAATTTTATGTGATTGGAGGTTCTTGTTCTAACCTCTTGCAACTAGATTTACACCACATTCATTATGTAATCTAAAAAAAAAATTGCACAAGTCCAAACAAGGGTGCTAAGGGTACTTACCTTAGCAACATACACATCTTATCCTACTACCACATCCACACCCCCATTACCATAGCTTTTGCACCACCACACTCCTTCACTCCAATCCACTTCACTGCCTCACTTCCTTAGATGCAACTTTTGGAATTCATGAATGCAAAGAATGAATCTAAATTCACTTACATAAACTATTTATAGCCATTTATAGTCAACTAGAACACCCATGTGTGTTCACATATGCATTTGAACACATACAAGCATATATAGATTGATATATGCCCACGGGCATCTGAGGTTGCTGTAGATGTGGCTCGATGTTTGGTGTTAGAATTTGCAAAAAGACAAAAATGATCCAAAAAGGTATCTTACCTCCACCAAATCACTCCAAATTGCATCCATACATTAATTTATCATCATGTCATGCTTTGTGAAAAGCAAATTGATTTGGATGCATAATTTTTGTTTACACCCAAAAGGCGCAAAATCACTCAACAAGCTTCAAAACTCACTAAAACGGTCCAGATTTTCACAAAAATGACCATATTCATAATTTTCATAATCCATCACATCATTTCATCACTTTTTATGTTAAAATGAATTTATTTTAATAGTTAAATTTTTTTTACGACCAAAAAGTCATAAAATTATCCAAATTTACTTAAAAAATGCTCCAAAATAATGTAAAATTTCACAAAATCATACAATCCAATCGTCAATGCATTTTAAAATATTAATTTCAACATCATTTTCATCCATAAATCATTACATTTACACATTTTCCAAGTTCAAATACAAATCTCAAGTGAAACTTGTATCTAGTGGTCTATTCTATCTCCTTGGTGATTACAATGATTGGTTGTCCATGCAATTCGGTAAGATGAGTAAATCATAATAAGGATACCATATTCATCCTCCAATATTCTCTTATTAAAAAAATCACTTTTGGGCCCTCACTTTTTGAGTAAGTCTATGTCAAGGCCAATTTTCTAAACAACTATCATTGATGCCCTTTTCCATGGGGTTTCCAACATGGATAACTTTTATCATTTCTTTTGCAATTACACCAGTCTCTGAGGATACAGGTTGGATAAAGTGATTGAGCAACCATTTAGAATTTTTATGTGGGAATTAGCTACAATCATGACTAGTCTCGAGGATAGACTATTTTCATTTTTTTCTACATTTGCATCTTTGCATTTCAATGATGCCAAAAGGCACTTTCTTCAACAACATGAAATCACCCCAAACTTGGGGTAACTACATTTGATTTTTATTTCCTATAATGGGATACATATTACATGACCATGGCATTTACACTTGGAAAAAACATTTTCTCTATTGAGGCAAAAATAGAATCAATCACTTGCATCTCACTACACCCCTTTTTTTGCTATTGGGGTAAAAATGGTATCCATTTACATAATTCATATCACCCGCATTTACATCATTCATTCATATTTACATCATAATTTTCACTTACACCATTCAATTACATTTTTTACTACACAGTTTTGTCAATTTGCTTGTGAGTCTCATTCTTCACTCATTCACTAATTGAGGGGGTAAGCTACACATTCAATTTTCTTTATCTTCAAGATCGTCTTCACATTCTAAGGAAATAAAGTTGCCTCTTTATTAGGCCAAACTAGTGTCTCGTATTTTTGCACCACATTGTATTTCACACAACACAGTACAAAAAGGGGCATATGTAGACACCAATATCTAGCCACTTGTCATATATCTGTGTACTCTAATCGTAAACACCCATTATATATATGTAGCTCTAAAATTTTCTCACTCCTTTCCTTTAGGCTAATGGATCTGCACCTAGAAAGGGAATGGAAAGATGGTAGTTCTACACCTGAGAGGAGAGGCACTTGAGGTCATGTTTTCTTTGGTGATTTTTCAATGAATTGGGTGGGTTCACCAGGAAATATTTATATGGAAGTTTCCATGCCTAGGTTGGGAGTTTTTTTAATGTGTTCTTTTTCATTTGCTTATAATCACCTAGTTCGGCCAAAATGCAACTAACCTATGCTAAATGCAATTTCGATTCAAATGAGTACAAGTAGTGAATTACAGAAGGTAAATAAATGCAATGCTTAGTTATAAAATAAATTGGACACTCTTACTCAATCTAGGTATTTTATGTAGAGTTTGTTTGTTTGCTGCAGGTGAGATCGGGTGTTTCAGGGTGATATTGGATGTTCGATCTAATATCAACAAGTCCAATCTGATATTGTCAGACCCAATCTGATTAGAAATATGCAATTTCATAGATTGACAACAAAATAGAGATATGCATCATGATATAGATTTGATCAAGCATAGATTAGAGTATATGAAAATATATTATATGCAGTATTTGGAAGAAAACAATGAGGATGTGAATTGTAAGTGCAACTAATACAATGCAATGTAATGATGGTGAACTCCAAGTATGATAACATAAATTTTATGCTAAATTGATATGCTAAACAATAGATATGGTCTTAAAAATACAAAATAGAAGTTAAGATATGAAAACAGAGATCTAAAGGTGCCCACAAGAATCCTGTAGACCAGATCAGATGTTGGAGAGCAATATCGAATGCTTCCAAGTGATATCGAATGTTTGACATTGTACAATTTCCACCGATGCATATCTCTGAATCATCGAACCTGTAAGAAAATAATAAACTAACACATGCAATATGATATTAAGGATGCAAATATGATAGAAAGGCTATCCAGTGAGTTAGAGGGTTAGGGGGAATCTAGGGGGAAGTGCCTGGATTAAATAGGCTAGGTAGGTTAGAGGGGTTGGACTAAAATAGGAGTTGTAACTTCTCCCAATTTGGATGATATCGGGTGAACCGATACCATAACGTCTATGCTATTAGGCAAGTACAAATAAAATAGGTTGCAATAAAATTTTTCATTTTGTTGTTATGAGAATTTTCTATTTTTGATGAGATCATACATCCAATTTCACACATTTAGGTCTGATATTGGATTGAAATTCCGATATCGATCAAATAGAGTTGATATCATCAGGAGGTTAAAAACTGACATAATGTAGGCACAAAAATCAAGGCAAGAGGTTAGGAAGCAATTTTAATTAATTTTTGAATGCTTTTTACTTAGGGTAAATTGATATGGATTAATTTTAGCCTATTACATTTTGCCCCCTCTTTAGCATATTTTAAAAAATGCGTTAAAGAAGAGATGACATGCTTTACGAGAAAGCAAAAATTTATTGTAAAAATTATTAAGGTTTGAAGTTTTACTGTAAGTTATATTAGGTGTGATACCCCCTTCAAGTTTTTACACCAAATTCTACATTTGGTGGAAAACTCAAAATTTGCAAATTGAGGGTAAAATAAATAAAAAGAACAATTTAGGGTAAACCCTAATTCATTTTCATTTGTCATTGTTGCTGAAACTGTGCTCTGGGGAGGAGATGATAGACGTCACACAACGAGAAAATGAAGTGTGAGTGAGGCCAATGAGTGTAAGGGTAAGTATTTTACACCTATTTAGCTTGAATTTTTCATGTTTTAGCATCTAAATTTTTCAATTTTTGGATTTTTAGGGTACGACTACCGTTGCACAGTCGCATCAGAAAAATTGAGCCTTTTGGCTAAATTGATCCTATTTTGGTGATATCAAATTTTTGATATCATAAAAATAGGTTTTATTTTGTCGATATTAGTCACGATATCACCAAAATAGATTCGATATTGAGAAATTAGGTCTAATATTGCAAAATTCAGTTCTATTTTGAAAAATGGGCATGATCATGCAATTTTTAAGTCCAATTATTAACTTCAATTTTTTGTTGCTTTATTTTGTTAACATAAACCAAATTTAAAGAACAAGGATTGGAGATAAAACGATCTCCAATCAGACTTGGTTGCCTTGAAAAATATGGAGAGGGCTATCCTAGAGGCGGTAAGGCTAAGACATGTGGCAGAGATGCCACAAATTCTAGTGGATTTGAGGTTGTTGACAACACGAGCTGAGCGGTGGTATCCAAGGTCCTCATGCTTTCGATTACCGATAGGGGATATGGCCTCGATATTTGAGGATTTCTTAAGGATACTTAGGGCACCTATCAGGGGTGCATACATAGCTCCATTTGGTAATCAGGGCTAGGTGATGCAGTGATTATTTGGGGATCTGAGCTTCTTTCTTAAGAAGGGCAGAGTCAGAATTGAGAAGCTTAGCTAGACAGTTGGGATCTCCAGATTGATAGTTGTATTGAGTGGGACAATGGTTGAACTACTATTATGCCATATTAGTGGTTGCCACCTGCCATGGACTCTAGTAGAGGTTGTCTACATCATGAGATATCAGGATCTACAATTTGCTTGGGGCCCATATATTTTTTTCCAGCTATACAGGATTCTCCATAGGGTAGTCTATAGAGGAGGTAAGGCATTTGTAATTACCTCATTCCTACAAGTATGGTGTTGGGAGCACATGACCATTAGGAGACTTGTAGGGTTACCCTTGATAGTGGTGGAGGATGGGAGACCCAAATTTTTCCATTAGCATTTGTGCAGATAGAACCATGGGTGAATCAGCCTCGACATAGTGAGGAGGTTGTTGGATGAGCTAACTATAGATGTTATCCAATGGAGACCCTAGAGAGAGCTATAGGGATGGAGAGAGGATGGGTTTGAGCTAGCTCATGTGAGGTGAGTTATTTGGCTTCATATGGATTAGGGGGAGGTGGAGCTACACCATGTAGATCTAGTCTTATGCCTATTTGGATTGCAACAGGACATTATTAGGACTAGGGATGTCACTTTTTCTAGGGTGACTTGGGATACTACTATGGTTAGCATTACTCCTAATATGGCATAGTTCATGGATCCATAACCAGATGATTTTGTGGTAGCCACAACATACATGGGTGATGCACGGGTGACCACTAGATACACATAGTGGTATGCTATCATCTAGTCTGCATGGATCACTAGGCCAAGAGGTAGGATCCATCAGGCAGTTGAGCAAGTTTTCTTACAGTGATAGACTGCTAACCAATAGTATCAAAGGGTACAGGCACATCCTAGGAGAAAGAGACCATGCACCAAGGAAGAGCACTTGATCTAGAGGACAACTAGATCAAATATGGCTACTGGTACTAAAGAGATGTCTAATGAAGTGAGGGAGGAGAGGAGAGCATCTCCTCAGTAGGATGGGAGACCTTACTTGCTCAAAAATGGTGTTATGACAAAGGAGGTGGGAGAGAGCAATGATATGGTAGCTCTTTAGGTGGAGAATGTGAGTTTGAGGGCTCAAGTTTAGAATTTAGAGGTGGAGCTCACAAAGGCATGAGCTCAGTTGGCTCAGGGAGCTAGGGCTCCTGCTATGACAACTTCCCAGTTGGCTCGATCAATTAGGATAAATTTAGAGGGAGACCTAGCTTAGTCTCTTTAGATGATGAGATTCTATCAAGTTTTGTACTTTGTGGTAGTGCCTATAGAGCAGAGATAGCCTTTACATATAGAGTTGGTAGCTCTAATTTTCTCAAGATCAGTGTCTCGCTCGATGACCAGGACAACTACTACTACTAAGGCGGCCAAGTTTTGACCACTGTGACCCCCTGGTGGGGATGATGATGCTTAGAGCTCTAGGGATTCTAAAGGATGATCTATGAGATTGTACTATATCCATTAGTGACTAATTGTGCCAATTTTATAGATTGTGGCATACCAGTTTGACCTTATTTTGCACATTTTGACACACACACACACACATATATATATTGATCCTCATTTGTCTTATACAATATTTGCATGATTTATGGGTTGATTTATTGTATTTTCTTATGATGGTTTGTGTTATGGAATTTCTTTTAATCATAATTTTATTTTAAATATTGTTTTTGATCATGCTTAACATAAAAGAATTTTTTTTGTAAAGTGTTTTTGAAAGACAAAATATATTTTTATGCAATGATAAAATTGATGGATTAGAAATGAACCTCAAAGGATGTTGTGCTGTTATCTGAATATTGGTGGAGATCAATATTGGCTAGGTCATGAAGCATATCCTATTATGAGGGAGTTTTGTATTGCTAATACAAAAAGATTGTGGGCTCAAGATTGACCTTGAGGCTTATGATGATGAAAGAAGATGTTGATTTTGTTTTTGAGAAAATTTGATTTTGAGAAATATGTTGATAAATATTATTGTTGAGAAATTAGTTGGAAAGTTTTTGGGAGGAAGGCTGGACATTGAGACTATTCGCTCATGGGCTATGGAAAAGTGAAAAAATTCAGGAAGCTTAGAAATCGTAGCCATGTCAAGAGGTTTTTTTATGATAAGACTCAACAACAAAGATGACGCAGAGCACATTTTGATAGGAGGACCTTGGTTTCTAGGAAGGCGTAGCCTATTTCTGAGGAAGTGGGGGGAGGATTTCAACCCTGAGAAGCAAAAAATTAATATAGCACCCATTTGGGTTCGCTTACCAAACCTCCTAGCCCAATTTTTTAATGAGTACTGGCTTAGTGTCATAGCAAAGATGATAGGAGAGCTCATGGCAATAGACCATTCAACTCAGGAAAGGACTAGACTAACGCATGCCAGGATCTGTGTAAATGCAAACTTGGATTCTGATCTACCTTCTTAGGTGGAACTAACATATGGATAGTTTCTAAGGATTCAACCTATGGAGTATGAGAACAAGCCAATATTTTGTAGTGTGTGCAAAACCTAGGGCCACCTTCAATCCCAATGTCTGAAAATAACTGCAAACAAGGAATCCACGAGGGAAGGTTTTTTGGGGAAAGCTAATGGGAGAGGGATCCCAGAGTTTCAAGGACTGCATCTTAACTTGGAAGGATATAGACAAGTTAAGAATAACCAAGTTGACCAAGCCAACATAGAACTGGAAAAAATCCAGGAGAAAGGAAAGCAACATAATGAGGGAGGCAAAAATCATAAGGTATGTAATAAAGATCCCAGCTTGAACATGTTTGATATCCTAGAAAATATAGAAGTTGAAAAAGAAAATAGTAAGGATGATACCATCAGTGTCAAGTTTCCTGAAACCCTAGCTCCCCATCCAAAAAGGGACCATCCATAGCTATGACAAAAAGCCCCAAAAGCTATACTCAAAATGAAGAAAAATTGCCAGGTCATTCCAGTTTAAACATGGAAAAAATAGAGTCGAGCCAAAGTTGTGGAAAAAAGAGCCAGGAATGTAGCTCCTAATCCGATAGTGGAACAAATTATCCCTTATCAGACGAGCCCAATGGTAAAAGGTTCCTTGAAGGAAATCCCCCTGTTTAGGAACCAAATAGGAGAGGTGAACCAAAACAAGGCTGAGGATGAAGAGGGAATTGAAAACCCCTAAAATGAGGAAGAAGGGTCAATCCCTAGACTATCATAGTATATGCCCCCTCATTTCAGTCCAAAATAGATTAGAAGCACTACCAAGCCTCCGACAGATTATGGAAGTGGAATAAATAAAAGGATAATATCTACAACAGAGCACTATAGAATGAGAATCAATGAAGAAATAGCAAACGGAAAGCAAAGAACATTGTTACAACAATATATTCCTGGCTAGGATAATAGCAAAATTTACAAACCCCCTTTGAATCAGGGAAGGGGGTGGGGAAAAAATATGAAACAGTCTAAATGAAGGTTCTCTCATGGAATGTGAGAGGCCTAAATGGACAACAAAAACAAAGGATGGTGAAGTCTATAAGGAAGGATTGGAATCCTACTATCATTTTTCTTTAAGAAACCAAAACAAATGCAACACAATTAGCACTTATAGCTAGAAGGATTTGGAAGCAAGGGGAAGTGGCATTTCAATAGGTGAGAGGAGCATCTAGGGACCTCATGATCTTATGGGATCCTATTAAAATAGAAGGAAGTATTATTCAGGCAAATGAAAGAGTCTTAAGCATATTATTTCATGATTTTGATACTAATAAGAATTGGATTATGTCAAATTTTTATGCCCCCACCTCTATCCAAGGGCAGTCTAAAATGTGGGAGTTTTTGGGGCATTTGAGCCAAGATTTTAAAGACATTCCTTGGGTGATTGGGGGAGATTTCAATACCCCCATTTACCCATCTGATAAGAAGGGAGGATCTGGGTTACCCTCAAGGAGCATGGAGGACTTCAATGAATTCATTAACACAAATGAATTGATGGATGTAAGACTAAAAGGAGCCAAATTTACATGGAGTAACAAGAGGATAGGAAGTCAGCTAATTCAAGAAAGGTTGGATAGGTTTTTTTATCCAAGGAAGATACAACAATGTTTGTTGATTCTGTGTTACAAGCCCTTCCTAAATGTGCTTCAGACCATAATATTATTCTATGGGAGGCATTTTAGGCTAACTCCTTTAAAAATCCATTCATATTTCTGTCAATGTGGGTTAAACATCTAGACTTCAAGAAATGAATAGAGGAATGGTGGCAGCAACCTATCCAGGGAAGTGCTTCCTTCAAACTATCTCAAAAACTTAAGATGGTGAAAAACAACCTTAGAATATGGAATAAAGAAGTCTTTGGAAATATTTTTGAGAATAAGAGAGTAGTGGGGGTAAAACTGAGAATAATAGAAAGCAAAATCCAAAATGGAACCTATGATGAGGTGAAAAGGACTGAAGAGAAGGAAACCCTTTGTGAGTTTTATAATATTTTAACTTGTGAAGAGATGTGTTGGAGGCAAAAATCAAGGGCATTATGGCTAAAGGAAGGGGACTTTAATTCAAAAAATTTCCATGTTACCACATTTAGCAATAGAAGCAACAATAATATTAGAAATTTAACTAAGGTGGATGGATCCTCAACTCAAAACATTCAGGAGATCAAGGACGAGGCTGTTAATTTTTTTAGTTCATTATTGGGTGAAGAATGGGCTTGTAATGCCCAAGCAAAGGACTCTCTCCTTCAATTCATTCCATAACTCATTGTTGGCAATTTTTGGTACTTTGGGTACATTGCCTTTGGTCAAGTGTATAAGTTGTCATTGATGTCAAGAAGTTCTTGAAGGAATTTGATTTGATGTAAAAAAATTTGTTTTGATGAAGGTTACGGCATGACAGTTTCAAAGGTCTTTTGTAAACCCCAAGTTGGCAGGTTTAAAGATTACAGGTGGATGCATTAGTTTAATGCATTTGGTTCGAGGAGGAAGTATTTATTTAAATAATTAAAAACCTTGTTAAGGTTCCTTTTAATTATTTTTAAATAAATATTTATTGTTTGCATTGGGTTCTCCTAACCCATGGCGCAGATGTCTTAACTTTGATGGTGCTATGTTCTAAGATTGTGGAAGCTAGCCAAGACCTCCGTAGACATGTTAAAATCCTCACCGACGTCAAGATTTTATGGGAAATATGCATATAAATCTCCCACGATGAAGATCAAAGATTATCCCATCCGAATTTCGAAAGGAGTTGCTCGCTATAAATTCAACTGTGTCTTCACTGATTTTCATGGATCCGTTGTTCGTTTGTCTACACTCACCGTTTGTTGAATCCACCATAAATTTTATTGTCATCGTGTCACGAAAGAGGAAAGGAAGGGACTATTGTTTATTTTAGCCCTGGTGCAAAAGGTACAAGGGAAACAGAGTGAGGTTCAAACCTCACCGGACGCCTTTGGTGCACCGGTAGTGGCTAGGCTGTTGGTGTGCTACCCAAACGGGAGGTTCCGCGTTTGAATAACACAAAAGGGTTTTTCTTCATTGAAGTGGATGCAGCGGGTGGTGTTAGATTTCATGCGCAATTTCTCCATAGCGCAATTTTTGGTGTTGGCCAAGGTATTTTTGAAATTAATTTTTGCTAGTGTATTTTGCGGATGGAGGAAGCTTATTAGAGAGAAAAACAGCTTAGGAGTTATAAGGAGTTTGAAGCTTGTTTTATTTTGATAAAAGATTCTTTTGAAAGTGTTGTTTGCATTATCTTATTGCATTCTTATGAGAGATAAAGTTTATTGTTGATAAGACTATAAGGGAGAAATAAGGTGTATAAGGGATAAATATTTCTTGTAATTTTGAGAGTGCTTTTGGTTGATTATGGAAATGAAAGCATGATGTTTTAAGGTTAGAATTGCTTCTTGTGTGAAAGTGTGAAACCTTAAGTGGGTAGATTTGAGATTGAAATTTACTTTCATTAAATTTTTAATAATCAAGCTATTCTTTACTTGGTTAAAGTGTTGGGCTTACTCCTTTGTTGATGATTTGAAAAGTTGTTTTGTGCTATTGAGATTTGAGTTGGTGGATGCTTTTTGTTCAAACAATGTTGGAGAGAAAAGGAGTTCTACTTGTTTCCTTTTCTAATGTTGATTGTGAAATGCTTCAAGGTTGTGTTTTGAGTTAAATGGTGTTGATTGAACCTTGTTTGATGAGCATTTTTGTTGAAGCCCTAATTGATGGTAAAAAGAACATGAGTATCATTGTTATGTGATTCTTTGCATAGTTGGCAATTGTTGGGGTTTCATGTTCTTGAAAGAAAGCATTCTATCCTATCCATTTTAGATATTGAGTTGAGTTTTTAGATTTGAGATTGAGATTGAGCTGAGTTGATTTGAGTTGAGTTTTGAGATTGGGAGTTGAGTATAGAACATATTGAGTCTCTAAAAATTCTCTTTATGCTTCTATGAGGTTGACAAATCACATTGGGTCTCTAACAATTCACTTTGTGATTTCCTACTAAGAAAGTTTTCTTGGTGATTTTGCTGAGTTTTTGGACAGGTTCCCGTGGGGACTAGTGAGCAGTTTTTGGACAGGTTTCTGTGGGGACTTGTGAGCAGTTTTGGACAGGTTTCGATGGGGACTTGTGAGCAGTTTTGGATAGGTTCCGGTGGGGACTTGTGAGCAGTTTTGGACAGGTTCTAGTGGGGACTTGTGAGCATATTTGGACAGGTCCTAGCAGAGGACTTGTGAGCTGAGTTTGATAGTTCTATCAGAGAACTTGAGGATAGAGGTGCACTCGTTCTATGAGAAGAACCTGAGGATAGATTTGGCAAGTCTTTGAGAAGGCTTGTATGCAAAGGATTGATTTGTTCAAGAGTTGGACAGATCTGACAGATAGAGGAAGAATTGTACTAGACCGACTGACTGTGTTTGGTACAGGTTACTGAGCTGCTGTGGACGTGATCATAGAAGGCAAAGGTCTCTTAGGCTAAGCATTGAGAATAGGAGGTCTTCGATGGAAAGGAGTTCCACGTGCTAGCAAGAGGTAGAGGTAGTTGATCTTCTGATGGATCATTTCCAGAGCAGAGAGGGAAGGTATCTCCTTTGAGCAGAGGCTCATAAATTTTTATTAGGGGAAGGTATCTCCTTTTAGCAGAGGCTCATAAATTCTAATTGGGGGAAGGTATCTCCTTTGGGCTGAGGCTCATAAACATTGTAATTGGGAAGGATTCCCAAAGAAATTTGAGATAACTTTTAGAGAAAAGTTTTGTGGACGTAGCCCAGCCATTCTGGGTGAACCACATTAAAATTGGTGTCACTTTGTGGATGATATTGTGCATTGCTTTGATATTGCTTTGAGTATATTGCTTCACTATTTTGAAGTATAATGGAAAAATTAAAAAGAGGTCTTATACTGTTCACCCCCCTCTCAGTATAAGCTTGTGTTCTTCAATTGGTATCAGAGCCAGGTTCCTTCAGAAAGTTTAACAACTTGAAGGAAAAGCTAGTAAAGAACACAATGGATCATTCAAGTGGCAATGCAACACCTATTCTTGATGAGTCAAATTTTGGTCTTTGGAGTGCAAGTATGAAGGTTCATCTAATGGCACTTGGGAATGAGGTTTGGGAAGTGATTGAAGATGAGTACACTATTCCTGAACATGGTCCTAATACTAAAGAAGAAAGGCTCCTACATCATAGCAATTCAAAAGCAATGAATGCAATCCTGAAAGGCTTACGTAAAGCAGATCTCACCAAAGTGATTCACTACAAGACAGCTAGTGAAATGTGGAATCAGTTGAAGGTGGTTCATACAGGTGATACAAATGTCAGAAAGGCCAAGTTGAGACACTTCAAAGGTATGTTTGAACAACTCAAGATGAATGATGATGAAAATATTAGTGATTACATGCTTCGTATGGATGAGGTTGTTAACTCCATGAAAGACTTAGGTCTTGAGCTTGCTGAAAATGATGTTTGTGATAAGATTTTAAGATCTCTTCCTAATAGATTTAGTGAAAATATTTCTGATATTGAGGAATCTAAAGATTTGGATAAGTTGAAAAAGGATGAGCTCCATAGTATACTTGCAAAATTTGAGTTGAAAACTCAAGTGAAGGTTGATGTCAAGAAAGAGGCAGCTTTCAAAGCTACCAAGAAATCCAAGGGTAAACAGCTTCAAGATAGTGATGAGTCTTCTAGTGATGAAGAGGCATATTACAACAAGAAACGCAAGTTCTCTAGAAAGCACAAAAGTATGAAAAATATAAGATGTTTCAATTGTGGAAAGTTTGGTCATTATGCTACTAACTGTATTGTTCCCAAGAATGAAAGTGATGAAGATAAACGGGATTCTAAGAGGAAGGATTCTAAAAAGCACAAGCATCATAGGAAAAACAAAGATGAGCACAGCAATCAAGGAAAGAGGTATTCTCACAAGCACAAGAAGATTTTCTACTTAGACAAAGCAAGTGTTCTAGTAGTGATAGTTAAAGTTCTTCAAGTGATGATGAAAATTAGATGTTCATATCAAAAAAAGAGGAAGAACCGAAACATAGATTCATTATCATGAAATGTCTTAGATGTGGAAACTTTGGTCACCTTGAGGATGATTGCACAAATAATGATTTGGTTTCTAGTATGTATGAGGATGCTTCAAAAAACTATAAGGAATATGCATGTATGGTTTTTGAAAATGGTAGCACCTCTAGTGATAAGAAATCTGAAAAAGGCTTTGATGATTCAAAAAGCAAACAAATAGAGGAAGATATAGAGAAAGGATAAGTAGATCTTAAAGGTGAACTTATTAGTGCTCTTAGTGCTTTGAAAAAGGAAAGAAAGAAGAATGCTAGACTCAAGGATAAGTTAGATGAATGTTGTATGGAGAGAGATGATCTTATAGAAAGTCTTGAATTCTCTATAGCTAAGACACAGGAACTCAAGGATGAGTTAGAGTCTAAGGTTCTTGAGTATAGTGAGTTAGAACAAAAAATGGCTTCTTTGAAAGAGGAAACTAAAGAGTACAAGGATAAGCTTTATATGTTCCAAGATAACTCCAAAAAGGTTAAGTCACTAATCAAATGTCAAAGAAAGACAATAAACAGGCCTTGGTTTTGTTAAGCCACACAAGGAACAAATTAGAGAGTCTAGTAAGAGACTCCAAAAGGAAGAGAGTTCTGATGAGGAAAGTATTTCAGAAAAGGAGTCCTTGAATGATAGATGCACAGAAATAGAAAACAAAATTCAGAATGAGAAGAAGAAGTTTTCAAAACCTAAGAGGTCAAATAAAGAAAATTTTCAAGGCAGATGTTTTGCTTGTCACAGGTTTGGTCACATGGCTTCACATTGCATGGCTCAAGTGAAGAAGGTAAATGATAGTTTCAGAAGTGCTAGTTACTTTCAATGGTATTGCTACTCTTGTAAACAGTTTGGGCACAAGGCAGTCTATTGCAAGGTAAATAACAAGAATAGGTTTGATCAAAACAGGTTTGGTCAGAACAGGTTTGGTTAGAACAAGTTTGGTCAGAATAAGCTTGTTCAGAATAGGTTTGGTCAGAACAAGTTTGGCCAGAATAGGTTTGGTCAGAACAGGTGGATTCAAAGATCAGGTTTACCTCAGAGAAACAACATCATCAAGTGTTTCAAGTGCAACAATGAAGGTCACATAATCATACAGTGTAGAGCTAAAATTCTAGAATACAAGAACAGGAACAGTGGCATGATCAGGTCCAAGGATCAAGGCATGGACAAGAACAAGGATGAGAACAAGAACAAGAACAGTGATAAGAATAGGAATATGGGCAAAGAGTTCAAGAGAAGGCCCGACAAGGAAGTTATAGATGCTGATGATGATCAGTGCCTAATGGGAGTTTTACTCCCACCCCAGAATTAATCACCTCATCAAGAGGTGGGGGAGGGACTAAGCTAAGAGGCTCATTCTTAGTCCCAAGCCCCAAAGGTGACCCTTTGCCATTGATGACAAAGGGGGAGAGATATGAGTAAGGGGGAGAGCTTCAAGGTGAAGAGGAGAGCTTCAAGTTAGGGGGAACAAAACTTCAAAGGAAGATTCTCAGTTGTGGGCACAGTTGGTCAGTTTTTAGCACAATTGTTTTCAGTTTTGGCTCTTGAGAAGTGTTTTCAGTAAAGGTTTGCCATAAATGACAAAGGGGGAGTTTGTTGGCAATTTTGGGTACTTTGGGTACATTGCCTTTGCTCAAGTGTATAATTTTTCATTGATGTCAAGAAGCTCTTGAAGGAATTTGATTTGATGTCAAACAATTTTTTTTGATGAAGGTTACGACATGACAGTTTCAAAGGTCTTTTGTAAACCCCAAGTTGGCAGGTTTAAAGATTACGGGTGGATGCATTAGTTTAATGCATTTGGTTCGAGGAGGAAGTATTTATTTAAATAATTAAAAACCTTGTTAAGGTTCCTTTTAATTATTTTTAAATAAATATTTATTGTTTGCATTGGGTTCTCCTAACCCATGGCGCAAATGTCTTAACTTTGATGGCTCTATGTTCTAAGATTGTGGGCGCTAGCCAAGACCTCCGTCGACGTGTTAAACTCCTCGCCGATGTCAAGAGTTTATGGTAAATATTCATATAAATCTCCCACGATGAAGATCAAAGATTATCCCATCCGAATTTCGAAAGGAGTTGCTCACTATAAATTCGACTGTGTCTTCGCTGATTTTTGTGGATTCGCTGTTCATTTGTCTGCACTCGCCGTTTGTCGAATCCATCGTAAATTTTATTGTCATCGTGTCGTGGTAGAGGAAAGGAAGAGACTGTTGTTTATTTTAGCTCTGGCATAGAAGGTACAAGGGAAACAGAGTGAGGTTCAAACCTCACCGGACACCTTTGGTGCACCGGTAGCGGCTAGGCTGTTGGCGCGCTACCCGAACGGGAGGTTCCACATTCGAATAATGCAAAAGGGTTTTTCTTCATTGAAGTGGACGCAGCAGGTGGTGTTAGAGTTCGTGCGCAATTTCTCCATAGCACGATTTTTGGTGTTGGCCAAGGTATTTTCAAAATTAATTTTTGCTAGTGTATTTTGTGAATGGAGGAAGCTTATTAGAGAGAAAAATAGCTTAGGAGTTGTAAGGAGTTTAAAGCTTGTTTTATTTTGATAAAAGATTCTTTTGAAAGTGTTGTTTGCATTATCTTATTGCATTCTTATGAGAGATAAAGTTTATTGTTGATAAGACTATAAGGGAGAAATAAGGTGTATAAGGGATAAATATTTCTTGTAATTTTGAGAGTGCTTTTGGTTGATTATGGAAATGAAAGCATGATGTTTTAAGGTTAGAATTGCTTCTTGTGTGAAAGTGTGAAACCTTAAGTGGGCAGATTTGAGATTGACATTTGCTTTCATTAAATTTTTAATAATCAAGCTATTATTTACTTGGTTAAAGTGTTGGGCTTACTCCTTTGTTGATGATTTGAAAAGTTGTTTTGTGCTATTGAGATTTGAGTTGGTGGATGCTTTTTGTTCAAACAATGTTGGAGAGAAAAGGAGTTCTACTTGTTTCCTTTTCTAATGTTGATTGTGAAATGCTTCAAGGTTGTGTTTTGAGTTAAATGGTGTTGATTGAACCTTGTTTGATGAGCATTGTTGTTGAAGCCCTAATTGATGGTGAAAAGAACATGAATATCATTGTTATGTGATTCTTTGCATAGTTGGCAATTTTTGGGGTTTCATGTTCATGAAAGAAAGCATTCTATCCTATCCATTTTAGATATTGAGTTGAGTTTTTAGATTTCATATTGAGATTGAGCTGAGTTGATTTGAGTTGAGTTTTGAGATTGGGAGTTGAGTATAGAACATATTGAGTCTCTAAAAATTCTCTTTATGCTTCTATGAGGTTGACAAATCACATTGGGTCTCTAAAAATTCACTTTGTGATTTCCTACTAAGAAAGTTTTCTTGGTGAGTTTGCTGAGTTTTTGGATAGGTTCCGGTGGGGACTTATGAGCAATTTTTGGACAGGTTCCGGTGGGGACTTGTGAGCAGTTTTGGACAGGTTTCGGTGGGGACTTGTGAGAAGTTTTGGATAGGTTTCGGTGGGGACTTGTGAGCAGTTTTGGATAGGTTTCGGTGGGGACTTGTGAGCAGATTTGGATAGGTCCTAGCAAAGGACTTGTGAGCTAAGTTTGATAGTTCTATCAGAGAACTTGAGGATATATGTGCACTGGTTCTATGAGAAGAACCTGAGGATAGATTTGGAAAGTCCTTGAGAAGGCTTGTATGTAGAGGATTGATTTGTTCAAGAGTTGGACAGATCTGACAGATAGAGGAAGACTTGTACTAGATCGACTGACTATGTTTGGTATAGGTTTCTGAGCTACTGTGGACGTGATCATAGAAGGCAGCGGTATCTTAGGCTAAGCATTGAGGACAGGAGGTCTTCGGTGGAAAGGAGTTCCATGTGTTGGCAAGAGGTAGAGGTAGTTGATATTCTGAGGGATCATTTCCAGAGCAGAGGGGAAGGCATCTCCTTGGAGCAGAGGCTCATAAATTTTTATTGGGGGAAGGTATCTCCTTTGAGCAGAGGCTCATAAATTCTAATTGGGGGAAGGTATCTCCTTTGGTCCGAGGCTCATAAACATTGTAATTGGGAAGGATTCCCAAAGAACTTTGAGATAACTTTTAGAGAAAAGTTTTGTGGACGTAGCCCAGCCATTCTAGGTGAACCACATTAAAATTGGTGTCACTTTGTGGATGATATTGTGCATTTCTTTGATATTGCTTTGGGTATATTGCTTTACTATTTTGAAGTATAATGGAAAAAGTAAAAAGAGGTCTTATACTATTCACCCCCCCCTCTCAGTATAAGCTTGTGTTCTTCACTCATTGATGAAATGATTAACGAGTCTCTTACAGTAAATTTTTTAGATGAAGAGATCAAGGAGGCTTTGTTTAACATGAATCCTAACAAAGCTCCTGGGTCGGATGGGTTTTCACCATGGTTTTTCCAAGTTTGTTGGGATATTGTTGGAGAAGAAGTTATTGCTGCAATCAAGGAGTTCCAAAGTTCAAATCATATTCCAAGGGGTTTCAATTCAAATTTCATTGCTTTTATCCCTAAAGGCCCCAACCCCAAGACTATGGCTGACTTTAGGTCAATTAGCCTATGTAATATATCCTATAAAATTTTGTCCAAAGTTTTAGCCAACCTTTTGAAGAAAGTTCTACCGGTTATCATTGATCCAAGTCAAGGAAGTTCTGTACAAGGAATATCAATATTAGATGGAGTTATTACTTTTCATGAGGCTCTTCATATAGCTGCTTAGACCAAAAAAGTAGTCATGGCTTTAAATTTATACATGAACAAAGCTTATGACAAGATAAATTGGGAATTCCTAGAGGCAATTTTATTAAAATTTGGCTTCAACATGAAATGGGTCAAGTTAATAAGAGAGTGTATTTCTAAGCCTTATTTTTCAATTTTGTTTAATGGGTCTACTACAGGTTTTTTTCAAATCAAATGTGGTCTAAGACAAGGATATCCTATAATTCCTATGAGGTTCATCATTGTAGCTGAGGCCTTGGGAAGAACCATTAAGGCAACAGTGGTATATGGACTCATATAAGGTATCAAGGCCACGTCGCTAACTACCCTGGTGACACATCAACAATTTGTTGATGATACATTGCTACTGAATTTGGCTTCTATGGTTGAGGCAAGAAGGATTAAAAATATTCTCATAATGTATGAAGAAGCGATTGGATAGAAAGTGAATTTTGATAAGAGCAAACTTTATTTCATCAATACCCCCATTCCTAGGCAAAACAACATAGCAAGGATCATGGAATGTCAGATTGCATCCCTTCCCACCTCCTATTTAGGACTTCCCCTATTTACAGGGAAACCTGAAGGATCAATGTGGAAATTTTTGGAGAGGATCCAAAAAAAACTAGCAGGTTGGAAAGGACATCTATTATCTCAAGAAGGCAAAGCAGTTTTAACTATGGCTTCACTTCAAAGTATATCCATTTACTTCCTATCAGTATTCAGAGAACCCAGCAAGGTGTATCACAAAATTGAGCAGCTTCAAAAAAATTTCTCTGCGGTCGGAGTGCGAGGATAAGAAAAGGATCCATTTAGTAGGTTGGAACAAAGTTTGCAAACCTAAATTTGATGGGGGTTTAGGATTGAGGAGAGTTTCTCATCTCAATACAACTCTGTTAGCCAAAAAAGCATGGCGGTTATTGACTAAGGTCGATAATAAATGGACTGCCATAGTTAGGAGGAAATACCTCCAAGGTGTGAACTTCCTTAATGACAACTTAGCAAGCAGGGGATCTAATTTTTGGAAGGCAATCCTCATGAGTAGGGATCTTGTCAAGAAAGGTCTTAGATGGATTCTAGGAAATGGGTAAACAATAGACTTTTGTAAGGATCGGTGGGTGAGAGCTAAGGAGTTATCCCAGAATCATCATTTGGCTAGGATTCAAGAGCATATGGAGCAACATATTGGGAAGAAGGTTGCAAATTATATGTGGTAGGATATAAATATCAATAGGTGGAAACACATCAGATTACAGGGTTTTGAAGCAGAGTCTAAAGAGCTTTATAAAATTTTAACTCAGCAAATTATTCCCTCTGGAGAGGATGAAAATCACATTGTTTGGGATGAGACTGAAAGTGGTGACTTCATAGTTAATTCTGCCTATAATTTGCTTCTCAATGTGGAAGGTCAACAATTTCAATCGAGTTTGGTTTGGATCAAAGGCTTAATTCCTAAAATATCCTTTTTTTCATGGCTAGTGATTCAAGGAAAAATCCTCACTATGGACAATATGTTATCCAAAGGTATGGTTATTGCTAACCATTGCTACATGTGTAGGGCAGGATGGGAGACAACCCAACACTTGTTTCTAGAGTGTTCGATAGCGGAGTCCATCTTGGATGAACTTTTCCAAGCCTTTAGGATCTTGTGGGTTAAGCCTGCTCTTATATCCGAAGTGTTCCATCAATGGCCTCAACCCTTTGTTAGCCTAAAACTTATGTACCTATGGAAAATTTGTTGGCATAATTTTATCTAGAATATTTGGCTAGAAAGGAACCATAGAGCCTTTAAGGATACCATTCACAACCCAAAAACCATCCTCAACAGGATTATTGTCTTTGTGAAAGAAAACCTTAGCACCTTAGTGGATGATAACCACTCAATTCTTCCCCAAGAAAAACAATTAGCTCGAGCCTTAGGTATTGAGGACAAACCTTCCATTCCTTTGCCCAATCCTAGAAATGGGATTTCTTGGGAGCCACCCCCCCAAGTTTGGTTTAAACTAAATTTTTATGGTGCAGCCAAGGAGAACCCGGGAAGAGCTGGAGCTGGAGGAATAATTAGGGATCATCAAGGAAATCTAGTCAGGGCCTTCGCTGAACCATTGGGAATCATAACTAATAACAAAGCAGAAGCTAGAGCCCTTTGGAGAGGGTTGCAAGTAGCCCAAGCAACTCAAGGTAACTTGATTATTGAAGGTGATTCTATGAACATCATCAACCTATTAACCAATGGAAAAAAACCTCCATGGAGAATTGAGGGAGTCATCCATGAAGGGAGGATCCTTTTTATGGCAAGACAAAATAGAAGGGCTCGTCATGTGTACTGTGAGGCAAACAGGTCAGCTGAAAAATTAGCCAACATAGGTGTTGATTTTGGTAGTTTGGTGACATGGACAGAAGGTGTGCCACGTGAAGTGGAAAACATTATTAGTCATGAAAATAAACCTACTCATTAAGAAGAAATATGAATGAGTGTTCTTTCCCCATGGATGTGGTAATAACTATGGGGTTTCCCTCTAAATCATACCAAATTGGAAATGAAGGTAACAGGGTGTAAGCCTTGGAAGATTTCGACAAAGAATAGGAAATGGGCAAGCAACAGGTTTCACAAGTGCAAAATTCCAAACTTCAATTCCTATCAATGTAAGTAATGTTTACAGTTATGTTTAGGTATGGGTGTGCTTTGTTAGTAAGGTGTTGTAGGGGATTGAACACAATTTTTGGTAAGAAAGTTTCAAGGATGACTAGGATCTATAATCTTAGCAGAAGGTTGGATATTGTAATAGGTTTTGGGTTAACCTGCAAAACTTGGTAATTAATGAAGACCTTTATTTACCAAAAAAATAAAAAAAAGATAAAGATTATTGTTGTGAGAAAAATAAAGTGATTTAAGCATGAAAAATTGGGAAGGATGACTTGCGCTAGGCATAGAATTCCTAGTGTGAGGTTTGAAGCAAATTATTACTAGGAATTATACCATCATCGCGAAGTCAAAATGTAATGCATGATAAAATGATTATGTTTATTTTTAAGAATGCAAATTTATTTGAAGCAAATCATTGTGTCACATGTTTAAATATTTTGAATTCAATATATATATGTGATTGCTAAAATGAAGTGATAAGGATTAATGTAAATGATTACAAACTAATGTTTTCTAGAAATTTTTCAAAGAAATATTTTAAATTATTTCAAGGACAAAGTAAAATTTATTGAGAACCGATGTGTGATGTGTGAGTTTATTATCTATCTTGATTTCCATAATGATACAAAATCTCTCGAGGATCAAATGTGTGTGCTTTGTGAAGTTTATTTACCAATTTTGAGTGAGGTAATGATGCAAGCCAAATTTTATGAACCAATGTGTGTGCAAGTGAAAGATTTATTGACCATGATTTTGTGCATGCAATTGTATTGAACTACTATGTAAGTCAAGTCACCAAAAGCTAGCTAATCCACAAGAGGACATTGGTATGTATAAAAGAAGGTCACTAATGTGACAGAAATGTCACCACACATAAGGATACCACCATTTCCAAGCTATCTTGATGCCACTAAATCTGTAATGAGGATCACCCCATGGTGTTCAAATGACTGAGGAATTCTAGGGATTCAATCTCATTACCCCCTTCTTTTCTTTTAGATTTCTTTTGAGTAGGGATTCTTGTTCATTTTTATTTTTGAACAAGGGGATTTTATTGTTTTTGTAGTAAAACTACTTTTTCTTTTCTTTTCTCTTTTTCTTTTTTCTTTTTCTTGCTTTTTATTTTTCTCTTTTTGGTATACTTGCTCAGATTACACAAGGAGCAAGGGATTTTATTCGGTTAGGGGAGAGCTTGTCCTTTTGCCAATTATTAGTATTCTGGACCATGCACATAATAGGATAGCAAGGGAAATTTTTTTCTTAAGGAACTAAGACTACTATGTAGTATCATTTTAGAATTTGAAAAAAAATATTTTAAGATGTGAAATATGTTCTTGGTTCAAAAAGTAGCAAGACTAGTTCCCAAAAATCAAAATTTTATTTAGTGAAGTAAGAGTGATTTTTATTCAAGAGAGATTTATAATCAAAATGACAAAATCAAAATCTAGTAAAGATGTAAATTAAGTGATTGGTTCAATATAACTTTTGAGTTTATCCGAAAGAAGATAAAATATAACTTGAATTTTTGGAAGACAACAAACAATGATGCAAAATGAAGACTTAACAATTTGTTATTGAAAATTTTTTATACTTCTTGATTTTTTTGGTTGTTTTTGTGATATGATAATTGCAAACTAAATGATGAAGAAGTTATTTACAATTATATACAATGATGGAAATTTTGTTGTTATGCATAATATCTTTTTAGATGCATAATATTCATTGGCTCTTTGAGGTCTTTTCCATCCAAAGTAGTTAAGAAATATGCACCAGATCTAAATTTAGTAGTGATGGCAAATGGTCCAGGACAATTAGGTTGAAATTTACCTTTAAGATCTTTTCTAGCATTGGTATTTTTCTGATTTTCTTTAAGAACTAAATCACCGACCTCAAAATATCGAGTATGAACTTTCTTTGAATATGATCTTTTGAGTTTATCTTGGTAAGCGTGAAGATGCTCTAGAGCATGAATGTGCTTCTCATCTAGAAGATCCAACTAACTTAGTCAGCCAACATGATATTCATATCCTACTTCGATAACTTGAAGTAGAAGAGCTAAAGAAAGAACTTATAACTCAAATGGAAAAACTACTTCAACACCATAGACCAAGACAAAAGGTGAAACGCCCATGGGAGTATAAACACTGGTTTGATAAGTCCAAAATGAGGGATATAGTTGCATATGCCAATCATGGCCTAATATATTAACCAATATTTTTAAAATATTGATTAAGGTTTTATTAGAGGCTTCAACTTGACCATTTACTTATGGATAATATGGAGTGGACCATCGATGTTGAATTTTATACTTTTGAAAAAATTTCTTAATATCTTTGTTCTTGAAGCATGTTCCATTATCAGAGATGAGTGTTGATGGAATTCCAAATCTACAAATAATTTGATTAAAGATGAATTTAGAGACTTGGAATCCTATGCAAGAAGCTAGTGGCATAGCTTCTACCTATTTTGTAAAATATTTTGTTGCTATTATGATGAATTTATGACCATATGAAGAGATAGGATTAATTTTACCAATGATTTCTAGGATCCATTTGGAAAAATGCAAAGGAGATGATATGTCTTGAAGTTCTTGAGAAAGAGCGTGAACAAGGTCTGCATGTCTCTGACACTTTTCACAATGATGCACATAATCATTTAAATATTTTTCCATGGAAGGCCAAAAGTACCCCATTCGTAGGAGATTTTTAGTAATGGAACTTCCACTAAAATTTCCTCCACAAGATCCATCATGGACTTCACTTAGTGCTTTCTTAGACTCTTCTAAATTGAGGCACCTTAAAATAATGCCTTCAAAATACATTTTATATAAAGTATTGCCAATAATTATGAAGCGAACAACTCTCTTACGTAATAATCTACATTGATTTCTATCTAATACTTCTGGGAAAACCCCATTTTGAAGAAAATTAAATATGTCTATATACCAGGGTTCTGGAGTTATCTCATTAATCAAAAAATACATCTAATGGTTCTATAAAAGACTTAGATGAAGTTGGATCTTGGAGCTGGTGAATAATGATTGAAGCATATTCATCATCTAGTTCCAAAGGTAATAAAGAGGCAGTAGTAGCCATGGCATCTACAACATAGTTGCTAGTACAAGGGATAGCCTCCAAAGTTACTTTCTCAAATAAAGAAATAAGTTTTAGAACATAATATTTATAGGGATGAATTTTCTCATCTCGTGTCTGATAAACATTATTAATTTGATTTATTATGAGTGGAGAATCTCCAAAGACTAATAAAACTTTGATTTTTAGAGCTAAAGCCGCTCGTAACCCAAGGATTAGAGCTTCATATTTTGTAGTATTATTAGTGCAATTAAATTAAAGTTTAAATGATAAAGGAATAATATGCTTTTGTGGAGATATTAATATAATACCTACACCTAAACCACTCATAAACCTAGATCCATAAAAATACATGGACCAGGTTTCAGAATGATCCTTTTCTAAGTTAAGACATTCATCAGGAAATTCAATGGTTATAGGATGAGTTATTGGACATTTTGATTAATTGAGTTTTCATTGATGTCAAAATTCAGTTTTAGTGAGTAGTGCAAGAAGTAGTTCCGCAATTAGTGCAAAAGGAAAATCCACCTCTAGTTGGTCAGATCCGGTTCCAGGTGGTCAGATGAGTTTCAAAGAGCAATGAAGAGGCCCAAGAAAAATAATATTATAATATTTTATTATAATATTAAAAGGGGAGATTTAAATTAATTTAAATTTTTTCATTATAAAATAATTTATTAATTAATTTAATTAACTTCTAAAGTTATTAAGTTAATTATAGATTAATTATAATTTAATTATAAAATTAAGTTATGTTAATTAAAATAACCCTAAGGTTGGGTTATAAAGGTTATTAATTTATTCGAATTAAAAATTCGAAGAACCCACCAACGTTTCTAAGACATTGACCTTCGTGTATAAAAGAGGGCAAGAACCTTAGTCAAAAACCCATGCAATTATCGATAAAATCAAAGCTCCAAAATTCATGCGCAAAGATGAGTGTAAGGTTTTCATGTTTTTGAAAGCTTTTAGTGGTAGAGGATAAGAAAAATAAGAGTGAGGCTCCTTTTTCTTCGCACAACACTGTGTAGCATAGTTGGCAATAGCGGGTAGCACTAAGACATACGACATGCGAGGAGAGCAGGGTTTGAAACCCGCTGAGTTGGTTTTGCAAGGAAGGAGTACGTTTTGTTTTGCACCACACTGATCAGAAAGGTAGAAGAGGAATTCTTGAGCCTTCCCCTTTGTGTGGAGGCTCATATATTACATAGTGGGCTAACATCTTGATAAGGCACTCAACTGGGAGTGGTCTCACATTCGAAACCCACCAAGGCCTTTTTCTTGAGATAAAAGGTATGCATTATTGTTTTGCCAAGGTTGCATGAGGTATTTCAGATTTGCTAAGGTTGAATGGAAATTAATTTTTTTGGAGCGTTATAAAGTTTATTTTTAAATTTTATTATTGAGTATTTGAGGGAGATAAAAGGATAGACAACATTATTTTTGAGAGTTTGATTTTTGGAGGTTGTTAATTAAATATTGGAGATTATAAGGAGTAATTGAGTAATTAATTTTTATGTATGCTTTGATGATTGCTAATTTTAAAGGAGTAATAAGGTGTATTTGAGTTTGATTATTTTTTTAATTAAGAAATATTTATGAGAGAGTGTTAGTGTGATATTTTGTCATCTAACCATTGAAATTGGCAAACAAGAAAATTGTGTTTAAGACAGGTTTTGAGGTCATTTTCTTCATCAAACAAAATGTATGGACACATCTTCCAAGTGAGTAGTTTTTGGATGTTGTGAATGCTAATTTGAAGTGAAAAGGGTTGTTTTATAAGCATTGTTGGAAATATTGAGTAAACCTTTCATATGCTTGAACTAGGGTTTGTGAAAGAACATGAGTATCATTGTTATGTGAAGTTGAGAACTATATTGAAATAGGATTTGTGAAATTACATGAGTATCATTGTTATATGAGATTGTTTAATGAGCATTGATTGGAAATAATTGAGTAAGTAGGCATATGCTTGGACTAGGCTTTGTGATCAAGGATTGTTTCATTGAGTGATTGGTTGAGTATATTTTGTTGAACCCAATAAAGTGGAAGTGTTGAGATGATAGTTCTAGTTCTGAAAAACAAATTGTTCCATATTCTGAATTGATTTTAGAAAGAGTTTGAGTGTTTGTGAGTGTGAAACATATTGAGTATCTAACAATTATCTATATGTTTATGTGATAAAGAGATAGAGAGAGTGAAAGTATTTGAGCATTGTTGTGAATATGAAGCATATTGAGTCTCTAACAATTATCTATATGTTTATGTGAGATTGGATAAGTTCTAGTGAGGACTTGTTGAGCAGATTTGAGGTAAGTCTTAGAGAATACTTGTGGATATATTGGTGTGAGATTTTATGGAAGCTTATAATACATATTTGAATACAGATATTGAGAGAAAATTGAATAAGTCCTTGAGAGGACTTGTGGATAAAGTTGAGGCAAGTCTTTGAGAATACTTGAGAGTAGAATTGATTGATTTGTTCAAACCTTGGGTTAAGTTTTGGGGTAGATCTAGTAGAGTTGATTTGTGATTAATTCAAGATTTGTGTTAAGGCTTGAGGACAAATATTGAGGATAGATTTGTGCTAGACCAAAGGACTGTGTTTAGTGCAAATTTGAGGATAGAGTTTGGTGCAAATTTGAAGACAGATTTGTGCCAAACCAAAGATAGATATTGAGAATATTTGTGCTAGATCAAAGAATTGTGTTTAGTACAAATTTGAAATAGATCTGAGAGTAATCTTTTGAGGTGACATATTATATAGGATTATAGTCTCTAGTGGACAAATATCCATTAGCTAGAGCAATGGGGACAAGTATTCTAAGTGATGACATGAGTCTTTAGTGGATAAATATACATAAGCCAGTGTAGTGAAGGCATCAGTTCTTCTAGAAGATCACAAACTAGAGTAGAGGATATTGGTGTCTCTTGTGGATAGATATCCATGAACTTGATTAGGGGATTGGTGTCTCCTTTGTACAGTGATCCATAAATATTGTAATAGGGAAGGATTCCCAAGAGATTTTTTGATAAAATATTAGTGAAATATTTTCTCCGTGGAGTAGCCCACATTGGGTGAACCACGTAAAATTAGTGTCTCTATTGTCTATGATGATTTATGCATTGCTTTGGTTACTGCTATTAATATTGCCATTGATAATATTAGATATTACTATTTTGGAAATAAAAGTAAAAAGTGGTCTTATATTGTTCACCCCACCCTCTCAGTATAAGTTTGTGTTCTTCAATTGGTATCAAAGCGGATTCCTTCCGAAAAGGTTTAACAAATTGAAGGAAGATCTTACAAGAATAGAAATGGTAAAGAAAGGCAAAAATAGAACCATGATATACAAGAATAAAAGAACACACATGGTGATGAAATAAAAGGAAAATGAATTTGATGTTGTTGTTTTAAGAGGAGAAATGGAAATAGATTCAAGAGATGAATAAAGCAGTGGAGAAAAATTTAGATTGATAAAGTTTTGTACCAGATGTATGAAGATAGGTCACCATGTAGCTTATTATCCACAAGAAGGTGAAGAATATTTTATTTATCGTCAACTCGCTCATGATGCAGGTTATTGCAATGGATTTAGTAGTAGTGAAGATGAATATGATAATTTCAAAACTGAAGTTCTAGAGGATGGTTCAGAAAAAGATAACAGGGAAAGTCAAAAAAGGTATGAAGAAAAAACTCTACTTTTAGAAATAGAAGAAAATGCTCCTAGTGAAGACCAAATAAAAGAGAAAAATTTATAAAAAGAAGAGGAAACTACTCTTAAGGAACTTGTTGAGTTGAAAAAAGAGAATTTAGAATTAAAGGCTCAAATACAAGAATATGATAGATGTAAGTCAAAGCTTCTACAAGATCTCTTTGAATTGAACGTTAAGGTTGAAAGGCAAGGAGAGTTGAAAAAGGTATGGTTGAACAATCAAAGGTAAAAGAGCTAGAATGTAAAAGACTTATTGTTTGTCTTGAAGAATTAAAAAGGGAGAACTCAGGACTAAGGGTTCAAGCTCAATAATATGAGAAAGCAAAAGAAAGTTTTCTACAAGAGCTTACTAACTTCAAAATTAAGGTTGAAGAAGCAAGGAAAATTGAAGAAGGTATGGCTAAAAAATTAAAGATAAAAGATCTAGAGTGTGAAAAATTAGAACATGAGATAGTTTCACTAAGTATGGAAGTGAAATACTCTAAGGAAAAGATACACAAGGTTGAGAAAAATTCAAAATCTCTAGATAGGATTATTAGTGCACAAAGATCATCAGTCACCAAAATAGGACTTAGTTTTGAATAAGAACAAGGGAAACATGAAGCAGAAAAAAAAGAGTCAAGTTCAAGCACCAAAAAAGAATGAGCATCAAAAGAAGAAAGTGAAAGAGAGAGTGAGACTTATGAGGATGAGTTGGACAACATAAAATTCAACAAGGAAAGGAACAATGCACAAATGAGAAGCAAATGGAACAGGAACCAGCATAGGGTAAAAGAGACTAAGAGATTAATGAGGTCAAGGCTAGGAAATTTCAATGGATGATGTTTCTCATGTCACAGATTTGGTCATAAGGCTTAACAATGTAGGACACATGAAAGACAAGAATATGGGAACTTTAGAAACAGGAAAAAATTTCATGGGTATTGCTACTCATGTAATCAGTTTGGTCACAAGGCAATGAATTGTAGGGTTCATGACAGGAATAGATATGGCTTCACCAGGAGAAATCATAAGATATTTGAACCTCCAAGGAATAACAATATTAAGTGTTACAAGTGCAATAATTATGGACATACAAAAAAGTGGTGTAGAGTAGAAATTATAGAGACAAGCAGGAAAAAGAACAGTCAGAGGAATCAGAAGGATCGGATGAGAAGGAAAGTGGACAAAGGTAAAGATCAATGCATGCTAGGAGTAGAAATACTCCCACCCTAGAATTAACCACCTCAAGAGGAGGTGGGTGAGGGGCTAAGCTAAGAGACTCATTTTTTAGCCTTGAGCCCCAAAGATGACACTTTGCCATTAATGTTAAAGGGGGAGAGATTTGATTGAAGGGGAGAGCATTGAGTCAGGGGGAGAAGAAAAAAAAAAGGTTAAGGAAATTGAAAATATAATTTGGTTGCCATAAAATAAAAATATGGATATTTTTGGATATTTTGCGTCATTGAGTTGTCATTGATGTCAAAATTTAGTTTTAGTGAGTAGTGCAAGAAGAAGTAGTTCCGTAATCAGTGCAAAAGGAAAATCTGCCTCTTGTTGGTCAAATCTGATTCTAGGTGGCCAGAATAGTTTCAAATAGCAATGAAGAGGCCCAAGAAAAATAATATTATAATATTTTATTATAATATTAAAAGGGATATTTAAATTAATTATAAGTTAATTTAAATAATTTCATTATAAATTAATTTATTAATTAATTTACTTAACTTCTAAAGTTATTAAGTTAATTATAGATTAATATAATTTAATTATAAAATTAATTTATGTTAATTAAAATAATCCTAAGGTTGGGTTATAAAGGTTATTAATTTATTCAAATTTAAAATTCGAAGAAAACATCGATGTTTCTAAGACATTGGTCTTTGTGTATAAAAGAGGGCAAGAATCTTAGTCAAAAACCCATGCAATTATCGATGAAATCAAAGCTCCAAAATTTGTTTGCAAATAAGAGTGTAAGGTTTTTGTATTTTTGAAATCTTTTGGTGGTAGAGGATAAGAAAAGTAGGAGCAGGACTCCTTTGTCTTCGCATAGTGCTATGTAGCGCAGTTGGTAATAGCGGGTAGTGCAAAGTTGTACGATAGGTGAGGAGAGTAGGGTTTGAAACACGTTGAGTTGGTTTTGCAAGGAAGGAGTATGTTTTGTTTTACACTACATTTATTGGAAAGGGAGAAGAGAAAAGCTTGAGCCTTTCCCTTCATGTGGATGCTTGTAACCCACGTGGTGGGCTAGCTCCTTGATAAGGCACTCAGCTAAGAGTGGTCTCACGTTTTAAATCCACCAAGGCCTTTTGCTTGAGATAAAAGGTATGCATTATTGTTTTGCCAAGGTTGCATGAGGTATTTCGGATTTGCTAAGGTTGAATGAAAATTAAATATTTTTGAGGGTTATAAATTTTATTATTGAGTATTTGATGGAGATAAAAGGATAGGCAACATTATTTTTGAGAGTTTGATTTTTGGAGGTCGTTAATTAAATATTGGAGATTATAAGGAGTAATTGAATAATTAATTTTTATGTATGCTTTGATGATTGTTAATTTCAAAGGATTAATAAGGTGTATTTGAGTTTGATTATTTTTGTAATTAAGAAATATTTTTGAGAGTGTTAGTGTGATATTTTGTCATCTAACCATTAAAATTGGAAAAGAAGAAAATTATGTTTAAGACAGGTTTTGAGGTCATTTTCTTAATCAAACAAAAGGTATGGACACATCTTCCTAGTGTGTAGTTGTTGGATCTTGTGAATGCTAATTTGGAGTGAAAATGATTTTTTTATAAGCATTATTGGAAATATTGAGTAAATATTTCATATGCTTGAACTAGGGTTTCTTAAAGAACATGAGTATTATTGTTATGTGAAGTTGATAACTATCTTGAAATAGGGTTTGCAAAAGTACATGACTATCATTGTTATGTGAGATTGTTTTATGAGCATTGATTGGAAATAATTGAGTAAGTATTCATATTATTGGACTAGGGTTTGTGAGCAAGGATTGTTTCATTGAGTGATTGGTTGAGTAGAGTTGGTTGAACCTAGTCAATTGGAAGTGTTGAGATGATAGTTCTAGTATCGTGAAACAAATTATTCTATATTATGAATTGATTTGAGAAAGAGGTTGAGTTTTGTGAGTATGAAACATATCGAGTCTCTAAAAATTCTCTATATGTTTCTATGATAAAAAGAGAGAGTGAAAGTAGTGAGCATTGTTGTGAGTATGAAGTATATTGAGTCTCTAAAAATTCTCTATATGTTTTTTTGAGATTGGATAAATTCTAGTGAGGACTTGTTGAGTAGATTTGAAGCAAGTCTTAGAGAAGACTTGTGGATAGATTAGTGTGAGCTTTTGTGGAAGCTTTTGAAGATAGATATTGAGAGTAGATTGAATAAGTCCTTGAGAGGACTTGTGGATAGAGTTGAGGTAAGTATTTGAGAAGACTTAAGAGAAGAATCGATTGATTTCTTCAAACCTTGGTTAAGGTTTGGGGAAGATCTAGCAGCTTTAATTTGTGATTAATTCAAGCTTTGTGTTAAGGATCGAGGATAGATTTGTGCTAGACCGAAGGACTGTGTTTAGTGCATATGTGAGGATAAATTTTGGTGTAAATTTAAGGACAAATTTGTGCCAGACCAAAGATAGATATTGAGCAGATTTGTGCTAGAACTAAGGATTGTATTTAGTATATATTTTAGACAAAGCTGAGAGTAAGCTTTGGAGGTGATAAATTATAGAGGATGATAGTCTCTAGTGGACAAATATCCATTAGCTAGAGTAGTGAGTACAAGTATTCTAAGTGAGAACATGAGTCTTCAGTGGATAGAGATCCATAAGCCAGTGCAATGGAGGCAGTAGTTCTTCTATAAGATCACTAGCCAGAGCAGAGGATATTGGTGTCTCCTAGGGAGAACTTGATTATGGGATTAGTGTCTCCTTTGGATAGTGGTCCATAAACATTGTAATAGGGAAGGATTTCCAAGAGATTTTTTGAGAAAATATTAGTGAAATATTATATCTGTGGAGTAGCCCACATTGGGTGAACCACGTAAAATTGGTGTCTCTATTGTGTGTGATGATTTATGCATTGCTTTGGTTACTACTGTTAATATTTCCATTGATAATATTGGATATTACTATTTTTTAAAGAAAAGTAAAATGTGGTCTTATATTTTTCACCCCCTCTCAATATAAGCTTGTGTTCTTCCCGAGTAGATTCAAGAGGAGCATCGGTAAGTAAATCAATTATAATTTGGCCTTTGATAGATTTTTGGCCAATAAATGTGAGTTCAAACTCACTTAGAGAAATAACCCATTTAGTTGTGCATCCTAATAAATAAGGTCTACTCATCAAATACCTTAATGGATCAGATTTAGAAATAACAAATGTCTTTTGACTGAGCATATAGTGATGTAATTTTTGTGTAGAAAATACAACCACTATAAAAAGCTTCTCTATAGGTGTATAATGGCTTTCATAACTTACTAATATTCTAATTATGTCATAAGTGGCTCATTATTTTTTATCATCATTAGGTTGAGCCAAAATTTCTCCAAGTGCAACCTCAGAAGCAAAAATATACAAAATAAAAGTGCAATCTGGTCTAGGAGGAACAAGAACTGGAGGGGTAAGAAGATATTGCTTAAGGGATTCAAATGCTTCTTGAAATTCATTATCCCATTGAAATGGGATGTTTTTCTTAAGTAACTTAAGAAAAGGTTGGGTTTTATCTACCAATTTGTCAATGAAGCGATGGATATACTGAATTTTCCCTTGTAAACTCCTTAATTATGATATATTTTTTGGTGGCGGCATATCAAAGATAGCCTTAATTTTAAGGGGATCTATCTCAATTCCATGCATAGAAACAATAACTCCCAACAATTTTCTAGATTTTACTCCAAATACACATTTGTTTGGGTTTAAGTGAATCTTATATTCCCTTAGTCTATCAAACACTCTTCTTAGATTATCAATATGATCTTCTTCCTTAGTTGAGCGAGCTATGATATCATCTACATAGTCATGTAGAATATCGTACATCATATCATGAAAGATATACGCCATAGCTCTTTGGTAAGTTGAATGTGCATTCTTTAAACCAAAGGGCATTACTTTCAAAAAAAAAATTCCCCAAGGTGTAATGAAATCCATTTTGGGTTGGTCTTTAGGAGTTATTCAGATTTGGTTATATCCTAAAAAACCATCCATAAGGGATAACATCCCACTCCCAGCTGTAAAATCTATAATTTGATCCATGTTTGGGAGTGGAAAATCATCCTTAGGACATGCAAAATTGATGTCTCTAAATTTTGTGCATACTCTAATTTTAGTGGCCTCTTTCTTGGTTACTAGAACAACATTGGATATTCAGTGAGCATAATCAATGGCTTGGATAAAAACAACATCCAATTTTTTTTGTAATTCATCTTTAACTAGTAATGCTACTTTAGGATGTATTTTTCTAAGTTTTTGCTTTACAGGTTTTGCATATGGGCACACCACTAAATGATGCATGACCACATAAGATTCTAGGCCAAGCATATATGCATATGTCCAAGCAAAAGCATCAGTATATTATGTGAGAAATACAATGTATTGTTTTAGTCTCTCTTTACTTAATTCAGTTCAAATTTTAACCAAGCGAGGGTTGGTTTCTATCCCAATGTTGACTTGTAGAACATATTCTACTACAATGTTTAAATATTTTTCAAATTTGGGATGAGTGAGTGATACACCCCTTTCTTACAGTTATTATAAGGTTAATTTAGCTAGTTTTTCCTATGGGGTTGTTGTTTGAACATGGGCTATACATGGTATAGACCCATCAAATAAAAATCCATTTCTTAAAATTTCTTCAATAGAAATATTGTGGAAGATATCTCCTTCTAAGCATTCATTCGGGGAAGCAATCATTTTCAGATATGCTATTGATAACATATTATAATAATGTATCCTCTTACTTGTTTTAAAATATTCTTGATGTGCTAATTATTCTTGATATGTTATTAGTTTGTCATCATATTCAAAAGGGAATGGTTGAGTTTTTGTAGGGATATAACCAATACCACATCGTACGAGCCATTCCTCTATTTATAAAGATTCATGTATACCATTTTCAAGAGTGTAGACACCTAAAACATGTCATGTTGAAGGTGACTACTCATATGCGACATGCTACAAGACCATATGGAAGATCTTGGACAGACTCCAAGATATATTAGTGGTTATAACCACTCAATTTGGGCTCCTTGGCCTAATCAATATAAACTGTGGTTGAGACCTACGGTCTGTAGTATGAACCACTACTAACACCTGTGGTTCATAGCCTAGGCTGCAGTTGTGACCTACAGTCTAATCTAAAGTTTAGTTGGCCTTCATTCGAGCCAAATCAGTTGGAACAACCATTAGATCTAGAATAGGGTAGTTGAAAGATGAAATATTCTAGAGGCTTCCAATCCAACTATCCCAACTACCTCTTCTTTATCTTGGCTTCTCCATGAAGCCACCCCTAGCCTTTGGGTAGTCCTATAAGTACCCCTTAGAATTAGGGCAAATGATTAAAGAATGAATTGGAGATTAAAGTAGTGAAGCCCTATTGAATTGTAGACTCACCTGAGTGTACTAAGAGAGATTTGTTGCCAATCAATCATCAATTCATCAAACATCATGAAAATTCATGCCATGGATGCCCTAAGGAGCTAGAACACAAAGAAATGCTAATTCGGTAAAATGAAGGCCCAACTATGCAATTCAACTACCAAACCTATCAGAGGACATTTAGGTGACCCTTGATCATAAATTTGACAAGGAGGATCAATCCCACAATCCTAGATTTTGAGGGCAAAACCACTTGATTCCTCACTATGGATGACATTCATGGTGTACAGTGTAGACCGCTTATTAGAGCTACAGTTTGCAATAGGTGACAGATATCCTTACTACTTTTGTTTCAATATGCTTAATTAGGTTAGATTAGTCATTTTAATGGTTTCTTTGGTAGTTTAGAGACTCTAAATATCTTAATTAGGGATTATAATAAGTTTAATTCATCATAGCAAGTAGGACATCAATGGATTATTTTCATGCTATCTTGTTTCATTCCATGCAATTGATTCAATAGACTTTCTACTTTTATGTTTCTAACAATATTCATGAATCTTGAACAAGTTTAATATGTTTTATTCATCTTCTTGATTTCATAGTTGTTATGACATATTTATGCATATTTTCCTCAAAGGTCCTCATCATGAGAGGTTGTATATTCATTTAATGCTTTTGTGTTGTTTCTTGATTGTAGAATAACAGGTTCAAAGGAGATTCAATCATCTAATTCCTTCCTCAATGCAAAGAAGTGGGTCAACTCCACCCTAGAGAAGTTTGTGATTATTTAGAGAGCCTTAGTATTGTACCTACCTTTTTGGGGGCTTTGGAATTGTATCAATTGTATCTACATTTGGGTGACCCTAAGAGGGGTATGATTGTAACCGAGATTCTTTTCAATATTAATAAAAGAAATATTCATTTTATTGACATATGCAATCTTGTTTTTTATTTTATGCTTTTATGTTGATTTCGATTGATGTATTAGATAGGCATATTGCATTTTGGATAGGTCAGAAGGTGATCATGATGGAACTCTATATTTATTGTATTTGATTTATGACTTCTTTATGTTTTCTTTCATCAGGTGCAAACCACAGGTTATAGCTGCGGTCTCATTGTTGGCCGACGGCTTCAAAATATGGTCTATAGTCTAAACCGCATATCATACCTATGGTTTACAACATACACAATAGACAATAGAGAGCCAAAGCTTTATCGGATGAGGACCTGAGGTAGGCCCCATTTTTCATTCTCTATACTTTTTTATTCTGTTTGTATTTTCTAGAAAGCAAAAAAGGGGATATCTAATTAAGACACTAAAAAAAGGAAATGAATTAGGTCTTGGGGTTTCTTTTTCTAAGTTTGGCTATGTGCTACTAGGAACAGTGGCCCTAGAATCCAACATGCTAGATTTAAATTGTGTGTTGGTTTACATGCTTGAGGCCCAATTAGAGGCTATATCATTGTAATTTACATTGTCAAAAATTCATATAGGATATAACATGCATTCTCTAAAAATGAAACATTTATTTTTTGCATATCATGTAGGAAATAATCATTCATGTTGTATTATGCATTTTCCTTTCTATGCAAAGATTAAAAATAATCACACACACCATGTTTCAACTAAACACTAGTGATTTGGGAGTGGCATCCAACCACTAGTAGGGTCCAACGATGGTGGCAGTCATTTCCATCCATTGGCCCAAATCACACGTACCTATTATTCTAGACCAAGGTCAGGACCAAGAACCTTTCGTACCCTAGAAAATTTGCATGTTTTCTCTTTGGAGGGTATAACGGTGACTGGGGAAAACGGGTGAGGGACTGGTAGGACCAATTCTCCTTGTCCAGGTGTGGAGTTTCATTGCCACACACAAGAGATTTACATGGCATGGATTCACACCTAGGTTGTTGAGCTATGAGCATACCAGTGAAAGCCAATTAAAAAAGTTTTCAAATATGACAAGAGTTTCTAATACTAATACAACAAATAATTGAAAAAACATCAAATAGTTTAGGGCTCATTTTAAATTGTAAAAGAGATAATCACCATTGTATACCTTTTTTGCATAATAAAAATAAATCGAGACACTAGGTTCACCATGGTGGAGACACGGGGTGGTCAACAAAGTTATAAGCCTAATTCCAATGGCCAAGCCCCGATAGATTCATAATAATATATTTTGAACCCTCGCCCACATGCACTTTTTGAACATTGTTCGGCGAGCATTAGAGGAGACAATTCAACACAAGGGGAACCTATTGAGTATACCATCGATAGAGGAGTTTTTGTGCATTCTTCTAGACATAGAATAAAGCATGGAGCCTCTTAGCATGAGGGTGTTCCACTCGGAAGCCATTATCATGATTGCATTGCATGCACGTCCACAGGATTAGTCGAAGAGTATGTTATACAAGGGTCTAAGTTGGTACCCCTACATCATAGGTCTATAGGAGGATCCATGGCTTCACCTTTAGAGTATAGATGAGGTCGAGATCCACCCATTCAGGGACATGCAGATAGGACCACCATTGAGCATAGACCTATGCATACTCCTACACATAGTGAACCTTTAAAGATCACTATTGATATATCCAATGTGGGATCCAATGGTACACCACCACACGAGTGGTGGAGATCTAGACAATTGGATGGCTTAGGTATCATCCTTGAGCATCTAGGCTATAAGACTTCGACTCCACCCACTTTTTCCTAGAGTGAGCATAGTGGGAGTTCTATTAGGACTTCTAGAGAGCATGGAGAGGCTTCCAAGCACCCTCATGTGACACATCCACCATATATGTATGGTGGCACAGAGCACAGGGCTCAGCAGGATGCCAATGCCATCTTCACGAATAGAGGCAAAAGCATCACAAATCAATCAGATGGGTACATCACCCATAATATTGCTTACACAAAGCATGCATACCAAAGGCCTGTTATGGTCGATCACCTTGATAGATCATACAAACTGATATCTGAGTAGCGATGATAGATCCTCCAAGATCAATTATAGGATACTCGACTAGAGAGGTAGTCCATCAAAGATGATAATCTTCAAGCACAGAGGCTCATACGACAAATACTATATGAGTAGCGCATGCATGAGGAACACATTCTTACCCAAAAGGAGAGAATAGATCAGGAGGATAGGCTAGCTAGGTCTGGTCTATACACTCACATGGAGAACAAAGAGTGCATTTAGAGGAAGTCTTTTTCACAAGATGATGTGCAGTAGGAGTGCATATACGCTCACACTCATATTAGTGCCCTACAAATAGAATGACCACCACCATTCAAATATGAGATGCAACAACAATATGAGGAAGAAGAGGGAGAGGGAAAAAATCAAGAGTATCCTAAAGACTCCCAAGTTGAGGAGGAGGAAGAGAAATGTCCTCCACCTCGACAGAGGAATAATGTACCTCCAAGATCACCCTCGCATCAGATTAGGGAGGAGGAATTTCTATCCTTGTAGGCCTATAAGGCCTTAGTTGAGAAGGTAAAAGCAATTGAGAGGTGAGGCATGGTTATTCAAAATATGACATTAATAAAGATTCATAATGAGCCTTTGGACCCATCGGTGCCTACTCTAGCATATCCTACGAATTTTGATATGCCCAAGTTATATAAATTTAAAGGTGATGAAGACGCACAAGAGAATGTCACAAGATTTCTAGACACATGTTTCCAGATTGCAAGCAACGATACCTTGTTGTTGCATAAATTCATCACAACCCTCTCAGGCCCATCCCAAGAGTGGTTCAATAAGCTAAAGAAGCATAGTATCACCAGTTTTGAGTAGCTGGCTGACGCTTTCCTTGAACACTTTTATTTTGGAATTAAGAAATAGGCTAACCTTTTTTATTTGGATACGCTAGCTTAGTGTGATGATGAGCCAATTGAACAGTATGAAAAGAGGTGGAGGATATTAATGGCAAAGTTGCCATTCCCTATTCCTACTATAGAACTGACCTGAATGTTCACCAATATTTGTGCTAAGCACATCTCATTATTGTTGCAACTGCAACAGTATCCAACATTCAAGGAATATTTGGTGCAAGCCAAAGTAATTAAGCATATCAAGTTGCAATAAGGCAACTTAAAGCTTAATAACAGGAATGAGGGGCACAAGAAGAGCTTCATGAAATATTAGAGTAAGCAGGCCCATGTAAATCAAGTGGTGCTAAACCTCCAGAGAGAGGATAAGGGGCAATAAAAGTAGAATTATCATGCCCAACCTCCTCCTGCATAGTATGAAAAGTGCAATAATAATTATAAAGGCAAAAATAAAGAACAACATCTGCCTCACTAGTTCACACATTCTACAAAATCATTGACATCATTATTCCATTAGTTATGGGAGGCTAAGATAATCAAACTACCCGATGTTAAGCTGGTCGATCCAAATAAGCCCAAGTCAAAGGGGTATCAAAATGACCTATTTTGCATCTTCCATCGTACGAAGGGCCATGACATCGAAGTGTGTTGGTCCTTAACATATTGTGTAGAATATGATTGATAAGGGTGAGCTTGTAGTACCACATAATATGCTAGCACTCGACAACCAAAACATGGGGATTTATAAAAATCCATTACCAAACCATGAGGCATCGTGCAACAACATTGGCCAGGTCAACCAAGTGCATGTCAAACCACCTACCCAAGGGTTTGTAGGTATGGTTAATGTTGTTACTAGACATGGTTAATATGAGTAGCCGAATCAACCTTATGCTCCCATCAGGATAAAAACTATGCAACTAGCTAAAAATATTCAAGGCCCACCAACGAGACCGATGGTGACCATACGAAGTAGGTTGGTCCAAAACCTATAGATAACTCCTACGAAGTTGTCTATATATCAACTAATACAATAGTCCCTTAGGCACAGAGAGTCTCATGGACATTCTAAGGTCCATTGAAGTATAGTCTCAAGATGCTCAAGCATTTACCAATTTTTTGGGACATGTACAATAGTGCTAGGAGCTTATGATCCAATGATCATGAAATCAGGATGGTTCCTACAGACACATCTGACCCGCCATTGCATATCATCACATTTTTTAATCACATGCCATTCAAGAGGGTCTTTATCAACACTGGTTCATCGATCAATATAATAAATACCAAGGCATTGAATCATCTAAAGCTACCCATGTCACATATTGTTCCCACCACCTTCACATTGAGAGCGTTTAACAACGCCCTATGCTCGATGGTTGGCATAATCGTCTTAACTATTCAGGTATGCCTAAAGACCATATTTGTGATGTGTTAGGATCCTCAATCCTAACATTATTAGTTAGTATTAGTTAGTATTATTAATCATTTAATTATTATATTATTAACTTATAAAGTGAACCATCACAACCCTTCATAACGTGAACCATCACATCTCTTCATACGTGAACCATCATGTCTCTTCACCAATGTAGCTTTAGGATAGATATATATATTAGGTTGGCCATCCATATCAAATCATCCAAGAAGAAGAATAATAAGAATAGATTCTAAGGAGGGAGCCCTCTATAGTGGCAAAGCGATTACAAGGGAGCCCCCTTTGAGTGGCCTGCGATTACATTTACATTAATTTGTTAATAATTTTATAGTAAGACCTTGGGGTCACCATTTGGTATTAGAGCCATGTGGGACCCAGTCATGTGGGAATTACTCAAATATCTTCATCAAATCACTTATGTGCATGAGTATCAAACTCGGTTTGAGGATATCACCAAACACAACACAATATTGGATGAATCAATTCTCATCAATGGCTTCATTAAGGGATTAAAAGAGGAAATTAGAATGGAGGTGACAAGGTTTAATCCCTATACCATGATGCAGACCTATGGATTGGAAAAATTAGCTGAAGATAAAATCAATGCACAAAAACAATTAGGGAAACCACTTATGGAAAAATTATCTACCACTTACATCACTCCCAAACCTATGCATAATGGAAGGGCACAAAGCACTTACACAACCCCTAAATCTAATCGAACTTTATGAATTAAACATCTTAGATTTGAGGAGATGAAGGAACGATGAGCAAAAGGACTCTGTGATAATTGTGATGAAAAATTTGGACCCTGCCATAAATTTGCTACACTAACATTGTATTTATTGAAGGAATTTGATCCCTGTATCTCCATAGAGCAAGCATATGAGGTATTTGTATCCAAAGTGACTAGTGCACCTACTCACCGTAATGAAGACAATGAGATCAATGTGCAAGAAGTGATTGATGTACCAAGCAAGCATGAGGTAGACATACTCAAAGTGATCAATGCTAGCCAAAAATGCACTCTACAAGACCTACACATACCTTCATCACCAATAGTGAGTTCTTACTATATGACCAAACCTATTCGAAACCAACGCAGAGTGACTACACACTCCTCTGTTGGATTTACAAAGGAACCAAAAAATTATATGAAATCATTACCATCACTTTTGATGCATCATTCTGAAGTATTTGAGGAACCCCAAGGGTTGCCCTCCCATCGTCATCATGATTTTCCTAAGGAATATTCTACTATTGTTCTTGGAAACCCCCTACTAATGCTTCATCCTTCTCGATATCCCTACCTACGAAAGGATGCCATTAAAAGAGTCCAAGAACTTACACAAATCCTTATTGGAAAACAAAGGACAAAGCTTCTCACTTTGAGCTTTGAGGACAAAGCTCTTTTTAAGGAGGGTGGCATGTTAGGATCCTCAATCCTAACATTATTATTTAGTATTAGTTAGTATTATTAATCATTTAATTATTATATTATTAACTTATAAAGTGAACCATCACAACCCTTCATAACGTGAACCATCATGTCTCTTCACCAACGTAGCTTTAGGGTAGATATATATATATATTAGGTTGGCCATCCATATCAAATCATCCAAGAAGAAGAATAATAAGCATATATTCTAAGGAGGGAGCCCCCTATAGTGGCAAAGCGATTACAAGGGAACCCCCTTTGAGTGGTCTGCGATTACATTTACATTAATTTGTTAATAATTTTATAGTAAGACCTTGGGGTCTTACCATGATGTGTCATGTGATCGAGGGCACCATGCAATATAACATCCTACTCGGGAGGCCTTGGATTTGAGAAATGCATTGTGTTCCCTCTATATTACATCAATGTGTAAAATATCTACATGAGGGATGGGTTCACGTAGTGTTGTCAGATGAAGAACCTTTCAATTTTGTGAACCTAGTGAATTTTCTTGGGGGTTTCATACTCCCATCAATGCACCTGGACGTATAGATTGAATCACTAGTTAAGAATCCAAGAGGTAAAATAATAGTGCATGCTCAACCATCAACATTTGTATCACACAGATCTGAGCACACTACTGCTACTTCACTGAAATCAACTGCATCAGCGATGCTTTGGGATGACAGGAAGTTAAAGGCAAAAATGGATAAAAAATAGAAGAATCATATGCCCAAACTAGTCACCAATGAGGCTCCCACTCCCATGGAAGTGGAAGAAGCCCAAGATATAGCTAAGGAGGTACCTTAGCCTACCTCACCTACATCATCAGTAGGGTCATCCGCACCACGGGTGATTGTACATCTCACAAACATAGGGTTAGGTGAGTATATTGTGCATAATGTAACCTTCAGACCGATTCTAGAAACTACACAAGAGATGGGCTGACCACATGCTCATCATTTTTTTATTGGATCAGTAGTGCCATTGGGAGAGCCACCCAATTAGACTAACTTCATCTACGCTAGGCTAGATCAACTTCCAACATGAAGTTCCATGGATGAAGGTGATGACAAACCTTTCATAGTAAATGTTTGTTATATATCCAACTCGAAGTACTCCATGCGTATTTTTGAGTTATATCATTGGCATGGATACAACCTTGGTATTTCTGAACAAGGACATAGGACTTCGCTTGGGCCGCATTATCAGCTAGAAACTAATAGGTTCAAACTAGGATTATAGATACAAGGACAAGATGATTTTCTCATAGCATCCTTAGATCACTTGTACTTTAGTCTGGGGGATGATCTGGACTTCAACCCATATCATCCTAATCCTTCCAGATTCTGGAGAAGTAACCCAATGGTATCTATCATCACTTCTAAGCCACTTGAAGAAGATCATGAAGGGCTCTTAGAGCATATTGATACATAGCAAAATCCCTGAGGTAACCTGGGTCACCAAATCTATAATACAACCAACAACATAGGTGTGCAAGGGCATAACCCCATAGTTTTAGATGATCTCAAGTTAGGAGATCTCTATAGTGATGATGGAGAGGAGTCCACCTCCGAGATAAGTGGACCAAGTTATGATGCTGACAATGAATCCTCAAATGATGATCAGTCTGAGGATGAAGCTGAGGGGGGCTATTTAAGGCCTTTGTATGCACATCACCTATTGACTACAGAGTCAGTACATGTTACCAAGGAGATTATTCCGGGGAAGAAGTAGAGCCAGTTTTCTCGTTGACATCATACATATGGACTTATTATCCAAATTTTATAGACATTGATGACAATGACCAAGAAGTGATATTTATGGGACCGCACCTACTAGAGCATCCCCCACCTGTATGGTAAAATTAAGTATTGTATTACAATAGTTATGAAGAGGATGAAACAGAGAGAGCCTATCTAGGACCTCCCTAACTACGTCACCACAATGCACCTTATACGACTAAGGACATGCAAAGAGAAATCAGCTTGAACCCTCACCTTAGAGGAATACCACCAAAATTTAATGTGATCTATCACATGTTATTTCCCTATTTTCATACCTACATGGATCTCCTTGAGCCGAATGATCCCATATTACAACCAGTACATAGAGAGGATCCAGTCGTTCGTAGTTCTCATAGAGATGACCCATTTGTACCCATGCCATTAGAGCTAGATCTTGGGCATGAGAGATGCATAAATGATGTAGAGGTTTGTCCATGTGGTCCTAGAGATCAATTCCCGTCCATTAATATGGTCTCCATTTATTTAACCACTCCAATTCGTAATATAGAAAATCCATCCAAACTGTTGCATTTAAATGTAGATGCTATCGACTAGGACCGCACTGACTCACCTATTGAGCATAAATATTTATTCCCTAATGAAGAAATGCTGCAACTATTTCATTTTTCATCAGGCTATGCTTATGATATCTATAATGTTGAGGGTTCTTCCGATGTGAAACCTATCAACCTGGTTGATGACATCCATTTGATTCCTACACCTCATCAGCTTGAGGAGGGATCACACATGTCAATAGAGGAAACCTTTGATGTGGATATCAACAGTGATACCACTATTTCAAGGAAAAAATAATTTAGAGAGAGCATCACTCTAGATGAGCATGCCACCATAATCCCTTTACTGAAAGAGAGACCTAATATTTTCACTTGGGCATACAAAGATATGCCAGGTCTAGACCTAAAATTAGTTACTCATAATATTTTGCTAGATTTGATGAAGAAGCCGGTCAAGTAGAAGCTTAGAAATATGAGCTACAAAAGTTGTTGGATGTAGATTTTGTAATCTCCATTGACTATCCGAAATGGGTATCCAATATGGTGCCCGTAGGAAAACCTGATGGAAGAATTTTTATTTGTACAAATTTTAGAGACCTAAATAAGGCAATACCCAAGGATTCATTTTCGTTGCCGAATATCGATGCTCTTGTAGACGAAACTATAGGTCACAAGATGCTCTCCTTAATGGATGGTTTTTATGGTTACAATCAAATTTGGATTAAATCCAAATACTAGCATAAAACCAAGTTTGTAATACCATGGGGGAAATTTTTCTATAAATTTATGCCATTTGGTCTTAAAAATGTTGTTACCACATATCAGCGGGCCATGACATACATTTTTTATGACTACATGCACAAAATTCTAGAATATTATATCAATGACTTGTTGGCCAAGTCATTACTATGGGAAGAGCATGCAAAGGTCTTGAGGAAGGTCTTTGATTGCCTGATAGAGCATAATGTCAGGTTGAATCCTAAGAAGTGTGTATTTGGCGTAACTTTTGGTAAACTCTTAGGATTCATAATTTCTAAATGAGGCATAAAAATCAACCCAACGAAGGTCAAGGCTATCTTAGAGATGCATCCTCCCTCCAATATTAAATAATTACGGATCCTTCGAGGCAAAGTAGCATCGATAAAGTGATTCATCACTCAATTACTGGATAAATGTCAACCCATGAATCAATTGCTACATAATGGGGTCCCATTCAACTGGGATAAGGACTACCAAATAGCTTTTGCTAAAATAAAGCAATACCTGGCAATGTCTCCAGTGCTAGCTCCACCAAGGCTAGATGTGTCTTTTTTGCTATATATATCAACGACTGACTTTCCATTAGGGACCATGTTAGCCCAAAATAACATGTAAGGTAAAGAAAAGGCCATATATTATATTAGTCAAACCTTGGTGAGTTACGAGCTAGGGTATGCATATGTGGAGAAACTATGTTTAGCAGTAGTATTCGCTACCAAGAAATTATGAAACTATATGCTAAGTCATACAACATATGTAATATAAAAAAAAATCCTTTGGTAGTACATGATGAGTAAGACATATCATAATACGCATACTAAAAAGTGGATCATGCTACTGATAGAATTTGATCTAGAATTCATAATCCAAAAGTCCATTAAGGGATAAGTCATAGCTTATCAGCTAGCTGAGGCACCGCTGTCAAATAATAGGCCTCTAACCATTGAGCTTCCAGATGATGTGATCTTCGTCGTATCCAAGGCTCTCGAACCTAAAGAACCAGAGAATAATGCTAATATGACCTTGTTATTCGACGGTTCTAAGTGCGAGCAAGGAGGTGGTGTAGGAATAGTGTTTTTCACATCGCAAGGACCTCTAATGCCCTTGTCATTTAAATTAGACTTTCCATGCACCAACAACAATGCTAAATACGAGGTCCTACTATTGGGCCTCCACACAGCCGTCACCATGAACATTAAGAGACTAAAATTTTTTGGCAACTTCTTGCTCATAGTCAACCAAGTTAAGGGGCTCTTTCAGTGTCGATGTCCCGTACTAAAAGCCCATAAAGATTTTGTTTCTACATATTTTTCTAAGTTTGAATGGTATGACATCGAGGCAATCCCTCGTTCATAAAATAGGTTCACAGACACCATGGCATATTTGGGATCCTTAATCCCTTAGAATCCATCTATGAATTTCACTACCATCCATGTCAATACGCTCTCGCATCCTACAGCGGAGCGTGCAACCTTTAATAATAAAGAATTAGTCAACATGATTAGCATGAAACCAAAATTTCAATGGTTCTACAAAGCTAAATACTTTTTAAATAAGGCACCCTAGGGGTCATTAACCTCTTATAGTCCGATGGGGAGTGGTACTACCATTCATCACAAGGTTTTTTCCTAGTCTGCATTTGCAAAAATAAATACACAGGGGGAGCAAGTCATCTTGGTAGTCAAATTTGAGGATTGTTAGAGTTGGATGTTGCAAATCCAAGACTTCTTAAAACTTGTTATAAGCCCAGAGGAGTTTTTATGTGTTGTAAAATGCACAATCAAGTAGAAAGTGACTAAATATGTCTTTCTAGGAGACATTTTCTACCTATGAGGTTATGATGGAGTTATCCTTCATTGTCTAGAACCCCAAGAGTAATTTTGGGTGATTTATCAAGCTCACGATGGTACGTGCAGTGGCCATTTCAATGGCATGGCCATATTCAAGTGCATCCTTTGAATGGGTTACTATTGGCCCACTATGGAGAAGGATTGCAATGCGTATATCAAGAAATACATCAAATATCAACATCATGCTAATCTTACACACTTGCCATCGTAGGCCTTACAACCCATCCAAGCGGCTTGGCCATTTTATTAGTGGGGATTAGATATTATAGGCAAGATCTCTCCTCCATCATCGGGTTGACATACATTTATTATCATGGCTACTGAGTATTTCACAAAGTGGGTGGAAGAAATACCCTTAACAACAACAACTGGAGCTTGTATAATAGAGTTTATACTAGAGCATATCATAAGTTGTTTTGGAATTCCATACAAAATAATTTTGGATAATGGAACATCATTTAAGAATAAAATTGTGAGAGCTTTGACATCTAAATATAGAATCAAGCATAGTTTTGCAACTCCATATTATCCGCAAGTAAACAAGAAATCTAAGGCCTCAAAAAAGATAGTGGTGGTCATATTGAAAAATACGGTCCAAGAAAACCATAAAAATTGGCATATCCAGCTACCCCTTGCATTATGGGTTTATAGGACTAGCATTCAGATGCCCATTGGGGAAAAACCATTTTCACTAGTATATGGTGATGAGGCCATTATGCCCTTAGATTTGGAAATTCCAACGTTGCACATCAAATTGAAAGAGTTCATCGATGACGAAACCATACTGCAAGCTCGACTAGATCAATTAACGTTGCTTGATGAACATCGCATGAATTCCCTGGAGCATCTCCACATTTATTAGGAGAATTAAAATGAGCTTATAATAAAAAATTCCATCAAAGAGACTTTGAAGTTGGGGATCTTGTCTTGAAAGAGAACCAATAGAACTCTAATTTTTTGCCTGATATGTGAGGCAAATTAGTGGCTAATTGGCTAGGACCCTATATCATATCTCAAAATATTGATTTTGGTACTTATCACCTAACATCGCTAGGAGGTTTTGAAGAGCCTGAACCTCTCAACATCATCCATCTTAATGCATTTTATGCTTGAGAGAATAGTAAAAGGCTCCAACGGTTCCTAAAACTACTTGGTCATGTTAGTTAAAGGCCCTAAGGGTTTGCTTATAACCAGTCGATCATCCCAAAAAGGCACCAAAGGTTTTTGAGAAACCGTTTGGTTATCCCAAAAGGCCCCGAGGGTTTGCTTAAAACCTCTCAATCATCCTAAAAGGCTCCAAGATCTCTTGTGAGTAGTTTGGTCCATCAAAAATCTCCAAAGGTATTTTAAACCTTTGGTCAACCCCAAAAGTCTCTAAGGGTTTGCTTAAAACCACTCGGTCATCCTAAAAAGCTCCAAGGATTTTATGAAAAATCACTTGGTCAATTTAAAGGCTCCAAAGGCATGTACTCGCCATTTGGTCAAATATAAAGGCTCAAAACCAATAAAAATTATAAAATCAATAAAATCCAAAAAAATTGGTAAAGTATAAAATCCAAAAACATTTGCATTTGCATTATGCATGTTTAATTACACATGCATTCATTTCATTATTGCATTACATATAGGCATTCGTCATCCATTGAATTCCGCAGTAGGATGGATTGTGTTTGTTAGTATTACAAATGATGCCACATTTGTATTTCAATCATGCACCTCTACATTTATCATAATCCATCATTCATGTGAGTAAATGTGTTTGTCAACACAACACCTGTTGCTATGAAATATGTATGTATATATACCAAAGTTTTCCAGTCACTTAGCCATACCTAGTGGGTTTCTCAGATGTCGTAGAAAGCTTCTTTTGCTTTTGTATATGAGGTCACTACTTGTGATAGTGCTTGGCATATCAGGATCTCGTCACTAATTGACACATTTAAAATCTTGCTAAGATAAGGGAAGATGAAAGCTATGAAAGTGGTCCTAGGTATTTAGAGAGATGGATTTTATTACCTGCTTATCTTGCAAATAGTTCGGTCTAGAGTGGTGAACCTTGGAAAAAGGAAAATAATTTTCCCTACTCATACATATATACAAAGTTTAAATCTCAAATCCAAAGTTCAAATTTCAAATCTAAAGTGATATAGTGAATCAAAAACACTATACAAATCCCTTGCTCAAATAAAATGTGAGAAACAGTGATTTTTATCACTCAGAGTAAAAAGTGAAAAATAGTGATGTTTATCACTACATATGAGCAAATATCAAAAATAGGGTGAGAACTTGAATCCCTGGATTTTTCACTATTCAAATCCATAGAGTGAACCCCGATCGCAACAATGGGTTGAAAGAGTCCCGCCTACTTTCAAAGTAGTAGTTCTATTGGGTGATCCCCAATCGCAATAATGGGTTGAAAGTCTTGAATATTTTTGGAGGGGTAGTCCTGATAAATTTGCAAGATGACCTAGATCTGGGTGCTTGGGGTTGTCTAACAGTATAGTATAATCAAGCCTAAAACAAGGATGATACAAACATAGGAGGAACCTGATATCACATATGGGTTGGAAGAGTCTCGACTGACATCTAGGATATGCCTATGGTCTATCTAAAAATACTCATGTGCACACATAGGAAAAATGAATAGTTGGGTCATTCATGACAAAATCCTTGTACAGTTAATCTGTGACATTTGAGAAGTCTACTAGGGTGTTTGAGTCTCATGGAAAACCTCAAAAATTTCTCTAATAGCAACAAAATACCAAATATCACAAACCATATAAAACAAAATTCATTCAATCATCAAACTACAAAGTATCTAATAAGTGATACATCATTACATTGAACACAATCAAGATATAGGATAGATATCGGATGGATATCAGAAACAATATCTAGACGACCACTGACTATATTGTGCATATTTCTCAAAATTGCAAAAAGAATATAAAGTGACATATTACATCATTTGCATCATACCACTACATATCATTGCATTTCATATATGGGTGATTAATTGAGTAAATTATTGTAATGAGGATTTTCAATTACATTCATGATTTTTACACATTCGGTGGTGTCTTCCATTAGATTGTTAAACTCATATTGCATTCATTCCTTATGTTTTAAGTGATTAAAGCATACAGGTTCATTTACATTAGATTATCATCATGTAAATAAAGCATTACATACATTACACCAACATAGCATGAAATCATCACAAATTAAATACATACAATAAAGAAAAAATTAAATATGCATTTAAAAGTAAACATCACATCCATATGCATCCATCATAAGTAGAACATATAAACATCTAGATCACTACATTTCATCATCATCATAAATAAAAAATAGCTATCTAGTGCATGTCATACATACATCACATCATATGAACATAGCATCAATATAAACATCTACATCCATGTGCATACACATAAACATAAAATATATAAATGACAAGTACACATAATGATCAATATCATATAAATATGTGTATCAATGAGTACATAAAGAGTATATCAAAATGCCCACAGGCTATAACTGTGTAGGTCCTCGAGGACTTGTATGTCCTCTTAGTCCTATAGATCTGGTGGCTAGAGCTCGTAGAGGACTTCCTTGTAGTCCTGGTCCTAGTCTGCTAGGACCCTGAAACATGTGGATCCTTTAGGACCTACCCACCAATCAACTTGATGTAACCCTCTAGCTAGTCTATGCGGGCTACCCTGCCTGTGTGCCTATAATTATCCTCCTCCACAAGGGCCTGTAAGCACTAGATCTCTACCATGGGGTCACGACCACCTAGTAACAATGATGATGGTGTAGCTAGAGATCCCATGATAGCCTGGGAGGATGAAGGATCCCCCATCTATACTCTGAGAAAATATCTCTCTATAGTAGCCACACTCAGACACGCCTATGCTAGATCACATACACTAGTGAGATCATGGACCTATGTCTTTGTACCTATAGCCTGTGCTATGAGAGCTATGATCTACCCTTGGGCTTATGCTAACTGCCTGTCCATGTGAGCCAACTTCACCTCTAGAGTGGAAATAGAAGTATCCCACTATAACTGTTGGGTCTGTAGCCTCCCAACCTGACTTTGAAGATCAAAAATTTGAGCTAGTAGCTACCCCACCTCACTTTCAAGAGGTACCTCACCATCCTCTAATAGTTCCTCCTTGACCTCAACCTATGGAGAATACCATTTTATGGCCTCTGCATCCCTTTTTCCCTTGGTCTACTGGTGCACATTGCACCCATATGGGTTAGCCTAAGTGTCATCATCCGTACGACTGAGGGTCCCTATTCATACCACTATAGTAGGGACCACCAAGTATCATACTTTGGGGTGGTCCCAGCACTAGCCATACCCAAATATTGGAATTCATCAGCCTCATCCCCAAGTTATGTCAATCGAATCCAAGGTAGATCCCTCTCGAGTACTAGGTGCTGGTAGATGATAGGAATCTCTGGAATATCCTATACAATCACAAACTAGCGAAGGATGTGTGAATAAAATTGATAATCATGGATCTTGACCTTACGATCGAGCAACCACCTATCTCACCTAGCCTAGCGCAGTCGCTTTCTAGCCTCCTTCCATGCAGGGCAATCCATATACAGATGCCACTCTATGTCATCTGCCTAGAGTAGTGCAAATCTAGTAATATAGTGATCAAAATCCCTATCATGGGACCTACTCTGGAACCCCTCCTCCTCATAGGGCCAGCATACCACATAACACTAGCACACGTTAGGGATAGTAGTGATCATGAGCAGCAATTTGATAGGCCACTCGATCTTGATATGTTGCTAGCCCTAGATCTAAAGTAATAGGCTACATCCAATGCCAAATTAGCTCTTGCACTTATCCTGGTATAGCTCCTAGTATATATGGCATAATAAAGTGTTCCCCAAAGATAAGAGTAGTGGCTACTACCTAGAGCTCTGTGTAACTCTCCTGATAATGGCTAGGAGGTTCTAGGGGATCCTCGTGCTTGAGGAGTATGGAAGAATAATATAAATAGTGATGTGCATAAATACAGTCTCTGAAATGGAGAATATGTGCTCCCCCTACAATTATTTGATGTGGATACCCCAATGATCATCCCTACCCTAGGCATCCTCACTATGGTCGCCAAAGATCTCATCAAAGACATACTTCTTACTCCAAAAAGGATAGGAGGTTATGGGCTTGCCATCAATAGGGATCCTAAATATTCGGTAGACATCCTCTAATGTGAAGTCATTTCACCTATGGGTAGGTGAAATGTGTTGGTCTGTGCCTCCCAACGTCGGGCCAACACAGTCATGTATGCCTGATCTACCCTAATCATAGGTAGATCAAGCACATAGCCAAAGCCAACCACACTAAACCACTACCACTCCAGGTCAGTGATCTATCCATGGAGGGTGCATAGGAGATCAGGCTCCCTGGATCTAGAGGTCAATTTATGAAAATAAATAGTACATAAGGAAAAAGATAACTAAAAATAGCTAAAAAATGACCTAAAAATTTCAAACAAATCTAAAAATTGCTAAAAACACAATAACATGCAAAAAGTGATAAAAAATTTCAAGAAAATTCAAAAATGCATCTCATAAATGCAATAAATGGCATTAATTACCAAGAAAAAAAAATTATTAAAATTTGAAAAATTCTTCCAAAGTCAGGAACCACAGGCCAAAGCTGCGCTCCACATAATGGTCAAATTTTTGACCATTAGGATTTGAATCCCACTACGGATGATAGCTGAAGTCCCCAATCTGACAATTGGGAACCGCACCTGCCATCTGTGGTCTAGGAACATGATATTTTTTGGGTCACTTCCTAGCCTGGCATCCAAGACAATTTAAAATCTAATCTAACCTAAACTAGTGTGAGGTTCTTTGCTAGTAGTTTAATGAGGTAAATTTAGCCCATTTCTTAATGAGGTTCATTTTAAACTGGTAAGGAATGCTTGGATTAAGTTTAGGGTTACCTTTCCCTCACCGATCCCTCTACTGGATGAAGGTTATGAAGGGTCCACCATCAGGATGTGTATGAGGTCATCGGAAGTAGATTTTAGTAGCATTTTGCATCAAATATGCTTCCTCACCTCTCAGAGCTCTCCAGTTGCAAATTGCTTTCAAGGAATAATGAGAATTTTTCAAAATGGGAAAATTTAAATACCATTTTATAATTTAATCGAACCATAGCTTACAATTGCGGTCCCAAAATTAGGGTTTTGTGACCGTAGGTCTGAGCTGCGGTTCCCAAATTTGAAATTTCTAGCTACAACCCATGAGCGCAGTTTGCAAATGGCATTAAATGCACTAAAATCCCATTGTGAGAAGATCTTAAATGGCAAATTAATTATTCCTAATGGATCATAATATCAATAAGAGCAATCAATTTAACAAATTTGGTGATTCTCAAGCACCACGATCAATTAAAAATTCAAATAAACAACAAAAAAAACATCAAATAATCAAAAGCCAAATGCACCTTGTATTCAGTCATTTACCCTATACACTCGGCGGTTGCAGCGATTGATGCTCCATGAAATACGACAAGATGAGTAAATAACCATAAGGACATTTGTGGTAAAATTTTCACCGTTGATTTGATATGCTTCTTTTCAATCCCAAAGAAGGCCTTCAAGGTTGGACCACTCCATGGGAACGAGGTGTGTCATGTCATTTCTCATATGACATATTTTTCAGCAGATCATTGACAAATTGATTCAACACAATATAATTGGCATTGTATAATTTTGATTTCCTAAGAAGGCTTTTTCAGCCTGACTACTCCATGGGATAGGAATGTGCAATTACTATTAATAGTTGCAATTATACGCTGAACTAGGCCTAGCCAAGTAATTAAAATGCTCAAATCTAAGTTTGTGCAGATTCTTAATTGTGGTAAAGCAACCTTATCGCTTTATTAATTGCCATTACCCTCATAGACTCATCACTTAATGGGGTAGTCATAATATAATAATCATAATCAAAATCAATAGAAGATCTCTAAAATCATAGATCCCTTGATCTTGTCAAATTGTGTTCGTCTTACGAATCATTGTCAACAACTATCATAAGCTTACCCCTTTGCTTGGGGAAAATAGCAATTATGATAGTTTTGCTTGTTATTCACCACCTTTTGGATCTATGGGTCAGAATATACCTATGGAATGTACAACTGTATCAAATGAGATGAGATGGGCACAAGCTCTTCAAATTTAAGCCTTTCACCCAGTTGGAAGTAATGATTCTAGGATGCACATCCTTTTGCAGGACTTGGGGCATCTAATGTTGATTAGATCAATGATCATCATAGAACCTTAGACATCATTTTAGAAGGTCTATTTTTTCTCAGGTTGTTTGATCTCACAATGCATCTCAAAAGGGGAATCTATAGACACCTAAAATACGTCATGTTGAAGGCGACTACTCACATGGGACAAGCTACAAGACCATATGGAAGATCTTGGATAGAATCCAAGATAGAGCAGTGGTTCTAACCACTCAATTTGGGCTCATTGGCCTAATCATTCTGAACCATGGCTGAGACCTAGAGTCTACAATATGAACCACTGCTGACACCTGTGGTTCACAGCATAGGTTGTAGTTGTGACCTACGATCTAAACTAAAGTTTAGTTGGCCTTCATCCGAGCCAAATCGGTTGGAATGAACATTCAATCTAGAAGATGGTAGTTGAAGGACAGAATATTCTAGAGGCTTCCAATCAAACTGTCCCAACTACTTCTTCTTGATCTTGTCTTCCCCATGAAGCAACCCTTAGCCCTTGGGTAGTCCTATAAGTACCCCTAAGAATTAGGGAAAATGATTGGAGAATGAATTGGAGATTAAAGCAGTAGAGCCCTATTAAATTGTAGACTAACCTAAGTTTACTAAGAGAGATTTGTTGCCAATCAATCATCAATTCATAAAACATCATTAGAATTCATGCCATGGATGCCCTAAGGAGCTAGAACTCCAAGAAATGCTAATTCGAGCAAATGGATGCCCAATTATGCAATTCAACCACAAAACCTATCATAGGACATTGAGGTGATCCTTGATCATCAATTTGACAAGGAGGATCAAAACCACAATCCTATATTTGGAGGGAAAACCACTTGATTGCTCGTCACGGCTGACAGCCATGATGTACAGTGCAGACCACTAATTAGAGTCACGGTTTGCAACAAGTGACAGATCTCATTACTACTTCTATTTTAGTATAATTAATTAGGTTAGATTAGTCATTTTAATGGTTTCTTTGGTAGTTTAGAGAATTTGACTAGCTTAATTAGGTATTATAATAATTTTACTTCATCATAGCAAGTAGGACATCAATGGCTTATTTTCATGTTATCTTGTTTCATTCCATGCAATTGATTCAATAAATAGATAGTTGCACTTTCTACATTTATGTTTCTAACAATCTTCATGAATCTTGCACAAGTTTAATATGTTTTATTCATCTTCTTGATTTCATAGTTTTTATGACATATTTATGCATATTTTCCTCAAAGGGCCTCATCATGAGAGGTTGCATATTCATTTAATGCTTTTGTGTTGTTTCTTGACCACAGGATAGCAGGTTCGAAGGAGATTCAATCATCTAATTCCTTCCTCAATGTGAAGAAGAGGGTCAAATCCACCCTAGAGAATTTTGTGACTATTTAGAGAGCCTTAGTATTGTGCCTACCCTATTTGGGGCTTCAGAATTGTATCAATTGTATCGAAATTTGGGTGACCCTAAGAGGGGCATGATTGTAACCGAGATTCTTTTCAATATTAATAAAAGAAATATCCATTTTATTGTCATATGCAATCTTGTTTATCATTTTATGATTTTATGTTGATTCCAATTGATGTATTAGATAGGCGCATTGCTTTTTGGATAGGTCAAATAGGTTCCAAAACTTTACCTTTATAACCCATGTTACACATAATTCGTTTTGACTTCACATATCCATGGGAAAAATAACATCTAGCAAACCCATTTTGATCAAGTGTGAAGCTCATTTGAATATTAATTTTACCAAGATCATACCCTGCATAGATAAAGGTGCAACTCCCTATATGATAGATACTTCCTAGTTTTTGTGGCAAGCCCATCATTCTAGGGGATGGCAGTAATTGGGATAAAACAAGGGAATCTTGGGTAGAAAAATTAGTATGTTATGAAGTTGTGAGTATTGAAGATAAATCCGGTAAAACTTCATCCAAAAGAGGATATGAAGTAGAAGGTTTATCTATTTTAGTTGTGGTACCAGATGATGTGGGTTTGGTTTGTGAAGGAGGATTTTTAGGAGGAATAGGGTTTTTTGAAGACATAGCAGGACAAAATGGGACTCCTATTGGTTCTGCCATAGCACACATGTCAAATGGTCTAGGGTCACCATGGATAGTGACCAATTGATTTTTAAACTCAAACTTAACACATTGATGTAGTGTAGAAGGTACTACTCTCATTGCATTAATCCAAGGTCAACCTAGAAGGATGTTGTATGATGCAGGACAAGATACAACAAACACGGTCGTATCTAAAATTCTTGGACCAACTTGCAATGGGATTGACAATACTCCACAAGTTTCTTGGGTTTCATCATTAAAATATTTGATAATCATTTCAGTTCTTTTTAAATCTTCATTTCTAAATCCAAACCTTTGAAAAAAATCATATGTGCATATGTTTAGTGATGATCCATTATCAATTAAGACTCTTTTGACACCTACATCCCCAATTAATGTTGTAATGTATAAAGGATTATCTCTATACATGCTTTGAGGAGGAATGTCCTTATCCTGAAAGTCTATATAATTTATCCCATGGGAAATTACAACATTAACCACAACATTGGGTTCTATGTCTTGAGGTACCATCATTTTTCTTAAAGTACCCATTAGTTCTTCTCTATGTATAGATGAAGTTCTTAAGAGATCTAAAAGGGAAATTCTAGCTGTAATATTAGCTAATTGTTCATTAATGTCATAAGGAGGTTTTTGTTGTGGATTTGATATATTATTTCCTTTTAGGTGCTTTTAACACAAATGGAGATGATTTTTCATTTTTTTTTTGAGTTTGTGTTTGAGAATTTTGATTTTGGGCTTGTTGTCTAGTGATGGCTCCAATAGTGCCCACAATGTTATTGTTTTGTAAGTGACCAAAGTGGGGTCTAGCATTCACTACTTGTTCAATTGAAAGTGTTTGTTGAGATGAAGGGCGAGTGGTCATTCTTCTAGGGAATGGTTCTTCTGGAACTAATAAATCTATGATAGGAATAATTGGATCTGACTCATATTTAGAACTATTTGAATTATTTGAGGTGATGTCAATTTCACTTCCTATTTCACTTTCTGTGTCACTTTTTGTATCTTTTGAAGATGAAGATTGAAAATATTGTATTGGCCTAATTGTGACCACAGATTGAGTAGGCACATAAGAAGTTTGCAAATTTTGATGGGGTAAGAAATTGCTAATTGTTCCCACATATCGAGTTGGAGGAGGAACATTATGATGTTCTAGTTGATTCACAGCCTCTTTACCATGCTTGGGTAAAGGATGTTGGAAAATATCTAAAGTTTGATTTGCATTTTGAGTTGGTTGTTTTTGGGTATTATTTTGAGGATTATTGTTTGAAGGAAATTTTTCTACTTCCATTTTACCTTTATCAATTAGATCTTGTATGATATGTTTTAATCATTTACAATAATTGGTTGAATGTCCATCCACTTGATGAAAATTACAATGTAAATCAGCCCTATATCCAACTGTAGTGGTATCTAGTTGTCATATTTTGGAAACCGTATTAAACCTTTTTCTAATAGTTGAGGTAAGATCAAAGCTAAGGGCTGATTCAATCTTGTGAATTCTCTTGGAGGTTTATCAAGAATATTTAACACAAATTTCTTTATAGCTTTAGTAGTATTGATGTTTGAGGTGTTTCTACTATCAGTAACTCCATCACCCACTACTTGTTTATTTTTATATTGGTTTTTAGAAGATTTATCCTCATCCTTTTTCTTGAATTATCCTCTTCTAATAAGGGCATCTTCTACCCTTCTTGATAAGTCTATAGCTTGATCAAAAGAGGTTACTGTAGCTGTAGCAAGTTCATAAGATAGTTGTTCTTGTAAATTACCAATGAAAATTTCCAACATCTCTCGGTGAGGTAAAGCAAAATGCAATTTTCCTAGAAGTTGTCTCCATTTAGCTAGGAATTCAGCAAAGCTTTCATCTTTTCCTTGTTTCAAATTATATAAATCCTTAATAGTGACATGCCTTTCTATGTAGGCACTAAATTGGTGAACAAACATTTTTGTTGTCTCTTCAAAGTTTCTCAAGGAATTAGTTGGTAATTGATAATACCATTCTAAGGCCATGCCTCCGAGGCTTTTAGGAAACATATTTAGCAACAACAAATCATCATATGAAATATCATGACAAGTTGTCCTAAACATACGAAGATGTTCAATAGGATCTTCGGTTCCCTTATATATTGGAAGGACTAGCATGGGGAAATGTTTGGGGTAAGGTTGAGCAACAACAATAGGATCCAATGGTTGACTACACATCTCTCTATAACTATATGAGGGATGGTAAGGATCTATCTGATCTAGACGTGAAGCTAAGTGTTTAACTATAGCTTCAAGTCCTTGTGGTTGCTCACTAAATTGATTTTGTGTTATCATACTATTGTGCATTTGATGATATGGTTGTGTTGTCATATAAGGATTTCCAATAGAAATGCTATTATGTAAAGTGTTTGTGGGAACAGTGTTATGAAGTTTATATGGAACTGTATTTTGTTGAATTTTCTATTGATAATGATTGGCATTTTGTATTTTCTTAGCCTTTTGTGATGTAGATATTTGTTGATTAGGAGCTTGAGAAGAAGAAGAATGTTGTTTTTTTTTGGAATTTGATTGTGTTGCTGGTTTTTGAGTGTTCAAATCTATGTTTTGATTGTTGTTTTGAGATGGACCAGCTTGATCTTGATTTGTTCTATTTATGTATGTCATTGGATTCACACATAATCGAAGAGCATATTCTATAGTGGCCTCTATTGAATAATCTCCCATTGGAAGTAAATGCTCTATTTCCAACACATGATTGATTTGATCTATATTACTTTTTAAAAAGTCAGCAAAATGTTGGACAAATTTAAAACTAACATTGCCTTGAGAATCTACAAAAGGTTTGTTAGGGTCGTCGTCCTCTTCTTCCCCTTCTCTATTATCATCCTCACCTTGTTCTGTGAGTTTATCATCTTCAATAATTACCCTATCATCAAGGTTTTCTTGATCTGGCTCATCAGATTCTATTTGTTTACCATTTCTCAAGATTCTAGGCATTTTGTCTTTAGGGTGTTTTATTTTTTAGTGATATATATATATACATATGTTATATATATATATATATATATATGTGTATATATTTTTTAAATTTTGGGTATATATGTTATATATATACTATATAAATATATAAATATATATTATATTTTGTTTTTGTTTTTTTGTGTTTTTTGATTTTGAAAACAAAGCAGAAAATAAGAATTATAATATTCTAGATACTATACCTAATCTTCCTGAAATAGTTTATAAATATCATTAATAGGCTCAAGTTCTTTAGGTGTCATATAATGCTCTTCTTCAAATTGAAAGTTTGCTTTTAAGAATTTGACAAAATGGGCTATGGTAATACTATCAATTTTAGAGTCTTGAGCATAAAAATATATTTCGTGACAATACTCACGAAAATGGACTGCCCTAGGAGTTTTGTGATATCTTCTTTTGTTTTCCAAGACTATCTCCTGATCCTCTATGTGTGCTAGAAATCTGTGTACTATTATAGCATTTTCAAGATAATCTTCAAAAGTGTACATAGATGAAGAAATATTTGCTCTCTTATCCGCTAACCACCTCTCACATGACCTTTGAATATCAAAGTAGTGAGAAGAGTTATTGGGTTCCAAGATTCTAGCTATGTCAAATCTCTTAATTTGGCTAAGTCTTGGTGTGTTGGCTTTTATAATGTCGAGTCTCTTCCAAAGTTCAGTCCACTATTCTTGAGATGGAATACTAGAGTTTTCAACCACTAGAGAGATTTCCTATGTAGATAATAATGCTCTAACATCTATGATTACAACTCTTCCTATGTTGAAATCTAACATCTAAGAAATGAATCTAGAATGTGCAAGTTTGACTAATGATATTTTTGGATTTTTCTTGTGTTTTATGTTTTTTATGTTTTATGTTTTTATAAATCAGAATGATGCCTATGTAGTTCACGTTGGGTTCACCAAAGAATGTAGCTCTAAAATTTTCTCACTCCTTTCCTTTAGGCTAATGGATCCACACCTAGAAGGGGAATGGGAAAATGGTAGGTCTACACCTCAGAGGAGAGGCACTTGAGGTCATGCCCTCTTTGGTGATTTTTTGATGAATTGGGTGGGTTCACTAGGAAATATTTATATGGCAGTTTCCACGCCTAGGTTGGGAGTTTGTTTGATGTGTTCTTTTTACTTTGCTCACAATCACCTAGTTTGGCCAAAATGCAACTAACCTATACTAAATGCAATTTTTATTCAAATGAGTACAACAGACAATGAATTACAGAAGGTAAATAAATGCAATGCTTAGTTATGAAAGAAATTGGACACTCTTACTCAATCCGAGCATTTGATGTAGAGTCTGTTTGCTTGCTGCAGGTGAGATCGGGTGTTGCAGGGCGATATCAAACGTCCGATCTGATATCGGTAAGTCCGATATGATATCGTCAGACCCGATCTGATCAAAAAATATGTAGTTTCACAAATTGATAGAAAAATAGGAACTTGCAACATAATATGAATTTGATTAAGCATGGATTAAATTATGTAAAAGCCTATTATATGCTATGTTTGAAAGAAAACAATGAGGATGAACTGTAAATGCAAATAACACAATGCAATGTAATTATGGTGAACTCCAAGTATGATAAACAACAATTTCTATGCTAAATGAGATGATAAATGATAAATATGGTCCTAGAAATGCAAAATAGAGAGTTAAGAAATGCAAAAAAAGATCTGAAGGTGCCCCCAAGTAGCCTATAGACAAGATCGAATGTTGTAGAGCAAGATCGAATGCTTTCGAGTGATATCGGATGTCCGATATCGTATAGTATCCATCGATGCACAACTATGGACTACTGAACATATAAAAATAATAAACTAACAAATGCACTATGATATTAAGGATGCGAGGATGATAGAAATGCTAGCCAGGGAGTCATAGGTTTAGGGGGAATCCAGGGGGGAGTGCCTAGATTAAATAGGCTAGGTAGGTTAGAGGGTTGGGCTAAAAATAGAGGGAGTTATAACTTCTCCCAATCTAGATGATATCGAGTGAACCGATACCATAACGTCCATGTCGTTAGGCAAGTATGGATAAAATAGGTTGCAACAAAATTTATCATTTTGCTATTCTAGGCATTTTCTATTTTGGACGAGATCGGACATCCGATTTTGCACAATTAGGTCCGATATTGGATCGGACTTTCGATATCGGTCAAATAGAGTCGATATCATCAGGAGGTTAAAAATTGACTTAATGCGGGTGCAAAAATCGAGGCAGGAGGTTAGGAAGTGGTTTTAATTAATTTTTGAATGTTTTTGACTTAGGGTAAATTGATATGGGTCAATTTTAGCCTATTACAATATATATATATATATATATATATATGTATATATATATATATATATATATATATATATATATGTATTTAATTAATATATGTATAGATATTAATATTTTGTGTGGGCTTCTCTTTCTTTGTTTTAGCTATTTTTCTCCAATAGCCCATAGAGAGTCTATTTCTTCAACTATTTTGTGGTTGGGATCTCTTCTCCCAACCTTCTCCTCTTGTAAAAGGTTACAAGATCCTTTCAAAACCCCTTTTACCAATAAATAAATAAATATATATATATATATATATAATATTTATATATATTTAATAAATATATATATATATATATATATATATATATATGAATTAATCCTAGCCCTCCACAACGTTTTAATCTCAACCATACATCCATATCAATCCATGCCACTTATCCAGATTTAATCTCCACCCTTCCTCATGTTTTAATCTCGGTCGCTCATTTTGTGTCGTCAAAACCCTAACATGTTCAAGGGAAGATTATAAAAGAGGAGTCATTTTGATGAATCAAATACTAAGCTCTCCCTTAATCCTTGGTCCCTAATATTCGTAAGGTCTTTTTAAATCTTAAGCTCTTTCTTCCCTAGCCACTTCAATGTTACTTTCATCCTTCGTTGTTGCCATTTGTATCCCTCGCTTATATCGTCACCCATATTGCATGAACCAGATATAGTTCTGGACACCTTCCTTAGCCCTCAAACACCCTCTAGAGACAACAGAATGGCTCTGGGTATTTTTAGAACCTTTATGGTGCATAGTTCACCATCAAAGAATGCCCCAGTGCATCTACCACCATCATAGAATGCATTTGGATATTTCCCATAGCAAATATGTAGTCCTGCAACCCTTGGGCACCATTTGGGAATCCTCAACGACCATCATTGATAGAAGCAAAAATATCAAGTGATAAGGTAAACGGTTTTATTTGCATTTATTTTAAATTCTTATATTCTATTTACAGTTTCATTTTACAACAACTAGGGTTTAGTAATTTTTATTCTTCTGAGGGTCTGACACAATGGATCCCTCATAGGTATTACTGAATCTTTGTGTTGTTTACTATTTGTAGGTATAAGGATCATATTTTTGGAAGTTGTTGAAGCTAGGGTGGCTCTTTTAGGATACACAAGCCCACCCGCAACCTTGTTTGGATCAAAGATAAGAGTTAAGACACCAATAGTGTATTGACCTAGGGTTTTAAAGAACTCTAGTATTTGTAAAATTTATATCACCAAAAGTATTGTAAAACCCCATATTGGGGCCACATTGATTGTATACTTTTGAGATATTCCTGCATTAATAAAATATTATCTATATTGTGCAATATTGTATTATTTTTGCGCTTTTGATTATTTTATCTTACGTATTGTTGTTTCTTGATTTTGGTTTATAATCACATTATTTTTAGGAATTTTGAACATGCTTTTCTCGTATTATAGCATTGTTCACGTCTTAGGAAATTAATCAAGGTAGCTATTAATTTTTGGATGCTAATTTCATGGTCAAATAAAATCCTTCGATTTATTTTAAGCTTTTGGAATGAGATTTTTAATTTTATATCAAAACATACATTGGGTTTATTTATAATTACCAAGCCTCATGCCTTAGCAATACTTTCAATGTCAAGCTTCATTTTCTATTTTTTGGGTTTTATTTCTATTTTTTGTACTTCATTCTCTATTTTCGAGATTCATATTCTATTTTCTAGGCTTTATTTTCTATATGTCAGGCTTCATTTCTAATTGTTGAACTTTATTTCCAAATTTTGAACTTCATTTTCTATTCTAGAGCTTCATTTTCTATTGCTAGGCTTCATTTATAATTTGTTAGGCTTCATTTTCTACTTTCTAGGAATTTTAGGTCTCTTCATTAATGTCACCCTCCCCCAAAGTCCAGCATTTTTATACTTAGAAAATTTTAATCCATTCATAAGTGTTAGGTTTTTGATCCATTTCTATTAACATTGGCGGTACAAAGACTCTACTAGTTTTTATTCTTAACCCATTTCAAGCTCCTAGATGGTTTCTAGGTGATAGGATATTGGTACCTCTTTGCTTGGTGCCATGGTACAAGATTTTCAACAACATCCACACTTAGACAAATTTGTTCTTTTACATAGTCGACGGGTGATGGGATTTCGATATCTCTTTGATTGGTGCCATAGTACAAGAATTCCAGTAACATCCACACTTATATGGATTTGCACATTAGATTCATACATTTTGGCTTCATGCAATTTGTATTGTAATGGTCCATGAATGATTCTAGATATTTTCCATGACCTCAAAACAATTTCTAATTGCTTAAAAATATTTCTTGATTACCTGAAAGTGACTTTTAATTGCTTGAAATCAATTCACATAAACCCAAAATTAATTTCCAATAGCTTGGAAAGGATTCTTGATTGCTCAAAAATAAATTTTAATTGCCCAAAAATAATTTTTAAATTGCTTGAAAATGAATTCCAAGTATTCAAAATTAATCTTCAATATGCCAAAAATAAAACCTAATAGCTTGGAAATAATTTCTAATTGCCCAAAATGATTCTTGATTACCGGGAGTAATTTTCACAAATCTAGAATTGATTTTTGTTTTTTTAGATTGTCCAAAAATAAATTCTCAAATCCTATAAATGAAATCTTATGGCTTGAAAATGCTTTCCCATTACTTAGAAGTGATTATTGATTGCCCAAAATGATTTAATGTACCTGTAAAAGATTTTAAATCGCTTGAAAATGAAAAATTTATTTGAGTGCTAGGGTTTTAAAAATTGCATAAGATTTTTGAGTTGCCAACTGATTTAAACTTGCATGTTTTTTTAACTCCCTTTTACATGACCCTTTATGATCAGGGAAATATTTGCACTAAAATTAAGGACACACAATCACTTTTTAATTACTTTATGTGTGACCTTGATAGTGGCATCTTGGACAAATTTTTGAAGGCAAACAATTTTGGGTATTAATTCTCCTTAGAGCCCATGCAAAATCACACTTTTCAAAAGCTATTTTTAGATAGCATATATTGGAAGAAAAATTACAAATACAATCATGGCAACAATTATCACAACAAAATCAAGGTGCAAAAAAATTTAAAGACAAAAAATCTTTTAACTAAAAACCTAGGCTTGGTGTGATTGAAAAATACATACAAACCAAAAATAAAAGAGAAGACTGACCAAAAATTTAAAAAAGAGGGTCCCCAGTTGAGATTTGAGCGTGTTGTGTAAGCACAACAACAAATGGAGACTATGATGGAAAATACTCCCAAGCATTTTGGGAATAGAAAGAACCCTCTCCAAAAACAATGAAACCTCAAAATTAATAACAACAAAAATTTGGAATCCACCCAAGGCTAGGGTTAGGAAATTTATCTAAAAGTAATATTCCATTTTATTTTGGTCAAATTATGTGGATGTTCATTCATTCTTATTCAAAGATCAATTAAAATTACCACCACAAGTTGGAAATTAGGCAATTTTACCCCTAAGTAAACATTGGTCTACTAATGATGAGCTTTATCACATAGGTAGACATGTCACCAATTATCAGATATTGCTCCACTACCATCCAGTATTTATATCCCCGATGGAGTTAACTTTGATCCCACTCTAGACTTTACTCTACTATCGACCAAACATTCATAGCCCTCGTAGATTTTATTTGAATCACCCAAGTATTTGAGCCTTTTTTCTCTTTTTATCTCTCTCCTTTTTTTTTTTTTTGAACACCAAAATATCATAAGCACTAGGTTTTTATTTTGGTTTGGAGATCACTATGGAAAATAAGAGGGTAAAAAATTGAATGAATTTCACCTAAAAACCAAACCACAATGGTTTTATTCCTTATAATTTTAAAATTCAGTAAAGTTTTTTCAATATGAATTTGCAACATCATTTTGCATTACTTTCAAATTTATTTTCTTTACCCAAAATAATGCACAAGCATCAAATAGGTGATTAATCCAATTTAGCTTCTATAGACATGAAAAAATGACCCATTAAGATGAGTCATTTTCATTATTTTTCCTCCTAGAAAAGTAAGGTCATCTTTGAGCTTAATTTTACCTAAACAAATCCCTTCCAAATTTTCCAAAATCTACACTGTTGGATTAGGCTCAAAACGAGATTTCCAACAATATATGATAAGACATATTTTGCCTTGATTTTCATGCTGAACAACACTAAATTTATCCACTTCTCTCCCTTTCTGAAAAATTCGGGCAAACCTAAAAAAATTAGACTTTTCTAACAATTTTGGACATCCGATTTCATCCAAATCCCATGCGCACCTAATTTAGGTGCTCTGTTGGGATTTTGAATCTAATTTGGGCCAACCTAGATTTTCAAAAAATTTGGGTGATCTAAATTTGTCCTAATCAGGTAAAATCCCAATTTGGCCTAACTGCTCGACCTATTTTGGTCACCCTCACCTTTTAAAAACCTGATCGTACCTTCAGAACAAGAGTAATAGAGAATGGTGGAGAGGATGGTGAAAGAATGGTGAGATTAATGGTGATTTATGCAAATATATTGAAATGAGAAATGAGGTTTTATGAGCTTTTTCACTTGGCCATCATCATTCCAGTAGTAGTAGAGGATCATATCTAACATGCCACCACTGTAAGCAAGTTATTTCATCTATTTTGCATTAATAAGATCTTATTTTTATGCATCTATGATAAGGGTCAACTTTGAGCTAACTTTTACCCCATCAAATCATCTTCATTTATTTCAAATATTATACCATTGGAACATGACAAAAAAGAGTTTTCCAATGGTATAAGACTTGTCCCATTTTGACTTCATTTGCATAAATCAAAATATTATACCATTGGAACATGACAAAAGAGATCTGTATACTTTGTTTTCATCTAAAATTGAATTGCATATAGTTAGGTAGAAATTGCATTTGGCCAAACCCTAGGTGTATGCTTTCAAAACAAGGAATCAAATCAAACTACTACCTCACCTAGGCATGGAAACCACCACATAAAGTGTTTCCTGGTGAACCCTCACCCCATTCATTGATAAACACCAAGGAGAGCGCAACTCAAGCGCTTCTCATCCGAGATGCAAATCCATCATTTTCCCTCCCCCTTTCAGGCGTGGATCCATTAGCTTAGAAGAAAGGGGTGCAAAAATTTTGGGTCTACATTCTTTGGTGAACCCGACGTGAACCACACCATCATTCTGATTTTATGACTTTTATTTGTTTTCAAAATAAATAAATAAATAAATAAAAATAATAACAAAACAAAACAAAAAAATGAATATCACTTTTAGAAATGGTGAAGAGATCATGGGTCTTGCAAATAACCCAATTCAATATGAACCTACTTATGTTACTACCCCAATCAACAATGTTAGGGGAATTCCATTAGCTACATTGGTTGATTATGGCCAACCTCATTCACAACTTCCTTCATATTCAACATTACCCTTATCACAACCTCATCTTATTTCATCTCCTCCCTCTCAACCAATCCCTTCACGATTTTCCTTTCCACAATCTTTCCCATCAGAATGTCCTCCACAATCACTACCATATTCTTCTCTACAAACCACTTATTCACCTCAACCTCTTCATAATAATGGTATTATTCCCACCACACATTCATGTCAAGCTTTTCAATCCACATATAATTCTTCTTTACCATCATTGCAATCACAACCATTTCAACATTCTTCTTTCAATACGACACATCCATTTCAACAAGGAAATACTTCTTCTTCCAATCCTACCATGCACTCACATCATACTTCACAATCTGCCTATCATCATTCTACTCACAATCAAGAAGAAAGAGGTAATCAACCGTTTATTGCTAAATTCCTAAGAGAAATGATCAAAGTTCATCAAAAACCTTCACCACGTAAATTTACTAAGCTCAATCAACCAATGGCCATAATCCTCAAGCACTTACTCGATACAAATAGGATTGAGTTACCTCCTATAAGGCAACCTGATACCACAGCAAATTGGTATAAGCCTGAGCTACATTGTGAATATCATAGAGTGGATGGACATATGACACAAACATGCAAAAAGTTGAAATATGCAATTCAAGACTTGATTGATGCAGGTCTTTTTGCTATAGAAGAGTTACAATCTACTAATGGTTATAAATCTCTAGTAAACAATCAACCTCCTACACAACAAGTACCCATAACCAATCAAGACATGGGGATCTCCCAAAAACCCCTATTCAATCATCAACAATAGGAAACCAATCAAATATTACATCCTAATGTGTCCCATCACAATGATATCACTAATATTATAATAGAAACTACAAGTAAGCAACCTCAAGCTCAATCAACTCAATTTGATAAACAAGAGATGAGTTCCTCATTCGACCAACCTTCAAAACTCTCTTTGGCTCTAGAGAATGATCCAAAATGGAATGTGAGCATAGAAATCCCACCTTTAGCATCAAAATCTCAATTTTAAATCCACCTTGATAGCCAAAAACAGTCATCTAATCCTCAAGCAGAGATATCCCTTTTAGAAGTTCTACAAAGTTCTCATGCTTATAGGGAAAATTTGTTCAAAATACTTAGCCAACAGTTTGTTCCTTGTGATATTTTCCCTAAGGACACAATTAATGTCGCAAGCTCTTTTGAGATTGATCATATTTCATTTTATGATGATGAGATTCCTTCTCCAAATGTGCAAGAAGATTCATCCCTTTACATCACAGGATTTATTAGAGAAACACTTATCAAAAATATTTTGATAGATAGTGGTTCCTCACTTAACCTATGCACTTATCAATTCTTTCAAGAACTAGGATTAAAGAAGGAAGACCTCACCGAACCTGACATCATCATAAAGGCTTTCAATGATGAGTCCCAAGAAACTTGGGGCACTATAGTCCTTCCCCTTGAGATAGGACCTGAGATCTTAAATACCTTGTTCTATGTGGTGTCTTGTCCTACGACTTATAATCTATTGCTTGGATGCCCTTGGATTCATGATATGAGGGTTGTCCCTTCCACTCTTCATCAGTGCTTGAAGTTCAAGTTCAAGAATCAAATTATCACTATTCATGGTGACCTGCAAGTATCCTTACCTCATGCAATGGTGGAGCTACCTAATTCTCCATCCTATTTTGCTCTATCATCACCATCATCACCTATTATCCATCATCATCTTTTATCTACACTAGATCATCCTTCATCACCATGTAGTACCCATTCAAATCCACTTAATTCACCTTTCGTAATTAAATCATTATTAATCACACCTCATTCTCCTAGGGATCATCAAGACTTGGAGAGGATTGAAGAAGATCGGGACTTAGAAAAAATTGAGGAAGATGAGGAACCCCCTTATCCATCTAATATTTTGTTTTGTAATATGATAAGTTATACATATTTTGATAGTCAATTTTATGCATCTCAAGAGAGTCCTACTTCATTATCTTATAAAAATCTAGCAAAATTAGGGATTGCTCCTCCCTATGTTAAGAAAAATGGTTTTGTTCGAGAATGCATAGATTTTCATGCAAAGGCTACTGAAGAAAAAGCTATAAAGGAACTTCCTTGTTCAAAAGCTCCTTTGATTTTGAATCCACCTTAGACATGCTATGCGTAAATCACCTTGTATAGTGTATATAGATCATCTTGTATATACCACCAATTCCACAAAAACATAATCAAAAGTCAAATAAAAAATCAAACAAATAAAAAATCAAATAAAAAAGAAACAATCAAATCAAATCAAACAAAAGTTATACATAGGTATTGCATTCTCATCTAGTTTGCATTTCAATCATTACATTTCCATCATTGTATTCGCTCATACCATTTTATATCCCTTAACTTGGAAAAATTTTCATTACTTATATCTCCCCAAGGTGAGGGATATAGTTCTTGTTTTGCTTCATTGGCCTTGATTCATGCATTTTAATATACAACCCTATTGAGTAGTACTTGCTTTAGCAATATCATTCTCATCATCCCAACACCCCATAGTGGATAAGCTTCATGGTCATGAGTGAGGGGCAGCCTCCATTCGACCATTTGCAAGCACACATCCTAGTGGGTATATCTCTTCTATTCTTGGCTATTAGCAAGTGCTACACTCATAGCGCGTTCAACACATCTTATCATTTTCTTTGGCCTTTTGGAGTTTTGTTATCATTCACCTATGCATGTCATTTAGGTTTACATATAGCTTATCTAGCACAACTATCATCTCCACATTGCATTACATAAACCATAAATCATCTCTCATTTAGTCGCTTTTATCCTATATTTCTCAAATAAAGTTTTGGTCCAATTGCATACGCCATATGGTCACATCCAATTATTATTCTACTTATATTAGACCAATGTTATCAAAATTCATAGTTAATTTTGGTTTACTTTAGAAGAATTCAAAAATTATCTTGAACCACTCACCAAATATACATTTTAATAAAATCTTGATTCTTAATATTTGATTATAAATCTCTCTTGAACCAAAATCACTACTACTTCACTAAATAAATTTTGAAGTTTTGGGAACTGATCTTGCCACTTTTTGAACCAAAATACACTTACACATCTTAAAAATGATTTTGCACAAGGAAATATGATGCTACATAGTAGTCCTAGCTCCTTAAGCGAAAGGTTTCCCTTGCTATCCTATTATGTGCATGGTCTAGAATGTTGAGAATTGGCAAAAGGACAAGCTCCCCCCTACCCGAATAAAATCCCTTGCTCTTCCACTAAAATGAGCAAGTATCCCTTGAAAAAAAGAAGAGAAAAAATCAAAAGAAGAAAATGAATTTTACTACAAAGCAAATAAAAATCCCCTTATTCAAAAACAAAATGAACAAGAATCCCTACTCAAAGAAATCAAAAGAAAAGAAGGGGGTAATGAGCTTGAATCCTTGGAATTCCTTAGTTATTTGAACACCATGGGGTGATCCCTATTACAACAATGGGCTGAATGAATCCCACTTGGCAATGGGGTAGTCTTATGTGTGGTGACATGTCTATCACATTAGCGACCTTCTTTTGTACAGACCAATGTCAGCTTGTGGATCAGCTAGCTTTTGGTAGCTTGTATTACATAGTAGTTAAGTCTAACCGAATGCATAAAATCATGGTAAATGAACTCCATCATTTGCACACACATTGGTTCTTAAAGTTGGTTTGCATCATTACCTTACTCAAAATTGGTAAATAAACTTCATAAGCACACACATTTGATCCTTGAGATATTTTGTATCATAATTAAGGTCAAGATAGAAAATGAATACACAAATCATTGGTTCTTGATAAATTTGACTTCATCCTAGAAATGACCAAAATTCTCCTTGAAGTTTGATTAGCAAAACGTCATTATTTCATCATGGATTTGTATGACTATTAGCATATGCAATTGGTCCTAAAAATAATTAATCTTGCATTTTCATACCTATCACTTAGCATAAATGCTTCCATTTTACTATATTGCATGATTGCTTATCATTTACAAAAACTTGCATTTGATCATACATAATCACTTTCTCATATAATTACATATTGACTTTGCGATGATGGCATGAGACAACCCTAATAAAATCTTTCTATTTACTTCACACTAGGAATCTTATGCCTAGCGCAAGTCCTCTATCCCATTTTTTCATGCTTAATCACTTTTCATTACATAATACTTCTCTTAATATTAAATCAAAATTAATCTTAAAAATCACACATTACTTATCATCAAACTCTACCACTTTCAATCAACAAATCTCAAACTACTTTTGGATCATAACCCTTCGATGTTAGCAATATAACAAAATCTCATACAGGATCCGCTTCATGACCAACGCGAGGGGAAACCTCCATAGATGGTCATATACAAGCATACATCCTCGAGATATATTGTTAATTGATCAAAATCATAAGGGTATATTTTCCAAATAATCTTTCTTCTACAAACAATTCAATCACACTACATTACAAAATATCAATTACATCAAATCACACTTCACTCTCCTACAATGGTATCTTGATTAAGCATGATAAAAAGTACATTAAAAAATAAAACATGACCATAAGCATGATTATGTAGAATCATAAAAAACAAAAAAAATATTTTACATTATGCATAACACATAAAAACAAAAGCCAAACAAAAACAAAAATAGTAGTATGGTATGCAATCATCATATATTTAGATCATTCAAAACATGCATCAAAATCAACATGCATTACCATTTAGATCATTTACAACATACATCAAGAAGCAAAAATTTGTACACACAAAGCAATTTACCATTTAGCTAGATCCTCTCAGCTACTCCATCATTATCTCTTTATTAGTCATTTCGAGTTCCATTAGGAATATGGCATTCCTCATGAAACTCGAGGGGGCATCCTAACCAGTAAATTAGTAATCATTTTTCTAAAACATCAATTCCACATGAACCATTCATTTTAAACCATCTACTCCTTTTTTCCCATGTCAATCATTATCACTTCTACTCAAGTGTCTACACCTTTCTTTGATGCATTTATTATTCATAAATACGCCAAAGAGGGGGAAAAATGTAGACATGAAAAATTGACCCATTAAGATGAGTCATTTTCCTTAGTTTTCCTCCTAGAAAAGTAAGGTCATATTTGAGCTTAATTTTACCTAAAAAAATCCCCTCCAAATTTCCCAAAACCTATACCATTGGATTAGGCTCGAAAAGAGCTTTCCAACGATATATGATATGACATATTTTGCCTTGATTTTCATGCTGGACAAAACTAAATTTGTCCATTTCCCCCTTTTCGATAAATTCGGGAAAACTCAATGAAATTAGACATTTTTGACAATTTCGGACATCCAATTTTGTCCAAATCCCACATGCACCTAATTTAGGCACTCTGTTGGGATTTTGAATCTAATATGGGCTAATCCAGATTTTTGACAAATTTGGGTGATCCAAATTTATCCAAATCAAGAAAAATACCAATTTGGCCTAACTACTCAACCTATTTTGGTCACCCTCACCTTTTAAAAACCTAACCCTACCTTCAAAATGAGAGTGGTGGAAGATTGTGGAGAGGATGGTGAAAGAATGATTAGATTAATGGTGATTTATGCAAATAGGTTGAAATGAGAAATGAGGATTTAAGAGCATTTTCGCTTGGCCATCATCATTCTAGCAACAGCAGAGGATTAGATTTGATATGCCACCACTATAAGCAAGTTATTTCATCTGTTTTACATTGATAAGATTTTATTTTTTATGCATCTATAATAAGGGTAAAATTTGAGCTAAATTTTACCCCATCAAATCATCTTCATTTATTTCAAATATTATAACATTGGAACAGGATCAAAAAGAGCTTTCCAACGGTATAAGATTTGTCCTATTTTTACTTTTTTTGGTCCTCCAATATGCCAAAACATTGCACAGGGGTCTAGGAATTTAGACGTCCAAATTTGTTGATGATAGCCATTGGATATTTTTGGGACATCCGAAATCATACATAAAGTTTGAAAACATACGTAAAACCCAAAATCATACCAATTAATTTTGGGGGTAAAATTTTGACTGCAGGATTATTGATTTGATTCATATTTAAATTGTGTTCTTTACTTGCTTTAATTACTTCACTACATCTTACTATTGTTATTGTATTTAATATATTTAAACTTGCATGTTTTGCATTAGATCCATAGATCCTTAATTTTTATATGATTTTCTAAAATAATCAAGGGGATTTGACTATTATAGATCATGATCTGTTGTCACTTAAGTAGATCACACACCCCTAACTTCAAATTTTAGTGTTGCATTATGAAATTGCAGGTTTTTGATATATTCGACTGATCCAAATTTGTCTGACAAATTTAAACATCTGAATTCATATTTCAAACATCTAAATGTATCCTGTAAGCACCCAAATTCATATGAAAGCAAACATCTAGACCAGGTGAGGATCTAAACTTGTTTATCATACTTTAGGTCTATATTTTTATGTTTTATCGACATCTATATTAAACAAGAAAAGCTTAAAACATCAAAAACATAGACTCTATCACATTTCTTCTATACTAGTCAAAATGCAAAAGAAAATATGTTAGCATATATTTTGATCTCTTGCTTTCTACAAAACCATTGCATCTTAGTTAACTTTACAATGCTTTCTAGCTAGATCTATAAAATTTGTTTTCATATGAAATTAAAGTGCATATAGTTAGATTAGCTACATTTTTCTAAACCCTAAGTGTATGAACATAAAATAATACAACAAACATCCACTTTACCTAGGTGTGGAAACCACCATAGAAAGTATTTCCTGGTGAAACCTCATCCCATTTGTCGACAAACACCAAGGAGAGCATGACTTAGGTGCTTATCATCCGAGATGTAGATCCATCATTTTCCCTCCCCATTTGAGGTGTGGATCCATTAAACTAAAAGAAATGGGTGTAAAAATTTTGGATCTACAACTTCATTGGGTTCATTGTGAGACATTTTACTCCCAAATTGTGAAAGAAATCTTTCCAGCTTAAAGCAACTACAATTTGATTGCATTTGAATGATCTAAACTAAAAAAAAATGAAAATCATGATATAGAGAAAAATTGAAAAACAAAAGTAAAGCAAAAATAAAGCATAACGAAAATAAAATGAAGAAGATCAACACACCAAAAACTCAAAAAAATAGACTATGTACAAAGCTTATTTACAAGGTAGGACTCGAGATATCTCATATTTTAAAGGGTCCTTAGCCAAATGCATTAAATTCTCCATAATTAAATTTTCCAAGATCCCAAACATGATTACCATTATTTGAAAGACACCTATAATGATAGGCATGCTGGTTTTTATGGGCATCATCCCATAACAAAACTATATCTAAAATCTTAAAGACCTTTATTTTACATCTCTCACCCACTAGCTCAATTTAATCCCATTACTACTACCATACTTGGACTTTGATCTATTAAAATCAAAGGTCCATAGCTGGTCTTGAAATTTTTTACCATGCAGGGTCTCTAATATTGGATAATTATATTTAGTTATGGTTTCCACTACCATAGTGTAAACTCTCTATTTTGACTCAGTGTACAAAAGCTCATTGATTTTGTTGTACTTAGTGATGAGTTTCTTGAACATTGGCTCTCTTTATAAAAAAATAGTTGATCAATCATGATTGATCAACATCCCATAGGCATCTAGGATATATACAACTTGAATATCAATGCATTTTATATCCTAGGTTCAGTAGCCAATTGCAAGTGAGTTTGATGTAATAACCCAACCATATTTACCTCTATCTCATCCAATGTAACAATCTTATTTATTGAGAAAGTAGGAATCAAATCTAATCTTCTGCCAATAACATATGGCATCACATTACCATAAGCACTTGAATCCACAAGGTAGTTATGTAAACTTTTACCAACAATTATAGTAGTCAATAATTAAGGTGGGAATTCTATATTTTCTTTATATATAGCCACTAGAGCATGAGTAGCCCTTTTCATCTCTTATTTTCTTTCATTTAAGGGATGTTTTATGCAACAAATTATATTGGTCATCCACCTGAGTTATCTCTAATAGAGCAATATTTTCCATGAGGTCTTCAATGATATCATATCCAAACTTGTTATGTTCTAGAGTTTTCTCTATCTATGGTAATGGAAAATTGACTTCTGGATACATAGGAATTGTAGGATCCTTAGGTAGGATAGGGATTTTATTTTCATACACATCGGGTAGGATTTTATTTGGGAGGTGTGAAAGAATTCAATGGTTCTTTCCCTTTACTCTAAAGAATATAATTATTATATCTTTGAATTTTTTGGTGATTTTACACCTCTTTTTCCAAGCATTCTTTGGTTCATCTTCATCCACTTTTGAGGGTTCATATGTTTCTAAAACTAAGGCTATCCTTGCATTTTGATTAACTTGATTCCTACAATCCTCATTGGTGGGTACTGACTCCAAAACTTTTATCTCTTTTTGGATAATATCTAAAGTAGTAATGGGATTAAATTTATGGTAATCAACCCATACCAACATCTCAAGGATTTAGTTGATGTTCAATTATTATTGCCTCACTATATACTTTGGTTAAGGATGTAATTTAATAAACTCTCATAAAAATATGGAATTTAATGCGCCTAGGGCTCTAAAATACATAAATATGGATGATTCTTCTATAAGGACGTAAGGTGTCACCAGTCTAGTGTATACCTTATGGAACTGTTGGAGATTTTTCTTACATCCTTAGAATTTGTTTGTCATTCTACAAGAAAAACCAATTGCAAAATAGCAATTATAGGCTCTGGTAGACCTACCTCTTTAACATAGGAATGAAGTTTTATATATTTCTAGATAGACTAGGTATGGTAAGGAAACCCTTGAGGTGAACTTAAATATTTAACAATTTATGTTCATGCTCTTCCAGATTTAATAAAAATATGTAAAAATTATGTTTATTTGACCAAGATTTTCTTACAACAGTTCAAATATGCCTTATGTGTATGATGAGTGCCTTAATACTTTGGGCTATTGTAGCAATATTTTATGACAATTCAATGTGGTAGAAAGAAAGGGAAAATAAATAATTGGTGCAATTACATTCATTCAAATATCGTAATAAACATAATATTTGACCAATGAAAGAAGTGTCCATCCATACATTCAAATAATATAACATTTAATGGAGACACACACAATATTGAACAAACAATATGACATATAAGAAGCCCAATATTATATTAATATTAAGAGTGATTACATGACGAGTTGGTTTGAAACTACCATTTAACTCTTGAAATATTAATATAATAAAAATCCTCATTCAAATAATGTAACAAGGACTTTTCACTCTTCCATTCCAATCCGATAACAATTGAGTCTCTAGACCTCTAGCTCAATATTTGGAAATAATCTCAGTTTCTTGAGCACTTCTCTCTCAAAACCTGCACAGTAATGGGAATAATAAGATATGGAAAAGAAGGAAAGACACAAGGGAAAATACAACAAAAAATAATAGGGCACTCAAGTATACCTCTTAGCAAAAATATGCTATGCAAAATATTGATCCATATTTTGGTAGTGACTACTTTATTTATAGCCTTTAGTTCTTGAATCCGTTATAACTAATTAAATCTAATTCATACACTTGTCATGATCTTCTATGTCCAATTGGATGAATACATGATAACTTGTTTGTATCTTATTTTTCTTATAAAATTATCTTTTGCTCTTTGTTGAGCCTTTAGGTTTTCTCAAAAGGTGCCTTACAACTGTCTTCCACTTAGATTTTATTGTTGGCTTGTCCTTGTTTTTTATACTATTTTTTATTCCCTTTTTTGTTCTTTTAGTGGGTTCCTTGTTGAATAGTTTCAAGGTTTTGGATATAATATTTATCACAAAAAGGATGTTGCTATAAATTTGTGCTTTATGGCTAGTCATCTTGACTCTCAGGCTTGTAATTCCATTTTTTAGTCTTTCACCCAAAAATCTTACTAACGTCGAACAAATTTTGCCTAAGTTTCAGTGTATATTTTAACTAAAATGGAGGCTTAATCAACCAATAGGTAGGAATCAAGGTTTCATTAAAAAAATGGATATATAATATCTTTATAAGTAGGCAGGAAGAAGAAGCACTATTGTGCTAAGGAATAGAAGGAGACAAAAAATGAGAATTGGAGGTACACAAAATAAGTGAATCATCAATAACAAAATACCTCCATAATTATATTCTATTGGTGTGATACTTGCATAACTATATTCCATCGGGGTGTGATGATATTTTTGAGGCAATAAGATCATCAACCTAGGAGGTTGTTTATTTGATCTGCATCTCCTACTTTTCCTAATGTTGGTGAACAAGAACTCCTTGAGTTGTTCATTATTTCTTTTGCAACTTTCTACTTGTTTACCTCGATCTATATTTGATGCTAAAACCTTCACCTTGATCTTGGGTGAGGGATATTTATTTATATATAAATGAGTAGGGGGAAAGTATTTTATCAGCTGATGACTATAGAATCATGTTGCTTTGATCTAAAAAATACTTGGCTTGCTCAAACTAGCATTCGCACATGAGCTTAATATTTTACTCACGCTATTCAACTTATGAATCGACCTTCCCCTATAAAATTCATGATATTTTATCTTGCTCATTGATCTCTTCCATGTGCTTCATAGTTCTTCCCTTGTCCAAAAGTTGTAAGTGTTTAGTAATTCATCTACTAAAAATTCTCTATATTGATTTTATACCTTACGAACTTGATTCTAGTTGAATTTTTGCCATAGTGTTTCACTAGAGGTTGACTTACTTTGTGCATGTTTTTATTGATGAGGCTTTTAATATTCATGTATTTTTAATCACATGAACAATACATTACTTTTTTTTCATATATTTTATCTGTCATTGGTTTCTAAAAGGTCATCTGTGGCCTTGTTCAAAAAGTATCACCTGGTTGGTAGCTTCTGCTTCTTGTTGACTGTATCTTTTACAAGTGATATACACTTATGTTGGATTCTCTTTCTTAAATTTTCCTTTCATATTTAGTCAATATTCAGCATGCACCATCAGATCTAGTAGAGGTTTGAGTTCATCATTGTATCTCATTTTGAATAAGATAAAATTTTATTCTTAGGTACTACAATAATCGAGATATAATACTTTCAAGTGCATCTTTAGATGTAGCCAAGGGGTACGCGCACCGTCCAATATTTATGAGGTGCATGCATGTTAGCTAGGAAGGGAGAAGAAAGAAGCAAGAATTTTATGGAGGAAATATGAACTTGATAAAACCTTAGTACCAAAGCCAATTTCTCATATTTATGTATAATAATTAAACTTTGTGGCAAACAAATATTACATTAATTTCCACCTTACCTTAAACTTTAGCACATTTAAATTTATGTGTCTTCAAATTAATTTTTTATCCATGTGCACGACTCTTTAGGACCAAAACTATTTGTTATTTAAGTGAAATAAAGGGGAATGAAATCATGTAATAGACCTACAAAAATATTTTTATTAAAACCTTCCCCCTTAAGAGCAATCAGATGAGATTTTGCTTATAGATCTCTTGTCTAGTAATATATTAAGGTGTATTTAGTCATAATTGGTCAGAGGTTATCGTCACATCATGCCTTGGATTGAAGTGTGTGTTTGTGTATTCATTTTTATTTCTTGATCAATTAGAATTTTGTCATTTGTATAGGCGTTAGGCCTATTAAATTATTTCACTATTAAATATATTTGTCTTTGCATTGATCCATTATTGGTCAAGCATTTATAGCTTAGGTGGAGATGACCTTGATCCTTTTTTGGACCTACTGTACTACCATTCAAGCATCTATAGCACCAATAGAGGTTATCCAAATAGCCCAAGCATTTGCTCAATTTACATTATTAATATTTTTTCTTATTATTCTACAAGAATTTTGATGAATTGTAAAGTTGAGTGTGCTTTCTTAGTTAGGGATCTGTAAGGCTAAAAATTGAGTGTAATTTTTTTTGGCCTAACTATTCTAAAAAATATGACTCCATTTTTCAAACCATGAAATAACCTTTAAGGTTGTGATAAATGTGAATCTTTGGCATGATGTACCAGTACTTCTAACTTCATATGTGTTGGTTCCAGCATTATGAGATAATTTCTAAACATCTTGATCTATAATTTTATCAGCAACATATACCTTTAATCCAAAATCTCCTTTATTAAATGAATAAGAGCAAATCACAACAAGAATGAAAAAATAAACATTGGCAAGAAAAAACAACATAAGGTCAACACTCTATAATGTCTGAAAAGAAAAAGAGGAGATGACATATACCAAAAATTTACCAAACTAGAAATCTAGCAAGGATTTTGACTTGTTCAATTGATTCCAAATGGTGGTTTGAAACTATTTTTTTTATAGATAAGACAGTTCATTCTCTTTTGATCCCATAGCAGGGGTAGTATAGTTTTAGATATTGGCCATTTATTGGGATTTTCATTTGTCCACATTCTAAGGTTTGCAAACTAGAAGTGTTTTGACCAAAAATCTAAACTATTTGATAAGGACCCAACCACTTAGGTTCGATCTTACCTTTATCTCCATGTATTTCATTTTTGGGGTCCTAGTAAATAACTAGATCTCATTCAAAAAATAATGTACCTTTAACTTTCTTGTTAAAACATTGTATTGTCTTTTGAGTTTGTTTAGCCATCTTATTTAGTGTATCTCTTCTATTTAGGGTTATGCATAAGGGGTCGGACCCGAAACGTACTTGTAAAAAATAGGTGAATCCATTTCGAAACTATGGTGAATCCTGGCCAACCTCACATCGAAGGAAATGGTGAATTACTTTGGTTTCTAAAAAAAATTGGGAAAAAATGGTGACTTTGATAGTTTTGGTCGGACCGGGTGGAAAACGTGTTTCGGATCCAATCGGATGCATACTAAGGTCTAGATCCGGTCTGATGCATACTAAGGTCTGAATCTAGTCCGATGCATACTAAGGTCCGGTCATATGCATAATAAGGTCTAGGATTATGCATAATAAGGTTAGTCTGATGCATAATAAGGTCTCAGGATCTCGATGCATAATAAGGTTTGGGGATCCTCTGATGCATAATAAGGTTTGAGGTCCATGATGCATAATAAGGTCTAGGATCTGATGCATAATAAGGTTTGAGGGTCTAGTTTGATGCATAATAAGGTTCGAGGATCTGGCCTGATGCATAATAAGGTCTAGGGTCCAGTCTGATGCATAATAAGGTAGGGTCTAATGCATAATAAGGTCAGGGTCGGTCTAATGCATAATAAGGTTCGAGGGTCGAGTTTGATGCATAATAAGGTCTAGGGTCGGGTCTGATGCATAATAAGGTTTAGGTGTCAGGTTTGATGCATAATAAGGTTCAGTGTTAGGTTTGATGCATAATAAGGTCTAGGGTCCGATCTGATGCATAATATGGTTCAAAAAGTGGCCTAATGTAGAAAATGATTCGATATTGAGCCTGATGCACAATATGGTCTAATGCCTTACCTGATGTAAAATATAATCTACATGTAAAAAATGGTCCACCATTGACCACCTACCACGTGTCACACAATCGATCACCCATACTGCATGTCCAATACAATTCTACCATGTGTCGACTCCATCCATTCTATCTATAAAAGGGCATCAACTATCATTTTTTGAGTTCATTTCTACGACTACACCCAACCAGAGTGAACCATTATCGAGCAACCAATTTCTCCTATTTCTCCTATTTCCAAGTTTCCAACTTCTAGCAATGGCCATCGCTTCCACCCCTATTCCAAAGTTCAAGAACCCTTCTTGCACTTTAATTTCAGATTTGCTAATAACCCTAGGTACGAACTTATCATGGTTAGAAGACGCAGGTTTGACAACCTTGGTGTCAATGCCACATTTCAAAACTGATAAAGTCCTCTTGCAACATATTATTATTGGTTATGACCATGACAAGGCCATTGTCAAAATGAAAATACGGAATAGAAATTTGTCGTTCACCATCACAACTGCAGACATTCATAGATTGACAAATCTTCCTTTTGATGATTGTCCTCTAGTTCAAGCGAAGTGCCAGCTCTCTATAGAAGAGAAAGGCTACCTCGAGAAAATGTACCAACTCACCACAGAATATTTGGTAGGTATAATTCTTGTGTCTTAGAATCTGTTAATGCTAAAAATTTCAAATTTGTAAATTGTTATCTAATTTTTTTGTAGCTTCCATCGCCAAGTCAAAAAGAGGGTTAACAATCATCGATGTTAAGAATACAACTCTGAAGGCCATTATTGAGTTCTTCTAGGCAAGACTGATTCTACTTGGAAGATCAAAAATTCTATTTTGGGCACTATCATATGTTATTCATTATGAGCATCATGAGAGGTTCGATTGGTGCACCTATATTGTAGATCGCATCAAGGCCGAGTTGCATGTGGTGCAATTGCAAACCAACAAGACACAACCCATTGTGGGCACTATTAATTATATTTTAAAACTTTATTTTGAAAGTTTTCATGATTTGCAAGATACTCATGTTCCTACTATAGTGCATGCAACACTACAAGCCATTGCCTTGACACCAGAGGAATTGAAGGTAATCAATCCATATTTGACAATAAAAAAGTATTTTATATTTTAGCATATTTTCATTTTTAAAATTTTCTTTTCATCTAAATGTAGGGTAGGGCAGCCACAATAAGGACTAAACAAGATGTTGCCAATAGGAGTCATAGGCCAGAGCAAACTGGTGATTCTGAGGACACTAGATCAAAAATATCACCATTATAGAGGCCACCAAAACATTCGAGGTAAGCTCCTTCACCTAGTGGATCTCGTACGCCTAGGTATGCACAAAATGTGTAGGCTGAATCTAGTGTGGCCACCCCCTCCCAGTCCCCCATCGATGCCCAAATTCAATAGATTTCATCATCTTCAGGTAAAACAATGTGTATTTACTTTGAATTATGGTTTTTTCTATTTAATTTTTAGAATAATGCTAATAAAACTTTTTTATGTTTTCAGCCACCTCTCAATGACAAACTATGAGAATGAGAGGCCATATGGCGCCACCGCTTCCACCACAACCACTACTTCCACCATAGCCATAGTTTCCACAATAGCAACAATAGTTTCCACTACAACAGCAAAAGGTTCCACCACAACATCCACATTCACAACAACAATGATAGGCACAACCTACACAGATGAGAGGCCAAACATGGGTTGGAGGTGGAAAATAACTTTTTCATAGAGATCATAGTCGACACGAAGTTTCGAGCCTAGGTTCTCATATTTTTCATTTCACACTTCTTCATAGGCACCAGAAGTTTCATCCATTGGATTGGATAATATCCAACTTGATGATGATTTTCTATTGTAGGGCAACATTTTAGGCTTTAAGGCAACAAATGTGCTTCACGATCCACTAGGTCAAGCACAACAATAGGAAGCCCCTACACCTGAGCAGAGATCATTCCTAGCTCCTAAAGGAAATGACCCTCATCCTCAAACTGAGGATGACATTGTTAATTTTGATGAGAATGTTTTAATGGTTGAAAATATGGAAGCAACCATGAAACAAATTGTGCTTCAATATTTGCAAGAAATGAAGGATTGGGAATATCGGGCCAAGGTCCTAATAAAGCAAATAAATGCCCGATATGAAAATTATGCAAAAAGAGATTCAATTTATTCTTTGGTTCAGTATGAACTAGAAAAGCTTAGCGACCTACTAAATCAAGCCACAACAGGAACAGTGAATTCTGAAATTGTGTATGATGATGATGTTTTAAATATTGTTGTCAGTAGGTTAGAGAATATTAATGTTGAAGCCCAAGATTTTTATAACCAATGGGCTTTCGATAAGGAAAAAGTTGCACTTGTTGAGTCTGCCAGGGATGTGGCTGAGGTAAGAAAATATTTATTTATGTTTTAATTTGCTTTTGTAGTTTATTTTTCATATTTCAATTTTCTTTAAAACAAGTAATAATTTTTTATATAACTATTTTGAATGATGTTTTCATTTTATTTTTTGCAGTCAAATTTTGAAAACCTAAAAATGCAAGTTAACAACATGCAACTTAATATCAATGCGACAAAAATATTTTTGCAAAATGCAATGGAAATGAAGAAAAAATGCAATTAAAAGTGGCGGATAATAATCATTTGAGAAGATATATAAGGGAGAAGCTCCATGAAGATCCGGACATCGTACTACAACACCAGAAAGAAAAAGAAAAACTTCCAACAATACTCGAAGATCCAAACCAGCAAGAAAGTGCATTGTTGGGGAGTATTGTGAAAGTTCAAGAAAACCTAGTCAGACTTGGTGCGTTACCGAAACAAGGTGTCAAGCAAGGAGATAAAGGAAAAGAAGTCATTGTTGCAAGTGAATCTGATGCAACTATCCCGAAATAAGATATTTTACAATGTAAAAAAGTTTTGAAGTTGACTGCAGTCAACAATTTTGTACAATGTATTATATTTCCAATCGTATTAATGAAAACTATATTTTCAAAATTTGTGTCTTCAATCATTCAAAGGTTTTTTGCATTTATAATTTTGTGTTGCTTTTCTAGTATTACTCACCAATATTATTTACTATCTTCATCTCAAACAACAAAAGAATATTTTTGTTGATCAAAATTCATACATTAACAATACAATACCAATACTATGATATAAAATATAAGACAACAATTTATCAAGGTAGTTGAAACAATATGATATAAAACATACAATATTTAAAAGCACAATGTGATATAAAACGTACAATTTTTAAAAGCATAATGTGATATAAAACATACAATTTTTAAAAGCATAATGTGATGTAAAACATACAATTTATGAAAAAGTAAATTTTTGAAATCTTGTACATCTGAAACAACATTGTGAAATCTGGAATGAACAGTTCTCAACTTGTGAAACAACATTGTGAAATATGGAATGAACAGTTCTCAACTTGTGAAACAAATATTAAGCATAGCGCATTTTGAAACAAATATTGTGAAATATGATAACAAAGAAAGTCAAATGTTACATTGTTGTGAAATACTAGAAAAATCAAAATTCAGGTAGCTGAAATGAACAATTTTCAACTTGTCCAGAATCAATCTGTGAAGCCACCATTTGATCACTAAAAGCATCATTATCCTCCTTATCGATCATATTCGTGATACCCCTTCTATCTGCAATTGAATTCCAGTATGCTAATGCTCTATCATATGGAAATTTGTCCAATTGATATGATGACACATAAATTCTTAAACAATTTTCTAGATTTTTGTCTAGCCTATTGTGGAGCTTAGATTTAACAAAATATAGTGCACTAAAAACCCTCTCATCTTCCACAGATCCCAAAATCATTGTTTGACATAATTCATATAAACAAAAGTATTCACTAATCGTATCTTGTAAGATACTACTTGGATACAACTTTTGCCACAAACGTGCAATGGAACCAATCTCATGGATATTACTCAAAAGTGATGCTTGATGAACCATTGTTCTTCCAAAATGTTGTGACTATTGTCTTAAAATATCTTTGTTGAGTATACCTTTTATTTCAACACCATTGACTTCCACACTTTTACTGAAATGCTCAATAAGGTTACCCATATATTTAATAAACAACTCTTGTGTAGATTTTTGATCATTGCAAGAACCCCAAAACAAAGGGTTAACAACACCCATGGCCTCAAGCAACTCATGTCTTTGAAACCGATCTCTTATCTCTTTTGTCAATGATTTTGCTATGTTGAACAATTTTTTCTTTGTATTGTGTAAAACAACTTCGTATCTATTGTGTGTTACACAAACTTTTTCAACATCATCAGTAACTATACTTGATTGTCTTTCATAACAATATAGAGGTATCATATTTTCACGAACATTAATACAAATATTATCATTAATGTCAAACTTCAAAAAACTATTTGCATCTTTCACGTTTGTCAATGTTTTCCAACTTTCAAATAAGGGATCTGTAAAATCTGGTTCGGACACATATAACCTGTCAATAATCACACATATTTGCTTTCTCATCCTCATGAAATCAATGATATAGATGGATCTCTCTTGTGCAAGTTTAGTCAATCTGTTCATTTCTTGTAACATTGGAAGAATACCACATAATGTTAAAAGAGTTTCCAAGTTAGTCAAACGGAACAACATATCATTTGCCTTATCAATTGCCCTACTATTTGCATACATAAACCCTGTTAAAGATTTATATTCTATAAAAACTCTAAGTGCAGGTTGGTACAATGAAATCCACCTTGTATCCACATCTTTCAACAATTTTTTTCCTTCTATAACTCCTAGTGCAAACTGTTGAAACTCTGCAAACCTTTTAGGACTACAAGAAAAATAAGAATGTATTTCACGAATGAGGTCTTCCACTCTAGCAACATTTTCAAAAGTGCTCATGATTTTATATGCAAGATTCACTCTATGAGCCATGCAATGAATGGGTATCATATATGGGGCAACTGAGGTTTGGAGTCGAACACACAGGTCGTTCTTGTGCCCTTGCATTATAGCAGCACCATCAGCTCCAATGCAAATTAACTTTGTGGCTATGTCAATATCATTCATTCTCGCAATTTCCTTTAAATTGGTCAAAACAACATTATAGATGTTTTTTGCATTTGAACTTTCCACCATCTTATGTAATCCTAGCAAACTAGGTTGCCTCACATGATTTTGAAATGTGTACACATGCATGCAAATCCAGGATGTGTTGTCCACAACCATCACCTCATCAATAGAAAGTGAAATGAATCTGGAAAGTTTTACTTTCTCCCTCAGGTCCTCCTTCTCAACTAAAGATAGATATTTTACCATTTCCCAACCACTTCGATCTGACCAATGGGAACTAGGAAGGTTTTGCACATCAACTAGTTGATAAAGGTGCTTATAATCAATAAAATCGGACATGGGTCTACCCTTTTTGAGAATACTAAATACAACAACAAACTGCAAACTTTTTGAAGTTAAAATGGTCTTCTGCATTTTATGAAATTGGGTTTCAATCGTTCCACCTTTCTCAACAAGGGATTGTTGTTGCTTTAAGTGATTCTCATAATCTATTGCATATCTGACATGCATACATTCTGATGCATCCTTCCACCTAACATCTTTTGTAATTTTACCATCACTTCCTATAACTTTTACATATACTTTGCCAACATGTTTTTCTATTGTATCTTTCTTAGTTTGCAGCCTGTGATCCTTACCTAGTTTCCAACTACAAATTTTGCATCTACATTATTTTTTATTGACTTGGTTGTCTGCAGTCAAGACCACCTCAATCCAGGGAAATTTTTCTGCCCATTCATTCTTAAATGATCTTCCAATAATCCAGTTAGAATCTATCTTCCTCTTTTTAGAATTTTTGCTTGAAGATTCATAAGAAGTTTGTAGTGTATTTGATTTATCGCTTTCATTTTCAACTTGCATATCTTGGTCAGGAATATCTTCAAGTGATTGTTGGATGTCATTGGTAAGAGAATTTTCTTTAGAAGGCATCTCTTGGTGAGGAATATCTTCAAGTGAATGCTTTTCAGGGTCAACAGGGTATTCTGCATAGTAGCATACAATAATATTCTTTACCATTTTTGGATTTTAAAAAACTAACTTACAGATAGAAAAAAATTCATATTGAAAATAATTACAAAATATAATGACAACTAACTGTTTGAAGAAGAAAGCAGTATTGAAAATAATTACAAAATATACAACTAACTATTTATAAGTCAAAAATCATTTGTACCTCGAATTTGTACGGATGTCGATGGCTTGTTTGTTTTCGGCGTATGGCTAAAATATTTGAGGATACTCTTTTCAGTAGAAGATTTGGCCCCCTTCTTTCCATTGTCGGTGGGTGACATTTTACTTGTAAAGAAAGTGTTTTTCATTTTAGAAAAGTAATAAAATGTTAAAGAGATGTTACTTCTCTTAGGCCTCAAGATAATATTGTAATTAGAATAAACAGATGGTCGATCGCTAGAAAATAAATACATATTTCCTGCCATGTTTTATTGTGATTTTGTTAGTGTATGCCACTACTACATTTTTTGGTGATAACACTTGTAACTGATAAGAGCACAAAAATATGCAATATACAAATTCAAATTAAATTCAAAAAATAAGTTCTCTATGCAAAAAATAACTAGAGATACATATATGGAACAATATCATATTATAGTACAGAAAAATAGCAGAAGAAAACCTGCAATAGCAGAAAAATAGAGCATTGACATATTATAGTACAAAAAAATAGCAAAAAAATAGAGCATTGACATATTTTCAATAAATGATAGAAAAATAGCAGAAGAAAAACCTACAATTAGCTGACAGAAAAAATAAATCTTATTACTATAAGTGCTTCAACTTATATTCAGAATGTCTTAAGAGAAACAGAGAACCTAGTGTAGAACGTGATCCGATAGTCAATCCTGGTGTAGAATAGGGTCCAAAAATTGGCCTTGTGGAAATCAGAGTTCAATGTCGACCTTGTGCAAATCGAGATCCGATGTCGACCTTGTGCAAATTAGGATCCTATGTTGACCTTGTGCAAATCGAGTCCAATGTCGACCTTATGCAAAATGGGTTTTAATGTTTGAACTAGTGCAAAATGGGATTTGATGTTTGACCTTTGTGCAAAACATGTTTTGGTGTTCGACCTGGTGCAGAACGGGGTCCGATGTTCGACCTTGTGCAAAACTGGGTCTGGTCTGATGTAGTGGTCTTTTGTAGAACAGGGTCTGGACTATTGTAGAATAGGGTTCGGTCTATTGTAGAACTAGGTCCGGTCTATTGTAGAACTAGGTTTGGTCTACTTCAGAATAGGGTTCGGATATCGGGCTTCTCTAGAATAGGGTCTGGATATCGGTCTATTGCAGAATTGGGTCTGGATATCGATCTATTGTAGAACTGGGTTTGGTCTATCTGTAGAACAGGGTTTGGATATTGGTCTTCTCCAGAATAGGGTCCGGATATTGGTCTATTGTAGAACTAGGTTCGATCTACTATAGAACAGTGTTCGGATATCGATCTTCTCCAGGGTTTGAATATCGATCTATTGTAGAACTGGGTCTGGATATCGGTCTATTGTAAAACTAGGTCAACATAATTTGAATATTGATCTGATGCAGATCAAGGTCCGATTTGGGTCCGCGTAGAGTTTTTTTTTGGATCAACTGGTTTTTGCACACAGTCAAAGTTTGGTGGAATTCTCGATTCTGTAATAGTTTGAATGTTTTAAGTGGAAAAGTATCGTTGGCGTGTTAGTTATATATAGTGGTATACTTGGCGAACTTGGTGGGATAATTTTAAAATTTTAAAAATTTTGGGGTGAAAAGTGTCCTCATTCTGGCGAAAAATGATGGCGAAGTTTTATAAAAATTCGTAATACTATTATCAACGGACGGCGAACCGACACCTTAAAAAAAATTCTAAAAATTTTGGGCGAAAGGGCCGACCTTCGGGTCCCCCAAACTCGCCAATTTGAGTTTTCAAAAATGCAAATATTAGTCGTTGTGCATAGCCCTGCTTCTTTCTTCCTGCAAGAGTGCAATTTGATTTAACCTTCTTTGTAAGGAATTAGGGTTTTCTTAATCTTGGAGTAACAAGGATAGGGCTATTATTTCTATGTGAGGGGAAAAATGGCCTTTTACCCAAATACCATCTCATATGGGATTTTACCTATGTTTCTCTTGATAGACAATTTATCTGCCCATAGAGAAAATTTCAACTCATTATCCCATCCCTTTTTATTTTTACCTAATGATATTTTGATCCTTATTATCAGATTTTTGTTTGATGATTCATCTAGGTCATTTTCCTGAGGGTAATAATTTGTAGAATGAGATATTTCTATGCTATATTTGGCACAAAATTCAATCATTTCATAAGAAAAAATGTACTTTCCATTATCTATTACTAGTTTCTTTAGGATTCCAAATATTGTTAGAATTTTTTCCTCTAAAAAGTTTATGACTATTTCAATTGTTGAATTTATTAGAGGGGTTACTTCCACCCACTTGGTAAAATAGTTTGCTATGGTGATGATCCATTTATGTCTCCTTGGGTAAATTGGGGTCTATCTCACCAATGAGGCCAATTCCCCATTGTATGCAAGGTGCTTCTATAACTACTAGCTTGAGAGGTGTGGCTGCTAAATGTTTCTTAACTATAAAAGTTTAACATTTATGATAGCCTCTTACATATTGATAAATATCTTTGAATAAAGAAGTCCAGTAATAAGATGCTCTCATGATTTTTTTTGTAGTAGCTTTAGGTGCAAAGTGGCCTCCATAGAATCCATCATGAAATTCTCTTATTACATCTAAGATTTCTTTTTCAAATAGGCAGAGTAATAACACTCCATTTGGATGCTTCCAATAAATTTTACCTTCTTGGATGTAATATTTTTGTGCTTGTTGCTTTACTGATCTTATTTATTTGAAGTTGTACCTCTTTGGAATGACAACGTTTGAAGATACATTAAAATTTCATCATACCATTCGCATTCAACATTGTTAGTTCTTCTTATTTCATGTGTTTCATCAATTATGACAATTTTGTTTGTCTTCCCCTTCTTTATTAGCCAAAAATTTTGCTAAACCTTGTCCTCTAATGATTTTTATAGCTTTAAATTCTACATCATATTGTAGTAACTTTACCATCCATATAAAAGGACTACCTATAGGTTCTAATTGGGTGAAAAAATCCTTTATAGCTATGAATGAGATACAACATATAACCTTGTTTGACCCAAAAATACCCTTAAAATACTCTAGTGCTTGTATTACCGCATAAGCCTATTTCTCTATCATTTTAAATCTCAATTGGGATCCTTTTAGTCCTATAATCATAAATTCTATTGGTATTTTATTTTTTTCATCATATTTCTAGGAAAGGATTGCAACAATAGTATGCTCTTAGTAAAATGAGTATATATTGAAAACTTTTGAGTATTCAGGACAATTTAGCACCAGGGCAGTACTTATAGCATCTTTATTTTTTGAAATCCTTTGTATTCTCCTCTATCCATTTTAGGTCAACATATTTCTTAATCATATCATTTATTGGTTTGGCTATCTTTGTAAAATTAGGTACAAACCTTCTTATGAAGTTAATTTTTCCAAAGAAGGATCTGACTCCTTTAAGGCTCTTAGGAGGAGGAATTTTTGCAATGGATTCAACCCTTTTTTTGTGGAAAACATCCCAAAAGGGATGCCAATTTCAGGTCCCAAGGAGGTAGGGGTATCCATTCCACCAAAAATGCCCAGGACTCAGACCTGGCCTACCATATTTGACATACTCAAGAAGAAAAAAAACACACAAAACTAATTTAAAAATAAGTAAATAAATAAGTAAATAACAACAAAAATAATAAAATAAAATAAAAAGCATGCTACTTGAGTGTGTAAAAAACAAAATCACAACCAAACTCGCACAATAAGATAAAAGAAACCACAACACAAACCACATAGAAAAACACAAGAACCACATAACAAAACACAAATAAGACAAAAACAACAGAACACTACAAAGACAACCCAAAAAAAATATGAAAAATAAACACAACCAAAACCTAAAAAATTAAAAAAATAAAATAAAAATAAAAATAAAAAACAACCAACAATAGACAATAAACAAAAACAAAAAACATAGAAAACACTCACACATAAAAACACGAATTAACACAAACAAAGAGAAATCCAAGAACAAGAACGAAAAAAACACAAGAACAATAACAAAAAACATAAAAAAAAAAACACAAAACAAAAAAAATACAAGAACAACAAAAAACAACACAAAGAACACAAAAACAAAACAAAACAAAAGAACCCACCCACCTTTAAAAACTAAACAAAAAAAACAAAAAAGAAAAAAGGAAAAAAAAAATTGAACATAACAATGACCTATCTAGACCAGAAGACTATTAAGGCAAGAATCAACAGAGGAAACAAAATGAATAGAATGAGCTAGGGAACTAAAAAAAATGAATGAACCAAAGAGAAGCAAAAAAAAATCAAGAAGAAACTAGGTACCTTCAGAACTGGAGCCATCCAAAGAAATGATAGAAAGAAGAGCTTCCCTAATTTGAGAAGCCCACCATCTAGGAGGGTGGCCATAACAAGTAAGATCACCTTTTTCCAAAGCCTAATTAGATAAAGAATCAGCACTCTTATTTTGATATCTAACCACATGATTGTAATCAAATTTCAAAAATCCCATCTGGATTAATTGAATCTTCTCAATAATTCTTTTTATTCTCCAATCCACCTTATGATTCTTAGAAGGAATCTTCAAGAGATTAATCATAAGTTGAGAGTCAGACTCAACTAACACCTTTTCCTATCAAACCTTAGTAGCCTCCTGAATGCCTTTGATGATATGATACCCCTTAGCAAGGTTATTGTAAAGAATACCCAAATTCTCAGCAAAAGCAAAAACCAGGGAGCCATCTGAAAGTCTACCAATTCCTCCCACACTAGATTTTCCAGGGTTCCCTCTAGAGGCTCCATCAGTATTTAATTTTTCAAAATCCTTAGGATGAGGTTGCCAATTTCTTGTCCTATCCATATTACAAATACTTACAATCCCTTTAAGATGGTTTCCCTTAGCATATTTAATCTTTACTCTTTGCATCACTTGATCCCATTTTTTGTGGAAATTTTGGGGGTGATTAAGGAGTTGATGGATTGATTCATCTAAGTTGGCTATGGTATTCTACCAAATATAGAGAATATCCTTCCTATTTTGATTAAAATTTTAATTTTTCCTTTCATTCCATATTTTCCAAAGAAGAATGGTAAAACCCATCCAAACTAACTACCTAATAAAATGATCAACACCCTCTTGTTTAGGCCAATCCCTCCAGATTTATTCAAAATTTGAAAAATTGGACCACTGTAAGCCAAGTAAAGTGGCCATTCTCCTCCATAGCTCAGAGGCTAAAGTACACTCAATAAAAATATGGTTGAGATTTTCTACATTCTCTCCACACATTTAACATCTAAAAGGGCCATGAAAACCATGCTTCATAAGTTGCTCACCAGTAAGAACCCTAGGATGCAATAAAAGGATCAATACTTATCCATTTTTTTGATATTATATGACCTAATAATTTTTCTTACATTACTACGAGTATACATTTCTTTGGATTCAAAGATATCCCATATTATTTACATCTAGCAAATACAACAACTAAGTGTTCAAGATGATATTTTGGGTTCTTCTAAAATATTGTTACATCATCTAAATAAACAAAAAATATCTTGAACATTAAGCCCTTAAAAGCAAATTCCATGGCCTTTTGAAATGTTGTACCTATGTTCATTAACCTGAATGCCATTTTTAAGTATACAAAGGTTTCCCATGGAGTAGAAAAGGTAGTTTATGTTTGTCTTCTGGGTTGACATGAATTTGGTTATATCCTAAGAATCTGTCCAATAATGACATTTTAGCTGAGCCAACTACTACTTGTAATAATTGTTTTATATTAGGAAGAGGGTAGTTGTATTTAAGTGTACTCTTATTTAAGTTTCTAAAGTCAATGGAAAGTCTAATCTCTCCATTTTTCTTCCTTACTGGTATTAAGTTTTCTATCTAGAAAGAAAATGTTATTTTTCTAACTATTTTTGCATCCAATAGCTTTTGAAATTCTTTTTGCGTGACTAGATACAAATTAGGGTTGAATTTCCTTTTCTTTTGCCTGAATGGCTTTGCATCTTCTTTGAGAGGGATGATATGAGTCATGACATCAGTTTTGAATGTCTTTAAATCTTCATAACTCCAAGAAAAAGCTTCCTTATTTTTATTTAGAAAGCTAATATATAATTATTTCTCTTCCTTTGGCAAAGCTTTATCAATTTTAACCAATCTGGGCTCATCTTTTGTTCCAATGTTTATATCATCAACTTTTTTTTCTTTGAGATGTTCTTTATATGCCTTGTCAAAATCAAAAAATAGGATTTCTAAAGAAACTAATCACTTCAAAATTGTGTTTGTTTTAATTTTAATTACTTCTATAGGTTCCCCGATGATATCTTTCAACTTTTCTTCATCATTCTCCTCACATAGCACATTGACATAATGGTTTTGGAGGATCATGAAGTTTTTATATTGGAAATATGAGCAAGATTTGTTGTCATTGATGTCAAGAGTTAGTTTCAGTGAGTAGTACAAAAGGAAGGATGTCATGAATCAATTTTAGTAATCAGTGCAAGAGAAATAATTCCAAGCCTAAGGGAAAATATGAGATCTAAAGAGCAAAAGGAAGGCCTGAGAAAATAATACTATAATTTTGTATTATAATATTAAAGGTCTAAGGTTGAGACCAAAAGATTTAAATTAATTAAAAATTAATTATAATAATTTCATTATAAATTAATTTATAATTTAATTTAATTAACTTTAAATTCATTAAGTTAATTATAAATCAATTATAATAAATTATAAATTAGTTTACGATTTAATTTAATAGCCCTAAGGTTAGGGTTACAAAGGGCAAGCAAGCAAAGTCAAAGTTCCGATGTCGATTACCTCTTCCACCCATCGACATCTCAAAGAGAGAGAAAAATTCATATTAATACCATATGCTTTGAAGAGAAAATATTATTCTTCAAATATTAATTGAAGTGCATGCGATTTGTGTGAACTACGTGAAAAAGAAGAGAAGAGGATAAAGTTTGAAAACATGATAGTCAATGAGCAGATAAAGGGAAGACACTTGGATATTGGTTTCCAACTGTGGTGGTTGGGCCAATGGTAGGAGGCTATGGCTTAATGCGCTAGTATGCGGAAGGTTCCACGATCGAAACCCGAAGGAAAATTTTTGCTAAGGTGCATGTGTTAAAGGTTTTTGGTTTGGGTGCCAAGGGAATATTCAAGGTGCCTTTTGGTGCCAAGGTGAGGACCTAGCTCACGTGGCATGTGGGCCATGGCTAGGGTGTTGTGGAAGGTGCAAGTAAGGTTTCTAATCCCATCGAGAGCAAGGTATTTAATTTTTAAATTTTAATTTACTCTAAGGTTTGAAATGTGGCATGAATTATTTTTACTAAGGGGGAGTTATAAGGTCTTTGAGGGTTAATTTTTTTTATTGTGATTTTTGAAAAGAGAAATTAAATAGGAGTTATAAGGTTTTGAGGATTAATTATTTTATTGTGATTTCTGAAAAGTGAATTGAAATAGGAGTTATAAGATTTTGAGGATTAATTGTTTTATTATGATTTTTGATAAAGTGATTTGAAGTGTGGAGATTATAAGGTGTAATAAAGATCTATTGCTATATATGGTGAAATATTTTGAGGGATAAAATTGAGTGAATTATTGAGAAGACATTGCTACCTAACCTTTAAAATTGACAAAGAGTTGATTGTGATTGAGACATGTGTTTGAGGTCAAATCTTCTTCAAACAAAGAGGTAAGGGCACATTATCCTTGAGAGTGATTGTTGGATGTTGCAAATGCTAAGTTGGAGTGAAAAGGACTATTTGATAAGCATTGTTGAGTTTAATTTTTAAAGGTTTTTCTTATTAAGAGTTATTGATAAAAAAATTGTTTGATAAGTATTGTTGGAAACATTGAATGAGCTTTCATGTGCATGATTAGGGTTTGTGAAAGTTAATGAGTATCATTGTTATGTGAGGTTTTTTTGATAAGTATTGTTGACTAAGCTTTCATTAAGTGATTGGTTGAGTGAAGTAAGATTTTGTGAAAGCTTACAATATAGATTTCAGACAAGTCTTAGTGAAGATTTGTTGAGTAGTTTGGGCAAGTTCTTGAGAGGAATTGTGGATAGATTAGAGGTAAGTCTTTAAGAAGACTTGTGAGAAGAGTTGATTGATTGATTTGTTCAAACCTTGGGTTAAGGTTTGGGGTAGATCTAGCAAAGTTGATTTGTGATTAAATAAAGCTTTGTGTTAAGGCTTGAGGATAGACTTGAGGACAAATTTAATGATAGAGTTTGGTGTATATTTGAGGATAGGTTTGTGCCAAACAAAGATAAATATTGAGAAAATTTGTGCTAGATCGAAGGACTGTGTTTACTACAGATTTGAGATAGAGCTAAGAGTAAGCTTTGGAGGTGATAGAGTATAGAGGACAATAGTCTCTAGTGGATAGAGGTCCATTAGCTAGGGTAGTGAAGACAGATCTTCTAAGTAAGGGCAAGAGTCTTCAATGGATAGAGATCCATAATACAATGTATTGGAGGCAACAACTCTTCTAGAATGTCACTAGCCAGAGTAGAGGAGAAGGAGTTCTCCTATGGATAGATATCAATCAACTTGATTATGGGATTGGTGTCTCCTTTGGATAGAGGTCCATAAATATTGTAATAGGGAAAAGATTCCCAAGAGAATTTATTTAAGAAAAATTTATAAGGAATATTTCCTCCGTGGCATAGCCCACCTTGGGTGAACCATGTTAAATCATGTATCTCATGTGTGTGATGCTTTGTGTGATGTTTACTACTTTAGTACTATTAATGTTATCATATGGATGTAAAAGCAAAAAGTTTTATCTTATACTTTTCACCCCCCTATTAGTATAAGAACATTTTCTTAAATTGGTATCAGAGCAGGTCTCTCTATGAAAAGACTAACAACTTGAAGGAAGATCCATCAGAAACACACATAAATTTAGAGAGTGAAGAAGAGACCATGTTTTACATAAAAGAGGAATTATTTGCTGCTCTCAGGAATCTTGAAAGGGTTAGAAATAAGAACTCAACCTTGAAGGATCAAATTCAAGAATATGAAGAAGCGAGGATAGAACTTCTACAAAGTCTCATAAAACTCAAGATAAAGGTAGAAGAAGGAAAAAAAATTGAACAGGATACGAAATATATATTAAGAGCAAGAGAAACAAAATGTGAAATATTGAAAGAATTTTTTTTTTTTGAGGAATAAATTTGAAAATACCAAGGTACTACTAGATATAAATTTAGGGAAACATAAAGAGGAGTCTAGCATTTAATAAATAGAGACATCGAATAGAGATAAGCTCTCTACTCATACCCCAAAAGAAAAAGATATCAGGAAAGAAGAAAACAAATATGAACCATGGATGAGAGTTAATCACAAAAGGAGAAGCACTCAACAACAATATCAAAGGCCTCCAAATAGGTTACATAATTTATTCCATGGCTATTACTTTTTTGTAACAAATATGGTCATAGATTTGTACACTGTAATGGTTATGAGAAAAATGATGTCAATATAAATTTTAACTCTTTTGTATTGCTTATGAATAATGATATCATATGTTACAAATGCAATAATTTTTGGCACAAGGCTATATGGTGCAAAATGGTATTTCCTGAGTCTAGTAAAAAGAATACAACTTCAACAACTAGGAAAGAGAAAAAGGAAAATGAAAAGGCTAGATCAATGTTAGTTCAAAAAACTCTTCATGCTCAGGATAAATAAGAACAATTGTTTCTTGATAGTGGTTGCTCTAGACACATGACAGGAGACGAAGACAAATTTCTTGTACTAAAATAAACAAATAGAGGATCAATAAGTTTTTGTGATAATGGATCAGCAAAAATTGGTGGAAAAGGAACTGAGTTTAGATAATGGGAAAATAAGAATAGAAAATGTACTATATGTCAAAGGGTTAAGACACAATCTTCTAAGTGTAAGCCAAATTTGTGATCAAGGTCATATGGTTACATTTCACCCATATAGATGTGAGATAAGAAAGTCCAAAACTAGAAAATTCATTGCAAATGCAAGTAGAACTCCAAAAAACCTCTATATACTTAGTGAGATTAAAGGGGAAAAGTGTTTTCTATCACAAGAATATGAGAGTTGGTTGTGGCATAGAATAATGGGTCATATAAATTTTTAAAACATGGTCAACATAAGCAATAAATAGGATATCAAAGACTTACCCAAGCTAAAAAGGCCACAAAACATAATTTATGCACTTTGTCAACATGGAAGGAAAACTAGAACAAGTTTTAAATCAAAGGGATACATGTCATCAGAACCATTAAAACTAATACATACTGATCTATGTGGTCCTACCAAAACACTGAGTATTCAAGATGAAAGTTACTTCATATTTTTCATAGATGATTACTCCATAATGACTTGGGTAGCCTTCCTAAAAGATAAGTCGAAAGCATTTGATAAATTCAAGGCATTTAAAAAATGGGTCAAAAATGAAACTGGAAAAAGGATTATGTGTTTGAGATATGACAAAGGAGGAGATTGTACCTCAAATGAATTTGTAGATTTCTATGAACAACATCGAATCAAGAGAGAATACTCAGCTGCAAGAACTCCTCAACCAAATGGAGTAGTTGAAAGGAAAAATAGGACTATTGAGAATATGGCTAGAGCTATGTTAATTGAGTCCAATATTTCAAATGGATTTTTGAGGGAAGTAGTCAACATAGCATTATATATAATCACTAGGTATCAAATGAGGGTAAACCATCACAAGAATCCATATGATATTTGGAAAGGAAGATCGGCCACTATAAAGCACTTCAAGTTTTTTGAAGCAAGTGTTACATAAGATGGGAAGAGAAAAAATTGGGCAAGTTTGACCCAAGATGTGATGAGGGAATTTTTCTTGGTTATTCTACTAAGATTAAATCTTATAGATGCTACAACAAAAGGACACGTACCTATTGTGGCTAATCCACAACACACCCCAAAATTGGGGGCCCACCTTTTTGCATGCTTTCAAAGAAGAAAACAGTGACCCAGATGCTAAGAAAATCAAAGAAAAAGGAAAAATTTCACTAAGGAGAAAAGTTGTCGTGATATCGCGACATGTTGCTCCATCGCGGCCGAAAATAGAAAGTTGTCACGATATCGCGACATGTTGCTTCGTCGCGGTCGAAAATGGAAAATTGTCACGATATCGCGACATCTCACAAAATCGCAGTCAAACCAATCAAACAGGGCAAGCCACTAAAGTTATCGTGATATCGTGACATGTCGTGATTTCGCTACAGAAAGCAGCCACGATTGTACGAAATGAAAAAGTGTCACGATTTCACGACATAAAACAGTTGGACAGCCCAAAACGAAAAGGCGTGATTTCGCGACAGGTTGCAGCGAAATGGTATGGAATGGAAAAGTGTCACGATTTCGCGACAGGTTGCGACGAGATGGCCCGAAACAGAAAAGCATCATGATTTCACGATAGGTTGCAGCGAAATGGTATGGAACGAAAAAGTGTCATGATTTCACGACAAGTTGTAGCGAGTTGGCTCGAAATAGAAAAGTGTCACGATTTTGCGACAGGTTGCGATCGAAGGCGTACCAAGTGAAAAAACGTCGTGATTTCGCGACAAGTTGCGGCCGAAGGCATACCAAGTGAAAAAGCATCACGATTTCATGATAGAAAGCTGCAAGATAGCTCCGAATGAAAAAGCATCGTGATTTCGTGATAGGAAGCAGCCGAGGCGTATGGAGATGAAAAACGTCACGATTTCACGATAAGAAGCAGCCTCACAGCTCGAAACAAAAAAACATCACGATTTCATGATAGGTTGCATTGGCAAGGCTGTTGGCAGGAAAATGTCGTGATATCGTGACATGTCACGTTTTCACGATGAAAGCAAAGGAGCAAAGCTGCATGCATAAAAATGTCGCGATTTACATGGGGCCATTACAGAACATGCAGAAAAGCATTGAACACATGGCACAAAGGCATGAGGGTCATGATAACGCTTCAGATCGACAGTTACAGTTAGCAGAGAAGACCAAACATTTCAGGCTCGAGCAAAATGTCAAAACACCAAAGAAGCGAGAAAATGAAACAAAGCGATATGGGAAATGAAACGAAGCATCACAGAGCAAAACCGAGAGCTGCAATAGAAAGTTTAAAAGCAGAAGCGAATGTAGATACAGGGGCTAGAAATTGTAAGAAGAAAAGCATTATTTTTGTGAATAAAAAGGAGTTTATTTGGCAAGAGTAACTTTTGTGTGTGAAACCAAAAGGAGATTGAAGGCTAAGACTATTGTTATCTCTATAGATCTTTCCCTTGCATTTATTCTTTCTTGTATCTATTCTTTTACACCACAATGTGGGTTACGATAGGTGAATGATAGAATGTTGCAATCATTTATTTCCTTAGAGTCTTGCATCTGATCTGATTCGACTGTGTTTTATTGCAGGTCTGTTAGGTCAGGTTGTTTTAGAGTTTCATCTCATAACTTGGGGTTTTGCAGGGAGGAGATTGCTAACCAAATTAACATCCTATTTCAGTTTTTCTAGCTGATTCTCATAAAAAATCTTTCTGTTTTAGGTTCTAATTTTATTTTCACATTTTTTATTCAAATATTGGCATTTCGGATTCTGGTGCATTCCAGAATACGTTTTCAATTTTACTAACTCCAAAAGCTAACATAGAAATAGCAGAACAGTTAAATAAAAGATAAAATGAACCAGTTAACGATAAAATGAACCTCATGTTAAAGGCACGGAGCTTAAAATGAAGTGGCTTATACCACGCATTTTCTCATTTGAAATATTTCTTTAAGCCAAAAGATAAAAGAGGTTACTAATTTATTTTCGGGTGGGTTTCATTAATTTCAAGAGCATAAAAGAAGAAAGGGATTTTTTTTTTTTTTTTACACGGTTGGTTATTTTAACAGATTAGGGTTACAAAGTTTGTTGCGAATCATTAAAGGCCCCTTGTTAATAGTTACTTGCAGGATTTAAGTTATTATAGTTACATTCATTTATTTGCATTAAGTCTTAATTGGTTATATGCATATGAATGTTTGTTCACAAGAAACTTGGAGAAATTAAAATAACAAATTTTCTTTGCAAGAAAGAGTTTCCTGTCTGAGACTCTAGTTGCGTGGTCATTTTGTTATAGGACAAAATATTCACTCAACATTTTGGCACTAGAAGGAGGGCATTCTTTATTGCTTTGTTATTATGATCTGTTCTAACAATTAACGTGGGTAGTTTTATTTCCACCTATTGTGCTTGCAGGTATAACGTTTAGATACTTTATTTTGCAAGTAAGTTGAGAGAAGTCTTTTAGAGTTCTAGAGTTTTCAAGCTAGCCCAACCTGAGTACATATCTACTAGGTCCAAGACCACAGGGGAAACTATTTTCCAAAGCCTTTCTCCCACTGTTAGGAAGCCGAAAAACAAAACATTAGAGATCGAAATACCACCCAGTATACTTGAGTTAGGGATTTCTTTAGACTCAAGTACGTCTAGCGGGCCTGAGCCCTTAATTTCAAGTGCGACAGCAACACCAGGTGTATCTGTCTCCACAGTTCCAAGTGTTTCCATTGTTCCCACAGGGTTAACACCTTTGAACAACATGGCACAACAACAACAACAACCACCTGCCCTTTGGTATGGTGCGCAAAGTTCCCCCTTGGATATTCCTGGGGCAGTCCACGACTTGCCTAGAAACATTGAAAGGGGATTACCCAAAAATCATGCACAATGGGCCCACAACAGCCGAATATCATGTCCAAATATACAAGGATTACATGTTTAGACAAGGGGTTACTCACGAGGATGTTGCTTGCCGAGTTTTCCCTGCTAGTCTAGATAGCACGGCCAATGAATGGTACAGGAATCTTCCAGCAGGGTCCATCACTTCATGGGCCTAATTAGAGACCACCTTCATTAGCCAATTTAGAATGTTATTGGATCCCTCCATAATTTACAATTTGTTCGTATCATGCAAAAGATTACCCAATGAGCCCATACGAACATTCAATCAGAGGTTCCAAAAACTATACATGAATCTGACTCGTCACTTTGTGGTAGATCCTGCGGTCGCCTTGCAATTATATTTTAGAGCCTTAGATCCTTTAACGTCTTTGTTGACTAGAAGGAATCCTCAGGTTACAACGCTTACTTTAGCCTATGCAGAGACAATGACTCTCGAACAACAAATGAACTTACCAAGAGCAGGATTGTCTCAATTGACTGGGATGGGACAATACGGTCCATACAGTCAATTCGCCATGATGAACTAGTTAATGGCACCACAGGTTCCTATGATGAATAATTTCTAAACACCCACCCAAGTGGTGTCATTTCCAAGTTATCCTAATGCCTCCGTTCAAACGTAGGGATTAATTCAAAATAGCCCGATGGGTTTGCCTGGGTTCGGCATGGGCAGTAATTTGTTGACCATGTCGAGGTTTGCTTCGATTAGCATGCCAAGCCCAATGACTTATCCAACAATCACTCCGATTCAAAATGTGAATCCAGGATGGAATCCAACTACCCAGACCCAAGCCATTGTACCTATTCCATAGGTGGCTAATGCAACAAACACAACTGGACCCAAAATTACCGTGCCCCAACCACAAGGGTTCGAATCCGCCACAAGGGTTCGAATCCGCCATAGAAAACATGAAGGAAACCTTGGCCAAAGTTTTTGTTACGATGGGAAATGTCAATAAAAATGTTGACCAAGCCATGGGTCATAACCGACCTCATAACCATAGAGGAAAAGGAACATACAACACGCAGCCGAATAATGGGCGAGTACCCAATCCCGTAGCCAATCAGGCAGATGTCTCAAAAGATTTTGGAGAATTAGGACCTTGTGACAACGATTGCATGCACTATGGCCATGGGAAGCATGCGTCTATACTGACTAAGGTTATACATTCCCAAGAAAGTGAAGAAGAGGAGGATGTGGAATTTTTTGGAAATGAATATGAAGAAACATTGGAAGTTCATGCCAACAAACGTTTTGGGAAAGGAAATCACAAGTATTACACTAGGAGTTCTAAGGAGCCCAAAACTTCCTCTACTCCTCCAAAAAACCAATTACTCCCTCCTGATTTCAAAGGAGATGTCAATCCCTCTCCTCCATCCATGGTGGAAAAGTCTAAGATGGTGCAAAACATGTCAAATTCAGAAAAACCCACTTATGACTTGGTAGAAGACATGAAGAAAACTAAGGCCAATGTCTCAATATATGATATGTCCCGATTATTAGGCCAAGAAGTAAGTCCACCAAAAATTTTAGATCCACCTACCCAAGTTCATGAAGCTAAAAGTGTTGAGTCCCGATTGGTTTTGAAAAAGGAAAAACGAGATATACCTCCTTTTCTGATAACCATTAGAATTGCAGGTAAAAATTTGCACAATTGCTTAATAGATTCAGGGGCCTCGGCTACCATTATGCCCCTAGAAATCTATAAAAAATTGGGACTTACACCAAAACCTTCTATAAGTAGGGTGGTGCAGCTAGATAGATCAACCATGGAGGCAATGGGAGAATTGGGTGATGTTCTTATTCAAGTCAATTCAAAACCTAGGGTTCAACATCACATAGACATATTGGTGCTTGACATTCCTATCAAATATGGCATGGTGTTGGGAAGATATTGGAGTAAAAACCTAAACGGTTACATTGTGACAGATTCTTCACATATGTGGTTGCCTTGGAGGGGAGTGGCCAACCAAATTCGGATTGATAGTGAACCTAGGCTCAAGGAGATGATCACGGAATACAACAAACCAAATGAGATCCAATACATTGAAGCTGAATTAGGAGCATATTGTTTGGACATAGAAACACCTAAAAATTCCCAAAATGAAAGGATTGGATGCAACATTACTGAAGGACATCAGGACATTTAGACTTTAAGATTTTATGGATCCAAGTCCAGACAAGGGGTAGGAGCCGGTGTTGAATTGTCTTGTTCAGACAGAGAGCCTATGTTCGCTGCATATAGACTACAGTTCCCTACCACCAACAATATGGCAGAATATGAGGCCTTGATTCTCGGACTTCAATTGGCCCTTCGAAAGAAAATTAAATGTATCAAGGTCCTTGGTGATTTGGAACTGGTGGTAAAACAAGTTAAGGGACAATACGTATGTAAGAACAAGCGGCTCAGAATTTACCGAACCAGGGTTAGAGATTTAATAGATGAGTTTGATGCTTTTAACATATCTCTGATCTCTAGAAAAGGCAATCGTCTGGCAGACTCTCTAGCCGTAGCTACGAGTATGTTGAAACCAGTGGATCACAAGAAATGCAATAAATTCTCCATAGAACTGGTCCCTTGTCCCTAGATATTGGATAATTGTTACAATCACAATGACACTGAGAGGGGGGGTGAATCAGTGTGTTCTTTAAAAACTTAAAAGCAATTTAGACTTTTAAATAAACTGCAGCAGATTAAAACAGAAATAATAAAAGTACTAAGAGCATCACACATAACACGACATTTTAACGAGGTTCACCGATGTGGCTACTCCTCAAAAAGACTACTTGGACTACCATCCAAATCCACCAAATGCAAAGCTACAACTTTACATAATCATTCACCAAAGACCAACCGGTAAGAGGCACCAACCTCTAAATTTTATCTCACTACAATGTAATGGAGCACCAACTCCAATTTTTCCAAGCACCAACCGGAAAGAGGCACCAACCCCTTTTTCAAGCTACAACTTGAAGATAATAATAAAAATTGCAGAATGTAAACTTTCACCTCAATTATCACGATCTCGCTATTTTTCTCGTGATCTCGTCGCTTGTCGGCATTCGATTGCTGCTGTGAAAAATGATTCGCACTTTTTCAACCACTCCTCTATATCTCTCCGCGTTCTCTCGCTGCAACTTCACGTAAATATTACTTCTACAGCCAGCACACTGTCATTTCACACTCGAAACACGACTTCTGCATACCGCGTTCTTATCTTCTCTTTGCACCACTCACTCTGCTGCACCTTCCATGAAATCTCACTTCTACCATCTGCGTATTTTTGCCTCGGACTTTAAACACGCCGTCTGCATATCGCTCTCTTTGTTCTCGATCACCGATACGCACTCACTCACTATCTCATCGCCGCGATCTCTTTTCTTTAACTCCAAAGAACTATCACCGACTTCCACTCTGCTGCACACGAACTTCATTCGCATATATCGCATCACGCCCACACTTTAACCTTGCAACAGTCCCGCATTTTTATAGAATAGAATATCCCATCAAAACATTCTCAAACACGTCGGCTGCAACCCTAATTAGGTCAACATGAAACCCTAGAATTTTTTGGTTGCTTAACCTTGCTTTGTCAACAGGAAACCCTAATTGATCCGTTGCAAAACCCTAGCAACGTCGGCTTTGAAAACAAGCCGGTGAACAGCTTTAATTTAATTTTGAAATATTAATTTAAATTTTAAATAAATAAATAAAATTTAAACTGGATATTTAAAATTAAATATCTTCATCATCGGAGCACCTTTTTCAACAAAACGAAGAGCTAACTTGGGTTTTAAGAAAAACCCATTTCAAAACCGTCGACCATGGATTTAAACAAAACCTATAATTTAGTCTCGCCTTGGTTTTCACAAAAACCCTTCCGCTCTTTGACATCAATGACAACATCAACACTTGAGCAAGGGCAATGTACCCAAGGTACCCAAAATTGCCAACAATCTCCCCCTTTGTCATTGATGGCAACCCTTTACTAAAAACACATCTTCAAGAGCCAAAACTGAAATCAATCTCTTTGAAGTTTTGCTCCCCCTGACTTGAAGCTTTCCTCTTCACTTGAAGCTCTCCCCCTTACTCATATCTCTCCCCCTTTGTCATCAATGGCAAAGGGCCACCTTTGGGGCTCGAAACTAAGAATGAGCCTCTTAGCTTAGTCCCTCCCCCACCTCCCGATGAGGTGATTAATTCTGGGGTGGGAGTAAAACTCCCATTAGGCACTGATCAACATCAACGTCTATAACTTCCTTGTCGGGTATTCTCTTGAACTCTTTGACCATATTCTTGTTCCCTGTCATTGTTCCGATCCTTGGACCCGATCATGCCACTGTTCCTGTTCCTATATCCTCGGAATTTCAACTCGCACCGTCTCGACAAGTGTGAATTTTATTGTTGCACTTATAACAAGTAATAGTGTTGTTTCTTTTAGGCATACCTGTTCTTTGAATCCACATGTTCTGACTAAGCCAGTTCTGACTAAACCTGTTTTGACCAAGCCTGTTAGTGTGATGTTCTTTTGTTTTAAATGAAACTCTGGTCTCGTTTACCCTTCTGACATGAAGCACACATACTATTTGCAGGTTTTTTAATGATTGGAATATCTCTCACTGCTTGTTTAGCGCTAATTCTTACCAGATTATCAAAACTTATGTGTCCAAGCCTCTTATGCCACAACCAGTTCTCTTCTTCTTGTCCCATGAAGCACATACCTTCTAAAAACTCTGAGAGTGTGTACAGATTGCCAGACGTCCTTGAGCCGGTTGCTATTAATTTCCTGCTGTTTATTTTTCTGACTTCACAACCATGCTTCTTGAAAACTACTTCATGTCCTTTGTCACGGATTTGACTCACACTCAATAGATTATGTTTCAAACCATCCACATATAAAACTTCCTCTGACTTGATCTTTCCTTCACTAATTTTGACCGTTCCTTTACCTATTATTTTGGCTCCGTCATTGTTGCCGAATTTTATAGAACCACCCTCATACTTTTGTAGATTTTCGAATTTCTGTTTGTCACCTGTCATATGACTTGAGCAACCACTATCAAGAATCCAAGGAACATGTTTATTCTGAGCTCTAAAAGTTGTCTGCACTATTAAAGAATCTTGTTCTTTCCTGAGCTGTTCTTTTTGTTTCCATTCTGTTTTAACTGTGGTATTGGGTTCTAGCTGTGACTTCCCTTTTTTAGAATTTTGCACATATCCTTCAGTATAAATTCTATTTTGTTTTGCTCTATACGGTTGAAATCGCTTTCATGAGGTTGATATGAAACATACATACTATGACAATTTCTTGGCAATATGACCAAAGTTGTGACACTTAAAACACTCTACTGCATAACTCATTAAAGGAGCAAACGCATTTCTACTAGTGAAACTTCTTGGACCTACGTTGTATTTGCAGTCAACAATTTTATGCCCATAAACATTACACTTGAAACAAAAACCATAGAAATAATGATTAAACCTGAAAGATGGTCTTGGCCAGGTTGTTGCTCGAGCCTTGGATCTTCTATTCTTTTGATGTGTGACCTTAGTAAAGCCATCATTGTCACCGCTATTTCAGGTCCGGCATTATATCTTTCTTTTGCCTCGATTCTTGTCTTTGTTCTTTTCACTTTCAACATTGCTTGCTTTTGGTCCAGCTTGATGATTCTCCTTCGTAAAAGCCGAGACCAAATTTGATACCTGTGGATCTTTGATCGCTCAAAATTTTGTCCAATTTCATCGAGCTTTCTTCACGTTTTACATGACAATTGATTTTTCGATCCATCTCTTGTATCTGTATTCGAAGACTCACATTTTCTTCTTCCAATTTGCTGCAGTGGTCTATCTTCATGGATACCTGTATTTCCAGATCTTCAAACATTTTCTTGTATTCTTCAGTCCGTGTTTTTAAACTGGCAATAATGTTGTTTGCATCCTTAAGTTTCCTTGACAATTTTTCATTCTTCTTTTTCTCCGATTCCCATTCCGTAAGGGCAGACACTAGCTCACCCTCTAAATCAACTTCAGCCTCAACTTCTTCAACTTCATAGTTCATTCCTTCTGCCATTTCTAGTTCAATTTTCTCAACCATAGGAACTGAAACTGGCTGGGATGCCTTTTTGGATGAGGATCTATTCTTCTTAGCCATTGTGTACTAATCCAAGATCAACCCTGACTGATTTAGCCAAAATTGGGAACCTTGCTCTGATACCAATTGTTACAATCACAATGACACTGAGAGGGGGGGTGAATCAGTGTGTTCTTTAAAAACTTAAAAGCAATTTAGACTTTTAAATAAACTGTAGCAGATTAAAACAGAAATAATAAAAGTACTAAGAGCATCACACATAACACGACATTTTAACGAGGTTCACCGATGTGGCTACTCCTCAAAAAGACCGCTTGGACTACCATCCAAATCCACCAAATGCAAAGCTACAACTTTACATAATCATTCACCAAGACCAACCGGTAAGAGGCACCAACCTCTAAATTTTATCTCGCTACAATAGAATGGAGCACCAACTCCAATTTTTCCAAGACCAACCGGAAAGAGGCACCAACCCCTTTTTCAAGCTACAACTTGAAGATAATAATAAAAATTGCAGAATGTAAACTTTCACCTCAATTATCACGATCTCGCTATTTTTCTGCGATCTCGCTGCTTGTCGGCATTCGATCGTCGTCGTGAAAAATGATTCGCACTTTTTCAACCACTCCTCTATATCTCTCCGCGTTCTCTCGTCGCAACTTCACGTAAATATTACTTCTACAGCCAAGCACACTCGTCATTTCACACTCGAAACATGACTTCGCATACCGCGTTCTTATCTTCTCTTTGCACCACTCACTCGCCGCACCTTCCATGAAATCTCACTTCTACCATCTACGTATTTTTGCCTCGAACTTTAAACACGCCGTCTCGCATATCGCTCTCTTTGTTCTCGATCGGTCGATACGCACTCACTCACTATCTCATCGCTGCGATCTCTTTTCTTTAACTCCAAAGAACTATCACCGACTTACACTCGCTGCACACGAACTTCATTCGCATATATCGCATCACGCCCACACTTTAACCTTGCAACAGTCCCGCATTTTTATAGAATAGAATATCCCATCAAAACATTCTCAAACACGTCGGCTGCAACCCTAATTAGGTCAACATGAAACCCTAGAATTTTTTGGTTGCTTAACCTTGCTTTGTCAGCAGGAAACCCTAATTGATCCGTTGCAAAACCCTAGCAACGTCGGCTTTGAAAACAAGCCGGTGAACAGCTTTAATTTAATTTTGAAATATTAATTTAAATTTTAAATAAATAAATAAAATTTAAACTGGATATTTAAAATTAAATATCTTCATCATCGGAGCACCTTTTTCAACAAAACGAAGAGCTAACTTGGGTTTTAAGAAAAACCCATTTCAAAACCGCCGACCATGGATTTAAACAAAACCTATAATTTAGTCTGCCTTGGTTTTCACAAAAACCCTTCCGCTCTTTGACATCAATGACAACATCAACACTTGAGCAAGGGCAATGTACCCAAGGTACCCAAAATTGCCAACAATAATGTCATGAATTTCCAAGTGTTTGATAGTGACAGACACATATTCCATTTTGTCACTAATTCTGGTATATTTGAAAAGCAGGTTATAGATGAAGATGAGAGGGACCTAGAAGATGCAGATTTGGAAGAAAATATTATTGGAAAATGTAATAAGATGCCAAATGAGATGGCTTCATTAGAAAAAACTTTCGATATCGGATACCAACCAAAAGAAGGTAGAAAGGTTCCACCTCCTAGAGAAGCCTGTGACTTGGTTAATATTGGAAGTGCAAAAAACCCTCGAGAAGTATTCATAGCAAAAGCATGCATCAAACAGGAGAAGGATTCCATTGCCAATACATTAAAGGAATACATAGACTGCATAGCTTGGAGTTATAAGGAGCTAAAAACTTATGATCAGAATGTCATAACACATGATTCCTTTGAATCCAGACTCCAAACCCTTCAGGCAAAGACAAAGGCCAGTCAATCCATTATTAGAACCCTTGATAGAGAAAGAGGTAAAGCTACTGTTAGAAGCTAAAATCATCTTTCCTATTAGGCATTCCACATGGGTTGCTAACCTGGTCCCCGTGAGGAAAAAGAGTGGAGAAATAAGGTTATGTATCGATTTTAGAAATCTTAATAAAGCCTCACAAAAGGACAATTACTCGTTACCCACCATTGATGAAATACTTCAAAAGGTAAATGGGTCAGAGATGATGTCATTCCTGGATGGTTATTCAGGATATAATCAAGTCCTTATCCATCCTAGTGATAGGATGAAAACTACCTTCACCACAAAGTGGGGCACCTTTGCATACAGGAGAATGCCTTTCGGACTATTGAACGCAGGTGCCACATTCCAACGAACTATGGACTTTGCTTTTGATGGGATCATAGGAAAGTGCATTATTATCTATGTAGATGGCATTCCTGTCTTTTCTAAGAATAGGGAAAACCACGTCAGGGATCTAAAGAAAGTCTTTCAAATATGTAGGGAACATGGCATTTCTCTCAACCCAAAGAAGTGCATTTTTGGGGTAACGAAAGGAAAATTATTGGGACATGTAATATCTAAGGATGGAATTTCCATTGACCCTGAAAGAATAGAGGCCATACAACATATTTCTTGTCCCAATAGCAAAAAGGGGTTGAGATCATTTTTTGGGAAGATCAATTTCGTCAAAAAATTTATTGCAGATTTTGCAGAAATAGCAAAGCCTTTGAACACCATGTTAAATAAAGAGGTCCAAATCAAGTGGACAGATGAAAATAGAGATGATTTCAAAAATATCAAGGACGCGATTTCTAAAGCCCCGGTTTTAGTGAGTCTCGATTATACGAAGCCTTTCTATATTTACACATTTGCTTCAGATCACTCCTTTGCGAGTGTTTTAACTCAAAAGAGTGAAGGCAACATTGAAAATCCTATTGCCTTCCTGAGTAGTCCTCTCAAAGATGCGAAACTAAGATACTCCATCTTGGACAAGCAAATGTATGCTCTAGTTAAGACTGTTAAAAAATTCAGGCATTATATAGTCCACAGTAGGGTGTTTGCTATAGTCCCGGATCCTACAGTCAAAGCCATGTTTATACAGAATGAATTAGGTGAAAGACGAGGTAAGTGGATTTCAAATTTGCAAGAGTTTGATCTTGAGATTCAATCCATGAAGATAGTGTAGGGACAAGGGTTGGTTAAGGCTATAGCAGAAAAGGATCTCGCAATTTCATGTCAACATTATGAAATCATAGATATAACCAAAGATGAGTGGTATGCAGATGTTGTGTATTTTTTGCTAAATGGTAAATGTCCACCACATTTGAATTCTACTCAACAAAGAGCCTTGCACTTGAAATCTGCTAATTTTCTAATTAGATCCGACACATTATACAATAAAAACCATGAAGGTATTTACCTTCATTGTGTTGATCAAAAAGAGGCAGTGCAAATACTCAAGGAATTTCATGGTAAACATGGGACAGGACATGGGTCCGCTAATGCCATAGCCCATAAAATCCTTAGATCCGGTTATTATTGGCCTCGACTGTTCAAATATGCCCATACTCATGTGAGGTCATGTCATATATGTCAAACTACAGCCAATAGAGACAGGGGTGCTTCTATGCCATTACAATCTGTAATTGAGTCTAGACCTTTTGTGCAATGAGGCCTAGATTTTGTTGGGATCATCAGTCCCAATTCATCTGATTCCCACAAGTACATTCTGACAGCTATGGATTATTGCACAAGGTGGACGAAAGCTATCCCCACAAAGAATGCTACTTCGGAGGTTGTTATTAAGTTTTTAGATGATAATATTGTCACTCGGTTTGGAATGCCTAACTCCATTGTAAGTGATAATGGGTTAGCTTTCTCCTCTTTGGAATTTTCTAATTGGGCATTTGACAATAGTGTGAGTTTAAAATTCTCTTCCAATTATTATCTGCAAGGTAATGGATTGGCTGAATCTTCTAACAAGAATTTGTTATGCGTCATAAAAAAATTGTTGGAAAGAAATCCTAGAGATTGGCATAACAAACTTAAGTTGGCTCTTTGGGCTGATAGAATAAGAGTCAAAGAATCAATAGGAACATCTCCTTACCATCTGGTTTATGTACAAGATCCCATTTTTCCTACAAATCTCAAGTTACAAACACTCCACTTCATGAAAGATTACTTCGGAACTGATGATAAACTTGAGTCTAGACTAACATAATTAATGCATCTGGATGAAAAAAGGGATGAGGCTATGCTTCATTTCAGTAAACACCAGGATGTAAAAATATGGTTCGACAAAAAGTCTAGGGCCAAGGCTTTTAAAATATCAGACCTAGTGTTGTTATGGGATAAAAGACATGAGAAGAAAGGGGATCATGATAAGTTTGACTACTTATGGTTGGGTCCTTACCAGATTTCAAAAGTCCTAGGGGAAAACAATTTTAGACTAAAAACCTTGGATGGAAAGGATTTGGCATTACCTGTCAATGGGTTGCACTTGATACACTATTTCCAGGCCTGAAGCGGCTGGGTTTTGTATTATATGTAATTATGCCATGCTTTGTTTCTTTTGTGTGTGCATATTTGATGTTTAAGTTGTGTGTTTGTTTGACATGTTAAGGTTTTGTATTATATGTAATAATGTCCTGCTTTGTTTCTTTTGTGTGTGCAGATTTGACGTTTAGGTGGTGCGTTTATGGGACATGTTTTGGTTTCTTTAAAAAATAAAAAATAAATAAATAAAAAATAAAAAATAATAATAATAATAAAAAGAATAAAAGTTTGAAATGTTAACTCATGCCTAAGATCGGGAAAATATGAAACATTGGAATTATGTTGTAAAAGCTCCGCATGTAACACAAACAGTTAAATAATATCGTTTGAAGCTTGTGATGCATGAAGTAGTCAGTTTTACAAATTATGACAATACTTTATCTGCAATTCAAAGGGCAATGCATTCATATTACATCTCACTTTGCATATACATGCCATCTTAGTTGCATATGCATTTTAGATACAAATCATTAAAGTGTGTCAAATCCTCTTAGGGTTATGCTACAACATAAATAAGAAAAAATCCTAAGGTTGGAAACTGAGCCCCGAGATATCTAGAACCAAGCACATTTTATACACATTAAAAAGGATCTTGAGCAAAATGATCAAAACCTTGCTTGGAAGAAAAGGTCAAGCGAAAGAAGTATTTCATGTCTATCCTATTATGCAACATGATCCTTAAAACAGTGGTTTTTACCACTTCCATTAAGCTTAAAGCCTAAAATCAGAGTAGTAAGGATAGGGTTAAATCCTCATCGAACTTAGGTTGAGGATCCAACTCCCCAAAGCACTGATTTGACCTACATGGAGTAGTAAGGATAGGACATAATTCTCATCTCGTCTAGGTTGAGAATCTGATTCCCCAAAGCTCCTACGTCTCATTTCATAATAAATATTGGATTGGAAGGATCGTACTACTTATCCTCTGCAAAGGATGGGTAGTCATCCCCAAGGTCCAAGCAATAAAATTAATATTCTCCATTTTCATCTAAGGCTTGGATTGGAAGGATCATACTACATGTCCCTGGTAAGGATGGATAGTCATCCCCAAGATCCAAGAAGTAAAAATTTAATTTTTCCCATCTCATATTTATATTGGATCGGAAGGATCGTACTACTTGTCCTCTGCAAAGGATGGGTGGTCATCTCCAAGGTCCAAATAAATGAAGCTAAGTCATGGATTATGGGGTTAGGTATGCCCATGCATGGCAGCATGTCTTGTCTAAAAAACAAGACCACTGATTGTTCAAAGGGTTAGACTAGCATGACCATTTCTTCCATAATTGGTTAAATTATTTTGTTCAAAGTGAGGTAATGAATTCCAAATCAGAGTAGTAAGAATAGGGTTAAACTCTCATCTCGATTAGGTTGGGAGTCTGATTTTCGAAAGCTCTGATTTCACTTTCACTTACACTTGGGTTCAAGATAGTAGTGACTCATAACCAACTTTGAGATCTAATAAACAATTCATTATACATATGGTTGATCCTAAGAGGGTTTGATAATCTTGAATGTTTGTGTATGATATTAGAAGGTCTATGCATTTATAAAAGCAAAATCTCTAAGCATATTTATTAGGTTACACAAATCATTCACAGTCTCACATATGCATGCATGTAAAACTGACAATGGAATGTTGATCAAGTTCAAGCGACATGGAATGAAAACAAATAGCACACACTGAGCTAATACTAATGATTATGATGTTTCATATACTTCGGTATTTGTTTATCTTTTATGTGCTGATGCCTGTATCTAAGCTTGTATATTTCAGGTTGGGTTCTCACCAAAATGCTCTGGAGCATTTGACAGCAGAGTTGCCATTTGTTGTGGCTAATCCACAACACACCCTAAAATTGGGGGCCCACCTTTTTGCATGCTTTCAAAGAAGAAAACAGTGACCCAGATGCTAATAAAATCAAAGAAAAAGGCAAAATTTCACTAAGGAGAAAAGTTGTGATATCGCGACATGTTGCTCCGTCGCGGCCGAAAATGGAAAGTTGTGATATCGCGACATGTTGCTCCGTCGCGGCCAAAAATGGAAAATTGTCGCGATATCGTGACATGTCACAAAATCACGGTCAAACCAGTCAAACAGGGCAAGCCACTAAAGTTGTCGCGATATCGTGACATGTCACGATTTCGCTATAGAAAGCAGCCACGGTTGTATGGAATGAAAAAGTGTCACGATTTCACGACATAAAATAGCTGGACAGCCCGAAATGAAAAGGCATCGTGATTTCGTGATAGGTTGCAACGAAATGGTACAGAATGGAAAAGTGTCATGATTTCGTGACAGGTTGCAGCGAGATGGCTCGAAACAGAAAAGCGTCACGATTTCGCGATAGGTTGCAGTGAAATGGTACGAAACCGAAAAGTGTCGCAATTTTGTGACAAGTTGCAGCGAGTTGGACCAAAATAGAAAAGTGTCGTGATTTTGCGACAGGTTGCGGCCGAAGGCATACCAAGTGAAAAAACATCATGATTTCATGACAGGTTGCGGCCGAAGGCGTACCAAGTGAAAAAGCATCGCGATTTCGTGATAGAAAGCTGCAAGATAGCTCCGAATGAAAAAGTGTCGCGATTTCGCTACAGGAAGCAGCCGAGGCATACGAAGATGAAAAACGTCACGATTTCGTGACAAGAAGCAGCCTCACAGCTCGAAACAGAAAAACGTTGTGATTTCACGACAGGTTGCATTGGCAAGGCTACTGGCAAGAAAATGTTGTGATATCGCAACATGTCGCATTTTCATGGTGAAAGCAAAGGAGCAAAGTTGCATGCATAAAAACGTCACGATTTACATGGGGCCAGTACAGAACATGCAAAAAAGTGCTGAACACGTGGCACAAAGGCATGAGGGTCATGATAACGCTTTAGATTGACAGTTATAGTTAGCAGAGAAGACCAAACATTTTAGGCTCGAGCAAAACGTCAAAAAACCAAAGAAGAAAGAAAATGAAACGAAGCGATATGGTCACAGAGCGAAACTGAGAGCCGCAACAGAAAGTTTAAAAGTAGAAGTGAATGTAGATACAGGGGCTGAAAATTGTAAGAAGAAAGCATTATTTTTGTGAATAAAAAGGAGTTTATTTGGCAAGAGTAACTTTTGTGTGTGAAACCAAAAAGAGATTGAAGGCTAAGACTATTGTTATCTCTGTAGATCTTTCCCTTGCATTTATTCTTTCTTGTATCTATTCATTTACACCATAATGTGGGTTACGATAGGTGAATGATAGAATGTTGCAATCATTTATTTCCTTAGAGTCTTGCATCTGATCTGATTTGAATATGTTTTATTGCAGGTGCATCATTTATTTCATTTACATTTTGCATCTGATCTGATCTACGAGAAAGCAAAAATTTATTCCCATTTTTAGGCGACGATTCTTGGTCGAATCGTACGACAGCTTACTATGATGCCCCCTCCGTGTTTTTACCCAAATCAAACGTTTGAGGTAAAAACATGAAAAAGCCAAAATTAAATTTGTTGCTAATTGTTTTTGAATAAAATTAAGAAAAATAGGGAAAAACCCTAATTCATTTTTACTGTTCATTTTTTTATTTTCTGGTTTCTAGAGCTCTGCAAACAAGATGGTCGAGACAGCGCACAGATCGACAGAGGTCCGGCGCGGGCTACGGGTAAGGGTCTAAACTTAGTTTAGAAGGCTTGAATTTTGAATTTCATGCTTTTTAGATTAAATTTTGAATGATTTTTTAGCATCGCGGCCATTTTTGGGCCGTCGACGTCGTCGAGATGAAATCGTCTCGATTTCGTCAAAATCATCTCGATATCGCCGATTTCGTCCAAGGGCGAAATCGGCGAAATGGGGACGATTTCGTCAAAAAGGGGACGATTTCGGCTAGCGAAATCGAAGATGAATTTGCTCAAATTTGGGACGATATCATCCAATAGTGGACGATATCATCATTTATTAAATTGAACTTTGTTTTACTTGCATTTTTAATCATTGTTTTATTAATGATTTTTATTGTTTTGTTGTTTATGTTGTAGAGAGGATTACTAAAGAGCTAGAGAATGGAAATACGATGGGTTGAGGGATGACTTGGCCGCTCTATCTCGGGAAGAGCGAGATCAGTCGGCTTAGGTCGGCTTGCAGCATGTGGCAGAGATGCCACAGGTTTCTATAGATATGGGGCTATTGACAACCCTAGCAGAGAGGTGGTATCCGGGTTCTTCCTGTTTTCGGTTATCGACAGGGGAGATGACTCCCACACTAGAGGATGTATGGAGGATTTTGAGGATCCCCATACAAGGATGGCTAATCACTCCCATGGCCAATCAGGGCCACGTGATGATGCGACTATGCGGAGATCCGAGCTTCGCCCTGGAGAAGGGCGGAGTGAACATCGAGTCTCTACGGCAGATGCCTGGGGCATCTAGACTGACATAGGTTTTGGCTGGGGTTGTAGGTGGTCTGTTGCTATGCCATCAGAGTGGATGTAGAGTACCATGGCTACTGATAGATGTGGTCTACGACATGAGAGACCACAGATACAAGTTTGCTTGGGGGAGCTTTGTACTATGCCGATTGTATAGGATCCTGCATGGGGTCGTATACAAGGGCGGCCGATGTCTGGTTATGACATCTCTACTACAGGTTTGGTGCTAGGAGCACATCATGGTGCGGAGGCCGATAGGGCTCCCACTGATAGGGATTGACGGGGAGAGGCCCCGAGCTTTCTACTGGTGGCTCCGAAGAGGGTCACAGTGGCGGATAGATCTACCAATGTCTCGGAGACTACTTGACGACCTTGTCTCCGACCAGATCACCTGGAGGCCTTGGAGAGATCATCCAGGGTGGGCCAAGGATGGACAGGAGCTGGCTCACGTTAGGCAAGCCTGTTGGCTAAGGATGGAGAGGGGAGAGGTGGAGCTCCATCGCTATGACCGATTTTTGAGGCAGTTCGGTCTACAGCAGGGGATCCCATCCCTTAGAGACTACGAGTTTTCTTGGACTATCCGGGATAACACTACAGTTAGCGGGGCTCCAGATATGCAGTGCTTCTAGGGTCCAGACACAGATGATGCCCCCATTCAGCCAGTGGATGGGGATGACGCTAGGGTAGCCGACGGCTACGATGCCTGGTACACAGGCATCCACCCTCCTCGAATGACGAGGGCTTAGGGTCCGATTCACATAGTTGTGCGTCGGATGGGGAGGCGGTGCCAAGCGGCCATTGAGGCGGCACAAGGTCACGATGGGAGAGAGCAGAGGAGACCACAGGCTCAGTAGAGGCCACGGCAGTGGGAGAGGAGGGAGGAGAGACCCCCTTCTCCATGGAGAGAGAGACCACCATCGCTCGATAAGGGCAAGGGTGTGGACATAGGAGAGAGTAGTGAGATGGCTACTCTTCGGGCGAAGACTATCCGTCTCCAAGCAGAGGTGCAGACTCTACAGGATGAGGCTGCACGACACCGAGAGGAGGCCACACAGCTCAGAGATGAGGTAGCACGCCTCAGAGCATGGAGCGGAGGGGCGAGCACTCGGGATCTAGCATGGGCTATTGCCCAGGTCACATTCTATCAGACACTATACCACCATATGGTGCCAGAGGGGTAGAGGTTACCATTGTTGGCCCATATTGCGGAGCCTGTCGAGATGAGGTCATCGAGGACATCATCACGATCAAAGTCCAGGACTCATAGCACCACACGGACTATGATGGGGCCACCTCGTCCACCTCAGGGTGGGGGAGGAGATGAGGCTGAGAGCTTGAGGGGTTCTCGAGGCTAGCTGCTATAGATTGCACTGCACAGATTGATTATAGTGCTTATTATTATTTTTGATAGGGGATTGAGTATGCCTAGGTACATATTGTGGCATACCAATCTAGTTTTGAGATGATGTACATATACTGTTGAGATATATATAGATGAGATATTTTTGATCATATGACTTGTCTTATGTATTTGTATGATGCTTTAATGTTTTGATTGATTGATTCGATGATTCATGTAATTATGCCATTTGGAAATATGATGGTTTGAATGTCATGCTTTTTTTTAAAAATTTAAATGAAATAATCTGATGTAAACAAGTTGGTTGTTTGTGATGTGATAATTTGATAAAAATAAAAGGGACTTTTAACAATAATTTCAAAGGACATTGTCGCTATTATAGACCATTTCATGGAGTCGCCGCTCACTCGGTCGTCAAGCTAATCCTAGTATAGAAATATTGCTAAAAGTAAAAGAGTGCTTAAGAGACTGTCTTAAGACTTTGTTGTGATGATGCAAATGATGATGATGATGATGATTTGTTTTTCAGATTTCCATGAAAATATTATGCATGAAATATTTTAAAATGACTTTTGCTAGGCATAAATTCCTAAGTGTGATAAAATTTTTGGATAATTCCCTAGGAATTATACCATCATTGCAAAATTGAAGTTTGACATAATGACATGAAATAGAATAGGTGTTTGTTTGTTTTAAAGCATAATTGTGTAACATAATGATTTAAGTCATATGTTTTTATGATTTTAAATAAATGGGGAATAAAATTGGTACAATGGTTTGCGCTAGGCATAGAATATTTAGGTATAGACTTATACCATCATCGCGAAATCCAAAGAAGAAAATAGATTGTTTTATTGCATGGTTGATTTTTAATTTTGGTCTTCAGAAAATATGAAGACGAGGACTTGCGCTAGGCATAAAATTCCAATTTTGGTTTTTGGAACTATACCATCGTCGCGAAAGTCGATAATATATATAAATGTAACTTGATTGCATGTTTTGGAAAATGATTTTGATTTTTTTGAGAATGCATGTAGTTGTCTTTATACTAAACAACTGTTCTTCAAAGAAGAAAATGAATTTATTCCAAACAATTTGCAAAAATATTTCAAAGTATCTTAAAGACAAAAGTTAGATTTATAAGGAATCCCATGTGCGTATGTGAGTTCATTACCAATCTTGATTTATCATAATGATACACAAAATCTCTCAAATACAAATGTGTGTGCAATTGCATTGTTCATTTACCAAGTTTTGAGCAAGATAATTTGATACAAGTGATTTGAATGAACCAAATAAGTGTTCATTAACCATGATTTAGATGCATACAACCATACCAGACTACTATGTAGGTCGGGTTATCAAGAGCTAGCTAATCCATAAGCAGACATAGGTCTATACAAAAGAAGGTCGCTAATGTGACAGACATATCACCATGCTAGGAGTTACCCAAGGCCAAGCGGGTTGGGCACAAACCACCTGTTATGGGGCTTACCTCACAGTTTTCGAATAATTGAGAATTCCAGGGATTCAAGCTCATCAACCCTTCTTTTCTTTTCAAGGGGTAGGGAAAGGGATTTTATTGCTTTTGCTTTTGCTTTTTTCTTTTTCTTTGCTTTTGCTTTTTTTTTTTTTTTGTATTTTTGTATTGTGACTTGATATTTGAGATAATGCTGAAATAACTTGTTTCTTTTTTCTTTTTCTTTTGAACTTTTCTTTTCTTTCTATGCTAGGGATACTTGCTCGGATTAGCTATAGAGCAAGGGATTTTTATTCCGGGTAGGGGTGAGCTTGTCCTTTTGCCAATTCTCAAAGATTCTAGACCATGTGCATGATAGGATAGCAGGGGAAACTTTTCGCTCAAGAACCACTTCTACTATGTAACATAGCATGGAAATTACAAATGTAATCATTTTATTGTGAAAAGATATGCTTGGTTTAAGTAAATAACAAGATCAATTCTCTATGCTCAAACTTTATTTAATTGAATTTTGTGGACTTTGATATAAGAGAGATTAGTAATCATGCCAGATAAAATCAAGATATTTATTTTTTTGTGTTTGTGATAGTGGGGGATTCCAAATAAATGCTAATTTATCCAAAATAACTTGAAAATATAACTGCAATACTTGAAGAAGAAATATATACAACAAATATTTGTGAAGAGTTTGATAATTTTGACTCTCTCTTTCTTCTTTATTTTTTTGGGTTTCAAAAGAGTCAGTAATATTGTTGTTTTGACTTTTTTTTTTTTCATTTTTTTTTGTTTGTTTTTGTTTAAAGAGTTATATATATATTTTTAAAATGAGACAACATGCAAAATATGTACAAATGATGAAATGACCAAATTTTATGCGTAATATCGCTTAAGATGCATAATATTCATAGGTTCTTTTAAATATTTACCATCTAAGGTAGCTAATTTGTATGCTCTCGATTCAAATTTAGCAGTGATAATATATGGTCCAAGCCAATTGGGCTCAAATTTACCTTTAAGGTCTTTAGTTGCATTAGTATTTTTTTTATTTTCTTTTAAAACAAGGTCGTCGACCTCAAAGGATCGATGACGAACTTTCTTGGCATATGATCTTTTAAGCTTGTTTTGGTAGGCACGAAGATGCTCCAAAGCATTGATGCACTTTTCATCTAGAAGTTCCAGCTGACTAAGTTCTTGTATAAAAATAACCTTCAACAGTTTTTCTAGTTCTCCTTTGACTAGTAAGGCCATTTTGGGATGCATTTTTCTAAGTTTTTGTTTAACAGGTTTAGCATCCGGATGGACTACTAGATGATGCATGACTACGAAGGGTCCAGACCCTGCATATCTTCATATGTCCAAGCGAAGACATCTTCATATTCTTTAAGGAATGCAATGTATTCATCTTGTTTTTCTTGACTTAATGCTGATCCAATATTGATTATGTGAGGATTATCCTCAGTTCCAATGTTAACTTTAATGACGTTTTCTACTTCCATGTGTAGATCTCTTTCAAAATTAGGTGGGGCGGGTGAAATGCCCAATTCTTGTAATTATTTTAAGGTTAAGTTGGATAATTTGTCTTGATGAGTGGTGGCCTCAAGTTGGGCTATAGTTGGTATAGAACCATCAAAATAAAAACCATTGTGTAACAACTCTTCAACGGAGACATCATGGAAAATATCTCCTTCCAACTCCTCATCGGATTCAACAATCAATTCAGGGTAAGCTATGGATAGCATATTACATGTAAATGGATGATTCATTGGACACAAAGAATCTTGTTTATCTAGATAATCTTGATAACATATGAGTTGATCATCATCTTCAAAAGGGAAGGGTTGACCCTTACTAGGAAATAGGCCCACACCACATCGGGCGGGCCATGGTTCTACCTCGATAGGTTCTTTCATGCCATTTTGGAAAGGTCCCAAGCCTTTCCCTTTATATCCCATTTTAAGCATTATGGGTTTAGCTTTAATATATTCATTAGTAAAATAACATCGTGCATATCCCTCATGATGAGTTTTGATATTTCGAGGTATTCTTCCCCAATCATATCCTTTATAAATAAAAGCACAACTCCCGACTTGGTAAGTACTTCCCATAGGTTGTGGGAGGCCCAAAGTACGAGGAGATGGTGGCAAATTATTTAAAATAATTGAATCTTGCATAAAAGCATTTGTTTTTTCTGATATTAAGATTGTGGATAAATCCGGTAAAAGTTCATCAGAAAGAGCATAAGATGTAGAAGGATCATTCCCTATATCTTTAGATGTGGAAGGTATGATAGATGTTGATAATGTGGAAGTGTTAATGAATGGGTCTATAGGTTTTGAAATTATAGGGATGGAACATGAAGGATTGGTTGTGGATTTAAGATCTTTTTGAGGTTCTAGTGTGGTTTGTTCAGAAGATGGTTGAGTTAAATGTATAGGTGTAGTTGATGGAGTAGATGATGTTATGTGTGTGTTTTTCACACGTTTAGATGAAAAATAAGAATTAGGATGTGTGGATGACGAGAGCGGGGCAAAATTGCACTCCAACGAGGTTCCGCCAAAGCACACATATCAAAGGGTCTAGGGTCACCATGGATAGTGACCAACTGATTTTTAAATTCAAATTTAACACATTGGTGTAAAGTGGAGGGAACCGCTCGCATCGCATTGATCCAAGGGCGACCCAAAAGTATATTGTACGATGCGGGGCAATGTACAATAAACACGGTTGTATCTAGGGTTCTAGGACCAACTTGCAAGGGTATAGTAATGACTCCACACGTTTCTTGTGTCTCGTCATTGAAAGCTTTGATAATCATGTCAGTTTTCTTCATTTCATCACTTCTAAAGCCAAACCATTGGTAGAAGTCAAAAGTGCAAATGTTTAGAGATGAACCATTATCAATCAGGACTCTTTTAACAACTACATCTCCAATTAGAGCAGTAATATATAAGGGATTATCCTTATGTAAACTGTGTTGTGGGATATCTTTATCCCGAAAGTCAATACAATCGACTTCTCGAGTGATGATAGTATTGGACATGGCTTCAAGTTGAATATTTTGAGGTACCATCATTTGGCTTAATGTAAGCATTAACTCATCCCTATGGGTGGGAGAAGATCTTAACAAATCCAACAGGGAAATTCTGGCTGTAGTATTGGATAATTGTTCATTAATATTGTAAGGAGGCTTTGGTTGAACATTAGACATATGATTCCCTTTATTGGGATTTTTCAAAATAAATGGAGCTGATCCATCATTCTGAGTTTGATCTTGTTGAGAGTTTTGAGCCTGTTGTCTAGTAACGGCTCCGATGGTACCTACAATGTTATATTGAAGACGCTGAACTGGTCTCGGTTGAGCGTTTATGGCTTGTTCATTAGGAAGGAACTGATTAGAAGAGGGTCGAGTAGTAACTCTTCTAGGAAATGGTTCTTCTGGAACCATAGCATCTGTGATAGGTTGAATAGGATCTGATTCATTTTTAGAACTATTCGATTGGTTTGAGGTGATGTCTACTTCACTTTCAGTATCTGATTCTACATCACTAGGATCGGGAGTTTGAAAATTATGTAGGGGCCTGGTCGTGACCAGGGATAAAGTTGTGTCAAATATTTGAGGATCCTGAATAGGTAATTGTCCGCTAATAGTCCCTACATATCGGGTAGGAGGGGGAACATTATGATGTTCGATTTGATTGGCCACTTCTTTACCATGGTTTGGTAAAGGATGTTGAAATATATCCAATGATTGATTAGCATTTTGATTTTGATTTTGGGGAATGGTCTTTTGAGCGTTATTAGGAGCATTTTGTTTAGGTTGGAAAGCTTGCACCTCCATTTCATTATTATCAATCAAGTCTTGTATTTTATGTTTCAATATTTTGCAAGAATTTGTAGCATGTCCAGGTCCTCTATGAAAGTCACAGTGTAGATCGGCTCTGTATCCGGGTATAGTTGGATCAGGTTCCCGGATAGTTGGTAATTGAATCAAGCCTCGTGCTAATAATTGAGGTAGAATGGTTGATAAAGGTTGATTCAATCTAGTAAATTCTCGAGGAGGTTTATCAGGGGGTTTTAATATAAATTTTTTTGTTGTCTTTGTTGTATTGATATTAGCAACGTTTATGCTATCAGTGACTCCGTCACCTACAACTTGTTTGTTTTTATACTGATTTCTGGATGTTTTCTCATCATATTTCTTTTTGAGGTGACCTCTCCTAATGAGAGCATCTTCTACCCTTCGAGCTAAGTCTATAGCTTGATCGAAGGTGGTTAAGGTAGCAGTTGATAACTCATAGGAGATTTGTTCTTGCAAATTATTGATAAAAATGTCCAACATTTCCCTATAAGGTAACACAAAGTGCAGTTTTCCTGTCAACTACCTCCATCTAGCTAAGAAATCAGCAAAACATTCATCTTTGTCTTGTTTTAAGTTGTACAAATCTTTAATGGTGACATGCCTCTCGATGTAGGCACTAAATTGATGGACAAACGATTCAATTGTTTCTTCAAAATTTCTCAAAGAATGAGTGGGCAATTGATAGTACCACTCTAATGCCATTCCTCCTAAACTTTTTGGGAACATTTTTAGTAATAGCAAGTCATCATGTGATATATCATGACATGCTATCCTAAACATACGAAGATGCTCTATGGGATCTTCAGTTCCTTTATATATAGGCAGGACGGGCATGGGAAAGTGTTTAGGGTATGGTTGTGCTACAACTATGGGATCCAAAGGTTGACTACATATCTCTCGATAATTATACGAGGGACGGTAGGGATCTATCTGGTCCATACGCGAAGCTAACTATTTCACCATGGCTTCCAGATTACTAGTTTGCCCACCATATTGGTTCGGTAGGGCATTAATATGAGATTTGTGAACATATGGAGGGACATGAAGATTAGATGCTATGTTGCTATTGTGTAAATTGTTGGTAGGAAAGGTGTTATGAAGAAATCTTGAAGTTGTATTATGTTGTATCCCAGATTGTTGAAAATTGGTGTTTGGCTTCATTTTAGGTTTTTGTTGATTTGAAGCATATTGATCAATAGTTTGGCGAAGTAAAGCAGTGAAGGAAGTTTTCTTTTGTGTGGGAATGATTTTAGGCTCAATAACGGGTTCCTTAGGGGGTTGGGTAACCTGTTGTTTTGGCATGTTCTGAATCATAGTGACCATATCTCTATTGGATGGTCCAACTTTATCACTTTCTTGATCAACAAAGGACAAGGGATTAGTGTGTATGTTAAACATATCTTCCATGGCTGCTTGAGTGTCACTAATTTGTCCTTTATCAATACGAACTGCCATATTAAGAGCACCAATGTTATTATTGAAAAATTTCCAGAAATGATCTAAGTTATCAAAAGCAATAGTTCCATCTGGAGCTATTCTAGGGGACGAGGATCCTTCCTCTTTAAGATTGTCTTCTTGTTCATTGTCTTCACCCAGGTCATCTTCTGGCTGTTCTAGAGTTTCTCCTTCCGGAATTGGATCCTCAGGAAGGACATTTGGGTTTGTAGTTTTGCCTCCCAACCAATCTTCTTCTTCTTGTTCAGTTTGTTTACCATTTCTAAGTTTAGGCATTGTGCTTAAATTTAAATTTCAGAAAATATATATATACTTGTTATATATATATATATGCAACAAGGTATATATTTTAATTATATACCTACTATAGTATTTAAAATAAAATGTTTTGGGTTTTTGTTATGTTTTGTATTTTTTTTTTTTTTTTGTTTTTGTAACAATATTATAAAGATAACAAACAACACAATAAATGCAAGAAATAATAATGAAAGCAATGATCTAGTTTTCTATAAATAATTTATAAATGTCATTAATGGGCTCAAGTTCTTCAGGAGTCATGAAGTGTTCTTCTTCAAATTGGAAATTTTCTTTCAAGAATTTAACAAAAAGTGCTATAGTGATATTATCTGTCTCAGACTCTGGTTGGTAGAAATAGAGTTCGTGGCAATACTCTCGATATAACACAGCTCGAGGAACTCTCCTCCATATTTCCCTATCCATAAGAACGACCTCTTGATCTTCTACACGACCTAGGAATTGGTGTATAACAGCTGCGTTCTCGAGGTATTCCTCGAAGGTGAACAATTTTGAAGACACAAGAGCTCTCCTATAAGCTAACCACCTATGGCAGGCTCTCTGAAGTTCATGATAAAAAATGAGTTGATGAGGATCCAGGATCCTATCTAGGGCAAACCTCTTGATTTGTCTAAGTTCGGTTGATCTAGATGAAATGATACCTAGTCTCCTATTAAGTTCGTCCCACAAAGGCGGGACTCTGTATGTTTGAGATGTTCTAAACAAAGAATCAACCTCTATGGCTATTAATTGATTTGCAACATTTATAGTAACTGCTAGTCTTTTCTTAGGAGCTACCATCTAGACATGATATGCAACTTAGTAGTTTTCTAATAATTTTAAATGCATCTATGTTTTTGTTTTGTTTTTTTTTTTGTTTTCAAAAGGTTTTAGTTTCACGTCGGGTTCACCAAAATGTATCGTTCCAAATTTTTCGCACCCTTACCTTCAGGCTAAAGGATCCACGCCCGAAAGGGGGATGGGAAAAGGATGGGATGGTACCTCGGACTGAGAGGCCCTTTGAAGGTCCCGCCTCTCGGGGGAGGGGTATTAAGGTGATTTTTCGATGGATGGTGGGGTTCACCAGGAAACGTTTAGTGGCAGTTTCCACGCCTAGGTTGGGAATGTGTTTAATGTGTTCAATTTTATCTTTAAACATCCAAGTCCTAGGTTTGGCCAGATGAATCTAAGTGTTCTATTATGAAAATGCAAATTAAATAAATACAAAAAATAGATTTGGATAGAAAACAGAAAGAATACGCTAGATTAAAGAACCATACCTGATCCGGATGTCTGATGAAGGTTCTAATTTTTGAAGCAGTCCAGATCGTCTAGAATTTGACAGGATCGTCTGAGATCTGACGGGATCATCTGAGATCTGACGAATTCGTCAGAGACCTGCAAACAGAGAAATAGATACAAAATACCAGAAATGCAACTATTCTAACGAGAGAAAAATGGTGTAAAATGGCAACATAGATGCTAAGGTGATAATCACAAATAAAAATTCAAGTAGATTATGACGTTCTAATGACAAATTATGACTTCATTGTGCACTTAAGCTATATGGGTGAACTCCAAGATGCAGAACAATAAGGAATAATAACAAATTTAACTAAATGCAGGATAAATCAACAAACAAAGTGAGAAAACGCAAACCCTGGGCACTGATTGCCCCCAATGTTGACTGTAGTCGAAATCATCTCGGATTGGTACGAAATCATCTCTAATTGAACAGGATCGTCTGTGACGATCTGAGCTTGCTCCGGCTGAAAAACAATGAAGTTCCTGCAAACAAACTTGGAAAAATACAAATGCAAATGGTGGTTTAAGATAGTCTAATGCATGTAGAATTCATGTTACAGGGAATTTCAGCCAGGGGGAATGCCAAGAGGGGGTCCTAAGGTTAAATAGGCTTAGGAGTGGAGGTTAGGAGGTTGGAGATCATCCTAATTTGGAAGATCTCCAACGGGGGAGGTCTCTAACGACACAGACACGCTTCTGCCTAGATTAGAGACGTCGTTGAAACATAAGCTAACTATGCACAAATCAGTTTGGGACGAGATCGTCTGGACGTTCTTCTCCAGATGAAATCATTCGATCTGAGGCGATATCGTCTGATCGGCGACGATATCATCAAACGGACAAAACAAACTCTAAAAATGGCATGAAAAATGAGGAAACGGGCAGCAGGCGGTTTGGGAGCGGTTTTGGGGTTAAAATTTGAATTTGAATTATTACTAATGTAATTTTAATTATTTTCTAAGGTTTACTGTGCCAATTTTAGGGTGCTACAATGGTATCCCAAAAGTGACAGTTTCACTCTCACAGCTTATACAGATGCAGATTGGGCTGGCAGTATTGATGATAGAAAAAGTACAAGTGGAGGAGCATTCTTTCTTGGAGACTATTTGGTCTCTTGGTTAAGTAATAAACAAGCATTAGTATTCTTATCTACAATAGAGGTAGAGTATATTGCAGTAGTTGCTAGTTGTACACAAGTATTATGGATGAAGCAAACCCTAGAGGATTTTAAGATAAAACATGATCATCCCATTCCCATACTATGTGATAATATAAGTGCTATAAATATCTCAAATAATCCAGTGATGCACTCCAAGACAAAGCACATTTCAATTAAGTATCATTTTTTGAGAGAGAAAGTAATGGATAAATAGGTCAGGTTGGAATATGTTACTACAAAGGAGCATATTACAGATATTTTCACTAAGCCATTTTCAAAAGAGACTTTTGAGTACCTTCAAAAAAATTTGGGAGTAGTTATATTTCCACCCCAGAATTAACCACCTCAAGAGAAGGTGGGGGAGGGGCTAAGATAAGAGTCTCATTCTTAGCCTCGAGCACCAAAGGTGGCCCTTTACCATTGATGACAAAATGGGAGAGATTTAAGTTAAGCGAGAGCATTCAGTCAGAGGGAGTAGTTTCTCAGGGGAGCAGAATAAGAAAAAGATGAAGTAAATGGTAAATGGGTTGCAATCAATGACAAAGGGGGATATTGTTAGAAATATGAGAAATATTTGTTGTCATTGATGTCAAGAGTCAATTTCAGTGATCAGTACAAAAGGAAGGATGTCAAGAATCAATTTTAGTAATCAGTGCAAGAGAAAGAATTCCAAGCCTAAGGAAAAATATGAGATCTAAAGAGCAAAAGGAAGACCCAAGAAAATAATATTATAATTTTGTATTATAATATTAAAGGTCTAAGGTTCTAAGGTTGAGACCTAAATATTTAAATTAATTATAATAATTTCATTATAAATTAATTTATAATTTAATTTAATTAACTTTAAAGTTATTAAGTTAATTATAAATTAGTTTATGATTTAATTTAATAACCCTAAGGTTAGGGTTACAAAGGGCAAGCAAGAAAAGTCAAAGCACCGATGTCGATTACCTATTCCACCTTTCGATGTGTAAAAAGGAGAGCAAAATTCATATTAATACCATATGCTTTTGAGAGAAAACATTATCTTTCGAATCTTAATCGAAGTGCATGTGATTTGTGTGAACTACATGAAAAATAGGATAAGAGGAAAAAGTTTAAAAATGTGGCAATAAAGGAGTGGATAAAGGGAAGACATTTTGATATTGGTTGCCAACCATTGCGGTTGGGCCAATGGCAGGTGGTTGTGGCTTAAGGCACTAGTAGGCATAAGGTTTCGCGATCGAAACCCAACTGCAACTTTTTTCTAAGGTGCATGTGTTAAAGGTTTTTGGTTTGGGCACCAAAATAATATTCAAGGTGTATGAGGTGCCTTTTGGTACCAAGGTGAGCACCTAGCTCACATGGCATGTGGGCCACGTCTAGGTCACTATGGAAGGCACAAGCAGGGTGTCAAGAGCAAGGTATTTAATTTTTAAATTTTAATTTGTTTCTAAGGTTTGAAAGGTGGCATGAATGATTTTTACTAAGGGGAATTTATAGGGTCTTTGAGGGTTAATTTATAAAAAGAGAATTAAAATAGGAGTTATAAGGTTTTGAGGATTAATTGTTTTATTGTGATTTCTGAAAAGTGAATTGAAATAGGAGTTATAAGGTTTTAAGGATTAATTATTTTATCGTGATTTTTTATAAAGTGATTTGAAGTGTAGAGATTATAAGGTGTAATAAAGATCTATTACTATGTATGGTGAAATATTTTGAGGGATCAAATTGAGTGAATTATTGAGAAGACATTGCTACCTAACCTTTGAAATTGGAAAAGAGTTGATTGTGATTGAGACAGGTGTTTGAGGTCAAATCTTCTTCAAACAAATAGGTAAGGGCACATTATCCTTGAGAGTGATTGTTGGATATTGTAAATGCTAATTTGGAGTGAAAAGGATTATTTGATAATCATTGTTGAGTTTAATTGTTAAAGTTTTTTTGAGTATGATTTGTTGATAAAAACCTTGTTTGATAAGAATTGTTGGAAATATTGAATGATCTTTCATGTGCATGATTAGGGTTTGTGAAAGTTAATGAGTATCATTGTTATGTGAGGTTTGTTTGATAAGAATTGTTGACTAAGCTTTCATTGAGTGATTGGTTGAGTGAAATAAGTTTTTGTGAAATCTTACCATACAGATTTCAGACAAGTCTTAGTGAATATTTTTTGAGTATTTTGGGCAAGTTCTTAAGAGGACTTGTGGATAGATTAGAGAAGACTTTTGAGCAGAGTTGATTGATTTATTTGTTCAAAACTTGGGTTAAGGTTTAGGGAAGATCTAGAAGAGTTTATTTGTGATTAATTCAAGCTTTGTGTTAAGGTTTGAGGATAGACTTGAGGACATATTTGAGGATAGAGTTTGGTGTAGATTTGAGGACAAGTTTGTGGCATATCAATACAAATATTGAGTAGATTTGTGCTGCACTGAAGGACTATTTTTACTAAATATTTGAGATAGAGTTGAGAGTAAACTTTGGAGGTGACAAAGTATAGAGGACAACAGTCTCCATTGGATAGAGGTCCATTAGCCAGGGTAGTTAATATAGGTATTCTGAGTGAGATCATGAGTCTTTAGTAGATAGATATCCATAAGCCAGTGCAATGGAGGTAGTAGCTCTTCTATAATATCACCATCCAGGGTAGAGGAGGATTTATCCTATGGATAGATATCAATGAACTTGATTAGGGGATTGGTATCTCCTTTGGATAGAGGTCCATAAACATTGTAATAGGGAAAGAATTCCCAAGAGAATTTATTTGAGAAAAGTTTATAAGGAATATTTTCTTCGTGGAGTAGCCCACCTTGGGTGAACCACATTAAATCATGTCTCTCATGTGTGTGATGCTTTGTGTGATGTAAACTAATTTAGTACTATTTATGTTATCATATGGATTGAAAAGCAAAAAGTTTTATCTTATACTATTCACCCCTCCCTCTCAGTATAAGCACATGTTCTTCGTTTTAATATTTACATCATCCTGAAATACTTGAAGATAGACAACGTTGTCAGGAAAAAAAGGTTTTTAGATATAAATAGTGTAAAATCTATCTGTATTCCATATCAATCTCAGGATAGTCTGCACCTAATGCATTTATTGCTAATAAATCTACAATGTGATTCTATTCTCTAGGAATGTAAGAAATGTTAAATACCAAGAATTTATCAATTTTGGCTAAAACAAATGATTTATATTATTTTAGTCTAGGATGTTTGATCTAATATTTACCTTTAAATTGTTGGATAATTAGTTCTACATCTCTAGTGATGGTTAGAAAATTTATGCCTAGTTATTTTGCTTTCCTCAATCCTAATAATAAGGCTTCATATTCAGCAACACTATTGGTGTAAGGAAATTCAAACCTGTAAGGGATTCCTAAATAGTTACCCTTTATGTCTGTTAAATTTATTTTTACACTTGCTCCAGTTTGAGATTTTGCCCCATCAAATATCATGGTCCACATCTCTTGGGTTAGAATTCAAGTAGATTTGGCATCTACTATCTCTCTAGTTTTGGGATCCATATCCTTTGCATCAAGAACTTCCATTAGGAATGGAGAATTCCAAATTGAGAATACCCCCATTTCTTTTTATTCTATAGAGTTTACCAATTTAACCATAGTATCATCTAATTTTATTAGTTCAATCGAATACTTATTAAATGGTTCTATCCTAAGACTAATGTTTTATTTTCCTAATATGGGGATAATTGCATATGACCAATATAATTGAATATAACCACCCAAATTTTTTGGCTAATTTTTGCTAGGAGTAAGGAGAATAAAGGATCCATGTCTACCATCGCAACATGCATTACTATACCATTTTTGGGGTACTGGTCTAGATAAAAAAGTAAGCCAATAATTATTCCTACACAAGGTATCTACCTATTATCCATTACTAGCACAGGTGGGGATCTTGTGCAAATTAGTCCTAGATGATTTGCTATTTATTTAGGCATGATATTATGGGATGTGACACTATCAAGCATATAGTTGTGGACAACATACCTTTCTCCATCATTTGAATTGTATCTAAGAGATACATAAAATGGTCTTACTAATGAGGGAGTTCTAGTCTCATGATTGGTGGGTTTGACTACATTATAGGATTGCTTTTCTTTTTGTTCTATCAAACCAAAAGCTTTACAAAATTGTTCTCTGTATTTTTGGTTATTCATTAGCTTATCGAAATTTATATTAACTTTTTGCTTACACAATTCTAAACCAACATAAAATTTTATTTTCTTGACATTAAGTGTTTTTGCACATTCCTCTCTTTGTTATTCTTCTTCTATCTCTAATATTTCAGGAATAACTTGGTATTGATTCTTTTCTATTTCTTTATGTGTAACTTTATTTACAATAGAATGTCCCTTAGTTTTAATGGTTGAGGCTTTACCAGACCTAGTTGGTATTATGTTTCTCAAATTTAAGGCATGAGTTGCCTCTATCTCTTCTACCTCTTGGGCTATTGGGATTAACTTCCCTTGTTTCATCTTTTTATACCTAGATTCTTGTGGTCTTTGTAAGATATTTGTATTTTCTACTACTAGGATTTTAAGACGATGATTTGAGGCATACAAATCCATATTTTCTTCAAATAGCCTCTCTCTAGATTCATCCTCTTGAGTCCAACATGCATTAATTATTATATCTTCTTTAGATTCATCATCTAAATCTATATTATTATGAATGTCTAGATATATTCCATAATAATCTAGATTATGAGAAACATCAGAGGCTGAACAATAATAAGAAAAAAATTATGTAATATTAATAGAAGGTATAGGATTTGGGACAAAGTCTTGATCTTTCTCAAATTCTCTCTTCCTCCAATTATTTCCATTATTTTTTTTCTATTTCCTTCATCAAAATTGTTGTTACCCTAGTTTCTATTGAACTTCCTTCTAAATGGTGGCCTATTGTCATTCTGTTATTTATCAGCTTAAGGGTGTGAAGGTTCACCATTATTTTCTTTATTTCTCTCGATCCTAGATAACCTATTATTCATTATATTAAATATTTTAGTCATTTGGTTTGATAATTTTTCCATAGGATCCTATTCAATTCTTTTTTGTAAATTAAATCCTACTTTCTTAGGCTTCCTATTAAGTTTACTAACTTCTAGAGAGTATGGTTTCATTTTTCCATGGTTTAACATGTTTGTTTCAATTTGTATAGCTTTATCCATATATTCGTCTATGGTAGCTACATGTTCCTGTCTTAACTCATAGTTAAATTCTCCTAGAAAGGTATTATTATAGAAATAGATGGATTGTATATCATTTGGTCTTAAATCAGTGGGGATTTTATTTCTTGTTTTAGAAAATATCCTATTAAAATAACTCACTATCTCATTTTCTTTCTTTTTCATAGTTTCCAAATGTGTTAGCAATGACTATTCATTTTTCCTTTCTCTAAAAATTTTCAAAAAAATAGTTTTCATTTTGGAAAAATTAGTAATATCATTATTTGTAAGAGTGTTAAACCATTCTCTAGCATCTTTCTCTAAGTTCTGAAGAAATAATCTTAAAAATATATCATCTTCAACCTCAAGAAAATCCATAGCATACAAGAAACTCTTAATATGATCTTCACTTGTGACTGCATTATTTCCTTAGCATTTCAGTAAATACTTATGTGCTTTACTGGGAAGGTCATGCAGTACTGCAGGTAATTGGAAAGGCTTGTATCTATTTGTTCACCATAGTTGGATGTTCAGATTATTCTAGGGAGGAAGAATGGCCATGTTGACTACTAGGGGAATTTTAATTCGATTTAAAGGAATATCCATAGGTGGTGTAGTATTAATTCCACTAGCAGTAGTAGAGGGTGTATGAAATATATTTTCTATATAAATAATATCTATATTTTCTCTAGAATAAGGAATTTTTGGTGATGAACTAGAAGGACGAGTTCTAAAAAATTCCTCTAGATTTAAGAATTCTTGGAGTAGTTCCTGATCGGTTGTCCTTGTTTGCATCAACATATTTTGTTCCTTCTTTCTTGATTTTTGATTTTGGGTGTCAGCTAGTCAGAGTTTCCAACACAAGATGTGTAGAAAGAATAGACTTATGGTCAAGATTTCTCAACCTATATCACTCTCAAAATCATAAGGTATGTTTCTTAGGATGGTACATTTTTCAAGAAACAAAATCAAGATCAATAAAATCAAGAAAATCTCATGACCATTGGGTTCTTGAAAAAATTTGGAAAAAAGTGGACGTACATGGAAAATAGAGTCAAAAAGATTCAAAAATTAAAATTGGGTATTTCTGGTTTCCTATAGACCAAACATTGCCAATTAAGGACAAAAATTTTGTTTCTTGGAAGGTATATCAAAAATTCAAGAATCATTCCCCAATAATGACACCATTTGGTTATTGTTGGTGGGAAAATATAATCACAATTAAACACTCAGGGTCAACCTTACAAAATTTAGAATTTATAAATATTGAGTCCCTAGCAACAACACCATTAAACTGTTGAAGATTTTTCTTGCATCCTTATGATTTGTTCATCATGGTACAAGAAAGAAAAATTTCCAATCAACAATTACAAGCTCTAGTAGACCTACCTCTTTAACCTAGGAATATAGTTTTATATATTTCTAGACAAACCAAATATGGTAAGGAAACCCTTGAGGTGAACTTAAATATTTAACACTTTATGTTCATGTTATTCCAAATTTAATAAAAATATGTAAAAATTATGTTTATATGACCAAGATTTGGTTATAATAGTTCAATTATGCCTTATGTGTATGATCGGTGATTCAATCCTTTGGGCTAATATAGCAATTTTATGACAATTCAATTTGGTGGAAAGAAAGGAAAAAAAATAATTGGTGCAATTATATTCATTCAAATATTGTAATAAACATAATAGTTGACCAATGAAATAAGCATCCATCCATACGTTCAAATAATGTAACATGTAATGCAAAAATACACAAGATTGAAAAAAATATATGATAGATAAAAATCCTAGAATTGTATTTATATTAAAAGTGATTACATGAAGAGTTTGTCTAAAAATATCATTTAACTCTTGAAATATTAATACAATAAAAATCCTTTTTCAAATAATGTAATAAATACTTTTCACTCTTCCTTTCCAATCTGGTAATAGTTGAGTTTCTATACCTCTGGCTCAATATCTGGAAATAACATTAGTTTCTTGAAATCTTATCTCTCAAAAATTGCATAGTAATGGGAAGAATTAGAGATGGAAAAGAAGGAAAGACACAAGGGAAAATACAACAAATAATAGAGCACTCAAGTATACCTCTTAGAAAAACTATGATATACAAAAGTTTGATCTATATTATGGTAGTGATTGCTTTATTTATAGCATCTGGTTCTTAAATCTATTATAATTGATTAAATCCAATCCACATTCTTATAACGATCTTATATTTCCAATTGGATGAATACACAGAAACTTGCATGGATATTGTTTTGCTTATAAAATTGTCTTTTGCTCTTTGTTGAGCCTTTATATTTTCTCAAAAAGTGGATTGCAGTTGTCTTCCACTTAGATTTTATTATTGGCGTATCCATGTGTTTTATATTATTTCTAATTCCCTTTTCTGTTCTTGTATTGGGTCCCTTGTTGAATAGCTTCATAGTTTTGAATCTAAGCTTTATGAAAAAAAGGATGTTGTGACTTTGTACTTTATGGCTAGTCATATTAACTCTCAGACCTGTAATTCCACTTTTTAGTCTTTTATCCAAAAAAAATCACTGACATTGAACAACTTTTGCCTAAGTGTTGGTGTATTTTTTAACTAAAATGGAGGCTCAATCGATCGATAGGTAGGAAGCAAGGGTTCATTACAAAAATTGATATATTGTATATTTATAAGTGGGTGGAAAAAAGTAGCACTATTGTGCTAAGGAATAGGAGATAAAAAATGAGAATTGGAGGTACACAAAATAAGTGAATCATCGATAACAGAATACCTCCATAACTATATTCTATTAGTGTGATACTTGCATAACTATATCCCACCAAGGTGTGAAGATATTTTTGAGGTAATCATATCATCAACCTAGGAGGTCATTTATTTGATCTGTGTCTCCTACTTATCTTAGCATTGGTGAACAACAACTCTTTGAGTTTTTCATACCTTCTTTTGCAACTCCCTTATTATTTACCTTGATCCATCTTTGATGATAAAACCTTCACCTTGATATCAGGTAAGGGATGTTTCTTTATATAGGATCGAGTCAGAGGAAATTCTTTCATCAGGTTATGACTATAGAATCATGTTTCTTTGATCCAAAAAATAATTAGTTTTCTCAAAATCCTCGAACTAAGGCGGTAAAGAAAATGAGGAAAGTGGAATACGAGCCCCCTCAAACTAAGGGGGTTCGAGCTTCATATACGTATTAAAAAACTTCTGGGAGAATATTCGGATGCCCCGAAGGGAATTGGAAACTACTACCGACCGCAGGGAGGATTCCTTCTCTGCCTCCTTTTAATAGGGAGGTTCATATACGTATTAACAACCTGATCTTAAAAACGGAGGAGAGGATTTCTCTTATATTTTGGAGGGATTTCTCGCGTCAACTTAATATTTTACTTGTGCTATTCGACTTATGAATCAAACTTCCCATGTCCATCTCATGATGTTTTATCCTACTCATTGATCTCTCCAGTGTGGTTCATAGTTCTTCCCTTGTCCAAAAGTTGTAAGTGTTTAGTAATTCATCTACTAAAAATTCTCTATGCTGAGTTTATATATTATAGAGTTGATGCTAGATAAATTTTTACCATAATGTTTCACTGGAGTTTGAATTGCTTTGTGCATATTTTTCATCAATGAGGCTTTTAATATTCATGTATTTTTAATCATATGCACATTACATTGCTTTCTTTTCGTATCTTTTGTCTGTTCTTGGTTCCTAAAAGGTCATTCATGGCCCAATTTGAAAAGTTTCACCTGGTTGGTAGCTTCTACTTTCCTATTGACTGTATCTTTTGTAGGTGATATTCACTTCTATCAAATTCTCTTTCTTAAATTTTCCTTTCATATTTATTCAACATTCAGTGTGCACCGTCATATCTATTCAAGGTTTGAGTGCATCATTGGATCTCATTTTGAATAAGATAAACTTTTCTTCTTAGGTACTATGATATTTAGGATATAATACTTTCAAGTGCATCAGTAGATATGGCCGAGGGGTACGTGCACCATCTGATATTTATGAGCTACACACATGATAGCTGGAAAGGGGGAAGAAAGAAGCAATAATTTTATGGAGGCATTATGAACTTAATAAAACCTTAGTACCAAAGACAATTTCTCATATTTATGTATAATAATTAAGCTCTATGGCACATAAATATTACTATAATTTCCACCTTACCTTAAACTTTGACACATTTAAATTCATGAGTGTCTTCATATTATTTTTTTATCCATGTGCACAACTCTTTAGGATCAAATATTTTTGTTATTTAAGTCAAATAAAGGGAGGTAAAATCATGTAATGGACCTAAAAAATATTTTTATTAAAAACTTTCCCTTTAATGTTTCAAGAATAATAATATGCCATTTACTTCTACTTTTAAAGCTCGAGCAACAATAGCTTCTTCTCTCTATGTGCGCGCCATCAAATTAACTCAAGAGTATACACATACCTTTTGATTTTCAAATGATGCTTGAGAGTTAAGAGAAGGGGATGCATAACACATAAAATGAAAGGAGAAAATTAAGCTTACAAAAATGGTTTCATATTTTTTCATTTATTTAGGACCATTATTCCTCATGCAAATTTATGAGTGTGTGTCCTTAGATAAAGTTGGGAGATCATGCATGCCATTCATATTTATAAATATGCATGATTCTGTTGTGGCTACCACATAACATACCCCAATTTTGGGGACACACTTGAATTTTTGATTTACATTGTTTGTTCTCACTTACGATGTCATAGAGAGGTCAATGAAATCCGAGGGTTTTTCATTGTCATTTTTTTTAACATCGGATAGTTTGTGATCAATTTGTTTGATCTCATATGTTAGTTATCGTATTTTTGATTTCATGTTTTACCAAGTAAAATCACTCTATTTTAAGTTCCATATTAATCCCAATCCATCATTTACTTTCATATCAATGAAAAATAGCAAAAAATATATAAAAGTAGTGAAAAAAATAAATGATAAAAAAAGAAAGAAAGAAGGGTAATAGAAAAATTTAATTATTTTATGAATTTATATAGTTTATTATGTTATAAATTTGTGTAATGCATTTTTGAACTAATATGAAATGTTTATGTTCCATGTTACTAAAATATGGGTGCAATTTTTGAGGTGGACACACAACCCGACCAACCAATGGATGTAGTGCCAAAACGCGATCAACGCAGAAGCTCAAATTTCAAGAGGTGCAATCAAGGTTTCATGGATGTCAAGTTATTGCCAAGGGATGTAGCTGAGTCACACTGGTTAATGTAAATTTTTGTTAATAAACCCTCCTTAGCACTACCCACAGATGCATGTGGGATGAATACGCAGTGAGGTATTCGTAGTTGACAACTATACATGCACAGGAGTATACTTTGAGAATGCACCAAGTATCTTGGTTGGTTATTCTTCATAGTACATTGATATTTATTGGATAAAGCCAATTTAAAAAGGAGAGGGATACTTAGTTTACCAATTTACCCAGCCATCAACTTCTCTCTCATATTTATAATATGTAGGTAGGACTATCACGTTGTTCGAATAGTTTCGACATGCGTTGGCCTTCTATTTTATTTATTTTTCATGTGATGTGATTGATGCAAATAGTGTATCTACCCTTGTGGACCTGAAGAATATAAGTTACTAGAGTAATATATTGGTGGATAACAATTTATCACTTCCTAAGCATAGTTCCAAAATTCTACGTCATGGATAATAGTCTATCAACTAGAGTAGTATGTGGTGGATAAATTCATGTAATTCCAATGTATGAATTCAAACTACATTTAATAGGAGATATTCATGCTATTACAACTGCAAACAATATCTTTGCAACTACAGTCGATACATGAATTTTTCATGAGACCTCCCAATATGATAATGCACTTCTCAATAGATTATGTCCTCCGAATAAGGAAGTAAAATGATCTTTTGCAAAGGTCATACTAAAATATTTGGAGAAATTGGATACTCAAAAGAATGATCCAAAGGATCTCACATCGGAGGAGGTGAGGAAATTTGTTAGGTTTGACATAGATCCAGATACTATAAACTTGGAGAAGGGTTATGGATGTTAATGATCACATTCTAAGGAAAATTACTATTGATCAAGGTATGGACGAGAAGGGGATGCGCAAATAAACTAGTTTTTATATTGTTGTAGCTAGTGAAATAATGGTTGGTTTAGCTCTTACAACTTCTCTTGCAGATATGAGAGAGAATCTTGGTAGAATGGTAATTGAAAATAGTAAGGTTGGAGATCCAATTACTACTAACAATCTTAGAGTTTGTGGTGCCTTGACTATGCTGATTAAAGATGTAATTTATCCCACATTGATGCAAACTCTTGAGGGCTCAATAATTCTTGTTCATGTGGATCCTTTTGCAAATATTTCTCATGGAAATACTTCTATTTTTGCAGACAAAATTACACTTAAACCAGTCAGTTAAGAAGGATTTTTTGTGACTGAGGTAGGGTTTGGTGTTGACATTGGTGAAGATAAATTCATGAATATAAATTGTAGGTATAGTGGGTTGAAACCACAGTGTGCTATTACAGTGGGTTGTTAGTTGATCAATAGCTTCACATTTTTATAAATTTCATGAACAAGTATTTTTAATAGGCTTGAAATATTGCAAATCACACATTAAACCACAGGCCCCTTGTTAACAGTTTCTTGCACCTCTAAGGTATTCAACACCATTTGCACATTTTCTTTTATAGCATACAAACACATATTTTTAAGCAATTAGGCAAATAGAACCTTGGAGATTTTTTCAAAATTTCTTTGCAAGAGAGGGTTTTCTTAACAATACCCTGACTATGAGTATAGTTTTGCAATTGGGCAAAAATATCACTCAATATAATTGGCACTAGGAGGGCCTGAATTGTTCATTTCATTGTTATTTTAAATGCTAAATTGTTCATTGTTACTTGAGAGCCCCTAAATTGTTGACTTTATCTAAGCCCTAAATATGCAACATAATTAGCGCTAGAAGGATGGCCTACTTTAAGGTAATTGATTCAAGTTAAGAAGTTTTGTTGAAATTTATTCACATTTATTGTTTGGAAATTTATCTAATTGATGATGCATTGATTCTAACCTTTTACAAATTTGAGAATGTTCCTTATTATTATGGTTTTTAATGCATTTTTAATTAACATGATGACTTATCAGTTAAAAATTTAAAAGTTGGAAGTCATTGCATTTCAAGAGCACCAAGCACTCATTGTTTTCATTATCAAGGCTGAAACTAAAAAACATAATCACAAGATCTAAATATTCTGAGGACACTATTTTCCATAGCATTTATCCTAAAAATAAGATCATAAGGTCTAAGAGTCATATGATTGTTATTCCACTCAGTAGCAATTCATCGCTACCCATCATCCCATTTTTTCCTCCACTAGTAACTCTAATGGCACAAGTTGTAGGAATTGTAACTTGGTTAGGTTCTCATAGTAGTCTTTTAAATGTTGTTGGATATGCCCATGAAATTTGGAAAAATACATAAAGGTATTTACCTAAATATAAACATTATGGGATTAAAATTTTTGAAGAGCATGTTCAATATTACAAGGATACCTTGATTAGACTGCAAGTTGAACATAAGGATGTTGCTTGCAGAATGTTTCCTCTCACCTTGGATGAAATAGCATATGATTAGTACATTAGTTTACCTACCAATTCCATTACATATTGGGCCTATTTGGAAATAAATTTTATGAATCATTTTAGGCTACCCATAGATCCTACTATAATCTATCATTAGTTTGTATTAGCTAGGAGAGAGCCTAATGAACCTTTGAGATTGTTCAATACTTGATTCCATAATTTGTATAAAAAGTTAGTTGCTCCTTATACTCTACAAGAAACTACTACCATACATATGTACTTTATAGCATTGGACCCTTTGACATCTATGTTTGTAAGGAGATCTCAAATCACTACGCTTCCCATGGCATATAGTGAGGCTTTGATTGTAGAACAATAGTTGATACCACAATATTTTAGGATAGGATAGTTGCCTTCCATAGGACATCCAGGTGCCTATAATCAAGTGCCTATGATTAATAAAGCTTTGTCACAACAAATACCTATTTTGAACGCCATGTCATTCAATAATTTTAATTTTCCATACAATCCACCTATCATGCTCACTTATCCTACCACTCTTATATTTAGAAAATCAATCCACCACTCATAAAATGGCTAAAACAAATGCTCAAATCCCACCTTAATTCTTTAATACAACACTCATTCCAAATGCATCAACATTTCATCAAAATAACACAACATTTCTATAGGTTGTCCAAAATCAAAGTTTTCCAAATTTACAAAATCTCACTGCAACTATGAGTAACACAACCAATCAAACTACTATAGGATAAAATAACGAACCTAATTATTAGTTAAATGACCTAAAGAGAGTTATCCAAAAACTCAGTAGTGACATGGTTCAAATGCAAAAACAATTACCTCAAAATTCTCATCAAAAAAGGAATTGTAATCTTTAGAGAAAACAATGGAATACCCGTCTGAACAATGGACGAGTACCTAGTACCATGGTTAAGTAGAAAAATGCTACCACTAGTTCCAATCAAACCAACACCATTGTCAATATTTAAAATTTGGATTTAAACAATTGGTGTAGGATACATTCTACAACCCAACATAGTGAGAATGAGTGCCCTAAATTTAAAATGGTTGTAGACATTCTACAAAAAGAGATGGATAATATGGAAATTATTTTAGATGAAGATATTTCCCAATAGGATAGTACTAGCAAAGGGAAATAATCAGTGCTAGAAGTAGAAAATTTTGAATAAATTGAAGAATATGAAGAAGGGCATGATGGGTCTATAGAAGAGGAAGTTCAAGCTTTCAAACAATTTAAGAAGGGGAATCATAATTATAAGCTTAGAAGTAAGACTAAAGCTCATTTTACTTATTTTACTCCTCTAAATGACACCATCATTCCTCATGACACATGGGCTAGTAACAATCCCATGCCTCCATCTAAGGTTGATCTACCTCAACCACCACATGAAAAAATTGCATATACTATTATGGAGAATTTAAAGAAAACAAAAGCGAATATATCTTTATTTGATGTTGCTAAGTTGACTAATCAACAAGAAATTTTTATGCTGACTTTTGGTGATCAAAGAAAAAAAAATCCCAAAAAGCCTTGGATGCACAATTTGCTTCATGAAGGGACAAAGTATAAGGTCCTCCCTTTCTTTTGACTATAATAATTGGAGGAATAAATCTGCATAATTGTCTTGTTGATTCAAGAGAATCCGGTAATTTCATGCCTCACATTGTCAAAAATTGGGTTTGAAACCCATACCTTATAACAGATTAGATATTCAATTGGATAAATCTAAATTTCATGTGGTTGGAATGCTTAATAATGTTCACATACAACTATCCTTAGAACCTATGATACAACAATATATGATATACATGTTGTAGATATACCTGATAAGTATGGAATGTTGTTGAGCATAGATTGATCTAGGAACTTGAACGAATACATGGCCACAGATTGTTCACATATGTGGATACCATGGAAGGGTGTTGCTAACCAAATTATATTTTAGAGAGAACCTAGACTCAAGTATTTGATTACTAAATATAACAAAACCAATGAAGTTTTTACAATGAATCTGAGTTAGGTGTTTACACGTTTGAAACAAAAGTGGAGGTAAGTGAATCTGGAAATGAGATACCATATATTAATTCAATTAAGGATGAAAATATTGTTTGGATGCTTAAATTTTATGGATCTAAATATAAAAAAGGTAGTGGATCTGGTGTGGAATTTATTAGTCCTAAAGGTAAGTCATTTTTTGTAGCTTATAGATTACAGTTTCCTTGCACTTGTAATACCGTAGAATATGAGGCTTTAATATTCGTTTTGCAATTAGCCTTAAAGAAAAACAATAAATATTTGAAATTTATAGGAGACTTAGAATTGGTTGTTAAATAGGTGAAAGTCCAATACACATGTCATGATAAAAGGCTAATTCATTACAAAAATAGAGTTAGGGATTTGATTGATGAATTACATGCTTTCAATATTTCATTGATATCTAGGAAGAACAATCGAATTACTGATTCTTTAGCTATTTTAGTATGTCCTCTTAATCCTATTGATAATAGGAGGCTAAATAAGTTTTCAATTGAGTTGATACCTTGCCTGTCTACACTTGACAATGTGGAAAATTTATAGGTATTTGAAAGTGACGGGCACATTTTTGATTTTTTAGCTAATTCAGGAATTTTTAAAAATCAGGTGATTGATGTGGATGAGAGATTGAAAGAAGATGAAAATGAATATCATGAGGTAACAAATAAAATCAATGTGATTCCTAAAATTAAAATTTCAAAGGTTCAAATCAAATATTTATTAAATTTCAAAGGTTGTTAGTTGATCAATAGCTTCACATTTTTACAAATTTCATGAACAACAAGTGTTTTCAATAGTCTTGAAATATTGAAAATCAAATAATAAACCACAAACCCCTTGTTAATAGTTTCTTGCACCTTTGAGGTATTCAAAACCATTTGTACATTTTCTTTTATAGCATACAAGCACATATTTTTAAGTAATTAGGCAAATAGAACCTTGGAGGATTTATCAAAATTTCTTTGCAAGAGAGAGTTTTCTTAACAATACCCTGATTGTGAGTATAGTTTTACAATTGGGAAAAAATATCACTCAATAGAATTGGTACTAGAAGGAGGACCTGAATTGTTCATTTCATTGTTACTTTAAATGCTAAATTATTCATTGTTACTTGAGAGCCCTGAATTGTTGACTTTCTCTAAGCCCTCAATGCACAACATAATTAGCACTAGAAGGGGGATCTAATTGAAGGTAATTGATTCAAGTTAAGAAGTTTTATTGAAAGTTGTTCACATTTATTGATTGGAAATTTCTCTAATTGATGATGCATTGATGCTAACCTTTTACAAATTTGAGAATGTTCCTTATTGTTATGGTTTAATTGATGCATTTTTAATGAACATGATGACTTATCAGTTAAACATTTTAAAGTTGGAAGTCATTTCATTTCAAGAGCACTAAGCACTTGTTGTTTTCATTGTTAAGGCTGGAACCAAAACTCATAATCATAAGATCTAAAGCTTATGAGGACACTATTTTCCATAGCATTTCTCCTACAAAGAATATTAGAAGGTTTAAGAGTCAGACGATTGTTATTCCACCCAATAGCATTTCATAACTACCCATCATTCCATTTGTTCCTCCACTAGTAACTCCAATGTCACAAGTTGCAAGAATTGCAGCTTGGTTAGGTGCTCATAGTAATCCTTTAAACATTGCTGAAGATGCCCATGACATTTGCAAAAGTGCAAAAATATATTTACCTAAATATAAACATGATGGGATTAGAATTTTTGAAGGGTATATTCAAGCTTACAAGGATACCTTGATTAAACTACAAGTTGAACATGAGGATGTCGCTTCTAGAATGTTCCTTCTCACCTTGGATTAAATGACATATGATTGGTACATTATTTTACCTACAAATTCCATTATGTCTTGGGCCCAATTGGAAATATCTTTTGTGAATAATTTTAGACTACCCATATATCCTATTGTAATCTATCATCAGTATGCATCAACTAGGAGAGAACCTAATGAGCCTTTGAGATTGTTCAATACTTGGTTATATAATTTGTATAATAGGTTAGTTGCTCCTTATACTATTCAGGAAGTTGCTTTCATACAAATGTACTTTAGGGTATTGGACCCTTTAACATATATGTTTGTAAGGAGAGCTCCTCAAATCACTACTCTTCCCATGGCATACAATGAGGCTTTGATTGTAGAACAACAGTTGATACCATAAGGTTTTGGGATAGGATAGTTGCCTTCCATAGGACATCCAGGTGCCTATAATCAAGTGTCTATGATCAATCAATCTTTGTCACAACAAATGCTTATGTTGAATTCTATGTCATTTAATAATTTTAATTTGCCATACAATCCACTTATCATGCCCACTTATCCTACCACTCCACTATATTTAGAAAATCAATTAACAACTCATAAAATGGCTAAAAAAAATGCTCAAATCATGCCTTAATTATTTAATACAAAACCCACTCCAAATACATCAACATTTCATCAAAATAACACAACATTTCCACAGGTTGTCCAAAATGAAAGTTTACCAGATTTTCAAAATCTCATTACCACTATGAATAACACAACCAATAAAACTATTGTAGGGAAAAATAATGAACCTAATTCTCAAGTAAATGACCTAAAAAGGGTTTTCCAAAAACTCAGTAGTTACATGGTTCAAATGCAAAAATAATTCCCTCAAAATTCTCATCAAAACAAGAATTTCAATCTTCAGAGAAAACAATGGAATACTCATTCGAACAATGGAGGAGTACCTAGTCCCATGGTTAAGTAGAACAATGCTACCACTAATTCCAACCAAACCAATACCAATTTCAATATTTTGTATTTGTCTTTACATAATTGGTGTAGGGTACATTATACAGCCCAACATAGTGAGAATGAGTGCCCTGAATTCAAAATAGCTCTAGATATTCTACAAAAAGAGATGGATAAAAATAGAAATTATTTCAGATGAATATCCTTCCCAATAGTCTAGTCCTAGTAAAGGGAAAAAATCATCGCTAGTAGTGGAAAATTTTGAATCAATTGAAGAATATGAAGAAGGGTATGATGGGTCTATAGAAGAGGAAGTTTAAGCTTTCAGACAATTTAAAAAGGGGAATCATAATTACAGGCTTAGGAGTAAGACTAAAGCTCCATTTACTTCTTATACTCCCCCAAATGACACCATAATTTCTCCTGATACACAGGCTAATAACAATCCCATGCCTCCATATAATGTTAATCTACCTCAACCACCACGTGAAAAAATTGCATACAATATTGTGGAGTATTTAAAGAAAAAAAGAAAATATATTTTTATTTGATGTTGCTAAGTTGACTAATTAGCAAGAAAATTTGATGCAAGATTTTGGTGATCAAAGCAAAAACAAATCCTAAAAATCCTTGGATGCACAATTTCCTCATGGAGGGACAAAGGAGAAGGTCCTCCCTTTCTTTTGACCATAATAATTATAGGAAGAAATTTACATAATTGTCTTGTTGATTCAGGAGCATCCAATAATATCATGCCTCACATTGTTTGTCAAAATTTGGGTTTGAAACCCATACCTTCTAATAGAATAGTTGTTCAATTGGATAAATATTAAGTTCATGTGGTTGAAATGCTTAAGAATTTTTACATACAACTAGCCTCAAAATCTAGAATACAACAATGTATTGATATACATGTTGTAGATATACTTGATATGTATGGAATGTTTTTGAGCAGAGATTGATCTAGGAACTTGAACGAATACATGGCCATAGAATTTTCACATATGTGGCTACCATGGAAGGGTGTTGCTAACCAAATAAGAAGAGATAACCTATACTTAAGGATTTGATTACTAAATATAACAAAACCAATGAATTTCTTTTACAATGAATTTGAGTTAGGTGTTTACATGTTGGAAACAAAAGTGGAGGTAAGTGAATCTAAAAATGAGATACCATCTAATTAATAAAATTAAGGATGAAAATATTGTTTGGATGCTTAAATTTGATGGATCTAAATCTAAAAAAGGTAGTGGACCTGGTGTGGAATTGATTAGTCCTAAAGGTAAGTCATTTCTGGTACCTTATAGATTACAGTTTCCTTACACTTGTAATAATGCAGAATATGAGGCTTTAATATTTGGTTTGTAGTTAGCCTTAAAGAAAAACATTAAATGTTTGAAAGTGCTAGGATATTTAGAATTGGTTTTTAAACAGGTGAAATTCCAATACACATGTCATGATAAAATGCTAATTCATTACATAAATAGAGTTAGGGATTTGATTGATGAATTTTATGCTTTCAATATTTCATTGATATCTAGGAAGAAGAATTGAATTGCTAATTATTTAGCTATCTTAGTAGGTACTCTTAAGCCTATTGATAATATGAGGCTAAAGAAATTTTCAATTAAGTTGATACCATGCCCCTCTATACCTAACAATGTGGAAAAATTACAGGTTTTTGAAAGTGATAGGTACATTTTTTATTTCGTAACTAAATTAGGCATTTTTGAAAATTAGGTGATTGATGAGGATGGGAGATTGCAAGAATATGAAAATGAATATCATGAGGTGAAAAAGAAAATTAATGTGATTCCTAAAGGTATAATTTATCTTGAAAAGCTTTTTGATATTGATTACAAAAGCAAAATTTGTAATAAAACCTTGCTCCCGCAAGATGCTTATAATTCTATTGATCTCAAGATTAGTAAAGACCTACATAATGTACTCATAGGAAAGGCTTGCACTCATCATGAAAAAGAAGGAATAATTCAGGATTTAAAATATTACATTGATGTAATAGCCTAGAGTTATGATAATTTAAAGACTTATAATGAAACATCATAACACGTACTATTTTTTTAAAGATAAATTCAAAAAAAATTAGATAAAAATAAAGACTAGTCAACCCATTGCTAGAGCCTCTGGTTAAGAGATTACTAGATACTAATATTATCTTTCCAATTAGACACTCTACATGGGTAGCAAATAGTGTACCAGTTAGAAATAAAATAGGTGAAATTCATCTATGTATTGATTTTAGAAATCTCAATAAGACCTCGCTAAAGGATAACTATCCTTTGCCTTCCATTGATCCTATATTTCAAATGGTTAATGGTTCTGAGATGATGTCTTTTCTTGATGGATATTCTGGATATAACGAAATTGTTATTGACCCAAAAGATAGAATGAAAACAACTTTTACCACAAAGTGGGATACCTTTTCTTATAGAAGAATGGCTTTTGTATTGCTTAATGTAGGTGGCACATTCTAGAGAGCCACGAACTATGTATTTAGAGATTTGATAGGTAAATGCATAGTTATTTATGTTGATGTTATTCTTGTTTTCTTAAAGAATAGACTGAGCCACGTTAATTATTTGAGAAAAGTTCTTCAAAGGTGTAGAGAGCATGGCATTTTCCTAAATCCCAAGAAGTGCATTTTTGGAGTAACTAAAGGTAAAATTTTAGGCCATATCATCTCAAAATATGGAATTTCCATAGATCCTAAAATAATCAAAGCCCTCAAAAAAACCCTTTTTCTTTGAAGCAAAAAATAATTACGATCTTTTTTTGGGAAAATCAACTTTGTCAAGAAATTTATTTTGGGATTTTCTAAAATAGCCAAACCATTAAATGATATGTTGAAAAATAATGCTAACATTAATTGGACTGGTGAAGCTAAACTAGCTTTTTAGGATGTTAAAAATGCAATATCTTCTGCACTTGTTCTTGAGAGTCCTAATTACAAGAAACCTTTCTATATTTATTCATTTGCTTTTGTGCATTCTTTTGCTAGTGTATTAACTCAAAAGAACAAATATAATTTATAAAATCCCATTGCTTTCTTGATTTCACCACTGAAATATACACAATTGAAATACGCTATTTTGTATAAACAGGTATATGCTCTTTTAAAATTTGTGAAGAATATTAGACATTACATCTTGCATAGTAGAATTTTTGCAATAGTACCTGACCCAACTGTAAAAATAATGCTAATGCAAAATAAAATGGGAGAAAGGAGAGGTAAATGGCTGGCTACTTTGTAGGAGTTTGATCTAGATATTCGTTTGATGAAGCTTGTTAGAGGATAAGGTTTGATAAAGTCTAGAAAATATTGATCCTCAAATTGTGTTTCAACAATACACTATAGGGAGCATCATCATATATGAATGGTATAATGACATTGTGTATTTTATTTTGAATGGTAAGTGACTTGATCACTTTAATGCTATGTAAAGAAGAGCATTTCAATTAAAAATCTCTAATTTTATGATTAAATCTAGTGTGTTATGCAGAAGAAATCACAAAGGAATTTTCCTTAAATTCTTAAGTAAGGATGAGTCTAGGCAAATCCTTAAGGATTTTCATGGTAAGCATGGGACTGGGCATGGATCAGCTAATTCCACAGTTCATTAAATTTTGATATCTAGTTACTATTGTCCCGATATTTTCAAAGATACCCATTCTCATGTTCGCTCTTGCCATACATGTCAAATTACCATTAATTGAGAACAAAATACCGCCATGCCTTTACATCTCATATTTGAGGCTAGACCATTTGCATAATGGGGTTTAGATTTCATAGGAGTTATAAAACCAAACTCTTCACCTAACCACAAATACATTTTATCACCACATATTATTGTACCATATGGGTTGAGGCCATTCCCACTAATAATTGTACTTTTGAAGTAGTCATTCAATTTTTAGGACACATTACCACTAGATTTGGTATACCATATTCTATTGTTTGTGACAATGGTTCTACTTTCACTTCACTTCAGTTTACAAAATGGGCATACGAAAACAAGGTGAGCATCAAATTTTCTTCCAATTATTATCTGCAAGGTAATGGTTTAGCATAATCATTTAATAATAACTTGTTGTCAATTATTAAAAAATTGTTTGAACAGAATCCTAGGGATTGGCATAATAAATTGAAATTTGCATTATGGGTAGATAGAAAAAGAACTAAATAATCCATAGGAACATCACCCTATCATTTAGTTTATGGTTAGGATCCAATTTTTCCTTATTAAATTATAAAATTTACAATTTATGAAGGAATACCTCGAAACAAATGATAAAATTGAAGCTCGTATTACTCACCTTATGCATTTAGATGAAAAATTATAGGATGCTTTACTTCATTTTAGTAAACATCAGGATATGGTTAAAATGTGGTTTGATACATGAGCTAAGATTAAGGTATTTAGGATCTCTGATTTGGTTTTATCATGGGATGAGGCACATGAGAAAAAGGGTGATCATGATAAATTTAACAATCTTTGGCTTGGTCCTTATGAGATTTCAAAAAATCTTGGAGAAAACACTTTTTGATTGAAAAAATTGGGTGGGTAAGACATTCTTTTTCCTATTAATGGGTAGCTTCTCAAGCATTATTTTCACTCATGAAATAGGTAAATTCTTGCATCATTTGTAATTTTCTTGTATATTCTTATATATAACTTTTTGGTTTTCATGCTTTTATATTTAAATTTTTTATTTTTTTGCACTTTTGTACATAATATCTTGCATCGCAATATTTTATATTTGCTTTCTTGTTAATGTTTTCAGGTTTAGGGAGTAGTTTCTCACTTGCTTATCAGTTTTTTGCAATTTTGGTTTGCATAGTGCTTTATGATAGCTACTAACTTATGGTCTCTTTATTGATAGTTGTTCCTTTGTCATGTAGTATGGATTGCCTAGTTTGGAATAAGGTGAAATTGAAAAAAGGAAATAAAATTGTTTAGTAATCATTATTAGATTTTGGACTAAGATAGTGGATTTTGGTGAAACATTTCGTTGAAGCTCCACATATAGCTCATTATATTAAGGGTATTATTTGAAACCTTGAAGGATAAAGTCATTATGGTTTGTCGATTAAGACAAAAATATAATACAATCCATATTTAGCCTTAAGTGGTACCTAACCCAGTTGGCATACAAATTTTGCAAAGCAATTAAATGTTTTATAAAAAAAAACATGCAAAATAAATCTTATGCCTAGGTTATTCAAACAATCTCTACTGAGGCTATAGACACCTGGCTGATAGTAGAGCAAGATCTAGAAGAGATCAAGGTCATCTCCACTAGAGCTATGTATGATTGACTAGTAGTGGAGCAATGTTGAGTCACATCTTAATGAGTGAAATTTTATAGCCTAAATGCAAAAAATGATGGAATATGAATTGTTTCAAGAATACAAAATGAATCACAGTTCACACACTAAGTAGAAGCAAATGATTTATAGGACATACATTGAGACTTTGACTATAGAAAAATAGTTTATACCACAAGACTTTGGGATAGGATAGTTTTCTTCCATAGGACATCTAGGTGCATATAATCAAGTTTCTATGATCAATCAAACTTTATCACAAAAAATACCTATGTTTAATGACATGTCATTCAATAATTTCAATTTTCCATACAATCCACCTATCATACCCACTTATGCTACCACTATGCTATATTTAGAAAATCAATTTACCACTCATAATATGGCTGAAAAAAATGCTCAAATCACACCTTCATTATTTAATACAAAACCCACTCCAAATGCATCAAAATTTCATAAAAATAACATGACATTTCCACAGGTTGTCCAAAATCAAATTTTGCAAAATTTTCAAAATCTCACTGCCACTACGAGTAACACAACCAATAAAGCTACTGTTGGAAAAAATAATGAACCTAATACTCAGGTAAATGACCTACAAAGGGTTTTCCAAAAAATCAGTAGTGACAAGGTTCAAATGCAAAAATAATTCCCTCAAAATTCTCATCAAAATAGGAATTTCAATATTTAGAGAAAACATTGGAATACTCATCCGAACAATGGAGGAGTACGTAGTCCCATGGTTAAGAAGAACAATGCTACCACTAGTTTCAATAAAACCAAAACCATTGTCAATATTTCAGATTTGGCTTTAAAAAATTGGTGTAGGGTACATTATATAGCCCAACATAGTGAGAATGAATGCCCTAAATTCAAAACAACTCTAGATATTCTACAAAAAGAGATGGATAACATGGAAATTATTTCAGATGAAGATCCTTCCCAACATGCTAGTACTAGCAAAGGGAAATAATTAGCGCTATTAGTGGAAACATTTAAATCAATTGAAGAAGATGAAGGGTATGATGGGTCTTTAGAAGAGGAAGTTTAAGCTTTCAAAAAATTTAAAAAGGGGAATCATAATTACAAGCTTAGGAGTAAGACTAAAGCTTATTTTACTTCTTCTACTGCACCAAATGACACCATCATTCCTCCTAATACACAAGCTAGTAAAAATCCCATACCTCCATCTAAGTTTGATCTACCTTAACCAACACTTGAAAAAATTGCATATAATATTGTGGAGGATTTAAAGAAAACAAAAGCGAATATATATTTATTTGATATTGCTAAGTTGACTAACTAGCTAGAAAATTTGATGCAGGATTTTCCTGATCAAAGAAAAAATAAATCCCAAAAAGTCTTGGATGCACAATTTTCCTCATGAAGGGACAAAGGAGAATGTCCTCCCTTTATTTTGACCCTAAGAATTGCAAGAAAAAATATGCATAATTGTCTTGTTGATTCAGGAGCATCTGGTAATGTCATGCCTCACATTGTTTGTCAAAATTGGGTTTGAAATCCATACCTTCTAAATGAATAGTTGTTCAGTTGGATAAATATTAAATTCATGTGGTTGGAATGCTTAAGAATTTTCACATACAACTAGCCTCAAAACCTAGGATGCAACAGTATATTGATATACATGTTGTAGATATACTTAATATGTATGGAATGTTGTTGAGTAGAGATTGGTCTTGGAACTTGAATGGATACATGACCACAAATTTTTCACATATGTGGCTACCATGTAAGGGTGTTGCTAACCAAATTAGAGTTGAGAGAGAACCTATACTCAAGGATTTGATTACTAAATATAACAAAACCAATGAATTTTTTTACAATGAATATGAGTTAGGCGTTTACACTTTTGAAACAAAAAGTGGAGGTAAGTGAATTTGAAAATGAGATACCATCTATTAATTCAATTAAGGATGAAAATATTGTTTGGATGCTTAAATTTTATGGATCTAAATATAAAAAATGTATTTGAGCTGGTGTGGAATCGATTAGTCTTAAAGGTAAGTCATTTCTGGCAGCTTATAGATTATAGTTTCCTTGCACTTGTAATACTATAGAATATGAGGCTTTAATATTTGGTTTGCAATTAGCCTTAAAGAAAAACATTAAATATTTGAAAGTTCTAGGAGATTTAGAATTGGTTGTTAAATAGGTGAAATACCAATACACATGTCATGATAAAAGGCTAATTCATTACAAAAATAGAGTTAGGAATTTTATTGATGAATTCCATGCTTTCAATATTTCATTGATATCTAGGAAGAACAATCAAATTTCTGATTATTTATCTATTGTAGTAGGTCCTCTTAAGCCTATTTATAATAGGAGGCTAAATAAGTTTTCAATTGAGTTAATACCCTGTCCTTCTACACCTGACAATGTGGAAAATTTACAGGTATTTGAAAGTGACAAGCACATTTATGCTTTGGTAGCTAATTTAGGCATTTTTAAAAATTATATGATTGATGAGGATGAGAGATAGCAAGAATATGAAAATGAATATCATGAGGTAACAAAATAAAATCAATGTGATTCCTAAAGGTATAATTTCTCTCGAAAATCTATTTGATATTGATTACAAAAGCAAAAGTTGTAATAACACCTCACTCCCACAAGATGCTTATAATTCTATTGATCTCAGGATTAGTAAAGACCTGCATAATATATTCATAGGAAAGGTTTACACTCATCATGAACAAGAAGGAATAATTTAGGATTTAAAAGATTACGTTGATGTAATAGCATGGAGTTATGAGAATTTAAATACATATAATGAAAACATCATAACACATACTATTCCTTTAAAGCTAGATTCAAAACCATTTAGACAGAAACAAAGAGCATTCAACCCATTGCTAGAGCCTCTTATACAAATAGAGGTTAAGAAATTATTGGATTCTAAAATTATCTTTCCAATCAGACACTCTACATGGGTAGAAAACATTGTACCATTTAGGAATAAAATAGGTGAAATATGTCTGTGTATTGATTTTAAAAATCTCAATAAGGCCTCACAAAAGGATAACTATTGTTTACCTTCCATTGATCCTATTTTGTAAATAGTTAATGATTCTGAGATGATGTTTTTTCTTGATGGATATTCTAGATATAACCAGATTCTTATTGACCCAATAGACAGAATAAAACTTGCTTTTACCATGAAGTGGGGTAGCTTTGCTTATATAAGAATACCTTTTGTATTGCTTAATGCAGGTGCCACATTCCAGAGAGCCATGGACTATGCATTAAGAGATTTGATAGGTAAATGCATAGTTATTTATGTTGATGACGTTCCTATTTTCTCAAAGAATAGACCATACCACATTAATGATTTGAGAAAAGTTCTTCAAAGGTGTAGAGAGCATGGCATTTTCCTAAATTCAAAAAAGTGCAATTTTTGGAGTAACTAAAGGTAAAATTTTAGGCCATGTCATCTCAAAATATGGAATTTTCAAAGATCCTAAAAGAATCGAAGCCTTCCATAAAATCCATTTTCCTGGTAGAAAAATATAATACGATCATTTTTTGGGAAAATCAACTTTGTTAGGAAATTTATTTTAGGATTTGTTGAAATAGTCAAACCATTAAATGATATGTTGAAAAAGGATGCTAACATTAATTGTATTGGTCAAGCTAAAAAAAAATTTCAAGATGTAAAAAATGCAATATCTTTTGCACCTATGCTTGTGAGTCCTAATTACAGGAAAACTTTGTATATTTATTCATTTGCTTCTGAGTATTTAACTCAAAATAATGAAGATAATTCAGAAAATCCTATTGCTTTCTTGAGTTCACCACTAAAATATGTATAGTTGAAATACACTATTATGGATGAACATGTATATGCTTTTTTTAAAATTGTGAATAATATTAGACATTACATCTTGCACAGTAAAAGTTTTGCAATAGTACCAGACCCAGCTATAAAAACAATGTTGATGCAGAAAAATTGGGAGAAAGGAGATGCAAATGGCTAGCTACTTTGTAGGAGTTTGATTTAGAGATTCATTCGATGAAGCTTGTTATAGGATAAGGTTTGATAAATTATCTAACAAAAATTTATCCTCAAATCATGTGTTAGCAATACACTATAGAAAACATCACCACGGATGAATGGTATAATGACATTGTGTATTTTATTTTGAATGGTAAGTGCCCTGATCACTTTAATGCTACATAAAGAAGAGCACTTTGATTAAAAATATCTAATTTTATGATTAAATATGGTGTGTTATACATAAGAAATCACGAAGGAATTTTCCTTATATGTTTGAGTAAGGATGAGTCTATACAAATCCTTAAGTATTTTCATGGTAAGTATGGGACTGGGCATGGATTAGCTAATGCTACAATACATCAGATTTTAATTTTGGGTTACTATTGGCCCCACATTTTAAAAGATACCCATTCTCATGTTCCCTCTTGCCATACATGTCAAATTTCTGCTAACAAAGAATGAAATGTTGCCATGCCTTTATAGCCCACATTTGAGGCTAGACCATTTGCACAGTGGGGTTTATATTTCATAGGAGTTATAAACCCAAACATTTCACCTGGCCAAAAATACATTTTAACTACCACAAATTATTGTACCATATGGACTAAGGCCATTCCCACTAAGAAATATACTTCTAAAGTAATAATTCAATTTTTAGGACATGTTACCACTAGATTTTGTATGTCATATTCTATTGTTTGTGACATCAAATTTTCTTCCAATTATTATTTGCAAGGTAATCGTTTGGAAAAATCATCTAATTGGAACTTGTTTTCAATTATTAAAAAAATTGTTGAACATAATCCTAGGGACTGGCATAAAAATTTGAAATTTGCATTATGGGAAGATAGAACAAGAACTAAAGAGTCCATAGGAACATCTCCCTATCATTTAGTTTATGGTCAAGATCCAATTTATCCTTCAAATCTTAAATTACAAAAATTACAATCTATGAAGGAATACCTCGAAACAAATGATAAAATTGAAGCTAAACTTATTCACCTTATGTATTTAGATGAAAAATGAGAGGATGCTTTACTTCATTTTAGTAAACATAAAGATATGCTTAAAATGTGGTTTGAAAAACGAGATAAGATTAAGGTATTTAGGATCTCTGATTTGGTTTTATTATGGGATAAGGCATACGAGAAAAAGGGTGATCATGATAAATTTGAAAATATTTGGCTTGGTCCTTATCATATTTCAAAAATTCTTGGAGAAAACAATTTTCAATTAAAAACTTTGGGTGGTGAGGACATTCTTTTGCTTGTTAATGGGTAGTTTCTCAAGCATTATTTTCACCCATGAAATAGTTAAATTATTGCATCATTTGTAATTTTATTGTATATTCTTGTATATAAATTTTTTGTTTTCGTGCTTTTGTATTTCCCTTTTTCTTTTTTTGCATTTTGGTACATAATCTCTTTCTTTGCAAGATTTTGCTATTTTCTTTCTTTTCAATGTTTTCAGGTTTAGGGAGTAGGTTCTCACTTGCTTATTAGTTTTTTACAATTTTGGTTTGATTCCAATTTGAATTTTTCACTTTTGGTATTTTCACACTTTGGATTTGTTCCTATGATTAAGATAGTGCTTTGTGATAGCTACTAACTTCTGGTCTCTTTATTGATAGTTGTTCCTTTTTCATGTAGGATGGATTGCCTAGTTTAGAATCAAGTGAAATTGAGGAAAAGAAAATGAAATTGTTTAGTAATATTTTTTAGATTTTGGACTAAGTTTGTGGATTTTGGAACAATGAAACATTTAGTTGAAGCTCCACATTTAGATCACTATATTAAGGGTATTATTTGAAAAATTGAAGGATAAAGTCATTATGGTTTACAGATTAGGGCAAAAATATAATACACTCCATATTTAGCATTAAGTGATTTCTAACCTAGTTGGCATACAAATTTTGAAAAACAATTAAACAATTATTAAAAAAAGCAAAAAAAAGAAACATGTAAAATCAATCTTATGCCTTGGTGATTCAGACAAACTCTACTAGAGCTATAGACTCTTGGCTGATAGTAGAGCAAGGTCTAAAAGAGATCAAGGTAATCTCCATCGAAGCTATGGATGCTTGACTGGAAATGGAGCAATGCAGAGGCACATATTAATGAGTTACATTTTATAGCCTAAATGCCAAACAAATGATGGTATCTAAATTGTTTCAAGAATACAAAATGAATCACAGTTCACACATTGAGCAGAAGCAAATGGTACATCTATTTTCATTTGAATTTGTTTACCCCACTTTATCTAGATAATGTTATATGACGTTTATTTTTTAATATTTGGTTTTCTTGGCCCTAAACTTCTCACTCATATTTACAATATGTAGGTAGGACTATCACATTTTTGAGTAGTTTCGATAGGTGTTGGTATTCTATTTTATTTATTTTTCATGTGATGTGATTGATGCAAACAATGTAACTACCCTTATGGACCCAAATAATTTAATTTACTGGAGCAATAGATTGGTGGATAAAATTTTATCACTTCCCAAGCACATGTCTAAAATCCTATGTCATGGATAACAATGGATGACTATGATTGGAGGGTACAAATGGATGACAAGTGGTTATATTTTGGTGTCTACACTATATTATTCAAAACGTCTAATTTCTTCATCACCATTATGATCCTTATCACCATTACCAAAAATATCCAAATACCATACATCATCATCAAAATGATCTTCAACACAATCTAAACTATCATAGTTACTTTTAATTCTAACAATATGACATTTTTCAAGGTCAATAAAACCACCTTCTATACAATTATTTATGTCATCAACAATATTCATATAACTTGTATCACAAGGTATATCTTCCTTTTGGAAAAAATCACATATATCACAACAACCATTTGCTAATATGGACCTCAAATCACTAGTATCACAACTAAATTATGTACTTTGTAAAATATCACGTGTGTCACAATAAACATATTTCATTATGGATTTATCCTTCAACATTTCAATTATTTCTATTTTATTTCTACATTGAACATCATGGATATCAAGAGTTAATAGTTCCAAGCACATTCTTCCTACTACACCAATAGATATTTTCACACTATTTTCAAAGTATGCTTCATCAATTTTTCTAAGGATTGACCATAAACAAGACCTTGTTAGATTTAAAGCATATTACATCATTTGGGTCATGTAAATGTACCACCTTTGGTACATAGAGTAGGATATTACTATAGGTGGAAGTTATCTACGTACTTCAATCAATGCAATACATGCACGTGTCAATGTGCAAGGTGTCCCCTTGTACAACTAGGTAGAGTGTTGGCCAAGAAATCTCTCTTCCTATATAAAGGGCCTCGTAGAGATATCAAGGACATATCAAGCATATCAAGTTCATTATAGTAGAGTGTAGTAGATAGTGGTAGAAATCCTGAATGCAGTACAATGTATTCCTTTAGGTTATATTAATGGAGTGACCATCACGTCCATACTGCATTCTATTTTCACATTTTTCTATTTATAGTATATTTTAGTCATATTGCAGAATTACTTTCTTTCATATTTGTTGCATCTTATTAGGACCTATGATAGATCTCTCCATTTACATATAAACTCAAAAGCTAATAGTGGTATTAGATCCACGGGTTAAATCGAGATAGGATTAAATAGAATCATAAGAAATATTGAAAAGACTAAAATATATCTTAGTTATAGAAATTCTAAGATTACATTTGGATAGAGGATTTCCATAAAGTTGCAAAATAACTCGTGAAGACTAGGACTCAAAATTCATACCACTAGATTGACAAATCAAATAGTGAATATAATTATCTCCAAAATTATAAATTATTTAATTTCGATTTCTAACAAATTGTTGTAGGGAAAGGATATTCAGAAAAATGTTGGGAATATTACAAGAGAGCTAGAAAGAATACCTTATTAGAATCATTCTAGAACTTTTAGAAATAAGGAGAAGACTAAATATTTCAAAGACGTCGATAAAAGGTCTCATTAAAAGAGATAAAAATCTTGCATTTTTGTAGAAGTGAATAAAACATCATAGTAGTCTTACAGTAGACTCAAGGAAGAAGATATTCTAGAAGATGAGTCAAGGAGGAGATAGGATATTGGTGATCTCCATATAAGACTGAAGACCTACATATTGTAGAATAAAATGCCATAGAAGCCTTGTGCCAAGAGAAAAGGCCATAGAAGCCTTAATACAGAAGAAAATTCCAAATAAGCCTTGATCCAGAAGACAGGGCCATAGAAGCCTTAATTTTGAAGAAGACTCTAGAGAAATGTTCCTGAAGAAGACTCCAAAGAAGATTCCATGAAATAGGAGATTGGTGATCTCCATTAAGTCTTGCAAATTTTAGAAGAAAAGAAGGACCAAAAAGGTACTATTCCAAAATCCAAAAGTAATAAATTTTAGATATTCGAGAAGAAGATCTCATCACCAACACTTCCAAAAGCATAAGGTTGAAGAAAATATCTTAGTTGGAAGACCAAATAAGTTGCAAGATAGAAGACCTTAGAGAGGTCTCAATAAGGAAAAGAAGAAGGTTTGGAGATCCTTGTTGTAGAGATCACAGAAGCATCGTCAAAAGAGCTCCTAGAAGAACTTGTTGTAGAGATCACAGAAGCATCGTCAAAAGAGCTCCTATAAGCTCTTGATAGTGAAGAACTTGGGATAATTATCACCATTCGAAAACAAGCCCAAGAGAAGAAGAATTTGGTGAAGACCTCAAGACATTTAAAATATTTTTTTAAAATTTACATGGTGGAATTGGTAGCCGCCATGAATCTGAGCAAGTTGTTCGATTTTATGGCCACCACATTATTATGCATTGTCCACCCCGAAATCCACCACACAGATCTTCATGTATTCCACCCTATAACCACCATGTCACAATCATTTAAAACCTTTTATGCCACTGAATGCACTAGGAAAGGGACAAGTGCTTAGTCTGAAAAGCATTCAAAATATTGAGAAGAAGAAAAAGACCCTATTTGAAGTTAAAATTCAACAAGAAGATTGAAGGAAGATTCAAATAGAAGAAGCCTACCAAATCCAAGAAATTTGTAGATTACCTCTCATATAAAGAAGATACATTTCAAAAGAAAGAACTTTTTGAACCTACTACAAAATATTGAAGACCACTAGAAGGATCAAGCCACCAAACCCTAGGCTCAAGACAACAATTTAGTTAAGCAAGACATTTTTTTTGATAGCCAACAAGAAGTTGCAAATTCATCCACTATAAGGTAGTGACTTGATGAATGAAAACACCAAGATATACATATACTATATAATCCATTAAAAAGGTAAGCAACTTGGGTGCAATTAGTTGAACTTCAAATTAGGATTCATTATCAAATTTTATTAAGCACCATATTTGTATTAAAGTTACAAGGAGAAGGGCTTATATTATAGTCTTCAAAAAAGTGCAAAAAGGAGAATTAATTTTAAGATATATTTGCACTTTAAATAGGAGTTGGGTATTTTTCAAAAGAAAGAAAATTATCACCTACCTATTATCTATCTATAAAGCAAGAAGACTATATCTTGTAGTGAAGATTGCATATTATTCATTAAGGGTTCTTTATAGATTACTCTTAAAATTTGTAGAGATTATTAAGTGCATTTGGAATTACTTTGAGACTTTATTTATAGGAGCAATAAGGTGATATTATTGTTACCATTAAAGTTCATTATTAATCCATTAGCACTATACTAGTTGATCTTTAACTAGTTACTATCAAGAAATTAGTTTGTGTTTTGATTGTTAAAGGCACAAAACTAGCACACGATTTATAGCATTTCATGGCCAAACAAAGCCACCAATACAAGTCAAAATGTGGATAAGGAAGCCACCATTAAATACCTTGAAGGAAGCCTCAAATTACGACTTGGTGAGTCTTAATATTTAAGGAATAAAGTGTAGAAATACTTACTTTAAAATTACCATATTAACTTGGATTAAATCAATTTAAATTATCCAAGGAAGAGGATTAGTTAAGGCAAGGAGATATCTCATCAAAATCAAAAAGAATTTTAGAAAAAAATGCCTGTCATACTGGTTCAAAATCTAATTATTATAAAGCACCTCTTTTGTTCCTTCAAAAAAGGATTAAAATATCTCTCATTACAGGAAACAACACGACCATTATTGAAGAACACAAGCTTATACTGAGAGGGGGGGTGAACTAGTATAAGATCAACTTTTACTTTTCTTTCCCAAACAATATTATCCAATGTTATCAATTGCAATATCAATAGAAGTAATCAAAGCAATGCACAAATCATCACACACATGAGAGACACAAATTTAACGTGGTTCACCCAATGTGGGTTACATCCATGGAGAAAATATTTCTTCTAAATTTTCTCAACAAATCTCTTGGGAATCAATTCCCTATTACAATATTTATGGACCTCTATCCAAAGGAGATCTCAATCCCCAATACTCTGGTTTGTGGATCTCTCTCCACAGGAGAACTCTATCCCCTTTGCTCTGGTTTATGGATCTCTCTCCACAGGAGAAATCTATCCCCTTTGCTCTGGTTTGTGGATCTCTCTCCACAGGAGAACTCTATCCCTTTTGCTCTGGTTTGTGGATCTCTCTCCATAGGAGAACTCTATCCCCTTTTCTATGGTTCATGGATCTCTCTCCATAGGAGAACTCTATCCCCTTTGCTCTAGTTTGTGGATCTCTCTCCATAGGAGAACTCTATCCCCTTTGCTTTGGTTTGTGGATCTCTCTCCATAGGAGAACTCTATTCCCTTTGATCTAGTTTATGGATCTCTCTCCATAGGAGAACTCTATCCCCTTTACTCTAGTTTGTGGATCTCTCTCCATAGGAGAACTCTATCCCCTCTTCTCTAGTCTACTCCAAAGCCTACTCTCAACACTATCTCAAATCTGCACCAAACCTCATCACAAGGTTAGCACAAATCTTCTCTAACTCTGCTCACAAATATATCTCAATGTTGTTTCAAGTCTTCTCAAGACTTGCTCAAATCTACCTCAAAGCTGCTCCAAGTCTTCTCACAAGACTTGCTCAAATCTACCTCAAAGCTGCTCCAAGTCTTCTCACAAGACTTGCTCAAATCTACCCCTTCTCACACTCTCAAAGCTGCTCCAAGTCTTCTCACAAGACTTGCTCAAATATTGCCTCAAAGCTTCTCCAAGTCTTCTCAAAAGACTTGCTCAAATCTACCTCCAAGCCTTCTCAAAAGACTTGCTCAAATCTACCTCAATGTTGCTCATAGAACCTGCTCAAATATTTCCAAATCTTGCATACAAACAAAGCTTATATCTCTTTCAAAAATGCTTTCTTCAACTAGGTAATTCAAACATATTCTACCTAGAATTTGTTTAACCTCTGGAACATATAGAGAATGATATGTACTATCAAAAACCCAATATGTTCTTCACATTCACAAATCTTGCATTCAACTAATCCAATCTCTATCTCTTGCAAAATCCCTTTCAAATCAAATCAAAATAGTGTATAACTTGCTTCACAAAACTGATCTATCTTTCTTGCAAATTTTCTCTCAAAGATCAACCACACTAATGCACAAATTTCCCTCACAAGATTGATCTCAAACACTTTCACAATTGCTTTCAATATCTCTCAAACCAATGCTCAAAAGGTTTCACAATGATGCACAAACTTGGTTCTCAACTCTAGCTCAAGTATTTCCAATCATGAAGCACAAATAATTCTCAAACCCTAATGCAATTATTTCAACTTTCTCTCAACAATTGATGCACATGTAGGTCTCAAACCCTAACTCAAATATTTTCAACAATGCATACCAAACAACCCTTTTATCTCCACCTTATGTTCCAGAAACATTTACTCAACAAAACACCTTAAACAAGGAATGATATGCCCATACCTCTTATTTGCTCTGATGAAGATATGTCCTCAAAAACCTATCTCACAAACAACTGATCTTTCTTGTGCCACTTCAAGGGTTAGATAGCAAAACATTCCTTAAGTCATTTTTCATGAAAAGCCTCCACAAAAGATGTGCATAGCAAAGCTGAAAATAATACTTTATTATTTTATTTTTATCTTCACAATAATGCAACTTATAGAACCCTTAAACTTTTTCTCAAGATGTGCAAATATTACAAAGTACAATGAACTCACATACACCCTTTTCTCTCCTTTCTTGAAAGTAATTATTTCAACTCTCAACTATTACCCAAAGCACATAGAAGTCACTTTTATTTCAATCAAATGTTACACAGACATATCAGACTCTAAACACCTTATGACTCCCTCTAATGTAATTTCCACATGTGCTATTTCTTTCACAACACAACCTTATTACTCCTATACACAACAATACACTCTAAAGCACACTCAAAAATAACTCTTCAATCCAACCAATTTTAACCTTACAAAAATTAATCAAATCAACATTATCTTTCCCAAAAATGTTGGTGCTCAATGAGAAACAAGTACCTCTTATGTTGTAATAGTTTGAACCCTAGCAATGCACACAACAACACCCTCCATGGTGCTCAACGTCTAGTTGTGACACCACAACTTTGGAGCTCAAAATGGTGATCTACGATTTAGCCCAACACTGCCTTGCATCAACGAAAAACTCCTACCTAGGAAATCATGCAACCTTTCTACCCAAAATATTGTCAAGGAGATTTGACCCCAAGACATCTTCTATCTTGTGCTCTAGCTCTCAACCAGCAGCCAACTGTGCTGCACCAGCCAACATGTCACTAATCAGATTTCTTTCAACCTTGTCTCCACCTCTCCAATGCCCAACTAACTCGTTGTCTCTATCGTTCATTGTCACTCACCCGAATAGGAATCGACATGCTCAAGTGATCATTGTCCTAAGGTTCAACCTTAGGTTTATATACATTTTCCTTCAATGCTTGGATGACGTCGATGCTCATTTAATTTATGGAGTGTCTTCTTTTACCTTGGTCTACGTCGATGCTCGAGTATATAAACCTTTGATAATATTTTTAATTAAAATATTTAAATATTTAAATTTAAATTATTTAAATATTTAATTTAAATAATTTAAACATTTAAATTAATTAAATCCTTCTTGGAATATATCTGCCTTATGAACTTTTGACATCAACCCTTTGACATTAATCCTTTGATGGTATTTGCCTTGAAGATAAATCTCACTTTTGACATCAATATACTTTTGTCATCAAACCTTTGACAATAATGACATCTCAATAAGCTTTGCTTTACCACCATTGAATAATATTTCTTTTACCACTATTGAATAATATTTCTGCCTTGCCCATTATGCACCTTTGACATCAATGACAACTCAATATGCTCAAATTTCCAACAATCTCCCCCTTTGTCATTGATGGCAACCCTTTCTAAAATTTTCTTTTGCAACCACTGAATCTTCAAATCTGCTCCCCCTGAGAAGTTGCTCCCCCTGACTGAATGCTCTCCCCCTTTCTCAAATCTCTCCCCCTTTGACATCAATGGCAAAGGGACTCCTTTGGGGCTAAATATAAGACTCTTAGCTCAGCCCCCTCCCCACCTCCTCTCCTTGAGGTGATTAATTTTGGGGTGGGAGTATCTCTACTCCTAGCATACAATGCTCTTTTTCTTTGTCAACCTTCTTTTTCAACATTTTTGTAGCCATACCCTTTTGATCCTTTTGAGTGTCCATGTTCTTGCTTGTCTCTAGAAGTTCTGGAAACTCTGTTCTACACCACTTAGCCTTATGCCCAAGATTATTGCACTTGTAACACTTAATGTTGTAATTCTTGGAAGGTGTAAATATCTTGAAGTTCCTCTTGGTGAAGCCATAATCATTTCTATCATGAACCCTACAGTGGATCACTTTATGACCAAAGTGATTACAAGAGTAGCAATACCCTTGAAAGAAATATCCATCTTTGAATGAGTTGAAATTCCTTTTAGTGAGACCATACTCCTTTCCATGAACCCTACAATGCATAGCCTTGTGACCAAAATGATTACATGAAAAACAATATCCTTTGAAGAAATATTCATCCTATTTTGCAACCTTTGGTCTCTTAGTCCTTTCTTTGCCTTCTCTGTAATGATCCATGTTTCTTGTTTGTGCATTGTTTCCTTTCTTAGTGAAGCTTCTATTCTTCAACTTATCCTCATAAGTCTTAATTTCTTCTTCACTCTCTTCCTCTAAAAATTCTTCTTCTTTTGAGCTTGAGCTTGACCCTTCTTCTTGTTTCCCTTGTCCTTATTCAAAACCAAGTCTTATTTTGATAGATGAAGATCTTTGTGCATTGATAATTTTATCCAAAGTTTTTGAACTTTTCCCAAACTTGTGTAGCTTGTCCTTAGAATATTTCACCTCCATCCTTAGAGAAACTACCTCATGTTCTAATATTTCACATTCTAACTCTTTTACCTCTAACTTTTCAACCATGACCTCTTTAAATCTCCTTGCCTTAGCTTTTGAGTTTGTTAGGTCTTGTAGAAGCTTTTCTTTTTCTTCCTCATGTTCTTGAACTTGAGCCTTTAGTCTTGAATTATGCTTTCTAACATTTTTCAATTCTCTGAGAGCAACAATAAGTTCTGCTTCTAGATCAATTGTGCCTTCCTCTTCACTTTCTGAATCTTTCTCTACTTCTTGGTCTCCAAGAGCATCTTCATACTTTTCGACTTTATCTTCAATAGGAGCATTTTCTTCCTCTTCTATTGCCAAAAATAGAATCTCTTCTTCTTCACTATCTGAGAGTCTTTCATCACTATCACTTGAAGCCTTGCTTGCCTTGTTAACATAGAAACTCTTCTTGTGCCTTTGAAAGAACTTCTTTTCATGCTTGCTTTGACCATACCTATTTTTCTTTTCATGCCTGGATTTTCCTTCTTCCTTTTTCTTATGATCATATTTCTCTTCACTGCTACTACTTTCGGCTTGTGGATAATTAGATGCATAGTGACCAAAATTACCATAATTAAAACATTTCATAGTATTCATACCTTTGTGCTTTCTTGAGTCCTTCTTGTTTCTTCTCACATAGTTAGCTTCTTCATCACTGCTTGACTCACCACTTGATTCTAGTTTCTTATATTTTGTCTTCTTTGAAGCTTTGAAAGTTACCTCTTTCTTGGAGTTGGGATCCTTTACTATTCTCATCTCATAAGCTATGAGAATTCCATGTAACTCATCCATAGTCAACTTATCAATATCTCTCATCTCTTCTATAGTTGAAACCTTTCCATCATACCTCATAGGGAGTGATCTTAATACTTTCTGAGCAACATTAGAGTCTTCAATTTTGAATCCAAGTCCATGCATGGTATTAACAATCTCATCCACATGAAGTAAGTATGTAGCAATATCTTCCTCATCTTCCATCTTCAAATCTTCAAACATTTTCTTGTGGTTTTGCAGTTTTGCCAATTTGACCTTTTTATCTCCTTCATATGTTTGCTTCAATTTGTCCCATATCTCTTTTGCTGATTTGCAGTGCATAACTTTCATAAATTTTACTTCATGTAATCCACTTAATATTCCATTCATAGCCTTGGCATTATTCACATGTAACAACTTACCATCTTTATCTATGGGAGGAGTAGTTATAGGTGTGAATCCATCCTCAATCGATTGCCATGTCTCATATCCTTGTGCCATCAAGTAAGTCTTCATTCTTATACTCCAAAAGGTATAATTATTCCCATAAAACAATGGTGCCTTATTTGATGAGGATCCATTCTGAGATGCCATATATGTTCTTGTAATATCTTCCTTCAAGCTATTAGACTTTTTGAAGGAACCCACTATGATACCAATTGAAGAACACAAGCTTATACTGAGAGGGGGGTGAACAGTATAAGATCAACTTTTACTTTTCTTTCCCAAACAATATTATCTAATGTTATCAATTGTAATATCAATAGTAGTAATCAAAGCAATGCACAAATCATCACACACATGAGAGACACAAATTTAACGTGGTTCACCCAATGTGGGTTACATCCATGGAGAAAATATTTCTTCTAAATTTTCTCAACAAATCTCTTGGGAATCAATTCCCTATTACAATATTTATGGACCTCTATCCAAAGGAGATCTCAATCCCTAATACTATGGTTTGTGGATCTCTCTCCATAGGAGAACTCTATCCCCTTTGCTCTGGTTTGTGGATCTCTCTCCATAGGAGAACTCTATCCCCTTTGCTCTAGTTCGTGGATCTCTCTCCATAGGAGAACTCTATCCCCTTTGCTCTAGTTTGTGGATCTCTCTCCATAGGAGAACTCTATCCCCTCTACTCTAGTTCGTGGATCTCTCTCCATAGGAGAACTCTATCCCCTTTGCTCTGGTTTGTGGATCTCTCTCCATAGGAGAACTCTATCCCCTTTGCTCTGGTTCGTGGATCTCTCTCCACAGGATAACTCTATCCCCTTTTGTTCATGGATCTCTCAAGAGAACTCTATCTCCTTTGCATTTTTTGGATCTCTCTCCATAAGAGAACTCTATACCCTTTCTCTAGATCATGGATCATACTCCAAATCCTACTTCTCAACACTATCTCAAATATGCACCAAACCTCATCACAAGGTTAGCACAAATCTACTCTAACTCTGCTCACAAATTTATCTCAATGTTATTTCAAGTCTTCTCAAGACTTGCTCAAATCTACCTCAAATATTCTCCAAGTCTTCTCACAAGACTTGCTCAAATCTACCTCAAAGCTGCTCCAAGTCTTCTCACAAGACTTTCTCAAATCTATCTCAAATATTCTCCAAGTCTTCTCACAAGACTTGCTCAAATATACCTCAAAGCTACTTCAAGTCTTCTCACAAGACTTGCTCAAATATACCTCAAATATTCCAAGTCTTCTCAAAAGACTTGCTCAATTACTCAAAGCTACTCCAAGCCTTCTCAAAAGACTTGCTCAAATCTACCTCAATATTGCTCACAGAACCTGCTCAAATATTCCCAAATCTTGCATACAAACAATGCTTATATCTCTTTTAAAAATGCTTTCTTCAACTAGGTAATTCAGACATATTCTACTTAGAATTCGTTTAACCTCTAGAACATATAGAGAATGATATGTACTATCAAATATCCAATATGTTCTTCATATTCACAAATCTTGCATTCAATTAATCCAATCTCTATCTCTTGCAAAATCCCTTTCAAATCAAATCAAAACAGTGTATAACTTGCTTCACAAAATTGGTCTATTTTTCTTGCAAAGTTGCTTCTCAAAGATCAATCACACTAATGCACAAATTTCCCTCACAAGATTGATCTCAAACACTTTCACAATTGCTTTCAATATCTCTCAAACCAATGCTCAAAAGGTTTCACAATGATGTACAAACTTGGTTCTCAACTCTAGCTCAAGTATTTCCAATCATGAAGCACAAATAGTTCTCAAACCCTAATGCAATTGTTTCAACTTTCTCTCAACAATTGATGCACATATAGGTCTCAAACCCTAACTCAAATATTTTCAACAATGCATACCAAACAACCCTTTTATCTCCACCTTATGTTCCAAAAACATTTACTCAACAAAACACCTTAAACAAGGAATGATATGCCCATACCTCTTATTTTCTTTGATGAAGATATGTCCTCAAAAACCTATCTCACAAACAACTGATCTTTCTTGTGCCACTTCAAGGGTTAGATAGCAAAATAAATAAATACATCCTGCAACTCTACGAGGACGTTGTTGGTCAGAAAGTTAATTTCAGTAAAAGCAAGTTATATTTCTTTAACACCCCCATTCAGAGGTAAGGAAGGATGGTAGAAATTTTAGGGTGTGATATAGCAAACCTCCCCACTTCGTATCTTGGTCTCCCGATTTTCATTGGTTCTCCAAGAGAGTCAATGTGGGACAGGGTTATTGAAATAATTCAAAAAAACTTGCTGGATGGAAAGGTCATATTCTATATCAAGCAGGAAAGATGACCCTCACTAAGGCCTCTATTTAGAGCATTTCAGTCTATTTCCTCTCCGTTTTCAAAGCCCTTGTGAAGGTTTTCCAAAAAATTGAGAAACTCCAAAAAGATTTTTTATGGACTAGATCAGAGGAGAAAAAAGGATACACCTTGTAGGATGGACCAAAGTGTGCAGACCTAGGGAAAATGTGGGATTAGGTATGAGGATAATTGCTCATATGAATTTAGCTTTACTAGCTAAGTAGGTGTGGCACCTCATTTTTGGTGAAGAAAATGAATGGAAATCTATCATCAAACGAAAGTATCTTCAAAATATGGAATTTGTAAATGAATCAGTTCCAGTTAGAGGTTCTGCTTTTTGGAAAGCAATTCTCAATTGTAAGGAAATCATCAAAAAATATCTAAGTTGGGTTTTAGGCAATGGTGAGAGGATAAATTTCTGGAATGATAGGTGGGCTAAGGATGAACCACTAATGCAATATCCTAACTTAGCCCAAATTAGAGATATCACGAAAGAACTCATTGGCAGAAAAGTCTTTGATTATATGGTTGAGGAAAGAGGTAGAATGAAGTGGAAACAAATAAGGATTCAGGGATTTCAAGTGAAATCAAATGATCTTTGTAACATTCTCGGGAAACAATTTATCCCCATGAGACCCAAGGAAGATCAAGTGACCTGGGATCCTATAGAAAACGGGCAGTTCAGTGTTAAATCAACTTACAAGCTTCTGCTTGATGAAGAGGATTTTTTCCTCCAAAAGGACTTAGTTTGGATAAAAAATTTAATTCCAAAAATTGCAGTATTTTCATGGATGGTTATCCAAGGTAGAATTCTAACCATTGATAATATGATTTGTAAAGGTATTTGTATCACTAATCGCTATTATCTATGTAGGGCTAATTGGGAGACCATTTATCACATTTTACTTGAGTTCCCTTTTTCCTTGACTGTCCTAAGTGGGGTTTTTTAGGCCTTCAATATTTCTTGGGTTAAACCAACCTCCATACTTGATTTGTTTGTCCAGTGGCCTTACCCCTTTTCAAGCCAAAGACTTAGATACATGTGTAAAATTTGTCTCAGCCACTATCTTTGGTATGTGTGGTTAGAAAGGAACCATAGAGTCTTTAATGAGTCTATCCATGATCATCAAACTATCATTTCTAGGATCCTATCCTTTTCCAATGATAATGTGAACCTTATCCCTTTTGATAGTCATAAACCTTAACTTTAGGAGACCACGATTTCTCAATATTTAAGCTTACCCTTGTTATATGAGTTTATGCCTAGGGTAGTCAACCCCAAAGCCAATGTTAAGTGGTCCCCACCTCCTACGGGTTGGTTTAAGCTTAATTTTGATGGAGCGGCTAAGGAAAATCTTGGAAAAGTAGGCGCTGGCGGTATTGTGCAAGGTCATAATGGGAATATGATGCTTACATTTTCCTAATATTTGGGAACAAGGATGAACAACGAAGTTGAAGCTAGAGCTATGTGGAGAGGCCTTCAAATGACTCAAGACTTAGAAGGCAATTTGATCGTAGGAGACTCTATGCATGTTATAAATCTCCTCAATAATTGGAAAACACCTCCTTGGAGGATTAAAATAATTGTTGAAGAGGCTAGGATCCTTTTCCAGGGAAGACAGGATAGAAAAGCCCAACATGTCTTTCGGGAAGCTAAAAAAGTTGTTGATAAGCTGGCCAATTTGGGTGTCGATGGTGACAGACTTTTCAAATGGGAACACAATGTCCCGAGTGAAGTACAGGAGCTTATTCAACAAGAATTCCAAGAATGATAGTCAAATTTACCAATAGGGAAGGCACTGTAAGTTCGAAGGCTATGAGTATTCCTGTCTCTTTTTTAAAATGGACTCACAATAAAAATTATCCGAGTTGTCAGTCTTGGTGGATGTTTCTTGGAAATACCACAAATACTAATGGGGATAGTCACATGTCAGATAACATAGCTCCTAGTGATCTTAGTAATTTGAGGTTGGTTGATAATCACAAGGCAAGAAAGAAACGACAATATAAGACTTTGAACAAAAGCCACGTGGACCACCAAATAGCCACCGCCATAAATCTAGATAGCAGGTTCACTTCTCCAAGGCTTATTGGCCAAGATGAGATGTGGTCCCAAAGCATGTCATATATGGAAGAAAGCAATTACCAAATAATTATTAAGAGTAACTATCAATACAGAGCTTGTGGGAGTTTTTTTCAGTACTCTGCTATGTGTGTCTGCAGCTTTTTGTTTCTTCACTGTTTCAAGGAAGGGATATGTGTCTGTTTCATTTTTTGTAATTATGATGCAGGTGCGTTTTCTCAGGGTATACCCAAAATTTTGTATGGGAAGTTTCTTTTTGATAACAGGCTATATGTGCCTTACCGGATGTAATGGCTTTGGCGGCATGTAGATTTTACATATATAGGATCCTTAGTAAGGACATGTTCATCAACAGCCCTGGGCTAATTTTTTTAAAAGGTTTTGGGTCAACCTGTAAAACCCGGTATTAATGCTATAATATCTTATCTACCATAAAAAAAAGGTTAGATAGCAAAATATTCCTAAGTCATTTTCATGAAAAGCCTCCACAAAATATGTGCATAGCAAAGCTTAAAATAATAGTTTATTATTTTCTTTTTATCCTCACACTAATGCAACTTATATAACCCTTAAACATTTTTCAAGATGTGCAAATATTACAAAGTACAATGAACTCACATACACCATTTTCTCTCCTTTTTTGAAAGTAATTATTTCAACTCTCAACTATTACCCAAAGCACATAGAAGTCACTTTTATTTCAATCAAATGTTACATAGACATACAAGACTCTAAACACCTTATGACTCCCTCTAATGTAATTTCCACATGTGCTATTTCTTTCATAACACAACATTATTACTCTTATACAAAAAAATACACCCTAAAGCACACTCAAAAATAACTCTTCAATCCAGCCAATTTTAACCTTACAAAAATTAATAAAATCAACATTATCTTTCCCAAAAATTTTGGTGCTTAATGAGAAAAAAGTACCTCTTATTCCATAATAGTTTAAATCTTATCAATGTGCACAAAAACACCCTCCACGATGCTCAATGTCTAGTTGTGACACCACAACTTTGGAGCTCAAAATGATGATCTACAATTTAGACCAACACTACCTTGCATCAATGAAAAACTTCTACCTAGGAAACCATGCAATTTTTCTATCCAAAATACTGTCAAGGAGATTTTACCCCAAGACATATTTTTTCATGTGCTCTAGCTCTCAACTAGTAGCCAACTATGTTGCACCAGCCAACGTGTCACTAATCGGATTTCTTTCAACCTTATCTCCACATTCAACACCCAACTAACTCGTTGTCTCTATCATTCACTATCACTCACCCGAATAGGAATCAATGTGCTCAAGTGATCATTATCCTAAGGTTCAACCTTAGGTTTATATGCATTTTACTTCAATGCTTGGATGACGTCTGTGTTCATTTAATTTATGGAGTGTCTTATTTTACCTTGGTCTACGTCGACACTCGAGTATATAAACCTTTGATAATATTTTTAATTAAAATATTTAAATTTAAATTATTTAAAACTTTAATTTAAATAATTTAAATATTTAAATAATTTAAACATTTAAATTAATTAAATCCTTCTTGGAATATATCTGCCTTATGAACTTTTGACATCAACCCTTTGATATTAATCCTTTGACAGTATTTGCCTTGAAGATAAATCTCACTATAAATATACTTTTGTCATCAAACTTTTGACAATAATGACATCTCAATAAGTTTTACTTTACCACCATTGAATAATATTTCTTTTACGACTATTGAATAATATTTTTTCCTTGCCCATTATGCACCTTTAACATCAATGACAACTCAATATGCTCAAATTTACAACGATTATCTCAGTAGGTATTAGGGCAAAGTTTGAGCAAGACGAAAGAGCCATCAAAGAGCTTGCACTTCTCAAACTCAAGGTGTTTAAAAATATCATTTCTCCATGTTCAATCCAGCCCTATAAGAAAGCATTTCACCTGTAATATTGGAGCTATTAAAAGATGCTATTATCATTTGAGTCTACGAAGAGAAATGATAGCATACAAAAGATGATTATCTATGTGGAACAACACTATCAAGCTAATCACATGGGGTTGTTACAAAAGCTAAAAAAATAGCATAAAGGAACAAGGGCAAGGCACTACACCCAAGGCTATTACTTGGAGAGAATGACCACCAAAAAGGAGTACAAAAAGCTACCATAGGACTGCCATAGAACCTTGGAGTATTATAGTTGGAGCCATCCATTATCCTCCTCAAGAAAGTGTGTAGAAGGAGAAGAGGAAACACTTGCATTTCAAAAAACATAACAAGCCAACGTACAATACAAAGATATAGGTAAATATAGGGTTACAACACTCATCCTTAAGGTGTTAGAATAAAGGCTTACATGCACAAGCCTTGAGTTCAACTTGGCACAAGAGTTCTAAGCGGCCCAATTTTTATGAATAATCCGACACTCACCTGAGAAGGATTTACAAATATTTGGGAGGTTACAACCAAACTCATCATCACATAAAGGTACGTTGTAATATCAACACTTACTTAGTAACGCTCAAGTGACACTTATCCATAATCAGAAAGGAAACAATCCTATTTAAGGCACCCATTTTAGAGAAATAGCACCAAACAAGGTCAAAGGAATTCAAACATTGAATGGTGTGAATCATGTTAATAGGGAGGAGGCTAATTCAATCATGTGCACCATTAAAAGGTGTAAGTCTATATTTAAGAAGATGTTATAGACCAATAATACCAGTGCCCCATTTATGGAGGATATTCATCATAGACCAAGCATTCCTTAAGGATAATATTAGTGTTATTTATGGAGGAGATAAGTGTTACTCAAGGGAAAAACCAACATTGGTCAAAGAATGCATTGACTTCTCATGAGCACCATATTTTAGAATGTTTCAAATCCACCACTTTGTAGCATCAAGGAAAGATAATCCAAAAGGGTCATTAAGGAAAAATTTCATATTATTTATTGATTGCTATAAACTAAATTTTTATTGGAGTTATAATGGTACATTATATTTACTATTGCAATCATCCATTTAGCATTAGTAATATATTAAGCAAGCAAGTTTCAAGAATATTTATATTATCAAATAATAAAGTAGGAGGTATAAGGGTTTCAACTTGGAAATGAAAACCCTATTATTACAAATATTATTGTTTTCTAATATTACAAATTAGGGAGTTATAAGGAATAATACACCAAATAACTTATTGGAATTTAGAAACATTAAATATCAAATATAAAAGTCTATAAATGAAGGTTCATTAAGGAATATCAAGAGTCAGAAGTTAATTTGTATAATCATATCGAAACCACATTAAAGGGACAAAAGAAATCCAACCATTAGGACCTGATCAAATTAGAAAGTACTTAAGTTCAATAGGAGTAATAAGGTGTAATATAAGTTTATTTTTACCATTTACAAAACATTACAATCAACTCAATATTGAACTACTATTCTCAAAGAGCACTTTATCAATCATTTAGCATATCAAAATCATTTAGAATTCATAAGGAATTCAACAAAACATGATAATAATAACACACATCAAATTTTATCAAGTATTCAATCCACTTGGGAGTCATAAGGTTTCTACAAAATATAAATTCTACAAGGATTTCATTAAATCAAATTCACATCTCTTAACTATGGAGATATAAGGAAGCCTACAAAACCTAAGCCCAAAAAGGTTTTATCAAATCAAATAACTTTACACTCTAATCTAGGGAGCTATAAGGATGTCTACCTCAAGTAATACAACAAACAAATACATGAATAACCCATTTAGAAAGGAAAAAGCAAGTGCTATAAAAATTGGAATCATGAATCTACTTATAAAGGGTGAAGCATATTTAGATCTTACTTCAAAAATGATTCATAGTGAAGCCTTAGATGATGAATTTGATACCATGGAACATTATTTGCAAGCTCAACTCAATAAAGCAATTGAAAATGGGAAGGATGATATTGTAATTTACTTATATTTTGTAAGCATATTGCATATGGAATTACTTACATACAAATGCCATAATAATGAGAATATATAACTAAAAGGATTGATAGAATCTCATATAAAGAAAATATAACTGAGTGAATCATACTTAGAAAAAATATTTCAATCCTCATGCAATATTAGTACTTCAAGTTATACTAATTCAAGATCTTATCTTGATGTCTTGAGAAATTTCTTAGAAGCTTATGTACAGAATAAGTACAAAGAAGGAGAAATATCTTTGCAGGAATTAAGTAGTAGTATTACCACCTATAGGAACATAGAGACTAGATTCAAAGGAAAAGCTAAATAAGAAGAGGAATACGAACCAATTAAAATAGGATTACAATAAAAAAGTCAATTGATGAAAGAACTTAATCAATCCAAAGAGCATCCATAGAAAGAAGATCCATATTGAAGATTAAAATCTTCAATACCCAAATAATATAATATAGAAGGGTGTTAGAGTTAGAGCATTTTACATCATTTGGGTCATGTAAATGTACCACCTTTGGTACATAGTTAGGATAGGAGATTACTTTAGGGGGAAGTTAGCTACTTACTTCAAGCAATGTAATAAATGCAAAGTATCAATGTGCAAGTTGTAATGTGCAAGGTGCCTCCTTGTATAGCTAGGTAGAGTGTTGGCCAAGAAATCTATCTTCCTATATAAAGGGCCTCATAGAGATATCAAGGATATATAAAGAATATCAAGTACATTATAGTAGAGTGTAGTAGATAGTGGTAGAACTCTTGAATGGAGTATAATGTAGTCCTTTAGCTTATATTAATGGAGTGGCCATCACCTCCATACTACATTGTATTTTCACCACTTTATATTTATAGTATATTCAAGTCATATTACATAATTACTTTCTTTCATATTTTCTACATCTTATTAGGACTTGTGATAGATCTCTCCCTTTACATATATCCTTGAAATATAACAAACCTAAGTTTTGAATTCTCCATATTAACTATATTTTGATGGTGCACACTTTTTAATTTCACCTTATTTCTTGGGTTGTTTATTATCTCTTTTATTCCTTGGTTTTAACACTTCCTTAGCCATGACAACCTTATGTGTTGTTTCAAACTCATGTCCACAATATAATTTTGCCTCACCTTGAGCAATATACCTTTATTGTTGTTGCTTTGTTGATGTTTTCCTTATGGTTGAAATTGTTACTTCCTTTGAGGAGGTCTAAAAAATTGATCTCCATGAGTCATCAAATTGTTTATACAAAAATTGGTGTTATGTCCTTTTTTACAAATATGACAATACCTCCTCCTCCATTGAGGTGGATTTTGTGATGAAGATGAGATAGAATAATCCTTTGGATATTTTGTGGTTTCTTTATAGGGATAAGGGAATTCTTGGACAATCATATCTCAAATGATTATTTATGTCATATTATTAAAGGATGCTTACTAAATTTTCAAATGACACACTTCTATTTGATACATGGAGAGATGTCACCAATGTTCTAAATTATTTAGGGAGAGCTTTAAGTACAAGAAAGAATAAGATCTTGTTATCCACTTTTTCTCCCTTTTCATTCAACTTTAACTTCAAGTCTATAATTCTTTGAAGAAACTATTTAAAACTCTGACAATCCTTGACCCTAAATATATGAATTTGTAATATGAAGGATTGTGGCTTCATTTATCCATTCAAACATGGTATAAAAATTCCCATGCATCTTTTAATATTTTTGCCTTACTAATATGTGGTTGTATTTCATTATCCACTCCAAATGTGATGAAAATAAGAGTCATTGCAAATCCTTCAATATACTTTTTTTCTAGTTATCTTCTCCTTAGGTAACGTTTCATAACTATTAATCCTAGAGTTTTTTACCATTAGTATTGTCCTTATGTTTATTTTTCATGGTAAAAATGTTGTACCATTGAGAAATTGTGATTTTGCGAGAAATATTTTTAATGTAGATATGGCAAAGGTTCCTTATATCCCCTAAAATGGTCCTCTTTTATATATATAATCCTCTATATTGAACCTTTAAATATACCCATCCTTTTTATATACCTATCAGTATGTGGAAGAAGCTAGTCATTTCTATATACATAACCATACGTAAGAGAGACCTTAAGGTATGTGAAAGAGATCAATACATGGTACCAATGTAGTACTAAAATGGATCCATGTTATCAATGACACCTACTTAAAGAGAAATCCTCATACATGGATGTAACTTCCCTATATACTTGTATTTTCTTAATTTCAAGAGTTATATCTAGTGATCATGAATAGAGTAAAATTGAGTGAAAAAATATCACAAAAATATGTTCTTATTCCTCCCCAAAAATTTATGGGGTTGATACCCAAACATTGTTATGGAAACTATATTAGTTTTCAAACACCATAACTTAACATGACAAAATTACCTATAAATGCAAGTTAGAGGTGTCATTCATACTAAGTATTGCTATTGTGCAAATAACATACTTAGTATTTATCTACAAAATTATTTTTGATGCAAAATTTGTTTGAAAAAATAAGTTGTCAATAATTGCTAAAAATGCACCTTTCGAAAAAATATTATTCTTCTTGCACAAAATTCCTTTTTCTAAATTCTTACTTCCCCACTTTTATTTCATGAATTTAAAAAAATTTACCATTTAAATAAAATACACCTGTACACCTTTTAAACTCCCTAAACGCATCTCTAAATATTTTCTATCTTCTAACTCACAAAAATAATTTTCTAAAGTTAATTTTAAAAATTTCTTCTTCCTATTTTTTTAAAAATAAAAATAACTATAGAAAATAAAAAATGCTTACAAATGAATATTCTTTCAAACACATGCCCAAAGAGAATCGAACCCACAACCTTTTCTCCAAAAATTTTATCCTTCTTTGCAATAACCAACTCTCCCCTTATGCAATTTGTACTTATATATATATATATATATATATATATATATATATATATATATATATATATATATAACAAAAATGTTACATATTTAGGTAGCATTCGGGCAAGAATTAGCATCTCTTTGGTTTTTCACATGGGACCTTCATCATTGCCATGTGTCTTATTGTTTACTTCTATTGTATTTAATAATATAGAATTCACACACATTACAAGAAATATTTCTAAGGCGTTAACATTCTAGACATCAAGTAATTCGGAGATGTTGGATCAAGTCAACTGCACATTATTCATATGGTAATCTTCAAATAAAATCACAAAAAAAAATATGCCACATCAAAATCATAGATAACATCTTCTACCATATGAAAATAAAAGAAACAAAAATTTTCTTGGGAATAATTAAATTTAATTAAGTTCATATAAAATATTTTCATATTGTGCAGTAAATTAAAAAAAAATTCTATGCACATTTTTATCCTATAAACATCAATAATAAAAGTAAAATTTGTAGATCCATTTTGCATTAGATATTTGTCAGATTCAAAAATATCTTCTCTTTGAACACTTCAGTGGAATGAAAGAGAAGAAAAGGACTCTTCACAAATTTTGATAATGTCTACTCAAATGTTTTGACAATAGATGCTCCCATGTCTTATAATAGATTGTTCACATGAATCAAAACAAATTTATCATACTGCAACAAATGTATTGGCATGCTTTGTGGGAAAGTCAATTTTACATGTGTTAAGTGGATTTGAGATATGTTTGCATGCATACAAGCTAAAACAACCCAATTTAGAATTAATTTTTGTCAAGTATGACTAGATTTATAAAATCTGGTTGGAATCCTATATTGTAGCAAGCTCACTTATCAAAAAGGAGTATTTAATAATTTGTAATATTTGCTATAGTTTTAGTATCTTAGTTTGCTTTAATACTGCTAAGATTTTGTAATGATGGTTGAAATATCCTTTATGTAAACAGGTTTTTGTCAAAAAACCCACCCTTATAATATTATTTACCTGATAAAAAAATGGATTGTTCACATGTCCCTAGAAATACCTTTTCAAGCTTTCCATTAACATCCATGATGCAAATTCCTTCATGGACTCCCATTAAATTCCTGAATTATCCCATTGTTTTTATGTTAACAATAATTCATTCTTCCCACAGGCCTTCACAGTTGAAAATTATTTTATTTCTTCCTTCACATACATGTTTCTATACTAGAACTTTGCACATCATTATCACTTTTGTTGTGTATTCTATTTGCACATAAATTTTTATACCTCTTCTTCAACTAAGACTTACACAAGACATATTATAAGCGTATGTCATCACATGGAAATTATTATTCCTTCTCAAAAACTTCACAAACTCTCCATGATCTAGATTTGATACTTGATGTTGGAATCACGAGGAAGGCAATCATAATCAAAATAATAATATTTTAGATTTTTTTCACCATATATTTCTACCAAAGCAAATGCATGTACAACAATCATATATATACAATATGGTTTCTCTTAGTTTTAATATATCATTTGATGTTTCACCTTCATCATTCTATCACTCATATATGAGATGAAATAATTAGCATCCCCCAAAATGTAATAATTACATGACAATAAACAATGTTATAAAGTCTAAAATTTTAGAGTGTTTGAAAAAGTAAAAAATACTCATGACAAAGTAGAGGAAATTAAATTTGAATTTCTTTAACTACACCCTCGAGACTATTTTACAACTAAGCGAGTCTTCGTTGAGGTCCACTATGAACCACCGATGCTAGTTTTGTAGCTACCATGGGACTAGTGGATTCACTAAAAATATATCACTAATGTATATACTTTATTTAGGCCCTTATAGATATCATTTTCCAACACCTATGACCTTTTATAGTTACAAGGGTGATGGGAATGATAGGAGAATATTACTAAGATTTCATTATTATTTTTATTGAAACAAACATCATATAAAAATAACAAATGTATGCTATGATGGTTTATATTACTCTTACAAATTTGAGTATAATTCTTAGATTTGGTGTGAGATCAAAAAAATAATGATTATTTCTTAATTTTTAATTTTGCTTTATTTTTTAATATTTTATTTTATTTTATTTTATAATTTTATGATAGAGATCATGTGATTTGAAATTAAGGGAATTAACACTATCTAATAGTATCATAAGGATATAAATTAAATTTATTACAAAAATAGGTATGTTGATAGGAAAAACAATGGTACAATGATGAGAAAATGATACTTGGCAATCATTCATATACTAAAGTGTCCTTACACTTGGTTTTACCAAATCCTAATATATCGAAGAAATGGGATAGTAGAATATAAATATATAATCCTCCATTAAATTAAATGAGTTAGGCTAGCCACAAAATGCTTATGCATGGAATGGAAAGATAAGGGATTTGGAGGGTAAGCCCCTAAATTGTCCGGTACCCAACATTTTTGTTGTATTGATATTTGGAATACTTTTGAAGTTTAAATCGCAAGGATTATGCCTGCTAAATTTCATATTAATTATCCATCTAACATGAGATATATTTACATTACTATTTTAATATGATGATATTATCTTTATGTGTAAAGGATGTACATGATTGAGTTAGAAAATATTGATCAAGATGAAAGTAAGGAAAACCATTCATGCAGTTAACATACATTTAATGTTATTAAAATTTTGGATGTCTAAGTCATGTTAGTATGGTCTTAAAATAAATTCATACTATTCAATTTCAGAAATAATAACCTAATAAATAAGCAATGAGGTAATTGCAATTAGATTATAATATCCATTTAAATAAATTCTTAAACTATATTTTTTATTTGTGTTATACAGGGGAATTAGCAATGTCTCCATAAATTTATCCCCTACTTGTGGGTGTGGTTCAAATCTATAAATTTACAACTATATCCCAACCCACCTCATTAAACTCTTACTCCAAGTGAGGGGACCTCAAAGGGGCTCAATATTGGAATTGTTGACCTCAAGCTAGCAAACACTCAGCGAAAGTCGATCGATATTCTAATGAGTTTACACAGGTTTTTATGAGGGATACCAATCACCTCATACTAAGTGGGGTTTAAACCTTGAACCTCTCAAAGATAGGTCAAATCCCTTACCACTACAGTAAACTTGTAGCTCTTTTACACAAGTTTTTATGGTTGGTCCTAATCCCATCGTATTAAAGATTAGTTATGTTTTTTCAATGAGTTTACACAGGTTTTTATGAGGGATCTTGGTCCCCTCATACTAAGTGGGGTTTGAACCTTGGAAATCTCCAAGATAATACAAATCCCTTACCATTTTAATAGGCTTGCAACATTTTTTTTTTAAATTTAAGTTTACATGGGTTTTTATGAGGGGTCTCAAGCCCCTCCTATCGGGATTTAAACTTGGGTATCTTTGATGAAAACCCAAGGACTTACCATTATGGTATCCATTGGACTTAAAATGATATTATTAAAAATAATAAAAAATTAATTAACTATCCTTAAAAAAATCAAAAGGAAGAATTAGATGAAACCAATAAAGAAAAGGGAGTGGGGACATGGGTGGCAAGCAAGGTGAAGTGTGAGTGGTAGTTGAGAAGAGAAAATTTGGAAAGTGGAAAAATTAGAACAAGGTGGGGGGGGATTATACTAAAAGGGAAAACAAAGAAGTTAACTTAAATAAGAAGACAAAGAGGCAAGATAAAAAAAATACAAGCCAAATATTTGAGCTTTACATAAGAAAAGCTGTAAATTTAGTCTCAACATAATGTAAGGAAGGTACTATAACTATCATATAGATATTTCTATATTATTACTATAAGAATATTAATACAATATTAATTTTGTATGTGAAAACATTATAGAATATATAAATTTATGACGAGAATAAAATCTACAAGTATTTCTTGTTTTCATACTTGTATGTTTTAAGTGATGTGATATTTACTATAGAAGATTATGGTAGTAGTGGTTATCACATGCTATATTTTGTATATGGATTATGGAATAAAGTATCATTATAAAGGTTATACATATTTTTGTGTATATTTTTTATTCCTTATTTCTTTGTAGGATTTAATTCAAGGTCTCATGAATGGAGGCATTAATATATAGGAGGTATGGACATGCTATGATGGATTGTCATGGGGGTGAAGTGGTAACTCCTTAATGACCATGTTTAAAGTATTGGAGGATATTATAAGATTAATGAGTGATAGGAAGATCTTACTAAGGAAGGAGTGGTAAGTATTCCTTTTAGTGTGTCTTGGACAATTGTCCTCTCTAGTAATTTTACTTGTCTTAGGATATTTATGTCTAGTCTATTGATTATCTAGAGTTTGAGCCAATCTAACCTAAAAGTTAGGGTAATTTAGATCTTCCATTTCTAAATTTTAGTGGATATGGAATATTTTATTAATATTAATACCTTAGAGAGGGTTAAAATAACCTTAGAAAAAATTGTTTGTGCTATACAAACCCTATTCTACATATAGTTATATTGTATTTAAACTTGTATATGTGTATGATACTTGTGCTTATTATTGACTTGTGTGTGATACTAAATTTAAAGATACTATAAATATACATGGATGAATAATTATAAATTTGGTAAAAACTATAGGTCTTGGTGAATGGTAAGAAGGATAACCCTCCTTCCACTTGATGGTTGTTTTACTAGATCAAACTAGATACACTTTCTCACACACACACACTTGGACATGCATGTGTATATATACATACATAAATATTAATCCTGTGTACATATATTTTATCATTAAAATGTATGACTATAAAATATAGAAACATAGCCTATAGTAAAAAATGATTGATCATTAGATGAAAACTAGACTATGTATCACCAAGATTTTATATTATTGTTTCCAATGAAGTAGACTATTGTAAATTATCAAGGGAATTAATGTGTAAAAAGAATATTTATACCTCGTAAGTGTATTTAAAATATAACTTTAAATTATCTTATAGAATGTCATATTTTTGTGGAATGGATATTTCGTAGTAGAGTGGATATTTTGCAGTAGAGTGGAGACTATGCTTTTAACATTTAAACGTACATGTTTTCCAAGAATTATGAATTTGAAATGGTATAATTATTGAGTTAATTTTACTTTTTAATTTAATTGTATAATCAAACATATTGGATAAATAAAATATTGAAGTGAAGAAGAATTTTTTATTAGAATCATTTATTGAAAGTGAATTAGTTTGGTTGAGATTGCATTTTATTGTGCTCTAGAAAAATAATTTTATTACCTTATTTTTATATTCAATTGATAAAATTAAAATGTGATTTTTAAAAAATTTACTATGCTTTGTGGACTTTAATACAATTATTGTTTTGATTAGATATTTTATTTCCTATTGAATTATTCTTAACAAAAGGGGTAAACTTTATTGAAATTGTAATCTGATACATGGCCAAGGTCAATATTGTGTGATTTTTTGCATAGGCCTAAGGTCATTTCATTGCACAATGTATTATTTTTTTTGTAATATTTTACTTTGTAAACTCTATGGGGTGTGGTTAACCCTGTTATGTTTAAACCCTCTTTATAAATTGTAATTAACTTAAATCCCTCTTGTTATGTTAGCTTAGCTTAAACTTTATTATGTCATTGGTATTTTGGTATTACTATAAACACCCCCTCTCACTCCTTATTTGATTATCAAAGTGTTGTGCAATATTATCTATGGATATATTGAGTATTTATGGTGCTTATAGGTGACCACCAAATACCTCTCTTTTTCATCCTTATTTTAATTTTCTATATAATATTTGAGTGCATGGTTAGGTCCTATTATTTTATGAAAAATATTATGAATTCCAACATGGTACCAAAGTAGGTATGGAACTCCTTGTTGGGATCCGAATTGACATCAAGCAAAACTTGATACTGTGACTATCTATCTTCTATATTTTTGATTAGGCTTGCACCCACTAGTCACAACTCAGAACACAACATTGGATGGGCTAAATATTGCTCTAACCCAACCTCCAGAGTAGGATGGTTCCTTGTCAAATGATAGGGTGTTGACTCAATTAAGTTCAGTAATTATTTAAGAGATAGGGTTAGAAAGGGGTTTAGGGTTAAGAAATTATGATTAAAATAGTGGTTGGATAGAGCTAATAGCATAGGCATCCATAGACAAGACCTTTCAATAAATTATTTCTAGTGTCCCACACTTGAGATTAACAACACCTATAAAATAGAGGTATCTTCATCAAGAAAACATGAAATAGAGACATACTCCAAGAAGCTATTTCAATATCCAAAATACTAATAATCCAATCTAGCAGAATAAGATTAGTATCTAGATTTTACAGAAAGGAACTTCTTGCGAGCATAGATTCAATTATGAAGAGATTTCAATTGCTCTAAAGCTAGTAATTCAATATCAGTAGAGTAAACTAACCATAGTAGCATTGATAGAAAAGCAATTCACAACTTGAATCTCTCAAAATAAATATCGAAGACACCAATTTTTGAGTCAAAAATCCAAGTAATGCTCCTTCTATTGATTTGCAAAAGATATTACACAGTAGGGCAAGCAAACACTCTAGAGTCGATCCTAAAAATTGAGGGTTCAACCTCTATTAATAGTTTTTATAGTGAAAGAAGAAGATGGAACATTACAAGGATAGAACCATGCCAGATCAACAAAATTCTATGGTGGCATTATTTCATTCACCTTTGAAGTCTAGGAAATTTATGCATTGTCGCTCACCATAGTAGTTCAGCTTTGCAACTTGCTCACTCTACAATGGTAGTTAGGCTCTTGACTATTAGATTCTAGATCTAAGTCATCTATATTTCTTGGGGACTTCATCTAGCCATCGATCTACAACTGCCCAAGTTCTTGGTTCTTGGCTCCATGGATGCTTCGCCTCCCTGTTCGAATCAACTGGTTCTCATCTACAAAGACCTCACTTTTGTATCCCTAAGAAAATATTAGGATGAGCTTAAATTTTGATTCACCCATGAACGACTATGATTAAATCTTGGTAATGCTTGGAGATGAGTGACGTGGAACATGTTGCTAGGCCACTCTTCAAAGAAGCTTGTGGATTGAATTGACCATGTTGACCAGCGGTGTGGAGCACATTAAGAAATACACTATAATCTAAGTAGAATAGAGCATGTCTCCAGGCCGCTCCTTTTTATTCTTAAATTGGTTTAATCCACTTTTACATTCATGGCATAGAACACTTTGTTCGTAGCCCACTCCTCAAAATCTGCTCCTTTGAGTTTTGACCAAATCTAACCATGGAATAGAGCATGTTGCCATGCCACTTGAGAAAGAGTGTAAAATGATGTTTCATGAGAGTATGCATTGTGTCGCTCCCTTATGTTCCATTTTGGGCATCTTGACCTCTTTGACCAGCGACATGGAGCATGTGTTCTAATCCGCTCTAAAATGAACATGGACCTCAACGGCGTGGAACACATCAAGACTTAGCCACTTATTTACGTGGGTTGGGACAATGTGCGCTAGGCCACTCTTTGGAGAATTTTGACATCAGCTTTGACCTGAGTTGACAATGGCATGGAACATCTACACTATACTGCTAGAAAATGCACTAAGTGTTGAGCGATTGGGAACATCTATGCTATGCCACTATAAAATATACTGTGTTGAATGACTGGGAACATATTCACTACCTTAGCAAAATATATCTTATTTCACTCTACTAAAGTGGTTGCAATGCAAATTGGCTACTCTGCCAGTGGCATGGAACATCCTACGCTGGGCCGCTTGAAAATACACTATGTTTTGAGCGGTTGGGAGCATCTTCATGCCTTAGAAAATATTTTCAAAATTTTTCTAAGGATGTGGTCATTTTTGGCCTACATTCTGGCACCTCCCGGGTGGATTTGCTCGTAAAGCCAATGAACTTAGAGCCTTATCCATTGGGCATCAGGAGTCAAAAAATCTAGTTCATGAGCAATGCTTCATAGAATAATTTCTATATGATCATTACCCTCTTTAAAATTTTGTGAATACATTCAGAGGGTAAAGGCTCATATGGAGATCATACTAGAAACAATGATATTCACCACTCCTTCCGACTAAAAAATTCTCTATGTCAAGCAAAAATAGAGCTATGCTCTCCATTATAAGCCCAACCAAAATGATCAAAATATCTTCATGAGATATTCATTTTTTGCTCTTTTGCTTCATGTTTTTATTATTGTCCTCTAACAGTGTCAGGATCAAAAACAATATACAACACTTTTTACATGAATACAAAAATGTTTAAAATAGGAAACTCTACACTTGTGCCTCTTGAGGGTCTTCAGCAACCCTATCTGATTCTTCCCTCCTATCGAGATTCTTCCTCATCATTTCCTTCTTGCTCTTGGTCAAATTCCTTATCTTCTAGTGAGTCTTGTTGTTTATCCTTTTGCTCAGCGTCGGTCCCAAACAATTGAATCATTAGTTTTAGAGTCTACAAAGCTTGACTCCAAACTACCTCAAAAGGGTTGGAAGTCTCCTTAAGTTGTTTATGAATAAACTCCAACTCAGAGGTATCCTCATAGGTTGTGGAGCTTCCCTTGTTCACCAGGTCCTCCATCAAATCCCTGAGCCTGGTTAAATCTATTATCATCTGAGAGACCTGTTCTTGATCAATTGGCTCCTCCCAGGCATCTACCTCAGATTCATCTTGGATGATTTAAGCCACATTCTTCTTGATATCCTCCTATGATGGATGATTTAAGCCACATTCTTCTTGATCTCCTCCTATGATAATAGAGTATTATTCTCCATCCAAAGTCCTCAAAAACCATATTGAGTCATTTCTTGGTTGATATCTACCACATCTCAAATTATGTTTTCAATCTTATCTGATAACAACCAAGCTTTCTGGAGCAATCTATTCTTCTTGACCACAACTCTAGCATCCAATCTAGACATATTCCATGCCTTTTTGGGGATAGGCTTAGTAGTTTTATTAAACCTGCTATCAGATAACTTATACATTTGTTCAGTTGGTATCACCATAGGCTGCAAATCTCGAGTGAACCTATCCAAATCTTCTTTGGTATTTTGGAGCAAATGGGTAGCATCATCCATATAATCAATTATAGGCTATATTTTAGAGCATTTATCTAAGACTTTGGACCAAATATTTTTTCTTACCTTCTTCACTCCTGCTTTTGAGAAGCCTGAGGACTTGGCCTTCTCAATATGAAGTTGATGCTTCAAATCTTGAATTTCCTTGGCCTATTCTTCATTCTTATTTTTTTGTTGTTCAACTTGGTCCTTAATCTTTATGACCTCTTGATATTTACTTTACCAGTTCTTAACTTCATTCCTAATAGTCTTTTCTATCTTCTTTTGATTGTTGACTATTTTTTCCAACTTCTCTATTTTATGCTATAACTTTCCAACTTTCTCCTTGTAGATACAAATTTTGACATAGAAAGTCTCTCAGTAAGATTTTTCTATGACCAATTCTTCTTCTCTAGGAAGCTACTCAATGTCTTCCACATGCTCCTTGAGCTGGTAATCTTGAACAATCATCTCCTCTTCAGGTTTTTTTACCAGAGGAGTGATAGACCTGGATGTCCTTTGCCTTGTGACTGGATCAACAAACATTGTGCTCCTCTTTGTGGCCATTCTCTTTGAAGGCTTGGATAGCTTCTCTACCCAAAAATATTGAATCTTCTGAGAAACATCTTTTCCCTTTTGCAAGGAAGCCAATGTGGGATGACTTGTAGGAGGAGGGGAAGCTATGAGATATGGAAGGGTAGACTCAGAAGATGATGGTAGTGGAGTAGTAGTGACCACAGTTGATTCTATGTTTATTTCTAAGGTTGCAATAGGGAAATACATGGGAACTAAAATAAAATTCATGGAAGAATGAGTTGGTGGAGATGAAACAACTTGTGCTTCAGATGATACTAGGGGTTGTGATGGTGAAGGTAGAATTATAGGAGATGATGTGACTAGGATTTTGGATGAACATGGAGGAGATGGATTGGTTTGACCCTTTGTACTAGCTGATGAAATGAGTGGTAAATTATGGAGGGGAGAGGGTACCTTTTGATCCAACATTTTCTGAGAATTGGAAGGTGATTTCTTAGGGGAAGGAGAAGGAGAAGAAGGGATAGAAATCATACCTTCACCTACCTAAGTAGGGTGTTCGTGAGTCTCCTCTACACTCTAGTGTTGCACCTGTTGTAGAGACTGCTCTATAACTAAAATAGGAATTTGTTCAACACTTTGCCCTTTGTCCATTTTTAGTTTCTTGTAGATCTCTCTTTGGGTTTCTTTCAACTTATCTTCAAATTTTCTCTTAACAACTCAAAATATTGCAGGCCTATCACTTTCTGTATCATCTTCGGATTTCTCCTCCTATAACACATCCTTAGTGATAGGGATTGACTTAGTTACAGTTGTAGTAGTGAAACTCACAGGTGTGAATACAAAGTCTTTATCCTTTCTATTCCAATCTATCTTGACCTCAGGAGGCTCTCCACCCAAGGATAGATTTTTGGGCCTAATTATTGTTTGAATGACTTATGTATTTACTTCCATATCATCAAAGTAATGCATTTTACTTATAATTTGGGTACCTACATGATACTTCTCCAGTTGCTCCGATGAGGGATCAAATGTTTTAGGAACTTCTGTAGCAACTATTTGAGTGTTAGTCCCTACCTCATGCATTTCCTCTTATGAAGGTGGGGAAGGATAATCTATCCCTGCTTGAGTCTTCTTATAAATCAAAACTATATTCTTAGGATCTTTAGCTTTCCAAATTTTGATATGCTTATCATATCACTCGAAAAAATCATCATCTATTGTTCAACCGAACCTGGACTTCTTTGTACCAATTTCTACTCTCATTCTCCACCAATCTATGATTTTACCTTCATCCCACTTCTTTTTTCTTTTCAACGTCCTTAATTTTAGACTCCTTTAAACAATGGCCTTCATTGTTATCTGAATCAAAATCCACTATCTTCCCATAGAAGTCTAGCCATGGGGGTAGTTATTCCATTTAACAACATTCCATTCTAATGGAGCACTTTCTTTGTTATTCCTCCCCTTCTCAAAATGAGACCTCGAAGTCTTCTCAAACTTGAGGGATTTAAAAACCATAATCTCCCTTCCTTTCCCCTTTCTCTCCATTAAGGGCAATATTCCTTTTTAGGAATTTGTCATCGGGGTCATACCTCCACCTCTTTGGGATGTAAAACAGGCCCATCCTATCCAAATATTGGGTGATTTGTTCACCTTGACCCCTTTTGAAAATTGTTATATCATCGACGTTACGGGTGTAAGTCAACAAAAATTTCTTTCCTTTTACTAGAGTTGTAATTCATTTTGATAAAATATTCCTACCTCAAGTATTCCAGGGCCAACAATCTATTAGTCACAAAATGAGGCAACAAAAAAGGCTTACCAGTGAAACCGTAAAGTTTGATAATGGTGCCTTCTATGAGTACATACCAGTCTCCTTCTTTGGTGCCTGGTACTCTTAAAAATTCTTTGGTCAGAGGTGGTAAGTTAGGGCATTTACCATACATAATTTTCAAAACAGGCCCTAGAAATTCTAAATTAAATTTGTAAAATGACTTTGTGCTCCTCAGATGAGTAATCCAATAATACATAGAAATAGGGTCTCCCTTGTCATTCTTTTATTTAATTGGAATCCAGGGCATTATGTGCCTAACGATAGCATAGAACATCCAAACCAAATTCGAGCAGTGCCTAATAGAAGGAGCTTCTAAACCATTTTTCATCCTTACCAACTACTCATGCATGCGCTTAGAGAGGAAGGTTGGCCAGTAGAAATAAATTGCATTGATACCTTCCTTCTCTACTCCATGTTTATACATTCTCTCATTTGAAATGTAGTATACAGTAGCTATTTTCCAATCCCTTACAAACTGGTTAGAATCCAAACCCTCTAAACAAGCTAACATGGAGAAAATTTCTAGGTTAGCAAACTGATCAATTGGAATTAGGGTATTGGGCAATTCATCCTTATTTTTTATACGCTTAAACTAGAAGTGAAGCCACTTTTCAAAAATTTCCCTCTCATAAGAGATAGACATTGAAGATAAATAACTAGCTTGCTTTGCTATATCAAATGGTTTAGGTTCTAGAGGTGGGTCTACTCCTACGATAAACAAATCATGAAAAGTTTGGCAGTAATGGTAAATAAGGTTTTACCATTAGCTATCTTCACTACCCTTGTATTAGGATCATAAAACCTGATAATTGTAGACACTAATTTCGGGCAATGATGAACTGAATCATAGATATAAAAATATAAGAAAGACTTTATTGCGACAATACCTTGGGGACGAATTGGCCTCCCTTCGAAGTACCTAAACTCGAACTCTCTCCTTAGCTTGGTTCTCCTTATTTGAGTCATTACAGTATTTTCTAGTCCTCTCATATGCTTTACATAGCTTTCTAGCTCTTCATCTATTTTTTGCGTATCCCCTGAGGCTTATTTGGGAGATATTTTTTGCAAAAATTCTCAGAGCGCTATTCTTCCCTAGTATCTACGAATTTTGCTTTACTATTCCCTCAACTTTTTTTTTCTTGGACAATGTTTCTCATGAAATGAATGGTCTTTACACTTTGAGCTTTTTAAATATCCTTGCATGTATACCTTCCTCCATTAATGCAATCGGTGTGAGAAACTATCCATTGCACGCTTTTTAATTTAATGGTACGTGTCTTGGTGATTGGAATCATCATGTCGATTTTTGATAGGTTGTGGTATGAATCATTACTACTCTTACGATACTTTTTTTGACTTTTATTTTCTTAGAGCAACATAGAGCACATGTCATAGCCCACTGACCATTTTATTCATTGGAGAGTGATGTGGAGCATATGTCATAGCCCACTGCCATACTTAGCTTTAAGGAGAGCGGCATAGAGCACATGTTGTAGGTTGCTACCATACTTAGCTTATTTTTCAATTTTGAACTTATTTTCTGAAGCAAAATTTTCTCTTATTTTTTTTTACACTTTACAAAATGGAAACTTTTAGTAAAGGAAAAAATAATATAATACAAAAATATGTACATATGTTACAATAAAGAATCTCAACAAAGAAGATAGAGAAAAACAGACACATTTACCAAAAAAAAATTTCCCAAGAAACCCCCAAAAAAAACCCGAATAGAATATCCAAATTTGAACTCTTTGAACCTGGATTTCTTGTCAAACCATCCCTTGATATAAAATGAGTGCTTTTGGAAGTCCTCATATGCTTGAGTCCTTTTCTTTTCTAGTTGCAGCAAATGTTTTAACCTAGTTTCAACTAGATTTTGCTCGAACTCATCCTCTATGTCTACCAACTTGAGGGCTAGAATTTCCAAGTGGATAGATAATACCACTTATTTATCATACACTAGAGCATAAGGAGAGGTCTTAATGGATTTTTTGATGGTGATCCTATCTACCCATAAAGATTTTTCTAACAACAGATGCCAACTCCTCTTGTTACCTTCTAATGATCTCCTCAATATTCTTAGTAGGTTTTTGTTAGTTGATTCTGCTAATCCATTTCCCTAGGGATAGTAGTTGGAGGTATTTTTTATGGTGATGCCATACTTTCTAGCAAACTCAATGTATTTAGATCCTATGAAATCTGGTCCATTTTCACTTACTATAGCTTCTGGGACACCAAACCTTGTGATTAATATTTCCATGAAGTCTATTACCACCTCTTGATCTGATTTCTTTGTGGGAATAGCCTCTACCCATATGGTAAGATAATATGTGGTAGTCAAAATATATTTATATCCTTCTGAAGAATTTGGATTAATAAACCCTATGAAGTCTAGCCCCCATTTTTGGAAAGGCTCTTCAACCTGAATTGGCTTGAGGGGAAATGATGTATTCTTGGTTCTCCCCACATATCGATGGAATTCATCATAGGCTCTTGTAATCTTGAAGGTATTAGTGAATATAGTAGGACAATAATAACCTACCCTGATGATCTTCAAAGTTGTAACCCTTCCTGAGAAGTGTCCACCAGATAATCCTCCATGGAATTCTTCAATGACATTTTGTTTTTGATCATCCCTTAAGCATATTAAGAGGACTCCATCAAGGTTTCTCTTGTATAGACCTTATGGTAATAGGACATATTTCAAAGCTTGAAGCCTATATATTCTCCTCTATGATGGATTAATATTAGAAGGAAAAACTCTAGTCTGAAAGTATTTGGTCATATGATCAACCCAATCTGATTCTCCTAATTACAGTTCTTCAGTCTAATCTTCTACTGCTTGATTGATAGGCTATCACTTCTACTATAACTGCTACTTTTATCAAACCTTGGCATAATGCTCTACCTCTGAACAACTTGGTAGGATGAATTTCTACATCATATTCCTGGATCTTAGTAATCCAACCAACTCTCTTGTCTCCTAGTTCACCTTGTAAAATGAAACTTCTGACATCTGGATGAACTACATATACCAGTGTTTTACTTTGAACCAAGTACTGCCTGAATTTATTCAATGACTTCATCATCGCAAATACTTATTTCTCAATAAAATTGTACTTGACCTGGTACTCATGGAGAGTTTGACTCCAAAATAATATGGGGTGTTCTTCTCCCTCATCATTCTTCTAGGTGAGCACAGATGCATAGCTCTCTTCAGATCCATAAGCATACAAAATGAAATATTTGCTAAAGTCAGGGTTCACTAGGACTGGAGTAGTAGCAATGGACTATTTGATGATCTCAAAGGCTTATTTTCTCACTTCAGTCCATTTGAAATCTACATTCTTCTTCAGAAGTTCTAATATAGGTTTCACCTTCTGAGCAAAATTTGAGATGAATTTTCTAAAAAAATTGATCTAGCTAAAGGACTACAAATATTTCTTGTTCATGGTAATGGATGAGCCAGGATTGATTTGATTCTATCTAGATCAATAGCCATTCCTTCTTTAGAGACCACATGGCCTACCAAATTTCCCTCATGGAATACAAAAAATGACTTCTTTGGGTTGAGAGAGATACCAAATTCCCATAACTTTTTAAACACTTGCTCTAAATGTGCCAGGTGATCATGCTTCTTATGTGAGAATATAGTCATGTCATCCAAGTAGATTAGGATGACTTTGTTGATCAGTACTCCAAAGGCATAATCTATTGCTCTCTGGAATGTGGCCCTTGCATTTGACAGAGCAAAAGGTATCCTCTGATAGGTAAAAGTGCCCCATTTGGTGGTGAATGCCATTTTAAACTGATCTTCATATTTCACCCAGATCTGGTTGTAACCTAAGAAGCCATATAACAGTTATAACCTCTCTACTCTTGCAATAATCTACAAGATCTAATCAATATGGGGGAGTGGATAGTGGTCTTTTAATGATGCTTGATTGAGATTCCTAAAATCCACACACAAGTGGATGTCACCATTCTTTTTCCTTACTGGGACCAAGTTAGCTACCCAGGTTGAATGCTTGATTGGATATATGATTTTAGCCTTCAATAGTTTTAATAGTTCTTCCCTCATTATGGCTTCAATTTTGGGGTTCACAGGCCTCTATTTTTTCCTGAAGGGTTTTGCATTTGGTTCTAGCTCAATTGTGTGTTGGATCACCTTCTTGTCATATACTTTAAGATCTTCATATGACCAAGCCACAATGTCTTGGTATTTCAGGCATAGTATCTTGATATCCTCCTCTTCTTCTGGAGAACATCGGACTCCAACTTTGAGCTTCTTTTCTTTTTTGATCTCAATTTCCTTGTAGATATTTTCATTGATTTCCATGGATTTGATATTCTTCCTATCTTCATTGTCAAACAAACTCTCCATAGTGACCAACCCTCTAGGGATATGATTGTTCTTTAGTTGGATGACATCTTGTTGGTCTATCTCTTCTAGATTTTCCTCTTGAACAGTAGATAGATATGCTTCCCTTACTAGGAAATCAATGATTTATTCATCGCTTTCAAAAACCTACCAGAAGATTTGCTTGTCTGGTATTGTAGGCCTAAAAATCATTTTGATTCTTTTATCTTTTGTGACTCCTATATCTATAGATGGATTGAAATTTTCTCCCCTTACTACCAAGGAGTCAGCCAAAGTGTTCTATCTTCTAGGGATAAAATTAATATTTAGGGCATCAAAGGATTCCATCAAATCCCATACCCTATTTCTGTATACCTTAAGTAATGGTGCTTACTACTGTACCTCTCTCTTACCTGGTTAACAATTAGTTCAGAGTCACCATATATATTTAGTATTTTGATGCCCATACTCTCAGCCTGCATTAGTTTGAGGCACAAAGCCTCATACTCTGTAGCATTGTTGGTACAGGACCAAGTCAATCTGTATGTGAAACTCTTTGCACCTTCTGACTGAGACTACAACAATACACCAACACCAACTCCATTTTTGCATCTTGCACCATCAAAGTGCATGGTCCAAGTCTCTATCTCTCTTAATGACTGATTGGATATGGTAGGGAATATTTTCTCTATTTCTAAGGAAATGCTATATGTACCCATGCCTATTCCAAATTGGTTGTAATATTCTTTGAATGGCAATTCATCTTCAACCTCTAGTTCTTCAAAAATTTCCACCAGTTGGAACTCATCCAGAGGAGTGAGATTACACATGTCTTCTTCAAATTTTTCAATATGATAAGACACGGGTTTCTCTGGTGTAATCCTTATTCTCTTTCCCTTAAATGGAATCACCATGCTGGAGTAATCCATGTACATACATCCTCCCAATTTGGTAGTGAATTCTCTTGAAAGGCATAGGCTAAAATAAGGCTCTAGATCTACCACCACTATTTCTTGCACAATGGTTACCTATGGAGCTCTATGCAACCTCATCAGAACATCCTTTATCACCCCTACTATTTTCATTAGGGTTCCATCCAATTGTAAAACTCTAGGATAGGACCTGGTATACTCCATTCCCATCTCTTCACAGACTACTTTGGGCATAACTATAGTGGAAGCCCCTGAGTCAATCATGTAGTTGCGGATAATCCACCCCTCCATCCTCAAAGAAATATAAAAGGGGGGGTTTGTTCTTCAAAGTAGTAGGAGACATCTTGTATTTTCTAGAGGGCATGTTGAGGATTGTAGTAGCCTACTTTTCTTGAGGATATTTGCTTAATGAAGCCTTCAACAGGTCTATTTGGCCAGGGATAAAGAGAGTATCATAGAGGCTAGCCTTTGAGGGTATTATTTTCATCTCCTCTACAATATTATACTCTGATTTTATTGAAGAGGAAATTTCAGACTTTCTCTCTGGCTCACCATACTTTCTTTTGTATTTTTGGGTGGCCTCAATCCTTTACCTCTTGGTTATGGAGGGAAATCTAAGATTTTCTTGAGCTTCACTCTTGGATCTCATCCCTTATTTATCATTTTATTTGTCATATATTTTAGGGAAACTGACTTCCTTTTCTTGGCCCTTGGGCACCATATCCCTCTTTTATTTTGCTTGAGGAATAGGGAAAATATCGTTACCTTGAGGGGGAGTATCTTTCTTCTTTTGGGAAGGGACTTGAAACTGACCCATATTTTTTGGATCAACCTGTAAGGTTTTCTTTCCTGATCTTGTCATAACTGAAATGGGCCCTTCTTCATCTGGATCCTGTCCAACCATGATCTGGTCTAGTTGCCACAACATATTGATCCTACCCTTCTGATTCCTCTCAACATTTTCCATAGCCTACTGCACATGGTGTTGGTACATGATACATGATTCTGAATCATGGGGATCATTGCATACAAGACACCACACATTTACCAAACTTATCTCAGAGGAACACCCTGGGTCTTCCTGCATTGAATTTACTCTGATTCCTATGCTATTGCTGGTACCAGGTTTTTGGTCCCTATTGACATAAGGAAATATTATTTGCTGAGATCTCTCTATCTCTATTTTTTCCATTGAGCTCATCTTGTTACTAAGCATTTTAAGAGTATTATGTATATCAAGAAGCACAGTGGATTCCTGGGATGTTTGAATAGGAAGTGGTGGAAAAGGAACTGCAATAGATGATACTTTGGGGTGAGGAATGGGGGTCATATGAGGAAGTGGGGATGATAATGAAGGAGGATCCATATAAGAAGATGTGGCTACCTGGTTCTGAACATTGGGAATTTTTGAACAATAAGGCATGATAGTTTTAGGGGGTAATCTTCCCACATTGATAAGAGTATTTTTAGCTTGGATAATTGCATTATAGACTTGGGGGAAAGTACATATCCCTAACTATTGGGTTTGCAAACCCAATTCAGACCCAAGGGCTCTAATGTAGTACATGAAAGCAAGGGTTGCAATTGGCCTAGCTTCAGGTGGAATTCTTTTCTAGGATCTACTAAATCTCAGGTTAAAATCTGAAATAGACTCTTGTTGATGCTTTTGAATGGACGTAAGTTGGTTGAGGAGGTAAAATGGATTATCAGACTCATTGAACTCTTCTACAAAGGGTTCTACTAATGCTTCCCATGATGTAATGGTATTATCTTCTAAAGTCTTGAACTAGTGTAGAATCTTCCCTCTAAAGGATAGGGCTAGGATTTTGATGATAACATCCTCATTCTTTATGTTATGGATGGTTGCTAGATTCAGAATATCTTGACAATGTTCATATGCAGTCTTGCCTGATCCATCATATGTGGGAATGGCTTTAGTTATAACCTAAGGAATATCATGCATATGAGCTAATCTTAGGGGACTAGTTGTATTCTAGTTGGGGTATTTCTATAGGGGTAGATTAGGAGGTACACTTTGAGTCATATTTACTTGGGTATTTGTTGCTGGAGGTGGCCTTGGGGGCCCTGCAATAGGTTGCTCAGGAGGAGTTTCATTTGAATGAAAATCTTGGTTCAAATCTCTTATGATGGTAGATCCTCTAAAAGGGAGCTCATAGTAGATGAAATAACCAGGGTTATTCCTTGCAGATGACCTAGTATTCATGAAAAACTACAAGCTATAGGGATGGCTTTTTTAGTTTCTTGCATTCAGGGAGTCGCCAGGTGAATTTACTACTCACCACTTAACAAGGTCAAGATAATTCATCAAATCTTGATTCCTTCGAGGAGATACAAAAAATAAAGAAAGGAGTGGGTTAACTAGTGTTTCTCATAAAAAGGTCCCATCCAGGCATGCCAAAATTATTGGGATTCAAATTGACATCAAGCAAAACTTGATACTACAACTGTCTATCTTCCAACTTTCTGATTAGGCTTACACCCACTAGTCACAGCTCAGAACACAACATTGGATGGGCTAAAGATTGCTCTAACCCAACCTCCAGAGTAGGTTGGTTTCTTGTCAACTGACAGGGTGTTGACTCAATTAAGTTCAATAATTTTTTAAGAGATAGGGTTAGAAAGGGGTTTAGGGTTAAGAAATTATGACTAAAATAGTGGTCGGATAGAGCTAACAGCATAGGCATCCATAGGGAAAACCTTTCAACAAATCATTTCTAGTGTCCCACACTTGAGATTAACAACACCCAGAAAACAGAGGTATCTTCATCAAGAAAACACAAAACAGAGACATACTCCAAGAAGCTATTTCAATATCCACAATACTAATAATCCAATCTAGTAGAATAAGATTAGTATCTAGATTTTATAGAAAAGAACTTCTTACGAGCATAGATTCAATTATGAAGAGATTTCAATTGCTCTAAAGCTAGTAATTCAATATAAGTAGAGTAAACTAACCATAGCAGCATTGATAGAAAATCAATTCACAACTTGAATCTCTCAAAAGAAATATCAAAGACACCAATTTTTGAGTCAAAAATCCAAGTAATGCTCCTTCTATTGATTTGCAAAAGATGTTACACAGTAGGGCAAGCAAACACTCTAGAGCCGACCCTAAAAATTGAGGGTTTGACCTCTATTAATAGTTTTTACAGTGAAAGAAGAAGATGGAACATTACAAGGATAGAACCATGCTAGATCAATAGAATGCTATGGTGGCATTATTTCATTCGCCATTGAAGTCTTAAAAATTTATGCATTGTTAATCACCATAGTAGTTTGACTCAATAACTTGCTCGCTCTACAATGATAGTTAGGCTCTCGACTGTTAGATTCTATATCTAAGTCATCTATATTTCTTGGGGACTTCATTTGGTCATCGATATGCAACTGCCCGAGTTCTTGGTTCTTGGCTCCATGGATGCTTCACCTGCCTATTAGAATCAACTGGTTCTCATCTACAAAGACCTCACTTTTGTATCCCTAAGAAAATATCAGCATGAGCTTGACCATTGATTCACCCATGAATGGCTATGATTAAATCTTGGCAATGCTTGGAGATGAGCGGCATGGAACATGTCGCTAGGCCGCTCTTCAGAGAAGCTTGTGGATTGAATTGACCATGTTGACCAGTAACATGGAGCACATTAAGAAATACACTATAATATGAGTGGAATAGAGCATGTCACTAGGTTCCTCTCTTTTATTCTTAAATTGGTTTAATCCACTTTCATGTCTATGGTGTAGAACACTTTGTTCATAGCCCACTCCTCAAAATTCGCTCCTTTGAGTTTTGACCAAATATGACCATGAAATAGAGCATGTTGCCATGCCGCTCAAGAAAGAGTGTAAAATGATGTTTCATGAGAGTATGCATTGTGTCGCTCCCTTATGTTCCATTTCGGGCATCTTGACCTCTTTGACCAGTGGCATGGAGCATGTGTTCTGATCCACTCTAAAATGAACGTGGACCTCAATGGCATGGAACACATAAAAACTTAGCCACTTATTTGTGTGGGTTGGGACAATGTGTGCTAGGCCACTCTTCAGAGAATGCTAATGTCAGCTTTGACCTGAGTTGACAGTGGTGTGGAACATCTATGTTGTACCACTGGAAAATGCACTAAGTGTTGAGTGGCTGGGAACATCTGTGTTGTGTCATTGCAAAATACACTAAGTGTTGAGTGTCTAGGAACATGTTCACTACCTTAGCAAAATATGTCTTATTTCACTCTATCGAAGTGGTTGCAATGCAAATTTGGCTACTCTACCAGTGGCGTGGAACATCCTGCATTGGGTCACTTGAAAATACACTATGTTTTGAGCGGTTGGGAGCATCTTCATGCCTTAGAAAATATTTTCAAAATTTTTCTAAGGATGTGGCCATTTTTGGCCTACACTCCTCACTTGGTCAGGCATAAACACTTTTCAATGTATCTAATTTTTCTTCAAAACTAAAGGAAAATTCTCCCCTTTTGATGTCTATTATTGGTTTCTCATGAGAAGCAAAAAGATCTATTTTCAAATTTTTTTATTTGATTTTCCAAAATTCTTGGAGTATCTCTGCTATGCCTATTAAAACCAATTTTATAGACTAAGATCTAAGTTTTTTGCTACTGAAGGCATCCAATATTTTCTAACTAGTGTCCTTTCTATTTATTAGAAATTTGGAGCTTATTTTTTAAATTTGAAATGTGGACCCTTGTACATCATATATTTGGCTTGACACCTATATGATAGGAGGCATGCATTTTATTTTTCCATATGGAAAAAATATCCTAATATATTACATAGGATAGCCATTATGGCTAGATTGATGTATTCTAGCACTTTGTTGTCTAGAGGATCTATGTTTGAGTTCATTCACATGCTGATTTTGGTGATGGAGAGAGCATGCTTTTTGGAAGACCTTAGAATACCATAAATTCTTTTAAATATGGCCATCCTTGTTTGATTTTTGTTGTGGCATCATGGTTTGGAAGTTACATTGGAAGGGATAGGATATAGGATTGAATCATACCTTTTATAGAAAATAATTGTGTATATGGCTTCCATAGAAAACTCAACCATTTCCTTTTCATAATATGCACTACTCAAGTGGAAATACATGATGTCATATCAAGTATAGGACTAATGATCAAATTGTGTGCTAGTTATTTTTTCAAAGTAAGTGGTGTGGTTGGTAGTTCAAAAGGATTTACAGTATTTTCCTTACTATTTTTGGCATAGATGAAGTGGCTATCATGTGGTGATTAGCTCATGGGATACAAGTTTGATCCCCTTCAAGTATATTTGGGAACTTTTTTTTTTTTAGATGTGAAGCCAACATAGTGGTTGATATGGTATTCTTTCATGCCATGTAAATTTTTTTTTTATATCTATAACTATCCAACCAATGAACTGGATACAAGTATCGATGATCAGGCAAAGCATAGGAGCTAAAGTGGAAAATTAGGATTGAAGCATAGTAACAAGTTAAAATTTTCTAGGTGGATAGTTAGGATTGGCTCTTACAACCATACAGTTTGAACATTTATTTATTTTATCATGCAAAAAAAATTTGAGCCTTTTTTACCTCTATGCACTAGTGGTATCATTTCATGGACCTTCTATGGAGTTATGGAGTAGGATGTGTAATATGGACCACAAATACCTAGTTACTCATCTTAATGGGAAAAACTATAATGTTTAGTCAACTGATATGATTGGTCTACTATGAAGTAAAACCTATGGTGCATATTTCAAGATGATAAAGTGGTCATTCTTGATGATGAAACTTGAAATCAAAGGTAATTAGAGTCTCTTAGACTATTTTACCTATTAATTTAACCAAATTTACTTTTTAAATCAAAGAGGAAGGTGACCTTATCAAGGTATGATCAAAACAACATGATATTTTTTGAAATTTAATACTACTTAAGTAAGTCACTTAGAATTATAGATTTTTTCTTTTAAAATATTTGATTTTGATAACATTGAGGACTATATTGCAAGATTCAAGGCTTTGAGGGAAAATATTGTATCTTTTAGAGACAAAACAAATGATGCAAAATGTGTAAAAATTATACTCACTAATCTCTCCCCATACTTTCAGATGTTGAACCTAATGGTTCATATGATTCCTATATTTTTGGAATCTCAAAAGACTCTTACTCTTGATAAGTTTTTTTCTCTCCTAGTTCACTTTTGATAATGCAAAATTATGGTGGGACTCCATAAGGCTTTTGCAAAGGAATTAAAATCTAAGGAGGCTAAAACCTAGGGGCTCAAGGGCTAGGCTAAGTATTCAAAAAATGGACCACTTGCAAATACTATGAGAGTAAGTTATATTCAATGAAGAATTTCTTACTAAATATGTGAAAGATTGAAGTTGAGTTCTTGAAGTTAGGTGAATGTCTTTTAGATGATGAGGATATTCTAAAGGATCTACCTTAACTATAGAGGAACGCTAGAGAATCCATTATGGGGGAGATGTTATTTTCACTAGTGTCTTCTCTCTTTGTCCTCTCAATTCAAATTATGGGAGGTGTTGAAATTAGTCTTATTAATAGCCAAGGATGATATCGTGTGATGTTTTGAAAAGGTGTAAAGGCATTTCATTGAAAATATATTAATTATTTATAATATTTTACTATGTAATCCTTGTGAGCCACAATTAACCTTGTTATGGTTAGTCCTCTTCATAACTTGTAATTAACCTAAAGTCCTCTTGTTATGTCAGCTTACATTAAAATTTATTATGTAATTAAGGTTTTTGTATTGCTATAAACACCCCTTTCCACTCCTCATTTGATTATGAGAGTGTTGTGCAATATTATCTATAGATATAGTGATTATTTATGGTGTCTATGGGTGCTCACAAAATCTCTATTTTTCATCCTTTTCATTTTTTGTATAATATTTGAGTGCATTGTTAGATTCTATTTATTTTTGGAAAATATAGTGAATTCCAGAAAATTTTCTAGTGTTTAAATGACAAAGTTGAAATTAAAATAAAAAAATAAAATAAAGTATTAAAGAATATGTATCAGCTTAAGAAGAATCCTGAATTTAAATGTAGTTCATGGTCATCTATGAAGTCTCCTTTTGACTAATGAATATTGGAAATTCCCTATCTAATGAAAGGACATCATAATTCATTATGATCCAAAACATAAAATTTTAAGAGAACTAAAACATAAAATTTTGAGTTAAGGAAGATCATGAAAGAGTGCAATTAAAAAATAATAGAGTATAACAAATCAAAACACAAACATATATAACAAAATGGTTATATTGCTTCAAAATAGAGTACAATTCAAGTAGTCTCTAGTAAGAGATGTGAGGCTATTAATTTCATCTATTACTCATGTTTTTTATAGTGAAGGATGTAGCTCTCTTTATACAATAAATTGCATTTTGAAAGTCCACAATAGAATATGGGATATCTTCCACATGGAAATGTGGTGGTTCACCTTTCATGAGTTAGAAGTTCACCCATATGGAAATGTGGTGATTCTCCTTCTATGAGTTACAAAGTACATATTAAATGAAAATTACATATATGTGACTTGCCCTTTTGTATTTTCTAATGTGTTCAACATATCTAGAGATGCATTTTGTTAATAAAAATAAAAAAATATAAAATTACTCTTGTTAGTAGGTATTTTGTTTTGGATTTTTGAGGGCCTTTAGAGCATTTTTCCATATATATGTCAACACCTTTTTATATGATATAATTGTCCATAAAATTTGTTGATCTCTCTCTCTCTCTCTCTCTCTATCTAATATTTACAACACTTCTTTGAAGAATAAAAATGGAGCTCCCAAAACAAATTTATGCCCCTAATAGTGCTATTAAGATCAAAATTTTGATTTTTGGGTATTTTTTAGCATAAATGCATGCTATAAAAAGGTCACATGCCTAGATAACACAAAGATATGCCATACTACTTAATTTTTTTAACTATGATAAATTAAGGGGTTTTGAAAGGGTCTCAAACCTTTTACATTTGTAGAGAAGAAAAATCACTTTCAGCACCTACATATTACAAAATTTGGACTTAAAAATAACATGTTGCATACTTAGATAAAATAATTTTGATTCTACTCTATCCCATGGTGATTGAGTATTTCTTAAAATAAATCTATTTGGTTTCTTTAGAATATTTAATATCTTTAATCAATTAATATCGGCTTCAGATCAAATCTCCAATTCTACCTTTTTGAAGATCTTTATAAGCTTCCACCTAGTCTTCATTCAATATGCATCCTTCTTTATTTAGTTCCTAAATATTTTTTTAGTTTCCTTTAAAACTTACCCCATGCTAATATATAATTTGTAGTGATTAATTACCCTAAGGCTTTGAAACTTCTAAATTAACAACAACATAAGAATTTGCCTCTTTCAAATTATAATCATCAAAGCCTATAGGAAAGCAACATTCCATATCCTGGATCCATCCATTTTAACTTCCATGTTTGCTATATCATCAATCACAACATTACCTTCCTTGTAGATGTTTTGAATATTGAATGATTCTATACCTAATAGTATATTCACTACATCTTGAATATTACTTTCAATGCTCTAGCTAGTGGTTTGCTTAACATTAAAACTATTAATGATATTCATAGAAACCCCTTCCACTATAATATTCTTAAAATTCATATTTTTTACAAGACTTACTCATGTATTCATGGCTCTCACCTTTACTACATGGTTTGATTCATGTACAAAGTTCATCACATAACAAAATATCACTACCCCTGAGCTAGATCTTGGAACTCTCCCAACCTTTCTTGGATTGCCTTTAGAGGATTCATCAAAATTTATTGTTACCTACTCTCAAAGGGGGATAGGATTCCACCTCACCTTTCTCTTTGACCAACTAATTTGATTATCTATAGCTCTAAAAAATCCTCAGTCTACCACTATTTCTTCCTCCAACTCATTTTTCTTAGATTTGGTTGTCCATATTAACAATCACATTTTCAACAATGGTAGCTTTGACACTCTTGATAATGAATTCTACACTATTAGCCATATTATAGAACACTAGTCCATATTTACCATATGAAATGGGGTAATATAAAGATCTCAATTTTCTTCAATTGAGGGCTATGATAAGGGTTAACTAAACTTTTCCATAAGACCTCCAAAGGCTTTGTTATCATCCATTGAGTTTTAAGCGATCGAAGAAGTGCATGCCAAACCTCTAAAGAAAGGGGTCAATGGAAAAAAATATGATAAACTATATCCTCATCCCCACAACATAAATAACACCTATTAGGAATGATCATCCCTCTTCTTCTAAGATTGTCCACTATCAATATCTGATTTTGCAATGCCAACCAAAGAAATAATGACACCTTTGACAAGAGATCTTTAATCCAAACTTTATGCAAGGGAAAATTCTGATTCTTCTTATCCATTTCAAAGGTAAAATTTGAGTTAAATGTAAATATTACTTTTATATTAAGACCCCAAAAAAAACCTATTATCTCCTATATCGAGTTGAATATAGTAATATTGTGAGCTAAGATTGAGAGAATTGAGCCTGCTTTGCATAATTGTATTAGCTTCTTCCAACTGTAGCATGTGCCACACTCTAAAATTATCTTCCTCATTGATGTACTCATAAACCATGTTTTTATATTTTTATTTAAATTTTGAATGATGCAATTCTAATAATCATTAAAAAATAAAGGTCTCTCTATGACCCATGCATCCTCCTAAAAGTGTATCTTATCACCTCTTTGCACCTATTATCTTAAACCTTTCCATAAGAGTTTTCTTGTTTTGATCAACTCATTCCACAAAGATGATCCTAAAGGTGGATCTAAGTTATAAGAAAATGGGATTCTATCCTCAAGATATATTGTAGAGAGGATCTAAGACCAACATTGATCATGCTCAATCATTTTTTGCCACCCCACTTTGGCCATTAAATCCCTATTTATCTACTTCACTTATTTTATGCCTAGGCCTACAAAATTTCTCCCATGCAACCAAACTAGTCCTCTATTTCTCTTCTACACCAGTACAAATAAATTTCCTCTACATTCACTCCAAATTTTTATCCATCGATGCTAGCATTTTAAATAAACACATCATGAAAATGAGCAAGTTTTGGAGGTTTTATCTCAATAGCTATAATATCTCTTCTTGAGTAAGGGAGGAGCCTTTCCATCCTACAACATTTCTATTGAATCTCTCAAGCACTGAGTTTCAATATTCTCCTTTCATTCTACCTATAAAAAGGGGTATTCCTAGATATACAGTGGGAAAGTTATCCACTCTACAACCAAAATTTCTTGCAATTTTATTTTGTCTAAGTTGGGGAGTGTTAACAAAGAACAACCTACTTTTCAAGAAATTAATTTGACCTAAAGCTATTTCATAGGTTTTGAAATTTTTTCTAATATTCTTAGCTTCCACAATAGATGACTCTAATAATATTATGGTATCATCAATGAGCTGTTGAAGAGTAATTATATATGAAGATGATGCTACCTGATTTAATTTAATCAAGGTTACATATTTTGACGTATTAAGCTCCTTCCTAGAGCCTCAACCACTATTATGAACATATAATATGATATAGGATCACCTTGTCTTAGCCCTATTTTACCTAGAAATAAACCTACTGGTTCTCCATTTACTATCACTAAATACCAAGGAGTGGAGATGCAAACCATGATCCAAAGCATCAAATTTCCCCAAAATCAAAATACTACAACACTTTATCTAGAAACTCACAAGAGACTCCATCGTAGGATTTATTCATATCTATATTCAACAACATGCCTTATAATCCTCTCATCCTCATAGAGTGTAGAGCCTCATGAACGATTATTATACCATCCAATATTTGCCTTTGTTCAACAAACCACTCTATTTGGGGGAGAAAATCTTAGGTAAAATACTCTTCAATCTATTGGCTAGAACCTTTGTCAAAATTTTATAAATGGAATTGCATAGGATGATTGGGAAAAAATATTTTAGGATGTCTTCTCCTTGCTTTATGGAATCAAAGCCAGGAATGTAAAATTCCATTCCTTAAAAATTATTTTTTTCTAGCTAAAATTCTAACAAAGCCTCTAATATATCATTCTTAATAATCTCCTAGTAAATCTAAAAGAAAATATTTAGGAAGACATCTAGACCCAATGATTTATCCTTTTTCATGCTAAAAAAAAATACCCTATGCACCTCCTCCTCTGAGAAAGGACTATCCAAAAAAAGGTTTATTTCACTATTCACCACTTGGAGAATATTATTTAAAAATTTGTTAGATGATTCAAAATTTGTTACATATTACATGCTAAGGAGATTGAAAAAAATAATAATTTTCTTTCTTTTTAATATCCTCTTCCTTTGAAGACACATTACTTAAATCTTGTCATATTTCCTTAGAGGATGCAAGATCAACTAGTCCCTTATCCACCAGAATAAATATCAAATGCCATCCCACCTATTGTATGGGTCAAACTAAACTTTGATGGAGCAGCTAAAAGGAACCCGAGTATAGTAGGTGTAGGAGGTAGCCTTTAGGAGAATTGTCTAATCATTCTTCTGAAGCCAAATATTTGTGGAGAGGCCTCCAATTCATTAAGTAGATTCCTAGAAAAACCATTGTGGAAGGAGATTATTTAAACATCATAAATTATTTAAAAAATTCCAAACCTGTAGGATGGAAGATAAGAAATGTAATTGAGAAAATTAAAGAAATCCTTGGAAATCAACACGAGGTTATTGTTCAACATGATTTTAGAGAAGTCAATTTAGTGGCTGAAAAATTGGCAAATATTGGGGTCTCTACAAGGGCTATTCTAACCTGGACTGACTCTCTTCCTCCTAAATTTGTTATGCTTGTCATGCTGGATAAAAACTCTTGTCAACATGATGAAGCATAAATAACATGATTATGATTTTACCCATCGCCAATACCATCACGTGATGCTTTTCATATCTGCTTCACCACCTTTTCAAATGACCTCCACTATTTTTTTGCTAATGACCTTGTCTTGGGACTCCAATGCTCTTCATAGAACCAACTTGAATCATTAATAGCTGGTGCTCCTAGGATTTCGATCAATTAACTCTTTGAGAACCTTCCTTTGGTGGTTTTCCTCTTACCTCGTTCTGAGGAAAGCTTTGTTGAGTTTCTCAAATTTTCCTATTTCAAGTTCCCCCTCTATTGTTACCTGGTCTCGACTCTTGAGCGATCCAATAAGTCAACTTTATCCTTGTGTTGTGCACTTTATATTTATCCTTTGAAGTCTTCATAGTCAGACAATCCTCCTTGATCCATGTCTTGACCAATCAAATATTTCAATCTGGGTCTTTCCCTTTTCAAGTTATTTTTTTCGATTGAGAGGCTACGAATTTAGTCTTTATTTATACCACTACATGCATGCTCCCTCTTCAAATTTGTATTATTCCCTCCTTTTGCCCTATTTCATCCTCTGTGTCTTTTTCTACTCTATAACCATGAAGGAGGTGAAAGAGACTTATGTTGAGCCTGAAGTTTTTACGATTGATGTTGTTGCTATAGTTGTATTCAAAGATAAAGGAGGTCTAATTCCATTCTTCAAAATTTTTAATGGAACCACTTGGGATGCCAGTATGGAATTCACTTCTTCGTGGGAATATGGAATCATTATCATCCATGGGGTTTATTTTCAAATCATAGTGGAGATTCTTGCTGAGCTCACCAGGTAGGTCCTCAATGAGCGGGTGGTCAAAAGGAACAAACACAATTGGAAAGCTGAATTAAACCACTTTGAGCCTACTTATAAGCTGAGAAAACTTCATAAGAAAGGTTTGTATTGCCATCATTTGTCTCCTCCTTGGAAGGAAATTCTTAAGCCTATAATACAGTATCTTACAATCGATGACCCTGAGTCTTAGATATGCAGTTTCCATTTGTCTTTCATTAATCACTTTAGAGAAGCAAAAATACTCAACATCCCTAAATTTCTATATTGGTACATGGATTATTCTATCACCTCCACCCGAAATAAGAAGGAGGAAGGTTGGCTTTTCCACCAAGACATTTTTAAGATTTTGTATGGCTAGTTACTCCAAAACATTCCCAAAGGAAACCTCTCTGCTCCTGAAAATGCCGAGGAGGATTCCTCCACCCCCAGTCCCAAGACCACCAGTTCCAAAAGGAAAAGTAAAGCTAAAAAACCCCACCTTGTTTCTACTGGTAAGAAAAAGGCCAAACTTAAAAAAACACCTATTTGGTGCTCCCAAAGGCTCAAATTCAAGGATACCACCACACCTCATAAAATTAATAAAGAACACAAGTTTGACCCTGACTCTCCTAATGTGGTGGAAAATTACCTGCACAAACTTGTCATCCAATATTCCTCTACCACCATTGATCATTTGGAGACTACCCACGTTGCTCTCGAGAAAGGAATTTCTCAACTAAAGGACTAGCGAAATACTCTTAACCTGCTCTTTTTTTGTGATGCGTATGATGAGGAGGGTCCTGCATTTTCTGCTATAGTAGGCATTTTTGATATCAAAGGTAATGTCAAGGAGGACAAGGTTGTTGAGATTGCAAAGGAGGTCTTTAAGGAAGTTACTAAGGATGCTCCCAAGGATGATGCCAAGGATACTAAATAGGATGCTGAACAGGAGATCACAATGGCTTCCCCTATGCAAACGGATGCATCTAACTAATGTTCTATTGTCCTTTTAACCTCTCTATAAGGTTTAATTTTGTTCAGCTTTGTGTTTTGACCCTCTTCTTGGGTTTTTTTTATAGGTTCCTTTCCTTTCTATTTTTTTGGATTCATTTTGTCTTTTTGGAGCATCCTCTTTAGTTCCTTCTAGGGTTTCCTTGCTACAGCTTCTGTATGTTTCTCTGTTGTAACAAGGCATTGGGGTGCCTTTAAAATACCCCATTTTTTAATACAAAATTATTAACTTACCAAAAAAAAAATATCCTCTTCCTTATTTTATTTCCATGCCCTCTTCTATCTTTAATATTATTATTCTACTATACACCCTATCTCTAATAGTTGTGAGATAAAAAAAACTAGGTGTTTTGATCTCCTTATTTGAGCCATAAAGCCCTAGATTTTTGTCTCCAATGGACTTCTTCCTAATCTAATAAAGTGTGGATATTAGATAGAAGCACCTTTTATTTTCTATCTAATTCCTCCGTGCACCTCCAATTCTAAATTTGCTCTTCCACCTCATCTAAAGTAGCATTTATATTACTTTTTATCTCTTTTAAATGACCAAAAACATCCTAGTTCCAAACCTTTACATTTTTATTAACATTTTTTAGCTTTTGAGAGACTTGGAATATTTTGGATCCCCTAATATAAATGTTCCACCATTTTAAATTTTTTTGAGCTAAAGAAGAATATGACATCCACATTAACTCAAATATGAAGGGTCTACCTTTCACTCTTCTCTCATTCAACACTTCCAAAAGCAGTGGTGAATGATCATAGTTAATATTTAGGAGGAATTTGAGAGAATAGTTACCATAGTGAGTTAACCAAGAATAGGATGCTAATAATTTGTCCAATTTAATTTGAATATAATTGCTTCATAACATCCTATTAGACTAGGTTTATTTTAGCTCCTTTCATATCCAAATCCATTAGTTTATTGGAATATATTACATTATTTGGTACATGCCAATGTACCACCATGGGTACATCCATAGATTAGGAAAGAGTGTCTTAGATTAGGATGAAAGTATTTACTTTATGCAATGTAATAAATGCACAAGTGTGTAATGATATTTTGGCAATGTAAATGTGCATAGTTGTACATATGTACATGTGTCAATAGAGTAGGAATATGAATAGTCATAAGAAGAGTGAAGGTCAATAATCCTCCATATTAAGAGTCACATTCTATTATATATGTGTGTATATGGATGTGAATAATACATATCAAGTGATGTAGAGATATACTATGATATATAGTAACAATGGAGAGTGGTGAAATATGATGTAATTGAAGTATTTATTCAACAAGATTTCATAGTTCTTTGAGCATTTGTCATTTGCATACTTTGAGTTATTTTATATAGTATTTATGAGTTTATATGCTTGATTTATTAGAATTATCATATTTTTATATTTGAAACTTTATTATTGATCTTGAGGCCATATTATTGTGAGCACTCATTCATCAAAAGCTAACAGTGGTATCAGAGCTATAACAAGGTTTTGTCTTGTATAGGTTTTAGTTGTAGATAATATTTCTACTGGTTAATAAGAGACAATTAATTTTGAAGGAATTACCTTTGAAAAGGAAAACTAGAGAAGATAGCATTTCTCACTGTGTTGAAGGAAAACCAATGATATTTAAGGATTTACCTATTTCAAGAGTAAAGTTGGAATATAAGGTGATTTACAGGTCTTGAAGATAGACCTAGATATTGAAGAGATCAAGAGACCCTTAGAGGAGGTCCTATTGATAATATTTATACAGAGAGTAAATATTTCATATTAGTATTTGGCTAGAATCTTTCCACATAGTTGAAGGAAAACCTGTGAAGACTAGAATTTAGCATAGATTTAATTCCACTAGTTTTTAAGATAGCTAGTGAATATTATTGATTCTGGAAATTTGAATATATCTAATTATTATTGTCTAAGTTTTATTGTAAAATATTTGTTCTTAGAAGTTGAGAATCTTCCTACAATAGATAGACAAGAATATCATCTTTGATTGCCTAAAATTATATGTTCTTTCCTAGTGTAGAGATTAACTCTTTATTGTAGAAAAGTAGACATTGAAGGAGGTCCAAGAAGAAGGACCCATTGAAGATTGAGAAGAACCAAAGATAAATTTCTCATTGAAGACTGTAGGTTTAAGAGAACCAAGAAGAGGTCATATTGAAGAACTTATAGATTTGGAATATTGAATATTGGAGACTAAATATTGAGGACTACAGAAGGTCCTATTGTAAAAAGCAATAGATTATGGATATCCAAGAAAGAGATCCCATTGAAGAATTTACTATAGTTGAAAAATTGAAGAAACCAAGGTAAGATTTCATTAAAGTCTTAACTAAGATATTTGAAGGCTACAGGATTAGAAGACCCAAGAGTAGAGGTCTCAAGAATATTTCAAAGAAGGAAAAGAAGGCTAGAGAAGGCCTTATTATAGAAGTTGAAGTAGTGACCATTGGAGGATATTTGAAGTAGATTTTGTGTCATAATATTGCAAGCAGAAGGAGAACCTGACTGGAAGATATTGGGAAAATTATCACCATCTAACAATAAGCCCAAAAGAAAAAAGGATTTGGCAAGAGGTTTACCATATTTAGAGAAGATTTTTAAGATATCAAGACATCAAATTATTGAGAAAGAAGATAGAGAATGAGGTTATATTTGAAGTCAGAATTCAACAAGAAGATTGAAGAAAGCAAGAATATTATAGAGGTCATAGTTTTGAGATATTTGAAGATAGACACACAGGATTTGTAGGCTGATTTATAACATATTAGGATCCTCCATCCTAACATTAATACTTAATACTATTAATCACTTTATTATTATATTATTAAATTAATAGCATGAATAGTCACATCTCTTCATCAACGTAGCCCTAGGTTAGATATAAATATTAGGGAGAGGCATAGAACTTAGCATGGAGGAAGAAGAATAAATTAGCATTTAATATTTAAAGGAGGGAGCCCCCTATAAGCGGCTTGCAATTACAAGGGAGCCCCCTTTGAGAGGCCTATGATTACTTAATTATATACATTTATTTATTAAATTATCAAAATATATTTGGGGTCTTTGCATTTGGTATCAGAACCTCTCCCTAATATTTATCAAAGCCTCCCATTAATATTTATATCTAACCTAGGGCTACGTTGACGAAGAGACATGACTATTCATGCTATTAATTTAATAATATAATAATAAAGTGATTAATAGTATTAAGTATTAATGTTAGGATGGAGGATCCTAACATGCCACCCTTCTTAGAAAAATCTTTGTCCTCAAAGCTAGGACTGAGGAAATTGTTGTTGAAATTGATGAAGCACTTCCCCCATAGCATTCTCTTAATTTCTTGCACAAATTTAATGTCACTTTTCTATAGGTAGGAATATCTTTCAGGTTGAATATTTAGTGGTGGATTGTCAGGAGGAATAGTAGGATTGTGATGATGGTGGAGGGGTAAATATTGGGATTCTTTAAATAATCCAAAGTGATGTATCAAAAGTGGTGGTAACTCTGCCACATCTTCTTATTGTTCCCTTGGATATTGAATGGAAACTAAGTTTCCATTCAATTTTGTTCTTTATTTTTTAATAGGTTTTTCCATGTGGTGAGAACTCACTATTTGTGAGGAATCAGTGGGTAGTCCATTTAGAGTGTATGTTTGGTCACCAACTGTGAATTGCATCCATAATGTTGTAAAATACCAAAGTATTACCTCAAGCATTCACAACCATTGAGCCCCTAAAAACATCACTTTCACTTAATGGAAGCACATATATATCACTTTTTATGTGGTAGTTTCCTATGGTGAGCTTGATATTATGACACTTTCCTTGACAAGTAATTTTTTCCCCAGTACCAATCACCACCTCAAAGCTATGGTAAGGTCGTATATAACAATTAGCCTATTTCACCATGCGTGGGTCAATGAAATTATGAGTACTTCCTGAGTCAAGGAGCACCATGATATTTTGATGTTTGAAAGACCCTTGAAATTTCATAGTTTTTGGAGGAGGAAAAACTACGATAATATTCAAGGAATTTTCAAGGATGTCTTAATTATTGTGATCAGGTGCTTCAGTCACTTATTGCACATATACCTCCTCTTCTTCCTCTACGGAGTGATAAGAATAAACTAAATTCAATAAATACAACATTTGTGTAGCGTATTTATGATTGAGCCCATATTGCTCATCACGATTATAGTAGAGGTCTTTCACATGTCGTTCCTCTATTTATTTTGAGCTAAGGTACTTAACTGACAAGGGTAGGTTAGGTTATAGGGTAGAATGCATGATAGGTGATTGTTCAATAGGTGACATCTTGTGGTGATGTTGAGCATTGAATTTATCTTTGGCTAATAGGGCTTATACATAGGCTGTCAACATGGTGTAGGGATTGACATTGTCACCTCCACTCTAATTTCTTCTTTCAATCCATGAATGAAGCAATTTATGAGAAATGATTCATCCAACCCTATGGTGTGTTTGGTGAGATCCTTGAACTAAATTTGATACGCATGCACTAAAGTGATTTGACATAGGTTGGTGAGATTAATCTATAAAATTGGTTCTTTTATTTGTCAAATTTCGTGATCTAAGGTGTCTAAAATAGGTTTGTGAGATCGTACTTTGATCATTTTTGTAATGTTATGGGAAAACTATCACCAAAATTGCTGAAAAAGTCATTGAAATTTTTTTCACAAAAAGTCATCATCAAAAGTTGCTGAAAAAATCTATGCAAATTTTTTTGTTACAAAAAAAAACATTGCAAGATTTTATCATCATATTTTATTGTTAATTTGTAAAATAATTGTTGCAATTTTTAGAGCAAATTTTCATCAAAATTTGGTGTTTTTAACTAACCACGACTAATGAGTGATGATGACTAGACTGATGTGATATTACTGATAGCCATTGACAATGGATGTGAGAGTGGGTACATGGACTAATGTGCTAGAAGGGGCATAAGACATAGATCCAAGGACATGTATTGATGCACTAGATATAGCATGGGACAATGGGACTGATGTAGAAAAATGAGGACACTAACAAATGTTGACACAAATGATAGTATGATGATGTGGAACTCAAATATGGAAATAGAACATAATGAGAGACTAAAAAGTGAGCAGGAATGGACCATGGAACACGGTGAGATACTAACACGTGAGTAGGAATAGAACTACAAGACACGACTATGATGTTGTGGATAGCAAAATCAGCATGGAATATGAGGACAAAGAGAAGGATAGTAGATGACATGAATGTGGGAGGGGACAATAAATAGGTGTATTGACATAGGGAGGACTGAAGACAGATACAGGGAGGTAGGCAACGTGAAGCACATGTGGGGGGGAACTGATGTAGCATAATGTAGGTAGACAAATGAGCAAGGTGACAATAGTTGTTGATGCAAATAGGATGGTGAACTAAAAATGGTAAGAACACTTGGCAATGATGAGAAAGCGAATGCAACTAATGTGAACCGATAGAAGCTTGGTGAGTAGAAATTCATGTCCCAAAAAATATTCATTTCTCTTCCACAAATTATCAATTCGGTAAGTCCATAAAATTACGAGTGTCACGCATAGTATATGTCTGCAGTGTTGGGGAATAAATCTGATTGTACCTTATTTAGTTTTGTGGGGGATGTATGTGCATTTTGATTTCATCCAAACTAAATAACTAAGTGCAAAAAATTAAATAAATAAATAACAACTAAATTAAAGTGCTGAAAATAAAGTATAGAAATAAAATGTGATAAAATAAACACACACCTAAATTAAATAAATCGATAACTAAAGCAATAAAATAATATACATAAAACAAATATAGAAATAAATAGGGGAGGACTACTACAGGGAGTGGGCCCAAGATCCCACAGATAGTCCGCCCAGCTAGCTGTGTAGGGCTTGCTCAGATAATAGGAATTGCACTCTTAATAAATTTGACAAGAAATAAAATAGAATAATTTCTCCATAAATTTTTCCTCCTTCTCTCAGGGAAGACCTATGCATTTATACAATGCACAACCTTCCTTTGTTACATATTTAGGCAAGTCTATTTCAGACTTGCGGTTACAATAGATATGCAATGAATATTGCATTCATTCAATTATAACAACCATATATTAATTAAAACATTCGCACACTAATTTTCCCTCTTGTAGGATAAATCAGGTGTGTTCTGTTTTATCATAACAGAACATGTCTCACAGAAAATAATGGATACGTTATTCTACTTTAGTAATATTGCATAAAATAGAATATCTTCCACATTGATTATTGGAAAAATCGTTGCTCTTGGTTCATCCGTGAGCGTGAAAAAATAATGCTCACGTTACAAAGGTATCCAACCAATCAAATAATAGAAGTGTTCATTCTATTTTAATAATAGTAAATAAATAAAATATCTCCTTTTTGTCTTCACATGCAACCTCCTCCTTAGCCCATTGGTCAACCGATCAAAGCTGGCTTGGTCAATCTTGTAAAGTATGGAGGCGTGGAGGCACCTTCTTCATGAGGAAGGCACCTACTTTTTTTGGGCACCTTCCTTATAAGGAAGGCACCTACTTTTGTTGAGGATGGACACCTTCTTTGAGGAGGAAGGCGCCTACTTTTGTTGGGCACCTTCCTTGAAGAGGAAGGCGCCTACTTTTGTTGGGCACCTTCCTTGAAGAGGAAGGCACTTGCTCTCTTGCCTTAGTCTCTATAAGTAGAAGTATGCCAGGTCCAAGTGGATGCAAACTGGAAAATATCATATTAGTAATAAAACCTGCATTTATACACATTTCCCACTAAAAACACCAATCAAGCATAATACTAGATTTTCTATCAATTATATTCATAAGTTATATAAATTACATCTCAAATGCTAATTAAACCAGTAATTATGCCCCGTAAAAGTGTATAAAAAAATGTTCATTTTTGGGACTCATCAAAGCTGATAAGGAGCCTGGTGAGATAGGTGGGTACATGGATATATGAGAAGGATGAGTGATAAAATTTGGAGTGAATAGGTGAGTGGATGAATGAGAGGTTTTGTGATAATGTGCCCATAGAATATGGCCACAATACACTGAGTGCGATGAGATGATTTTAAACTGTAAGGAAAGCTTTCACATGCTAGATGTGGGATTAAGATCCCAAGTCAAATAAAAATTATAAAGAATTTTTTTGTCCATCAAATTTTTTTTTTTTTTTAAATTAAAACTTTGGGAACATGAATTTGTATTGTTGAGGTGGCATAGTGAGAGTGGCCATACAACCTTAGGTTAACATAGTGTTAGGTTTTGAATAATTAATGGTATTCATTGCTTGTAATTCTGCTTATGTGAAGTGGTGTTAGATGGAGGACGTTTGATATGGTGTACAACTCCTACTTTGACGTATTTGATGAGGATGATGACGATGAATAGAATAAAGAAAAATAAAAATAGGAACTTTTAGGAGAGAAATATTTTTTAAATTAAAAATTTTGGAATAAGGTTTTTATATGATGTTTCTTATCCTATGTGTTAATTAGATTATTGAATATGACAGTTGCTCCTTCAAAAATATTATTGCATATTGATGTTATTACACCGAATGAATATTATTCCCACTACTATCCGATGTGGTGAAGGTTTTAACAATTTTTTGAGTCTCGTAACTCAAAAAACTAGGTTAGGTTCTAGGGAAAGGGTAGGTTAGGTTATGGGGCAGTGTGCATGAAAGGTGATTGTTCAATAGGTGGCATCTTGTGGTGATTTTGAGCATTGAATTTATCTTTGACTAATAGGGCTAATCCATAGACCACCAACATGGTGCAAGGATTGAACATCATCACCTCCACTCTAATTTCTTATTTCAATCCACTGATGAAGCAATTTATGAGAAATGATTCATCCAACCCTGTGGTGTGTTTGGCAAGATCCTTGAACTGAGTTTGATATGCATGTATTGAAGTGATTGATATATTGGTGAGATTAATATGCAACATCGGTTCTTATATTAGTTAAATTTCGTGATCCAAGGTGTCTAAATCGGGTCATGAGATTATCCTTCGATCATTTTTGTAATCTTCTAGGAAATTTGTCACCAAAATTGCTAAAAAAGTCATCGAAATTTTTTTCACAAAAATTCATCATCAAAAGTTTCTAAAAAATCATCGCAAAATTTTTTTATTTTAGAAAAAATCGTTGCAAGATTTTGTCGTTAGATTTTATCGTCAATTTGCAAAATAATTGTTGCAATTTTTAGAGAAAATTTTCATCAAATTTTGGTTTTTTACTAACAATGACTAATGAGGGATGATGAATGGATTGATGTGACATGACTGAAACCGATTGACAACCAATAATGGTAGATGTAAGAGCAAGTACATGGACTGACATGCCAAACGAGGCACTAGACATGGATCCAAGGATGTGGATTGATGCACCAGACAGGGCATGGTACAATGATATTGACACAAAAAACAAAGGAGGACACTGATAAATATTGACATAGACAATCGTAGGATGATGCAAAACTTGAATATGGACATGGAACATAATGAGGGACTAACAAGTGAGTAGTACTACACCACGAGACACGATAATGGACTGACATGCAAGTAGGACTGGAACCATAGGATACAACTAGGATGATGTGGATAGTAGAATCAAAATGGAACATGAGGGCAGAGAGAGGGATAGCAGATGAAATGAACATGGGAGGGGAAAATGAGTAGGTGGATTGACATGGGGAGGATTGAAGATAGACATGGGGATGTAGGTGGCATGAAGCATGCAAGGGAGGGGAAAATGATGTGGCATGATGCAGGAAAGTGGACAAGTAAGGCAAAAATGGATACTGATGTGGATAGGGTGGTTGAATAAACACAACAAGGATACTTGGCAAGTATGATGAAGTGAATGCAACTAACATGAATCAATAGAATTTGACAAGGAGCATGACGAGACAAGTGGGTACACGAATAGTTAGGTGGGATGAGTGGTGAATATCTAAGTGAACAAGTGAGCATATGATCAAGATTTTTTGGGCTAATATGACCATCGAAGGTGGCCATAATACACTTAGTGTGACCATATTATTTTAACCTATAAGGAAAGCTTTCACATGCTATATGTGAGATTAAGATCCCAAGTTGAATAACAATTATTGCAATTTTTTTTTGCCCGTTGAATTTTTTTTTCTAAATTAAAACTTTGGGAACACAATTTTGTATTGTTGAGGTGGCACAGTGAGAGTGGCCACACAATATTAGGTTAACATAGTGTTAGGTTTTAAATAATTAATTTTCTTCATTGCCTATAATTCTACCTAAATGAAGTGGTGTTAGAAGGAGGATGTTTGATATGACATACTGCTCCTTCCTTGGCGTATTCAATGAGGATGATGTCTATGAATATAATCAGGAAAAATAAAAATAAAAACCTTTAAGAGATAAAAAAAATTTAAATTAAAACTTTTATAATGAAGGTTTTACATGGCGTTTCTTCTCCTCTGTGTTAATTAGATTATGGAATCTGATGGTTGCTCCTTCAAAAACATTGCCACACTCTAAAGTTATTACACCAAATGAAGATTCTTCCCACTTATATCTGGGGTAGTGAAGGTTTTAACGATTTTTTGAGTCTCGTAAACAAAATTAGATTTTTGTTTCTAATTTTTGTATTTACGTTGCCACTTAATTTGGAAATATAAACAACAAAGAGAATTCTATGTTTTGTTGTTGAAAATTTTTTAACGTAGTCCAAGATCTAAGTTTGTGTAGCTAACAAGAGGTAAGGTGTCCATAATGTAGTACAATATTATTGAATATAGTACATGCATAGCCAAGTGTGCAAAAGGAGAATGTAACACATTTAGATAATGTTACAAATTTGAGTACCTCAATTTCATCAAACAAAACATTACCATTTCCTCCATAAGGTTTGGGGAACATTATTGTATTGCATGAGACACTTATCACAAGGAAGAGATAGTGTTACATATCATCCAAGAGCCACAAGATAATTTGTAGTAAGTTCACCATTTATCACAGGAGAGGAGAAGCACCAGGTTACATTACAAAAGAGTCAAGAAAGGACTCAAGTAAAAAGTGTCACTATATTGCATATACGTTACTACAGAAGGTGAAAGGTTTTGAGAACCCATTTATTGCATGAGTCTAAAAACAACAATCAAGAAGATATTTATGTAGGAGTGAAGTGCCTTGACCAAGTTCAAAGAAGAGTTGACCAAAGAAGATATAGCACCCATTATTTTGATAAAATTCATGTCAAACATTAGGGAGATACAAGGTATTCTACAAAACATAGAATTGAAAGAACAATATTAAAAATTGGGAGACAAAAGGTTGTCAACAACTTAAATATTATCCTTAGTCTATCATTCACAACTAAGGAATAATTAATTCAAATAGTTATTTGACAAACTAAACTAGGGAGTCATAAGGTAGAATACTTCAAAAGTCCTATCAATTTTGATCATAACTTGAGAGAAATAAAAGAATTATGAATAAGTTAGCAAGAGGAACATATCATAAGATACAAATTCAAAGTACTCCTCATATCCCTTATCAACAATGTGCAGTCATTTCACAAAAGGATAGTACTAATACTCAAAATGAAAATAATGTTTGGTATGTTGATTCAGGAGCAAGTCATCATATGATAGGAAATCTACATCGGTTTGATTTCTTGAAAGCTACAAATAAATCTGGTTTAAAAATAGCAGATGGAAAGAAGTATCCAGTTCATGGAAATGGATGTGTGACGCCTAATGCATCTCATCCTCATTTTATATTATACAATATCTTATATATACCAGGGTTGTCAATAAATCTCATTCTAGTAACAAAATTAGTTGAAAGTGGAAGAAAAATAAAATAGAGATATGTGAATGGAAAGAACAATAAAATAGAGATATTTTAATGGAAAGAAAAAAATGCCTTATTAAAAGGTAAGATAAAATTGAAGCTACTGGATCAATTAGAAATAGCATATATGCTTTGGATTCCATTGTACTTACACATGATTTTATATTGGCTCAAGATAACACTAATATAATTTCTAAGAGATATTATAGGAAATAAAGAACCATTATTCTATGGAATTAGATGGGGGAATACATGATTTGGGCAAAGAAAAACAAGAGGCCAACAAAATATTGCTCTACAAGGACATCTACAGATTAAATGAGAATATGAATATGAACAAGATGAAGATCCACATTGAATACCAAAGTATCCAATAACCAAATAATATAATACAAGGGGATGTCGGAATATATTACAGTATTTGGTACATGCCAATGTGCCACCATGGGTACATTCATAGATTAGGAAAGAGTGTCTTATATTAGGATGAAATTATTTACTTTATGCAATGTAATAAATGCAAAAGTGTGCAATGATATTTTGGCAATGTAAATGTGTATAGTTATCCTTATGTACATGTTTCAATAGAGTAGGAATATGAAGAGTCATAGGAAGAGTGAAGGCCAATAATCCTCCATATGAAGAGTCACATTCCATTCTATATGTGTATATGGATTTGAAGGATACATATCAAGTGATGTAGAGATATATATTGTGATATACAGTAACAATAGAAAGTGGTGAAATATGATGTATTTGAGGTATTTATTCAATAATGTTTCATATTTCTTTGAGAATTTATCATTAGCATTCTTTGAGTTATTTTCTATAGTAGTTTATGAGTTTATATGCTTGATTTCTTAGCATTATCATATCTTTTATATTTGAAACTTTATTATTGATCTTGAGGTCATATTATTGTGAGCACTCATTCATCAAAAGCTAACATAGTTTACATTTAGAGATAAAATCATTAAATTCATCCATACTAGAATAACCCAAACCACATCCCTTCTTATCACTAGGATACAAAAGTGTGTTAAAATCCCCAAAAAATATCCATGGCCACTAAGATGCCTCATGAATATTACTAAGGAGCTCCCAAACCCTTTTTCTTCCTTCCCTAGTTTTTGGGGCATACACATTGGAAACAACCCAAGAAAAGTTTGTACTTTTACAAGTCAAGAGGATAGACACACACCTTACATTTATTTGTATACATTAACCATAAAATCTTCTAGGGTCCCACAAAGTCCATAAACCTCTAGAGGCTTCCACTGTTAAATTTCCACCATATCCACATCCTTCTAAATAATATTTTTAACCAATAAAAAATCATGCTCATCAATCTTAGTCTCTTGAATCAAGAAGATATCAGGTTTATATTATTTTCTCATCTCCCAAAGTATGTGATGTTTTGTAGGGGCATTCATACCCTTGATTTTCCAAGACAAAAAATTTATTTCTTAGAATTTTTTGGGTTCTTCCTCTCACCCAAATATTAAACCTTCTGAATACCATCTACAACTTGTTTTTCTACCTCTCTAGATCTAACCACTCTAGTTTTACCTTATTTTAGACACATAAGAACCCACATCTACTTTTTTCTTGTCATGTTTTATGAGAGTCAATAAATTTAAATTCTCTTCAGATTTTTCAATATTTGTATCCTCTAAAGACTCCCTCTCCTCTATATTTTTTTTCTCTTATGGTATATTCTTAAATCTCTCTCCATTCTAATTTTTCCCCTTTTGATGAGTATTTCCCCTAGAGAACTCTCATCCTTGTTATGATATTTCTCCCTCTAATGTTTGACCATATTTTCTTGATTAGTTTCCTTATTTTAGATGTCATAATCTACTTCAACCATTGGATTCTAAAGACTTGCAAAGAAGTTTTGGTTCACTAATTCAACTTTGTCATAAGAGGGTTCCTAGATTTGAAAATTTTATTTCTCAATAATAGAGGGATTTTGATCTATAATATTCACCTAAATTGCTTATTCTAGAATTTACTCGTCCTCCATAGTCTAGGTCTCCAAGTCTTCAATAGGGGTTTCTAGTACATAAACCTTATTCAATTTCTTCTCTAATGGAATAATTGGATCTCCCACCTGTTTGTATCTTGAATCTGGAGATCACATCCACCTTTTTCTTGCCATACTTTATGAGAGTCAATAACTTTAAATTACCTTCATATTTTTCTATATTTGTATCCTCTAAAGACTTCCACTCTTCTATATCCATTTCCTCTAATGGTATATTATTAAATATCTCTCATTCTAAATTTTCCTCTTTTTATGAGGTATTTCCCTTAGAGAACTCTCATCCTTGTTACAAGATTTCTCTCTCTAATTTCTGATCATGTTTTCTTGATTAGTTTCATTATTTTGGATGGTATAATCTGCTTCAACTATTGGATTCTTAAGACTTCCAAAGGAGTTATGGTTCATTAATTCAACTTTTTCATAAGAGGGTTCCTAGATCTGAAAAAATTATTTCTCAATAATAGAGGGGTTTTCATCTATAAGGTTCACTTGAATTGCTTCTTCCAAAATTTACTCTTCCTCCATTGTCTAGGTCTCCAAGTATTCAATAGGGATTTCTAGGACATCGACCTTATTCAATTTCTTCTCTAATGGAATGACTAGATCACCCACTTGTTTGGATATTGAATATGGAGACTCCTTCCTTTGCTATGCTTTTTTAGTGTTGCTCTCTTTCTTCCTATTAGGGCATAAATTTCTTGAATACCCTAGTTTCTTGCAAGAATCACATCTTGAGGTAATTTTCTCATATTTGATATATTACACATAACTTCCATGTTTAGAAATGAGTTCTATTGAGTTGGGGATTTCCTTTTCCAAGTCAACAGTCACACATATCCTAACAAACACCAAACTCAACTTTTCTAATGTTGCAGGATCAATCACAAAAAGAAATGCCATTATCCTTTTACTCTAACATGAATCATAATGCTAGCCAAATGACCACTATATCTAAAAATATCTCTCCAAATCCAACCCAAAACTAGTCATATAAAATTGATGCACAACCATCATTTTGCTAAAACATTTTTAATGTGTTGGTCCAAGTAGGGAACCCCATGGTATCACATGAGTCTTCATATATTTAATTGAGGAATTGTGTCATAATGCATTATCATTTTCAAATAAAAGCCTTTTAAATGCATCACCAACATTAGATTTAGAATGATATATTTTCCAATTGCCTTATCTTTCTTTGAAACGGAGTCATGTGATTATATTTCCAAGTCCCCTATCGGATTCTATTTGTGCCCCCTCTTTTTTTGATAACCATTTCCATGAGGAATCCCAATGCTAGGTTCACCTTAATTTTAAATCATTTCTATCTCATGTGGAATTATTTTTGTCCTTTTGCATTTTTAAGAACCCTTTTTCAACACTCTATTTTTCGCCTTCTCACGAGGTCTCCTGTGATGAAAATCCCATTCATTTTTTGATTATCATGCCTAGTTCTCCTACTAACTTTATTGTTTGAGCATTACCAGGAGTCACCCTTTTCATTGGATGGTGATTTTCCCCATTGAATTTAGTCGAGTTTATCACCCCAATTTTTTCCATGCCTATTGCCCTAACCAATCTACTTCCTTCTGGCAGTATTTTCCTTTTTTGACAAGAATTACTTTCTATTTATCCCACCTATGGCTTGTTCAGTGGAAGAATATTTCCATCCCTATTCTTCTAGCCCTATTCATTTATTACCCTAATTTTTCTCCTTCCTTAATTCCTCTTGCAATCATTAAGGAAGGAAAAGTTGTTTTCATTGAACCTGAGACTCTCGAGTTGGATTCTATTTCCACTTATATTTTTAAGTACAAAAAAGGTCTTATTCATTTCTTCAATATATTCTATGGATTTGATGATGAGGTTACCAAATCCTTCATGACTACTTGGGATAAAGGCATCGTTACCATCAATGACATCCAGTTCTAAATTTCCTTGGACTTGCTGGTGGACCTTACGAGACAATATCTGGATGGAAAGGTGATTAGAATAAATAAGCACAATTGGGAGGCAGTGCTGATGCACTTTGAAAAGAATTCACCCATCCACAAGAGGGTCAAAAAAGGTTTTTTTTATCACCACATGTCAATGCCTTGGAAAGAAATTTTAAAACCTATAATGCAACATCTTAACCCTGAGTCCCAACTTTACTGCTACCATTTAGCCTTTGTAAATAATTTTTGGGATTCCAAAATGATGAACATTCCTATTGCCTTATTCTAGTCCATGTACTATACTATTACCTCTAATCGTTCTAATAAATAAGAGGCTAAACCATGTCATCAAGGTCTTTTTAAAGTCTTGTACAAGTTCCTCCTTCTAAATTTCCCAAAAGGTAATATCTCTGCCCCTGAGTCTAAGGAAGAAAACTCTTCCTCAACCCCAAGTCTGAAAGCTACCAGATCTAAAAGAAAATACAAGAATGATAAATCCCTTTCTGATTTCACTTCTAGAAAAAAGGTCAAAGTTGAAATGACCCCTGTCCATAGTTCCCAGAGGCTGAAACACAAAGAAATTTCTAAAACTCCTCTGTCCACTTCTATTAAAACTCTAAAGGAAATATCCAACTCTCCTAACCTTGTCAAAAGGTACTTACACAATTTTTTTTTCCATGCAACATTTGCCACCATTGACCATCTTGAGACTGCTCACTTGGCCATCAAGAAGGCGATATCAACACTCAAAAAACAATGTCATGCACTAAGTATTTTGTTCTTCTATGATAATTTTGAAAATTTTCCACTTATGTTAGGTGCTGAGGTATCCTTAGATACCAAGACTAACATCAAAGATGCTATCAACGATAAAAAATTTATGGATATTGCTAAGGTTGCACCACTGTTCAAAAGGACAACACTAAGGAAGTTCCAAAAATGGATGCGAAAGATACCATCTTGGAAGGTGTCACTTTGTCTCTCATGCAGATGGACCTCCCCATCGATGATTGACAACTTTTTCTCTGGTTTAGGGTTCCTACATGGCAAAGGATTGTTCCTTTTTAGGATTTGCTATTTTTTCTCCTGTTTCTCTTTGTTCCTTTTTGTTAGAGGTTGCAACCTTGTCTCTGATGGCTTTCACCTGCTTCTTTTTGTTCCTTTTAGTTTGAGGATGTAGCTTTTGGTTCCTGCAAGCAGCTCTGTGTTTCCCTTTCCTTTGTTCCTTTCTATTACTTTGATGTACAAGCTGTTGGGGCACCTTTCAAATGCCCCATTTTCAATAAAATTAATTTACCAAAAAAAATAATGATATATTTTTTTGGAAGAAAATACATGTTAATTCATCTAGAGATTAAGAAAAAAATTCTAAAAATATTTTATAATTTTTGTAAGAATTGGTATATTGTGATTGATAAAGTAAAGGAAGCATTAGCTTTTGATGTAGCAAGTAATGGGAGATAGCAATCACAAGATGTAGAATAATATGACATAAAGTAAATCTGCGAGATGACTAAAAATATACTATAAATAGAAATGATGGAAATGTATACAAAGTAGCTATGGAGGAAATGAACACTCCATGAATAAAGCTACTGCTCAAGAATGAGATTTGAGCATATCACACTCCATCACATTACATCACACTCTACTACATCACACCACACTATTCTACACTACTTCCTACTACTATATCATGCTCTATGTCTATGGCCCTTTATATAGGAAAATAGGTTCCTTGGCCAACACTCTACCTAGTTGTGCAAGGGATAACTTGCACATATACAACTTGCACATTGACACTTGTGCATTTATTACATTGCATGAAGTAACTAGATAACTTCCCCCTAAAGTAATCTAATGTCCTAAGTATGTACCAAGAAAGGTACATTTACATGATCCAAATGATGTAATATAATCTATTTCTAACACCCCCTGTATTACATTATTTGGATATTGAAGACTTTAGTCTTCAATGTGGATCTTCTTCTTGTCCTTGGGATTCTGAATCTTCTTCTCTGTTTCCTGTAACCTGTTCAAGCAAGTGATTAGTGTCTTCATAATCTATCATTCTTGTTGAAAGAGCTTTGATTTCATAATCATCTATTGATTCTTCTAGTTCTTCAATTTCTTCTATCCTCTAAGCTAGATGTCCCTTTTGATTTCTTTTTTGATACTCCAATTGGGGATAATTGGTTGGATATTGGAATTGTTGTTGATGAGGATTTTGATATTGTCGTGCCTAAAATTGGTTCCCATTGTTCATCTAATTTCCTTGATTCTAATTTTTGGGATTGAACCTATAGTAGTTGGTGCTATGGTCTTTTCTCTTGCATATTTGACAATACCTATTGTACCATGTTTTTCATCCTTTTGATGAAGAAGAAATGTTTCCCTATGGATTTTCTTTAGATGCCAATGCAGTGTTAGACATTTCATCTTTAACTATATTTTCCACTTCATATTCTTGTAGAATATTGACTAAGTCATCAAAAGAAGTATCTTTACTTAGAACTTGTAAAGATGTTACCAAATGTTTATAGTTGTCTGGAAGTGCTCTCATAGTTACTTGAGTAAGAAGTTCATCCTTAATTATTTCTCCTAAGGTAAATAATTTCCCTTTAATATCTGCCACCTTCCTTAGGAATAGTTCTATGCTTTCTCCATTATTCATCTTTAATGAATGAAGTTGAGACTGAAGATGAAGAATGGTTGCCTTATTCTTTCCCTCAAATATTTTCTCTAGGCTTGTCCATGCCTCTGAAGATGTTTTTGTTGAACTGATATAGGGTTGTATTTCATTAGTGATAGCAAAGGTTATTATCATTAGAGCCTTTGAATCATTTTCTATGAACTTTAGGATTTCAATATCATCTATGGTAGGTATTTGTGTTTTCCCTTTGACAATATCCCAAATTTTTTCATATACCAAGATAGCTTTCACTTTATTCTTCCAGGAAAAATAATTAGGACCCTTGAGTAGTTGAGATTATACTAGGAAGAATTTGTTTGAAGCCATTTAAATTCCCTAATATCAATCCTTAGATTTTGTAGAATGCCTTATGACTCCCTAGTATGTCCTGGATAAGATATAGTGCTTTTGTAAATTATAGTTCAATATTTGGTTGATTTTGTAAAGTTTTGTAAAAAATCAACTTCTATTATCCCTTATTGCTCCTATTGAACTAAGCACTTTTCCCAAATTTTAAAGAGGTTATAATGTTGGATCTTTTGTCTCCTTTTGAGAAGTTTGAGACAATAATTTTATTAATTTCCAACCTTTGAAATACTATGATAAACCTCTCTTTTAAATAACCCTTTGGGAATTAATTTAAGTGTATCTAATTTCCAATAAATTAATTTGATGTAGTAACCCTTATGACTCCCTAATTTTTGGAAAAATTAGACCACAATAATATTTGCAAATATTTAATATTTATTCCAGTAGAAACCCTTATTACTCCTAGGTTTTATATTGCAAATATTATATTGTTTTGATAAAATATTCCCTATGATATATGGCTTTCAATATAATCAAATTCCTTCAATTTTAACCTTATAACTCCCAAGGAAAGAAAGCACATAGAAATGGGAATAAACCTTACCTTTATCAAGTAGTAATCGACATTGTTTTTAGATGAGCTAGGGCTGCAATATCGATGTAGATGCTTTGAATGCTTTGACTGTACCCTCCAATGGAATCGCTTGGAGCTTATCCTTGTGAGAAGCATTCCAAATCTGGCGTCGTTTAAACTCTGCCTTTGACCTTGCTAGAGCATTGAAGGCTCTACCACCTTCTTGACATGTTGTGCTTTGAACATGTTTCACTATGCTATTCTCTCCTGGATTCCTTTGACTATGCTATTCTCTCTTCTTCACCTTGTGTTGCTTCATGTTTAGATGCCTTTTAAGGTGGTGAAGGCTTTGACAAGTGTCACTGAGCATTACGTACGAGCTCTCTCCTTTGTAACGTAACAATCCTTTAGTAACGCTCTGCTAGCTTCTTGGTCACCTTGTAACGCATGAACACTTGTGTGAGCACTTGTAACTCCTTCATGAGTTTTCTTGGACGTTAAGAAATGGGATGGCACCTTAGAGAATTCATGCCAAGTGGCTTTCAACCTTTCTGCATGGATTTCTTTCATTGTAATGCTTCCAAGGAGAGTATAACTCCTTTTTGTATACCTCTTCTTTGCTTGCTACATTTCTTGGAGTGCAAGCAACCTCTTATCTTGTTGGTCGATCATTGAGGTGATTTTGGAGCTTCGAATGGCATTGTAGGTGATTCTTTTGGTGGACAATCTTCACCAAGCTAGCAACCTCTGAATATATCACCTGTTCTCCTCATTCCTTGTTCCCTTCAATGTGCTCCTTTTACATTGTTCGTCCACATTGATTGAGGTAGAATATACCACCTTTTTCTTGTAAAAGAGAGCTCCCTTTCTATCTATGTAAATGTAGGTTGATGATAAATTGATATGTTCATTGCCTTTTGTAGGTTCATCCATCCAAGATGTGAAGTGTGAGCCCCTTTGAATGGCTCCTTGTGCCATGGATGAGGAGTGCTTGACGTTCGATCTTTCTTGCTTGATGTTCAGCCTTTCTTGGCTGGATTTCCCTATAGTTTTTGTGCCTTTAGTGGCACCTTCAATCTGCCCTTTTCTTGCAAATAATGTAGTGCAATACCTTGTAATATTCTATGAGAATAATACATTCTTATTGCACCCTTTTTGCACTCCTTCTTGTAGGTCTTGTAGTCTGATTTTGTAGCATATTTTGAATGCACAAATGAGGGTTTTGAGGATGTCCCTTTGGATAGACTCCTTGCCCTCTTTTCTTGGATATTTAATGATAGATCCAAGCTTTACAAATGTTGTAGATAGAAGCTTTTTTCTACTACACTTAACCCTGTAGTGCTTTGGATTTGAGACTCACCAAGTCTCAATATTTGAAGCTTCTTTTGGTTAGTTTTTATTCACTTGTACTAACCAATTTTGGTGGCTTCTATTGGCCACTATGAGTTGCAAATTTTTGTGCACTAATAGTGTCTTTAGACACTTTGACAAATTTTATTTTTGTGCCCTTCTCATGAACACAACAATAATATTTTTGAGAGCAATATAATAGTGCAAATGAATCTAATAATATTTTACTTTTAATGCACTAACAATTTCACCTTATCACTCCAATCAACTCTAAAAAATAATGCACTTAATCAATTTACTGCAACTAATCAAGAATAATCTGAAATGAATCTTCAAGAATTATTCTGCAATTCTCTTATAAGCAAGGTAGTAGGAGCTAGTCTTCTTTTGCTTTCCAAAGTAGATGATAGGTAGTTGATAGATAGTTTGAAATTCTAAAATCTAATCAACTTCTAAAGTGCAAATGAACCTTAAATAAACCTTTCTCTTTTTGCACTTTTGAAGACTGTAATTCAATTCTCCTTATTGCAACTTTAATCCAAATTAAGGTGCTTAAACAAATATGATAAGTAATCCACTTTAATGAATCTACTTGCACCAATAGTTGCTTACCTTTTTTTGAAAGCCCTTTTCACCACTTCTATAGAGGATGTAGATCTTGGTGTCTAAGATCACCAAGTTGCTACCTTGAGTAAGATCTTGCAGCTCTTTGTAGGTTGCCCTAAACAACTTCATCTTCACCAAAATATGGTCTCGAACTCTCTTTCATGAGCCTAGGATTTTTGTGGCTTGTTCTCCTCTTGTAGTCTCCTCATTTTGCTGTAGATTTGAAGAGATATTTGTTTCTGAAGTGGTGCCTTCTTGCTATGAGAGGTAATCTCCAAATATCCTGGATTTGGTAGGCTTCTTCTGTCTGAATCTTCCTTCAAGCTTCTTGTCAAATTCTGACTTCAAACAGGATCTTCATCTCAATATTTTGAATGTCTTGAGGTCTTCTAAGATTTGGCACTCCTTGCCAAATTCATCTTCTTGGGCTTGTTTTCGGATGATGATAATTGTCCCAAATATTTCACTATCTCCAATAGTGAATTTCTCCAATGAGTTCTCCTTGGAACTCCTTTGATGATATCTTCAATAAGGCTCTCCAAGAATTTTACTGGATGCTCATAGAGACCTCTCCAAGGCCTTTGATATTGCAGCTTCTTCTGGTCTTCCTTGAGACCTTATCTTCAACCTTCTACTTCTGGAAGTGTTGGTGGTAAGATCTTCTCCTGGATCTCTGATTCTACTACTTTTGGATTCAAGTAGGACTCTCCTAGTCCTTCTTCTTCCAATTCTAGAATTTCTTCAATGAGATCTTCTCCTGATATCTTTTGCTTCAGGTGCTGGATTGATTCTGAAGAAGATACTCTTCCTATCCTTTTTGTAGGAAGCTTTCCCAACTCACTGAATCTCCCTGTTCCTACAACAAAGTATTAGTACTAAAATCTGCTTCTGAATTAGATACTCTCTTCTGGAGTCTTCTTCAGGATCAAGGCTTATGTGGTCTTTTAAGTATCAAGGATTTTGTGGCCTTTTCTTCAATATCAAGGCTTTTGTGGCCTTTTCTAATGGATCAAGGCTTCTATGGCCTTTTCTTCTGGATCAAGGCTACTATGGCATTTTCTTCTGGATCAAGGCTTCTATGGCCTTTTGTTATGGATCAAGGCTTCTATGGCATTTTCTACTGGATTAAGACTTCTATGGCCTTTTATTCTGGATCAAGGCTATTATGGCCTTTTCTCCTAGATCAAGGTTTCTATGGCCTTTTTTTTGGTAATTGGATGGTTCTATTATATGAGTTTTGTCTTAGTCTCAATCCCAAATATACAAGAGACTTTGATAGATATAGATAAAATACTATTGAAGTATCCCATGCTAGGGAAGACAACTATAAAAAAAATCAAATTTCCCATGCAGGGAATTATAGGACCAAAATTTCCCACGTAGGGGATGACATAACTAGTTACAATGACAAAACTACCCATGCAAGGTTAAATAACCATGGAGACTACATTACAACAAAAAGCTAACCAAAACCCATGTAGGAGCTGTCATAGTAACAAAAACTTAACAAAATTAGAAAATATACATAATAAATAGCAATGTATGTTAGAAATTCCAGAAAAAAAACAAACCAGACAAAAAACCCTAAAATAGTAGCAATAGAAAATGCAAACCCAAAGACTAGCTTTGAGAGAAGGGTGAACCTCAGCTTTTGGGGAGTCCTCCTTGGTGTTTATTGTATTCTATTGGAGAGACTACTTTAGGGCTACACTTGCATTTTCAAAAGCTAAAATAAATATTTTGAGGAACATTCTAAAAATTTTGTTGGAAATTGCAATATTAGGGTTTGAATTCCCACTGTTATCCTCAAAGATGTGGATAGAGGAATTCTGACTAGAATTTTCCTTGGATTTTTTAACTTTGGATGACCTTTGAACATGATCAAAGCTCTCTTTAACCTTAGGTTTATGTTTAGTTGATGCCAGTTTACTCCCACTCATGAAAAAGGGTTTTATGGAAGAGGGAGTTGTCATAGTCAAGGAACCCTTTTTAGAAGTAGGAGTTTAGAATTTCTAGGATTCATCACTAACCAGAGGCTCACTGGATAGGGAGTGGGAAGGACTATGAGTGGACGATGGATGGGGAGGGTTGGAATGGAGGGGGTGGACAAAATGGGTGGCAGGATGGATGTGGTGACATGGTGGAAGATTAATGCAAAAATTCCTTGATGGGTGGGAGTCAAATTTTTTTTGCGAGCACTAAGAATAGAGAGTCATATGGAACGATGGAGGAAATATAGGATATTCATAGGCTTGAACCATCATAAGTGATTCACCAAGGCAAGATAAAATTTGGATAAAGGCTTGGAAGGGTCATCACAGGTGAGATACTGAAGCAGAAGGATAATGACAATAGGCCACAGTGATGGGAGAGATTCATGATCAAGGGTGACTTCGATCCACTTAAAATCTTGATAATTGGGGAACCCATTGAGCTCCTAGTCCCAATTATGATTTTCTTGTCGAACCAAGCACCCTATCAGAGGAAGGCTAGAAACATCTACAATTAGCTCTAAAATTAAATTGAAGTGAATATTACACACATAAACATGACAACTCGACCAAGATTTAACAAAATCAATGGTAATGTCTAGCTCGACACCCTTGAATTGGATAGGAAAGGAATAAGATTCTATGATTGTATGAAGGATGCTGAAAGGGTGTCGAGTTGAATGTTTCGAGGCTTGATAAAGGCTATGGGATTGGAAATAGGGGGCCTAAAGGTAGTAGTAAGGAGGATAGATAGGGGGCTAGGATGGTAAAAATGAAGAACATAGGATTGCATGGAAGACCACCTCCAACTTAAATAAGCATTACATGAGACATTACTCATATCGGTAACCTAGGGGTGACAGCAGGTGGAGAGGAGGATATGATGGAAATGTGACTAGGGATTTGTGGAGGGCCTCGAATGGATATCCAAATAGGTGGATATATAATGCCAGCAGCACTTAGGGATAGTGAGGCTAGGAAAAAAATTAGGTGGGGTGCCTTTGGTGCAATCTGAAGAACATGAACTTATACTGAGAGGGGGGGTGAACAGTATAAGTCTTAACCATTTAATAATTTTAATTTTAGATAGCAGTGGCATCAAATCAACATTAAAAATGACAGAAAACATCACACATTGAAGACTCATTTTTAACGTGGTTCACCCAGAATGGTTGGGCTACGTCCATAAAACTTTTCTCTAAAAGATTATCTCTAATTCTTTGGGAAACCTTCCCAATTACAAAGTTTATGAGCCTTGGCTCAAAGGAGATACCTTCCCCTAAATTTGCTTTGACTGGTGATCCTCTAGAAGACCTCTGCCTCAGCTGCCCTTAGCAAATGGAACTCTATCCATAGAAGACACCTGTCTTCACTGATCTGGCTAGAGACCTCTGTCCTCAACTCTATCACCTCAAAGTTGGTCCTCAAATTTGCACTAAACATAGTCCTTCGGTCTAGCACAAATTTCCTCGATCTCTTTCTCTGATCTGCACCAAACATAGTCCTTCGTTCTGGCACAAATGTCTTTGTCCTCTTTTTTTGGTCTACACAAAAACACAGTCCTTCGCTCTTTTTGCGCAATCACAACTACACTTGATCAATATTTGACCTTTGCATCTCTGTGCAATTACAGTTGCATTGTCTTCATGCACTCTGCTCCCTTGTGATCTCTCTCACTTGGAGGATTCGATAGAATGCACTCTACTCTCGACGATCGAACTTCTTCTCTTCACACAGTCTGTGAACGTTGCTCTTTGAACGCACACATCGATCGATATCATTTTTATCTCCAAGCAGCCCTACTTTTATACTAATACTTTCAAGATCAAAACCTTGATCTTAGTCAGCTGCTACCCTTAACTTTTTTGGCTACAAAACCCTAAACTGTGTCGGCTCAAATTCAACTCTGTCGGCTTCAACCGCCTCTGTGGTTCTGTAGCTTTTCTCGTGAAACTACAACATGTCATGATATCATGACACCTTTGTAGCCAAACACTTTCTTTTGGCTTTTGTCACGATATCGTGACACTTTCTGCTTCTACTGACATCATCTTCTCTTCTGTCATGAAATCGTGACCCTTCTATCTTCATGGCCTTCCTCTCTGCTTTTGTCACGAAATCACGACACTTTTGCCTCTACTGATGTCATCTTCAATTCTATCATGAAATCGTGACCCTTCTATCTTCATGGCCTTCTTCTCTGCTTTTGTCATGAAATCATGACACTTCACTTATGGAAGACATGCTTTCAGTTTCTGTCATGAAATCACGACACTTCTGCTTCCATCTGCTATCTTTTCTCCCTGTCGCAAAATCATGACACTTTTTGCATCTGTACGCTATCTTTGCAACCTATCATGAAATCGTGACGCTTCTCATTTTAGACTCTTCCCTTTGCTGCATGTCACAAAATCATGATAGTTCTCACTTTGAGCTTTTCAGCATGTCGTGAAATCGTGACAGTCCTCACTTCATCTTTTGCAGCATGTCACGAAATTGCGACTGTTCTCACTTCAAACTCTGTAGCATGTCACGAAATCATGACACTTTTTGAGATACTTTATCTCTCTTCAAACTTGTCACAAAATCACAACAGTTCACACTGCGAAATATTCCCTTCTTTGCCATCCTGCACTTTTCGAGTCGCAAAAATGCGACATGTCACAAAATCGTGACACTTTCCACCTTGCGTTCTTTCTCTACCAACATGTCACAAAATCGTGACAGTTTTTCCTGCTTCTTCTCTCTCTTCCAACATGTCATGAAATCATGATAGTTTTTCCGACACTTTCTCTCTCCTCTAAAATGTCATGAAATCATGACAGTTTTTCTAGCACTTTATCTCTCCTCTAACATGTCGTGAAATCGCGACAGTTTTTCCAGCCTGCTGCATACTTTTTCTAACTTGTCTTTTTTCTTTGATCTTTTGCAAATGGGCTACTATGATATTCTTGGAAACCCACTATCCATGCTCTGAATAATCTGACATTAAATCAAATTCCTTCAAGATATTCTTGACATCAATGACAACTTCTATACTTGAGCAAAGGCAATGTACCCAAGGTACCCAAAATTGCCAACAATCTCCCCCTTTGTCATTGATGGCAAACCTTTACTGAAAACACATCTCAATAGCCAAAACTGAAACCAGTTGTGCTAACAACTGAGAATATACCTTTGAAGTTTTGCTCCCCTTGACTTGAAGCTCTTCTCTTCACTTGAAGTTCTCCCCCTTACTCATATCTCTCCCCCTTTGTCATCAATGGCAAAAGGTCACCTTTGGGGCTTGGGAATAAGAAAGAGCCTCTTAGCTTGGTCCCTCCCCCACCTCCTGATGAGGTGATTAATTTTGGGGTGGGAGAACAACTCCCAATTTCTCCCTTAGATACTCAAACGTATCTCTTGGAAGAGGTTTGGTGAAGATATCGGCAATCTGCTCTTTAGTAGACACATACTCTAGCTTGACCTACTTGTCTTGCACTTTCTCCCTTAGAAAATGATATTTGATGGAAATGTGCTTCGTCCTTGAGTGCATTATCGGATTTTTGGAAAAACTTATGGCACTTATATTATCACAAATAATGGAGATGGGTTGTTCATGCTTGACTTTGAAATCCTCCAAGGTGGTTTTCATCCATAAAACCTGTGTGCACCCAGCCACTACTGCTATGTATTCAGCCTCTGTTGTAGATAAGGAAACTGAAGGTTGTTTCTTACTTAGCCAAGAGACCAAACTCTTTCCCAAAAATAATGCTCCACCACTAGTGCTTTTCCTATCATCAATACCGCCTGCCCAATCTGCATCTATATAAGCTATGAGGGTGAAATAATCACCTTTGGGGTACCAAAGCCCAAATTCCATAGTGCCCTTCAAATATCTGAATATCCTCTTAACTGTTGTAACATGAGATTCTTTTGGAGCTGCTTGAAATCTTGCTACTAACTCAATGACCTGCATGATATCTGGTCTAGTAGTTGTACTGTATAGTAAACTGCCAATCATAGATCTATACAACCTCTGATCTGTCGTTGGAGATTCATCATATTTACTCAGATTGCACCCTGTAATCATTGGAGTACACACGAGTTTGTTGTCCATCATCCCAAATTTCTTCAACATTTCTTTGATATACTTTTCGTGAGAGAGAAATATACCATTTTTTTATTGTGCAATCTAAATACCTAAAAATAATGATAGCTCTCCAATCATAGACATCTTGAATTCCTTCTACATGGTGTTAGCAAAAACTTTGCACATCTGAGTATTATTTCCCCCAAAAATAATATCATCAACATAGACAACTATAATCAACATATCATCATCTTCATTCTTAATATACAAGTTGCTATCTGCCATGCATTTCCTGAAGCCTTGCTCATGAAGATACCCGTCAAGTCTTGAGTACCAAGCCCTGGGTGCTTGCTTTAACCCATACAAAGCCTTTTTTAGTTTACACACATAGTCTGATTTTTCTGAGAGAGACACTCCTTCTGGCTGTTCTATGTAGACTTCTTCTACCAACACCCCATTTAGAAAAGCCGACTTTACATCCATTTGATATACCTTGAATTATTTGAAGCTTGAAAGGGCCAAAAACATTTGGATAGCTTCAAGACGAGCAACAGGCGCAAACGTCTCTTCGAAATCAATACCTTCTACTTGAGCATAACCTTTACAGACTAACCTAGCTTTGTTTCTGACAATATTTCCATCCTCATTGAGTTTATTTTTGAATATCCATTTTGTGCCAATGACATTCTTGTCCTTAGGTCTTGGAACCAAATCCCAGGTTTCACTTTTCTCTATTTGATTTAGCTCTTCATCCATTTCTTTTACCCAAAACTTATCTGTACATGCTTCACTTAAATCTTTTGGCTCAATCTGAGATAACAATGAAACATTCACAGAATCATGTGAAGGAATGACTCTTCTTCTTGTTTGCCTGCTATTTGGATCACCAATGATCAAGTCTTTGGGATGATGTTTCTGAACATACTATGAAGGAGTTTTGGGAAGCAGTTGTTGTCTTTCCTCTTCTTCATCTGAAACCTCTCTAAATTCTTCTTGACAAATTTCATCACTGAGTTCCTTGACTGGTTCTCTTATCCCTGTATTTTCATCTACTATTATATTTATGTTTTCTACAACTGTATGAGTTCTTTTGTTGAAGCATCTATAGGCCTTGCTTCTGCTAGAATATCCAATAAAAATTCCCTCATCACACCTAGGATCAAACTTACCCAAATTTTGATCTTCCCTTCTGATGAAGCACTTACTCCCGAACACTTTGAAGTATTTTATTGTAGCTGGTCTTCCTTTCCACAACTCATAGGGAGTTTTATGATGATTGAATCTGATTTGAGCCCTGGTGATGATGTAGACTGTTGTACTGACTGCTTCTCTCCAAAAGCCATCTGAAAGTTTTGACTCATTTAACATTGCTCTAGCCATATTTTCAACAATTATATTTTTCTTTTCAACTACTCCATTTTGTTGAGGAGTTCTTGCTGCTGAATATTCTCTTTTGATTTCGTGTTGTTCATAGTATTCCACAAATTCATTTGAAGTGAACTCTCCTCCTCTATCTGATCTTAAGCATTTGATTCTCTTGTCAGTATCATTTTCAATCATTTCTTTAAAAGATTTAAATTTTTCAAAAGCTTTAGATTTTTCTTTGAGAAAAGTAACCCAAGTCATTCTAGAATAATCATCTATAAACAACATGAAGTAGCTTTCTCCCTGAATGCTCTGAGTTCTGGTAGGGCCACACAAATTAGTATGAATAAGATCCAATGGATTTGAAGAAGTATACTCTTTATATTTAAAACTGGTTCTGGTCTGTTTTCCATGTTGACAAGGACCGCAAATGATGTTATGGGGCCTTTTTATTTTGGGCAAGTCTCTAACTACTTCCTTGTTACTAATATTGACAAGATTATCAAAGCTCAAATGCCCCAATATTTTATGCCATAACCAACTCTCATCTTCTTGAGTTAGAAAACACTTTTCCCTTTTTATCTCACTTAGCATGTAAAGATTGTTTGGAGTCCTTGTAGCACTAGCAATGAGTTTTCCATTTTTTTCTTTACTTATCTCACATCTATTTGAAAAGAAAGATACTATGTGCCCTTGATCACAAAGTTGACTCACACTAAGAAGATTATGTCTTAGACCTTCTACATAGAGAACATTTTTTGTTTTGGATTTCCCATCCAAACTAAGAGTCCCTTTACCACAGATTTTAGCGGACCTGTTATCTCCAAAACTAACTGTTCCTCTGTTTGTTTTTTTTAAGACCAAAAACTTTTCCTTTTCACCAGTCATATGTTTTGAACAACCACTACCAAGATACCATTTTTCTACTTTGTCTTGAGCATGAAAAGCAGTTTGAACTATCATTGACTTAGATTTTATCTCATTCCTCTTTTTAGTGAACTCACGGCTAAATCTATCCAAACTGCACATCCTTGCTATATGCCAAAAATTCTTGCACTTGTAACACATGATATTTTTATTCATAAGAGGTGCAAACGAGTTAACATTTTATTTACTATGGCTATTCAGAGACTTATTGCAATGCATAGCTATGTGACCAAATTTCTTACAAGAAAAACAATAGCCATGGAAGGTATTATGTAACCTGTTTTGATGCCTTGGATGATTGTTCTTCTTGTGTTCAACTGGAATCCACTGCTCTTTAGGATGAAGCTTGACCTTGCTCGTAGACCCTATTTCATGAATGGTAATACCATCCTTCTTTTGATTTTCACATGGAGTATTATGTCTGAGAGTCAACTGTTCCAACTTCACTCTAAGAGACATAATCTCTTCTTCTAGTTTCTCACAATTAGCTTCCTTTCCTTTTAGAGCCTCTGTCGAACTCTGTTCAACCTTCTTCCCTTCTTCAGCTAGAATTTTGAAGTCTATAACACTTTGAGACAATTCTGATCTTGCTATCTCTTCTTCCTGACATTGATGCTTGAGAACAGAATTTTCTTCCCTAAATTTCTCAAGCTTTCTCAAAGCCAAGAAGAATTCACCTTTGAGATCGAACTCAACCTCTTCATTTCTTTCTGAATCTATATGTTCCTCTGATAGATCCTTCTCCAAGATGTTAGGCTCTTTCTGGAGTGATCGGATCTGATACCAATTGAAGAACATGAACTTATACTAAGAGGGGGGGTGAACAGTATAAGTCTTAACCATTTAATAATTTTAATTTTAGATAGCAGTGGCATCAACACAACATTAAACATGACAAAAAACATCACACATTGAAGACTAATTTTTAATGTGGTTCACCCATAATGGCTGGGCTACGTCCACAAAACTTTTCTCTAAAATATTATCTCAAATTCTTTGGGAAACCTTCCCAATTACAAATTTTATGAACCTCGGCTCAAAGGAGATACCTTCCCCTAACTCTGCTCTGACTGGTGATCCTATAGAATACCTCTGCCTCAGCTGCCCTTAGCAAATGGAACTCTATCCACAGAAGACACCTGTCTTCACTGCTCTGGCTGGAGACCTCTGTCCTCAACTCTATCACCTCAAAGCTGGTCCTCGAATTTGCACTAAACATAGTCCTTTGGTCTAGCACAAATGTCCTCGATCTCTTTCTCTGATATGCACCAAACACAGTCCTTCATTCTAGCACAAATGTCTTTGTCCTATTTTTTTGGTTTGCACAAAAACATAGTCCTTCGCTCTTTTTGCACAATCACAACTACACTTGATCAATCCTTGACCTTTGCATCTCTGTGCAATTACAACTGCATAGTCTTCATGCACTTTGCTCCCTTGTGATCTCTCTCACTTGGAAGATTTGATAGAATGCACTCTACTCTCGACGATCGAACTTCTTCTCTTCGCACAGTCTGCGAATGCTGCTCTTCGAACGCACACATCGATCGATATCATTTTTATCTCCAAGAAGCCTTGATTTTATACTAATACTTTCAAGATCAAAACCTTGATCTTAGTCGGCTGCTACCCTTAACTTCATCGACTGCAAAACCCTAAACTGTGTCGAATCAAATTCAACTCTGTCGACTTCAACCGCCTCTGTGGTTCTGTAGCTTTTCTCGTGAAACTACAACATGTCATGATATCACGACACCTTTGCAACCGAACACTTTCTTTTGGCTTTTGTCATGATATCATGACACTTTCTGCTTCTGCTTATGTCATCTTCTCTTCTGTTATGAAATCATGACCCTTCTGTCTTCGTGGCCTTCCTCTCTACTTTTGTCGTGAAATCATGACACTTTTGCCTCTGCTGATGTCATCTTCAATTCTGTCATGATTTCATGACCCTTTTGTCTACATGGCCTTCTTCTCTGCTTTTGTAGCATATCAAAAAATCATGACTGTTCTCACTTTGAAATCTGTAAGCAGGTCACGAAATCGTGACACTTTTTGAGATACTTTATCTCTCTTCAAACTTGTCGTGAAATCACGATAGTTCACATTACGGAATCTCCCTTCTGCATCATGTCACGAAATCGTGACACTTTTTTGTCCGTACAACCTTCCTTGCATTATGTCATGAAATTATGACACTTTCCCTTCTTTGCCTTCCTACACTTTTCGAGTCGCGAAAATGTGACATGTCGCAAAATCGCGACACTTTCCACCTTGTGTTCTTTCTCTGCCAACATGTCACGAAATCATGAGAGTTTTGCCTGCTTATTCTCTCTCTTCCAACATTTCATGAAATCACGATATTTTTGCCGACACTTTCTCTCTCCTCTAAAATGTCACAAAATCATGATTGTTTTTCCAACACTTTCTCTCTCCTCTAACATGTCACGAAATCGCGACAGTTTTTCCAGCCTACTGCATACTTTTTCTAACTTGTCTTTTTTCTTTGATCTTTTGCAAATGGGCTACTATGATCTTCTTGGAAACCCACTATCCATGCTCTGAATAATCTGACATTAAATCAAATTCCTTCAAGAGCTTCTTGACATCAATGACAACTTCTATACTTGAGCAAAGGCAATGTACCCAAGGTACCCAAAATTGCCAACATAATCATGGTCAAGACTGCACAAATTGCCTTGAACTCTGATGCAGTTTGAAAATTGAAACCAAGTTAAAAAATCATGATCATATGGTCTATGCGGGTGGCAAATCAAATGATAGAGAGGAGGTGCACAGGTCAAAAAATTCACCCAAGGAATTTTGCACCACAAGACCTACAAAATAATAATTAGGAAAACCATGGGGTAACGAAGAGATAATTAAAGGTACCTGGGCTATCTTAGCCAATCCATTGAAGATATGTGAAGAAAACTTTGTGGGATTAAAATGCACTAAATGGAGATGGTCAATTGGGTGATTACCAAATTTGTGAGACTGTTAGAAATCCTGTTGGCTTTGTGGTACACGTGAGCAACTATGACCTAATTTTGCTGACCAATGAGGATCCTGATTTCTTGGATCAGGGAGTGAATATTCCATGGTGGAATTTTATATCATTGATAATGTACCCAATGATATTGAGGGAGTCCCCTTCGATTTGGATATTGGTTTTGGAATCCCTTATGAGATCCATACTTCACCATAATGCCCAAGCTTCAGTCACATTATTCATTTGGTGATCCAAGTTTTCAAAAAAAGCTATGAAAACTTCACCTTCATGGTTCTTGACAACCCCACTCGCTCTTGCTAAACCTAGATTCCCTTTGGATGCATTGTCAAAGTTGAGCTTCAACCATCCTTCTGGGGGTGGTCTCCAATGAGCCTTCTTTTTGGGATGGGACAGGGAGAGGGATCACATTAGAAGGGATGGGAATGTTCAAATGGAGAATCTTAGCTTCAAAGCTACAACTAGGAATATTGGGGCAAGGAAGTAAATAGGAATTTTCAATAGCAAAGGTGATGGCTTTGGTAGCTATGGACACAAGATCGTTAGATAATATGGTGAATATTCTACGGTTTCTTTCTAACCAAATTTGCCATAGAAAATTATGGAGGTTAACCTTCCACAAGAAAGAGACTTTGGGATGGCTAAATGGATTTGGCCATTGGATAAAGAGGTCCAAGAGGGAATTGGGAGTATCCCATTGAATATGAAAGGTAGTCAACATGTGACTCAATCCTTCCTTGGTAAAATCATAATCTAAGAATAGGTGATTGATAGATTCCCAATTGGAAAGACACAGGTGGCATCTGTTTAGTATAAGGATGCCCATTTTCATAAGATTATCGATAGTAAGGGCTTTATTTTGAATAGTAGTCCAAGAAAATAAGCCAACATTAGGAATGAGGTGCTTGAACCACACCAACCTGAAAGGAATAATGGAGGCCTAGGAATTGAGCAGAAGGGAGTAAGTTGATTTGACAAATAAATCCCCACTATCATTTCCTTTTTAGATAGGGTAGTTAGGGGTAGCCATGGTTAGGATGATGGTGGTTTTGAGTAAGAGGGACAAGATATTTCCAGCTCTAACAACTTGGTCACTTTCATTGGTAGTGGGAATGGCTTTCCATCTGTGTTGATTTTCAATGAGGTTCACCACTTGGCTACCCCACATTCTATCTAGAATAGGTATAAGGATGGAGACCTCAGGGAATTCTAAGAGAGGTTTGTATTTTATCCATACATTATCCAAGAAATTGATATTTGAACCATAAACAAGCTTTCATTGAGTACCTTTTATGATGAGGGATTTAGCCTGAATGATAGCCCACCATAAAGCAGACCCATTGGTGGGAATGTTGTCCTCCAGTAGGGAAAGGTTTTGGAGATATTTGTCTTAAATTATGAAAACCCACTCTACTTTGTAATTGATAAAAATTTTCCATGCCTTCTTTGCAAGGAGGGTGAGGTTCATGTTGGTGATTCTTCAAAGCCTGAGGTCTCCTTGGGATTTTGAGTGGCAAACTCTATCCCAACTCACTAGATGAAATTTATTCTTATGCTCTAGGCCCAACCATAGGAAGTTATTTTGAATCTATTCAATCTTGGCATGCATAATAGTAGGATATTTGAACACTGACATGAAGTAGGCTGGGATGCTCTGCAGAACTGCCATAGTGAGAATTGCTTTGGCCACCTAAGACAAAAGAGACCCTTTCCATCATGTAATTTTTTGCTTGAGTCTTTCTATGACATTGTTCCACATGGACTCTTTCGAGATTTTTATGAATAGGGGAAGACCCAAGTAAGAGGTAGGGAGATCAGTAATACATCATTGAAGGATACGATCAATCTTACATTATCTATTAACAGGGGTATTGAGAAAGTAGCATTTTCTTTTTAGATAGTTAATTTCTTGTATGATTGTTAACTCATAGGTATCAATGATAGACTTAATGGACTTGGCTTGAATAACAAAGTCCAGGGTAGCGATGTTAATATCATCTACAAAATATTTGTGGGATAGGGGTGGGGAATTAGATGAATTCTTGATATTAGAAACACTCCCTAAGGCACAGATAGATTTGAAGGCTCTTCCTAGGGATTAAAAAATAATAATGAAAAGTAAAGGAGATAGGGGATCTCCCTTTTTGATGCCTCTGAAGCTGGGGAAATAACCTGCTACTGATCCATTAACTAGAATAGATAACCAAGGGGAGGAAATATAGCCCTTTATGAGGTCGATCCATTCCTTATGAAACCTAAAACTAGAGATGAATTTTAAAATAAAATCCTAGTTAACCCTATCAAAAGCTTTATTCATGTCCAACTTCATAAACATGGCCATTTTTTTATTGCATGATGTTGAGTGAAGATTTTTGTGAAGAGAGATGGTTTTGTTAGTAAAGGATATACCTTAAACTAAAATTCCTTGATAGGGATCTATGATCATGGGAAGGATTTTATTGAGCCTCATAGATAAATATTTGGTTAAAATATTGCAGATGATGTTCCATAAGTTGATTGGTTTGAAGTCCACCATGTATTTACATTGAGGGGTTTTGGGGACCAGGGCAATGAAAGTAGAGTTTTTCCCTCTAGGAATGATCTTGGTTTGTTGGAGTTCCATGATGACTTTACAAATTTCTTCCTCCCAAGATATCCCAGAAAGTTTGAAATAAGCAAGGGGGAAACCCATCTGGCCCACGGGCTTTGTCAACTTGCATGGAGAACAAAGCAAGCTTGATTTATTTTTTGCTTAGGGGTTGGATGGGGGTAGAATTCATTTCAAGAGTAACCAGAGGGGGAATCTTATGCAGAAGGACCTCTTGGGCTTCAATATGTTTAGGGGATATGGCTCCCATAAATTTTCTGAAGTAGGATGAAGCTTCATCTTAGATTTTGAAGATGTCTATTGAGCATGTACCATCAGTCAGAATGAGCTCTTTAATTTTGTTTGTGCTTCGATTCCATAATAGAGGCATGGAAGAACCTCATTTTAGCATCACCATATTTTAGACATAGGGCTCAAGATTTTTATCTCCAATAGGTCTCCTCCTTGACCAGAATGTTGTGGTATTTTGATAGAAGTTGCATTTCTTATTCTCTTAACTAAGGAGTCTACTAGTCATGCTGGATTTATTGTTCAATCATTTTGAGCTTGCTTAAGATCTACTCTTTGTTTTTGAAAATATTCCTGAACACTTCCTTGTTCTATATTTTGAGGTTTTCCTTGATAGCCTTCAATTCCTAGGAAACTCGAGAAATAGCAGACCTAGGGTAAGGGTGCTACCACCATTCAAAGATCCTCTACCTTAGATCAGCGTGCTAGATCCACATGTTCTCAAATCTGAATTGGGTTTTGAAGTATGGGGCATTGTTAGCTTCTAGAAGAAAGGGGTAAATAATTGAAACCAATTCTAGGAAGAGAGATGAGAGAGGTGTCTCCAAATATGGGAATAGCCTACTGGGATAGGAATATTCTATCCAATTTAACTTTTATGTGCTTTTAACTCGCTCTTTTATTTCTCCATGTGAATTGACATCCTTTAATCTAAACATCCATTAGCTCATTCTCAATAACAAATTCCTAGAAATATTGTATGCTTTTGGAGGGAATGGAACTGCCACCCCTTTTATCAGAGGGAAAGAGGGGGGAATTGAAGTCACCTGCTAGCATCTAGGGGAGGTTGGATAATGCATCCTTCATGTGGGAGAGGGATATCCAGATAGAGCATCTTTCAATAGGATTGTTGGGAGCATAAATATTAGATAAAACCCAGGTGAACTAATTTTCTTTGTAGAAGAAAACCAGGTTTAGAGTTCTGTCAGAGGATGAAATTACCCTACCTTCACCTTTTTCTAGATCCCAAAGGCATAGAAGGCCTATAGAAGAGCCTTCATTATGGGAGGAATCCCATTGATATTTCTTACACACTAAATTTGTAATGTTATTAATTCTAGAAGCATCAACTTTCATTTCTTGTAATATGAAAATAGTGGGTTTATGCTCTTTCTTAATAGTTCAAGCTAAAAAAAATTTGGCCATACTATTGATACCTCTAATATTCTAGCATAGGATCTTCATATGGATACTTTGGTGGGTTTCTAGCCTCCTTTTCCCTATTGGGGAGGAGGTTTGGGGTTTTTTTGGTTCATCCCTAATCTGGCTGAACAAATCTGGGAACAAGGTTGTTTGCACTCCATTGGCAACTTGATTTTAGGTGTCTTTTTTATTTTGATCATATAAGGTAGGCCTGCCTCTTTTCTTCTCCTCCCTGTGTCAATAGGGGATTTTTTTAAACTTATGGTAATGATATGACTGTGGTCCTCTTTGCGGTGACTGGGAATCACAACTTCTTTTAGGGATTCATAAATGGATTTGGTTGGAGAAAGGGGCCCATCCAAGGGGGAAGGGGTGGATCAAATTTGTGATGGGAAGGACTCACAACTTCTTTTAGGGATTCATATATGGATTTGGTATGGGAAGGGGGCCCATCCGAGGGGAAGGGATGGTCCAAATATGGATGGGGAATGAGGAAGGGGAAGGGAAAGTGGAGGGGTAGGAGAGGCAACTTTTGGAAGAAGGACTTCACCATTGGAGTTAGATAAAGGTCCAAAACTATTAGGAAAATCAAACATGGAGCATAACTTATCCGAATCTGAAGTAGGATGGTTGAGAATCAACTCCTGGTTGGTGATTTATTTCCCTTTGAATTCTTTTTCCCACTTGTTGTTAAAGTGGGCTTTGGATCTCTCATTGTGAATTTCCATTTGGGTGCTTTATTTTTTAGGAGGGGGATGCTTAGACCTGTTCACCTCTTTTTGGGGTTTGAGATATAGACATTGGGAATTTAGATGCCCTTGGGATTGATATTCTATGCAAAAATCTAGCTTGTTCTCATACTCTATTGCTTGGCACAAGTTGTAGGATCCATAGATGAGGTTTATGCAGGTTGGAAGCTGGGAATCCAAGTTGGTGTTGGAAACAAATTCTGGAATGAGCAATGCAGGTTTGGGCCTTTGCTGCACGATCAATGGCAACAAGATCCCCAATGTATTTTCCAATCCCACATAGAATTTCTTCATGACAAAACTAGATGGGAAGATCTAGGAGGCAAACCCAAATGGGTACAAAGTTGATATTTTGATTTTTAGGGTTGAAATATTCCCCCAGTTTTGAAGGAATAAACTCTTTATACCATAAAACCATGGCCCTCCTATGAGGATGCAAGCATAGTCATTCTGGTTATTCAATTGAATTAGAAAAAAATCCTTGGATAGGGCCACTAGTTGGAAACTCCATGTTGTTCCCCATTTGAACGCAGCCCATATTCTTTAGACTCCATGTCAGGTCTTCCCCCAAAAAATTTCCCTACAAGGGAAAGAGATTTGATAGATAGATTTTTTGCCATTATTGAATTAGGGATGATGAAATTTTTATCCGATGGGATCAAAGAGGGATGGTTCTCAATCCTAGAAGAGCTAGGGTTTGGGATACATGTAACCTTCTCTGTGCAGCTTTAAGGAGCTACATTTCTTTATTGGGGATTGCTAGTGGGGAGGGGAGGAAAAAATCCCTTGTAGTTTTCCCAAGGTCGATCAGTGGCCAGGCCCCACTACTCGCCTGGGTCAGGATCTGGGCCCTTTGAATAATCCACCTTGGTAGATTTATTTGAAGGGGGAATCTTGCCTTGCTCTAGTCTAAAATCCCCTGCATGGGCTTGATAAATCCCACCTGTTGTCACCAGAGCTATCGAGGTTGTTGTCGATGTCACCATACTTTTTCTTTAATCTCTATGGCCTTTTTTTTATTAAGGCTTTTGTGGTATTTTTCCTTGTGAAGTTTTCAATCTAGCAATGGATCTCTTGTCTCCTAACTTCACCATAATTCTTCTTGAAAAGTCTCTTCTATAGTATTATTCTCTTGTAGCAACTAATATATGCACTATGAAGGCACTCTGACCTTCAAGAAATGAAGTTGAAATCTCCTAGCTTTCTATTGTAGGAGGTGTCCCATTTATTTGGGAATTAATTACCTACAATAAAAGAAACTTTAGGTAAATTTCTCTAGATATATTAGATGAAATTCATTATTTGATTCATCAAACTAATGGATCAAATGCTAAGTCCTAGTCTTCATGAGTTTTCTCTTGTAACTCTATGGAAAGACTAGACATATGCAATCTCAGTATTTTAAAAACTAAGATTTCTTTTAGTCCTTACTTTTGGATATTCCTAATTCTACCACCTAGACTCTTCTAAGAATTTTTGATAGTGACTGGTCCAATGGTGTGTCAGGTTGACAAAAACTTAGGGTCAATGATAATGGTGGTTTTCCTATTGATCTATCATAGCTCTGATACCACTATTAGCTTTTGATGTAGCAATTAATGGGAGATAGAAATCACAAGATACAAAATAATATGACATAAATTAAATCTACGAGATGACTGAAAATATACTATAAATAGAAATAATGGAAATGCATACAAAGTATCTATGGAGGAAATGAACACTCCATGAATAAAGCTACTGCTCAAGAATGATCTTTGAGCATATCACACTCCATCACATTACATCACACTTTGCTACATCACACCACATTGTTCTACACTACTTCCTACTACTATATCATGCTCTATGTCTATGACCCTTTATATAGGAAAATAGGTTCCTTGGCCAACACTCTACCTAGTTGTGCAAGGGATAACTTGCACATATACAACTTGCACATTGACACTTGTGCATTTATTACATTGCATGAAGTAACTAGATAACTTCCCCCTAAAGTAATATAATATCCTAAGTATGTACCAAGAAAGGTACATTTACATGATCCAAATGATTTAATATAATCTATTTCTAACAGGAAGTATTTTTTTGGCAAGTAATTTATAATACTTGAATTGTAAGAAATTTTAATTAGAGATTTTTTTATATTTAATTTAAAATACATATTAGAAATAATACAATTATTAAGGTTTTAGGAATGATAAATACTTTTATAATTATAGTATAAATTAATTAGAGTAATATTTATATATTAGAATTATTTATTAATTTTAAAATTTATATATAAACCAAATACTAAAGATGTGATAAAATGTAACAATATTTTATCCTAATATTCATTTAATATAACTTGGATATTATTGAAATAATCATTTATTTTTTCCATGTATTGTAATGCTTGTAATTTTTACCCTTTTCATAAATTTAAAATCCATGATGAAGATAAATGATACATTTATAATTATATGGTGAGATAATTTGATATAGTTGAATGTATGGTATAAACTTTTTTAATAGCTAGCTAGTATTCATAATCATTTGTGCAATTAGATGTATTTATTGTTTGAACTTTTAACAAAAGAAAAAGTATTAAACTATAATGCATAGATAGAGCCTGGTTTTATTAACATAATTAAATGTATAATTTTATGAATTTTAATGTGGGATATTTTAAAAAAGGAAGATCACTGTTTGATATTGATTTTGAAGACTTTATACTAAACATGTTGGAATTCAAGTGTAAATATGTTTTATAGGTTGGAGTCACAAATGGAGATGAGAATGTTTTAATAAGGACATGATATTTGCAATACCAAGAAATAATTGTTTATTATTGTTTGAAGGGTCTATTTGTAATGTACATCAAGTTATGTGTGCTTGTGTTAAACCATAAAAAGGAGTATTAATAAATAAAAATCAAGCAAATATTACATAAAGGTTAAAAATATGCCATGAATAAGCTCACAAACCTTGAAGTAAAATAAAGTTCCTGATATAAACATGTAAATATGCCTTGAATGGACAAGAACCACATATCATATTTAATGGTACCTTGGATAATTGATATATATCAAACTCCACAAACCACCCTTAAAACCTTGGTAAATATGACAACTATATTATCCCTTCCTCATGTATACAATCCCATAGAAAATTGGATAAGCCAAGGGGATCATGAGTAATGATGACATCAACCACTAAATTGAATATAATCTAAGAATTTAGAGATGATAAAAGTGGAGGTATTGATATGGAAATATAAAAGCTAGAAAGAGGAAGGAAGAATGGATGAGGAGAAAGGGAGGTAGAAGGCATGCATATGGGAATTACACAAAATCACATAAATAGGGTATGAGGGATAATAATATAGGTAATAATAATAATAATAATAATAAAATGAAGATATTTATAGCCACCAATAGAATAATATATCCCACTTTCATTCCCATTATTGAAAAATAAATAATTTTGGAGTAATTATTCACTATTTCTAGATTACTAGTAAGAGAAAGTATCTACTGAGGTTTTTGACTTTTGCTGCAATTTCTAGCTTACTAGCAAGAGAAGCTATCTAATTAAGTTTCTAAGTTTTTCTACAATTTCTAGATTATCAAAAAGGGAAGAAATCAAATGAATTTTTGAGTCTTAATGCAATTTCCAATTTACCAACAAGGGAAACAAATTAATAAAGTTGAGTTTTGCTAGAAATTCTAGTTTACTGGTAAGGGAAGGTTTTTTGTGACTATGCTTTTTGTTGGTTTTACTTTTAGATGCCAAAGAGTTGCTAGTCAATAAAAGAAAATTAAATGCAAGTAAATTGTTTTTGATCATTTTATGGTTGTGTGATTTTATTGAGAGATATTTGGGCTCGTAGAATAAGACAAATTTCGTTAGACCCCCTCATATAGACTATATAAATTTGTATTAGAGGTAAGTTAGAGAAGACATGACAAATAAAGGAAGACCACAAGAAATTTAAAATACCAAAAATATTGATATTTTTTAGATGTTAAGAGGAATTACACCAGGGTTATGCGTAAGGGGTTGGCCCTAAAATGTATTTATAAAAATGGGGTGAATTAGTTTCAAAATCCAAAATTATTTATAATTTCAAGGTGAAAAGGTCCCCTATTATTAGGGGTAATATTGGATATTTAAACTTAAAATGGTCCAATTATTATAAAATTGGGGTGAATCTACCCAAAAAAATTTACACCCAATTTTTTTTGGGCTAATGGGCCCCGGTCAAGGGTCCCCAATATTAGCCAATTCTAAATTTCAAAAATCTAAATATTCATTAATTAATGATGATTAGCCACTATGCATAACCTTGAATTACACTCCAAGTTAGATACCATAGATATAACACAAATAAAGGTAGTGCATGTTGAGGATTTCAATAATGACAAGGAAGAAGTTGTAGACACCAAATTACAGCCACTAATCCTCCATCCTAACCATTCCACCACCCACTTGTCCACCATACACCCTTCCCACCAATTATTTGGCCCAAATCCACCTTTCCTGCCATCCATTCCACCATTTTAGCCCTTTCCCGCCATTTCCTAGCCTAATTGGGATTATTTTAATATTATTTTATATTATTTAATATTTAATATAATATTTTATATTATATTATAATATATTTATTATAAAATATGTATTTATAAACTCAATTAACCACAACCATCCGATCCATTCTAATCTCCACCGTCCATATTCATTAATCCATGTCACATGCAAAAAGTAATCTCAACCTTAGGATCTAATTTAATCTTAGCCACACGATCAAAAGTGTAAGGCTAAAACCCTAAGAAAACCCTAGGTTGGATTATAAATAGGGGCATTTGCAAATGCCCAAACCCTAGAACTGGAATCCACTAGAGCTTGAGAATTAGACATTTTGCACCCTAGAGGAATTATTGGTGAAGCCCTAGCATAGAATCCTAAAAATCTGAAGCCCTAGCTCACCGATAAGACTTATGTTATTCCAGCCATCACCCATTCATCCTCCATCACCATCACAGACCCCCATCCATCTGCCACATTCATCACCATCACCTAGATCTGCTTCTATAGATTTTTCCCTAACCCGCAGGTGCCATCCAAAGCTTGCGAGGCTCTCTACAGAGCCTATGAAGCACTCACCAAAGCTTTATACCTTACTTTTAGGTGCTCTCCAGAGCCTATTGTATCCCATAGGTGCACACCAGAGCCTACGAAGCTCATGTCAGAGCCTGCCAAGTGCACGTTTGAGCCTGCTACAACTACAAAATATGAATCTGAGCCTACTACACCATGCCATCAGCAATAACTAAACCAAAGCAAGGTATATCTCATTTTAATGTATTTTATTTAACAATTTATTGATCTTGCATGCTCTCTTGCTTCACTATTAAACTAGGGTTTTATTGATGTCCGAGGGCCTCACACTATGGAGCCCTCATAGGTATTACTAACTCCCTTTGTTCTATTTTGTGTATGTAGATCTACAAATTTCACACATTGTTTGATGGTTGTTGAAGTTGGAGTGGCCCAACCTTGGATATCTGAAGCCCACTCAACCTATTGGAATCAAGGACACACCCAAATCTGAAGACACTTCTATTGTTGTTAGCTAGGATTTTAGAGAACCCTAGCGCCATTGTAATCTATTGTATCAAATATTCGCATGGAACACTGATTGTAATAAAGGAGTTTATCGGCTCCCCCTATTTTATTGAATATATTATTTTGTGCAATCTTTGTGCCTCACTACATTATTTGGTTTTTTGTTATTCTATTTTAAGTGTCATGTTCTTGCATTCACAAATGGCGATCATGGTGGGACCCCACAAGGGTTTCATTATTTGATAGATCTACCTTGCTAACTTAATTTTATTGTTGTTCATTGTAGGATTTACAAAAATGTAAAAGTCATCGCGTTCATCGCTAGGGTTTCTAAAGCATTCTATAGCAGTTCCAGAGATCACGCAAGTGCTCTTCCATGCTACATAGGCATCCTTGTGCACCTAGAAGGTGCTCTATTACACCTATGCAGGCGCCCAACTATGCCTAGCATTAATTTGGAGTAGAGTTGAGGCTTCCAAGTGAGTTTCATAACCCTAGTTCTCCATTTAACGATTTACGTATTCTATTTTTTGCTATTATTTTTTGCTATTTTTGGGCTTAACATTAAGTAATATGGGAAAGAATCTATAGCAAGTTACATTTAGGGTTTGTGTGTGTTTCATTATATCAAATTCATTTCTTGTTCTGAAAGTTGTAGATCTAGGTGATTGTTTGCATTTTTGAGTGCATATGAAACATAAAAGCATCCTAGATCTTGCATTTTAGGGTTAAATATCACTTTAATTTTGCATATCTAAATAGGAACAACATTTTGATGCATAAAGTAATCCTACCCTAGGCTGGCCCCTTTGGCAGAGAGGTGGATGAACCCTCCGGTTGCTCTTGTGATTTTAATCATTTGTAGGCAGGGGATTTTAAGGGTGTACTCTGCACTCTTTAGGTGAAATTTGCATCTTTGTGTTGGCTTCTGATTTAGATTAGTGAAGTTAGTAATCTTTAATATTGTTTGCACACCATAGAGAATGAGAAATCTAATAAAATAAATCACACACACCTGCACGCTCCACTTTTTAACAGTAATAGTTGGATTTCATCACCAACTATTGCTTGAGGTTTGGTGATGGTGGCATTCATCTCCATCCATCAAATATCTACCCCTAGACACCATAGGACTACCCCCGAGCAAACTTGTTGGAGGTCATTACCAACAAGAATCTCGTTGCCCCAACCAGCCATAGTTTTTACCTTTGTTTTTCATTAAACAAGATTAAGTTACATCAAAACACACAAGCCAACAATTCTAAAAGGAACTTCACATTAATGAAAGAAAATAATTAATGAACAAGGTAAGCCACACAAGGTGAACCCTAGGATTGGTTGTTTTCTTTGCTTTAAATTTTGGAAAGGTTGTTAATTTGTGTGATTTAGATAAGCTTGAAATATTTGGTTTTATTACTTTATGGTGCTAACACGACAACAAAAGAAAATAATAAACCAAAGTAGTTTAATGGAAAACAATTCCCATGAGCCCGCTACTTCGGTAGCCCCATCCAATATGGTTCAGACCACTTTGTCTGGATCATCCCATCCACCCCACTCTCAAGTAGAGACACATTCACACAATGTGGAGACAACCACCACCTACATAGACATGGATAGAGTGCAGGCCCTTTACAAGGCTTCTAACTATGTCTTAGAACCCCTTAGCCAAGAAGGTTTGGAAGAATCTAAATTGGCTGCCACCTACCTTGCCCAAGGATATCCTAATTCAAGTTATGAATATGGTATGCCTTCCTCCATGAGCCAACCACCACAAAGCCCAAGTGTTCCAAACACTTACCTCACATCCACCTATACCAACCCCTTGTATGAGGAGTATGTCAATGCTTGCCTCACAAGTCCCTAGCCTCCAAGTTGTAACATCAAACGCAACTTGCACCATACCCATGTCCTCTCATCCATCATCATCCACACCTCCATCATCTCACTTAGCCAACATGACCATGTCATCCACCCCTCCATCATCTCACTTAGCCAACATGACCATGACTAATCACCCATCATCATCGACTCATCCATCATCTCATCCAACCACAACCCCATCATTTGACACATGGTCAAATCAGGAACTTACGGATACATTAGGGCTTATCAACAGGTTGCTTTCACAATGAACAAAAGGAAAATAGTCAGCTCACATAGACCCTATGACCCAAGGAGTTCCAAATCAACCTCTACTCACCAATCAAAATTCAGCATGGGTCCCTCAATCTTCCATAGTGTCCATCCCCAATCCACCACCACTCCACACATCCACCATACCAATCAACATTGCCACTAACCAACAACACAATCCATTTCTCCATCATCATCTTCATCAATCATCCCCATATTTCAACCATCAATCTTCTCCACATACCCAACCCAATTCATTCCACAACAACATGTTGGTCACACCCCAACATCTACCATCCAACCCATCAACCAACCATCACATAATCCAAGGTCCTCACATTCCAGTAGAAGATCTTAGATTCCAGGCAATGCAAAAGCAAATCGATCAGTTGATGCAAAACTCACCAGGGGTAATGAGCCAAAAGCTCACATTAAGCCAACTGATCCATCAACCAATCCATCCATCGGTACCATCACCGCCTTATCCGACAGATTTTACGATACCAAAATTTGACAAGTTTAGGGGAACCGAGGATCCTAAGGAGCATGTGAGTTCATTTGTCCACATATGTTTTTAGATTAGTGATGATAATGCTCTTATGCTCCGAACATTTCCTCAAACATTAGGGGGAGATGCCATTGAATGGTACAATCAATTGCCCACGCATAGTATTTATACTTTTGATCAATTGATAGATCTATTCTTGGAACGCTTCACCCTTAACATTAAGAAGAAGGTGTCCTTATCGGATATATATTACTTGAAACAATGGGATGAGGAACCTATCTATGATTTTGGAAACCATTGGAGGGCAGTCATCACAAAGTTGCCATTCTCCCTCCCAATGGAAGAAATTATCAAACTTTTTACCAAGAGTTGCTTAAAACCCATCTCTTGGATGCTTCAACTCAATACTTATAGAACATTTGAGGAGGCTTTAGCACAAGCTAGTGTCATTGAGGAGATAAAAATCCAAGAGGGTGTCATTAAGCCTAAGAAGAAAGAATGGCAAAATAGAGGCCAATACCGAAACAATCAATCTGGCCAAACCAAATCCACACAAGCCTCAATGGCTAACACAGCTAATCAAGTCAATCAAGTGGTCATGAGCCAGCCCGTAATGGCTCAAAAACTAGTGCAACAACAAATTTCCTATCATGTGGTCCCATCAGTAACCCAAGCACCAATGGTACAAAACACAATGCCAACTATGGAACAGCCTACCCGTCACCAATTCAATCGACCTCAATGTCAATACACTCCCTTAGCGGAATCATATTCAGCCATATTTCGAAGGTTATATGAGACCAAAAAATTAGCCTTGCCAGACATTAGGCCCGATGATCCCACCAAAAGACCTAAAGGTTATAGAGAGCACTTGTTTTACCCATATCATCGACAAAATGGGCATGATATCAATTCCTGCCATGTATTCAAAAACATAGTGCAAGACCTCATAGACTTAGGGGCCATTAGCGTCGATAACCCCTTAGCTCCACAAAATCAAAATTTGGGCATATATCAGACACCTCTACCTAACCATGGGGAGGTCCAACATAATGTAGGGGGTAACAATCAACAACCACCTCCTAATCAAGTAAATCATGTCCAACAATACCAAAACTTTGTAGGAGCAGTCCATGTGGTCACTAGAGGGCAAAGGCAAAATCAAAAAAATGTTCAACAACCTTCAAATCCACCTCCCATCCAAACATCACCAAATCCATCTCCGCAAATCAATCTATCCAACCCATCCAATCCACCCATCCTTCATCCAATAAGGCCAACGGTAACTTTAACCAGTCGGTTAACCACTAGTTTGAAAATGGCATCAGCAAAACTTTCTGTCTATGAGCTTATCCAACAATCCCCTAGGCATAGAGAAGCTTTAATGGAAATACTCAAGTCAATTGAGTTAGAATCCCAAGACTCTAATGCCTTTAACAACTTTGTAGGGAGTGTTAGAACATGCATGGAACCATCAATTACCTTCTATGACTTTGAGATAAAATCAATGAGTTCAGAATCGGTGGACCCTCCACTGCACATCATGGCCTTAATAGATGGAAAGCCATTCAAATGAGTATTAATTGATACCAGCTCATCAATCAATATCATCACTACCACTGCTCTTATCCACCTCAAAATACCTCCATCCCACATTTCAAAATCATCATTCACCCTCAAAGCATTTAACGATGCTTTGTGTACCACAATTGGCACTATTGTTTTACCTATAGAAGTAGGGGCCAGAATGTTGCACACCATGTTTCACATCTTGGAAGGAGCCATGGCATATAATATACTCCTTGGTAGACCTTGGATGAGGGAAATGAAATGTGTTCCATCAATTCTCCACCAATGCTTGAAATACGTTCATGATGGACAAGTCCATTGCATCCCCACGGATGTCGAACCTTTTAAGTATTGTAATTTCATTTCAAATCCTTATGAATCCATGTTACCTTCCACTCATCTATTCTTGGCACCATCATCGAATCCATCCACATCATCTCTTAATCCACCTTCTTCTAATCCATCTCCATCTTCTTCTAAGGCTCCCATCATAGAGGAGCTACCCATCACATCACCTTCTCAAAAATCCATTTCTTCTTGTACATGTGGTCACAATCAGTCTACTATTAGCACATCGTACATCACATCTACCCCTTCTTCTACAACCACTTCTTCTATTCCATCTCATCATTCCACACCGCCATCCAATCCCACTCCATCAGCCGATGTGTCACAAGTCAAACTTTTAGATTGTGCCATATTTGACTCGCCACCATCCACAACCAATCCAGAGCCACTTGAGCCTTCACCATCCACCTCATCAACCCAAGTCGAAGTCCACATCACTAATCTAAGCATTGGTGAGTATGTGGTCCAAGACGTCACCATTACACCCCTAGCCATTCCCACAGCTAAGGATTTTGGATGTCCTCGAGACCGTCCTTTATCCATAGGTGTTGTTTATGACATGAGTGCCACTCCAAATAGCATTAAATTTGTTTATGGAGGGTTGGATTGCTCAACTGGGGAAAACCCACCCGAAGAACCAAAAGAGCCTAGGCATGCCAATATACCTAATATAGAGGAGTTTCCAGATCGATACTTTAATATGTTCCATTGGCAAGGTCAAGGTCTAGGTTCCCATGAGCAAGGGATGCATGATATCTTAGAGGTCCCATATAGAGGTGCCCATGATCATTCTGGTTTAGGCTATACCCCATTGTCTTCCACCGCTTCTCTTGAGCAAGCCTTTAAAAATCTTACACTCAATGATGAAGATCACCCCATCCACCCACTACCCTCAACATCTTCTCTTGAACAAGCCCTTCAAGAACTTTGCATGGATGAAGTAAATGAAGATGATCCCATCAAATTTTCATATCCTATCTTTGATTTCGATGATGAAAGTTATGAAGAATTTGAAGTCATGTCAAATGCTTCTGACGATTCTGAAGAGGAGTCACAACCCATTGTCCCCATCACCCAACAGGAAGAGTTTTACCTCCGAATGTTCCCCATCCATCATCCCATATTCCGCTTGCTTCTTCCACAAGAACAAGATGATCCACCTGGTAATCTGCCTTGAGCCACCCACATGAGCCAAGAATTGTAACATATATATTTAAAAAAAAATCAAAAATCAAAAAAAAAATGTTGCTCTGATGTTTTCACGTTCACTATTACAGGGATACCACGCCTCGACATCGGCTCCGATTCAATTGTTCCATCTATCCATTCAGCCAAACCATATTTCCTTCCACTAAGTCAATATGAACCCTATTGACTTATTCACCCCACTCCGTAATCCATACGATTTGGCAAAGCCAATTCCCATTGACATCAGCCTTATTGATTTGGACCGGATTTCCTCCTCACCCTCCTCTTCGGAGTTCATCCTATCCGAGGAATTGTTAAAGGCTTCAGCCAACTACATTCCTCCTTCACCGCCACCTTCACCTCCATCAGCTTCCACCAATAGTCCCGAGGTCTTTCAGGCAGAGTTAGGCAATGATAAGCAAGAAGAATTAGATGACAGCCTAGACTATCCCGACTGGCTCTCAGGCCTAGTACCCATTCACAAGCTTAATGGAGCGACACACATTTGTATTGATTTTTGACACCGGTCTTAGCTCTTCCTTGTCTAGGGGTACTTTTCTAGGCATTGATTGATACCTTATATGTATATATACATGGCTAAAAAAAAAAAAAATCAAAAACAAAAAAACAAATTGCATGCTTTCACATAGGCATTACCACATTGCATGTTCATTTACATCTAGGCATTTTTCATTTTAATTTTCATTCGCATACACTACATCATACATATTCCATTGCATTGTACAATTTCCATTTGCATATCAACACTCCATTGCATTAGGCATATACATTTGCATTCATCCCATCCCATGTCCAATGATCTGGCATAGTAATGATGATATGACCATACAACAAAAAGTCAAGTTTTAACGATTGGGGGTACCTAGTTTGGAAAATTCATGCAACTTTGAAAAAATTCATATGTCAACCACATCACATGTCACAACAGCCTAAATTTTTAGTCACTCAACCATTACTAGTGTAACAAACAACCTCCAATTGGATGTCCAATTTTCTTTAGGACCAAAAACACAATTTACACACTAAGAAGATCTTGAGTATTGCCAATTGAACCCGAATACAATGTTGAACCAATCACATTCCACCACATCTTAAAAACATTATGAGCCAAGGAGGGTTAGTACCATACTTGGGTAGTACCTTGAGGTGAAAAGGAGATATCCCTCGCTTGTCCCATTATGCAACATAGTCCAAAAATAGTGGTTTTCACCACTACCACAATTACTCTTCGAACATAAACATAAAAACATAGAGTAGTAAGGATAGGGTCAAAATTCTCATCATACTTCAGTTGAGAATCTGATTCCCCAAAGCTCTATACCAAATTAACAAATAGAATCCCAAACACCCTTGATCCCTAAAGTTGTAAGGATCGTACTACATGTCCCTGACAAGGATGGGTAGTCATCCCCAAGGCCTAAAAGATCAAATCCCATTGGACTATGGAGTGAATCTTCACCGGGGCTATAGACGCCTGACTGGTAGTGGAGTAAGCTCATGCGGGGTGACATGTCTCCTTGGAAAACAGGAAGACCTCTGACCACACATAAGGATAGGCTAGCTTCAGGTCATCTCCATAATAGGTCATGCCCAATTTACTCATAATAGGTCAATGAACTCCACATGCACACACACTGGTTCTTGATTGGATAGGGTCATTGTCACACTCAAGATTTGGTATATGAACCTCACTTGCACACACATTGGTCCTAAAGAAAGTTAGACAACCCTAGTGAGTTTGATTGATAATACTAGTATGTTTGAGTCTTTGAAAATCCTACAGTACTCATCCCATATCAACATCCATATCTTCTTCCATATCAACATCCATATCTTCTTCCATATCAACATCCATATCTTCTTCCATATCAACATCCATATCCTCTTGCGTATAAACACCCATGTCTTCATAGTGAGTCAAGTTGCAGAACACCACCAAATTTGGTACCCCCGATTGCCAAACAATGGACAACAAAAATGGTCAATAAAATTTCTGAACTATAAAAGATCATTCGAACAACATGCATTCCTCCCATATAGTTTAGATTCATTTACTTGCATTAATCATCCATAACACATCATCATTGCATACATCATTCATATAACATTAGGCATATACATCATTATTAGCTTGCATTTCACATCCATAATATTCAAACATTATTCATAAACATGCATCAAACATTAATCAAATAAACATAAAAGCATCCACACAAGAGATAACACATATATATGAAAAATCCATGTATATATATATATATATATCACATATACAATCAATGCCAAAAGGCTACAATGGAGCACCAAGGCTCATATATACAAAATAGTGCATCTAAGCACTAAGTCTACTATCCATGAGAAGACTCCTGAGACCTAGTAGGAGCCCTCGACCTAGTACTCTACCTAGACTCCGTATGCCTAGATGACTCGACCATAGAAGAAGAAGGAGGATCCGACAATGTAATATGGTGTTGCATACACACATCCTCCAAAGAATGTACGTATGCCTCACTAGCTCGAAGATGTCACAAATCCATCTGATGTCATCGCTCCTTCACTAAAATCTCTACCTAGAGCCTCGTAACTGTCTCCTGATCACTAGCCACTAGTCATTGCCCGCTCCACCTCTAGCCGAGCTATAGTCACCCTGGCCTCCCTCTGAGACTCAAGCATAGTCTCTCGCTCCTCGCGTAGCTGCTCTAGCTCCACCCATAGCCTGGCTACCTCAGAGATCTCACCCATATCCTCATCATCCTCCCTCTCTCCCTCTACCAAGCCCACCTTGAGAGCCTATTGGGCTGCTCCCCTCGACTACCTCTGACCCATCGATCACTAGGGCCTCATCCTCTTTAGAGTCATCCTCGACCCCATAGCTACTGCATCCACACCCGCAACCTTTGGCACCCATACCGGTTGGGCACCAAACCACTCCACATACTCTGAAGTCACCCCAACATCATCCACATCGGGGATCTCAATCTCCTCATCATCCTCAATCACCATTCACCATGGCTCCGCACATGGTAGCATCCCCTCATCTCATCGATGTCGATACAACATCGACTCATCTAGCACATCCTGAGGCAATCCAAATTGCCTCAACACCCATGAGTACTAGAAGTACTCCACCTCCTCATCCCACCACCCAACCAACCATTGAGCCTACATCACTTGACATAGTTGCCTCCTATCTCCATCCCATCTAGCTCCTCGCCATGGCCTCCATATCACATCTGCCCGAGTCAAGCTCGACCACATGTCCCGGTACCACTGCCTAGTGTGTACCTCTCGACTAGGTTGAACCTCCTCAACCACCACCCATCTCCTAGCATAGGGCTCCCCCATCCGCCATGACTCACATGGCAACCCCTCGAGCTGAGCTACCACAAAATGCTCCCAAGCCCAACACTATAGGAGGAAGCTACAACCAATACCCTTCCTCTCCCTCTGAATCACCTCATATAGCTCTCGATACAGCTATGCCAACAAGGCAGGAGCCCATGCATACTCCTTCAGGTCGATGAGTAAATCACTCACCAACCCCAATAGGTTCCAAGGGAACCTACACCTAGTGCTATTAGGTAGCACTATGTTCGCTAGCATGAACATGATCAAGGTAGGGAGTGCATCCAACTCCTTTGCCTTGTACATGCTCAAGTAGCATATCCCTCCATCTCCCATCCGGGCCTCTCGCCATCGATCCCCAAACATTCTCTCCATATCCGCCTTCTTATCCCTCCCAACCACCACCTTCTCCCCTTCTATGGGCACCTTGAGAATGTGATAGACATCCTCAAGAGTGATAGTAGCCTCCCCAGTAGGCAGCTGGAACATCCCCCTATCCGGGTCCCACCTCTCTATCAAAGCAGAGAGATACCCCTCATTAGCCCTCACCACATCAAGCCTCGCCACACCCTCCAAACCCACCCTACCCAACAAACCCCACTCATCCTCCGAAAGCTTCTTCCTCATTCCCAGAACGAGAGGAGAGAAGTGATGTCGAGGCTCAATATCCCTTAGCTGCAACAACAAAAACACTTTGTTAGCATTAAAACTATGTTAAAAAAAAAAGACAAAACAAAAAAATTTTTTGCACAAAGGGAACAAATGATCTTACCGGGACAAAGGGTGCCCCCACTCCACCAGCAACATCAAGGCCCTCTATCGCCATCACCTCACTTCACACACTCACTAGCCTCACAAACTCACTCCACTCCTCAAACGTAGCTCCTCGAAGTCAACAGCACATGAATGAGCCTAAAAGTTCACTCAGAAAGCTTTTTATAGCTTTCCTTAGTGCATTCAAGTGCAGACCTACACCTACAAATCATGAGCATGGTTGTGCACCTGCAGGCGCACTCAGGCGCACACGGGCACCTATAGAACATGCCAGGCGTAGTCGCGCACCTGGAAACCAATAAACATGAAGACAAAAGCCCTCAAAATGGTAGCTCCCCTCATCCAACATGCACCAAATTTCATCCACACATCATGCACATCATAAAATTTGATTTTGTGAAAACACAAATAGTTTTGCATGCATATTTGGTGAGAACAAGACCAATTTCTACAAAAACACATATCGCATTACAAAACATAACAATCAAGGTCAAAATTTCATAAAATTACCATTCCACAATTCATCATCATATGCTTCATCATCCCATCCACTTTCATGCATGTTGGAGTTGATTCGACCGCTAAATCACTCATATTTGCCACAAAGCACCGCAAATACCAAAAGCAAAAATCAATCAACTCCACAATCAGTCACAACATTGCATGACTCCATCAAACATTCTTCCATCATCATATTTCATACATCACTCATCACACAACACATTTTGTCTAGTTAAGTCAATAATAAGTGAACCTCGTATCTAGTATGTTATTCTATAAACTTGGCGATTGCAGTGATAGTAATCCATGCAATTCGGCAAGATGAATAGCCTAAAATAAGGACACTTCAACATGATCATTATCATCATCTCATCATCACAAATCACAATCATATTTGGCACCTCACACTTTGAGTACAACCTTGCCAAGAACAATTTGCTCATAATCAGTCATTGATGTCCTTGTCTATGGGGCAAGAAAACATAGATAAACCACAATCACAAACACTCATTCATTTGACAACAGTCATAATACAGGACATCGGTAAGTTTGATTGGTTCCATCATGGAATTGGTGAAGAAATTTCCATAGTCAATACCCAACCCCTGCGTTGACTTAGTCAGCCTGCATCTTCATATTTTGCATACTCAATGATGCCATTACGGTAAATTATTCAACAACATCGAATCAACCCAAATTTTGGGGCAACCACATTATATTATGATTCTCCCATGATGGGATACATCTCACATGATCATAACAACTACACTGGACAAAATACCCTCTCAACCATTGGGGAAAAAATGGTATCACATTTTACATCATTCATATCATCCACAATCACATGGTATTATACACCAACCCCTTTTCCACCATTGGGGAAAAAATGGTATCACATTTTACATCATTCATATCATCCACAATCACATTGCTTTTCACACCATTCATTCATCCACCGCATCATTCATCATTTGCACAAAATTTTCAATTGGCTTGTGAGATACATTCGTAACTCATTCGCCAATTGAGGGGGTAAGCTACAAAATTCCAAAAATTCTTTATTCTTTTGTCTTCAACATCGGTGCTCAAATCCAACGACAGAGAGGAGTTGCTTTTGTTCCCATAGCCCAAGCAGGTGTCTCGTATTTTTGCACCATATTGTGTTTCACGCAACATGGTACAAAAAGGGGCATCTGTAGACACCAAATTACAGCCACTAATCCTCCATCCTAACCATTCCACCACCCACTTGTCCACCATACACCCTTCCCACCAATTATTTGGCCCAAATCCACCTTTCCCGCCATCCATTCCACCATTTTAGCCCTTTCCCACCATTTCCTAGCCTAATTGGGATTATTTTAATATTATTTTATATTATTTAATATTTAATATAATATTTTATATTATATTATAATATATTTATTATAAAATATGTATTTATAAACTCAATTAACCACAACCGTCCGATCCATTCTAATCTCCACCGTCCATATTCATTAATCCATGTCACATGCAAAAAGTAATCTCAACCTTAGGATCTAATTTAATCTTAGCCACACGATCAAAAGTGTAAGGCTAAAACCCTAAGAAAACCCTAGGTTGGATTATAAGTAAGGGCATTTGCAAATGCCCAAACCCTGGAACTGGAATCCACTAGAACTTGAGAATTAGACATTTGCACCCTGGAGGAATTATTGGTGAAGCCCTAGCATAGAATCCTAAAAATCTGAAGCCCTAGCTCACCGATAAGACTTCTGCTGTTCCAGCCATCACCCATTCATCCTCCATCACCGTCACAACCCCCATCCATCCACCGCATTCATCGCCATCACCTAGATCTGCTTCTGTAGATTCTGCCCTAACCCGTAGGTGCCATCCAGAGCTTGTGAGGCTCGCTATAGAGCCTGCGAAGCGCTCACCAGAGCCTGTTGTATACCGTAGGTGCTCTCCAGAGCCTATTGTATCCCATAGGTGCACACCAGAGCCTGTGAAGCTCACATCAGAGCCTGCCAAGTGCACGTTCGAGCCTACTGCAACTACAAAATATGAATCTGAGCCTGCTACACCATGCCATCAGCAATAACTGAACCAAAGCAAGGTATATCTCATTTTAATGTATTTTATTTAACAATTTGTTGATCTTGCATGCTCTCTTGCTTCACTATTAAACTAGGGTTTTATTGATGTCCGAGGGCCTCACACTGTGGAGCCCTCACAGGTATTACTAACTCCCTTTGTTCTATTTTGTGTATGCAGATCTACAAATTTCACACATTGTTTGATGGCTGTTGAAGCTGGAGTGGCCCAACCTTGGATATCTGAAGCCCACTCAACCTGTTGGAATCAAGGACACACCCAAATATGAAGACACTTCTATTGTTGTTAGCTAGGATTTCGGAGAACCCTAGCGCCATTGTAATCTATTGTATCAAATATTCGCATGGAACACTGATTGTAATAAAGGAGTTTATCGGCTCCCCCCTATTTTATTGAATATATTATTTTGTGCAATCTTTGTGTCTCACTGCATTATTTGGTTTTCTGTTATTCTATTTTAAGTGTCGTGTTCTTGCATTGGTCAAGTGGATGAACTAGAGAGTATATTCTTAATAACAATCACAAATATGTGTAATAATCTAAACTTGGATATCCCATGCTACAATGTAATTTTGAATCTAGAGGATTTTATAGACTAGATTATAGAATGCATAAATACTTTGAATTTGAATTAATGGAAAATCCTAATAAAGTGAATTTTTACTATACTAGGTTGACAAGGAATGCATATTTATTGTGGGATCATGTTGGCATAGAAAAATGTGTAGCCAAACAACTCAACAATAAATAAAGTATGAAATAAACTCATATAATGAAGAAAATAATGTGTAGTTGATAAGCAACTAATAAGAAACAAACGAATGATTTACCAGTAAACATTTATACATGACATGCCATAGAGAACATAGAGGAAAAATGAAACCAGAAGAATAACTTCATTCATAATGCATTCAACATTACATCTAAGAGATGTTCTTCTCTCATAGTTCACACACATACTCATATTACAGAGTTGCATTTATGAAAATAAATTCACTTGTAGAGGTACCATGTACAGGGTTTTCATGTCCATATTTGGGATTTTCCTACCCATTTTCAGGGTATTCCCACCCATGTTTAGGGTTCCCACCTATAGTTAGACAACCAAGTAATAACATCTCAACACATGTCTAGCAACTCCCAAAAACATAAATCTAGTATTTTTGGCACACATCCAACAATCTCCCACTTTCCAAAAATACTAAGTAAATGAACAAAAAATGTCTTATTCCTTATTCTTTAGGGTTACTAATCAAAATGAGAGCTTCCATAAAAACTCTATACCAAATGAAATTTATACTATCCAATGGCTTTGTTAATGCATCTACTACATTGTCCTATGTACCAATCTTCTATAACTTAACTTCTTTAGATTCCACCATCTCTCTGATATAATAAAATTTTACTCAAATGTGCTTAGTGCAAGAGCAAAATTTAGGATTCATGGTCAATTAAATTGCAATTTGATTGTAACACCATAAAGTAATGGAACTTTATTGAAAAAATGCCTATGGATACTGCATGTAACCAAGATGCTTCTATAGCAACAATGTATTCAACTTCTATAGTTGATTGAGCCACCACTTGTTGCTTTTTACTTCTCCAAATCATAGCTCCTCCAAATAGTGTGAACACATATGCACTAGTAGATTTAGAAGTATCTACATCTTCACCATAATTAGAATATACAAAACCTTGTAGCTGATTATTTTCTTCTCCATCATAATATATTGCAAAAACACTGGTTCCTTTCAAATATATGAGAATTATCTTCACTACAACCCAATCTCACTTACTAGGATTAGACATTAATCTTCTCACAACTCCAACTGCATGAGAAATTTTTGGTCTCATACACAACATTGCATGTATTAATTTACCATTGCACTTGCATAGGGAACTTTTTCCATGTCACTCTTCTCATCATCATCCTTTGGACACATATCTTTTAACAATGCAACTCCAACATAAAAAAATTTAGATGTAGGAGTGCATTGATCCATTAAGAAAAGAGTAAACAAGTTTACAATGCATCTCTTCTAGCTAATCCACATCTTATTCTCACCATCATTTATCTTCACTTCAATATCCAAAAAATAGTGTAATGGGCCAAGGTATCTCATGCTAAATTATCCAAACAACTCAAACTTGGGTTTTCTTCACAATATCCTTAAAATTACTAAAAATAAGAATGTCATCTACATATAATACTAGAATTAGAAAGTGATTTCATTCACACTTTATATAGATACAATAATTAGCATCACTTCTCACAAAACCATGTCCAATCACAAAGGTATGAAACCTTTTATACCATTGCCTTGGGGACTGTTTCAACCCATACAATGACTTTCTTAGATTATATACAACATTTATCCCACTTAATTCAAACCCAATCAGTTCCTCCGTGTAAATATCTTCATTGATATCTCCATGAAGAAAAGTTATCTTCACATCCATTTGCTCAAATTCCCAATCATTTGTAGCAGCCAATGCAAAGAGCAATCTAATATATGTTATATTTTCCACAGAAGAAAATATTTCTTCAATGTTAATCCCTTCAACTTGAGAGTATCATTTTCCTACTAACCTAGCTTGATATCTCTCAATTAAACCATCAGCCTTGTATTTCCTTTTAAACACCCATTTACAATAAATTTCCTTTCTACCCTTACACAACACTTGCAAGTCCCAAGTCTTATTTTTATTTAGTTACTACATTTCCTCTTCTATAGCTTTCTTTCAATGGATAGCTTCAACACTAGTGAGAGCATCTTCAATACCTACAAGCTCATAAATCATGGAAGATAATGCAAAGTTATTATATTTATCATAACCAAATCTGATTGGTTCACACCTTTGTCATTGTCTTCCTCTCAAAGTTTTCAATTATTGAATAATGTTAGAATTTTGGAGTTTTTTCTCATGTGTAGGCTACTCTTCAACAACTTGAGGTTGATTGGACTCTTCCACAACAATATCATTATCCTATTAATGTTACCAATTGCATGAAAATTCTTAGTATTATGTGGTAACTTTAACAAAGGAGTAAAAGTGAGATATATACTTAATGGTGGAATAATTTATGGCTTAGCTTGCTTATTTCTCAAACCAGTAGCTGCATCAAATTATTCTTGGCTATCTAGGATTTTTTCCATGGACTCTTCTTTGTTGGAGATGTTTTCTTTGAATACTATATCATGGTTGAACATGAGGTGATGTTGTTAATGTATCCATAATTTGTAACCTTTGATTCCATCACCATATCTAATGAGTACTCCTTTAATAGATTTATTGTCTAGATTTTTCCTATTTTCCTTGGGTACAAGAACAAATACTTCACACCAAACACTCTCAAATGAGCAACCAAGGGTTTGACTCCACTCCAAGCTTCCTCTGGTGTTCTCCCATTAAGAATATAACTAGGTGATATATTGTTCACATAGTTAGTTGTATTAACAACCTCTACCCAAGGTTTTTATTCAAACCTACATCCTCTCTCATGCTTCTTACCTTCTCCAACAATGTCCTATTGAGCCTTTATACAAATCTATTTTTTGTGTGTCATATATGGATTTGTTTTCTACCTTGAAATACCATGCAAATTGCAAAAAGCATTGAATTCCTAGGAGAAATATTCTCCACCATTATCACTCTTCAAATATTTTACTTTCCTCTTAGTTTATCTTTCAACTACAACAATAAACTCTTTGAAGGAAGTAAGAGCCCTTGAATTTTTTTTAAGAAAGTAAACCCATGATTTCCTAGAGAAATCATCAATGAAAGTAATAAAATACTTGGAAGCAGCTAATGAAGCAACTTAAAAAGGGCCACAAATATCAAAATATACTAACTCCAATATTTCCTTGGTTCTATAGTCACTAGAGGCAAAAGTGACTCTCTTTAGTTTTCCTAAAATGCATGTTTCATATAAACCCATAGAAAAAAACTTCTCTTTCTCCAATCCATGGACTATATACTTTGAACACATATCTTTCAAGCTCCTTTTACCAAGATGTCCTAACCTCCTATGCTATAACATCATACTTGACATATTTGAATCTGAGAATTTACTTGTTTCCATATTGGTTGCATGTGCACATGCAACATTCAAACATATTGCATCCGTCTTCTATAATTTTTGAAGTCTTACTCCACTTGTCTGAGTAATGATTCCATGCAGTAAACTACAACCATCCTTGTGGAATGTAATATCCATTCATGCTTTAGCTAGCTAGCTCACTGATAGAAATATTCTTATTAATTCTAAAATATATCTAATATCTAGGATACACTTAACACTCTCATATCTAGATCTAATTTTAATCTTACCTCTAACAATAATTTCATGGCTAAAACTATCACCCAAGAAAACTCTTCCATAGTTTACTTCTTCATATTCTACAAACCACTCCTTGTGGGGAGTCATATGGAAGGATGCTCTATAATCTATCAACCACACATCATACTATGTGCATACAACAAGATATGTATTAGTGATATGCAAAATATTCTCATCTACAGTTGAATCAAATTTATTTTTATACAAATCTACTTTATAGTCATGTTTCTAATGACCTTTCTTCTTGGACCTTCAACACACTAGCTAAGACTTCCTTCCTCTACTGGAAAATATTTTTTATTTAGATCTTCTTGCACAAGAAAATTTATTACAATTTGTATCTTTGGAATATCCTCTATTTATTAAATCTTTTAAGTGCTTAGAATGCTCTACATTCCTTCTATTTATTTCCTCTTGCAGCAGTATGCAAAAATCTCATATTTCTTGATATTTTCTAGCTTAGAACTCCCACTTATTGCAACAATGAGATTATCCCAAGAGTCAAGAAAACTACACAAAAAGCAGATGCACTATTCAATATCTTTAACCTCATCTCCAATAGAATTTAGTTGGTTCATCATTGTATTGAAAAAATTCAGTTTGTTAGCTATACTATCTCCATTCTTCACCTTCAATGAATACATCTTCTTCCTAAAGAATATCAAGTTCATCCAAGATTTTAACTCATGCAAATTTCTTAGGTTATCCCATTGCTCTTTAGTAGTCTTAGCACCCTATAAATTCATCAAAATAGAATAATATAAGTTTAGCCCAATCAATTAAATGGATTTATCATTCTATTTGTCCCATTCAACTTGTGTCATTCCTATAGGTATCATTGTTGTAGTGACAACCATCTTTAGATCTCTTTCCACAAGAAAAAACTCCATCTTCAACTTCTAGAGATTGAAGTTTTTACTACTAAACTTATCTATTCTAGATTTGCCTTTCATATTTACTATTGTAAATATTATAAAAATCCCATTGCACCATGTTCTATGGAAATGGATTTATCTACAAATCCATAAAAAATAACACAAAAAAATATATATTTACAAGCTTTGTGCATAACCAAGAAAACTAGCTTCCTCAAGCTACTTTGATACCAATTGTTAGTGCAACATAATGTGTAGCCAAACAACTCAAAAACAAATAAAGGTTGAAATAAACTCATATAATGAAGAAAATAATGTGAAAATTATAAGCAACTAATGGGAAAAAAAAGAATAATTTTGTAAAAAATATTTATACATGACATGTCATAGAGCACAAACAAGAAAAATGGAAGTAGAAGAACTTCATTCAAAATATTGTAGGCCCAAAATGGCCACATACTTAGTAAAATTTTGAAATTTTTTCCTAAGTCATGAAGTTCTCAATCCGCACACTTTGTAGTGTATTTTGGAGCAGATCCGCAACAAAGGCCACGAGTCCACCCAACACTTGGTAACTTTTTGCACTTAGAGTGATTTTGCAAGGTTTCTTTTGTTCTTGGATCTATATTGGTGATGCATCTTGAATTCGTAAAATTTTATGAATAAGGATGACGTCAACAGAAAATAAGTGTAGATTGGCGACCACTTGATATTTTGAATACCTTGCAAATGGCTAAGTGTTGGAGAGCTCGATTCTAGAGAGTGCATAGAACATTTTTGTCTGAAATGGTGACAGAAGATGAAAAGCTAAGTATGGAAGATGCAAATTTGTGAGGAAGGATATTTTGACTAACTCTCTTCTGGAATGACAATAAGTAGCGATGTACTCTGAAGTCAATGCATATTGGAGGAAGAGTCACTTTGCATTCCAATAGGTCCGGAATGGTGTTCATAGGCCAATGTACTTGCTTTGGTTTGGAATGGAATCCGCAAGAGTTTCAAAGGATATATGACATCATCAACTTTTTGTGTGGATTGGAAAATGCTTAACGACCAATGAATAAAAACAAAGGATGAGGAGCAGATTCGATCTCACTTAACTTCCAAAGCATTTAAGGCCAGATTGGCATTCCACAGTTTCTAAGGTAGGAAATATGACATCATCATTTTTTAAGAGTGGAATGACACTATTATCTCCCCCACCATTACACCAAGCTTATATCAGATTAAATTATAGCCATATGATGGAGGAGATCGATGGTGGAGATTTTTCTAAGGAATCTGAAGTATATAAAAGCATTTCTTCACCAAATTTATAGAGTCAGTTGGAGGAAGAAGCTGAAGCATTGAGGATTTCAAGAAGATAGAACTAGATATGGTCACAGATCGATGGTGGCAAAAGGCTTCCAAGAAGGATCGATGATGTATACACAATCTCCAATGGCCAGAACTCCAGTTAGCATCGAATGACCAACAAGTTGCTGATAGTTCGAGTTGCCATGGCAGTCCACTTGTAGTGGAATTCATGGAGGATGACCTAGTAAGAGAATGCCAGCAAGATATCTCTACTGAGATATCAAATGTCAATCTTTGTAATGTTCCTTGTTATTTTAATTTTGCAAAACTATAAGTAGATGTCAAAACCTTATTTTTAAAGGGTTGGCTCTAGTGTGTTTTTCTGTGCTACTGTAAATATTTCCAAGGGCTAATAAAAGGAGCATTACATTTATCTTTACCTCAAATTTTGTGTCTTCATATTTCGATATCATAGGTTCAGATTCTTTAGTTGCATTTTTGTGAATACTTGAATGGTTAGTTTGTGCTATATTAATGGATTACTAGCTACTAGGGTAATTGAAATCTACTTCTGAGTTTGATATTTATTGTTAGGAAGTGTGTTTTTGTAAAATCTAGATAGATTATCACTGTTTAGATATTGAAATTATTGTCTGTGATATTTCTCTGTTGTTCTTTAATGAATTAAAGTAAATTTAATTTGGCATAATTTGATATAAGTAATGTGTTTTTAAGTTGGTTTTTTGGAGCTTTTTGTTGTAATGCAATATTGTTAGCATATTCGTCCACTATTGTTCACATATCTCTAACCCTAACATTTTATTACCCTAATCTCAAAACCCCAAGCGAACATAATTGTGTCAACATCCTGTTTAAGTTGAAAAGAAACCAACCTACTCTAGAGGTTGGATCAGAAACTCTATTTTGGTCCATCCAATATTGAGTGTTGAGCTATAGCTATCGGGTGTAAGCTTGGATAGAAAGTAGGAAGATAGATAGCCGCAATGTCGAGTAAAACTTAATACAATATAGTGCCCAACAAATACATTCAACATTACATGTAAGAGATTTTCTTCTCTCATGGTTCTCCACACACATACTCATATTATAGAGTTGCATCTATGAAAATAAATACACACATGGAGGTACCATGTTTAGGATTTTTTAACCCATTCTAAGGGTATTTTCACCCATGTTAAGGGTTTTTTTGCCAATGTTTAGGATTTTCCCACCTATATTTAGGGGTTTCCCGCCTATATTTATGGTTTTACCACTCATATTTAGGAAACCAACTAATAAGATCTCAACACATGTCTAACAATTCCCCAAAATACAAATCCAATATTTTTTGCACAATAGATCATGTTCAAACAAAGAGGCTGAGAAAATAAAAATAAAAGATCAAGACTTGGGATATAATGGTTACTAAACTAAATGCCAAGTTCCTTCTATTATATTATCAAATTTATCTTTTCAATAAATACCAAAATATTAAGCAAAAGGAGGTGAATGTGAAGGACTATAGATAGAATTTTTAAAACCTCGCCATTTGGGATGGCCATAAATAAGATAATGAAGAGAATATTTCAAGGTATTTCAAGTACTTTGAATATCTATTCAACATGAATTTGGTATGATTATATTGAGGTATATGGAAAAGGCCTATCAATGTACCTTAAACGTAGAGAAGTTATATTGAAGGTGTAACGACCCAAAAACACACAAATAGAAAAATACAAAAATAGATTTGTTTTTTTACTAAGGAGAGGGATACATGAACCCTTCATGAAACCCTAACCCAACTAATATAAACCTAAATTTTCAATCACCTAAGTTTTCCTGGAAGCTACATCTCATGAAGTACCCTATCACAAGTCCGTCTATGTAGGTGTATCATGTGTCACTGCAGATAAGCCCATATGTCCCATCATTCTTGATGATCTAGACTTATCACCCTTAGTCCATCAAAGGTATACACACATATCCATGCTATACATAAATCATTATGTGTAGTCATGCTATGTGCATTATGAGTTAAGCTATCTATCTTATCTCCATGATGAGCTATCTTAACTTAGATGTAATATCTTCACAACTTAGTCCTTTATCTCCCTAAGGGTGTCTCAATTCCCTTAGGTCTCCTATATTCACCCTAAGGGGTTCTTAATTCCCTTATGTTACCTCTGTTCACCCTAAGGGGTTCTTAATTCCCTTAGGTCACCTCTAGGTTCACCCTAGAACTCTACACTTATATTTCTAGTATCAATAAACCAAACACTGATACATCTAGATACTGCAACATTAGAAAGCAATCACCAAGCATCTAGAAAATAAAGCAAGCTTAACACTAAAGGAGAATCAACTACATAATATGACCAAATATAGAAATAAAGTAAAAGTACCTTCACTAAACCAATAAAAATTTATCACATTAAATCTTACATGATAAATCCTTCCTAATTTAAAGAATATCACATGATCTGCGTTAGGGATATCTCCCCATAATTCTAGTTTATTTGATCATAAGTAAATCATCGTAAGATACAATTACCTATATTTTACTTCCATTGAACTCCTTGATTCTCCTTGTTTCCCATTGGTTCTTTGAGGGTAGTAGGGTATCAGGATACTCATGGTTCAGGATAGGCATATATTTAAATGCATCTATTCATTTACTTCACCAAATTGCAACTATACAAAATTCAATTAAGTTTCTAACCATCTAATGCATAATGGATATTATAAAAGAACCTTTACTTTTATTTTCACCTCTCAAGTTCCCTTAGAGATTCATCCAATATGCACCACTTAGATCAAGGTCTAACTTTGATCAGATTCATTCATGTCTTAAAGCATTAAAGTCTCTATTGAGTAAGGTGTTGCAAGAAGTTTGTCATTGTTGTCAACACAGGAAGTTAGATCTAATGATGCAGTGGACAGATAGTTTAGGAGTCATTCAGATGCAGAGGACAGAAGTTCAAAGGATAGTCAGATTATGTAAAGTGCAATTCTTGGAAAACAGAAGTGACCCAGTTTCAAAAATTCGAAGAAAAAGACAAGTTAGAAAACTGTCGCGATATCGCGACATGTTTTCTGTCACGATTTTGCGACAGGTCGGAGGAGAGAGAAGGCGCAGTCGAAAATGTCATGATTTCATGAGAAAAATGAGGAGAGAGAAGGCACAGTCAAAAATGTCATGATTTTGCGACAAAAATGAGGAGAGAGAAGGCACAGCCGAAAATGTCATGATTTCACGACAAAAATGAGGAGAGAGAAGGCGCAAGGCAAACTATCATGATTTCGCGACATGTTGGAGGCCAAGAAGCTAAGTCGAGAAACTGTAGCGATTTCGCTACATGTTGGATTTTCGCTGGCCGAAGCAAGGAGAAAGCGTTAAGTGGAAAAGTTGTAGCGATTTCGCTACATGTTGAAATTTTGCTGGCCGAAGCAAGGAGAAAGCGTTAAGTGGAAAAGTTGTAGCGATTTCGCTACATGTTGAATTTTCGCTGGCCGAAGCAGGGAGAAAGTGTTAAGTGAAAAGTTGTAGCGATTTCGCTACAAGTCAAAAATGCAGAACTCAAAAGTGTAGCGATTTCGCTACGAGTCAAAAGTGCACAAAACAAAGGTGTAGCGATTTCGCTACGAGTCAAAAGTGCACAAAACAAAGGTGTAGCGATTTCGCTATGGGTCAAAAATGCACAACACAAAGGTGTAGCGATTTCGCTACAAGTCAAAAGTGTAGAACTCAAAAGTGTAGCGATTTCGCTACAAGTCAAAATTTTGTGGGTCGAAGCAAAGTTGGTAGCACAAGGCACAAAGTTGTAACAATTTCGCTAGTGCATGAAGCGAGAAATGTACGGAAGCCGAAAGCGTCGTGATTTCACGACAAAGATGAGGATGACGTCAGTGAAAGCTGAAAGTGTCACGATTTCATGACAGGTTGCAAGAAAAGCCTCTGGAAGCCGGAAGCGTCGTGATTTCATGACAAGAATGAGAATGATGTCAGCAAAAGTTTGAAGTGTCACGATTTCGTGACAAGAATGGAGGCAAAGCTATCAAAGGCCAAAAGGGTCACGATTTCGTGACAGCAAGGACAAGAAGGCGTACGGCTACAAAAAGTGTCATGATATCGTGACATGTTTCTATTTCACAGTAATAGTTACAGGAAGGTGACAGTAGTGGCAGTAGCAGTTGAGGCCGACAAAGTTGAATCTGGGTCGATAGATTTTAGGGTTTTGTAGCCGACAATTTCTAGGGTTGTGCAGCCGACATTCTTAGGGTTACAATCGACGAATTTTAGGGTTTTACAGCCGACAAATTCTAGGGTTTCTCAACCGACGTTCTTTAGGGTTTGATCCTAAAATTTCTTCTATAAAAGGAGGGCTACTTCGAGTTTGAAAGATGTGGTGTGAAGATAATGTGCGAATGCGAGCAGAGTGATTGTGCAAGTAAAGTTCGTATCGAGCAGAGTGCAAAGTCACAGTTCGAGTTGAAGCGAAGTGTGCATATCGTGATTGCGTGAATGAAGAGCGTGATGTGCAGAGGTGGAGTTATAAGTGCAAAGTGATAGCGCGCAGACAGTAGAAGTGATCGATCATCCGATTGTAGCAGAGAGTGCGAAGAAGTTCACAGAAGCGGTCGGACAGTGCGAAGCATTTTGCGCAGAAGTAGCAGAATGTAGAGAAACAGCAGACTGTAAGAACTAACGTGAAAATTTTATTCTGTAATTTTCTTTATCATTATTGACTTCCAAGTTGCAGCTTGGCATAAGGGGTTGGTGCCTCTTTCCAGTAGGTGCTGGTAAATTGGGAGTTGGTGCTCCATTCTGTTTGTAACAGATAAAGCTAAGGGGTTGGTGCTCCTTCCAGTTGGTGCTGGTAAAAGATATTGTAAAGTTGTAGCTTTGCATTGGCTGGATTTGGATGGTAGTCCAAGTAGTCATTTTGAGGAGTAGCCACATTGGTGAACCTCGTTAAATTACTGTGTTGTGTGTCATGCTTTCTTGCTGCATTTGATATTTCTTTTATCAGTTTTAAATAGCTACTGGATTTAAAACTATATATATTAGAAATTTTAAAGATCACACTGATTCACCCCCCTCTCAGTGTCACTATGATTACAACAATTGGTATCAGAGCCAAGTTCCTGAACAGGCTCAAACAGCTAGGGTGATCTTGGAAGTGACGCAATGGCAAGTGGTGAAGGGTTCTCCTCGAACAAAGCACCATTGTTTGATGGGACTAATTATGCGTTCTAGAAAATTAGAATGCAGACATATCTCAGTGCTTTGGGTTTTGACATCTGGGGTGCAGTAGTTAATGGTTACAAAGCTCCCGCCACCGCTCCAACAGACATTACTGGTAAAAAGGCATTTGAATATGATTCAAAAGCAAAAAATGCCATCATGTGTGGACTAGTGGACAATGAGCTAGTCAAGATCATAAATTGTGAATCAACAAAAGATGTATGGGATAAACTAGAGAACATTCATGAAGGAGATGATAGGATCAAGGAGGCCAAGCTTCAAACACATCGAGCTCAATTCGAATCTTTAAAGATGGACAATGATGAGAACATAGAGACTTTCATGCAAAGAGTCAATGGGATCACCAATTCAATCAGAGGTCTCGACGAAGATATAAACGATGCTACTATCGTGAAAAAGGTATTAAGATCGCTCCCTCCTAGATTTGATTCTAAAGTCTCTGCCATAGAAGAAGCCAAAGATCTAAATCATTTTAGTATGGATGAGATGCATGGTTCTTTGACTGCTTTTGAAATGAGAATAGGAAGGTCTAATCCCACAGATAGAGAAGCTGCTTTCAAAGCCCTAAAAGGTAAAGTCACAAAACCAGAGTCTGAAGAAGAGGATGTATCAGATGAAATGGAAGCAAATTTTGTCAAAAAACTGAGAAAGGGAAAAGGAAAGTACAGAGGAAAGCTACCATTCAAATGCTTTAACTGCGGAGGCATTGGGCACTTTGCGACAAAATGTCCTCTCAATGACAAAAACAAAGGTGAAGAAACTCCGCATCAAGAAAGAAGTGAATGGAGGAAGAAAACAAACTTCAGAAAAGGCAATTTCAAAAAGAAAAGTTTTATCTCTCGAAATGCAGATTCTTCGAGAGGACAGACTCTAGTGAAGACTCGAAGAAGGAACAGGTGAGGCTCTCTTTATGGCATTTGAAGTAGAAAAATTAGAAGAGGCAGAAAACACAGAAAAGAGAGAAGGAATGAACTCTAAAGTGTCTATTGAAAAAGGTGAGGCTGAAGTTGATTTAGAAGGTGAGCTGGTTTCTGCTCTTATGGAATGGAAATCTGAGAAAAGAAAGAATAAAAAACTGTCAAGGAAGCTTGAGGATGCAAATGACATTATAACCAGTCTAAAAACACAGACAGAAGAGTACAAGAAAATGTCCGAAGATCTTGAAGTTCAGGTAACCATGAAGATAGATTACTGTTGCAAATTGGAAGAAGAAAATGTTGGTCTTCGAATACAGATACAAGAGCTGGATCAAAAAATTAGCTGCCATTTCAAACGTGAAGAAAGTTCGATGAAGCTGGACAAAATCCTAAGCGATCAAAGACCCACAGGTATCAAATTCGGTCTGGGCTTTATTGAAGGAGAATCATCAAATGGACCAAAGGCAAGCAATGTTGAATGTGAAAAGAGTAAAGACAAGAAACAAGTTGTTGAAAGAAAAACAAATCAGGCAAAAGAAAGCAGTAATGCCAGTCCTGAAATAGGAACTGACAATGATGGGTTTACCAAGGTCACACATCAAAAGAAAAGAAGATCTAAGGCTCCTGCAACAACTTGGCAAAGACCATCTTTCAGGTTCAATCATTACTTTTATGGTTTCTGTTTCAAATGTAATGGTTATGGGCATAAAATTGCTAACTGCAAGTATAATGTAGGTCCAAGAAGTTTCACTAGTAGAAATACCTTTGCTCCTCTAATGAGTTATGCAGAGAGAATGCTTTAATTGTCACAACTTTGGGCACATTGCTAGAAACTCGTCATAGTACTTCTATTTCAAATCAATCTCGGAAAAGAAGAATTCAACCATATAGGGCAAAACAGAATAGAAATACTTCTGAAAGATATGTGCAAGATTCCGAAAAGGGGAAATCCAAGTTAGAACCCAATACCATAATCAAAACAGAATGGAAATAGAAAGAACAGCTCAGGGAAGAAAAGGAATCTTTAATAGTGCAGATAGCTTTTAGGGCTCAGAATAAATGTGTACCGTGGATTCTTGACAGTGGTTGCTCAAGTCATATGACAGGTGATAAACAGAAATTTGAAAAACTACAGAAATATGAGGGTGGCTCTGTGAAGTTTGGAAATAATGATGGAGCCAAAATAATAGGAAAAGGATCTGTCAAAATTAGTGAAGGGAAAATCAAGTCAGAAGAAGTTTTATTTGTGGATGGTTTGAAACACAACCTATTAAGTGTCGACCAAATCTGTGATAAAGGACATGAAGTAGTCTTCAAAAAGCAGGGTTGTGAAGTCAGAAAAATAAATAGTGGGAAATTGATAGCAACTGGTTCAAGGACGTCTAGAAATTTGTACACACTCTCAAAAACTTCAGAAGGTACGTGTTTCATTGGACAAGAAGAAGAGAACTGGCTGTGGCACAAGAGGCTTGGACACATAAGTTTTGATAATTTGGTGAAAATCAGCTCGAAACAAGCAGTGAGAGACATTCCAACCATTAAAAAACCCTCAAACAATGTTTGTGCTTCATGTCAGAAGGGAAAGCAAACCAGAGTCTCATTTAAAACAAAAGAATACCACACTAGCAGGCCCTTGGAACTTATTCATACAGACTTATGTGGACCCATGAGAACTCAAAGCATAAACGGTGACAAATACTTTATGTCGTGTATCGATGATTATTCCGAATGACATGGATATTTTTCCTAAAAGATAAAATAGAAGCTTTTGAAATGTTCAGATCCTTCAAACAACTAGTTGAGAATGAAACAAGAAAAAGGGTCAAATGCTTACGATCAGACAGAGGAGGAGAATTCATTTCGAATGAATTTATAGAATACTATGAAAAACATGGTATCAGGAGACAATATTCAGCAGCTAGAACTCCACAACAGAATGGCGTAGTAGAAAGAAAGAACAGAACTATACAGGAAATGGCACGCACCATGCTGGCAGAAAATAAAATAGCAGATAGATTCTGGAAAGAAGCAGTTCACATTGCAATATACATCCAAAACAGATATATGTTAAGAACTCATGAATGCAAAACACCTTATGAGTTGTGGTTTGGTAGAAAAGCAACAACAAAACATCTCAAAGTATTTGGTCGTAGGTGCTACATCAGAAAAATTGATGACAACCTTGGGAAGTTTGAAGATAGAGCAGATGAAGGTGTTTTTGTTGGGTATTCATCAAAAAGCAAAGCTTACAAATGCTACAACAAGAGACTCAAGAAAATTGTGGACAAGTGCAGATGTTAAATTCGATGAAGGTGGGAAACGATTAGCTGACTTTGAGGAAAACTACCCAATCTATGAAGAAGTCGTTGAAGGAGATGAGGTGAATGAAACAGAAAATAAATCTACGTTTGATTCAGATGAATTAGTTGATGACTCAGAGGTGCAAGAAAACAAGAAATTCAAAACAGGCAGCTGGCAAAAAAATCATCCAAGAGACCAAATAATTGGAGATCCCACAACTGGTATTCAGACAAGAAGGAAAGTAATAAGTAATTACTCTCTTTTATCTAGCATTGAGCCCAAAAACATAGATGAAGCAAGCAAAGATGATAGCTGGATGAAGGCAATAAATGAAGAGTTAGATCAGATTGAAAAGAACAGAACTTGGGAATTAGTACCTAGACCTACAAATAAGAATGTAATCGGCACCAAATGGATATTTCGAAACAAATTAAATGAAGACGGACAGGTCATTAGGAACAAAGCAAGACTGGTTTGTAAAGGATATGCACAGGTCGAAGGCATTGATTTTGAAGAGACTTTTGCACCAGTGGCCAGATTAGAAGCAATTAGAATGTTTCTGGCCTTAGCAGTTCACAAAAACTTTAGAGTTTATCAGATGGATGTAAAATCTGCCTTTTTAAATGGGAAACTCGAAGAAGAGGTCTATATTGAACAACCGGATGGCTTTCAAATTAGTGAGGATCCTAACCTTGTCTGCAAATTAAAGAAAGCATTGTATGGATTAAAACAAGCACCACGGGCATGGTATGCAAGGCTAGATAACTATCTCTCTCAACAAGGATTCAAGAAAGGTTTAGTGGACAGTAATCTGTATGTAAAAACAGAAGGTGGGCATCTCATTGTTCTAGTTGTCTATGTAGATGATATCATATTTGGCAACAACAAAGATGAATCTTGTAAAGACTTAGCAAATAAGATGCAGAATGAATTTGAAATGTCTATGATTGGTGAACCGTCTTACTTTCTTGGGCTACAAGTTAATCAAAATGAGAAAGGCATATTCATTTCCCAAATCAAATATGTGAAAGAAATGCTAAAGAGGTTCACTATGGAGGACTCGTAAGCCGCTTAGCACTCCCATGACAACAGGCTGCAAATTGAGTAAAGAAGACAAATCTCCACCTGTAGACCAAACCATGTACAGATCTATGATTGGAAGTTTACTATATTTAACAACTACTAGACCTGATATTCTGCAGGTAGTTTGCATGGTAGCTAGATTTCAGGCCAGTCCCAAAGAGACTCATGTGACAACGAGTTAAAAGGATTTTCGGTATCTTAAGGGCACCATGGAGTATGGGTTGTGGTATCCAAAAGGCAAAGACTTCACTCTTATATCATATTCGGATGCAGATTGGGCTGGATGTGTTGATGACAGAAAGAGTACCAGTGGAGGTGCATTCTACTTGGGGGACAGATTGGTTGCATGGCACAAGTAAGAAGCAAGAGTCGGTTTCTTTATCTACAGCTGAGGCGGAATATATTGCAGACAACAACATGTTGTACACAAGTCTTGTGGATGAAACAAACTTTGAAAGATCTTGGAATTAATTTTAGTGAACCAATATCTGTTAAGTGTGATAACACCAATGCAATTAACATCTCCAAGAATCCAGTTATGCACTCACGGACAAAACACATTGCTATAAGGTATCATTTCTTGAAGGAGAAAGTTGCAGAAGGAGAAGTTAAATTGGATTTTGTCCCAACTACAGAACCAGTAGCAGATATTTTTACAAAACCATTGCCCAAGGAAGTGTTTAAGTACCTTTGAAGCAAATTAGGAGTAGTCACACTTCCTAAGAAGTGACTAGCTACCGGGATCACTGTCTCAGGGGGAGCATTTGAGTATTTGACTGTTCTTTTGCTCATGATCATAATTTGTGCTAGATGCAACAAATTGTGCCTGAGAATTGTGAGGATGGACTCAGGGGGAGTCTGCAGCAGCCCTTTGGTATTATTGACAAAGGGGGAGAAGAGTTACAGGAATGTACACAAGTGTTGCCAACAATTCCAAAGGGGGAGATTGTTGAGCAAGGTGTTGCAAGAAGTTTGTCATTGTTGTCAACATAGGCAGTTAGATCTAATGATGCAGTGGATAGACAGTTTAGGAGTCATTCAGATGCAGAGGACAGAAGTTCAAAGGATAGTCAGATTATGTAAAGTGCAATTCCTGGAAAACAGAAGTGACCCAGTTTCAAAAATTCAAAGAAAAAGACAAGTTAGAAAACTGTCGCGATATCGCGACATGTTTTCTGTCACGATTTCGTGACAAGTCGGAGGAGAGAGAAGGCGTAGCCGAAAATGTCATGATTTCATGACAAAAATGAGGAGAGAGAAGGCGCAACCAAAAATGTCACGATTTCACGACAAAAATGAGGAGAGAGAAGGCACAGCCAAAAATGTCATGATTTCATGACAAAAATGAGGAGAGAGAAGGCGCAAGGCAAACTGTCACGATTTCACGACATGTTGGAGGCCAAGAAGCTAAGTCGAGAAACTGTAGCGATTTCGCTACATGTTGGATTTTCGCTAGCCGAAGCAAGGAGAAAGCGTTAAGTGGAAAAGTTGTAGCGATTTCGCTACATGTTGAAATTTCGCTGGCCGAAGCAAGGAGAAAGCGTTAAGTGGAAAAGTTGTAGCGATTTCGCTACATGTTGAATTTTCACTGGCCGAAGCAGGGAGAAAGTGTTAAGTGAAAAGTTGTAGCGATTTCGCTACAAGTCAAAAATGTAGAACTCAAAAGTGTAGCGATTTCGCTACGAGTCAAAAGTGCACAAAACAAAGGTGTAGCGATTTCGCTACGAGTCAAAAGTGCACAAAACAAAGGTGTAGCGATTTCGCTACGAGTCAAAAGTGCACAACACAAAGGTGTAGCGATTTCGCTACAAGTCAAAAGTGCAGAACTCAAAAGTGTAGCGATTTCGCTACAAGTCAAAATTTTGTGGGTCAAAGCAAAGTTGGTAGCACAAGGCACAAAGTTGTAACAATTTCGCTAGTGCATGAAGCGAGAAATGTACGGAAGCCGAAAGCGTCGCGATTTCGCGACAAAGATGAGGATGACGTCAGCGAAAGCTGAAAGTGTCACGATTTCACGACAGGTTGCAAGAAAAGCCTCTGGAAGCCGGAAGCGTCGCGATTTCGTGACAAGAATGAGAATGACGTCAGCAAAAGTTCGAAGTGTCACGATTTCGTGACAAGAACGGAGGCAAAGCTATCAAAGGCCAAAAGGGTCACGATTTCGTGACAGCAAGGACAAGAAGGCGTACGGCTACAAAAAGTGTCGCGATATCGCGACATGTTTCTATTTCACAGCAATAGTTACAGGAAGGTGACAGTAGTGGCAGTAGTAGTTGAGGCCGACAAAGTTGAATCTGGGCCGACAGATTTTAGGGTTTTGTAGCCGACAATTTCTAGGGTTGTGCAGCCGACATTCTTAGGGTTACAACCGACGGATTTTAGGGTTTTACAGTCGACAATTTCTAGGGTTTCTCAGTCGACGTTCTTTAGGGTTTGATCCTGAGATTTCTTCTATAAAAGGAGGGCTACTTCGAGTTTGAAAGATGCGGCATGAAGATAATGTGCGAATGCGAGCAGAGTGATTGCGCAAGTGAAGTTCGTATCGAGCAGAGTGCGAAGTCACAGTTCGAGTTGAAGCGAAGTGTGCATATCGTGATTGCGTGAATGAAGAGCGCGATGTGCAGAGGTGGAGTTATAAGTGCGAAGTGATAGCACACAGACAACAGAAGTGATCGATCATCCGATTGCAGCAGAGAGTGCGAAGAAGTTCATAGAAGTGGTCGGACAGTGCGAAGCATTTTGCGTAGAAGTAGCAGAATGCAGAGAAACAGCAGACTGTAAGAAATAACATGAAAATTTTATTCTGTAATTTTCTTTATCATTATTGACTTCCAAGTTGCAGCTTGGCATAAGGGGTTGGTGCCTCTTTCCAGTAGGTGTTGGTAAATTGGGAGTTGGTGCTCCATTCTGTTTGTAACAGATAAAGCTAAGGGGTTGGTGCTCCTTCCAGTTGGTGCTGGTAAAAGATATTGTAAAGTTGTAGCTTTGCATTGGCTGGATTTGGATGGTAGTCCAAGCAGTCGTTTTGAGGAGTAGCCACATTGGTGAACCTCGTTAAATTACTGTGTTGTGTGTCATGCTTTCTTGCTGCATTTGATATTTCTTTTATCAGTTTTAAATAGCTACTGGATTTAAAACTATATATATTAGAAATTTTAAAGATCACACTGATTCACCCCCCTCTCAATGTCACTGTGATTACAACAGTCTCATACCCTTAACCTTTAAAACAATACCTTTCTTTTCATTCCCGTAATCAAAGCCCCATAACTTAAATTCAAAGAATAAATCTACATCCTTTTTAATTCACAATTTCCAATCAACCAATTATTTTTTAAAGCATTAAATTCCCATACCTTTAACCATTAAAACAATCATTCATTCATTCCCTAAATTGAAGCCCCATAACTTCAATTCAATGAATAAATCCACATTCCTTATAATTAAAAACCTTTTATAAATTCCATAAAAACCAAAGGTTCTTTCTAATTAAAAGCCTTCAATAAATTTCATATAAATCAAAGGTTCTTTCTAATTAAAAGCCTTCAATAAATTTCATATAAATCAAAGGTTCTTTCTAATTAAAAGCCTTCAATAAATTTCATATAAATCAAAGGTTCTTTCTAATTAAAATACTTCAATAAATTTCATATAAATCAAGGGTTCTTTCTAATTAAAATCCTTCAATAAATTTCATATAAATCAAAGGTTCTTTCTAATTAAAATCCTTCAATAAATTTCATATAAATCAAAGGTCTTTCTAATTAAAAGCCTTCAATAAATTTCATATAAATCAAAGGTTCTTTCTAATTAAAATAAGTTACACAACACCTTCCTAAGGCAGAGTCTCCCACCATTGCAAAAACCTAACATCTAAGCACACAGAAATAGGTATTGCTCTTACCTTTGTCATAACTGAGTTCCCACTCTCGGGCACGGTGCTCTCAATTACTCAGTGCACTCAACTCCCACAAAGTTCTCAAAAACATAGTGCCCTAAAACCCTCACAATGCTACCTTAGGCATATCATGGCCTTCAAACATGCGCAACACTCACCATTAATGCTCACTAGATTCCTCTAAAGCACAATGCTCCATTAAACACATGATGGTTTCCCTACGGTACGATGTTCACTATAAGACACACTCTGGAATCATAGCACACAATGCTCTTTATTGGTACACTTTGGTTTTACAGCACACAACACTCAATACCAAGCACACTCTGGCTTCATAGTGCATAGTGATCACTACCAAGCACACTCTGGATTCATAGTGCACAACATCCACTACCAAGCACACTCTAGCTTCACAGTGCACAACGATCACTACCAAATAGACTATGGCTTCATAACACACAATGCTCTCTATTGGCACACTCTGGTTTTATAGTGCACAACACTCACTACCAATCATACTATGACTTCATAGCATACAATTCTCACTACCTTCATATTGCATAATACCCACTACTAAGCACATTTTGGCTTCATAGCACACAACGCTCACTACCAAACACACTCTATAATTCATAGCGCATAATTCTCTCTATTGGCACACTCTGGTTTTACAATACATAGTTCTCACTACCAAGCACACTCTAGTTTTGTAATGCACAACAATAATTACCAAACACACTTTGGCTTCATAGCGCATAATGCTCTTTATTGGCACACTCTGGTTTTACAGTGCATAGCATTCACTACCAAGCACGCTCTAGATTCATAGCGCACAATGCTCAGTACCAAGCACACTCTAGCTTCATAGCACATAACGCTCATAAAAAAATATGGTGGTTTATCTAAAACATAGCGCTCATAAAAAACATGAAGTGGTTTCTCTAAAACATATCACTCATCAACAACATGAGGTGATTTCTCTAAAAAATAGCGCTCATCAACAACATGAGGTGGTTTCTCTAAAACACAACGCTCTTCAAAACATGTGGTGGTTTATCTAAAACACAACACTCATCAATAACTTGAGGTGGTTTCTTTAAAACACAGCGCTCATCAACAACATGAGGTGTTTTATTTAAAATAAAATGCTCATCAAAACATGTGGTGGTTTCTCTAAAACATAGCACTCATCAACAACACAATTAAAACTAGATTCAAAGTTAAAAGCAACCCAACCTTTAAACTTCTGTAGAGATGGAAATCTAGAAATGTCTGGATGCCTCTCCTCCTTGCATCTAGTGTGTTCTTCTCTTTCTCCCCCGTATCTCATATGTGTCTCCTCCATGCTCCCCTTTCCTTCCTTCATCCTCCCCTTTCTATTTTCCTTTCCTTCCTCCTTACATGCATCTCTATCCAGGTGACATGTCCATCATCTTCTCAAACCCTGAGCCCCCCACATCGAGCCTTCTTCCTTCAATGCTTTGTCTCCTATCCTCTATGTGTTCCTCCCATAATTTCCACCTTTGGAAATTAGTAGCCTCATAAGCTATTTTCATAGGTTTCACTATATAGGGAAAGGGACATTTAAGTTTTTAAAATATGAAGATTGGATCTTTTTAATTAAAATATCATCAATATTAAAATATATTTCTTTTATTTATACAATTTCGTTATTGCTTTTTAAGTAAAATAAAATATATCTATTATTATATTTTTTTGAATGAATTCTCTTTCATTTATTTTAATTAATTAAAGTCTTTTAATGAATTTTCTATTATCATTAAAATGAACAACTTTAATTAATTTAAATGAAAACTCCTTTGTTAATTGCAATGAACTTTACTAATGACATCCAATGAGCTAAACATTATTTAATTAAAACTTCATTAACTAGTTTAAAGGAATATTTATTCGGCATGTATATTTAATTTTATTTCCTTCATAAGAATGATTGTCTACTTTCACTTCAAAATGACAGTTTAATTTATGCATCAATATAAATTTTGTAGTTGTTCTCCCATAAAAAACCCAACATTAAACTACTCAAGCCATGATGCAGGAGAGAGCAAACAAATTTATATAACAATAAAGAGGTAATATTTCCATCAACCCAATCACCTATCTTAGCCAGAGTTTTTATGATAGTTTCTAGGCTATTAACTAAATCTCAAGGTGATTAGCCATTGATAATTATCCCTTCCATAAATGCATGCCTATATGAAGGTATCTATCCATGTTACCTTCAAGTACCTTAATCATCATTTCCCCTGATCTTTGGTACCGTCTTTTTTTATGGGAGATTATGCCTGAATCGCCTATGAGTGTACTTGATCCTACATACTTGGTAATATGTTAGTGATAACATGCCCTTATATATCAACTAAACATCATATAGTTAGATTGATTGTTCAAACTAGGTATCACCACATCATAGGTTAATACATTGTTTTCATTGTACCATAAATTAAGCTAGGGAGGTTCATGACATCTTCCCCCACTAGGATTAAACATCATCCTCGATGTTTCCAATTTTCCTTTTGTTTTTAATAGAAATTAAAATTATTACATAATATAGCTTCAAACAAAAAGGGAAAATATTTTTGCATAACCTCCACTTTCTCCCAAGTGGTATTCTTCTCACAAAACTGGTCCCACTAGACCTTACACTATTCGAGAGTCTAATTTTGTAGATATTTAGAACAAAACTCAAGAATTTTTATCGGTAGTACTTCCTTGGCCTTCGAATTTGCCATCTACAATTTAGAAAAATCCCACACATTTTTAGGGTTAGCAACATATTTCTTAAGCAAGGATATGTAGAATGCATCATGGATTTTGGATAGATTAGGTGGTAATGCAAGTCGATATGCAACCAGACTGATATTTTTCATGATCTCAAAGGGCCCCACAAAATGTGGATCCAAATTCATGGATTTGATAGCACTTTTATTTGGCTTAACCATTAAGAACACATTATCTCCAACATAATACTCTCATGGAGTCCTTTTTAGATCTGCATAACTCTTATGCCTATCTGTAGCTTCTTTAAGCCTTTGCCTAATTTCCTTTAGTTGATCTTCCATCACCCTGACCATTTTTGACCCAATCACAACTAGGTCTTCTAGGTTATCCCAAGACAATGGTGTTCTACACTTTCTCCCATACAAGGAATCAAAAGGTGCCATTCTTAGAGAGGAGTGATCCATGCAGTACATGCAGAACAGGTCTTCCAGAACTTGGTTTACCCACTCTGTTTGACCATCGGTTTCAAGGCGGTATGCTGAACTTATATTCAATTTTGTACCAATTGCACTACGAAGGAATTTCCAAAATTTAGAAGTGAATTTGGAGTCTCTATATAATATAATAACCTCAATAAACCCATGCAATCGGAATACCTATTTGACGAATATGCTAGCCACTACCTGAGCATCGCCCTTGGTATTTCCTGGTATGAAGTGGGCAACCTTAGTCAATTTTTCAACCACTAAAAATATGGTATCATGTTGGTACCGATTCTTGGGTAAACCCACGATAAAATCAATAGATATAACCTACCATTTTTGCATAGGTATATCATGCGGATATAGTTTTTCTATAGGATGCTGGCATTCCGCATTTACTTTCTAACATCTAGGCATCAAGCGATAAAATATATAATATCCTTCTTCATTCCTATCTAAAACAAGACTCTTTTCATGTTTTCTCACATTTTTTCTCCTCTCAGATGAGTAGAATAAGGAGATCTATGAGAATCTTGCATTTTCAAGTTCCTCAAATCACCCATCTTTGGTATGACGACCCTTCCCTAATAACATATAAAGTCATATTTCACACTAAATTCCTTATTTCTTTCAGGATCTCTACCCATCTTAACTCGAATTCCTTGGCAATACTCATCCTGAGATTGCTCCTTTCTCACTCGATCCATTAGGTCCATGTGAATTCTAGTTATAGCTGCTATATAGCTCCTTCTACTCAAAGCATCAACTACTTTAGTCTCTTTTCATTTTATGTACTCAATATTGAAATCATACTCAGGGAGAAATTCCACCCATATTCTCTATCTCACATTCAGTATTGGTTGGGTGAATATATACCACAGAATTTTATGGGCTATTTTTAATTCAAAGGGCCTTCCCACCAAGTAGTGACACCAAACCTTTAAAGCATGCACTATTACAACTACCTCTAAATCATGCGTAGCACAATGAACTTCATGCTTTTTGAGATTCCTTGAGATATATGCTACTACTGAGTCCTCCTATGAGAGTACCCCACCCAACCTGTCTATTGATGTATCAATGCACGTTGAAAAGTCCCCTTGAGGATCGAGAACCTTTAGTATCGATGCAGTACTAAGCTTATGCTTTATTAGTACAAAGGCAACCTCACACTTCTCTTGCCACTTGAATTTTTTTCTCTTCTTCTAAAGGTTTGTTATGGGTCCAGCAATCTTGGATTAGTCCTTTATATAACATCTATAAAAGCTTTTTAACCCCATGAAACTTCGCACTTCAATCACATTAGTAGGGATGGCCAATTCCGAATAAGCTCTATCTTTTCTGGATCCACAACAATCCCCTTTGCTGATATAACGTGTCCAAGATATCGTACCTTTGGAACATAGAATTCACTCAGCAAAATTTCCATAAATTTTATTTTTGCTTAATAATTCCAACATGATCCTAAGATGTTTATCATTTTATTCTTTATCTCGAGATTATATAAGGATATCATCTAGGAATACTAGGACAGACTGGTCCAAGTGTCTTTGAAACACACTATTCATTAATTTCATTAAAGCATTTGGGGCATTAGTCATTCCAAATGGTAGAACCGTAAACTCATAATGCTCATACCTAGTCTTAAATGTCAATTTGTGAGTGTCTTGCTCATGAATCCTTAACTGGTGATACCCTAACCTCAGATCGATCTTAGTAAACACCTTGGCATATTTTAGTTGATCAAATAAATCTTCAATCCTAGGTAAAGGATACTGATTCTTGATTGTAGCCTTATTTAGCATCCTGTAATCAATACACAATCTTAGCAAACCATATTTCTTTTTCACAAAAAAAATTGGTGTGCCCCATGGTGACACACTTGGTTTTATCAAACCCTTATCCAATAATCATTGCAATTGAACCTTCAGTTCTCATATTTCAGTAGAATTCATCCTATATAGGGATCTACGAATAGGTTTGACTCCTATCATAAGTTCAATTGTGAAGTCATATTCCCATACAGGAGGTAGTCCAGGTAGGTCCTCAAGAAATACATCTTGGAACTCTTGTAAAATTGGATGTTGTCTTAGTATTTCTCCTTTCTTGTGGTCCTCCACTTCATTAAGTTTTACCACATACACTATTCCTCCTCTCTTTAATGCCTTTTTCAATTGCATAGCGGACAACATCTGGGGTTCGAACACCCCTTGTATTCTATGAATTCTTAGTCTCTTTCTGCCTTCCTCTGAATACTCAATCCATCGATCTTGTAAATTAACTAAGGCTTTATGAGCCTGTAGCCAATCCATCCCTAGGACCACATCAAATGCATGTAATGGAGCTACATATAAATAACATTTCGTAGTCTCTTTAGATAGAGTAACTTCTGCCATAGGATAAAATTGGTTCACCGAGTAGGTATACCCAAAACCATACTCAACCTTCCACCCTTGAGACAAATATACAAGCCTTTCTAACATAGTCCTTGCTAGACTAGATGAAATAAAATTGTCAATGGCTCCACTATCTATCAAAATGTTTACTTTCTTATTTAAAACCTTACCTTTCACAAGTAATGGGGTGGCTTTTCCCTCTAGCTTTTTCTTCCTGGTTGCGGCATATATTCGATGTTTTGGTTTCTTCCCTTTTGCATTAGTTGTGCTAGTCCCTGCTTGATATGGACACCGATTACAGTAATGGGATCCTTGACAATTGTAGCACCCTTACTTGGGTCCTTACTATTTTTCAGGTTTCTCATTCCCACTCTTAACTGCTGGAGTTGGAGCTTGCGACTTCTGTGGTTGAGGTTTTATGGTGTTGGGTTTGTTATCCTTATTAAAAAAGTTCTTCTTGAACTTCTTCTGATTCCCATAAGGTTTCTTCTTAGGATTTTGGGGATTATTAGCCTTTCACTCTTGCTTAGCCTCCCATTTTAAAAACCCATTACTATTCCTCTTCTTTAGCTCTTTTCGAGCTTTCTTGGGTGGAGTATCATATTTATAACAAAAGTGTGACTCTGCTTTATTTGCTAGGTCATATGCCTTTTGCAGTGATTTATGCTCCTGCATGTCTACATCATGCCTTTACCTAGATTCCAATACAAGAGTGAACTTGTGAACCCACATTTTCTCATTATAAATAGGTACATATTTGAATAGTCTTACCAACTTCTTATAGTACACCTCTACTATTTTGGTTCCTTATCTTAGACTAGCAAATTATTCAAATTTTAAGGCATAGAAATGCTCTGTTAGGAATCTCTTCTTAAATATGTTTATAAATTCTTCCCATGGAGTATCAATGGGTTCAATATTAGTTTCCTCATAGTGGGTTTCCCACCACTCTAGAGTAGCCCCTTACAGGTTAATCATAGCTCAAAGTGTTCAGGTTCCTGATGAGTAGCCTTTTATCGTAAAGTGAACCTTTGCTTCTCTTAACCATAGTTTCGCTACATTCCCATTGTCCTCTCCATAAAACTTGGATATACTAATGTTTTTCATGTCCCTATATATTTCCTTTTCCTCTAAGGCTCTGGATTGCACTTGTTCTACAGTTAATCCACTATCTAGACCAATATCTATACCCCAAACTTGCAAATTCTTATTTGCAACCATTTCTAGCAACTGTATTATCTGATCCTATATAGCATTGACTGTATATGTGAGGTCTTCTACATCCCTATTGGGGCTTATTGGTCCCCCATCCTAGTTTTCTTCTTTGACATTACTTTTTTGAGTTTGTCTAGGTGTAGACCTCCCTCTTCTGGTATTAGGTGGCATCTTAACCTGATTCCATCCAAGAAAGAAGATTAGATTATAGTTTCATCTTAAGTTGTATCTCTAATCAAGCCATAATATAGAGTTATATTTCTTTATGTGTTAACAACCTAACTAGGGTAATATCCTAGGCGAGGATGTATCATGGATACCTAAGTCCCTACTAAGACATCCTAACATCCACTCTACCTTAGGGTTTATTCCTGTTAGATTCTAGCATATAGGGTATTCTAGATCATCCCAAATTTAGCTATTTTATTAAGAAAACCTTTATTGGATACATATAATTCCATTTAGCACACATAGAAGCTCTATACCCTTGTACCTAGAGCTTTGATACCAAATTTAATGACCCAAAAACACACAAATAGAAAAATACAAAAATAGAAAAGTTTTTTTTTTACTAAGGAGAGGGATACATGAACCCTTCATGAACCCCTAACCCAACTAATATAAACCTAAAGTTTCAATCACCTAAGTTTTCCTAAAAGCTACATATCACGAAGTACCCTATCACAAATCCATCTAAGTAAGCATATCATGTGTCACTACAAATAAGCACATCTATCCCATCATTCTTGCTGAGCTAGACCTATCACCCTTAGTCCATCGAAGGTATACACACATATCCATGCTATACATAAATAATTATGTGTAGGCATGCTATGAGTATTGTGATTTAAGCTATCTATCTCATCTCCATGATGAGCTATCTTAACTCAGATGTAATCTCTTCACAACTTAGTCCTTTATCTCCCTAAGGGGGTCTCAATTACCTTAGGTCTCCTATGTTCACCCTAAGGGGTTCTTAATTCCCTTAGGTTACCTATGTTCACCCTAAGGGGTTCTTAATTCCCTTAGGTCACCTTTGAGTTCACCCTATAACTCTACACTTATATTTATATTATCAAGCAACCAAACAATAATACATCTAGATACTACAACATCATAAAGCAATCACCAAGTATCCAAAAAATAAAGTAAGCTTAACACTAAAGGAGAATCAGCTACATAATGTGACCAAATATAGAAATAAATTAAAAGTACCTTCACTAAACTAATAAAAAATTATCACATTAAATATTACATGATAAATCCTCCCTACTTTAAAGAATATCACATGATCTGCATTGGGGATATCTCCCAACAATTCTAGTTTATTTGATCATAAGTAAATCATCGTAAGATACAATTACCTATACTTTACTTCCATTGAACTCCTTGCTTCTCCTTGCTTCCCATTGGTTATTTGAGGGTAGTAGGGGATCAAGATACTCATGGTTCAGGATAGACATACCTTTAAATGCATCTATTCATTTACTTTGCCAAATTGTAACTATACAAAATTCAATTAAGTTTCTAACCATCTAATGCATAATGGATATTATAAAAGAACCTTTACTTTTATTTTCACCTCTCAAGTTTCCTTAGAGAGTCATCCAACATGTACCACTTAGATCAAGGTCTAAATTTAATAAAATTCATTCATGTCTTAAAGCATTAAAGTCTTATACCCTTAACCTTTAAAAATATCCCTTTCTTTTCATCCCCTCAATAAAATCCCCATAACTTCAATTCAAAAATAAAATGTACATCCCTTTTAATTCACAATTTCCAATCAACAAATTATTATTTAAAGCATTAAAGTCCCATGCCTTTAACCTTTAAAACAATCATTCATTCATTCCCTAAATTAAAGCCCCATAACTTCAATTCAACGAATAAATCCACATTCCTTATAATTAAAAACCTTCGATAAATTCCATAAAAACCAAAGGTTATTTCTAATTAAAATCCTTCCATAAATTTCATAAAAATCAAAGGTTCTTCCTAATGAAAACCCTTCAATAAATTTCATATAAATCAAAGGTTCTTTCTAATTAAAAGCCTTCAATAAATTTCATATAAATCAAAGGTTCTTTCTATTTAAAATCATTCAATAAATTTCATATAAATCAAAGGTTTTTTCTAATTAAAAGCCTTCAAAAAATTTCATATAAATCAAAGGTTTTTTCTAATTAAAAGCCTTCAAAAAATTTCATATAAATCAAAGGTTCTTTCTAATTAAAAGCCTTCAATAAATTTCATATAAATCAAAGGTTCTTTCTAATTAAAAGCCTTCAATAAATTTCATATAAATCAAAGGTTCTTTCTAATTAAAATAAGTTACACAACACCTTTCTAAGGAAGAGTCTCTGACCATTGCAAAAACCTAGCGTCTAAGCACATAGGAACAGGTATTTATCTTACCTCTATCATAACAAAGTTCCCACTCTCAGGCATGATGCTCTCAATTACTCAGCACACTCAACTCCCACAAAGTTCTCAAAAACATAGTACCCTCGAACCCTCAAAACACTCCCTTTGGTATATCATGGCCTTCAAACATGCACAATGCTCACCATCAATGCTCACTGGCTTCCTCTAAAGCACAACACTCCATTAAACACATGGTGGTTTCCCTACAGTATGGTGTTCACTATAAGACACACTCTGGCATCATAGCACACAATGCTCTCTATTGGCACACTCTAGTTTTACGTCACACAACACTCACTACCAAGCACACTCTAGATTCATAACACACAACGCTCACTACCAGGCACACTCTAGCTTCGTAGCGCACAATGCCCACTACCAAGCACACTCTGGCTTCACAATGCATAATGCTCACTACTAAACACACTATGGCTTCATATTTCACAATGCTCTCTATTGGTACACTTTGGTTTTACAATGCATAGCGCTCACTACCAAGCACACTTTGGCTTCACATCATATAATGCTCACTACCAAACACACTATGGCTTCATAGCACACAACACCCACTACCAAGCAAAATCTGGCTTCACAGCGTACAACAATCACTACCAAAAAAACTCTGGATTCATAGTACACAACACTCTCTATTAGCACACTCTCGTTTTATAGTGCACATCACTTACTACCAAGCACACTCTAGCTTCACAGCACACAACGCTCACTACCAAACACACTCTGGCTTCATAGTGCACAACGCTCTTTTTTGGCACACTTTGATTTTACAGCACACATCGCTCACAACCAAGCACACTTTGGCTTCATAGTGCATAGCACTCACTACCAAGTACACTTTAGCTTCATAGCACACAATTCTCATAAAAACATAAGGTGGTTTCTCTAAAACACAGTGCTCATCAACAACATGAGGTGGTTTCTCTAAAACACAACACTCATCAACAACATGAGGTGGTTTCTCTAAAACACAATGCTCATCAACAACATGAGGTGGTTTCTCTAAAACACAATGCTCATCAAAACATGCAGTGGTTTATCTAAAACACAACGTTCATCAACAACATGAGGTGGTTTCTCTAAAACACAGTGCTCATCAACAACATGAGGTGGTTTCTCTAAAACATAGCACTCATAAAAACATGCGGTGGTTTCTCTAAAATATAGCGCTCATCAACAACACAATTAAAACTAGATTTAAAGTTAAAGTAACTCAACCTCTAAACTTCTATGGATATGAATATTTGGTAATGTCTGGTTGTCTCTCCTCCTCGCGTCTAGTGCGTTCTTCACTTTCTCCCCTATCTCTCATCTACGTCTCCTCCATGCTCCCATTTCCTTCCTTCGTCCTCATATTTCTCTTTTCCTTTCCTTCCTCCTTATGTGCCTCTCTGCCCAGGTGGCTCGTTCATCATCTTCTTGAACCTCGAGCCCCCCATATCGAGCCTCCTTCATTCAATGCTCCATCCCCTATCCTCTATGTGTTCCTCCCATAATTTCCACCTTTGGAAATTAGTAGCCTCATAGGATATTTTCATAGGTTTCACTGTATAGGTAAAGGGACATTTACGATTTTTAAAATATGAAGATTGGATATTTTTAATTAAAATACCATTCTCATGATATTTACCAACATTAAAATATATTTCTTTTATTTACACAATTTCGTTATTGCTTTTTCAGTAAAATAAAATATATCTATTATTATATTTTTTTGAATGAATTCTCTTTCAATTATTTCAATTAATTAAAGTCTTTTAATGAATTTTCTATTATCATTAAATTGTACGCCTTTAATTAATTTAAATGAAAAATCCTTTGTTAATTGCAATGAAGTTTACTAATGAGCTCCAATGAGCTAAACATTATTTAATTAAAACTTCATTAACTAGTTTAAAGGAATCTTTATTCAGCATGTAAATTTAATTTGCTTTCCTTCATAAGAACGATGCTCTACTTTCACTTCAACATGATAGTTTACTTTATGCATCAATATATATTTTGCAATTTTTATCCCATAGAAAATCCAACATTAAACTACTCAATCCATGATGCAGTAGAGAGGAAACAAATTTATATAACAACAAAGAGGAAATCTTTCCATAAACCCAATCACCTCTCTTAGCCAGAGATTTTATGATAACTTCTAGGCTATCAACTAAAGCTCAAGGTGATCAACCATTGATGATTATCCCTTTCATCAATGCATACCTATATGAAGGTATCTATCCATGTTACCTCTAAGTACCTTAATCATCATTTCCCTTGATCTTTGGTACCCTCATTTCTGGTGGGTGATTCTACCTGTTCCACCTATGAGTGTACCTGATCCTGCATACTTGGAAATATGTTAGTGATAACACACCCTTATAAATCAAATAAACATCATATAGTTGGTTCTATTGTTCAAACTAGGTATCACCACATCATAGGTTAATACATTGTTTTCTTTGTGCTATAAAATCATCTAGGGAGGGTCATGACAGAAGGCAATAAAATAATTCAAGAGAAAGAGGATAGTTCTCTAGAGGAATGAGATAAGACAATAGAGGAAGAGGGTAGCAAAAGCAAGAGGGAGAAGATAGTACTTATCAAATTAATATTAGCTAGAACACTAGATAAAATAAATATTTTTGAATTGGAAGAGGTGGTTATGGTAGAGGAAAGGATAGAGTATTCCTTAAAATCTACTTTATATGTGGAGAAATTAGTCATGAGGTATTTGAATGTCCAATAATACAATAGGGAAGGGATAAAGGAAAGGAAGCCAAGAATCATATTGCAAAAATAGACTAAGAAAGTATTACCTCACTAAAATGCACAAAGGAACTAAAACAGTGAGAATCTATCATGATAAAGAGAGTGTTATTGAAACCATCCAAAGAGGAGCATGAACTAGTACAAAGGAGAATCCTTTTTAAATCCATATGCAAATTGGAATGCAAGTGTTACAAAGTCATTATGGATAGAAGGAGTATGGATAATTTAGTGTCTATAGAGATGGTAGAAAAATATAGTTTGAAGAGGATTGAACAACCAAATCCATAGAAGGTATCATGGTTGTAAAAGGAACATCAAATTTAGTAAGTGAACAATGTATGGTGAATATTCAAATTGGTTTTTTTAAATATAAGTTACTATATGGTATTATACCAATGGGTTCTTGTCATGTTTTGTTTTTAATAAAGGTTGTGCATGATGGTAGGGTGAACACCTACACTATTTCAAAGAATGACAAGAGATACACATTAAGTCCACTAAAGGACAAAGGAAAATAAGTGGATAATAGTACTACAATGTGCTTGATCATCATAGAAAAACAGTTCTTGAAGGGGATGAAGAAGGAGAAAGTATGTTTGGCTTTCATTCCTAAACCCACAGATGATGGGACACTCGACAATATGGTAGAATCCCATAGAACATGAAGGATTTATTGAAGGAATATGTAGATATTCTTTCAAAGGAGTTACCATATGGGTTGTCACCTATAAGGAACATTAATCATTACATATATTTCATTCCTAGATTGAGCTTATGAAATAAGGCAACCTACATATTGACACATATGAAGAATAAGGAAATTAAGAGGTAAGTCCAAGAGTTATTGGACAAGGGGCCAATTAGAGAGAGCTTAAGCCCATGTGCAGTATCAACTATACTAGAACCCAATAAAGGTAGGTCATGGTGTATGTGCATGGATTCTTAGGCCATAAATAAGATAACCATAAAGTGCAGGTTTCTATTGATGTGCATGCATAATTTGATAGATTGCTTGAGTGGAGTTGAGTACTTCATGAAGATATATTCAAATAATGGCTATCATAAAATCTAGATTAGATAAAGGGATGAGTGGAAGACTACATTCAAGACAAAGGATAGATTGTATGAGTGGTTGGTCATGCCATTTGGATTGACCAATGCAATAGGGAATATGATATTTTGTTCTTATCTCATGTGCTATAATAATACCAAGCAACATATCTCTTGTCAAAGTATCACCATCCATTAATACTTCTATAGCAGAAACCCTTTCACTGAATCTGTTTGGAAGAGTTCTTAAAAATTTATCACAAACATTCGATTCATTAATATTCATTCCAAGTCCTTGCATAGCATTAACAACCTCATCAATTCCAAGTAGATAAGTACTAATGTTTTACTCATCCTTCATTCTTAACTCCTCAAATTGTCCTTTGATATTTTGCATCTTTGCTTTCTTAACACATTTATCTCCATATAAATTTTGCAATTTATCCCACATGTCTTTTGCAGTTTGAAAATGCATAACTTTTATAGACTCTGTTCTATGCAAACCTCTCAAAAGTGCATTCATTGATTTTGAATTATAATGTTGTAGGAGCTTACCTTCCTTATCTGTAGGAGGATTAATTAAGGGATTATATCCAAATTCAATTGCTTCCAAAATTTCATTGCCAAGTTCCATCAGATAGATCTTCATTCTCATACTCCAATACATATAGTCACTTCCATCAAATACTGGTGCTGAATTATCTGAGGATACATTCTTAGAATCCATTATGTTCTTTTTAGATTTTTCTTCAAGCTGTTAAACTCTTCGAAGGAACCCACTCTGATACCAATTGAAGAACACAAGATTATACTAAGAGGGGGGTGAACAGTATAAGACCACTTTTTACTTTTCTTTATCAATCAATATTATGCAATGTAAAGATAGCAATATCAACAACAGTGTTCAAAGAAATGCATAAACCACCGCATACAATAGAGACATCACAATTTACATGGTTCACCCAATGTGGGCTACTCCACGGAGAAAATATTTTACTAAAATTTTCTCAATCAATCTCTTGGGAATCCTTTCCCTATTAAATTTTTTATGGACCTCTGTCCAAAGGAGATACCAATCCCCTAAATCAAGTTCATGGATCCCTATCCATAGGAGAACTCCTTCTCCTCTGCTCTGGCTGGTGATCCTCTAGAAGACTACTACCTCCACTGCACTGGCTTGTTGATCTCTCCACTGAAGACTCGTGTCACCACTCAAAAGACCTATCCTAACTGCCCTAGCTAATGGATCTCTATGCACTAGAGACTACTATCCTCTCTGCTCTATCACCTAGAAAGATCTATCTCAAATTTACACTAAACATAGTCCTTTGATCTAGCACAAATTTTCTCAATCTCTATCTCTGGTCTGGCATAAAATTATCCTCAAATATACACCAAAATCTGCTCTTAAATCTGTACTAAACACAGTCCTTCGGTCTACCATAAATTTGTCCTCGATCTCTATCTTCAAGACTTAACTCAATGCTTAACTCAAATATGCTAGATATGCCCCAAACCTTAACTCAAGGTTTGAAAAAATCAATCAACTCTGCTCTCAAGTCTTCTCAAATACTTATCTCAAATCTGCCTTGTAAGCTTCCACAAAAGCTCACACTCATCTATCCACAAGTCCTCTCTAGAACTTGCTCAAATCTACTCAACAAGTCCACATAGAACTTGCTCAAATATGCTCAATAAGTCCACATAGAACTTGCTCAAATATACTCAAAAATTCCACACAGAACTTGTCCAATATGCTCAACAAGTCCACACAGAACTTGTCCAATCTCACAAAAATATAAAGAGAATTGTTAAAGACTCAATATGCTCTATACTCATTACAATGCTCAATCACTTTCAATCATTCTCTTAGAAACATAAGGAGAATTTTTAGAGACTCAATATGCTTCAAATACAACTCAATGGTCAATCACTTTCTCAATTAAATTAAGAATATAGAATAGTTTATTTTATGGAACTTGAACAATCACTTCACACATACACTTGACTAGGCTCAACCAACTCTACTCAACCAATCACTCAATGAAATAATCCTTGCTCACAAACCCTAGTCCAAGAATATGTTCACTCAACTCAAAATATTTCCAAAAATGCTCAACAAAAAATCTCACATAACAATGATACTCATGTTCTTTTCAAACCCTAGTTCAAGTTCTTTTCTCAACAACTCACTTCAACAACAATGCTTATAAAAAAAACTCTCACATAACAATGATACTCAAACCCTAGTTCAAGTTCTTCACTCAATCAATGGCTTCAACAACAATGCTTATAAAAAAGGTTTTAACAACAACTATTTATTCCAAAAAACCTTGAAGCATTAACTCAACACACTCAATAGGAAAACCCTAATCAAGTCCTTTTCACTTCAAACTTATTTTCCATAAAACCAATAAATCAATACAAATATGGAAGAATGTGCTCATACATTTTTCTTGATGATTAAGAGATCTCATAAATCTGCCACAATCAAAAAAACTTCTTTGCCAAACTCAAAGAGGTTAGAAGATAAATCTTTCTCACAATTTAATGCAAAAACTCAATTACACCTTATCACTCCACCTTTCAAAACAACCATCAACATACATAAAATATTTTCCAAATAACACCTTATAATCTCCTAATTAAAATAAATTTAACATCCACCAAAATTTAACTCAAAAACCTCTTTAATTAAATTTTAATAGCAATAAGAACTTTGGCAAAAAACAAATCCACTTTCCTTATAACTCCTATAACATAAATCAATTTCCAAACAAACAACTTTTCATTCTACCCTTATAACTCCTTTTTACCTTAGGAAAGACTTTAGGCAAATAAAAAATTATTTAACAAAACTTGCCTTTGCCACTTATGAGATTCGAACCCCCAATATATGCCTCCTCGTGCACCTTAACTGTGGGCTAGACCATCGTGTGCGCTAGACGTATGATTGGAACCCAAATAGCACCTCGTGCTCTTTCTTCCAACCTTAGCGCTCAAAACGAGCGCATTCAAAACATTTTCCTCTGCAGTGCTCAAGACCAACATGCAAACAACCTCCATGTGAATTGATCGTGGATACTTCCACTCCCAATGCCCTCGCAAAACACATGCTGCCAATGGACCATCACGTCCAATGGGAGTGAGGCTTAATGCATCCCTTTTTCATATTTTCCTTGGTGCTAAAATATAACTCAAATTTGTCTTATTCCTCAACGATTGCACAAATTGTTCTCTCACTTGGTCGCATGAAATTTAATCAATAAAGGTAAGATTAATGCCCCTTAGGCACTCCTTTTATATATTAATTTCACCTTTTGTCATGGATGTCAATGCTCCATTAAATTTATGACGTCAACACCTTATTTAGACCTTTATAATTTATAAATTATTTAAATTCTAAAAGAATTTAAATTGTATAAATTATTTTATAAACCTTTGAATTTAATAAAAATTAAAGTCTTCTTGAGATAAACTTTAAACCTTTCTTTGTACTCCATGGTTTTTATGTAAATTATTCTGCCACCATGGTTTTAATAAAAACCTTAATTCTACTATCACAGTGTTTAAGGAAGCCTTTATATCCTCATATAATAATTTTAATAAAACTATTTAATTTTCCACCATGGTTTTAACACAAACCTTTATAAAACAATATTTTGACACCTTTTCTTCAACTCTTCGCATTGTTCCTGGTGGCAGTAATGATGTACTCCATGGTTTTAATGACAGCTTCATGTGTTCACCTTGACATCAATGATAACTTCTCATCTTGACATCAATGACAACTAAATGAGCTCAAAATGTCCAAAAAAAAGTGGAAGAAATATTTCTTGATTGAAGAAATGTTTTTAATATATTTGAAGGAAAGATTCATTACAGAATAAAATTGAAATTGAATAAAGAGATTAACTAAAAGAAGATATTTTTTATTGAAAGGAATATTAAATTTAAGATTGATTATTATTTGAGGGAAGAAGAAAATTGAAGAAAGAGATTTTATTATTGAAGAAACTAATTATTTGAAAATTTTGAAAGAGAGTATATTATTGAAGAGAATTATTAAAGATTGAAGGAAAGAAGAGAATAAATAATAATTGAAGAATAATAAAATTGTTAAAATTGAATTTAAAAGGATTTCTACTACAAAGGAAATTAATTTTAAAAACTTTATATTATGGAAAATACATAGATTTTTCTTTCAGAAACTCAACTACTAGAAATACCTAACTTGTTTCCATGGAAAGATAAGATGAAATCAATACTTATTGCTAAGAAAAATTAGCAAGGAGTAAATGAAGAGAAAATCATTCTAGAAGATACAATTAGAAGAAAAATATTTAAATAATAAGATGTGAAAGCTCTTCTTTTAATAACATTTGGCATATCATATGAGATTCAAGCACATATAAGTGAGGGTAAAACTTAAAAAATTATTGGGATACATTATGCACAGTATTTGAAGGAAGAACTGAGGCTATAATTTTTCACCTATAATCATAATTATACTCATTAAAAGTTCAAGATGGTGAAAATATAGAGTAATTTATTAATAGGATAGCAAACTTAAAATTAAAATTACACACCATGGGAGAAAATGTTCAAGATAGGCTTTTGGTTTTAGTTGTACTTAGAGCATTTCATGAATCATTCAATATATTGATCACATATCTTCAAGTATTAAATAGAAAAGTGTCACTTGAGGAACTAATAAATATTCTTTAGCAATATGAAATTTTTAGGCTTTTGAAGCCTTTACTACTGAAAAATATTATAGGCTATCTCATAATATCACAAAGGTCCCAATATAAAATATCCACAAAAATAAAGGTCAAAATAATGAGAATAAAAGTAGAGTAATATGAGGGGGAATGCAGGGGACATCCCGTGGGATGTCCCGATATACTTCCTTGCTTCCTCCTCCCCTGGTTCTGTCCCAATCCCTAGGCACTTCCTTCTTGGTTAGTTATTTTTACAGACGATCTCCTTGGGGTGGGAGGTTACTTTTCCATTTTTTTGCCCCTCTCCCAGCTTGATTGAGGGTTTCTTTCGTGTGCCTTTTTTCTAGGATGTCCTTGGGATCTTCCCTAGGTTTTTTGTGGTGCTTCAAGGATATTTTTCCCTGGTGCTCTTAGATCTATCCCAAGTTTGTTGCAGGTTTCTACTTGGATTCGAGTTTCAATGGTTTTCTGGTTATGGTGCGTTGTGGCTTTTGGAGTGGGGCTTAACTCCATATTGGTGCTTCTTGAGCAGATTTTCATAGCATCTTTTTGATTTGAGGGGGATCACGTGCTTCTTTCCTGTGGATATACTCTTCAGGTTCTTAGATTTGGTCTATATGGTGAGTTCTCAATATATCTTTCTTGGCTTGGGTGTGGTCTCTACTTTGCTTACTGTTAAGATCCTGATGGTCTTCCTTTTTTGATTTCCAGAAGTTGTTTGATGGTGGAGTTGGATGCTATCTAGGGTTTCTTGCTACATCTTTTTGTCTTGGGAAGGACCTGTGCTTATTGCCTATATCCTATTAACCATGTGGCTCCTTTAGTTTAGGTTCCCTAGGACCTTCCCACCCTCTTTTCTGTGGCTTGTGGTTCTGCCTCTACTGCTTCCTCTATTTCCTCTAGTTTTTGCGTAGTTCAACCTCATGTACAAGGGGATTTCGTAGCTTGTGGAGATCCTCAAATTTGCTACTCCATTTTCTAGGGCCTGTATGGGATGTTGTTTTGGTCCTATTTTCTTGCATCCCTATGTTTATCTCCACCCTCCTTGGGTAGGATGATTCTTCATAGTGGTTCCTCTGCTCCATATGGTTGTTCAAGGTGATATTCTTGCTTATCAGTTTTATTTCCAGTTTTTCCTTGGCAGGATACCGGTTTCTGGTTTTTCCCCTAAGCAATATTTTTCAAATTGTATTCTTCCTAAAAATATGGGATTTTTCAAACTTCCTGCTTTGGGTGGGATTTTCAAATTGTTTTAGTTTAAATTTCCCGCTTGGGTGGGCTTTTTTTTTATTCCTGCTACAGGTGGATTTTTTTGTACTTTTTCGTTGGTCATCCTTGTGGCCTTCCTTGTGGTCTTCCTTTTGGCATTCCTTGTGGCCTTCCTTGTGGTATGTGGACCTATTGTAAAAGGTTTTGGGGCCCCTTTCAAAACCCACTTCAATGAAGTTTTAACTTATAAAAAAAAAGTAGAGTAATATGAGAAAATTGATATCCATATCAAGGATTATATAATAACTCAAATAACATACATTTTTATACTAAAATGAATGTAAATAACATAAATCATTCATGAACTATGCATGAAGAACAACTTACAATATTAACTACTCAAAATGTATAAAAACTTTATTATTCTTTTTCTTGTTACAACTTTTATTCTAGATTTTTTATTTTTTATTTTATTTAATTCATTCTATGGAAAATTATCTCCATAATATAGCGATAGTAATGTGACTCTTCACATACTTGACTATTTCTCTCCATATGCAAAGTCTCATGACTCTTGGTTTATCAACTTGTTACTTGCATACTTGATGGACACTTGACTATACAATACTTGCAACATCTACAAGACTCTTGGACTCCTACATTAACTCCTAAACTAAGATACTTGTGCACATATTTCATTATATATTTTCTCTCTTACATACAAGAAACTTTTACACATTATCTCTTACATGCCACTTGTGCATTTTCTACACATTTACATTTACATGACACTTGTGAATAACTTGCACATTTACACTTAAATAAAAGAGGAAATATAAATCATACTCTAAACTATAGAATCAACCATTATATATTATTTATAAATGTACCATGAAGGTACCATATGGGTACATTAGAATATACCAAATAATGTAATATACGTCAACAAAGTTTAAAATCAATTTAAGAGATGAGTTATCTAACAATTCCCTTATATCAATATAAAAATCACACAGTAGCATAAAAAGTCTTTTCACTTCACCTTCATCATAATATTAGCCTCAAAAGAGAATTTGGTATTGTCATATTTGTCAAGGAGAAGGTGGTATTGTCATATTTGTGAAAGAGAAGGACAATACAAAATTTTGTAAGTATAATGCATTGAATAGGAGGAATCAAGACCAAAGACCTCCTCAAGGAAATCAAAGAAATTAGTCACAATATCAATATCAATAAAATAATAATCAACAAGGGTTTATTGCACAAAGTGAAACAAAATTAGAATATGAAGATACACACAAGACTCTTATGGAAAATCAAAACTATGTCATTAGGTAATGAAGAATTCATAAAACTAAGATCATATTTGCAATCAATCCTAAAGAAAGCTAATGAAGGATACTTCAAAGAAGGTGTGATAATATCTATAGATAATATAAGAAAAATGTGTACAATACTAAAATCCTAGAAATACAATATCAAAAGCAAGTTGAGAAATTAAATAAGAAGCTCAAGATGACAAATAATGACTTGAAACCTATGATAGTAAATGCATGTTGTTTCACAAAGAGAAAATATATAGATTGTAGCACAAGAGATTTTAATAGTGTGATTGTAAAAAAAGTGCTTGTAAAATTTATATTGTCAAAATTGATAGTGATAATGATAGGGTTTAGATGATGATAGGGATAGTGATGCTCTAAGTTGTGTTGATATTGATAGGGATTAGTGTGATGATGAATTTGGTTATTTTGAAAGGTATACTAAAGGGATTGGTTTAAAATTGTTAAATAAAATGGAATACAAAGATAAAAGTTTGGGAAAACATGGGCAAGGTATGAAAGAGTTAGTTTTGCCAAAAATAAGACCAAATTGTAAAGGCCTTGGATATATAGGACATACGAACAATAATGAATTTGTATCAAAGAATAATTTAGTGACAGGAAATAGTGACATTAAATTTGTGACAATGATTACTAAAAACAGTAACAATGAAGGAAAAATAGATAATAGTAATTTAGGAAATGGTAAAAATAATTTTGTGCCATGGAAAATTATGAAAAATAATAAAGAATGTATAACAAGGAATAATTTTAACCATTGTGGTAGATATGGATATAAGATAGAGAAAATTTGAAATGTCCATTGTTGTGAAATTCATGGAGGACGTAATCATTCTAAAAAATATTTAAACATAAATAAAAGAAAAATAAAAAAATAAAAACGAATTGTGGATGGATCGATATGTATGGATGGAATAAGATGAAAGAAATGTTGTATGGTTTCGATAGGAGGAAACCAAGTATGATGAAAAATCAAAGTTTTTTAGTGTAAAGGATAATTTGAATCTTTTCACAAAAAAGTGTAAAATAAATGGTAATGACCCAAGCACAGTTTGGAATATGACCTATAGTGATAGCACCTGCAATGATGATTTCTCAAGGGTGATGACTTTATGACTATTCTAGTGACTAACCTAGAGATATGATAGCCCAAAGGCAATGATGATCCAGAGGCAACCCAAAGATAAATACCTAGAGGTGACCTTAAAGTACTAATGATCCTAAGGTAGATATATAGATGTATTGATCTAGTGGCAGATATAATAGAGGTTGCATAAACCTAGTAGAGAAAAATTTATAGCCAAATAATGAACTTCTTACCAAATACTGTAATATCGAAGGAGGGGGTGTTAGAAGTACTACATTATTTGGTACCTTACAAGATTAATGCAAGGACCTTGCAAATAATATAGATTAGGGAGTGTTTAATATTTGAGTATATAGTATGTGCCAAGTTAGTAAATGTAGAGTTATATAAGTGATGTATCATGATAATAAGTGTGGATTTATATACGTGAGGTGGCATGTTAGTAAGTGTGAGTTATAAGTTATGTGCAATCGTGAGTCTTTGTATTTATGTAAATATGTGATATTTATTATGTATTGAGAAATATAAAGAGTTAGGTCTTCTATGAGTATGAGGAGATGAAAATTTTATGTAAGTATAAAGGTCAAAAATCTTGTGAATATGAAGAGTCTAATGTGTACATATATACTGAAGATAAAGCATTAAATTAGATATCGAATAAAAATCATTGCATTACATTGCATTGCTTTAGTAGATATATCAATAATATATTCAGTGAGTTTATTGTTCATTGTTGTTATGGATTGATTTATGTGCATATTTGTTCTTGAGATATTGTTTGATCCTAGAAGAGTGATAAACCTATGAGAATGGTGATTTACTAGCATCTAAAAGTTTTGTCTTTAGTGCAAATGGTATACAACCAAACACACCTAGAGAAATCATCAATAAAGATGAGTAATTGCTTATTCCTAGAGAGATATAGAGAGCATATGAGACCACTAACACCATATATTGGAATGAGATTATTTTTAACTACTTGAAGAAAAAAGAGTCAATTTACATGGTTTAAAAGTGACATCTTCTATTTTTTTTTAAATTTGCTTACACATATTTCTTTATACCTTTAATAACATTTTATCTTGGACTTACACATATAATTCATCATTGTTTTCATCCTTCTTAGTCTCTTCTACTAGTTTCTTAGAATTATATACGAAGGCCTTTCTCATTTAATGAGGTAGAGGGTCTTTCTTTCACCATTTTTGGAAGTGGAAAATCCTTGATCTAAAACAACTTCTACTACAATATGATCTCATTGCTTTGTATTAAAGTTTGTCTCTTGACCAAAATTATTTTTCTTTCACAATATATTTATTTTGCAATCTCTTTCTATTTGCCTAGTATTATAATATTTTGACATCAAAATACAATGCTTTCATAATATGCTTGTTGATCCCATTCTCTTAATTCAGATTTAATTTTAATTGATTTTAGAAAAAGGTTTTGAAATATCCATGACAAAATATATTTGAGTACACATAGCATGATATAATCATTACTAGTTGGTTACTTATGAACTACCTTCCCTAGAGTATTATGAATATTGTTTAAAACATTCTTTTAAGTCTAAAAATTCCAAATACACACATGATGTCATTTCACAAATTTTGTCTACATAGGAAAATTTTCCCTCCATGATTTTAAATATAGGCAATCTCTCCCCAAAAGCCACCATCCATTAATTTATCTCTAATTAATGAATGAGAAGAGATGACGAGAAAAAATCTTTTGAAAATTCCATGGAAACACATATTTGAGTCGACTTAGCATGATATAGCTCCTTATTGGTTGGTTCCTCATGGATGAACTCCTTTAGACTATTATCAATATTTTTTAAATCTTCCTTATTAATAATTTAATATGAAATTATAAAAATTTCTAATCCACACATGAAGTCATTTAATAGATTTTGTTTGCATAGGAAAATTTTCCCATACATGATCTTAAATATAGGTCATCTCTCCTCAAGGTCATCATGCATTACTTTATCTATAATTTATGAACTGAGAGAGATGATGAGAAAAAATCTTTGAAATGGTAATGCATAAGTGAGTACAAATAGCATGATATAGGTCCTTACTAATTGGTTCCTCATGGATGAACTCCCTTAGAGTACTATCAAATTTTTTTAAAGTCTCCTTATTAATAAGTAAATATGAAAGTTTAAAAATTCATAATCCACACATGAAGTCATTTGATACATTTTGTATACATAGAAAAAATCTCCCTACACAATCTTAAAAATAAGTCATATCTCCCCAAGGTCATCATCCATTACTTCATCTCTAATTTATGAATGAAGAGATGAAGAGAAATTTTATTTTTTCAAAGAAAATCCATAGAATAATTTAAATTTGATCCTCACTTCCATTTAGCCCACTTTTGAATCTATCAAAGACCTATTCAATTTCTATGTAACTTTTTTTTTGGTGGATACATAGGGGAGGGGATTTGGTTACATCCACACTATTTTTAGTAACTACAAAGTGCAAGGTTCAAACCATGGGGGATGCTCCAAACAAGCCTATACCACCTTGTTACTGTTGACTTGGCATGGGGGGGACCATCGATCATTCAAAATTCATACCATCATCATCGGTTTTGTGCGAGGGGGACCATCGATCACTCAAGATTCGTATCATCAACGTCGATTTGGCATGCACTCAGAATATTCAGAACAAACTACTACCTTTTCAAAAGGTATGCCCCCAAGGTTTGAACCTAGGTCTCTTCTTAATTAGTGCCACATAGGTCTCTTTTTTGTAAGTTTCTGGCCAGACATACAACTACCAATCCACCTAACCCTTAGTACTATGCTTTTAAGAACCATTATCATAATCACTTTTGGTGAAACCCCTTGTTTCTTAAATAGGAATTCTCTTGTCCTAATTAGACAATCCTTATTTCTTGTTAGGGATCCTAATTATTTATTTGCTACTTATATTTTCCTTGTAATTATTTTTCATTCTTTAATTTCCTATGCTATTAATAAACAATGGAAAATATTTTTTAATTTGGTCATATACTCTGCATGTATAGTTTGGTAAATTTTGAACCTAGGTATCCTCTTTGTAATCAATTGAAATAATATCATTTAATAAAGAATAAAAATGTTATCATATTCCTATTTTTTTATTTTAAACTAAATAAATTCTTTTTTGATTTGAAACAAGCCCCATCCTTATTACATCATCACCACATAGTGGTAATATAACAAAGCTTGGATATTGAAATAATATCATTTAATAAAGAATAAAAATGTTATCATATTCCTATTTTTTTATTTTAAACTAAATAAATTCTTTTTTGATTTGAAACAAGCCCCATCCTTATTACATCATCACCACATAGTGGTAATATAACAAAGCTTGGATATTATCAATGTATCACTTGGCAAGATTCAAACCTTGGTCTCCTCCTTGAATGTTGAGAAATCTAACCAATTGAGCTAATACCACTATTTTTTATTGGTTGGATGAAGGGGTTTTGAAACGGCCCCGAACATGAGAGAATCAAAGGAAACTCGAGACAAGATCCACAAGGGATTCAAATTTAAGAATTCCTACCAAGCAAGGTTGTTGCTTAAATATGAAATTCCAAAAGAAACTCCTGCCGAAGCAGGGAAATCCTCTCAAACAAGCACATTTGAAAATTTATAAATTCCCCTCCCTGAGGGGTCTCTTCAGGACCAAACAGGGTGGCCACAAACCGTTAGAAGAGGACGAAGGGCCACCAAGCCCTAGGAAGAACCAGTTCTCCAAGAAAGCAAGCAACTGCAAGATAATATCCTATGAAGAGAGAGTCATCACAAAGTGATGAATGTAGACAAGGGGTCCTCCTGGCCCTTGGTAAGACAAGTTATCTAAGAGAGCACACAACCACAGTGAGATTTCCCATGAAGAGAAGGCATATGCAGTTCATCTAAGAAAGACAAGGAACCTCTTGGCCCTTAGAAAGACATATTCAATTCATATAAGAAAGACAAGGAACCTCTTGGCCCTTAGAAAGACAAGCTCTCCGAAAGAGTAAGTGTTCACATAAATATTTCTTAGGAAGGGAATGCCAAACCAGGCCATAGAAGGAAGACAAGTGTCCTCAGGGCCCTTGTTAAAACTAATAGTCAGCTTCAGAATACAGAGCTAACAGACTAAGCTTCACCATCTTGTCGAGGAGGAAGGAAAGAGTCGTCAGAGGAGCCCTCACACTTAATAGAAGGATTAGAGGCTAGATAAAAAATTGAGGAGAAGAGATCCAACAGAAATGAGCCAAACCAAACCTAGCTAAATTGAAGAAAGGGGTTGAACCGAACATGAGGGGAAAGAGTGCTAAGAAGACGACATGTTGAGCTGAAATGAACCGTACTGAAGGAGAAAGGGAACTAAGAAGACGACGAGCCGAGACAAACCAAGTCAAACCAAACCAAACTGAATTGAACTGGATGAGAAATGGGACAGAAAGAAAACCTCTATGAAACTGAATGTTGAAGAAGGAGCAAAGGAAAAGATCTGGAGATTTTCCAACTAAGAAAGGGTCAGGAAAGAGCCTCTAAAAACCCTTTTGAACTCTAGGAGAAAAAACCCCTATTCCCATATTCTCTAGACCAAGTGGGACAAGGGGAGAAAAAATGATAGAAGAGCACCAAAGCATTGGATAACTCCTCCAAACAAAACTAACCCTGGAACTCTGTCAGCTTTCTCCCATTCCTCCCATTACTTTCAGCTAATACCACTTGATTCAAGTATAACTAATTAAATTTATTAAAAAAATCAATATTTAAACCTTGTTTAGTGATATATATATATATATATATATATATATATTAAACTGTTTAAATTCTATTATATATTCTTATTTTCTAATTATAATATATATATTTATAAAAATAATAAAATAAAAAAGTGAATTTTGATACTTTGAAAAGTATACAGCACAACATCATAAATCCTCTTTTTAAACCTAATAGATTAACTTACTTCACAAAAGCCTACGAGAAAACTACAAGCTTTTATTTCCAATAAATACACCAAGTACTTAATGGGGCTTAAAAACATTGTGAAACTCTTCTCAACCACATATTCAGCCACTCAAGTGTAGTTTATAATAAAATTTAAACCCACTTTTATATCAATCACTAAGCTTCAAATTCTACATTTGGGACTGCCGTCTCATGCTAACTCATTGTAAAGGTTGAACATGTGACATGTGAAGGTCATCTCGTATGAACTCAAACCTGCTGCAGATACCCCTTTGCATGTAAGTGCCCAAGCAAAGAAAAAAATGCCCAAAACTTTTTGAAACTCTTCTCAACCACCATATTCTGCTACTCAAGAGTAGTTTATAATACAATTTAAACCTACTTTTATATCACTCACTAATTATATATATTGGCCTCAAATTCTACATTTGGGACTGACGTCTCATGCTCACTCATTATAAAGGTTGAACATGTGACATGTGAAGCTCATCTCGTATGAACTCAAACCTGCTGCAGATACCTCTTTGCATGTAAGTGCCCAGGCCATGAAAAGAAGGCCCAACTGTTTTGATTACAGTAGTAGTTTTCTCCAAATATGGGCCATCCAAAAGTACTGCTTTCCCCACTAAGGATAAGAGAACCCTTTCCCCAAAGCAGAAAAAGAAATCCTAATTACCACATAAAGACCCAATAACAAAGAACCCATCATAGATAAAACACCGACATTGACATAAATACGTTGAGCTCATTCACACAAACAAAAAAGCTGCAAGAGTTTTGACAAGAGAGTAAAGTGCCCGCCCCCCAAATTGGTGGGCGTGCAATTGCAAAGTCCATGAAATCTGGTGTCCTATACTAATTGCGATTTACAGGATCCCCCAAAAAAAGTATCTGCAGTCATACTAATAATGGGTTCCACTACACCACCTTCTTGGGCGTTGACAATTGAAACATCAGCCCTAATTGCAGGCTTATTAACGTTCAACTCCCATTAAACTAGCTTGTTTGAACATTCTTGGGCCCAAATTCTCTTTTTCCGATGTTTGGGATCATGTATAATATTAGGGTGCAAGTTTAATATTGAATAAGCATTACTGCAGAAGATTTAGTTGGCCTAGTTCTTGACAGCATGATGCCAACCGCCCACAATCATAGCCTGCCTAACCCAAGATAATTTATTGTTATATTATATGGACATATTGACCTTATTCAGGTGAGTCAAAAGTTGGGTAAACAGTTATTTTAAGTTCTGAATAGGTAGTAATGTATGTATCAGTCTTGTCTGTTGTGGATTATTGAATTGCTTAGGGCATGCAAGGTCTGCCAAAGCGTGACAATTGTGGATGGGAACAAAATGATGACGTCTTGACTGTGATGTGATGTCTTTCAATGGTTGTTCTAAGTTTCTTGTCACAATTTATTTAAAAATAAATAAAAATAAAAAACATTTCTGGTCCAGGATATAATGTTTTCTACTTCAGTCAAAGATACAGATGTTTATATTTATGTCATGAATGACAAGTATAGCAGATGCAGGTCGGTCCAAAAGATGGAGACCACCATTGTAGCTGAGTAGACCTCTCCCTTAAGTTTCCAACTACTCTCAATGACTTGCCACCAACTCTATCATCGTCTCTCTGTAGGTGGCTTTGAATTCGCTACGTTTTATGTGTAGTAGGTATTTCCTTGCAATACTGGTAGACCATGGAGTGGATCTTCAAATTAAATGTATTATAAAATAAAAATAAAAAATAATTGTCTTTTATTTGTGTTTTATGATCCTAGTTTAAATCATGGACGTTCTTATTGCTACGGTCTCTTAAGAATGTGGTTCTGGTTGTACTTTTCCATTATTTAAAATAAATAAATAATTAGCATGAAAAATTAAGGAAAATAAATAAATATTGAACTATTTGTTGCAACATGGACAGACTATGTTTATGGTAACATTTCAAAGTTTAGCCTCCGAGAGTTAGGTGGATTGGCAAGTGTTTGTTTGTCCAGACACTTAACAATAAGACACCCAGGTTCAAACCTCGAGGATAGCTTGTTTGCAAAGGTAGTAGTAAGAATCCTTGCTATCATTCAAAAGGAAATTCTAAAGCTAAGTGAAAGAAACATGTTGAAAGCTAGAGTTTTATGGTAATGATGTTAGCAATGAAATTTTAAAACCCAAGTATCCAAGTGGAAATGACATTCTTCCCTAAAATGTGGCTAAGGTAGGAAGGTTCAATAGTTTGTTGCAGTGCCAAACTTAGAAGGAAAAAGTCCAAAGAAAAAGAAAAACTAGAATTTTTTAATGGTTGATGTAAGCAGAAGTATTAAAAATATTTAAAAAAAAGGAGAATCCTTAAACACTTCATAAAAAAAGTAATGTTAGGATCATGGGTAAATTTAAAATCAAAAGCCAATGAAAATATAGTATGAATACCATGGTTTGAACCATATACTTCTTACTAAAAATTGTGTTGTTGTGACCAACTCTCTTATATAACCAAAAATAACATTTCAAAGTTTTAACATTATCTAAAAGAAACCAATCTTCATACTAGAGTTCAAGGGTTCACACCCTAAAATGTTATTATCAAAATTTTGTATATTATAGGTGGTTTTTTAAGGGAGCACTTCCATTTTAGAATGATATATCATTTTTTTTAATGAAAAGGTCATTTAATTAATAAATAAAAGTCCTTTACAACAACAAAAAAAGTGTGTGGATGGAGAAAAATCACATCCCTAATGAAACTACCTAATTCTAATAGCAGATTAAGAAAGACAACACAACAAAGAACTGGTCCCACAACCAACACAACAAAACTAAGGACTAATTACAACCATAAAGGCATTATGGATTTGAGCCTTTTGTTGATATCTCCTTATCCATTAGAGTGGGCGGCTCACCCCACCCATCAAAGCGATCATCACCCCATCCTGAAGCATGACTAATGGGAGATGGGGGACGTGACCAACCAGAGAGATTCTCCTAACTGATCGAGACACCCCATCCATCAGTGGTCACCGGCGTAGGCTGCTATGCACTCCACGAATCCTGCTGCTCTAAATTACCCCCAGTATCATTGGTTCTGCTTCTAAGAGGTCGGTGTCTAGTACGATCTGGACGCCTGTGGGAGCGTGAACGGGCTTGGTGGTGGGGTGAGCGATTAGGAGCCACCCTACTAACAACACATGGGGTGTTACCCCAATATCTTAGCAAGGCCTGCAAGTGTTCCACCTCCATAGCCACCTTTTTAGCCTGGTCACAGATCTGAAACCACACATCATGAAAAAATTTGAGCTTGTCAACAAAATAAAAATCCAGAGATGGATCAACCTGTTTGAAGATAATTTTATTTCTAGATTTCCAAATGTGAAACAGAATGTTGACTCTAAAAATTTACCACACTTCCCTTAGAGGAAGGGAAAACTTGATGGGATCACCCAGTAGGGCATGCTGCCATGAAAGCTGCAGGGGCATGAACAAAGCAAATAAAGAACCAACCCAACTCCAGGCTAGATTGGCATGTCTGCACAACCAAAAAATATGCAAATAAGACTTAGGTTCTTGATAGAAGGGGCATCTAGGGTCGAGCACCCCCATATAAGAAAGTCGATTGCCAAGGGGTAATCCCTGATACAACAAAAGCCAGGTAAAAAGGCTTTCATTAGCTCCAAGTAAGATGCCCAAGCTGAGTGGAATCTGGCTTTCCATTTGGTATGAGTAGAAACGAGGTCCCATTTGACATTGAGCTTGGGCACCATGGGAAAAGTTGGCGTAAGCCATTCATAACCTTATCTGGATTTGTAATTGAGCAAAGGAGTATTCTTGTACCATGCCCAATCTTTCCACCAAGTTTTTTGAGATCTGACTCCTATTTTCTGTCATATGTAGAAAGGGGTATGGTCAATTATTGATAGGTCGCTCTGTCGACACTTAATAGATTTTGGAATTTTCAACAAGTATATGTAGTTTTTTGAAAGAACACTTACATTTTTTTTTAAATATCACATCAATAGATTTTGGAATTTGAAATAGGAGATGAATTTGAAAGGGATATAGTTATAGATCATATTTAAGTAAATAGGAGATGAATTTGAAAGGGATATAGTTATAGACCATATTTAAGTATGAGTGGATAAACACTTAGTAACCATATTTTTTATGGTTTTATAGATATTAAAAACAATTTTAAATAAATGATGAATAGACATGATTTTTATCTTTTATTCCTTTTATTTTTTTAAGATTATTTTTTCTCTTTCATCTCTACCATTTTATTAAGATATTAAACCTTTATCATCCACTTTCAATATTTTTATTTAAAAAAAAATTAGATCAACAATGTGACTAACTACCATAAGGGGGGCGGAGGTCCAAGGTTCAAATCTCGGGCCTCGTCGGACTGAACGCTTGTCCCTTTCCTGGTGCTTTCAATCGCGTAAAAGGTTTAAAATGATTGTGGCATGGTGGTTATAGGGGCGGACTGCGCGAAGATCTGTGTGGCGGCTTTCGGGGCGGACATCGCAGAATACTGTGGCGGCCATAAAAGCTGGACAACTTGCCCGGATTCGTGGCGGCTATCGATTCCACCATGTAAATACAAAAAAAAAAAAAAAAAAAACAATGTGACTAACTAATTTATCTTTTATTTTTGTGTCCTTTCTAGATGTATTGATATTTTTACAATATTGGTTCCACAAATCAATTATTAATTTTTTCTAATGTCTTTTACATCCCTATAGTATCTATTTTTTTATTATTAAACTTTTTTAGTCAATGTTTATAGGTTCTAAATATTTCACAAAACATCTTCATTATCATTTTTTTATTTTATTAATGTATTTGATCTACTTCTTATAAATTTATAACTTTTACTTTTAGCTTTCTAAGATTACTTTTATCTTTAATTTTGTATTGGGTCTTCTTCACTTCTTGTCATTCCCATCAAAGTTTTCATCCTTCTTAATCTCTTTTTTATTTTGTATACTATTCAAAACTTGACTTGTAATTTATGAGGATCTATACTATAAGTTCAACCTTATTACTTTCTTATTAATTCAAACACCCTCTTTCATCTTATACCATTTGAAAATTAACATGAAAAAAACTTATTTGGTAATTTTAGACCCCTCCAAATTTGATCTATCACATTGTAGTTGTGTATCTAGTGTGATCTTTGTGATTGCCTTTAAGTTTTTAAAATTAACTACAACATTAGATGACACAAAGGGTATTTATTAGTCACACTTTTGGAAGTTAAAAAACTTTGATCCAAATTTTTTTTTATTCCTATATGATATGGTTGTCTTATGACCAAAATATTTTCTATATTTACCATATCTTCTAATGTTACAATCTCTTGTCATGCATTCAATCTAATGGTCCATTTCTAACATAATCACAATCACAACATTTCAAACCATTACATACACATATCAAATATAATAAATTTTATAAAAAAAATTAGAGTTGTAAACTATTATTATGGTAAATCACGAAGAAAATTAGTGAAGCTCAAAAAGGTACATAAAGCAAAGATGAATATATCTAATAGTAGAAAGTAAACCACTAGATTAGAATGACACCCGAAAAAGACAACAAGAATAAACCACATTAAGTCTGTACATCCTTGTGGATCAACTCCCACAGGCGTTGAGAGTCCCCAGATGGGAGACTCTCCCAATTATCGATACTCCAAGCATCCAGCAGCTTAGAAGCCCTTTTGGCCAGGTAATCAGCAACCACATTCCATTCCCTTGGAAAGTGCACAAAGGATATAAATTCAAACTCTTCACTCATTTTGAGAATCTGAACGGCTACAGAGGCCAACTGCCAATTAACTTCCTCCACCATTTTATTGTTTAAAATATTAACCACAATTTGAGAGTCGGACTCATAGATAATCCTATGCCAACCAAGAGAAAACCCCCTCCGCAAGGCCTCAAGAATTGCAAGAGCTTCCATAAAATTGTTGGAGTGAACACCTTTATAAATGGAAAAGAAAAAACTGACACCACCAGTAGAATCTCTCCCAACACCGCCAATGCTAGCATGTCCAGGATTACCCCTGGATGATCCATCAGTATTAATTTTTAAAACTCCTCTAGGGGGCGACCTCCACCTACCATCTATCCTAACCTTCTTGTTGAGCTGAGGAACCCTACTAGGGCTAGAAGAGTTCACACCATCCCCAAAGAGACCAAGGACTTGTTGTACCTTCTCCTCCCTAGAATCCAAAAGAGGGTCCACATCACATTTTCTATTGATGGTTTCCTGAACCATATACAGGATCCTTTGCCAGATCTGTTGAACAACCAAATAACTGCCCTGAAATATGCGATGATTTCGTTCGAGCCAAATTTACCAAATGATGCAATAAGGACCCAAATTCCAAGCCATCCGAAGGAAGGGGGCCTTGGCCGAAGGTCTACCCAGACTACTCCAAAACTCCACCAGGGACAGCACATGAAAACATGGATGGTTCCAGGCGCTCCACCAACGATGCCAAATGTCTCTATCAAAGGAGCATTGGAAAAATAAATGAGAAGAGTCATCCTCATTCTTACTCCAAAGAAGCATTGGAAAAATAAATGAGAAGAGTCATCCTCATTCTTACTGCAAAGGAAATCCCCTCTTCCTCCCATTATCCCAAGTGAGACATTTATTATGAGCTACCAACCAGAGAAAGAAGTTACATTTTGGCCAGGAAAATTTGTTCCACACCTTTTTCCACCAAGTGACAGGAAGACTCCCATACTTTTGCTTATCAAGAACTTGATAACCATAGGCTATCGAGTAGGTTCCCTTAGGATCAGGGTTCCAAGCCAGAATATATTTACCCCTCAATGAAGAACAAGGCCTTCCTATAATAATAAGAGCAAGCACCTCTCTGTCCTTGGCCAGTCCTCCCTGGGGCCATTCTTGCGGATCTTTCCACCTGTACATCTCCATATTTCCAAAAGACTAGATTTTTTTAAAGTCCTCCACATGAGACCATCCTGCTTCCAAGAAAAAAATGCTTAGGGAACGTAACCTAGGATATTGATTCAAGATAAGAGGGTGGCCATCCCAATAATCCTCCCAAAAAAGAGCATTTGATCCCTGATTGCAAATCTAGAACAAACCCTGCTTGATTAAATTAGCTCCTCTTTTCAGAGTGTCCCAGATAACTGAACCTTTCCCAATGAAGCTGACTCTAAGGATTTCAGCCTCAGAAATACCTCTCAAGTATTTACAAGATAATATTTTAACCCATATATGATCTTGAGAGGTACACCATCTCCAATAAAGTTTTGTAGCCAATGCCTACCCAAAAATAGTTGTCTATCACAACCCAAGGCCTCCCTCTTGCACCGGCCTACATATAGAATCCCACCTAACCAAACTCAATTTAGATTGATCAAGTTTTCTAGACCATAAAAGTTGTCTTGACTAAGCATCCATGTCCTTGATGAAGTGAGAGGGAGCTATTTGTACAAAACATCTATAAATGGGTAGAGCTTGAACAACATATTTTAAAAGCAACACTCTACCTGTAGTGGATAGCCATTTGAAAGTCCAGTGATTCACCTTCCTTCTAAACTTATCAAGCATAGACTACCAAGAAGATCTAGGTAGAGGGTGAGATGAAATTGGAATCCAAGATAAATGAAGGGGGGAGTCCCAACTTGGAATCTTAGAATGCTAGCAATCCTGGCTTGAATAAGAGGAGGGGTATTGAAGAAGAAAATAGAAGACTTGTCCTCATTAATCAACTGTACAGAAGCACCAAGATATATGTTAAGAGACTGTCTAATATTACCAGCTTCCCTTATAGTGGCAACTCCCAACAAAGCAGTATCATCAACAAATTGAAGGTGGGAAAGAGGTGGCAAACTACTATCCCACTTCCACCCCTGAATGAGACCCTGCATGACTTGAAACTTGAGCAATCTTCCCAACCCTTTCGCCATAATGATAAACAAATAAGGAGATAAAGGATCTCCTTGCCTTAATCCCCTTGAGGCCTCAAACAACTCTGATGGCTCATTATTAACAAGAACAGAGAATGAGGAAGAATAACACAGCTCATCACCCATCTAATCCATTCCTCCTCAAATCCAAAAGTAGCAAGAAATTTCTAAAGAAAGGACCATCTGACCTGATCATAGGCTTTGGCCATGTCCAAATTAATGAACATAGTTTTATCCTTAGAAGTTTCCATCGAGTGAATAACTTCTGTAGCAATAACAACCCCATCCAAGATTTTTCGGCCAGCAACAAACCCTCCTTGCTCCTTAGAGATGATTTTGCTCAACCATATCTTCAGCCTCAACAATAATTTTTGTGATGATCTTATACACAACATTGCACATATCCAAGGAATTTGCTACCTCTTTTTTGGGTATAAGCACCACAAAGGTAGAATTTAGGGCCCTTAGCATCTGTTTGTTATTTTGGGACTCATGGACCACCTCTAAAAGATCAAATTTTATTAAATACCAAAACTCCTGATAAAACTCAATCGAGAATCCATATGGACTTGGGGCTTTTCCTTTTTCATCTTGAATACAACATTTTCTAACTCCTCAAGGGAAATTGGATCCATAAAGTGCTCATTCATCTCTCTAGAAACAATCGTTGGAATATAGTTGAGAATAAGCTTTTCATTCTCATCATTTGATATGGAGTCCTCCTTGAAGAGAGGAAAAATACCTCTTAGTCTCTTTTGAAATATCCTTGAAAGAAGAGAGCAAGGCATCCTGAGAATCCACAAGAGAGGTAATCAGGTTACCATTACGGTGAGCCTTAACTGAGTTATAAAATAAGGATGTGTTCCTATCCCCTTCCTGAAGCTAATATACTCGAGCTTTTTGTTTCCAAAAAATTTCTTCCCTTAGTTCCCATTCAGTAAGGTCTTTCACAACCTCAGATTCCTCAACAAGAAGCTCCTTCGTGAATCCCTGATCTCTAATATTCCTTGAAGCTTCTTCCATCCTCCTAAGAGCTGCCAACTTAGCCAAGGAAAGGTTCCCAAAATTTAGTCTATTCCATCTCTTCAATTTATGTTTTACAAATTGTAGTCGCTTCATAAAGGAATACATAGCGGTACCATGAGGAGGTTTTCCAGTGGTCCACCAGCCTCGCATGAATCATGAAGCTTAGGATCACGAAGCCACATAAGTTGAAACTTAAAGGAGGGATTATTTTTTAGCCCTAAATCCAAAGAAGAGAGTTTGATAGGCCAATTATCAGATCCCCTACCCTCCAGAATCACAGAACTAGCACCTTTGTTATTACCCATCCAATAACTAGATATAAAAAACCTATCCAGTCTCTCTGAGATGAAATCTTCCCCAAACCTTCTATTGTGCCAAGTAAAGATCCCATTATCTGGCTTGATGTCAACCAAGTTTAGGGCCTGGATATGAGCACTAAAGACAGAAGAAAAAGGCTCGAGACGGTCCACCCCACCATGTTTCTCCTCTAGACAAGTGATAGAGTTGAAGTCTCCAGCCAAAATCCATGGGTATAGGGAAACCAAACTTCTCATAAAGCAAATGTGCTTCCAAAAATTCACATTACCATTGTAATCAATAGGAGCATACACATTTGTAAGTAGGATGATTTCACCAGATTCATTATCATGCCCGACCATTGAAATAGACAATCTGCTAGAAATCCAAGTAAGAGGGGATATCTTAACCGGATCTCATAAACAAGCGATGCCACCAGCATATCCACATGCACCAATACACTAGTATTACCCCCTTCTCCACGACTTGGGAGTAATATTGAACATACTATCAATATTCTATTTAGTCTCCTGAATAAACACCATATCCAAAGAATGCACACGAACCAAATCACAAAAAAAATTTTGTCTGGGGATGCTATTCAACCCCCTTACATTCAATGAGAGGATAATCATTTTTGGGGGTTATAAAAATGGGAGTCCAATGTTCACACCAAGCCTGACTCCAACAAAGTCTCCCCCATTAACTTAATTTTATCCTGGTCCTTCTTCCGAGAGCTAGGTGGATTGGTAAGTGTTTGTTTGTCCAGACACTTACCAATAAGACACCCAGGTTCAAACCTCAAGGGTAGCTTGTTTGCAAAGGTAGTAGTAAGAATCCTTGCTATTATTCAAAAGGAAATTCTAAAGATAAGTGAAAGAAACATGTTGAAAGCTAGAGTTTTATGGTAATGATGTTAGCAATGAAATTTTAAAACCCAAGCATCCAAGTGGAAATGACATTCTTCCCTAAATTGTGGCTAAGGTAGGAAGGTTCAATAGTTTGTTGCAGTGCCAAACTTAGAAGGAAAAAGTCCAAAGAAAAAGAAAAACTAGAATTTTTTAATGGTTGATGTAAGCAAAAGTATTAAAAATATTTTAAAAAAAGGAGAATCCTTAAACACTTCATAAAAAAAGTAATGTTAGGATCATGGGTAAATTTAAAATCAAAATCCAATGAAAATATAGTACGAATACCATGCAGTCTCTCTGGTTTGAACCATATACTTCTTACTAAAAATTGTGTTGTTGTGACCAACTCTCTTATATAACCAAAAATAACATTTCAAAGTTTTAACATTATCTAAAAGAAACCAATCTTCATAGTAGAATTCAAGGGTTCACACCCTAAAATGTTAATATCAAAATTTTATATATTATAGGTGGTTTTTTAAGGGAACACTTCCATTTTAGAATGATATATCATTTTTTTTTAATTAAAAGGTCATTTAATTAATAAAAAAAAATCCTTTACAACAACAAAAAAAGTGTGTGGATGGAGAAAAATCACATCCCTAATGAAATTACCTAATTCTAATAGCGGATTAAGAAAGACAACACAACAGAGAACTGGCCCCACAGTTAGCACAACAAAACTAAGGACTAATTACAGCCAGAAAGGCATTATGGATTTGAGCCTTTTGTTGATATCTCCTTATCCATTGGAGTGAACGGATCATCCCACCCATCAAAGTGATAATCACCCCATCTTGAAGCATGAATAATGGGAGATGGGGGACGTGACCAGCTAGAGAGATTCTCCTGGCTGATCGAGATACCCCATCCATCAGTGGTCACTGGCGTAGGCTGCTATGCATTCCACGAATCCTACTACTGCAAATTACCCCAGTATCATTGGTTCTACTTCTAAGAGGTTGGTGTCTAGTACAATCTGGACGCATGTGGGAGCATGAACGGTCTTGGTGGTGGGGTGAGCAATCAGGAGCCATCCTACTAACAACACATGGGGTGTTACCCCAATATCTTAGCAAGGCCTACAAGTTTTCCACCTCCATAGCAACCTTTTTAGCCTGGTCATAGATCTGAAACCACACATCATGAAAATATTTGAGCTTGTCAACAAAAGAAAAATCCAGAGACGGATCAACCTGTTTGAAGATAATTTTATTTCTAGATTTCCAAATGTGAAACAGAATGCTGACTCTAAAAATTTACCACACTTCCCTCAGAGGAAGGGAAAACTTGATGGGATCACCCGTTAGGGCATGCTGCCATGAAAGCTGCAGGGGCATGAACAAAGAAAATAAAGAACCAACCCAACTCCAGGCTAGATTGGCATGTCTGCACAACCAAAAAATATGCAAATAAGACTTAGGTTCTTGATAGAAGGGGCATCTAGGGTCGAGCACCCCCATATAAGAAAGTCGATTGCCAAGGGGTAATCCCTGACACAACAAACTCCAAGTAAAAAAGGCTTTCTTTGGCTCCAAGTAAGATGCCCAAGCTGAGTGGAATCTAGCTTTCCATCTGGTATGAGTAGAAACAAGGTCTCATTTGACATTGAGCTTGGGCACCATGGGGAAAGCTAGCGTAAGCCATTCATAACCTTATCTGTCTTTGTAATTGAGCAGAGTATTCTTGTACCATGCCCAATCTTTCCACCAAGGTTTTTGAGATCTGAATCCTATTTTCTGTCATATGTAGAAAGGGGTATGGTCAATTATTGATAGGTCGCTCTGTCGACACTTAATAGATTTTGGAATTTTCAACAAGTGTATGTAGTTTTTTAAAAGAACACTTACATTTTTTTTTAAATATCACATCAATAGATTTTGGAATTTGAAATAGGAGATGAATTTGAAAGGGATATAGTTATAGATCATATTTACGTAAATAGGAGATGAATTTGAAAGGGATGTAGTTATAGACCATATTTAAGTATGAGTGGATAAACACTTAGTAACCACATTGTTTTATGGTTTTATAGATATTAAAAACAATTTTAAATAAATGATAAATAGACATGATTTTTATCTTTTATTCCTTTTATTTTTATAAGAATATATTTTCTCTTTCATCTCTACTATTTTATTAAGAGATTAAACCTTTATCATCCACTTTCAATATTTTTATTTAAAAAAAAATTAGATCAACAATGTGACTAACTAATTTATCTTTTATTTTTGTGTCCTTTCTAGATGTATTGATATTTTTACAATATTGGTTCCACAAATCAATTATTAATTTTTTCTAATGTCTTTTACATCCCCTAGTATCTATTTTTTTTTTTATTAAACTTTTTTAGTCAATTTTTATAGGTTCTAAATATTTCACAAAACATCTTCATTATCATTTTTTTTATTTTATTAATGTATTTGATCTACTTCTTATAAATTTATAACTTTTACTCTTAGCTTTCTAAGATTACTTTTATCTTTAATTTTGTATTGGGTCTTCTTCACTTCTTGTCATTCCCATCAAAGTTTTCATCCTTCTTAATCTCTTTTTTATTTTGTATACTATTCAAAACTTGACTTGTAATTTATGAGGATCTATACTATAAGTTCAACCTTATTACTTTCTTATTAATTCAAACACCCTCTTTCATCCTATACCATTTGAAAATTAACATGAAAAAAAATTATTTGGTAATTTTAGACCCCTCCAAATTTGATCTATCACATTGTAGTTGTGTATCTAGTGTGATCTTTGTGATTGCCTAAAAGTTTTTAAAATTAACTACAACATTAGATGATACAAAGGGTATTTATTAGTCACACTTTTGGAAGTTAAAAAACTTTGATCCAAATTGTTTTTTACTCCTATATGATATGGTTGTCTTATGACCAAAATATTTTCTATATTTACCATATCTTCTAATGTTACAATCTCTTGTCATGCATTCAATCTAATGGTCCATTTCTAACATAATCACAATCACAACATTTCAAACCATTACATACACATATCAAATATAATAAATTTTATAAAAAAAATTAGAGTTGTAAACTATTATTATGGTAAATCATGAAGAAAATTAGTGAAGCTCAAAAAGGTACATAAAGCAAAGATGAATATATCTAATAGTAGAAAGTGTATTTTTTTTTAAATAAAGGGGTAAAAATTTATTGATAAAAAGTTTGGATTACAGAGTACAACTGAGCTTCCAACCAGGACTCAAATAAATAGCCAAACAGGCTAAAACCACTAGACTAGAATGACACCCGAAAAAGACAACAAGAATAAACCACATTAAGTCTGTACATCCTTGTGGATCAACTCCCACAGGCGTTGAGAGTCCCCAGATGGGAGACTCTCCCAATTATCGATACTCCAAGGATCCAGCAGCTCAGAAGCCCTTTTGGCCAGGTAATCAGCAACCACATTCCATTCCCTTGGAATGTGCACAAAGGATATAAATTCGAACTCTTCACTCATTCTGAGAATTTGAATGGCTACAGAGGCCAACTGCCAATTAACTTCCTCCACCCTTTTACTGTTTAAAATATTAACCACAATTTGAGAGTCGGGACTCGTAGATAATCCTATGCCAGCCAAGAGAAAACCCCCTTTGCAAGGCCTCAAGAATTGCAAGAGCTTCCATAAAATTGTTGGAGTGAACACCTTTATAAATGGAAAAGAAAAAACTGACACCACCAGTAGAATCTCTCCCAACACCGCCAATGCCAGCATGTCCAGGATTACCCCTGGACGATCCATCAGTATTAATTTTTAAAACTCCTCTAGGGGGTGGCCTCCACCTACCATCTCTCCTAACCTTCTTGCTTAGTTGAGGAACCCTACTAGGGCTAGAAGAGTTCACACCATCCCCAAAGAGACCAAGGGCTTGTTGTACCTTCTCCTCCCTAGAATCCAAAAGAGGGTCCACATCACATTTGCTATGGATGGTTTCCTGAACCATATACAGGATCCTTTGCCAGATCTGTTGAACAACCAAATAACTGCCCTGAAATATGTGTCGGTTCTATTCGAGCCAAATTTTCCAGATGATGCAAGAAGGGCCCAAATTCCAAGCCACCCGAAGGAAGGGGGCCTTGGCCGGAGGTCTGCCTAGACTACTCCAAAACTCCACCAGGGACAGCACATGAAAACATGGATGGTTCCGGGCGCTCCACCAATGGTGCCAAATGTCTCTGGCAAAGGAGCATTGGAAAAATAAATGAGAAGAGTCATCCTCATTCTTACTGCAAAGGACACAAAAAGAGGGACCCTGAAATCCCCTCTTCCTCACATTATCCCAAGTGAGGCATTTATTACGAGCTACCAACTAGAGAAAGAAGTTACATTTTGGCCAGGCAAATTTGTTCCACACCTTTTTCCACCAAGTGACAGGAAGACTCCCATACTTTTGCTTATCAAGAACACGATAACCATAGGCTACCGAGTAGGTTCCCTTAGGATCGGGGTTCCAAGCCAGAATATCTTTACCCCTCAATGAAGAACAAGGCCTCCCCATAAGAATAAGAGCAAGCACCTCTCTGTCCTTGGCCAGTCCCCCCTAGGGCCATTCTTGTGGATCTTTCCACCTGTACATCTCCATATTTCCAAAAGACTAGATTTTTTTAAAGTCCTCCACACGAGACCAGCTTGCTTCCAAGAAAAAAATGCTTAGGGAACGTAACCTAGGATATTGATTCAAGATAGGAGGGTGGCCATCCCAAGAATCCTCCCAAAAAGAGCATTTGATCCCTGATTGCAAATCCAGAACAAACCCTACTTGATTAAATTAGCTCCTCTTTTCAGAGTGTCCCAGATAACTGAACCTTTCCCAACCAAGCTGACTCTAGGGATTTCAGCCTTAGAAATACCTCTCAAGTATTTACAAGATAATATTTTAGCCCAAATATGATCTTGAGAGGTACACCATCTCCAATAAAGTTTTGTAGCCAAAGCCTACCCAAAAAGAGTTATCTATCGCAACCCAAGGCCTCCCTCTTGCATCGGCCTACATATAGAATCCCACCTAACCAAACTCCATTTAGATTGATCAAGTTTTCTAGACCATAAAAACTATCTTGACAAAGCATCCATGTCCTTGATGAAGTGAGAGGGAGCTATTTGTACAAAACATCTATAAATGGGTAAAGCTTGAACAATAGATTTTAAAAGCAACACTCTACCTGTAGTGGATAGCCATATGAAAGTCCAGTGATTCACCTTCCTTCTAAACTTATCAAGCATAGACTGCCAAGAAGATCTAGGTAGAGGGTGAGATGAAATTGGAATACCAAGATAAATGAAGGGGGGAGTCCCAACCTAGAATCTTAGAATACGAGCAATCCTGGCTTGAATAAGAGGAGGGGTATTGAAGAAGAAAATAGAAGACTTGTCCTCATTAATCAACTATCCAGAAGCACCAAGATATATGTCAAGAGACTGTCTAATATTTCCAGCTTCCATGATAGTGGCAACTCCCAACAAAGTAGTATCATCAACAAATTGAAGGTGGGAAAGAGGTGGCAAACTACTATCCCACTTCCACCCCTGAATGAGACCCTGCATGACTTGAGACTTGAGAAATCTTCCCAACCCTTATGCCATAATGATAAAAAAATAAGGAGATAAAGGATCTCCTTGCCTCAATCCCCTTGAGGCCTCAAACAACTCTGATGGCTCATTATTAACAAGAACAGAGAATGAGGAAGAAGAAACATAACTCATCACCCATCTAATCCATTCCTCCTCAAATCCAAAAGCAACAAGAACTTTCTGAAGAAAGGACCATCTGACCCGATCATAGGCTTTGGCCATGTCCAACTTAATGAACATAGTTTTCTCCTTAGAAGTTTCCATCGAGTGAATAGCTTCTATAGCAATAACAACCCCATCCAAGATTTTTCGGCCAGCAACAAACCCTCCTTGCTCCTCAGAGATGATTTTGCTCAACCATATCTTCAGCCTCTCAACAATAATTTTTGTGATGATCTTATACACAACATTGCAGAGAGCAATAGGCCTGAACATATCCAAGGAATTTTCTCCCTCTTTTTTGGGTATAAGCACCACAAAGGTAGCATTTAGGGCCCTTAGCATCTATTTGTTCTTTTGGGACTCATGGACCACCTCCAAAAGATCAAATTTGATTAAATCCCAAAACTCTTGATAAAACTCAATCGAGAATCCATATGGGCCTGGGGCTTTTCCTTTTTTCATCTTGAATACAACATTTTCCAACTCCTCAAGGGAAATTGGACCCATCAAGTGCTCATTCATCTCTCTAGAAACAATCATTGGAATACAGTTTAGAATAAGCTTTTCATTCTCATCATCTGATAGGGAGTCCTCCTTGAAGAGAGAGGAAAAATACCTCTTAGTCTCTTCTAAAATATCCTTGAAAGAAGAGAGCAGGGCACCCTGAGAATTCACAAGAGAGGTAATCAGGTTACCATTACGGTGAGCCTTAACTGAGTTATAAAAGAAGGTTGTGTTCCTATCCCCTTCCTGAAGCCAATCTACTCGAGCTTTTTGTTTCCAAAAAAATTCTTCCCTCAGTTCCCATTCAACAAGGTCTTTCGTAGCCTCAGATTCCTCAACAAGAAGCTCCTTCGTGAATCCCTGATCTCTAATCTTCCTTGAAGCTTCTTCCATCCTCCTAAGAGCTGCCAGCTTAGCCAAGGAAAGGTTCCCAAAATTTAGTCTATTCCATCTCTTCAATTTATGTTTTACAAATTGTAGTCGCTTCATAAAGGAATACATAGTGGTGCCATGAGGAGGTTTGCCAGTGGTCCACTAGCCTCGCATGAAATCATGAAGCTTAGGATCACGAAGCCACATAAGTTGAAACTTAAAGGAGGGATTATTTTTTAGCCCTAACTCCAAAGCAGAGAGTTTGATAGGCCAATGATCAGATCCCCTACCCTCCAGAATCATAGAACTAGCACCTCTGTTATTACCCATCCAATAACTGGATATCAAAAACCTATCCAGTCTCTACGAGATGGAAGCTTCCCCACACCTTCTATTGTGCCAAGTAAAGATCCCATTATCTGGCTTGATGTCAACCAAGTTTAGGGCCTGGATATGAGCACTGAAGATAGAAGAAAAAGGCTCGAGATGGTCCACCCCACCATGTTTCTCCTCTAGACAAGTGATAGAGTTGAAGTCTCTAGCCAAAATCCATGGGTACAAGGGAACCAAACTTCTCACAAAGCAAATGTGCTTCCACAAATTCACTTTACCATTGTAATCAATAGGAGCATACACATTTGTAAGTAGGATGATTTCACCAGATTCATTATCATGCCCGACCATTGAAATAGACCATCTGCTAGAAATCCAAGTAAGAGGGGATATCTTAACCGGATCCCATAAACAAGCGATGCCACCAGCATATCCACATGCACCAATACACTGGCATTGCCCCCTTCTCCACAACTTGGGAGCAATATTGAACATACTATCAATAGCCAATTTAGTCTCCTGAATAAACACCACATTCGAAGAATGCACACGAACCAAATCATGAACAACTTTTTGTCTGGGGATGCTATTCAACCCCCTTACATTCCATGAGAGGATAATCATTTTTGGGGGTTATAAAAATGGGAGTCCAATGTTCTCACCAAGCCTGACTCCACCAAAGTCTCCCCCATTAACTTAATTTTATCCTGGTCCTTCTTCGACCCACCTTCATATTCTTATCCAAAAATTTTTTTTAATTATTTTTTACTGCAATCCCAACACCGTAGGAGTTTTGCAGTCCAAGGATGATTGCATCAGTGCTTGAGTAGGAGAGGGCATAACTAAATCTGTACCACTTTCCAAAATAGTTTCCCTTATAGGGCTAGACCCAACCATGTCCCCTATACTCAGATCCAAAGCCCTTTGTTCTTCATTTAAACCCCCTAGATCTGATTCCTTAAGTTCCCCCTCAAGAAGAGACATCTGATTCGGCCTTGTTATATTTGCATCAGGTAGCGACGTTTCAGGTATCTCCATGCATTGATCAAGATCATCTAATATTTCAAAATGGTTGAGTAGAGCATCTGGTTGGCTATCCTTAAGGTCTTTGTTTGCCCTTCGTCCTCTGTTTCGGGCTTTTACCGAAACAAAACCTTCCTTATCCCGTTCCCCTTCCTTTATCGGGGCTTTTCCTTTATCCAAACTTTGTCCAGACCGAGAGGGCCCAGGATTTGAAGCCACAGGTGAGACAAACTTAGGGCATTTTCTTTGCAGGTGGCCATATTCACGACAAATCCGACAACGAAATGGAAGAGCTTCATAGTCAAGTTTTTGAACCCATGTAGTTGATCCAAATTGTATTTCAATAGAATATGGAATAGGATTATTTAAGTCAATTTCAACACAAATACGAGCAACAGAGATTACCTTTTTATCCATTGTCTGTTGTGATGGTCCAACCGACTTCCCAAGTAGAAGGGCAATCTTATGCAAGATATCAGTTCTCCAGAATTCCAATGGGAGCCATGGAAGCCGCACCCATACTGGAACCCGTGACGACCGCTCCTCTGATGGGTTGAAACCCACATGCCAGGGTTTAAGAAAGAGTCCCACTTGGTTATAGAAATAAGGACCCCCTTCAAATGCTTTGTTACGATCTGCAATACAAGAGAAAACCACCATAAAATAGTTGTTCGCACTCAGCATCACCTCCACATCACCTTCAGGATTCCAAGTCTTCCTGACCCAAGCCTCCACAAAGGGGAGAGAAATTTGGATGCCCAAAAATTTGCCAATAAGGGCATGTTTGGTTAGATACTCCACATATTCCGCCATCGAGTCTGGTTGAACCACTAGAACTGGCTTGGCTTCACATCGTTCCAAACATCCATTGTTCTTTAACAAGCGGTTCCCGACATGCACTGGAAAATCTTGTTCCTTCCAGTCATTTTTAGATGAAAAAATATCACGAGCATGCACTCTCTATGTCGGACCCGATGCCATCACGACATTCCTCCAATTTTTTAGACCTCCTCCGAAAGTTGTTGCCATCCCCATAGAGCAGTTTTTCTTCATCAAACCCTAGCAGAGTAGTTTTCCTCATCAAACCCTAGCAGAGCTCCAAAGTCTAATTCAAAAGTGCACTTAATCAAGCAAGTGTTTTATAGTTTAAATTTTATTTTGTTGAATACACCTTAAAATACTGTTCAACTCATAAATCCACTTTTGTTAATAAGAAAATACCTAGTATCAAATCTGATGTTACTATCAATAACAAAAAGTTTTTAACAAAATTATAAAATGAATAAAATTCTTTAACATGCCTAGTGATATTGGTCATTTTAAGGTTTGTAGTCATTATCCTATAAATCAATGTAACCAAGTACAACTATTTTTTTTTTAATGAATAAGTTCATGTTCCATAAAAACATTAATAAAGATTTTTTCAGTATTTGAATTTACCATTATATTTCTTATCAAACTATTTATACATATAATCTTCTAAGTCAATGTAACTAGGTGTCACTAGATTATTTTAATGATTATGTTCATGTTCTATTCAAACATTGATAAGAAGTTTTTCCAACATTCTAATATGCCATTATATTACTTTTCAAGCTCCACATATATACTCTTTATTAAATAATTTTGATAGCAAACTACAAGAGAGAAAATATTGTGGGTGAAATTTTATGTCTCCTCACCCACTCTTCCTCTTTGAGGATGATTTCATCTTAGGGTTGGCCAATTTTTGAAGCATTTATGGTTGAAGCAGATTTCTAAAGACTAAGTGGATGAGCAACAGAATAAATCTCCAAGTCTGAGATCAAACAGAAGATTGGACAAGGGCATGCTCAAAAGAAGATAATAAATCCCTGCCCTAACTTTGGATGGAATATTGGGACCCCAAATCCCTAGACGAAAGAATAAAACCATGACATAGTGGTCATACGTCCCAAGTTCCCATTCCCAAAGTTGAATGAAACTTTGGGAAATCTGCATTAAAAGTCCAAACCTGATATTTCATCCCCATGAAGATATGATGAGTGGAAGACTGAGAAGGTGGCGCATGGGGTATTCCTGAATGCTGCTGACGTTAAAAGGGATGCCTCAAAAAAATCAAGTAGAACTATTAATGATTACAACTTCCCTAGTACAAGTTGATGAAGGGCAGTTTGAAGTATGTAGAGCCTGCAAGCAATTAACCAGACTTTCCAGCTGCTTGAAAGGGTAAAGTAGATAAAATTTATTGCTTGAACAAGTCTTGTAGAAGTAATCAAGGATCCAGATCTATGCAAAAATATCTTTCTCTGGATAGCCGCCATTCTTCTAAGAAATAGCATGACAACAAATCTTCTAGTCATTCCAGAGAGATTCTTCCTGTTGAATGCCATTAATGCTTAAATTTGAATGTATTGTAAAATATTATATAAATAGTGGAATGCTTGCCATTCCAAAGGGTGGCTCTATGGCCTTTACAATTCATATGTAATTCTTATTCACCTTGTAAATAATAGTATATCACTGTTTGGTCTCTCAATTTATATTCACTTCTATTTTTTCTTAAGTGTGGATGTTTATTTCTGTGATGACCTTCTAAGCTTGTTCATTTAATTCTACTATCTAGATTTTGTAGGTTTGGCTAGGTAGTTTTGGAATTTACATCCATCCCTAGGCATCAGGGTTTTATTTTTGTTAAATCTGATTGGGTGGGAGTGCTCTAATTCTATTATCTGTATTTCATGCACTCTCCTGCTCATTCTAGAATTTGCCCTTGCCTGTTGCACTAAATGAGAAGTGAGAATAGGATGAGTTGATATATTAGGTTATCTACTACTATATGCACTGGTGACATTGTGTGTGTGTGTGTGTGTATCTTGATGTGACCATACCTTGTCCTTGTTAGTTTTGGCTATGAACTCCCTTTGATTTATTTCTTGTTCCTCTTTTCCATTTCCCCCTTTGTAATGTAGGTAGCTGGAACCAAAGGATCCAACCTTCTCCAAATATCGACCACCCTTGTCTATGAAACCATTCAATACTTATTGAGGACTGCTAGGTGCACTCCCACTTACCAGGTGATAGTTTTTGCACCAACAATTTTTGGTGACTCTGCTGGAGAACTCTTTGAGTTTCATATTTAAGGAAATTAGAGTTTGGTGATACTCTAGTTTGCCCACATCTTTGTAAATCACCTAGCGACTCTGACTGAGAAACATATCTAGATCATGAGATTAGTTGCCTTCACATATTAAAATATTTTCATTTCTCAAAGGATTTAGGGTTAGATGAGAAGTCCCGACCTGCTAGTAGATAAAGTATGCTCATCTAGCAACACCAACCTGGTGGCATAATCCAGAGGCTCTAAGGGACCAGTTCTTTAAAGACCCAACCAAGCTGCCTTAGATAGAATGATCATGACCTCCTTAGTATTTCCCATATACATGATATCCCTGAAGGTGTGTTGCAATTCTTATCGAGTTATGATGGCATCGATGGATGTGTGAAGGAGCACCTAAAAAATGTGGCTTCCCTAGCCACCCTTCACAATATCATGCATGAATATGTGATGATCAAGTTGCTTGTTGCTTCTCTAAAAGGTAGAGCATGGCTTTGGTATAAAACCTTGTAGCATGGGAGCATCTCCACATGGATAGATTTGGCTAAATCTCTCCTGGATGCATTTGGTGAACTCGAGGACATATTCTAGCTACTAAATCAGTTCACATTTATCAAGAGGAACCCTCTTGAGAGTGTGATGGACTTTAATGTCCATTTTAGTAGCAGTTGGAAGAATATTCCAAGTCAACTTCTTCTGTCCTCCGCCCAAGCGTATCTATTCTACATCCAGACCTTCAACCCTGACATGGCAATCCTCTTGTATCAATTTGGAGAAAAACAATTTCTCCAATTTTATGAAGAAGCCATCAGAGCTAAGAAAATGTTAGTGGGTGAATGGTAGCCATCATAGCCTTGCACAAGCATATTTTCTCCAAAGCTTACACCAAATTAGAAAATGGGATCACCGCAGAGAGAGGAGCCACCCATGGGATTGGTGCAGCAAGCTAGTCTTGAAAACCTATCCCTTGATAGGTCACTACCCAAAAGGTGAAATAAGGTGGAAAAAGTAATTTTCATCTTAAGTTTTGAAGGCCTAAGCACAAAAGAGCTTAGGCAAAGCAAGATGAATTGTGAGCTTGTCGCAATTCTGAGCCCGTGTGGAGAGTGACAATATAAGTAAAGGCTTAAATTTAGAGTAATTTGGTCTGGTCATTGTAGATTCATAGGAAAAATGTCACATACATCCTAGGATCAGGCCCTACACATAGTCATTTGTGAGGTGTGATCATGCTCTTTGGGACTTACAGGAAATTTTCTCCAGTAAAAGGTTACCTCCTAGTTAGGCACCGGTAAGCATCGGGAAAAGGTTTCCCAGGAATTTGTCTTGGAAATATAACATTCCTCCTTCATTTTTGTGTTGTCCTCCTAGTTTTCATTTATTCAATTATCAAAGCCTCTTATCTCATCCACGAGAGATGTATCAAGAAGCCTTGAAACTTCTAGTTGTAACTACAAGGTAAAGCGAGTACGCTATAAATAGCCCCTAAAGGAAGATATAGACAGGACCATAAAGTGTAAACTATAAAGTGAAAACAGAATGGCATCCTAGTTAATAATAGTTAGTAAAAAAGGGTCATTACTGAATTGTGTAAAGAAGAAAACTTGGGACAAGAGAAGAAAATATCAATGGCAATATATCTTCTCTTGGAATATATTATATCCTTGGAGGGTTGCGTTTAAATGGATTCAATACGAGAGAGTGCCTCATGAAAAAGGGTTTACGCCCTATCAATTTCACTTGATAAGCTTTGTGTTACTTTTCCCTTCATGTCTCCCGATTCCTTCACATTCCCCTTCCCTTTATTGCTTGCATTTTCTTTAGTTTTATGATAAATGCTTATTTGTCTCAATTGTTTCCTGGTCTCCCCTTTTTCCTTTTGTGTTTCCATGTTTTCATTTATTGTTTTTACTTACTATTTCTATTGCTTGTCTTCATGTTGCTCTTATCTATTGTAGTTCTATTTGTATTTGTCATCTCCATCATGTTTATTTGGATCTATTTTCCTTGTTCTTTCCCTTTGCCCCTGCTTCCTCTATGTTTTCATTTCCTCTTTGTTGTTCCCTCCTCTTATCTCTCTGTTTCAGCTATTATATCTCCTCCTTTTGGGTTTCCTTTTTTAAAAGATGAAAATCCCCTATAAGTCACCAAGAGTGGGTGAAATTGTATGTCTCCTCATCCACTCTTCCTCTTTGAGGATGATGTCATATTAGGATCAGTCAATTTTTGAAGCATTTATGGTTGAAGCAGATTTTAGAAGACTCAATGGACGAGCAATAGAATAAATCTCCAAGTCTGAGATCAGATGGAAGATTGGGCAGAGGCATGCTCAAAAGAAGATCCTAAATCTCTACCCTAAATTTTTATGGAATATTGGGACCCCAAATCCTCAAAAAAAAGAATCAAACCATGACATAGTGGTCACAAGTCCCAAGTTCCCATCCCCAAAGTTGGATGGAACTTTGAGAAAGCTGTATTAAAAGTTTGAACCCGATATTCTATCCCCATGAAGATATGATGAGTGAAATACTGGGAAGGTGGCGTATGAAGGAGTATTATTGACCATTGCTAACGTCAAAAGGGATGTCTCAGAAGAATCAAGTAGAACTATTAATGATCACAACTGCCCTAGTACAAGTTGATGAAGGGCAGTTTGAAGTACGCAAAACCTACAAGTAATTAACCAGACTTTCTAGCTACTCAAAAGGGTAAAGTAGATAAAATTTATTGCTTGAACAAGTCCTACAGAAGTGATCAAGGGTCTAGATCTATGTAGAAATATATAAATTTCTTTGAATAGTCACCATTCTTCTGAGAAACAACATGATAGCAGATCTTCTAGACGTTCTAGAGAGATTCTTCCCACCGAATGCCATTAATGCTTAAATTTGAATGTATTGAAAAATATTCTATAAATAGTGGAATGCTTGCCATTCTAAAGGAAGGATCTATGGCCTTTACAATTCATATGTAATTCTTCTTCACCTTGTAAAAAAATAGTATATCACTATTTGGTTTCTCAATCTGTCTTCGCTTCTATTTTTGCAACGGTCGTCTGAGCTTGTTCACTTAATTTTGCTATCTAGATTTTGTGGTTCTGATTGGGCAGTTATGGAATTCACATCCATCCATGGTTCTATTAAATTCGATTGGTTGGGAGCACTCTAATTCTACTATTTGTATTTCATGCACTCTCCCACTATTTCTAGAATTTGCCCTTGCCTATTACGTTGAATGAGAAGTGATGATAATATGAGCTCATTTGTTAGGTGATCTATTGCTTTCGATGCTGGTGATGTCAAACTTGTGTATCTTGATGTGGCCATGCCACATCCTTGTTTATGACCTCTCTTTGCTTTATTTCTCATTCCCCATTTCCCTTTCCCCCTTTGTAGTGTAGGTAGCTAGAACTGAAGGAGCCGACCTTCTTTGAAGATCGACCACCGCTACCTCTCTTGGGCTAGGTAGCCATTCAATGCTAGTCGATGACCACTGTGCATGCTCTCGCTTGCCGAGTGATAGTTTTCACACCAAAAAATATTTAAATATATTTAAATTTTTTATAATTTGCATATTTTGTATATAATATACTTACTTACAAAATAGAACAAATAGATTTTGTGAGACAAGCAAAGTATTCCCAAGATCGAAGAATGCTCCACAAGATCAATCACACACAAAAGAGAAAAACCCACAACACCAATATTAAGTGATAAAACCCTACTTCAAATGAAGAAGGGAAACATCCACTATGAAGCTCACTATATTACTCAATGATTCAACAATACAAGAATGCTTCAATGTTATGCAACAATATGCATCAACATGATATGACAAGATGTAGTAGAAAATACCCCTATTTAAAGAGAAGATTTTCTACTATAACCCTAAAATTATCCTAATCTTATCACAATATTATCTTGAGATGTGTGACAAGTGGCATCTATCAAATATTAAAAAGTGATTGGTTATTTTTTAATATTTTCTAGAAAAGGGGAAATAACTTTTTCCCACAAATTAAATATTCCTAGCACCATTATTTTATTTATTAATTGGGTGGGAATATTTTTACATAAAATATAATTATTTTCTAATTCAAATATTATTCTTTAGACTTTATATTTTATTCTAAGAATAATTTACACAATGTTGCATTACATATTCCAACACTCCCCTTAATGCAATATTGGGGAAAGGAATTGTGAAACAAAGAAACATTCTCCCCCTAAAGATACAAACGGGGATGAGAATCAAATAAGTAATATAGTTACAATGAGCTTCTATGACCAAGAATGGTCTACAATAAGGCACCAATACAAAATGGGCCAAAATAAGACTGCAAGCCCCCAATGAAGTAGCTTCAGATACAAGCAGCTTACAAATCCATCCATAAACCACAAATGATTGCAAATGAAAAGAAGAAAACATCACAAGGGTGTCTTCAATAAGCCTACAAAATCCCAAATGAAAGTACCTGCAAGCTACAAGCAGCTCAACATAAGATCAATTAGATACATCATCATAAATATATTCACCACATCATATATGAATATCCAAAGATGATAACAAAACTAATCTAACAAATAGTGAACTATAAGTCATCACAAAAATATTCCAAGCCATACTTATAGTCACATGCTATATAGTTGATCAAAAAATATCATGTATAAAGTTTCATAAAGCAAACAAGGAGTACCATGATAATGTAGACTCTAAAGTACCATGTACAAAAGTAGCACAAGGCTAACAAAAAAGTACCATGTACAAGAGTTGCATAAGGTATATGAAAATAATAAAGTGTTAACACTGGTTGCATAAAGCCAACCATAAAATATCATGTACAAAAGTAGCATAAATTCTAACAAGAAAGTACCATGTAAAAGAGTCACATAAAGCAATTGCATCATATACCATAATTGCACAATGCCATCTACAAAGTAACATGTACAAAAGTTGCACAAGGCAAACAAGAAAGTACCATGTTCAAAAGAGATGTAAAAAACAATTATACCACCAAATATAAACTCATATATATAGCATAAAACACCTCATAAGGATGAATTTGTCATCATACAAGTGTAACTACACTTCATTCCCCCTTTAGGGCAACTTCACCAAACCAAGTGAGTCCCTCAGCTTACAAAAATGCTCCTTGGGAAGAGGTTTGGTGAACAAATCAGCTTAATTATAAGATGATGGACAATACTCCAATTGAATAGTCCAATCCAATACCTTCTCTCTAATAAAGTGGGCTTGGATTTCAACATGCTTTGTCCTTTGATGCATTACAATATTTTTACCGAAGACAATAGTTGATTGATTATCAGAGAGCAAACGTGAAGGACCAAATTTCTCAAAGCCAATTTCCTTCATGAGGATACGAAGCCAAACCGCTTCCTGTAGCCTTATACTCCGCTTCCATTATAGAAATAGCAATTGTATCTTTCTTCTTGGAATACCAAGAGATAGTTGCAGATCCAATACTAAAAACATATGTTGTGGTAGACTTTCTATCTATTCTATCCCCTCCAAAATCAGAATTAGCATATCCGAAAAGAGCAAAGGAAGGAAGCCTAGAATACTTGAATGCCAAATCTCTAGTACCTGAAAGGTACTTCAGAATATTCTTGATAGCTTATAAGTGCTCAATATAAGGTTTCTGGATGAACCTAGCCACCATACCAACTACAAAAGCAATATCTAGCCTTGTGATGGTAACATAAAGAAGACTATCAATGAGCGGCCTATACAATGTAGCATTAGCCAACTGAGATTCTGTACTTACTTCCAACTTAACCCTTGTAGAAATAGGAACGGAATTAGGATTGCCATCATCCAAATCAAACCTCTTAAGAAGATCTTCAATATACTTGGATTGAATCAAAAAGGTACAATCCTCATGTTGATAAAATTGCATGCCAAGATAGTAGTGTAGAAGGCCAAGGTCAGTCATTTCATACTCTGACTTTAATTTGGAGATGAAATAAAAAATGGCCTCATTCTCATTTCCAGTCACAACAAGGTCATAAAAAAATAGAGAAATTAAAATGACTAAGTTATCCTTCCTAGGAACATAGAGATCTATATCTTAATAACATTTATCAAAACCAAGATACAAGAAGTAACCTGAAATATTCATGTACTATGCTCTAGGTGCTTGCTTCAGACTGTACAAGATTTTATTTAGTTTACATACAAATGTTTCCTTACCTTGTACAACAAATCCTTGTGGTTGACTCATGTAGATATCCACATATAAATCACCATTTATAAAGGCACTTTTCACATCAAGCTGAAAAATTTGCCAACCTTGAGCAGCAACAATAGCAATGAGAACCCGAATGGTGGGAATTTTGGCAACTGATGCAAAGGTTTCATCATAGTCAATGCCATGTTTTTTAGCATAACCCTTAGCAACCAATCTAGCCTTATAATTTTCTATCTCTCCATTAGAATTGTACTTGATTCTATAGACCCACTTGTTCCCAATAACATTTCTCTTATTAGGATAAGGCACTAGATCCCAAGTTTTATTCTTTAGAATATAATCCATCTCAACCTTCATGGCATCAACCCAACAAGAGTGTTGTGAATATTCTTGGTAAGAAGTAGGCTCATTATCATTCTCTATATTAGCTAGAAAAGACATGTTAAGGGTCATACTTCTAGTTATCCTTTGGCTAACTGAATTCTACTCTTTAGGACCCCTAGAATGATCCAACCACTTGGTCCTTTTGACACAAGGCCCACCCTTTTCTAAATCAAGAAGGTCTTCATTGATTTTGACATCTCTTGAAACAAATACAATGCGTGAAGAAGGTGAGTATAACCTATAGCCACTATGTTCTACATCATAGCCAACAAAGATGTATTTTTGAGACTTTTTTTCCAATTCCTTTCTCTTTTCTAAAGGAATATATGAAAATGCTTCACATCCAAACACTCTTAAGTGTGATAAATTCAACTTCTTACCATTCCAAACCTCATAAGGAGTCTTCCCCTCAACTAATTTTGAAGGACACCTGTTAAGAATGTAGATTGTTGTACTGGTTGCTTCACCCCAAATAAATTGAGGTAAGTGGTCACCAAGCATGCATCTTACCATCTCTATGATTGTCCTATTTTTACTCTCTACAACAACATTTTGTTGAGGATTGTATGGACAAGTAAACTTCCTTTTGATCCCATGAGAAGAACAAAACTCATTGAAATTATTGCTATTGTACTCCCCTCCATTGTCACTTCTAGTCATTTTGATATTTGCTCCCTTTTGATTTTATACCAAAGGTTTGAACTCCTTGAATGTCTCAAAACAATATGATTTATTCTTAAGTAGATACTCAAAGATCATTCTTGAATAATCATCTATAAAGGTGAGAATATAGGATGCACCACCAAGTGATCTAACATGTAATGGACCCATAATATTTGTATGAATGAGTTGAAGAATTTGTGTGGCCCTTATTGATTTATCCTTTGAAAAATTTTGTTTGCTCGTCTTGCCTAAGATGCATGTTTCACACAAACCATGAATAGGTGAAATGTTAGGCAAGCCTTCAACTAAATTTTTGGACTTCATAATTTGAATATTTTGATAGTTTGTATGTACTAACCTTAAGAGCCAAAGCTTGCAACTAGGAGAAATATTAGTTGCTAAACACACTTTAGGAGGAGCATCACCTAACACATAAAGATTATTCTTCACATAACCTGTAATGATTGGTAGCATGTCTTTCTTAATGCTCCATGAAGTTGCATTGAACTCAATAGTGTGACCACTTCTAGCAACTTGCAAAACTGAAATTAAATTTCTCCTAAGGTTAGGCACATATAAGACATTATCAAGTAATTTTCCTTTAATTACAACATTGCCAACACCTTCTACTTGAAGTCTAGTATTATCACCAATGACAACTGAATCTGAAGAGTGCTTATGAAAGTCCACAAACTTATTCTTTTCAAAACACATATGGTTAGTGCATTCAGAATCTAACACCCATTCATTAGAAGTAGAAGTCAATGGAGTAGAGGGCACAAACAAAGGCATTTTTAATAGAATTTTGCTTTACATTGTTGTTCTTTTTCTTTCCCTTGCCAAACCATTTCTTAGGTCCTTGTCCCTTAGCCTTTTCTTGCTCTTCCTTTTATGCAATCTTCTTCTTCTTGAAACAATTTTATTCCTTGTGGCCTTTCTTGCCATAAAAGTTACAAGTGAAATCAACTCTAGGCTTGTTGGGTTGGAAATTTTATTTTTTCCTTCCCTTGTATTTCTTCTTGAAGGAAGCCTTAGTGGCACTCAAGGCAACATTCTTCTCCTTGACAACTTGACCATTCACTTTGTATCTATTAAGAGACTCTTCATGTTGAATCAATAATTGTGAAAGAGTGTTGAGAGGAATGTCATCCTCTTCTTGCTCTAGCCTAGTCTCAATAATGGTGACAAAATTCTTGAAATTTATTGACAAGTTCCTCAAAATGATAAATCTTAAGAGCTTCTCACTTATCCAATCACAATTACAAGCCAATAGTTGAGTTCTCATGTCTTTCATCTTTGAGAGGAAGATCAAGGCACTTTCTTCTTCACCTTGCATAGTGCTAAGAATTTTGGACAATAAAGTGAATTTCCTTGATGTATTGGACCCTAGATGGAATTATTTTAGCAAATCCCATGCATATTTAGCATGATCACAATGGATTATAGTGAGAAATATCTCATCACTCACACTATTGATAATCATAGAAAGTGCAAGGTGACTCTTGTTATTGTATGTCTCAAGTGCCCTTGCCTGGGTTGGGATTGCTTCATCTCCATTCACAATGGGCCATAAATTTCTTGCTTGAAATTCAGCCCTCATCCTTGGTTCCCATATTCTAAAATTTGATCCATCAAGGATGTGCTTAGGTGTGAAGGAGATTCCATGATCAGCCATTCTAGAAAGTGAACATAATCAAAACATAAGATGCATTGACAAAGGAAATAAATGATGCAATAAGAAAGTAGATAAACATACTTGCATATATATATATATATAATATATATATATATATATATATATATATATAAAACTTTCAAGTAATCTACTTTTCAATCATCAAAGATAATAATCATGAAAGATAAACATCATGAAATATAATCAAAATTAAGCATCATCAAGAGAGATAAGCATCATCATGAAAGATAATCAACATCATCATGAACTACTATAACCATATTGCAATAAACAACTATAACCATATTGTAATTAAATAAAGGAAATAAACCAAGATCAACTTGTAATAGATTATTTTGCAATAAGAAGGTAACTAACCATAACAATCATCTTGCAACAAAATAAACTAACTTGAATTGAACCATAAAACATTTTTTAAATGTTAGATAGTCAATAAGTTAGTAAGTTAGTGTTCATTTTAAGGTTTTGCTATATCCTAATTAATTGCCAATTCATCTCACCCAAGGTCAACCAAGCTACCAAAAAGGGTACGGGTACGAGGACCCGAAAAGGATTCAATAGGTGTTTAGCAAATATAAATTGTTTTGCAATATTAAGTAAATTTTAATCAAATACTAAAGTTGTGGTTAGTAAGTTGATTCATTTTTAACCTTCTTGATTAATATGAAAATTAGTAAATTGCAAGTTAGTTGGTTAGTAGATTGTTTAGTAGCAAGTTAGTAAGTTAGTAGTTATATTAGTTGAGATGCAAAATAGGCAAAACACAAATACACACACTCTCTCTTTCTCTCTCTCACTTTCATTCTCTTTTACTTTCATTATGAGAGATACAAGTTACATTAATTTAAATTATGCTTCAAGCAAATGCTTGAGAGATATTAGAAGAAATTAATAAAAATAGGGGGAAGAGAGTGAAAAATTTGATCCGAAATTTCCTTGTATACTCCAAAACATACTTGGATAACCTTGCAAAACAAGCAAACTCACAAACAACCATTTTTAATGTGAGAAAAAAAATGACTATAAGGTCTAAATTATATGACAATTTGGCTAAAAATTTGCCAAAAATTGCATAAAAGGATTCTAGTTGCATTATCCAATAATAAAAAATGCATTTCAATTTATGCAAAAAATATGACTATTAGGTCTTAAAATAAAATAAATGACTATTTTTTTATTAAATGACTATTTTTTTTATTAGAAAACAGAATAATAAAAAATGACTATTTTTTTTATTAAATGAATGTTTTTTTTATTAAATGGCTGTTTTTTTTTATTAAAAAATAAAATAATAAAAAAATGATTGTTTCTTTATTAAATGACTATTTTTTTATTAAAAAAAAGAATAATAAAAAAATTCAGACTGTACAACAAAATGGGTGGGGGGGCATTTGGCCCCCAAATAAAAAAATTTGCATCAGGTTTATTTTCACCAAAATAGGGCAAATAATATATGGAAATAGGGTGTTTGGGCCTTCCGGACGCAACCATGGGGTCCGTTTGGCTCCAAAACCCTTCCAAAAAAAACTAAATGCCAAAAATTTATAGATTTAAAATGAAAACACCATTTGCAAAATATCTAACAACTAGATAAAAAAACACAATAAATCTATAAACCCTAATGGCAGATTTGTAAAATAAGTTTGCCCACATATCAAATGCATAAAATACGTAAATATCAAATTCATAAAATACACAAATATCAAATGAATGCATTAAAAAAAAATTACCTTAATGGGTTTTTCACCTCAAAGGATTGAAGACATTTGATGGAGATCCCAACCGCTCTGATACAAAATGTGAGATAAGCAGTCTCCCCAAGATCGAAGAATGCTCCACAAGATCAATCACACACAAAAGAGGAAAACCCACAACACCAATATTAAGTGGTAAAACCCTACTTCAAATGAAGAAGGGAAACATCCACTATGAAGCTCACTATATTACTCAATGATTCAACAATACAAGAATGCTTTAATGTTATGCAACAATATGCATTAACATGATATGATAAGATGTAGTAGACAACACACCTATTTAAAGAGAAGCTTTCTCTACTACAACCCTAAAATTGCCCTAATATTATCACAATCTTATCTTGAGATGTGTGACAAGTGGCATCTATCAAATATTAAAAAGTGATTGGTTACTTTTTAATATTTTCTAGAAAAGAGGAAATAATTTTTTCCCACAAATTAAATATTCCTAGCACCCTTATTTTATTTATTAATTGGGTGGGAATAATTTTACATAAAATAGAATTATTTTCTAATTCAAATATTATTCTTTAGAATTTATATTTTAGTCTAAGAATAATTTACACAATGTTGCATTACATATTCCAACATATTCTTCAAAAATAAGCTATACAAATAACTTTGAATATTTAATTGCATTTAAACCATGTCTAAAAATATCCATTTTTATAATTTCCACAATCAAGAAATAATCTACACAAATATACATGAGTTGGTGTAGGAAAAGAAGAGGCCTTATTGATAAATGATGTAAATTAAACTCAAAGAACACTTCTACCAAAAACATATGTTTAAAAATAGGATCATTTTGTCAAAACCAATTAAATGGTAAACTTTTAAATTCTTGTGCATAAAAGGTTATAAGAAACCACACTCTCATGAGATCCCAATGTAGGTTAATATGTATTTATCATGTGTTTAAAACTTATTAATATGTTATGAATTATTGAAAGAAACTTCTTGAGGATCTTGTATTCAATAATTTATATTATCTTGTTTTTCTTCAACAATTAGCATTCATGAGCTCCCTTATTTCTCTTGCTCCCTTTTGGGTACCGAAATGTAATCAAGATTTACTTGACACTGCAACTATCTATCTTCTAGTTTTCTGTCTAGGCATGCACCCAATAGTTGCAGCTCGGTACTCAAGCATTGGATGGGTCAAAGTAAAATTCAATCCAACCTCTAGAGTAGGTTGGTTCCTTGTCAACTTAAAATGGTGTTGACTCAATTAAATATCCAATAGGGTTTTGAGATAAGGGTTAGAAAAGGATTAGGGTTAGAAATGTTATAAAGAAATAGTGGCCGAATAGGCTAACAACATAGGTAACTACAACAAAAGGCTCTCACAAGCTATTTCCAGTGTCCCATTACTCAAATACACATTACCCAAATCAATGAAACCTTCACACATTAAACCATAAGAAAATAAATATTGCATAAAGCAATTCCAACGTACAATATTGATAATCCAAATAGCAGAATAAATAAATAGTTAGATTTAACAAAAAATAAAATTCCTAACAATACATATCTAATCAAGAATATATTTCAACTACTCTTACGACTAGTAATCCAAAATATGGAATGAACTAACCATTCAAGTATTAATAGAAATGCAGTCCAAGACTTTGAACCTCTTGCAAAAGATAATGAAGATGACAAATTTGAGTCAAAAAATCAAAGTAATGATCCTTCCATTAGCTCACAAGAATATTTACAGTAGGGCAATAAAATGCACTAGATCTGACCCTAAAAAATGAGGGTTCGACCTCTATTTATAGTTTGCAAATGAAAGAATAATAAGAAACATTACAAAAATTACATATTTTCTATATCAGCAAAGATTTCTTGCTAGCATCATCTTACTGGTTCAACCTCCAGGAAATCTACTGTACGTAGACTGCCATGGTAGCTCATATCCTCTACAACTTGTTGGTTGTTTGGTGACAGTTGGCGTATAGGTCGTTAAAGACTGTATCTCATCCATAAGATCTTCTTAGAAGCTTGCTTCATCGTCGATCTGCAACTACATTTGGTTCTTGTTCTTGAAACCCTTCGACTCTTTGGCTTCCTATCTCCTAACTGACTATGTTCAAATTTGGTGAGAAAATACTTTTAAATACTTCATAATTTCTAGCATAATATCGATTGTTGATCTTCCCCATACATGGCTAGATTAGATCTTGGAATATACTCTATGCAATGGTGGGGAAAAACCAAAGCACCATTCCACTCTTATAAGTTGATGATGTCACCTTCCATGGCTTTGATTATGTAGAACACCAATCCGGCATGAAATGCATTAAGAATTAAGCGGGATGAAATCCGCTCGTCAACCTTCCCTTTTCTTCTTGGAACTTTGAAGCAACCAAAAATCTTCACTACAAAAGCTGCTGACATCATCTTTGCTAAAAAATTTTGTAAAATTGAGAATCTGCACTTGGGCAAGTGTAAATTTTCCTTCATCTCCAATCTACACTTGCCATAGTGTAAAATAGCTTTACCTCCATTCCACACTGGAGTTAGTGTAAAATGCATCCTTGTCTCCAATCCAAAAAGAAGTCTGTTCAAAATACTTCTTTATTGTCGATTCATACCTCTTCTATGAATTTCCACATCTTCGTCGCCATTCCAAAAAACAATACTCTATAAACTCGTTGGAATTGGTCTCTTCAACACTTAGCCTCTCGAAGGATGTAAAAAAAATACAAGTGATCACCATTTCGCACTTCTCCTTGCGCTGACGTCATATTCGCCCACAAATTTTACAAAATTAGAATGCGTCACCAATCTGCTATCAAATGATTTATAAATCATGTGAAATTTCTCCAAGTGAAAAATATACTAAGTGTTCAGTGAATTAGAAAAATCTTGTTGCAGATCTGCTCCAAAATGCACTAAAAAATGTGTAAAATCAAAACTTCATACCTTAGATTAAAATTTTCAATGTTTTCTAAGGATGTGGTCTTTTTGAGCCTACATTCTAGTGCCTCCTGGGTGGATTTTATTGCAAAGCCATTGAACTTAGAGTCTTATCCATTGGGCATCAGGAGTCAAAAATGCTTCTCTTCAAAAATGCTTTAAAAAATAACTTCCATATGAACACTACCCTCTAAAAATTTTATGGTCATCTTCAAGGATAAACGTTCATATCGAGACCATGCTTTATACATCCTAGAAGATAACGGTTCATATGGAGAATATGTCATAAGCATTAATGTTTGTGCCATTCTAGCAAAAATGCCTCACTACTCTAGCAAAAAACACAACTATGTTCTCCTTATAAAGCCTTTTTACAATTCATGATAAAAATACCTTCACACAAAAACTGTTGTTTTTCTATCTCCCTCTGGACTCATGCTTTTATTGTTTCTTTCTGACCATGTCAGAGTAAAAATGAATCAAGAAAAAATACAAAACTTATGACTATATATGTACAAAGTAAAAATGGCTAAGTTTGTGCCCCTTCAAGAACCTGTAGCGGTTCTATCTGGCTCTTCCTATTGTTGAGTCTCTTCTTCAGATTCTGCTTCAGCTTCTTCCTCAGGAGAAGATTGATCTTGATTTTTCTCTCTAGTATCATCACCAAACAATTGCACCATTAACTTCAAATTCTATAGGGCCTGTTTCCAGGTTACCTCTGAGGGATTGGAAGCCTCTTTTAGCTGCTTGTAAATATACTAGAGTTCATCAATATATTCATAATTAGCAACATTCCCTCTATTTATCAGATCCTTCATGAGGTCTCTCAGTCTGGTGAAATCAATGATCATTGGTGCAACTTTCTCTTGGTCTAGTGGCTCTTCCAGATATTCAATCTTATATTCATCCTGTAATGTCTCTCCAATACTTTTCTTAATCTCTTCGATTGATAGCAAGCTGTGATCTTCCATCCACAAACCTTTGAAACCAATTTGTATCATTTCTTTGTTAACATCCACTACATCCTTGATTACCCCTTCAAGTTTATCATACAAAAACCAAGACTTTTGAAGTGCTATGTGCTTATTTACTACAATCCTAGCAACAACTCTAGCAATATTCCATTCTTTATTAGGGATTGGCTTGGCAGAATTACTGTCTACTATCCACCAGCCTATAAATATGCTCTACTAGAATTACCATAGGCTGTAGTTCTCCAGTGATTTTATCCAAATCCTTCTGAATGCTCTAGAGTAAGCGGTTGGTATCATCTAAATAATCAATAATAATCTGAAGCCTTGAGCATTTTTATTGAACTTCAGAGAGAAGTTCTTTTCTTACTTTCTTTAATCCATCTTTGGAAAAACCAGAAGATTTACTTTCTCAATATGAAGCTGCTACTTCAAACTTTGAATCTCCTTAGTCTATTATTCATTCAACATTTTCTAATCTGTTAGCTACTCCTTGAGCTTATTGGCCTCTTCAAACTTTTATTTCCAACTCTTAGATTCCTTTTTCAAAGCTTTCTCCACTTCTTTCTGATTGCTGATAGTTTTCTAAAGCTTTTCGACTTGTTTTTCTAGCTTGCCCACATTTTCTTTAAAAATATTATTCTTCACATAAAAAGTATACAAGTGAGCTCTAAATATTACCAATTCATCTTTATCAGGCAACTTCTCAATATCTTTAGTATGCTCTTCAATATGATAATATTGAACTGTTATCTTAGTTTTAGGATTGCTTACCAAGGGAACCATGATCATAGAAGTTCTTTGCCTTGAAATTGGATCAATAATCATGCTTCTTCTCCTGGTAGCCATCCTATTAGAAGGCTTACATAAATTTTCTACCTAAAAATTATTGATTTTATGTGTATCTCCCTACTCATTTTGTAGAATTTCCTGAGTAGGGTGACTTGTAGCAAGAGGAGAAGAAGATACAAGGAATGAAAGAGCAGAAACAACAGTTGATCCTAACTTTCCATAAAAAATTACAGCAGAATCTGTGACCACTACTATTATTGCAATTGGTAAACCTATGGATAATGAAGTGAGACTCAGAGATGGGTGAGGGGGTGAACTAGAAATAGTTTTTTTCTCAAAGGATGGTGGTGGTGGTAATTGCAAAGTTGAGACTATGGGGGATGATGAGAGTGGAAATTCAACTGATGAGTTTGGAACTTTGGATGATAAAGTTGGAATGTCAGATAATGAAATAGGGACTTGAGGTGATGAAGAAGGAATTTGTGATGACCTTGGGGGAGATGGATTGGTTTGTACCTTGGTAGTAACTGATGAAATGGGAGGTGAACTATGAGGTGGGGAAGGTACTGTTGAGTGGTATTTTCACCCGATTGTGAAAACACACTCTCCGATAGGATTTGGGTTCTAAATCCTCTCTTGCAAAGAAATTTAATAAACAATTTCTCCAAGGTCTCCGCTATGTTAGCATTTGGTATATGTGTATTAATAATCTCAAATAAAGATATTCAATTAAAATGCTTGGAACACCTTAGTGGTTGCAAGTAACTGATAACAAGGGGCAATGTTGGTTTATTTTACTGTGAAACTTTAATGATTGTTCGTTGAACCCGAATAAAGCAAATGTGATTTGGTCCTTATATGACCATGCTATAACTTCAAAATGGAAATTTATGAAATGTCATAAAACATAACCCCTTCAATGAAATTGGAATTTTATGAAGGGAATATCATCATCTGCTCATGAATGAAAAACAAAACTGAAAAATGAAATTCTGGCCTTGAAATGGAAATTTTCTATTTTCGGATTTTGGAATTTTTAGTTTTTTATTTTTTTATTTTAATGCTTGTAAATGAAAATAAAGTGCGAGAAAAAATGAAAATAAAATGCAAAAAGAAAAATGAAATGCATTCAGGGTGATGCAATCCTATTCTGACAAAACCGAAGCTAATGAGGTTTCCATGCATGCAACCTAACCTATTGAACCTGCAAAACATGCACAATCCAGATAAGTCAAGTGCTGGTCTCTGGGGTTTTAACTGTGATTTCAGATTTAGACATTCGCATGAAGCAACCAAGAGAACTTGCATTAAACTTCACCTATAAGCCTAGAAATCTGAAAAGGGGAAAGATAAACATTTAATCCTGCATGCAGAAAATAACTCCTTCTTTCTTGCCAATGAGGTGCAACTCTCTGAATTTTCTGTATTAAAAATTGATCATTTTACAATAACAGAATCTCTAGTTTTCTCAAAACCAGAAAAAGGGGAAGAAAAACACTCCAAAGCAGGCCCAGAATGGCTTCTCGCCTTCGGCACTGCAACTCTGCTCGCAGCGGTTTCGACCCTTGTACCAATCTGTGCCTCTGCTTTTATACTTTCTGGCAATGCTCTCTGTTTCGCCCTGTGACGCTTCGCTTCATCTCCCAGATCGCTTCGTTTCACCTTCCCTGCCTTTTCGTTGTTTTTGACTTTATGTTCGACATCGAGACGCTTGATCTTCTCTGTGACCTGTAACGCTTATGTAGCCCTTACACCTTTATGCCACGTGTTCCATGCACTTTTTTGCATGTTCCGTAATGGCCCCCTGTAAATCGTGACCAAAAATAGCATGTCGCGATATCGCGACGTTTTTATGTATGTAGCTTTGCCCCTCTACCTGTATCGTGAAAACAAGACATGTCGCGATATCACGACATTTTTCTATCAGCAGCCTTGTTTGTCATCATGCATCGCAAAAATGATACATGTCACGATATCATGACATTTTTCTGCTTCGGACCGCATGGATGCAACTTGTCACGAAATCATGACATTTTTCTCCTTCACTGTGTTTTGTTGCACTCAGCCATGAAAACGTGACATGTCACGAAATCATGACACTTTTTCATTCCATACCATCTTGCTTTCTATCATGAAATCGTGATCATCCTTTCTCCAAACTTTCGAAATCTGACCTTTTCTCTCATCATGAAATCCTGATCGCTTTTCTTCCTTCCACAAACACTTTCATCAAAATCTGACCTTCTGTCATAAATCCACATATTTTCCTTCCGTACCATCTTCTTGCGAGAAACGTGACATGTCACGATATCTGCGACAACTTTCATTCTCTTCCTATTTGATTTCATGACATGTCGTGATATCGTCGACATTTTCATTCTTTCTTCTCTCCCATTCGTGATATCACGACATTTCCTCTTAGCCACGAAAACGCGACATGTCGTGAAATCGTGACAACTTTCCATTTCTAGCCGCGACGAAGCAACATGTCACGAAATCGTGACAACTTTTCATTTCTAGCCGTGATGGAGCAACATGTCGCGAAATCGCGACAACTTTTCATTTCTAGCCGCGACGGAGCAACATGTCGCGAAATCGTGACAACTTTTCATTTTCGGCCGCGACGGAGCAACATGTCGCGATATCGCGACAACTTTTCATTTTTGGTCGTGATGGAGCAACATGTCGCGATATCATGACACTTTCTTTTTCTTGCTATATTTTGCTCTTCCTTTGATTTTTTAGCATCTGGGCCACTGCGGTCTTCTTTGAAAGCATGCAAAAAAGGTGGGTCCCCAATTTTGGGGTGTGTTGTGGATCAGCCACAACAAATGGTGACTCTACTGTCAAATGCTCCTGAGCATTTTGGTGAGAACCCAACTTGAAATATACAAGCTTAGATACAAGCGTCAGCACATAAAGGATAAACTAATACCGATAGATCAGAAATACATGAAACATCAGAATCATTAAGTATCAGCTCGGTGTGTGCAATGTGTTTTCATTCCCTATCGCTTGAACTTGATCAACATTCCATTGTCAGTTTCACTTATGATTTGTATGCAAGGCTATGAATGATTTGTGCAGGATTTGATGTATGATGAAGATGCTAGAGATATAACAACTTGCTTTGCAAAGGCTCAAACCTTCTAATATCATGAACAAACATATTAAAACTATCAAACCCTCTTAGGACCAAATATATGTATACTGAATTAATTTACTAGATCCCAAAGTTGGTTATGTGTCACTACCATCTTGAACCCATGTGCAGGTGTAAGTGAGATCAGAGCTTTGGGGAATTGGATTCCCAACCTAAGCGAGATGGGAATTTAACCCTATCCTTACTACTCTGATCTGGAGTTCATTACCTCATCTTGAACAAAATGATTTAACCTGTTATGGATGAAATTGTCAGGCTAGCCTATCCGTTTGAGCAATCAGTGGTCTTGCTTTTAGACAAGACATGTTGCCACGCATGAGCATACTTAACCCCATAATCCCTGACTTGGCTTTATTCATTCTTTTCTCTTTTTTTTCTTTGGACCTTTGGGATGACTACCCATCCTTGCTAGGGACATGTAGTACGATCCCTCCAATCCAATATTAAGATGAAATGGGAAATATTATTAATTTTATTTCTTGGACCTTGGGGATGACTACCCATCCTTGCTAGGGACATGTAGTACGATCCTTCCAATCCAAGATGAAAGATGGAAAATATTAATTTTATTTTTGTTTCTTGGACTTTTGGGATGACTACCCATCCTTTGCAGAGGACATGTAGTACGATCCTTCCAATCCAAGTTTTATGATAAAATGGAAAGATGGAAGCTTTGGGGAATCGGATTCTCAACCTAGGTGAGATGAGAATTATGCCCTATCCTTACTACTCCATGAAGGTCAAATCAGAGCTTTGGGGAATTGGATCCTCAACCTAAGTTCGATGAGGATTTAATCCTATCCTTACTACTCTGGTTTTAGACTTTAAGCTTGATGGAAGTGGTAAAAACCATTGTTTTAAGGATTATGTTGCATAATAGGACAGACATGAAATATTCTTTTCACCCCACCTTTTCTTCCAAGCATGGTCTTGATCATTTTGCTCAAGATTCCTTTTAATGTGTATAGAATGTGCTTGGTTCAAGATAGTTCGGACATCAGTTCCCAACCTTAGGATTTTTTATGTTTTATGTTATAGAATAACCCTAAGAGGATTCGACACCTTCTCAATGATTGCACATGAAATGAAAATGTAACTGAGATGACATGTATATGCAATGTGGAATGTGACATGAGATATGAATGCACTGCTTCTTTTGAAATGTGGATGGAATATATCATCTACTTTACCATAATGTGTAAAACTGACAACTTCATGCATCACAAGATTCAAACGATATTACTTAAAATGTTTGTGTTACTTGTGGAGCTTTCTACAACACAATTCCAATGTTTCATACACTCCTGATCTTAGGCATAAGTTGACATCTCAAATTTTTCCTCTTTTCCTTTTTTTTTTTAAATAAAAACCAAACATGTCCATAGGACCAACACACAACTTAAATTAAAACTTATTCAATCCAAAACCAAACTGCAATCCAAAAATGAAAACTTGAAAACACAAACCAAAACCCAAAAACCAAAATCTATATACAAATGTACAATATAATACAAGATGATGCAAAGCTTGGATTATCACTTTCCTGGATCCCAAACATGATTAGAACATTTCAACAAAAATATAACATGATATGCATGCCAAATGTTGTGGGAATCCAACAAAAACAAGACTAGACCAAACAATGCAACCCACTTCAACTTTCCTCTCTCACCCCACCAATTAAATTTAGTTCCATTAGTATTCTCATAGGTGAGATTCAAATTTTCAAATTGATTAGACAATGATTGATTTTCAATTTTATCATGTCTATTCTTTAAAATGTAAATTTCATAATTCCATCCTTGATTTAGAATTAGGCTATCTTTTTCAAATATGCAATTTTGTAAGTAGGAGCCTATTTCTACAAATTTCAAAGCCAAATCATTTTCCAAATTTGTAGGCCAATCAAATTTGTGCAACAATTTACAAGCATCTAGGATATTTACTAAATTAGGATCATTAAAAGTTTTTATCCTAGATTCAATTAGTAATTGTTGATGAATTTGATTTAACAATTCAAGTGCATCAACTTCTTTTTCATTCATTAAAACAATGTTATCAAAGGTGTGATTAGAAATCATACCCTGTTTTTCATTCACCTTTAATGACATTTCATCATAAACATCAATCAAATTCAAAACATGGTCATACAAATTCTCACCTAAATCTTGGATGTTTGAACACAAAAGGTTAGATTCTAACTTTTGAACATTTTTATTTACCAAAATTTGATGGGGATTTGTAACTCCCTCTTTTACCTCATGGTCTTCATATTCTTCATTGATTACTTGTTCATCAAACATACCAAAATTGGGCACCCAATTGAAAACATGCCCATCCTTTTCAACCCTCAAATGTTTTTGGTCAAAGTGTATGTCCCATGACTCATCTTGATGATCCTTCATTTGAGTTGCTTCCAATTGATCAATCTCTTTGTCATTTGGTTCCAATTCTTTGTTCACTATCCATGGTATCTCTTCATTTGAATCCTCAAAATCATCATGCAAACTTGTATCCGCACCTTCAATGAATTTATATTCAACATGGTCGAATTTTGCAACCTTCTCAAATCTTGTGAATGTGAGATCTTCGTATGATGTAGAAAGTTCAACATCCTGCATATCAAGTGAAATATGAGTTTCATCTATAGGGATGTGAGAAAAGAATGCATTATCATATCTCCCCCAACCATTGTGAAAATTGTCATCCAAATCCATGGCATGAAATTCCATGATGTTTGTGGCATGATCTTTTGATTCATTCATAAATTCTTTTTCTTCTTTGTCCTTGGCAATAGGATCATTATAATCTTCCAAAATTTGATGAGATTTGAAACCCTCTTCCAAAACATCCTCAAATTGTACAGGAGTTGTAATATCTTCCTTTGAGTAGGCGATTATGTCGTCCTGTATATCAATTGGCACACAAGTTTCATTAGTAGTTTTGGAGAGAGTGTAGTCTTCCCACTTCTTCCAAGCATCATAATAATCATCTTTCAAAATCAAGTGGTGATGTTCAACTACTTCTTCAACATCCTCCAATTCATCAATGTGTTTCTCATCAAATTCATCTTCACCTTCCTTAGATGGTTCAATTATTTCCAAAAGTGGGTCATTTCTTGAATTCAAATTTGTAAGGCTATCATCATCCAAATTAGTAACCCATGATTCAATTTTATCATAATTTGGAGGGTGAAGAATTTCTTGATCATTAATTTTACACATCTCATCAATAGTATCTTCCAAGAACAAGTGGTGAAATTCTATCATGTCTTCAAATTCATTTATTGGTTTTCTTCCAATTTCACTTTCAACCACTTCATTCAATTCTATGGTGGGTTCCGTCCTATCACATATATCAAACATCATTGAATTTAGAACCCCTTCATCCGAATAATCATGTATCTCTATGAATGAGATCATTTCTACATAATCCTCACTAGCGGATGTTGGCTTAGCAATTTGCACCTCCTCGTGGACTACATCTAAGGTGGTTGTAAGATTTGGATATTCAAATTCATCCCCTTGATCATTTACCTTAGATATCATTGGAGTGGAGGGTGCTATATTTGATGGTTGGTGTAGGTTGGCATCAATATTTTTAGAAGGACAATCTCTTATGTGAACATGTTGTGCCTTTTCTTCTTCAAGACCTTGTCGTTCTATCTCTTCTAAGATCTCATGGATTTTCTCTAGAGACAAACCACTCAGTTTTTCCTCAATGAGTGAAGCAAGTGTGGGGTGTATGGCTCCCAGGTATACTTCCATGGCTTCCTCTTCTAATGTGTTAAAATTTTCCCACATTTGGGAGTGCAACTCACGAAATCTTCCATTGAATTGACTCAAGGATTCATTAGGCTCCTTACATATGGAGGTAAACTGATTTTTCAAGATTTCTAAGTCAACCTGATTACCAAAATGATAAAGATAGGCTGCTTCTAGTTGTATCCAAGAAGTCCTAACCTCCATGGGTAGTTGGCTATACCAAAAGAATGGTTTATCATCCAAAATGTATGCAAATAACTTACAAGCTACCTCCTCATAGAAAACCTGGAATTGACATAATGTATTCTTGTAGACATGTAGTTTTTGCAAGTATCCTAGTGGCACCTCTTGATTAAAACACCGTAAAAAATCCAATAACATTTTAGGAATTTGATAGGGTATCACATGTATAGACAAACCCTTATAATGGTCCTCCATCATAGATACCATTCTTTCTCTTAGAGACACTATTTCAGCTCTTAGGGATACAATTTGCTCCTCAAATGTTGCCATTAGTGAACTCAGAATATAACTTTAGAACCAAATCTATTGAATATTCAACCTGCAATGTATAAAAAATCAAGTTAGCATCAACTAAGAGATGTATTCATTAAAATCAAATGAAAAGTAATTGCATGAAAACAACACTTTGTTAGTCAAAACCAAAATTTTCAAAATTAAATCAAATCACATTATTTCTGTATGAACAATCAGAAAAATATACAACATACCTGAATTGCTTAAAATAGAATAAAGTAAACCAATTCAGGCCGTCCTTTTAACAATCTGCCGAGTGTTAGAGGACTAAAGATAACAATCAATATAGCATGAAATATACAAAAATTTTAAATCACACTAAAATAAACCCGTTCAGGCCCTCCTTCTAGCGCCAATCTGTTGAGTGGTGTTAGAGGAGGCCGAAGATGCTAATCAAATGGACTTGAAATATTTAGCAATGTAAAGCTCTCAAACAATTATAAACCTGTAGCATCTAAAATCATGATAAAATAAACCTTTTCATGCCCTCCTTCTAGCGCCAATCTGTTGAGTGGTATTTTCACCCGATTGTGAAAACACACTCTCCGATAGGATTTGGGTTCTAAATCCTCTCTTGCAAAGAAATTAAATAAACAACTTCTCCAAGGTCTCCGCTATGTTAGCATTTGATATATGTGTATTAATAATCTCAAATAAAGATATTCAATTTAAATGCTTGGAACACCTTAGTGGTTGCAAGTAACTGAAAACAAGGGGCAATGTTGGTTTATTTTACTGTGAAACTTTAATGATTGTTCGTTGAACCCGAATAAAGCAAATGTGATTTGATCTTCATATGACCATGCTATAACTTCAAAATGGAAATTTATGAAATGTCATAAAACATAACCCCTTCAATGAAATTGGAATTTTATGAAGGGAATATCATCATCTGCTCATGAATGAAAAACAAAACTGAAAAATGAAATTCTGGCCTTGAAATGGAAATTTTCTATTTTCAGACTTTGGAATTTTTAGTTTTTTATTTTTTATTTTAATGCCTGTAAATGAAAATAAAGTGCAGAAAAAATGAAAATAAAATGCAAAAAGAAAAATGAAATGCATTCAGGGTGATGCAATCCTATTCTGACAAAATCGAAGCTAATGAGGTTTCCATGCATGCAACCTAACCTATTGAACCTGCAAACATGCACAATCCAGATAAGTCAAGTGCTGGTCTCGGGGTTTTAACTGTGATTTCATATTTAGACATTCGCATGAAGCAACCAAGAGAACTTGCATTAAACTTCACCTATAAGCCTAGAAATCCGAAAAGGGGAAAGATAAACATTTAAATCCTGCATGCAGAAAATAACTCCTTCTTTCTTGCCAATGAGGTGCAACTCTCTGAATTTTCTGTATTAAAAATTGATCATTTTACAATAACAGAATCTCTAGTTTTCTCAAAACCAAAAAAAGGGGAAGAAAAACACTCCAAAGCAGGCCCATAATGGCTTCTCGCCTTCGGCACTGCAACTCTGCTCACAGTGGTTTTCGACCCTTGTACCAATATGTGCCTCTGCTTTTATACTTTCTGGCAATGCTCTCTGTTTCGCCCTGTGACGCTTCGCTTCATCTCCCAGATCGCTTCGTTTCACCTTCCTCACCTTTTCGTTGTTTTTGACTTTATGTTCGACATCGAGACGCTTGATCTTCTCTCGTCAACTGTAACGCTTATGTAGCCCTTACACCTTTATGCCACGTGTTCTGCACTTTTTGCATGTTCCGTAACGGCCCCTGTAAATCATGACCAAAAATAGCATGTCGCGATATCGTGACGTTTTTATGTATGCAGCTTTGCCCCTCTACCTGTATCGCAAAAACAAGACATGTCACGATATCGCGACATTTTTCTGTCAGCAGCCTTGTTTGTCATCATGCATCGCGAAAATGATACATGTCACGATATCGCGACATTTTTTTGCTTCGGACCGCATGGATGCAACTTGTCGCGAAATCGTGACATTTTTCTCCTTCGCTGTGTTTTGTTGCACTCAGCCACGAAAACGCGACATGTCACGAAATCGTGACACTTTTTCATTCCGTACCATCTTGCTGCTTTCTATCATGAAATCGTGACGCTTTTCTCTTTCGGCTCTTGCTTTCTATCATGAAATCAACGCTTTTCTCTTTCGAGCTGTCTCACTGCTTTCTGTCATGAAATCGTGACGCTTTTCTCTTTCGGACTGCTCTCACTACTTTCTGTCACGAAATCATGACGCTTTTCTCTTTCGGGCTGTCTCGCTACTTTCTATCATGAAATCATGACGCTTTTCTCTTTCGACTGTCTCATTGCTTTCTGTCATGAAATCATGACGCTTTTCTCTTTCGGACTGCTCTCGCTGTACTTGGCCATGAAAACGTGACATGTCACGAAATCGTGACATATTTTCCTTCCGTACCATCTCGCTGCTTGGAGCCACGAAAACGTGACCTGTCGCGATATCGCGACGTTTTTCCTCTACGTTCATTTTGGCTGCTTTAGGTCGTGAAAACGTGACATGTCGCGATATCGCGACAACTTCTGCATTGACTCTTCTCTTGCTGCCTTTGATCATGATTTCATGACAAGTCACGATATCGCGACATTTTCATTTTGTCTTTCTCTCTCCTATATGAACCGTGATTTCACGACATGTCACGATATCGTGACATTTTGAGTCTTTAATTTGGTTCTTTGTCTTGCACCGCGATTTCACAACATGTCGCGATATCACGACATTTTCTCTTCACGATGCATTTTGTTGCTCTTAGCCGCGAAAACGCGACATGTCGCGAAATCGCGACAACTTTCCATTTCTAGCCGCGACGGAGCAACATGTCGCGAAATCGCGACAACTTTTCATTTCTAGCCGCGACGGAGCAACATGTCGCGAAATCGCGACAACTTTTCATTTTCGGCCGCGACGGAGCAACATGTCGCGAAATCGTGACAAATTTTCATTTTCGGCCGCGACGGAGCAACATGTCGCGATATCGCGACAACTTTTCATTTTTGGTCGCGACGGAGCAACATGTCGCGATATCGCGACACTTTCTTTTTCTTGCTATATTTTGCTCTTCCTTTGATTTTTTAGCATCTGGGCCATTGCGGTCTTCTTTGAAAGCATGCAAAAAAGGTGGGTCCCCAATTTTGGGGTGTGTTGTGGATCAGCCACAACAGTACCTTTGTTACAACTTCTTGTTCAGAAAGGGAAGGAGATTTCCTTGGGGAATATGGAGGAGGAAGAGGAGAAGAGGTATTAGAGACCATATCTTCACCTACTAAAGTAGGGTTTTCTAGGGCTGTCTTTGTGAATATTAATTCTTCAGTAGCTAAAATAGTGGTTTTCTCAATTACATCCTCTTTATCCAACATTTTTTTCTTTGAAATCTCCTTCTCAACTCTTTCTAGGGCCCTTTTGGCATTTATTTGAAAAACCTAATAGGTAAATTTCTCAGCTTCCATGTCTTCCTTAGATAGCCCTTCTTGTATTGTTTCCTCCAGCAATACCTATTAAAAAATGGGATTTAACTCCATGGTTACTACAACGGTGAAACTCAGAGGTGTAAACCTGAAGCTCTCATATTTTTCCTTCTAGTTAACATCTATATCTGGAGATTGAGCACCCAGGGCTAGGTGCTTAGGCCTATTTGTTGTTTCTATAACTGGTGCACTGACAATCCTCTCCTCAAAATAGTGCATTTTACTCATCAACCGTGCTCCTTTTGGAAATTGTTCTATATGCTTAGTTGAAGGCTAAAAAGGCTTCAGGACTTCGAAAGTGGTTAATGGAGTATCAGGTTCCTCTTCTTCTTCTTGTGGGGATGGAGAATCAGGCCCAGATTATGACTTGCCATATATGAGCACTATATTCCTTGTGTCTTTGGGCCTCCAAGTTTGGAGATTATTGTCATACAATTTAGAAAATTCAACATCCATTTTAATCCCAAATTTGGACTTTGTTTTACCAGTCTCGACTCTCATCCTCCACCAATCTGATATTTTGGCCTCATTCCATTTCCATTTATGCTCTAGCTTTTCATCATCAGGCTCTTGAGACTAAGAGTCTTCTTTATTTTCTATTTTTCCCTCAATATCCTTAATGGTAGACTCTTTCAACTGATGTTTTACATTTTTTTTCAAGTCAAAATCCACAATTTTCTCATAAAATTCCAACCATGGGGGAAGTTGATCCATTTTAGCAACATTCCATTCCAAAATAGTAGTTTCTTTGTTGTTTTTGCCTTGCTCAAAATGGGGCCTAGATTTCTTTTCAAATTTGTAAGCCTTTTCCCCATTTAAGTCAATATTTATTTTGCAGAATATGTCATCTGGATCATAACTCCATCGCTGAGGAATATATAATAGACCTAACCTATCTAGGTATTGGTCAAATTTTCACCCTGTCGCTTCTTTGTAATAGTTATATCACTAACATTCTGGTAGGTCAACATAGACTTCCTCTTTCTTCCAGAACCATAGTTCAAATTGACAGATTCTTCTTGTCTCAAATATTCTAAGGCAAATAGCCTCTCAGTGACAAAGTGAGGTAGCAGAAAAGGCTTTCCTTAGAAGCCATACAGTCTACTGACTGTACCCTTTGTTAGGAGATACCAGTCTCCTTCCTCTAAACCCTTTGTTCTCAATATTTTCTCAGCCAATAGTGGTATCCTAGGGAAAAATCCATACATTATTTTCAATGCTAGCCCTAAGAATTCCAAATTGCGCTTGTAAAAAGACTCAGTACTTTTGAGATGCTTAGTATAGTAATAAAATGGCATGGGTTATCCTTCATTGGTTTTTTCTTTGATTGGAATCCAAGGCATCATATCCTTCACAACAGTGAAAAACATCCATATTAGGCTTGAGCAATACCTAAAACTAGGCGCATCAGAGCTTCTTTTCAATGTTACTAACTACTCATGTATTCTCTGGGCAAGGAAAGTTAGCCAATAAAAATAGATAACCTTAATACCCTTTTCAACCATACCTTTCTCATACATCCTCTCATTGGAAATGTAGTATGTAGCGACTATTTTCCAACCCTGCACCATTTTATCAGAATCCAGACCATCCATATAGGCTAACATAGAGTAAAGCTCTAGGTGTTCAAAATGTTCAATGGAAATTGGGACCCGAGGTAATCCTTTTTTGGGTCTAGTGTCTTTGAGTTGTTTATATACCCACTTTCTGAAAGACTCACCATCATTAGCTCTCTTCTCCAAGGAGTAATACCCAGCCTGGGTAGTTTTTCTAAACTCCTTTGGTTTTACCGGTGGCTCTGCTTCTATGGCGAAAAACTTGTTATAGTTTGTATTCGTGATGCTAAATAGGGTCTTGCCTTTAGAAGTCTTCACTGCTTTTGCTATTGGGTCATAAAACTTAATGATGGCTGCTATTAATTTGGGGTAAGGATGGACATAATCACAAATATAAAAAGATAGATATGAGAGCACAACACATCTACCTTCAACTGATAGGACTCGCTCTTGCCTTGTATCTATCGTTGATGTTTCTCTTGAGCTTCGACCTCTCTATTTGGACAAGATTGGTATCCGCCACAACTTCTACTTAGTCGATGTACTGGCTCACTACCCTCTTCATTGATTTTTTGATCTCTTAGAAATCTTCAAAAGCCATTTCCATTCGCAACACCTTAGATTTTCACTATAGAATTTATAGGCAATTATTATGCTAATGTTTGGCTCTCCTACGCTTCGTAAATGCTGCTCTTGTCAAATAAACAAATCTCTGTGCTTTGTTCTTCCAATTAATGTTGCATGCACGTCTTCCACCATTAATGCGGCTACTACGTGACTTGCCCGTTGGCATGCTTCTCAACTAGCACTCTATCCCTTTTGGTGGCTTAGAGGTGGCATTCTGACTTCCGATTGGTCGAAATTCAAATGTGCTTCACCCTTGCGGTGTCGCTTTGTCCTCTCTTTTAGGTGCAGGAAAATTTAGCATTTATTGTGGACCTTTTGCCCTTTCCCAAGTGATAAGATGCGGAATTACTACCCCGCTCAAATGTAGACTTAAAAAATGGTGGATTAGCGACACCTTCTTTTTCTGCACCACTTAACTTTGAATTGCAGTGGATTAGGACCTTCCTCATTTTGCACCTCAAAAGTATAGAAACCCGATGGATTGGAACCCACTCTTCACTCCGCTGGCATCGTGGTCCATTTGAGTGTGGGAAAATAGCGCATATTGCATTCCGCTAAAATGTAGTTCATTTAGGTGCAGATTGGAATCCGCTCTTTACTCCACTAGTGTGATGGTTCTTTTGCATGTGGATTGGATTCCGAAAATATTTCACTTCGCACTTATAGAGTATTTGAGTGCATAATAGGAGGTGTTGCATCCTATGGGAACACTTAGCCAAATTTTGCCAAATTTTCTCTTTCTTTTCTCTTTTTTTTTATACATTTTGCACAACATACTGTTAAAACAAAACTTGATACAAAGTGCAGAAAGAAAGGAAATATGATACAATGTATATACATATATTACAATGAGCTTATATTTCAATCAAAGTAGAGTTTGAGATGAAAACCATTAACTAGAATTGGTTGTATGTTTCCTTCTAGATCTTCAAGTTGGAAAACATTGGTCTCCTTGACCTCTACTATCTTGAAAGGGCCATCCCAGAAGGAGTCAAACTTCTGATGGTGACCTGGTTTTGCTCTTTCAACATTCCACCTTAGGACTGAATCTCCAACCTAGAATTTTTTGAATCTTGCCTTTTTATCGAACCATGCCTTGATGTCCACATAATATTTTTGAAAGTTCTCATATGCCTGAGCTCTCTTTTCTTCCAACTGTAGTAGGTGTGTCAACCTTGTATCCACTAGATTTTCCTCTAATTCTTCTTCTGAATTTATCAGTTTGAGTGTTGGAATTTCTAAATGGATAGGTAGCACTACCTCTTTGCCATATACCAGAGCATAAGGGGAAGTCTTGATGGACTTATTTATGGTAATCTTGTCTACCCACAAAGCTTGTTCTAGCATTAGGTGCCAACTTCTTTTATTTCCTTCTAGTGATCTCCTCAAAATCCTTAAAGATTTTTTGTTGGTAGACTCTGCAAGTCCATTCCCTTGAGGGTAATAATTTGAAGTATTCTTAATGGTTATGCCATACTTGTTGGAAAATTCAATATACTTGGCTCCTATGAAGGCTGGCCCATTATCACTCACCAAGGCTTCCGATACTCCAAACCTTGAAATCAAACTTTCCATAAAATTGATCACAACCTCCTGATCTGATTTCTTGGTAGGGATAGCTTCTACCCATATGGTGAGGTAGTCTGTGGTAGTTAGAATATACTTGTGCTCAATTGAAGAGTTTGGATTGATGACACCTATGAAATCTAGCCCCCATTGCTGAAATGGTTCTTCTACTTGTATTGGTCTGAGGGGGAATGATGCAATCCTTGTTCTCCCCACATGCCTCTGGCACTTGTCACAAGCTCTAGTAATTTTGAACATATCAGCAAACATAGTAGGCTAGTAATAGCCTGCTCTTATGATTTTCAAAGCTGTGACTCTACCTGAGAAATGTCCTCTAGATGGCCCTCCATGGAACTCTTCAATGACCTTTTGTTGTTGATCTTCTTTCAAGCACTTAAGGAGGACTCCATCAAGGTTCTTTTTGTATAGCCCTTCTGGTAGTAATACATACTTCAAGGCCTACAACTAATATCTTCTTCTTTGAGATGCATTAAGGTCAGGGGGCATACACTAGTTTGAAAGTATTTGATCATCTGGTCGACCCAATCAGAGTCACCTGGCTGTATTCTTTCAAACTGATCATCTTTTGCTGCTTGGAAAGCTATTATTTCTATTGATACTACTGCCTTTGTTAGACCTTGGCATAGGGCCCTACCTCTCACCAACTTGGTGGGATGTATCTCCACATCATATTCTTGGATCTTGGTAATCCAACCAGCCCTCTTATCTCCTAGTTCACCTTGTAGAATAAAGCTTCTTACATCTGGGTGAACAACATATACTAGGGTTTTACTTTGAACTAAGTACTGCCTGAACTTCTTCAATGACTTCATCACAACAAATACTTGTTTCTCAATAAAATTATACTTGAGATGGTAATCATGGAGGGTCTAGATCCAAAATAATATGGGATGCTCTTCACCTTGATCATCCTTTTGAGTGAGCACTGTGGCATAACTTTCTTTAGCTCCATAAGCGTAAAGAATAAAATATTTACTAAAATCTAGATTTACTAGCACTAGGGTTGTTGCAATGGATTGCTTGATTATATCAAAGGCTTATTTCCTGACTTCTATCCATTTGAACTCTACATTTTTCTTGAGCAACTCAGATATGGGCCTCACTTTTTATGCAAAGTCAGAAATGAATTTCCTGACAAAGTTTATTTGACCCAAGAAATACTGTAAGGCTTTCTTATTCATAGGCAATGGGAGAGCAAGAATGGATTTGATTCTATCTAGATCTATGGCCATACCTTCTTTTGAAACCACATGACCCAGCAAATTTCCCTCATGTACTACAAAGAATGATTTCTTAGGATTGAGGGAAATACCAAATTCTTTGTATTTTTGAAAAACTCGCTCAAGGTGTGCTAAGTGATCATGCTTGTTATGGGAAAACACTGTCATGTCATCCAAATAAATTAGAATGACCTTATTAATAAGTTCCCCAAAGGCATAGTCCATGGCTCTCTGAAATGTGGCTCCTACGTTAGACAACCCAAAAGGCATTCTCTGGTAGGTAAAAGTACCCCATTTCATGGTGAATGTTGTTTTATACTAATCTTCATCCTTCACCCAAATCTGGTTATAGCCAGAGAAACCATCTAATAGTGAGAACATTTCTACCCCTACCACTATCTGTAATATCTGATCAATCTATGGAAGGGGGTAGTGATCCTTTAATGATGTCTGATTAAGATTTCTAAAATCCACACACAGGTGAATATCACCATTCTTTTTCCTTATAGGTACCAAGTTGGCTACCCAGGTGGAGTGTTTTATGGGATAGATGATCTTAGCCTTTAACAAATTTAAGAGCTCTTCTCTCATTATGGCCTCAATCCTTGGGTTTATAGGCCTTTACTTCTACCTAAAAGGCTTTGCATCAGGCTCTAGCTCAATAGTGTGTTGGATAATCCTTTTGTCATAAACCTTTAGGTCCTCATATGACCAAGCTACAATATCTGGATACTTCAGGTATAAAGCCTTGATATATTCTTCTTCCTCTGGTGAACATCGAATTCCAATATTGAGCTTCTTTTCAGTATCAACTTCAACTTATTTATAAAATTTTTCATTGACTTCCATGGCTCTGGTCCTTTTTCTGTCTTCATTATCGAACAAGATTTCTAAGGTGACCAATCCTCTAGGTATGTGATTGTTCCTAAGTTGAATAACATCCTGTTGATCAATTTCCTCCAGATTTTCCTCTTGGACCATGGAGAGACAGGCTTCCCTTACTAGAAAATCAATTATCTGTTCATCATTTTCAAAGACCTGCCAAAAAATCTTCTTATCTGGCACTGCAGGCCTAAAAATCATTTTGATTCCCTTGTATTTCTTGACTCCAATGTCTGTAGAAGGGTTGAAGTTAGCTCCCCTTGCTACTAAAGATTCTACCAAAGTATTCTTTTCTCTGGGAACAAAATTTATATTTAGGGCATCAAAGGATTCCACTAGATCCCATACCCTATTTCTGTATGCTTTTAGGTAATGGTGCTTACTGTTGCACCTTTCTCTTACCTGATGGACAATTAACTTGGAGTCACAATATATGTTTAGGACCTTAATACCCATGTTTTCTACTTGCATCAGTCCAAGGCACATAGCCACCATGTCAATCTGTAGGTAAAACTCTTTGTCCCTTCTGATTGGTATTGTAGTACTACTCCAACACCAACTCCATTTATGCATCTAGCACCATCAAAGTGCATAGTCCATACCTCTATCTCTCTCAGATATTGATTAGATATAGCAAGAATTTTCTTCTTTGATTCTGCAAAAATACTATATGTGCCCATGCCTATCCCAAATTGACTGTAATCCTCTCTAAAAGGTAATTCATCTTCAAGTTCCAATTCCTCAAATTTATCCACAATTTCAAATTCTTCAAGAGGAGTGAGGTTGCACATGTCTTCCTCAAATTTTTCTATGTGATAAGACACTAGCTTTTCAGGTGTTATCCTTATCCTCCTGCCCTTGAAGGGAATGACCATGCTAGAATAATCCATGTACATGCATCCACCTAATTTTATAGTGAACTCCCTTGAGAGGCATAAACCAAAGTAGGGTTCTAGGTCAACCACTACTATTTATTGTACTATTGTCACCTCAGGGGCTCTATGTAACCTCATTAAAACATCCTTTATTACTCCCACTATTTTCATAGGTGTCCCATCCAATTGCAGTACTCTAAGGAAAGATCGGGTATACTCCATACCCATCTCTTCACAGACTTCTTTAGGCATAACTGTAGTTGATGCCCTTGAGTCTATCATACAATTTTGGACTACCCAACCTTCCATTCTTAAAGAGATATAGAAAGGATGGGGTTTATTCTTCAAAATAGTAGGGGATATTTCTTTCTTTTTTGGGGGTATGTTAAGGATTGTGGTGGCCTGCCTATCCTATGGATACTTGTTGAGAGAAGCTTTGAGCAAATCAATCTAGCCAGGAATGAAAAGAGTATCATATAAACTAGATTTTGATGGAATCCTTTTCATCTCTTCTACAATTTTGTATTCAGACTTAGCCAAGGTGGTCCTCTTAGGCCTTCTCTCTGGCTCACCATATTTTATTTTGTATTGTTGAGTGGCTTCTATTATTTATATTTTGGTAATAGAAGGGAATCTAAGCCTCTCTTGAGCCTCATACTTAGACTTCATTCAGTCTCCTTCAGTTTCTCTCTCGAATCTCTTGGGGAGACTATTTGTCTTCTCTTTCCCTTTAGCCTGGGGAATGGGAAAAGTATCACTACTTTGAGGAGGTGGTTCATTCCTTTTCTAAGAAGGAACTTGGAATTGTCCCATTTTTTGTGGGTCCACTTGCAAGGTTTTCTTTCTAGACCTTATCATAACAGCAATTGGGCCATCCTCATCCAGCTCTTTCCCAACCATGATTTGGTTAGGCTGCCATAACATACTTACCCTTCCATTTTGATTTATTTCTACTTGATCCATAGCTTGTTGAACATGATGTTGGTACATGACACAAGACTATGAATCATGAGGGTCATTACATACCAAACACTAGATATTAACCAGACTTGTCTCTGAAGAACACTCAGGCTCTTCATATGTTGCATTCACTCTGACCCCAGTACTATTACTAGGACCAGGTCTTTGATATTTGTTCACATATGGAAATATCCTCTGTTGTGACCTTTCTTGATCTCTCTTTTCCATTGAATTCATTCTATTACTCAGAGTTTTCAGAGTATTTTGTATATCAAGAATAGCAAAAAACTCTTGAGATGCTTGAGAAGGAAGGGGAGGGAAAGGAACTGCAATAGATGATGCTTTCAGCTGAGGGATAGGATTAATTTGTGGATATGGGGATGATAAGGAAGGGGGATCCATGTAAGATGAGCTTGTAGCTTGGCTTTGGCCATTAGTGGTTTTTGAATTATAAGGTAGCATAGTTTTGGGAGGTAATCTTCCCACATTAATTAGAATATTCTCAGCATGAACTATTGCATTATAAACTTGGGGAAAGGTTTCTACTCTAGATTGTTGTGTCTACAAACCTAGCTCTGATCCAAGAGCTCTAATATAATACATATAATCCAAGCATGCAACTAGTCTAGCTTTAGGGGGAATTCTTTTCCATGTTCAACTAAACCTCAAATTGAAATCTGATACAGTTTCTTGTTGAGATTTTTGCATGGACGTAAACTGATTGAGCAAGGAGAAAGGGTCAACAGATTCATTAAATTCTTCCACAAAAGGCTTAGCCAATGCTTACCACGAAGTAATGGTGTTATCTTCCAAAGTCCTAAACCAATGTAAAATCTTCCCTCTAAAGGATAGGGCTAGGATCCTCACAATAATATCCTCCTCCTTTATGTTGTGGATTACTTCTAAATTCAAAATATCCTGACAGTGCTCATATGCTATTTTTCCAGATCCATCATAAGTGGGAATGGCCTTGGATACAGCCTAGGGGATGGCATTCATATGGGCTAATATAAGGGGACCAACTATGTTCCAGTTGGGGTATTTCTATAATGGCTGATTTGGGGGTACATTTCCTTGATTAGGGGCTGCATTTCCTACCATATTTCTAGGTGTAGGTCCTCCTGCAGGAGTTGTTGAATTAAATACAGGGTTTTCATCAGGAAGTTCTTCTTCAGAGAGGAAATCTTGATTCAAGCTTCTGATAACAATAGACCCTCTGTAAGGTAACTCATAATAGAAAAAGGAGTCAGGGTTATTTCTTTTGAAATACCTGGTATACATGAAAGGATATTGGTCTACAGGGGTAATTCTTTTATGGGTTCAAATACCAGGGAGTCACTAGGTGAATTTTCTATTCTCCACTTATCAAGGTCAAGATAATTCACCAAATCTTGATTCCTCTGGGTAGAGATAAAACAATAACTCATGTGATAGGTTTTTGTGTTCCTTGTGAACTGGTCCCACCTAGCATGCCAAAAACTATTGGGCACCAAAATGTCATCAAGATTTACTTGACATTGCAACTATCTATCTTCCAATTTTTTATCCAAGCATGCACCCGATAGTCGTATCTTGACACTCAAGTATTGGATGGGTCAAAGTAAACTTCAATCCAACCTCAAGAGTAGGCTGGTTCCTTATCAACTTAAAATGGTGTTGACTCAATTAAAGCTCCAATAGGGTTTTGAGATAAGGGTTAGAAAAGGTTTAGGGTTAGAAATGTTATAAAGAAACAGTGGTTAGATAGGCTAACAACATAGGCAACTATAGCAAAAAGGCTCTCACAAGCTATTTCTAGTGTCCCATTACTCAGATACACATTACCCAAATCAATGAAACCTTCACACATTAAACCATAAGTAGAGAAATATTGTAGAAAGTAATTCCAACATCCAATATTGATAATCCAAATAGCAAAATAAATCAATAGTCAGATTTAATAGAAATCAAACTTCCTAACAATATAGATCTAATCAAGAATAGATTTCAACTACTCTTACGACTAGTAATCCAAAAGCTAGAATGAACTAACCATTCAAGTATTAATAGAAATGCAGTCCAAGACTTTGAACCTCTTGCACAAGATAATGAAGATGACAAATTTGAGTTGAACAATAAAATTAATGCTCCTTCCATTAGCTCACAAGAATATTTACAGTAGGGCAAGCAAACACACTAGATCTGACCCTAAAAAATGAGGGTTCGGCCTCTATTTATAGTTTGTAAATGAAAGAATAATAAGGAACATTACAAAGATTACATATTTTCCAAATAAGCAGAGTTCTTTCTAGCATCATCTTACTGGTTCAACCTCCGGGAAATATGTTGTACATAGACCACCATGGCAACTCAGATCCTCTACAACTTGCTAGTTGGTTGGTGATAGTTGGTGGACAGGCCATTAGAGACTGCATCTCATCCATCAACTCTTCTTGGAAGCTCGCTTCATCGTCGATCTACAATTGCATCTAGTTCTTGTTCTTGAAACTCTTCGATGCTTCGACTTCCTATCTCCCAACTGATTGTGTTTAAATCCGATGAGAAAATGCTTTTAAATACTTTAGAATTGCTAGAAAAATATTGACCATTGATCTTCCCCATGCATGGTTGTTGGCAATTTTGGGTACTTTGGGTACATTGCTTTTGCTCAAGTGTATAAGTTGTCATTGATGTCAAAAGGCATTTTTGTGTTGATATCAAAAATAGTGTGATGTCAAAAATATCTTGAGAAAGCTTCATTTTGTTAAAGGGTTTTTATTAAAACCATGGTGACAAGGTTAAAGGTTTTTCTTAAAACCATTTGGACTCATTAAGGGTTTTTATTAAAACCAAGCTTAACTTAATGCAAAGGTTTTTACTTCTTGAAAAACCTTGAAGGTCCATGTTTATTATTAATAATTAAACTAACTCAAACCTTTGACAAAGGTCTAAGTTTAATTTATTATTAATAAAATAATAATAATTATTATTTTAATTATTATTAAAGGGTCTTTTAACCCTTAAGCGACGCAGATAAAGTTTTCTTTCGCCGACGTGTTGCCATCGTTGGAGGAGCACCGACGTCAAACAGTTAAGGAGAAATGGCTATATAAGTGGGGATGATTTTCTAAAGTAAGAGCACCACCGATTAATTGGAGTCTTTGATTTGCATTTGCTCTGTATCATTCAAATAGCGCTTGGTGTCTTCGATTTGCGTTTGCTCTATATCATTCGAATAGTGCTTGGTGTCTTCGATTTGTGCTTGCTCTGTGTCTTTGAATCTCCAATTGACGTCTTTGAAATCATGCTTGATCTATGTCTTGGAAACCGTGCTTGGCATACTTGAATTTGAGCTTGGGCTGCATCCTTACTTTTTTTGCTTGACGTTAGTGGATTGGCAATTGCACCTGAACTATGTTTTTCCAAACTGTGCTATGAGATGATTAATGCAAGCATTCAATGACTTATGTTTTGGACAGTGCTAGGAAAACGAATACGTTTTCCATATCCTATGATCAAGTGAAGATAAAACAAAGGATAGTTTAATATTTCTTTGTTGAGCACTTGTGCTCCAACGATGATGGAGTTTGAGTAAAGGTGCTCGCTAGGCAGAGATACAGGTTTCGAATCACGTCGAGTGCATTTTTCCTTTTGTTGCGATGCACGAAGGAGAGCGGTTGTGATTGGTCTACGTAAGTAGAGGAGAATGCGCTTTAGCGCTTATAGTGGTGGCTCCTAATTTCTCCTAAGGTTGGAGAACTAAGTATTGCCAAGGTAAATCTTTTTATTGTTGACTTGGGATATTTGAGTTGATTTGATCAAGAATTATTGATGGTGGTATAAGGCTAAGTTGTAATCTTTGTTTTGACATTGTTATTATTAAATGCTTGATGCTTATGTGGAGTAATAAGGTGTAAAGAGATTTTACTTTGTATGTATATTATATTTTTGGTGGTTAATATTAAGTTGGAGTAATAAGGTGTTATTTTGGATCTTTATTATTGTGTATTATTGTATAGTTGCTAACTCTAATTGGTGGTAAATTGAGAGTTAATGTTGTGACAATTTTTGAGTTCTCCTTCTTCATCAAAGTAAAGGTATGGGCACATTCTTCCATGGTTGTTATTGATTGATGGTTTTCTGAAAATAAGTGTGGAGGGAAAAGGATTTCTACTTGTTTCCTTTTCTTGTGATGATTGGTTGAATGCTTCAAGGTTGATGTTGAGTTGAATGGTGTTGGTTGACTAAACCTTGTTTGATGAGCATTGTTGTTAAAACCCTAATTGGTTGTGAAAAGAACATGAGTATCATTGTTATATGAGATATTGCATGGTTGGCAATTGTTGGGTTGTGTTTCATGTTCTTGAGAAAAGCATACTACATCTATATTATTCTGTTGAGATTGAGATTGAGTTGAGATTGATACTGGGAGTTAAGTATAGAACATATTGAGTCTCTAACAATTCTCTTTATGCTTCTATGAGGTTGATGAATCACATTGGGTCTCTAACAATTATCTTTGTGGGTTCATGCTAAGAAAGTTTTTCTTGGTGAACTTGCTGAGGTTTTGGACAGGTTTCGGTGGGGACATGTGAGCAGGTTTTGGATAGGTTCCGATGGGAACTTGTGAGCAGGTTTTGGACAGGTTTCGGTGGGGACTTGTGAGCAAATTTGGACAGGTCCTAGCAGAGGACTTGTGAGCTGAGTTTGAGAGTTCTATAAGATAAATTGAGGACAGAGGTGCATTGGTTCTTTGAGAAGAACCTGAGGACAAATTTGGAAAGTCTTTGAGAAGGCTTGTATGTAGAGGATTGATTTGTTCAAGAGTTGGACAGATCTGACAGACAAAGGAAGACTTGTACTAGACCGACTGACTGTGTTTGGTACAGGTTGCTTGAGCTGCTGTGGATGTGATCATAGAAGGCAGAGGTCTCTTAGGCTAAGCATTGAGGACAGGAGGTCTTCGGTGGAAAGGAGTTCCACGTGCTAGCAAGAGGTAGAGGCGAGTTGATCTTCCGAGGGATCATTTCCAGAGAATAGGGGAAGGTATCTCCTTTGAGCAGAGGCTCATAAATTTAGATAGAGGGGAAGGTATCTCCTTTGATCAGAGGCTCATAAATTCAGATTGGGGGAAGGTATCTCCTTTGGGTCGAGGCTCATAAACATTGTAATTGGGAAGGTTTCCCAAAGAACTTTGAGATAACTTTTAGAGAAAAGTTTTGTGGACATAGCCCAGGATTTCTGGGTGAACCACGTTAAAATTGGTGTCACTTTGTGGATGATATTGTGCTTTGTTTTGATATTGCTTTGGGTATATTGCTTTACTATTTTGAAATATAAAGGAAAAAGTAAAAAGAGGTCTTATACTGTTCACCCCCACCTCTCAGTATAAGCTTGTGTTCTTCAATTGGTATCAGAGCGGGTGCCTTCGAAAAGTTTAACGACTTGAAGGAAAAGCTAGTAAAGAACACAATGGATTATTCAAGTGGCAATGCAGCACCTATTCTTGATGGATCAGACTTTGGTCTTTGGAGTGCAAGGATGAAGGTTCATCTAATGGCACTTGGGAATGAGGTTTGGGAAGTGATTGAAGATGGGTACACTATTCCTAAACATGGTCCTTATACTAAATAAGACAGGCTCCTACATCACAGTAATTCAAAAGTAATGAATGCAATCCTAAAAGGATTCTGAAGGCAAGGATCTTACCAAGGTGATTCACCGCAAGACAGACTAGTGAAATGTGGAAACAGTTGCAGGTGGTTCACACAGGTGATATAAATGTTCGAAAGGCTAAGTTGAGACACTTCAAAGGTATGTTTGAACAACTCAAGATGAATGATAATGAAAATGAGATGTTGTTCATATCAAAAAAAGAGGAAGAACCGAAACATAGATTCATTATCATGAAATGTCTTAGATGTGGAAACTTTGGTCACCTTGAGGATGATTGCACAAATAATGATTTGGTTTCTAGTATGTATGAGGATGCTTGAGAAAACTATAAGGAAGATGCATGTATGGTTTTTGAAAAGGGTAGCACCTCTAGTGATAAGAAATCTGAAAAAGGCTTTGATGATTCAAAAAGCAAACATATAGAGGAAGGTGAAGTAGATCTTAAAGGTGAAATTATTAGTGCTCTTAATGCTTTGAAAAAGGAAAGAAAGAAGAATGCTAGACTCAAGGATAAGTTAGATGAATGTTGTATGGAGAGAGATGATCTTATAGAAAATCTTGACTTCTCTATAGCTAAGACACAAGAACTCAAGGATGAGTTAGAGTTTAAGGCTCTTGAATATAGTGAGTTAGAACAGAAAATGGCTTATTTAAAAGAGGAAACTAAAGAGTACAAGGATAAGATTCATAGGTTTCAAGATAGCTCCAAAAAGGTTAAGTCACTCATCAAAGGTCAAAGAAAGACAACAGATAAAATAGGCCTTGGTTTTGTTAAGCCACACAAGGAACAAGCTGGAGAGTCTAGTAAGAGACTCCAAAAGGAAGAGAGTTCTGATGAGGAAAGTATTTCAGATCATGAGTCCTTGAATGATAGATGCATAGAAACAGAAAATAGGAAACAAAAAAAGGGGAGAAAGTTTACAGGACCTAGAAAGCCATTTACAAGAAAGTTTAATGGCAGATGTTTTGCTTGTCACAGGTTTGGTCACATGGCTTCACATTGCATGACTCAAGTAAGGAAGGTAAATGATAGTTTCAGAGGTGGTAATTTCTTTCAAGGGTATTGCTACTCTTGTAAACAGTTTGGGCACAAGGCAGTTTATTGCAAGGCAAATATCAGGAACAGGTTTGATCAGAACAGGTTTGGTCAGAACAGGTTTAGTCAGAACAGGTGGATTCAAAGAATAGGTATGCCTAAAAGAAATAACATTGTTACTTGTTATAAATGCAACAATGAAGGTCACACAGCTAGACAGTGTAGAGCTAAACTTCCAAGGAACAAGAACAAGAACAGTGACAAGAACAAGAATATGGACAAAGAGTTCAAGAGAAGGCCCGAAAAGGAAGTTATAGACGCTGATGATGATCAATGCCTAATGGGAGTTTTACTCCCACCCCAAAATTAATCACCTCATCAAGAGGTGGGGGAGGGACTAAGCTAAGAGGCTCCTTCTTAGTCCCGAGCCCCAAAGGTGGCCCTTTTCCATTGATGACAAAGGGGGAGAGATATGAGTAAGGGGGAGAGCTTCAAAATGAAGAGGAAAGCTTCAAGTCAGGGGGAGCAAAACTTCAAAGGAATATTCTCAGTTGTGGGCATAGTTGGTCAGTTGTTAGCACAGTTGGTTTTAGTTTTGGCTCTTGAGAAGTGTTTTTAGTAAAGGTTTGCCATCAATGACAAAGGGGGAGATTGTTGGCAATTTTGGGTACTTTGGGTACATTGCTTTTGCTCAAGTGTATAAGTTGTCATTGATGTCAAAAGGCATTTTTGTGTTGATATCAAAAAGAGTGTGATGTCAAAAATATCTTGAGAAAGCTTCATTTTGTTAAAGGGTTTTCATTAAAACCATTGTGACAAGGTTAAAGGTTTTTCTTAAAACCATTTGGACTCATTAAGGGTTTTTATTAAAACCAAGCTTAACTTAATGCAAAGGTTTTTACTTCTTGAAAAACCTTGAAGGTCCATGTTTATTATTAATAATTAAATTAACTCAAACATTTGACAAAGGTCTAAGTTTAATTTATTATTAATAAAATAATAATAATTATTTTTTTAATTATTATTAAAGGGTCTTTTAACCCTTAAGCGACACAGATAAAGTTTTCTTTCGCCGACGTGTTGCCATCGTTGGAGGAGCGCCGACGTCAAACAGTTAAGGAGAAATGGCTATATAAGTGGGGATGATTTTCTAAAGTAATAGCACCACCGATTAATTGGAGTCTTCGATTTGCGTTTGCTCTGTATCATTCGAATAGCGCTTGGTGTCTTCGATTTGCGTTTGCTCTGTATCATTCGAATAGCGCTTGGTGTCTTTGATTTGTGCTTGCTTTATGTCTTCGAATCTCCAATTGACATCTTTGAAATCATGCTTGATCTGTGTCTTGGAAACCGTGCTTGGCATACTCGAATTTGAGCTTGGGCTGCATCCTTACTTTTTTTGCTTGACGTTAGTGGATTGGCAATTGCACCTGAACTATGTTTTTCCAGACTATGCTGTGAGATGATTAATGCAAGCATTCAGTGACTTATGTTTTGGACAGTGCTAGGAAAATGAATACGTTTTCCATATCCTATGATCAAGTGAAGATAAAACAAAGGATAGTTTAATATTTCTTTGTCGAGCACTTGTGCTCCAACAACGATGGAGTTTGAGTAAAGGCGCTCGCTAGGCAGAGATACAGGTTTTGAATCACGTCGAGTGCATTTTTCCTTTTGTTGTGATGCACGAAGGAGAGCGGCTGTGATTGGGCTACGTAAGTAGAGGATAATGCGCTTTAGTGCTTATAGTAGTGGCTCCTCATTTCTCCTAAGGTTGGAGAACTAAGTATTGCCAAGGTAAATCTTTTTATTGTTGACTTGGGATATTTGAGTTGATTTGATCAAGAATTATTGATGGTGGTATAAGGTTAAGTTGTAATCTTTGTTTTGACATTGTTATTATTAATGCTTGATGCTTATGTGGAGTAATAAGGTGTAAAGAGATTTTACTTTGTATGTATATTATATTTTTGGTGGTTAATATTAAGTTGGAGTAATAAGGTGTTATTTTGGATCTTTATTATTGTGTATTATTGTATAGTTGCTAAATCTAATTGGTGGTAAATTTAGAGTTAATGTTGTGACAGTTTTTGAGTTCTCCTTCTTCATCAAAGTAAAGGTATGGGCACATTCTTCCATGGTTGTTATTGATTGATGGTTTTCTGAAAATAAGTGTGGAGGGAAAAGGATTTCTACTTGTTTCCTTTTCTTGTGATGATTGGTTGAATGCTTCAAGGTTGATGTTGAGTTGAATGGTGTTGGTTGACTAAACCTTGTTTGATGAGCATTGTTGTTAAAACCCTAATTGGTTGTGGAAAGAACATGAGTATCATTGTTATATGAGATATTGCATGATTGGCAATTGTTGGGTTGTGTTTCATGTTCTTGAGAAAAGCATACTACATCTATCTTATTCTGTTGAGATTGAGATTGAGTTGAGATTGATACTTGGGAGTTAAGTATAGAACATATTGAGTCTCTAACAATTCTCTTTATGCTTCTATGAGGTTGATGAATCACATTGGGTCTCTAACAATTCTCTTTGTGGGTTCATGATAAGCAAGTTTTTCTTGGTGAGCTTGCTGAGGTTTTGGACAGGTTTTGGTGGGGACTTGTGAGAAAGTTTTGGACAGGTTACGGTGGGGACTTGTGAGCAGGTTTTGGATAGGTTCCGGTGGGGACTTATGAGCAGATTTGGACAGGTCCTAGCAGAGGACTTGTGAGCTAAGTTTGAGAGTTCTATCAGAGAACTTGAGGACAGAGGTGCATTGGTTCTTTGAGAAGAACCTTAGGACAGATTTGGCAAGTCTTTGATAAGGCTTGTATGCAAAGGATTGATTTGTTAAGATTTGGATAGATCTAACAGACAGAGGAAGACTTGTACTAGATCGATTGATTGTGTTTGGTACAGGTTGCTGAGCTATTATGGATGTGATCATAGAAGGCAAAGGTCTCTTAGGCTAAGCATTGAGGACAGGAGGTCTTCGATGGAAAGGAGTTCCACGTGCTGGAAAGAGGTAGAGGCAGTTGATATTTTGAGGGATCATTTCCAGAGCATAGGGGAAGGTATCTCCTTTGAGCAGAGGCTCATAAATTCAGATAGATGGGAAGGTATCTCCTTTGAGTAGAGGCTCATAAATTTAGATTGGGGGAAGGTATCTCCTTTGGGCCGAGGCTCATAAACATTGTAATTGGGAAGGTTTCCCAAAGAACTTTGAGATAACTTTTAGAGAAAAGTTTTGTGGACGTAGCCTAGGCTTTCTGGGTGAACCACGTTAAAATTGGTGTCACTTTGTGGATGATATTGTTCTTTGTTTTGATATTGCTTTGGGTATATTTCTTTACTGTTTTGAAATATAAAGGAAAAAGTAAAAAGAGGTCTTATACTGTTCACCCCCCCTCTCAGTATAAGCTTGTGTTCTTCAATGGTTATATTAGATCTTGGAATATACTCTCTACAATGGTGGGGAAAAACCAAAGCATCATTTCGCTCTTATAAGTCGATGATGCCACCTTCCATGGATTTGATTGTGCAGAATGCCAATCCGATATGTAATTCATTAAGAATTAAGCGGGATGAAATCCACTTGTCAACCTTCCCTTTTCCTCTTAGAACTTTGAAGCAACCAAAAATATACACTACAAAAGCTGCTAACATCATCTTTGCTAAAAACTTTTGCAAAATCTAGAATCTGCACTTGGGCAAGTTTAAATCTTCCCTCATCTCCAATCCATACTTTCCATAGTGTAAAATAGCTTTAACTCCATTATGCACTAGAGTTAGTGTAAAATGCATCCTTATCTCCAATCCGAAAACAAATTCTTCTTTGTCACTGATCTGTAGCTCTTCTATGACTTTTTGCCTCTTCATCACCATTTCGGAACAAAATACTCTATAAAATCACTGAAATTGGTCTCTTCAACACTTAGCCTCTTGGAGGATGTCAAAAAAAATACAAGTTATCACCATTCCGCACTTCTCCTTGCGCTGATGTCATCTTCACCCAAAACTTTTATAGAATTGTAACGCATCACCAATCCATTGCCAAATGCTTTATAAATTGTGTGAAATTTCTCCAAGTGAAAAATATACTAAGTGTTTGGTGGATTACAAAACTCTTGTTACGGATCCGCTCCAAAATGTATTGAAAAACATGTGGAATAAAAAATTCATACCTTAGATAAAATTTTCAATGTTTTCTAAGGATGTGGTCTTTTTGGGCCTACACTCCCCATTCTTGATCTTTTTATATTTGTTATATTTATTTGGTTAGTCAATGATGCTTTTGTTCTAAATAAAATGTGATAATCACTAGATCTTCCCTTCAAATTACTAGAGGGAATAAATATTTTTTCCTCTAATGATGAAAAGTATAATTGAATGGCATTGTGTGACGTGAACTTGAGCCTCTAAAATCAGGGCCTAAAGCAATAACCTTTATTAAATATTTATCTAATAACTATAACTCAATTAAAAAAATCAAATAAAAAATAACTTATGACTTCTATGGTGAATACATAGTGGCTCCCTTAAACCCCATGGGACACACGACCATTTATTTTCTCATAAAAACCATACCACATTTACACAAAAAATATGATTCCCATAATGCCTATATTAGGGATGTATTATTTTGAATAATTAACTTGTTTTCTAGAAAAATAAAATACTAAAAATGTAATCATAAGGATAAAAATTAAATGGATTTAAATAAATTACAAGTAATATAATAGACCAAGGATAGATCACATATAATATATTTTAATTCAAATATTATCCATATTATTTAGTTCCATAGAGATCATTATATTCACAACTAAAATGTGAAAAAACTAATCATTTAAGTGATTTCGAATATCTTTAGTTAATTCAATCCTATCCATCCATTATGCATTGTCCTATTAAGTTCACATTCTACTCAAGGATTAGGTAAAATAATATAGATAAGATCCTAAGGTCAGCTTACTATAGCTTAAATTATCCTATTTATATAAATAATATTATATTTTTATTTCAAATATGACTACCACTTTCACTCCCCTTGATAATATATTTATTCATATGTACAAATTCCTTTACAAACTAAGAAAGAGATGAATAATCTCTCATTTGGTCGATTCTTATTTTTAATTGGAAGAGTTTACAATAGATATTTAGAATCTTAATTTAATAGTTTAAATAAAAAGGGAGTTAAAACCAAATGTTTTTTAAGGAAATACTTCTAATTTCATTTTAGTAGACCCTATATGATCTATGGGATAGAAAAAATAGATTCCACATGATTTTTTTTGGATTTTTAAATACTAGTTACAACTATCTTTAATATTGCTACTAAATAAAGGTTTTCTCTATGTTCATTTAGTGATGTTTCAAAATTTTCTTAAGATATATGTGCTTAATATTATAAAAGGTAAATTTAATAACATGTATAATCTACAAGTACATTTGTCTCTGATTTTTTATATGTAGGATAATTAGATAAGATCTTTCTCACCCCAACACATTTTAAATAAAAAAAATGGATCAATATAAAATAAGTTTGACTAACTTATATCCAAAATTTTCCCTTAGAAAAACCATACCAAATCGATTCAATGTTATTGTCAATTAAGATCTTCCTAGAAGTATGTTCTTAAATGTATTTTAAAACCCTCCTAATTGATATATTATCCCCTTGAAAATTTCAAACCTAACCTCAAAAAATCCTTAGAATTAATATAAGTAGCCCAATTAAAAAGAATTTTTTTCTTTTCATTGGACGTCAAAAGTCCTTGACTAAATTCTTAACTTGAAGAAAATGACCATTATAAAATATCTATTACTAGGAATCATGATACAATGTATATGAAAAGAGAATTATTTGGTAGACTTGTAAAAAAGAAGTTCAAACTAGATTTGCAATTTCATAATTAGACAAAAGTTGATTACTTTTTTATAAATTTTTCCATCACCCAACTCTAATATACTTAAATAAAATATAGGAAGCAATATAATGTAGCAATGTAATATCCCATTCATTTTTAACCTTGTTGTACCACCCAATCAATAGGATCATCATTCTATATTAAAACATAAGATTGATGGATCTCTCCTAGATCTAAAATATTTTCAATAGATATGTACATTTAATAATAAATAGTAAAAGGAATATCTATAAAGGTAATATTATTTCAGTTCTAAATTAATCTTCTAATATTACAAACCCTAAGACTTTAAAAAGGTGAAAGTATTTTTTAAAATTAGAAGCCAATAGGAGGTGAGTGTTAGTGCAAAGAGTTAGCTTCACCTTTTCTTATTCTAGGTGTTTGCAAAAATAAAAATTAAAGTATTCTAGTGGGAAAAAGTTAGTTAGCATAAAAGGAAAATTATTTATATATGAATTAAATGGAATTAAGGATACCCTAGCTAGAATTATAAGTAACATATTGTTCTAATTTATCGAAATTCACAATATTTTTTAGAAATAAATGAAAGCAATAAATTTACTCAAATCTTATATAGAAAGTAAAAGAAGGATGAATGGCTTTGCCTGGAGGTACCCAATGTCGGAATAATGTCTCGTTTAAGGAAGCCCTTCGTGGCTCAGGCTTTTCTTCTGTTTGGCATAATGCAGAGGGTAATTCTTCAGGCCCAAGTAATTCTTCTTTGGAAGGAGGGTTTCGTGCAAAGTGAGTTAATGGATGCTTGGAAAGGGTGGGGAGCGGCTCTGTTCTTGTGATTCGACTGAGTCAATTGCAGATGATGTTGAATATATGCAAAATCATGCTTTAATATGCAAATTCTTGGGTATTCGCATCCCTTTCTTGGCATTTGAAAAGTGGGCCAAGAGTACTTGGAACCCGGTCGGTGATATGGAGATCATGATGGGAGCTAATAATTTATTTCTGGTGGTGTTTTCCTGCTTGGCAGACCAGAATAGGGCTTTTGAGGGGGGCCCATACTTTTACAACCAGATTGGCCTGTTTATTAAACCCTGGCATATGGGTTTTAATCCGACTGAGGAGATTCCTTCTAGGGTTCCAGTGTGGGTTCGACTTCCATGGCTACCTTTGGAGTTTTGGCGGACGGATATTCTGCACATGATTGCATTGGTGTTAGGCAAACCGGTGGGACCGTCTCAGCAAACTTCAGACAAAAAGGTAGTCTCATGTGCTCGTACTTGTGTGGAATTGGATTTATCTAAGCCTCTACCTGATTCTATGCAAATATGTGTTGGCTCTTTTTCTTGGGTTCAACAATTAGACTATGAAACTATTCCTTTTCGTTGTCGGTTGTGTCATGAGTACGGGCATCTTCAGCATAAATGCCCTAAAATGCCTGAAAATAAATCATTTGGTTCTAAAAATCCAAATCTACAATCTCAGGGTGGGAAGTCAGTTACGTAAGAGGCTGGACCTGGAAAGGGGAGGGATCCCATGGATGTTAGTGGGGTAGACAAAGAAGGCTTTGTTCCAGTTAAGAATCGTAATAAGGGAAAAGGGTTGAAGCGGACCTTTACTGCTAGACAAATGGATGGCCTGTATAATAAGTTTGATGCCTTAGATGAGTTGGTATCTCCTGATGAAGGAATGAATGGTAATTTGAATATGGATACTCAAAATGTAACTGAGGTTTTGAATCCTAATGGGCAACAGGAAGTGACAAATTCTTCTTTGAACACAGCCCTGGCAATTGTTCCTATTTTGGAGGGGCAACAGGACGGTGTGAAAGGGGACGACCCTCTTTTGGCTGATTTGCTGACTTCTAGTAGAGGAAAGGGTTCTTGGCCTAGTCCTTCTCTAGGGTTACTCCAACAGAACTTTAAAAAAGAGGCCCCTGCAAAGCTGATTAAGGCGGGTAGAAAGAAAGATGCACATAAACTGCATATGGAGGGAGAAACATTGGTTGAGAGTGGGGTGGTTAAACCCTTGGAGTCTCACTTTTCTTCTCTCTCTAAATGATTGTTCTTTCTTGGAATGTGAGAGGTTTGAATAGCTTACCTCATCAAAAAGCTATTCGGGATTTGGTTTAGGCACATAAGCTGGATGTTGTTTTTCTTCAAGAATCTAAATTATCGATGGAGGGTCTATTTAGTATTGCTTCTAAACTCTGGCCTCGAGGTCTTTGTCAGTGTGTTGGGGTTGTGGGTAGTGCTGGGGGGCTTGTTAGCCTTTGGAATCTACAGAAGCTTACTCATCTTTGGTGGGTATCGAATAAGTCATCTCTTTCTATGATAGCTTCTTGCCATGAGTCTGGAGAAGTGGTTTTGTTCACTAACATTTACGCCCCCTCGGATCTTGCTGGGAAGGTGCTTGCTTGTGGAATCATATTCAAAGTGTTCGAGCCTTGGTTCCATTCTATCCTTGGATTATGGTTGGAGATTTTAATGCTGTATCTAGTATTGATGAGAAGAGGGGTGGTGTGGGTACTTTGGGGCCTGCCTCTAGACTCCTTAATGATAATATTCATCTTCTTAATCTGGTGGATATTAAGCCAAAGAATGGTGTGTTCACTTGGATGAATAAGCGGTGTGGTTCTAACTCTATCTTTGAGAGGTTGGACAGGTTTCTTACTTCTTCATTTTGGATTAGCAATTCTTGGGTTACTAACTCAACGATTCTTGACTGGAGGGGATCAGACCACTGGCCTATTAAACTTGTTATCTCTCGGCAAGAAATGGATCATCATCCAAGTTTTAAATTCCAGTTAATGTGGCTTAGGGATCCCTCTTTGTACGAGTTGATGAAAGTCTGGTAGAGTCGAGTCTGTCCTTCCCACGGCATCGCTATGTACTCTTTTGTTAAAAGACTCCAATTTGTGAAATATCAACTCAAAAAGTGGAGCAGGCAATGTTTCGGGAATCTATTTCGAGGCTAAAACTTTGGCCCAAAGAAGGCTTGATGTTATCACCGGACATATCGGAGATCATGGGTTAACGAGAGCAGAATTTGCGGGAGTAGTCCGAAGCTTTGCATGAACTTCAAGAATGGGAGCTTCGGGAAGAGATTTTACGGAAGCAAAAGGCCAGGGTGGAATGGTTACAAGAAGGAGATCGAAATACAACTTTTTTCTTTAACACTGTTAAGGCTCGAAGACACGGTAATGGTATTTCTTCGATTATTTCTTCTCAAGGTATTCAGTTGTCTGCTTCTCAGGATATCTCTCGGGAAGCTGTTCGATTTTTTTCTTCCTTATATTCTGAGGATTTTTGTGGGGATCATGTTGATGATCATACTATTTTTGCGTTGTATTCCTTCTGTTATTTTAGAAGAGATCAATGCATGCCTTCTTCAACCTATTTCCATTGATGAACTAGAAAGGGTAGTTTTCCTTATGAAGACTGGGAAAGCTCCGGGGCCTGACGGCTTCCCGGTTGAGTTCTTTCAACACTTTTGGGAAATTATTAAATCTGATATTTTGAGGGTTGTTCTTGAGTCCTTTCATAACCATCAGTTTTTGAAAGCTTTGAATTCCACTTTTTTGATGCTAATTCCTAAAAAGGAGGGTGCTAGCTCTTTTGATCAGTTTCGGCCTATTGCTCTCTGCAATGTGGTGTATAAAATTATTACTAAGCTGATTGCGGAGCGTCTCAAGCCTTGGCTGGACAGAGTTGTTTCTGATGAGCAGGGTGGCTATGTGGCTGGCCGACAGATTCTGGATGGAGTGGCTATTGCTACCGAGGCGATTCATTCTATGAGCACTTCTAAGAATAAGTTTATGTTTATGAAGTTGGATATGGCGAAGGCTTATGACAGGGTGAAATGGTCTTTTCTTCATAAAATCCTCTTGGCCTTTGGATTTGATCCTTCTTGGATTGAGTGGATTATGAGTTGTATTACAACTCCCTCATATTCTGTCCTAATTAATGGAAAGCCCTCTCCTTTGTTTCATGCTTCTCGGGGTCTTCGGTAGGGGGATCCTTTATCTCCGTACTTGTTTATAATTATGGCTAAAGGTCTGGGTCGTTGGCTTAAAGATCAGGTTCACCAGGGTCTTATTCATGGATGGAAATGGGAGAATAGTAGGCCAACCATTTCCCATCTTCAGTTTGTTGATGACACTGCTCTCTTGGGTGTAGCTTCTATTTGTGAAGCAACCAACTTTAGACATGCTTTGGACTTGTATTTGGTTGTCTCTGGTCAGGAGATTAATGAGCACAAGTCTATTATTTTATTTTTCAATACAGATCCCAGGGTTCAAGCTAGAATTGTTCAGATTCTCAGGTTTCAGGTTGGAACTCTTCCTCTTACATACTTGGGGATTCCCATTTCTATTGGTCCTCTACCTAGGGCGGTTTGGACTAACATACTTGACAAATTTCATAGTCGAGTTAGTCATTGGACTCATAGATGGTTAACTTTTGCTGGTCGGGTTTTACTTTTGAAGTTAGTTGTTCAGGCTTTACCGGTGTATAGATGCCTTATTCAGATTGCTCCAGCAAGTTTTCTTCATGACCTGGATTCTCTTTCTAGGCAATTCCTATGGGCTGGCAATCTTGGTTCCTCAAAATGGAGTCTTGTTAAATGGGAGACTATTTGTCGACCAAGGCAAGCTGGGGGGTTGGGTCTTCGTCTAAGCTCTCTTTCTGGGACTGCTTTGGCTGCTAAGCTGTATTGGCGTTGGTGTAGTAATCAGGAGCAAAATTGGGCCAAGATTATCTCCCACAAGTATCTTAGGGGAGTGGAAGGTTCAGAGATTCCTCGATACAGCTTGACTGGTCGAGGATCATTTGTTTGGAATACTTTGAAAAAGGGAGCAGAGCTGGTTAAGTAGGGGTTATTCTGGATTTGTTATACTGGGTCTCGGGCTCTTTTTTGGCAGGATTCTTGGGATGGATTTGCTCCTCTTCTTAGCGAGTTTACACATCTTCAAGATCTTGCTCAATGCTTTTGGGATGCTATATGGTTGAAGGTGGTAGATTTCAAAACTGTTAAGTCCTTTGGTCAGATGGTTAGTCTCCAGTGGAAGGATCCTCGAGAATGGCCTGTTGGTGGCACTATGGATGCGAGGGCAGAGCTGGCCCGTATTCTCGCTAGCCGTCCCTGCTCTTCTCTACCTGGGGATGATGTGCTAGCATGGGGAAGAGATAATAGAGGGATATTTTTGGTTGCTGTTGGTTATTGTGTTTTGGATCGACAGCGGTTTGGTGAGGAGGAGGTTCCATGGTGGAAGCAATTTTGGAATAAGTTTATTTGGCCGAAGTGTAGTTTTTATGGGTGGCAGGCTACTCATAATCGTTGTCTCACTTGGGATAATTTTAAAAAGCATGGGTTTGTTGGCCCCTCTTTATGCTATAACTGTGGGAAGGCTGAAGAATCTGTTGGGCATTTACTTCTCCAATGTGACTTTGATCGACAAGTCTGGAATTATTGGTGGGGAGTATGGAATCACCCTTGTTTGCATGCTTCATCAATAGTTGATTTTTGGAGGAGTATGGGGTGGCCTCCTGCAGTGGCTTTCTTTTTACAAGTTGGATGGAGTATTGGTCCTTCATGCATTTTTTGGCAGATTTGGCTTGAACGGAACCGTCGGATTTTCCAAGGTAAGGAGTTAACTACTTCCCAGGTCTGGCAGAGGATTTTGCGAATGATCCAGGAAACTGTGTCTGCAAAATGTCAGATTATTTCTCTCGTGGACCATGTGGAACGTCAGATCATGGAAAGATTAGGCTTGATGGTTAATTGTCCTGGTCCTAATGTCTCTTGCAGAGGGATGGGTCAGAATAATCGGGTGCGGAGGGCTGGCAAATGGAATCCGCCTCCTCCGGGAGTGCTGAAAATTAATACGGATGGATCTTCTCGGGGTAATCCGGGTAATGCTGGTATTGGTGGTGTGGGGCGGGATAGTAGTGGTACTATCCAATTTTTTTTCTCTTGCTTTAAGGGACATCATTCTAATAACTTCATGGAAGCACTCGCAATTTTATATGCTTTGGAGCAAGGGTATGCTTTGGGTTGGCGTCGGATTGTTTGTGAATATGATTCTCAGATTGTTATAAATTTGTTAAATTCTGGAGATAGTCTTCATGGTTGTTGGCGGTTGAGTTGGGTTGCTCGGAAAATTCTTAATATCTCTGCTCACTTGGACTTCATTTCTTTTGTGCATATTCCTCGGGAGTGGAATAGGGTAGCGGATTTGTTAGCTAAATGGGCTTCTAAGTTTCAAGATGGTTGGGATGTTCAAAATTGGTCTCAACTTTCTTCTAATTGCTCTCAATCTCTCTCTTCTTTATTGAGAGCTGATATGTCTGAATAGCTTCTGCTTTTTCTTTGTATCATGAATGTTTTTCCGAGTTAATAAATTTTTACCCTCTTTTAAAAAAAAAAAAAAAAGTAAAAGAAGGATGAAATAGATTTAGGAAGCTCATAGGCACCATAAATAATCCCTATACATGGATAATATTACACAAAAATTCTATAATAAAAGAGGACTGTGAGGGGGTATTTATAACAATACCAAAAAACCTTAAATACATCTAAAAAATTAACCTAATAACATAAGAAGAAGGCTTTAGGCTAATTACAAAATCATATGTATGGTTTAATCATAGTAGGTTTAACCAAAGCCCATAAGTACTACATAATAATTTATTACAAAATAATTAGTATATTGTACAATGAAATGCATCTAGGCTTATCTAATACATCATACAATGTTGGCTCTTAGCCATGAATCAAATTATAATTTCAACACCCCTCATAATTTGAACTAAGGGACTAAGGAGAGAAGACAATAGTGACAAGAATATATTCCCCCCATAATGGATGCTCTATCAAGGTTCTATTGTTTAGGTATATTCATCCAAATCTTCGTCATCATCTTTAAGACATCCACTTAAATTGAAAAACTCAACTTCAATCCTTTGAATATTTAGTAAGCAATTCTTCCTTAGGTATCCCTCCCTTGAATTTGCAAGTGGTTTTTGTTTTCTTAGAATACTTAGCCTGGACATTGATCCCCTTGGTATTAGCCTCCTTGATTTGAATTCCTTCGCATGAGCCTGTATTTATGGAGACCCATCATAATTTCATATTGCCACCTGAAAATTCACTAGGAGAAGAAACCATCAAAAGCAAGACATTTAATAAAATATTATACAAAAAATAAAAATAAGGATGAAAGATATTTGGGGCACATATAGGCACCATAATAAATCACTATCCATAGATAATATTGTGTAACACATTAATGAGAAAAGAAGAGTGTGAGGGAGGTATTTATAAAAATACCAAAACCCCCTAATTACATCATTAATTTTAACCTAAGTCAACATAAGAAGAAGAATTTAGGTTAATTAAAAAACATAAGTATGGTTTAACCATAACAAGGCTAACCATGGTCCATAGGGATTAATTAATAAAAATTTACAAAATAATTAATACATTTTACAATGAAATGCCCTTAAGCCTATCCAGTATATTATACAATGTCAACTCTTAACCATGAATTAAATCATAATTTTATCATCCCTCAAAATCAAAATTGAAGGGCCAAAGAGATAAGATACTATTGATAATAATATCTCCCCCCCATAATTAATGCTCTAGTGGACTTCTACAATCCATTTGAATCTCCCTCATCATTTGGAAGATGTCCACTTAATTTCAAAAACCCAACTTCAATCCTTTGCATATTTAGTAAGCAATTATTCATTGGGTGTCCCTTCCTCTAATATTATTTGTAATTCGTCTTCATTTTCTTAGAATACTTAGCCTAGCCATTTACCCCCATGTCTTAGCCTCCTTTAATTTAAATTTCTTTAGCCTATATTTATAAAGGCCCACCATAATTTTGAATTGCCATATAAAATAGATTAGGAGAGAGAAACATTAGTCAAGAGTAAGAGTCTTCTAAGATTCTAAGAATACATGAATCATATGATCCATTAGGTTCAACATATAAAAGGAGGGAGAGGTACTATCAAGGATAATCTTAACATATTCTATATCATATTTCATTTTACCTCTAAAAGAAACAATATCTACTCTTAGAGCCTTGAATCCCACAATATAGTTCTAAATATTATCAAATTCAAATAGCTTAAGAGAAAAAATCTCCAATTCCAAGTGACTTATTTTAGTTTTATTGACCTTTCTAAAATTCTCATGCAATTTTAACTATACCTTGATAGCATCACTCTCCTCTTTGATATGGAAACTCAAATTTGGTTCAATCAACAAGGAAAATAGACCTAAAGCCTCTTATATTTTTTATGGTGATTTTCATCATCAAGAATAGCTACTCTATCCTCTTGAAATATTCACCATAGGTTCTTACATTATAGCAAGCGATTTATTTGAGTTGATTAGACATTGTAGTTTTATCCATCAAGGTGAGTAACTAGGGCTCTATGGTTGATCTTATATAATATGATCCTTAACACCATAGTAGGTCCATGAAATATATCCACCAATGTATAAATCTTAAAGAATAATGTTATTTATAAAATAAATGGGCTCAAATTCTTCCCTATGTGAAATTTATGGTCTCTAGAAGATTTTTCCTAATGGATGTCAAAAAAATAAAACAATAAAGGGTCTAACCTTGGTTGCAAGCATCAATCTCGACCTGCCACTTGGAAAAATCTAATTGATTGGATAAATTCAATAACTTTCACCATTTTACCTCCTCTAATATACTTAAATATTGAAACATGTCTTAGTTTTATTTGTTGAGCTAGTTTAAATAAACAAAAATTGGGTAGACATGGCACAAAAGTGGGCCACATCAGCCACAATATATACAAGAACATACAAGATACTTGAAAATACATCTAAGTAAGTTAGAGAGATTTTAACTGAGGTCTGTTTGACACTAAGCATACCAACCTAGAAAAATTTTTGGCACCACACTTTGGAGGAGAATCCAACTACCATTTATAGGGCTCCTTACTTTATATTTCTTGCAATAAAATATGGCATCTACAATTTGAACTAGAGACCTTGAGTCCCCAAAACCATCTTGTTGGTTATCCATCCTTGATATGTAACCATGTTAAGAGGCTCTAGCCTCAAGTACATGACCAAAAATTTGAATGCTTACATAGAGGATGGGCATGATTTGATTCCATGCTCTCCCTTGTCTAACATATAGTATAAACTACAACACCATGCTAGCTATCATGTAAGGGTCTAGAAAACAAAAATAATAATATATTTTCCATGTGCTACAATGGATGATCAAAGTATGGCCCCTATGAGTTGAACTTGGATTGGTATCAAAGAATATTTGAACCCATCTCCTTTGCCATAATGGTTTCCCTAAAATATGGATTAAGGGATGACCCATATTTTTGAAGAAATAAAAAATATACCTTGATGTAAAAGGTCATCAACACAAATCCATAATGAGGAAGCACAATAATTTTAAATTCAATTTCTAGTAGGAAGCTCTTGATCAAAAGAAAATTGACAAAACTATTCTTAAAAGAATTTTTTTGGAGGAAAAAAAAGGGTTTATTTTTATGTTTCTCATAGTAGAGGACTCTAAATATAGAATCTCAAAATAGATATTTGTATTTTTGGAAGAAAATTTGGAGGCATTGAATTGGTTTTTTGAGTGACCAAGCAATGCAACTCCACATCCACTCTAATACAATGTTGGAAATAGCTATATTTTTCAAAAATGAATGAATGGAAGATGTTTACTCAAATCATATACTTAAAGAAAAAGAAAAAATATGTCTAGGGTACCTGCAGATGCCATAAATAATGACTATCCATAGATAATATTACACAACACTCTAATGAGAAAATAAGAGTATGAGGGGGTATTTATAACAATACCAAAAACCCTAAATACATCATAAAGTTTAACCTAAGTTGACAAAACAAGGTTTTAGGTTACTTAAAAATAATAAGTAGGTTTTAACTATAACAAGGTTAACCATGGTCTATAGGGATTACATAATAAAATATTATAAAATAATTAATACATTGTACAATGAAATGCCCTTAGGCCTATCCAATACATCACACAATGTTGTCTCTTGGCCATAAATCAAATTATAATTTCAACATGATATACTTCAGAAAATAGATACTATTTTTTTTGTCATAATTTTATTATAAAGTAAATTAACCAAATTTGATTTTCCATGTTAGAAAATATTCAGCCTTCTCTATCCATACTCCTAGTAAGCTAGTATGCCAAACAACCTTATATGTAATTTAAATGTAGTTCAATGTTTCCATCTATGATAGTAAACTTGGCATGCTTGTAGTAGTTCATATGTCATGATGACTAGACTATAGTATTTTCACTATTAATATCTACTAAGACTTTTGTTTGCAAATTATACACTCTTCAATGCCCTTAAGGCTAGAGTATAATTTTCCACACATTCAATGTAACAAATACTAGTGTCTTTGGTTTCTATATCAACAACCCATGAGATTTGAAGTCCATGTAGTTGGTGTTATAGATATAGAATCATCTTAATACTTTATACTGAGTTCAATTACTTACAACTAGATATTATGTGTTGAATAATAAAGAAGTAGTAAAAGCTATGCATATGCAAAAGTACTATTATTTCCTATCCAAAGATAATTAGACATAATTTATCCATGTATTCATGGCATTCAACCTTAAACTATATAAATCATGAAACAATTCAATCTAATATTTTAAAATACCATCCTTAAAAATTCACTATAATACTTATGAAGAACATAGTAGTTAATATAGTAAGGATATATTTATGAAGAAAGGGTAAATTTATTACTTTCCTTTCCAAGATATGTGATAATATTGAGTAGAAAAAGTGGATAAAATACAACAAAAATATATTCTAATTTGAATTGGTTATAATGAGGTATCAAATATTCTTTCAATTGTACTATAATAAAATATAATTTAATCATTCTATTGAGTGAATCTAATCCCTAATGTATTAGAAATCTTTCCAGTCATATGCTAGTTTCAATTTCCTTGTTTGACTGCCATGGATATCTAACACAAAAGAGAGTTTTACAAAATAATTTATCTTCTCAATGAAAGTGGAATCACAATAAGGAATATATATATATATATTGATAGATATATGGAGGATCGATTTAAACAAAATAAGAGATTAAGATTTTATTTCCAAAATTACATTAGATTAGGTAACTCAAAAAAAATCCCAAAATGCATATTTTTTCACTCAACAACTAACCAAATCCAACAAGAAATTTTGAATTATGAAAGAAGGGTTCAGAGTTTATGCATATTATTCCATAGTCTTCTACTTCTAGCTAAATTACTAAATTTAAGAGCTATAATTTACTCAAAATAGTATAGTACAAATTTGCTTCTACAAAATTTAAATCCATGCAAAGAGAAACCATTTTGTTTTGATTCTCTAAACCTGGAAATAATACTTTCTTGATAACATAATCTATTTAGTCTATTTAACAAAAATATACCTTTCAAGAAATACCCCTTTAAAAGGCTTTTTGTTTTATAAAATAAAGGAACAAACCCCAATCCCTCATGTAATGAAAATTCACTATATTGAGAAAATTTTACTAATAGAAAGATGGGAGGTTGATAATAACAAATGATGAAAGGATAAAAAATCCCTTTAGTCTATCAGGTAATTGTTAATAAAAGGCCATCAAGAAAATTCATTTCCATAAGTTGAAAGCAAATATCAAAGCTAACCAACCCTACTAAATGGGCAATATAGTCTTTATGGTGGTAGCTAAATCAACTCCCACCATTGGTAGGATTCCTTGAGCCTCCCTGATGATAGGTAAAAGGGATCCACCTATGGTAGGGAATCCACCCATACAAAAAATGTGAACTCCTCTTATTACTAGAAGGAATATCCTAGGGTTTGGGTATGTTCTCAACTATTTGGGTTCATAGTGGCTATCCAACTAGTCACCATTCCTTGATACATCTACAAGAATTACACTAGCAATAAATATCAAGAAATAGATTTTAGTCATGGAAGAAGAGGAATAAAATGAAGGGCTCAAGCAAAAATCAAAAAGATAAGCTCCTATATTTATTTTTAAAGGAGCTAGAATCTTAGCAAATGGAGATTTTAAATTATGAAGTCTTTATATATTGGAAAATTTTGTTATGGCCACCTAGAATTTATCGACAAGGGATAAAAAGAAGCTAAATTGGCTAAAAGGCAAAAGGAAAACTCATAGATGCTTTCCAGATTGAGAAGAATGTAGAGGAGAAGAAAAATTAAAACTTTAATTGGCAAATAAGAAAATGTCCTAAATTGGTTTTATCTCATAAAGGGCATAAAAAAGAGAAAAAGGAAAAACCTTGATTGATGGAACAGTCTGAGAAACTAAAGGGTAGGAAAAATCAAAAAGTTTTTAAAGGCACTTATGAGTGAAAAGTTTGAATCTTGGGAATTTTAGAAGTCTTGAGGGAGAAAAGGTAAATAAGAAGTTCTGAGAATAAAACTATGAAGAATAAATAACTCTTGAGAGGTAGGATGACTAAAGGTGTAATGAAAGGATGAAGAGGTGACTCCTCAAAATATTTTTAACAAATAATATAGTCTGATCTTAGAAACTCTTTAAAGTTCTGATATGAGGAAAATAAGATAAGTTTTGATAAGCACTAGAATATAAATAAAACTAAAAATTTTATAAAAAATGATTTTTGTATGAATTCCAAAAAAGGTAGATAAGCTAAATCAATAAGCCATTACTATGATAAGACAAGAATTACCTATGAGTATCACTTTAGCATAACATTATAAGAAAATTAGGTTGTCTATTGAAGACAAAGGCATGGTTTTTGCAACAATGACAATCCTAAAAGTAACAAAAGTCATGGTAGAAGGTGTTTCCATTTAAATGTTTTTCAAGATCCTTAGAAAGAGCAACCAATATTATTAGACTATCTTACAAAATTTGGAGTGAAATCATCCCTATTTTTTAATCTATAAATATTAGTTAGTTTATCATGGTAAAAGATCAACAATTTATATGCCAATCATATAGTTTTACCTTCATTTTTTTAGTAGGGTAGTGTAGGCCCAAATGGCCACATCCTTAGAAAACTTTGAAAATTTATTCTAAGGCATGGGAAATCTCCAATCCACTGAGGATAAAAGAGTATTTCATAGTGGATCCACACAAGAGGTTTCATTCTACTCAACACTTAGTCTTTTTTCATAAACATAGACTAAGTGTTCCATTCCACCTGATGCCTAGTGTATTTTGCAGTGGCTTCATGCGAGGTTCCTAATCCACAATTCTTTTGAGTCTTGATGACATCAGCACATTTCAAAGTGCGGATTGGCAATTTTTCTTTATTTCATGCACTCCAGTGACTAAGTGTTGAGAATTTGCATTCTACTGAGTTCCAAGACTAATTTTGAGCGAAATGGTAACAAGTTTCGCACCATTTGGTAAGAAGGTTGAAAGCGCTTGAAAAGAAGTTAAAGTAGTAGAATAGTGCAAAGATCATTTTGCATTAATTTTTTAGTGAATTGGCATTTTCATAATCAAACTAATTCAAATTTGGTGGAGCAAGATTCGAGGAGTGAATTGCAATTGGTTTTCAAAGCCACATAAATTAGGACTTAAATTTTTTAAAAGGCTATGTGAGCGGATTGATGACAAACTTGATTTTGCTCGAAACTCAGTGTATTTCTCAAAGAATCTCAATTTCACTGGCCAAAGCCATCCAATCTAACGTCAGCATTTATTTAGAGTGGATTGGTGATTCTTTTTGTCTCATAGGTCTGCAAGGAATTTTTGAAGTCTAATCATAATTGTTCATTGAGAGCATCAATGGTAGAGATTTTGCTGATATTTTTATGAATCATACAAAGGCAGATTCTTGGTGGATTGAAGAACAGTCAGTTCAAGGCAGGAAGGTGAAGCGTCCAAGGGTTTTCAAGAACCAAGAACCAAAGCATTTGTAGATCTGAGGTGTAATGGAGTTCTAAATAATAATGAATGGTCCAGATCTAGTTTATAATGGCTTGAAGCTCAACTGCCATCATCGGACCAGCAAGTTGTAGAGTCGAGCTACCATGGCGGATGACTTCCAATAGATTTCTTGGACTCAACGAGTGAATGAGATAATTCTAGCATAGCTCTCTATTGATCTATCAAATTCTAAATTCTTGTAATGTCTCCTTAAATTATTTTCATTGTAAACTATAAATAGAGGTCAAACCCTCGATTTTTAGGATCAACTCTAGTGTGTTTGCTTGCCCTACTATGTAAATATTCTCTACAAACTAATGGAAGGAGCATTACTCGGATTTTTGACTTAAGACTTGTTATCTTTGATATCTTTCATTTAAGAGGTTTGAAGCTATGAATTACATTTTTTTCAATGTTGTAACGGTTAGTTCTTTCCATTTGCATTGGATTACTAGTTTTTAAGGTAGTTGAAATATGTTCATAGTTAGATCTGTGTTGATAGGAAGTTTATTTCTGCAAAGTTTGATTATTGATCTATTTTTCTAAATTGGATTGTCAATATATTGGATATTGGAATTGCTTCTTGGAACATATCTCTATTTTTACTTTATTATATGAAGATTTCATGGTTTTGGGTGTTGCTAATCCTGAGTGTGGGACACTGGAAGTAGTTTGTTAGAGGTTTTTCCTATGGATGCCTATGTTGTTAGCCCTATCCAACCACTGTTAATGCATAATTTCTTAACCCTAAACCTTTTCTAACCCTATTCCTCAAACCCTTATTGAGCTTAATTGAGTCAACATTCTATTCAGTTGACAAGGAACCAAATTACTCTAGAGGTTGGGTTGAAGTAATATTTGGTCCATCCAATGTTGAGTGATGAGTTATGACTATCAGGTGCAAGCCTGGCCAGAAAATTAGAAGATAGACAGTTGTAGTATCAAGTAAAACTTGATGACAATTTAGTGCCCAATAGTTTTTGGCACGCTCGGTGGGACCTATTTGCAAGAAACACTAAAACCCATCATATGCTTTATTGTTTTATCTTTACCTGAAGGAATCAAGATTTGGTGAATTATCTTGACCTTGCTAAGTGGAGAACAACAAATTCACCTAGCGACTCCCTGGTCTGTAAACCCAAAAAATTATCCATGTAGATCATAGTTTTTCATGTATACCAGGTCATTCAAGAGGAATAACCCAGACTCATTTTTCTACTATGAGCTACCTTATAGAGGGTCTACTATTATAAGGAATTTGAATCAAGATTTTCATTCAAAAGAAAATCCTCCTGAGGAGAATCCTATAGTTAATCCAACACCACCTCCAACAGGAGCTACACCTAGAAACATGGCACAAAATGTAGTTCCAAATCAGCCCTTGCAAAAGTACCCCAGCTGGAACATAGTTGGCCCCCTTAGACTAGCCCAAATGCATGACATTCCTCAAGCTATGTCTAAGTCCATCCCCACCTATGATGGATCTAGTAAAACTGCATATGAGCACTACCAAGATATTTTGAATCTGGTAGCAATACACAATATAAAAAATGAAGATGTTATTGTCAAGATCCTAGCCCTATCTTTTAGAGGAAATATTCTACATTGGTTTAGGACCCTTGAGGACAATACCATTACCTCATGGGCAGAATTGTCTGAGCCCTTTGTGGAAGAATTTAATGAGTCTATTGATCCTTTTTTCCTCCTTAATTAGTTCACATCTATGCAGAAGCATCAACAAGAAACTATTTCAGATTTCAACTTGAGGTTCAACAGGACCTGGAAGAGAATTCCCCTTATAGCTAGACTAGCTGCAAGCCTTGCTTACATGTATTATATCAGAGCCCTCAGATCAGAGTTAGCCTTACAAACCCAACAATCTGGGGTGGAGACCTTTCCATAGGTTTATAATGTAGTTGTTCATGCAGAGAATATCCTTATTAATGTGGGAAGATTACCTCCAAAAGTTGTGTTGCCCTACAATTTGGAAACCACTAATGTCCAAAGTCAAATAAATGCTTCATATTATATGGACCCTCCTCCTTTGTCATCTCCATTTCCATATATGACTCCTATTCCTCAATCAAAAGCACCATCTGTTGCAGTTCCTTTCCCTCCACTTCCTTCTCAGATTCCCCAAGAGTCCTCTGTCCTCCTTGATATCCAGAATACCTTGAAAACTCTTAGAAACAAGATGAATTCAATGGAAAAGAGAGATATGGAGAGGTCTCAACAAAGGATATTTCCTTATGTGAATAAATATCAAAGACCTGGTCCTAGCAATAGTACTGGGGTCAGAGTAAATGCAGTATATGAAGAGCCTGAGTATTCTTCAAAAATAAGTCTAGTGAATGTATGGTGTTTGGTGTGCAATGATCCTCATGATTCACAATATTGTGTTATGTACCAACACCATGTACAACAAGCTATGGAGAAAGTAGAAAGAAATAAAAAAGGAAGAGTGAATATGCTCTGGAAACCAGAGCATATCATGGTTGGAAAATATCTTGATGAGGATGGACCTATTTTTGTCATGACAAGGTCAGACAAGAAAACACTACAGGTTGATCCACAAAATATGGGTCAATTTTAGGTCCCCTCTCAAAAGAAGAAGGATCCACCTTCCTAAAGCAGTGATACATTCCCTATCCCCTAGGCCAAAGAAAAGGAAGTCAGTATTCCCAAGATATTTGAGAAAGAAACTAAAGGAGATAGAATGAGGTCCAAGAATGAAGCCCAAGAGAGGCTTAGGTTCCCTTCCATTACCAAAAGGTAGAGAATTGAGGCCACTCAATAGTATAAGAGAAAATATGGTGAGCTAGAGAGAAGGCCTAAGAGACCCACCTCTATCACATCTGAATACAACATTATGGAGGAAATGAAGAGGATACCATCCAAAGCTAGCCTATATGATACTCTCTTCATTCCTAGCCAAATAGACCTACTAAAAGCTTCTCTGAACAAATATCCATAGGAAAAATAGGCCACCACAATCCTCAGCATACCCTCTAAAAAGAAAGAAATATCCCCTACCACTTTAAAGAATAAACCCTCTCCTTTTTACATTTCTCTAAGGATGGAGGGTTGGATTGTCTGAAATTGTATGATTGACTCAAGGGCATCCACCACAATTATGCCTAAAGCAGTTTGTGAGGAGATGGGTATGGAATATACCAGATCCTACCCTAGAGTCCTACAGTTAGATGGGACACCTATGAAGATAGTGGGAGTGATAAAATATGTCTTGATGAGGCTACATAGAGCACCTGAGGTAACTATAGTATAAGAAATAGTGGTGGTGGATCTAGAGCCTTATTTTGGCTTATGCCTTTCAAGAGAATTCACTACAAAGTTGGGTGGATGCATGTATATGGACTATTCCAGCATGGTTATTCCATTCAAAGGAAAGAGGATAAGAATAACACCCGAGAAGCCTGTGTCTTACCACATTGAAAAAATTGAAGAGGATATGTGCAATCTCACTCCTCTAGAGGAATTTGAATTTGTGGATAACTTTGAAGAGTTGGAAATTGAAGATGAACTACCTTTCAAGGAGGATTATAGTCAATTTGGGATAGGTATGGGCACATACAGTATTTCTGTAGAGTCAGAGAAAAGAGTTCCTACTATATCTAACCAGTCCTTGAGAGAAACAAAAGTATGGACCATGCACTTTGATGGTGCCAGATGCAAAAATGGTGTTGGTGTTGGTGTGGTATTATAGTCCCAATCATAAGGGACAAAGAGTTTCACATATAGGCTAACATGGTCATGCACTAATAATGCTATAGAATACGAGGCTCTATACCTTGGACTAATGCAAGATAAAAGCATGGGAATTAAGATTCTAAACATATATGGTGACTCTGAATTGATTGTTAATCAGGTAAGAGAAAGGTGCAGCAGTAAGCACCATTACCTGAAAGCATATAGAAATAGGGTATGGGATTTGATGGAATCCTTTGATGCCCTAAACATAAATTTTATTTCCAGAGGAAAGAATACCTTGGTAGATTCCTTAGAAGTAAGGGGAGCTAATTTCAACCCTTCTATAGACATAGGAGTTAAGAAAGACAAAGGGATCAAAATATTTTTCAAGCCTACTGTGCCAGATAAGCAAATTGTTTTGCAGGTCTTTGAAAGTGATGAACAAATCATTGATTTTCTGGTAAGAGAAGTCCTGTTTATCCACTTTTCAAGAGGAAAATCTAGAAGATATTGATCAACAGGATGTCATTCAACTTAAGAACAATCACATACCTAGAGGTTTGGTTACTCTAGAGAGCCTGTTTGACAATGAAGACAGGAAAAATATCAGATCCATGGAAATCAATGAGAAAATCTATAAAGAAATTGAAATTTAAAAGGAAAGAAGCTCAAGGTTGGAATTCGATGTTCTCTAGAAGAAGAGGAGGATATCAAAGCTTTATGCCTAAAGTACCAAGACATTGTAGCTTGGTCATATGAAGACCTCAAAGTATATGATAAGAAGGTCATCCAACACACAATTGAGCTAGAGCCTAATGCAAAACCATTCAGGTAGAAACAAAGGCTTGTGAATCCTAGGATCGAAGCCATAATGAGAGAAGAAATTTTGAATTTGTTAAAGGCTAAGATCATTTATCCAATCAAACATTCAACCTGGGTAGCCAACTTGGTACCTGTAAGGAAGAAGAATGGTGACATTCGCTTGTGTGTAGATTTTAGAAACCTCAATCAAGCATCACTAAAGGACCACTACCCCCTCCCATATATTGATCAAATCTTGCATATTGTGGTAGGAGCATAAAGGTTCTCACTACTAGATGGTTTCTCTAGATATAACAAAATTTGGGTGAAGAATGAAGATCAGTTTAAGACAGCATTCACCACAAAATGGGGAACCTTTGCATATCAAAGAATACCTTTTGGGCTATCTAATGTAGGAGCCACATTCCAGAGAGCAATGGACTATGCTTTTGGGGAGTTGATTAACAAGGTCATTCTAATCTATTTAGATGACATGACTGTGTTTTCCCACAACAAGCAAGACCACTTGGCACACCTAGAACAAGTCTTCTAGAAGTGTAGAGAATTTGGCATCTCCCTCAATCCTAAGAAGTCATTTTTTGTAGTTCATGAGGGAAATTTTCTAGGCCATGTGGTCTCCAAAGAAGGTATGGCCATTGATCCAGATAGAATCAAATCCATTCTTGCTCTTCCACTGCCTATGAACAAGAAAGCTCTATAGTCTTTCTTTGGTCAGATAAACTTTTTCAAGAAATTCATCTCTGACTTTGCTCATAAGGTGAAGCCTATATCTAAACTACTAAAGAAGAATGCAGATTTCAAATGGACTGAGGTAAGAAAGCAAGCCTTTGAAATCATCAAGCAATCCATTGCTACAACTCTAGTTTTAGTCAATCTGGACTTCAACAAGGACTTCATTCTTTATGCTTATGGAGCTGAGGAAAGCTATGCATCAGTGCTCACCCAGAAGAATGATGAAGGAGAGGAGCACCCCATATTATTTTGGAGCTAGAATATTCATGAATATTAGGTTAAGTATAATTTCATTGAGAAATAAGTATTTGCTGTAATGAAATCCCTAAAAAATTTTAGGCCACACTAGGTTAAAAGAAAGACCCTGGTTTATGTGGTTCATCCGGATGTAAGAAGATTTATTTTACAAGGAGAACTGGGAGATAAGAGAGTTGGTTGGATTACTAAGATCCAAGAATATGATGTGGAAATCCACACTACTAAGCTGGTAAAAGGTAGAGCCCTATGCCAAGGTCTGACAGAAGCAGCAGTTTTAGCAGAAGTGATAGCATTTTAGTCAACAATAGATGATCAAGTTGGATAATTAGATGCAGGTGAATCAGACTGGGTAGATCAGATGACTAAGTACTTTCAGACTGGGGTATGTCCTCCTAATATTAACCCATCATAGAGGAGGAGATATAGACTCTAGGATTTGAAGTATATCTTATTTCTAGAAGGTCTATACAAAAGGAACCTTGATGGAGTACTCCTAAGATGCTTAAAATATGATCAACAACAAAATGTCATAGAGGAGTTCCATGGAGGACTATCCGGAGGACACTTCTTAAGAAGAGTAACAAATTTAAAAATTATCAAGGTAGGCTATTACTGGCCTACCATATTTGCTGACACCTTCAAAATCACTAGAGCCTATGATGAATGCCAATGGTATGTGGGAAGAACAAGGAATGCATCATTTCCCCTTAAGCCAATTCAAGTGGAAGAACCCTTTCAGCAATGGGGGTTGGACTTCATAGGAGTTATCAATCCACATTCCTCAGCTGAGCACAAGTACATTCTGACTACTATAGACTACCTCACCATATGGGTAGAAGCTATTCCTACAAAGAAATCATACCAAGAAGTGGTGATAAATTTTATGGAAATCTTGATTACAAGGTTTGGTGTTCCAAAATATTTGGTGAGTGACAATGGACCATCATTCATAGGAGCAAAATATATAGAGTTTTCTAGCAAGTATGGCATTACCATAAATAATACTTCAAACTACTACCCTCAAGGAAATGGACTAGCAGAATCAACTAACAAGAATCTATTGAGGATTTTGAAAATATTATTAGAGGGTAATAAGAGAAGTTGGTACCTATTGTTGGAGCAAGCTCTATGGGTAGACAAAATCACTATTAAAAAGTCCATCAAGACCTTCCCTTATGCCTTAGTATATTGAAAATAGACAGTGTTACCTGTTCATTTGGAGATTCCAGCACTCAAGTTGATAAACGCAGAAGAGGAATCTGAGCAGAATCTAGTGGAAACAAGTTTGACACACTTGCTGCAATTAGAAGAAAAAAGAACTCAGGCATATGAGGATTTTCAAAAGCATTCATTTGATATCAAGGCATGGTTTGTTAAGAAGGTAAGGTTCAAAAAATTCCAAGTTGAAGATTTTGTACTCAGGTGGAATGTTGAAAGAGCTAAACCAGGACATCATTAGAAGTTTGACTCCTTCTGGGATGGCCCTTTCAGAATAGTAGAAGTTAAGGAAACCAATGTTTTCTAGCTTGAAGATCTTGAGGGAAACATATAGCCGATTATGGTAAATGGTTTTCACCTTAAACTCTATTTTGATTAAGCTAAGCTCATTGTAATATATGTACATATTTTGTACCATATCCTTTCCATTTTATTTCAAGTTTTTATTTTTGATAAAATGCTAAAAATATATATATATATATATATAAAGTGAAAAGGTTGCAAAAATAAGCAAGTGTCAGCAAAAGCAGAAAGCTTTCATTACGCCCTCAAATGCACTAAGAAAGTAGTGAAATGCTACACATATGCTTCTCCACTCTTAAAAGGGCCAAGAAACATTGAATCATGGTGAGAGTTCCAATCCGCCAAAGTTCATGACCATTTTTTAGAAGAAATTAAATATCATGCCACACCACTTTTGAAAAGGCAAATATTCATAAATTAATGCACAAGCTTCCCACACCGCTCCAAAGGAAAAAAAAAATATGAGTGATGCCACGAGTGCAGGAATGATCTGAGTTTTAGCCAATCAGAAAGCAACATAACATATCCAAGCCACCAAGATGCATAATTTCAATTTGAAAAGCATGCAAATGGATAGTTCTCACAATGGTCACATTAATGGCAGAGGGTGTGCATGCATGGGAAATTAAAAGTGATCAAAAGTGTAGAATGCATTCATTCAATGAAAGCTACAATCACCTAGCAGAAAGAATAGGAGAATAGTTGAGAATTTTATACAAAACCCAAAGAAATAACTTTAAAAATATTAATTGTGGAAGTGGCCTCCAAAGACACTCAAGAAGATAAAACCTCGACAAACGAAGAACTAGGCACTTACATTGACAAAGTAGAAGTAGTGGCCAACACCGAGCTAGTTATCATAGAGATAACGAAGCTCATAAAAGCATCAATGATAGATACAAGAAAGGTGTGGCCTTTTCATCCCAAGGTAAATGTTCCATTCATTCCTTCTTGTATTTTTATATTTGCAATTTAGTTCATCCTTGTCCCGAGTTGATAGCAGACATTGTCAAATACTATGAGCCCTAAAAAGGGTATATAAGACATATCAATGCATGATTACTATGAGGAGAAAATAAAAAAGAGCAAGCATCACCTAAGGAGGAAGAACTTGAGCAAGAGCAAGAAGATAATATCGAGTAAGAGGTTGAATAAGAGGGTGAAGAACCAAATAGAGTTGTTGCAGACCCTCAAGGGACACAAGCTTAGAATATTTTTATTTTGTACATTTTGTAGTCATGTAAAAGTTGTATTTTTGTTTTGTTTTTACTCTGACACTGCCAGAAGGCAGTAATAAAAGCATGAGGCTAAGAGATACAAAAAATGAAATTTTTGTGAAGGCATTCATGATAATTTTGAAGAAGCATAAAAGGGAGAACATAGTTCTATTTTTGAAGCATTGGAGCAGTATTGAAGGAGCAGTGGAGATATTTTTATTTCTAGTATGATCTCGATATGAACCATTACCCTCTGGGTGAATTCACAAGGTTTTTAGAGGGTAATGATCATATGGAAATTATTCTTTGAAGCTTTTTGAAGATTAGAATTTTTGACTCCTGATGCCTAATGGATAAGACTCTGAGTTCGATGGCTTTGTCAGCAAATCCACCTGGAAGGTGCCACAATGTAGGCCCAAAATTTATTCTAAGGCATGGAAATCTCCAATCTGCTAAGGATAAATAGTATTTCAGAGTGGATCTACACAAGAGGTTTCATTCCACTCAACACTTAGTCTTTTTTCATAAACATCGGCTAAGTTTTCCATTCCGTCTGATGCCTAGTGTATCTGGTAGCGACTTCGTGCGAGGTTTCCAATATGCAATTATTTTAAGTCTTGATGATGTTAGCACATTTCAAAGTGTGTATTGATAATTTTTCTTTATTCCACGTGCTCCAGTGACTAAGTGTTGAGAATCTACATTCCGATGAGTTCCAAGACTAATTTTGAGTAGAATGGCGATAAGTTCCATGCCATTTGGTAAGAAGGTTGAAAGTGCTTAAAAATAAGTAAAAGTAGTGGAATGGCGCAAAGATCATTTTGCATTATTTTTTGATAGGATTGATGTTTTTGCAATCAAACTAAGTCAAAGCTGGTGGAGTGAGATTCGAGGAGTGAGTTTCAATTGGTTTTCATAGCCATGGAATTTAGAAGGACTTAAATGTTTGAAAAGGCTAAGTGAGCAGATTGATGAAAAACTTGATTTCGCTGAAAACTCAGTATATTTCTCAAAGAATCTCAATTCTATTGGCTAAAGCCATCCAAGCTGACATCAACATTTATTTAGAGTGGATTGGAAATTCTTTCTATCCTGTAGGTCTGTAAGGAATTGTTGAAGTCTAATCATAGTCATCCACTGAGAGCATCAAAGATATAGATTTTGTTGAGATTTTTATGAAGCATACAAAGGCAGATTCTTGACAGATTGAAGTATAGTAAATTCGAGGTGGAAAGGTGAAGCATCCAAGGGTTTTCAAGAACCAAAACTAGAGCAGTTGCAGATCTATGATGGAATGGAGTTCTAAATAACAATGAATGGTCTAGATCTAGTTTATAACAGTTTGAGGCTCAACTACCATAATCAGACCAACAAGTTATAGAGTCGAGCTGCCATGGTAGATGACTTCCAATGGATTTCTTAGACTCAACTAGTGAATGAGATAATGCCAATGTAGCTCTCTACTGATATATCAAATTCTAAATTCTTGTAATGTCTCCTTAAATTATTTTCATTGTAAACTATAAATAGAGGTCAAAACCTCAATTTTTAGGGTCAACTCTAGTGTGTTTGCTTGCCCTACTGTGTAAATATTCTCTACAAACTAATGGAAGGAGCATTACTCAAATTTTTGACTTGAGACTTGTTATCTTTGATATCTTTCATTTAAGAGGTTTGAAGCTGTGAATTGCATTTCTATCAATGTTGTAACGGTTAGTTCTTTCCATTTGCATTGGATTACTAGTTGTTAAGGTAGTTGAAATTTTTTCATAGTTAGATCTGTGTTGATAGGAAGTTTATTTTTGCAAAGTCTGATTATTGATCTATTCTGCTAAATTGGATTGTTAATATATTGGATATTGGAATTACTTATTGGAACATATCTTTGTTTCTACTTTATTATATGAAGATTTTATGGTTTTAGGTGCTGCTAATCCTAAGTGTGGGACACTAGAAGTAGTTTGTTAGAGGTTTTCCTATGGATGTTTATGTTGTTAGCCCTATCTGGACACTATTAATGTATAATTTCTTAACCCTAAATATTTTCTAACCTTATTCCTCAAACCCTTATTGAGCTTAATTGAATCAATAATATATTCGGTTGACAAGGAACCAACCTACTCTGGAGGTTGGATTGAAGTAGTCTTTGGTCCATCCAATGTTGAGTATTGAGTTGTGACTATCGGGTGCAAGCCTGGTCAAAAAAATTGAAGATAGACAATTGCAGTATCAAGTAAAACTTGATGATAATTTAGTGCCCAACAAGTAGTACTCATATTCCTAAGTGGTCTTGTAGGAATACATTTGAGCCCCCACTTCTAGCATAATATTATAAAAATTTTATATTCATATATACATATTGGAGGCCTATAACTATCTGGTTCAAATTGCTTGGTTATCCCTACCTATTTCCTTTATGTATGTGTGCTTATATATGCTTATATATGTTCATATGAGTAAATATTCACCTATGTTAGTGCATGACACTCAAGGTTGTTGTGTAAGGGAATATTATCTTGATCTTGATGTATTGCATTTGTTATCTTAGTTTTTTCCCCTTTTTGCTATCTATATTTATTTGGATTTATCTAACTATTTCTCCCTAAAACTGGTATATGAGGATAGAGTAGGAAAAGTATGCTCAATGTCACATCTTAAAATGAGTCATCCTTGTAAAAATCATATAGGTCCCTAATTGAGACAAACTTAATGCTCTTGAAAGAAACCCTATTATGTCACTCCATGTGAGGCATGATAGTCCTAACCATTTGGTCTAACTTTTTTGATGATTAGGACAATTAGAGGGGATAATAATTTAATGGCATACATAATGGGACCCCATTGATTCTTAATTGGTTTTGCAATAAAAATAATAAATTAGGGTTTAACTCTAGTGAGGGTCTCTTACTACCTGCTTATTGAAGCACTTCAAAACTCACCTGACAACTCTACGCAAGAACAAATATCTAGAAGAAGTTACATTGAACAAAATCAGATTAAGATTCCAATTAATATTTCAATCTATCTATTAACAAAGCATATGTTGTATTCACTAGTAACTCCACTCCAACCAAAGTACCTAGAAGTGTATGAGCAAGCAACCTACTACCAGGTCCTTTACTACTAAAAAACTCCAAGATTTGCTTCTTCGAATTAACACAATTACATAAATAATAAGAGCTAGAGGTTAGAATATGTTTGCTCCATCACTTCCTAGAACATTCCCTACCTAGAATGATAGAGGTCCCTTGGGACCTCCTACTTTGCTTGAAGTATGGATGGAGATACCAATATCTACTCTAAAATCTCTTTCATATTTCACTAGGGAGGACTTGACAACTTTTATCGAGCATCTCAACCACATGGTGATCTTGTGCATGATTCATAGTATATTAGAGCAAAACATGGCTCTAATATTACTAGCAAACTCATTTAGAGGTAAGGCCAAATAATGGTATGTTGCACTTCCATCTAAATCTATAGCTAATTGGGACCAAATCACAACCCTATTCATGGAAATATTTAGAGAGGAGGTGGATGGGGTATCCCTCTTAGAATAATTATAAACTATAAATAGAGCTCCTATGGAGGCAATATATAATTTCAACTTCAAATTTCACAAAACATAGCATAAAATACCTAAATAGCTTTATCCTCCACTAGGTATGGCATTTATAAACTATTTGAAGGTATTCGATTCTAAAATCTCATTAATTATTAAGGCCAAAGGTGAAAACTCCCTACCAAATTCCTATGGTATATACATCCAAGATAAACATAATTTGATTTATATTGGAAGGCTAGATCCTAGTCATCCCATGCAATTGCACCCTAGTGTACAATTTCAATACCACCCACCCTCCCTTAGTCATTCATAAAATAAAATTCCAATAAAAATTAGTCTCACCTATAGTGACTCATATCTTATCTTCTCTAGTGCCCCATGTTTTATAAATTCCATGGCTTAAAGCAATGCAAAAATTGCTCACGTTGGTCACTAATGAGATGCTGAACATGAATAGGAAATATAATACCCATAGCAATGTATATAATAACAACCAAAGAAATTATTTCCCATAGAGAAATTAGGATAATATAGCCCTTTTAATGGCTACCCTAGATCCCATTTCTAGGTCAATCAGGAAAACAATCAAGCCCAAATCCATAACCAAAAAATAGTGTTGGTGTTGAACCCTTTATAGCAATAATTCTACCTCCTAGTACTACCCAAATCTAGATATCTACTCCACCTAGATTAACCCTAGAGAGATATCCCAACTCCTTAAAATTGTGAAAAGTGAGGTGATTCCTTCCCAGGAATATATTTCATATTGGAGAGTTGAATCTTAGATGGAAATTCAATATACCCCAACCCATATCTTCAGAATCAAGTGGCACTCCCAAAGAACAAATCTTGGTGACTTGTGATGAGGAGGAGGTCTATGCAATTTCTTATATAGTAGGCAATTTAGTTTTTGATAGGCCATAAATTCAATCAAACTATGTCACAAGGACCAAAGGTGAGTTATAGAGGAGTAGGAAAAGGTTAATATAAATACCCCAAGTAGTTATCATAGACAAACCAAACCAAGTTAGAAACTTCCCACTATCATAACCCCAAAGCCAAGTACACATGCACCTCCCGCTAACACCAAGAGAATTTATCAAGTGAACTTCGATGGTTAGATTAGAAAAAATAGTGCTAGTCAAAATAGTCTAAAAAATATACCTATAAGAATATCAAATCCCATAGCGGTAGTTATAAAAACATCCTAGAGATCTTGAGACAAAAAAAACCCCAAACAAAAATATTCAAAATTACTTATCCAACTAGGAACACCTCACTTGCCTATGATATCTTGGCTATTCTTGAGTAGGATAAGCAATTGAGGAAGACCCTATAAAATAAAGAAAGAGAGCAAGGGTAGAAAAAGACACATGTAGTTATATAGATATTAGCCTCAAAAGTAAGCAAGCCAAAACCACCCCCTTTCTATCTATCTCTCATCGACAAGGATAATTTGATGCACAACTATATGATAGATTTAGAAGGAAGCACATTTGTTATGCTGAAAGAAATAAAAAATGTTCTAGGCCTAAAATATCATCCTATAAACAAGAGAGTGGTAAAGTTGGATGGTAGTGCATTCCAAATCCTGGTCATTATGGAAGATCTTGCACTCTCCTTATATGATTATCCAAACCTGTATGATAGATTTATAAGGAAGCACATAAATATAAATAGACATGGGATGACATTCAAGTGGAAACAAAGCCAGATCCTTTTAGAGTCATGTACAAAAAGAAATATTAAAAAAAATGTATTACCCTAATAAATTTTGATCTTGTAGGATTTTCAAGGAATACAATTGCATAGAATGGAAGGTATTGAGAAACAAGAATTAAATACAAATCATATCCCTAAGTGATGTAATCCATAATGCAATACCTCATGTGGATCATAATCATATGAGTAGGCAACTCTACAGAAGGGGGAATCCCCTAGGTGCATTATGAAAGGTGACACTTGAGATAATCACCAAATAATGAGGACCATTAGATCAAACACAATGGCAAGACCATGAGACAAAAAGTTAATACAAAATATTGAGATACACATGTCCTCCATAAAATTCACAAATAAAATTAACTTCACATTAAAGGAAATATAAAAATATCCTTGTGCCACCCTGGCAATAATAGGATAGGCCCAAGTTTGATAAGAGATAACAAATGAGAAGGGGCATTAGTTCACATGATTGAAATTTAATAATGGTTGGTGTCGGTACCTCCAATTTAGGGAAGGTATTATAAAATCACTACTACAACACATCCTCTTTCAAATCAATTGATTAAGTTTGATGCTTCTTCATTTTTGGAAATGCCTTGAGTAACACCATGCCCAATAAATGAGGCCCTCACTTCTAGGTTTATTATCCCCTACAAGTAGGGGGTCCTGTGAGTTTCCAAAGATATAGTGAAAATTCACTACACCAAGCAAATTCTATCAACAAGAGAAATATAGGAGGGTAACACCAAAATAGGATGAAATGATTAGAAGCTCCTTTAATCTATCAAGTAGTCATTTATAAAAGACCATTAAAAAAAATCCTCTTCCATAATCTTAAAGCAAATATCACATTACCCATGCCATGAGGGCATGCTAACCAACCATAGAAAATGAAAAATATAGCCTTTTCAGTGGTAGCTAATCCATCCTCCACCATTGTTAGGAGTCCATGAGTCTTCTCAATGATAGCTAAAAAGGCTCCAGCTCTGGTAATATTTCCACCCATACAATAGTTGCAAAATATTATTCTCCCTAAAAGGAAGAGCCTATGGGGTTGGACATATTACATAGCTATTTGGGTTCATAGTGGCTATCCAACTAGTTACTATTCCTTGATATAGCTATAATAACTTCACCAATGATAAACATCAGGGAATAAAACTTAGCAGTCATGGGAGAAGAGGAAAATTTTGATAGGCTCAAGCAAATATCAATAAGATAGGCTCTTATATTATTTTTTGAAAGGATCTATAAGATTAGAAAATGGGAATTTCAAATTATGAAGTCTCCACAAATTTAAATGGTTTTTTGAAGACCATCTAGAATCATAGACAATGGAACAAAACAAGATGAATTGTCTAGAAGACAAAAGATGAACATAATTTGGCACATAGACAAAGGTCCTAAATTGGTGCTATCTAACAATGGGCCTAATAAAGAGTAAATGAAAAATTCTTGATGGCTTGAATAGTCTAAGATACTAAAGGACAAGAAACAGTGAAAATTTCCAAAAGGCACTAGGGAGTGGAAATTTTGAAGCTTAGGACTTTTAAATGTCTCGATGGAGAAAATGTAAATAAAATATTTTGAGAATTAGACTATAAATAAGATAGAACTATTGAGAGATAGAATTATAAAAGGTTAGATGAAAGGATGAATAGGTTACCCTTTAAAATATTTTTGATAAATAATCTAGTCTAATCTCAAAATTTGCTTTAAATTCTCGATATGAAGAAAAGGGGGAAAGTTCTAACAAGCACCAACATCTGAAGAAAACTAAATGTGCTATGGGAATTGTAGTTTGCATTAGCCCTAAAAAGGGTAGATAAGACACATCAATGCACCATTACTATGAGGAGACAATGATTACCTATCAATATCACTTTAGTACATCAATCCAAGAAAATTAGGTGGTCTAATAAAGACAAAGGTATGACACTTACAATAACGACAATTTAAAAATTAACAAATGTAATGGTAGAAGATGCTTCCATTCAATTTTTTCAAGATCTCTAGAAAGATAAATTGATATTGTTAGATTATCCTACAAATTTTAGAGGAAAATCCTCTTTTTTTTGTAATCTATAAATGTTACTTATTTTAGCATTGTAAAGGATTAACAAGTTATCTGCAAGTCATATAGTTTTCATTTCATTTTCTTGTGTATGGCAATACTCGTATTCCTAAGTAGTCTTGTATTCATACCTTAAATCCCTCACTTCTAGCATAATTTTATAATGTTTTATATCCATATATAAATACTAGAGGCCTGTGACTATTTGGTTCCAATTGTTTAGTTCTCCCTATCATGTTTCCTTTATGTATGTGTATTTATCTGTGCTTATATATGTTCATAGTAGGAAGTTTTAACTTGTGCTAGCGCATTATACTCATGGTTTTTGTGTATGGGAGTATTATATTTTTATCTTGGTGCATCACCTTTTTTAGCTTAGGTTTTTCCTTTGTGCTATCTTTATTTTTTTGCATTTCTCTAACCCTTTTCCTCTTGAATTTGATAGATTAGACTAAAATAGGAAAAGTATCCTCAAGGTCACATCTTAAAAAGAGCTGCCTTATAAAAAATATCAAAGGCCCACGATTGAGACAAAACTCATGCTCTCAAAAGTATCCTTGCTATGTCCCTTCATGTGAGGTGTGATAGTCTTGACCATTTGGTCTAACTTGTCTGATAGTCGAGACAATTAGAGAGGAAAGCACTTCATTTAAATAAAATAAATAGCATAACCTAATATTTACAAGCAAAATATTCCCATTGATCTCCAAGCAAACTATTTTTATTCCATATTAGTATGTTATTTAGGTAACCAACACCTCCATTTTAAAATATTTTACTATATCCCAAAATCATCTCTCTCTCTCTCTACACAAAATGGTCTAAGACAGATAATTTCTACTAGATAATAGTTCCATGGTGATTTATCTATATGGTTACCCTTAAGAGGGTCTATAATTGGGAAAAATTAAAGGGATTATTTAATGCCACTCACACTATACATCCACACTTGCATTCTCTAATGCACCCTCAAAGAAAAAAGGTGCACTAAAAATGCAAGCTAATATATTCATCTATATTGCAGTTTTGATTCAATATTATTTCTCAATATGCAACAAGCATTTTATGCAATTATAAATATAATGGTATATGGGAATTTGTTTTATAGTATTATTTATTTTACATATATTTCACCCTCTTTATACACCAAAAGCATTTTCATATACTAAATTGTTTTGACGTGATAGTATGGATGCCCTAGTTGGGGAGAAAGGAAATAGTTACACCAAAAGCAACTATTAATGATGAAGTGAACATAGAGGAAATTTTGGTTCTTAAAAGCATAGGAATAATACATAAGTTTCATGGATTGAATTCAAATTACTCCATGATTTTTATGCCAAAAGTGATTTTTCTCATCTTCTCTAGTTTAGAAATATGAGATAAAATAATGGGTGGTGGCCCATGATTTACATGAAGATATGGCCTATATTTAATACCATTAGGTGATATTTTTCTATGGAGATAAAAATTATTAAACTTATTCTAGTGTGGATTAGGTATCTTATACTTCCATATCAACTTATCAATAAATTGTTTTGAAAAATATTGGTAGTACTCTAGTGGAGTTCATCTAATAGGGACCGACTACTAAGCAATAAAAACATGTTCAATATACTTGAGTATGTGTGACCATGGGTATTTCAAAACCTTTATTAATATTATATTTGAATCAATAGAATGGAATCAACAAGGGGATTATAAAATCATTGCATTTAATGTTTCAAATATTATTAGACTAGACATGTGGTAAGAGATTACAAAGTGCAAACAATGGAGAAAGATATGGAAAGATATCATGAGGTAAAATTTGAGATGAAGCAAAATCATATTATAGTAGAAGATGGATTTGACAAAGGATTTCCCAATTAAAAAATAAAGGTAAATCAATCCCCTCTAACTTATCAAATGAAGAATGCTAGCATAATTCACTTAGATCAACTATCTAAATAAACAAATATAGATACAATATATAAAGAATAAAAACACATAAGCACACATTTAAAAGGAATTAAAGATGTGAAGTAAGACATAGAGACACCTTTTAAAATAGAGAAGAAAAATATCAAGTTTAATTGATGTAAATGATCTTTATTTTTCTCAAATAGTATAAAATTATTTCCTTGAAATAAAAATGAAAGTAGTGTAGAGTTTGTTCATTGACATTTATGACTTTAATAGTAGCATAATAATAAATGATTATGAATTATATCCATGGCAATTTATAAGTTTTAGTGAATCAAAAGAAATAAAGTACTATGGAGGATGCTCCTTACACTTTAGGGTTTCTAGGATAGCATAAAGAAGCAAGTGTTTCTAAGGCTATTCCTTGTTCTTTAGATTATCTAGGGAAGCATAACCTCATAAATGAAAAGTCTCATTGTGAGGTATCTAGAAAATGAAAAAAAAAATATGAATTCCCTCAGAAAAATAATAAAGAGAAAAGAAAACTTAGAGGGACATCAATATTGAAAACTAAAAGTAAATATCAAAAAATTTTAGGAAATGAACCCTACCTAGGGGCTCAAGAACTTGGAACTTCATATCAAATATTTCCAATTAACAAAGAAATATACTAGGTGGCAAGTCAATGTGGGGGATTCTATAAATTTTTAGTATGATGTTTTAAAAGCCATATCCTTTTATTTTGTTATAAATGAAAACCACTAGATCAAGAATATTTAGCTTGTATAGGTTCAAAGATCAAAACTATAGTAATATGAGAAATAGATCATGTATTTCTTCTAGAAACTTGATTCGAGAGAAAGACCTCAAACAAACAGTGGATGAGCTTCAAAATATGCTTTAGGATATCTATTTTTCTATTTTTATGTAGAAGGTTGAGTTGGTTTGAAATCTATCAAAATATTGTATATACTCAATTAAGTTGAAATGTATTTAGAGTAATAAAAAATCTTTGGAAATGGTTGGTCACTTAAGACAATTCCTAAGGCCTCAACATTACTTTTGTCAGCACTCCAAAGAAAAAATTTTGCATGCAAGAGTTTGCAAAGAAGAAAGGTATCATTGAAAATTTAGGTGTACCTTGTGTCAAAAGGATCTAGAAGCATCAGATCATTTAATTCTTTGTTATCACTTCTCTTACACTATTAAAGGGTCAAAACAATGAGAACATATTGGGTAGCACCATGAACATTGAAAGAGTTCATGAAGTGTTGGATTAATGGATTCAAATCTAAAGCATTATGTATTATATGGAAGGTTGATCCTACCACTATTTGTTATAATATATGGCTTGAACGAAATAAGAATTTTTTAAAAAACAATTACTATAACCATACCCAATTTTAGAACCATATTATTGCCACTCTTGTGGAATGTTTATATAAATGGTTTTCATAATGGAAATTCTATAATGAGAAAAATGAGGTGTTAGTCTCCTTGTTACAAGATGTTAATATATATAAAAGGGTTAAATATGATAATGGAGTTAACATTATTAGAGAATATTAAATTATTTGGTAGATGTAAATGTACCCCATGGTATTATTGTAAATATTAGATTAGTGTGTGAGTCTATAGTTTAGGATGTGTGATTTATATTTCTTCTAAAGTATGTGTCTATGTGTAGGATGAGTACAAGTGTCATGTAACAATGTGTGCAAGTGTGTAGAATGTAAGAGTGTGCAAGTGTCATATAATAAAGTGTGCAAGTGTGTAGAAAGTCAAGAGTCATGTATACAAGTGGTAAGATGTAAAGCTAAGGGACATGGGGAATTTTTCTTATGTGTGGAATAGAAAAGGATACATCTCTTGGATATGTGAGGAAAGCAATAGAAAAAGTATTGAAGAGTCACATTTCTAAGGTTATATTATGGAGATAAAACTCCATGTATTGTATTGAAGAATCACTGGATAATATTGAAGCTTGTATACTACTTGAACAATTATATTGTAAGTTTGCTTATGCATATTTTTATTGATATTGGCCTATTAATCCATATTATTGTTATTTCATGAATATTATGTTCATTGATATTGACCATTTATATTGAATGCTCAAATATTGAATTTTATATGATTATGGATATTTGGACCTATGATTAAATTTGGAAAAAATTCCAACAATGGTATTAGAGCTACATTCAATCGAAGTAGCTTTGATATTTGTCTATAAAAGTGACATTCAAGCCAAGTAAGAAGACTTTGAGAATTATCTAATAGATTTGCATTCAAGCCAAGACAAATCTTGGATAATTGTGCTATTAGAGTCACATATCATCACATTGAGTGAGAAAATTTTACTGCATAATTTTGAAGCTCGAAGGAAAATTAGAATAAATTCTTCATTGATAAGAAATAGATTAGTTTACTACTACCTCATTTTTTGTGGGGTGTTTGATGACAAAGAAAGTAGAGAGTATTAAATGGGGAAAAGTAAGGATAAACTTGTAGTGTCTAATAGAATTAAAAATACATTGAGGAAAAATTTTCTTGCCTTTGATAATAGTGTGGACTCTAGGAAAAATTTGGAAAATAGGATAAATAGAGAATGGAACTTGGGAGAACCTAAAGCAATAGCTTTGCCAATCAATTTGAAAAGAGAAAACACTAGATGACTAAAATCAGAGGAGGGTTAGCTAAATTTAAACTTTGGCAGAGCTACGAAAGGTAACCCAGGTAGGGCTAGGGGAGGAGGTTTCATTCAAAATGAGAAAGGTGAAGTGTTATGGGCTTATGCAGAAAGTTATGGGATACAAACAAATCACTATGCAAAATTTCAATCCCTATACTCTAGTGTTATGTTGTTGATATAGAAGAGTTTAAGGAAAACCATCATAGAAGGGGACTCTATGAATGTTCTTAGGGATCTTAAGAAAGGAGAAGTTGATAATTGGTAGGTGTTAGGTTTAATTAAGGATACCTCATCCCTATTAAAATAAATGGTAGAGGTGAAGATATTACATATACATCAAGAAGGAAATATTGCAGTTGGTTGTTTGTCAAATATTGGAGTACATTTTGATCAAAGGAAGATATGGGAAAATAATTTTCCCTTACTGCTTATAAGGATTACCTCATCGAAGGTAGAAGAAAAGTCTATTCCATAGGGTGTTATATTTTGATGTTGTTGGTATAGATATTTCTTTTGGGGTCTTGTGGTGCTCCCGATGTAACCGTATGTTGCTACTATTACAACAATTGTAGTTCTAGTAAATGCTACTATAGTGTGCTTCTACTTTTATTGTTTCTACTTTTATTACCTTTGTTGAGAATTAGAGTGACTACTACTACCATTGGTGTGGAAGGAAGGAATAAATAATAGTCAGGTCAACCTTTTTTTCTTTGCTAGAAATAATTCTTTATATTAATCTGAGCGCTACTTTTTGTTTGGTTTTGTTATGGGATTTTTGTTGCAACTTTGTTTTTATCTCATGCTATCCAGGGGGAGGTTGATGTTTATATTGTAACATTGGAAAGCTTAATTCTGTAATAGGGTTGGGGTCCCTCCAAAACTTTTCTTTTCACCATTACCAAAAAAAAAGATGGACTGGTGGTCCAAAAACTTTTGGACAAGTGATATAAATTGGCCATTTGATGAATATCAATTGAAAATGTGATATTCTAAAATATAAAGATAGAAAAAAATATAAAATTATTAGAGTTATACTCTAATATTACACGTCTAGAGTTGAAATTAGATGATAATAAATTAAAAGATAAGCCAATTAGGAAGATATTCAAAGTGTGTAGAGTCCTAAAATAGATTTAAAGTGGATAAAATCCATGAAAGAGAGAAAAGGAATACCAATTTTATGAAAAACACCAAAAATAGATTAATTAGATTATAATTAGAATTGTTGATGAAAAAGAAGACAATATGGTTGGTTGATTGTTGAAGCCAAATAATGAGAAATTACATGATCTTGGAGTTGATACACCTATGAGTCAAATCCAAATTAAAGGTTAAAATATCAAAGCCAGTAAAAGAGCCAAAGCCAAATGAAATTTCAAAAGCCTAAAGCCAATGGAAGAACCAAAGCCAAGAGAAAGGAAGATCCAAGCAAATAGGTGGAATGTCTATGCTAACTAGAAAGGCGGAGAACCAAAATTATATTAGTGTCATAATAGAGCATATTGAGCCATGAAAGAAAATAGAGAAATTCCAAACTTTAAAATAATCAAATAATCAAATTATTGTTTGATTTGTGCATGAGAAATGATGGACACACTTGAGATATCTTGACACAAGCCTGACAAGTTTGACTACGCAAATAGTGAATGTTGAGAAAAATAATCAAGGGTATGCATTATTCTATTTGAGTGCCTAATTATTTGGACTTGATTTTGGAGGTATAAGGCTCAAAAGTGATTTTTATAATCTTCGAAATAGAACATAGGATTTATAAGGAAACAAGTCAACTTTAAAAATTTATTTTTTGAATTGAAATTAAATATTGAAGAAGAATTGAGTTGAATTTAAAGTTGGGAGTTATAAAGGAAAATTGAAGTTTTGTGATTTAAATATTTTATGCAATTATTTTGCAAATTGATTTTGAAAAATATTTTGAAATTTATTGTTGATTAACTTTGGAGAAATAAGGACTTTTAATCTAAAGGAATTAATTTGAAGAAACAAATTTTTTTGAAAAAATAGATGGATGGAAAAGAAAAATGAATGAATCAAGACAACCATATGAATTCAAAAGGCCAAACAATAGAATAAAATTCCAAATATTTTATCAAAAATATGAAATAAATCATTGGATTCCCATAAAAACATTAAAGAAAGGGCACATGGTATATAGATTCATAAGCCTATCATCATATGACTAGAAATTTTCATTGGTTTGACTCATTAGAAGTTAGACCAAACATTCCACTAAAAATAAAAAATGATAAGATTTATTATGTGCAAGGAGCTAGAAAAATTATACCTAGCATGTCATTTTTATATTGTGTGCTAGATGATGTCTTATATGTTCCAGGATTACCAAATAATCTTGTCTTACTTGCTCAATTAATTGAAATAGGGAGGACAATAGAATTCAAATATGTAAATGGAAATAGAAAATGCATCATAAATAATCAAAACAAAACTGAAGCTGTAGGTTCCATCAAGAATAGAATATTTTCTTTAGACATAATGGGATTTTCAAAAGAAATATTAAATCATATTTTACCTCAAGAAAGGATTAATGATGAATTGTTTGATTTATCCAAAAGATAGGAAGTAGAAATATGGATCAGGAACAACCCAAGATTGTCCAACAGGGATAATAGATAGACGTAGTGGATGGACACAAGGCAGAAAATAAAGATGAAAATTAAAGACTAAATTCTTCAATAACAAAATAATGTAATATAGGGGAGTGTTAGAGAATATTACATTATTTGGTAGATGTAAATGTACCCCATGGTATTCTTGTAAATATTATAAATATTAGATTAACGTGCAAGTCTATAGTTTAGGGTGTGTGATTTTTATTTCCCCTAAAGTATGTGTCTATGTGGAGGATGAGTACAAGTATCTTGTAACAATATGTGCAAGTGTCATATAATAAAGTATGTGAGTGTGTAGAAAGTCAAGAGTCATGTATACAAGTGACAAGATGTAAAGCCAAGGGACATGAGAGGTTTCTCTTTTGTGTGGGATAGGAAAGAGTGGATGTCCCAGATATGTGAAGAGAGCAATAAACAAAGTATTGAAGAGTCGCCTTTCTAAGGTTATATTATAATAATTAAGTTTGTATACTATTTGAGAAATATGTTGTAAGTTTTTTATGCATATTGTTATTGATATTGGCTTGTTAATCCATATTATTGTTATTTTTCATTAATTTTATATTCATTGATATTGGTCATTTATATTTAATGCTAAAACATTCAATTGTGTATGATTTTGGATATTGGGACCTGTGAATAAATCTAGCTAAAATGCCAACAAACACAAAGGGTCTATACCATTATATTTTATAATGGAAGTGTCCAGATGTTGGATTCATCAAGATTACTTTTGGTGTAATAGAAAATTAAGATTTTATTTTTTGGATGGAAGCATCCCCTGATATAATCCACACAACTTATTTAAAAAATGATTTATAAGCCAATTGATAAATTCAACAATAGAAATAAGGAAGGATCAAGATGAAACCCTTATTTTTTTTATCTATCAATATGAGTAGTAGAATTTCTAAACCATTCTAATAAACATGCATTTGATACCCACTACCCTAACCATCAATTCAAAAAAATGAAATTCTAGTTTGTATCACACCATCATAATTCAAGTCATTTAACATTTTTTTTTTTTTATCGATTAAAATTTAAAGTGGGTTTTTATCAAGGGTCCCAAAACCTGATTACAATAAGTCAAAAGACTTTAAAAGCAAGGCCACAAGAAGGTCACAGGAAAGGACAACAAAAAACTAGAGGAAAGACAAAAGGATTACCTTTTAGGATAGGCTTAAGGATAGCCTTTCAGGATAGGCTAAAGGATAGCCTTACAGGACAAGATTTATGTTGGTTCGACTTTTATACACACCCTGTGAAGAATGAGCATAAAATACCGATAACACTTATACGGGATAAATCCCACTCACTTTAGGATCTTGTTGGATATCCAAGGTGTGAGTTACAGAGTTGGGTCGAATGTCTATTCACTCTTTTCCGCTTCTGGAATAGTTTCAAGTGGACTATCTGTTACCTTACAACGGGCTCGGGACTTCAGTTCAGTAATGTTTTTGGAGTTGGTTATCTTTGTGGATAATCAGATTTACAATCAGTTCTTTGATCTAGCTCTTTATGCTTTAGCAGATTTAAATAAAAGACAAATTTAAAGAAAAATAAAAATGGATCATTTCACGATGGAATAGAGAGAGTAGGGTAGGGCGAGAAAGAGAAGTTTATCTAACTTAGCTGCAAAACCAAAACCACCAATTTTAGTTATACCGGTTAGCTTCACAATAGAACAAATCAAAGAGGAAAGTGTCCAGCTTTCTAAGATCACTTTCAACTAAGAGCATAAGACAAAGATGAAACAGATCTAACAGAAAATTATAAACAGAAGGGAAGTCGGTTAAAATTGGTATCTCTCACCAGTAGCCTAGCTCGCACAGTGAGGACAGAGCAATTAGAACAAGGCACTGAACCTTAAATCTGTAATTTTCCCTAACATACAATAAAGAAAATGAAGCCTAGCGGCATATCTAATCTTGGTAACACTGATCTACAACATAATTTAAATAAACCTTAATGAAACGAAAACAAAAGAAGATGAACTTATCACAATCTGAAAGAGATTAGGCTCCTGGCCACGCTATCACAAAAAAAGAAAAATCACACCAACTCTAAGTCCAGAACAAAGCATTCAAACAAGATTTGCAGGAAATTGCTCCAATAGCTTCTATTTCTAAGTTTTCGCCTCTCGTGATTTACATTCAGAAGAAGTATTTATAGACCCGGGACAGACCCTGATCTTTTTAGAAATATCTTCTTCTCAAACCCTAAATTTTATCCTCTTAACCTTACTACCCCGGGTTTTACAATATAAGCCCCTTTAAAAATAGAGTTTTGAATAAACCCTAACCACTCTGCAAATCTGAGTGCGGTTACTTGCCATAAATGGAAAAGGCATGATCTGATGTTATTCTCATCCATCTGTAACCGCAAGTAAATATCTTTTTTGGTCAAATATCTTCATCTTCCTAGTGCATCATCCGAGAGGGTCTCATTAATTCCTCAGAGAAATTCGGATGAGTCACCGACTTCTCTGACATTTTATCTTCGCAGAGCCGCCTCCGAGTTGAAATTCTCTCGCATGCCATTACTTTCACCATAAATTCTCCAGTTAAATGCATCCATCGGCAAATTTCGATAACTGTGTGTAGATATTTTCATTTTTCGATCAATTGTCGACATATTCTATTAAATGGGCAGCTGCTTAGTCACCGTAAAGTCTCTTTGCGGCCAGATCTATAAAATCTGGATGAACCAACAATTCTCGACATCTCCCATTTCAATGTGATGGTCCTCGATTAATCTACGCTTAACTTTGTCTTTCTCGTCATTACTTCCGCCATCATGCAATTGTATCGCTCTCTGCAAAAGAAAAGCAAGGGTTAGCATTTTAATATTATTAAATCAAAACCTTAATGTTCATTATATGTCGGCTTTATTTGCTTTTGACACGTGTCGTGATAACATGACGCTTTCCTCCAGCTATTTTTCATTTTGGCCTCTTTGTCTCTTTTGCCATGAAACCGCGACATGTCGCGATTTCGTGACATGTCGCGAAATCGCGACGTCCCTTGTGCCTGGCACTTCTTTGTTTTGCCTGTCGTGAAACCACATGTCACGATTTCGTGACATGTCACGAAATCGTGACATTCTCCCGACTTGGCACTTCTTTTTTCTTGCCGTGTCACGATTTCGCGACACCTATCTTTGCCTCGAACTCCTTATCCCTTCCTTTTGTCACGATTTCACACACCACCTTACTTTTCTATCCTTAGCCTTTCTTTGCGTTCTCATCGACATCAAAGTCGCGATATCGCGACCATTCACTTTTTTTCCAAAACTGTCGGATATCGCGTCAAAATCACGAAATTCATCAAATACCGTCGCGATATCGCGACGTTTTCATCAATTTCTGACTCAAACCTCAGCGATATCGGACTTTTCCAAAATGGAAAGCGTCGATATCGTACTTTCCAAAAAAATGTCACGATATCGCACGTTTCAAATTTCCAAACTTCTGATATCGCGATCTTTCCAAAAATGGAAAGTGTCGCGATATCGCGACGTTTCCAAAAATGGAAATGTCGCGAAATCGCTTTTTTTACTTAGCAAATTTTCAAAAATTGTAGGTTGACTCTAATGAATTCATTCATCTGTATTTTGCATTTTTACATATTTAGTGAAAGATTTTCTTTACTCAAAAATGACTCTAACATTTTAAAAGTGAATTCTAAATTGAAATCAAAGCCATAGGCAAGCCTACTTGGATACTTTGGTATATGCAAAACTTGAAGAAGAAGGAGGCAAGCAAAATTTGGAATAAAAACCAGGAAAACATCAAGAGGGTCCCTACTGCAAAATGAAAGCTAAATATTTTCAAAGGATGGAAATTCATTTTTTCAGTGGGGGTGTGTTGCTTCTCAACAAATGGCGATATCTGCGGGTAAAATAGTAGCACTATTTTAGAATCCAGGACTCTAGTTTCAAAACAATATAGACCATGTACCATGCCTTGCCACAAATATTCTTCAAAATAATTTAACTACTACCTGATAGTTGTTAAAATTTCCCAAGGACATACTAGGTTGAATCACTTAAGGAAGATTTCTGATGTGCAATTATAAGCGTATAAAACTTTCTTCAAGAATGACTGGGCCTTCGAATGTTGTACTCTGGATTGATCAGCTTTTCTAGAAAGGGAAACCGAGTTGTGAAAGGGGAAACCGAGTAGGGCTCTGTTTACTAGTTTAGCCTTTTACAACCCCGACAGAGTTACTCTTTAGATTTTCACGACCCTGATCCACAACTGCGAGGTAGTATCTACAACTTGGTAAAAGAAAACATCTTCTGAAGCCTTGGCTATCTCTTTCATTACATAACTCTTTTTTTTTTGTATAGAAAATAACAGAGTGCCAGTTTTATGTTGTCTTGCTCAACTTTCACCTTCTCTCTCTCTCCTTTGAAATATACCGAAATCTGAAAAGCCTTAAAAAAGAACAATTTTTTTTTTTAATATTTCATCAATCTGGAACTGCTTCAGCCTGGGTACTGATAGCCTCTATGGATACTCAAATAATTTCACGAATCAGAGTCCCCTCTTATGACCAACTTTTCTTGGATTCCCTGGGAGTTTCTCCAGCCAAACAGTATAGCAGTTTCTTTATAATTAAAATAATTGTGGCAAGCAAGACACAAAATCCAATCATCTTTCTACTGTTGTTCTGAATAACAAAATAGTTCCACTGTTCAGTTTAAGCAGACTATCTCTCAATTAGAATAAAACAGAATGAACACTGGATTTTGAACTCAGAATAAAACAATTTTAGAAGGCTGACTTTTTCTTTGCTGCCCAGGCAAAACTAAAAAAAATAAAATTTTAAAAGCTAAAGAAATTTGTACAGATCCCAAAGGATAAAACACAGAACTTTAAAATCAAACAAAATAAAATAAAACAAACTACTTTGTACAGACCCCAAAGGATAAAACACAGACCTTTAAAATCAAACAAAATAAAATAAAACAAACTACTTCAAAGCTTAAAATATATACACAAAATAAAATGAAAACAAACTACTTCAAAGCTTATTTACAATGTATACACATGTTACAACGTCTTTGTGATTTATTCAATCGATGTATTGGATGGAAAAGCTGAGAAATAATGCTTTAGATATTGACCATTAACAGGAAGGTTCAGAAAATTACCCTCCAGGTCCTGTAGAAAAAATGCATTATTACCCAGGGTTTTGGCAATCTGGTATGGCCCTGTCCATAAAGGTTGCAGCTTGGTGTTTTTACGCTTCTTTTCATGGGCTTTGTCCCACAGAAACACCAGGTCTGCAAGTTTGAAAGCCTTCGAATTGGCCCTCTCGTCAAGCCAGCGCTTGACTGTCTCTTGGTGCCGACTAAAATGCTCCACAGCTTGAAGTCGTCCACCCTGCAAATCAAACAAGTCCAACATACGAGTTTTCGTATCTGCATGATCAAAGTAATGTAAAGCAAATTTTAATCCTGGTACTAATGCTTCATATTCTACCAAATTATTTGTGCAGGGAAACTGCAAGCGATAAGACATAAAATCGGTTTGATTTTTTGGTCTTTTAAGAACAGCCCCTGTACCATAACCTTGCTCAGACTTAGCTGCATCAATATGAAGTATCCCAACTTCATTATCGTGATTAAGGTGAGCTTTAACCGGTTTCTCCTTTTGAGTAGTTGTTAAATTATAAACCCCGATATAACAACCCTCAGCAAGATTAGCAGTCTCATTCTTGGCATTATACTCTGTAACCATGAGTTTATATCTTGGTTCTCTGTTGATTCTTAATTGATTTGCAAAACCATTCCAGGGTAACCACATATGCGAGAAATCAGTAGCCAAATACCCATTCAATGATTTTGACCAATCCCTGCTCAGAAGCATCCCGTATCCTACAGGAATATCCACCACCTGAATATCAATTATGTGCTGTGCTCTTGGCTCAGATGCTAGCTGGATATGTATATTCTGAAGTTCACCTACCACTTTAACTTCAGACTTATCCAATTGGACGACTCTCATCTCGGAGTTCATGGGGGTCAAACCCAACTACTGACAGATGGCTAAAGGCATGACATTAGCTGAAGCACCCGAATCTACCAGACAGTTGTGTAAGTTTTTCCCAAATATTCGAGACAGTCGGTAGAAAAGGTGAAACTTCAGTCTTCTCTTTATACATGGCCACATTTGCATTTGCCATCTTCTTTCCCTTTTCCAAAGGTTTGGTAGTAGGTTCAGAATATGTTTTGATCAGGTTATCCCTTTGTTCAGAAATTTGGGCCAGCTCATGAAGAGTGATGTTGGCTTTGATCTTCTTCATGTCCTCCACTATATTATATCCCTTATTGAGTGGAGGGACAAATGCATCTGGTCCTCTCGGATTTCCTCCCTTGGGTGGGGATGGGTTATTGCTTGAAGATGGATCTGGAGGAACACTGTGGGAGTTGTCCGGAGGGGTAGATGTAGTGTTGGGCTCCGGATTTCTATTTTTGAGGTTGTAGTTGTCCCTCCTGTATTGTTGAAAAGCCTGTACTTCATCCATGGGTAGCTCCACAACATTCTCTGATTCTTCTGGGAAAGTGAAAGAATCTAAGACCATAGCTGCACTGTGGTTGGATGAACTTGGGGCATCCGTAGTCCTTTGTTGTTCAGGAGAAACCAACTCACCAGAAAGAGCTTCAAAGGCATTACAGAATTCCAAACAATCCAACTCCCCGTGTTGAGACGTTCCATGAATCCTGCACCAGTTAGGCAAGGCTAAATCACAAATATTTACATCATGCCCTTTACCTTTATAATCCTTATTGGGCTCGTATGGGGGCCGAGTGAATCTATTCTGCTGATAAGAAAACCTGTTTGGGTTTTCGCCGGTGGACACTTGCCTTTTGAAAGTCAAAAAGTCATTTGCCAACTTTTGGACTACCCTTGAAACTTCTTCAACTCTTGTGTTATCAGCTTCTTTACCTGGATTCTGTACATTTTCAACAGGTGCTACAACCAATGGATTTCCTGATGGTGGAGTTTGACATACTGGCAACATCATCTGATGTGGTATGGGATTGAAAACAGGGGTACCTTGTGTGACCAAAGGAATTTGATGAGCATTTAAAGGTTGGGGTCCCAACTGTCTTTCCAGAACCAAAGCTTCTTTGTAAGCCTCTGTTAAATTGGTAATAGAGGGATCTCTTTTCAAGAAAACAGAAGTCATTGGATCCAGAGAATTCCTAAAAATCTCTAATGCCAAGTCTGCATTTGGCACATAATAACCAATCAGTCTACCATAAGCCTTCTGAAATCTAACATTGTAAGATCTGACAGATTCATTTATTTCTCTTTTAATACCAGAAAACTGCTGATATAATACACTGGGATCTATTACCTCACCAAACTGTGATACAAAAACCTTTTCCAAGTCATTCCAACTGGTAATAGAATCGTTAGTGAGATTTAGAAACCAGTCGTAAGCTCCCTCCTGGAGAGTGAACGGGAACAATCTGCAAGCGACATCTTCATGTTGTACATTTAACAATTTTAGAGCATTCTTGAATGCTACTAGATGTTCTTCTACTGTCCTAGTTCCATCATGCTTATATCTGGGAAGATATCTCTCAGGATTTTTGGGCAGGTCATGGGCTGCACCCGAGATATTTAAGGCAGTGGAACCTAACCAGTTTGCCATTATTACTTGATTGACAATGATATTTTTAGTTGCAGTTGGAGTAACTACAAGTGGTGATAAAACTATTTCAGACAAGGACTTGGCCCTTCTGAGGCTGCTTCTTCTAGGAGTTTCTAACTCAGGCACAAGGAGCTCTCCAGCTCTGGAGTGGGACCTTGTTACTCTATAATTAGAATCCAGCTTTTCACCAGCACTTACAACCTTACAATCCTTAACAGACTACTGAACTTCAGGTCCTCTTTTCTAGCAATTTTAAATATTGGTGTTGAGTTCCGCTGTTTAGGAAAAACTCAAACAAACAAGTTTAAAAAGAGCTAAAGAGGAGGGAAAAGGATTCAAAAGATAAAACACCAGACTCTGCACAGACAACTTACAATACTGAACGGAGTTCAGTAGGCCCTCCTTCTAGCGCCAATTTTAAATGTTGGTTCGACTTTTATACACACCCTATGAAGAATGAGCATAAAATACCGATAACACTTATACGGGATAAATCCCACTCACTTTAGGATCTTGCTGGATATCCAAGGTGTGAGTTACAGAGTTGGGTCGAATGTCTATTCACTCTTTTTCGCTTCTGGAATAGTTTCAAGTGGACTGTCTGTTACCTTACAACGGGCTCGGGACTTCGGTTCAGTAATGTTTTTGGAGTTGGTTATCTTTGTGGATAATCAGATTTACAATCAGTTCTTTGATCTAGCTCTTTATGCTTTAGCAGATTTAAATAAAAGACAAATTTAAAGAAAGATAAAAATGGATCATTTCACGGTGGAACAGAGAGAGTAGGGTAGGGCAGAAAAGAGAAGTTTATCTAACTTAGCTGCAAAACCAAAACCACCAATTTTAGTTATACCGGTTAGCTTCACAATAGAACAAATCAAAGAGGAAAGTGTCCAGCTTTCTAAGATCACTTTCAACTAAGAGCATAAGACAAAGATGAAACAGATCTAACAGAAAATTATAAACAGAAGGGAAGTCGGTTAAAATTGGTATCTCTCACCAGCAGCCTAGCTCGCACAGTGAGGACAGAGCAATTAGAACAGGCCTGAACCTTAAATCTATAATTTTCCCTAACATACAATAAAGAAAATGAAGCCTAGCAGCATATCCAATCCTGGTAACACAGATCTACAACATAATTTAAATAAACCTTAATGAAATGAAAACAAAAGAAGATGAACTTATCACAATCTGAAAGAGATTAGGCTCCTGGCCACGCTATCACGAAAAAAGAAAAATCACACCAACTCTAAGTCCAGAACAAAGCATTCAAACAAGATTTGCAGGAAATTGCTCCAATAGCTTCTATTTCTAAGTTTTCGCCTCCCGTGATTTACATTCAGAAGAAGTATTTATAGACCCAGGACAGACCCTGATCTTTTTAGGAATATCTTCTTCTCAAACCCTAAATTTTATCCTCTTAACCTTACTACCCCGGGTTTTACAATATAAGCCCCTTTAAAAATAGAGTTTTGAATAAACCCTAACCACTCTGCAAATCTGAGTGCAGTTACTTGCCATAAATGGAAAAGGCATGATCTGATGTTATTCTCATCCATCTATAACTGCAAGTAAATATCTTCAATATCTTCATCTTTCTGGTGCACTTGCCGAGAGGGTCTCATTAATTCCTCAGAGAAATTCGGATGAGTCACCGGTTTCTCTGACATTTTATCTTCGTAGAGCCGCCTCTGAGTTGAAATTCTCTGCATGCCATTACTTTCACCATAAATTCTTCCGTTAAATGCATCCATCGGCAAATTTCGATAACTGTGTGTAGATATTTTCATTTTTCGGTCAATTGCCGACATATTCTATTAAATGGGCAGCTGCTTAGTCACCGTAAAGTCTCTTTGCGGCCAGATCTATAAAATCTGGATGAACCAACAATTCTCGGCATCTCCCATTTCAATGTGACGGTCCTCGATTAATCTGCGCTTAACTTTGTCTTTCTCGTCATTACTTCCGCCATCATGCAATTGTATCGCTCTCTACAAAAGAAAAGCAAGGGTTAGCATTTTAATATTATTAAATCAAAACCTTAATGTTCATTATATGTCGGCTTTATTTGCTTTTGACACGTGTCATGATAACACGACGCTTTCCTCCAGCTGTTTTTCATTTTGGCCTCTTTGTCTCTTTTGTCGTGAAACCGCGACATGTCACGAAATCATGACGTCCCGCCTGGCACTTCTTTGTTTTCGCATGTCGCGAAATCGTGACATGTCCAACGACTTCGATTCTGACATGTCGCGAAATCGCGACATTCCCCCGACTGGGCACTTCTTTGTTCTTGTCGTGTCACGATTTCGCGAAGCCTATCTTTGCCTCGACACTTCCTTTAAACCGTGTCACGATTTTGCGACGTCGCAAATCGTACCTCAATTTCTACACCCCTCGACTTTGGCACTTCCTTGCTTTGTCGTGACACGGCCATACCTTAGGCATTTCTTTTTTTGCGTCGCGATTTCGTGACGCTCTATACCCTTGGCCTTTCTTTCCTTTGCGTCGTGAAATCGCGACGTCGCATTCCGACACCTCTGCCTTAGATTTCTTCTCAACTGTCACGATTTCATGACACCTCCATGCCTTAGACTTTCTTCTCGAAAAGGTCGTGATTTCGCGACACCTCCATGCCTTAGACTTTCTTTCAAAAACCTGTCGCGATATCGCGACATTCTCACTACTTGGCACTTTCTTTCCAAATATGTCGTGATATCGCGACATTTTCACTACTTGGCACTTTCTTTCCAAATATGTCACGATATCGCGACATTTTCAATACTTGGCACTTTCTTTCCAAATATGTCGCGATATCGTGACATTTTCATCAAGTTTGGCTTCCGACTCAAACTTGTCGCGATATCGCGACGTTTTCGAAACTTGGCTTGCTCTTCCAAAAAACGTCGCGATATCGCGACGTTTCCAAAACTGGAAATGTCGCGATATCGCGACGTTTCCAAAAATGGAAATGTCGCGATATCGCGACGTTTCCAAAAATGGAAATGTCGTGAAATCGCGCTGCTTTTATTACTTAGCAAATTTTCCAGAAATTGTAGGTTGACTCTAATGAATTCATTCATCTGTATTTTGCATTTTTACATATTTAGTGAAAGATTTTCTTTACTCAGAATGATTCTAACATTCAAGAAGTGAATTCTAAATTGAAATTAAAGTCACATGCAAGCCTACTTAGATACTTTGGTATATGCAAAACTTGAAGAAGAAGGAGGCAAGCAAAATTTGGAATAAAAACCTGAGAAAACATCAAGAGGGTCCCTACTGCAAAATGAAAGCTAAATATTTTCAAAGGATGGAAATTCATTTTTTTAGTGGGGGTGTGTTGCTTCTCAACAATTTATTATTTTTAATTTTTTTTTTAAATGAAATCTGAAACAAGGCCACCCCACCCGAATCATCCATATATCATGTGCAAAAAGTATGGAGAAGAGGATCAGGGCCATCCCATCCAAAAATCACGTGTAAGGAAAATTTAAATAGGGCAAACCTGCCTAGAATTAATTTGAAATAGGGTCATCCCACCCAACACTCAAAATAAAAAAAATAAATTTGAAAAAAAGTGAGAGATGCAAAAGAAAATATTCTCACCTAAGGACATACTAGGACCCAAGAGCAGGACGTAACAATAGTAGCAGGAGGATGCAGCAGCAGGATGCAGAACAAAAATAATAGGCTAGCACAAGGTCTAAAATCACCAAATGAAAAACTCCCCATGAAGGTTGAAGGAGTGGAGAAAACACCAATACGAAACAACCCGCACTGGAAAGAAAGCATGAATGCAGAATAACAAGATCAAAAAAGCATCCTGCACAGGGCCTGGAAAATGGAGTAGCAAGGCTAAGGATTTCCATAGGCCACAAAATCCTCTTACACGAAGAAAAACATCATCCTACAATGGTCGCACCTAGAGAACCGTTGAAACCAACACCAAGATGAGATCTAAAAGAAAGGCATCCTAGAAGCATCACATAAAACCCAATGATGGACCCATGGATGTCCTTGAACATAGGCACAAGAAGGAAACCCTCGAAGTGGCTAGAGAAAGGGTAGACAAGTGAATAAGTGACCTCCCACCCTAAGGACATTTTTTGTAACCAAGGACATCCAAGAGAGAAGGATCCATGAAGTGCCAAGGAACAGGGACAATGCTGATCCACACCACAAAGAAAACCTACAAAAAGATTGAGATAACCAAAGAGCAAAAGGAAAATATCCCTAAAACACAAACAAATGGGCACAAGGATAGTCCCAAGGACATCCTAAAGAGTAGAAGAGACAAGGAAGGACCCAGGGACATCATAGTCCATAAGAAAAATGAGAAAACCCAAAAACCAATGAGGAAAGGGGTATAAAATTGAAAAAGAGACCTCCCACCCCAAGGAGATCATTGTAACCACAACCAACCGTTTGGAGGATCCAAAAAATGCTTAAAGACTAGGACAAAACTAGGGTCAGGGGAGGGGGAAACAGGGAAGCAGATCAGGACATCATCGTGGGATGTCCCATACTCCCCCTCCCTGTGCTTCCAACTCAAGAGTATCAAGTCATTTAACATTGTAATACACATATTGTTTTTACATTTTGACCTATTCCACCATCATCATTCACAGAGGAAGTCAACAATGTATATATATCCTATTATTTGAAACATTTGACTAATTATATATATTTGAATATACTAAGGATTAAATGGTGTTAAGTATCTCTCAAATTTAATATATGTTTTAATGGTAACTTAAGGAAGGACATTTCTAAGCCTAAATAACAACAAGCTAGTGAAAATATTATAAAAACCATTGATTATCATTGCAATCTATCTATATTTTAATAAATTTCTATATACATGTTAATGAATAAATATAATTATTCATTTTATTAATATCTAGCACCAAATTCCTAAACCATATGACCTTATTAGACAACTATAACAAATTATTGAATATAAATTCAAGAATGACCTTATGAAAGTCCATGTGAATCCCATCAAACCTATAAGACACTTATCTCTCATCATACTTAGAATATACTGAAATTATCCAAAAAATAAATTCATTCACCAACCTATTAGAAGTATTCATAGCTCTTATTTGACCTTCACTTGATGTATAATAAGTAAAGCATCCTTTATAAAAAAAATAAAAATGATCATATTTACACTTCATAGATTGTTACATATTTTTCATTAACTAAAATCTACATTTCCCTAATATATTTGACCTTAGACATTAAAAATAATCATATAAAATTATTTTCTTCTTATTTTACCTATGGGAACAAATAAACCTATTTCATACTATTTGAGTTTTATTATTACACATTTCTAATTTATTGTTTCACTTTGATTGTATTATCAAGAAAAGAGAATTTGAGTGAATCCTTTTTATTTTTTCTTGACATAGATTTGTAAGTATTCTACTTAATTTGTATTGTTTATGATTTCCATATATTATCATAAACTACAATACAATCTCCAAATAATTATTATCCTACAATTAAATTATCTAATTTGTTTTAAAATTTATAATTTGTTCCAATAAGGCACACTTTAGGCCCTTTAGATGAGAGACGTTCAACCTATGTTCTACAAAGTTCTTCAATGGGTACAATTTTATGACTTTATGGGATGGATATACATGTTTATGGGATGGTGGGATACATTTTTGGGATGTTGGGACACATCTCCAAGATAGCCTCCAAATCCTAGGGTAAATCCCCATGAAATATAGCATTTAGTTCATACAATCCTTGAAAATAATGGTCATGAATTTAACATTAAATAATTCTAAGATCTAAATAATTCTAGTTGGGAAATGGTATTACTTTCCATTTTTATTTGAGCCTCAAAATATTCTTTGTAAAATAGAAATTTTCAATATCATACCAAATTAGATTCCTTCTTTTTGGTATTGCATAAAGTGTACAAATTCCCTTAACTATACCTTTTCTTATTATAAGTGGAACAAAATTTTCCCAAATCCTTTTCATTTATACCTAAAAAATTATCATCTTCCTTGTATAACCTTCTAATATTTATTCCCTATACATAGGCATAATTGTATCCCTAACCATAGTCTAGAGAGATTTTATTAAATACTCTAATACTCCTTATTTGATATCATCAATCTAATAAAAACTAGATGCATACATAAAATGTTCAATCAAATTAACAACCAACAACTAAATGAAGTTATTATAAGGAAAGCAACAAAGAAAATACATTTTATCCATATGAATATCCCTTGATAATACCATAGTTTCTTCCTTGTCTAATTTATGAAATTTCATTTGCTAAGTAACTCCAATCTCAATATAGTTCAAAACCAATTCTAGTTGAACACCAACTATCTTAATTTATTTAAAACACAAATAATATGTACTAATAATTTGAAAATTTTAAGCATCATCATGTTACATTTTTTTAATGGTTTTAAGTAGCCTTATATCTATGAACTAATTATTTATCTTTCTGGATTTCAACTAATGCATCTAGAAGATATGAATTTAGATTCTTTTTATATATATATATATATATATATATATATATATATATATATATATATATATATATATTCTTTTTATACATTTGTTAATCCATATGTTTTTCATATTTTCCTATATAAACCAAACACTATATTTTCTCCATCTATATGTCTTGACAATCTAACCTTGTACTACAAGTTATGTTTTGTTACCTTTTCCAAATAGAACCCATTTTTATTTGTATCATTGATTTTAGAATGAGATAAAAAACTACTACATTCTTACCTAAAAAATTAGGGAATATAAAATAATTATAAATACAATATCATTTGAAAACATTCTAAAATAAAATATCCTTCTAAATACTCTTGAGGATTATAATTTGTCTCATAATTAAGGCTAATATATATTTACTATTCTCATGTTCCCTCCCAATGTATTCAGTTATACACCCCATGGTTAAATCGTAAGTTTTTTTTAGGTTATAATAAAACCTTATAATAATTTAGAAGTCGACGGAGGAGCAGGCAGGAGCGGAGGCAGGAATGGAGCAAAGCGGGAGCAGAGGCAGGTGCAATTTTTGCAAACATGTTTTTCATTACTGTTGGAGGTGGGAAACGGGGTTTCCAAACCCTGGAAGGCTGTGAGGCTCAAGGAGGGAACAAGCAAGGTTACGAAGCAGCGAGGAAGAAGCGGGTGGACGGTGACAAGGACAACGAGGGTTTTAAAAAATTAGAGGGACACGAACCCCACGATATTATTTTTGATAAGAAGGCCCACATCAAGAATTATGAGGGCAATAAGTCTTTTGCACAGGCCCTTAAAGGTGGCAATAGGGTTTCCTTACATTCTTTACCACCTCTCACTCCCAATGGGCGAGAAGGTATCCGTGCACGAAAGCGTAATGGCGGACTTTATATCGATGGAAAATTTTTCTACGGTAGGCAAATTCATAGGGGCAGGCCGGATATTGAAACGATTCGACGATGGGCATCCTTGAAGTGGAAGACTTATGGACACATGGAGATTATTGCATTATCAAGGGGGTTTTTGCGGTACGCCTTAACAATAGTGAAGATGCTAGTCGTATTCTAACGGGGAGGACCTTGGTTCTTGGGCCGAAGAAGTCTTTTTCTTAGGAGATGGGGTGAGGATTTTGACCCGAAAAGCAGAGCATAAACTTTGCCCCCATTTGGGTCCGTCTCCCAAATCTCCCGTTTCATTGGTGGCATGAGTATTTTCTTCAGGGTATTGCCAAGACCATAGGGGAATTGGTGGCCATTGATAATCCAACCCTTGCACGCACCAGAATGACGCATGCTAGGATTTGTGTAAATGCAAACCTAGAATCTGAGCTTCCTACTCATGTGGAGTTAGAATATGGAAATATAACAAGATTACAGGTCATCGAATATGAAAATAGACCAGGCATTTTGCTCGACTGTAATATTCAAGGCCATCTCAAAGGACAATGCTCTTTTTGAGAAGCCAGCAAACCCTTCCTAGGAATAATGATTCCAAGCGGCAGTCTTTCAGAAATAATGGCAAATACACAGGAATGTACAGGGTTAAAGATCCAAATGTTGAAAAGGCAAAGGCCTCTGGTTTGGGACAAATGGAGAATGAGGCTGAGCTTCACATGGACAATGGTAAGGACAAGCAAATTGCTACATCACAAATTGACCAACAAAAGGTATGCTCTCCTTTCGAGAATCTAAATAAATTTAACATTTTGGCTGAAAACCAAATAATTACAGAGGAAAATCAGAATGAAGGGTCTAATGTTGAGGATATAATTCTTGGTCTCCCTGCTTACCTTGACTCCCCAACCAAATCTGGACCTTCCAATCCTCCTCCTGTTGGCCATAAAGAATGCCCTAATGATGAGTCCTTTTCTGTCCGAGAAAGAGAAAAAGTGCTTTCAGAGTTAATCAGCCCTTCCAAGCGACATTTTTCACCTTTGTCTTTGTCCCAATCCGAGAGAAGGGGTTTCCGATCTTTGTTATCCAACGGGTCACCCAAACCAAATTTAGCCAGAAGCAGGACTAGAAGCTCAATGAAATCCCCCATGATTGGTTGTGGAGGTGAGAAAAAAAAGGGAAGAAAGTCAAATGCCCGACAATGGAAAGAAGAGGTCCAAGATGAGATAGCTAATGGAATTCGGACTACTCTGTTTCCACCAGCTGGAAATCTTCCCTTTGAAGAAAACAAAATTCTTAAGCCCCCTCAAGTCCAAGGCGGGGGAAGAGGAAAAAAACTTTAAAAGTTCCAAATGAAGATCATATCCTGGAATGTAAGGGGGCTCAATGGCCTTCCTAAACAGCGGTTAGTCAAATATTTAAGAAGAGATTTTGATCCCACTATTCTTATTTTGCAAGAAACTAAAGTCGATGAAGTTTTGTCTAGAAAAATTGCCCTCAATATCTGGAAAAATGGAGAAGCAATTTTTTGCAAAGCCAATGGAACCTCAGGTGGTCTTCTTTGTATACGGAATCCGAGGGAAGGTGGAAGGCAAGGTTATTCAATTGGGGGAAAGGGTAATGAGCATTATTTTTAAGGATAAGGTTAATGACCTTTCTTGGATATTAACAAATGTGTACGCCCCTAATTCTATATATGGGAGAGCTGATATATGGAATTTACTCGGTCATTTCAAGGAAGCTTTTCAGGATATCCCATGGATAGTGGCGGGGGACTTTAATACCCCTCTTTACCCCTACGATAAAAAAGGGGAGTAGGAATTCCAGCAAGAAGTATGGAGGACTTTCAAGATTTCATCAACAACAACAATTTATTGGATGTCAAATTAAAAAATGCTAAATTTACTTGGAGCAATAGGAGGTTTGGAAATCAACTTATAATGGAAAAGCTTGATAGGTTTTTTTGTCACAGGAAGCAATACAATCTTTTGGGGATGCAAATCTGTTGTCCTTGCCTCGCATTGGGTCGACCACAACCCGATTTTACTTGAAGTTGAAGAGACTCCAAAATTCAAAAGGCCTTTTAGGTTTGAATCTATGTGGATGCACCACCACGATCTCGGAGACAGAATTTCTCGGTGGTGGCGGCATTCTTGTCGAAGCGAGCCTTCATTCGGATTAGCACGGAAACTTAAAGTGGTGAAAGAAAATCTAAGGATGCGGAATAAGGAAATTTTTGGAAATATTTTTGAAAACAAGAAAGCCATCTCTGAAAGGTTATCAACCATTGAGAAAAAACTTGAAGAGGGATTGCCGGACCCTTCCCTACGAGCGAGATGAAAAGAAATCCCTTCTTGAGTACCATAATGTTCTAGCTGCGAGGAGACTTTTTGGCGGCAAAAGTCTAGAGCTACTTGGCTAAAAGAAGGTGATGCCAATACAAGATTTTTTCATGCATCTACCTTAAGGAGCAGAAGCCACAATAGAATTAAAGAACTTGTTAGAGATGATGGATCACTCCTTTCTAGTCCTAATGAAATCGAGAAATGAAGCGGTTTCCTATTTTCAGAATCTTTTAGGAGAAGAACATTTCGAGTTACGCCTTAGCTTCAGAATCAATGCTTTACCATATTCCTCATTTAATTTTTGATGACTTGAATGGGAAGTTAATTAAGCCTTTCACGGATGAAGAAATCAAAGAGGCCCTCTTCTCAATGAACCCTGATAAATCTCCAGGTCCAGACGGGTTTTCACCTCGTTTTTTGTAGGCTTTTTGGGATATTGTAGGTTTTGATGTATGTGCTACTATCAAGGAATTTCAGTCCACAAAGCATATTCCAAGAAGTTTTAACTCCACTTTTATTGCTTTAATCCCAAAGATTCCTACTCCTAGATCTATGATGGATTTTAGACCTATTAGCCTTTGTAATGTTGTTTATAAAATTTTGACCAAGGCAATTGCAAATAGAATGAGGAAGATCCTTCCTATGTTTATTGATGTTTGTCAAGGCAATTCAGTCCCTGGAAGGTCCATCCTTGATGGGGTCATAACAGTTCATGAAGCCCTCCATTCGGTAGTCAGGACTAAAAACACTGCTTTTGCTCTCAAGTTTGGATATGAACAAGGCTTATGACCGCATAAAGCTGGAGTTTTGTCTCTGACATTCTTCAGAAATTTGGTTTTCATCATGAATGGATCAAGCTTTTGGAAGGATGTTTTATGAAACCTTGGTTTTCGATCCTTGTTAATGGTGCTCCTGCTTGATACTTTCAAAGTAAAAGGGGCCTAAGGCAAGGTGACCCTATCTCTCCCATGTTGTTTATCATTGTGGTTGAAGCCCTTGGGAGGACAATCAAAGTTACCTGTAATATTGGTCTTATTTCGGGAATTAAAGCATCATCACAAACACGAGCGATTACACATGAGCGGTTTGTGGATGATACTTTGTTGTTAACTCTTGCATCGGTTTTTGAGGCTAAGGTCATAAAACATATTCTAGAGCTATATGAGGATCTTTGCGGGGCAAAAGGTAAATTTTTCAAAGAGTAAAATTTATTTCTTTAACACTCCCATTCGAGAGCGATTAAGATTGCTAGGATTCTTGGATGCTCGGTGTCTACTCTTCCATCCACATACCTAGGCCTTCCTTTATTTACGAGGAAGAGCTCACGATTCCATGTGGACTAATGTAATTGAAAGAATTCGGAGGAAGGCTGGTTTGGATGGAAAGGGAATTTGTTATCTCAAGGTGGCAAGGCGAGTTCTCACCAAGTTTTCCATTCAAAGCATCCTGTCTACTTTCTCTCTATTTTTAAAGCTCCTACAAGTGTCTACACTAAAATTGAACGGATCCAGAAGAGGTTCCTATGGACTGGTTCTGAATCTAAGCAGCGCTTTCACTTGGTGTCCTGGGATAGGGTTTGCAAACCAAGGGAGTTTGGAGGTATTGGGCTAAGGAGAATACAACATTTAAACATGGCCCTCCTGGCCAAACAAGCATGGCGTCTTTTGACAAATGCAAATGCAGAATGGATTACTATAATCAGAAGAAAGTATTTGCAAGAAATTGAATTCTTAAGTTATTCCTTTCCTCCCGGGGGATCAATTTTTTGGAAATCAATCCTTCAAACTAAAAACTTGCTAAGCAAAGGGCTACGTTGGAAGCTGGGAAATGGAAGAAACATTGATTTTTGGGACCACAAATGGTTAAAGGACTATCCCCTCTCTGCAGACCCCATCATTTCAACCCTTAGAGCTTGGACAATTGAAGTTTTTGGTACCAAAGTTGCAGATTTTATTACTTTGTCAAACAATAGAAGGGTATGGAAGCCAATAATGAATAATGATCTACCGGGGGCATCAATAATCTTGGAGAATGAATTAAAGCAGTCTTTACTCCCTTACGGCATTCTTGAGGACCGACTTATACGGGAAGCTTCAGACAATGGGGAATTTTATGTCAAGACTGCTTATCTGATGCTTATTGATAATGATGAACCTACTTTCCCTCACTTGGAAGTTTGGCCCAAAAGCATTGTTCCGAAGGTTGGGTTTTTTGCATGGCTGGCCATCCAAAATAAGATCCTCACCATGGATAACTTAATAAAAAGAGGTGTGATTGTTGTTAATAGGTGTTATCTTTGTATGTATGAGTGGGAGTCTATTGATCATTTGTTTCTGTATTGTAATTTTTCTGTCTCAATCTTGTTAGATCTGTTACAAGTGTTTCATATTTATTGGGTCCATCCTCGAGTCCATTTTTGACTTATTTGTCCGGTGGCCTTCCCCATTTTTGAATAGGCGTCTTAGGTATATGTGGAAGATCTGCCTTCATCACTACTTGTGGCGAGATATGGTTGGAAAGGAATCGTCGGGCCTTCTTGGATAAGGTTTCTCGGTCATCCTCTGTCTGTCAAAAATTTTAGCATATGCTAATGAGAATACTTGTTTAGTGCTGCGAGCATCTAGACCTCCAAATCCTTTTGAAGCTTCATTAGGCCGGTCATTAAACTTACCTCTCACTTATGGCCTCAATCATCCTCAAGTCTGTCCTAGAACCATGATCACATGGACCCCACCCCCCTAGGGTGGATTAAGTTAAATTTTGATGGGGCATCTAGGGGCAACCCAGGTGAAGCTGGGGCTGGTGGCTTACTTAGAGACCACAAGGGTGAGGTGCTGGTAGCTTTTGCTGAACATCTTGGAGCTCAAACTAACAATGTGGGTGAAGCAAGGGCGGTTTGGAGGAGCCTCAAGGTGGCGAGAGAATTATCCGGGGAAGCTGTTGGTGGAAGGTGATTCTCTTATTATTATAAATCTTCTAAAGAACACTAAGAGAGCTCCTTGGAGATTTGATGACTACATCCATGAAGCAAGGGCTCTAATTCATGACCGACATGAGGCCATAATTTTGCATACCTTCAGGAAGCAAACATGGCGGTGATAAGTTGGCAAATGAAGGCATTGTAGCAGAAAATTTGATCACGTGGACTGAAAATCTTCCTCATGCGGTCTCAATGGTGATAGATAATGAAAAACTTTAGATTGGAAGGCTCAAAGTGGATCAATGACAGAAAATGGGGGCATTTTAAAAAAAAAAAATTTGAACCTTATAATGGATTTTGTCATATTTGTTTTTTTGTTCATGTGACTAGTGTTTTTTGCAGCTGGTGGGGCACTGATATAGGTTTTTTATCTACAAATTCATGCATGGGAAAAATCTGCTTTGGCCTCAAGTATTTCCCAAGGTGTGTTTGGATTCGATGTCGCAAAAAGGCCCTAGCAAGAAATAACAAAGTGTTGGAGATCCACGACAATGAGGCACCGAGACCCCACCATAATAGTCTTGGAGAAGATGACAATTTCATCGACCTCCAACGGTATCAACTGATTGAAGAGTCCATACGGCCTCATCGGTGCAGTTGTTGATTTGTGTGATTCCTTAAATCTTGTTTTATAGCCGGCGAGTTCCAGGGGCACAAGGAGTCAAAGGCAAAATCTAAATATGATGGCAAGAACGATGATAAGAAGTTAGATGAGGACTACAAGGAAGACTGCTTGGCCTCTTGGCTGTCCATTCTATGGGATGTTTTTTTTTTTTGACCATATTCTATTATTTTTATATGGGCACAAGCTACTCTGCATGGTGCTTGCATGATTAGTTTTTGTCTTTGTTAGTTCTTTTTTGCGTCTTTCTTTTATGATGGCCATAATATTAGGCTTCCATAGTTTAGTTTGGTTGTATTCTAATGGAAGAGTAGGTCTTGGCCATTTTTGTTGTCAGTTTAAACTTTTAGGGCTTGGCCTTTGTCCAGTTGGTCAGTGGACCCTATTTTGTAAAATGGTTTTGGGTCAACCAGTTAAAACCCGGTGTTAATTATAATATTCTCTTACTTACCAAAAAAAAAAAATAAAACCTTATAATCCTTTAGAAGTTGTTATCTATAAAAGAATTAACTAATTTATTAGGTAATGTTAATATTAAAAGAGAGTGCAATATAGGAGTGAGTTCAAGCTAGGAAGAAGTAGGAAGCAAAGTACAATCAATATGGAGTTCTTCTTCTTGAACCATAACTTAAGAGAAGATTAAAAACTAAAGGATTCATATGTGGAAAATCTAGGTAGCATCTAAAGAAAGTTATTTTGGAAATCCTTACTAGAATTAAGAATACCCTAGTTGGAAGTATGGATGCCCTAGTTAGTGATAAGAGGAAAATAAAATATATAGAAAACCCTATCTAGGTAGTAGATACTACACTAGAGTTTATTATCAATGATGAGATGATTGAGCATAATATATTGGTTCTTAAAACCAAAATTTTAATAAATAAGTTTTGGAAATATTGAGTTGTCATTGATGTCAAAGGGTGCATGGTATTCAAGGCAAAAATATTCTTCAAGGGTGTGAAGTTTACAAGGTTGGATAATATATTAATTGTGTCAACAATGGACTATTGTTAATAGAAAACAATAGACTTTATTCAAGGTAAGGTATATCTCAAAGCAAAGACATATTTTTCAAGCAAAGGATTATAATATTTAAATATTATAAAGAGAATATTATAAGAGGGACAAAGGTTTAAAAGTTGCTTGGACAAAAAGAAGGATAAAGGTTTAAAAAGTTGCTTGGGACAAAAAGGTTTAAATATCACAAGAGAGGGACAAAGTTTTAAAAAGATAAATATTTATAATATTTAAATTCTAAATTTAAATATTATAAACAAAAGAGTTTGAAAAATAAAAAGGTGCCAAAAATTGAAAATAAATTAAGCCGACATTTCAAAATGAAATCAAAGGAAATGAAAAGCATATATACATGGAATTATTAAACCTTGGAGAAAAATGAAAAATCAAAATTGAAAATCCATCATCGTGCATGTGAACGGCAGGAAGAAAACGCAGAGGAGAAAATAGTAAAAATTGAGGTAGAGACAAATAAAGAGAAATATTACTGTGTGTGCCTGAGATTTCATTCATTGGGATAACCCAGTTGGCAATGTGGCTTTGCATGGAGTGTTTTTGGGTAGGAGGTCACGGGGTTGAATCTGGTCGACACCATTTTTTTTTAGTTTTACTGAACGAGGAAGACTTGGATAAATATCACTACGAGTGCCTTTGGTTTCTACTACTGAGGTAGCCTAGCTAGTTGTTGGCTTTGCGTGGAGTGCTGCTGGGTAGGAGGTCATGTGGTTGAATAAGTTTTACACTATTTTTTATGAGGTTTTGTTGTTGACAAAAGTACAAGGACACGTATATATATTGGGCACCTCCCTTTTGGTCTTAGCTACCATAGCAGCATAGCTGGTCACAAAGCGCTTGGGAAAGCACTACATTTTGTGAGGTCAGGGGTTCAATTCTTAGCTATGCAAAGGTATTAATTGTTTTATTAACTTTGATTTTAAAGGAAAAATAAAGGTCAAGGTGTTAGCATAAGAAATTATAATTTTTGTAAATTAGAAAAGGGAGTTATAAGGTGTATGTTGGTCAAGTTTATTTGTATTTTTGCATATTAGAAAAAGAAAAAATAATGTGTACTTGTGTTTAATGTTATACTGTATTTGTCATATTATAAAGAGGGGATATAAGGTTTTTTGTTATTAATAAATCTTTATTTTGAGAGTTTCAAAAAGGGATATATAAGGTATTATTCTTTTTAAGTTTTATTATGCATAGGAACCAGATCAGAAAGAGGGGAGTCACATGGAGGGAAATAGGAGCATGCAAGGGAGGGGAAATCTGCGTGGGTGAGGAAAGGGGTTTGGGAATGGATCTTGTATGGGATACAACACTAGCCCTGTTGTAGATGATGGCAATGGCTTTGTTATAGACATACATGGGGATAAGCATACAAATGAGTGTAGAATCTCCAAAGATAGATCGCATGAAGACCTACACGGGTTGATTCGTGAGTTTACCGCATCTGAGAATCCTTTATTTGTTGAGTCGATGCCTGATGAGGGCATTTTGAAGGATGATGAAGGAGATACGAAATCCTATTTGTTAAAATTGGTAGAGATTGTAGCGGAAGCTGAAGAACACAAGCTTATACCGAGAGGGGGGCTGAACAGTATAAGACCACATTTTACTTTTCTTTCCCAATCACTATTATGCAATGTATAGATAGAAATATCAACAATAGTAATCAAAGAAATGCATAAATCCACACACACAATAGAGACACCAATTTTATGTGGTTCACCCAATGTGGGCTACTCCACGGAGAAAATATTTCACAAATTTTCTCAATCAATATCTTGGGAATCCTTTCCCTATTACAATGTTTATGGACCTCAGTCCAAAGGAGATACCAATCCCCTAATCAAGTTTTCGTATCTCTATCCACAGGAGAACTCCTTTCTCCTTAGATCTGATTGGTGATATTCTAGAAGAATTATTGCCCCCACTACTCTCGCTAATGGATCTCTATTCACTGAAGATACCTGTCCTCATTGCCCTGGCTAATGGATATCTATCCAATGGATACTATTGTCCTCTATACTCTATCACCTTCAAATATCTATCTCAAATCTATACTAAACATAGTCCTTTAGTCTAGCACAAATCTGCTCAATCTCTATCTCTAGTATGGCACAAACCTATCCTCAAATCTGCACCAAACTCTATCCTCAAATTTGTACTAAACATAGTCCTTCGGTCTAGCACAAATCTGCTCAATATCTATCCTATGATCTGCACTAAACACGGTCCTTTGGTCTAGCAAAAATCTATCCTCAATATCTGTCCTCAAGCTTTAACACAAAGCTTGAATTAATCTCAAATCAAATCTTCTAGATCTACCCCAAACCTTAACCCAAGGTTTGAACAAATAAATCAATCAACTTAGCTCTCAAGTCTTCTCAAAGACTTGTCTTAAATATGCCTTGTAAGCTTCCATAAAAGCTCACACTAATATATCCACAAGTCCTCTATATAACTTGCCTAATCTGCTCTCAAGTCTTCACTAAGACTTACCTCAAATTTGCTCAACAAGTCCTCACTAGAAATTTTCTAAATCTGCTCAATAAGTCCTCACTAGAACTTATCCAAATCTTCTCAATAAGTCCTCACTAGAACTTATCCTAACTCATAGAAACATAAAGAGAATTTTTAGAGACTCGATATGCTTCACACTTATCACAATGCTCAATTACTTTCAATCACTCTTTTAGAAACATATAGAGAACTGTTAGAGACTCAATATGCTTCAAACTTATCACAATACTCAATTACTTTCAATCACTCTTTTAGAAACATATAGAGAATTGTTAGAGACTCAATATGCTTCACACTCACAAAATCTCAATCACTTTTAATCTCTCTCATAGAAACATATAAATAATTGTTAGAGACTCAATATGTTTCACACTCATCCACACTCAACCTCTTTCTTAAATCAATTCAGAATATAGAACAATTTGTTTCATAGAACTTGAACTATCACATCAACACATCTACTTGACTAGGCTCAATCAACTCTACTCAACCAATCACTCAATAAAATAATCCTTACTCACAAACCCTAGTCCAAGCATATGAACACTAACTCAAAATTTTCCAACAATGCTTATCAATCAATATCACATAACAATGATACTCATGATTTTTGCAAACCCTAGTTCAAGTTCTTCACTCAATTAATCACTTCAAGAACAATGCTTATAAAACAAGGTTTTATCAAGAAATCTTTATTTAAGAAAACCTTGAAGCATTAATTCAAAACACACTAAAAAATTCTAACCAAACAATCCTTTTCACTCCAACTTTGCATTCACAACTTTCAACAATCACTCATTAGGAATATGTGCCCATACCTTTTGTTTGATGTAGAAGTGCCCTTAGAAAAACTTGTCTCAATCACAATTTTCTCCTTTTCCATTTTCAATAGTTAGATGACAAATATCACATTAACTCTCTTTTAAAATATTTTTAAAACACAAAAATAATCAATCCCAAATACACCTTATTACTCCTTGAAATTAGCAATCATCAAATTACACATAAAAATAATCACTCAAAATACTCCTTATTATCTCGAATTTAATAAATCAAACTTTCAAAAATAATCCTTCAGAAATAATAATTACCTACCCTTTTATCTCCCTCAAAACACTTAATGACCAAATTTAATTTAGGCAAAAATTAAATCTTACAAACCCTCAAAAATTATTTTTCAACCTTAGGCACATAAAAATATTTTCTATTTTCCTTCAACCTTAGCACATTTAAAATTAAGTGACAACCCCAAAAATCATCATCGCATACCTTTGTCTCAACCACTAAAAGGCCTTGGTGGGTTTTGACCCCAAAACCTCTCCACCGAGCACCTTACCAAGGCATTAGCCCACAACATGTGCTAGGCACTCCCACGAGGAGGGGAAAGCACTTGCCCCCCTTTATATCCTCGTTGACAATGCTTCCAAAAGAAAATGACAACCTTCCTACCTTGAAAAATGTGAACCCTGCGGGATTCGAACCTGTGTTCTTCTTACCACAAATGTCTTAACACCTTCCTCCGTCGCCAACTGTGCTACATGACGCTTGTGCAAGGTGAGAGGATCCTAGATCCTATTTATCCCTTCTCTTCCATCGAACCCTTTTTAAACACAAAAATCGCTGCTCTCTTTCTACATATAAATCAGAACATTGACATTCAAATAATATTTGTGGGGAGTCTCAAGGCAAAAATTTTACCTTATATATGTAGTGCCTTGTTGTTATACACATCGACACTCAAATAAAATTTAAAAATTCGATTTATAAAATTTGCTTTATAACCCTTTTAGGGTTAATTTAAATTAATAAAAATTAATTTATAATTAAATTAAAATTAACTTATAATTAACTTAGGTAACATGAAAGTTAATTAAATTAATTAATAAATTAATTTATAATAAAATTATATTAATTAATTTATTATTAATTTAAATTTCCTTTTTAATATTATAATATTATTTGTCTGGGCCTCTTCTTTGCCCTTTAGACCTCATCTGATTTCCTGGAACCGGGTCTTGATCAACTGAAGGCGGACTATACTTTTGCACTTATTGGAGAACTTGAAACTAATGTTGGCCACTAAAACTGCCACTGACTGGTGCTGAAAGCTTGAAATCAATGACCACTCACTCTTGACATCAATGACAACTCATATACTCAAAATTTCCAATATAAGCCAAAGGAAAAAGGCTCGAAACCAAGCTCATCGATAAAGAAGATAGAGCCCGTGCCTAGTATGCAAAAAAAGACGTCGATGATCAGTCATTACGGCTCTGTGGTTGTTTCAGAACCATCATGGGTGGATGATTTACTGCATGAGCATGGCGTGAAAGGTGAAATTGCTGATGATTTCAAATCTGGGAAAGAAGAGGGCATGCAATCTATTTCGCCAAAGAAAGCTTCTTTTGCGTCAATGCTTAAAAAAGACAACCAACCCAGTGATGCTACTATCAAGGGTTTCGACGCAGCAGACTATCACATGTGTGAAGATCAGGGTGACATCAATGGGGTGCCTATGTATTCCAGTAAAGGGGAACAGGAAGAGGATTTGGTGCTCAAAATGGATCGCTTGGATTCGGAAATGGCTGATGAGGATGACGAGTTTACATTCAATGTTGAAGACTATGCAGAGTACAAGAATGCTAAGAAGGATTTTGAGTCTAAAGGCATTATTTTATTCTTCCTTCGAAGGGTTCCAGATGAAGCGGATTTTCAGAAATGGATTCGTCTCAACTGGGAAGCGAAAGGGTTGCATGTTAAATCTTACTGGGGATTAGGAGGGTGGTATGTTTTGGTTCTTTTTGAAAGGGCAGATGCTGCCAGACATGTTTTGCAATTTGGCACTTGGAATATTGCGGGATCCACAGTGTTTGTTCAGACATGGCGACCTAATTTTGATCCAAAAAATGGTTCTCAGGCCCGTTATCCTTTATGGATCGAATTTGTCGCCATAAAAACAGAGCTTAGATGCATGCTGCGATCAATGGCTCAAAGGTTTGGAAGGATTCTACTGGACCCTTTCGAAAATATGTCTCTCAGATTCAGCCCACGGGTGTGTGTTGAGGTAGATCTGCAGTGCAAGTTGCCCAAGCATTTAAAGATTCTCACTCTGGATGGTCCAATATTACAAGAGGTGCATTATCTCAACCTACCCAATGCTTGCTTTAGATGTCAGTCCTTGGATCATATGATTAGGGACTGCCCACTTCGCAAAAATCAGCAATCAAAGAATGTCAAGGAAAACAATGAAGCAGAAGAGACTTCCAATTCAGTGGAACAAGAAGGAAAGGAGAAGGCATCCATGGCTCCAGAGAAAGGGGAACACTCGTAGGGTGTGGGCCCTACTTCTGATCAGCAGGAATGGAAAATTTTTAGAAGAGAAGTGAGTTAAGGAGTTCCCATTTCAGACCAAATAAGTCAAGGAAAGGTTGGGCTTCAGAAGGGAATAACATTCCTATGCAAGGTGGTGCTTCAGAAGGAGAGATGAGTTTGGGCATGCCTGTTGTAGGGGAGGATTCTGGGACTCCGCAATGGAACACTCCTATTGTGGCTATGGTGCAGGGAGGTAGTGATAGTGCTGATAGTGGAAGCAATAGGTTCCAGGTCCTCAACTCCCTGGTTAATCAATGAAGTTTGACATAGTTTCATGGAATGTTAGGGGGATGACACTCCCTACTCGTAGGACTTTGGTTAGCAGTTATCTCAGAACTATTTGTGTTGATGTGGTGTGCCTTCAGGAAGTCAAGATCTCTGGTTTTGAGCTTCAGAATTGTTTAAGTAATTCTTGGAAAGGAGCTTGGTGGAGTTCTTCTCATCGGCAGGGCTCTGGAGGAGTTGTTTTGGCTGTTAGACAATGGCTTGCTTCTCTTTTACTCAATTGGGGTGAAGATCCAGAAGGTCGTATTATCTGGGCAACTTTTGTTGTGGTCGGGCAGGTTGTTGGTATCTGTTCAGTGTATGGCCCTAATTTGGCTAGGGATAGGGCAATTTTGTGGGATTGGATGCATGCAAATCTTCCTGATGCATGTTGGATTCTTGGGGGTGACTTCAACATGGTTGAATGGGAAGGTGATAGGGAGGGTGGCTCGGGCAGTTGTGTTGTTGGATCTAAAAAATATTCTTGGTCCAGACTTAAGGCCACTCTTCAGGTTTTTGATGCTAACTTCAAACAAAAGCACTTGGAGTTAGGAGGTTGGTTCACATGGTCCAATAGGAGAGCAAGAACTGATAGGGTGTTTGCTAGATTGGATAGGTTGTATGTTGACAATCTATTCACTTGTGTTGGTAGAGGAACGAGATCAGTTGATGTGGATCTTGGAGCAACTGGTTCTGATCATGCCCCCATTCACTCTTGTATTCATGTTGGTGCTATGATGGTGGAAAAAAGAAATTTACCTTTTAAATTGAACGTGTCTCATCTGGAATCTGGTGATTGTAGAGAGCTGATCAGATGTGTCTGGAATATTGAGCCCAGACCCTTTGAGAAAGGATGGATTTCTTGGTGGGATGCAACTATAAAAAGAGTGGTCAAATTTCTAAGAGGATGGGGCAGACTTTTGGCATGGGGTAGAAGAAGAAATATGAGATCTCTTCGTCAGAATTTGGAGACGGACAGGAAGAAATTGGAACTTGATCCCTTCAATGTGAATTTACAAGGGAAAATTGTGGCTCTAGAAGGGGAAATCAAAAATTTGGAGGATTACATAGGCAGAGGAGCTAGAGTGAGAAGCAGGCTGCAGTGGCTGAAGGAGGGTGATGCCCCGACACAATTTTTCTTCAACCATATTCGAAGTAAAAATGCTACTGAGAAAGTTCTTGCTCTGCAGAAAGAAGATGGCACTCATACTGAAGATGAAACTAAAATCAGGGACCTTTTTGAGAGACATTTCAAACATATTTTTGTTGCCTATGAAGATTCCATTTTTGTACAGCATGCTCGGGAGCTGGTCAGAGAATGTGTGCCTAAGAAGATTGCCAGCTATGAGAATGATCGTTTATCTTCTGATTTTTCTAAAGAGGAGCTCTTCAATGCTCTCTCTAAAATGAAAAATGGTAAGTCACCTGGCCCTGATGGTTTACCAGCTGAGTTTTACAAATATATGTGGGATTGTATTGGAGATGATTATACTAAGTTGATTAAAGAAGTTTTTTATGGAGCTGGTTTCTCACCATGGTTAAATCAAGGGGTCATTAGGTTGATTCCTAAAGGCAGCAATAAAGATAAGATTGGTGGTTGGCATCCAATTACTCTCTTGAATGTCTCTTACAAAATTGTAGCTAAAGCTCTTGCTCTGAGAATGAAGAATATTGCTTCTAGAATTGTGAGAGAGGAGCAAACTGGTTTTGTAAAAGGTCGATTTATCCTTGATACAGTTTTGTCCATTTGGGAAGCTATGGAATGGGCTGAGGAGACTGGACAACAGGCTCTTTTTTAAAAATTGATTTCGATAAGGCTTATGATAGGGTGGATTGGACTTTCATTTTTAATATGCTGGAATGGCTTGGATTCAATGGTGTTGCGGTTCAAAAAATCAAAATGCTCTTCTCTTCAGCTTCAGCCAAGGTAGTGGTTAATGGTAAATTATCTGAGGATATCCAGTTGTTCAGATCCATCAGACAGGGCTGCCCTTTGGCTCCTCTGCTCTTCGTTCTCTCTGCTGATGCTTTGGGCTACATGCTGGAACACAGAAGGATGGTTGGATGTATTAGAGGGATCTCTCTTCCCGAGGGACATTTGTTGAATAGTCATTTTGCTGATGATTCCTTTCTTACTATCCAACTAGATAAGAACTCAGTTTTGGGTATGCAGGATTGTCTTCAGTAGTTCTGTCTTGCCTCTGGTGTAGTTGTTAGTGAAGCAAAGTCTGATTTTTGGCTTGTTGGAGCTGACTCTCTTCCTGGAGGAATTAGTGTTGGATGGAGGAGAATTGGGGATGGAGAGATTGTAAGGTACCTGGGCATTCCCTTTGGCAAAAGGGTTTCTCTTAAGTCCATGTGGGACTGGTGCATGGACAAATTTGAGAAGAAGATTCAGAGATGGAAGCACAAGATGATCTCCTTTGCTGGAAAGCTTACTGTGGTAAGCAAAATTCTTCAGGCTTGCCATATGTATTATTCGTCTTGTTGGTTGCCCAATTCCACTCAATATAAGAAGTTGGAGACATGCATTAGGAATTTTTTATGGTCCAATATGGATGGTACTAGGAGGGTTCCTCTTATAGCATGGAAATATTGTACTATTCCTAAGGCGGGTGGAGGTCTTGGCCTATTAGACATTCAACTTCAAGGTAAGATTCTTGCTTCGAAGTGGATCATCAGATGCTTAGACGGTGATATTGGATGGCAACGTATGCTCAGGTACAGGATAAAAAATTATGTGAATCTTGATGGCTTCCATGGGTAGTTCAGCTTTGAGGATATTGTGGGACATCCTAAAAAATTCAAAATCAGAGGATGCATTTTGATTAAAAGAATCTGGGAAGCCTAGAAAGTGGTGGTTAAAGGGCTTAATTGGGACTATTTGGAGAATAGAAGAGGATGGACGCTCTCTTCCAAGGCAATTTGCCTTTGGAAGATGAATGGGATTTATACTTCAGATATTCCCAATCTTCAGTGTAAAATATTGAGTAAGAAAGGAATTTTTAGATGGGTTGATCTCTGGGATGAGAATTTTGGTCAATGGATTCTGTGGTAGAAACTGCTTGTTAAGTTTAAACTGAAGCCTTCAGACAAATTTGTGGTGCAACAAATTCAGGGTCTTTTGCCATCTGAGCAACTTTATAAGCTTACAAATGGTCTTCCTGGTCCTATCTGGAGAGACTGGAGATGGCTTTATGGTAAGCCAATTTGGTGCTTCAAATCGGCTAAGCTTTACCATTTGATGACTCCTTATATTCCCTTAGGGGATGTTTTGAATGCCATATGGGGTATTACTTGTCCTTTCAAGAAATGGAGGAAACGTTTGGCAGGAGTATGGAGGTTTCGAGTCTCTATGCAGTTAAAGGTGTTTGCTTGGCTGGTCATTATGCAGGGCCTACAAAGTAAGGCTAGGCTTGCTAAATGGCTACTTTCTTTGGATAAATGCTCTAGTTGTAGATGAAGTGAAACCATTAAACATATTTTTTGGGATTTCCCAAGAGCAAGGAAGGTGTGGAAAGAGGCAAAGTGGATATATAGTCCGGTGATTCAGGAACAACTTAGGTGGAAGGTGATTTTGTTTGGGGACCAGCCCAATTGTGCGGCTTTTAGAAGGATTTTCTAGCATACTATTAGACTCTCTATTTTGTTCATCTTATGGAAGGATAGATGTAATTTGGTCTTCAATAATGAAGACTCTGTTGTTGCTCTCACTGTAATTCGGGCCCATACTTTAATTACTGAGCAGTTGAAAATTTTTAGGTCTGATATCTTGAAAGATTACCTTAGAATTGACAAGGGGCTTAGAGCGGATTGCTTGCTGCTTTTGCGCAAGCTGATGTAAGTTTGGAAGGCTTGTTTCTTGTCTATTGTTGATGTACCTTATTGATTATTCTTTAATATGATGTATTTTTTCAATAAAAAAAAATTATTATGCACAATTTTTGATAGGGGTTTTTAATGTGAATGATTTGATATATATTCAATAAAAAGATATTTTCTAACCAATTTTGAAGTGGCAAAATAAAAGAAAATTATTTTTGTCAAGACAGGCACATGCAAAAGAAGACTATCATCATTGAGGTAGATTTAGAGGTATGGTGATTTAACTCCTTTCTCAAGGGTGGTTTTGTTTGAGGAATTTTTTTTTGATGTCATATGGTTGAAGGTATAAGGATTGATTTGATGTGCATTAGTGTTGATTTAAATTGGGAATAAATATGCAAATATTATAGGTCATACTTGTGAGTAAAATTGTGCATTAGTTTTGATTGATATTTGGAGTAAATATGCAAGGGTTATAGAACAAATTTGAAAGAAAAAGTTATGCATTGTTCATGATTAATTTTGGGAGTAGATCTAGATGGCATATTTGAGCATTGTGATTGATGCGTAGTCATTATACACATCATTAATTCTCAATGAATTTGTCAATCCAGGGCAGTGTACAAGGCTATCTGCAGAAGAAGGGGTGAACAGGGTTATAACTTAGGTCAATTTAGAGCAACAGGTCTTATTGGTGAAACCGATTGTGTGGGGGATTTTGGACATTCCTATCTCTAAATTGCATGAATTAAACCTTAATCTAAGTTGCAAAAATGGAAACTAATCATTAAATGCATAAATGAAGTCCTAATTACAATTGCAGAATGAGACCTAATTATGTTGCAGAAATAACAGTTGCAAAATTAAAAGTCTGATTATAATTGCAGAAAGGAAATCTATTTACTTTTGCAGCAATGGAAACCTACTTATAGCATGGAAATGAAACCCTGTCAAGGCTCTATAATAGAAGGTTGTCAATATTCTATGCAGGGGTTGACAACAAAACATAAAATGCAGGAAATTACAAAAAATAATAAATTTTGGAAATGACAGTCTGCAATATATTGAAAGCTTTGTTGAAAGTGGAGATTACAACCAAACCATTAATCACAAAACATAAAATAAGCTAAGATTGCAAATATCATTAGTTTTTTACAAAGGAATGAAATGACAAGTTCTACAACTCATTCTACTGCAGCAAAATCAGAATAAAAACCTGCTGTTAGTCCTCCTCCTAGGTCTGGAAGTGGCCAGCCTCCTTGTCCAGAAGAAGGTATGAGTCTCTCTCTCTCTAGATCTTACTCACACTCATTTACAAGCAATATGAAATAGAAATAGTACACTTTATTGATTCAAGCACATGATTACAATAATTCTGCTGAAAACCTGTTATAGAACTGTAACAGTCACTTTCCTGATTATTGCCTATATTTCTCTACTTTCTGCTTTCTCTATCCTCTACTTCCCCTTCCTACTAGCTCAACCTGAATGGGAGCCATATTTATAGATGTACTAAGATCTACTAACAAGCTGAGAATATCTCAAAAGATCTAATCCTATTATGCCGCAACAATTCCTGGTTTTATCCTAGAAGAAGATCAAACTTGATCTTTCCATAAATGTTGGCTTTGGTCGGTAAGGACGACAAAGTCAGATCTGAGATATTTTCCCTTACCCTTTTCAATATTTATTTCCCTTTTTCCAGCATCAAAATTCGGTCAACAAGTCAAAAAGCACATTCTGTTTTCATTCCGAAGATAAGTGGCTCATTTTGAAGATACTGCAATTCTCATTCCGAAGATCCGCTCATTTCGAAGACACTGTGTTTTCTCATTCCGAAGATATCTGTTCATTCCGAAGAGACTTCGAAATGAACAAATGTGGGCTCTTTAAATGATTTCCTCTACATTTCTCATGTGGGTTACTTCTCAGGATCAGATTCCAATGGTCTTCATCTATTTCCACATGTGAATTCCATGCCTTGCCATTCATTGGTAGCTGGCTGGAATTTACATGGGAAAAACTAGTTTTTGTTGCACAAGAATGAGTTTACTTGCACTGTTGCCGGATTTAGGTAAAATAAATGCTTGAGACATATCAAAACATGATTAGTGAAATTTTGCTATCAACCCAAGCATATCTCATTCAGCAAATCATAACAAAACAACATAAAAATTATGCAAAAAGCTGTAAAAATCAGAATATAGTATTTTAGATACATTCATCATGCAAATAGTTAATACACAACATATTGAATTAACTTAACTAGCATATTAGATTAAACATAAGAGTTTGTAGGCAATTTTAGTGTTCAAAACATGTTATGATTGAGGCATTTTCAGGCCTCATCATTTTCTCCCCAACTTATATTGATGCATGTCCTCATGCATTCTGTTGGGCTATGGAATCACATATGTCCATGGTCAAATTCCATGACCTGTAGAACAACTTCTTGCCTATATAATACCCCCTATTTTCCTGAAGGTTCCTGAGCCATTCTTCAAACTGTTCATCAGGTTGGGCATCTTCTTCAAAGTAGAATGGAACTGGAGTGATGATGGTTGGAGGCCTAAATCTGAGACCTATCCAATTATGTTGCATGATTTCAATCAACTGTATTACTCCTCCTGCTCTTCTTCTAGACCATTCTAAGTTGATGGGGGAGATGGGTTCTCTTTTCTACAAAGACATGGAAAGTTCAGCCCATCTGTTTCTACGGACTGATAATGTTGGCACAAAATTGTCATTACAAAAATTGTGGAATCTGTTCACACAATCCCTCAAGTTTGTCAAGTACATTCTCTTCACATCATCCCTGTTCATCATGGTGAAGTGTTGTCTTGTGATAATTGGGTGATTTGGCTGAATTGCTCTGACTAACAATTCAGCTCTTGTTTCAATCTCTTTATTCTACCTTTTCTGTTGGTCCCAATAAAACTGATTCTACAAGGTGGACATGAATGCCCTCAATTGAACATCTCCAATGTAGATTTGAGGATGAAATTCTACTTCTTCTGGAATAAAGAAGCTATGTAAAAATAGTTCACATAGGATATTTTTCTACTCAATAGGGTTGTCAAAGTATGCTTCCAGGAAATCTGCAGTGGTGTCCAATTTATATGGAAGATCCGAGCTAATCCTCATGACCCGCCATCCGAGGTATTTCTCCTTCAGAATAAGACTGTAAAATTTGGCTAGCTGTCTGAATTGGACTAAAAATTCAGCAATTTGACATAAATCAGACACTTTTTCTTTCAATGCCTGAATCTCTGTTTCCTTGGCCTCTAGCTATTTTCCTTCTAATTTGAATTTTTCAGTCTTAGTGGCAAGCTTCTCATATCTAATCACCCAACTGGCTATGTCTGCATTGTATTGTTCTAAGGACACAGTATTAGGTGGTCTGACTATAGGTGGAACTCTAGGTAGCAGATCTACCTGAACTCCTTTTTTTGCCACTTCTACTGGTTGATCATCTATCAATAATTCTACCTGTACCTCCTTATCTGCTATTTCTATTAGGTTGTCATCAGATAGTAATTCCACTTGCACCCCCTTATCTGCTATGTCTACTGATGGTGTAATAGTTTGAAATACAGGGACATCAATAGAAGTACTTACTTGAACAGTTTCATGCTGCTACTTGGACTGTTCCTGTGTTGGTGACTCATCTCCAATATTTTTTGCTATGCTCTTTGCCAATTCTGAAGCATCTTCAGAATGAGAAGGTAATGCTTCAGAATGAGAAGGCACTTCTTTAGAATGAAAGGGTGCTTCTTCAGAATGAGCACCTATGTCTACCTCAACAGAGTCATCTACCCTAGATAAATCCACAAGCAATTGAGCCAAATCGTCCTCATCAATGGATACAATTGGCTATTTTTTAGACTGTGACAACCTTTCTCTCAATTCTGCCACTTCCTATTGTAACTCTGCAATTTTTCTTTCCTGTATCTCAATGATGTTTTCTCTCTCTTCAATCCATCTGGTTTGTGTTTTGACAACACTCCTTGCTGCTCTCAGTTGCTCTATGATGTCTTCCTCCTCTGTTTCTACTTCAAAATTTGATGCAGACAAGTCAGTTGTAGTTGGCTTCTCAACAACTGTCTCTTCCTCTACAACATTTGTCTGCTCTTGTTCAGGAGGCTCTATGAAACTGTCTATAATTACATCTACCATTTTTGTGGCCTATTGAACTGTAGCCACCTCCAAGCTATCCTACCCAGCCTCTTCCTCAACTATCTGTTCAGGTAATTCTAGAAAGTTTTCAGGGGCTAGTTGTATTTCTGTGACATCTGGACTGCTTTGTCCACCTTCTTCTTCTATGACCTGTTCTGCCATTTCCCTCAAGTGGAGTCTTGTAGACCTCCTAGTTCCAGATGCAAAATTCTTTTTTTTGCTTTGTTTTCTGGTGACAATAGGGGTTGTGGGGTTAGTTTCAGATGCTTCTATTTCCCTTGTTGTTTCTTCCCCTGTTGGGCTAGGTGCTTCACTTCCCTATTTTGACAAATCAGTTACAACTTCAAAAAAATGGACCTTCTTCTATTTTTTTGTTCTGCTGCCAGTTCTAGACCCTCTTTTCTTTTGCTTCTTGGCTCGTGAGGTTGAAGGTTCTGGAGCAAGGTGTTATGTTGCTGCTGCTGGGTGTGTTTCTTTTTCTGCAATAGCTTCTACAGCAGTTTCTATTTCATCTTCTACAATAGCCTCTACAGTAGTTGTTTCTTCTTCTGCAACAACATCAGCAGTATCTATTTCTTCCTCCTCATCCTCATTTCCAAAAATTACATCATTTAAGGTAGAGTAAAACCTATCAAAGCTCCTAGGGTTTCCTCTAAAATGGTGCTGGCAAACTAGTTTGATGAGACCATGGTGGCGAAGGCTCCCTTTTCCTTCCTGATATCTTTTTGCCATGTTTTTCAATTCCTGGTGTAGGTATAGGGGAAGATTTACCCTAACGTCTGGTTGTTGCCTACCATGTCTGAGATGGTTTAAAATTTTTATATGATGCCCTGACAATAGTACATACTGCCCTTCATAGGTTAGAAATTTAATTACCCATGTGGCCACTTCATCCCAGGGTTCCTACAGGCTGGCCCTTTTTACCCCCTTGCATGTGTTATTGTGTGTTAAATATTTTGGCTCCCTATCGTTTTCTTCCAAAAATTGATTAACTATATTTACCAATGTATTTTTGCTAGACCTAGAAATTGGAAGACCTTCTAATGGCAGCTCAGTAATTTGACTCAAAAATTTAGGGGTTACCTCAATAGTCATGTCGTTAACGTGTGCTCGGTTGTTTCTGAATGTGTGGGCGAACATGCCGGCCAAATATTCAGAGGACCCATTAAACTTATCCAAAAATGGCATAAGCCCTCCATCTTCAAAAATCTATAGCACTTCTGGATTTTCCCGGAGGTGGGTGGTATCCGTTGGTTCCATTTTTGTTTTTCACCCCATTTTCCTGTCTTGGTACGTCACAAACTGCTCACTTCTGCTGCTATTCCTTTGCTGGATCTCTGGTTTCTAGTGTTTGCAAATTTGTAGGGTTTGGTTCCAAGTTTTCAATTGCCCTATTTTTGTTCTTCGAAATGAACCGTAATCTGAGCACTGTACCTCGTAGTCATTTTGTGCTAGCAAATATGTCTTCAAAAAGAAGGGTGGCACGCGTTTCTATTTTTGCTTTGAACACATGTCCATCAATGGTTGCACAGATGTCCTTGCCGTCAGATCCACCTTACTCATTTTTTAGTTTTTTTGTTTTGCCTGCGGACTCCCACGTGCATGTTTATTAGCATCAAAACAAATGGTGGCATACTGTTGGTCACGTCCTCCGTGATTCTGGTATTTTCTAAATGGGTGCAAAAACAAACCATATCCCAACTGACACGTGTTCATTTATCATATGTAGCCAAAAGAATTTTTATTTGATCGTATTTCTTTTCTTCCTTGGATGCCACATGGAGATATTATATTGAATGCTCTTTCCAAAGATTATGATCTATTGCAAAAACAAAACCTCATTCTGAATATTATGATTTCATTCCGAAGACAAGTCTTCATTTCGAAGATCATGCTTCTTTGTGATGTCAAATCCTCATTCCGAAGATAAATCCTCATTTCGAAGACAAATCCTCTTTCCGAAGATAAATCCTCATTTCGAAGACAAATCCTCTTTCCGAAGATCAGGCTGCATTGCGAAGGCAAATCATCATTTCGAAGATAGAACTTCATTCCGAAGACAATTCCTGCTGCATTCGAAGACAAATCCTGCTTCATTTCGAAGACAAAGCTTCATTCCGAAGATGATGCTTCATTGTGAAGACAAATCGTCATTCCGAAGACAAAGCTTCATTCCGAAGACAAATCGTCATTTCGAAGACAAAGCTTCATTTCGAAGACAAGGTGCAACATTCATTCTGTTGTCATTCCGAAGACAATTTCAATTCGAAGACAATACAACAATTAGTCTGAAGAAGATAGCAGGCACTGTTTTTGGCATTCTTGTTTCAAAGATTAGGTAGAAATCAATATTCTCATTCTCAAAACATGTTTTAAGTATGCCAACTCTTATGGATACCTTTTATGCTAATGGTTAATTGTTATATACTATATACCAATCATTTACAATGAAGAAATGTAAGAAATATATACCTGATTAAAACAAGTTAATGCAAGTTTTTGAAAGATGACTGCTTTTGTTGATGTTCTACTGAGATTTTCTGCAATATTTCAAAACAAGTGTAGTTGGTGAATTTGTACAATGATGGTTCAAAAATTTTCAAGGTTATGCATGCCATAAAACTGGTTTTCATGCATACCAACCCAGTAGTGCCTTGGAAAAGGTTTTCACTGCTGAGTTATTCATTTTTCTCTTTTTTTCTTTTTTTTTTTAATATTTTTACCTCTCCTTTTTTTTTTTTTTTTTTTTCTTGATTCTGACTATGCCCATGAAGGAATTCATGATTTCCCTGAAATCATGCCCATGAAGGAATTCATAATCAGATTTTATTCATCTTTTTGTTTTCTATTTTTTTTATTTTTTTGTTTTTTTCTATTTTTTTTTCTTGAAATCCATGATCATGCTGATTGTTTTGAAGTGGAAGAGGAAATTTCTTCCACCTGTTGTGTATCCAAACTATCAAGCTACCTGCAAGAATTCCTCTTTAGTCGGAGGTGTATGGTACACCCTGAGGCGATGTCCATTCACTACCAACTTTCTCTGTGACCCATCAATAGGAGATAAACAAGCTGCTCCATTGTCAAATACCTCTTCAATCCGGTAAGGTCCAAGCCATCTAGTTCTCAGCTTTCCAGGGAAGTCCTCATAGCGAGAATCAAATAGTAAAGCCCAATCTCCTTGTTGAAGTTTCCTCTATTGAATGTGACTATCATGCCACAACTTCCTCTGCTCCTGAATTACTTCAGTTTGGTGCAGAGCATCCAACCTAAGTTCATCCAATGCATTCAGCTACAAAATCATGTTTGTTTGTGCCTATGACAATTCAATTCCAATTTCCAATGTTGTGCACAGTGTTAGTAGCTCAAATTCAATAGGTAAGAGGGGCTTTTTACCAAAGACTAGTTCATAAGGTGTGAATCCAGTAGTGGATTTCCAAGTAGTATTGTAAGCCCACACTACTTCAGGTAATTTATCTAGCCAATTTCTCCTATGAAAAGCTACTATTTTTGTTAAGATTCGTTCTAGTTCCCTGTTTGTTACTTCAACCTGGCCATTTGCTTGTGGGTGATAAGGTGATGATTTTCTATGTTTGATTTCATATAATTCTGTAAATGCCTCAATGACTTTAGATGCAAATTGGGGTCCTTGGTCTGTGGTGATAGACCGAGGAGCTCCAAATCTCTAAAAAATCTGAGTATACAAGAAATCAGTGACCTTCTCTTCACGAGCATGTTTGAAAGCACGCACCTCTACCCACTTTGTCAAGTAATCAATGCATACTAAAATATGCACCTTTCCTTGAGAAGGTGGATCAATAGGTCCTACAAAATCAAGCCCCCACCTCTCAAATGGCTCTAAAACCAATTGAGGCTGTAGTGGCATTTCATTTGTATGAGTGGGTTTCCCCATTCTTTGGCATGCATCACAATGCCCGATGTACTTTTTCACATCCTTGTGAAGAGATGGCCAATAATATCCTGTCCCTAAGATTTTCCTAATTGTGCTTTTTACGGAGTAGTGTCCACCGAGGGTTCATCATGACAAGCCCTAAGGATATCATACACCTCATCCTTTCGGATGCACCTACGTAACACATGGTCAGGACTGCACTTAAAAAGTATACCCTTGATCCATTCAAAAGAAGAACTCTGTTTGATCAATTGTTTTTTCTGTTTTGAAGTGAAATGTGGAGGAACTTTCCCTGTGACCAAGTAATTGGCTATATCTGCAAACCAAGGTGATTGGACTGATATAGCAAATAATTTTTCATTAGGAAAGGTGTCTTCAACTAATTCCCCTTCATTTGTGTTCTGTAATCTGGACAAGAAATCTGCTACAACATTAGCTTTTCCTGGTTTGTTGATTATAGTGATATCAAATTCTTGCAACAACAGTAACCAACGAATAATTCTTGCACTTACCATAGGCTTATTCATCAAATACTTAATGGTTGTGTGATCTATGTGAATAAATATTTGATAACTTGGTGATGTAATGCCCGAATTTTTTGATGGCATAAATTACTGCCAAGAATTCTTTCTCGGTTGTGGTATAATTTTTCTTAGCTCCTATCAAATTCTTGCTAATGTAGTAGATGGCATAATGTTCACCATTGTCAATTTGTCCTAATGCTGCTCCAATTGCAGTATTGGAAGCATCAACCTGTATGTGAAATGGTAATGTCCAATTAGGTCCTCTTAACACAGGTGGAGTTACTAATTTTTCTTTTAGAGCTTCAAATGATTCCTGACACCTTGTAGTCCAGGAAAATTTAGAATCTTTAGTCAATAAGGCAAACATGGGATTGGCTATTGTGCTAAAGTTGGGAATAAACCTGCGGTAAAAACCAATGTGTCCTAGGAAGCTTCTGACATCAGTTTGAGTTTTAGGAGGAAGAAGGTTCTTGATAATTTCCACCTTCTTTGGATCAACTTGGATCCCTTGAAGAGAGATGTGATGACCAAGAACTATTCCTTCCTTCATCATCATAAAACATTTTTTTGGATTCAAGGATAACTGGTATGTTTCACAGCGAGTTAAAACTTTGTCAAGGTTTTCTAATGTAAAGTCAAAAGTCTGTCCACATACTGTGAAATCATCCATGTATATCTCAACACTGTTGGTGGTCAGATCAGAAAAAATTGCTAAAACTGCTCGCTGAAATGTTGTTGGGGCATTACACAAACCAAAAGGTAAAACCCTATAGGAAAATGTTCCCCATGGACAGGTAAAGGTTGTTTTCTCTTGATCTTCAGGTGCAATCTGAATTTGATTATATCCACTAAATCCATCAAGAAAACAAAAGTATCTCTTTCTAGCAAGGGTATCTAATACCTGATCTATGAAAGGTAATGGAAAATGGTCTTTGTATGTCACTTTATTCAGCTCTCTATAGTCTACACATACTCTCATTTTTCCATTTTTCTTAGGAACTATAACCAATGGAGAGACCCACTGGCTATCAGAAATTGGGTAAATGAATCCTACCTCTAGAAGTTTTTCAATTTCTTCCTTTACAATATCCCTTAGGGCAGGATTCAGTCTTCTCTGGGGTTGTCTTACTGGCTTGACTTCTTCAGTATAAATTCTGTGGGTGCATATATCAGGGTGAACTCCTGACATATCTTTATAGTCCCAAGCAAAAGCATGAACATGCTTTTGCAGGATAGCTATCAATTTTTCTTCCTCTTCCCTAGTAAGCTAGCTGTAAATGTTCAAAAATTTGCTTGGCTGGACTTCTATTTGTTTTGTATTTGGAAGGACTGAATTCACTTCTTCATACCTGGTGATTAGGGAGTTAAGAGGACACTTCTGAGATGGAAGGAAATGAGAAGTTTCTGTTTCATTACTACCTGATGGAAGCATATCCTGTATGGAACAGTGAGAAGGAAAAATCAGGTGATGGTGCCACCCATGTGGTAGTGAAACAGAGTTTTCCTGTGATAGTACAGATGGTTCAGCTTCAAAATTTTGGTTCTCCTCATTCCTTAACAATTGTTGGATATTTACTGCTTCCTCTTCTAACCCTTGTTCCTGTAGAACATTCATTAGGATAGTTTCATTTTCTAAATTTTTTGTGTCTTGGAGGTCTTTTGTGTGTTCTCTTACTACCAAGGTGGCTAGTGTGGAAATAACCTCTTCTGATTCTTCATATGAATCAGGAAACCATAACTGACCTAAAAAATTGTTGGAGGGTCTTGCAGGAGGATACAAAGAGATCTGTTTTAGATCAATACCATTTGAAATAGTCATTTTTCTAGATCTGTAGTCTATGAAGGTTGCTGCAGTTGCAAGCCAAGGTCTTCCCAAAATGATGGGATATCCATGTGTTGAATTTCTTGGTTGTAAAACCAAAAAATCTGCAGGGAATTCCCAAGAAGAAACTTCTATAGGAACATCTTCAATGATACCTTCAGGTTTTGCAACTGACCTATCAACCATTTCTAAAATTGTAAATGTGGGGCTGAGATGTTTGAGCTGTAATTGTTTCATTATATCCTTGGTCATGACATTTATTGTAGCTCCTAGATCTACTAAGACATTTGATATTGGTACTGAACCTATGGTAACTGTGATAATCTGGACTTCCTGGGTCACTATACTTTGGAGGTACTAGTTTTCCAGACAAGAGATCAGCTATCTTTCCTTCAACCTGAAGAATCTTAGGAAATGCTTTCTTTTTTCTTCTTGCTCTTTTAATGCACAAATATCGGATAGTAATTTTAATCATTGGTATATCCTTAATGGCTTGCAATAAGGGCAATGATATAGTTAAATTTTTAAGTTCTTTGACCAGGTCTGACTCAGAATTTTCTGTTGTGGTATTGAATCTTTCAGGATATGGAATTATCCTTGATGAAGGTAATTGTTCTACTTGTGGTTCTATTTTTTCTTCTTCTTTCTCTATTTTTGGTTTAACTCTAACTGGTTCCAAAGGTTCTTGCTCTTCATTTTCCTTGCTTTTATTTGAAATAGGTTCAGGTACAACTTTTCCTGAACGAAGTTGGATGTTACTACAATCAATAACATTTATTTCAATATTTTCTTCAGCTTCAGCCACATAGATAGGAGATGCCTATCTCATGCTATTTGGATTAGTGACTGATTGATCTGGAAGTTGAGGTTGTTTCACCTGTTGTGTTTGTTGTGGTTGGTTCTAATTTTCTTGAAAATTTTGATTAGGTATAGGCAACAAATGCTGATTTTGACCTTGATTTCTTTGTTGCCTTGGATAGGACTGGTATTGTTGATTCCACTGTGGTTGATTTTGCATCCAATGTGGATTATTCTGATTCTGATTCCAGGATGGGTTGTTTTGATTCCATGATGGGTTGTTTTGATTCCATGATGGGTTATTTTGATTCTGATTCTAGGCTAAATTACTCCAATTTGTTTGTGGCCATTCTTGGGAATTTGTCCATTGAGGATAATTCCAAGGACGTTGGGGTGGTTCTGATTGTCCCCAAGGCATAGTCCCAGGATTATGCCCCCAATTTGTAGGAAAACGAGGGGGATTTTGGTATTGAGAGAAATTTCCCCCTTGTTTTGGTCCAACATAGTTGAGTTCCTCAATCTGACTTTCTAACACAGTTTTGAGTTGTGGTAGCAGGTGGCATTTATCAGTTGAATGCTTCTTTGAACAGATACTACAAATGGCTGAGATAGATGTTTTATTCAAAGGACATTCCTACAAAGCATGTTTATTTCTACATCTTGGGCAATAAATTGCCAAAGGTTCTATGTTTTTTGCTTTTGCAGACATTTCCCCCAAAGTTGTGTTTAATTGCACTAGAATATCAGTTTTAAAATTTGCAAGTTCCTCTATTAATTCCTTCACATCAGTGCCATTTGTACTTTTTTTTCTTCTTCCCTGCTTATTGTGAGAGTAATTCCTACAGAGATCCACAATTTCCTCATTACTGAGAGTATTTACATCCCCTTTTCCCATCAAATCCAATACATCTCTGGATTCATCTTGTAATCCTCTCAAAAATATGGTTTTGCATAACTCTGGTTCTACAAGTCCACATCTCCTTTGAACAAAGGAGAACCTATCAAGATAGTCTTCTAATGTTTCATCATCTTCCTGTTTAATCCTGAATAACTCATCTTTCCTGTTCCTTACACGGCAATACTCCTGATATTTGTCTAAAAACACAGTTTCCATTTGATCCCAGGTTTGGATGGAATTTGGCTCTAAGCTCATGAACCAGCGTAATGCTGAGTCCTTGAGTGTTGAGGGAAAAACCTTAAGTTTTTTATTGTCATTTACATAATCATAGGTTTGACACACTACCTTAAATTCAAACAAAAATTGATCAGGATCTTCAGATACAACACCTCGAAAGGTTGGAAGTACTGAAGGTGAAATAGTTTTCATGGGAGAGTTTTGTGTTGGATTCAAATGGATAGGATATTCAAATGTTCTGGAAGGTTGGGGCATATCTTGATCATCCCCTTCATTATGGACATAGCCATGTTGGCCATCTCCATCTAGATTACCTCCTTCTACCATAGTTTCCTGTTCCTTAGTTAAACCTATCCAAATTTCTCTCTCAAGAGGTCCAAGACCCTCTATTGATAATGAGTCTGATGATTCTTCTTTCTTAGGATGTTCTAATGATGATGAGACTGGTGATTTTCCTTTCTCAGAATGTTCTAATGATGGTGAGACTGGTGATTTTTCTTTCAATATTTCTGGTAATTCAAACACAGGTGATTCACCCCTTAGGCGTGAAGATCTCCTTAATGGAACAATCCAGGGATCCTTTTGGGTAATTCTACCTTTTTCATCCCTAGACTTACTCATTCATGTTTACTCTTAAATGACATAAATTATAGGTCAATAGTTGTTACTTTAACCAACTGTTCTATTCAGATTTTATCCTGAATCTTCATAGCTCGGTCTAATTAACAACTATTGGACTATTGTCACCTTCTAGCAACACAATTCCCTAGCAACGGTGCCAAAATGATGCATAGTCATTATACACATCATTAATTCTCAATGAATTTGTCAATCCAGGGCAGTGTACAAGGCTATCTACGGAAGAAGGGGTGAACAGGGTTATAACTTAGGTCAATCTAGAGCAACAGGTCTTATTGGTGAAACCGATTGTGTGGGGGATTTTGGACATTCCTATCTCTAAATTGCATGAATTAAACCTTAATCTAAGTTGCAAAAATGGAAACTAATCATTAACTATAGAAATGAAGTCCTAATTACAATTGCAGAATGAGACCTAATTATGTTGCAGAAATAACAGTTGCAGAATTAAAAGTCTGATTATAATTGCAGAAAGGAAATCTATTTACTTTTGCAGCAATGGAAACCTACTTATAGCATGGAAATGAAACCCTGTCAAGGCTCTATAATAGAAGGTTGTCAATATTCTATGCAGGGGTTGACAACAAAACATAAAATGTAGGAAATTATAGAAAACAGTAAATTCTAGAAATGATAGTCTGCAATAAATTGAAAGCTTTGCTGAAAGTGGAGATTACAACCAAACCATTAATCACAAAACATAAAATAAGCTAAGATTGCAAATATCATTAGTTGTTTACAAAGGAATGAAATGACAAGTTCTACAACTCATTATGCTGCAGCAAAATCAAAATAAAAACCTACTGTTAGTCCTCCTCCTAGGTATGGAAGTGGCCAGCCTCCTTGTCTAGAAGAAGGTATGAGTCTCTCTCTCTCTAGATCTTACTCACACTCATTTACAAGCAATATGAAATAGAAATAGTACACTTTATTGATTCAAGCACATGATTACAATAATTTTGCTGAAAACCTATTACAGAACTGTAACAGTCACTTTCCTGATTATTGCCTATATTTCTCTACTTTTTGCTTTCTCTATCCTCTACTTCCCCTTCCTACTAGCTCAACCTGAATGGGAGCCATATTTATAGATGTCCTAAGATCTACTAACAAGCTGAGAATATCTCAAAAGATCTAATCCTATTATGCTGCAACAATTCCTGGTTTTATCCTAGAAGAAGATCAAACTTGATCTTTCCATAAATGTTGGCTTTGGTTGGCAAGGATGGCAAAGTCAGATCTAAGATATTTTCCCTTACCCTTTTCAATATTTATTTCCCTTTTTCCAGCATCAGAATTCGGTCAACAAGTCAAAAAGCACATTCTATTTTCATTCCAAAGATAAGTGGCTCATTCCGAAGATACTGCAATTCTCATTTCGAAGATCCGCTCATTTCGAAGACACTGTGTTTTCTCATTTCGAAGATATCTGTTCATTCTGAAGAGACTTCGGAATGAACAAATGTGGGCTCTTTAAATGATTTCCTCTGCATTTCTCATGTGGGTTACTTCTCAGGATCAGATTCCAATGGTCTTCATCTATTTCCACATGTGAATTCCATGCCTTGCCATTCATTGGTAGCTGGCTGGAATTTACATGGGAAAAACCAGTTTTTGCTGCACAGTAACAGTTTACTTGCACTATTGCCAGATTTAGGTAAAATAAATGCTTGAGACATATCAAAACATGATTAGTGAAATGCTGCTATCAACCTAAGCATATCTCATTCAGTAAATCATAACAAAACAACATAAAACTTATGCAAAAAGTTGTAAAAATCAGAATATAGTATTTCAGATACATTCATCATGCAAATAGTTAATACACAACATATTGAATTAACTTAACTAGCATATTAGATTAAACATAAGAGTTTGTAGGCAATTTTAGTGTTCAAAACATGTTATGATTGAGGCATTTTCAGGCCTCATCAGTGATTGGCTTTGAAGTGCATAAGAAAATAATAAAATAGTATTACACATATAGAAGGATTGTTTTAAAGCAAGCCAAAGTGTCACATAGTGCAAGGATAGTTTGAAAAGATTCAATTGAGAATAAGAACATAAAATAATACTAGGTAGAATATGTTTGAATTGCTAGAGTAGAGGAAAGCACATTAATAAAGTTATGAGAATTATTTGTATGCAATATTTGAGAATTGATGAGCATTATTTGTATGAGTGGATGTAGCCCACATTGGGTGAACCATGTTAAATATATGTCTCTTATGTGTGTGGTGATTTGTGCATTGTTTCATTATGGTAATTGATAATTTTGGATGATATTGCTTTGGAAAGAAAAGTAAAATTTTATCTTATATTGTTCACCCCCTCTCCTTAGTATAATATTGTGTTCTTCAATTGGCATCAGAGTAGGTTACTTTGTGAGAGCCTAACAACTTGAAGGAAGATCTTACAAGAACACAAATGGTACATCAGGAAGAATTTTCATCAAATAGAGCTCCATTGTTTGATTGGACTAACTATACTTTTTGGAGTGTGAGTGAAGAACACAAGCTTATACTGAGAGTGGGGGTGAACAGTATAAGACCACTTTTTACTTTCTTTCCAAATCAATATCAATTAATGTCCTTAATTGCAATAACAAAATATATCAATGTGCATTAATAACTCAGATAACAGTAGTAAGCAAGAGCACAAGTCACCACACACAATTGAGACATAAGATTTAACATGGTTCCCCCAATGTGGGGTACTCCACCAGATATTATCCTTATAATATTTCACATAGAAATAAGGATCCTTATCCAATACAATTATTTCTTTGATCTCCTCAAAGCTAGGCAATAACAAGTTCACACAAAACTTGTCAAAATATGAATAAGAAGCTCACACATAACTTGTCCAAAATTGAATAAAAATTTCACAAAGAACTTATCCAAATCCAAATAACAAGCTCACACAAAACTTGTCCAAAACTAAATAACAAGCTCACACAGAACTTGTCCAAAACTAAATAACAATCTCACACAGAACTTGTCCAAATCTACTCCAACAAGCTCACCAAGAACTTGTCCAAATATGCTCTAGCAAGCTCACCAAGAACTTGCCCAAATCTACTCTAACAAGCTCACCAATAACTTGCCCAAATCTGCTCTATCAATATCACCAAGAAATTGCTCAAATATGTCCACAAATTTGTCCCAAAACCATCCACAAAGCTGTCCACAAAGCTCTCCCAAAATTGTCCACAAAGCTGTCCCAAAACTGTCCCAAAATTGTCCATAAAGGCTATCCCAAAACTGTCCACAAAGGCCTTCTCAAAGGCTCAATCAATCATGCTCAAGTAGCACTCAAATCTCATCCACAAATCTATCAAGGCAAAGCTCAAATATGAACTCAACAATGAATGGCAATGTACTCTTCAATGGATGACAACAATGATCCACAATGATCTCAACTCAACTCAACTCAAATCAACTCATAGAAGCATAAAGAGAATTGTTAGAGACTAAATATGTTCTAAGCTCAATCTCAAATCAACTCAACTCAAATAAATCTCAACTCAACTCAAGTCAACTCAGAAGCATAAAGAGAATTTTTAGAGAATCAATATGTTCTAATCTCACTCTCAGCTCAACTGAACTTAAATCAATCTCAACTCAACTCAAGTCAACTCATAGAAGCATAAAGAGAATTGTTAGAGACTCAATATGTTCTAATATCACTCTCAACTCAAATCAAAATTATGGAATAGTTTGTTTCATGGAACTTGACCAATCACCTCACACAATCACTTGACTAGGCTCAATCAACTCAACTCAACCAATCACCACAAGGGACTACTATTTCTCACAAAAACCCTAGTCCAAGCATGTATCAACCAACTCAAATGTTTCCAACAATGCTCAACCATAAATCTCACATAACAATGATACTCATGTTCTTTTCAATTTATTTCACAACCAATGGGCTTCAACAACTATGCTTATAAAATAAGGTTTAAACACAACTCTCAAACCAGAAAACCTTGAAGCATTTAACCAACCACTTTCTAAAATAAAACCACACTCAATCCTTTTCACTCCAATGATATTTCATAAATCAACCACCATAAACAATCAATAGGAGAATTTGCCCATACCTTTTTGATGCCAAGAAGTTGTCCACAAAATTTACCACACTAAATACAACTTTTATTTCTAATATCAATAAGGGTTAGTGGACTTCAAGTAATAATCACAAGATAAGCATAACTCAATTTACACCTTTTTACTCCAACTTAGTAAACACATCCACCAAATTCCTTTTTAATAAAAAACCTTATCAAAAATAATAATCAATAAGGCTCTCAAAAAACATTTTATAACAACTCCTTATTTCTCCTAAATCTTAATTTTCAATTTCATGAATATCAAAATAAATCAACAACTCATCCACCTCTGAAATAATAATCATAGCCCTTATAAAAATAAATTTTAATTAAAAACTTTAATTATTCCTTAACCACCTTATAACTCCTATCCTAGGGCATCAACGAAATTAATTAGAGCAAAATGTAATTACCTCCTCAAGGGAATTCGAACCCCCAAATTTCACATACCGCGAGCACCTTAGTCGTGGCTAAGGTTGCCACACGAGCTAGCTGCTTGTTCGAAAGGAAAAGGTACGACATGCCTTAAGTCCTTCCTCCCTTCCACGCAAACCAAAAGTGCTTTAAGCGCTTTCCTTCCAATACCTTTGAATTCAGTCAAGGAGATTTGAACCTTGATGTAAAGCACTGCCACACACCTTAACAAAAAGCCAATTGCTAATGTGCCACTCTTCCCACAATGTCTTAGGCTTTCGACCAACCTTGAATTTATTCGTTTTCTCCCTTTTCAAAATTATTTTCGCATGAGCTCTCTTCGGATGCTTAGCCAAAAATTAACATGAGCAAGGATTAATTTCAAATGAACCTTAGGATCCCACTTTATATAGTCTTATCCTCATTTTCGATGATGTCGGTGCATTATTTATTTTACCTCTTTCTTTAGACGTTGGCGCTAACTTTAATTTTAATTTTAAAATTAAAATTAAAATTTTAAATAATTAAAATTTAAACTAAATATTTAAAATTAAATATCTCCATCATCGGGGCACATTTTTTGACGAAACGAAATGCCAACCTGGGTTTTAAGAAAAATCCATTTCAAGTTTGCCATACATGGTTTTAAATAAAACCTTTTATTTTTCCTGCCTTGGTTTTCACAAAAACCCTGAATTTATCCATGCTTTTCAAAATATCATCTGCCCACCAAAACTCAATGTGATCCATATGACATCAATGATTCATGTGACATCAATGACAACATAAAATAACTCAAATTGCCAAAAGTGAGGATGAAGACTTATTTTATGGCACATGGATATGATATATGGCAATCGATTGAGAATGGTTTCACACCACCTACAACTCCTACTACAAATGCAAGTGGTAAGAAACCATATGAATATAATGCCGAGGAAATAAATGCAATTTTAAGTGGGTTATGTGAATCAGATTTTGTAAAAGTCATGCAATGAACTTAAACAAAAGAAATATGGGAAAATCTACAAATAACATATGAAGGAGATGAAAAGGCTAAAATGGTAAAACTTCAAACCCACAAGAGGAAGTTTGAAGACTTGAAGATAAAATATGAGGAAGATATTGCTAGGTATCTACTTCATTTTGATGAGGCTGTCAACACCATTCGTGGAATTGGAGAAAATATTGAAGACTCTAAGATTGTTCATAAAATATTAAGGTCACTTCCTATGAGATTTGATGCAAAGGTTTCAGAAATATAAGAGATGAAGGATCTCAACACCTTAAGTATGGATGAAATACATGGGATTCTCATAGCCTATGAGATGAGGATATAAAAATATGAAACATCCAAATGAGAGGTATAATTCAAAGCTTCAAAGAAGACAAAGGATAAATTACCAGATTCAAGTGATGAATCAAGTAGTGCAGAGGAGGCTAACTTTGTGAGAAGAAATAAGAAGGGTCCAAGAAAACATAAAAATATGCAGACTGTGAAATGCTTTAGTTGTGGTAACATTGGTCACTATGCAACTAATTTTCCACAAGCTAAAAATAGTAGCAGTGAAGAGGAAAAGGAATACAAGAAAAAGAAAGAAGAAAATTTTATCATGAAAAGAAAAATAGGCATGGTCAAGGCAAGCATGAGAAGAAGATATTTCAAAGGCACAAGAAAAGTTTTTATGTTGAAAAAGCAAACAGTGCTTCCAGTGACAGTGATGAAAGTCTCTCCGATAGTGAAAAAGAAGAAATTATATTTTTTGCCATAGAAGAGAAAGAAGATGCTCCTATTGTCAAAGACCAAGTAGAAGATAAAGAATATGCACTTGTTATTGAAGACCAAGAAGAAGAGAATTTTTTATAATGTGAAGAGGAAGTCACAATTTATATGGAAGAGGAACTTGTTATTGATATTGAAGAGTTGAAAAGGGAGAACTTTAGATTCAAGGCTCAAGTACAAGAGGATGAGAAGACAAAGGTAAAGCTTCTACAAGATCTCATTGACTTAAATTTAAGGTTGAAGAGGCAAGGAAAGTTGAAGAAGGTATGGCAAAAGAGATAGAATGTGAAAGACTAGAACATGAAGCTAATATTCTAAGGAAGGGACTTGAAAATTTTAATAAGATATATCAGTTTAGGAAAAGCTCAAAAAATTTGGATGATATTATCAAAACACAAAGATCTCCATTTATGAATATCGAAATTGTATTTGAGGAAGGTCAAGAAGTAAAAAAATACGAGTCAATCTCAAAAGAAATAGAAGAATAAAAGAAGGTATTTGAAGAAGAATCTAAGACCTATACTGATGAGTTGAGAAGTGGAAACACCAATGAGGAATAAAACAATGCACCATCAAGGAACATAGACCAACACAGAAAAAGCAAATAAAGAATCATGTGACCATATCCTCCAAGGCAAGATGAATACTTCGTCCAAGGTTATTTCTTCTCATGTAATCATTTTGGTCATAGAACTATACATTACAGGGTTCATGGTAAGAATGATTATGACTTCACAAAGAGAAACTTCAATTCATTTGCACCTTTCAAGGACTATAAAATCATGTGTTTCAATTGTAATAATTTTGGGCATAAATCTAAATGGTGCAGATAGAGTCTTCGAAACTTCCAAGACAAGCAAGAAAAATGATGCTCAAAATGTTCAAAAGGGTATAACTACAAAGGTGTGTTAAAAGAAAAAGAGCATTGTAAGTTAGGAGTAGTTTTACTCCCATATCAAAATTTATCACCTCAAGAAAAGGAGGTGGTGAGGGGGCTGTGCTAAGTGTCTTATTTTTAGCCCTAAGGAGCCCTTTGCCATTGATGTCAAAGGGGGAGAATTTAGTGAGGGGGAGCAACTTTTTAGGGGGAGAAAATTTGGAATCCAGTTGTAGTAGAAGAAATTTTATTAGGTAATGTAATATTAAATGAAAGTGCAATCTAGGAGTGAGTTCAAGCTATGAAGAAGTAGGAAGCAAAGTACAATCAATATGGAGTGCTTCTTGAACCATAACTTAAGAGAATATTAAAAACTAAAGGATTCATATGAGGAAAATCTAGGTAGCATCTAAAGAAAGTTATTTTAAAAGTCTTTATTGGAAGTAAGAATACCCTAGTTGGAAGTATGGATGCCCTAGTTAGTGATAAGAGGAAAATAAAATATATAGCAAACCCTGTCTAGGTAGTAGATACTACACTAGAGTTTATTATCAATGATGAGATGATTGAGCATGATATATTGGTTCTTAAACCAGAATTTTAATAAATAAGTTCCATGGATACTACACAAGTTTTTCTAATATTTAAAATTAGATCAAGTGGAATTGGGAATTGAATTACTACATGACTCATTTTTTAAAAGTTCTTATTATCTTCTCCAAATAAAAATAAAGAATAAAATAATGGATGGAGGCCCTTTCTTTAGGGGTAAAGATGCATTATATTTAAAACCATGGGGTGAGAATGTTTTTATGGAGACAAATACTACTAAAAGGCTTATGATGTGGATTATGCTTTTTGAACTTCCTTATTGACTCATCAATAAGGAGGTTTTGAAAAATATTGGCAATACTCTGGGCGAGTTCACCTAAAAGGTAACAACTACTAAGGAGAGAAGGCATGTTGTATACACTTGAATATGTGTTGCCATGGATATTTCAAAACCTTTACTATAGTCCATTAGGATTAAATATGAATCAATAGAATGGGATCAACAAGTGGATTATGAAAATATTGCATTTCAATGTCATGAAATCAAATATATGGCAAGAATTTACAAAGTGAAAATTATGAAGAAAAATATGGATAATTTTAGGCATGAGGAAAACATCAATATGAAACAAGGAGATCATATCATAGGAGAAGCTAGTTCAAATCAATTATTTTCCACTCCAGGAAATAAAAACCCTTCTACATCATCAAATAGAAAAGGCCATTTTAGTTCACTCAAATTAACCATTAGAAGGAAAAATAACATAAGGAATGAGGAGATACAATGCACAAGTTCAAATATAGAAAGAGTTAAAGGTATGAAGAAATATGGGGACACATATTTTAAAGCAAAGGAACATAGGGACGTAGATTTTAGAGTAAGGTGAAGGAGGTCAAGGTTAATCTAGATAGATCATCTTCATTTTTCTAAAGTAGCATAAAATATTCTTCTTGGAATAAAATAAAAATAATATAGAGTGTATTGATTGTACTTTAGGACTTCAAGAGTAGCATAATAAATAAAAATACATGGATAATGGATATCATAAGAAAATAATGACTATGGAGGATCATTCATGCACTTTAGGATTTTTAGGGGAACATAAAGAAGAAAGTGTTTATGGGGCTATTCCTTGTATTTTAGATTCTTTAGGGTAAAATAAATATGTAGAAGATAAGTCTCAATATGAATAAAATAGAAAAATAGAAGATATTTATGAATATAAGAATGTTTATGGAAATAGAAAAACGAGAGGAAGACCATCAAATCATGAACAAACAAAAAAAATACTCAAATGGATACTAATTTGGGAAGCCAAATAAAATATCATAGGTGTTAACAATAAGTGGGACTATATTATTCATAATAACAAAAAGTGATGATAAAAATGATATCATGGAATATTAGGGGTATGAATAAGACCCTTAAAAAAATAGTTATTAAGGAATTAATAGGTTGTTATAGTCTTGAGTTTATTTTAATACATGAAACAAAATTATGTAGTGAGGAATATAAGGATGCTTTTAAAAAGATTTGGAATATGGGTGATTGTCTAGTAGTTTTTTCTATAATTTTTTAAGTGGTATTGCAACAATATGGAACACAGGCAATTGGGATGGATAATTGTTAGAAGAAAAATGTAATTGGGTTTTAATATTATTCTTTAGGATGGAGAAAAATATCAAAGTCAAGGTTATAAATGTATATGCTCCAACTATAGTTACTCCTGATGTTGGAAGAACCTTAGCATATTTTTGTCAAACACAATGATGATTTATAATTATGATCTATGTATTCTTGGGGTTGAACACTATTCTATCCCCTCTAATAAATAAGGGTGGTACTCTAGTTTAGTCTAAATAAATGCAATATTTTGATTCATATGGAAATTCAAATGGCCTTTGGAATGTTAGTACCTTAATTTTTCAAGTACAAGAGATAATAGATGAATTGTTCAAACTCGTATAGCAAAAAGATTGGAAATATTCTTGATATCCAACAAATGGTTGCAAAAAGAGTATAAAATTATTTTAATATTTTATTGCGAGTAGGATCATATCATAGGTCCATTATTTTGACTTGTGATTTACCCAATAATGGTCATCCAAATCAATTTCACTTCCAATCTATGTGGCTCCAAAATCCTATTTTCTTCTAAATGGTTACATTATGGTGGGATGAAGAAAGTTTTGAAGGATCATCTATGTATAGGTCTATTAACAAGATGAAATATTTAAATGGTCAAATGAAGATTTGCAATGCAAAATCATTTGGTGATAATTTTAAAGAAAATAAAGAAATTGAAGCCAAGATGAAAAATTACAAGAGATAGTATAAAGTAATGGAATGGACTAGGATTCTTATTGAAATAAAAACAATTACTTTCTTGTTATCATAATACATTTAAAAAGAGTCACATTGGTTCAAAAAATATGAGGAGAAATAGCTCATGGAAGGAGAAATAAATACACAAAAAAATTATTCAATGGCAAAAATAAATCTTCTTGTCATCATATCAAAATATTTTAACTCTAGATGGAGAAAATATTGAGTAAGAAAAAGATATATGGAAGGAAGCATTTAATTAGTTCAAAATTATTTTTTTAGATATTGGGTAAGATAAGGAGGCACAGGAGTGGGAGGCCTCCCACTCTCGGTGGAAGGGCATCATTTCAATTTCCTACTTCCTCCCTTGCTCTTGTTCTATGGATTTTCAGGTGGATCTCCTGGTCGGATAGGCCTGTAGGACCTTTCTCTTCTATGAGTTTTGATAAATTATGGTTTTTAATAATGAATTTATGGCTTCATTATTTAATTAAATTGTTATGTTGCTAATATAATTGTGTAATTATTAATAGAGGTTGAAGACAATTATATGGTTGGATGTCCTTTCTATTGGATTTTTATTTTGGGAGTTTTTAAAATAGTATGGATGAATGTTCTTTATTAGAAAAAAATGGAGGTTTAAAGTTTTAATAGAAAAGTATTTATTTTAGAATTTAGTTGGGGTAAATTAAGTTTTGGGCAAAGGATGTAAAGTAAGTTATGAAATATTCTTTAAGTATTTAATGGGTGAGGTTTGAATCCATTATAGAGAGAAGTATGGGATTATCTCAAAAATTTTGTATGGTTATTCTTTCATGAGTTCTTGCATTTATATATGCTTCTTGCATAGTGCATGTAGGCTTTCATATGCATGTAAGAGTTATCTTGATCCCTCAACTTCTAATCTAAGTTTGTGGGAAATAATCTATCTAGAGAAATATCTTGAAAGGATAGATGATGTTATAGATCCTTTGTAATGCTATGTAATAGTGTTGTTGAAGAAAGAGTTGCTTGAAAATAAATGTATTAATTTTATGTAAAGTTTTTTTGAAGGAAAATATGTTTGGTAAATGTACTTGTATAGCATTTCAAGAGTTGAGAAAAGATGAAAGATTATATGTTGTGATTCTTTTGTGTAATATCTTGGAATGACTATTATGTGTCTAATGGAAATTTTATGTTATCAAAAAGAATGGTGGAATATAATTCCTAGATTATGGTTATAATTATTTTAGATGTTGTTTCATTATTTCCATTATTAGTAAAGGAATTGCTAAATGCTAGTATTATGAATTGAAAAGTATTTGAATTTACTAGTTTAGCAATGTGCTAGGTTGAATTTATGAATGTAATAGCACTTTATTTCCTTTTGAGAGAGATATTATTTTATTAATATATATGACTCTTGGGATTTGTATGGGATTTTTTTATCATGAATATAGAGCCATATTAGAGAAACCCTTGAGTCAAGAAGATAGCCCAATCCTAAGAGTTGTGGTGATTCAATAACCAGGTAGTTGTGAATCCTAAGAAGAGTTGCAGTGATGTAATAACCAGGTATTTTCAAATATATGAGTTGTGATGATGTAATAACCATATAATTATGAACGATACACCGTGAATTGTGAGACTTGGATGCCCCAAATCAGTGAGTCTCTTGGAACTATTCACAAGATAATATAGTGGTGGAACCTTGAACAATGAGGATTAGGTGACCATGCTCATTATCAAGTGAATAGTAATGGACTTAGTGAGCCTACAAAGATGTGGTAACTAAGCACTAAGGCATTATTCTATAATAATCCTACATAGATAGGCTTATGTAGGGTTAGGTAATAGGTATCCTCCTTTAAGTGCTATGGAAATTAAAGGATAATTACTATATCATGGTCAATTTGTTCTATACCAAAAAGGGTATAGGAAAAATGGGGGGACCATTGTTGGCATACTTCTTAAATGGTGAGGTTTAGAAAGTTGAACCCTATAAATATGGGATTTTGGCCACTCCTATCTACTTAAGTATAATCTACAGTGACATTGAACTCAAAATATGGTTATGATTTACAATATTAAAAACAAATATTGGGTATTCTTGTGAGTTTCACTTGTGTAAATGAAAATATATCTCTTCCTTGGGTTGATTTGGTGGGTTTTTACAACAACTTTAAATCATGAATTTCTATTAGTAGCCTAGTTGAAGAAGAGGAATTCAAACAAATTGAAAATGAAATTCAAAAGATGCTTCAAGAGTTTTATTTACCTATTTTTACAGAAAATGATGAGTTTATCGATTTTGCAATATTGTCCAGAATCATTTCAAAATATGCATTCATCACAATCATATATCTTAAATAAGAGAAGAAAATTGAAATATATCAATAGTAAATACCATGAAGAAACAAAGGGATATGGCAAGAATAAATATAAGGTTGATGCCCATGGGCACCCCAATATATCATATTTTATTCATACTTATGATGCAAATGAATCCTCATTGAGGGGTATTTTTAGTGATACCAAATCCCCAATAAAAGGTTAACCTTAGTTTGACATAAATTTAACCTTCAGGTTAACCTTACACTAAAATAAGTATTAACTACCATTTAAGTGAGGTTATCTAAAAAATTGGATTAACCAATTGCTCTAAGAATGAAATATGAAAGAGGCCTATGGGATTACATAAACATGTTCATAGGCCTACATAAATGAGAAATTCCCATAAGATTACTTAATCACATACTCATAGGATATATAAATGGTTCTAATAAACACCTCATCACATTTTTGGCCTTGGCATAAACAATATTAGATTACACATATTTCAACACCCCCATAATCTAAGTTGAGAGGACCAAGGAGAGAAGGAATTAGAGGTAACCCTTGAATCCATAATGAATGCTCTAGTGGGACTTCATTGTTTCTCCTTTATCCTCATATTCATCATTAGAAAGCTTTTTTCCATACCTCAAGACATCTATCTTAGTCTTCTTTAGACTTGTAATGCAATTCTTGATGGAATGTCCTTTCCTTTTATAATACTAAAAAAATACTTAAACTCTTTGAAACATTAGACTTACCCTTAGGCACTTCAGTATTAGATTCTATTAACTTGAATTCTTTTAGATAATCTTGTGACATAGAATATAAATAACCAAGCCAACTATATAAAAATAAGGATAAACATTGGAAGTAGTAGATTTGACATACTCTTCATCTCTCTTTACCTTACCTCTTACCATAGCTAGATGAGGTTTTATAGCTTTGAAATGATATATATAGTCTTTGAAATTACCAAAATCTAGAATTTTGATATTAGAAACCTTAATTTCTATTCTATTGACTTCACTTTTTCCATAAAGATATTTATAGGTAGTCCATGCATCAAAAAGATTAGTCTTCTCTCTAATGTGAAAAATTACATCCAGTTCCACTAACTTGAAGAATAGTCTAAGAGCCTTCTACTTTATATTTTTTAGTTTATTATTTTTGAGACATTCTTCTAAATAATTATTAAATATGAACTATAGATTCTTGCTTATAAGTAATCTTTCCATTTGAACTAATCAAATGCTATAATTTTTCTCATTAAGGTGGGTAACATACCCTAAGGAATTTATCTTGCATTAAACCCTAAACATATTTATAATAAGTCAATAGACTAATGTCACTACTATGTAGAGCATGAAAAATCATGCTCTATGAAAAGGCTAAAAATAGTTCTATATTCAAACGTTATGACCTTTGCAAGATTTGGTTAGATTAGTACTCAACTCAAGAAAAAACAATCAAATGCCAAGCCTTAGAATTTTTTTTCCAAATTAGTTGTTGTGATTTTTTACCACTAAATTGGTTGTTATGTCTATGAATTGATGTTTGATACTTATTCCAATTTTATTGGTATATTATCATTTATATATACATATATATATATAGACACGTGTTTGTGTGTATACACACAAACGTGTGTCTATGTATGCATATGCATCTATAAATGAGAATTTACCAATCAAATTAAATGAAAATTAGAGTCAACAAAGCTCAAAATCATAATACCTTACATCATGAAGGGTGCATGAATTGTTGTGCTAAGACATGAAGAAGACAACCATGTTTATGTGCATTGATAAAGGATATTTTTGGATCATAAAAAGAAGATCAACACTAATTTTTGAACATGGTACTTCATGGCTATAAGGAAGAGCCTTAAAAATTGCTCCACATAACTTGACTAGGGGATATAAAGAGCCTTTTTCTTTTAAATATTATAGCCACACTTATTTAAAAGCAAAAGTCTTTCAAGGAAAGTGCCTATGGGGTTTTGATTTATTGAACTAATTACTACCATAAAAAAATCTATCCAATGCATAACAAGTGCTAATATGATCATAACACAAATTGTAGGAGACCTTGGATGCACAAGTTGGGATACCTTCCAAAAAATAACTATTGAAATCTAAATCAAACCACATTTCCTTAGGGTCATATTTAGTGCATAGCTTCAAAAGTGTGGTAATTTTATCCTACAACCACCTACCAACAAGCAAGACATCTTACCAACTCACCACTCCTTACGATGAATGGAAAAGGGTCCTACTAAATATAATCAATAAACAACCAAACAATAGGAAAGAGGGTGCTAGAAGTCAAATTCTATTTCTCCCATCCCCAAGGCAAATTACTTAGATATTATTACATATGTGTTGGCATGCACATATTTGCCAAAATTTGAGAATGAACAATGCTAGGTCGTTTGCAAAACATTATGAAGGCAATGTGAAAGACACCAACATAGATGGTGCCAAAGGTATTGGAATCAAAATTTAAATTTTAAATTTTGAAAATATAAAATTTTTCAAATAAATAACCTATGAGATGCCCTTAATCACCAACAAAAATATTTTTTTTGATGAGTGATATAGGTCCATTTCTTGCTCTAATACCATATTTTATTTTGCAATTTTTTATAGAATAATTCCAAAACATGCATTCACAATGATCGTATAACAAAAATAAGAGTAGGTAATTAAAATATAACAATATTAAATAACATGAAGAAACAAAGGGAGATAAAAAGAAGAAGTATAAGTTAGGTTCCCATGGTCACTCCAATATATAACATTTTATTCACACTTATGATATAAATAGATCCTTTTTTAAAGGTATTTATATTGATACCAAATCCTTAATGAGATATTAACCTTAGGATGACATAAACATAACCTTGAGCTTAACCTTATAATAAAATAATAATAAATTACCACTTAAGTTAGGTTATCCAAAAATATGGAATGATAAATACTTGTAAGGGTGAAATATGAAAAGATCTCATAGGGTTACATGAACATGCTCACGGGCTTAAATAAATTAGGAATGTACATATACTACATAATTGGTGCTCATAAGCACCTTATAACACATTTGGCCTTGGCCTAAACAAGATTGAATTGTACATAGTTTAACACCCCCCATAATTTGAGCTAAGAGAACTAAGGAGAAAAGGTATTAGAGGTAACACCTCCCCCTATAATGGATGCTCCAATGGGCCTCTAATATTCCTCCTTTGTTCTCATTTTCATCATTAGAAAGCTTGTGTCTAGCCCTTAATAATTTTGTTGTAATCTTATTTAACCTTATAATGAAATTCTTGATGGAGTGTCATTTACTCTTACAATATTCACAAATATTTGACTTATTTCAAACCTTATACTTGCCCTTAGTAGCCTAAGTCTTATATTTTATTGAATTGAAGTCTTTTTTATGAGCTTGTGTATGAGAAGGAGATCCACTATTCTTCGTTGCCATTTCAAAATGGATTATAAGCTTGAAAAGTTATTCATGAGATATGGGTTATGGTTAATTAATAGTCATAGAATTTACATAAATAACCAGATGAGAAATATTAGAATTTATATATTTGAAATACTCTTCATTTATATTTACCTTGCTTCCTATCACAGCTAGATAAAATTTTAGAGATTTGAATTGGGATATATAGTCTTTGACATTATTGAAATCTAAAATTTTGAAATTTAAAAGCTCAATTTCTATTATGTTAACTTCACTAGCACTTACTTTTCCATAAATATATTTCAAGTTAGTCCACTTATCAATAGGACTAGTCTTCTCTCTAATGGGAAAAAGTGTGTCTAGTTTTACCAACATGAAATAGTCCAAGAGCATTTCTCTTACTGATTTCATGATTGTTGAAACCTTATTCTTACTCATTATTAAATATAAACCAAAGATTATTTCTTTTGAGTAATACTACCATTTTAACTAACAAAGTGCTAAAATTTCAACCATTGAGGTGGGTAACATATGCTAAGGAATCCATATTGCATAAAAACCTTAAATAGATCTATAACAGGTCTATAGACTATTATCATCACTTTGTAGATCTTAGGAAATAATGCAACCTAAAAAAAGGGCTCTAAAAATTTTTGTATGCAAAAGTTATGGCCTCTAAGAGATTTAGTAAAATTATAACTCAAATTAGGAAGAATAATCAAATGCCAAAATTTAGGAAAAAAATATCAAATCAATTTTTATGATGTGTTTACATTAGGTTGGTTGTCACATATATAAATCAATGCCCATTCAAATGAGTCAATTTCATCCTAGATGCCTAAGTAGCCTCCTTATGATAGCTTTTTAAGCTATAAACTTAAAGGAAATACAACCACAAGTATGGAAGTAAGCATGCAATGTTATAACTATGATAATGGCTAACTAATATGCATGAAAATATGATAAGAAACTTTAGAAATAACTTAAGAAATAGCTATTAATGAAAGCTCACAAAAATATACAATGATATTCAATGTAGGTCACAACCTCTTCATATTTGAAAAGTTTGGATCTACATTGTATCTACTACTACTCTATCTATCCACTCCAAAATCCTCTTCTTCTTCGATCCTTATTGGAAGCCATAAATCTATAACAACCTTTGGTTCTGTCTTCTTGAAAAACTTCAATGCTTTGGCTTCCTTTCCAACTAACTATTATGATGCTAGTGAAGAATCACTTTTAAATACCTCAGATTCTTTGACACATTCTCCACCATTGATCTCCTTCATCGTATGGCTATGATCCATCTAGATATAAGCTTTTCATAATGGCAAGGAGAACACGACGCCATTTAGCTTTAAAATACTAGTGATGTCATCCTTCTATCTCAAAAACTATGAAACACCAATCTAGCTTCTAAATGACCTGAAGGCTTTGTGGAATCGAATCCGCTCTATGTTCTTCAAATTCCTTTATAATATGCAAAGTATCCATCAATCCACATAAAAATTTTGACTATGTTATCCTTTCTTTACAACTTTTTCGGATTCCATTTCGGCTGAGCAAGTGCATTAGCATATGATCACCAATACGGACCCGTCATAGTGCAAAGTGACTCTTTCTCCATTCCGCACTGTCTTCATAATAAATCATTCTGCCTTGTCACTATTCCAGAAAGGAGTTAGTCAAAATCACCTTTTGTCACGAATCCACATCTACTTTACTCACAACATCCTGCCTTGTCATCATTTCGGGTGAAAAATACTCTGTGTGTTCTCCAGAATAGGGCATTCCAACACTTAGTCACTCATGGAGTATTCAAATATCAAGCGGTCACCAATCCACACTTTTTTATTGTTGATGTCATATCTTCTTAAAACTATTGCTAATTCGAGACACATCGCTAGTCTGGATCCAAAAATAAAATAAGTCTCTCGAAATCACTCTAAGCATGAAAATTTACTAAGTTTCGGGAGGACTCATGCATCCTATTGCGGATCCGCTCCAAAATACATTGTAAGGTGTGAAAAATGAGGACTTTACAACTTAGGCAAATTTTCCAAAATTTTCCTAAGTATGTGGTCATTTTGGGCCTGCAAATATGACAATTAAAACCTAAGAAATAAGAAGAAAAATCTACTAAATATCAATATAAAAATAAACATGTAGTAGGTGATGGTGTCACCAATAATCACCAAAGTAATAATGTTAATACCACAAGAACTTTGCAAAAATTGGTACTTAATAAACCTCAAAAACCACAAAGAAATTTCACTAAGCTTAATCAACCTCTATCATCAATTCTTAAGAAAATTTTGGATGCTAAAATGATTGAACTTCCAAATATAAGATAACCTAATACTATTTCTAATTGGTATAATGCAAATCAACATTGTGATTATCATCGAGTGGAAGGACATATTAAAAATCAATGTAAAAGACTCAAACATGTTCAAGATTTATTGGATGAAGCTCGCCTTGTTTAGGTGATTATAAACCAATTGCTGCCACTATTCAAGATATATCTTGATCAGCAAAAAACTAATCAAGTTTCATATCATAATGTTCCACCTCTATATAATAATATGATTGGGATGATATCTATCACCACAAGACAACAATCTCAATCTCAACCATCTCAACAACCTCAAAATCAAGATAATTCAACTTCAAATCAACCTTCTAGACCACCATTAATTCTAAAAAATAAAAAAAATTGTTAGTTCTGATAAGCCACATTTAATTCTTAAACCTCAATCTAAAATTCCTTTTGATCTTAAACAACTTGCCAATACACTAGCTAAAATATCTCTACTAGAGATTCTCCAAACTTCTATTAATAGAAAATATTTAATTAAATTATTAATCAAAAAATAGTACCTCAAGATCTTCCACCAAAGAACTTTGCTAACATTGTTGTATCTCTTGGGACTAATAATATAACATTTTATGAAGATGTTATCCCTTGTTCAACCATGCAAGGGGAATCTCCCCTTTACATCATATGTTATATAGGAGATAATTTTATCAAAAGAATTTTGGTAGACAATGGATCTTTCTTAAATATATGTAGCCTCAATTTTATTGAAATATTTGGAATGGGAGAAGATCTTGGAAAAACTGATATAATTATAATATCATTTAATATTGGAGCCCAAGAATATTTTGGGTCAATAACCTTACCCCTCAAATTTGAACCAATCATTCTTAATACTCTCTTCTATGTCATATCTTGTCCAACTTCCTTCAATATTCTTCTTGAATGCCTTTGGATTCATACCATGAGGGTCATCCCATAAAATATTCATCATTATATCAAATATGAGTATCAAAATAAACTTATACATATTCCTGGTGATCCTCAACCTTTTCAATATTGCATTATGGTTGAGGTTGACCAAACTAGGACAATTTTTTGTCTATCTATATCTTTAAATAACTTTTTTTCTGTAGACACTTAAACGCATCATGTTGAGGGCGAATACTCATATGGGAACCTTTGCAGACCATATGAAATACCTTTGGACAAATCCAAGGTATAGCAGTGGTTTTTACCACTCAATTGGGTATATTTTCCTAGTCAGTTCTAGCTGCGGCTGACACCCACGGTTAGAAGTGCTGACCACGACTGACACCCGCGGTCCCAAATCTGCCAATTAGAGACCATAGTTGACACATGCGATTAGCAAAAGCCTACATTCTAATCATAGCTAACACCTGCGGTTAGCACTGTAAAAAACTTGAGTGACCAAAGCCGAGTCAAATTAGTTGCAACAGTCAAATTACAACGATTTTCAATGCGGTTTGGGTTGGGAAGCATCCAGAAGCTTCCTCCCAACTACCAATTCTTATTCTTGGCTTCTCCATGAAGATAGAGCAAGGATTTTGGGAGTCTACTTAATACCCCAATTTCATAGAGCAACCATCCTGAAGAATAGCTCAATTGCACATAGTGGAGCCCTGTCAGATTGGAGAGCAGTTTCACATCCCCTTGAGGAGTAACGAAGTACTGTCCAATTGATCAATGACAACTGTGCATGCAAAAATAGAGATATCAAGAGCTTTAGGAGCAAGCTTGACAATTGACATACCTCCATTGCTAATTCCATTGAATTCAACCACCAATCTATTCCAAAAAACATAGGCGACCCTTGACCATTAATTCCTTGGAGGATTTAAGAGTTTTTGGCCCTGGTTTCAAGAGAAAGGATACTTTCATCTTAACTGTGACTGTCAGCCACGGTTAATAGTGCCAACTACACCTCAGACCTATGGCTAGGGTTTGATGCTCTCCTTCCTCTATTTTGGCAGTAGATTTCCATTTTCAGTGATGCAAATAGCTTAATCTAGCATAGATCTACATTTTAGCAGACATTTGATCGGTTAATTTAGGAATTAGAGGTAGATCTGTTTCACTTTTCCTTACATTTGTTAATCTAGATTAGTTTCATACAATTCAAGTTTTCTAATGGTTAATTAGGATGTTTCTTAGCTAGATTCATGCTTCGTTACATGCTATATTACAATTTCCTCATTTCTTGCATAGATTCATAGTTTTAAATGCTTTCTTGATTTCATGCTATTCTTTATGCAATATTCCTTTCAAAGCCTCATCAAGAGAGGACTCCTTTGTTACTAATTGCTTCTTATTGTTTCTTGATCGCAGGGGAACAAATTCAAAGGAGACAAAGCATACAATTCCTTCCTCAATGCGAAGAAGAGGGTCATCGACACCCTAGAGCAGTTCGTGTCACCCTAAAAGGCACTTGGAAATCACACCTACCCTTAAGAGGGAAACAATTACACACTCCTATTGTAATATTGTATGAAGATGGTTATCCATAAGAGGGATGTACTTGTAATTTGATTTTTACTTTGAATATAATGGAATAAAGCATGTTTTATTGATTCATTTCTTGTCAATTTCTTGTTCTTGTACCCATGTTATGCTTTTATCAATTATTACAATAGGATGCCTTAGGTGTGAGCCTTTTTAGTGGTTATAGAAGGTGATCATGGTGGGACCCCAAAAATTTTGCGATCACTGATGTTTTTCTCTGTTTTTTATTGTAGGTGCTAACCGTAGTTTACACCTACAGTTCATAGTGCTAACCATGGTTCACACCTGCGGTTCACAGTTCTAACCGCGGTTCACACCTGCGGTTCATAGTGCTAACTGCGGTTCACACCTACGGTTCACAGTCGTAGCTGCACCTGATAGACGCGGTCAACAGAGAATAGAAAAATAGCAAAATCAGACATCACCAGCAGAATTGGACCTGAGGTAGGAGCATTTTTTCCTCTATCTTTTTATTTCTATGTTTTTACAAAAGCATAATGCAATAGATGGATGCTAATTAGGAAAACATTGCAAAAAGTAAAATGGAAAAATCCTAGATGCTTTTTAGTTTTCCACTAGTCGTTGCTAGGAATAGCGGATCTCTGATTGTAGTCCGCCCTAGTCTCCAGCGGTCTAGGATATTTATTGTTTAGAGTTTTGCATGTATGAGGTCCAATCAGTGGCCATTTTCATCATAGATAGTTGCATTCTCTGAATATCAACTAGTGTAATTGTGCATTCTTTGAAAAGCAAATGTTCTTTTGAAAAGCATGTAGGAGAATCATGTGAATGTTGTTTTATACATTTTATTTTCATGCAAAGTAAAAAGAACTCCACACACCACGTTTCATTTTAAAATCAGTGGCATTGGGCTCTCACATCTAACCCACTTGATTGAGACCAACAGTGGATGTCATTACCACTTGGTTGGCTCATTTGAAATTATATTATCGGGACCCACTCATGGCCAAGGCTGACCCAAGAACTGTCCTATCCATGCAAAATAGCACACACTCATATTCAGAAGGGTGTATCACTATGCACAGTGTGCTGGATGAGGGTTAGTAGTACCTATGCTACCTCGTTGAGTATGGACTTCACTACCATATTTGGCTTGTGCGAGTATATAGGTGAAAACATTTGAACAAATTGAGTATAACATCAACTTATGAAAAACACGATAATATTTTAGAGTATATTCACAATAAATAAAATGCACTAAACCAGTTTTAGGACACACATTTAATCCTTAAAAGAGATAATCATATTGTCTACTTTGTGTGTTGTATTATTGTTAGGGTAATTAACATAAGATCCTTGATCTAGGTCCAAAATCTACTTTTTTATTCTACATCCAACGGTTCAAGAATCGTGCAAATCGGAGCTATAACAAAGATTTTATTTTGGTTTTATGATTACTCTATTTTCGACCCCGAAAACTGAGAAAAACTGCACTAAAACGGTCATAAAATGGTCTAGACAACTCCAAAAATTACCAAATTTGTTTTTTTGTCTTAGTTATACCCTTATGCACCTCTCACAGAAATTTTGGCTCCTAACTCTTCATGGTTCAAAATATCCCAAAAATTCCTAAAAGTGAGAATTTCTCCAGGAGCCCCGGTTGGCCAATTATTCCAAAAATACAAAATTTTGACCCGAAAATCATATTTTTGTGTTATAGATCATTTTGATCAGCTCATCACACTGATAATTTTGATATATAACACTTATAACTTTTTTTGGAAGCCAATTTTTTTTTATATGGCTAGGGGACCTCCCATGGTGAGCAAGACCTCCAATCTAGAGAGGGAATCAGGTTCCATGACCACTGAACATATTTAGATTAGTCCAGAGGATATGGCCATCCCTGAATGGCATCCCAGGTCTTATCATAACATCAATACCATCCATAGGGGTTCCAAACTTCGAGATAGCCTTATTAGAGAGGCATCCATAGGTTCTCCAAGAGGCGTTCCTGACTAGAACACCTTGATAGAATTCTATATAAGGAACAATATGCGAAATGAGGAGTCTAGTAGGTCAATGTCATAGGTTAACATCCCAGATTTCTCTATACATCAATTAGAAAGGGATCATGAACATACACCATGGCCTAGCTTGGGTGAAAAAACCATCCCATCAGGTCAAGCAAGTCACCCCCCTACTCCTCATAGGGAGCCTTCTGTGAAACTTAAATGTAAAGAGATTACATATGAGCCTGAGTATGCATCATTTCTCATAGATGAGGAAGAGGACCCAAGTCATTCTCCTATTCCTCGAGAAGAGTACATGGGGCACCCACATTGCGGCTCTACATCGTCAAATTATACAGGCCCACTCATAACTCAAAATATCAGGTCAATGAAACCTTTAAGGAGCATGGAAAACAAGTACTAGATCCTACTAGGTGGAAAAGACATGATAAACCCATCCGTAATTCAAATACTAGGGTACATAGTCCCCATACAACTGAAAAACGGGATCATACACATCAGGCACTCAAGCCACAACTTGACCAACAACATACGGATCAACTCGAGTTGGATCAACAACAATTAAATCAACAACGGGTGGAATCGCCACGAGCACACCTACGAAGGTTGTATCAATGAAAGATACGAGAACAACAAATGATACAACAAGAGCAAGTGCAAAATACATTGCGTAAAGTGGCACTTACGCCTAGCAACCAGAGGATGCAACAACGCATAAGACGCCCAGTGCAATCTCAGAATATTTCACTGAGGCCATGCAAAAATTGCGTTCAACATCATAGGTTGGTATCTGATTATCATCATGAACCCCATACTCCTTAATAGTACTAATATCAATACGATGAGTAATCATATGTAAAGTCCCAATGGGAACATCAAGATGAAGTGGATGCTTACTCTGAATCTAATTATGATGAGGTGCCTAATTATTATACTTATCGTCCACCTCAGCATGAAAAGCGACCTCCTCTGCCTAATCGAGGGCAACGAGATGAAGATCATATAATTTCATCAAGGGCATAAAAAATGCTAGTTGATCAGATAAATGCATGCGAAAAGCAAAATAAAAGATTGGTTTATCAAAAACCCATGCTAAAACAACTTAGAAATCAACCTTTGCATCCCTCGGTGTCATCACCGATGTACCCAACGAATTTCAAGATGCCTACACTTGAAAATTTCAAAGATGATGAAGATGCAGAAGAGCACATGATAAGCTTCATCCATATGTGCTTTTATTTTCAAGAAAATGACCCCTTGATGTTGAGAACCTTTGTGAAAATATTAGTTTGGGATGCTTTAGAATGGTATAATCATTTACCACATCATAGCATATACACCTTTGAGCAATTGGCTGATGTATTCTTGCAATATTTTGCCTTTAGTGCTAAGGAAATGATAAACTTGACTGACTTGGTTAGCTTGCATCAACTTGATGATGAGCTAGTCATTGAGTATGGTAATAAATGGAGGAAGGTGATGTCAAATTTATCTTTTGATTTACGCACAGTAGAGCTCATTCGAATGTTTACGAGAAGTTGTTCGAAACATATCTTGCTTCTATTGCAATTACAACAATATTGAACATTCGAGGAGGCCTTAGCATAGGCCCAGGTCATTGAAGACATCAAGATACAGGAGGGTGATATTCAACTACATAAAAAGGAATGGCCAAAAAAGAATATTATAGGTGGTAGTGTGCAACAAAAGGTAACCCCAATCAATCAAGTTATTTTGAGTATCCCCATATCCTCAAACTAGGGTGCACCACCTCCACTAGTGCATTATAATTACCAAGCTCAACCTCCTTTGGGCCAAACTCATATGCAAAAGAATCAGATACAGGGCCAACAATGTCGACCACAATGATAATATACTGATTTGCCAGAGACATTAGCATCACTCTTTGATCGATTATATGAGGCAGGTAGGATCAATATTCCAGAGTTATGTCATTTGAAACCTAATAAGCGTAGATCAAAGGTGCATAGAGAAAATCTATATTGTGTTTACCATCGACAAAGAGGTCATGACATATAAACGTGTTATCCATTTAGATATGTAGTGCAAGATATGATTTAGAGGCAAGAGCTTCAGATAGGAGTCTTCCAAGACCCCTTGCATGCACACATAGTAAACATAGCACCTATCAATCAGTTGAACAATCTAATCAGGTGCATATCAATAAACCTCCCCAAGAGTTTGTGGGAATGACTAGTGTTGTAACAGAGAAACAAGATTATCAAAATCGATCATCACGATCGGTGGCATCTTCTAATGTTTCACCTTCGCTTGTCTCATCTCAGTGGGACACCAACACTACACAAAATTTCATATCACAACAGGGGGGTTCAGTTTCTACTACTCATCCTATTCAAGCCAATCATGGCACATCAAACACAATGCACATTTGGGGTCTTCAAGGTGTCACACCTTTCCCATCATCCACATCACGCTCAATGAGGCAAAGTGAGACTTCTAAAGGTATCACACCATCCTCAATTTCATTGAGTGGCACACACACTAGGGGATACTTAAGGTAGCATAATTTCCCCTTTAAAAACATAAAAATAAGAAAAAAATAATAAAATATCAAAATACAAAAACATTCAAAATTTTAAAAAACAATTGAAAATTTTCAAATTTCAAAAATATTCAAATAAAACATTTAAAATTTCAAAAACAATTGAAAAATAAAAAATTTCAAATATCAAAACATCAAAAATATGGAAAACGTAAAAATCCATACACATGCACAAAAAGCTCCAAAGGCATCATAAGCCCTTTGGTCAATTCACAAAAGGCCCCAAAGGCATTTGTAAGCCCTTTGGTCACCCCATCAAAAGGCTCCAAGGGTTCCTAAAAACCTCTTGGTCATGTTAGTCAAAGGTCTCGAGGGTTTACCTAAAACTGCTCGGTCATCCCAAAAGGCTCCAAGGGTTTCCTGAAAATCGCTTGGTCATGTCAGTCAAAGGCTTCGAGGGTTTGATTTGAAAATCACTCGGTCATCTCTAAAATCTCCAAAGGTTCCTATGATCCCTTTGGTCAAACCAAAAGCTACAGGTGTGTTCTAAAAAATTTCTTGGTCAATCCAAAGGCTCCAACAACATGTACTCGCTGTTTGGTCAAATATAAGAGATCAAAATTCAAAAAAATTAAAATAACCAAAAATCCAAAAAGAAAAAAATTGGTAAAGCATAAAATCCAAAAACATATGTATTTGCATTTTGCATTTTCATTTGCATTCACACATGCATTCACTACATTACATTGCATATAGGCATTCTTCATCCATTGCATTCTATAGTAGAATGGATTGTGTTTGTCAATATTACAAACGACACCACGTTTGTGTCTAAATCATGCACCTCTACATTTATCATAATCCATTGCATTCATACACAATGCTTGTTGCTATAAAATACATAATTATCCAAAAGTTTTCCAGTCACTCAGCCATACCTAGTGGGTTTCTCAGATGTCATAAAAAGTTTACTTTACTTTTGTAGGTGAGGTCAGTAGTTGGGATAGTACTTGACATATCAAGATCCCGTCACTAAGCAAAACAATTATAAAATATTGCTAAGACAAGATATGATGAAAGCTATGAAAGCAGTCTTAGGTATCTAGAGAGATGGGTTTCATGACCTGCTTATCTTGCAAATAGGTCGGTCTAGAGTGGTGAACTTTGGCAAAAGGACAAGAATTTCCCCTATAAATTTAAATCCCAAGTTACAAAGTGCAAATTTAAAAATACAAAGTTCAAATCAAATGTAAAGTGACATAGTGAATCAAAAGCACTATAAAAATCCCTTACTCATAGAAAACAGTAACACGTGGACTAACAGTGATTTTTATCACTACATATGAGCAAGTAAGAAGGGTGAGAACTTGAATCCCTAGATTGTCCACCTTTTGAAATCCATAGAGTGAACCCCGATCATAGTAATGGGTTGAAAGAGTCCTACCTGTAATTGGAGGGGTAGTTCTATTAGGTGATCCCCAAATGTAGCAATGGATTGAAAGAGTCTCGCCTACATTTGGAGGGGTAGCCATGATCAATTTGCAAGATGAGCTAGCTCTAGGTACCTAGGATTGTCTAGTTGTATAAGTTTAATCAAAGCTAAAAAAAGGATGATACGAACATATGAGGAACCCATGGGTTGAAATAGTCCCAACTGAAATCTGGGGTATGCCTATGGTCTATCTAAAAATACTCACATGCACACACAAGGGTAAATAATAGTTGGGTCTTTCACGGTGAAAGCCTTGTCCAACAGAAGCTTTGTACTGTTAGTATGTGACATTTGAGAAGTCTACTAGGGTGTTTGAGTCTCATGGAAAACCTCAAAAAGTTCTCTAATAGCAACAACATGCCAAATATCACAAACCATCCAAAAATAAGTCATTTAATCATCAAACTACAAAGTATCAAATCCGCGATACATCAGCACATAAAGCAAAAAATTTCAAGATATAGGATAGATACCGAATGGATATTAGAAACGATATTTAGACGACCACTGACTATATCATGCATAAAATTTTAAAAATTGCAAAATAAGTATAGAGTAACATATGATATCACCCATTTCATACCAGTTCATATCATTGCATCTCATATGTGGGTGTTTAATTGGGTAAATTCTTGGAGAGAAATTTCATCCTGGAGCAATTTCAATATATTCCACCAAATAACTTTGCTAACATTGTTGTATCTCTTGGGACTAATAATATAACATTTTATGAAGATGTTATCCCTTGTTCAACCATGCAAGGCAAATATCCCCTTTACATCATAAGTTATATAGGAGATAATTTTATCAAAAGAATTTTGGTAGACAATGGATCTTCCTTAAATATATGTAGCCTCAATTTTATTGAAATATTTGGAATGGGAGAAGATCTTGGAAAAAATGATATAATTATAAGATCATTTAATATTGGAGCCCAATAATATTTTGGGTCCATAACCTTACCCCTCAAATTTTGACCAATAATTCTTAATACTCTCTTCTATGTCATTTCTTGTCCAACTTCCTTCAATCTTCTTCTTGGATGCCCTTGGATTCATGCCATGAGGGTCATCCCATCAACTCTTCATCAATATCTTAAATATGAGTATCAAAATAAACTTATTCATATTCTTGGTGATCCTCAACCTTTTCAATATTGCACAATGGTTGAGGTTGACCAAGCTAGGACAAATTTTTGTCTATCTATATCTTTAAATAACTTTCATTCCTCTTCTACTACTTATTCTTCACAAGTATCAAAAAAAATTAAAATCCTTACTATTAATAATGAACCTCAAATAATCCATCCCACTAATGTAAATATTCAAACTAATCAAGATCTATTTATAGATCTTGTTATACTAAGATTACCTCATAAGAAAGGTGAAGTAGTGCATGTTGGTATGTGCACATTTACTTATGTGGGGACATTCTAAAAAAAAATATTAGTGGTAGCAACCCATATTCAATTGAAAAACAATTTATAACTTTTTACTTATCTAAAGATTATTCTCTACCTAAGCAAATTTTCACCAATATGGGATAACAATGCAAAGGATAGGGCCCTCAATAAAAAGGAATTAAATATCCATTAGAAGTTAATATTTGGCTTGAAATATGTGGAATTGGTTATATCCCTAATAAAATCAACCTTTACCCATAAATATAGATCATGATCAAATAACTTATGAAGAATTCATTAATCAAAATGGATTGGATTGAAGTGATCAATATGAAGAACCTCCTTCCCCATCATAAATATTATTTTATGACATCAATATAATCATAATTATTCATATTGAATTAATTACAACCCAAGGTAAATATGCCAAAAGAGATGTATTTTACGATATGCATCATGAATATATCCTTCAAAATAACTTTTTCTTTGATGGATCTTCCCCATTTGTGGCTCATGTTGAATCTATTAACAATGAAGAAGAAGAGAAAGTGTCTTTGCATCCCCATAACCTTGAGCAATTAGGGATTCTTCTTGCCCCACTTTTATTTTGTAGGTAAAATTGCTTAGATGCGGGGTTTAAATGGGCTCCAAACCCAAGTACGTAAACTAGCAGCTAAAACAATAACATAAGATGACATAGGCATGGACATTGTCCAGCTGCAACCTAAAAAAAAAGGACCGAACAATAGTAATAAGGTTGAGTGGATGCCTGACATCATAAAAACAAAAATACAGCTTGAGAAATACCCACATAGGGGTTTCTTAAGAGAAGTAACTACCTATAAACCTTATGAAGGAGCTATAACAAAAACCCATGTAGGGTATGCTTGCAAAAGATCAATAAAAACTATAATAGATACCTAAAAATGACGAAACATAGTATTCAAAAAGGCCTACGCATGGGAAATGAATAACTTAGAAACAGTAATGGGAAGCCCTAGAGCTTAGGTTACCAATTATGATGATCTCTTTGCACCGCTCGCCCCTTCACTGGAAGTTCTATCATCTTAGCCATAAACTTAATAGTAACTCTAAAACAAAGGTTACACACAACAACATAACCATTATTCCACGAAATGAAAAAGGCTTCAGTGATATCTTGCTCAGACCCTTTAAACTTTTTGAGGAAAGGAATGAGACCATGAGCTTCCAGAAAGGTTTGAGACAAGGTATCAAGTTGAAGGCTATATGGCTCAAGAAAGGCCATGTTGGTAAGACTGAGAAAAGAGGAAGACCATAGAAACTAGACACTACACTTCTTACTACCTAGGACACACAATAGCAGATAAAACAAGACAATGGATTAACACAGACTAGGGTTGTAAATATAGAAATTTTTGGCACAATAAATGACCTTTCCAGAAGTGATTTGGAGTGATTGGTGGACCACTTAGTAATTATCCATAGGGAATAGACATTGGAAAATATAGACATGGCACAAGAGACTATTAGGATGAATCACATATCCTCATTGAAGAGACTATAGACATTAACATTAAAAGTACAAAAAATCCTATATTTCTTAAATTGGGATAAGTTATCACCATTAAAGAACAAAAATAATTACCTAATATTTTAAGATAATTTCAAGATATATTTGCTTGGTCATATGATAATATGCTTGGGATAGATCCATCTCTAGTTATGTACCACTTAGTGGTTCAACCAAATACAAGATCTATTAAGAAAAAATTAAGAAAAATGCACCCTAAAAATGCCTTGTTAGTCAAGGAGGAGCTCCAAAAGCTTCTCAATGTTGATTTCATAAAATCCATCTATCATTATGATTGGATATCTAACATCATACCTATTGCCAATAAATAAGGTACAATCATAATATGCACCAAGTTTTTAGATATTAACATGGCATGCCCTAAATATGATTTCCACTTAGCTAATATTGATATGATTGTATATTTCACAAATGGATGTGGAATGTTATCCCTATTGGATAGTTTTTTAGGCTATAAACAAATTAAAATTATTCCTAAAGACCAATATAAATTGCTTTCACCACTTCTTGGGGACCTTTTTCTATCAAGTTATACCTTATGGTTTAAAGAACATAGATGCCACCTATCAAAGGGCTTTCATAATTTAATTCATGACATTGTGTAATACTAAGTGGACTATCTTCTTGGTTGCTCCATTAATTGTGAAGCTCATACATGATACCTAAGGCATATCATTGAATGATTAATAGAATACAAAGTTTTCTTTAAGCCCTCTAAGTGTGTCTTTAGAGTCACATATGGCAAAATCTTAGGTTTTATTTTGTCAATAAGAGGCATTGAAGTTGATCCAACCATGTTAGAAATAGAATATATTTACATCATTTGGGTCATGTAAATGTACCTTCCTAGGTACATACTTAAGATATTAGATTACTTTAGGAGGAAGTTATCTAGTTACTTCATGCAATGTAATAAATGCACAAGTGTCATCAAAGGAGAACTCATTGGAGAAATTCACTACAAAATATAGTGAAATATTTGGGACAATTGTCACCATCTGATAATAATACCAAATAAGAAGAAGAATTTAGATAAGGAGTTCCAAATCCCAAAAGACCTCAAGAAATTTAGAATATTGAGAAGAAGATCCTACTTGAAGTCAGAATTTGACAAGAAGACTTGAAGATAGAAGAATCTTACCAAATCCGTGAGTTTTGAAGATAGCCTCTCATAGTAAGAAGGACTTATTTGCTGAGATAAAGAATTCAAAAGCATCTACACTAAAAATGAAGAGACTAAAAGAGGATAACAAGCCACCAAATCCTAGGCTCATGAAATAAAGTTCAAGACCACTTTTTGGTGAAGAAGAAACTAAGCAGCAAGATCCTACTTAAAGTAGCAACCTAGTGATCTTAGACACCAACATCCTCTATAAGATCTACATACTCTAAAGAAGTGGTAAAAGAGCTACAAAATATTTCAAAAATATAAGCAATTATTGGTGCAATTAGATTCCTTAATTGGATTACTTATTAGATTTGTTAAAGCACCTTATTTGGATTAAAATTGCAAGAAGGAAAATTGGATTATAGTATTCAAAAGTGAAAAAAGAGAAAAGTTTATTTTAAGGTTCATTTGCACATTAGTTAGGAGTTTATTAGATTACAAAATTACAACTACATCTATCAACTACCTATCATCTACTTTGGAAAAAAAAAATACCAAGTCCTACAATATTAATTGTAGTGAAATTGCAGAATAATTATTGAAGGTTCATTTCAAATTATTCTTGATTAGTTGCAGTAAATTTATTAAGTGCACTTATAAGTTATTTTGAGAGTTAATTGGAGTGATAAGGTGTGATTTTTAGTGCATTAAAAGTGAAATATTAGTGGGTTCATTTGCACTACTATATTACTCTAAAAAATCTTAGTGTTTGTGTTCTTGAGAAAGGCACAAAATCAAAATTTGACAAAGTGTCTAAAGACACTATTAGTGCACAAAAATCCGCAACATATAGTGGCCAAGTGAAGCCATAAAAAACAGGTTAGAATCCTCCAAAACTTGGAGAAGAAGATAACTAACTAAAATCAGAAATATAAACTTCAATGATTGAGACTTAGTGAGTCTCAAATCCAAAGCATTACAGGGTTTTTTGCAAGGAGAAAAGTGCAGAAAATTGCATCAAATAAGGAGTTTCTATCTAAGCTTAGATTTTTCATCAAAGTATCCAAGCAAAAATGGTAAGGAATCTAATAAAATAGACAATATCAAAACCCCTACATTGCATTCAAAAATTTTGCCACAAAACTAGAATTTCATACCTTAAAAAAAGGAGTGCAAAAGAGGGTGCAATAAAAGTTATTTTATACATAAATTTGTTATATTGTATTGCACTATCCTAATCTAGTTTATATAGGAAAGAGGGCAGATTTGAAGGTGCCTCAAAGGTACAATATCCATAGGGTAAACCAGCCAATGGTAGCCAAATAATTGCACACTCCAAGCAAGGCAAAAGAGCACCATAGAAGGGTTATATTCCCTACTTTGTGGACAACCGAACCTACAAGCAATCAAGGAACAAAAGCAAATAAAGGAGAAGCATTATATTCAGGTCTACAAAAGGAGAACAATAGGTTGAAGGAAATAAAGCAAATCAATATGTACGTAGGAGCACTCTACACCATTATTGGAGCACCACCAAAGCTCCACCATAGCATTGCTTCTCACTCAAGGCACCATCAAAAGCATCTACAAAAAGAAAATGAAAATACCAAGCTTTGTTAATAAATATAGTGAAGAGTTACATTGAAGGAGCAAAGGCCCATGCACAAGGAGGAAGTGACACTTGTCACTTGGAAGAAAATCCTAATATTCCATCCATGAGCACTCATCTTGGTCAAATAAACATTACTAACAACAGGTTGGTATGTTGAGAATGTATGAGACACTTGTCTACAAAGAGAGAAAGCACTCACCTAAATAAAGTAACTCCCAAGTGTTACTTACAGGAGGCTGCAAGTCTCATCTAGAATCATTCATTCATCATGTGCTCAAGAAGAAAACATATGAGCCACTTAGAACTTAAAATCAATATTCCATTCCATTTAAAGAGCACCAAAGACCAAAGACTTTCAAGCATTCATGCATCCACATTCAACACTCTGGAGTCTTCATGCATAGGGTCAAGTTGCAGTGTGGAAGCAAGGTGGAAGAGCCTTTAATGCTCTAGTTAGAGGAGGTCAAAGGCAAAGATTAAAGATGCCATATTTGGAGCATTAAATCCAAGGAAGGTTCCAAGAATTCTATTGGAGGGAATGACCAAAATAGAGAAATTAATATTGCAGCCTTTGCACACTAGAAATTAGCATCGGTTATTGTGGTCTCTGTATAGTGAAAGGTAAGATTTATTCCCATTTTAAAATTGCTTTCATTTATAGGAATTTATAAGGATGATAAAACAAGGTTAAACTTAGAAGAATTTAACCATATTTAAACCCATATCTCAAAGGGAATAATTTATCAAATCAATATAATATTTGCAATATTAAATTTAAGAGCAATAAGGGTTTCTACTGGAAATTGATTTTAAAATATTTGCAAATATTATTGTGTTCTAATTTTCTATATTTGGGAGCTATAAGGATTACAACACCAAATTTGGTTATTGAAAATTAGAAATACTAAATCAAATCCTAAGGGATATTAAAAGAGGTTATTAAGGTTTTTACTACGGTTGGAAATTTATAATATTCTTGTCTCAAAATTTCACAAAAGGGACAAAATAAATCCAACATTAAAACCTCTTCAAAATTGAAAAAGTGCATTAGTTCAATAGGAGCAATAAGGGATAATTTTTTTTTATTTTTGATATATACAAAAACTTTACAAAATCAACCAAAAATTGAAATACATTTTATAAGAGCACTATAGCTTATCCAAAACATACTAGGGAGTCATAAGGCATTCTACAAAACTTGGTAATATCAGCATTTATCAAATATTATCAAGTTGTAAATCCATTGGGAAGATATAAGCTTTCTACAAAACCTAAAATTCCATTAGGTGTATATACTCTCATTACTAGGGAGACATAAGGAAGCCTACAAACCTAAGGATTGATAAAGGTTTCATCAAAACAAGCTTATATATTTTTAATTGGGATTTCATAGACATTGAGTAGGGAGCTATAAGGTAGACTACTCTATCCCAAAGAATTTAGGTAATACAAATGACTACTAGCATGCTAAGCAACACTCTTAGAAGTGGAATAAGGAAAATACCAATATGGATTAAAAAATTGATGGATTACAATGATGAAAAGGGAAAATAAAAGGAAGAACCAATACAATGCAAAATAAGTTCTGAAATTAATAGCTATGTAAAGGAAGATTCATCCAGTGAGTCTGATGACAACTGTACCAAAGGAGACCCAAAATAGGAAAATATTGATCAACAATATTTTATACAAAAAGGAAAATATGGAATAGCTTCAATTGTGCACATATGGTTAGAAGGTCTTATCAAGGAGATAGACAAACATGATATTCCTAAAATAGACTTCAAAACTGTCAAATTATCTCTATTGTGCACCTATTACAATCAATATGGTCATGAAAAGACCAATTGTTGGAGTTTCCATCCATGCAAATATTGTGATGGGACAAATCACTCATCCTTTTCATATCATTTCAAATATAGGTACTATAAGGGCTATGAAAGAATATTACTACAAATAATAAATTGTTATCTTCATGAACTTATTTCATATGGATATACTAACATTGAGCTCAAGGTTGATACTTATGAAGGACAAAAAAATAGGTCTTACACCGGTACAAAATAAATGATAAGAACCTATTTAGATCCACTCATAACATGCAAAATCATGAGAACAATTATTCATCAAAGACACCTAACATCAAGAGACAAAGAACTAAAAAATATCAGAGGCCATGACATGAAGACTGAAGCAATTGAAGAAGAATGTTAGGATCCCATACTCACGTTATTTTATAATTCTCATTATTATGTAATGACCCACTTCCAACATGGGGGATCCCATATATAATGTTATTTTGTAATATTTTATAATGTACTTGGCATGTTAGGCTCTTAGCCAAGTGGGACCATTTGATGTAACCGTTATAAATATTGTAACCGACATTTGGTAGGATATTCTAGCTTGAGTGGAATTTTCCATGTAAGCCAACTCTTGAGCTGAGGTTTACGGTTGAGTATCGTTCCAAATTTTCCGCACCCTTACCTTCAGGCTAAAGGATCCGCGCCCGGAAGGGGGATGCGGGAAGGATGGGACGGTACCTCGGACTGAGAGGCCCTTTGAAGGTCCCGCCTCTCGGGGGAGGGGTATTAAGGTGATTTTTTGACGGATGGTGGGGTTCACCAGGAAACGTTTAGTGGCAGTCTCCACGCCTAGGTTGGGAATGAGTTTAATGTGTTCAATTTTATCTTTAAACATTCAAATCCTAGGTTTGGCCAAATGAATCTAAGTTGTTCTATTATGAAAATGCAAATTAAATGAATACAAAAAATAGAATTAAACATAAAACACAGAGAATATGCTAGATGAGAAAAGCCATACCTGATTTCGGATGTCTGATGGAGGTTCTAATTTTTGAAGTAGTCCAGATCGCCTCTGATTTGACAGGATCGTCTGAAATCAGACAAGATCATCTGAGATCTGACGAATTCGTCAGATGAATTCGTCAGAGACCTGCAAACAGAGAAATAGATACAAAATACAGAAAATGCAGCTATATTGATAAAGGAAAATGATGTGAAATAATAATAAGGATGTTAATGAGATAATCCCGAATAGAAATACAAGTAAATTACGATGCTTTAATAGCTAATCATGATTTTATTATGCAATTAAACTACATGGGTGAACTCCAAGATGTAGAATAACAAGAAATAATAATAAAACTGACTAAATGCAGAATAAAATAGCAGCAAAGTATAGGAAAAGTGCAAACTCTGGGCACTGATTGCCCCCAATGCAGACTACAGTCGAAATCATCTCGAATTTTGACGGGATCGTCCAAGATTGTACAGGATCGTCTGCGACGATCTGAGCTTGCTCCGGCTGAAAATCAATGAGGTCCCTGCAAGAAAACTTGGAAAGCACAAATGCAGATGGTAATCCAGGGTATTCTAATGCGCGCAAAGGTCAAGTTACAGGAAAATTCAGCCAGGGGAATGTCAAGGGGGGTCCTAAGGTTTAAATAGGCTTAGGAGGGAGGTTAGGAGGTTGGGGATCATCCCAATTTGGGAGATCTCCAATGGGGAGGGTCTCTAACGGTGTAGACACGCTTCTGCCCAGATTAGAGACGTCGTTGGAACAGAGGCTAATTATGCACAAATCAGTTTGGGACGAGATCGTCTGGACATTCTGCTCCAGACGAAATCGTCCGATCTGAGGCGATATCGTCTGATCGGAGACGATATCGTCCAACGGTCACAACAAATCCTAAAAATGGCACGGAAAATGGGGAAAGCTGTTTAACAGGCGGTTCGGGGTTAAAATTGAATTTTGAATTATTACTAAAGTAATTTTAATTATTTGCTAAGGTTTACTGTGCCAATTTTAGGGTGCTACATTTTGCCCCCTCTTTAGCAAATTTTTCGAGGAAAATGCGTTAAAGACGAGTTCTTCTCGATCTACGAGAAAGCAAAAATTTACTCCCATTTTTAGGCGACGATTCTAGGTCGAATCGTACGACAGCTTACTATGGTGCCCCCTCCGTGTTTTTACCCAAATCGAACGTTTGAGGTAAAAATGCGAAAAAGCAAAATTTTAAAATGTTTTTAATTGTTTTTGAATAAAATTAAGAAAAATAGGGTAAAACCCTAATTCATTGTTACTGTTCATTTTCATTTTCTAGTTTCTGGAGCTCTGCAAGACAAGATGGTCGAGACAGCGCACAGATCGACAGAGGTCCGGCATGGGCTACGGGTAAGAGTCTAAACTTAGTTTAGAATGCTTTAATTTTGATTTTCTATGCTTTGTAGATTAATTTTGAATGATTTTTTTGAGCATCGCGGCCATTTTTGGGCCGTCGACGTCGTCGGGACGAAATCGTCTCCATTTCGTCGAAATCGTCTCGATATCGCCGATTTCGTCCAGGGGCGAAATCGGCGAAATGGGGACGATTTCGTCAAATAAGGGACGATTTCGGCTTGCGAAATCGGAGACGAATTTGCTCAAATTGAACTTGTGTTACTTGCATTTTTAATCACTATTTTATTAATGATTTTTATTGTTTTGTTGTTTATGTTGCAGAGAGGATTACTAAAGAGCAGAGAATGGAAATACGACGGGTTGAGGGATGACTTGGCCGCTCTATCTCAGGTAGAGCGAGATCAGTTGGCTCAAGTCGGCTTGCAGCATGTGGCAGATATGCCACAGGTTTCTACAGATATGGGGCTATTGACAACCCTAGCAGAGAGGTGGTATCCGGGTTCTTCTTGTTTTCGGTTATCGATAGGGGAGATGACTCCCACATTGGAGGATGTATGGAGGATTTTGAGGATCCCCATACAAGGATGGCTAATAACTCCCATGGCCAATCAGGGCCACGCGATGATGCGACTGTGCGGAGATCCGAGCTTCGCCCTGGAGAAGGGCGGAGTGAACATCGAGTCGCTACGCCAGATGCCTGGGGCATCTAGACTGACACAAGTTTTGGCTGGGGTGGTAGGTGGTCTACTGCTATGCCATCAGAGTGGATGTAGAGTACCATGGCTACTGATAGATGTGGTCTACGACATGAGAGACCATGGGTACAGGTTTTCTTGGGGGAGCTATGTACTATGCCGATTGTATAGGATCCTGCATGGGGTCGTATACAAGGGCGGCCGATGTCTGGTCATGACATCACTACTACAGGTTTGGTGCTAGGAGCACATCATGGTGCGGAGGCCGATAGGGCTCCCACTGATAGGGATTGACGGGGAGAGGCCCCGAGCTTTCTACTGGTGGCTCCGGAGAGGGTCACAATGGCGGATAGATCTGCCAATGTCCCGGAGACTACTTGATGACCTTGTCTCCGACCAGATCACCTGGAGGCCTTGGAGAGATCATCCAGGGTGGGCCGAGGATGGACAGGAGCTGGCTCACGTTAGGCGAACCTGCTGGCTGAGGATGGAGAGGGGAGAGGTGGAGCTCCACCGCTATGACCGAGTTTTGAGGCAGTTCGGTCTACAACAGGGGATCCCATCTCTCAGAGACTACGAGTTTTCCCGGACCATCCAGGATAACACTACAGTTAGCGGGGCTCCAGATATGCAGCACTTCTAGAGTCAGGACGTAGATGACGCCCCGATCCAGCCAGTGGATGGGGACGACGCTGGGGTAGCCGACGGCTATGATGCCTGGTACACAGGCATCCGCCCTCCTCGGATGACGAGGGCTCAGGGTCCGATTCACGTAGTTGTGCGTCGGATGGGGAGGCGGCACCAGGCGGCCATTGAGGTGGCACAGGGTCACGGTGGGAGAGAGCAGAGGAGGCCACAGGCTCAGCAGAGGCCATGGCAGCGGGAGAGGAGGGAGGATAGACCCCCTTCTCCATGGAGAGAGAGGCCACCATCGCCCGATAAGGGCAAGGGTGTGGACATAAGAGAGAGTAGTGAGATGGCTACTCTCCGGGTAGAGACTGTCCATCTCTAGGCATAGGTGCAGACTTTACAGGATGAGGCTACATGCCATCGAGCTGAGGCTACATAGCTCAGAGATGAGGTTGCATGCCTCGGAGCACGGAGCGGAGGAGCGAGCACTCAGGAGCTGGCACGGTCGATTGCTCAGACCACGTTCTATCAGGGTATCTACTTCCAACTGGTGCTAGAGGGCCAGAGGGTATAGCTGCCAGTCGGCATTGTGGATCCGATCAGGGTTGGGTCATCGAGGACTTCATCCCGATCGATGACTAGGACTCGTAGTACCACACATACTGCGATGGGGCCACCTCGTCCACCTCAGGGCGGGGGAGGAGATGAGGCTAAGAGCTCGAGGGGTTCTCGAGGCTAGGCTACTGCACTGCACAGACTGAATATATGATTGAGAGGATTGAGTATGCCAAGATGTAGATTGTGGCATACCAATCTAGTTTTGATATGATGTACATATATTGTTGATATATATATATATATATATATATATATATATTTTTTGATCATATGACTTGTCTTATGTGTTTGTATGATGCTTTAATGTGTTGGTGTGATTGATTTGATGATTCATGTAATTATGTCATTTGGAAATATTATGGTTTGAATGTCATGCTTTTAAAATTTAAATGAAATAATCTGATGTAAACAATTGGTGGTTGTTTGCGGGATAATAATAATAATAAAAAAGGGACTTTTAACAATAATTTCAAAGGACATTGTCGCTATTATAGACCATTTCATGGAGTCGCCGCTCACTCGGTCGTCAAGCTAATCCCAGTATAGAAATATTGTTAAAAGAAAAAGAGTGCTTAAGAGACTGTCTTAAGACTTTGTTGTGATGATGCAAATGATGATGATGATGGTGATTTGTTTTCAGATTTCCATGAAAATATAATGCATGAAATATATTAAAGATGATTTTTGCTAGGCATAAATTCCTAAGTGTGATAAAATTTTTGAATAATTCCCTAGGAATTATACCATCATTACAAAATTGAAGTTGACATAATGACATGAAAATAGAAACAATGTGCGTTGTTGTTAAAGCATAATTGTGTAACATAATGATTTAAGTCACATGTTTTGATGAATTTAAATAAATGGGAAATAAAATTAGTACAATGGTTTGCGCTAGGCATAGAATATTTAGGTATAGACTTATACCATCATCACGAAATCCAAAGAAGAAATTGATAGTTTTATTGCATGGTTGATTTTTTAATTTTTGAAAATAAACAGATAATATGAAGATGAGGACTTGCGCTAGGCATAAAATTCCAATTTTGGTTTTGGAACTATACCATCATCGTGAAAGTCGATAATATATATAAATGTAACTTTATTGCATGTTTTTGAAAATGATTTTGATTTTTGATAATGCATGTAGTTGTCTTTATACTAAACAATTGTTCTTTAAAGAAGAAAATGAAATTATTCCAAACAATTTGCAAAAATATTTCAAAGTATCTTAAAGACAACAGTTAGATTTATAAGGAATCCCATGTGCATATGTGAGTTCATTACCAATCTTGATTTATCATAATGATACACAAAATCTCTCAAATACAAATGTGTGTGCAATTGCATTGTTCATTGACCAGTTTTGAGCAAGATAATTTGATACAAGTGATTTAAATTAACCAAATAAGTGTTCATTAACCATGATTTAGATGCATATAACCATACCAGACTACTATGTAAGTCGGGTTATCAAGAGCTAGCTAATCCATAAGCAGACATAGGTCTGTACAAAAGAAGGTCGCTAATGTGACAGACATATCGCCATGCTAGGAGTTACCCAAGGCCAAGCGGGTTGGGCACAAACCACCTGTTATGGGGCTTACCTCACAGTTTTCGAATAATTGAGAATTCCAGGGATTCAAGCTCATCAACCCTTCTTTTCTTTTCAATGGGTAGGGAAAGGGATTTTATTGCTTTTGCTTTTGCTTTTGCTTTTCTCTTTTCTCTTTTTGTATTTTTGCTTTTTTTTTTTTTTTGTATTTTTGCTTTGATATTTGAGATAATGCTGAAATAGTGCTGAGATAGTACAAAATGATACTGGAATAATGCTTCTTTTGCTCATAATTTTGTTTGATTTTTCTTTTTCTTTTGCTTCCTATTCTAGGGATACTTGCTCGGATTAGCTGTAGAGCAAGGGATTTTTATTCCGGGTAGGGGTGAGCTTGTCCTTTTGTCAATTCTCAAAGATTCTAGACCATGTGCATGATAGGATAGCAGGGGAAACTTTTCGCTCAAGAAACCACTTCTACTATGTAGCATAGCATGGAAATTACAAATGTAATCATTTTATTGTGAAAAGATATGCTTGGTTTAAGTAAATAACAAGATCAATTCTCTATGCTCAAACTTTATTTAATTAAATTTTGTGGACTTTGATATAAGAGAGATTAGTAATCATGCCAGATAAAATCAAGGTATTTATTTTTGTGTTTGTGAAAGTGAGGGATTCCAAATAAATGCTAATTTATCCAAAATAATTTGAAAATATAACTGCAATACTTTAAGAAGAAATATATACAACAAATATTTTTGAGGAGTTTGATAATTTTGACTCTCTCTTTCTTTTTTTTTTTTTTTTGTTGGTTTGTTTTTGTTTAAATAGTTTTATATATATTTTTAAAATGAGACAACATGCAAAATATATACAAATGAAATGACTAAATTTTATGCGTAATATCGCTTAAGATGCATAATATTCATAGGTTCTTTTAAATCTTTACCATCTAAGGTAGCTAATTTGTATGCTCTCGATTCAAATTTAGCAGTGATAATATATGGTCCAAGCCGGTTGGGCTCAAATTTACCTTTAAGGTCTTTAGTTGCATTAGTATTTTTTTTATTTTCTTTTAAAACAAGGTCGCCGACCTCAAAGGATCGATGACGAACTTTCTTAGCATATGATCTTTTAAGCTTGTTTTGGTAGGCACGAAGATGCTCCAAAGCATTGATGCGCTTTTCATCTAGGAGTTCCAGTTGGCTGAGTCTGCCGACTTCGATATTCATCCCCTACTTCGGTATCTTGAAGTAGTAGAGCCAAAGAAGGAACTTCTAATTCAAAGGGAAAAATAGCTTCAGCGCCATAAACCAAGACAAAAGGTGAAGTTCCAGTGGGAGTTCGAACACTAGTTCGATATGCCCACAAAGCTGGATATAATTGAATGTGCCAGTCGCGACCAGATTTATTGACCAATATTTTAAGAATTTTGATTAAGGTTTTGTTAGATGCTTTTGCTTGACCATTACCCTGAGGATAATAGGGAGTGGACCAGCGATGTTGAATCTTATATTTTTGGCATAATTTCTTAACATCTTTATTTTTGAAACAAGTTCCATTGTCTGAGATGAGATTTGCAAGAATTTCGAACCTACAAATAATTTGATTAAAAATAAATTTAGAGACTTGTGTTCCAGTGCAGGAAGCTAAAGGCATAGCTTCAACCCACTTCGTAAAATACTCAGTGGCGGTTATGATGAATTTGTGTCCATCAGATGACACAGGATTAATTTTGCCAATAATATCTAAGCCCCATTTTGAAAAGGGCCATGGAGATGAAATAGCCTGCGGCTCTTGTGCAGGCGCATGGACAAGGTCAGCATGTTTTTGGCACTTGTCGCAATGGTGCACATAATCATGTGCATCATTTTCCATGGTAGGCCAAAAGTATCCTATCCTAAGGAGCTTTTTAGCAATGACACTACCACTAAAGTGTCCTCCACAAGATCCATCATGGGCTTCACTTAAAGCTGATTTGGATTCTTCTAGATTCAAACATCTCAATAGGATACCTTCAAAAGATCTCCTATATAAAGTATTGCCAATTATTACAAATCGACTTGCTCGTCTACGTAATAACCGATGTTGGTTTCTATTAGAATTGGCAGGGAAGGTCCCATTTTGAAGAAAATCAAATATATCCGTATACCAAGGTTCAGGAGTAGTTTCATTGATTAGAAACACATCCAAAGGTTCTAAACATGACTTATTTGAAGCGGGTTCCTAGAGTCGATGAATAATGATGGTGGCATATTCGTCATCTAACTCCAAGGGCAGAAGAGATGCAGCTACGGCCATAGCATCAGTCGCACGGTTGCTAGTTCGAGGAATAGCTTCCAAAGTAACTTTATCAAACAAGGATAACAATTGTAAAACATATGCTTTATATGGGTGCAATTTATCATCTCTGGTCTGATAAACTTCATTAATTTGGTTTATAACAAGTTGAGAATCACCAAAAACTAGCAGATGTTTGATTTTTAGCGCCAAGGTAGCTCGTAATCCAAGGATTAGAGCCTCATATTCAGAAGTATTATTGGTGCAAGCAAATGTTAATTTAAAGGACAAAGGTATAAGATGTTTTTGTGGGGATATTAAAATAATACCCGCACCAGCCCCACTCATGCATCGGGCTCCATCAAAGTATAAGGACCATTGTTCAACACGGTCTACCTCTAATTGAAGGCATTCATCAAGAAACTCAATGATGAGGGGATGGGTAGACTCTAAGGGTGCAGCAGCTAATTGATCTGCTATGATTTGACCCTTAATAGACTTATGTCCTATGAACGTGAGTTCAAACTCGCTTAGAGCGAGAACCCACTTTGCTGTGCGACCCGATAAATAAGGTCGACTCATAAGATACCGCAAGGGATCATATTTAGCAATGACATATGTTTTTTGACTGAGCATATAATGGCGTAATTTTTGCGTAGAAAATACGACTGCTAGACATAGTTTTTCTAATGCTGTGTAGCGAGTTTCATAACTGATGAGGGTTTTGCTAATGTAATAATTAGCACGTTCTTTCTTCTCATCATCAAGCTGAGCTAACATAGCTCCTAAGGCAAAATCTGAAGCTAAAATATACAGGATAAACGGGCGATCAGGTCTAGGCGGTGAAAGCACAGGTGGGTTAAGGAGATATTGTTTGAGAAGTTCAAAAGCTTCCTTACATTCGTCGTCCCAATTAAAAGGGACATCCTTCTTAAGGAGCTTAAGAAAGGGACCGGTTTTGTCCGCCGACTTATCGATGAAGCGACGGATGGCTTGAAGTTTACCTTGTAAACTTCGTAACTCAGATATATTGGTAGGTGCGGGCATATCAGTGATAGCCGCAATCTTGAGAGGGTCGATTTCGATACCACGTAAAGAAACTAAAACCCCTAATAGTTTACCGGACTTAACTTCGAATATGCATTTGGCTAGATTTAATCGAATAAGGTATTCTCTTAACCGATTAAATACTTTTCTCAAATCATCTAAATGATCATCTTCTTTAATAGAGCGAGCTATAATATCATCTACGTAATCATGTAGGATATCATGCATCATATCATGAAAGATATAAGTCATGGCTCGTTGATATGTTGCGCCTGCATTCTTTAAACCAAATGGCATCACTTTCCAACAAAAGGTACCCCAAGGGGTAATAAAGGTTGTTTTGGGCTGATCTTCAGGAGCTATCCTGATCTGATTGTAACCAAAAAATCCATCCATTAGGGACATCATTCCACTCCCCGTAGTAAAATCAATGATTTGATCCATGTTTGGAAGAGGAAAATCATCTTTAGGGCATGCAACGTTAATATCTCTAAAGTCTGTGCAAACCCTAACTTTGGTAGCTTCTTTCTTGGTGACTGGAACTACATTTGAGATCCATTCAAGCATAATCAATAGCTTGTATAAAAACAACATTCAGGAGTTTTTCTAACTCCCCTTTGACTAGCAAGGCCACTTTGGGATGCATTTTTCTAAGTTTCTGTTTAACAGGTTTAGCATCCGGATGGACTACTAGATGATGCATGACTACGAAGGGTCCAGACCTGGCATGTCTTCATATGTCCAAGCAAAGACATCTTCATATTCTTTAAGAAATGCAATGTATTCATCTTGTTTTTCTTGACTTAATTCTGATCCAATACTGATTATGTGAGGATTATCCTCAGTTCCAATGTTAACTTTAATGATGCTTTCTACTTCCATGTGTAGATCTCGTTCAAAATTAGGTGGGGCGGGTGAGACGCCCAATTCTTGTAATTATTTTAAGGTTAACTTGGAGAATTCATCTTGAGGAGTCGTGGCCTCAAGTTGGGCTATAGTAGGTATAGAACCATCAAAATAAAAACCATTGTGTAACAACTCTTCAACGGAGACATCATGGAAAATATCTCCTTCCAACTCATCATCGGATTCAGCAATCAATTCAGGGTAAGCTATGGATAGCATATTGCATGTAAAGGGATTATTCTTTGGACACAAAGAATCTTGTTTATCTAGATAATCTTGATAACATATGAGTTGATCATCACCTTCAAAAGGGAAGGGTTGACCCTTACTAGGAAACAGGCCCACACCACATCGGGCGGGCCATGGTTCTACCTCAATAGGTTCTTTCATACCATTTTGGAAAGGTCCCAAGCCTTTCCCTTTATATCCCATTTTAAGCATTATAGGTTTAGCTTTAATATATTCATTAGCAAAATAGCATCGAGCATATCCATCACAATGCATCTTGATGTTTCGGGGTATTCTTCCCCAGTCATATCCTTTATAAATAAAAGCACAACTCCCGACTTGGTAAGTACTTCCCATAGGTTGTGGGAGGCCCAAAGTATGAGGAGATGGCGGCAAATTATTTAAAAGAAGTGAATCTTGCATAGAAGCATTTGTTTTTTCTGATATAAGAATTTTAGATAAATCAGGTAAGAGTTCATCAGAAAGAGCATAAGATGTAGAAGGATCATTCCCTATATCTTTAGATGTGGAAGGTATGATAGATGTAGATAATGTGGAGGTGTTAATAAATGGGTCTATGGGTTTTGAAATTATAGGGATGGAACATGAAGGATTGGTTGTAGATCTAAGATCTTTTTGAGGTTCTAGCGTGGTTTGTTCAGAAGATTGTTGAGCTATACATGGGGGTGAAATTAATGGAGGAGAAATAGATGAATTTGTAGGTGTGTGTTTCACACTTTTAGATGAAAAATAAGAATTAGGATGTGTGGATGACAGAGCGGGGCAAAACTGAACTCCAACAGGTTCTGCCAAGGCACACATATCAAAGGGTCTAGGATCACCATGAATAGTGACCAACTGATTTTTAAATTCGAATTTAACACATTGGTGTAAAGTTGATGGGACAGCCCGCATCGCATTGATCCAAGGGCGACCCAAGAGTATATTGTACGATGCGGGGCAATGTACAATAAACACGGTTGTATCTAGGGTTCTAGGACCAACTTGCAAGGGTATAGTAATGACTCCACACGTTTCTTGTGTCTCGTCATTGAAGGCTTTGATAATCATATCCGTTCTTTTCATTTCATCACTTCTAAAGCCAAATATTTGGTAAAAGTCAAAAGTGCATATGTTTAGAGATGAACCATTATCAATCAAGACTCGTTTAACAACTACATCTCCAATTAGGGTGGTGATATATAAGGGGTTATCCTTATGTAGACTATGTTGGGGTATATCTTTATCTCGAAAGTCAATACAATCGACTTCTCGAGTGATGATAGTATTGGACATGGCTTCAGGTTGAATATTTTGAGGTACCATCATTTGGCTTAATGTGAGCATTAATTCATCCCTATGGGTAGGAGAAGATCTTAACAAGTCCAAAAGGGAAATTCTGGCTATAGTATTGGATAATTGTTCGTTAATATTGTAAGGAGGTTTTGGTTGAACATTAGACATATGATTCCCTTTATTGGGATTTTTCAAAATAAATGGAGGTGATCCATCATTCTGAGTTTGATCCTGTTGAGAATTTTGAGCCTGTTGTCTGGTAACGACTCCGATGGTACCTACAATGTTATATTGAAGACGCTGAACTGGTCTCGGTTGAGCGTTTATGGCTTGTTCATTAGAAAGGAACTGATTAGAAGAGGGTCGAGTAGTAACTCTTCTAGGAAATGGTTCTTTCGGAACCATAGCATCTGTAATAGGTTGAATAGGATCTGATTCATTTTTAGAACTATTCGATTGATTTGAGGTGATGTCTACTTCACTTTCAGTATCCGATTCTACATCACTAGGATCTGGAGTTTGAATATTATGTAGGGGCCTGGTCGTGACTATGGATAAAGTTGTGCCAAATATTTGAGGATCCTGAATAGATAATTGTCCGCTAATAGTCCCTACATATCGGGTAGGAGGGGGAACATTATGATGTTCGATTTGATTGGCCACTTCTTTACCATGTTTTGGTAAAGGATGTTGAAATATATCTAATGATTGATTAGCATTTTGATTCTGATTTTGGGGAATGGTATTTTGAGCATTATTAGGAGCATTTTGTTTAGGTTGGAAGGCTTGCACCTCCATTTCATTATTATCAATCAGATCTTGTATTTTATGTTTCAATATTTTACAAGAGTTTGTAGAGTGTCCAGGTCCTCTATGAAAATCACAATGTAAATCAGCTCTGTATCCGGGTATAGTTGGATCAGGTTCCCGGATAGCTGGTAATTGAATCAAACCTCTTTCGAGTAATTGGGGTAGAATAGTTGATAATGGTTGATTGAGTCTAGTAAATTCTCGAGGAGGTTTATCAGGAGGTTTCAATATAAATTTTTTTGTTGTCTTCGTTGTATTGATATTAGCAATGTTTCTACTATCAGTGACTCCGTCACCTACAACTTGTTTATTTTTGTACTGATTTTTGGATGTTTTCTCATCATCTTTCTTCCTAAGCTGGCCTCTCCTAATGAGAGCATCTTCCACCCTTCGAGCTAAGTCTATAGCTTGATCGAAGGTGGTCAAGGTAGTAGTTGATAACTCATAGGATATTTGTTCTTGTAAATTATTAATAAAAATATCCAACATTTCCCTATAAGGTAGCACAAAGTGTAGTTTTCCTATCAACTGCCTCCATCTAGCTAAGAAATCAGCAAAACATTCATCTTTGTCTTGTTTTAAGTTGTACAAATCTTTAATGGTCACATGCCTCTCGATGTAGGCACTAAATTGATGGACAAAAGATTCAGCTGTTTCCTCAAAATTTCTCAAAGAATGAGTGGGCAATTGATAGTACCACTCTAATGCCATTCCTCCTAAACTTTTTGGGAACATTTTTAGTAATAGCAAGTCATCATGTGATATATCATGACATGCTATCCTAAACATGCGAAGATGCTCTATGGGATCTTCAGTTCCTTTATATATAGGCAGGACGGGCATGGGAAAGTGTTTAGGGTATGGTTGTGCTACAACTATGGGATCCAAAGGCTGACTACACATCTCTCGATAATTGTACGAGGGACGGTAGGGATCTATCTCGGTCCATACGTGAAGCTAACTGTTTCACCATGGCTTCCAGATTACCGGTTTGCCCACCATATTGATTCGGTAGGGTATTAATATGGGATTTGTGAACATATGATGGAGGGACATGAAGATTAGATGCTATATTGCTATTGTGTAAATTGTTGGTAGGAAGGGTGTTATGAAGAAGTTTTGAAGTTGTATTATGTTGTATCCCAGATTGTTGAAAATTGGTGTTTGGCTTCATTTTAGGTTTTTGTCGATTTGAAGCATATTGATCAATAGTTTGGCGAAATAAAGCAGTGAATGAAGGTTTCTTTTGTGTGGGAATGATTTTAGGCTCAATAACAGGTTCCTTAGGGGGTTGGGTAACCTGTTTTTTTTTGCATGTTCTGAATCATAGTGACCATATCTCTATTGGATGGTCCAGCCTTATCACTTTCTTGATCAACAAAGGACAAGGGATTAGTGTGTATGTTAAACATATCTTCCATGGCTGCTTGAGTGTCACTAATTTGTCCTCTATCAATACGAACTGCCATATTAAGAGCACCAATGTTATTATTGAAAAATTTCTAGAAATGATCTAAGTTATCAAAAGCAATAGTTCCATCTGGAGCCATTCTAGGGGATGAGGATCCTTCCTCTTTAAGATTTTCTTCTTGTTCATCTACAACAAGCTCATCTTCTGGCTGTTCTAGAGTTTCTCCTTCCGGAATTGAATCTTCAGGAAGGACATTTGGGTTTTTTGTTTTGTCTCCTAACCAATCTTCTTCTTCTTCTTCAGTTTGTTTACCATTCCTAAGTCTAGGCATTGTGCTTAAACTTAGATTTCAGCAAATATATATATACTTGTATATATATATATATATGTGCAACAAGCTTAAGAGGTATATATTTTAATTATATACCTACTATAGGATTTTAAAATAAAATGTTTTGGTTTTGTTATATTTTGGTTTTTCTTGTTTTTTCTATTTTTTTGTTTTTGTAACAATATTATAAAGATAACAAACAACACACTAAATGCAAGAAATAATAATAATGAAAACAATGATCTAGTTTTCTATAAACAATTTATAAATATCATTAATGGGCTCGAGTTCTTCAGGAGTCATGAAGTGTTCTTCTTCAAATTGAAAATTTTCTTTCAAGAATTTAATGAAATGTGCTATAGCAATACTATGTATTTCAGATTCTGGTTGATAATAATAATTCTCATGGCAATACTCTCGATATAACACAGCTCTAGGAACTCTCCTCCACATTTTTCTAATCATAAGATCAGTTTCTTGGACTTCTATATGAACTAGAAATTGGCGTACCATAGCTACGTTCTCGAGGTATTCCTCGAAGGTGAACAATTATGAAGACACAAGAGCTCTCCTATAAGCTAACCACCTATGGCAGGCTCTCTGAAGTTCATGATAAAAAATGAGTTGATGAGGATCCAGGATCCTATCTAAGGCAAACCTCTTGATTTGTCTAAGTTCGGTTGATCTAGATGAAATAATACCTAGCCTCCTATCAAGTTCTTTCCACAAAAGTTGGTTTCTATCTGTTTTAGGCACACTAAGCACATAATTAACTTCTATGGCTGCTAATTGGTTTTCAACATTTATAGTGACAGCTAGTCTTTTCTTAGGAGCTACCATCTAGACATGATGTGCAACTTAGTAGTTTTCTAATGATTTTAAATGCATCTATGTTTTTGTTTTTTTTTTTTTTGTTTTCAAAAGGTTTTAGTTTCACGTCGGGTTCACCAAAATGTATCGCTCCAAATTTTCCGCACCCTTACCTTCAGGCTAAAGGATCCGCACCCGGAAGGGGGATGCGAGAAGGATGGGACGGTACCTCGGACTGAGAGGCCCTTTGAAGGTCCCGCCTCTCGGGGGAGGGGTATTAAGGTGATTTTTCGATGGATGGTGGGGTTCACCAGGAAACGTTTAGTGGCAGTCTCCACGCCTAGGTTGGGAATGAGTTTAATGTGTTCAATTTTATCTTTAAACATTCAAATCCTAGGTTTGGCCAAATGAATCTAAGTTGTTCTATTATGAAAATGCAAATTAAATGAATACAAAAAACAGAATTAAACATAAAACACAGAGAATATGCTAGATGAGAAAAGCCATACCTGATTCCGGATGTCTGATGGAGGTTCTGATTTTTGAAGCAGTCCAGATCGCCTTTGATTTGACAAGATCGTCTGAAATCAGACAAGATCGTCTGAGATCTGACGAATTCGTTAGACGAATTCGTCAGAGACCTACAAACAGAGAAATAGATACAAAATATAGAAAATGCAGCTATACTGATAAAGGAAAATGATGTGAAATAATAATAAGGATGTTAATGAGATAATCCCGAATAGAAATACAAGTAAATTACGATGCTTTAATAGCTAATCATGATTTTATTATGCAATTAAACTACATGGGTGAACTCCAAGATGCAGAATAACAAGAAATAATAATAAAACTGACTAAATGCAGAATAAAATAGCAGCAAAGTATAGGAAAAGCGCAAACTCTGGGCACTGATTGCCCCCAATGCAGACTGTAGTCGAAATCGTCTCGAATTTTGATGGGATCGTCCAAGATTGTACAGGATCGTCTGCGACGATCTGAGCTTGCTCCGACTGAAAATCAATGAGGTCCCTGCAAGAAAACTTGGAAAGCACAAATGCAGATGGTAATCCAGGGTATTCTAATGCGCGCAAAGGTCAAGTTACAGGAAAATTCAGCCAGGGGAATGTCAAGGGGGGTCCTAAGGTTTAAATAGGCTTAGGAGGGAGGTTAGGAGGTTGGGGATCATCCCAATTTGGGAGATCTCCAACGGGGAGGGTCTCTAACGATGTAGACACGCTTCTACCCAGATTAGAGACGTCGTTGGAACAGAGGCTAATTATGCACAAATCAGTTTGGGACGAGATCGTCTGGACGTTCTGCTCCAGACAAAATCGTTCGATCTGAGGTGATATCGTCTGATCGGAGACGATATCGTCCAACGGTCACAACAAATCCTAAAAATGGCATGCAAAAAATGGGGAAAGTTGTTTAACAAGTGGTTAACGGGCGGTTCGGGGTTAAAATTGAATTTTGAATTATTACTAAAGTAATTTTAATTATTTGCTAAGGTTTACTGCGCCAATTTTGGGGTGCTACAGGTTGCATGAAGTCTTTCTTTAAAAAGCTATGAAGCCATGTACGAAGGTATCTTTTTGCAAGTTAATGAAATATTGAAGGAGGTTGCCCCCTCGAAGAGGCCTACGATTCTGAGTTATTTGTGAGATTGTTTCAATTCTGCAATTACTTTCTGCATAGTATTATTCTATTATTGCATGTATTTCAGTTATCTTTCAGTATTTTGTGTGTGTGAGCTTTATTTCAATAGTAGGTTCCTTACAAGTGGTATCAGAGCGCTTTCTAGGGCCAAGTTCTACTATGACTGTGATAATTCTTGCTCAGCCATTTCCTCTTATTAGGTATAATTTTCTTATATTTTTCATTCTATTTTCCTTTATTCAAAAAGCCAAAAAAAAATATGCAAAAACCAAAAAATACAATCTATTTTTTTCATAGTTGAGTAGGCTAGAAACCCTGTGTTGAGGGTTTTAAAATATCATGAAGGAGTTATCATTATTGGCTAAGCTAGATAGCCCATAAAGCATCTAGTGAAGTGAGGGGTGATCAAGCTCCAATACCCAGGCCTCAGACAACACTCATGCATGAAATCGAGCTCCCACGCATCTTCGGGTGTATCGGGAGACCATTCTAGGTTGAACAAAATTTTATCCAGTAGGAAGATTTTTGGCCTTGTATCATCCATAGTCCATAGGACACAACATCCTGGATGATTACCCTCTCATACTATTAGAGAGGTAGATAGTGTGCTCAAGGGTATGTGTGGAATCCTCCTTGGGTAGTGGCCTAAAATATTGGTCCAAGCACTATTGTTCATCACTACGGTATAACAGAGGGCCTATGGGTGTTACATACTCCTCTACCTAGCATACCCTAGTTCTATTAAACACTTCAACCTACAAAAACACACATCTCCCTATTCTGCTGAACTTGCATTCACAATCCCAAAAAGTGAGCATACAGAGGACTTCCCTATCATAAAAGAATGCACTTTGCATGCACCAGTAGTTAGGATAGAGTTTGCAAGTGTCTCTAATAGTCTAAAATATTCTAGTACCATCCAGATTAGTGGCAGTAATAGTCGGGTCAATGATAGTACCATTCAGGTCAGTGACAGTAATAGTCAAGTCAATGATAGTAATAGTCGGGTCAACAATAGTAATAGTAACAGTCAAAAAATATAGGTGGTCAAGGTCAAAAATAGAACTATCAGTGTCAATAATTATAGTACAGGTGATAGGATAGTGACAAGGTGATCAGTTGATAGATCAGAGATAGTTGATCCAATACCCAACTTGTGAACTATAGCTCCAAATTAAAAAAATGACTACACTAGTAGACTCATAAAAAAATAAAAATCAAAATTGTATTTTGCTACTTTTTGATTTTGCACCCAAAAAATAAAAAATCATGCAAATCGGAGCTATAATGAAGAAGTTATAGTGGTTTTATCATTACTCTATTTTGAGTAATTTTTAAACCAGAAATAGGGGAAAATAGCACTAAAAAAGTCATAACAGGCCCTAGACAACTCCAAAAATCCTCAAATTTGTTTTGTTGTCTTAGTTAGCCCCTTCTGCACCTCTCACAAAATTTTTGAGTCTTAACTCCCTTTTTTCTCAAAATTCCTCAAATTTATCAATTTTCCACTAGCCCTTTTTGGCCAAATATTCTACAAATACAAAATTTGAGTCTGGGGTGCCCAAAAATCCATGTTGTGGCATATAGCTCATTGTGATCATATTTTCAAGCTGATCATCTTGATATATAACACCAAAGCACTTTTTTGGACTCCTTACTAAAAATAGTAACTCCTGCAACCACACTTCTATTTTTAGTAATTTAGCAAAAAGGGTTCAAGGCTATCCCAAATGGCAAGTGGTACTCATGGACATCAAAAAGAGGTAGAGAAAAACATTGCTACAGTTATGGAGACCATACTAAGTGCTATTACTGGCTTGCAAAAAACAAGTCAACACTTGATGACCGAATTTCAAACTTTCAGAACTGAACAAGAGACCTCAAGAATTCGCCTAGAAGAACAACTTGCAGAAGTTGAGTCCAAAATGCAAGGTGTTCCAAGTGCATCTGAGTATCATACTGAACACTCACATTTCGATTGAGGTCAAGGAAAGGGAATAAATGACTCTCACCTTCACTTTGATCATGATACTACCTTCAAGATGCCAAAACTAGACTTTCCTAAGTTCAATGGGAAGGATGTGGATGGATGGTTATGTCATGTTGCTCAATTCTTTAGACTCCACGATGTCCCCATGTATCACCGAGTTCAAATGGCTTCTTTCAACTTGGAATATGAAGCTTTACAATGGTACCAATGGTTGCAAAAAACTCTCCCTGATCCTTCTTGGGTGGACTTTGAGTCTCAATTACTCACTCGCTTTGGCCCTAGTGAGTATGATGATTTTACAGGACAGTTGACAAAGTTGAGACAAACTTTGATAGTTCGAGATTACCAAATACAATTTGAGAGATTGGCCAATAAAACTACAGGAATGAATGAAGGGTTCTTTATGAGTTGTTTTGTTAGTGGGTTGAGGGAGGATCTCCAAGCCGAGGTCACAATGTTTAAACCACAATCCATGATGCAGGCTATCAAGTTGGCTCGTTTGGCCGAGTCCAAATTTTTAGCTCAGAGGTGAATATCTAAATTTCCATAAACTAAACCCTCTTTCCCTCCTAGATTCCAAAATCAAAATGAACACAAACCTGTTGCACCCACTGCTGCACCCAAACATCTAACCACTACCAAAATGGATGCATGATGCACCCAAGGGTTGTGCTATAATTGTGATGAAAAGTTTTCTCGTGGGCATAGGTGCACCCAAAAGAAGTTGTTCCTCATCGATGTTGATGAGCCTGACACCAGTGACCATAGTGATGATGACATCGAATCAATAGAGGAACCACCTAAACTAGAGGAAGAAAACCAAGATGAACCACAGGCTAAAATTTCTATTCATGCTCTTGCTGGCATTACTACTCCCCAAACCATGAAAGTTGTGGGTTATTTCAAGGGCCTACGTCTTACCATCTTGATTGATTCTGGTAGTACACACAATTTTATTGATCCTTGCATTGCCAAGCAGGAAAATTGTTATGTACACACATGTAATTCCTTTGAGGTTATGGTAGAAAATGGTGGGACTTTACCTTGCAAAGGTAAATATCATAATGTTAAGGTCAAGATTGGGGACTATGAGCTCAAACAAGATATGTTTGCACTTCAACTAGGGGGATGTGATATTGTGTTGGGAGCTCAATGGTTGGGCACATTGGGAGTCATCTCCTGGAACTTTGTTGAGCTTTGGATGCAATTTTCATAGAATGGATAGTCCTACACTCTCCATGGCTTAAAAGTAGGGCCTTCATAGATTATCAGTTCCAGCCGGATGGAGAAGTTGTTAAAAAAATCATCTTAGGGTGTCATAGCTCAGATTTTTGTGATCCAACCTCATCCTTCAGAGGAGGATTCTATTCCTGAAGATTTGCAACTTATTTTGACCAAGCACAACTCTATTTTCATTGAGCCAACAGAATTACCACCTCATCGCTCTCATGACCATGCTATCCCCTTGTTACCTAGAAATGCACCACCCAACATTAGACTGTACAGGTATCCTCATGCTCTTAAGTCAGAAATTGAGAAGTTAGTACAAGAATTATTAAAAGTTGATGTCATTCGACCAAGCAACAATCCTTACTCTTCTTCGATTTTACTAGTACGCAAGAAATATGGGTCCTAGAGGTTGTGTATCGATTATCGAGAGCTCAATAAACTCACCATCAAGGATAAGTTTCCTATTTTAGTGGTGGATGAATTACTAGATGAACTTCATGGGACTATGTATTTTTCCAAACTTGACCTTCGCTCAGGGTACCATCAAATCCGGCTCAAGGATGAGGATATTCCCAAGACTGCTTTTCATACTCATGAAGGTCACTATGAGTTTTTGGTAATGCCATTCAGCTTGACTAATGCCCCTTCCACTTTCTAGAGCCTCATGAACAACATTTTTCATCCATTCCTTCGAAAGTTCATTCTAGTCTTCTTTGATGACATTATGGTGTATAGTCACTCATGGGAAGAGCATCTTATTCATGTGAATCAGACTCTCCAACTATTGGCACAACATCAACTCTATGCTAAGCATTCCAAGTGTTCTTTTGGGTTGATAGAAGTGGAATATTTGGGACACATTATCACTAAGGAGGGCATCAAAGTTGACCCCAAGAAGATCCAAGTGATTCAGGAATGGCCGAAACCTCACACTCTCAAAGGTCTTAGGGGATTTTTAGGGCTTACAAGTTATTACCATAAATTTATTCGTAACTATGGTAAAATTGTAGCTCCCCTCACTTCCATGTTAAATAAGGACTCTTTTACTTGGATGGGACCCACTGAACAGGCTTTCCTAGAATTGAAGCATGCTATGACCACTACGCCTATCTTGGCCATGCCAAATTTCTCCAAACCATTTGTCATTGAAAGTGATGCTTCAGGTCATGGTATTGGTGCAGTGTTGATGCAAGAAGGGAGACCCTTGGCCTTCACTAGTAAAGCTCTCTCCAACCATAATTTGGGAAAATCCACTTATGCCAAGGAGATGATGGCAATTCTACATGCAATAACCCATTGGTGATCGTATCTCATCGGGCATCATTTCTCCATTAAAATAGATCATCAGAGTCTCAAATAATTTTTGGAGCAATGGGTTGCCACCCCTGAACAACAAAAATGGGTCTCTAAACTCATGGGCTATGATTATGATATCACCTATAAGAAGGGCAAGGAGAATGTTGTGGTTGATGCTCTCTCTCACCAATTTGAAGCTCTCAGTATGTTGTGTGCCATTTCATTGTTGGTCCCCCAATGGATCGATTCCTTACGCCAGGAGGTACTTCAAGATTTTGAATTGTAGACTTTGGTTGCTTCCCTATACACTGAGCCTACTTCATGTCCAGGCTACACTTGGGATGGCCAGGATTTGTGTTACCACCAATGCCTTGTTGTTCCCCACAAGTCCTCACTATGGGAACTTCTCATGATAGAACTGCATGTTGCCCCATCTACTGGCCATTTAGGATTTCTCAAAACATATGAACGACTTAAGCGCACTTTTTTTGGAAGGGTATGAAAAAGGACATTCAATATTTTGTGGCAGCTTGTGATACCTGTCAATGGATGAAAGGTGAAATGGTGCATTCTCCAGGCACTCTTCAACCCTTGCCCATTCTTGACCAGGTTTGGATGGATATTTCTATGGATTTTATTGAAGGCTTACCTAAGTCTGGAGGCAAATCTGTTATCTTTGTGGTAGTGGATCATCTTTCAAAGTATGCTCACTTTTGTTCCCTATCCCATCCTTACACAACCTCCACCATTGCCCAAATTTTCCTTGATTCTATCTTTCACCTTCATGGTCTACCCTCCTCCATCGTGTCTGATCGTGACCCAACCTTTACTAGTCACTTATGGCAAGAATTTTTTAAGTTGTAGGGGACTCAACTCAAAATGAGTTTAGCTTATCATCCACAAATGGATGGCTAGACAAAGATTGTCAACAAATGTTTGGAAACCTACCTTCATTGCTTTACCTCGGATCATCCTATGCACTGGGCGAGATGGCTTCCTTTGGCTGAGTGGTGGTACAACACTTCCTATCACACAACAACCAAGGTTACCCCTTTTGAGGTAGTTTATGGGTGCCCTCCATCGATGCCTTCCTCCTACATTCCAGGTAGCTCCAAGGTCCATGCAGTCGACACTACTCTCAGTCAGCATGTTGATGTCCTCCATCAACTGAAGATGAATTTGGATGCAACCCAAAATCGGATGCACCAATAGGCTGACCAACATCGTTCTGAGTGTAGTTTTGATGTGGGTGATATGGTTTTCCTTCACTTGCAACCATACAAATAGTTGTCCCTCCAGCTTCGTAGATGCCAGAAAATTACTGCAAAGTACTATGGGCCCTATCAGGTGTTACAACGGATTGGTGCCACAACCTACAAATTGGCCCTTCCACCTACATCCAAGCTCCATCCTATTTTTCATGTTTCCTCTCTCAAAAAGGTGGTGGGCAATCAGGTACAGGTTCAATCTGCACTTCCAGAGTTAGATGAAGAAGGTTCTATCTTGCTTGAACCCGAATAGTTGTTGGATCATCGGACTCGCACTCTTTGCAACCACACCATTACTGAAGTCCTTGTTCAGTGGCATGGACTCCAGCCTAAAGATGCTACATGGGAGTCTCTCCATCAGCTCCAGCACTAGTTTCCTCACCTTCAGCTTTGAGGACAAAGATTTTTGAAGGGGAAGGACATGTTAGGATCCCATCCTAACATTATTTTGTAATTCTCATTATTATGTAATGACCCACTTCCAACGTGGGGGATCCCATCTATAATGTTATTTTGCAATATTTTGTAATGTACGTGGCATGTTAGGCTCCTAGCCAAGTGGGGCCATTTGATGTAACCGTTATCAAGATTGTAACCAATATTTGGTAGAAGATTCTAGCTCGAGTGGCATTTTGCATGTAAGCCAACTCTTGAGCTTAGGGTTAGGGTTGCATGAAGTATTTCTTTAAAAAGCTATGAAGCCATGTACGAAGGTATATTTTTGCAAGTTAATGAAATATTGAAGGAGGTTTCCCCCTCGAAGAGGCCTATGATTCTGAGTTATTTGTGAGATTGTTTCAATTCTACAATTACTTTCTGCATAGTATTATTCTATTATTGCATGTATTTCAGTTATCTTTCAGTATTTTGTGTGTGTGAGCTTTATTTCAATAGTAGGTTCCTTACAAAGAAGAACCAATTCAAATCCATCCATTGGAAGAAGATCTACATTGAAGACTAAAGTCTTCAATACCCAAATAATGTAATACAGGGGGGTGTTAGAAATAGATTATATTACATCATTTATATCATGTAAATGTACCTTCCTAGGTACATACTTAGGACATTAGATTACTTTAGGGGGAAGTTATCTAGTTACTTCATGCAATGTAATAAATGCAAAAGTGTCAATGTGCAAGTTGTATATGTGTAAGTTGTCTCTTGCACAACTAGGTAGAGTGTTGGCCAAGGAACCTATCTTCCTATATAAAAGGGTCTCATTGTAACAAGTAGGATATATAGAGAGAATATCAGAGCATATTCGTAGGTAGTAGAATAGTATTGTGTAGATCACCATATATTGCTAATGGGTCCAATGTAGTCTAGTAGATTTATTCATGGAGTGTCCATTTCCTCCATTGCTACATTTGTTTCATTTCCATCATTTATATTTATAGCATATTTTAGTCATCTCGTAGATTTGCTTTTTTCATATTATTATGCATCAAAATCTAACAAACCAAGGTAATAGCTATTACAAATATGCCTCCTCCACTCAATTTAACTGAATTTCATAGTTTACAAGGTAAATTTCAAGACATTAGGTGTTTTATGTCCCAACTAGCTAATACATGCAAACCCTTATTTAATCTCCTTCATAAGAATGTAGAAGATAAGTGGGATTATGAGTGCGAGAAAGATTTTTATGAACTAAAGAAGCATCTCACATCCTCTCCCATCATCATAGCACCTATTCCAACCAAACATATATTGCTCTACATTGCTACTGCAACCCAAGCCTTAGGGGCTATGTTAAATCAACATGATGATCAAGACAAAGAAAGAGCAATTTATTATATTAGTAGAACCCTTATTACTTATGAAACCTATTACACTCTTTTAGAAAAGCTTACTGCATTGTATTATTTACAAGTTAAAAAAATGTCATTATATACTTAGTCATAAGACATCTGTACTTACAAAGGTTGATCATGTTTGCTACTTAATGTTGAAACCTCACATTTCAAGGTGGGCTTCCAAGTGAGTCATCACCCTTGGTGAGTTTGATTTAACCTTCATTACTCAAAAAACCATTAAAAGTTAGATAATTACTAATTAGTTGGTTGCTACACCTTTAGAATCAACACATCCTCTAATGATAGAGTTTCTCGATGAGTGTATATTCAATATTGAAGAAGAAAATAAATATTCTTGGGTCTTATATTTTGATGAAACTCATTGCTTAAAGGGTGCATGAGTAGGAATCATCCTAGAAATCCCTCATAAATAGTTTATCCCTCTTTCTTTTAAGTTGTGCTTCTCTTGCACTAATAATACTATAGAGTATGAAGTCTTAATATTAGGTCTTTGTCTTGCACTAAAAATAAAAGTTAAAACACTCTCTATATTTGGTGATTATCAACTTGTGGTCAATCAAGTTAATGGTGAATATCACACTAAATATGAAAAGTTAAAGCTATATAAAGATATTGTTGAAAAGCTTATGTTATCCTTTGATAATATAACCATAGAATACATTCCTATATCTTCCTATCGCCATGTGAATGTGATGGCCACAACTACACCTCTTATCTCTTATAAATTGAGGATTATCATGTTACCATTGTCGTCTATTATCTTCAACAACCTACAAACCCTATCTCAAGTCAATTTCCTTTAGATGTTTTGGCCATCAAAGCTTGTTCATATGAGCCTTGGTATAAGGATATTTTTTCTTTCTTAAAGGTTGATATGATACCTATAGTATTATAACATAATAAGCAAAATGTTTTGCATAAAAGAGCATGTAAATTTTTTATCATCGACAATATCTTATATCAATGATCTTTCAATAATAACCTCTTATGATGTATTTTTCTTTATGAAGCTAAGCAATATCTTCATGAAGCTCATGAAGGGTCATGTGGGGGTCATTTTAGTGGAAATAAAATTACCAAAGAGCTCATCCAAATTGGGTATTATTACCTTCCATGGAGAAGGATGCATGTGACTATTTTCAACACTATGATAAGTGTCATCGTCATGATAACATTATTAATGCACCTTTGTAAAGTATTCAAACCATATTTTCCTCTTGACCCTTATCTATGTGGGGTCTAGACATAATTGGAAATATTAACCCTATCTCTTTTGATGGCCATAAATTTATCATCATGACCATAGAATATTTCACCAAGTGGGTAGAATCCATGTCACTATCCATAGTCACTGGAGTTCAAGTTTCTAAATTCATCCTTAATCAAATCCTTTGTAGATATGGGATTCCATATATCATAATTTTAGATAATGGAACACCTTTTAAAAATAAATATGTTAGTAAAATTTGTGCTAAATATAAAATTTAACATAAATGGTCTACTCCTTATTATCCTCAAGAAAATGGCCAAGTAGAAACCTCTTATAAAACTTTAATTAAGATCCTAAAGAAGTCAGTTAGTAAGACCATCCATGATTGACATCTCTATATTTACCCTATTTTATGGGCTTATCATAATACTATATGCATTCCTATAGGGGTAACCATATATGTTATAGTCTATGAGACTAATGTTGTCTTCCCATTCAAGCTAGAGGTCCATTCTTTGGATGTATTATTGCAAGATGATTTAGTTGGCAATGAGTATCACCTTGCCTATCTAAACCAATTAGATTTGCTTGATGAAAATTGTAGTAATTCCTTAGAGCACCTTTGAGCCTATCAAAATAGGCTCAAGTATTCCTACACTAAGAAGGTACCCAATTATTCTTTTCAAGTAAGGGGACCTTGTCCGTAAAGAAAATCAAAACAATACTAATGCTCAATTATATTTAAAAGGTAAGTTTGAGCCTAATTGGTTAAGCCCATTTGTCATTATGGCCAAGTTTGGCTTGGGAGGTTATTATATGGAAACCCTATATGAAAAATATCTTAAATAACCCATGAACATTATGCATATTAAGAAATACTATGCATGATTGTGTGATTGCTCACTTGTATCATGGCCTTATCTAATATTTTGGAATTTGGAGAAGGGGTTGAGGTCTTGATAATAGGATCTTTAACCAGCAGTCACTAGTCAGTACCATTTTTTATTAATACCTTAGCTTCTTCTTCAAGTTTCCATGATGTTCATAGTACCCTTTCTTACTCATATTATTTCAATTCCTCTACTTATTCTACTAGATTCCTTAAGATTGCCAAATTGCATTAGCTTACTTGATCGTATTGCTTGTTGCCTATCATATATGCATAATTGTTTGAAATATCTAGTATAAATTGATTGACATAAACTATTTGCATATATAATTGAAATACATTGCATGATTGTTTGACATATGTGTGTATTATCTATTTGTTTGCTCAAATAGATTTTTTAGGATTTTACAATGAGGTAATTATGAAAACTAATCAGGTTAGCTCAAATGCATTGGAATTGCACTAGGCCATTTATGCTTAGTGAATCCCCAACCATAGGGAATTACATTTAATTTTTATATTTTCCTTCTAAGATGCTAAGATTACCCTAAGACATAGGGATAATACTATGCTAGTGTATTTATTTCCTATATTACATTTTATATAATTATTTGCATTTGTCTGTTGGCACACCCTTCCTTACTCTACTTAATCCATTTCACCTCTTCTTCTTGCTTTCCCTCTATATTTTTATTCTTTTAATGTTGTGATCATAACGTACATATTGAAGGAATGAACCATATATTTCCCTCTTTATGCGCAATCACATATAAATTGGTAGTTCTTGCCTCCATGCATTATTTATGACCATAACCACACCAATATTATTTGATTCATCCTCATTCCCTTCTTCTTCCAACACTTATTGAATCATTTATTCCTTTGTTATCATCTCTTGGCTCCCTCAAAATACAACATAAAATATTTTTTATTAGCATAATTCCTAGAATGATTGTTTTATCTCGTATTCATAGGATGCCAATAGGTGTGATGTATCATCCTTGCTTCCATATTTTTCTCAAACCTTTATCTTACCTACTTTCACAATGCTAGGAACTTTAGATTCTATGATGATGTCAAATGATGATTCTAGTTAGGATATGCATTTCTCATCCCTATATCACTATATTTCTAATGGCTAGTGGATCCACTCTCATAGGTATTGAGTACTTTAGTACATGTTTAAATTTAATTCAATTCCTCTCTCTTCTTTTCAATATTTTTCTTCTTGGTTTTTTGTCTCACCTATTTTCTTTTCGCATCGGGTGGTGGATCATGGATATTTATTCTTTAGCTAATGTATATGTATATTATTACATTTATATTTTTCATAGAATGATGAAACTATGATTCATCATCCTATTCTTCAAGCAATCACTCTATACATTATTTTTGCTTGTACATCCCTTGACATTGCAAGTGTACATATTTCTCATTTTATCAAGTCAAGGGATTTACACTAATCTTATTTCTTCTATTTTACTACTAAAAAACCACCAATGAGTCCAAGGAGATGTCCTATTACATGTTTTTATAAGCATGAGTACATTTTAGACTCTATTTGTCTTGGGAGCATAATTGGGTACCTCTCTTGGTTGGTTGTGAGATGTTTGGGAATCACCTCCTTTATTATCTTACTCTAAGTTTCTCTTATCATCCATCATGTCCCTTTTATTCTCCTCCTATAACATTGTGTATTCATAATTATTCCCTTAATTTTTATTTTTTTCCTCATTACTTCTTTCTTCCTAGGCTTCTTCTAATAATCCTTCCTAAACTATCATAGTTCATTAGGCTTTTATTTATTGAGCACTTTTACATATTATATGATCAATGAAACAAAAATACACTACAAATAGTATATATGGTTGATCAATGGGTTCCTCTTTGCCTCCTCTCTTTCACAACCCTTGTTAGTATTTTGTCTATCGAGGAGCACACTCACACAATAGGCTAGATACCATATGAATAACATTTTATGATGTTCATATGGCCATTGATTATTCTACAAGTATCTCTTGATTTTAAAGATGTTAACCAAAAATATTCTTCCTATTATTTCTCTTCTCATTTTATTGCATTAACAAGAGCATGGGGGTAGGGTATGCTTACCTCTTAACATTCACCTCATGTCACATAACGTTAGGTTGCTAGCTATTTTTCCTTCATCTCTTTTTTACTCCTTTGCATAATGAATTTGATTTTATCATCTCTCCATTCATTCTTCTTGCTAATGAGGGAATGAAGGTAAGATATACTAATTTATTAGTATTTGTGCATAACCATATAATGTTAGGTTGCTGGTTATCTTGCTAGCATCTCTTGTTTACCCCTTTACATGATCACTTCTAGTTATCATGTGTTCTAGTAGGTTAGAACCTATTACCATCCATGATTGATGTGTTTCTCTACACATATTTATCTAATGAAGTTGATAGATTCAAACCATAAAAACTCCTTCTGCATGTATTTCACATTGCACATTTTTTCTTCTATTATATTCATTGTTAGCATCTACCCTTGCATCTAATCATGTAGATCTTGCTAACACATTGTATATATTCTATATATATTTTGTACATCCCATGTATATATCTTGTACATAGCATAGGCACATTGATAGGGATTAATATTGTATTTTATAATATTACCCCTCCTCACATGGATCATGTTATATTGCATTTAACACTCACACAGATTGTACATATTAAATGCCAATTATAAATGTAGACATGCCTATGAATATGTTTTTGATTTATGCAATTCAAAGTTTTTATTTGTGCCATTTCATATAATATCTTAAGAGTGTTTCCCAAATCATTGGTATCAGAGCTAAGCATTGTATAGGTGAATATCCTCTTCCTCTAGGCCAATATGGTTCAAAAAAGGAATGAGAAAACCACCAATGGATCTTGACATTGGGTGAACATTCTTTCTTTTTTTGTAGACATATTTGAGCACTTTTGTTCATGAAAACTCTTAGCTGGGGTCCCTTTGACCCTGACCTTCAGCTAGTTGGGTCCCTATGACTCTGATCTTCAACTCATGACCATAATTAACAATGTTGGCTATTTCACTTGTCGAATTTACCGTACAACTTCAACTACTTCATGCAGAAATGGCTGCACTTCAACAATTCCATGCAGTAATGGCTACCAATTTTAGCAGTTTATAGCTAAAATCCTTGTTGTTGTTGCTGAAGAACATACTATTAATGATATCATTCCTATCAAATATCTCATTGAAAATTTTTAGGATTCTGCACCTGATCCAAATACTACAAAATTTACATCCACACCTGGATTCAAACCAGGATCTCTGGTGATCTACCTAGCATCTTTCCATTAGATGATGTGGCTTACGTTGCTCTTGATGTGGATCTGAGCTCTATTGAATCCCTTGATGCAGATCTGACCCCTCCAGACACTACATATCCAAGCTCTCTAGAAGTCATTTCTACCGATATCATTGTGCCTACATCTCATTGTCGTCCATCTTTGTTGATCATGATCTCAACTGATCTACCACTTTATGGTGTTGCATCCATGTTTAACGGTCTTGATCTACCTACCAAACCACTCACAACTAGTTTTTATGGCAATTTTTTGATACCATATCCACACAACCATGATGTCGGTGATTCACCATTTTATGACGATGATCTCCTATTTTTGGGTGTGGCTCCCCAGTGTCTCTATGGGTTTTCAACATTTTCTTGCTCATTCAAGCCCGATCTATTATTTTTTGGCATTGATTTATCACATTTTGTTGACGATGTCTCTTTTTAGTTTGAAGTTAGTACTCATTTCTCCACTACATTCATTCCAGTCACCGTGCACATTTTTTCCTCTTGGTCGCAACCTTCTGTCTGGCATAACCGATCACATTTCTAGTAGGTTTGCTTTGTTTCTAGGCAACGAGCTACAAGAATATTTTCTGCCAGCTTCCACCTTGAAACCATGGTGATGACCATTTGATCCCGATGGGTGTTGCACATACTTCTGGACACATTTCCATAAATTAAATTAAATTAAATTTTTAATTTAATTTAATTTTTCTATCATTAAACTGCATTCATTAATGCATTTATTAAATTAAATTAAATTTTTAATTTAATTTAATTTTTCCATCATTAAACTGCATTCATTAATGCATTTATTAAATTAAATTAAATTTTTATTTAATTTAATTTAATCAATAACCGCCATAACTGTCATTTAATGCACGTCAAAACCAAAATTTTCTTCCCTTTGGAACACATTGGAGTCCAATGCTTCTACGATGGGGAGGAATGATAAGGATTAATATTATATTCTATAATATTACCCCTCCTCACATGGATCATGTTATATTGCATTTAATACTCACACGGATCGTGTGTATTAAATGTCGATTGTAAAGGTAGACATGCCTATAAATATATTTTTGATTAATGCAATTCTAAGTTTTCATTTGTGTCATTTCGTGTCATTTATTAAGAGTGTTTCCCACATCACACATAGACCTTAACTAGTCACCTCTTTGTTCATTTTAGACCTTAATTGGTTGTTACTCATATAGGTCTTAAATAGTCATTAACCATCTTAGGCCTTCACTAGTCGTTTCCCATTGTATATAGTTACTATATTGTATATATATATATATGCACATAGACCTTAACTAGTCACTAATCATATAGGCCTTAACTAGTCAGTGACCATCTTAGGCCTTCACAAACACCATATATACATACACATACATATTATATTTTGGGTCATATCTTGATCCCTTATCATATTTGCTTAGGAATACGTTAGTCTTGGTCACACTAGTCCTATGTGACCTACAATGATTCTATTCATGTCACCGAGGCACCTCTTTATCTCCTTCTTGATCAGTTCATGCCTATTTTGATCAATTTGAAGCTACTTCTTCCCTCTTGTCTTAAATTTCTTCTCTTTCTTCATCATTCCTTAATCATATTTAAATCATCATAATACAAAAAAAAATAAAATCAATCAATTCATACCATGAAACACATATTAACATACTTCATCATAATTGTAGTCCAAAATCTCTCTATCATAGCTCTCATCAAGGGTACATCATGTCTGATGTGCCAGTGTACCACAATACAATAGTGACACACTCAACCATCCTCTCTATCCCTCTTAAGAAGAGTGCCATAATAAAAAATTAGCATGTCATCCTTCCCCTAAGCTTGTGATCTAGACTCGACTCCTCCTATTGGTGGTGGTCATGGTGGTGGCATATCCATGAATTATGAGATGGTCCTCATCCATTTCCTAGAATAGATCTAGCTCTAGGATCAACAAGATGATAGTGGTGATTATATTTATCCCTTAGGTATGCCCTAGTGATATAACACCCAATAGTACATAATTTACTCTCTTATTGTCTAAAGGTCATCTTGTATCCATGTTAGATCATCTTGTAGGACCATATTTCTTGATATTGTTGTCCACCTATAGGAATTGACATGACCTTTCCTATAACCTATTGTATCTCCCAATCCAGCCTGGCCACCTCTCTCTATAATTGGTCATCTTCTACCCTCATTGCATAAAAATCAATCACCACTTGATCCTACTCAATGGTGATATGGTCAATGGTTATATAATTCTTTATTAGCTTATGTGCTTGGTTTACTAGCATGTGGTCCCTCTCCATAATTAATTCATCCACCTAAAACTATACTCAAATCACCTAGGCTTGTAGAGAATCCTCTATATTATAGAGTCATCCTCCCATATTATCCTACTAGGGCCTACTTCTATTGCCATGGGGGAAAATCTTGTGTCCCTCTCTACCCATTAATACTATCACTAAAATATCTACCCTAATAGAAATGAGGATCATGATCCTCACCTACACTCTAGTCTACCTAGGCTACATTTTCTCTCTCCTCCTCTTCTCTATTTGGTGAGATTCTTGTCGATATGGTTGTAGTAGCACTCACAACCTAGTGCCTCGAAATTGGGATAATTGGAGAGATTCTCACTGACAATATAGACTAATAATAGTTCCAATATCCTAAGGCCACTTCGACATCATACACTCCTATCTCAATGTACAAATAATTTTATTTGTCCTCAAAAAATTAATAGGGTTAGGCTATCCCTCTACTCTTGCTAGGTCCCTTTCCACCTACCTATAAAAACATTATATATTTATGGTTGCTTATACACTGGGGAAAATTGCCTCTACAACCAATCAAAATAGTACAACTCTTGCTCGTCGTAGTCGATAATGACCCAACGAATCCATTGGATTTGCACTAGCTCCACCTCATCTGTTTCCCACCTTGGGTGTTAACACCATGACCTATAGATAATATTCTATGGCCTGAGCTCATCCACCACCTTCTATTCCAATGTTAGGGAGCCAACAAAATCCTATTGGCTATGCTCAAAGTGTTCAGCCCATTAGTAGACCACTGACCTCTCCCTATCCTAAATGACCCCTAGCAATCTTTGTGGTTGTCTCACCACCAAATGCTCCTAAAACCAAACCTATAATAGTGTCTCACATGTGAATACATGACCCTCCTTGTACATTACATTATACAATATCCTATATAAGTATATAAGGATCAATGACCCCCATGCAAACTATGTTTGGTAATCTTACATATTTGAGAATTCTCCTAGGGACCATGGCAGATGTTATCTACTCATGTGGCATATGATTATCCCTACCACCAGTTCACTTAATATACATGTGATATCTGAGACTCTATATCGAGTTATCATCTCATCAACATGGATCCCTTCATTCTTCACCTCATGTCCTAGGTCATCAAAAAATATCTAAAGTGTCTTCCTCTATCCCAATGTCTTATAGACCTCCCTGCCTTGGATAGGCACTCATAAAATCTACTACACATCCTCTTATATGATGGTAACCTCACTTATTGGTAGCCTAAATGTGGATGACTCAAGATACCATTGCTTGATGAGTGAGGTCATCATGACCCAATCACACTCTATCCTTGGAATTTGTGCTAGGTGTAGCAATACCACTACATCCAACATATTCCTATTTGATCCCCAGTGTTCCTAGTTTCCACTTCTAAGAATCTAGGATAAACTAAAAAACCAAATCAATATCCATAATTAATGTAAAATCATAAATAATTAAACTAAAAATAACATAATCATTTAAACACATCAACTTTTCATTATCTCTTCAAATCCTAAAAATAAAATAACATGACCAAAACTTAATCAATCTCACCTACCTTTTTCTTCTATCACATCACTCACCCCTAATCAATAATCCTAACAACAATCCTCTTCCTCTTTTTCTTTTTCTCTCCCCTTTTACTTCTCTTCTCTCCTTTTCTCTATTTTTTGCCCTCATATGCAATGATAACTTGGACCCCCTATAATATCATGAGATGCTCCACAATATCACACCATGTCTATATTGAATTCCTCTAAAATATTTCTAAATTTTAATTTAAAAGCACTTAAATCTATCCTAATCTAGCCCTAATCTTGACCTATTAGGTGGTATTTGATGCCTACTTGAACTCCTATATCTGGTGCTCCAGCATTGCCTCTCGAAATTGTTGAATTATGAGCTAGTAGTTCCATATCCTCTTTAGACCTTCTTTTATCCTTTTGTGTGTGGTAAAAATAATTTTATTTTTACCCCTCCCTTTCCCTTTTTATTCCTTCCTTTCTCCATGCTTCTTCTCTACTTGTTTTTCCTACCACTTTGAGATTCTTCAAGAATTTCCACCCTCCCTTTAAAACTCAAAGAGGTACCCTGGTATATGAGCATCTATGTGATTGATGCCTCATAAAAAATGCAAAATTTTTGAAGTGCTCAAAACTGTACTATTTTTGTATTGTTCTTCACATAAACCTTCTAACCTTTTAAAAGTTGTTTTATTCAAGCCTGAGGATATCTACATATTTTTTTGATGCATTTATTATGTGATAAATGCATCAAAGAGAGGGAAAATATAGACACCCAAAATTGACCCATTCAAATGAGTTAATTTCTCCCTATATGCCTAAGTATCCTCCTTAAAGTTTCTAAATTGCAATTTCTCTCTTTAATCCCTTAGTTCCTAAAGTTTTTTTATTGCAACAATATCATGGCCCTCAAAGACAAACCACAATATTGTTCTTTAGCCATTTTTCACTTTGTTTTTAAAAACAAATTGGTGTCATTTTATGTGACCCATAATGGTTATGTCAATGATATCATGGTCATCCAAAACTAATTGTAATATTGCTTTCTTGAGGCAAGGGCTCCAAATCATAGATTATTTACCTTAGATTTTTTGCCATTTATAGTTCCATACCCAAGGTACCCTCTCCGTACTTTCAAATCTCTAGGTTGATCCCCTTTGGTCTTGGTGAATTTCAAATTCACCCATCTCCTCCTCCTTTTTATCAATGCACTTTCCTCTTCATCCAAGCTAAGTTATCCTATAAATTGACCCTTGGACCTTCATTTTCAAGAAGCATTCTTATGGTAATGAAACGATGACATTTTTGTGATTCAAGGTTATAGTTTTAAGTTACATCTTGCTTGGAGAAACCCTTTAAGGAGGTCTACTTGGCAATCTTGAGAAGAATAACTTCTCTTTTGCTTATAGTCTTTCCCTTCCTTAGCTCTCTCTATTGTATTATAATTTTTCTATTCATTATCATTACTTAAGTTATTATTTATTGTTTTCTCCTTCTAATCTTGTCCTAAGAGTTGTGTAGCCATAGGCCTAGCCTTAGCCTAACTCTACCCTACTTCAAAGCTTCAATAAGTATCTATTTTGTCATAGATGTTTTTTGTCTTACCACATAGAATGATAACATGACCTAAAATTACTAGGTGTGATTATATTTGACAAAGGGTTTAGGGGAAAATTTTGTGTCTCTTTCACCATCCATAGTGTGCTCTATTTCTTATCTATGGTACTCCTCTCCTATATAACTTAGGATTTAGACACATTTCATTTCCCTATTTATTAAAATTCCTCAATAGAAATGATATAATGGTATGCACATATCATATGTGATTTCATTGTATGGGATTTCATAGTAAAATCTACACCTTGATACCCCTATTATTATCTCTATCCCTTGATCAGAAACATCCTTCGAACCTATGTCATATTAAAATAAAACTCTAACCTTAGCCTTCCCTTCATTTCTTATCCCTCGTGATACTGTGGTCAATATCTAGGAGGTGCAATATCATTCTAATCATCACTTTTCTCTCTATTCTCAAAATATTGCTCTTTGTCCATTTTTCTATTTTGCATGATACCATGCTCTCTGTCCATAGAACTTGATTTTGTCCTTCAAGAAAAAAGTTCATATGTTATTATGTTATGCTAGTCTTTGAAAGAAGACCTTGGGACTTGACTCTAGTCAAGGAAGTCCTCAACTTCCCCTAATCTAGCTAGCCTTAAGACTTGACATCCAATATTTTCTAGTTTTTTGTTATAAACCATGAAATCATGATAAGTGTTTTTGCTGCACGATAACAAAATTACGGTTCAACTTCACAAAGTACAGTATCATCACAAACACCATATCAGGTAAATTCACTTATATATTTAGTTAAATTTCCCTTGAAATGGTTGTTTTCTATTGTGTTCCTTCCCTATTTTTTGTAGATCTCATAGGAAAGCTAAGAGGATAAAAGCAGTCTAGAATCATAGTTTTATTTCATATCTTAGAACATAAAAAAAAGGAGATTAAGGAACATAGATTGGTTTTAATTTGTTAATCTCCTTTGTCCCTTAGGCAATAAAATAATATTGCATGTAGTCCTTGTATATTGCATTCTCTTGAGTCCTTGTCTAAAAGAAAAGGATTTAATTTATTGTAATATAGGGATAGATTTCATTAAAGCAAAATCATATTAGGGTTAGCTATTGTATAATGTGTTATTTGTATTATGCATTTCTAGTCTAAAGTTATTTTAGCACTTTAGTCACAAAAAAAACTTAGGTGTTTTCTCAAAATACACATCAAAAAAAGGATTTGGAGTGAATCCATAAAACACTCCTAGTGAACCCTTCAACCCATTAAACCACCCAATATGAGGACCTTTGTGGGGATTTTAGCCCTTGTGGATCTGGTAATATTTTCATGCCCTCCTCATAATATATATAAAAAAATATATATATATATATATATATATATATATATATATATATATATATATATATATATATATATATATATATATATATATAATGCATATTAGAGTCGATGGGGCTAAAAATCATGACATTAATATGTTCATAACATGAATTGTAGGAGACCTTAAATACACAATTTGGGATACCTTCTAAAAAAAATCTCAAGATCCAAATTAGGCTACATTTTCTTAGAGTATCCTTCATTGTGTAGCTTTAAAAGTGTGGCAATCCAATACTACAACTACCTTTGAACAAGTAAGTCATCTTTCCAATTCATCGCTCCACATGATGAATGGAAGAAGAAGGGCTTTTAGAAGATGATCAATAGTTGATCAATTAATAGGGAAGAGGGTACAAGGATATAAACATTATTCCTTCTGACTCTAAGGCAAAGGGATTAGCCATTGTTCTGTCTATATCAATGTGCACATCTTTACCAAAATTTATAGATGAACAATGCTAGGTTATTTGCAAGAAATTTTGAAGATGATAGACACCAAAATATATGGCATCAAAAGTATTGGTACCAAAATTTAATTTTCTAATGTGAAAAATTTAAAATTTTTAAAGAAAAATGTGAGAGATGCCCTTAATTACTAGTGAAAAAAAGTTCTTTTTATCCATGAGTGTTGTAGCTTTGGTTATGGCTCTAATACAATGTTTGATTTTACAATATTATATAGAATCATTTAAAAAAATGCATTCAACACAATTGTATGATAAAAATAAGAGGTGAGTAAAATATTAGCAATAGTAAACAAGATGAAGAAATGAAAGGATACTACAAGAAGAAATATAAGATGGATACTCATGGGCACCTCAATATATCACATTTAATTCACATTTATGATAAAAATGGATTCTCAATAAGGGGCATTTTTAGTGATACCAAATCCCCAATGATAGGTTAACCTTAGATTGACATAAAATTAATCTTTACTTTAGCCTTACAATAAAAATAATAATCAAATACTATTGAAGTGAGGTTATCCAAAAATGTAGATTAACCAATACCACTAAAGGTGAGATATTAAAGGGGCTTGTAGGCTTACATAAATGAGTAATACCCATAATCTTACATAATCACATACCCATAGGATACATAAACGATTCTCATAAGCACATTATAATACATTTGGCCTTGGCTTAAACATGATCAAATTATGCATAGTTTAGCATGATTTGGTTTAGAATCTATCAAAATATGGTGGATACTTGCTCAAATTGAGATATGACGATTTAGAAAAATCAAAATTTTCTACTCCCAAATGTTTTCCTTAGAAGAAAATTTGGTCACTAGAGGTTGTCCCTAAGTGCTCAACATTACTTTGGTTAGAAATTCAAAGTAATATTCTTACATGAGGGTCTACAAAGAATAGGATATCATGGAAATTTTAGATATGACTTATGTGAGAAGGATTTAGAAACATAAAACCATTTACTTCTTCATTGTCTCTTTACTCATACTTTTTGAGGTTACTTTTTTCAAATAATAAAAATATAATGGGTAGCTTGATCAACATTGAAAGAGTTGATAAAATGTTAGATTAATTATATCAAAGTTAAAAAATTATGTATTATATGGAGGATTGACCCTATGATTATTTGTTAGAATTTAAGGCTTGAAAGGGGTAGCAAATTTTGGAAGCACATTATTGCCTCTCTTATAGAATATTTATAGATATGGTATTCATCATAGAAAGTATCAAATATGTAAAAAGAGGTGGCAATAACTTAGTTATAGATTTTGAATTTATATGGAACAACCTTTCATGATAATGACATTAAAACAAAGGATCTATTTTAATCTAAGGTAAATTAAAACTGTCCAAAAATTAGGTTTATCAAAGTTAATTTTGATGGTGCTTCTAAATAAAATACAATAAAATCCTATAGAGATGGTGTTATTCAAAATAATGAAGGTAAATCTCCTAATTTACTCAAAATCATATGAAATTTCAACTAAAAACTATGTAGAGGCTAGGGCACATTTTTACCAGGATTCAAATTACACTTGAAAAATGATGGAAATATATTTCAATTGAGGGGATTCATAAAATATCATTAACACTATCAATAAAAATGGATGTGGTAATTAGAAAAAATTTAAAAGATGCTTCGAGAGTTTTATTTTCCATTTTTTACATGAAAGTATGAGTTGGTTTGGAATTTATTAAAGGATGGTGGATACTCAACCAAGTTGGAATATGAGGATTTAGAAGAATCAAAAATTTCTCCTCCCAAAGATTTTCCTTGAAAGAACGCTTGGTCATTAGAGGCTATCCCTAAGGCGTCAACATTTCTTTGGTTAGTTGTTCAAAGTAATATTCTTATGAGTGAGAGTCCACAAAGAATAGGATATTATGGAGCCTTAAGATGTGCCTTGTGTGAGAAGGATTTAGAAACATCAGACCATTTACTTATTCATTAACCATTTGCTCACACCATTTGGGGTTATTTTTTTAAATATAAAATTATATTGGGTAGTTCCATAAATATTGAAAGATTTAATAAAACGTCAAACCATTTACTTCTTCATTGTCCATTTGCTCACACCATTTGGAGTTATTTTAAAAAAAATATGAAACTATATTGGGTAGCTCCATCAACATTGAAAGAGTTGATAAGATGTTCAATTAATTATTTTAAAGCTAAAGTATTATGTATTATTTGATGGATTGGACTTGTTATTATTTGTTGAAATTTATGGCTTAAAAGGAATAACAAATTTTTAAAAAATAAATCTCAAATCATGCCCAAGTTTGAAACTGTATTATTGCCTCTCTTGCAGAATATCTAAAAATATGGTGCTCATCATGGGAAGTCTCAATTTGAGAAAAAGAGGTGCTAATAAATTTTCTATAGGATTTTAACATACATGGAAGAGTCATCTCTAACAATAAAATTAAAACAAAGGATCTACTTTGATCTATGGCAAAATAAAAATATCTAGAAATTGGGCTTATCAAAATTAATTTTGATGGTGCTTCTAAAGGAAATTTATCAAGTCCATGGAGGTGGTTTTTTTTTAAATAGTGAAGGAAAAATTCTCCTCACTTATTCAAAATCATATGGAACTTTATTTAACAACTATGCAAAGGCTAGGGCACTTTTGACAGGGATTAAAATTGCAACAAAAAAGGATGGAAATATATTTCAATTGAGGGGGACTCACAAATTATCATCAATGCTATTAAAAAAAATGGATATGGAGACTAGATAAAAAATAATATTATTACTGATGTTCATAATCTATTACTAGAGGTAATCTCTTGGTAGTGTGAGCATATTTATAGAGAAGGAAGTCTGGTATTAGATAAATTAGTGAATTATGATGTTGATCTTCATTGCAGTGAAATTCAATTTTCAGAAGACAACTGGCCAAGTGAAATTTTATGTCTTAATAAAAATGATGTCAAGGAGCTGATTATGGAAACATAGCACTTCGAGGAATTTGAAGCATATATTTAAGAAAAAAAGAAATGAAAAAATTGTGATAAAACGTTATGCTGCAATAAATGTAATATTTTTGTATTTTGATGGGTGTGGCCCCAATAGAAGCCACATATAACCTATTAAAAAATGGATGTGATAATTGGATAAAAAATAATAGTATTGCTAATGTATATCATCTATTATTGGAGGTAATATCTTGTAAAATGTGAGCATATTTATAGAGAAGAAAATTAAGTAGCAAATAATTTAGTCAATCATGATGTTGACCTTCATCTTGAAGAACTTTAAATTTTAGAAGGAAACTAGCCAAGTGAGACTTTATCTCTTAATAAAAATGATGTCAAGGAGCTAATTGTGGAAACATAGATTATCGTGAGTTGGGAGTGAGTGCAAAAATAAGTGCTAGAATAAGCCGAGACTGAGTGTAGCAATGAGTGCAAGAGCAAGCTAGGAGCTAGGAGTACAACATTGAGTGTGAGCATGAGTTAGAAATGAGTGTAATAGTGAGTGTGAGCATGAGCTAGGAGTGAGTGCAACAACAAGTGCAAGTGTAAGCTAGGAGTGAGTGTAGCTAGAAATGAGTGTGATCATGGACCAGGAGTAAGTGCAACAATGAGTGTGAGCATGATTTGAGAGTGAGTGTAGCCAAAAGTAAGTGCGAGTGCAATATGAGAGTGAGGAGGAGGTGTGAGTAGGAAATATAAAGTAAAGTGTAATTTAGTTGAAGAAAATATAGTGTAATTTAGGAGGAAGTACAATCTAAGAAGGAGTGCAAACCATGATTTAGTCATGGCAAAAGAGTAGAAGGTTCATCTAGAGTGCATTAATTCTTCAAACCCTTACCACGAATGTGTGGAACATTATTTCTAAAAAAATACTAAAGCGAAGGAACATCAAGAAAAATAAGAGACAAGGACTATTATGAGCCAAGAGGGAGTGTAATTTGGGAGTGAGTATGAGGTAGGAGAGAGTGCAAGTTGGGAGCGAGTGCAAGTTGAGAGAAAATGTGAGACAAAAGGGAGGGCAAGCCAAGAGCAAGATCCATTAGCTAGTATAGAAGGAATTTCATATGTAAAATCCCTAATAGGAAGTCAATATGCCCTAGTTGGTAGTATGGAGGCCCAAGTTGGAGATAAGATAACGATTGAATACATGGCAAGTTTGATCAAGGTCAAAAATGTTACACCAAAAGTGAGTATTAAGGATGATATTATTGAGCATGATCTAATGGTTCTTAAAAGTAGAGGGTTAATATGTAAGTTTCATAGATCATGGCCAAGATTTTTGGAGATTCAAAATTGGATCAAGTGGAAGTGGGGATTAAATTCAAATTACTCTGACTTTTCTTCCTAATTTTTTTTTTCTCATCATATTTTCTAGTTCAAAAATTAGGGATAAAATAATGGTTGGTGGCCCATGGTTTAGGGGAAGAGATGCACTTTATTTGAGACCATGGAATGAAATTTTTTCTATTGAGACATAAACTATTAAGAAGATTTTAGTATGGGTTAGGATTTTTGGAATTCCATATCTGCTTATAGATAAGGATGTTCTAAAGAATATTATAAATACCCTGGGAAATTCATCAAGGAAGGACTAACTACTAAGGAGCAAAATCATGTTATATATACTCGAATATGTGTTGCTATGTATATTTCAAAACCTTTGCCACAATCCATTAAGATAAAATATGAATCAAGAGAATGGGATCAACATGTAGATTACGAAAATATCATATTGTGTTGCCACAATTGTTATGATATTGGATATATCAAAAGAGTTTGCAAAGTGAAAACTACGAAGAAAGAGATAAAAAAATTTAGATATGAGATAATATTCAAGACAAAGCAATGAAATCATATAGTAATAGAATATAGATCAAAACAAGGATATTACACTCTGAAATAAGAGGTAAATAAAGCATATCTAAAATTTCTTTTGGCAAGTTCAGAAGGAATTAAAGGTGCAAAGAATATGTGGAGAGAAATTCTAAAACAAAGATAATAAAAGAGGTCAAGTTTATTCTAGGTAAATCATCTTTATTTTCCTCAAGTAATATAGAATCCTCTCCAAGTAATAAGAGTGAAAAAGGATGAAGATGTTATCCATTGTACTTCAAGGTTTCAATAGCAGTATAATAAATAAATAAGGACGGAGAAAACCCATACCAATTTAGGATTTTAGAGCAAACTAAGAAGGTGATTGCTATAGAAGAGCAACCTTGCACTTTAGGGTTTCTAGGGAAACATAAAGAACATTGTGCTTTTGATCTTATTATTTGCGCTTGAGATATTTTAGAACAAGGTAAACCTAAATATGATAAATCTTACTATAAGTAGTGTGAGAATATTAAAGATATTGATGAAGATGAAAGTATTGTTGGGAATGATAAAAAGAGAGGAAGATCAAAGAAGCAAAAACAAAGAGAAAAAGAAACCCAGAGGGATATTGATATGGAAAATAAAAATCAAATATCACAAGTGCTAATAGGAAGTGGGGCTAAACCCATAAAAAAAAACAATGAAAACAATATTTTGAAATATTAGGATAATGGATAGAAATCCTAAAAAATGTATTAAAGAAAGTGTGAAGTTGTTATAAAAAAATCATTTATAGATATAGAAGTTGGGTAGCAAATATTTTAGCCATTAGTTGTGTTTAATTTTATCTGGGCATAATTTAAATTTCAAAAAGCATTTGATATAAAAGGATTTGATTGTGGAAACTTAGTAGTTTGAGGAAGATGGAGAATATCTTTGATAGAAAAGGAAATGAAAAATATCTTTGATCAAAAGGAAAAGTTGGATATGCTTTAGATATGTAATGAGAGCAATGTAATGTTTTGTTTTTGTAATGGGAATGGCCCCTAATAGAAGCCACATATAGCTTAAAATAAATAAATAAAATTGTGGAAATATAGCACTTTGAGGAAGTTGAAGAATATATTTGATAGAAAAATAAATAAAAAATATATATGATAAAAAAACATGCTGAATATGTTTTAATTGACCTAATAAAAAATGTACTATTTTGATATTTTAGGTTCAATATGTAGACCAATTGGTTTTACCAAAATTCATATGGGGGGCAGAAGGTCCAAGGTTAAAATCTCGGGCCTTGTTAGACTGAATGCCTATCCCGTTCCTTGTGATTTTAGTGGTGCAAAAGGTTTAAAATGATTATGGCATGGTGGTTATAGGGACGAACTGCATGAAGAACTGTGTGGCAGCTTCTGGTGCAAACAACACAGAATACCATGGTGGCCATAAAAAGTCAGACAACCTATCCAGTTTCATGGTGGCTACCAATTCCACCATGTAAATTAAATATATATCTATATATATTTTGATATTTTGATGAGAGTGACACCTAATAAAAGCCACATATAACTTATTAAAAAACTATTTTTTAAGTTATATGTAATTATGAATTTTTGGTTAGAACAATAAAAAAATGTTTCATATGAAACCTGCCCTTCTATATTACTCACCCATCCACAATTTGAACCTTAGATCTCTTGAAGAAGAGCTAAACCCAAACCTTTGTTAAATTTAGAATATTTTTATTGATAAAACATTATAATTTATAAGTATTAAAGTGACCATATAGCTTACTTCCCAAGAAAAAAAGGGCTTACGGGATCCCCTACCACCTATTCTCTTCATTATTCTTGTCGAATCACTTGGAAGATATCTCAAAGTTGCTTGCTCAGATGGCATGATCTCTAGTATTCAATCTACTTCCAATATGAGACCCCTTTATCATAAGTAGTTCATAGATGACACTATCTTAGCCACCCATGCTTTAGTTTGGGAAGCAAAGTAAATTAAAGGAATTTTAGATCTCTACGAAGAGGTTGTAGGGCAAAAGATAAACTATGCCAAGAGTAAAGTTTTCATTCTCAATACCCCCTGTCTAGACAGGTCAATATTTTTCGTATTATTTAGTGTGTCATATCTAAGCTTCCCATTGTCTATTAGGGCTTTTCTTGTTCACCAGTTTCCCCAAAGAGTCTATGTGGAGCAATGTTATTGAAAGAATCAATAAAAAGCTTACATATCCCAAGTAACCAAAGCCACTCTCACTATGGCCTATATTCAAAGTATTCATATTTATTTTATGTCAATATTCAAAACCCCAATTTTTGTCTATAAAAAAATTGAACAGATTCAGAAGAGATTCCTTTGGGTAGGTTCACAGGATAAAAAAAGTTTCATTTGGTCATCTGGGAAAAGGTTTGCTTACCAAAAAGTTAGGGAGGATAGGGTCTTAGAAGAATTAGTAATATAAACATGGCACTGTTGGCCAAGAAGGCTTGGAAGGTGTTTACCAATTACAATCTTGAATTGGTTTCCATCATCAATAAAAAATACACTCACATCTAGAATTTTATGGATGAAAATATTCCTAAAGTTGGGTCCACCTTCTGGAAATCAATCCTCTAGATCATACCTCTTATTCAAAGGGGAACCAGATGACAGATTGGAATAGGAAATAGGATAAATTTTTGGTCAAACAGGTGGATATCCAATCAAACGCTTAGTGAGAACAATGAAGTCTTAGTGGTGCAGCCTTTGTTGGATACTCTCATAGGCAGAAAGATGGCTAATTTCATATACTCTTTAGTCCAACCTAAAATATGGAAAGAACTCCACATTACCAATGTTAATGCCCAAATTTTAAATGCTATCACAAAATTATCAACATTGCTGAGGGCAACTGTAATTCCATCTAGTATGTCTCATGATATCCCTTTCTAAAAAGAAATTGACTCTGGTCTTTTTCTATCAAATCTGCTCATCTGTTGAATTTCACTCCCCAAACTTCTCTCATTCCTTTCAATATGGTTTGGCTTAAATACCTCATACCTAAAGTTATCTTTTCTTGGTTGGCCATCCAAAACAAGATCCTAACTACTGATAATATCATGAAGAGAGGGATGGTTGTTCCTAATAGATGTCATATTTTATTGGCAGTCTGGGAATCTGTCAACCACATATTTATAAAATATTATTTTTTCCACTCTCCCATAGATAATATCATGTCAAACTTTCACATATCTTGGGCTCGACCCAACTCCCTGAATATTTTTTTCTCCCAATGGCCCATGCCTTTCAGAAATTCTAGGTTTTCTTCTTTATGGAAAGTTTATCTCTATCATCTCCTATGGCATATATGGTTCAAAATAAATAGTAGAATATTTTCAAACACCCTCAAGGACTCTATCTCTATTTCCAACAAAACCATCATCTTTGCTATTGAAAATTCTAAGCTTTTCTCTTGCACTAAACCACTTGAGTCTACTCTTTTCTGTTCCCTTAGTATTCCCCATAGTCCCAACTCTACTCCTAATATCCATCTCATAATTGGTGCTCATTGGACTCCTCCTGTAGGATGTCTTAAACTTAACTATGATGGTGCTTCTAAAGGAAATTTGGGTGTCGTAGGTGCTAGAGGTCTAGTTAGGGATCATAATGTACAACTCATAGTGGCCTATGCTGAGTTTATGGGTGTACAAACTAACCACTATGCTGAAGCTCATGTATTATGGATAGGGCTAGAAGTTCCTATATATTACATGAGAAATTTACAAATTGAAGGTGATACCATGAAAGTTACAAAATCTATCATCAACGATAGAATTTCTTCATGGAACATGCACACTATTATTCAAGAAGCTAAGGTCTTGATGCAGAATTTTTGCAACACTACAACCTGCCATGTGTATCAAGAAGCTAACAAGTCTGCTGATTTGCTCAAAAATGTTGGGGTTAGTCATAGGAATCTATTCATCTGGCACCAAAATATCCATCAAAATGTTTTTAATGTTGCTGCTTTCAACTTGGAAATACACAATCGGCCTTGAGAGGTATGCTTACCTCAAAAAGTTTGATGATGGGAGTGACAAAACTGCTTCTTATATGGCTATCTTCAACTCAGTCTACAACACCATCCTTAGTAGCATCATTAGTGGCATGGATAGCATCAGCACCTCCCTGAAATTGCTAGTCAAGAAACATGGCCAAAAGAGCTTTGTAGCTGAAGAGATTGTCGATGATTAGAGTTGGTTTATTTTATCTTTCGAGCTCTATTCTCTTGCATGGGAATTTTGGTACTAATATTTTGACCCCTACATGGGAACTAGTTTAATTTTTCTTTATGTTATCCTTAGCCACTGTGTGGGCTTCCTCTTTTGATCTTTATTTTTCTATTAAACAACCCCTACATGGGTCTATTTTTTCTCTGGTCTGGTTAATGGAGCGGCTAAGGTGTAGACACCTTGTTTTGAGCTTCTCTACGTAATTTTTTTCATATGTTTATGTTTCTAGTTTTGGGCACCAGTTAAAAACCATATAATATAATTTATACCACCTACCAAAAAAAAGGTGACTATATAGCATATTAAATTAACTACTACATCGTATTAGTTATTTTAATGGTAACCAATTTAAGACAAAGTTGAATAAGTTACAAGGCTACTGACTTATTCTTTACACTTGAGATCCTTTAGAACAAGGTAAACCTAAAGATGATAAATCTTACTATAAGTAGTGTGATAATATTAAAGAGATTGATGAAGATGAAAGTAGTGTTGGGAATAATAAAAAGAGAGGAAGATCCAAGAAGCAAAAACAAAGAGAAAAAGAAACCCAAAGGGATATTGATATGGAAAATTAAAAGCAAATATCACAAGTGCTAATAGGAAGTGGGGCTAAGCCCATAAAAAATAACAATGAAAATAATATTTTGAAATATTAGGATAATGGATAGAAATCCTAAAAAAGGTATTAAAAAAAGTGTGAAGTTGTTATAAAAAAAAACATTTATAGATATAGAAGTTGGGTAGCAAATATGTTAGCCATTAGTTGTGTTTAATTTTATCTTGGCATAATTTAAATTTCAGAAAGCATCTGATATGAAAGGAGTTGATTGTGGAAACTTAGTAGTTTGAGGAATATGGAGAATATCTTTGATAGAAAAGGAAATGAAAAATATCTTTGATCAAAAGGAAAAGTTGGATATGATTTAATTAACTTGTTAGATATGTAATGAGAGCAATGTAATGTTTTGTTTTTGTAATGGGAATGGACCCTAGTAGAAGCCACACATAGCTTAAAATAAATAAATAAAATTGTGGAAATATAGTACTTTTGGGAAGTTGAATAATATATTTGATAGAAAAAGAAATAAAAAATATATATGATAAAAAACATGTTGAATATGTTTTAATTGATCTAACAACAAATGTACTATTTTGATAGTTTAGGTTCAAGGTGTAGACCAATTGGTTTGACCAAACCTCATAAGCGGGGTAGGAGGTCCAAAGTTCAAATCTCGGGCATTGTCAAACTGAACGCCTATCCCTTTCCTTGTGCTTTTAGTGGTGCAAAAGGTTTAAAATGATTGTGGCATGGTGGTTATAGGGGCGAACTGCATGAAGAATTGTGTGGCAGCTTTTGGGGAAGACAACACAGAATACCATGGTGGCCATAAAAAGTGGGACAACCTATCCAGTTTCATGGTGGCTACCAATTCCACCATGTAAATTATATATATATATATATATATATATATATATATATATATATATATATATATATATTGATATTTTTATGAGAGTGACACCTAATAAAAACCACATATAACTTATTAAAAAAACTATTTTTTAATTAATATATATATAATTATGAATTTTTGGTTAGAACAATAAAAAGGTGTTTCATATGAAACCTACCCTTTTATATTACTCACCCATCCACAATTTGAACCTTAGACTTCTTGAAGAAGAGCCAAACCCAAACCTTTGTTAGATTTATAATATTTTTATTGATAAAACATTATAATTTATAAGTATTAAAGTGACCATATAGCTTACTTCCCAAGCAACATATGGCTTAGGGGATCCCCTATCACCTATTCTCTTAATTATTATTGTCGAATCACTTGGAAGATATCTCAAAGTTGCTTTCTGGGATGGCATGATCTCTAGTATTCAAGCTACTTCCAACATGAGGCCCCTTTCTCATCAGTAGTTTGTATATGACACTATGTTAGCCACCCATGCTTTAGTTTGGGAAGCAAATTCTATTAAAGGAATTTTAGATCTCCACAAAGAGGCTGTAGGACAAAATATAAACTATTCCAGGAGTAAAGTTTTCTTTTTCAATGCCCCACCGTCTAGACAGGTCAAGATTGCTCGTATTATTCAGTGTGTCATATTTGAGCTTCCCATTTTCTATTAGGGCTTTCTCTGTTCACTAGTTGCCCCAAAGAGTCTATGTGGAGCAATGTTATTGAAAGAATCAATAAAAATCTTACATATCCCAAGCAACCAAAGACACTCTCACTATGGCCTGTCTTTAAAGTATTCATGTTTATTTTATGTCAGTCTTCAAAGCCCTAGTTTTTGTCTATAACAAAATTGAATAGATTTAGAAGAGATTCCTTTGGGTAGGTTCACAGGATAAAAAAGTTTCATTTGGTCATCTGGGAAAAGGTTTGCTTACCAAAAATTCAGGGAGGACAAGGTATTAGAAGAATTAGTAATATGAACATGGCACTGTTGGCCAAGAAGGCTTGGAAGGTGTTTACTAGTTACAATCTTGAATGGGTTTCCATCATCAATAAAAAATACACTCACATCTGGAATTTTATGGATGAAAATATTCCTAAATTTGGGTCCACCTTCTAGAAATCAATCCTTCAGATCATACCTCTTATTCAAAGGGGAACCAGATGACAAATTGGAATAGGAAATTGGATAATTTTTTGGTCAAACAGGTGGATATCCAATCAAACGCTTAGTGAGAACAACGAAGTCTTAGTGGTGCAGCCTTTGGTGGATACTCTCATAGGAAGAAAGATGGCTAATTTCATATACTCTTCAGTCAAACCTAAAATATGGAAAGAACTCCACATTACCAATGTTAATGCCCAAATTTTAAATGCTATCACAGAATTATTAACATTTTTTAGGGCAATTGTAATTCCATCTAGTATGTCTCATGATATCCCTTTTTGGAAAGAAACTGACTCTGGTATTTTTCTATCGAATCTTCTCATCTATTCACTTTCACTCCCCAAAATTCTCTCATTACTTTCAATATGGTTTGGTTTAAATACCTCATATCTAAAGTTATATTTTCTTGGTTGGCCATACAAAACAAGATCCTAACTACTGATAATCTCATGAAGAGAGGGATGGTTTTTTCTAATAGATGTCATATTTGATTGGCAGCCTGGGAATATGTCAACCACATATTTATAAAATGTTATTTCTTCCACTCTACCATAGATAATATCATGTCCATCTTTCACATCTCCTGGACTCGACCCAACTCCCTGGTTATTTTTTTCTCCCAATGGCCCATGCCTTTCAGAAATTCTAGGTTTTCTTCTTTATGGAAAGTTTATCTCCATCATCTCCTATGGTATATCTGGTTCAAAATAAATAGTAGAATATTTTCAAACACCCTCAGGGAATCTATCTCTATTTCCAACAAAGCCATCACCTTTGATGTTGAAAATTCTAAGCTTTTCTCTTGCACAAAACCATTTGAGTCTACCCTTGAGTCCACTCTTTTCTGTTCCCTCAGTATTCCTCATAGTCCCAACTCTACTCCTTCTAATATCCATATCAAAATTGGTTCTCATTGGACTCCTCTTGTATCATGGCTTAAACTTAACTATGATGGTGCTTCTATAGGAAATTCGGGTGCAACGGGTGCTAGAGGTCTGGTTAGGGATCACAATGTACAACTCATAGTGGCCTATGTTGAGTTTTTAGGTGTCCAAACTAACCACTATGCTGAAGCTCGTGCATTATGGAGAGGTCTAGAATTTCTCAAATATTACATGATAAATTTACAAATTGAAGGTGATACCATGAATGTTACAAACTCTATCGTCAGTGATATAATTTCTTCATGGAACGTGCACACTATTATTCAAGAAGCTAAGGTCTTGATGCAGAATTTTTGCAACACTAAAACCTGCCATGTGTATCAGGAATCTAACAAGTCTGTTGATTTGCTCACCAATATTGGGGTTAGTCACAGGAATCTGTCCATCTAGCACCAAAATTTCCCTCAAAATGTTCTTAATGCTGCTGCCTTCAACTTGGAAATGCACAATCGGCCTTGAGAGGTATGCTTACCTCAAAATGTTTGATTATGGGAGTGACAAAACTACTTCTTATATGGCTATCTTCAACTCAATCCACAACACCATTCTTAGTAGCATCATTAGTGGCTTGGATAGCATCAACACCTCCCTAAAATTGCTAGTCAAGAAACATGGCCAAAAGAGCTCTGTAGCTGAAGAGATTGTCGATGGTTTTTGTTTGTTTTGTCATTTGATCTCTGATCTCTTGCATGGGAATTTTGGTACTAATATTTTGACCCCTACATGGGAACTAGTTTAATTTTGCTTTATGTTCTCCTTAGCCCCTGTGTGGGCTCTCTCTTTTGATCTTTATTTTTCTGTTAAACAACCCCTACATGGGTTTATTTTTTCTCTAGTCTGGTTCATGGAGTGGCTAAGGTGTAGGCACCTTGTTTTGTGCTTCTCTACATACTTTTTGTCATATGCTTATGTTTCTGGTTTTTAGCACCAGTTAAAAACATATAGTATAATTTATACCACCTACCAAAAAAAAGTGACTATATAGCATATTAAATTAATTACTAGCATATTAAATTAATTACTACATCGTATTAGTTATTTTAATGGTAACCAATTTAAGACAAAGTTGAATAAGTTACAAGGCTACTAACTTATTCAACTTTGTCTTAAATTGGTTACCATTAAAATAATTAATAGGATGATTCCTACAAAATGTAGTAATTACTTTAATATGCTATATGGTCACTTTAATACTTTTAAATTATAATATTTTATTAATCAAAATATTATAAAATTATTATTTCGAGGACATCGTAATGGTTTTGGGTTTGGTTCTTTTTTGGGAGGTTCAAGGTTCAGACCGTGGTATGTGTGGCTATGTATTAGTACTCTATTGATAAGCATAGTTATTGTTCTTGGTATTACATGAGGTCATATGTGGAATAGGACTACTCATCCCTTTATCACACTACCCGAATAAAAATAAATATATAAAATTATTTATTGAACAAATAATAATTACAATCAAATTAAAATTAAAAAAAATCTTACACTTTTAAAGTATATAAACATTTGAGACAACACATTGGTTAAGGATTTGACTTCTCTTTTAAATGTCCAAGGTTCAAATTGTAACATGTGTGTGATGATGTGCATTGTATGTGTTACAAAATATTTATATAATTATTTTTATTAAAAACCATTTTTAAATTGGTTATATGGGATTGAAATAGGACCTATGGTATTACATCATGACTAGATATAAGTATTACAAAAGTTTTATGATACTATATAGTAATTTTCTTGTTACTACAATATATATATATATATATATATATATATATATATATATATATATATATATATATATATATATATATATAATTATTTTTATTAAAACCTATTTTTAAAATGGTTATATGGGATTGAAATAGGACCCATGGTATTACATTATGACTAGATAGAAGCATTACAAAATTTGTACTATATTGGATATTTTTTTTCCTTAAAAGTCAAAGAATATAATCATTTGAACTAATATTATTTAACTAAAGTTAAAGATATAAAATAAAAAGTAGGTTTGAAGGCTTGGTCCAATGGTCAAAACACTTCCATGGGAGTATGAAGACCTTGGATCCAATCCCTCAAACCTTGTAGTATTAGAGGACGTGTTGTGCCATCACCGTTGGCTATGTTAAAAAGTTTACTCGACACAACTGGAGATTATAGTAGCAACAAGGAGCAGGATTCGAACCCAGAAAGAGGCATAGAAAATTGTAACGAGTTACTAATTCCTCTAGTATAATAAAAAAGTATTAAATAAAAATTAATTATCTATTTTCTAATGTTAAATTTAATCTATAAAATAGAATTATTGCTCCTAATTATAGATTCACGAAGGATTAGGGATTTTTTTCAAAAAAGCATCTCATCTTTTAGGAATCATATCTTCAAGAAGGGTTATTCGATTTAGTTGATTCTTGGATCAACTTGTGTGTAATTCAAATAGCCTTAAGATGAGTGGTCATATGAATAAATCCGAGCAATATTGAGGAATATATGATCCTATAAAGTCATCCATCCAAAATAAGGGTAGTGACAATTTTTTGAGTCACAAAAAATAAAATTGCAAATATCTATCAACTGGGGTTCAAAGGATGGGAGGAGCAGTGAAGGGAAAGTACTTTAGTGAGGAAAGACATTCTATCAAGGCATATAATTTTTTAGCTAAGTTTATTTTTCCATTCTTCATCTTAAAAACTTTGCATGCAAATTATTACAATTTTTTTATCAAATATTATACTTACTATAGGATATTCTGGTAAATTTTAGTAGATTTTGAGTTTTAGTTTCCTTTCCATAGACTGATTTATAGCTATATCCTTAGAATCATCTCTATTGGTAGAGATTATCGAGCACACCATAGAGGATCAATCCTTTTTGCTCCAAGATAAGGTTGTTTTTGGTAAATTTAATGGGTATTGGCTAGGGACTTCATCATTGAGAAAACAGATTGATAGGATTTAGAAGTCTCCAAGAATAAATCTATATTTTCTTCCCAAAGGTTTCTTGTTAGAAATTTTTTATTCTAGGGAAGAAAAATATAGCATCCTAAAATGGGGTCCTTAGTTTATGGGAAGAACAAGACTCCTCCTTACCCACTGCTATGAAGGATTTTCACCTGAAAGTGTAAATATATCTCTAGTACTAGTTTGGGTTAGGATGTATAGGTTACCCATTGAATTTTGAGAAATATATACCTTCAAGGCAATAGGAAACACTCTAGGATAATTCCTTGAGATTTCAAATACTATAAAAGATGAATTCTTGGCTATTTACGCTTAGATTTTGGCCATGATTGATATAAGTAAAGCTTTACCGAAATCAATAATTCTTAAGTATGGGGATAAAATGTGGACCCAAACCATAGATTATGAAAATATATCTTTTAGTTGTAGAAGATTTCCTGAGGTGGGGCATATTGAGAGATCATGCCCTAAGAAGAGCCTAGTTGAATCATATATAGAAAACAAGAGAAACTTACAAATGGATCTAGATGAAGGTGGTTTTCAACTTCCAAAACATAGATTTAAAAAAATAAAAGCAAATAAATATTGAAAACTAGTAAGGAAGGATATTGGAAGAAATTTCAACTCTTTTGAGGCTTTAGCCTATGAAGAAAATGTAGATCAAATCTTAGAGGACACAATACAATAGGTTCAACATATTAATAAGGAATCATCTATTCAACATGTTCTTGATTTAAGGACGAACATTCTTGATGAACCTAAGGAATGTGTCTCATAATATTTGAACACTCTCTTGAAGTACCATGCACCATTAAAAAAAAATTGGTAAAGAAAACACAATGTTAGATGTTAATACCTCTACCATTAATAAGAAAATACAAAAAAATGAGCAGGACAAGTCAAAAGCTTTTATAGTAGAGCCAAGAGAGGATAAATTTGATGAAAAATAAATTTGTGAAAGAACATTAAGGAATAGAATAATAAGACCTACTCCTGATACAAACAAGGCAAAAAGAGGAAAGCCTTAAAATTATCAAGTTAGATCCAAGGAAGTAAGAGCAAACATAGAGAAAGGAACACAAAATAATTTGGTTGAACTTCTCTTTACCAAACAACAAAATGATATTGGTAATTCATAGGTAGGGCCAATAGCCCTTAATGAGATATGATTATCATCTCATGAAATATAAGGGGTGCTAATGCCCCCTCAAAGTAGATTAGTTTCTTACAGAGAAACTTACATTGAGGTGCTAATGATAGCAATAAGCCTAATATTCTTTGTATCCAAGAAACTAAAATGATAGAAGAAGAAGTTTTAAAAACTATGAAAGTTACATGGGTGAGATGTGAATGGGATGTTGTGGATTCTGAAGGAGCTGCAGGGAGAATTCTAACTTGTTGAAATCTTACTAGAACCTCCTATGTAACCATTCATAAAACTAGGCATTATATAGCCTCTTTAGTCACATGCTACTTTGTAGATATTTGTTTCATCCGTATAAATGTCTATGGATCTACAAATAAATTAGGTAGATTAGAATTTTGGAGTGGTACTAAAGCTTTTATGAGAAGTATATACCAAGAAAATTTATTCATGATCATAGGAGATTTAAATGCCATAACCAAGTTGGATGAAAATATTGGAGGAATTAAGAAATTAACCCAAAGTATGATAGATTTATTAGCTTTTATTCAAAACAATAATATATAAGGGGTTGAATCTAAAGACGACAACTATACATGGACCAATAATAAGAGAGGCCAGAACCTAATAACAAAAAAAATAGAAAAATTCATACTCTTAGATTATTGGCTAGATGAAGGGATTTGGGCTAAAATTAATACCTTAACAAGGATTGGTTTAGATCACTGGCCAATCAGAGTTAAAATAGTGGTAAGTGAATTTAAAAAGATCATGTTTTAAATAGAGTAGATATGGGAAGACCATCCTAAATTTGTTGATATGATAGCATAAACATGGAATTCTTCAAGAAACAATGAGTTTTATGTACTTACTAAACAAATTAAGTCAAGGACATCTAAATTAAAAGAATGGAACAAGAACAATTTTGAAAACATTTTTGAGAAGAAAGAAGAACTAAAAGATAAAATTTCAAATTTCTAAAAATGTGATCATAATAATCCAAGCTCGGAGGAAAGGGAGTTGCTTAGTTAATATCATAATATTTTAAGGAAGAGAAATTTTACAATTTAAAATCAAGACATACTTGGTTAAAATAAGGAGATAAAAGTACAAAGTTTTTTCATAGGATGGTTATAGTACAAATATTATCATCAATAATTAGTAGAATTAAATTAGTAGAAGGGGTTTGGATTGAAGACCAAAGTGAAATTAGAAAAGAGGCAATGTCTTTTTATTAAAATATTCTAGGATCAAAGGAGTTTGAAGTTCTTAATGATAAATTTCTACAAGAAGTACCTTTAGTTATAACGAATGAAACAATAGAAAATTTATGGAACCTATTACTCTAGAAGAAGTTAATTTAGCTATTTTATCTTTTAATAAGGATAAACCCCTAGGTTTGAATGGGCTCTCTACAGAATCTTATAAACTTAATTGGGATATAGTGAAGTATTATTTATTGGTGGTGATGGAATAGTCTAGGGTAAAACAATATATACCTCATAAAATAAATGCAACATATCTTACCCTAATTCCAAAAAACAAGGATGTTGAATTGTTTGATTCATTTAGACCCATAAGCCTATGTTATATGACGTAAGATTATCTACAAAGTGATGATAAATAAATTAAGGCCATTGTTAGATAAAATAATTTAAGAAGAGCAAGGAGGATTTGTGAAAGGAAGACATATTCTAGACAAGATCACACTAGCTCATGAAGTTATAAATTCAACAACTTCAACAAAGGAGAAAACAATTATCGTAAAACTTGATATGAGTAAAGACATTTAACCAATTCAAAATCATATTTAACCCTATGATATGTTGTTTAAAGAGAGATATATTATCATCATATGTTATTTAAATGGAAACATATTATCACCATATCATATGGTGATAATATATCTCCCTTTCAAAATATCTTTTAACCCTATGTAAAGCTTTAATCCCCCTTTATGTGTTGTTTAAATCTTGGATAAAATTAATTCAAGATAAATATGGAAATAGGGTTTCAAACATTTTGTACAAGGATTAGGAAGGAAGATACAAATGGAAAGAAGATATTTTTATAGATATACAAGACATTGGTGCTAGGAGGTAGTTGAGTAGAAAGATAACAACAGTGATTATTCTAATGGGAGCCAACGAGAAATTGATTTGGGAATTGAATAACTCAAGAGACTACACAACAAGAAGTGGATATAATGTAAATCACTATTTAGTTCGAAAGTAATACACTATTTTTCAAAATACATTTTATAGTTTTTTTTAATTGATTATATGGAATTGAAGTAGACCCATCTATTAAATTATGATCATAAATGGTATTTGGACTTGCCAATTATGTATGTATTGTTTGGTAATATTTAAACTAGTTCTCTTTTTTAAAATTCAAAGAATATAAATAGCTAATCTATTGTCTTTATATGAGGTGACTGAGACCCCTCGTAAAAACCTGTGTAAACTCATTGAAAAAATATAATGTCTTTATAATTATAATAAAATTATGTATAAAATAATAAACGAAAGTTGTATTCTTATATTTAATCACAAACATTTTAACGATGGTTATAATAAAAATTGAATGTTAAAAAATTATATCTTTATATAATTATTTTAGTGTGCAATATTAAATTGTTTATTTTATTTTTCATCATAAATAAATGATATTAAAATTATTTATTACAATGTATAGTTAAAATTAGTCTAATAATAGTTATTAATAATATAAAGATTATTTATTACATTGCATATTTATGATAAACTATTTAAATTAATATCATATCATATAAGGTTAGATGCCTTATACCTCTAAACTTACAATTAGAACAGAGCCCTAGTAAGTTGTGGGACTCATAAAATACTACAATCCCACAACCTCTTCAATATAATATTCTCAATACATGTACATACTACTCAAATTAAAGGAAACCAAGTAAATAAATCCATCTTAAATATGCAAATAGAAATAATAACTGGTAGAACAAAGAACATTACAATGAATTAGTTAGAACTTAAGAGGTTAAGCCAATTGATATCTCTAGTTTTCAAAAGCAAATGAGTGTGCGAAGGTTTCATCTGTGTTAAGTGCAAGCAGCTCCAAAGGTTGTTTTTTGGGGTCTTTGGGCCCTAGCGGCCAATATTTTTGTGGTTTTTGCTCAAGATTTTAGTGGGATATGTTGTAGGGGACCCAAGATGGGTTAGAAATATATATTTCAATAGATCTTCATGCTGTGAACTTGATTGACAATGAATTCCAATTTTTTGCATAAAACAAAAGTGAAAATCATACATTTTCTCGACATCCAAGGCATGGATTAAAGAGATCTCAAAACAAGTTTCAAGCAACTAATCAAAAAATGGTTCAAATCTCAAGTGAATCCGATGCTAAGGAGCACCCCCAAAAAAAATCCACTATGGAAACCCCTTTCAAGGGTAAGGATTTCAAAGACTCGGCCCAAAAAATAAATTTTAGGGATGCCCTCCATGGTGGACAACCTCAACCTAATGCTAACATTAATCTTAGGGTTTCTCGTAAACCTCTGAGAATGCCTAAGATTGATCCTAGGAAAACTAAGTCGGGATGTCTTAGGGCAGCTGATGGAACTCTGATTGTTAAGCTAGATATGGGCATCATTCAGAATAACATAGAAGATCTAGAAAAAAGAAGCCTAATTTATTGTTTCTTGGGTTTTCGTCCGAGCCTATCTACTTTCAAAGTTTGAGTTGCAAAAAACTGGAAAACAAAAGGTGAGTTACAAATCTCTATTTATCCAAATGGTTATTTTCTTGTTTTATTTGCTAATAATGAAGATAGAGAGAAAATATTTCAAGGGGGTCCCTTGTTCTTTGGAAGGGCAGGGCTTTTCATGAAGCCTTGGCATACTAAATTTAAATCCGAAGAAGAGATGCCTTCTACAGGTCCTGTGTGGGTTAGACTCTTTGGCCTCCCAATTGAATTATGGAATCCGACTATTTTTTCTTCAATTGGAAACTCTTTGGGAACTTTTATGATGAATTTTTATTGTACTTAAAAATTTGAACATATTATTTATGCTCGGATTTGTGTTTTAATGGATTTTGACAAACCCCTACCTGAAAAGATCTCATTACAATTTCGGGAGGACACTTGGGAGCAAGTGGTGGACTATGAGAACATTCCTTTTCATTGTTAAATTTGCCATGAATATGGTCATTTGGCTAGTGTCTACCCAAATAAAATTCTAGATCAAAAAAAGAGAGGATACAAACTTAGAAGGTTTCCAAATGCCTAAGAAGAAGAGCACTCATAAAAAACCAGTTATGAAGGATCAATTGAAGTTATCAACTAATATGTTTGAAATTATTTCCACAAATGATGTCCCAGGTGAGGAAGAGAAAATAATGGAGACAAAAATATTAGAAATGCAATTTAAAGATGTAGGGAAGGACTCAGAGATAAACCAACAAATTAAAGGTTTTCAACAAGGAAAAAAAGGAGGAAATATACACAAGAAAAACAATCTTTTAAATGTTGAGACTTCAAATAATACAAGTCCCAAGATAGACTATGTTGAACCTTCCAGTAACACTTTGGCTTTATACACGCAATCTTCGAGGTTAGAAGCCATCCCAGATTCAATTGGGGTAAGTCAAGAAACAAGGAAAAAAACTAAATATGGATTCCAACCAAAAGGCAGGTCACAAGACCAATCAACATCATATGGTAAAAGAAGGTGAAAATCTTGTAGAGGAAGGTAAGATTACTACCCTTACCAATTTTTTTAGCCTTGGTATTAATGAAGATCATCACTTGGAATATTAGAGGACTCAAAGGGAGTCTTTCAAAACAAAATAAAATTAGAAGAATGATTTAGACAAACCATCCACATCTTGTTTTCCTTCAGGAAACAAAGATTTCAATAGAGAAAATGGATTCAATTGCTAGTAAAATCTAGCCAGTTGGAAAAGTTGCTTCCCTTAGTTCCTAGGGGACTTCTGGTGGCATTGCTTGCCTTTGGGACCCAAAAGAGGTTGTTATTCACCATATGGTTGGTAGCTAGGGTATTTTGGCTATAGCTATTCAAAGTAGACATTCTAACCAAATTATGCTTTGCATAATTATTTATGCTCCGACTACTTTGGAGGAAAAGAGAAGATAGTGGAAGGATATAACTTATATTATCTCTCATTTTCCTGAAGCTTGGATCTTGATTAGAGGATATTTCAATACCATCCTCTCTTTGGATGAGAAAATGGGGAGAAATAGAAATTTGGACAAAAGCACTAACCTCATGAGTGAATATATTGCAAACCTTCATCTTGTGGACATCCAACTAGATAATGGCCTTATGACTTGGTCTAACAGAAGGCAAGGCTTAGCTTGTATTATGGAGATATTGGATAGGTTCTTGTTCTCTGAAAATTTCTTAATCCATGGTCACATTCCTAAGGTGAAGACTCTTAACAATGTTGGTTCGGATCACTAGCTAGTCATGGTGGAAATTTGGAAAACCAATGTGAGTTTCTCACCTTTTTTATTTTAGTTAATGTGGCTTAGAGATAGTTCCTTCAGACCCTAAGTGTAGAAATGGTGGAAGGAAGGTAAACCAAGGTATGGGACTAAGATGTTTTGTTTTACCAAAAGGTTGCAATACATTAAATCCAAAATCAAGATTTGGAACTAGAAGAAGTTTGGAGATGTCCGACAAAAAAACATGAAGTTATTGCTTAGCTTGAAAATTTGAATAAGAAAATCCATTTAGATGGCCTCATAGAGAGTATAAGTACAGATGAAATTAGACTCACTACTCAGTTAGAGGAATGGAAAAAAAGAGAACTCTTATGGAAGAAAAAATATAGGATCCAATGGCTCAAAGAAGGAGATCAAAACATAAATTTCTTCCACAAATATCTTCTAGCTCAAAGATCTCACAACTTTATTTCTTCCCTAAAATCTGATTCTAGAGATGTTGTCTACACTTGGGATGGCATGAACTCTATTGTTGTCAATTACTTTTCCAATCTATTTGTTGTTGCACCTCTTGACTCAACTTCTCAACAAAATATTCTTCAAGCCATCCCTACTCTTATCACTTCTGAGGAGAACTCTATTTTGATTTCTCTAGTTACTATCAATGAGCTTCAATAGGTGGTTTTTAAAATGCAAAAAGAAAAACCCTAGGTCCTGATGGTTTTCCTATTGAGTTCTATCAAGAGTTTTGGGATATCCTTCATGCTAATTTATTAGAGGTGGTGGAAGAAGCCAAGAAAGCCAAAGAAATTTTGAAGGTTATCAATAAAACTTATATAGCTCTTGTCCCAAAATCTCAAGAGGTAGATCATATCTCAACTTTTAGACCTATAGCTTTATGTAATGTTCTCAAAATCATTACAAAGATCATGGCAAAAATGTTGAAGCCTCTTTTGCATAATATTATTTCCCCTAAACAAGGGGGTTATGTGGAAGGGTATAAAATAGTGGATGAGATAGTTCTTTCTCAGGAAGCCATCCATTCCATGGAAATGCAAAAATATCCATCTATGTTCATTCGTTTAGACTTATCTAAAGCTTATGATAGAGTGGATTGGCACTTGTCAAAGTTTTAAGGAAATTTGGCTTCTCTCAGGATTGGATGGAATGGATTATGGGATGTATCTCTTCGGTGTCCTACTCTATTATTATCAGTGTCAGTTGTTCCTTGCTTCTAGAGGTATTAGATAAGGTGACCCCCTTCTAAAATTAAGCAAATCATCAATTGTTTTTCTAATGCTACCTGGCAATTGATCAATGAAGATAAATCTAAAGTCATTTTCTTTCACTTCTCTCCTAGAAAGGAATCCATGGTCTTGGATAAATTAAGATATAAGAAGACCTCCCTTCCAATCACTTATTTAGGCATTCCTCTCAATATTCAAAGATAGAAAAAAATACTGGAATTGGTTGTTGGATAGAGTTAAGAAGAAAATTGGAAAGTGGACCAATAGGTGGCTTTCATTTGGGGGTAAAATTACCTTGGTAAAATCAGTCCTTCAAGCTATACCTATTTATTTTTCTATTGTGTTGAATATCCCAAAGGTTATTCTTCAATAATTAGATCAAATCAATCATTGGTTCCTCTAGAGTGGTACTAAGGAGAAAAGAAAATGGGCCTTGGTGAAATGGGATACTTTATGCCTTCCCAAGAATGAAGGGGGGTTAGGTTTTTGGTCTGCTATTAATAACAATAAGGCTTTAGCTGCTAAAATATATTGGAGGATTTTGCATAACCCCAATGCTCTTTGGGCCAAGAATCTTCATGCTAAATATGTTGAGAACAAAAGTCTTAAAGACCTTTTTCGCTATCAATTGCCTACCAAAGGTTCTCCCATTTTAGCGGTTCTTAATATTGGTGAGGATTTGATTAAGCAAAATTTATTTTGGATCATTCATAATGGTCAATAGGTAAATTTTTGGATAGATTCTTGGGATGGTCACCAACCTTTGATAACTCAGTTTCCTAATTGGAGGCCTTGGATGGAGGAGCTTCATCGAGCTAACTGGATAAAGGTTGCTAATTACTATCGATACCATACTAGTAATTCAGAGGTTGGTAGATATTGGATCCTTGTTGAGGATTAGCCTATTCAAATGCCAGAAAGGCAAAGAAAAGATATCCAAAGCATCCTTCATATGAGATCTCTCTCTTGGTCCCATGATAAAGATTGTTTTGGATGGAACAACACTACTAAGGGTGAGTATTCAATTGCTCAAGGTTATTTGACCTTATGCCATAATAATCCCAACCAATCATATGACATATTTACTCAGTTGTGGGCTCAAAAGCTCTGGCCTAAGGTGAGGTTCTTTACATGGATTTTATTGCATCGCAGGGTGCTTACTAGTGAGCAACTTATGAAATGTGGTTTTCATGGCCTGTTTAGATGCAAAATATGTGGAGAGAATGTGGAAACTCTCAACCATATTTTTATTGAGTGTACCTTAGCCTCTGAGCTATGGAGGAGAATGGCCATCTTACTTGGCTTACAGTGGTCCAATTTTTTTACTTTTGAACAACTTTGGAGGGATTGGCCTAATCAAGAGGGTGTTGATCACTTTATTAGGCAGCTAGTTTGGATGGGTTCTACCATCCTACCTTGGAATATTTGGAAAGAAAGAAACAACCAAATTTTCAATCAAGAAAGGAAGGACATTCACTATATCTAGCAAAATACCATTGCCAACTTAGTTGAATCAGTCCAACAACTCCTTAAACACCCCTAGAACTCCCACCAAAGATGGGATCAAGTGATGCAAAGATTGAATATTAACTCTTTTAAGGGCAACCAACTTAAAGGGAATGTGAGTAATCAAAATATGGATAGAACAAGGAATTGGTAGCCTCCTCCTAAGGATTTTGGAAAAGTCAATACCAATGGAGCCTCTAGGGGGAACCCTAGAAAATCTAGTGCAGGAGGAATTGGTAGACTTTCATATGGTTCCCTAGTATTCACTTTTGTTGAGAATTTGGGTATCCTTTCCAATAACCTTGTTGAGGGGTATGGTATCCTTAGAGGCCTTCGAGAGGCTACTAAGGTTAGATGGAAAAAGGTGTTGGTTGAATCCGACTCTCAAGTCATGATTAATTTGTTGAAGAATCCTTCTAAGAATCATAAGGTTGATTGGAGAATAAAAAGAATTGTTGAGAAGATTCAATTAATCCAGATGGATTTTTTGAAAGTTGAATACAATCATGTGGTCAGAGAATAGAACAAGAGTGTTGATGCTTTAGCTAATTGGGCATTGGACAAAGGTGATCTTACTTACTATGACCACCCTCCTAGATGGTGGGATTCACAAATAAGGGAAACTCTTCTTTCTATCCTTTCTTTGGATGGCTCCAGTACTAGAGGTACCTAGTTCCTTTTTCTTTGTTTTTGCTTCTCTTTGGTTCAATCAAGGTATTTTAGTTCCCTTGCTTAGATTGATCATTCTTATATTTTCTTTGTTGATTCTTGCTTGAATAGCCTTTTGGCCTAGAAAGGCCAAACTTGTATTCTATTTTTTCCTCCTTTTTTATTTTTCTGTGTGTGTTGTTTTGTATTGTTTTTTGTATTGTTTTTCTTTTTGTTTTTGTGTTTTTGTTATTTTTTGTGTGTGTTTTTGTGTTTTGTGTTGTTTTGTTGTTTTTGTGGTTTTTTTGTGTGTTTTGTGTTTTGTTGTTGTTTGTTGTTTTTTACGTTTTTTGTTGTTTTTATGTTTGTTTTGTGTTTTTTGTTGTCTTTTGTTATTTTTGTGTTTTTTATTTTTATTTATTATTATTTATTATTATTATTATTTGTTGTTTTTGTGTTTTTTTGTGTTTGTTTGTTTTTTTGTGTTTTTTTATGCATTCTCTTTGAGTGTGTCGAAGGGGGCAAGCTAGGTGCGAGCCCTAGGTGATTTTGGTAGAATAGTCCTTAAGACTTACTCGAAAGTGGCATCCCAATTGGGGTGTTTTACATAAACAAAAAAAGAGGGTAAGCCAATTATACCTCACAAAGTGTCCTATCCTGATGTTACTAAAGGTAAGGAATCCTAGAAATTCCATGTAAGTGGAACTTGCACCTCTTAGTAGGTACTTACACCTCTAAGCCTATTACCACAATCACAAAGAGAATCAACTATTCCTACATATGTTGGCCTTGCAAATCTAAACCTATTATTTCATTTTCAAAGATAATTATCTACTCTCACACATATAAATATGTTCTTATGAGTGAGAAATCTCACATGAGAAGACCAAGAGCTTGCATCTCTAGATGTGTTACCTCCATTTGATTTATAAAATAGTTAATACACCTTTAAAAACATATAAAAATGTTAATATATTTAATATGTTGATTTAATTATTAATAAAATTTTAATTAAATAGCACTTATAGAATTTCTAAGAGATTGAATAATTCCTTAGTAACTAGGAGTTTGGTAAACTTCACTTATAGACTAAAGTATTGGGTTAAAATTGGAGGAGACTCCGATCACTCCCCCATTATGCTTCTTATAGTAGAAGAGAAGAAAGATCACATTGTCCTTGTAAATTCAATTTTGAGTGGATAAAATAGGGAAACACTATAACTCTAGTCAAATCAAAACTAGTGAACTTTGATCTTAGTCTAAGAGAATATGCAAGTATTCAATAAGAAAATCTAAAAAGGGTTAAGTTATTAGTGATTCAATAGGCCTATAAAATAAACTGATGACTGAGAAAAAATTGAGGGAAATTGAAGGGGGTCTTGTAGTTTATCTAGCAGATGGCATTGAAAAAGAATTAGATGAGGAAATAAGACTTAAGGATAAATATTTGGAACAAGAGGAGATAAGATTTTTGGTAGAGAGAGAAGCATAGTGGGGGTTCAATAGTAGAGTACTTTGAATTGCAAATGGGGATGAGAACACTAAATTTTTTCATAGCCTCGTAAATCATAGAAAACAATAAAATATAATTTAGGAGCTACAAGGTCAAGATGGAAGTAAAGTCTCTTCCTTTAAAGGAATAGTAGACATGGGAGTAAGGCATTTTAGTCAACTATACAAGTATCCTTGTCAATTCAATATAGCTAAAATAGTCAGAATGACATCTCTCTTCCCTAGATTTATAGATGATAAAGTGAATGGCGAGTTGGTTTAGGAAGTCTCAAAGGAGGATCTCAAAGTTGTTTTAATCTCCTTCCAAAAAGATAAGAGTTCAAGACCTAACAAATGGACTATGGAATTCTTTCTCAAGCTCTATGACCTTTTGGATTCCAATCTACTCAAGATTGTGGAGTCTAGGCAAATAGAAAAGGTAAATGTAGTATTCAATTCTATCTTCTTGCTCTTATTCCTAAAAAAAGGACAATACTTCTTATTTTGATGATTTTATAATCATTTCTTTATGTAATTGTGTGTAGAAAATCATAGCAAAATTAATTGCTCAATAGATATAAAAGAAGAAATAAACTTCTTATTCTTGATTAATTGGATCAAGAATTAAAATTTTCCTCTCTACTTCTATATCTATTGAAAATTTTGAATTCTTACATGGTAGACAGATTCATGAAGTAATTGATGCTACTCAAGAAAGTCTTCATACCATAAAATAAAAGAAATTGGCAACAATGGTGATAAAATTAGATCTCTCCAAGGCTTTTGACAGAGTAAACTAGCTATATTTAAGAATGATACTCATATTGGGTTCTGTGTGAAGATGGTGAACTAGATAATGGGATATTTGTGTTTTATTTCTTTTGTAGTTTTGGTTAATGTGTTAACTTCTTAGTTCCTCAAAGCTTCTTACGATAAAAGACAAGGTTATCCCTTGTCATCGCTATTATTTATTATAGTATTTGAGGGATTAAGTAGGTGCATTTTAGAAGGCAAAAATGTAGGAGTAGTAGAGGGAATTATAATAGATAGAATAGTGGAAGTCACCCATATTTTTGTAGATGGTTTTTTCCTTTTCACATATGGAATAGTAAGAGTTGCAAAGAGGTTAAAACAATATTTAGATCCTTTTTACCTAGCAACATGTATGCATAATAATGCATAGAATTCAAGCATATATTTTAACCATTTGGATTAGGATCAAACCATATAAATAGGTCAGCTTTTCCCCTTTAATAAATTTGATCTTTAAGAGGGGTTAAATAAATGGGGTTATTTTTAAAACATAATGACTACACCAAGAAATATTGGAATTAGTTGATAAAAAATGTGGAAGGGAGAATTAAAATATTCTACAACAAATGTCCCTCTTTGGGGAGAATTTGACTTTGGTCAAGTCTATGTTAGAGGTGATACTAGTATATTGGCAATCTTTGGCTCATATGCCAAAAATATTTTTGGATAAAATTAGATAGTTAAGCTACATGTTTTTATGGATAGGGAAAAGAGAAAGGGAAGGTATTTTCCTAGTTAAATAAAGGTCCTTAGACAATCCCAAAGAAAATGGAGGATGGGGACTTAAGAACATCTTCCTATTTAGCAAGGCTTTAGCAGTCAAGTGTGTTTGTAAGATAACATCAAATGCAGACTTTTGGAATAAGATCATACAAGAAAAATATTTAGAGCCACTAATAGTTGAGGAGTGGATAAGGGCCACAGTGAAGAAAACCCATAATGTTTCAATATGTTGGAAGGTAATTATTAAGGTCTTTTAATTTGTAGGCAACTAGCTTACCTAGAAAACAGGGGCTAGTTCAAGGATAAGACTGGGATTAGACCTTTGTATTGGTTGTGGTGGTATGCATAGACTACCAAATAATATAATTATGACCTGAAGAGATCAATGGATTATAACTTTTTCACAAGCGACTAACCCAAAATCATCTACAAAATAGAGATAAGGATGGAAGAAAGCAATAGTATTAGGGCTTTAGGGCCAACAGACACATAAATGAAGAATGTGTGGGGAGGCTTAAACTTGGATATATCAAGTTGCTAGAATAAAATGGTCAATTGGTCTAGAAAAATAGTGGATCTATGAGGAGTACACTCCTAAGTTGGGTTATAAAATTCTATTGGAAGATAGAAATGATAGTTAAACATTGTGGTGGAAGTGACTTTAGAAGCAAAAATCTCCATTGAAGACAACACTATTCCTATGGATTGTCATGAAAAGTAAGGTTTTGACCAGGGTTATGCATAGTGGCGAATATTCGCAAATTGGGTGAATATTAGGATTTCCAAAATTGGAAATTGGAAAATATGAGGACCCTTGACGTCGGCCCATTCGCCTAAAATTTTTAGGATCAATTTTTTCTTAGGGTCAATTTGCCACAATATATATCCAAACATAGGCATATTTGTACTCGTTGGAAAGCTCTTTTTGAGCCTGATCTAATGGTGGTGTTTTTATGAAGTTATAAGGTGATTTAATAGGTAAAAATTGGCCCCAAGAATGACATTACTTATTAGGGCTTCAAATGCCCCAATTTTTTTTTGGTAGGTAAAAAAACTTTTATTTACTAAGCGGGTTGAAGGGTCCCATCCCTGTTACAGTAGGCAAGCTTGGTGCCAACAAAACATAGATGTTGTAAACATTAGAAAACAAACTAGGAAAGATTCCTGTACAATCAAGACCATGGCTACCAAAAACCTAACTAGAACAAAAATATTTGTAGGTGCAAGGAGTGCTGCTATTTCTTTCCCCGGGCTACTAAGACTCTTTGTTTTCTTCTTGCTGATCTTGTCCATTCATATCATAAGGTAGGAGGACATTGAGCAGAGGAGGGAGGTCATTTAGATTGTTGATCACATTAGTCAGGAGTGAGCTGCCTTCTCGGTAGACATTGGTAGGAGATTGAATGTGATAAATCACTTCATTGATGCGGTTGAGTACCACCTCTCGAAGCTTATCCTCAAATTTTACAGACTGGTATTCCTCTTTTCCGCTAATGATCTCAGGTTATAGGTGTTGTTCGCTCGTTTTATGGGGCTTCATCCTGTTGGATTTTCTTTGCTTCAGGGAGGGCCTGATCGATTTTTGCTTAAATATCTGATGCTTGCCAGTAGGAGCTTCGACCTTGGGAATAGAGCTGAGGGGAATGTCATTCTCACTGAGGTCCTGGGGGTGAGGGAGATACGGTGAGGCAATCAAAATCTTGGAGTTCGAGGGGGGTCAACTAGGTTGGACGATGGGGTAGGGCTAGGTGCAACGATGTGGGTGGGCTCGGGTGAGTGCTCAGGGTTGGAAGAGAAGGAAGAAAGTCCTCCTTTGACTTGGTGGGCGAGGGCATAATGGTACAACACCAAGAAGAGGCCCTGGTGTCGAGGGGGCTTCAAGGATTTGCTCTCCCTAAAATTATTGATGGAAATGGTGATGGAGCGAAAGAGGAAATTAGGGACATTAATGAGTCTAACGTCATGAAAATGGTTAGCGAAGGTGAGTTTGTAGGCTCTGAGGGGGATGTTGGGGTTGTCGACAGAAATGAATTGGATGATCGAAATAATGGTTGTGTCCTAAGGCTAAGGTAGATACGAGCGCATAACACCTTTATTTTCCTAGACCAAGTCCTTTCCCTTATCGGGAAATTGGTCTGTTTCTTCTTTAAAGTTATGCCTATCCCTGTGAACAACTCTACCAACTAGAGGAATACTAGAGACCTGAGTGATAAAGAGAGCATTTACCTCAAATTATAGACCTAGAACCTTGACTTGCCCTTCATCCCACGAATCAACAAAGTCCTTGGTGACTTCATCATTGACCCCAGAGAACATTTTGAAGAAATTGATGAATCTTTTGGTGTAAAGAAGGGCCTCCATCCCTGCGTCGACCTAGAAGCTAGATGGCTCGACATACGCCATGGAATTGCATAAAATAGAGGAAACATAACCGGGAGGCCGCCCTTTGATATCACAAATGTTATGCTCAAGAAGAATGATTTCTAAAATCATCATGGAGGAAAAAAAAGACCTAAAGAGGCTAAGGGAATGCCAACTGAAGGTCACAGGGATCGTTGGCTAGAAATTGGGAGTGATGGTGGTTTCTTTGGCATGTCTCGAGAAGAGTGGGCCAGAGTGGATTAAAAAGGGAGAATAGATGTAACGGGCAGTGAACGGAGCAGGCAAAGGGAATATGGGGGGATAAAGGTGAATGGGTGGAGTGTGGATGGTGAAAATGAGGAGGCACGAGTAGGGGGGGTGATGGGGGAGGGGATTCAAAGAACTGGTTGGGGGATCTGGCATGAGTTGATCGATCTACACTAAAAACTATGTTGGCAATGCAATAGAGAACACTAGAGATTACATAATTTCAATGAGCTATGGTGTTGAGAAAAAATACCAGAGGCGTTAATAAAAAATCTTTGTGGTGGTGAGAACCACCTTTGGAGTTCATCCTAGGAGTGTTGGTGTTAAGAAAAACCTTTGGAGTTGTCCATGAACCTTCACAGAGTTTGGCTCTGTAAATCATGGTAGCTACCCACATATTGGCTGGTTATGGTGGTGAAATTTGGCGAGAAATATTATTTTCAAAAGATCAGGGACACCAGGTTGACCACTCTATTGGGCAAGAGGTCATCTACCTTGTTTGCTTTCCAGAACACATGGGTGATCATGTTGAGAGGATGGTGATGAAGGGAAGCTTGACATTCCTTATTGATGTTCTAGATGTTCCATCCTTCTTGGCTATTGTTAGAGATATGACCAACCATGATAGTTGAGTCTCCTTTAAAGATGATAGGTCTATTTATAGTCTTGCTAACTTCAATACATATCCACAATGCATGGGCTTCTATGTAATTATTAGTTTGGATCCCTAGATTTTTAGCAAAATCTAGGATGATGTTGTCGAAGTGGTCTCTGATTACACCTCTGATACCTGCATTACCTGGGTTGCGCTTAGAAGCTCCATCGAAGTTGGCTTTGAGCTAGCCTAGGGGGGTGGGGTCCACTTGACTTTGGCCCTAGGCTTACGAGGATTTTGGTCTTTGGTGCAGTCTATGGGAATCTTGAGAGTGGCAAACAAAAGGTGCTCATCCCTGAAAGTTGGGATGTTAGAACAGGGGATGAGGCTGCAATTTTCAATCGCAAAGGACAAAGCTCTGGTGGCAACTACATCGGAGATTCTTGGTCTTTCATTGAAAATACGGTTATTGCGCTCCAGCCAAATCTGCCACGCCACATGGTGGGGAAGGAAATTCCATAGGAAATTAAGTCAAGGATTTCTGAAGACCCTGCACCACTGGATCAAAATATCCATAACCATCTTGGGACTAACCCAATTAACCTGAAAACTGCTTATTAGGGAAGAAAACACCTCCCTCATGCCCCAAATTTTGGTGTGAATATGATTGATTTGATTTGATTAGGGTTCACCTTGATTTCAATTAGGATTCACCATTTTTACAAGTACATTTCGAGTCCAACCCCTTATGCATAACCCTGGTTTTGACATGGGAGGTATTACATAAAAGGGGTTGGAATGGTCCAAGAAGGTGATATTTATGTAAAACAAACAATGAAACAATTAATGATTTCCTAGTAGGTTACTCATTTACTAGACAAGTTTAGGTGGATGTTATAGCATAATTAAAGCTTCCTATAGGATGGAAACAATACTCTTTAGGAGAGTGTTTGAAATTTTGAATTGAAAATAGGTCATACAAAGGTTTTATAGCTCTCTCATTGTTTGTGTCATGGGAAGTATGGTTATTTAGAAACACAGTAATATTTTAGGATTAGGAGAAGCTTACTTGGGAGTTCTCCTCCCGAATCATCAAAAGTTTCAATAACTATAAGGTTTTAGCAACAACAAAAATAATCAGTTAAATCATCTGATGCAGGAGCATCCGGTGTGAGAAGGGCAATCTTGCATCCTCCAAATTCTTTTATTTTATTTTCTAAGTACTTTGAATTTAGTGTGGTTCCAAACCTTTCCTGCGGGGAAGTTTTGTAAAAGGAGGTAAGTTTCGGGGAAGTTTTCAAAAGCAAGGCAAAGGTTAAGCTGGAGTCGCGAAATCGCGACCCCAAGACTTCGGCATGGGCAAGGGACAGTTTGGGTCGCGATATCGCGACGTGATATCAAAAGAAAACAAAGGGCGGTGCAGACTTGAAGGGAGGTTGGTTTGGTCGCGATATCGCGACGTCGCGGTATCGCGACGTGTCTTGCAAAGAAGAGAAAGGTTGATCTTTGGGTCGCGATATCGTGACATGTCGCGATATCGCGCCATGTCGCGATATCGCGGCTTTGTTTGCCAAAATGAAGGCGGGAAGACAGTGGGTCGCGATATCACGACATGTCACGATATCGCGACTGATAGGAAGTCAAGCTTATGAAAACACGAAGGCTGGTGAGAAGGCAAGCTGCAGTGACACGTGGTCTCCACGTGTCTTATGGTGACGTGGCCAGTTGAATACCGAGCTAGAGTTAGACGCGCGGCTGCCGCGAAGGTTAAAGTTTAAAATTGACGACCGCGTGTATTAAAGAGGGGGATGGCTTTCGCAATAGTACAGAGCATGGACATTATGGGCATAACAGAGACTGAGAAGGACGATCTGAGCAAGGCGGCGTTTGCAGGTCAGAGAAGATCATTAATGGGGGTTTCTCATGGTGGGTCGGACAATGGCCCCTTTATGACAAAAATTTGGAAGTTCGACCGAGGGAGGGAAAATTCGAATTTGAAAATGGTTAGGCAGAGCATTGATGGCCTAGAGGATCGGGGGCCTCGTTAAAAAAAGACCAAAATTTTTGTAAGGGGAGGATGGTGAAGTTCGGGATTGGGAAAGAGAAGTTGTATGCTGGGAAGGCTGCTGTAAGACTGTATTAAGCAAATTAATGAAAATTCAGTGAAATTATTGTGAATGTGTTCATGCGAATCCCGGCTTGCCATCAAGTGGTATCAGAGCGGGAGCTCCTGAGCGTGTAACAGATCGCCGGAGAAAGAGGCAGTTACACCAGGATCTGTGGGAGGAATTTAAAAAAAAAAAAAAAAAAGATGAAATATAATGCCTCCACGAAGGAACCGTGGCGGAGGAGGAAATGTAGTGCCGGCCGAAGACTTTCGGGCCTTGCAGAGGCAAGTTCAAGCCCTGCAAGTAGAATTACGCAGAAGGCACGAGCCCGGAAGGGATGAGGAAAGTGAGGACGAAGTTGAAGAGGAAGACCAATCCGAGGAGGAGGAAGAGGCTATGGACCCTGCACAAGCCCGGTTATACAAGGCCATCTCTCGGATTGGAAAGCAACCAAAAATGGAGGTTTCCACGTACTCGGGTAACTTGAATCCGGAAGAAGTAAATTGACTGGATAAATGATTTAGAGGAATATTTCGAGTACGAGGAGGTTGAGGACCCTAATCGGGTCAGATTTGCTAAGACCAAGTTGAAGGGTCACGCCAGCATTTGGTGGAGGGGGATACAGTTGGAGAGGAACCGACGAGGGAAGGAGAGAATAACCAGATGGGACAGAATGGTGGAGAAGCTGAAAAGATAGTTCATCCCGACAGACTACGAGTTGGATCTGTTAAGAAAGATGCAGAGTTTGAGGCAGACGAACAGAACTGTCCAAGAGTACACCGAAGAGTTTTACAAGATTTCCATTAGAACGGGGCATTTAGAGGCGAACAAAGAAAAGGTGGCCCGTTATATCAATGGGTTGAGACTCGGCATCCAGGAAGAGCTGAGCCTAGTTCGGGTAAGCACCATTGAGGATGCTTACCAGTTTGCCTTAAAGGTAGAAGAAAAACTGAATAGGCGGTTTGAAGGCAAACAAAGAGGAAGGGGCCGTGGTGGAAGAACTGGTGGGAGGACCAGTGGAGAAAAGTATAAAGATCCGAAGAAGGCTGGGGAAGCCAGTAATAACCAAGATCAAAGAGAGGAGGATGTTTATCAGCCCCGGGACCAGAACAGCTACCCAAGAGGACGGGGTGGATCTGGACGGGGGTTTGGAAGGGGAGTGTTCCGTGGAACATGTTTCCACTGTGGTGAAGAAGGGCATCGTGCATTCGAATGTCCACAACACCGGGAGAGAACGAACAAGAGGCCTGAAGGTCCAGCCAGAGCTGCTGTGGCAGAAGAAGGTGCTGAGTCTGAGCATTTCGAAGATGCGGAGAGAGGAGAAACAATGATTGTAAGAAGAGTCCTGTTGAACGAGGAGAAGGACACAGACCAGAGAAAAAGTTTATTCCGCACCAGATGTAAATGTGCGGGCAAGGTTTGCAATATCATTATTGATAATGGTAGCACGGATAACCTGGTTTCTGAGGAAATGGTTACAAAGTTACGCTTAGAAAGGAAGAAGCACCCACACCCATACCGGGTCGCATGGTTACAGAAGGACCACGGAGCTTTGGTCAATGAGCAGTGTTCCGTTAAATTTAACATTGGAAATTATTGTGATGAGGTCCTGTGTGACATCCTGCCCATGGATGCTTGCCACATGTTGTTGGGGAGGCCCTGGCAGTTCGATCGGAATGCAGTGCATGATGGCCGTGCCAACACCTACTCATTGACAAAGAATGGTGTACGCCATAAACTAAAGCCCTTAAAGGATGCGGATGAAAAGGTATGTGACAGTTCCAGAGTCTGTTTAGTTGAGGGGAGAGAGTTTTTGAACGGGTTGAAGCACGAACATTTATGTTATGCAATAATCCCTAGAGTTAGGGGGAAGGAATGCCAGGATACCCCAGCAGAAGTTCTAAATCTGCTGGAGGAATTTCCAGATATTGTGTCTGACAATGTGCCTGAGGGTTTACCCCCTGTGAGGAAAATTAGCCATCATATAGATTTAGTACCAGGATCAAGCTTGCCAAATAAAGCTGCACACAGGATGACACCTGTAGAGACTGAAGAATTAAATAGACAGGTCCAGGAATTATTAGAAAAGGGATTGATCCGAGAAAGTTTGAGTCCATGCGCAGTACCTGCAGTGCTGGCGCCAAAGAAGGATGGGGAATGGAGGATGTGTACAGATTCACGGGCCATCAACAAAATTACTATTAAGTACAGATTCCCGTTGCCAAGAATGGATGATATCATGGACTGTTTAAGTGGAGCTGAATACTTCACAAAGATTGACCTGAAAAGTGGCTATCATCAGATCCGTATCCGAGAGGGAGATGAATGGAAGACAACCTTCAAGACAAGAGAAGGCTTATATGAGTGGTTGGTCATGCCATTTGGGCTGTCCAATGCACCAAGTACTTTCATGCGGCTGATGAATGAAGTACTGAAGGAATTCTTGGGAAAGTTTGTTATTGTTTACTTAGATGATATATTGATATTCAGCAGGACCCTGGAGGAACACCTGATGCACATCAGGAGAGTTTTTGAGAAACTGCGGGAAGAGCAGTTGTTAATAAATCTGAAAAAGTGTAATTTTGTCAAGAAGGAGTTAGTATACCTGGGATTTGTAATCTCAGCAGACGGCCTGAAAATGGACCCAGAGAAGGTAAGAGCCATCATTGAGTGGCCTACCCCGAGAAGCACAACAGAAGTCAGGTCATTTCATGGTTTGGCCAGCTTTTATAGGAAGTTCATAAAGAACTTCAGCAGTATTTGTGCACCTCTCACAGAAACAATGAGGGGGGATAAAAAGGAGTTCAAGTGGACATTAGGGGCTGAAAAGAGTTTTGATACATTAAAGAGAAAAGTGACAGAACAGCCAGTTTTGGCACTTCCAGACTTTGGCAAAGTATTTCAGGTGGACTGTGATGCCAGTGGCAGTGCAATAGGGGCTGTACTGAGTCAAGGAGGCAAGCCAGTTGCTTATTTCAGTGAAAAGTTAAATGATGCTCGAAAAAGGTATTCAGTCTATGATCAGGAATTTTATGCTATAGTTCAGGCTCTGAAAAAGTGGAGACACTATTTATTGCCAAAGGAGTTTGTACTATTTACTGACCATCAGGCTTTACAGTACATTAACAGTCAGACAAAACTGAATCAAAGGCACATGAAATGGGTGGAGTTCCTCCAAAGTTATACCTTTGTGCTAAAACACAGAAGTGGGAAGTCAAATAGAGTTGCAGATGCCTTGAGCAGAAGGCAGACTTTACTGATTAGATTAACAGTCGAAGTAGTGGGGTTTGAAGAACTGAATGATTTGTACCCTGCAGATCCGGATTTTTCAGAAGCTTGGAAGGCTTGCTTAACACCTGTTACGGTGGACCGAACAAAATGGTTGGATTTCCTGATCCAAGATGGAATGTTGTTCAAAGGAAGCAAATTATGCATTCCAAGGAGCTCTATGCGGGAGAACTTAATTAAAGAAAAACACAGTGGAGGACTGGCTGGGCATTTTGGTCGGGATAAGACCATTGCCCTGGTGGAGGAAAATTACTACTGGCCACAGCTTCAGCAGGATGTGCGGAAGTTTGTGCAAGGTTGCAGAGTATGCCAGATGGCAAAGGGTGTAAGGCAAAACACAGGACTGTACCAGCCCTTACCTGCACCTGAGAGGCCATGGGAGGATATAAGCATGGATTTTGTCCTCGGGTTGCCGAGAACACAGAGGGGAAATGACTCTGTATTTGTGGTGGTTGACCGATTCTCCAAAATGGCACATTTTATTCCTTGCCAGAAGACAAGTGATGCAGTTCACATTGCTGGATTGTTCTTCAAGGAGGTGGTACGACTTCACGGTCTACCAAGAAGTATAGTTTCGGACAGAGATACAAAGTTCGTTGGGTATTTCTGGAGAACTCTGTGGAAGAAATTGAAGACAGACCTGAAATTCAGTTCAGCATACCACCCACAGACTGATGGGCAGACGGAGGTGGTCAATAGAAGCCTGGGTAATTTACTGAGATGTTTGATAGTGGATCAACCCAAGGGTTGGGATTTGGTCTTACCGCAAGCAGAATTTGCATATAACAGCTCAGTCAATAAGAGCACCAATAAGTCTCCTTTCCAGATAGTATATGGACACAGCCCGAGGAATGTATCTGAACTGAGGAAGTTGGACAGGACAGAAAAGTGTAGTGCCGAGGCAGAAGAATTTGCAGAACACATGAGAAGTCTGCATGAGGAAGTGAGGAAACAGATTGTAAAAATGAACACTCAGTATAAGACAAGGGCGGACCAGAAGCGGCGGTTCAAGGAGTTCAAGGTGGGAGATGAGGTTATGGTGCATCTCAGGAAGGAGAGATTTCCTGCCAAGACTTATAACAAATTGAAGATGAAGAAATTTGGGCCATGCAAAATACTGGGAAAACGGGAGTCAGGAAATGCTTATGAAGTGGAATTGCCAAGTTGGCTTGGTATTTCGCCTGTCTTCAATGTTTCAGATCTAGTGGAGTACCATGAAGGGGAAAGTGCAGAGGCACCTAGTGCAGAAGTGTGGCAATTTTTGGCATCTACTCCAACCACCAATGAGGTTGAAGAGATATTGGATACTCGTGAGGGCAGAAGCACCAGAAATAGACAATATTCTGAATACTTAGTTAAGTGGAAAGGCAGACCTGTTGAGGATGCAACTTGGGTGTCGAAGACGGAGGTTGACCGCTTGGGTCTTCCCCCAACAAAATAGAAGTGAGGCTCACTTCTAATCTACCCCGGGTGTCTGATGCAGGAGCATCCGGTGTGAGAAGGGCAATCTTGCATCCTCCAAATTCTTTTATTTTATTTTCTAAGTACTTTGAATTTAGTGTGGTTCCAAACCTTTCCTGCGGGGAAGTTTTGTAAAAGGAGGTAAGTTTCGGGGAAGTTTTCAAAAGCAAGGCAAAGGTTAAGCTGGAGTCGCGAAATCGCGACCCCAAGACTTCGGCATGGGCAAGGGACAGTTTGGGTCGCGATATCGCGACGTCGCGATATCGCGACGTGATATCAAAAGAAAACAAAGGGCGGTGCAGACTTGAAGGGAGGTTGGTTTGGTCGCGATATCGCGACGTCGCGGTATCGCGACGTGTCTTGCAAAGAAGAGAAAGGTTGATCTTTGGGTCGCGATATCGCGACATGTCATGATATCGCGCCATGTCACGATATCGCGGCTTTGTTTGCCAAAATGAAGGCGGGAAGACAGTGGGTCGCGATATCGCGACTGATAGGAAGTCAAGCTTATGAAAACACGAAGGCTGGTGAGAAGGCAAGCTGCAGTGACACGTGGTCTCCACGTGTCTTATGGTGACGTGGCCAGTTGAATACCGAGCTAGAGTTAGACGCGCGGCTGCCGCGAAGGTTAAAGTTTAAAATTGACGACCGCGTGTATTAAAGAGGGGGATGGCTTTCGCAATAGTACAGAGCATGGACATTATGGGCGTAACAGAGACTGAGAAGGACGATCTGAGCAAGGCGGCGTTTGCAGGTCAGAGAAGATCATTAATGGGGGTTTCTCATGGTGGGTCGGACAATGGCCCCTTTATGACAAAAATTTGGAAGTTCGACCGAGGGAGGGAAAATTCAAATTTGAAAATGGTTAGGCAGAGCATTGATGGCCTAGAGGATCGGGGGCCTCGTTAAAAAAGACCAAAATTTCTGTAAGGGGGGATGGTGAAGTCGGGATTGGGGAAGAGAGACTGTAAGCCTGGAAAAATTATTGTATGACTGTGTTAAGAAATTTAATGAAAGTTACTGTGATTCTACTTTGAATTTGTGGTGTGAATCCCGGCTTGCCATCATCATCCCTCTAAAGATTGACAAATCAAGGACCCAAGGTTTTTGGATAGGACTAGACAAGGAGTCCTTAGAGTTTATGGAGTAGGAGGATTACTTTATTTTTTTAACTCTCATTATTTCAAATTCAATGTTAAACTAGGAAGAGGTTCCAATAACTATGTTGAAATTATGACACTCTAAAAAAAAACAAAAAATTCAAATTTATGGAGACTCATAAGTGGTAATAAACTAGATACTTGATACTTTTAGGATGAAAAACATGGTTCTACAACCCATCTTCTTTCAAATAAAACAAGTTGTAGATCGAACTAAAGTTTTTACTTTTTTAGCATATTTATAGAGAACTGAATATAGAAGTAAATGAACCCTCAAAAAAAAGGCTTCAGATTAAATCAAGTATATGCTTAGTATAGGAATTCAATAAGGACAATGCACTATAGTTGGTCCGTATCTCTTAAAGAATAGTTAATATAACTTTTTGAGAAAAACTTCGAAGTCATTGATTTAAAAGATATTTGTTGATAATTTCATAAGGTGTCTAAGAATAAAATTTAGCTTATTAAAAATACAATGTATAAGGGACCAAATTTTAAATTACTATTAAATCTTTGAAAAAAATAACTTTATAACTATAATTTTATATTTACTTAATATAGAATTACAACTTAAAAAAAACATTGGTTGAACTTATCCAAACCTTACATTATTGTAGAGCTTAGGTAGAAGCTACCTTGTTAGCATTAAAAAAACGCTAAACGGTGTTTCGTTTTTTGAATTTAGCGAGGGAAAAACCAGGCTGCCTTAGTTTGAGAAACCACAACCAGGGGTTCTACACCATCAACATAATGGATTTTGGTACCCGATGTGTGTATGGTAAGATGGAGATTCATTGGGAAAGTGGTTTGAGAAACCACAACTAGGGGTTTTACACCATCAACATAATGAATTTTGGGTACCCGATGTGTGTATAGTAAGATGGAGATTCATCAGGTATGGTAGCCGTGTTTCTTTTTTTTATTTTAGCGAGAAAAAAACCCCTTACACCGCCTTTTGTTTTTAATTTAGCGAGAAAAAAACCCCTTACACCGCCGCCTTGGTTTGAAAAACCACAACCAGGGGTTCTACACCATCAGCATAATGGATTTTAGGTACCCCATGGAGATCCGAATCTGGGACCTCCCTTGAAATATTCGAACACGTGGGTAAAATAAATGTTTTTTTCAATGAATGTACACGTTTTTATGAGAAGTCATAATCCCTTTATACTAAATAACATCAACACTAAAAATATGTTTCTAAGATCAATGTCTATTTTATTTTTTTATTGAAAAGGCCCTTCCATGAACTTGGGTTTAGGTTGAGAAATTTCAGAAAACATTCAAGAAAGAAAGGGACGGCCAAAAAAAAAAAAAAAAAGTGAGTGGACTCAGATGCAATGCAAACAACGTTGCTGCCATTGCTAGCGTAGCAAGATGATCCTTCTCCCCTCTTTGGCAGTGACTTATCATAGATGACATGACACGACAGTCTGGCATACTTGATTGGATTAATTTAAAATTCTATCCTCTATCTCCACCTCAATTTTATATTTCCTCATCATATAAAAAGTTCATATCAAGTTAAAATTAGGGTTTAAATTAAGGTTAAAATCAAGTTAAAGTTCATATTCAATGAATCATAGTCAAGTCATAATCATTTTACTGTCATCGAAATCTGCGACGCATGCATGCTTTAAGCATTTCAATATTCCACAAATCCATTTCTCAAATTGCAGAAAGGTTTTCCAGAACTGATGTGTTACCTGCATAGAATATATATAGATATGAAATGGGCCATAGAGCAAGCTAAGTACATTTAGAATAACAAGATGGATAGTGAGATAAAAAAAGATGATATTTGTTTCTGTTTTGGAAAGATCTAAAAGATAACACTTACACAAAATGCTGTCCACATCGATATCCACAGAATGGTAGCCATCATATTGTGTGATAATTGGAAAACATCTTTTCCTTTATTATTTTTAAACCCTTTTGAAAGTCTCAGGATTACAAGAAGTATTGCACATAATCAAATATCTTTTAAAAATATATAGAACTTTTTAAAAATTATTATTTAGAATTGGAAGTGATTGTGGTCGTATTTTTTTTGTTTTAATATAACAAAAACAGACCGTGATTGATGTGGGTATTTTCTTTTCTGAGATTGAAATTAAGTTTACTTTATAGTTAGAATTTTGTTGCTGGCACTTAATATTATAAAAACACCTTCAAATTAAACCTTAGCGTTAATCAGAACCGCCTCCATCTGCATTGTCACGGCATTTCAACACAGAATACAGACTTCAATCCCGTAGCTGATTTACAGGTTGTATTATAGCCTGGGTATTTTAACATAGGGCACATCAAATAGGCTAACATTATAAATAAAATTTGTTAAATTTAACTAATGCATTAAAACTTTTTATTACCAATTATATTTTTTTAAGAAATATATCAGTCAGACATTTATCTGTAGATAAAATAGTTAAGATTTAACTTCTTTTTACCATTGTCACTTATAATATAAAACTTGTCGTTTACTAGTACTTATCAATAGTAGTAGAATAAAAAATTCAAATATAAGGCTGAATAACTCTTTTCACTTTTATAATTATAAACAAAGATTGTATGGGTGTTGGATGTTTGAGTGTAGAATATTTGATGCGGATCTCTTAAATTTGATGGAGATTCGTAGGCATTAGTTAAAGGATTTGTTTAGATTAAAGGAATATAAGAAGTCTTTGAGTATAAATAGTCTCAAAGATGTTGATCAATTAAATTGAAGAAAACATAGACTATGTAAGAGACTAAGTAAGAAGGGAAGGATTGGAAATATCATAGTTGATAGTAAAGTTTAGTTGATAGTAAAGTTTGACGCATATCAACTAAGAATAGAGAATATAGTAGATACATTCACTAATTGGCCTCTCAATAAGGGCGAAATTATATTTTATGGATTTTTTTTAAAGTGGTGGTCACAACAAACTAGGGAATCTCTTTGGCCATTTGTCTGATGGTGATTTTTGATTTGTTGTTTAGTATTTATAGGTTTCATGTATCTATAGTATAATGTTGTATGCCTAAACCTAAGTTTCATATCTAATCGTATTGTTAACAATTGACTTAAAAATATATCTTGTTAAGAGGATGAAAATGTTGAATTGGTGTATGGCCTCATTTCTAGGAAACTTATAAAACTTTAAAAAATTAGGTTACATTTATTTTATTAAATATATTATTAATATCTTCATGAATGTGGTTTATTGGTAAGGACGTCACTTACATTGCCGTAATGTGATTCGGGTTCAATCCCCACTTGCTGTGTGTAAGAAGTATTACTCCAAATATATATATATATATATATATATATATATATATATATATATATTAGTAAAATTATTTATAATAATTTTTTAGTTGAAGTAAAATAGAAAGTATAATTTTTTAGAATGTCAAGGTGACCTTCCCGAGTCTTTTGAACATATTTTATGCAAGACATTGTTATGATAGCCTTTACAAACAAACTTCTAAAATACAAACAATATTAAATAAATTAAATTAAATTATATATATATATATATTTGTTATGTACAACCATACACACACTTATCCCCTCACACACTCATCTATGTTCTTTCACACACACTCATGCTTTGGTTTGAACCTTGGATATTCCAAAGAAGAGCCAAAGCCCGAACCTTATTCCTTGTGCAATATTTTTATATTATTTTAAAATTTAACATTAACATAAATTTAATTATTAAATTTATCAACTTTTAAAAAGATATCTTCACTAAGAGACTTTTAAATTTTTGTTAAATGGTACATGTATAATTACCAAACTCATATAATACTACTATATGATCATAATGCAATATAAATATATTGATATATACATAATTACTAAGTTATTATTATATTAAAAAAAGGTATAGGGTTTTTCAGAAGCAAGCAACTGTGTAAGGGTTTCATTTTTTTTTAGCGCAAGTGGCTCTAAAGGTTTTTTTCGAGACCTTCAAGCCGTAGCAACCAATATTTTTATGGTTTCTACTCAATATTTTAGTGGGATATGTTACAGGGGATCCAAGATGGGTTAGAAATCTCTTTCAACAGATCTTCATGCTATAAACTTGATTGACAATGACTTTCAATTTGTTGTACAAAATAAAAGTGAAAATCATACCTTTCCTCAACGTACAAGGCATGGATTAAAGAGATATCGAAATAAGTTTCAAGAAACTGATCAAAAAATGGTTCAGATCTCAAGTGAATCTTGTGCTAAGGAGCACCCCCAAAACAAATCCACTATGGAAGCCTTTTTCAAGGGTAAGGATTTCAAAGACCCAGTCCCAAAAATACATTTTAGGGCTGCCCTACATGGTGAACAACCTCAACCTAATGCTAACATTAATCTTAGGGCTTCTCGTAAACCTCTATGAATTCCTAAGATTGATCCTAAGAAATTTATTCGGAATGTCTTAGGGCAGTTGATGGAACTTCGATTGTTAAGCTAGATATGGGCAACATTCATATTGGAGATCTAGAAAAAACAGGACTAATTTTTTGTTTCTTTGGTTTTCATTCGAGCCTATCCACTTTCAAACTTTGGATTGTAAAAATTTGGAAAACAAAAGGTGAGTTACAAATATCTATTTATCCAAATGGTTATTTTCTTGTTTTATTTGCTAATAATGAAGATAGAGAGAAAATATTTCAAGGGGGTCCTTGGTTCTTTGGAAGGGTGAGGCTTTTCATGAAGCCTTGGCATACTAAATTTAAAGCTTATTTGGCCTCCCAATTGAAATCTGGAATTTGGTTGTTTTTCTTCAATTGGAAACTCTTTGGAAAATTTTATGATGATTTTTAATTGTACTCAAAAATTTGAACTTATTATTTATGCTTGAATTTGTGTTTTAATGGATTTTGACAAACCCCTACCTAAAATATCTCATTACAATTTGGGGAGGACACTTGGAAGCAAGTGGTGGACTATGAGAACATTCATTTTTGTTGTAGAATTTACCATGAATATGATCATTTGGCTAGTGTCTGCCCAAATAAAATTCTAGATCAAAATAAAGAGGATACAAAATTAGTAAGTTTCCAAATGCCTAAGAAGAAGAAAACTTAGAAAAAAACAATTATGAAGGATTAATTGAAATTATCAGCTAATATGTTTGAAATTATTTCCACAAATGATGTCCTAGGTGAGAAAGAGGAAATAATGGAAACACAAATATTAGAAATGTAATTTAAATATGTATGGAAGGACTCAAAGACAAACCAATAAACTAAAGGTTTTAAATAGGAAAAAAGGGAGGAAATATACACAAGAAAAACAATCTTTTAAATATTGAGACTTCAAATAATACAAGTCCTAAGATAGACTTTGTTGAACCTTCCAATAAAACTTTGGCTTTGTACATGCATTCTTTGAGGTTAGAAGCCATCCCATATTTAGTTGGGGTAAGTCAAGAAATAGGGGAAAAAATAAATATGGATTCCAACCAAAAGGTAGGTTGTAAAACCAATCAACATCATATGGTAAAAGAAGGTGAAAAGCTTGTAGAGGAATGTAATATTAATACCCTTACCAATATATTTAGCCCTGTTATTAATGAAGATCATCACTTGGAATATTAGAGGACTCAAAGGGAGTCTTTCAAAACAAAAATTAGAAGAATGATTCAAACAAACCATACACATATTGTTCCTTTAGAAAATAAAAATGTCAATAGATAAAATGGATTCAATTGCTAGAAAATCTAGCCATATGGAAACATTGCTTCCCTCGGTTCCTAGGGGAATTTTGGTGGCATTGCTTGACTTTGGAACCCAAAAGAGGTGTTCACCATATGGTTGGTAGTTGGGGTATTTTGGCTATAGCTATTCAAAGTAGATATTCTAACCAAATTATACTTTGCAAAATTGTTTATACTCTGACTACTTTGGAGGAAAAAAGAAGATAATAAAAGGATATAAGTTATATTATCTCTCATTTTCCTGAAGCTTGGGTCTTGATAGAAGGAGATTTTAATACCATCCTCTATCTAGATGAGAAAATGAGGGGAAATAGAAACTTGGATAGAAGCACTAACCTCATGAGTGAATATATTACAAACCTTCATCTTGTGGACATCCATCTAGATAATGGCCTTATGACTTGGTCTAAGAGAAGGTAAGGCTTAGGTTGTATCATGGAGAGATTGGATAGGTTCTTGTTCTCTAATAATTTTTTAATCCGTGGTCACATTCCTAAGGTGAAAACTCTTAACAATGCTAGTTCGGATCACTGGCCAATTATGGTAGAAATTTGGAAAACCAATATGAGTTTTTCACCTTTCCAATTTTAGTTAATGTGGCTTAGAGATAGTTCCTTCAAACCCTGAGTGCATCAATGGTGGAATGAAGTTAAACCAAGGCATGGGACTAAGATGTTCTATTTTGCCAATGTTAGAATATTAATATGCAATATGTCTTCTTTGACACTTGTCATGTTCCTTGACAAGTGTCATGTTTTTCATATAGGCTTATGCCTATATATTGTACTCTTTTCATGTATAATATATCTCATCTTTTCCAATGGTAGGCATTCTCAGTTATTCCAAGCTTCTATAGGTATTAGGAAAGGTGATCCTATCTCCCCCTATTTTTTAATCATTCTTATTGAATTCTTGGGCAGGATTGTAACCAAAAATATAGAAAATAAAATCCTTGAGGGATTTAGAATTAATCATTGAGCTCACATTGAGTTGGGTTTATTTCTCATATTCAATTTTTTGATGAATGTACTCTGTTAGGTAAAGCTACATTTAAGGAAGCTTCTAAAATTAAGCAAATCATTAGTTTTTTTTCTAATGCTATTGAGCAATTGATCAATGAAGACAAATCTAAAGTCATTTTATTTCACTACTCTCCTAGACAGGAATCCATGGTCTTGGATAAATTAAGATATAAATAATCCCTTCTAATCACTTATTTAGGTATTCCTATCAATATTCAAAGACAAAAAAAAATATTGGAATTAGTTGTTGGATAGAGTTAAGAAGAAAATTGGAACGTGAACCAATAGGTGACTTTCATTTAGGGGTAGAATTACCTTGGAAAAATCAATCCTAAAAGCTATACCTATTTATTTTTTTGTTATGTTGAATATCCCAAAGGCAGTTCTTCAAGAATTGGATCAAATCAATCATCGGTTCCTATGGAGTGGTACTAAGGAGAAAACAAAATGGACCTTGGTGAAATGGGATAATTTATACCTTCCCAAGAATGAAGGGGGTTATGATTTTTGTCTGCTATTAATAACAATAAGTTTTTAGCTACTAAAATATATTGGAGGATTTTGCATAACCCCAATGCTCTTTGGGCCAATAATATTCATTCTAAATACATTGAAAACAATAACTCTGAAGACCTTGTTCGCTATCAATTGCCTACCAAATATTCTCCCATTTTAGTGGTTCTTAAGATTGGTGAGGATTTAATTAAGCAAAAGTTATTTTGGATCATTCATAATGGTCAATAGGTAAATTTTTGGACAAATTATTGGGATGATCACCAACCTTTGATAACTCAATTTCCTAATTGGAGGCCTTGGATGGAGGGACTTCATCAAGCTAATTGTCTAAAGGTAGCTAATTATTACCGATACCATACTAGTAATTCAAAGGTTGGTAGATATTGGATCCCTATTGAGGACTAGCCTATTTAAATGCTAGAAATGCAAAGAAAATATATCTAAAACATCTTTCATATGATATCTCTCTTAATATTATGATAAAGACTATTTTGGATGAAGCAACACGAATAAGGGTGAGTATTCAGTTTCTCAAAGGTTATTTGACCTTATGACATAATAATCCCAACCAATCATATGATATATTTACTCAGTTGTAGGCTCAAAAGCTATCATGACCCTCCCTTGGTAGACATTTCATTTGATAAATTATGTTTTGCTACATAGATGTGTTGATGAAATGATTGAGTATTTCATGCTTGGTTTGTGCAAGATATATACTTCATGATGGATAGTGATGTAATCTATGGATGAAATGACTAATTTTTACATGTCTAGTTTCTATATGGATATATTTTTATGAAAATATGTGATGTTACTAATGAACTCATTGGCTTGATAGGAACATGTCTATTCATGGGTGGAAGGGAGACTTATCCACCAAGAGCAAGTTAACTTACAAAAAAAGAACTGATGAGTTTGTCCTACGGTTTATATTACTTGGGAAATAGGGGTAAATGCCTTTTTGTAATAAGTTGCTTATTGAAGATACAACTAACCTAGGATAGAATGTAATTGATGTCCATGTCTTCTTCTAATATTGGTTGGTATGTATTAGTATAAAGGAGTTGGGACTTAAATCAAGTATTCCCATATCTCATCCGGGTATGATGTTAAGGAATATACATACATACATACAAAAATACACACACACACACATATATATATATATATATATATATATATATATATATATATATATATATATATATATATATATATATATATATATGTATGTATGTATATATATATATATATATATATATATATATATATATATATGTATGTATGTATGTATGTATGTATATATTTATTAGTTGGGTGATGTCAATATTTGGAAAAAAGACACATGACACCTATTTTATGGAACTCTAAGAAGAGTTTGGTATCGGCCATTGTGGAGAAGGTAAGTATTATGTGGAAAATATCCATCAATAATAGTCATATTGCCTCCACCTATGTAATACATGTTTCCACTCTAGTTCAAATGAGAGCTTATTGTGGGACTAGTTGGAGATGAATGTTGAACAACCTACAGAAACCCAATTTCATTAATGAAGGGAAGTTCTAGTGAGAATCCAAGAAAGATAGAGATCATGCACACAGCAAAGGTGTAGACACCTAAAATGCATCATGTTTAGGAGACTACCCATATGGACATATTCATAGACCATATGAATCCTATTGGACCTCTCCAAGAGTTAGTAGTGGTCCTAACCACTCAAAAAGGGTAGTTCTAGCCCATACAGGCTTAGCTACTCTCAAGTAGAGCAACTTCCACACCTGTCCGCTGAAGCTGATAGTGGCCACACCTAGCCATTGGACCTGACAGTTGCTAGCACCATGCACAGTATAGCCATGAATACAGGCCCATATCATATAGTCTAACTACACCTTGCATTGTTTACGAGTAGATTTTGGTGAGAAACTCACTGAGTTCCTCCTAACTACCCCTTCAATGCTAGTTTGTGACTGATGCTTTCCATTCGGGATGGCCAATCGCATGCAATTTGGATTGAGGCTTCTCTAGGCAGCCAAGATTCAGATCGTGAGGAGAGGGATGGTCTACATATGGAATCTACCACAAAGAGAAAAGAGATCAAAGATTTTTAGAGTTCATGTAGCGAAGCCCTATTAGATTGAAGAGTGAATTTGTGCACCCTTGAGGAGAAAAGAAGTGCTATCTAGCTAAGAAGAGACTACACACCATTTATTTAGATCTATTATTATTCACCACCAACAAGTGTATCAAGACACAATTGGTGACCCTTGAACATAAATTGGAGCAAAAGGAGATAGTGCTATAGTTCCTGGTTCGCGAAGAGGAAAGCTACTTTTCATGAGCGTTGTCTTGGACGATGGCCCATAGGCATATTTTAGGGCATTAGATATTATTTCCCTTTGTTCTAGATTTGATCCATTATTGCTTTATTTATTAGTTAATCATAGCTCAGATCTGATTTCTTACATGTATTTACATCATATTTCTAAGCTTTCAATGCATTTATTATTCGATTTATGTTGGTATTTCATTGTTATCATGATCATTTATCTTATTTATTATATTTTCTAATAAGATCCTCTTTCAAAGAGGTGTCCTATACTACTGATTATGCTTTGTTGTTTCCATGATCACAGATACAGGTTCATAGGATCAGTTCAAAGTATCTAGAGCATGAGATCCCTCCTAGACAAGATTTGGAGAAGGATGAATTTGTAAGCCCTTGAATAGTTTGGTGTGCAATATCGAAAGGCCTACGAAGGCACACCATCCCCTTGCGGGGGATACATTCATCGCTACCCCACTTGTAATAAATTGTATCAAAATGGGTATCCCTCAGAGGGACGTACATGTAACTGAGATCTGGAAGCATTAATAAAAGAATATTTCATTGCTTGTTATTTTTGTGTTATATGTGCTTGTGTGCTTTCATTACTCATTTCCATTTTGATATAATAATAACATTGCAAGTAGGGTCGATTGTGGTGCACACTTCCTAAGGTCACATAGATGGTGATCATGATGGGAACCCCACTAGGTTTTTATTTTTTGTCGATAACTGACACTCATAGGTTTTTTTGTGTAGTTTCAGTCGCTCTAGTCAACAAAAACCAGAAGATCTTAGCTGCTCCTACAGTCAGTGGCCAACAACAACTGCTCTGGTCAACAACGACTGATAGAAAAGAGAAAAAAATGGCAGAATTTCCATCATCATACCAGGATTTGAGGTTGGTAGTATTCTCCTTTTCTCTTTGTTTTTCTATCTATAATTTTTTTCCAGAAAACAACTTAAATAACGATTTTTATTAGGGAGAATTTAAAGAAAAATGGAAAAATAAAATGCATTGGATGTTTTTAAGAGTTTTCTTTAGTTTCCTCTAGGCACTGCTAGGAATAGTGATCCTCTGCTTTAAGTTCTGCCCTAGTCTTTAGTGTTCTAGGATTCTGTGTGATTAGTTTGCTTGCATACGGCCCAGCCAGTGGTCATTAATTCATAAATTGGAATGCATTCTCTAAAGTTCATATAAGTTGGATACATGCATATTTTTGAAATGAAACATCTTTTATCTTAGGCATATATGAAAGATCATGTTTGCTTGGTGATGCATTTTATTTACATGCAAGGTTAAAAAGAACCCCACACACATAACATATTGTTTTTAACATCAGTGGTGTTGGGCTCTCACATCCAACCCGTTGATCAAGACCAATAGTGGAGGTCATTACCACTTGGTTGGATCATGAGAAAGAGTATCATTGAGACCCATCCATAGCCAATACCAGTTCCAAGAACCGTCATAACCCATGGAAAATATGCATGTATCTCTCTTTAGAGAGGTATATCACTGACTACGGGTAAACTGGGTAAGGACCGAGAGGACTTGTGCTCCTGGACTATATGTGGAAGTTATTACCACACATTATCGGTTGGATTATGCATCCTGTATTTCATCACCAGGTTGTCGAGCTATGATCGTACAGGTGAAATCTCTTAAAAATTTTAAGGATACCATCCAACAAAAGTGAAAAACATAATGAGAGTTAGCTTATATATCTAACAAATCAAACAAACCAAACAGTTTAGGGAACATACACATAAATCCTTAAACGAGATAAACATTTTCTTTTTTTGTTTGTGTGGTTTCGAATTTATCTAATAAGATAACTCATAAGTCACCATGGTATACACTCGAAGCAACCATCCTTGGTCCACCATCGAGGCAAAAATGGATGCTCCACACACTCACAATAACATTGGCATTGAGACACCCACCCATAATGTCGACAGACAAAGTTCGACAAGTCTTAGGGGTGACAACTCAATCCTTTGGGGGGCTCCTCGAGAAACCCCAAGAAGAGAGCCACATCCTAGTTCCTCATCACATAGACATTAGGAGGCCTCAAGACCTCATTCATCATACATACATGAGGAGACCTCATGGCCTCTCTCATCACTTAGACACATAGAGGCATCATGAAATACTTCATAACATAGATATGAGGAGGCCTCAAGGCCTTAATCATTGCATAGATATGTGGGAGCATCACGACCTCTCTTGTCACACAGACATGCAGAGGCATCATGACCTCCCTCATCAAATTGACATGCAGAGGCATCATGACCTCTCTTGTCACACCAACATGCGGAGGCATCATGAACTCCCTCATCACATAGGCATGTGAAGGCATCAAGACCTCCTTCATCACACCAAAATTATGAGGCATCAAGGCCTCCATCATCACATAGTCTTGCAGGGGTTGTAAGACCTTAAACGTCACATGATACACATAGGACAAATTAGCCCATTGAGGGTTAAGATACTAGGGCTGTACTCGATCATAGACCTAAGACATCCTATAGCCTCCCTGTAGATGAGATGTTACCCTTATATTATGAGATCATTGGTGCCAATAGGACTCCATAGGATTAGTCATGGAGAACTAGACAGCTTGATAAGTTGGATTCAGTTCCATCAAGACCAGCTCTGAGAAACATTTCTACTGAGCATTCTACTTCAAGAATTTCACATAGCATAACTACTAGACACACCAATGAACTAGGGGAAGCTTCAAAGTGACCCCACAACACATACACTACTTTTGACCATGGGGGTACTCAACCCTTAACACAATACATAGAACAAGTCATCTTTATGGACAAGGGTAAGGACATAGCAAGAGCCTCTTCAAGGGGCCTAAATATTAGAACTCCTCACACAGAGTTAGAAAGGCATGAACCTTCAGTAGCATGTTGGTCTGACTGTATAAGTAGGTTGGAGGAAGCATTGCGTATCGAGCGAGAACATGTAGAAACTCTTGAGCAATAAAAATGATGGAAGAGGTACCTGCACCTAAAATAACAATGCTTGAGAGAATAAAAAGCTAAGCGCAAAGAACTAGTAGAGAGGCTAGCCCAATATGATGCACACATAGGTGGTGAGAGATATCAATATGAGAGATGTGTCAATTCTCAGTAGGATAGAAGCACTAGACAAAGAAATGAGCGTACTCACCATGCTTCACAACATCAACAACAACTAGAACTCAAACAAATATAATTCATTGAGGAGTAGGCAGGGATGGAAGGTCAAGAATAAAAATATCCTAAACCTCCATCCATGGTTATGAGGGATGAGTACAGATGCCCAAATAGGGCAAACATAGGATTACCCTCCTTACCACCATGAGTGAACCTTTAAGAACAAGAGATTATCTCTTCGAAGGCATATCAGATACTTGCTAAGAGGGTCAAATATCTCAAAAAATATGACATAGGTGGATAGAAGCTAACATTGATCAAGATACATAATCGGCCTCTATGTCCCTCAGTCCCGAGTCCTGCATATCCTAAAAAATTTGATATGCCTAGGCTAAACAAGTTTAAAGGAGAGGAAGACACGCAAGAACACATTATCAACTTCATGAACATGTGCTTCCATATTGAGCAGAATGATGTCCTAATGTTGAGAATGTTCATCAGGACATTCTCAGGCATGGTGACTTAATGGTTAAATCAGTTTCCTAAGCATAACATCGCCAGTTTTGAGTAACTGGTAAATGCATTTCTTGAACACTTCTCCTTTGGTGCCAAGAATAAGGTGAGCCTATCTGATATAGCTAATTTAAAGTAGTGTGACAATGAGATAGTTATGGACTATGGGTATAGGTTGAGAAAAATCATGGTAAAATTATCATTCTCCGTCCCCACTGAGGAACTCATCTGAATGTTCACAAAGAGTTGCATGAAACACATCTCTTTGTTATTACAACTGTAGTAGTATGAATCATTCAAAGAAGCCTTGGCTCAAGCCAAGCTTATTGAGGACATAAAGGTCAATGAGGGAGACCTCAAGCTCTAGAACAAGAAAGAGTGGAGCAAGAAAAATTAGAATGACAAAAATAAATAGAAGTAGGCCAAGCCTGCTTAGGTTAATCAGGTTGTATTGGCCATGCAAAATGAGGGGAATGAACAACAACCCCAAAATTATCAAGCTCATCCCCCACAAACTAAATACGACCCAAAGAACAACCAAGGCCAAAACAAGGAGCATTGGCTGCCTCGCTATTACATGCCTTTGACTGAGTTGATGCAATCAATATTTAATCAGTTGAATGAGGCACAAAAAATTAGTTTTCTTGATGTACAACTTCTTGATCCTAACTATCCCAATCCAAAGGGATATAGAGAAGATCAATACTGCCCATATCACAAAATACAAGGTCATGACATTGAGACATGTATCATATTCAAGAATGTGGTACAAAAAATTATTGAGAAGAGAGAGCTAAAATTTGACAAGCCACTAGCTCATGATAATAGAGACAAGGGTATTTTCAGGAACTTGTTGCCAAATTATGAGGCCCCTAGAGATCAGGGCTTCCAATTCAACTAGGTTCGAGTTGAGCCACCCATTTAGGGATGCATTGGAATGGTTGAGATAGTCAATGTGGCAACTAGGAGTCAGTGATATGGTCAACCATAGCTTCCAGCAGTGCCTATTCATATCTTGACTACACCTCAATAGATATAGGTGCAAAATAACCCTCCAGTTCTACGAGCGAGACCTATAGTAACTATTCATAGTAGACTGGAAAAAAATCTACAATGACTCTGGTCAAGTTATCAATTTATGATCTCATACAACAATATCCTAGGCATAGGGAGACTTTGATGGAGATTTTGAGATCAATCAAGCTCTAGCCCTAGAACCCAGATGTGTTCACACATTTTTTGGGGCAAGTGCAGTAGTGCCAAGAGCTCATGATCCATTTTTATGATCATAAAATTAAGGTAGTTCCTACTACCTTAGTAGACCCACCTCTGCATATCATTGCATCAATAAATGACATACCATTCAAGTGAGTTCTAATTGATACAGGCTTGTCGATCAACATTATCACTACCAAGGCTCTAGGGCACTTGAAGATCCCTAAGTCCAACATTATCTCGACCTTGTACACACTTAGGACTTTCAACAATGCACTGTGCTCCACAATGGGTACCATAATTTTGCCTATAAAATTAGGACATAAGACCATCCTCATGATGTATCATATGTTGGAAGGGGTGATGCAATAAAACATCCTTCTAGGGAATCCTTGGATAAAGGACATGCAATGTGTACCCTCAATCCTACACCAATGCATCAAGTATGTGCATGAGAGGCAAGTTCATGTGGTTCGATCCGATGAAGAGCCATTCAAGTACATGCATCAGATCAACTTTTTGGGGGAATTTGTCCTTCCATAAATGTATCTGTACATAAAGCCTTCATCCCCAACCATGTAGCCAAAAAACAAGAGCAAATAAGTGCGAGGTGACCCATCAATGTCGACACCACCTCCTACACCTAAGACTACTAGCACTTCTAAAAATCCTTCAACATCTAAAGCAAAAGATAATCAAAATCTAAAATCACCCCTAGTGGAGGAAGCACCCAAGGAGCTTCCAACTATAGCAGCTATAGAAATTCCAAATACTATGGAGGAGGAATATTCCCAGGACATAGTCAAGGAGGTACCTCAACCTGCCTCACCTCCTTCATCAACAACATCATCTACACCGTAGGTGACAATTCACTTAGCCAACATAGGGTTAGATGAATATCTTGTGTAGAATGTGACTTTCACACCTATCATTGAGTCTGTGCAATACATGGGATGACCAAAAGTCCTAAATTTACTAGTAGGTACAGTAGTTCTATTAGGGGTTACCCTAATCAAACCAAATTCATCTATGCTGGTTTGGATTGTGCCCATACTGCTATTGATATTGAAGAGGATGAGGATGAAATATTCACCATGAATGTTCATTACTTGTCAATTCTTGAGTTTGCTCTAAGGTACTTTGAGTAGTGCCATTGGTATGGCTATGGATTAGGTCTATACGAGTAAGGGTGCTAGCTACCATTCTAGCCACAATACCAGCTACCTACTGATAGGTGCAGTCTAGGGTACCAAATACAAAGCCATGATGATTATTTGGTAGTAGCCCTAGACAAGATAAGCATAGGGTTCAGGTATGCTGTTGAATGTAATCCCTATCAACCCTCTAGAAGAAATTACTTGGGTGACGGATGGGTGTCAATGGTCAATATCACCCCACCTGATGAGTATCACCCTGAATCCTCTCTTGAAGCACCCCCATCAAGAGCCATCCTATGGGAGAAAGAGCCAATGCATGGATATGAGCAAGAGAAGTATGATTATGTCTCAAGTGAGGATGAAGGTGAAGTCGACCTGGCCTACCATGGGCCTCAATATGTGCAAAACCTTGCTTGGATAGGCCACATAGAGAGTGGATACATCTTGAACGAGGGTGGATACATGTTATATGAGAGTGGCTATGGGTTAGAGGACTCAACAGAGATGGCCTACTAGGGGCCTAAACCTACGAGCCACATCATAGGGCCAAAATTAAATGCTATTGGATTTTTTTATAAGCGATGATGATTATGAAGATGATACTGAGATGGCCTATCTTGGGCATCAGCAGGTAAGTCATCACTCCATCCTAAGGTCAGAAACAAATACCAATGGTTTCTTCATAAGTGATGATGACTTTGAGGATGATATCGAGATGACTTATCTTTGGCCTCATCACTTGTGTCCAATCAATCTACTTGTTGATAGAAGCAACGCTTCATGCCATAGATCCTGACCTCTACTTCCTAGGAAGACCACCAAATCTGAACATCATCTATCGCATGGTCTTCCCAGATCCACCAATATTTAGAGAGCAGTTATTTCCTAACAATCCCATCATCTCATCTACTCATAGATCAAATCTTGAGATCCCTATATCCTAGAGCCACATTTTAAGTATGGAAGTTAAATCATTAATGAGGAGTTTCACCCACGTGGTCCTAAAGATTTCATTCCATCCATCAACATGATCTCCATTTATTTGATCACTCCACTTCACAACCCAATATATCCTTCAAAACCATTGTGTATTAACTTAGATGCAATTTATTGGGATCATTCTGACTCACCTTTAGAACCTAAATATTTCTTACCTAATGAAGATATGCTACAACCGTTCCATTTTGCACCAAGTTGTGCACATGATGTCTATCACGTTGGTCTTGACCCTGAGTCAGTGGGAACTATAAATATAGTATAAAACATCCATTTAATACCCACTCCTCACCATCTTGAGGAGGGGTTAAATATGGCAATAGATGAGACTTTTGAGGTGGACATCAGTGCATTTTGGAGAAAGGATATTCCTAAAAGAATAGGCCATCATAATTCCTCTATTATAAAAAAGACCAAATATCTTTGATTGGACCTACAAAGACATACCGGGACTCAACCCAAAATTGGTTTTCCACAACCTTTTTCTATACCCCATGAAGAAACCATTCAAGCAGAAGCTCAGAGAGATGCATCCAACTATTGCCTTGATGGTTAAGAATGAGTTGTAGAAACTGTTGGATGTAGTCTTTATTGTTCCCATTGAATATCCAGAATGGGTATCAAACATGGTGCTCATAGGAAAACCTGATGGAAGAATCCACATTTGCATAGATTTAAAGGATCTCAATAAGGCAACACTAAAGGATTCATTCATGTTACCCAACTAGATTCTCTTGTAGATGCAACTGCAGGTCATGAGATGCTCTCCCTAATGGATGATTTTTTTGGTTACAATCGAATTCAAATTAAATCCGAATACCAACACAAAACTACATTCACCACTCCATGGGGAATATTCTGCTACAAAGTGATGCCATTTGGTCTTAAAAATGCTGGTGTCACATATCAATGGGTAATGACATACATTTTCCATGACTACATGCACAAGATATTGGAAGACTACATTGATGACTTACTGGCCAAGTCATTACTATGTGAAGAGCATGCTGAGAGCCTCAGGAAGGTATTTGATCACCTGATTGAGCACAATGTTAGGTTGAATTCTACGAAATGCAACTTTGGCATGATCTCTAGAAAAATATTGGGATTAATCATTTCCAAACTAGGCATTGAGGTAGACCCAACAAAGGTAAATGTTATCCTAGAAATGGCCCCACCCAAAAACATCAAAGACTTGAGAAGCTTGCAGGACAAAGTAGCATCCATAAAGCAATTCATCACACAACTATCATACAAATGTCGACCCATGAATTGATTGCTACAAAAGGGGATACCATTCCAATGGGATAATGAATGTTAGTAAGCCTTTTCTAAAATCAAGGAGTATGTAGAAACACTGCCAGTTCTAGCTCCACCAAGGTAGGATGTGCCATTCCTGTTATATATATCCTCTATCAATTTCGCTTTGGACACCATGTTGGCTCAAAAGAACGCGTAAGATAAGTAACAAAAGATATATTACATCAGTCATACTTTTGTGAACTATGAGATAGGATATGCATACGTAGAAAATTTGTTCTTAGCCATGGTATTTGCAACCAAGAAATTGTTCCACTACATACTAAGCCATATGATGTATGTAATATACAAACAAAACCCTTTGTAGTATATTATGAGCAAGACATATCATAATACATGTACTGCAAAGTGGATCATGCTATTGACAAAATTTGACTTAGAATTCATAAGCCAAAATTCCATCAAGGAACAAGTCATAGTTGATCAGTTAGCTGAGGCACCTCTCTAGAATAGTATGCCCCTCACCATAGAACTTCCTAATGATACAATATTCACATTATCAGAGGCACCCGAACCTTAAGAATCTAAAAATGAAGCTGACATGACTTTGTTCTTTGATGGTTTGAAGTGTGAGCAAGGAGGTGGTGCAAGGATTATCTTTTTCATGCCACAAGGTGCTCCAATGCCCTTTTCATTCAATCTATACTTCCCTTGCATGAAAAACAACACCGAATATGAGGCCCTAATATTGGGTCTCCAAATAGCCATTGCTATGAAAATTAAGAGGCTAAATATCTTCGGTGACTCCTTGCTCATAGTCAACCAAGTCAAAGGATTGTTTCAATGTTGGGATCCCATATTGAAAGCTTACAAGGAGCTTGTTGACACCTATCTAACCCAACTAGAATGGTATGACATTGAGGAAATCCCTCATTCACCAAATAAATTTGTAGACACCATGGCATCTTTGCTATCCTTGATCCCTCAGAATACATTTACTAATTTCACTATCATTCATGTGAAAATGCTCTTGCACTCAATGATGTAGCATGAGTATTTTGATAACAAATAACCAGTAAACATGATTCATATAGAGCCAGACCATAATTGGTTCTATAAATCCAAAGACTTTTTAGAGAAGGCACCTTAGGGGTCCTTGATCTCATAAGGTCCTACGAATAATGGTACCACTACTCACCATAAGGTTATTTCTCAATCGGTATTTGTGCAATATGAATTGTAGGAGGAACAAGCCATATTATTTGTCTAGGTTGTAGCCTATCAGGATTTGCTATACCAGTTACAAGACTTCTTGAAGCTTGAAATTATCCCATAGAGACTCACATGCTGAAATACAAGCATTCAAATAGAAAGTGATAATATATGTCTTGGTAGGAGGCATATTGTATCATCAAAGCTATGATGGAGTCCTCCTTCGTTGCTTAGAGCCCCAAGAATTAGCTTGGGAAATTTTGTAAGCTCACGATGGTACATGCAGTGGCCACTTCAATGACATGGCCATTGTCAAGCGCATCCTTCGAATGGGCTATTACTAGCCCACCATGGAGAAGGATTATTGTGAGTATGTCAAGAAATGTGTTAAATGCCAACATCATGTAAATTTGACACACTATCTTAGGTCTTAAAATCCATTTAGATGGCTTGGCATTTTTCTCAGTGGGGTTTCAATCTAATCAAAAATATTTTCCCCCCATATTTAGGCTGATACACGTTCATCTTAACAACCATTGAGTACTTCACCAAATGGATGGAAGTTGTCCCCTTGACGTCGATGATTTGTCCTCATATTATGGAGTTCATACTTCACAATATCATTTGTCGTTTTGGGGTACCCTTCAAGATAATCTCAAATAATGGTCTGTCATTAAAAAATAAAAATGTGCAAGCTTTAATGACCAAATACAACATTCAACACAATTTTGTGACACCATACTATCCACAAGCAAATGGGCAAGTAGAGGCCTCTAACAAGACAATAGTAGCCATCTTAAATAATATGGTGAAAGAAAATCATAAGGATTGGCATCTGCAATTGACCCTAGCATTATGTAATTATAGGACTAGCGTACGTACACCCACTAGGGAAACACCATTTTCACTTGTATATGGCACTCAGGCCATTATGCCCTTAGAGTTGGAAATTCCAATATTGTACATCACATTGAAAGATTTCATCAATGAATACACTGCACGACAAGCTCACTTGGATCAGTTGACCCTTTTGGATGAACATCACGTTAATGCTCTTGAGAGTCTTCACGTCTACCAGGACCATCTAACATGAGCTTATAAAAATAAAGTCCACCTGAGAGAATTTAAGGTTGGGGATCTTGTGCTTAAAGAGAACCAACAGAACTCAAATCTTCCCCCGCACCTATGAGACAAATTTATGGCCAATTGGGTAGGTACTTATATCATCTCTGATAATATTGGGCCTGGGTCATATCGCCTAACAATTATCGAAGTTTTTGAGGAGACAAAGTCTCTCAAAATTATTCATATAAGGGAATTTCACACATAAGCACATCAAAACACCAAAAACATTCAAATAAATTAATAAAACATCAAAGACATCCATAAAAGTCTAAATCACAAAAATAATAGAAAACCATAAAAACAAAAGGCTCCAAAGGCATCTTAAAACCCTTTGGTCAAATCACAAAAGGGTCCAAAGGCATCTTAAATCCCTTTGGTCAAACCACAAAAAGCTCCAAAGGCATCTTAAAGCCCTTTGGTCAAATCACAAAAAAACCCAAAGGCACCAAAAGCCCGTTGATCAAAAGAAAAACATAAAAGCACAAAAACAATTTAAAATCAAAATTTCAAAAACATTCATAGAAATCAAAAGTTCAAAAATATTCATAAACATCAAAACTCAAAAACAATTCAAGCATAAAAAATACAAAAACATTTGCATTCCACATTCATGTAGTTGCATTGCATATAGGCATTTGCATCTGTTGCACTAGCACTAGGATAGATTTGTGTTTACAATCCTACAAATGACACCATGTTTGTACCTCAATCATGCATCTTCAAAATCCATCATCATCCATAACCCGTGTGTGTAACTATATTTTTCAACACAACCCTTCCTATTGTTATAAAGAATATACTAGGGTTTTTTGGTCACTCAGCCATATCTAGTGGTTTTATCAAACTTGGAAGAAATTTATATTTGCTTTTGATAGGGAAGGTTTAGTTTTGATAGCACCTAGTATATTTTAGAATCCCATCACTAATAAAAACACTAAAATCCTAATTAGAATAAGGGAAATATGAATGCTGCTAAGCTATACTAGGTATCCTAAGGTGAAAAGTTTATCTTGCTCATCCCCCTATGCGACTGGTTTGGAAATGCTGAGAATTGGCAAAAGAACAAGTTCACCCCTACCCACATAAATCCCTTGCTTTAATCAAAACAAGCAAAAATCCTAAACAAAGAAAAATTCAAAAGCAAAATAAACAATGATTATCATCACTACATAAATCCCTTACTCAAAAGAAAAACAAAAATTCAAAATAAACAATGATTTTTATCACTAAGCATGAGCAAGTATCCCAAATAAATATGAATAAAAGAAGGGAGTATTGAAATTGAATCCCTAGAATTCTCAGCATGGATGAACCGTAAGGTATCCTTATGCACGACAACATGTCTGTCACATTAGCATCCTGCTTTTGTATAAACCAATGTTTACATGTGGAAGGGCTAACTTTAGGTGTCCTGTATCACCTAGTTGTCTAATCCAACTGAGTCCACCATAGGATTAGGATAACCATTTGAGTATCCCCAATATAGTAATGGGCTGAATGAATCCCACCAAGCATTGGGGTATGCTTATGTTTTATATAATAAATTCATTTGCACACATAGAGATAGTGAGTATCTATGTCTTCATAGCAAGAACTTCATGCTTCAGAAGCTCTGTATGATCAATATGCAACTTTTTATGGAGAAACTAGGGTGTTTGAGTCTCATGGAAAACCTCAAAAATCCTCAAATAGCAAAAATTCATATCATCAATTGCATCACAACCCTTTTTTTTATGAGGTTTTGTTCATTAAACGATGTGCAAGAGATAGGGTAGATATTGGATGAATATCAACAATGACATTTATATGGCCACTGACTATTTTGGGTATATATTTTAACTTACAAAAGCTCATAAGAAAAGTGCATACATATCACATCATCTCATCTTACATTATGATGTTTAAATGATTAACTCTTATGCTAAGAGTTATTATTTACATTTATAATTGTTATAAATATTGTGGTGCCATCCATTAGTTTTTTAAACTCATATCACATGCATACCTTATATTTTAAGAGATTGAAGCATACAAGTTCATTTACGTTAGATAATCATCATATTGCATTACACATATTGCAATTCACCATATCATAACAACATAAGTTAGATGCATACAATGGAATCAAAATTAAACATGCATTTAACAATAAGCATTGCATCCATATATACATCCATCATCATCATAATCCACATATGCATCTAGATCACAACATCTAAACATACGTCTATCATCTAGCTAATGCATGTCATACATTACATCATATAGCATAAAATCATAATAATGCATCACATCACCATAAAAGCAAAAACATAAATACACATAATAAGTCTCAAAATATAGATATCAATATATATGTGTATCAAATAAGTACATGGAGGTACAAAAAGGCCATAAGGCTACAAATGTGTAGGTCATCTGACCTTATGTTAGGAACATACTATTAAAATAAAGCACACTCACATGAAATACTGAAAAATAACTCACATACATCAAATAACTCAATATCACTATGCAGAAATCAATTATAGAAATGAAACAATCTCATAGTAACATTGAATCATGGGCCTCTTCGAGGGGGCAACCTCCTTCAATATTTTATTAGCTTGCAAAAGGATAATCTCGTACATGGCTTCATATCTTTTAAAGGAAAACTACATGTAACCCTACCTAAATGATCAAGAGGTGGCTTACATACAAAATGCCACTCGAGCAAGAATCTCCCACCAAATGGTGACAATCTTGATAAAAATGGTTACATGAAATGGTACCACTTGGCGAGGTATCTTACTACATCAGTTACAATATTGATAAAAATGGTTACATGAGATGGTACCACTTGGCGAGATACCTTTATTTCCACCTACATTACTAAGTATTGCATAATAACATTAAAATAGGATCCCCTCGTTGGAAGTGGGATATTACATAGGTAAATGAGAATTACAACATGGTGTTAGGATAGCATCCTAACATGTCCTTCCCCTTAAAAAAGCTTTGTCCTCGAAGCTGAAATTGAGGAAACTGGTGTTGGATTTTATGGAGAGGCTCTCATGTAGCATCTTCTGGCTGGAGCCCATGCCACTAGACAAGGACATCTATGATGGTACGATTGTGGAGAGTACGAGTGCGAAAATCCAGCAACTGTTATGGTTCAAGTAATATGGACCCTTCCTCATACAATTATGGTAATACAGATTGAACCTATACATGTGTGCCCACAACTTTCTTGAGAGATGAAACATGGAAAATAGGATGCAGCTTGGAGGTGGGTGGAAGAGCCAATTTGTAAGTAGTGGAACCAATCCGTTGTAGAACTTGGTAGGGCCCATAGAATTTTACAACAAGTTTTTGGCATCGATGGAGTTGGAGGGATGACTATTTGTATGACTGCAAGTGAAGGAAAACCATATCACCCAATAAAAGCTATGCTCGGATTGATGTTGGTTGTCCTATTGTCACATCGGGTTCTGGGCCATGTCCAAATTATGCTTCAGCTGGTGAAGGACATCGGTCTGCTGGTGAAGAGTAATGTCGACTGCCTGGATCCTGGAGCTACCTAGAATGTATGAAGGCATGGATGGAAGGTGCCCATAAACAACCTCAAAAGAAGTGATTTTGGTAGTTGTATGATAGGACATGTTATACCACCATTCGACCAGAGGAAACCACTTCACCCATTGAGAAGGATGATCTGATGCAAAGCAACAAATATAGATCTCCAAACATTTATTGACAATCTCAGTTTGACCATCCTTTTGTGGATGAAAAGCTAAACTCATTTTGAGCTTCGTTCCCTACAAATTAAACAACTCTTGCTAGAAATGACTAGTGAAGGTTGGGTCTCAATCAAACACAATGGAGGTGGGCATACCATGAAGGTAAAAAATAGAATCAAGGAATATTTGGGCAATGGTGGAGGCTGTGTAAGGATGGGCAAGGGGACAAAAATGAGCATACTTCGAAATGTGATCCAATACCATGAGAATAATAAAATTACCACCCAATTTAGGTATCCCTTCGATAAAATCCATAGAAATATCAGTCCAAACCTAATCTAGAATGGGCAATGGTTGAAGAGTACCCGAAGAATGAACTGTTTCACCTTTCATCCATTGGTAGGTATCACAAGATGCCATGAAGTCATGGATGTCTTGTTTCATCCCTTTCCAGAAGAATGTGCACTTGAGGCATTCATATGTTTTGAGAAATCCAAAATGACCTACAGAGGGAGCAATGTGTAGTTCCTTCATGAAGAGGTCACGGAGTGGCGAGGCATGAGGAATAACAAGGCATTGGCAATAACGCAAATCCTAGCCATCCCAATTGTAGCCTGGGTATGAAGTCGGATCAGCTTGAAGTGAAGCCATCAAAGCTTGTAGGTCTACATCTTGAAGTACCTCCTATTGTAAGGAATCTATCCATTGAGGGACAGGTGTGGAGATAGCACATAGCATACTAAGGGCCATAAATTGGTGAGAGAGCATTAGCCACAAGATTTTATTTGCCCTTTTTATAGGTGATATCATAATCATAGCCCATGAATTTAGAAAACCATTTTATTTTTCTGGGGTAGCAACCCTTTGTTCTAAAAAATATTTGAGACTTTGATGGTCTGTTTTAATGGAGAAATGGTGCCCAATGAGATATGGTCTCCAATGGGTGACAGCACATAAGATGGCCAACATCTCTTTGGCATATATAGATTTTTCCAAATTATGCTCAGAGAGTGCCTTAATGGTGAAGGCCAAGGGTCTCCCTTCTTGCATCAATACTGCCCCAATGCCACGACTAGAAGTGTCACTTTCAATGACGAATGGTTTAGAGAAATTTGGCATGGCTAGAATAGGTGTGGTGGTCATGGTATGCTTTAATTCTAGAAATGCTTGATCAATGGGTCCTGTCCAAGTGAAAGAGTCCTTATTTAACATAGATGTGAGGGGAGCTATTATCTTCCCATAATTATGAATAAATTTCCTGTAATAACCTATAAGTCCTAAGAATCCCCGAAGTCCTTTGAGAGTGCAGGGGTTCTGCCCAGTCTTGAACTGCCTGAATCTTCTTAGGGTCGACCTTAACACCATATTTGGAAACAATGTGTCCTAAATACTCCACTTTAGTCAGACCAAAGGAGCACTTAGACCTCTTAGAAAAAATTTGATGTTGGGCCAATAACTGTAATTTCTTATCCACATGGGTAAGGTGTTATTCCCATGAGAGACTATAAACCAATATATCATCAAAGAAAACTAGGATGAACTTTTGCATGAAGGGACAGAAGATGTTTTTCATAAGGCTTTGAAATATGGATGGTGCATTTTTTAAATCAAATGGCATTACCAAGAACTCATAGTGACCTTCATGAGTATAGAAAGTAGTTTTTGGAATATCCTCATCCTTGAGCCTGATTTGATGGTACCCCGAACGAAGGTCCAACTTGGAGAAGTACATAGCTCCATGTAATTCATCCAACAATTCATCCACTACTAAAATGGAAAATTTATCCTTGATGGTGATCTTATTGAGCTCACGGTAGTCTATGCACAATCACCATGAGCCATATTTCTTATGAACTAGAAAAACTAGAGAAGAATAGGGACTGGTACTGGGTCGAATGACACCTACCTTGAGCAATTCTTGTACCATCTTCTCGATTTTTGACTTGAGAGCATGAGGATAAAAATACGGTATAATTTTTGATGGTGCACTACTCATAAGTAGTGGAATAGCATGGTCATGAGAGCGACGAGGTGGCAGTGTCGTTGGTTCTAAAAATATGCCATTGTGCTTGGTTAGAACAAGTTGCAAATCTATGGAATTGGATCTGCTATAGAAGTGGGTGGCTAAATTGAAAATATTTGTGCAATGACCCCATGGGAGGACTTTTTCAACAACTTCTCCATACTATTGGAACTAATAATTTGTGTAGGGCCAACCTTGATGCCCTTGAGGGTATATGTTTGTCCATTTTGTAAAAATTGCAGCCATAGTTCTACAAGGTTGCAAGAGAAAGTGCCCAAGGTGCTCATCCATTGGGATCCTAACACAACGTCACATCCTCCCAATTGGAGGGCGAACATATCTTGCTTGAGTTCATAATCCCTTATCTAAATTTTGATATTTTGACATATACCTTTACAGGATAAGGTGCCTCCATTGGCCACCATGAATTCAAAATAATTGCATGAGTGTATATAGCAATTGGTCCGTTTGGCCACCTAAGGATCAATAAAGTTGTGTGTACTGCATATATCAATAAGAATTGTGAGACGTTGGCATTTGAAATAACCCATAAATTTCATGATTTGTGGGGTGGTAATCCCGACAAGAGCATGGACTAAAATTTTTGTTGGTGTTTCTAATGGGTCCTCTTCCTGTGGAGTTGGTGCCTCAGTTGTATCATTCTCCTCATCACTATAGTCACTATTTTTGGTTCCTCCACATCTATTAAAAACAATCTCTTATTTGTACATCTATGCCCCTTCGTAAAATTTTCATCACAATTATAACATAACCCTTGGGCACAACATGCATCCATTTCCTCTATAGTCAGCCGCTTGGGAGTAGGAGATTTATTATTAGTATTGTTTTGGACCCAAGGAGGGGAAGAAGATCGGTTATGAGAAAATCACGGTGTCCGCATTTGATCTGAGAGTTTAGATTTGGCCAATCAGGCTAAACTGATAGCCTCCATCATGGTGTGGGGTTTGAACATCTTGAATTTAGCCTAGAGATCATCTCATAACCCACTAACAAAACAAATCATAAAAAATCCCTCATTCAAACCCTTAGTTTTATTGGCCAATTTATCAAATTGGGTCTGGTAATCACGAACTGAGGTGGTTTGTTTCAGCTTTGTCAGTGCACCTGTAAAGTCATCATAATCATTAGGGCCAAATCGGGTGAGTAGTTGGGACTCAAAGTCCTCCCAACATAGATCAGAGTTAGCAACCCGTAGCCATTAGAACCAATGTAAGGCCTTAGATTCTATGTTGAAGGAAGCCATCTGAACCCGATGATAGATAGGAACATTATGGAATCAGAAGAATTGATCAAACATGACATAACCACCCATCGACATCCTTTCCACTGAGCTTAGGGAAGTCTAATTTAGGCATTATGAAAGTTGAATCTCGATCAGAGTGATTGTCATCTAGTGTTCGTCGACCTCGTTCAGAGTTTTCAGCATGGTGTTTATTTTTGGTACTCCCATGCAATTTGGTCTCCATCACTGTGAGTTGTTCTTCTAAACGGATTCTAGTGTTATCTTGATCCAGTCGAAGCTCTCAAATATTTGTGCCTATGTTCTTGTTTATAGAGGTCAAGTCAGCAATGGATTTTTTTAGGTCGGCCAATAATGTGCCCAAGTCTAAATTCTTTTGTTGTTGTCCTCGAGTGTCGCTTGCCATTGTGGTCCCTCTTGTGCTGAGTTACTAAAAATAGACCTCATATTTTTAGGAGTTACTATTTTTAGTAAGGGTCCAAAATTTAATTTGAGAAATGAGTTGCAACATTGATTTTAGGATAGGGTTCACTCCGATGGCTATTTGATCTGAGCGCTCAATGAGGAGATATATTGAATTTCTTGACTTTTTGTGATCTCATGTTGGTTGCAAGTCGATGTCAAGGTAATTTCTTCCACTTGTACTTAAAATTTCACCAATGAGTCCTTGAGGGTATTTTGTGCAGAATAAAAAGTAGATTCTACTCCCAAAAATTTGGATCAATTTTATGGACCGATGAAAAGTTATGGTCTTAGAAAGAAAAATCAAAATTTGCTATTTTTAGAAATTTGGTGCAAAATTTGACCAGGAGCTACCAAGGACAATTTTGTCTAGAATAGAGTGTAGAATTTTATGCTAAATTTTTGAGTCAATCTGAGCTCTCTATGAAGATATATACCAGTTTTAATAAAAAAAAAATTGTTTTGGTGTTTTTAGTTTTTGATTTGGAGTTATAGTTCGAAATTAGGGACTTGGGATCAACTATTTTGGACTTGTATACTACACCCTGACCACCGTGTCACTCACTGTTCTTTGCTCCTATCACCTATACTAGGGTTGCTGACACAGTTTCTACTTCTAACCTTAGGGAATTTTTTGACACTGACAATTCTATTTTTGACACAGTCTACAATTTTGGACTGGTACAAAGGACTATTACTATCGACCCGACTACCACTATCATTGTCCCGACTGTTCAGATTCTGACCATAGGCTGGTTCAAACACTTGCATAAATTTTTCTTGACTGTTGGTGCATGCAAGTTGTTTTCTGTGATAGGGAAATCCTTCTCCATATGCTCACTTTTGGGGATGGTGAATGCAAGTTAGCAGAACAGGGATGAATTGATTTGCATGGGAATGTTACTTTGTTTTTTGTTTTATTTTCTTGAACCAGGGTATGCTAATTAAGGGAGTATCATAGGCCCTCTGTTATATCACAGTGACGAATAATAGTGCTTAGACCAATATTTTAGGCCACTACTAAAGGAGGATTCCACACATACCCTTGAGCACACTATCTGCCTCTATGACAGTATGGGAAGGTAATCGTCTGGGATGTTGTGTCCCATGGACTATGGATAATACAAGGATGAAAAGCTTCCTAATGGATAAAATCTTGTTTAACCTATATTGTCTCCCGATATACCCAAAGATACATGGGAGCTCAATTTCATGTGCAAGTATTGTTTGAGGCCTGGGTATTGGAGCTTGATCATCCCTCACTTCACTAGATGCTTTATGGGCTATCTAGATTAGCCAATAATGACAACTCCTTCATGATATTTTAAAACCCCAAGCATAGGGTTTCTATACACAACTACTGTATTTTTTTTGGTATTTTCTAATTTTTTGAGAAAAAATGACTATATTTAAAAAAAAAAAATTTGATAAAGGAAAAACAAAAATAAAACACATAGGAAAATCATACCTAACATGCAGAATGACTGGAAAGAATTGTCTTAGTTGCAGCAGAACTTGGCCCTAGAAAGCGCTCTGATACCACTTGTTAAGAACCTACTATTAAAATAAAGCATACTCACACAAAATACTAAAAAATAACTCACATACATCAAATAACTCAATATCACTATGTAGAAATCAATTACATAAATGAAACAATCTCATAGTAACACTAAATCGTGGGCCTCTTCAAGGGGGCAACCTCCTTCAATATTTCATTAGCTTGTAAAAGGATAATATCGTACATGGCTTCATATATTTTTAAAGGAAAACTACATGTAACCCTACCTAAATACTCAAGAGGTGGCTTACATGCAAAATGCCACTCGAGCTAAAAACTCCTACCAAATGGTGGTTATAATCTTGATAAAAATGATTACATGAAATGGGACCACTTGGTGAGGTATCTTACTACATCGATTACAATATTGATAAAAATGGTTACATGAGATGGTACCACTTGGCGAGGTACCTTTATTCCCACCTACATTACTAAGTATTGCATAATAACATTAAAATAAGATCCCCACATTGGAAGTGGGTTATTACATAGGTAAATGAGAATTACAACATGGTGTTAGTATAGTATCCTAACACTTACACTAAAAAATAAAGCCAAATCAATAAATCCATAAAGCTAGGCCTACACCCCCTACCTTGCCTCTACCCTTGAATCTATCCCTATGAGTGTGACAGGAGCTGGTACTTGTGGTTTGCTCTATCTGAGTCCTAGTCCTATGGCTTGGTCACACTGACAACTATCCTGATGAAATCCACATTCTCTTATGTGACCCTCCTACCATGGGCCTATCTGGTAGGTGATATTCCCAAATCCTAACCTCATGCTCCAGTGCAAGGATGTAGGCATTGTCTAGGGTGCATTGCTCTAAGTCCTTTTATAGGATCCCATGCAAACGTCTGATCTCTACATCTATATCAATCCCAATAGGTCCTTGAGACACTAGCATAGCTGGCACAACCTACCTCCAAGCAACATCCCTCTCAGTTGTGAGCTGATATATCCTAGTATTAGCTAAGTCTATCCGAGTCTTGAGAGTGGTCCTCTCCTCATATAATCCCTTGAATCATGCCTAAAGTGTGGCAATAGTAGAGTTCATCTGCCAAATCTAGATTTGATTTGACTGAATATCAAACTCCACGTGATGTAATTGAGCACAAATATGGGAATCCTACTCCTTTGGATCTAGCTCCTCCTACTCAGGTGTAACCTACTCCTTTTCCACCTGCTCCTCTACCACATAATACTCTACCTATCCCCAGTCCTCTGTTCGATCCTGCACTCAACACCTATCAGGATCCTCAACCTCTACCTCATCCATAAACCACCCCAAGCGGTCATCGTCCTACCACAATCATGTAACCCACTAGCGAGTATATGCCTCAGTAACCCCATCATCAGTAATGCTCATGTAAACTATGATAGGGTCATCCTCCTCTAAAACTATGAAAACTCATGGTGGTGGAAGGTTCTTCTTAACATCAATTCGTATGTACATAAAAAAACTCAAAAGGAACATCCTATTGTATGCCAAACTATCTAAGAACCCTAGAATAGTAGAACTTCTTGATGTCATCCTTGTGGTCGATGACCCATCGATCACATTGAGTTCAAGATATAAATCTATCTACCTCCTCCTAGGTGGGGCAAGTATGATTAGGCCTCAAAATGATGTCCTTGGCCTACAGGCCAGTCAAATATGTTATGTAGTGGGAAAGCTCCCCTGCATGAGGCCAACTCTTGTGCTCCTTGTGCTCTTTGGGCCACCTGGATCTGAAGCACTAGGCCGCATCAGCTATCTCATTAATATCCATAGGAAGTCCTACTAGGTGGTCCACCCTAATGTGCTCCCATACCTAAATCTAGAGGAGCAAGTTGTAAGAAATGCTAGCCCATCCATGACACTAAATAAGACATAGCTCATCATAGCACTGAACCAACAATGCTCTCCCCTAAGCATAGATGATAGACTCTACGCTATCCACCAAATATTGGACCATAGCCAAAATGTTCCATGGGAATCTCGCTCCAAAGCAGTCAGGAAAAATAATATTGGTAATCACCATCAGCAAGACGGTGTGTCTCTGAGAAAAAGCATCCTCCCCATACCACTGAGTAACATAAATACCACCAGACCTGGTATCCCGAAAGGTAGCAACTACATTTACCCCAAAGACCCTCATAAAAATTACATCCCTGGAATTAGTGGGGGAAGACATAATGGGTACTCCATAAAAAGGGATCTGAAAGATCCTGTAGATGTCCTCTGGTGTGATGGTCATCTCGTTGGTGGTGAGATGAAAAGTATTAGTCCTGGAGTCCCATCGATGGGCTAAGGCAGTGAGGTAGGCCTGATTTGACATGATCTTCAAAATCTTAGTGATGTACTAGAGCCCAAGAGCATCTAGCCAACCCTAATATATGGCATTCACGTTGGGCAAGATATTCACAAGCAGCTGCAGATCCTGAGCCCACGTAGATAGAATCTAAGAGTGCAAAATAAATGCCCAAAATAAATGCACTTACAAGATAAAAGTAATAAAACCAAAATGATGCAAATTAAAACTACTACAACCTAAGACTACAAGCATAACAGCTAAATGTACCTAAATATTAAAAAAAAATTAAAAACTACACTTCAAATTGTAAAAAAATCAATTAAAATTGCTTAAAATTTCAAAAATTTCAAAAATAAGTCTAAGGCCTAGTGGTTGCTCATGCCAGGAGTGGCCACGAAGTGGTCGCTGAAGTCAATAGTGGCCAACCTCCAATGGTTAAAAATTTTATCATTGGAGTTTAATATAGTCGCTGGTGGCAACAGTGGTTAGCCTCGGGCCAGTTAAGCTGCTATGAGCGGAAGAGACCAATGGGTGACACACCAACGGTATTCTCCCTTGGCTAAAAATCACAAAAAATTTGGAAAAATCCTAAAACTATTTTGAACCCACTAAAATTAACCCTAACCTGGACCTATTGATAGGTTCAGTTCATTTCCAACTGGTTTAGTAATGTTTATTTAACAAATTAATTAATTAGGTTATTTTAACCAAAATAAATTAACAAGTTAGGGTTTGGCAAAGTACTCATGAAGCTCCAGCTCCTCTACTCGTATATGCCTCCCCCTGCTCAAACTTGATGTCCAAATCACCAATAAATTTGGTAGCACTCTGTATAACAATTGCACTTTCTCACCTCAAATCTCAAAAGTGCAATTGACAGCTGGCAATAATAAAAGGTAAAAACTGAGAATTTAATTTTATATTTTCAAATCATGCCTTTGGTCACTGCTGGCGGTAGTGTACCATAATTTCTAGCCACTGGACCTAACAACGACCATGAATAAGCAATTAGGGGTCACTGGACCTGATAGCGGCTAAGAAATAAGGAGAAATTCATTCAATTTCTCAACATAAAGCACCTTAAAATGGGTCAATAAGCACATCTATCAATCCAAAACAACCAAAATGTGCACAATAACATAAAGCAAAATCCAAAAATATCATAAAATTCAATTTAACATGAAAAATAATCAAATAAAAAAATCTCAAGTGAGCCTCGTAATTAGTTATTCACTCTATACACTTGGCGATTGTAGCGACTAGTGCTCCATGCAATTCGGCAAGATGAGTAAATTATCATAAGGCCACTTGGGGTAAAATAGTTATGGTAGAATTGGGATGCTTCACTTCAATCCTGAAGAAGGCCATGATGGCCAAAATACCCCATGGGAGCGAGGATCCATCTCATTTCTCCTATAACAAATAGTGATTCAACATAAGCTACAATAGATTGCTATCACCTTGATTCCCTAAGAAGGCCATTGTGGCCAAACCGCCCCATGGGATAGAGATGTACAATTACCAAAAATGATTGAATTCATGCCTGGATGGGACCTACCCCATATCAACAAAGTAACCCTATAAAGATATCCAAATCTTTCATCTTGGTCAAGTGACTCGTCGCTTTATTAATTGTCCTTTCCTCATCAACTTGTTGCTTGAGGGGGTAGTCAAAAAAATTCAAATAATCATAACCAAAATCAACAACAGATCACTCAATCATGTCATTCGTATTATGAATCATTGCCAACAACTATAATAAGCTTACCCTTTGCTAGGGTAAAAAGCAAACATGATAATTAAGTTTGTAGTTATCTTTCTTTCGGATCTATTGTTGCACTAAAGCCTATAGTAGTGATCAAGCTACCCTATTGTCTAATGAACAAGTGCAAGCTTTTACAAATTTAAACCTTTCACCTTGTTGGAAGTAATGATTCTAGGATGTGTACCTTTTGCATGACTAGGGCATCCAATTTTGATTAGATCAATGATCATCCCACAACCTACAATGTGACCCTAGGTGGTCTATTTTTTCTTTGCACTATGTTTTCCCATAACGCATCCCAGAAAGGAGCATCTATAGACACCTAAAATGCATTATGTTTAGGAGACTATCCATATGGACACATTTGTAGACCATATGAATTCTCTTGGACCTCTCCAAGAGTTAGCAATGGTCCTAACCACTCAAAAAGGGTAGTTCTAGCCCATCCAGGCTTAGTCGCTCTCAAGCAAAGCGGTTGCCACACTTGGTCGTTGAAGTTGACAGCGGCCAAACCTAGCTATTGTACCTGACAGAGGCTAGCACCATGCACAGTTTGGTCATGAATACAAGCACAGATCACACAGTATGACTACACCTTGCATTGTTTGTGAGTGTATTTTGGTGAGGAACTCCCTGAGTTTCTCCTAACTACCCCTTCAATGCCAGTTTGTGACTGATGCTTTCCACCCAAGATGGCCAGTCGCATGCAATTTGGATTGAGGCTTATCTAGGAAGCCAAGATTCAGATCGAAAGGAGAGGTATGGTTCTCCCACAAATAGAAAAGAGATTGGATATTTTTAGAGTTCATGCAGCGAAGCCTTGTCATATTAGAGACCGAATTTGTGCACCCTTGAGGAGCAATAAAGTGCTATCCGACTGGGAAAATACTACACACCCGCTATTCATATTTGTTATTATTCACCGCCAAAAAGTTTACCAAGACATAACCAGTGACCCTTGAACATAAATTGGAGCAAAATGATATAGTGCTACAACCCTGATTCACGAAGAGGAAAGCTACTTTTCATGGCCGCTATCTTGGATAGTGGCCCACAAGCATATTTTAGGGCATTAGACATTATTTCCCTTTGTTCTAGCTTAGATAAATTATTTCTTGATTTATTAGTTAGTCATAGCTCAAATATGATTTCTTACATGTATTTACATCGTATTTCTAAGCTTTCAACGCATTTATTATTTGATTTATGCTGGTATTTCATTGTTATCATGATAATTTATCTTATTTATTAGATTTTCTAATAAGATCCTCTTTTGGAGAGGTGGCCTATACTACTGATTATGCTTTGTTGTTTCCATAACCGTAGATACAGGTTCATAGGATCAATTAAAAGTATCTAGAGCACGAGATCCCTCTTGGATGAGATCGAGAGAAGGAGGCATCTTTAAGCCCTCGGATAGTTTGGTGTGCAATATCAAGAGACCTACGAAGGCACACCATCCCCTTGTAGGGGATACATTCACCGCTACCCCACTTGTAATATATTGTATCAATATGGGTATCCCTCAAAGGGACGTACATGTAATCGAGATCTGGAAGCATTAATAAAATAATATTTCATTGCTTGTTATTTTTGCATTATATGTGCTTGTGTACTTTCATTACTCATTTCCATAATGATATAATAATAACATTGGAAGTAGGGCTGGTTGTGTTGCATGCTTCCCAAGGTTGCACAAAAGGAAGCATGAAAGTTATTTGAGGAGGTTGTGTTTGGTAGAAGTCATAAAAAAATGCCAAGTTCCATTAATGGGGGACCGAATTTGTGGATGAAAAGAAAAAAGAGAAGCAACCGAATTGAAAAGGGAGGATTTTGGAAGCAAAGAGAGTTGCAGGTGATTGGGAGTATAGATCTAGGACTTGAAAAAGGACCTTTCCTCAGTTTACTAAAAGGACTATTGTTTTCTAGGTTTGTATATCCTTAGTATTTTCGCATTGCTTGACAATGGTTGTTGGAAATTCGATATAATGCTTTTACCTCAAGTAAATAGATTGTGTAATTGTTGGATGTTTGATATAATGCTTTTACCTCAAGTAAATAGATTGTGTAATTGTTGGACATTTGATATAGTGCTTTACCTCAAGGAAGTAGGTTGTGTAATTTTCTAAATGTATGATGTAATGCTTTACCTCAGGATTAAGCTTGTGTTTTTCTAAATGTTTAGATTCAATATGGATAGCAAGGTTTTCAGGCTTGTTCAGTTGAGTTTAGGATCAGTTAGGATCCTTTGCACCTGGGTTCATATCTTGAAGGATTCTTATGATGATTCCCACTCTACCTATGTTGGCCGATTAGATAGAGTTGTTCTAGGAAGTGTAGCTAGAATTTCCCAATGACATAGGGTACAAGTGGTTAGTTTTGTTTGAGATGAATGAGTCCTCTTCATTACCTATTCATTCATAGAGAGAGAGTTACTAGGTAACTCTCTCTATGAATGACCTGGTAAATCTCTCTCTCTGTTCTCATGGATACCAGTGTGAACCCCATGTTTTCCTTGAAAATATATTGTGATGACCATTATTTTTTAAAGATGTTGTATCAACTCTTAGCATACGATTGATAGTTTTAGCCAGAGGTTTTAGAGTTGACCTCAGAGTCTTGCCCATGTGAATCGGTGGCTCAGATTGGAAGCCACGTCGTAAGGGATATGCAAGCATGCTCTGTGATAATATTTACTCTCGTGTATTTAGTGTTGAGATAGCTATAGATGTATTCTAGAATTTGAATAGCTCACTCAAGCTTGATAACATTCAGATTTGCCATGCAAGGTTTTTGGTGGGAAGTCTCTTACTTCAAGTTCAAGTTGGTGGTTATAGTGGGAACCATATTGGCAGTGGGTAGATACGTCTTAGGTAGAGTTGATTTAATGATAGTAGTAGAAGGGATCATGCCATCAAGTTGAATGTGTTGTAATAGTTAGATAGAACTTGTACTAAATATTTGATGATGGATCCATATCTAAATTGGATTTTCAATGGAGGCACATATCAAAGAGTGGTGCGTAAGTGGTAATGTTGTTCTGATAGTGATGAGGACCATGGTATATGGAAAGACTTATGGATATTGAACTCCTAGGAAAGGGGTGGTTTGTAAATATTGAATTGATTGACCAATTCTAATATGTAGAACTTTGGGATCATGGAATATCCCAGAGAAGAAAAAATACAGAATGGAATATCTTTGAATTTATTTGTAAAGAATGATTCACCTTGAAAATAATTAAAGAGGAAATGGTTTTGGGCTAGTTTTTCCCCACAAGGGGGTTTTCTAGGATAAATCTATGTGTATGAATTTGTGGTGAATCCTTTTATGGCCTTTCTACTTTAAATTTTTATAATTGCTATGACTCTTTATGTTAATTCTACAATATGGATAATGTTGGTTATTTAACTTCTAAATGTTGGAAAGAAACCTATATGATGCTCCTAATTAATGGTAAAGGAATTCCTCATGGGATATTTAATTGATGTGGTTTAATACTTTCACGATAATGCTTATGTCATGTGGCAAATAATCAATGCTTGGTAAAAGAAGCAATGTTGGCTAATGAAATGATAAATTGTGGATTAGTACCTTTTGTGATGTTCTTATCTAATAGCAAAAGAAATCCTCTTGGGGTATTTAATTGATGTGACCCAATACTTTCATGAAGTTATTTATGTGGTGGTAAATGGTGTAAACTAAATAGGTTAGTTTGATGCTGCCTCAAATTAATATAAAAAGAACCTTGTTGGGGGTAGTTAAGGGATGCCCACTAGAGACAAGAAATGATTGGTATTCTTGAATATATTGAAGGGTCTAAAGAGTAGTGAGACTCCATTACAATTATATTAGAGGAAATAAATAGGCATAATGTTGTTCCTCAATGAAATAATTAGAAATGAGGCTATTAGGGGATGTCTAACTCAAATGGATATGATATGGATAGACAACCCTTACACACAAAGACTACTCACATAGAATGGCTTATGTGGGTTGTAAGCGTGATTTGTGCCTTTCAACAAAATGAAAGGAGAGGTCAATGTTAGCTCTTTGGATCCATGAGATGGATAGCTTGACCTATAAGTAAACATATAGTACCCTTGCATAGAAGGACTTATGCAAGGAGTAGGGATGGGTGTGCCTCTAGGAATACTTAGTTAGGAAACTGATGTAAGGATATCAGTAGAGATAAATGTATATATATAATTTATATATAAAATAGATGGAAAATTTTTAGGGTTGTGACATTTGGTATCAGAGTGCTTGGTTCATAGGGATGCAAGTTCCCTTGTGCAAGATTAGATAGAGTGTTATAGGACATGCACATTGTAGAGGCTCTACCTATGAAATAAGTACACTTAGTGGAGGTAGACCTCAACTGTATAGTTTGATCAACTAAGAACATAGTTGCTAGTAGAAGAAATAATTTAGAGATGAATATTGTGAAACTGACTCCTATCTCTCCTTGTGTGTTCTCAAGGATAATGCCACCCAAGAGAAGGAGAGGGGGTGTTGCCCCACTACCAAGGTGGACACGAAAAATAATGGAGAGGATAGGACCATAAATGTAGGTTCAAAAAACCCTAGTAATGAAGGGGGGATCTCGCTACCATAGTGGCTTTGCTTCGGGAATAGGTGGAAACACAGAAGCAATTATTGGAAGTTATGTTAAATCAAGAAGCACAAACTAGAATCTCTAGAGGTAGGCGAGGTGATGAACCCTTGTTAGAAGCACAACTAGCCTAGGATAAGGTTAGAGGCAGAGCTAGGCAGGGACATGAAACATCTTAGATCTTCCAAGTTCAATGGAGAGGAAGGTGGTGACAAAGTTGAAGCTTGGATAAAAGAGATAGAAACCTATTGTAATATGAAGAACTATTCCACCAACACTCAAACATCCTATGCCACACTACATATGCAAGGTGTTGGCTTAGATTGGTGGGAAACATATAGTGAGGAACAAGGACTGGAGGCAGTAGTCGATCTAAAATGGAAAGAGTTTGTAATAGCTTTTAAAGAAATATTCCTCATAGAGCACTTTTATTCCTAGAAGTTTGAGGAGTTCACTAAACTTTGATAGGGAACTAGGATAGTGGAAGCATACTATCAAAAATTTGTCAAGCTATTGAAATATGTGCCTGCTTATAATGAGAAAATGAAGATCCATAAGTTTATACTAGGATCAGATCCTAGGATAGGGTAAGAGGTAGATATGTAGGAACCTACTACACTATAGAAAGCCTATGATTTGGCTAGAAAAGCTGAAACATATCTCAAACCTTATTTTGATTATGAAGGTTTAGATGAGTAGGGTAGAGAAGCACTAAGGAAAAGAAACAGTGCAGGTTTTGTAAAGTGGGAAAAGAAGTAAGCAAATAAAAGTCCCCCTAGATAGGACAAAGGGAATAACAAGAAGTAGGGGAAGTTTAGAAAGAGGTTTTGAGGAAAATATCATAGCAATGGGAATAACAAAAACCCATCATAGGGGCAGGTCAATCTTCCTCTAGTAGTGAAAATAGAAGAAGGGTAGAAGAAGAAAACTCACCCTAGACCTAAAGAAGGATGCTACAATTGTAGAGGATCTCACTATGCCAATCAATACCTATACAAAGTTGAATCAAGTTTGAAGGGAAAGGAACTCACCTACAAGGATGTTGACCGAAAGGAACCTACACACAAGATCTATGCAACAATAGGGAGCCAAAATCTGGAAGGCCAAGCCACTCCACTTGTGATAAAAGGTAAAATATTTGGTAGAAATATTAGAATTTTAATTGATAGTGGTGCCACGGATAGCTTTGTTTCCACTAGCCTAATTAAAGAAATACCAGAGAGGTCAAGAATCTTAGCACATGGGTGGAAGGTCGAGTATGGCTCAAGATAGACCTACTTTATAGATCAATGTTATCCTATGACTGATATTACCCTACCTAGTGGTACAATAGTAGGTTACCTATATGTAGCACTACTACATACCTTTGACGTAGTCCTAGGAATGGATTGGCTACAATCACATAAGGTTGTGATCAATTTCCAAGAGAGATGGATGGAATACTCAGAGGATGGTAGGAAAGTACAGAGAGTGTACAACCTACAAGGGGCTTTTCGACCCCAAATCCTCTCTGCAATGCAGCTTAGGAAGGTAATGAAAAGAGGAGGAACTATTTATGTGGTAAAATTGAATGAAATAGAAAGTGAGAAGAAGAATGAAGTGTTTGAAAAACACCTAGTTCTCCAAGAATTCAAAGATGTATTTCTAGAAGAGTTACCAGGACTACCCTCAAAGCGTGAATTTGATTTCACTATTGAACTTCAACTTGGAACAAAGCCTATACATAGGGCTCCTTATATAATGAACCCCATAGAGATGCAAGAGCTAAAGGTATAGTTGCAAGGATTATTAGAAAAGGGGCTAATTAGACCTAGTGTGTCACCTTGGGGTGCACCTGTGCTATTTGTTAAAAAGAAGGATGGGTCCCTTCAACTATGCATAGACTATAGAATGTTAAATAAGGCAACTATCAAGAATAGATATCCTCTCCCTAGAATCGAATATCTCTTTGATCAACTCAAAGATGCTACTATTTTCTCAAAGATCGATCTTAAATCAAGATATCACCAATTGAGGATCCGTGAGGAGGATACCCATAAGACAACCTTCAAAACTCATTATGGACACTATGAGTTTATAGTCTTACCTTTTGGTCTAATAAATGCATTGACAACATTTATGAACCTAATGAATAGCATTTTCAGGAAGCTCTTGGACCGATTTGTCCTTGTGTTCCTAGATGATATTTTGATATATTCCTAAAATAAGTTAGAGCATGACCAACACCTTAGGATTGTGTTAGAATTGCTAAGAAATAATTAGTTGTATAGGAATATTTCAAAGTGTGAATTCTATATTTAGAGGTGAAATATTTAGGGCACATCATTTCAGTAGAAGGGATCATGGTGGATCCTAAAAATATAGAAGCCATACTAAACTTTTCGTCGCCTACTAATGTGATAGAAGTTCAGAGTTTCATGGGTTTGATAAGATACTACAAGAATTATGTGAAGGATTACACCAAGATAACTACCCCTATAACTAACCTCCAAAGGAAATAAATGGTATAATAAATGTGAGGTAGTTTTTTAATTATTAAACAAAAACTCACTGTGAAAACAAAAATGAAACACCAAATATAGATAATAGAAAATAAATAAACAGTGATACAAGAGATTACATAGTAAAACAAGTCTTATATTATTAATGTCGGTGGATCTCAATATAATCAAATATACCTCAAATAAGGGTTTACACTATTTATTTTTATACAATGAATACAATATGTTAGGGTTCTCCTTAACCCTAGATAACAATGCTTGTGGTGTCTTTAAACCTCATTTTTACTCCCAACAAAGCTGAGTGGGCTTCAAATATCCATTGATCGGACCACTTTAGCTTAAGTAGCTGCTAAATACCTATAAATATTCATATTTGCACACAAAAAATGACAAAAGAGGGTTAATAGCAATTGTGAGGGCTCCACTATGTGAGACCCTCAGAAATCAATAAAAACCCTAGCTATCAAATAACAATTCTATGAGAAAATATAGAAATAATGAAATCAATACAATAATGGAAGATTTACCTTGTAAACTTGTCACTTTCTAATCTATCATTGTCATCATTGTAGGAAAATAGGTATGCATATGCCCTAGTGACACTCGAGGGTTCACTAGTTTGTAGGATTAGGGTTTGAAACTCCTACAGGTGCTCGACGGTAGCAAGAAACACCCATGTATGCTCAACGATGGTGGAAAGTACACAGAGAAGTTCAAGAGTAGGAGAGGGGTGCTCAGGAATAACAGTGAGGCATTCAGGGGTTGAGGTAAGGTCTGTAGAAGTAGATCTACTTCAAGCAAGGGCTATGATGGTGAATGTGGAGGTGAAGGTGAGGGATGTGAAAGGGGACTTTTGAAATCTTAGGTCATGAATTGCTTAGATTTCTTAGGTTTTGATTTAGGGGTTGAGCCATCAAAATGACTCCTATTTATAATCTTCCCTAGGGCACATTAGGGTTTTAATGACACAATTTGTGCAGTTAAGATTAAAACATGGCGGAGGGTGGAGATTAAATCTGGGTAGGTGGAATGGATTAAGGTGGATGAATGGCTAGGATTAGACTAATATGGATGGCTGAGATTAATTTACACACACACACACACATATATATACATTTATTAAATATATAAAATATAATATAAAATATTAATATTTTAAATATATATTAAACAAACATACATAAATATATGTAAATAATGGGTAAAAATGGTGGGAAGACCTGGATGGATGACAAGTGGCTAGATTTTGGTGTCTACAGATGCCCCTTTTTGTACTACATTGCATGAAACACAATGCGGTGCAAAAACACGAGACACATATTTTGGCTTGATGGTGAAGCAACTTTGTTGAGATGTGGACATGAGCTTGGAGATAAAATAATTTTGATTGTGTAGCTTAATCCCTCCATTGGTGAATGATTTTTTCAATGAATCTCATGAGCCAATTGAAAAAAAAAGTGCAAATTATTGTATGAATGAATGGTGTAATTTTGGATGAATGATGTAAAATGATTTTGTTTTTGCCTCAACAGTGGAAAGGGGGTTGTTGAAATATGCAAGTGATTGATTCTATTTTTGCCCTAATAGGGAAAGGGGTTTTTTTCCAACTGTAGATGCCATTATCATATAAGATGTATTCCATTGTGGGAAAGTCAAAACCAAATGTGGTTGCCCCAAATTTGGGGTGATTTGATGCTACTAAAGAATGTGCCTTATGGCATCATTGATATGCAAATATGAAGATACAAAATAAAAAGAGTCAACTTTAGAGGGCCAAATAGTGACTGTCAGGTAATTCCTATGGTCGAAACCAATCAACCTAGCTAAGGCCAATCACCATTATGACTATCAAGAAAATAGGAGATTATGAAATGTGATTCTGTCCATGTTTCAAGCCCCATGAACTAGGCCATCAATGATAGCTTTTGTGCAAATTATTCTTGGTATGATTTCACTCAAAATGTGAAGTACCAAAGGTTATTGTGATTTTGAACAAGGATATATGGGATGATGAAAATTACCAAGTTTCCTTACGGTAATTTATTCATCTTACCGAATTGCATGGATGCAAATCACTATAATCGCCAAGGAGATAAAATAAACCACTAGATACGAGGTTCACTTGAAATTGTTGTTTGAACTTGGAAAATGTGCAAATGTTATGATTGATGATTGGAAATAATGTGAAAATGAATTATTGATGATGAGAATGATGATTATGGTCATTTTGTGAAAATTTGGACCATTTTGAAGTGCTTTGGAATTTGATAAGTAATTTTGTGCCTTTTGGGCGTAAACTAAAATTATGCATCCAAATCGGTTTGGACCTCCACAAAACCCTATTATTTGATGAAATGTATGCATGGATGAAATTTGGGGTGATTTTGTGAGGGTAAGCCATTGTTTTGTATTGATCTTGTCTTTTTTTCAATTTTAATGCCAAACATTGGTTGGTGTTTACCGCATTCACAAACACCCGCTAGTGTTTGGATGCTACCCAAATGCCATGGTGTACTTCAATGCACCAGAAAATGCCCATGGCAATTTCAAGGCACCTAAAATATCTATAAATAGCCTACATGGAAAAAATGGAGCTCATTTTTGCGTTTGTGAATTTGTGAAGTATATGAAGGTAAAAACCATGCATCTACACTATTGTAAGCATATAATAAATTGACAATAATGAAATCAAGTAATCATTGCAAAAGATAAAAGATATTCAAGAAATGGGGGTGCTCTTTTATTAATAATGATGAAGCTTGATTACAACTCCTCCCTCTTAGGGAGTCCCTCAATTTGATATAGATATTACAAAAGTTATGAACCCCTCAATGGGAAGAGATGCACTTCAAGGGTCTTCACTTCAACACCACTTTGCTTGAGGGCTTACTAGATGCCTCCTTCTCTAATGTCAAGAGGTAGGATCTTGAATGATACCTTATCCTTGGAAAGATATGTTACCTGCATGCAAGGAAACAACAAGAAACATTAAAAGCATATGATGCCTCTCAAGATGAGGCTTATTTCCAAGAAAATGCAAGAAATAAAGCTAATGTGTAAAGAATGCATGAAATGCACAAATGAAAGCAAATATGCCTATGAAACTGATAATGAACCATAGAAATACAGTAAAGATGATAAATCTATGCTAAATAAAACTAAATACATGAATAAAATAGGAAATATATGACTAAATCAAGGAAAATTTCATGTCAAACCTTGGTCACTATTGCTCATAGCAGTTGGCTCTACTAGTCGTTGATGATGTCAACAACTAACCCTATGGGCCACTATCAAAAATAGCAACCATGGGGTAAGGTTTCTACTCTTAAAATTAGGTTTGGAAATGCATAATTCCTCCTTTGAATTGATGATCAAGGTTCATCGGTGTGTCTAAACACAAATTTGTAGTTGAAATGTCTTGTATTCATGATAGATTGATGTGGAATAGCAAGCTTGCTTATCAGGTTTGTGGAAGATCCATTGCTACAAATGCAGGTGTTAAACTATAATTGGGTAGCATCTCACTACTTCTCAGGTAATGTGAAATGACTCTATAATTTGGCAAGGCTTCGCTATATTCAATTTGGGATCTTATTTTCCTCTTTGGGAGGTCTATAAATAGACTTTCCCAAATCCTAATCTTGGCTTCTCAAGGAAGCCAAGATCAAGAATTAGTTGGCTTGAGTAGTTGGGAGGAACCCTCTGGAAGCTTCGCAACCCAAAAACACTTAAGAAATATTTCTAATTTGGGCTATTGCAACTGATTTTTCTCAGCTCAGATAGCCCAATATTGTTACAAGGCTAGCTGCTCCTACTCAATGTGGCTAGGGGTAGGCTACCCTTAGGCGCTATCGATAGGTGTGGCTAACACTTAGCCTCTCTAACAGTCATTGGCTAGGATATTAGCTACTGATGTTGTTAGTGGCTAAGGATGTATAGGCCTAAATTGCCTAAAATGAGTGGTTAGGACCACTGCTTGGTCTTGGAAAGGTCCAAGCTCATTCATATGGTCTGTAAAGGTGCCCATATGAGTAGTCTCCTAAACATGATATATTTTAGGTGTCTACAGATGCCCCTTTTGGGATGCATTGTGTGGAAAAACATGACGTTGAGCAAAAATAGATCACCTAAAGCCATATTGTAGTTTTGTTGATGTTCATTGATCTGGTCAATGTTAGATGCCCCAATCACATAAAGGGTATGCATATCAGAATCATTGCTTCCAACAACATGGAAGGCTTACCTTGACTAAAGCTTTGGACGTGATCTGCATGAAATTAGAATGAATTATTTGAATGACAATGACCAAAAAATCGATTGCCAAATATTTATTTCATTATGTATACTTTTGCCCCAGTAGAAGGGTAAGCTTGTGATAGCTTTTAGCAATGATTTGTAATATGAATGCAATTTATATGATCGAGTGATCAATTGTTGATTTTTATTATGAATGTTGATATTATTACTACCTCCTCAAGTAACGAATCAATGAGGAAAGGACAAGTGATGAAAATGATAAATCACTTGACCAAGATGATTGATTTGGATAGTTCAAGATGATTGCATTTGTTATTAGGTAGGTCCTATTATAGCTATGATTTTAACCATTAATAGTAATTGTACATCTCTATCCAATAGAGTAGTCTAGCCATAATGGCCTTCTCAAGGATTCAAGATGATAGCAATTATATTTAAGCTTGTACTAAATCACTATGTTCGATGATTATCTAAAATATCATAGGATAAGTGAAATGTATACCTCATTCCCATGGGGCAATCCGACCTCCATGTCCTTATTCAGAATTGAAGTGAAGATATTTCAAGTTAGCAATGAATAATTTGGTTCAAATAGCCTTATGCTACAACTGGTAAGTATGTAGAATAAATAACTAGGTATGAGGCATATTTAAAATTTAATTTATTTTATTTTTTTGTTATTTTGATGATTTTTGAATATTTTGGACCAATAGATATGCATTAATGTCCATTTTGAAGCTCCTAATGGTGAGAAATTAGGAATATTTATTTCTAGTTCTTAGCCATTGTTGAAAGTTGTGATTGGTTTTTGCAATTTCCTTAGTCGCTATCACTGTCAGTTGTCAAGGTTGCCCTAATATGCACCCGCTATCATCATAAATAGTTGGGGGTAAAATGGAAAATACAAAAGCAAAATTAGGGTTTTTGCAATTCATTATTTCTAGTTGGTAGCTAGATAAAGTGAGAAATCTGAGAGGAGAGAGAGAGAATTTGATATGGTATGTTGTCGATATTTCCTTGTACCATGATGGTGGATTAGTTGAAGGCTTCCATGAGTGGTGGAGCTAGAGCTCCTAAGGTAGATTCTTCATCTCTCACTTGTAATTTGAGCATTAAAAGGAACCTCACTAATTAATGAAGCTAAAAGAACCTCATTAAATTGTAGGTAATGAACCTCACCTTAGTTAGGTTTAGCATTAGGTTAGCTTAGATGGGTGGGTTTAATTTTGGGTAATGACCTCGCATGGGGTCCTTCCTATAGCCTTTGTCAGCATCGATGACTCCAAATTTGCTAATTGAGGGTTGCTATCATTGTGAGTGGCTAGGTTCAAACCCCAATGGTAAAATTATTATTGGTGGTTAGTTTTTGTCGACATCAGTGGTGGTTGTGGTGGCTTTTTTTGGCATGAGAAGCTAAGGAACCTTAGAAAAAAAATTTATATATATATTTTTTAAATTTGAGGGTGATTATACATTTAGATTTGCACCTTAGACCTTGAATGCATGGGCACGAGAGCATGACTTACTGCTGGAGCTATTGCCCTAGTTGGATCGTGCAGACTAGGATTGGTTTAGGGCCTTGGGCCTTAGTTATGTTGTCATATTACCGATGATCATGTTAGAATAGGTCTATATTACAACCCTAGCCCATATATGGGATGCTAGGACTAATACCTTTCATGTTCCAACTAGAGAGATGATGGTGACACCTAAGGATGTCTACCATATTTTTAGGATTCCCATAGATGAATGAGATATCACCTCTTCAGCTACTATGGATAGGGTTTCAATATTTCAGAGGCTCTTTGGAGATAAACACATTGAGTCCCTAGGTAAAATCAAGCATGGAGGGGTGCCAGTTACTTATTGGTTCCAACAAGATGTATTTTCATGATGCCAAGCCATTATCATGCATATTTTTTGTAATGTGCTATTACTAGACACCTTCGATGTGAGGTTCCCTTGGAATCTCTTGGCGATGTTACATGATCTTATTAATAGCACTACATCACTAATTATGGCATGGAGGAGCATGCTACTGGACTAGATATATGATGATCTATATAGGATTACGTGGTGGGGGCAAGTAGGTGTTGGATGCAGCCTACTACTATAGATCTAGGGGTGGGAGTACATCAGGATAGACAGACCTGGAGGATTACCCATAAATATTATAGTAGTAGAGATGATGGCATAGTGCTATGGTGCTAGATGGCCACAAGAGTTAGAGATGTGCCAAAGTAGATCCCATGTTGGGGATCTATGATATTACATGGATTCACTGATAGGATTCCAGGTGAATTATATCATATGGAGACCCTATTTGGGTTACCCAGCTTAGGAGGAGGATGATAGATACTTGGACCAGATGTGATGTGATCAATGGGTCATTGGGTGCAAGCTCAATATGAGGGAGTTCTTCCACTACTCTCAAGTGATAAGGCATTTAGAATTTAACTAGGATATCCTAGAGGAAGTAGTTCTCTATCATCGCCTTAATGTAGAGACATAGCTTGCATGGTCTTAGGTGATAGATTTGATAGATGAGGATGATGCTCTAGGAGATACAGGTGTAGCAGATGTTGGGACTACAAAGGCTTATGACACTTGGTGGATCTCTAGGCTATGGCAGGGTGGTAGTCCTCTAGGTTGCTCTAGGGATGGGAATATTGTTGAGGCTACATTTGATGACCCTAATGGGTGACGAGTGCATCCTAGGATAGAGGATGAGTGGGATTAGGCTACCACATAGGTGGAGAAGCCACAGGAAGAGGAGGACGAGGAGGATGCCCCTGATGCTGAGGATCCATCAATGTGAGTTGAGGTGCATAGCTTATGGGTAGAGCTTTAGATAGCCCATTGTTAGATCATGGAGAGGGATACCTCTCTTGCTACAACACAAAGTCAATTAGGTACAAGACAAGTACAATGGAAGGGGTATGAGGAGGATAGGACTCTCTGCCAAGCTCATATAGACTTATCTCAGGCTACTATCTACAAGGTCACTGGACAGAGGGACCTATTACAAGCACAACTTGATGCTAGGACTACTGAGCGAGATTCTCTTAGGACTTATGATCAACTGTATAGCTTACATTTAATTTATCAATCCAAGGGTAAATCAAGGTTAGATTTAAAGAGTGGGAATCTATTATAGATTGTATCATGGGGATCAATGCTAATATTAGCTTAGAATTCTTTCAGTTTTAGGTGTTTGCAAAAAAGTAATAAACAAAAATTAAATTATGCAAGAATAAAAACAGAATGCAATTTATGATTTTTGCATTAAATATGATAATTACCTATTAATGAATTGATCTATTAATAAATTTATCTATTGTTGAGGATCCTCGTGCAGTTAGTTTTCTTGATCTATTTCGACTTTATGTTTTATAAGAATTCAATTTAATTTATTTTATATTCTAAGGTTAATTAACTATTTCTAACCTACTATAGGGGTGAGAGCTTAGGTACTGGTTGTAGGAGTGGGCCATGCCTACTAGAATATAGTTTAAGTTTTTCTCCCCTAATTTACTTTATCTCAGTAACTAAAATGCATAACTATTCCTCACATTATTCTATTATATGAATATAGTTAAAACTACATAAAATAATGGTGAAACTTCAACTAAAATTCAAGTGAGGAGGGGAAGGGGAGAGCTAGGGTTTTGACGGCCAAGATGACAACGGGCAGGAAAGCTTCTGTGGGAGAGCATGGGAACGCCAACAGACTGAACCAAGGGCACAGCAAGGCGAAGGGAGGGCAGTCAGAGATCGGGGGCACTAAGGAGTCCTCTCCAACCGAAGAGGATGTAGGTCATGACAAGGATCCACCAGACAAATGGGGAGGTGGACCTCAGAAGTCGTACGCTCAGGCAGTGGCTTCAGAAACCCTTAGCGGTCCGCTCTCCAAGGAGTTGTTTCTGTCGGGGACGAGTTGGACATCCCGACAGAAATTCTTTCAAGCTTTGTGGAATTCAAAAAATTTACCCTCATCGGTAAGTTTATTGGCGGCCGTCCCGACATGGAGACCATTCGCAAGTGGGCGGCAGGTAAATGGCGAACCTCTGGTCACATGGAGTTGGCGGCCTTATCCCGGGGTTTTTTTGCGATTAGACTGAATAACAAGGAGGACTACTGTAAAATCCTGGCTAGTGGTCCCTGGTTCCTAGGTCACAAAAGTCTCTTTCTAAGGAAGTGGGGTATGGACTTCAACCCCGAGACTCAAAATATCAACATTGCTCCAATATGGGTTAGACTCCCGAGTCTCCCCCTCTTCTATTGGCATGAAAATGTAATCAGAGGAATTGCACGCTCCATTGGTGAGTTGGTTACCATTGACCCTCCCACCAAAGCTCGAACCAGATTTGTTCAAGCTCGGTTCTGCATTCTGGCAGATTTGGAGGCTGACCTTCCATCATCCATCACTCTCCGATCTGGAGATATCATTCTTCACAAGCAAGCCATTGTGTATGAGAACAGACCGGATTTCTGCCCCCTGTGCAGTTCTCAAGGGCACCTCCAGTCCAACTGTCCTCTTCAAAATCCAGGGATGAAGAAACGGGATTCCAGTAACCCCTTGGAACACGGTGAAGGTCAGACAAAGCACCCTGCTGCAAAAGGGCATGATTCTCCAGGCCCGTCTAGGGACCATCCCGAATCCTCCCACCCGGTGGAAGCAGTCTCCCCCCAAATGGTCTCTGAGCCGTGTGGTGCAAGCCCTAACCTTGGAACACAAGAGGAGAAGGACCAGTCCCTTCCACCAATCACCGCACAGGCAGATTCACCCAAAATCCCTGGACCATAACCACCCCGAGTCCCAAAATGTGCTCGAAGATTACCTACTAGGAAGAAGGGGTGAGCGGTCTGGTAATATCAGCCCTCGTAATACGAGAAGCCGAAAGCAAGGTGTTGATTTTGGTAGCGAAAGGAAGCAAGGTCGTCCCCCCAACAAAGACGGGAGGGACAAGGAGACGGCGGTAGATGTTGCAAATGGTACTCAACGGCCGCTTTTTCAGGATGATTCTGATTCCTAGATGGGTGACTCATCTGTACCAAAACCTCCCCTCCAGTAAGGAAAGGGAGGTAAGAAGAATATCAAACCGTTGAGATGAAAGTCCTCTCATGGAATGTGAGAGGGCTTAATGCACCTGCCAAACGGAGATTGGTGGCTGATCTCGAAAAAAGGACGAATCTGTCCATCCTAATTTTGCAAGAGACTAAGACCGATGCTATCTCTTCCGCCGTAGCCGCTAAGGTCATTTGGGCTAAGGAAAAATTCCTCTCCGATCTCGCGGTGGGAATGGCAAGCGGTCTCATGATTCTTTGGGATCCGAGAGATTTTTGAGGGCAGCCTTCTCTCAACTTCCAGTAGGATTATCAATGTTTTGTTTCATTCCAAAGCCATTAACTTTTCTTGGATCCTATCTAATGTGTATGCCCCAAACTCTATCTCGGAGAGAGTAGAAATGTGGAAGGCTATTTCCCAGATGAGGGAAACGTTCTGTAATTTCCCTTGGGTTCTAGGGGGAGATTTCAACCGTCCTCTTCACCCATCTGAAAAGAAAGGAGGATCGGACCACTCTAGCCACAGTCTGGAAGACTTTCGAGATTTTGTTTCTACCAATAACTTGCTTGACATTGACCTCAAGGGGGCATCCTTCACTTGGAGCAACATGAGGATTGGGAGCAATCTTATTCAAGTCAATCTTGATAGATTCTTCATATCCCAAGAGGCTATTCCCATACTCGGTGCGGCAACTCTCTCGGCCTTACCGAGGATTGGGTCTGATCACAATCCTATTGTCATGGAGACGGTTGATGGGCCTATTTTTAAAACCCCCTTCAGATTTGAGTCCATGTGGATTTCTCACAAGGACTTTAGAGGGTTGGTCACAGCCTGGTGGCAGCAGAAGGTAGAAGGTTTCGCTTCCAATAGAGTGGCCTTAAAACTCAAGTTAATAAAAAGGAATTTGAAAACATGGAACAAGGAGGTGTTCGGCAACATTTTTGAGTCCAAAAGGTCCATTTATGCGAACCTAAAATTGGTGGAGGAGAGAATGGAGCTCGAAGGTTACACCGATTGCCTCAGGGAGGAGGAAAGGAGGCTCTTGGTGTATTATCATTCTATTCTTGCAAGGGAAGAAACTTTCTGGCGCCAAAAATCTAGGGACCTCTGGTTGAGAAATGGAGACTCCAATACAAATTTTTTTCACGCATCAACTTTGCGGCACAGAGGGGCTAACAAAATCAGGGAAGTGGTGTGCAAGGATGGACGCGTTACCAAGGATATTGAGGAAATATGAAGTGAAGCGGTTGACTTCTTCCAGAATCTGCTCGGTGTTCCTCCCGACAGTGATATCCAGGTTCAAAAATCTCTGTTGGATAACTTCCCAGTAAAAGTTCCTCCCGAGGTAAGATCTAAGCTTCTGGAGCCTTTTTCTATGTCTGAGATTAAAGAAGCTTTGTTCTCCATGCAACCAGACAAGGCCCCTGGGCCTGACGGTTTTCCCCCCCATTTTTTTCAAGTTATGTGGGATGTTGTGGGTTCGGATGTGTGCAAAGCAATTTAGGAGATTCAAGCCTCCAGATACATCCATCCAAAACTAAATTCTACCTTTCTTGCTCTCATCCCTAAGTCTTCCGCTTGCAAAAGTTTCTCTGATTATCGTCCCATTAGCCTGTGTAATGTTTTTTATAAAATCTTAACCAAGTCCATAGCCAACCGTCTGAGGTCCCTTCTTCCCTCCTTGGTTGGTCCTTCTCAGGGAAGCACCGTGAAAGGCGAAACATTCTTGATGGTGTCATCACCATCCATGAAACCCTTCATTCTCGCTCACCGCTCCAAAAATGCTCGCTCTTTTCCTCAAGCTGGACATGAATAAAGCTTTTGACAGAGTTGACAGGAGGTTCCTCTGTGCTGTCCTCTTCAAGTTCGGTTTTCACCCTCAATGGATTGACCTTGTCAGTAGTTGCATATCCACTCCCTCCTTTTCTGTTCTAATCAACGGATCCCCTGCTGGGTATTTCCAAAGTGCCAGAGGCCTCAGACAAGGTGACCCTCTGTCTCCTATTCTATTCATCCTTCTAGCTGAGGTTCTGAGTTGGTCTTTGAAAGAGGCTCTTCATCAGAATAAGATCTCTGGAATTTTTCCCACCTCCAGAGTCGATCCTGTCTCTCATCAGCAATTTGTGGATGACACCCTCATCTCCACTGGGGCGTCCGTCACTCAAGCCAAATCCATCAAGCGAATCCTCTCCCGTTATGAAAAGGCTGCCGGACAAAAAGTCAATTACATCAAAAGCAAAATTTATTTTATTAACACTCCTATGCGAAGGCAGCTCCGCATAGCCAGAATTTTGGAATGCACTATTGATTCCCTGCTTGCGTCTTATCTGGGTTTGCCTCCGGCTTGTAATGGCCGGGCCAATGGAAGCTTGTGGGACATGATCCTGGAACGTCTTCACAAAAAGTTGAGCACTTGGAAAGGCAAATTCCTGTCGCAAGTTGGGAAAGCCACCCTTACCAAAGCTTGTCTCCAAGGAATCCCAACTTACTTCATGTCCGTGTTCATGTCGCTCGTTTCGTCCATTCCAAGATTGAAAAGATTCAGAGGACCTTTCTGTGGTCTGGCAATGAAGAAAAATCCAGAATTCCTCTTGTGGCCTGGGATAAGGTTTGCTTGCGAAAGGACCAAGGTGGCATGGGAATGAGGAGATCAAGACTCATGAACACCGCTTTGATCGCTAAGCACACTTGGAAGATCCTGACTAATGACCCAAGCGAGTGGGTCAAGTCGGTTAAGAGGAAGTATCTTGGATCAAGTTCTCTTTTTGATGTCAGGATTCCTCCTGAAGCGTCTGCCTTTTGGAAATCTGTGCTTCAAGCCCGCTCTCTGATCGACTCTGGTGCTCGTTGGATTTTGGGTGATGGCAACTCCATTCTCTTCTGGAAGGATAGGTGGGTTACTGATGGAGCTCTCGAGTTGAGAGTGAACCTTGCTGGCCTAAAAGCCCAGGTGGATCCAAATTCCCAACTCAAGGTTGCAGACTTCATTGATCGGAGCTCTCTTCCCCCTCGGTGGAATTTGCCAGTCCTGGACGGCTTTAACAATGAAATGACTTTTTTGTCTAATATTCTTCGGTCTGTTTTAATTCCATCTATTAGAAGAGATGACAGAATCATCTGGCGTGGCACGGAGGATGGTCTGTTCTCTGTCAAGACTGCCTATGACCTTCTTACTTGCGAGATTGCCATGGATCACCGATGGAAAGTGATTTTGAGGAAGGGTATTATTCCTAAAGTTAATTAATTTGCATGGATTGCCTTTCATAATAAAGCCTTAACCATCGACAACCTCCACAAGAGGGGTTTTGCTATTCCCAACAGGTGCTTCTTGTGCTTTGTTGATTGTGAGATGACAGACCACTTATTTTTTCACTGTCCTTTTTCCCATTCTGTCCTCAGCACTGTCCTATCTTCATTTCAAATCCTTTGGTGCACTCCCCGCTCCCTCAAAGATGCCTTCCACCAATGGCCCAATCCTTTCAAGAATCCTAAACTTCGCTTCCTTCTTGAGGCCTCTTTCCACCACTCCATTTGGCAGATTTGGCTAGAGAGAAATTCCAGAGTCTTCGGCAAGGTCCCTAGAGTACCTCCCTGTGTCGCTCAGAGAGCCTTATCCTTCGCCATTGAGAATTCTAAAGTTGTTCCTAGTTCCCCTCCCCGCCTTCCTGGCGAAGCAGGGATCTTCCAAAGTTTGGGCCTTTTCCCTATTCTTGATGGTGTTTCTAAGTCTCAGCGTGGGGATGTTATTTGGACCAAGCCCCCTATGGGCTGGATTAAATTAAAATTTGACGGTGCGGCCAAAGGCAATCCTGGCCCTGCTGGTTCTGGTGGTGTGGTTAGAGATCATAACGGGAATCTCGTGCTGGCTTATTGTGAAGATTTGGGTGCCCAGACTAATCACTATGTCGAAGCCAAAAGTGTTTTGAAAGGTATCCAGATCCTCTCCGAGGATCCTCGGCCTTTGATAGTCGAAGGTGATTCGCTCAATATAGTCAACTATCTGCTAGGCTCTAAAGACCCGTCTTGGAGGGTCTACAACATCATTCTTGAGGCTAGGACGCTCCTCTCTCAACGTGACAGGTGGAAGGCATGCCATATTTTTAAGGAAGGAAATCGCATGGCAGACCACATGGCCAACAAAGGGCTTGTGACCACGTGTCCTGTTGTGTGGTGCTCATGCTTCCCGTTTGTGGTGGTGAGTTTGGCCAATGCGAATATCCTCTCATGATGTTCTCCTCGCTTCAGAAGGTCATTCGTTTGGTTTGGCTGTTTTTGCTTTCGATGGTCAAATTTCTCCAGTTAGTATTTTTGTTTTCCTTGGTAAAATGTGGTTTGTTTCTAGGATATTCAGACATAAGGGCCCTACTTATAGCCTTCGGGCAATTAGTAGTTTTTGGTTTCTGTCATCAAGTTTATTCCTCCAGCCACAAGGCATGATGCACATTCCAGCCAGGCTGATTTTGTACATAAGGTTTTGGGATCCTCTATAAAAACCCACTGTTAATCTATTAAAATAATTACCAAAAAAAAAAACTACATAAAATAAATTAAGTAGTAAATACAAATGACATAGTTACCATATGCGAAGAATGAAGTACTACTTTTATTGCTAGAAATTCAAATGTACATGCTGGTGCAATTATTCAAAAATTGTATAGTTCTCCATAGTTTAGACATTAGACATTTCTTCCTTAGACTTTTCAACATTAGACCTTTTCAAAGGTCTCCCTATGTAATTTATATTGTGACTTGGACAATTCTGAATAATACTCTTCCACATATTTTGCCATGTGGAGTTGTGGACTTGATAATGCGACAACTATGCACTAACAAAAATAATCTAAACTAATGAAATTCCTAATTCTACTTGGACTCAATAAACATCCTAAGTGGTCCAAGTGGCATTTTATAAATGCACTTAACAAAACTATACTAATTTAAATATTTTTCAAGATGTACAATATAATCATGTCCTTTATTCTCAAAAAAGGCATAACAATCTTACATCTAAATCTAATCAACCTAACAATATTCCAATTATACAATGTCTACGGAATAAAGTGATAACAACTTTATTAATCACAATATCCTCATGAAGAATATGTGATAAGTCAACTTAATCTAAGATGATTGTAATCATTTATTGCCATGTGAGAGCGCCATGTTATTGTTGATGTGGCATACGACATTGGTCAACTCTCTTCGGTAACTATTGGTAAGAATTCTCTTCGGTAACAACCTTCGATAGCTACCTTCTATAACATACTTCGGTAACTATCTTTCGTAACATACTTCAGCTACCATATTCTATAACAATAATCAACCATTTTTCTATCACCATGCCTAAAGCTTCCTTGATCCTTTATCCTTAAGTCCATCTTCTCATGTCCAAGGTATATCCTGAAGCTTGTGCTGCTGCATCGTGCATCTGTGGAACACCCTTCAATACTTTCCTGCATAATTACCCATAACTCGAACGTATTTTACATAAAATGCACACATTTGTCAGATTTATCTACATTCATATTTTTACTGACAATTCACAGAAATAAACAAAAACAACTAACTTAAAATACATTATAATCACAAATTAAATATAAAAATGAAACAATTTACTATGAAAATATGTGCCAAATAATCACTCATCATTTTCCCCCAAACTAAAATATATGCATGTCCTCATGCATGGGAAGAAAATGAGACAAATAGAAGCTTACATATTTTACACATATATCAATTGTCATCATCCAGATCTTTGCAAATAAATGAAATATTAAAATCAATCAAGATTTATGTTTTCTCAGAAAGTCATTTGCAAGACCATGAAACAAACATCACAATTATTATTTCAAAAATAAGCAAATAGGTTATCAGATATTATCTTCAAAGATCATTGGTAGCAATACTGAGAAACAAACATTTTCAAAGATAATTTAAACATAAGCCAACATATTACAATATAGCACACAGTTTCAATCAAATATCTGCAACAAAATACAATGTTTTAGATTTTTCTAGATCATTTTCATGACAACATAAATATTACAGAATCTATCAAACAGATTGGAGTACTGATATCTGTAGTTGAAAATAAGATATTTTAGGTTGTCATATATCATTCTTATAACAATACAAATTCTCAGAAACTATTTAAGCAGATCAGAAAATGATGACTTCTAAAATTTCTTATAACAAAAATAATTTCATCAATTAAATGCAGAACATTTGATCATTTTCAGGAAAATATATTGTTCATGATTGTTTTTAGAGAATAGTTTCTGCAATAGCATAATAACATAACAATCCTTAGCAGAAAAATGATTTTTTTTCAATTTATTTCACTGCAGTAATGTACTAAAATTGTGATCATAAAACATCAAACACTGCATATACAAAATAGGTTCAAATATAAAATACTATTTACAACACAAAGATATATGTTACTAAAATATCTACAGATAGAAAACATTGAACATATTACAAATAATAATAATATACAGATCAAATATTGAAGTCTGAAAATCATAAAATATTAACAATTTTTTTTAGTTTAGTTCATCCAACTTGTGTCCGTCGAGTGGAGATTCTTGATGATGGGGGTCTTGTTGGTGGTAGCTTGCATTCTCGTTTCACCTTTTGTACCTACTCTTTGGCTTTCTGGTCACCAACTGGTGTCTCAACCATGATAGTTTTGATATGTTCAACTTCAAGGGAATCCTCTCTCTGCTCTGCATCCTACATTTGAGAAGGTGGAGGTTTCTCAACCGATGCAACAATATTATCTATCACTGCATTAATTTTTGGAGGCATCCCGACATTTAAGACAAGATTCACAGGTGTAGTTTCTACCTTGGTGGAAGGAACCGGTCTTTTCGATTGATTTTGTTGTGTCAGGCTGATGAACGGTTGGGAACTCTCTTCCTCAAGAATATTAGAAAATTCAAAGGGCTTATTGGTGTGGGCCGCTTTGCTGAAATTAATAAACTTTTTCTACTTTTTATCGATGGTGGAGCTTTTGTTAGGGGAAGCATCGACAGGTGGTGGTCGGTTGACGAAATCAATAGGTTTCATCACCCTATCCATTGAGAGTTGTTTAATCATATCTATCTAAAGGGCAAGGGCTCATTGAATTAATTTTGAATGTTCTACAAAATCCTCCCTTAATTTATCGATTTTTATTTGTAGAATAATATTTTGTACCCGTAGATAAGATAGGGTTTCAGTAGTTGATTCAGGTGCAGGTAAGTCAGATTCATGCCCTAATGTATTTCCTTTCTCAGGGGTTTTAGGAGTATGCTTCTAACACCGAGCCTTTCATGTAGGTTGAATTGGTTTAACAGTTTTGATAGGTCGGCGTTTGCATTTTGGGGATTCAGGTTCCTCCTCCTGGCTATCTGACTCATGGTTTTCCTTAGACGGACTATCTTCCTCAAGCTCATTTTTAGTCGACTCAAAGTATTTTGGCAGGTTTGATTCTACAACTATCCTATTCTAGGCTATTTTAACTTCGTGTGTTTTTTTAGAACTATCAATTTAATAAGGCCATGGTGTGCAAGTAGATGTAATTTAGGCTTTTATTGAGGATTTTTAGGTTGCACACGGACAACGGTAGACTTTAGAGACTAAAATAAGAAATACGGTAGGTTGATAACACAATCATTATTCTTCAAGAATTTTAGATTTATCAACATGCAAATATGGTAGGCTACATAGGTGGACATACGTCCTTCTAGGGTGAAGAATTTGATAATTAAAATGGTGGCTTCCTACCACATGAGAGGGAGTGACGTAGTAGCAACACCCTTAATCCACCCTTCTTTGTCTCGGATAATGGTGCATTTTTCTCCAAATTTTTCCACTAGCTGGGTGACACTTTTAGAGGGGTTTTTATAGTATGGCAGTCCTACCTCTGGTAAACCTAGCACTTCAGAAATAATGCTTGGGTTAAGGTCAAATTGGATGTCTCCAACACGGGTAGTCATTTTTGTGGGGTTACAATTTAGGACAAATTGTTTGGCCACCCCTTGGTCATGCCCTCTGAATTTCGTGAGGGCATCCCACCATCTAGCCCTTTGAAACAATTCTATCATAGAATCACTAGGATTCTACATTTTGATAGACGGGGGTTCACTATGTTTTGGAATATGGAATGGGGTATGGCTTTTAGGGTAGAGGGTAGATAGGATTTCAATTTTTAGGAGATGAGAAACCTGCAACAATTTTCATCCGCACACAGAAAAATAAATTTTACAAATTTTTACAAAATAATTCACTATTGGACTTAATCAAAAACATACAATTCGGACTTAAGCAAATAATCATCTTCATTTTACAATTTTGACAAGTTTATCTTTGAAATAAACTGATAGGTTTTGTTATCGATATAGATAGTCTATGACTATGACCTATCCTTCTGCATATTTCCTAAAAATATTCACTAATTGCTCCATAATAGACATGTTAATCCAAACCTAACCTTCTGCATGGTTTCCTAGAAAAAATAATCGTTAATTACTCCTATAGCATAATGATTAGGGCAATTTTATTTAAAATATCTAATCTTGTCACTAAAAAAACAAAAATAGAACAGTAAAATATTACATATCATTTTCGCTTTTTTGTCATGCCAAAATTCTGTCACCCTACGTCATAATTTTTTGAGTTATTTTTCCCATATTTTCCACAATTTCATCCTTATCCAGTGTTTTCCCCTTTCAAATTTTGACTCAAAACCTTTAATTCAACTTTGCTAAGAAATTTTGCAAAGTTTCAACTAGGTTGCAGAGTTTTTTTTTTTTGTTTGGTGCTCACTGCATTCTATGGAAGGAAATTGAATTAGGGTTTGTTTTTACTATACATCATGTTTTTTCCATGCAATAAATATTGACCACTCGTTTATCCTAAAATCGAATACAACAATTCTTATCACAGCTTAGCAACTCACAACCCTCGATTTTTGTTTCAATCGATGGTAAAAAAGTGAATCCTCATCACCTTCATATAATTGGCTGAAAAAATATTTGTGCCGACATCATGATGAAGCTTCCATACCTAGCATGAATGTTTCTTTTAATCACATCCCTTCATGATATTTTTAATCAATGGACATCGTTTTTCATCCACGTCAATATTGGCTATTGGTTGCATGTGCCACGTGTTGGTCATCATCGACATCCTTTCACAAAGTTTTTACCACCTCTCTTGCGTGGAAGGGGTAATTGTAGGTTGGCATCGATAATTGCCACCTTCTTAATTATTGGCATAACTAAAAATTTATTTAAATTTTACACATTGTGCATAGGTGGCATGCGTTCAAAAAAAATCGTTTGGAACTTTTCACCCGTGTACCATTTTCCTTGTGTATTTTCCCTTATGTCCATAGTCATATTTAATGATGTGTCAATGGCAACTTTTATTAACTCTGGCATCCACGTGTATCGATGGTTGGTACCTTTGAAACTTTATGGTGAGCCTCCATGTGTTCATAGAGAGTGTCTATGCTTTTGAAGGAAAGTTAAAGATAGGTGATACGTGGCGTTGTCTCGAGCATGTTTATCATATGCTAAATTTTACACAAGCTTTGGCATATTTACCAATGTAAGGAATTTTCAAAGTTTAAATTTTAATTTTTATACCTTAGTCCATATGCCAAAGGTATTAAAAGGATGTTATAAATATTTGTGTAATTTTATCTCCCCAAACCTTTATGAATGCCATTGAAATTTTATGTCACATTCTTTTATATTTAGCATTGACGCATTCTTTCATATTCTCGGTTGACACATTCTATCATGTTCTAAATTGCCATGTGTTGCTCATATCAAGGGCCAATTTTAAATATTGACACTTAGAAATATTTCATGATATGTCTTACGGGTATCATCTACAGATGGTGTTTACAGAAGATTACTACAGAATATTGTTACAGAAGATTATTACATAAGATTATTATAGAATATTACTACATAATATTATTATAAAAGATTACTGTATAAGATTATTATAGAAAATTACTATTGAAAATATTTACATAATATGTCTACGAAAGACATCTACAAAAGACTTTTATAGAAGATATCTATAGAAGACCTCTACAGAAGACCTCTATAGAAGACATCTAAAGAAGACATCTACAGAAGACCTCTATGGAAGACATCTATGGAAGATGTCTATAAAAGACATCTATGGAAGACATCTATAGAACTGTAGTTGTTAGAGTTTAAAAAAATACTTTACCTATTTCTTCCCCCCAAAATATATTGTGAACTTTGTATACCTCTATTTACTCTCCCTCCCAAATTATAATTTTGGCTATATAGCAAAAACAAGATGAAGGGTTTTTTATTTATATTGGTGGATAATATAATAATAAGTTTTATTTATGGGGGTTTATTATAATTTTTGTGATTGTGCTTCCTGAATTTCATTAAGGAGTATCCAAGTGAGAGAAAAAAATAATGATTATAAAGCTTGATATCAATCATCAATGTATGCAAAAATAGATATCTATCAAAGGCTTGGAGTATTTTCAATCATTTAGAAAAATGGAATAGATATTCTGATATTATGATGGCTTTTGTTAAGAGATACAAGGTTTTGAGAGATAGGAGCCATATTTTTGTAGGAGAAAATGAACCATAGTATTTTCATAGGAATTTGCTTCTGACTTTTGCCTGCTTATGATATGCTAGAGTTATTTCTCAAAGACTTCAAACATCCTAGTGACTTTTAAACAACTTCATCTATTCATTTCACAAATAAATATGGTGTTAAAGTTATCCTAATATTTTCAAGCTTCTTCAAGGACCAACTATGTGTGCAGTGAGTATTCATTTCCCATTATGAGTGAGGATTGAGTAACAACAAAGATCACTTATGCCAACAAGCTAGCTTATCTGTGAGCATCCATAGGTCTTGTCCAAACTTAGTGCTACTACATAAGGATACCTTATTGCCATGCAAGTTTCATTCAACCCATTGTTGTAATGAGGATCACCCCATGGTTTTTGAGATACTAAGAATTCTAGGGATTCAAGTTCTTTTACCCTTATTTGAATTTTCTTGGGATACTTGCTCATTTTGAGAGGGAGAAAGGGATTTTTATTGCTTTTTGGGATTCTTGCCTATTTTATGAGAAGCAAGAAGATACTTTTGGGATACTTTCTAGATTAGATGAAGAGCAAGGGAATTTTTTTTTTTTGAAGGAGTAAGAACTTTGGGGATTTGGATTCCCAACCACTCTATCAAAGTCCTAATGGGAATTTGATCCTATCCTTACTATTCTTCTCCTTTTCTTTCTTTTTAGGGATGAAGGGTGAGCTTGTCCTTTTGCCAATTCATTAGTACTCTAGACCATGCACATAGATGGATAAGCAAGGGAAAATATTCACTTATGGAAATAGTAATGTTGTGGAGTTTTTCTTCTTACCCTCAACAGATTTGTCACGTCACAAAAAACTTTGGAGATCACAACCAGAACTATGAATTCTAGTGGATCCACCTCATTAACCTAGGAATAGACTACCTTTGACAACTCTAAACCGACTAGGTTGGGTAAGGAAACCCCAAGCAATGAGTCCTTTCACTAATGCTTTATCGTGCACATGCTCACTATGCCAGAAAAAATGTTGTTACTTTGTTGTTTTGATATTTTTAGTGACCGAACCTATCAATATTAAAACCTATAAAACCCATATCGGTGCCTTATCCATTACAGATTCCTAGTAGTTTGATAAATGAACTTAGAAAAGATGACATAAAGAAGAACTAGTTCATTTTACTCCATTCAAATGATGTAATGTAAATAAAACAATTAAACTAGCGAGGGAAGGCGTTATTTATGGATTTTGATTGCAGTAATACATAAACAAGCTAACATAAGACAATCACACAAAATATGCCAAGGGAAGAGTTGAGATTTTCATTAATAAAAGATGTGCATAGAACATATCAGTAGAGTGCTTGATCCTCATATACCATTTGATTACAATAAACCCTTAGTTTGAATATTCAAAACAAGGGGTATCTCCTCTCCGTCCTGATTGCAGTGACGTAAGAGTTCTCAACTCCAGCGCATTCCATAGGAAATAATCACAACAAACGATGCACCTTGACAATCCCTGGTAAATGACAAGAGAAGGGCGGTAAGAAACACACACAAGAGATACAAGGGAAAATAGGACTCAAACAACATATAAAGATATACTTGGATTTTCTCTATCAGAGGTTTGATGAAAAAATTTGCTATTGTAGTGGTCTCCTTTATATAGTGTGCGATCAAGGCTACAACTACTTGTTCCAGCTAGATTGATCTCATGCATTTAAAAATTAGGATGTAATAAAAAATGGGCACATCGCCCATGCCTTCTACCTACACAGGTGGTGGCTGCATATCTCTCCCTATACTACGCTGGGCTGGAGGCTATGGCTCCTCTGGTGCATGTTTCGGGGTGATGGTGGGCCCCACTCTTTCCTGATGGTTTTGGATGGCTTGGTCAATGAACTTGCAAGCCTCATCATGAAAAGTTAGAGAGAATAGGAGCATGTTCAAATATTGGGTAGCCTCCACTACCTGATCCTTAGCCCACAGTATATTGTTGCTAGCAAACTCACATAGGCGGTCCACCATTTCTACCAAAATCGTAAGGCGTTTAGACGACTTATCACCTGATTCTAAATCCAAATTTTGGATCTTCTAAAAAATGAAATATTTTATGACTGGTGCTCGCCCAAAATCCTCGATGGAGAAGTTGCAATCGGTCAACTCATAATTGATCTCATATTCTGATTGTACCACTTCCTGGCCCCACTGGCACCAATTTTTCTCATTCTGCAAAAATAGGGAGACCTTGATATATTCTTGCATAGGGACTCATCTGCTAGAACAGTCAATAGCCCAAAAATAGGTATGTAGTCCTCCTGAAACCTTTTATAAATTGGCATGATTGCATCTATCCTTTGCCTTCCACGTTGTAAGTTATCTTGGATGAGGTCCACTGCTCATTTCATAGCGTATATGTCCATTAGGATGGACTCCAGATCCCCCATTTTAACCTTTATTTTCTCCTTAATTTCTTGTTTGAACTCATTTTTTGACCTAAGTGGGATGCTAGCCTGTGTGGTGCCAGGAGTATGCATCTTTAGTCTATCAAATTTGGCCTGAAGTTGCTTTATTTTGAGTTGTAGAGGCTCAACTTCGATTGCCTTGGCTTTCCATCCTTCCATTTCCTTTTCTACTACTTTGGCCACCTGTGCTTGGGTGGCTACCTATGATTTCATCATTTGGACGGGTGTAGCAGATGCTCAGATGACACCTTTACTGGTATCTATGGTGGCCTCCCTCATGCTATGTGGCAAAGGGATATCAAAAGTGGTGATAGGTGTGTCGGTGGTTTCTTTTCCAGCTACTCTCTCGTGCCTGACTATCCCCTTACTTGGAGATCTTTGTTCTTCTATATCTTAGATTTGATCTTCTTTGTCAGCTATGAATTGGCAAGTGTTAGTGACCCTAGCCATCATAAAATTTTCCACTCCTTGATTCGAGGATTCAGTCCTGGCCTTTTTTTAGGTAGGATACCACGTGGCACTTTGCACTTCGTAGCTCCTAAAAATATTCGATAAGACTCCTTCTTATGCTATTTTCTTCATCACCCTTGGCTTAATTTGACGCTCCTCTTGGTTTATCACCAGGGTAGCAGAATACCACAAGGATTTACTTTCTATCAATTGTTCTTGCTCATGTGGACTTATTAAAGCTAACGTTTATGGGGCAGTAGTTTACTTTGAGGAGCCAATGGCCAGATCTTTCCATTTTGAAGTGGCAATAGGGGAACTAGAAGAGGAGGGGAGCTTGTCTTATTCATCGATGATCTTCATCATGACCTCGAAAAGGTCAAAATATTGCTAAGCTATCTAGAGGGTGGGATCCTCGAACTCTTCAAGAGGAGCTATTGGAACTAGTGGGGCCATCTTGTCCACTAGCAACCCCCAATGCAACTTGAGCCGGGTGTTGTAGTCACCAACAGTCTCCAGTCTACTGTAAGGATGCTGATCCTTGGGCATCATCCATACTAAATCTAGCGTTTGATTATTTTTAAAAGCCTCCTGCATTGCATCCTCAAAATAATCATTGTTGTAGGTCACTTCCAGGAGGGCCAATTTATCGGTAACCTCTCTCTTGTAGTGGTCGTTTGGGTCGTAAGCTCTCCAAGCAACTTCAGGGAAGCAGTAAGTATCCATATTCTAGATGGCCCGTGTATCGCCCAAATTTTTTGCACCCTTACCTTCAGGCTAAAGGATCCATGCCCGAAAGGGGGATGCGAGAAGGATGGGACAATACCTCGGACGGAGAGGCCCTTTGAAGGTCGCGCCTCTCGGGGGAGGGGTATAAGGGTGAATTTTTGATGGATGGTGGGGTTCACCAGGAAACTTTGAGTGGCAGTTTCCACGCCTAGGTTGAGAATGGGTTTGATGTGTTCATTTTATGTTCAATCATTCAGATTCCTAGGTTGGCCAAAATGAATCTAAGCTATTCTATATGAAATTTCTGGTTTATATGAAGACAACAAACATAAATGAATCCTAAATACAGAAAATATCTAAAATGGAGAAGAGTGCACCTGATTTCTGATGTCCGATGAAGATTCTGAAGCTTGTAGGAGTCCAGATCATCCCGGATATGACAGGATCATCTGTAATTGTACAGAATCATCCAGATCATAGGAGATCATCTGAGATCAGCCAAGATCGTCAACGACCTGATGAATTCATTAGACGAATTCGTCAGAAACCTGCAATCATGAAAACAGACACCAAAAACCAAAAATACAATTGCAAGAATGATACAAAATGATAGAAATAAGAATATAAATGCTTAAATGATAAATCCAGATATCAAATCAAATGGGATGCAATGTTTTAATAATTTATTTTGAATTTTATCATGCAAATATGCTAAATGAGGTGAACTCCAAGATGCAGAACAGAAGTGAATTAATCTAATGCACAATTAAATAAGAAAAAGAGATAGAGAATGCAAACTCAGGGCTCTGATTGCCCCCAATCTGAACTACAGTCAAAATCATCTGCAATCGTACGAGATCATCGTCGATCTCGACAGGATCATCCAAAATTATGGTTGAATCGCCTGCGATGATCCGAGCTTCCTTCGGCTAAAACACAGTGAGATCCTGCAATAAAACTTGAAAACACAAGTGCAAATGATGGGGGATAGGATGTTCTAACACAGCAAAAACTAAAGTTGCGAGGGAAATGATCAGCCAGGGGGATAAACTGGGAAAATCCCAAGTTTATATAGGATTAGGGGGAGGTTAGGAGGTTGGGGATCATCCCAATCCGGGAGATCTCCAACGTAGGAATCTCCAACCGTGCAGACACGCTTCTGCCCGAGTTGGAGAGGTTGTTGAAACAGAAGCTAATTATGAAAATTTGGTTTTGGGATGAAATCGTCTGGACGTTCTGTTCCAGATGAATTCATCCGATTTGGGATGATATCGTCAGATCGACGACGATATCGTCCAACGGTCAAAACAACTTCTAAAAATGGCACGAAAAATGAGGTGAGCGGTTAACGGGCGGTTTCGGGGTTAAAATTCAATTTTTTTATCTTTTACTGATGGTTTAACTGTGCCAATTTTAGGGTGCTACATTTTGCCCCCTCTTTAGCGTATTTTCTGAAGAAAATGCGTTAAAGACGAGTTCTTCATGCTTTACGAGAAAGCAAAAATTTATTCCATTTTTTAGACGATGATTCTAGGTCGAATCGTACAACTGTTTGCTATGGTGCCCCCTTCGAGTTTTTACCCAAATCGAACGTTTGAGGTAAAAGCGTGGAAAAGCAAAAATTAAAAAAATGTTGTTTTTAAATAAAAATAAGAAAAATAGGGTAAAACCCTAATTCATTTTTACTGTTCACTTTCACTGTTTTAGAGCTCTGTAGGCGAAATGGTGGAAATGACACATAGATCGATAGAGGTCCGATGCGGGTTGCGGGTAAGGATCTAAACCTAGTGTACTATGTTTTTAGCTTGATTTGTTTAATTTTTTACTTGAATTTTAATTGTTTTTGGGCATCGTGGCCATTTTTAGGCCGTCGACGACATCGGGACGAAATCGTCCCTATATCATCGATTTCGTTTGAGGACGAAATCGGAGAAATAGGGGCGATCCCATCCAATAAGGGGCGATCCCCAAATTGAAGAATCGAAGATGATTTCATCCTATTAAGGATGATTTAACTAAATTTGGTACGATATCGTCCAATAATGGGCGATATCATTTTTTTATGAGATGAAATTGATTTTAATTGATTTTAATGATTATGTATTAATGATTTTTGTTGTTTTATTATTTATTTTGCAGAGGGGATTGCTAAAGAGTCGAGAGTGGAAATACGAGGGTCTCAGGGATGACTTAGCCGTGCTCGATCAGGTCGAGCGAGACAGACTAGTAGAGGTCGGACTACAGCATGTGGTAGAGATGCCACAAATTCCTATAGACATGGGGCTACTAATAGCCCTAGCAGAGAGATGGTATCCGGAGTCATCCTACTTTCGGCTATCGATAAGGGAGATGACTCCCACTCTAGAGGATGTATGGAGGATCTTGAGGATCCCCATACATGGGTGGTTCATGACTCCTTCGGCCAATCAGGGCCACGCCATGATGAGATTGTGTAGTGACCCAAGCTTCGCCCTAGAGAAGGGCGGAGTGAACATCGAGGCTTTGAGGTAGATGCCTAGGGCATCTCGATTGACCCAAGTTTTGGTAGGGGTGGTGGGTGGCCTTCTTCTATGCCACCAGAGTGGATGCAGGTTATCGTGGCTCCTCTCAGATGTGGTCTATGACATGAGAGACCACAGATACAGGTTTTCTTGGGGTAGCTTTGTATTATGCCACTTGTATAGGATCCTTTATGGGGTCGTATACAAGGGAGGTCGATGTCTAGTGTTGACATCGCTACTACAGGTTTGGTGCTGGGAGCACATTATGGTGCGGAGGCCGGTAGGGCTTCCACTGATAGGAGTTGATCGAGAAAGACCTCGAGTTTTCTATTGGTGGCTCTAGAGAGGGTCACAATGGTGGATAGATCTGTCGATGTCTCAGAGGTTGCTAGATGACCTCACCCTAGATCAGATCACCTGGAGACCATGGAGAGAGCATCCAGGGTGGGTAGAGGATGGACAAGAGTTGGCTCGCATCAGGTGAGTCATCTGGTTGAGGACAGAGTGGGGAGAGGTAGAGCTCCACCGCTATGACCGAGTTTTGAGGTAGTTCGGTCTACAATAGGGGATCCCTTCTCTTAGGGATTATGAGTACTCCTAGACTATGCGGGATAATACCACATTGAGTGGGGCTCCAGACATGCAGTGGTTCTAGAGTCAGGACGTTGATGATGCCCCCATTCAGCCAGTGGATGGGGATGATATGGGGGTAGCAGATGGGTATGATTCCTGGTATGCAGGCATCCACCCTCCTCGGATGATGAGGGCATAGGGTTCGATGCATGCTATAGTGCAATGGATGGAGAGGCGGTGCCAGGCTACCATCGATGCAGTGAGGGGTCATGGAGGGAGGGATCAGTGATGACCTCCTCAGGAGAGACACCAGAGAGTACCATAGGCTCTGGAGAGACAGCAGTAGCTAGAGAGGAGGGAGAGACTCCCTTCTCAGTAGAGGGATAGGCCACCATCACCCGATAAGGGCAAGGGTGTCGAGGTGGGGGAGAGCAGTGAGATGGTGGCTCTCCGGGTGGAGAATGCCCACCTACGAGCTCAGGTGTAGACTCTTCAGGATGAGGCGACATGGCTCAGGGCTTGGAGTGGAGGGGCGAGCATTCTAGAGCTGGCATGGGTTATTGCATAGACCACATTCTACCAGGGGTTGTACTATCATGTGGTTCCAGAGGAGTAGAGGATACCACTGCCAGCTAGCATTATGGAGCCGATCAGGATGGGGTCATCGAGGACATCATCATGATCGATGTCGAGGACCCACGATACAGCATGGACTTCGATGGGACCACCTCCTCCACCTCAGGGTGGGAGAGGAGATGAGGCTGAGAGCTCGAGGGCTTCTCGAGACTAGCTGCTCATTGTACATAGACCATATATTTTTGAGAGGATTGAGTATGCCAGGGTATAGATTGTGGCATACCAATCCATTTTGATATGATATATATGATATATATATATATATATATATATATATATATGTTCTTTTTGTGATATGACTTGTGCATATGTTTTATGATGCTTTAATATTTGTTGTTTGACTATTCATGTAATTATGTCATTGAAAATATTATAATTTTATGTCATGCTATAAAATTAAATGAAATAATCTGATGTAAACAAATTGGTTGTTGTGGTATGATTTGATGAAAAATAAAGTGACTTCTAACAATAATTTCAAAGGACATTGTCATTGTTACATGACCATTTCATGGAGTCACCGCTCGCTAGGTCATCAAGCTAATCCCGGTATGAGAGAAATATTGCTAAAAGTAAAAGGGTGCTTAAGAGACTTTCTTAAGACTTTGTGTTGTGATGATGAAAAATGATGATGGTGATGATTTGTTTTCAGATTTCCATGAAAATATTATGCATGAAATATTAAAAATATGATTTTTGCTAGGCATAAAATTCCTAAGTGTGATAGAAATTTGAACAATTGCCTAGGAATTATACCATCGTCGCAAAATTGAATGTTGACATAATGAAATGAAATAGAAAAGTTTTCATTCTTTTTAAAGCACAATTGTGTAACATAATGATTTAAGCCATATGCTTTTATGGATTAAATAAATGGGAGATAAAATTAGAATGATGGCTTGCGCTAGGCATAGAATTTTAGGTATAGACTTATACCATCATCGCGAAATCCAAAGAAGAAATTGATGTAATAGTTTTATTGCATAGTTGATTTTTGATTTTGAGATAAAAAATATAAAAATGAGGACTTGCACTAGGCATAAATTCCAATTTAGGTTTAGGAACTATACCATCATTGCGAAAGTCAAAAATATATAAATGTGACTTTATTGCTAGATTTTTGAACATGCTTTGAAAGAAATTTTGGATTTTTGAAAAAATGTATTTAATTGTTTTTACGCTAAGCCAATATTCTCAAGTAAGAAAATCAAATTATTCCAGAAGATTTGCATAAATATTTTAAATTATCTCAAAGACAAAATTTAGATTTATAAGGAACCCCATGTGCATATGTGAGTTCATTGCCGATCTTGATCTATCATAATGATACAAAATCTCTCAAACACAAATGTGTGTGCAATTGTATTGTTCATTTACCAATTTTGAGCAAGATAATTTGATACAAGTAATTTGAATTAACCAAATGAGTGTTCGTTGACCATGATTTATATGCATGTAACCGTACCAGACTACTATGTAAGTCGGGTCATCAAGAGCTAGCTGATCCATGAGCGGACATAGGTCTGTACAAAATAAGGTCGCTAATGTGACAGACATATCACCACGCTAGGAGTTACCCAAGGCCAAGCGGGTTGGGCACAAACCACCTATTATGGGGCTTACCTCAAAGTTTTTGAATAATTGAGAATTCCAAGGATTCAAGCTCATTCACCCTTCTTTTCTTTCAAAGGGTAGGGGAAGGGATTTATTGCTTTTTGCTTTTTCTTTTCTTTTTCTCTTTTTTTTTTTTGTATTTTTGCTTGACACTGAGATAATGCTGAAATATTGCTGAGGTGGTACAAAATGATACTGAAACAATGCTTCTTTTTCTCATGATTTTTCTTGACTTTCCTTTTTTTTTCTTCTTTCTATACTAGGGATACTTGCTCGGATTGGCTGTAGAGCAAGGGATTTTTATTCTAGGCAGGGGTGAGCTTGTCCTTTTGTCAATTCTCAAAGATTCTAGACCATGTGCATGATAGGATAGCAGGGGAGACTTTTCGCTCAAGAGACCACTTCTACTGTGTAGCATCGCTTTGAATTTGCAATGAAATCATTTTAATGTGAAAAGGTGTACTTGGTTCAAGTAAATAACAAGATCAGTTCTCTATGCTCAAAACTTTATTTAATTCAACTATGGACTTCGATATAAGAGAGATTAATAATCATACCAAATAAGATCAAGATATTTATTCTTGTGAGTGTGAAAGTGAGGGATTCCAAATAAATGCTAATTTATCCAAAATAATTGAAAATATAACTGCAATACTTCAAGAATTGACAGGTGCAAAAATAGAAGATGTTTTTGAGGATTTTGATGATTTTGATTTTTTTATATTTTGATTTTAATTTATGAATTAAGATAATACATAATATTACTATTTTTGAAATTTTTATATGAATTACTAAAATAAGACAATATGTATAATATATACAGTGATGAAATTACCAGATTTATGCATAATAGCGCTTAAGATGCATAATGTTCATAGGTTCTTTAAGATATTTACCATCTAAGGTAGCTAATATGTATGCTCCCGATCCAAATTTAGCAGTGATAATATATGGCCCAAGCCAGTTAGGCTCAAATTTACCTTTAAGGTCTTTAGTTGCATTAGTATTTTTTTGATTTTCTTTTAAGACGAGGTCGCCGATCTCAAAGGATCGATTATGAACTTTCTTGAGATATGCTCGTTTGAGCTTGTTCTAGTAGGCACGAAGATGCTCCAAAGCATTAATGCACTTCTCATCTAGGAGTTCCAGCTGACTAAATCTGCCAGCATGATATTCATCTCCTACTTCAGTATCTTGAAGTAGCAGAGCCAAAGAAGGAACTTCTAATTCAAAGGGAAAAATAGCTTCAACGCCATAAACCAAAACAAAAGGTGAAGTGCCCGTGGGAGTACGAATGCTAGTTCGATAAGCCCACAAAGCAGGATATAATTGAATGTGCCAATCATGGCCAGATTTATTGACCAATATTTTGAGGATTTTAATTAATGTTTTATTAGATGCTTCTGCTTGGCCATTACCCTGAGGATAATAGGGAGTGGACCAACGATGTTGAATTTTATATTTTTGACATAGTTTCTTTACATATTTATTTTTGAAACAAGTTCCATTATCCGAGATGAGATTTGCAGGAATTCCGAACCTACAAATAATTTGATTAAAAATAAATTTGGAAACTTGAGTTCCAGTGCAAGAAGCTAAGGGCATAGCTTCAACCCACTTCGTAAAATACTCGGTGGTGGTTATGATGAATTTGTGTCCATCAGATGACACAGGATTGATTTTTTTGATGATGTCTAAGCCCCATTTTGAAAAGGGCCAAGGAGATGAAATAGCCTGCAGTTCTTGTGCAGGCGCATGGACAAGGTCAGCATGTTTCTGGCACTTGTCGCAATGGCGCACGTAATCATGTGCATCATTCTCCATGGTAGGCCAAAAATATCCTATCCTAAGGAGCTTCTTAGCAATGGCGCTACCACTAAAGTGTCCCCCACAAGATCCATCATGGGCTTCACTCAAAGCTGATCTAGACTCTTCTAGATTCAAACATCTCAATAGGATACCTTCAAAAGATCTCCTATATAAGGTATTGCCAATTATGATGAAGCGACTTGCTCGTCTACATAATAACCGGCATTGGTTTCTATTAAAACCTTCAGGGAAGGTCCCATTTTGAAGAAAATTGAGGATATCAGTGTACCAAAGTTTAGGAGTAGTTTCATTGATTAGAAACACGTCCAAAGGTTCCAAGCATGATTTAATTGAAGTGGGTTCCTGGAGTCGATGAATAATGATGGTAGCATATTCGTCATCTAACTCCAAGGGTAAAAGAGATGCAGCTGCGGCCATGGCATCAGCCGCATGATTGCTAGTTCTAGGAATAGATTCCAAGGTAATTTGATCAAATAAAGATATTAATTGTAATACATATGCTTTATATGGGCGCAATTTATCATCTCTAGTCTGATAAACATCATTAATTTGATTTATAACAAGTTGAGAATCATCGAAAACTAATAGATTTTTAATTTTTAGTGCTAGGGCTGCTCGTAATCCAAGGATGAGAGCCTCATATTCAGCAGTGTTATTAGTACAGGCAAACATTAATTTAAAGGATAGAGGTATGAGATGTTTCTATGGAGATATCAAAATAATACCTGCACCAGCCCCACTCATGCATCGGGCTCCATCAAAGTATAAGGACCATTGCTCTGAATAATCTACCTCTAGTTTAAGGCATTCATCAGGAAACTCAATGATGAGGGGATGGGTGGATTCTAAGGGTGCAACAACTAATTGATCTGCTATGATTTGACCCTTAACAGACTTATATCCTATAAACGTGAGTTCAAACTCGCTTAGCGCAAGAACCCACTTTGCTGTGTGACCAGATAAATAAGGTCGACTCATGAGATACCGCAAGGGATCGGATTTAGCAATAACGTATGTTTTCTAACTGAGCATATAATGGCATAGTTTCTATGTAGAAAATATGATTGCTAGACATAACTTCTCTAATGTTGTGTAGTGGGTTTCATAACTAATTAATGTTCTGCTAATGTAATAATTAGCACGCTCTCTTTTCTCATCATCAAGTTGAGCTAACATAGCTCCTAAAGCAAAATCTGAAGCAAAAATATACAAGATAAATGGGCGATCAGGTTTAGGTGGTGAAAGTATAGGTGGGTTAAGAAGATATTGTTTGAGGAGTTCAAATGCTTCCTGACATTCATCGTCCCAATGGAAAGAGACATCCTTCTTAAGAAGCTTAAGAAAGGGTCCGATTTTATCCACTAGCTTATCGATGAAGTGATGGATAGCTTGAAGCTTACCTTGTAGACTCCGTAATTCAGATATATTTGTAGGTGTGGGCATATCAGTGATAGCCATAATCTTGAGAGGGTCAATTTTGATGCCACGTAAAGAAACTATAACCCCCAATAATTTACATGACTTAACTCTGAATATACATTTGGTTGGATTCAATCGGATAAGATATTCCCTTAACCGATCAAATACTTTTCTCAAGTCATCTAAATGGTCATCTTCTTTAGTAGAACGAGCTATAATGTCATCTACATAATCGTGTAGTATATCATGCATCATATCATGAAAGATATAAGTCATGGCTCGTTGATAGGTTGCACATGCATTCTTCAACTCGAATGGCATCACTTTCCAACAGAAAGTCCCCCAAGGGGTAATAAAGGTTGTTTTAGCCTGATCTTCAGGAGCTATCCTGATCTGATTATAACCAGAAAATCCATCCATTAAGGATATCATTCCACTCCCAGTAGTAAAATCAATGATCTGATCCATATTGGGAAGGGGAAAATCATCTTTAGGGCATGCAACATTAATATCTCTAAAGTCTGTACAAACCCTAACCTTAGTAGTTTCTTTCTTAGTTATTGGAACTACATTCGAGATCCATTCAACATAATCAATGGCTTGTATAAAAATAACATTCAGGAGTTTTTCTAACTCCCCTTTGACTAGTAAGGCCACTTTAGGATGCATTTTTCTAAGTTTCTATTTAACAGGTTTAGCATCCGGGTGCACTACTAGGTGATGCATAACTATAGAAGGGTCTAATCCTGGCATATCTTCATATGTCCAAGCAAAGACATCTTCATATTCTTTAAGAAATGCAATGTATTTATCCTATTTTTCTTGACTCAATTCTGATCCAATGTTGATTATGTGGGGGTTATCCTTGGTTCCAATGTTAATTTTTATGACATTTTCTACTTCCATGTGTAGATCTCTCTCAAAATTAGGTGGGGTGGGTGAAACGCCCAATTCTTGTAATTCTTCCAAGGTTAGCTTGGATAATTCATCTTGAGGAGTCATGGCCTCAAGCTGGGCTATACTAGGTATAGAGCCATCAAAATAAAATCCATTATGTAATAATTCCTCAACGGAGACATCATGAAAGATATCTCCCTCCAACTCATCGTCGGATTCAGCGATCATCTCAGGATAAGCTATAGATAGCATATTACATGTGAATGTCTTATTTATTAAATGCAAGGCATCGCGTGCATCTAAATAATCTTGGTAACATATAAGTTGGTCATCATCCTCAAATGGGAATGGCTGACCCTTACTAGGAAATAGGCCCACACCACATCGGGTGGGCCACGCTTCTACCTCAAAAGGTTCTTTCATACCATTATGGAAAGGTCCCAAACCTTTCCCTTTATATCCCAATTTAAGCATTATAGGTTTGGCTTTAATATATTCATTAGTAAAATAACATCGAGCATATCCATCATAATGAGTTCTGATGTTTCTGGGTATTCTACCCCAGTCATATCCCTTATAAATAAAGGCACAACTCCCGACTTGGTAAATACTTCCCATAGGTTGTGGGAGGCCCAAGGTATGAGGAGATGGTGGCAAATTATTTAAAATAAGGGAATCTTGCATAGAAGCATTCGTTTCTTCTGATATAAGGATTTTAGATAGATCGGGTAAGAGCTCGTCAGTGAGAGCATAAGAGGTAGAAGGAACATTCCCTACATCTTTTGATGTAGAAAATATAAATTTGGTGGATGTAGATGGTGTAGAGGAGTCGATAGATGGGTCTATTAAAGGTATGGAAGTTATAGGAGTAGAACAAGAGACATTGGTTGTGGGATTAGGATCTTTCTTAGGTCCTAATGCGGTTTGTTCAGAAGATGGTTGAGCTATATGTGGAGGTGCAACTGATGGAGAAGAAGTAGATGACGTTGTGGGTGTGAGTTTCACATGTTTAGATGGATAATGAGAATTAGGATGTGTGGATGATAGAGTAGGGAAAAATTGAACTCCAATAGGTTCTGCCAAAGCACACATATCAAAGGGTCTTGGATCACCATGAATGGTAACCAACTGATTCTTAAATTCAAACTTAACACATTGATGTAAGGTTGAGGGAACAACTCGCATTGCATTGATCCAAGGATGACCCAAGAGTATATTGTATGATGCAGGGCAATGTACAATGAACACAGTCGTATCCAAGGTTCTTGGACCAACCTGTAATGGAATGGTAATAACTCCACATGTTTCTTGTGTTTCGTCATTGAAAGATTTTATGATCATATCAGTTCTTTTCATTTCATCACTTCTAAACCCAAATATTTGGTAGAAGTCAAAAGTGCAGATATTTAAAGATGAACCATTATCAATCAAAACTCGTTTGATTGCTACATCTCCAATTAAAGCAGTAATATACAAGGGGTTATCTTTATGTAAACTATGTTGAGGTATGTCTCTATCCCGAAAGTCAATACAATCAACTTCACGAGTTATTATAGTATTGGCCATGGCTTCAGGTTGAATGTCTTGTGGTACCATCATCTGGCTTAATGTGAGCATTAATTCATCTCTATGTGTAGGAGAAGATCTTAAAAGGTCCAAGAGGGAAATTCTAGCTGTAATATTTGATAATTGTTCATTAATATTATAAGGAGGTTTAGGTTGAACATTAGGTGAATGATTCCCTTTATTAGGAACCTTCAAAACAAATGGAGTTGATCCACCATTCTGAATTTGATCTTGTTGATAATTTTGAGCATGTTGTCTAGTAATAGCTCCGATGGTACCCACAATATTATTCTATGGATGATGAATGGGTCTTGGTCTAGCATTTATAGCTAGCTCATTAGAAAGTAATCGGTGAGACGATGGTCTAGTAGTGACTCTTCTTGGAAATGGTTCTTATGGAACCATATAACTTGTGATAGGGTGAATAGTATCCGATTCATCTTCAGAACTATTCGATTGATTTGATGTGATTTCCATATCACTCTCAGTCTCGTATTCTATATCACTAAGATCGGGTATCCGAATATTATATAGAGGCCTGGTTGTAACCACGGATAAATTTGTGTCAAATATTTCCAGATCATGAGCAAGTAAATGCCCATTAATAGTTCCTACATATCTAGGAGGAGGAGGGACATTATGATGTTCAATTTGATTAGCCACCTCCTTACCATGTTTTGGTAAGGGATGTTGAAAGATGTCTAATGAGTGATTGGCATTATGATTCTGGTTTTGTGGGGTGTTCTTTTGAACATTATTAGGAGGATTTTGCTTAGGTTGAAAGGCTTGCACCTCCATCTCATTGTTATCAATCAAGTCCTGTATTTTATGTTTTAATATTTTACAAGAGTTGGTAGTGTGTCCAGGTCCTCTATGGAAGTCACAGTGTAAATCTGCTCTGTATCCGGGTATAGTTGGATCGGGTTCCCGGATATTTGGTAATTGAATCAAACCTCATTCTAATAATTGTGGTAGAATAGTTGATAAAGGTTGATTTAACCTAGTAAATTCTCGAGGAGGTCTATCAGGAGGTTTCGGTACAAACTTCTCCGTTGTCTTTGCAGCATTAACATTAGCAATATTTTTGCTATCGGTGACTCCATCACCCACAACTTGTTTATTCTTATATTGATTTTTGGATGTTTTCTCATCGTCTTTCTTTTTAAGCTGGCCTCTCCTAATGAGAGCATCTTCCACTCTTCGGGCTAAGTCTATAGCTTGATCGAAGGTGGTCAAGGTAGCAGTTGATAATTCGTAAGATAGTTGCTCTTGCAAATTATTAATAAAGATGTCCAACATCTCCCTATAAGGTAACACAAAGTGCAATTTTCCTATCAACTGTCTCCACCTAGCTAGGAAATCAGCAAAGCATTCATCTTTGTCCTGTTTTAAGTTATACAAATCTTTAATGGTCACATGTCTTTCGATGTAGGCACTAAATTGATGAACAAAAGACTCGGCTAGTTTCTTCGAAATTCCTCAAAGAATTAGTGGGTAATTGATAATACCACTCTAATGCCATTCCTCCCAAGCTTTTTGGGAACATTTTTAGTAATAACAAGTCATCATGTGATATATCATGACATGCTATCCTAAACATACGAAGATGCTCTATGGGATCTTCGGTTCCTTTATATATGGGAAGAACAGGCATAGGAAAATGTTTAGGATACGGTTGTGCTACGACTATAGGATCTAAAGGCTGACTACACATCTCTCGATAGTTGTACGAGGGATGGTAGGGATCTATCTGGTCCATGCGGGAAACTAGCTATTTCACCATGGTTTCAAGATTACTAGTTTGTCCACCATATTGGTTCGGTGGGACATAGGTATGGGATCTATGAGTGTATGATGGTGTGACATAAGGATTAGATGTTATATTGCTATTATGCAAAGTGTTGGTAGGAAGAGTATTATGAAGGGGATTTGTAATAGTATTATGTTGTACCTTAGATTGTTGGTAATTGGTGTTTGGTTTTGTTTTGGGTTTTTGTTGATTTGAGGTATGTTGATCAAGAGCTTGGTGAAATAGAGCAGTAAATGATGGTTTCTTTTGTGCGGGAATGACCCTAGGCTTGTTAACAGGCACTTTAGATGGTTGGGTAACCTGTTGTTGTTGCATGTTCTGGATCATAGCTACCATATCCAAATTGGATGGTCCAGCTTGATCACTCTCTTGATCAATAAAGGACAAGGGATTAGTGTGTGTTTGAAATACTTCTTCTAGAGTTGCTTGAGTGTCACTAATTTGATCCTTGTCCATATGGGCTGCTCTATTAAAAACACCAATATTAGTGTTAATGAACTTCCAGAATTGTTCCATGTTTTCAAAAGTGATAGCTCCTCCCAGAGACATTTTAGGGGATGAGGATCCTTCCTCTCTAACAGTTTCTTCTTGTTCATTTCCTACAACAAGCTCTTCTTCTTGCTGGTCTAGGGTTCCTTCTTCCGAACTTGGTCCTCAGGAGGGACATTTTGGTCAATTAATGGTCTTCCTAACCAATCTTCATCTTCTTCGGTTTGTTTTCCATTCCTAAGTCTAGGCATTGTGCTAAACTTAGGTTTTAGCAAATATATATATATATATATATATATATGCGATAGGGTTGAGAGGTATATATTTTAACTATATACCTACTATAATACTTTAAAAGGAAATATTTTGTTATTATTTGTTTTTTTTTTTGTGTGATTTTATTATATTATTATTTTGCGAGAATAAAAATAACAAACAACATGCTAGTTGTAAGAAATAACAATAGTAAAAAGAATGACTTAGTTTTCTATGAATAGTTTATGGATATCATTGATAGGGTCAAGTTCATCAGGAGTCATGAAATGCTCCTCTTCAAATTGGAAGTTGGTTTTCAAGAATTTGACAAAGTGTGCTATGGTAATATGATCTACTTCAGACCCTGACATGTAAAAATAAAGTTCATGGCAATACTCTCGATACAACACAGCTCTAGGAACTCTATTCCATCTCTTTCTATCCATAAGAACGACTTCTTGATCCTCTATACGAGATAGAAATTTATGTACTACAACTGCGTTCTCAAGGTATTCCTCAAAGGTGTATAATTCAGAAGACACAAGTGCTCTTTTATCTGCTAACCACCTATGGCAAGCTCTCTGAAGTTCATGATACAAAGTCACCTGATCAGGATCCAGGATTCTATCTAGGACAAACCTCTTAATTTGCCTAAGTTCTATAGATCTGGATTCAATAATACCCAATCTCCTATCAAGTTCATCCCACAAAGATTGGGCTCTATTTGTTTGAGGTACTCTAAGCACAGAAGTAATCTCTATGGCCGTTAATTGATTTTCAACATTTATGGTGACAACTCGTCTTCTATTATAATCTACCATCTAAGTATGATATGCAAATTTAACGGTTGTCTAATGATTCTAGATGTTCTTAATAATGTGTTTTTTTTTTGGATTATTTTCAAAAGGTGTTTTAGTTTCACGTCGGGTTCACCAAAATGTATCGCCCAAATTTTTCGCACCCTTACCTTCAGGCTAAAGGATCCATGCCCGGAAGGGGGATGCGAGAAGGATGGGACAATACCTCGGATGGAGAGGCCCTTTGAAGGTCGCGCCTCTCGGGGGAGGGGTATAAGGGTGAATTTTCGATGGATGGTGGGGTTCACCAGGAAACTTTGAGTGGCAGTTTCCATGCCTAGGTTGAGAATGGGTTTGATGTGTTCATTTTATGTTCAATCATTCAGATTCCTAGGTTGGCCAAAATGAATCTAAGCTATTCTATATGAAATTTTTGGTTTATATGAAGACAACAAACATAAATGAATCCTAAATACAGAAAATATCTAAAATGGAGAAGAGTGCACCTGATTTCTGATGTCTGATGAAGATTCTGAAGCTTGTAGGAGTCCAGATCATCCCGGATATGACAGGATCATCTGTAATTGTACAGAATCATCCAGATCATAGGAGATCATCTGAGATCAGCCAAGATCGTCAGCGACCTGACGAATTCATCAGACGAATTCGTCAGAAACCTGCAATCATGAAAACAGACACCAAAAACCAAAAATACAATTGCAAGAATGATACAAAATGATAGAAATAAGAATATAAATGCTTAAATGATAAATCCAGATATCAAATCAAATGGGATGCAATGTTTTAATAATTTATTTTGAATTTTATCATGCAAATATGCTAAATGAGGTGAACTCCAAGATGCAGAACATAAGTGAATTAATCTAATGCACAATTAAATAAGAAAAAGAGATAGAGAATGCAAACTCAGGGCTCTGATTGCCCCCAATCTGAACTAGAGTCAAAATCATCTGCAATCGTACGAGATCATCGTCGATCTCGACAGGATCATTCAAAATTGTGGTTGAATCGCCTGCGATGATCCGAGCTTCCTCCGGCTGAAACACAGTGAGATCCTACAATAAAACTTGAAAACACAAGTGCAAATGATGGGGGATAGGATGTTCTAACACAAAAAAAACTAAAGTTGCGGGGAAATGATCAGCCAGGGGGATAAACTGGGAAAATCCCAAGTTTATATAGGATTAGGGGGAGGTTAGGAGGTTGGGGATCATCCCAATCTGGGAGATCTCCAACGTAGGAATCTCCAACCGCATGAGACACGCTTCTGCCCTAGTTGGAGAGGTTGTTGAAATAGAAGCTAATTATGAAAATTTGGTTTTGGGATGAAATCGTCTGGACGTTCTGTTCCAGACGAATTCGTCCGATTTGGGATGATATCGTCAGATCGACGACGATATCGTCCAATGGTCAAAACAACTTCTAAAAATGGCACGAAAAATGAGGTGAGCGGTTAACGGGCGGTTTTGGGGTTAAAATTCAATTTTTTTATCTTTTACTGATGGTTTAACTGCGCCAATTTTAGGGTGCTACAGCCTACAATGGAGCAAAGTGGCCAAGATAGGTGTAATGCCCCATTGCATAGGGAATGGGCAACCACTTCACTAGTCCCTTCTTCCTCAAGTGTCTAATATTTACCTCCTCGGCCATTTGTCGAGTAATCTCTAGGATGGCAATGGAAGTCGGACAGTGAAAAGGTAGTGCCTTTGGGGGTAATTTTGACCCATAAATTCTTATGTAGGAGAATTCCTCTACGTAAAAATAGTCTCCTGCTTTCTCCTGGCATAGGAATTCTCTCACCCCCACCCTGATTCTATCGGGGAAATTCCCACACAGCCAAAAATGCACTACGGGGAGAACCTTCTCGAAGAAGGTAGCATAGCTGGAACAACCCTCCTGGATGCATAACAACCTATCCTGTACAGTGGGTGCGTTTACCCCTCCCATTTGGGCTATCAAGGTCTTATCCAACTGTGCAATGAATAGATGAATGAGGAAAGAGTAGTATGAGAAGGGAGGCATCTCCCTCTTATTGGCCATCATGGCCTCCTGCAACAGTCGTAATTCTTCATCCATTTTGTCATTGATGACATCCTCCCACCGGTAGAGAGGGGTCTTGTCTGTCTGATTACACTGGAGGATTAAAAACATCACCTCCTTAGTGATAGGCTCCAAGTCTTTCACTCCTAGGGCTAGATTGATCATGTCAGCGTAATCTTGTGCCCAGGGACGGAGCATGAATTTCTCGATGGGGAAATCTGTTGGCCTTATCTTTCCCCTCTTTAATAGGTTCTGAGGGAATGTCGTGTTCATCATGTAATTGGCCTGAAGGGCCAATACCTTGAAGTCCACCACCCTGGAGGTGACCTCCAAGCCAAAAACCTATCGAATCCTATCGGTCAAAATCTAGGCCACTACCTGGCCCTTGAAGTCGTGGATGGTGCACGCCCTAGAATCATAAGAAACCGTGAGCCACGCCAGCATATCGAAGGAGTGGTACACCTTTGGACAGGTCAGCCGATCGAGGTTCATATTCCATTTATTACAGATAGGAGCAGGTCTGTTGTTATCGTGATAGGCCCATGCGTAGAGATCCCTCAGAAGCATCGGGTGGCACTAGTTGTCCTCCTCTATGGGATCGAACGAGTATATGGTGACTCCTTCCACCTCCTTTTGTTGTTCCTCGGTGATATCCCTATTGGAGTCGGGCAGATTTTCAAATGCCTTGGGGTTCTAGGCCCTCCCTGGCCTCTTGTCAATCGGCCATGCACCGGTAATTCTACTGATCCTCTTCTAGACTAGCGATGCCTCAGGGACCGAGGAGCTGGTAGATGCCATTGCACTCAACTATCATGAATTTTTTACCCACCTTGGCTATAATTTTTTTGTGCCCTCTCTGCTCGAGCTCGTCGATAGGCATTTTACGAGTGCAGATGGTGCAAAAAATGGTCGCCACCTTCCTTTATAATAGGTGCATTAAATATGGTAGATGGTGCATATACCTTTTTCCTCATCATGAGCTATTGGTATTGGTCGGGCATGCCACATCGACCATCGCTTCCTTCACTAGAATGAACAAATTATGGCTATCCAAAAAAGGTGGGACACATGATGGTTTTCTACTGGTTGGGGTGGGATGTAGGTAGGTAGGCACTCGCTTGAGGTGCATAAGGTTTAATTTCATGTGTGTCCCACTTTGGGGAGTGGAGTGCATGACTTTCGAGGTAGTGCATAGGGTTATGTGCCTGCATGACCTTTGAGGGAGCATAGCGTGCTCACCTCTATGGGGCGCACATGTTGTGCACCCACTTTTGACCTTGTGCACTCCACCATAGTGGAGCGCACAACCCGGAGGTGGTGCATGACTTTACATGCCCATCTTGGACACTAAGTGCACCTCGAAGAGGGGCACTTATGGGGCACAACCTTTCAGATGCTCCACTTGAGAGTGGAGCGCACTAGGGTGGAGCACACAACCTTGTGCACTGGCTAAGGTAGTGCACTCCACTTGAGAGTGGAGCGCACTTGGCTAGGGTGGAGCACACAACCTTGTGCACTCTAGCTGAGGTGGTGCGCTCCACTTGAGAGTGGAGTGCACTTGGTTGGGTGAGCACAACCTTGTGCACTCCGACTGAGGTGGCATGCTCCACTTGAGAGTGGAGCATGCTTGGCTAGAGTGGAGTGCACAACCTTGTGCACTCCGAGGTAGTGCGCTCCATGGCAGGGTGCACATCAAACTTCGAGGCACACAACCTTGTGCACCCCAAGGGACTATTATGCGCTCTACCTCCCCATGGAGCGCATGGACTGTTGATGGAGTGCACGACCTTGTGTGCCCGCCCAAGGGGATCCATGCTCCATTGGAGTGGAGCATCGGTTTGGCTTGGGGTGCACAACTAGTGCGCCCGGGTGACCTGGAGTGCACCCCATGGGAATAGGGTGCATAGTGCAAATGTGGACTTGGCCCCAAAAAGGTGGCTAACCTTTTTGGGGTCAACACCGGCTCTGACTGGGACAAGGTGGCGGATGAAGGATGGCGGCTTGAGGACTCCAGACTCTCCGGGTAGACTGACGTAGGACTAACACATGCACACTTTTTTTTTTTTTTTACATACTAGGACCAAAGGCCTTTAGATGCTGCCCATTGACTGGTATAGGCAGCTCCATTCCTTCCATGTCTTCCAACTTGTAAGTATGTTGCCCCACTATTTTTGCAATTTGGTAGGGGCCCAACCACTTGGGCTCAAACTTCTCTTTCTCTCCTGGCTTGTCATTTCTTGGGTCCCAATATAACACCACATCACCCAAGATGAAATTCTACCCTTTAGCTTTCTTATTGAACAGTTCCACTTTTTTGCTCGTTTGGTCGATCATTCATGTAACAGCCTCCCTCCTGTCTTCCTCCAATTTCACCAATTGGTCCATTCTCCTTTGTAATTCATCGGGTTGTTCATGATCCTGTAGTAGCAAGGAGAGGGCAGCTTTCTCCAGTTGTGGTGGCAACAGTGCCTTTTCCCCATATACCAGCTCGTATGGTGACATGTCGGTAGCTCTCTTAACTGACAACCTATCCGCCCATAGAGCATATTTGAGTTCACCATCCCATCCTCTCTTGTTCTTTCCCAAGGACCTCTTAATTCTTGTTAGGATGTTCTTATTTGAAGATTCGGCCAGTCCATTACCCTGTGGGTAGTAATTAGCAGAGTGAGCCAGCTCAATGTTGTACTGATTGCAGAAATCCACCATCTCATAGGAAGTAAAATACTTGGCGTTATCTATTACCAATTTTTTGGGGACTCCAAATCTGGTTAGTATATTTTCCTCCAAGAAGTTAATGATGGTTGTTGGTGTTGATCTTATGATGGGGGTCGCCTCTACCCACTTGGTCAGGTAGTCAGTGGCAGTGATAATCCATTTGTGTCCTCCTGATGAATTGGGGTTGATCTCCTCGATTAAATCAACCCCCCATTGAGAAAATGGAGTTTCAACAATGACGGGTTGTAGGGGCATGGCAGGCAAGTTCTTTTTCCCAGTGAAGACTTGACAATTGTAACAACTTCTGACTACTTGGTAGACATATTTGAAAAGGGATGGCCAATAATATCCTGCCCTCATGATTTGGTTAGTTGTTGCTTTTGGAGAAAAATGACCACCACAGAAACCTCTATGAAATTCTTTGATAACTTTGGGGGCCTCCTCTTGAGTCACACACAGTAACAGTACCCCACTTGGATGCCGCCAGTATAGCCTGCTTCCCTGGAGATGATACTTCTGAGACTATTGTTTGATGCTTCTTATTCTACTAGCAATTTTTCTAGGAAAGAAGGACAATTCTTTTAGATAGAGCAGGATATCCTTGTACCAATCAGAATTCTCATGTTCTAACTATGGTTCCTGTTGCTCTCCTTGGGCTAAGACAACATTGTCTATCCACTATTCTTCTTTGTAGGCCATATATTTTGCCAATCCTTGACCTTTAATCATTTTTATGGCTTTGAACTCAACGTCATATTGCAGAAATTTAATCATCCATCTTGTTGAACTGCCTGTGGGTTCGGGTTGGGTAAGAATATCCTTGATGGCAATATAGGGGACACAGGCGATCACTTTAGAAGCTCCAAAAATACTCTTGAAATGCTCCAAGGCCTGTATGAGGGCATAGGCCTACTTCTCAATCGGTTTGTATCTTAGTTGCACCCCTTCATTCCTGAACTCATGAATGCTATGGGATGTTCATTTGCTTGTTCATCCTTCTGAGATAATACTGCTGCTATAGTGTGATCTGAGGCAAAAGAGTACAAATTGAAATTCTTGGAATGATTTGGACTGGTCAAGATAGGGGCAGTAGTAATAGCATCCTTAATCTATTGGAAGGCTTTAAGGTTACCCTCCTCCCATTTGATTTTAACATCCTTCTTGATCATGTCATTAATGGGTTTAGCAATCTCGAAAAAATTAGGCATGAATCTCCTAACAAAATTAATTTTTCCGAAGAAGGATCTGACTCCCTTGAGGCTTTTGGGGGTGGTATTTGTGCAATTGCCCTGGTTCTCTCAGGATCGATGTTGACTCCTTCTTTTGAAACTACATGCCCCAGTAACTTACCGTAGGAGGCCCCAAATAAGCATTTCTTTGGATTCAACGAGATCCCATATTCCTTGCATCTTTGAAATACTTGGGATAGGTGAGAAAAGTGGTCTACAGGATTCTTGGAAAATACAGTAATGTCATCTAAATAAACCACCACTATTTTAAACATTAGCCCCTTGAAGGTGAAATCCATGGCCCTCTGGAAAGTAGCCCCAACATTCATCAACCCGAATGGCATCCTTTGGTATTCGAAGGTACCCCAAGGTGTGGTGAAGGCAGTTTTAAAATGATCCTCAGGATTTACTAGGATCTGGTTATACCCTGAGAAACCATCTAGCAGAGATATCCGTGAAGATCCCACCACTGCTTGCAATAGTTGTTCCATATTGGGGAGAGGATAATTATCCTTGAGGGAACTTTTGTTCAAATTTCAGAAATCTACACACAACCTTATCTCCCCGTTCTTCTTTCGAACTGGGACCAAGTTTGCTATCCAGGAGGAGAACCTCACTTTTTTGATGATCTTGGCATCCAACAACTTTTGCACTTCTTTTTGCATCACAGGGTGAAGTGTGGGGTTGAACTTCCTCTACTTCTGTCTAAAGGGCTTGGACTCTTCTTTTAAGGGAATAATGTGGGTCATAATTTTAGTGTTGAATGTCCTTAAATCATCATACCCCCAAGCAAAACTATCCCTATTTTTTCTTAGATATTCTATGTACTGCTTCTTTTCTTTTGTTGGTAGTGATGTATCAATTCTTACCCTCTTAGGGTCACTAACCATCCCTATATTAACTTCCTCACCTTCTGACTCACTAGGTGCTGCTCTATGGGCTTTGTCAAAATCATCGAACAAGGATTCCAAAGCCACTAACCCCCTAGGTATTTTATTAGTTTTTAACTGGATAACCTCGATGGGAGTGCCTATAATATGTTGTAGCCTTTCCTCATCTTGTTCATCACATATTACCCCTACAAACTGATTATGTACTATCATGAAATCTCTTATGTCTGCATCATCCTGAAAAACTTGTAGGTACACTACATTGTCTGGGACAGAGGGGTGATAAACTAAAATGGTGGGGAATCTATCCATGAATTCAGTGTCAATTTTAGGATCATCTGCTCCAGAGGCGTTCACTGCCAGTAGGTTAGCCACATGATTTTTTTCCCTAGGAATATGTGAGATATTGAATGCCATAAATTTTTTTATCTCATCTAGAACAACCTGTTTATACTATTTCAATCTGGGATGTTTAGTTTGATATTTCCCCTTTATCTACTGGATAATTAATTTTGCATCTCCATGCACAGTCAAAAAGTTGATTCCAAGTTCTTTTGCCTTCCTCAACCCGAGGAGTAGGGCCTCATATTCTGCTACATTATTGGTGCAAGGGAACTCTAGTCTGTAAGGTATCCCCAGGTAGTTACCTTTAATTTTAGTTATATTGATTCCAACTCCAACACTGGTTTATGACTTTGCCCCATCAAATGTTAAAGTCCATATCTCGGTGGTGAGAACCCTGTTTGATTCGAAATCCACCACCACATTGAGTATAGGATCCAACCCTTCAGCATCAGGTACCTTTTTAAGAAAAGGGGTGTGCCAAATGGAATAGACCCCTAATTATTTTTCTTCTATAGAGCTTACTAAATTGACTGTGGTGTTATCAGGCTTCATCAGCTCTACTGATATTTTGTTGAAGGGTTCTCTTCTTAATGTGGCTTGTTCTTTGGAAGAGAGGGGAATAGTAGAAAATGACCAATCTAACTGAATTGATCCTCCCAAATGCTCTACCCAATGTCTTGATAATAACAGGGAGAAAAATGGGTCCACATCTACAACTGCTACATCCATGACAATCCCCTTCTTTGGATATTGATCTAAGAAAACTAGGAGGCCTGTGATTATCCCTACACAAGGAACTTGCCTATTATCCATGATAGAAATAGGGGGGAATCTTTGGTGCACATCAACCCCAATTGGTCAGCCACTTGCTTTGGCATTACATTATGAGATGCCCCACTATCCAACATGCAGTTGTGTATTACATATCTATCCCCAAAACTAGATGTATACCTGAGAGAGATATAAAAAGGCCTAATGGAAGTGGGAGTTCTATTTGATGGGTTTGATCCTGAGGTGGCCAAAACATGACTATCTCCCTGGTCAGCCAGCCCGAAGGCCTTACATATTTGCTCCTAATATTTTGGGATGGTCATCAATTCTCCAAAGGTGATATTGATTTTTTGTTTTGCCAGTTCCATCCCTATATCAAATTATGTCCCTCTAGGCCCGATAGTGGTATTAACTAGTTCTATTTTATCATGGGGAGAAGGAGATTTAACCTCTTGGTATCCCTTTATATTCTCAGGTTCCCCTTCATTTTTCTTATCAGCTTTATCAGGGATAGTCCTATTGCGTAACCGGGTGGCATGGACTCTTTCCAAAGTCTCAACTTCCTCAGTTGTGGGTGTCAGTTTACCTCTTCTGATTTGTTCAAATCGGTCATTTGAGGGTCTTTTCAAGATTTTCACATCATCATTAGCAAAGGCAGTGGGATGACTATGGGGATGCGATGACTGATTTGTAGCTTTTGGGATTGGGGGACTGTCTACAGTTTCCTCCCACGTCCAATAGGCATTTATTCTGATCTCTTCATCAGAGTCCTCTTCCAAGTTAACTTTTGAATGTAGGCTATGGAAGATGCCACAATCGGTGGGGTTATGAGGGGCATCACAAGCAGGACAGAATAATGGGAAGTCAAAAGCTACATTGATAGAGGCCATGGGGTTGGGAACAACATCAAGATCTTTCTGATTTTCTTTCCTTTTCCAGTTGTTACCTGAATTTCTAGCCCCTTCATTACCCTAGTTTCTGTTGAAGTTTCTTCTGAAGGGAGGTCTATCACTGTCCTGAGGCCGAGGGGGTTCCCCATTGTCATTTTTATCTCTCTCAATTTTGGACAGTCTATTATTTATTGACAAAAATATTTTAGTAACCTGGGAAGACAGTTTCTCAACAGGATCAACTTCCATATTTTTTAATATACCAAACCCCACCTTCTTGCTTCTCTTATCTGGCTGGCTAGGACTGGGATCCATGGAGATAGACTTCATTTTTCCACTATCTATCATATATCTTTCTATTACATTGGCCCATTCCATACAGGCATCGATAGTAAGTGTGGGATGTTGTCTCAGCTCATAGTTGAAATCTCCCAAGAAAGCATTCTTGTAAAAGCAAATAGATTGATGGTCATTGGGTCTAAGAGCAGTAGGGATTCGATTTTTGAGCTTAGTGAAGCACCTATTGAAATCATCAACAGTCTCATTCTCCTTTTTCTTCATAGTGGCCAGCTCAGTTAACAGGGACTGCTCATTTTTCTTCTCCCCATATTTTCTTAGGAAGGCCTCTTCAAGTTCATGGAAGGTTCCAATGGTATTGGCTTGAAGGCTATTAAACCATTCCCTAGCATCTTTCTCTAGGGTCTATAAAAATAATCGGAGGACGACGTCCTCATGTTCTACCTCAAGGCTGTCCATGGCATATAGAAAATCCTTCAAGTGATCCTCCCCCATCATAGTGTTGTCACCTAGGAATTTAGGTAGATATTTATGAGCCTTAGGGGGCAATGGGTTTAGAGCTTGAGGTAAGATAAAATGCCTGTACCTATTTAAACGCTAATTATTCAGGGGCAAGTTGGCCATTGATAGAACTGGACTTCTTGGAACAGTAGAAATAACAAGGGGAGTACTATTTCAAGGATTTTGAGGAATGTGTGGGAGACTGCTACTACTCTGACAACTTGAAGGAACAAAAATTAAAGAGTGCTTTTGCTTTTTGTTTATTCGGAAAAGTACCTGTGGGTCCGGTAGTTTAGGGTAGAGCTCTTCATTGCTTTTTTGTGTAGCCGCCAGATCAGCTTCCTTGTTTTTAGAGTCGCCAGCACTAGGTGCAAAATGGAACACTTTCTCTGGCTAAGATTGCTCAACCTGAAAACATACAACCTCACAAGGGGAAAAAAATATATGTCGCAAGGGGAGTAATATGACAAAAAGAAATTAAAAAGGCCCTCCCCAAACAATGCCAAAAACTATTGTGGAGTTTTTTCGCTTACCCTCAAAATATTTGTCATGTCATGGGAAACTCTTGAAATCACAACCAACACTATGGATTCTGGTAGATCCACCTCATTAACCTAGGAATAGACTACCTTTGATAGCTCTAAACTGACTAGGTTGGGTAAGGAAACCCCAAGCAGTGGGTCCTTTTACTAATGCTCTATAATGCACATGCCCACTATGCCAGACAAAATGTTGTTACTTTGTTGTTTTGATATTTTTAGTGACCGAACCTATTAATATTAAAACCTATAAAACCCAGACCGGTGCCTTATCCATTACAGAGTCATAGAAATTTGATAAATGACTTTAGAAAGATAACAGAAAGAAGAACTAGTTCATTTTACTCCATTCAAATGATGTAATGTAAATAAAATAATTAAACTAGCGAGGGAAAGCGTTATTTATGGATTTTGATTGCAGTAATACATAAACAAGCTAACACAAGACAATCACACAAAATATGCCAAGGGAAGAGTTGAGATTTTCATTAATATAATATGTGCATAGAATAGATCAGCAGAGTGCTTGATCCTCATATGCCATTTGATTACAATAAACCCCTAATTTGAATGTTCAGAACAAGGGGCATCTCCTCTCCATCCTGATTGTAGTGATGTAAGAGTTCTCAACTCCAGCACATTCCATAGGAAATAATCATAGCAAAATGCACCTTGATAATCCCTGGTAAATGACAAGAGAAGGGTGATAAGAAACACACACAGGAGATACAAGGGAAAATATGACTCAAACAATAGACAAAGCTATACCTAGATTTTCTCTCTCAGAGGTTCGATAAAAAAATCTGTTGTTGCAGTGGTCTCCTTTATATAGCATGTGATCAAGGCTGCAACTACTTACTCCAGCTAGATTGATCTCATTCCTTTCAAAATCAGGATGTAATAAAAAATGGGCACGTCACCCATGCCTTCTACCTACGTAGGTGGTGGCTATGTATCTCCCCTTGTACTACATTGGGCTGGTGGTTGTGGCTCCTCTGGTGCATGTGTCAGGGTGATGGTGGGCCCCACTCCTACCTGATGGTTTTGGATGGCTTGGTCAATAAACTCCCAAGCCTCATCATGAAAAGTCAGAGAGAAGAGGAGCAGGTTCAAATCTTGGGTGGCCTCCACTACCCGATCCTTAGCCCATAGTATATTGTTGTTGGCAAACTCACATAGGCGGTCCACCATTTCTACCAAAGTCATAAGGCGTTTAGATGGCTTATCACCAGATTCTAAATCAAAATTTTGAATCTTCTAAAAAACAAAATCCTTTATGACTAGTGCTCACCCAAAATCCTTGATGGAGAAGCTGCAATCGGCCAGCTCATCATTGATCTCATATTCTGATTGTGCCACTTCCTGGCCCCACTAGCACCAATTTTTCTCATTCTACAAAAATAGGGAGACCTTGATATATTCTTCCACAAAGAAGCATAGGGACTCATCTGCCAGAACAGTCGATAGCCCAAAAATGGGTACGTAGTCCTCCTAAAACCTTTTATAAATTGGCATGATTGCATCTATCCTTTGCCTTCCACACTGTAAGTTATCCTGGATGAGGCCCACTACTCGTCTCACAACATATATATCTATTAGGATGGACTCTAGATCCCCCATTTTAACTTGGACTTTCTCCTTCATTTCCTATTTGAACTCATCTACCGACCCGAGTGGGATGCTAGCCTGTGTAGTGCCAGGAGCAGGCATCTTTAGTTTATCAACTTCAGCCTAAAGTTGCTTGATTTTGAGTTGTAGAGGCTCAACTTCGATAGCCTTGGCTTTCCATCCTTCCATTTCCTTTTCTACTACTTCGACCACCTATGCTTGAGTGGCTACCTATGATTTCATCATTTGGATGGGTGCAACAGATGCTCGGATGACACCTTTTCTAGTATCTATGGTGGCCTCCCTCATGCTAGGTGGCAAGGGGATCTCAAAAGAGGCAACAGGTGTATCGGTGGTTTCTTGTCCAGCTTCTCCCTCATGCTTGACTATCCCCTTACTTGGAGATCTTTGTTCTTCTATATCCTAGATTTGATCTTCTTCATCAGCTATGAATTGGCAAGTGTCAGTGACCCTAGCCATCATAAAATTTTCCACTCCTTGATCCGAGGATTCAGTCCTAGCCTTTTTATGGGTAGGAGACCATGTGGGGCTTTGCACTTTGTAACCCCTCAAAATATTTGATAAGCCTCCTACTTGCGCTATTTTCTTCATCACCCTTGGCTTAATTTGATGCTCCTCTTGATTTATCACCAGGGTGGTGGAATACAATGAGGGTTGAATTTCTACCAATTATCCTTGCTCACGTGGACTTATTAAAGCTAACACTGATGGGGCAGTAGTTTGCTTGGAGGAGCCAATGGCCAACTCCTTCCCTTTTGAAGTGGCAATGGGGGAACTAGAAGAGGAGGGGAGCTTGGCCTGTTCATCGACGATATTCATCATGACCTCAAAAAGGTCAGAATCTTGCTGAGCTATCTGGAGGGTGGGATCCTCGAACTCTTTAGGAGGAGCTACTAGAACTAGTGGGGCCATCTTGTCCACCAGCAACCCCCGATGCAACTTGAGTTGGGCGTTGTAGTCACCAACAATCTCTAGTCTACTATAAGGACGCTGATCCTTGGGCATCCTCCATATTAAATCTAGCATCCAATTATTTTTGAAAGCCTCCTGCATCGCATCCTCAAAATCATCACTACTATGGGTGACTGCCAGGAGGGCCAATTTATCGGTAACCTCTCTCCTGTGGTGGTCATCTGGGTCGTAAGCTCTCCAAGTGACTTCGGGGAAGCAGTAAGTATCCATATTCCAGATGGCCCACAATGGAGCAAAGTGACCAAGATAGGTGTAATGCCCCATTGCATAGGGAATGGGCAACCACTTCACTGGTCCCTTCTTCCTCAAGTGTCTAATCTTTACCTCCTCGGCCATTTGTCGAGTAATCTCCAGGATGGCGATGGAAGTCGGACAGTGAAAAGGTAGTGCCTTTGGGGGTAATTTTGACCCATAAATTCTTATGTAGGAGAATTCCTCTACATAAAAATAGTCTCCTACTTTCTCCTGGCATAGGAATTCTCTCACCCCCACCCCGATTCTATCGGGGAAATTCCCACACAACCAAAAATGCACTACAGGGAGAACCTTCTCGAAGAAGGTAGCATAGCTGGAACAACCCTCCTGGATGCATAACAACCTATCCTGTACAGTGGGTGCATTTACCCCTCCCATTTGGGCTATCAAGGTCTTATCCAGCTATGCAATGAATAGATGGATGAGGAAAGAGTAGTATGAGAAAGGAGGCATCTCCCTCTTATTGGCCATCATGACCTCCTACAATAGTCATAATTCTTCATCCATTTTATCACTGATGACATCCTCCCATCGATAGAGAGGGGTCTTGTCTATCTAATTACATTGGAGGATTAAAAACATCACCTCCTTAGTGATAGGCTCCAAATCTTTCACTCCCAGGGCAAGATTGATCATGTCAGCATAATCTTGCACCTAGGGACGGAGCATGAATTTCTCGATGGGGAAATCTACTGGCCTTATCTTTCCCCTCTTTAACAAGTTCTGAGGGAATGTCGTATTCATCATATAATTGGCCTGAAGGGCCAATACCTTGAAGTCCACCACCCTAGAGGTGACCTCCAAGCCAAAAACCTATCGAATCCTATCGATCAAAATCTAGGCCACTACCTAGCCCTTGAAGTCATGGATGGTGCATGCCCTAGAATCATAAGAAACCATGAGCCATGCTAGCATATCGGAGGAGTGGTACACCTTTGGACAAGTCATCCGATCGAGGTTCATATTCCATTTATTATAGACAGGAGCAAGTCTATTGTTGTCATGATAGGCCCACACGTAGAGATACCTTAGAAGCATCGGGTGGCACTGGTTATCCTCCTCCATGGGATCAAATGAGTATATGGTGACTCCTTCCACCTCCTTTTGTTGTTCCTCGATGATGTCCCTACTAGAGTCGGGCAGATTTTCAAATGCCTTGGGGTTCTAGGCCCTCCCTAGCCTCTTGTCAACCGACCATGCATCGATAATTCTACTGATTCTCTTCTAGACTAGCGATGCCTCAGGGACCGGGGAGCTGGTAGATGCCATTGCGCTCAACTATCATGAATTATTCATCCACCTTGGCTACAATTTTTTTGTGCCCTCTCTACTTGAGCTCGTCGATAGGCAGTTTATGAGCATGGATGGTGCAAAAAGGTGGTCGCCACCTTCCTTTATAATGGGTGCATTAAATATGGTAGGTGGTGCCTACACCTTTTTCCTCGTCATGAGCTATTGGTATTGGTCGGGCGCCACGTCGACCATCGCTTCCTTCATTGGAATGAAAAAATTGTAGTTGTCCAAAAAAGGTGGGACACATGGTTTTCTATTGGTTGGGGTGGGATGCAGGTAGGTAGGCGCTCGCTTGAGGTGCATAAGGTTTAATTTTGCATGTGCATCCCACCTTGGGGAGTGGAGCACATAGCTTTTGAGGTAGAACATAGGGTTATGTGCCCGCATGACCTTCGAGGGAGTAGAGCGTGCTCACCTCTATGGGGTGCACATGTTGTGCACCCACTTTTGACCTTGTGCGCTCTGCCATAGTGGAGCGCACAACCTGAAGGTGGGCATACGACTTTCCCACTCATATTGGACACTAGTGCACCTCAAAGGGAGGGGTGCACCAACTCAAGATGGGGCGCACAACCTTGTGCCCCGACTGAGGTAGTGCACTCCACTTGAGAGTGGAGCACACTTGGCTAGGTAGAGCGCACAACCTTGTGCACTCTGACTAAGGTAGTGTGCTCCACTTGAGAGTGGAGCGCACTTGACTAGGATGGAGTGCACAACCTTGTGCACTCCGATTGAGGTTATGTGCTCCACTTGAGAGTGGAGGCACTTGACTGGGGTGGAGCGCACAACCTTGTGTACTTCGACTGAGGTGGTATACTCCACTTGAGAGTGGAGCATGCTTGGTTGGAGCAGAATGCACAACCTTGTGCACTCTAGTTGAGGTAGTGTGCTCCATGGTAGGGCATACACCAGAATTTGAGGTGCACAACCTTGTGTGCCCCAAGGGACTATCATGCACTCTGCCTCCCCATGGAGTGCATGGATCATTGATGGAGCGCATGGCCTTGTGCACCCACCCAGGGGGATCCATGCTCCATTGGGGTGGAGCACATGGGTTTGGCTCGGGGTGCACAACTAGTGCACTCGGGTGACCTGGAGTGCGCCCCACGGGAATAGGGTGCATAGTGCAAATGTGGACTTGGCCCCAAAAATGTGGCTAACCCTTTTTGGGGTCAACAATGGCTCTGACTGGGACAAGGTGGCATATGAAGGACGGTGGCTTGAGGACTCTAGAATCTCCGGGTAGACTGATGTAGGACTAACACACGCACATTTTTTTTTTATGTGCTAGGACCAAAGGCCTTTAGATGCTTCCCATTGATCGGTATGGGCAGTTCCATTCCTTCCATGTCTTCCAACTTGTAAGTATGCTACTCCGCTACTTTTGCAATTTGATAGGGGCCCAACCATTTGGGCTCAAACTTCTCTTTCTCTCCTAGCTTGTCATTTCTTGGGTCCCAATATAATACCACATCACCCACGATGAAATTCTAGCCTCTTGATTTCTTATTGAACAGTTCCACTATCTTGCTCGTTTGGCCGATCATTCGCATAATAGCCTCCCTCCTGTCTTCCTCCAATTTCACCAATTAGTCCATTCTCCTTTGTAATTCGTTGGGTTGTTCATGATCTTGTAGTAGCAAGGAGAGGGTAGCTTTATCTAGTTGTGGTGGAAACAGTGCCTTTTCCCCATACACCAGCTCGTATGGTGACATGTCGGTAGCTCTTTTAAATGACAACCTATCTGCCCATAGAGCATATTTGAGTTCACCATCCCATCCTCTCTTGTTCTTTCCCAAGGACCTCTTAATTCTTGTTAGGATGTTCTTATTTGAATATTCGGCCAATCCATTACCTTGTGGGTAGTAATTAGCAGAGTGAGCCAGCTCAATGTTGTACTGATTGCAGAAATCCACCATCTCGTAGGAAGTAAAATACTTGGTGTTATCTGTTACCAATTTTCTAGGGACTCCAAATCTGGTTAGTATTATTTCTTCCAAGAAGTTGATGATGGCTATGGTTGTTGATCTTTTGATAGGGGCTGCCTCTACCCACTTGGTCAGGTATTCAGTTGTAGTAATAATCCATTTGTATCCCCCCTAAGAATTGGGGTTGATCTCCCCAATTAAATCAACCTCCCACTAAGAAAATGGAGTTTCAACTGTTGGCAATTTTGGGTACTTTGGGTACATTGCCTTTGCTCAAGTGTATAAGTTGTCATTGATGTCAAGAAGCTCTTGAAGGAATTTGATTTGATGTCAAATAATTTGTTTTGATGAAGGTTACGTCATGACAGTTTCAAAGGTCTTTTGTAAACCCCAAGTTGGCAGGTTTAAATATTACAAGTGGATGCATTAGTTTAATGCATTTGGGTCCAGGAGGAAGTATTTATTTAAATAATTAAAAACCTTGTTAAGGTTCCCTTTAATTATTTTTAAATAAATATTAAATTATTGTTTGCAATGGGTTATCCTAACCCATGGCGCTATGTTTTAAGATTGTGGGCACTAGCCAAGACCTCCGTCGACGTGTTAAACTCCTCGCCGATGTCAAGAGCTTATGGTAAAAATGCATATAAATCTCCCTCAATGAAAATCAAGAATCATCCCATCCATATTTTGAAAAGAGTTGCTCACTGTGATTTCGTGATCCGCTATTCAGATTTCTTCTTCGATTGTGTCTTCATCATTTTCTTAAACTTGTTGTTCGACTGTGTCTTCGCTATTTTCATAAACCTACTGTTTGACTGTGTCTTCACCGTTTTCGTGAATCCGCTGTTCATTTTTTTGTACTCGTCATTTGTCATAAATTCGCCGTAAGGTTTTCATCTTCGTGTTCACGTCAGAAGAAAGGGAGGCATTGTTGTTTTATTTAATCCCTAGTGCAGAAGGAACAAGGCTAACAATGTGAGGTTTAAACCTCATCGGGTGCCTTTGGCGCACCGATAGCAGCTAGGCTATTGGCATGCTACCCGAATGGGAGGTTTCGCATTCGAATAATGCAAAAGGGTTTTTTCATCGTGAAGTGGACGCAGCGGGTGGTGTTAGAATTTGTGCACAATTTCTCCATAGCATGATTTTTGATGTTGGCCAAGGTATTTTTGAAATTAATTTTTGCTAAGTGTATTTTGCGGATGGAGGAAGTTTATTAGATGGAAAAATAGCTTAGGAGTTATAAGGAGTTTAAAGCTTGTTTTATTTTGATAAAATATTCTTTTGAAGGTGTTGTTTGAAATATCTTATTGCATTCTTATGAGAGATAAATTTTATTTTTGATAAGACTATAAGGGAGAAATAAGGTGTATAAGGGATAAATTTTTCTTGTAATGTTGAGAGTGCTTTTGGTTGATTATGGAAATGAAAGCATGATGTTTTAAGGTTAAAATTGCTTCTTGTGTGAAGTTGTGAAACCTTAAGTGGGTAGCTTTGAGATTGAGTTTGAGCTGAGTTGATTTGAGTTGAGTTTTGAGATTGGGAGTTGAGTATAGAACATATTGAGTCTCTAACAATTCTCTTTATGCTTCTATGAGTTTGAAAAATCACATTGGGTCTCTAACAATTCACCTTGTGATTTCCTACTAAGAAAGTTTTTTTCTTGGTGAGCTTGTTGAGTTTTGGACAGGTTCCAGTGGGGACTTGTGAGCAGTTTTGGATAGGTTCCGATGGGGACTTGTGAGCATATTTGGACAGGTCCTAGCAGAGGACTTGTGAGCTGAGTTTGATAGTTATATTAGAGAACTTGAGGACATAGGTGCACTGGTTCTTTGAGAAGAACCTGAGGACAAATTTGGCAAGTCTTTGAGAAGGCTTATGTGTAGAGGATTGATTTGTTCAAGAGTTGGACAGATCTGACAGACAAAGGAAGACTTGTACTAGACCGACTGACTGTGTTTGGTACAGGTTGCTGAGCTGCTATGGACGTGATCATAGAAGGCAGAGGTATCTTAGGCTAAGCATTGAGGACAGGAGGTCTTCAGTGGAAAGGATTTCCACTGCTAGCAAGAGGTAGAGGCAGTTGATCTTCTGAGGGATAATTTCTAGAGTAGAGGGGAAGGCATCTCCTTTGAGCAGAGGCTCATAAATTCTGATTAGGGGAAGGTATATCCTTTGGGATGAGGCTCATAAATATTGTAATTGGGAAGGATTCCCAAAAAACTTTGAGGAAATTTTTAGATAAAAGTTTTGTGGACATAGCCCAACCATTTTGGGTGAACCACGTTAAAAATGGGTCTTCAATGTGTGATGCTTTCTGTCTTGATTAATGTTGTGTTGATGCCACTGCTATCTAAAGTTAAAATTATTAATTGGTTAAGTCTTATACTGTTCACCCCCCCTCTCAGTATAAGTCCATGTTCTTCAATTGGTATCAAAGAAGGTCTCTCAAGAAATATCCTAACAGCTTGGAGAAGGATCTATCAAAGGAACATACAGATTCAGAAAGAGATGAAGATGTTGAGTTCGATCTCAAAGGTGAATTATTCTTGGCTTTAAGAAAGCTTGAGAAATTTAGGGAAGAGAATTTTGTTCTCAAGCATCAATGTTAGGAAGAAGAGATAGCAAGATCAGAATTGTCTCAAAGTGTTATAGACTTCAAAATTCTAGTCGAAGAAGGGAAGAAGGTTGAACAGGTTTTGACAGAGGTTCTCAAAGGAAAGGAAGCTGATTGCGAGAAACTAGAAAAAGAGGTTATGTCTCTTAGAGTGAAGTTGGAACAGTTGGCTCTTAGACATAATACTCCGTGTGAAAAGAAAAAGAAGGATGGTATCACCATTCAATAAATAGGGGCTTCGAGCAAGATCAATCTTCATCCTAAAGAGCGGTGGAGTCCAGTTGGTCACAAGAAGAACAATCATCCAAAGCATCAAAATGGGTTACATAATACTTTCCATGGCTATTGTTTTTCCTGCAAGAAATTTGGTCACAAAGCTATGCATTGCAATAAGTCTGTGAATAGCCATAGTAAGGAAAATGTTAATCTTTTGCACCTCTTATGAATAAAGATGTCATGTGTTACAAGTGCAATAATTTTGGGCATATAGCAAGGATGTGCAGTTTGGATAGATCTAGCCTTGAGTTCATTAAAAAGAGAAATGAGATCAAATCTAAGTCAATGATAGTTCAAATTGATTTTCATGCTCAAGACAAAGTAGAGAAATGGTATCTTGATAGTGGTTGTTCAAAACATATGACTGGTGAAAAGGAAAAATTTTTGGTCTTAAAAGAAACAAACAAAGGAAGAGTCAGTTTTGGAGATAACAGGTCAGCTAAAATTTGTGGTAAAGGGACTCTTAGTTTGGATGGAAAATCCAAAACAAAAAATGTGCTTTATGTAGAAGGCCTAAGACATAATATTCTAAGTGTGAGTCAACTTTGTGATCAAGGGAACATAGTATCTTTCTTTTCAGATAGATGTGAGGTAAGTAAAGAAAAAAATGGAAAACTCATTGCTAGTGCTACAAGGACTCCAAACAATATTTACATGCTAAGTGAGATAAAAAATGAAAAGTGTTTTCTAACTCAATAATATGAGAGTTGGTTATGGCATAAAAGATTGGGGCATTTGAGCTTTGATAATTTTGTCAATATTAGTAACAAGGAAGCAGTTAGAGACTTGCCCAAAATAAAAAGGCCCCATAACATCGTTTGCGGTCCTTGTCAACATGGAAAATAGACCAGAACCAATTTCAAATAAAAAGGGTATACTTCTTCAAAACCATTGGATATTATTCATAATGATTTATGTGGCCCTACCGAACTCAGAGCATTCAGGGGAGAAAGCTACTTCATGTTGTTTATAGATGATTATTCTAGAATGACTTGGGTTACTTTTCTCAAAGAAAAATTTGAAGCTTTTGAAAAATTTAAAGCTTTCAAAGAAATGATTGAAAATGAGATTGACAAGAGAATCAAATGCTTAAGATCAGATAGATGAGGAGAGTTCACTTCAAATGAATTTGTGGAATACTATGAGCAACAAGGAATCAAAAGAGAATATTCAGCATCAAGAACTCCTCAAAAAAATGGAGTAGTTGAAAGGAAAAATAGAACTATTGAAAATATGGCTAGAGCTATGTTAAATGAGTCAAAAATTTCAGATGGATTTTGGAAAGAGGCAGTCAGTACAGCAGTCTACATTATCACCAGGGCCCAAATTAGAGTCAATCATCATAAAACTCCTTATGAGTTGTGGAAAGGAAGACCAGCTAAAATAAAATACTTCAAAGTGTTTGGGAGTAAGTGCTTCATCAGAAGGGAAGATCAAAATTTGGGTAAGTTTGATCCTAGATGTGATGAGGGAATCTTTCTTGGGTATTCCAACAGAAGCAAGGCGTACAGATGCTTCAACAAAAGAACTCATATAGTTGTAGAGAGCATAAATGTAACAGTTGATGAAAAGATAGGGATAAGAGAACCATTCTAGGAACTCAGTGATGAAATTTGTCAAGAAGAATTTAGTGAGGTTTCAGATGAAGAAGAGGAAAGACAACAACTGCTTCCCAAAAATCCTTCATGATATGTTCAGAAACATCATCCCAAATATTTGATCATTGGTGATCCAAATAGCAGTTAAACAAGAAGAAGAGTCATTCCCTCACATGATTCTACAAATGTTTCATTATTATCTTAGATTGAGCCAAAATATTTCAGTGAAGCATGTGCAGATAAGTTTTGGGTAAAAGCAATGGATGAAGAGCTAAATCAAATAAAGAAAAGTAAAACTTGGGAATTGGTTCCAAGACCTAAGGACAAGAATGTCATTGGCACAAAATGGATATTCAGAAATAAACTCAATGAGGATTGAAATATTGTCAGAAACAAAGCTAGGTTAGTCTACAAAGGTTATGCTCAAGTAGAAGGTGTTGATTTTGAAGAGACGTTTGCTCCTGTTGCTCGTCTTGAAGCTATCAAAATGTTTTTGGCCCTTTCAAGCTTCAAATCATTCAAGGTATATCAAATGGATGTAAAGTTAGCTTTTCTAAATGGGGTGTTGGTAGAAGAAGTCTACATAGAATAGCCAAAAGGAGTGTCTCTATCAGAACAGTCAGGCTATGTGTGTAAACTGAAAAAGGCCTTGTATGGGTTAAAGCAAGCACCTAGGGCTTGGTACTCAAGACTTGACAGGTATCTTCATGAGCAAGGCTTCAGGAAAGGTGTGGCAGATAGAAATTTGTATATTAAGAATGAAGGTGATGATATGTTGATTATGGTTGTCTATGTTGATGATATTATTTTTGGGGGAAATAATACTTAGATGTGCAAAGATTTTGCTAACACCATGCAGAAGGAATTTGAGATGTCTATGATTGGAGAGCTGTCATTCTTTTTAGGTCTTCAGATTGCTCAATCAAAATATGGTATATTTCTCTCTCAAGGAAAGTATATCAAAGAAATGTTGAAAAAATTTGGGATAATGGACAGCAAACCAGTGTGTACTCCAATGATTACAGGGTGCAAGATGAGTAAATATGATGAATCTCCAACAACAGATCAGAGGTTGTACAGATCAATGATTGGCAGTTTATTATATGTTATAGCTACCAGACCAGATATCATGCAGGCAGTTGGGTTAGTAGCAAGATTTTAGGCAGCTCCTAAAGATTCTCATGTTATAGCAGTTAAGAGGATATTCAGATATTTGAAGGGCACTATGGACTTTGGGCTTTGGTATCCCAAAGGTGATGATTTCACTCTCACAGCTTATACATATGCAGATTGGGCAGGCAATATTAATGACAGGAAAAGCACTAGTGGTGGAGCATTATTTCTGGGAAAGAGTTTGTTTTCTTGGCTAAGTAAGAAACAACCTTCAGTTTCCTTAACTACGGTAGAGGCTGAATACATAGCGATGAGTGGTTGGGTGTACACGAGTTTTATGGATGAAAACCACCTTGGAGGATTTCAAAGTCAAGCATGAACAACCCATCTCCATACTTTGTGATAATACAAGTGCCATAAGTATTTCCAAAAATCTGGTAATGCACTCAAGGACAAAGCATATTTCCATAAAGTATCACTTTCTAAGGGATAAAGTGCAAGACAAGCAGGTCAAGGTAGAGTATGTGTCTACTAAAGAGCAGATTGCAAATATCTTCACCAAACCTCTTCCAAGAGATACGTTTGAGTATCTAAGGGAGAAATTGGGAGTTGTACTCCCACCCCGAATTAATCACCTCATCAGGATATGGGGGAGGGACTAAGCTAAGAGGCTCATTCTTAGTCCCAAGCCCCAAAGGTGACCCTTTGCCATTGATGACAAAGGGGGAGAGATATGAGTAAGGGGGAGAGCTTCAAAGTTAAGAGGAGAGCTTCAAGTCAGGGGGAACAAAACTTCAAAGGAAGATTCTTAGTTGTGGGCACAGTTGGTCAGTTGTTAGCACAGTTGGTTTCAATTTTGGATCTTGAGAAGTGTTTTCAGTAAAGGTTTGCCATCAATGACAAAGGGGGAGATTATTGGCAATTTTGGGTACTTTGGGTACATTGCCTTTGCTCAAGTGTATAAGTTGTCATTGATGTCAAGAAGCTCTTGAAGGAATTTGATTTGATGTCAAATAATTTGTTTTGATGAAGGTTACGACATGACAGTTTCAAAGGTCTTTTGTAAACCCCAAGTTGGCGAGTTTAAATATTACAGGTGGATGCATTAGTTTAATGCATTTGGGTCCAGGAGGAAATATTTATTTAAATAATTAAAAACCTTGTTAAGGTTCCCTTTAATTATTTTTAAATAAATATTAAATTATTGTTTGCAATGGGTTATCCTAACCCATGGCGCTATGTTTTAAGATTGTGGGTGCTAGCCAAGACCTCCACCGACATGTTAAACTCCTCGCCGACCTCAAGAGCTTATGGTAAAAATGCATATAAATCTCCCTCAATGAAAATCAAGAATCATCCCATCTGTATTTTGAAAAGAGTTTCTCACTGTGATTTCATGATCCGTTGTTCGGATTTCTTCTTCGATTGTGTCTTTGCAATTTTCGTAAACCTGTTGTTTGACTGTGTCTTCACCATTTTTGTAAACCTATTGTTCGACTGTGTCTTCGCCGTTTTCATGAATCTGCTGTTCATTTTTTTTTTACTCGTCATTTGTTGTAAATCCGTCGTAAGGTTTTCATCTTTGTGTTCACGTCAGAAGAAAGGGAGGCACTGTTGTTTTATTTAATCCCTGGTGCAGAAGGAACAAGGCTAACAACGTGAGGTTTAAACCTCATCGGGCACCTTTGGTGCATCGATAGTGGCTAGGCTATTGGCACGCTACCTGAATGGGAGGTTTTGCATTAGAATAACGCAAAAGGGTTTTTTCATCGTGAAGTGGATGCAGCGGGTGGTGTTAGAATTCGTGCGCAATTTCTCCATAGCGTGATTTTTGATGTTGGCCAAGGTATTTTTGAAATTAATTTTTGCTAAGTGTATTTTGCGGATGGAGGAAGTTTATTAGAGGGAAAAACAGCTTAGGAGTTATAAGGATTTTAAAGCTTGTTTTATTTTGATAAAAGATTCTTTTGAAGGTGTTGTTTGAAATATCTTATTGCATTCTTATGAGAGATAAATTTTATTTTTGATAAGACTATAAGGGAGAAATAAGGTGTATAAGGGATAAATTTTTCTTGTAATTTTGAGAGTGCTTTTGGTTGATTATGGAAATGAAAGCATGATGTTTTAAGGTTAAAATTGCTTCTTGTGTGAAGTTGTGAAACCTTAAGTGGGCAGCTTTGAGATTGAGTTTGAGCTGAGTTGATTTGAGTTGAGTTTTGAGATTGGGAGTTGAGTATAGAACATATTGAGTCTCTAACAATTCTCTTTATTCTTCTATGAGTTTGACAAATCACATTGGGTCTCTAACAATTCACCTTGTGATTTCCTACTAAGAAAGTTTTTTTCTTGGTGAGCTTGCTGAGTTTTGGACAGGTTTCGGTGGGGACTTGTGAGCAGTTTTGGACAAGTTTTAGTGGGGACTTGTGAGCAGATTTGGACAGGTCCTAGCAGAGGACTTGTGAGCTGAGTTTGATATTTCTATCAGAGAACTTGAGGATAGAGGTGCACTGGTTCTTTGAGAAGAACCTGAGGACAAATTTGGCAAGTCTTTGAGAAGGCTTGTGTGCAGAGGATTGATTTGTTCAAGAGTTGGACAGATCTAACAGACAGAGGAAGACTTGTACTAGATCGACTAACTGTGTTTGGTATAGGTTTTTGAGCTGCTGTGGACTTGATCATAGAAGGTAGAGGTCTCTTAGGCTAAGCATTGAGGACAGGAGGTCTTCGGTGGAAATGAGTTCCACTTCTGGCAAGAGGTAGATGCAGTTGATATTTTGAGGGATCATTTCCAGAGCAGAGGGGAAGGTATCTCCTTTGAACAAAGGCTCATAAATTCTAATTAGGGGAAGGTATCTCATTTGGGCTGAGGCTCATAAATATTGTAATTGGTAAGGATTCCCAAAGAACTTTGAGGAAATTTTTAGAGAAAAGTTTTGTGGACGTAGCCTAGCCATTTTGGGTGAACCACATTAAAAATGGGTCTTCAATGTGTGTTGCTTTTTGTCTTGATTAATGTTGTGTTGATGCCACTGCTATCTAAAGTTAAAATTATTAATTGGTTAAGTCTTATACTATTCACCCCCCATCTCAATATAAGTCCATGTTCTTCATCAACAATGATGGGTTGTAGGGGCATGGCAGGAAAGTTCTTTTTCCCAGTGAATACTTGACAATTATAACAAATTTTGACTACCTAGTAGACATATTTGAAAAGGGACGACCAATAATATCTTGCCATCATGATTTGGTTGGCTATTGCTTTTGCAGCAAAATGACCACCATAGAAACCTGTATGAAATTCTTTGATAACTTTGGGGGCCTCCTCTTGAGTCACACACAGCAGTAGTACCCCACTTGGATGCCACCAGTATAGCCTGCTTCCCTAGAGATGATACTTCTAATACTGTTGTTTGATGCTTCTTATTCTACTAGTAGTTTTTCTAGGAAAGAAAGACATTTCTTTTAGATAGAGCAAGATATCCTTGTACCAATTGTAGTTATCATGTTCTAATTGCGGTTCATGTTGCACTCCTTGGGCTAAGACATCATTGTATATCCATTGTTCTTCTTTGCAGGCCATATATTTCAACAATTCCTAACCTTTAATCATTTTTATGGCTATGAAATCAACATTATTTTGTAGAAATTTAACCATCCATATTGCTGAACTACCTATGGGTTCAAGTTGGGTAAGAATATCCTTGACGGTGATATAGGGGACACAGGTTATTACTTTAGAAGCTCTAAAAATGCTCTTGAAATGCTACAAGGCATGTATAAGGGCATAGGCCTATTTCTCAATCGATTTATATCTTAGTTGCACCCCCTTCATTCATAAACTCATGAATGCTATAGGATGTTCATTTGCCTCTTCGTCCTTCTGATATAATACTACTACTATGGTGTGATGTGAGGCAAAAGAGTACAAATTGAAATCCTTGGAATGATTTGGATTGGTCAAGATATGGGCAGCAGTAATAGCATCCTTAATATATTGGAATAATTTAAGGTTACCCTCCTCTCATTTGATTTTAACATCCTTCTTGATCATATCATTAATGGGTTTAGCAATCTCAGCAAAATTAGGCACGAATATCCTGACAAAATTAATTTTTCCGAAGAAGGATTTGACTCCCTTGAGACTTTTGGGGGGTGGTATTTGTGCAATTGCCCTGGTTATCTCAGGATCGATGTTGAATCCTTATTTTTAAAATATATGCCCTAGTAACTTATAGTCGTAACTCTTCATCCATTTTGTTGTTGATGACATCCTCCCATCGGTAGAGAGGGGTCTTGTATGTCTGATTTAACTGGAGGATTAAAAAAATCACCTCCTTAGTGATAGGCTCCAAGTATTTCACTCCCAGGGAAAGAATGATCATATTAGCATAATCTTGCGCCTAGGGACAGAGCATGAATTTCTCGATGGGGAAATATATTGGCCTTATCTTTCCCCTCTTTAACATGTTCTGAGGGAATATCGTGTTCATCATGTAATTGTATTGAAGGACCAATGCCTTGAAGTCCACCACCCTGGAGGTGACCTCTAATCCAAAAACCTATCGAATATTATCAGCCAAAATCTAGGCCACTGCCTGGCCCTTGAAGTCGTGGATGGTGCGCACCCTAGAATCATAATAAATCATAAGCCATGCCAACATATCAGAATATTGGTACACATTTTTGTAGGTCAGCCAGCTGAGGTTTTTATTCCATTTATTGCAGATGGGAGTAGGCCTATTGCTATCATGATATGCCCACACATAGAGGTCTTTTAGAAGTGTTGGGTGGCGATGGTTGTCCTCCTCCATGGGATCAAACGAGTATATGGTGACTCCTTCCACCTCCTTTTATTGTTCCTTGATGATGTCCTTGCTAGAGTCAGGCATATTTTCAAATGCCTTAGAGTTATGGTCCCTCCATGGCCTCTTTTCAACTAGCCATGCACTGTTAATTCTAGTGATTATCTTCTGGACTAGCGATGCCTCAAGGACCGAGGAGCTGTTACATGCCATTGCGCTCAACTTTCATGAATCTTTCATCCAACTTGGCTATGATTTTTGTTTTTTGCCCTCTCTACTCGAGCTCATCGATAGGTAGTTTACAAGTGCAGATGGTGCAAAAATGTGGTCACCACATTCCTTTATAACAGGCACATTAAATATGGTATGCAGTGACTACACCTTTTTCCTTGTCACGAGATGTTGGTATTGGTCTGGTGTGCCACGTCGACTGTCGTTTCTTTCGCTGGAATGAACAAATTATAACTATCCAAAAAAGGCAGGACACATGATGATTTTCTACTGGTTGGAGCGGGATGCAGGTTAGGTGCTCACTTGAGGTGCATAAGGTTTAATTTCATATGTGCACCCCACTTTGGGGAGTGGAGCACATGGCTTTCAAGGTGGCACATAGGGTTGTGTGCCCACACAACATTCAAGGGAGCAAAGCATGCTCGACTCTATGGGGCTCACGTGCTATGTGCCCACTTTTGACCTTGTGTACTCCTCCATATTGGAGCACACAATCCAAAGGTGGGCGTGTGCCTTTGCACACTTGTCTTGTACACTAGCACACCTCGAAGGGAGGGGTGCACAAAATTAGGATGGGGTGCACAATATTGCATGCCTCGATCAAGGTAGTGCACTCCACTTGAGAGTGGAGCACACTTGGCTGGGGTGGAGTGCATAACCTTGTGCACTCTGGCTAAGGTAGTGCACTCCACTTGATAATGGAGTGTACTTGGTTGGTGCAGAGTGCACAATAGTGTGCACTCCAATTGAGAGTGAAGCACACTTGGCTGGGGCAGAGTGCACAACCTTGTGCACTCCAATGAAGGTGGCATGCTCCACTTGAGTGTGGATCATGCTTAGCTAGAGTGGAGTGTACATCCTTGTGCACTCCAATTGAGGTAGTGTGCTCCATGGTGGGGCACACACTAGACTTTGGGGTGCACAACCTTGTGTGCCCCAAGGGACTATCATGTGCTTCGCCTCCCTACAGATCGCATGGATCGGCCTTGTGTGCCCACCCAGGGGGATCCGTGCTCCATTATAATGGAGCACATAGGTTTGGCTTGGGCTGCACAACTAGTGCACCCGGGTGACCTGGAGTGTGCCCCACAGGAACAAGGCGCATAGTGCAAATGTGGACTTGGCTCCAAAAATATGGCTAACCTTTTTTTGGGTCAAGTAACACATGAGTTAATCTCTCCAAATATCACAATGTTTTCATATGCTCAAATGTGTCTAGTCCAATAAAATTTTTGATTGACTAGGAATAACTAACAACATCAAAATATTGCTTAACTTTCAAAGAAAATTTGCTCAAAATACTAGTGTTGTTTGAGTGATTGAAAAATATTTAGATTTTATCTAGTAAACAAGGTATTATGCAACATATGATAGTCATTTTCCTATAAACTCTTTAAAGAAATACCTCTTGGGATATTTTTGAAACATTGAGATTGAAAATTAATGAGAATGAGATAGAAAAACTGCAAATATAGAAATTTCATGATGAAACAAAGGAAGCATAATCTTTTTTTTTTAAGTGAGAGAGAAATTTTTATTTAATAGTGGTTGATTGTAGTTCATAAATACACTACAATTTAGCTTACTACTTAAGGTGGTGTATGAATTCCTCCTTAGATAATGGCTTCTTATAAAGTTTAAGCCTATGGCCATTTACTAGTAGTTTCCTTGTTGAATCATCTATATGCTTAAGCTTGAATGTACCATTTTTGAATATCTCTTTAATTTCATATGGTCCTAGCCATCTGGTCCTCAATTTACCTTGAAATTCTTGGTAACGGGAATCAAAAAACAAGGCCCAATATCCTGATTCGAATGTTTGTGGTACAATATGTTTATCATGCCATTTATTTTGTTATTGTTGGGTTATTTCAGTCCTATGCAATGCATCTAGTCTCCTTTCATATGGAATGTTTAATTTTTCCAATCTAGCTTTTTGTGCTTTGTCCAAATTCATGTCAAGTTGTACCATTGTGCGAAGAGTTTCTATTTCAAATTTGATAGGCATGATAGCTTGTTTTTCATAAATCATTTCATAAGGTGATAATCTTGTGGTGGTTTTCCAAGTTATGTTGTATGCCCATACAAATTCTTTCAATATCTAAGCCCAATCACCCCTATTAATAGTTATAATTTTTGTAATGATCTTTTCAAGTTCTCTGTTCGTAACTTCTACTTGTCCATTTGCTTGAGGGTGATATGATGAGTTTTTTGATGTTCTATTTGATAGATGTCAATAAAATATTTGATCACTTTGGAGATAAATTGGGTTCCATGATTTTAAATTAACTCCCTAGGTGCTTCGAAGCATTGCATAATGTTTTCAGAAAGGAAATCAGCAACTGGTTTGGCTTGCACTCGTGGTAAAGATTTAACTTCAGCCCTCTTAGTAACATAATCTGTACACATAAGTATGTGTTTAGTACCTTCACTTGGAGGGTCTATTGGTCCAAAAAATTCAATTTCCCCTTTCTTGAATGGTTCAAATACTAATTGCAAAACCAAATGCATCTCCATCGAAGGAGTAGGCTTACTAGCTCTTTGACAAGCATCACATCTATCAACAAATTTATGGACATCTCTATTCATGGTAGGCCAAAAGTAACCAATTTGAAGTATTTTATTGACTATTCTTTGGGTGGCATAATGGCCTCCATAGGGTTCTTCATGTGTTACCTAAATGATGTCATATACATCATATTATTGCACACATCTCCTGATTTCTTGGTCAGGACATCTTCTAAACAAGACTCCATGGATCCACATATAAGAAGTGCTTTGACGTATTAATTTTCTATGCTCATGCGGTGTAAAGTTTTGAATTGATATTCCTTAAGCACGTCTATTAATTATGATTATTGTATTCTTTTGAGCTTATCACTGATATTCAATGTCCTTCCTGGTGTGATATCTATTTGCTTGTATTTTTTTATATTTGTATCTATCCCCATTATCTCATGTTCAAGAATATTTAAGTAACAGTCATATGGTATCATTTGTTGAGACTGACTTGTGCTTTCTTCATTAATAGCCATGGAAAATTTAGATGAAAAACCATTGTCTTGACCTTGATCCTTGTTTTGATTCCCTAATAGTAATGGTAATTGTCCCTTGACCTCTTGTTGAAGATGTTCACTCAGAGCATTAATTGATAAGGTTTGGATTTTATCAAAATCATGAGGAAATCATACCATAATTGCTTTAGAAATTCATATTTTATTTTTTATAAAGGAAATAGGCTAAGGCCTTTAGTATTTTTGCCATCAAAAATAGTCATATTTCTCGATCTACAACTAATGTAAGCATCAACTATCGTAAGCCATGGGCACCCTAAAATTAAGGTATGTCCCACTAACTTTTTTTTGGGTTGTAAGACTATAAATTCTATAGGGTATTGCCATGAAATTATGGATACTATAACATCTTCTAGTTTTCCTTTTGACTTAATAGTAGATCTATCTGCTAGTTGGAGTACAATAGAAGTTGATTGCAATTTATATACCCCTAAAAATATTACTGTTTCCTTGGTCATGATATTAATAGTGACTTCTAATCGACCAAAACATTTTTCAAGGCTATGTCACCGATGTGTACCATGAGTATAGGTATTCTAGGATATATGTATTTTGGTAATGACCCACCTCCCATTATTATATCAGACAATTGTATAATGACATGAATAGTTTGGGCTTCGTTCTATACTTTTAATGAGCTTGGAATAGATGGGTATATCCTTGATAGCTTGTAACAAGGGAATATTTATAGTAACATTTTTTAATTCATGAAGGAATTTAAAGGCTGGCTTAGATGGTTATTTTGGTATTACCAATCATTGAGAAAAAGGTATTGCCACTTCCTTCCTTTGAGGAATTTGTATTTCTTGCTATTTTGTTGGAATGTTTTTTGGTGAATTTTTTATTTTCTTCTCAATGTTATCCTCATTTTCGAACAAATATACAGTGGGGTTTTCAATATATGTGAGAGTTACATTGTTTTCCAATAATTTTTTTATCTCAATTTAATTTTTTGAGAAGGTACTATAGATATAGAACATGTCTTACTAGTTTCATAAGCTTGTTGAATGTTCTTGTTGTTGTTAGGATTGGGAACCGGTTAATCTGGAACAGGAGGTTGCTTACGAGGATTATTATTATTGATTGGAGGTGGAAGAAGTCTATTTTGAGGGGCTTGTCCCCTAAATTGGTTTTGAAATTTCTGCTATTGTGACAGATTTTGAGACCAACCATATCCTCCCTAGTTATATTGGCCACTAGTATTCCAACTATTTTTTTTGGAAATTCCTTTATTCCATGGTGGATTTCCATAATTATTGGCCATAAAGTGGGCCCATGGAGGTATATTCCAATCTTTATTGTTTGAATAAGAATTCCAAATTTCCTAGTTTGGTGCATTAGACCATTGATTAGGCCTTTGCAAGTTGTAATAATTAGGGTTTGACCAATTTGGTGATCCATTGAATGGATCATTCTATTTTTGGGATACAAAGTAAACATATTATACCCATTCAACTTTAGGTTACATTATGGTAGCTTTAAAAACAAAGGTATATTTGCAGTTTTTATTTTTGTGATTTTTATCACAAATTTTACAAGTAGCAATATTGGAAATGTTGGTAATGTTGAGAGGGCATTTTTTTAGATTGTGTTTTTTCCTACATCTATGATAGTAGATCTCTTCACTATCTTGTCCTTTTGGCTTTCTATCCATTAAATCCAAATATGTATTCAAGGTACTTAAAAAATTAGTTTTCAACCCTTCCAACATGTTTCCATTTTTTGCTCTCGTCATTCCTCCTGTAGATGTATACTTACTTCTCCTTAGAGGTTTGTTTCTTGAATAGTTTATGAAAAGGTTCACAATATCCTCAAATGCCATAATATGGATATCTCATTTTGCCATGATGTTAAGAACCTCAAGGACATCTTATTTTATTACTTTTAGAAAGACTTCTTCTTAAAGGTCTATATTTAATCTAGATGCAACAAATAGAAATATCTCAAGGTAATCCTCCAAATATTCTTCTTCTTTTTTACTCATGCAGAATAGCTCCACTTTCTTATCCCTAACTCTATAATAATCCTGATATCATTCAAGTAATATATCCTTTAATCCTTGTTCTCCATCCCATTGATTACAAATATTTTCTCCTAGACCCATGAATCATATTAAAGTTGCATCTTTAAGAGTAGAGGGAAAAAACCTTAGCTTTTGTTCATCGGTAGTGTAAAAGTAAGCTTGGCACACTACTTAAAATTAGAAAAGAAAAGCACCTGGATCTTCGTGTGGTTTCCCATGGAAGGTAGGAAATATAGAAATAGAGGTTGACTTAGGTTCTCTTGTTGTCCTATCTGTATGTAATATTGGAAATGCAAATGTCTTCCTTTGCCCATTTCTTCTTTGGTCTCTATTCTATATATGTTCATTGTCCCTTTGGTTTTCTTCTACTTATCCCTACCCACTTTGCTGATCATCCATGACTAAATGTAAGATTTCAAGAATTAGACCAGGTATGGTTTAGTAAAAATAGAAGAATGATCTATGTGCTCATCAAATTTTGGTTCCAAAAATAAGTATAAGTTAGGATATTGTTCTAGGATTTCAGCTTTATTGGTTGATGTTGTTGTTTCAAATTCTTCTAACTTATAATTTCCAGGTTGCCTACTAAAGTCTCTTTGGAAATTTCCTTCTAATTTGCTGATATTTATAAATATTCCCTTAGAGTCTCTAGGTTTGCTCATGAATTTTCTAAGCTCTCTTGTTTTTGCAACATGTCTAATATTCCTTGAGTATTCTATGAATATCATTGATTGGATCAAGTTGTTCGAGTGTCATGAAGTGTTCTTAAAAATTAAAATGGTATACCGCCAATTGAATCAATTGAATGAGAAAATCTTGAGTTAGAATCGGGTCAGGATTTCCAAATTGTAATTCACAACGTAAATCTTGACACAACTCCCTAAAGTGCACAACTCTAGGTATCCTCTGATATTTATTTCTATATTCTAGGGCTACTTCTTTCTTTTCTATGTCTCTAAGGAACTTGTGAATGAGGAGGGAGTCTTCAAAATATTTATTCCAAGGGTAAATTGTTGGATTTATTGTTGCTCTTATGTCCCAAAGTCAACACTCACAATTCCTTTTAAGATCCAAGTAATATGAATGGTAGTTTATCCCTAGAGTTTTAGCTATGTCAATCCTTTTGATTTTCTTTAGTTCATATAATTTTTCTTTAATAATTTCAATGCGTTCATACATGCTCTTTATTAGATGCTCTATTTCCTTGCTCAAAAAGAAGGTTAACTTCTTGTTTTATAAATAGTTATATAAGGTCTATAAGTGCAGACTGATTTAGACTATTTTACACCATATAGCAACTTATTTTTATTTTATTTTTCTCTCTTTAGTTTGGTTTTGATTGGGTTTTGATTTTTATTTTCTATTTTAATCCCATTGTTGTCAAGTTTAGATACAAATCACAACAATTGAGTTTATAACTATCCTTAATACATTAGGGAACAATTGAAATAAAAATTTCATAATAATCCTAATTTTTTGCTAAAATTAGATGCAACTCACATTCCTATGAATCTTTATACAACCAATCTTAGCACATTAGGAGCAAAATGAAATACTATTGGAAAAGTAAAATTTACTAAAAATAAAAGGTTAAACTATTACTGTTTGTTTGATTGTTCAAGAGGGTTTCACTATGGTTGTGTCACTCAGCCATACCTACTTCCTGCTTCTGATAGGGTCCTAAACCAATGTTTAGGTATGTTTTAGTATGTGTGTCTCACTCAAGCATACCTACTTCCTATTTTTCTCATAGGTCCTAAGTCAAACTAAACAATAATAATCACCCAAAGCTGGAAAATTTGCAAGAAATAAAATTTGCTAAAATAAAAGGTAAACTATTACTGCTTATTTGATTATTAGGAGGGTTTCACTATGGTTGTGTCACTCAACCATACCTACTTCCTACTTCTAACAAGGTCCTAAGCCAAGTTTAGGTCTATTTCAGTATGTGTGTCTCACTCAAGCATACCTACTTCCTATTTTTCTCATAACTCCTACGTCAAACTAAGAAATAATAATTACCCAAAGTAGGAAATTTGCAAGAAATAAAATTTGTAGAAATTAAAGTTTGCAAGAAATAAAATTTACAAAAATTGAAATTTTAATTACGAAAGCAATAAAACTGATTCCTCAAGAAAAATGAACCTGGCAACGTCGAACGCCATTTTGCATTGCCAAACAAGTTTTCTGATTAACCACTACGATGCTACTCTCCTCGACAACAACACCAAAATGATCGGCTATATAGCTTACATTTAATTTATCAATCCAAGGGTAAATCAAGGTTAGATTTAAAGAGTAGGAATCCAATATAGATTGTACCATGGGGATCAATGCTAAGATTAGTACAAATTTCTTTTAGTTTTAGGTGTTTGCAGAAAATTAATAAACAAAAATTAAATTGTGCAAGAATGAAAACAAAATGCAATTTATGATTTTTGTGGTAAATATGATAATTACCTATTAATGCATTTATCTATTATTGAGGATCCTTGTGTAGTTAGTTTTATTTATCTATTTTAACTTTATGTTTTATAAGAATGCAATTTAATTTATTTTATATTCTAAGGTTAATTAAATATTTCTAACCTACTATAGGGGTGAGAGCTTAGGGACTGGATGTAGGAGTGGGCCCTACCTCCTAGAAGATAGTGTAAGTCTTTCTCCCCTAATTTACTTTATCTTAGTAACTAAAATGCATAACTATTCCTAACATTATTTTATTCTATGAATGTAGGAATGTACAGTTACAACTACATAAAAGAAATTAAGTAGTAAATACAAATGACACAGTTACCATATGTGAAGAATGAAGTACTACTTTTATTGCTAGAAATTCAAATGTACATGCTAGCGCAATTCTTCAAAAATTGTACAGTTCTCCATAGTTTAGACATTAGACATTTCTTCATTAGAATTTTTGACATTAGACCTTTTCAAAGGTCTCCCTATGTAATTTATATTGTGACTTGGACAATTTTGAATAGTAATCTTCCACGTATTTTGTCGTGTGGAGTTGTGGACTTGATAATGTGACAACTATGCACTAACACAAATAATCTAAACTAATTAAATTCCTAATTCTACTTGGATGTAGTAATCATCCTAAGTTGTCCAAGTGGCATTTTATAAATGCACTTAACAAAACCATACTAATTTGAATATTTTACAATATGTACAATATAATCATATGTCCTTGATTCTCGTAAAAGGCATAACAATATTGCATCTAAATCTAATCAACCTAACAATATTCCAATTATACAATGTCTATAGAATAAAGTGATAATAACTTTACTAATCACAATATCCTCATGAAGAATATGTGACAAGTTAAATTAATCTAACCTAGTTGTAATCCTTTATTGCCATGTGAGAGTGCCATGTTATCATTGATGTGGCATACGGTGTTGGTCAACTCTCTTCGGTAATTGCTGGTAAGAATTCTCTTCGGTAACAACCTTCAGTAGCTACCTTCTATAACATACTTCGGTAACTCCTTTTATAACATACTACAGGTACCATATTCTGTAATAGTAATCAACCACTATTCTGTCATCGCACCTAAATCTTCCTTGATCCTTTATCCTTACATCCATATTCTCACATCCAAGGTATATCACGAAGCTTGTGCTACTACATCGTGCATCTCTGGAACACCCTTCATTACTTTCCTGCATAATTACCCATAAATCGGATGTATTTTACATAAAATACACACATTTTTCAGATTTATCTCAATTCATCTTTTTATTGATAATTCATAGAAATAAATAGAAATAACTAACTTAAAATACATTATAATCACAAATTAAATATAAAAAGAAAATAATATACTATGAAAATATGTGCCAGATAATCACTCATCAACCCAACTAGAGGCTACTCCTATTACTCTAGGCCAGGCTATAGTAGGATAGGTTATGGTAGGTATTATAGAAGATGTAGCATCATTGCAGGTGCAGGTGGCTAGGTTGCAGGGTATGATCAATCAATATTATGCGAGGTGCTAGTCTAATGGCTCATACATTTTTTAGTTGGAGGGGAAGGTGGCTATGCTTGGTGGTACTCTACCTACATGGTCTACTATAGGAGGATCTCACAGGAGTCAAAGTGAGTTTGGACATTCCTCAGTGCACCCTAGTCACAGGTCAGGGGATTGATTAGAGATATCAATGGGCACTAGCTTTAGGAAACCTCATAGAGAGGGAGCTGAGGGAGGAGGTGACTCAAGGGGCACAGGTGTTGTATGATAGACATGATGTCCTGTATCATTTTTGCATGTAAAATCTGAGGACCTACACTATTTTAGCCTACGAGTATTTTGTACCTCCTCTATGTACATTTTGACACACATATTTATATGATACTTCTTTATTGCTCATTATGTGTATTATATTGTTACCTTATGTTCAAATGATGCATATGTGAATGCAAATATTTATATTATGCTTTGATTATGCTATATGGTTGTAATGTATTGATAACATGCACTAGATAGGTGATAGATGTATGAGTAGATGCTATGATATAGATGTATAGTTACACTACTATGTATGCATATATGGATGCAATGGTAAATTTTAAATTAATGTTAAATTTGTTTCAATTATTTATTCATTTAATATATGTGATGTGATATGATAAATGATGTGTAATGTAATGCATTATTTACATGATGATCTAATACAAATGAACTTGTATGCTTTAATCACTTAAAACATAAGGAATGAATCTGATATGTGTTTTACAAACTAATGGATGACACCACAAGATGTATAAAAATCATGAATGTAAATGGTAACTCTTATCATAAGAATTAATCATTTAAGCATCCATATATGACATGAGATGATGTGAGATGTATGTGTTTTCTCTATAAGCTTTTGTAAATTAAAATATGTGCATAAAATAGTCAGTGGTCGTCTAAATATCATTGCTTATATCCATCTAGTATCTATCATATTTCATGAATATACCTTAATAAACAAAATATCATAAAAAATATTATGATTAATTGATGAGATGATTTGTTGCTATAAGGTATTTTTGAGGTTTTCCATGAGGCTCAAACACCCTAGTTGATTAATCAAAAGTTGTATAATGACTATACTGAACTCATGAAAGATAAAAGATTTTGTTATGAAGACCAAGATATTCATTATCCTTGTGTTTGCAAATGAATATATTATATAATACATAAGACTACCTCATTGCTAGGCGGGATTTATTTAGCCCATTGCTATAATAAGGATCAGCAAATGTTCATCATGATCTTGAGTTTGAATGTAGTTGGACTAGACTACTAGGTAATATAGGCCACCTAAGCTAGCTTATTTGTAACTTGCTTAGAACTACCCCATTGTTAGGTGGGATTTATTCAGCCCATTGCTATAATGGGTATCACTCAATAGTTTCGAGTACTGACCATTCCAAGGATTCAATCTCTTCACCCCCTTATTTTATTTAGATTTCTTGGGATACTTGCTCATGCTTAGTGATGAAAATCACTATTTATTTTGTATTTTGTTTTTTTGGAGCAAGGGATTTGCTTTGATTTTGGGATTTTGCTTATTTTATATGAAATCAAGGAATTTCTCTGGGTAGGGGGGAGCTTGTCCTTTTTTCAATGATCAACACTCTAGACCATACGCATCACAAAATGAGCAAGTAAAAGCCTTTCACTTAAGATGACTAGGACCACTTTGTAGTGTTCATATTTCCTTGTTCAAACTTAGGATTATTAATGTTTAAATTGTGATAGGATTTTGATATATGCAAGGTACTGTAGACACCAAAATCCAGCCACTTGCAAGTCATCTATACCTTCCTGTCAGCCACGTGTCGGTCATCCACCTTCCCGCCATTATTTGGCCCAAATCCACACTTTCCCGCCATTATTTGGCCCAATTTCACCTTCCTTTCCCGCCATTTTTCATCCCCAAATTTATTTAAATTAATATTTATATATATATTTTAATATTTTAATATATATATTTAAATAATAGTTTAAGTGATTTAATCTGAGCCGTCCATCCTTCATTTAATCTCATCCGTCCATCCATCTTAATCCATTTCACAACCTAGATTTATTCTCTACCCTTAGATCCACTTTAATCTTAGCCACACGTTCAAAGTGTCGTTAAAACCCTAAAGTGTGCCCTAAGAGTAGATTATAAATTGAGTCACCTTGATGGCTCAAACCCTATGTCTTTTGCTACTTCTATCTCCTATGCGCTATCTCTGATTCTAATTCTTCTACTGCTATCTCCTCTATCTCTCTTCTGCTACCCTTTCGTCGCATCCATCGCCGCTTCCATCGTCGCTTTCGCCGCCATCTCTTCTGCAACATTCTGCAGAATCCCCCATTCTTGTCGCAAGTGCCCGCGGGCGTTTACCAAGTGCCCACGGGCGTTTACCCATAGCCACAGACTCAGACCGGCGTCTGAAACCTTAATCCAGAAGCACGCGGGCGTTCAGCGAGTGCACCAGGGCGCCTTCCGTAGCCGATTTGATAGCCACATTACTTCCAGGTGTCGCCTGGTCTAGCTGCGTTAACAGAGAATAGGTATAAATTAGTTTAAAGCAAGTAACTTCTTTTCTTTTATTGATCTGTTATTGAATTCTTGCATTTCATTTTTCTAGGGTTTTAGATTGTTTTCGAGGGCTCACACAGTGGAGCCCTCTTATTAATTTCTAACTCCTTGATAGTGTTAATGTGTGCAGGTTTTTGATGACGAGATCCGGTTTATTGATGGCGGTGATTAAGCCGGAGTGGTCCAAGCAAGGGATACAACAAAGCCCACTCACTCTGTTGGGATTGAAGATACATTCTTCGGAAGCGCCACCATTTGTGCCAGCTAGGGTTTCGGAGAACCCTAGCATAACTTGTAATCGTGTATCACAAATAAAGGGTTACAGGCCCAAGGAGTTTTTAAACTCCATCGATTAATAGAAATCGTTTGTTTTGTGCAACTATTATGTACTCTGTCATTGTGATTTTATTTATTTTTGTTTGGCGTGTATTTTTAATCTACAAATGGCGATCACGGTGGGACCCCCTAGGGTTTCATATTTTTAATACTTGCTTTACTAATCTGTTCCTGTTTTCTGTTTTATTTTGCAGGTTCCAGAAATCGTGAAATTCGCTGTTCCAGCGAACTAGGGTTTCTGAGTTTGCGAAAACGTAACGAGAGGGCGTCCGGAAGTCCAATACGAAACGCAGAGGTGCGTTTCGGCTGTCTGCGAGACTCCCGTGGGCGTTTGAAGTCGGTTTTACAGAAAAGCGTAGGCTTCCAAGTAAGTGCTGTACTTTTTACGTTTTTGGTTTTTCTGCCGTATTTTGTTTCTTTTTCGAGATCATTACTTTAAAATGAACAAAAACTAAGTAATCTGGAAAAGAACAGGTTATTTTTAATTACATTTTTCTTTGCATTGCATTATTGATTGTTGCTTGCATTAAAAAAAAAAAAATTTTGCATACCTAGTTGCATATTAGAATAGCTACGAATTATTTGTTTTAATTATCTAAGTAGGACTATTGATTGGATGTCAATAGTACTCCTGCCATTGGGTGATTCCAGCCAGAGAAGTGGACGAACCTTCCGGTTGCTCCTTTGATATCCGATATCATTGGTAGGCGGGGGGTTTTAAACGGTGTACTCCACTTCTTCGAGAGGAAATGGCATGTTTTCAGTAGCCTCTTGCTTAGATCATTAGAACTTTTGATTTATAGCCTTGTATGTACACATTAGATAACTAAAACATTTAAAAAAAAAAAAAAATTCATTGCATTTTCATATTGCATTTAAAACAGTAATATCTGGATTTCATCACTAGGTATTGCTTGAAGTTTAGTGACGGTGGAATTCATCTCCATCCATTAAACTTCTGCCTTAGACACCATAGGTCACCCCAGAGCAAACTTGCTTGGATTTCATCACCTAGTAAGAATCTCGTTGTCCTTTCCTAGCCATAGTTTTTACCTTTTTTTGTGAATAATTCAAGATTAGATCACATGCAAAACTCATAAACCGGACACTTAAAATTTACTACAGATTAAGATCAGAAAATAATTAATTAACCGCAAGGTAAGACACATTGGTTGAAACCTAGGTTGTGACTGTTTTCTGATAATTTCTTTAGTGTAAATTTATCATTCTAGTTTTGCATTCTTCTTTTCTGAATTTGTTTAGATTTATTGCTTTATGGTCTTAACAAGGAATCAATCTAAAATGTTAAATCTAAATAATCAAATGGGTAATTCACAGAACATCCCCACCACCAACATGGCCACTTATCCTAGTGAATTTCGAGGCGGGTTCGCTGCGGGTCTTTCACGTCCTTCTATCATCTACCACATGGCCATGCCCATGGAGGAAGACAATTCCTGTCATATTACCCACATTGATATGGCCCAAGTGCAAACTCACTTAAGAGATGGCATTGGTTATGTCCTTGAGCCAATCCAAGATTCCCCTATGCAAGATTCTATTTTTCAACAGGATATTGCATCAACCATACCCGTTGGTTTCACTCAGGTCTACACTAACCCTTTTTTTGAGGCTAATGTGGTATCTGCTCAGCCGGCTTCATCTCCAACATCTTCCCAGATGCTCAATTGTCCTCCTTTGGAGACAAATGTAGTGTCTTCCCGACCACCTTCTCCTCCATGTACCCGGGTGTACACCAATTCTCTCTATGAGGCTGGTGGAACCTCCTCTAGCCATAACCAATTTCAACCCTCTTCTTCCCAAACCATTTATGGTTTCACCCTACCTGGGACACAGTCTACTGTTCCTTCCCGGTATCGCCTACTTCAGCCACCTTCATTGCCCCTGCTATGCAGTCTCCTGTGACTACCATGGCAGCCTGCCCTCCACCTTCATCCAATCATCCCACCTCCCTTGGGTTAGAGATTAATAAGGTTAAGGAGTATCTCGACAAATTGATTTTGCAACAACAACAACAAAATGCTCAACCACCTGTCGTAGTAAATCCTACACCCCAACCAATTTCTACCCAGCCGACTTTTATTAGCTTAGGCCCCACATAGGTACCCCAATCTTCGTTGGTGTCCATTCCTACCCCACCTTTCTCCCAACCTAGTCCAGTTCATCATCTACCCCAATCACCTTCTTTTCGGTATCATCCATACCAACAACCTGTCCATTCCACACCGCCTAATCCGGGCAATTTCATCCCATCTCATCAATTTTCCACTCTTCCATTACATCATCATAATCATCAAACGAGTCAAAATTTTCATGAAGATTCTCGACTCCATGCTATACAACAACAGATTGACAACCTTATGCTCAACATGCCTGGCTCATCTAGTCAGAAACCTACGCTAAGGTCATTGATCAATCAACCAATTCATCCTTCGGTACCTTCACCACCATATCCGATAGATTTCACATTACCGAAGTTTGACAAATTTCGAGGAACTGAGGATCCTCATGAACATGTGAGCTCATTCATGCATGCTTGCTTTAGAATCCAAAATAATGATGCTCTTATGCTCAGAACTTTTCCTCAGACATTAGGGGGAGATGTTGTACAATGGTACAATCATTTAGCTCACCATAGCATTTATGCTTACGAGCAATTGATTAATCTATTTTTAGAACGATTCTCCCTAAATGTACAAAAGAGAGTTTCATTGTCCGACTTATACAAGCTCAAGCAACATGACGATGAGACTGTTTATGACTTTGGAAACCGTTGGAGGGCTATCATTAATAAACTGCCATTCTCCCTACCAATGGAGGAGTTAACCAAAATGTTCACCCAGAGTTGTCTAAAACCTATCTCTTGGTTACTCCAATTACAACAATACAGGACTTTTGAAGAGGCTTTGGCCCAAGCAAGTATCATAGAAGACATTAAAGTCCAAGAGGGTGTTTTAAAACCCCGTAGAAAAGAATGGCAACAAAAGGGCCAACAACGAAATAATAATTATGGCCAAAACAAACAAGCACAGGCTAGTACAACCTCAAATGTTAACCAAGTTAATCAAGTGGTGGCGAGTCAGCCCGTAATGGCTCAACAACAACAAGTAATGCAAAGTCAACCGCAACCAATTGCTTATCATGCGGTACCCGCCCCTACTCAACCAGCTCCCAATACTGGGCCAACCATGGAAACTCGACCTTGGCAAAACAAATCATCCCAAGCGACAATTCACACCTTTAGATGAACCATATGCGGTCATATTCAACAAGTTATATAGCACAAATCAGTTAACTTTACCCGAGTTTAAACCTTTAGACCCATCTAGAAGGGGGAAGTATTACAAGGAGTACCTATTTTGTCCTTATCATAGGCAAAATGGGCACGATATCAATAATTGTACAGCTTTCAAACATGTGATCCAAGATCTTATTGAGATTGGAGCCATTAAATTGGATAGCCCCTTAGCCCAACAAAATCAAAATCTTGGTATATTTCAAACACCCCTTCCACATCGGGAGGAAGCTCCAACAACTTCAGGGGGAGTAACTCAGGTAACTCCTCCTAATCAAGTCAACCATGTACAACAATACCAAGGTTTTGTGGGTACTATTAACGTAGTAACCCGGGGTCAAAGGGCGAACCAACCAAATCAGGCTGAACCACGGCCACACTGTACAAACCCCGGTCCACCTCGGGTAACAGGTGACCCAACGACGTGCTAGTACTTCTCAACAACCGCTAAATCATTCTACTCAACGCCAACGACCCATCATGTCATTGAGTAGCCGGTTAACTACCGAGTTTAAAAATGGCTTCCGCCAAGTTATCGATCTATGACCTCATTCAACAATCTCCCCCGCATAGAGAGGCATTAATGGAAATATTAAAGTCAATCGAGCTTCAAACTCAAGATACTAATGCCTTCAACAACTTTGTGGGGAGTATTCAAACATGCATGGAGCCCTCCATCACTTTCTATGATTTTGAAATCAAACCTATGTCAACAGAAAGTATAGATCCTCCACTACATATCATGGCCAAGATCGATAACAAGCCATTCAAGAGAGTCTTAATTGACACCGGTTCCTCAATCAATATCATTACAACATCGGCGTTGAGTCATCTAAAGCTGTCGCCATCCCTTATCACAAAGTCGACTTTTACTCTTAAAGCATTCAATGATGCTTTATCTTCCACGGTTGGCACGGTTATCTTGCCCATTGAGGTAGGGGCCCGAACTTTGCATACCTTGTTTCACATCTTGGAAGGGACCATGGCATACAATGTATTGCTTGGACGGCCTTGGCTTAGGGAGATGAGATGTGTCCCTTCTATGTTGCATCAATGTCTGAAGTATGTATATGAGGGACAGGGTTCATTGTGTACCTGCGACATTGAACCCTTCAAACATTGCAACTATGTCTCAAATCCTTATGAGATTGTGTTGCCATCCACTCATCTTTTCTTGACCCCATCTACTTCTTCTATACCATCTTCTTCTAAAGCTCCCATTCTTGAGGAGCTACCCATCATATCGCAACCATCTTCCTCTTCCGCTATTCCATCTCATTCACCACTTTCTTCATCAACTAATCTTCCTTCTTCTTCATCAGTGACCACATGCACATGTGGCCATGACCAATCATCTCTTTCCACGTCATTACCCCCTTCTTCTACACCTTCTTCAACATCACCTATTATTCCTCCATCTTCCCAACCATCACCAGTGATGTTTCACAAGTTAGTGAAGCATCAACGCAACCAAATCCTTCCAATTCTTCTATCCCACATTCTTCTATTCCATCATCTAGTCCATCTCCCTCCCAAGTCAAGGTCCATCTCAGTGATGAAGGTATTGGTGAGTATGCCATCCAAGATGTCCACATCACACCGTTCAATGTGCAAACAAGTTAAAGATTTTGGTCGTCCACATGACCAACATTTATCCATTGGATCGGTTTATAACATGGGTTCTATGCCAAATTCCATTAATTTTGTATATGGGGGAATAGAGTCATCTTCTAGTCCTACCACCATACTAGAACCTAAGCATCCAGTCCCTGCCAATATCGAAAGGATGGAGGGTTTTCCCTCTCGCTATTTCCACAGACATAATTGGCAGCAATTTGGCCTAGGTCGATACGAGCAAGGGGTAACTGAACGCATCGATATGCCATATCAGAGACCCACTGAGCGTTTTGGTCTGGGCTACCAACCACTTCCATCCCTTTCTTCTTTTGAACAGAGCTTTTCAAAGCATTAATCTTAATTCAGAAGAAGAAATCCTCCACCTCGATGAATCCGAAGATGAAGCCTATGAAGAATTTGACGTCATGTCAAATGGTGATGAATCTGAAGAAGAGTCGGCGCCCATTGTTCCCCTCACTAAACAAGACGAGTTTTATCTCCAATTGTTCCCTCTCCAAGAGGCCATCTTTCGCTTGCTTCTTCCACAAGAACGAGGTGAACCACCCCCTCCGCCACATCCATAAGCCATAATCCAAACCTGTATTATATGTATATACTAAAATAGTGGTTTTCACCACTACCAAAAAAAAAAAAATTAGAAAATTCCAAAAAAAAAAAAAATCAAAATATATAAAAAAATACTTTATTGCTTTATGTATGTGTGTAATAGTGGTTTTCACCACTACAAAAAAAAAAAAAAACTCAAACCAAAAAAAAAAAAAAAACTGAAAAACTATGTTGTTTTGCATCTCGAGTCTTCCGAGGTCTTCACCGGTTTTCCCTTCCATTCCGCCCATCCTTTCTTCCATAAGTCGACAATGAATTTCGAAGACTTATTCACCCCGCTCCATAATCCATATGATCCGGATAAGCCTAAGAAATGTGTCTTTGGTGTTACCTCAGGCAAACTCCTAGGTTTTATTATCTCTAAACGAGGTATTGAGGTGGACCCAAACAAGGTCAAAGCCATTATGGAAATGTGTCCCCCAACTAATTTGAAGGAGTTGCGTAGTTTACAAGGAAAGATTAATTCAATCCGTCGCTTTATTGCACAACTTTCACGATAAATGTAGGCCATTTTGCCACCTACTACAAAAGGGGGTACAATTTTCATGGACAGATGAGTGTCAGAAAGCCTTTGATGACATCAAGCAGTACTTAGCGTCTCCGCCAGTCTTAGCTCCGCCTCGTCGAGATCCCTTCCTTGCGAATTTCTTTGCAGGAATTTATCGATGATGATACTGCTAGACAAGCACGTCTTGATCAACTCACACTCATAGATGAAAAACGAATCAATGCTTTAGAGCATTTGCGAGTTTATCAAGACCGATTGAAACGTGCTTACAATGCCAAAGTTCATCTAAGAGAATTTCAAGTAGGAGATCTTGTCCTTAAAGAGAATCAACAAAACACCAATGCATTGCCGCATCTTCGAGATAAATTCGCGGCTAATTGGTTAGGTCCATATATGGTCATTGAAAGAGTGGGTAATGGAACTTATAGACTTGCCGGTTTAGAGGGAGAGGAAGAACCCGAACCACTTAATGTTATACACTTGAGGGCATTCTACGCATAGTTTGAATTTTATATGTACATATATACATGGCTTGTACAACAAAAAAAAAAAAAACAAATAAAATAAAAAGAATTTGCATTTCATTGTTAGTTGCATACATCTCATTCAAAAACATTGCATTTCATGTGCATACATCTCATTGAAAACCATAACATTTCATTTTCAGCCATAGTTGCATATCATGTTAGAGACCATTCTATCTTTTGGATATAAAATTTGGTCAAGCAAAAGTCATGTTGCCTTAATCAGGGGCACCTTCATAAAATCCATCAAACCGAATTGTCATTCGTACACCCATTTTCCATTTGCACATATTTACATTGCCAAAATGTTTTCGGTCACTCAGCCATTCCTAGTGTTTTAAGCAAACTTTGAAATGCATGTCAAAGTTCTCTAGGGCCATATCACAAATTACACTAAATAAAATCTTGAGTATTGGGAAATGATTTCAAAAGCGGTCTTGAACCTATCACATTTTCACATCTTAAAAACATCTTGTGTCAAAGAGAGATAACACCATCCTTGGGTTGTGCCTTGAAGTGAAAAGGGTAATCCTCGTTTGTCCTATCATGCAAACATAGTCCATAAAACAGTGGTTCTTACCACTATCACAAGCAATCACAAAATATAAATATAAACAGAGTAGTAAGGATAGGGTAAAATTCTCATCATACTTCGGTTGAGAATCCGATTCCCCAAAGCTCTAAGGAAATGAACATTTTTCACACACCACCGATCCCAAATAAGTTGTAAGGATCGTACTACTTGTCCAGTCGGACGGATAGGTAGTCATCCCCAAGGCTTACAAAGGTCAAAAACAACATGGACTATGGAGTTAACCTTCACCGGGGCTATAGACGCTTGAGTCGGCAGGTGGAGTATACTCATTGCGTGGCGACATGTCTCTCCTCAAAAAGAGACCTCTGAATGCTCATACGGACAAACTAGCTTCGGGGTCTTCTCCATAACAGGGTTACCTAATTTATGCAAGATGAGGTTAATGAACACACTTGCACACACACAGGTTTTTGATTGCCTAGAGTCACTACCATGCTTCGGATTTGGTTAATGAACTCGCATGCACACACATTTGGTCCTAGTTGAATTAGGCAGTATTAGTAAGTTTGTTTGATACCACTAGCATGTTTGAGTCTTTGTAAAACAGTCTTCCTCCATATTTTCTTCCATATCAACCTCCATATCTTCTTCCATATTCATGTCATTCCATACGTCATCCATTCACAAGCCACCAAGTTCGGTGCCCCTGATTAAACAATTATGATAACAGTTGGCTAAATCTAACTATCTAAAAGTATGAGTGCTTCTTAGTGCATATTTCATTTACTTAGTCTTGCATTAATCATCTATAAGTTGTATGTTATATACTTAGTCTCGCATTAATCATCTATAAGTTTGCATTCCATTCCATCACATATGCATCAAAAACATTAAAACATATAAAAACATGCATCACAAAAACATAGGCATTCACACAAAAGAGAGTAAAACACCAAATAAATAAAAGCCATGTATATATATATATGTATAAAGGTCAAACCGTACAATGAATGCCAAAAGGCTACAATATACAATAGAGCACCAAGGCTCATAAAGAGTGCATCTAAGCACTAAGCTAACCATCAAAAGAGGACCCCTGAGACCTAGTAGGAGCCCTAGACCTAGTGGTGTACTACCTCCAACCGGGCTGCCTCCGCTAGTCCCACTGCCTCCAATATCTCCCAGTATTCCTGGGACAATGACCTCCTCATCCTCGGAATGATAGGGGAGAATCGGTGTCGTGCCTCTAACACCCTAAGCTGCAAAACAACAAAACAAAAATTTGTTACAAATTTTTTTCAAAAAAAAAAAAAAAAAAAAAACAAATAATAAGTACTTGCTTAAATGAACAAATACCTCAACTGGCTGCACTGGCGCGTCCGCTCCCATCTCCGCCATAGCTCCCGCGTGCTTCACTCTCCCACACAACCTTTCACTTCACTTCACTTCATTCCACTCCCTCAGACGCACTTCTCTCAAGCTCGAACGCACAAATGAGCGAAATTCTCGCTGAAACTGTTTAAATAGCTGGTTTTGGCACCCTGAAATGCAGTGGGGCGTTTCATGGCGCATTCAGACATAGTGGGGCGTTTCATGATGCATTCAAACACCGGAGGGCGTTTCTGCCACCTCCAAATGCATACCGGCGTTTGGTGTCAGTATTGAATAAAAGAACAAAACTTACAAAATTGAAGCTTACCTCCTCCAAATTTCATCAAATTGCATTCATCCATTCTTCTTATCATAATAAAACATTTTGTGAAGGTTACAACAGTTTTGGAAACAAATTTTGTCATTTTGCTCAAAAAGCGCATCATTCATCATTGATTTACAAATTGGGTTAAAAACATTCAAAACCTTCACAAAATTAACAACATTCATCAATTCTTCGATCTATCGTCAATTTCATTCATTCTTCTTTCATCATGCATATTTTTGCCAAATCAAATTAAAGTAAACCTCGTATCTAGTGGTATATTCTATCACCTTGGCGATTGCAGCGATTTGCATCCATGCAATTCGGTAAGAGGATTAAACCACCATAAGGACACTTACCATTTATCATCATCAATTATTTCACTTGTTTGAAAATTGGAAATCAATTTTGGGTATCCTACTTTTCAAGTGACCTCATACCAAGATCAATTTGCTCAACGAGTTGTCATTGATGGCCTAGTTCATGGGGCCTTAAACGTGGACAATCTTCAATATCATCATTATTTTGAGTCTTGCTAGAGATTAAGGCTACCTAGGTTGATTGGTTCCGACCCGAGGAATTATCCATACGGTCACTAGGAGCATCTCTGAAGTTCTGGACTCTTTCATATTGCATCTCTGCATATCAATGGCGCCAACAAGGCAATTTCATCAACAATATGGATTCACCCACAAGAGTTGGGGCATCCGTTATCAATTTTTAACTTTCCTAATAGTAGAATTCATCTTACATGATCATGGAATTTAAAATTTGGCAAAAATCCCTTTCTAACCGTTGGGGCAGAAAACGGTTCATCTTTCACATCACTCATATCGTCTTCAATCATATTATTTTCTGGTTTGTACACCAACCCCTTTTCTGTTGGGACATAAACAGATGGTTCATACACAAACCCCTTTTTCACCGTTGGGGCAAAAACGGTTCATTTTCTTTCGAATTTCTTCCAATTGGCTCGTGAGAACCATTCTCGCTCGCCAATTGAGGGGGTAAGCTGATAAATTTTAAATATTCTTTTATTCTTTGGTCTTCAAAGTTGTGCTTTAGTCTTGAGAGAGAGTTGCGTCTGATCCAACTTTTCAGGTGTCCTAAGTTTTTGTGCTGCATTGTGTCTTCACACAAAGCAGCTCAAAAAGGGGCATCTGTAGACACCAAAATCCAGCCACTTGCAAGTCATCTATACCTTCCTGTCAGCCACGTGTCGGTCATCCACCTTCCCGCCATTATTTGGCCCAAATCCACACTTTTCCCGCCATTATTTGGCCCAATTTCACCTTTCCCGCCATTTTTCATCCCCAAATTTATTTAAATTAATATTTATATATATATTTTAATATTTTAATATATATATTTAAATAATAGTTTAAGTGATTTAATCCGAGCCGTCCATCCTTCATTTAATCTCATCCGTCCATCCATCTTAATCCATTTCACAACCTAGATTTATTCTCTACCCTTAGATCCACTTTAATCTTAGCCACACGTTCAAAGTGTCGTTAAAACCCTAAAGTGTGCCCTAAGAGTAGATTATAAATTGAGTCACCTTGATGGCTCAAACCCTATGTCTTTTGCTACTTCTATCTCCTATGTGCTATCTCTGATTCTAATTCTTCTACTGCTATCTCCTCTATCTCTCTTCTGCTACCCTTTCGTCGCATCCATCGCCGCTTTCGTCGCCGCTTTCGTCGCCATCTCTTCTGCAGCACTCTGCAGAATCCCCCATTCTTGTCGCAAGTGCCCGCGGGCATTTACCAAGTGCCCACGGGCGTTTACCAAGTGCCCACGGGCGTTTACCCATAGCCACAGACTCAGACCGGCGTCTGAAACCTTAATCCAGAAGCACGCGGGCGTTCAGCGAGTGCACCAGGGCGCCTTCCGCAGCCGATTTGATAGCCACATTACTTCCAGGTGTCGCCTGGTCTAGCTGCGTTAACAGAGAATAGGTATAAATTAGTTTAAAGCAAGTAACTTCTTTTCTTTTATTGATCTGTTGTTGAATTCCTGCATTTCATTTTTCTAGGGTTTTAGATTGTTTTCGAGGGCTCACACAGTGGAGCCCTCTTATTAATTTCTAACTCCTTGATAGTGTTAATGTGTGCAGGTTTTTGACAGCAGATCCGGTTTATTGATGGCGGCTAATTAAGCTGGAGTGGTCCAAGCAAGGGATACAACAAAGCCCACTCACTCTGTTGGGATTGAAGATACATTCTTCGGAAGCGCCACCATTTGTGCCAGCTAGGGTTTCGGAGAACCCTAGCATAACTTGTAACTGTGTATCACAAATAAAGGGTTACAGGCCCTGTTGTACTCAAAAAGGAGTTTTTAAACTCCATCGATTAATAGAAATCGTTTGTTTTGTGCAACTATTCTGTACTCTATTATTGTGATTTTATTTATTTTTGTTTGGCGTGTATTTTTAATCTACAGGTACTATCAAAACTAGACCTCATATTCAAAAGCAAAGATAGCTTTCTAAAAAATTTGAGAAGATCACTAGGTATGGCTTAATGACCAAAAAACCCTAGTATATTCCTTATAGCAACAGATGGGTTTGTGTTGAAAAACATAATTACTCACAAGGGATGGTGGATGATGATGATGTAAGGATGCATGATTAGTATACAAATATGGTGTCATTTGTAAGATTGTAAATGCAACCTATCCTAATGCAAGTGCAATGGATGAAAATTCCTAAATGCAATGCAATTAAATGAATGCATATGCAAAATGTAAATGCAAGACCAAATGTAAATATTTTTGTGTTTTCGACGTTTTGCAATGTTTTTTATTTTATTTTATTGTTTTTTAATTTATTTTGGATTTTTGATGTTTGAAATTGTTTTTGTTGTTTTGAGTGTTTTTCAAATATTTTTGGATTTTTGATTTTATGTATGAAACACCTTTAGATAAATAATGTTGAGAGTTTGAGGCTCTTCAAAACTTTCTAGTGATGTTAGGTGGTAAATATCAAGTCCAATTTTCTATGAAATGATAAATGGACCTAACCAGTTGGCCATAAATTTGTCTCGCAGATGCGGCAATAGGTTTGAGTTATGTTGATTCTATTTTAGCACAAGATCCTAAAATTTAAAGTCTCTCAAGTGGACTTTATTATTGTAAGCTCATTTTAGCCAATCTTAGTAAACTTGAAGATGCTCAAGAGCACTCATGCAACATTCATCAAGAAGTGTCAATTGATCTAGTGAGCTTGTCACCCAGTGTCGTCATCGATGAACTCTTTCAATGCAGAAGTAGGGAAAAATGGTGCACCAAATTATGTGGAACAATAAGCGTATCTACCCCATCTCGCTAATGAGCATCAAAAAGGAAGCATGCATGCAAAAGGAAACAATACCAAACAAAAGGAAATGAATCAAAGCAAGTATTTTCTCATTAATTTGTTGGATCCAATCCAAGGTTACAGAAGTCCCCTTGAGGGCTCAAAATGGTGATACAATTGTTACAATATTGGGTGCCCAAAGACCAAGTCTTTCACGGAATCCGGGTGCACATCCAATGTTTCTCCGCGTACCCACAATCGAGGTGGGCGAGCCAATGCTGCCGTTGCTTGTATCTAGGTTCTATGATGTCTGATATTGCTTCCCAAAGCCTTCTGAGGACCTACACCTGCACACAAGGAAGCAAAAAGGGGTCAAATAGCAAGGGTGTATGGTGAAAACATGCAATCCCCACAGGGGCAAAATGGCATATGAATTAAAAGTGCATCAAATGATATCCAAATGACTTGAAAATTTTTAGAGATGTTAAAGAGGAGGTTTTGGGAAGATATCACCCAAAAAATATCAGAAATTGCACCCGTAGACCCCTCGATTAAGCGTCACCCACCTGCAACCTACGAAAAGGAGGACAACAAAATATCGAACCTGCACTCATCCAAAACTCATGAAATTTGGTTAGTATGCATAAATTGGCATTTCAAGACAACCCATATGGTCATATTTTCCAATTGGAGCCCGGATCCACCTGCATCAAACTGGGGTGCCCGGATGGGCCCTACGAGCCTACGAAAACTTAAAAATAGCATAACTAATTCATTTTAACTCCAAATGACCTGAAATTTGGACTGTAGCATCATGGAATAATTTAGAAAATAAAAAATTAAAAATAGTAAAGAAATTTCTTAATAATTTACCCTCATCCGAGGGGGACGATGGTGACTGCAACTATTTGGAGGGCACCCTAGGAGGGGATACCCACAAAATATGGTCACTTTTTGTTACAAAACCATTGGAATATGTTCCTAAACTACCTAAGGTGTGTTTTCATCGAATTTGGTGAATAAATTCACCCGGATGGAAAAGTTACGCTCGGATTACCTTCTTGAAGTCACCCGATAACCTCCTTGGAAAAAGGGAGATTACGAGGGCAAAAAGGTGCAATAAGGTGAGGGGAAATCTTGGAAGCACTCCATTGCATATCCTAGAACTCCTATCCTCTATTTTGTGTGGATATGGAACCCATTTTATAGCCCAAAGGGGCTCATGTGCAAAAAGGCATGCAAGGGCATGCATGGCAGGAGGTGCCACTTGTCAAATGGGAGGCATGCACAGGGTGTGGAAGAGGATCTCCCAATTTGGCCCTCATCAAGATGGATGTCATAAGGATTCCCTATCCTCTACCTTGCATGCTCTGTTTGGGTGGTCAAATGGCAGTTTTTGGGTGCCATTTGGCCAAATTTTGACTTTTTTTGGGTCAAACTTCACCACCGTCCCACCCTAGGACGAGGGCTCACCACCATCCCAGGGTGGGATGAGGGGCATCTACCATCATCCCAGGGTGGGAAGGTGGTGAATTTTGGGCTAAAACCTCCCAAAATTGGGTCGGTAGCCTCCAAAACCCTTTTTGGAGTGGCTAGAACCACTGTGAGCCTCCTGAGGGCTGCCCAAGGGGCCATATTATGTCAATTTGATCATTGCTTGTGGATGCTTAATCGGGTTTACCATATTTTAGTGTCTATAGATGCCCCTTTTTGAGATGCGTTGTGTGCAGCACAACGCTGAGAAAAAATAGATGACCAAAATGTAGAATGATTAAGGTTACTCGATAACCTAACCAACTTTAGATGCCCCAATCATGAAAAGGGCGTGTGTTCTTGAATCTTTGCTTCTGACTCATTGAATGAGTGTGCCTATGCTTGAACATTGTCTGTCATGAAGGGTCAGGGCCTATGAATTCATGATGCCAGTAATTTCAAGCGTTATAATGTGATTTTGTGTGCTTGTTTGCTGCCCCAAGCAGGAGCGTGATTGTCTTTATCGAAGATTCGTTGAACGAACACAATTCGCATAATTGAGTGTGTGCTTGCTGATTTGGACTGAGTATGACTACCCCCTCAAGTGATGAGTCGATGAGGGAATGACCAGTGAGAAAAGTGATGAGTCACTTGACCCAATTGACTTGTGTTATGCTTACCTTCAGCTTTGTCCCTTGAAAAATAGGGCAATTTGGAGAGGATTTTGGTGACTTTGTTGAGTTTTCCTGGAGGAAAGGAGCTGAAAACTGCATGTTCGGGGGTGGTCCAGCCACAATGGCCTTATTAGGGCATGAATTAACAAATTTTCCATCCCTCCTAGGATCCTCAGGGTTGCATTTTGATCTATGTGAAATTTGGGCCCAATTTGAGTTGTTTTGGTGCAGTTTTGGACCTATTTTGGGTCATTTTGGGTTGTTTTGGCCTATTTTTGCTACCACCGTCCTAGGGTGGGATGAGGGCATGTTCTACCACCATCCTAGGGTGGCAAAGTTGGCCAAATGTGTGCTCATCCCACCCTGGGATGGTGGTGACCCCTGCATCTTTATATAAACCCAAAATATGAAGGTTAGGCTCATTTTTGCATGCTTTCTTTGGCAGTTTGAGAGGTGAGGAGTAGGAGAGTGATTCTGAGTAGTGGAGCACTATAAAATTCATCCCACAGTCACCATGAGTCAGTGGGTGGACTCAGCCAGTGGAGGAGCCGATGCGAGACAGGTATGCCAAGTCTCTTTTATTGCATTTTCCTAGTGTTAGGAGTTGATTTTCTTGCTTTTATGGTATGTTTTTGACTTGGAAGCATATCACACTAAATTGTAGGTAATTAAACCTAATTTATGAGATATGTACCAAATTTTGTGTTTTACCCATGTTTTTGTGCAATTAGATTGCATTTTGTAGATCAATTTTGCATTGTTTTTGCTATTTTTGATGGCCTGAAAGGCCTTTTTGAGCCCAATTTTTTGGAGTCATCCCTAGGTGGGATGGCTAGTGTGGGCTGATCATAGGCCATCCCTTGATGGGTTGGCCATAGGGTTTGGGGCCATTCCTAGGAGGAATGGCCACAAACTGGCCTCAAAGAGGGGCCATTTTGAGTCTTTTCTTTTGAATGTTTTTGGGGCCATGCGAGGCCATTTTGGTGGTATATTATTGAGTTGCTTATCCCTGTCAGGTGGTGAGGAGTCGGTATCGAGTACCTAATCTCTTTGATTCCATGAGGGATGCCTTGACCATAGAGGACTGGGAGTGGTTGGATGCCCTCGACCTCAAGCAGGTGACCCGATTAGAGGTTGTCATAGGAGACCATGCATATCTGACTGCCCTGATTGATCTGTGGGATCCGTGCACCAATACCTTCCACCTACCCACTAGGGAGATGATGGTGATGCTAGAGGATGTCTATCAGATTCTTTAGATTCTGATAGAAGGGTGGCCGATCCGCATGACACCACGAGACTAGAGACAAGCAGTGCTCGAGAGGTACTTCAGTTATGATCTAGAGATGGTAGAGCTGGACTGCTTGAAGGGTGGTATGCTGGTAGGATTATGGCATGAGGTGAAGGTATTGGGGGTGAGGCATACACTACTCATGATGCTCATCTCCAATATGCTACTACCAGATTCTTCTAGAGTGAGGTTCCCATGGAACCTAGTGGAGATAGTGTTTGCACTGGTGGGGTCTACTATGGTGGAGCCACTGGTGATGGCATGGGGTACTACACTATTGGCACAACTCTATGATGAGTTGTACGAGATCCGCTACCATCGATGGAAGGGTATTGGGTGTAGATTTTTTCTATAGTGTTAGGGATGGTAGCACATAGTTATGGGGTGACCATAGGGGCTACCCTGGATGACTCGGGCACAACTAGCAGATAGGGAGATAGGATACGATATCCTATGGTAGAGGGCTCAGGAGAGGGGATAGAGTCGATGATTCATAGGTGAGGTGGCCTACTATGCAGATATATTTTCCCAACTTAAGGTAGGTCAGGTATTTTAGAGGCCATACAGATATTTTCCAGAGTGGGTAGATGCTACTGTACAGCTCCATAGGGTGCGATGAGGCAGATGGTTGGTTGGATGACATGGCATAGAGTGGGAGTACTTCCATTTTGCTTGGGTGATGTGATAGTTTGGGCTATGCCAAGGGGTGCCTAGTGAGCCGATGCCTTATCAACATCATGGGGATGAGAGGACATTGGCATGGTCGATGGTAGAGGTAGTGGCATAGGATACAGATCCTGTAGTGGACATTCTAGATGTGGATGATGTCGGGACTACAATGGAGTATGATGCTTGGTGGGTGATAGGCCAGGGGCATGGAGAGGGGCCACTGAGGAGGGGTGCAGCTAGGGAGGCACATCAAGATGTTTCTAGTGAGGACCAGGGTGAGGCAGGTGATTGGCAGGGACACAGGGTAGGGGAGCATGTGGATCTCCTGGACTTAGGAGATCGAGGTGACTTGGGGGATGATGATGTTGGGGATGAGGAGGTGCAGGCACCACCGATGGCATCAGGGGATACAGAGGTAGAGCTATGAGAGGAGCTACTCAGGGTGAGGTAGGAGAGAGATCTCCTATGGACATAGGTGCATGATGTATAGGTAGAGCTAGCAGTTGAGCGAGCCGAGGTACAGGTGGCTCAGGCCGAGATAGCATCTCTTTAGGCACAACTATGATCTTGAAGCCCTACATGGGAGGATTCCAATAGTGGGGAGGTGACTAGGCTATAGGCAGAGGTGACATGACTCCATTCTATGGTGGAGACTTACCAGGCATGATGCCGATGGGGGTAGGCTTATACGGATGAGCTAGAGACTGAGGTAGTACACCTTGGTGGGCATATACAGGATGATGGAGGTGCCAGTGGGTCATACCAGAGTCACCATAGTAGGACAGGGTAGTCCTCCTCTAGGTGAGAGGCACCAGGGTCTAGGTGAAGAGCTGATAGGGTAGGTGGTAGCAGATATGGGAGTTCACAGAGGACTCCTACTGCAGGTGGGAGTGCGAGTCGTAGTACCGATCCTGCGTGATCATGGTAGTGGCTCGCATGACTCTTTTTGTGTTTTTGGATGTTTTAGCAGTGTGAAGTCTGAGGACTCACTTTATTGTAGCCGATGGGCAACATGATGTATATTTTTATCCCATACATATACACATATATATGAGCTTTTTATGTGGTTTATCATCATGTGTTTATTGTTTTATGAGATGTATGCAAATGTATGCAATTTGATTTATGTAATGATGATGAATGCCTATGTATGCATATTTTGTAATGTGATTTGATTTTATTGTGTACATGCATGGATGTATATTGAGATGGATGATTTCTTGATCTAGAGGATGCAATGTGTAGACTACATGTTGTATTATGCTAGCACCATAGATGATGTATTTTGCACCAACTCATATGTAATGTTGTCATGAGACTTTATATAATGGATTTGTGAATAATGTAATTGAAATGAATGAGGTGAAGTGATATGAATGATATGTTGTTTAGGAAATGCTCATTAGGTTTTCATGAGACTCAAACACTCTAGTCAACTTATCAAAAGTTGTATACTAACCATGCAAGACTTTTTGACAAGGTATGAATCTGCTAGGATGACCAAGGTACTTCATATCCCTGTGTGTGCAAGTGAGTTCATTCCTGTGAGATGCATAAGGATACCGCCAGTGCCAAGTAGGCTCTCAACCAAACCTATACTAAGGATCACCAAATGAATGCCACCATCGTAGGTTTTGTACTAAGTATGACTAGACCACTAGGCAATCTAGGTTACCAAAGCTAGCTCATCCACATGCAAACATTGGTCTACACATATGCCCGAAAGCTAATGTGATAGACATATCGTCATGCGTGAGGCTACCGCCATTGACGGATAGGCTATCCACCAAACCCGTAATGAGGATCACCTGATGGTTTTCCAAATGTTGAGAGTTCCAGGGATTCAAGCTCAGGTGTTTTTTTGGTTATTCACTTGATTGGGATTACTTGCTCTCATATATAGTGATGAAAATCACTGTTTATTTTTCTCTTTTTAGTGACTATAATCACTATTTATTTTGAGTTTTTTCTTTTTCTCTTGAGCAAGGGGTTTGAGTAGTGGTGATAACCACTGTTATTTTTTATTGTTGCTTTTTGAGGATTTTGATTTCAAAGTTGAACTTGTGGGATTTTTGGCTTGTGGATGGCATTGATCCTTTAGGCCTTGGGGATGACTACCCATCCTTTACAGGGACGTGTAGTATAAATCCTTATGACTTTAGGGATCAAAGGTGTTTGGAAATGTTGATGGGAAACTTTTGGGATTTTTTTGTGGAGTGGTGTTGATATTTTAGGCCTTGGGGATGACTACCCATCCTTCATGAGGACGTGTAGTATGAATCCTTATGACTTTAGGGATCAAGGGTGTTTGGAAATTTTGATAGTGGTGAAAACCACTATTGATTTTGAGGAATTGGGTGGGGAAGAGCTTGTCCTTTTGCCAACTCTCAGCATTCTTGAACCATTCACATAGGGGGATGAGCAGGATGACCTTTTCACTTAAGGTAACCTAGACCACTTCATGGATTTCATCTATCTTTGTGCAAAACTTAGATTGTTAATGATTAATTGTGTTTGGGATATGATGTACGCAAGGCATAATCAATGCAAGACTCTACCTCCTAAAAATCAAGCTAGCCTGCTACAAAATCTGAGTAGAGACTAGATATGGTTGAGTGACTAAAAACCCTACTGACATTATAAAACAAATGGCTAAGTGAAGGGAATAGACACGATTATGAAAATGTGAAAAATGTGGGTGAAAAATGCTAATTGTGGTATTTGAACTATGAGTACTTTCATGACATTGATTTTGAGTGGTAAGTAATGTACCATCATGGTGCTAGACATGTATGCGCAACTCTAAAATGTAAAGTGCTAATGATGAATATGCCTAGATGCAAGTGATGATAAAATGCAATGTGGTGTGATGCAATATTTTTGAATTTTTGAAACTTTGATGGATATGTATGTATGAAAATGCAATGCGATGCAAATGTTTTTGTATTTTGATGTTTTGATGATTTTTTTTTTGAATTTTTGGTTGATATGTATACACATGTGACCAACGGGCTTATTTGGGAGCCATTGGGGCATTTTGGGGGGACCAAAGGGCTTATGGATGCCTTTGGGGCTTTTAGGTTTGACCTAGATGATCGTAGATAGTCTAGGAGCATTTTTACTTGACCTAGATGGTGAGAACCCGCTAGGAGCCTTTGGGGTGACCTAGACGTGCACAACACTCAAAAAGTGTCTACGACTTCCTAGGGGTATTTGGCTATGACCAAAGGGCTTAGGGATGCCTTTGGGGATTTTAGGTGTTGACCTAGATGATCGTAGATAGTCTAGGAGCATTTTTACTTGACCTAGATAGTGAGACCCACCCGCTAGGAGCCTTTTGGGTGACCTAGACATGCACTTAAAAAGTGTCCTACACTACCTAGGGGTATTTGGCTATGACCAAAGGGCTTAGGGATGCCTTTGGGGATTTTAGGGTTGACCTAGATGATCATAGATAGTCTAGGAGCATTTTTACTTGACCTAGATGGTGAGAACCCACTAGGAGCCTTTTGGGTGACCTAGACGTGCAACGACACTTAAAAAGTGTCTACGACTACCTAGGGGCATTTGGCTATGACCAAAGGGCTTAGGGATGCCTTTGGGGATTTTAGGGTTGACCTAGATGATCGTAGATAGTCTAGGAGCATTTTTACTTGACCTAGATGGTGAGAACCCACTAGGAGCCTTTTGGGTGCTCTCTAAGCATGAAATGGCCACAAGTGAAGGATGTTCAAAGGTTCAGGATCCTCGACACCTTCAAGTGAAGCTAGGTGATAAGTTCTAGGCCCTATTTGACTAGTGATGACAAAGGGACCTAACCAGTTTGCCATAAATTTGTCCCGTAGGTGGGGCGACAAGCTAGAATTTTATTGGTTCTCTTTTAGGATGAGATCACCAACCTAAAAGTCTCTGAGATGGACTTTCATATTGTAGGCTCTTTTGAGCCGCTCTTGATACACACGTAGATGCTCAAGCGCATTAATGTGATGCTCATCCAACAACATAAGTTGATCTAGGCGAGCTTGTCATGCAGTATCATCATCAATAAATTCCTGCATGGATATGCGTAGTGATGGGATTTCCAACTCTAGAGGCATGACCGCCTCAGCACCATACACTAGCGAAAATGGAGTTGCCCCAGTGGGTGTCCGAATGCTAGTGCGGTAAGCCCAAAGGGCAAGCGGCATTTGCGTATGCCAATCGGTATGATTCTCTTTGACTATTTTCTTCAATATGGCAATTAATGTCTTGTTTGATGCTTCTGCTTGCCCATTTGCTTGTGGATAATAGGGTGTCAAAAAGTTGTGTTGGATGTTATACTTTGTTGTCAAAGCATGCACATATTTATTCTTGAATGATGTCCCATTATCCAAAATGATCTTGGATGGAATACCAAAATGACAAATGATATTATGCAATATGAACTCCGCTATGCGGGGTCCTATCGTAGTGGTAAGGGGAATTGCTTCCACCCACTTTGTAAAATACTCGGTAGCCATGATGATAAATGTGTGGTGGCCCGAGGATGCAGGGGAGATTTTCTTGATTAAATCCAACCCCCATTGTGAAAATGGCCAAGCCGCTTGGATCGGTTGTAAGGCCTAGGAAGGTACATGTGTCAAGTTAGCATGGTGTTGACATTTCATGCACTTCCTCACATATGCGCAACAATCTCGCTCTAAAGTTGGCCAATAATAGCCCATGCGAAGAATGCGCTTTGCGATGGCCATGCCACTAAAATGGCCACCACAAGTACCATCGTGTGCTTGGGCCATTGCCCAAGTCGATTCTTGATATTCTAAGCAATGAAGGAGGATTCCTTCATAGCTCCGATGGTATAGGATGTCTCCTAACAAGACAAACTTTGTTGCCTTCCATTTAAATGTCCTTTTGGTAGTGTGCGATAATCTAGGAGGGAGGTTACCAAGCTTTAGGTACTCTCTAATTGGTGTGGACCAGTCCTACTGTGTGGAAGCCTCGATTGCATGAATCGTCTATCCCTCATGAAGTTCATCCCGAGAAAATGTAGATTGGGATAGAACTTGTAAGAATAGCATTGTGCTACTATCAAAAGGGGTTTGGGGGAATAGAGTCCCCCAAGCGGCATGATTCAAGTGCTCATGAATGTGTGAGAATCTCTCTTGATGAGGTTCTATTTGAATCAAGTGAACTTATGGCATGGCTTGAGTGCTCTCATGCTCAACCACTGATTGTGATAGCATCTTGACTTGAATGGTTGTCATCTCCCTTATGGGGTCTTGTGGAATCAAGGATCCTAAAGAGGCCATTATATCCACAAAATGATTAGATGATCGAGGGAGTGCCTCGATGTCATACCATTCAAACTTTTCTAGGGATTTGTCCACAAGGGCTTTGTAGGCTTGCAAAACTGGGCACTTGCACTGGAAGATTCCCTTGACCTAGTTGACAATGAGCAAGGAGTCACCAAAAATATTGAGCTTGGTGATTTTCATGGTGATAGCCATTTTAAGCCCTATGAGTAAGGCTTCATACTCGGCATTATTGTTGGTGCAGGGGAAATCGAGTTTAAATGATAGGGGTATGGGAGCCCCATGCGGTGTGAAAAACATGATTCCTATGCCACCCCCTTGCTCGCATTTGGAGCCATCGAAGAAGAGAGTCATATCCGCCTATGACTCAAGCTCATCAGAATCAGGCGATTCTGATATTTGGAAGACTCCATCATCGGGAAGCTCCATGCTAAGAGGTTGGTCCTCCTAGAGAGGAGCCTCTGCAAGTTGATCAACAATGACCTATCCTTTGATTGACTTCTGTCCTATGAACTCTAGGTCAAATTCTATCAACAACATAATCCATTTCATCATGCGACTACTATGATAAGTATGACTCATCATGTATCACAATGGATTCTCTTTGGATACAACATACGTAGTGTGACTGAGCATATAGTGTCGTAGCTTCTTGGTAGCAAAAACCACCGCTAGACATAACTTTTCTATGTATGCGTACTTAATCTCATAGCTCACCAGGGTGCGACTGAGATAATATGTGGCATGTTCCTTATGAAATTCATTATTTTGGGCTAACATGGCACCCAATGCGACCTCAGTAGCTGAGATGTATAATCGGAATGACACCCCTGGTCTAGGTGGAGCTAACACTGGTGGTGAAGCCAGGTATTGTTTAATTGTGTCAAAGGCATCCTGACATTCATTGTCCCAGTGGAATGTGACCCCCTTGTGTAAAATTTTGTTCATGGGTCTACACTTGTCCGACAGTTGTGCTATAAAGCATTTGATGGATGCAATCCTCCCCTACAAGCTACGAAGTTGCTTGATGGTAGTCGGGGGAGGCATTTCAAGGATTGCCTTGAATTTGTTAGGGTCCACTTCGATGCCTCATTTGGAAACTATAAATCCCAAGAGCTTTCTAGATGTGATGCCAAAGATGCACTTCTTGGGATTCAGTCTCACATTATGTTCAATTAGGCGATCGAGGACTTTGCGCAAGACATCTAGGTGCTCATGACGTAATAAATATTTTGCCAATAAGTCATCCATGTAATCTTCCAAAATTTTATGCATGTAGTCATGGAAGATATATGTCATGGCACGCTGGTAGGTGGCACCAGCATTCTTAAGGCCAAATGGCATGACCTTGTAACAAAATGTCCCCCAAGGCATTGTGAACGCCATTTTGAGCTGGTCTTCAGGGTTGATACGAATCTGATTATACCCAGAGAAGCCATCCATAAGGGAGAGCATTTCATGTCCTATGGTGGCATCTACCAAGGCATCTATGCTTGGCAAAGGAAAATCATCCTTAGGACTCGCTTTGTTTAGGTCTCAAAAGTCGATGCAAATGTGAATCCTCCCATCAGGCTTCTTGATGGGAACCATGTTGGACAACCATGGTGGATAGTCTACAGAAATGACAAACTGGGCATCCAATAATTTTTGTAGCTCATATTTGACCATCAAGGCCACTGTTGGGTGCATCTTTCTCAGCTTTTGCTTGACAGGTTTGACTATGGGGTCAAGCATGAGATTATGGGTGACCAGATTTGGATCTAGTCCCGACATGTCTTTGTAAGACCATGCAAAAGCTGCCTTCTTTTCTGTGAGAAGGGCTATATAATCGGCTTGCTCTTTGGGGGATAGGCTTTCCCCTAGCTTGATATATTATGGGTTTTTAGGATCTGAGCCGATATCTCTGTCAACCGTAGGCTCGATTGACATATGAGACCCCTCCTCCAACTGATGGGGAGTAGGTATCAAATGGATGTCATTAGCTAGATTTAAATCTTTGATGGGAACCTCGGGTTCCTCCTCAGCATGGAAGACATCATGAGTTGGTCCTGCAGAGAAGTGAAACAATCCACCACAAGCCCAATACTCAGAGGGTGATGGGGGTGAATCAGCGTGATCCCAATCAATCGCATCTAGGTCTAGATGGAGTGGTTTGGAAGGATCGGCTGGGTTGTGGAGTGGTGTGGTCAAATCAATGGAGATCATATTGATGAAATGTGTTTGCTCTCTAGGACCACGTGCATGTGACTATGTATTGGTGTTATCTCTCACCCCTAGATGTGGCTCTAGGGGGATTGGGATCTTTGGATCCTATCTAGGAATAGACTATAGGATGGGATCATTAGGCTCAAGGAGCTCCATGTGTGTGGGTGGGTCAGGGAAGACCTCATGATGAATCTAGCCTAGATTGATAGGCCTGGCCCTCAAGCATGGGCCAACATGTAACTGATGATAGACTTCATCTATGTCAATATTCTCATGATGATGTCACAAATAATGAGGACCTAGGTATGCCCTCTCTGTCTCATCCTCATAGTCACTATCATATATGGGAACCTCATTGTTACCCCTTGGGATCGGGTGATCAGGTAGGTGTGGTCCCATATATGCTAATTCCTCATAATCATCATCGTGGATGAGGATTCCTTCATTCTCATATTGTAGTGCCTCAGGCTCCCGAGGGCCCAACTGCTCAAGTAAATTAACTGCTCCTCCCCCAAGAGGTCTATCTTCCTACGGATGAACCGACTCTTCAAGAGGAAGGAGCTACCGCCAAACAGGATCAGGGAAAGGGAACAAATGTATGAGGCTTTCTTATTGGTCATTAATGGGGACAATTTGTGAATGATCACTATCTGACTCAAAAGGGTCATATGGCGCTACCTCATAACCTGACTCATCCTCTGAGGTCCACTCATATGAGGTGCCTGGATCTGACTCATCATAGACATGGGGACAACTCCGTGACCCTTCCCCTCTCTCAAAATGTGGGGGAATGTCACTAGGGATCATGGGGTTCCCATCTAGCCATGGAAAGTAATCTCCCAGGGAGTAGACTGTATTGGGATTGGCATAAGGGTCTTGGGCCAACCCACCCTCGTAGCCTATATTCAAGTGATTTAGGTTGTCTAAGAGGACATCTAGAGGCAATGGATTGTTGTGTCCCACTCTCGACTTGTCATAGGGCATTTGATATTGTGGTTGACAAGGGATTATGGTGCCCTACTCATACAAGCCTAACCCATAACCATGCCAGTTGCATAGGTCAAGGTACTTCAAGGTGAAGTTAGGGTTAGACAAGTAGTTGATATCCTCTCCAAAAGGTTCCTCATCTTCCTCCTACTATTGGTAAGGTTCGATGCCATAGTCAAGGCCCCCATAGATAAAGTTCATTTGATTAGGGGGAATACCAAGAGGCACGATAGTGCCTATGGGAAGACGGGGTCTACCCATGTCTTGCATCGACTCTAAAGTAGGAGTAGTGGTAACATTCCTAACCATGTACTCTCCCAATACGGTAGAAGCTAGATGTACTATAACCTAGGGCTATGGATAGAAGAGGGATGAGAGTGAGACTTGATCAGGCTCATTGTTTGCCTCGTGTGGTGTCTCTTCATCATCCGGGCTAAGTATCTCCTCTATAGAGATGGTGGATATGATTGGTTGGTCCTCCTCAATGGGCCACTTCTCTGGGTTCCTAGGAAAAGGATCCACTGATGTATTAGGCATCTGGGGTGGGGCCGATGATGAGGAGGGCATGGTATGCTGTAGCGGTGGGGTCGAACCTCGGCTAGATTTATTCGGTTGAAAATCTAGATGTATCGATGGCAAGGTCGACTCGGGTAATTGTTGCACCATGTTGCAGTACTTGAAGGGCTCTAGGTCCATGGGGATGACATGAACTTGCCCTTCATGAGTGTACTTGAGGCACTGGTGAGTGATGGAAGGGATGCACTTCATGTCCCTGATCCATGGTCTTCCTAACAAAATGTTGTATGCCATCTCACCCTCCAGGATGTGGCACATCGTCGAGATGATCTTTTCCCCTACTTGAATAGGTAAGATGATTGTACCAACCATTGAGCATATGGCATCATTGAATGCTCGGAGGGTGTAGGTAGATGTGACAATATGAGATGTTGGAAGCTTTAGGTGCTTCAGAGCTATTGTAGTTATAATGTTGCTCGAAGACCCAGTATCTATCAAGACTCTTTTGTATGGTGTTCCATTCACATGTGCAACAATGTGTAAAGGGGGATCCACCATATCATGTGGAACCGGTTTAAGTTCATCTTCTCAAAAAGTAATTACCGGTTTCATGCATTGCCGCACATGCCCCACAAAGTTGTTGAAGGAGTTAGACTCCTAGGGCTGAAGCTCAATTGCCTTAAGGATCTCCATCAAGGCTTCTCTATGAGGTTGTGATTGTTGGATGAGCTCATAGATGGAGAGTCAGGAAGATGTTGTTCTTAAGCTCTGAGTGAGCTTGCTCTTGATGGTGACTATAGGCCTAGGTGGGAGGCTCGGTCCAAGAGGTGGTATAGGCTATGATGTCGAAGGGACATCACTCTGAGCCATAGGTGGTGTGGCTGGACTTGGATACCACCTATTTCTTGTCATAATACTTACCATGCCAACATATCCTTGCTTAGGAGGGGCATGGTGAACCTCGTTCACTTGGGGCACTGGTTTGGCCTGCTTCGTGTGGGTAGGCAAGGGGTCCTTAAAGACCCCCATCTATTGGTTGTTTGGTGTGATAGGGTTATCTACCTAGAGGGCATTCCTATCAATCAGGTCTTGCACCAGATGTTTGAATTTATAGCACATTTGCACATCATGCCCATTTTGCCTATGAAATTTGTAGTATAGGTCTTCTCTGTATCCTTTGGGCTTAGGTGCATTAGGGTCGATAGGTCGACTATCAGGTAGATGGATCGCATTAGCCACCAAGAGGTGATCAAACACTGAATCCATAGACTCTACAATGGGCATAAATTGTCGCTTGGGGCGATGTTGATTTTGCCCTTGACCATTCTGGTTATCCTTGGCATAGTTCCCGGGGGTGGCCTGATAATTAGGCTTTTGAGGTGGCATGGTTGGCATTGGCCCTGGGACACTAATGGCAACCTGATTTACCACTACTGACTTAGGTTGCATTGGGGTGTTCTTAGTGTTCTTGCTCCACTCCTTCTTGCGAGGCTTCACAATCTCACCCTCTTGAATCTTGATTTCTTCGATGATCCTAGCCTATGCTAAGGCATCTTCAAGAGTGGGGTATTGTTGCAACTATAGCAACAAAGAGATTGGCTTTAAGAAACTTTTGGAGAACATCTGAGTCAACTCCGACATGGGGAGAAGATAAGGTAGCTTGGCGAGCAAGGTTCACCATCTATTGCCATAATTTGTTATTGACTCATCATCATATTGTTTTAACCCAACTACATCGGCCAACGTTGCCTTCCTCTTGGTATTGAAGGCAAAGCGCTCCAAGAATGCATCCACAAGTTGGTCCAAATTATGGATGCTATGCTTAGGGAGTTGGTAAAACCACTCGAAGGTAGGGCCAATGAGGGTAGTCACAAATGTCCTCAAAAGCAAAGCATCATCATCATGAATGCCGAAGCATTGGCCTAAGAACCTAGTGACATGTTCTTGCGCATCCTCTTCTCCCTTAAAGGTAGCCAACTGAGGCAACTTAAATTGTTCTAGATAGGGAGGCATAGGTACTGACAGATGGATAGGTTGACTATGCAATTGATGCATAGTGGGCTTTTGAGATCCTAACCCAGAGGTCTTGTTCTCTACTAACTCCAAGCGTTCTAACAATGCTTTGTAAGGACCTGAGGACTTGATCTCCTCATCTTTGTTCACATCTTGTGGTGGAGGTCTAGGCTCCTCCAACCTAGGGTGAGGTGGTGGTAAGTCACCCCCTACCTCGGTAAGGCATCTCAACATATTCTATTTTTAGCTCATGCTCAGTATAAGCCCCGTAAGGCATCTCTCGAGCCGACCTATGAATGGGGGTATCTACCCATGGTGGGCACCCTATGTTTGGCCTGGGAGGCATCTCCCGATCTAGCCTAGGAGGTCATGGAAGCAACATTTGATAAGGTCTTGAGGACCTCTCTCGAATGAGCATGGGTTACCTCGGATGGACCTCCTACCTATGTGTCTTAGGGGTAGGGACCCTCTCTCTCAAAGTTTTTTGGAACAACTCATTGGTCTGTTATTCGATCCTTTCTTTCTCAAGCTGGTGCAAGCGATCTAGTTGCTCTTTATCCCATCGAAGCTGCTTGAACTGAGCTTGGCATTCTATGTATCTCACAACCACTTGCCTAATTTGATCCATAGTGTGAGGCCTAGGAGGCCTAGGAGTCTCACCCTAGGGTCGACCTTGTCCAAGGTACTCTATGTTCTCCATAGGGTGCTTGCCTCTCTCGAGGTTCACCGCATTGACTTGAGGCTCAGGCTGGAACATGTGTTCATTACATTCAGCTGGTGCAGAGGCACATCGGGCATGCATGATATATTGTTCCTAAGGAAAATCTAGGATCTCCTCATGTCTTCCCTCCTAGACGAGGAAAGGTAGGGCTGAGTTGGCTCACCCAGACCGATGGGTGTCATTCCCATCGGGCTGCAAGAGTTGTTGTATCCTATCAAGGTGGCATGGAGGTAGAGTCATGTCGACTTGCTCTAGCCAGTGTGTGAAGTCATACTCCTACCTCTACTTAGGTGTGTCAGCCCTAGTGGGTACATGGATGCGTGGCACCACTCTATCTATTAGCACCTCAGTGCATAGTTGCCTTTCACCAAGGAAGGCCTGTGAGATATCTACATATCGAGAACACTCTCCCAAGTAATGCTCATCATCCCTCGGGGTGTCCTAGAGAGGATCCCTTTGGAGATGAGGCTCATGCCCTACTTTCTTGGGGCTAGGTGGAGTGGAAGCTCACCAGGGAGGTATAACCAAGTCCCTAGGGCTATATCGGAGATGATTCATGTCTCCTAATCCACTCTCCATAGCTTTCACCCATGATTGGGCTTGGCTATGGGTGTGCACCATTGCGCTCCTCTATTAGTACCCCAAGGTGATTATCTTCTTTACAAATTCTTTAATGAAATAGTATACAAGAAATAAAACACTCAATAAGATAGATGATTATCTCTTTTAAGTTTTAAGTGTGAATCCCTAAACTATTTCGTGTGTTTCAGATGTGTTGTTTGTAAAGAATGACCTTGTGTCACGTGTTTGAAATATTGTTGGATTGTAATCTCATGTTCAATTGGATTTCACCTGTATACTCATAGCTCGACAACCCGACTATGAACTCCAGGTTGCGTTATCCCACCTATAATGTGTGGTGATGAGGTCCACACATGGCCAGGGAGCATAGGTCCTACCAGTTCCTCACCCAGTTCACCCGTAGTCTACGATACACCTCCCCGAAGGGTGATGCATGCTATAACCCATGGGCTATGATGGATCTTGGAACCGGCCTTGGCAAGATGGATCGGGTTCATGGGATTTGAGCCAAGTGGATGGAGATGAAACCCACCATCACTTGAACTCTACTAGTGGATGGTAATGAAGTCCACCTCACTAGCGTTTACATGAATCGTGGTGTGTGTGGTTCATTATTATCCAAGAAAGTAAGCAAAGAAGCAATCAATGACTATTCACTAAATGCATGCAATAGGTGCATTTTAATTTCAGAAGAATAAGATAAGGAACCTACAAATTGACTTTATGAATGCAAATCCTACATGCTAACCTACCCAATGGGCAAGCCACAAGCAATCAAGCCAAACAGATGCATTGCTACTACAAGTTCTTTTTTATTTTCCTTCTACATTTTGCTATGTGATGTTATAAGAAAATAAAAATGCAAATTTTAACCTTTCTATGCAAGCAAGTGAAGAAAGAAAACTGATTTTTGATAGTCTCTAAAAATATAGCAGAAAATCAGAGGGTTTAGGCACTTACCTTGTCCACTTTGAAGCCTCCAAATTCTGAAAATTTGGGCAGAAATCTCTCTGTTTCACCACCGCTCCAGGGTGGGGTGAGTAGCAGCTCCACCACCATCCCAGGGTGGGATGGTGAAGCCACCATCCTAGGGTGTGCCAGATAAAGCCTCTGCCACCATTCCAGGGTGGGGAGGGGAGCACCTGCAACACAAAAAGGGCAAAAATGCAAGAAAGAAGTCAGATTTTCACCCAAATAAAAAGGGACAAGGGTCCCACCATGATCACCACTGAAGTAGGGAAAAAATATGCACCAAATTATGTGGAAAAATAAGTGTATCTACCCCATATCGCTAATGAGCATAAAAAAGGAAGCATGCATGCAAAAGGAAAGAATACCAAACAAAAGGAAATGAATTTAAAGCAAGTATTTTCTCATTAATTTGTTGGATCAAATCCAAGGTTACAGAAGTCCCCTTGAGGGCTCAAAATTGTGATACAATTTTTACAATATTGGGTGCCCAAAGACCAAGTCTTTCACGAAATCCGGGTGCACATCCAATGTTTCTCCGCGTACCCACAATCGAGGTGGGTGAGCCAATGCCGCTGATACTTGTATCTAGGTTCTATGATGTCTGATATTGCTTCCCAAATCCTTCTGAGGACCTGCACCTACACACAAGGAAGCAAAAAGGGTCAAATAGCAAGGGTGTATGGTGAAAACATGCAATCCCCATAGGGGCAAAATGGCATATGAATTAAAAGTGCATCAAATGATATCCAAATGACTTGAAAATTTTCAGATATGTTAAATAGGAGGTTTTGGGAGGATATCACCCAAAATATATCAGAAATTGCACCCGTAGACCCCTCGATTAAGCATCGCCCGCCTACAACCTACGAAAAGGAGGACAACAAAATATCGAACCTGCACTCATCCAAAACTCATGAAATTTTGTTAGTATGCATAAATTGGCATTTAAAGACAACCCATATGGTCATATTTTCCAATTGGATCCCGGATCCACCTGCATCAAACTAGGGTGCCCGGATGGGCCCTACGAGCCTATGGAAACTTAAAAATAGCATAACTAATTCATTTTAACTCCAAATGACCTGAAATTTGGACTGTAGAATCATGGAATAATTTATAAAATAAAAAATTAAAAATAGTAAAGAAATTTCTTAATAATTTACCCTCATCTCGAGGGGGGCGATGGTGACTACAACTATTTGGGGGCACCCTAGGAGGGGATACCCACAAAATCTGGTCACTTTTTGTTACAAAACCACTAGAATATGTTCCTAAACAACCTAAGGTGTGTTTTCATCGAATTTGGTGAAGAAATTCACCCGGATGGAAAAGTTATGCTCGGATTACCTTCTTGAAGTCACCCGGTAACCTCCTTGGCAAAAGGGAGATTACGAGGGCAAAAAGGTGCAATAAGGTGAGGGGAAATATTGGAAGCACTCCATTGCATATCCTAGAACTCCTATCTATTATTTTGTGTGGATATGGAACCCATTTTATAGCCCAAAGGGGCTCATGTGCAAAAAGGCATGCAAGGGCATGCATGGCAGGAGGTGCCACTTGTCAAATGGGAGGCATGCACAGGGTGTGGAAGAGGATCTCCCAATTTGGCCCTCATAAATATGGATGTCATAAGGATTCCCTATCCTCTACCTCGCATGCTCTATTTGGGTGGTCAAATGGCAGTTTTTGGGTGCCATTTGGCCAAATTTTGACTTTTTTTGGGTCAAACTTCACCACCGTCCCACCCTGGGATGAGGGCTCACCACCATCCCAGGGTGGGATGAGGAGCATCTACCATCATCCCAGGGTGGGACGATGGTGAATTTTGGGCTAAAACCTCCCAAAATTGGGCCGGTAGCCTCCAAAACCCTTTTCGGAGTGGCTAGAACCACTGTGAGCCTCCTGAGGGCTGCCCAAGGGGCCATATTATGTCAATTTGATCACTGCTTGTGGATGCTTAATCGGGTTTACCACATTTTAGTGTCTACACAAAGCAACATGCAATATTGGAATTTCCAATTCCAAGGGCATGATGGCTTTAGTGCCATATACTAATGAGAACGGTGTTACCCCAGTGGACGTTCGTATACTAGTCCTATAAGCCCATAATGTAAGAGGTAGTTAAATATGCCAATATTTATGATTTTATTGAACAGTATTCTTTAATATTGCTACCATTATTTTGTTCGAGTCCTCTACTTGCCCATTTGCTTGTGGATAATATAGAGTTGTAAAATTACGTTGAATACTATACTTGGACGCTAAATCCCTTACAAATTTATTTTTAAATGAATTTTCGTTATCCAATATTGTTTTGGATGGTATTCCAAAATGACATATTATATTATGGAGTATGAACTCCGTAATACATGCTCATATTATTGTAGTTAAATGGATTACCTCCAAATCTGCTTGTTGTGGTGCACTGGTAAATTCCCTGAGTACTAGTAGAGGCCAACCCAGGTTCCATTTCCCTTGTCTCCATCCTATAAATATATGGTATAGTAAGGAATGTCCTATGTGATGGTAGAGGTCGACAAGTCTCCATTCCTCCTATGCCCAACCTGTTGAAAGTAGCACCTCGAAAGGGGTGTTTTCCACTATAAATTAGTTTTTTACCCAGGTGTTGTAGGTGTGTTGGAGAGGAGAGGGCAATCCTCCAATGGAGGTCCCAGGTTTAAATCTCCACCCTACCAAAAAGCTGAATTGGATATCCTGTTGGCAATTTTGGGTATGTTGCCTAGCTTCATTTTTTTGAGTTGTCATTGATGTCAAAAGGAGTTTGTGTTGATGTCAAAAGGAATTTTTGTTGATGTCAAAAAGAGTTTGGTGCCAAAAAGATCTTGAAAGTTCCATGATGTTTGTTTAAGGGTTTTTATTAAAACCATGGTGACAAGGTTAAAGGTTTTTCTTAAAACCATCTAGACTCATTAAGGGTTTTTATTAAAACCATCTTGGCTTAATGAAAAGGTTTTTCTCCTTGAAAAAACCTTAAAAGTCGATTTTTATTATTAATAAATAAATTAACTCAAACCTTTGAAAAGGTTTTAAGTTAATTTTATTATTAATAAAATAATAATTATTAATTTAATAATTATTATTGAAAGGGTTTCTAAACCCTTAGCGGCACTCATGTGGAAGACTTACAACATCGACATCAACTTGCATGGGATGCAAAAGACTATTAAAGGGCATTAATTCCTAAGGTTCAATGCACCTCTAATTTGCACGATTACCTTCGAATTTGTATTGCTTTGTGACCTTCGATTTTGGATTGCTTTGTTATTTTTGAGTTTCAAATTGCTTTGTGTTTAAGTACTAATTTCGTACGCCTATGAGGAAGACAAATCTGGTCTGTGTTAAATTCTGATTTTGTGGGTAGTGAGGAAAACAAATTTGGTCTGTGTTAAATTCGGATTTCGTGCACTTGTGAGGAAGGAAATTTTGGTTATCTTTTGCAAGCAAAGGGAAGGTAAAACGAGGAGTAGCACTTGAGAGTTTTGTTGGGCACTTGTACTCCAATAGTGGAGGTAGTGGAGTGAAGGTGCTTGCTAAACAGAGGTGCCGAGTTTGATTTGCGATAGGTGTGTTTCAGTTTTTTCTTGGTCACGGTTATTGTGCACGTGGTACGACGATTGCTTTGGGCCACGAGTTTGGATGAGGAAGCACTTTGGCACTTATGTTGGTGTCTCCACACTTCTATTAAGGTTGGAGAATTTATTTTTGGCCAAGGTAGATCTTTTGTTGATAATGTGGAATATTTTATTTGGCTTGGCAATTATTGTTGGTAATTGGATGGAGGTATAAGGTTAAATAGAAATATTGCTTTGACATTGTTATTATTGATGCTTAATATTTATGTGGTAAATGCATTTAGAAGTAAATGTCTTTTAGGAGTTATAAGGGTTTAAGGAATAATTGTGCTTAATATCATATTGGGGTTAGAGAGCCTTTGGATTTATTGAGTGCATATTCTTTTGTAATTATTTTTTGAGGTTGAATTTATTTTGTGATATATTAAGTAGGAGTTATAAGGTGTAAAGGAATATTGTTGATATGTATATTGGTGATTTTTTATTATTGATGAGTTGGGGTGATAAGGTGTTATTAGGAATCTTATCATTGTGCATTATTCCATTGTTGCTAACTCTAATTTGTGGCAAATTGAGAGTTAGTGTTGTGACAAATTTTGAGTTCTCCTTCTTCATCAAAGTAAAGGTATGGGCACATTCTTCCATGGTTATTATTGATTGATGGTTTTATGAAAATAAGTTTGGAGTGAAAAGGATTAAATTAAGTTTTCTTATTTGGAGTGGTCTTATTTTTTGAAAGTGGAAGTATGATTATGCATTATGAGATCATGATGAGTTTATGAGTTATTGCATAATTCTGGTTTATGAGAGCAGAAGCATTTGAAGTCTGCTTTAGGGTTTTTGAGTGAGAAGCTTATGACATTGCTATAAGTTGTTGAAACCCTAATTGATTTGTTTGGTTGTTGAGATTTTGGTTTTGAGATTGTTTCCATTGAGATTGAGTTGATCAAGTTATGCTTTACTTGATACATGAGTTGGGCTTGCTCCTTTGAGCTTTGATTTTATCAAGTTGTACTTTTCTTGATAAACCTGGTTGTGCATTTAAGTTGAGCATTCCCATTTGAGAGAAGTTGGAAATATCTTGAACCCATTTTTGGTGCTTAGAGAGTGATTTATTTGAGTTCTTGAAAACTAACTTGGCTAGGGTTTGATAGCAAGTTATGGTTCTATGTTGGAGGAGTTGATTCCTTGATATTGCATTATTGGTAATTGTTGGGTTGTGGTTCAAGATCTTGTGAAAGTATACTACTCCTATGAGATTCATTTGAGTTGAGATTTAAAGTTGAAGGATAGAACATATTGATTCTATAAAAATTCTCTTTATTCTTTTATGAGATTGATTTGAGTTGAGATTGAGAGTTGAATGATAGAACATATTGAGTCTCTAAAAATTCTCTTTATGCTTCTATGAGATTGATTTGAGTTGAGATTGAAATTTGAAGGATAGAACATATTGAGTCTCTAACAATTATCTTTATGCTTCTATGATATTGATTTGATATGATTGGATGAAACACATTGGGTCTCTAACAATTATATTTGTGTGTTCACATTAGGCAAGTATCTTGGTAAACTTGCTTGAGCTGATTTGGGCAAGTTCTTGGTGAGCTTGCTAGGACATATTTGGACAGGTTCTTGTGGAGAACTTGTGGATTGATTTGGACAGGTTCTTGTGGAGAAATTGTGGACTGATTTGGATAGGTTCTTGTGGAGAACTTGTGGACTTATTTGGACAGGTTCTTGTTGAATCACTTGTGGAAAGATTTGATGAAGTCTTGGTGAAGACTTTTGAGTAGTTGTCATTGATTTGTTCAAGGCTTTGTCTTAAGCTTGGGACATATCTTATAGAGATTTGAGAGCAGATTTGTGCTGGACTAGAGAACTGATTTTGGTGTAGATTTATGACAGAGTTTGAGAGGACTTGTGCTGGACCTACTGATTATGTTTAGTACAGGTGTTGATGAGTAGTTATGGAGGTGATCAATGAAGACAAAATTCTCTAGAGCTAGAGCAATGAGGATAGGATATCTTTTATGGAAAGGAGTTCCACCTGCTAGCAGTAGAAGAGGCAGTGATCTTCTGAAGTATCATTTTCAGAGCTTTGGGGGATAGGACATCTACTTTGGGTAGGAGGCTCATAAATACTTCTTTGGGGGATAGGACATCTCCTTTGGGTAGGAAGCTCATAAATATTTGATTATGGGAAGGATTCTCCTTTAGACAGGAAGTCCATAAACATTGTAATTGGTAAGGATTCCCAAAGGATTTGATTAAGAAAATTTAGTGAAATATTTTCTCTGTAGAGTAGCCCACCTTGGGTGAACCACATTATATTGGTGTCTCAATTGTGTGATGACTTGTACACTGGTTTTATTTTGCTATTGGTTCATTGCATTACTTTCTAAAGTAAAAGGAAAAAGTTAAAAAGTGGTCTTATACTGTTAACCTGTTGGCAATTTTGGGTACCTTGAGTTCTTTGTAGTTGCTCAAGTAAATAAGTTGTCATTGATGTCAAGGAGCTTTTGAAAGAATTTGATTTGATGTAAAATAATGTGTTTTGTTGAAGGTTCGGCTTGACAGGTTTGAAAGAAAGTAAGTTGGAAAAATGTAGCGATATCGCGACATGTCACATTTTCATGACTTAGGTAGGAGAGAGAAAGCTTTTTGAAAAAGTGTCATGATTTCATGACATGTGAGAAGAGAGAGAAGAAGCTAGCAAAATTGTCGTGATTTCGTGACATGTTGGAAGAGAGAAGAAGCTGGAAAAACTGTCACAATTTTGTGACATGTTGGTAGAGAAAGAAAGCAAGGTGGAAAGTGTCACGATTTCGTGACATAATGCAAGGAATGTTGTACATACAAAAAAGTGTCGTGATTTCGTGACATGATGCAGAAGGGAGAGTCTGTAATGTCAACTGTCATGATTTTGTGACAAGTTCGAAGAGAGATAAAGTATCTCAAAAAGTGTCACAATTTCGTGACATGCTGCAAAAGACAAAGTGAGGACTGTCATGATTTTGTGACATGCTAAAAAGCTCAAAGTGAGAACTGTCATGATTTCATGACATGCAGCAAAGGGAAGAGTCTAAAATGAGAAGCGTCATGATTTCACGATAGGCTACAAAGAAGTCATATGGATGCAAAAAGTGTCACGATTTCACAATAGGCTACAAAGAAGTACGGATGCAAAAAGTGTCACGATTTTGTGACAGGCTACAAAGAAGTCATACGGATGCAAAAAGTGTCATGATTTCATCACAGGTTGAGATGGTAGCATTCAGTTGGAGAAAGTGTCATGATTTAGCAACAGGTTGAGATGGCAACATTCAGTTGGAGAAAGTGTCACGATTTCATGACAAAAACAATAAGCAAGTTTTCAACAGAAGAAGCGTTGCGATTTCACGATGAATTCAAGAAGGAAGAGCTCGAAGGTGAAAGCATCGTTATTTTGCAACATGTTCCAGTTTCATGAGCATAAGGCAAAGAAGAGCGTAAGGCAACAAAAGCATCGTGATTTTGTGACATGTTCCATTTTCACTAGTGCAAGCCGATAAGAGGTTGATAAAGCAAGAAATGTCATGATTTCATGACAAAAGTGATGATGACATCAGAAGAGGCAGAAGTGTCACAATTTTGTGACAAAAGCAAAGTTGTTTCTGATAAAGTGAGAAGTGTTGTGATATCACGACAAGAGATTAGTCAAATTTGTCAATGGCTAAAGTGTCGCGATATCACGACAAAAGCCATAAGATAGTGTACAGTTGCAAAGGATGTTGCGATATCACGACATATTGTAGTTTCACGACAGAAGCTACAGAAGAGTTGCAGAGTTAAATTTGAGCTGAAAAAGTTAAATCTGGGCCGAAGAAGATTAGGGTTTGCAGCCGACATTGTTTAGGGTTGTGCAGTCGACTAGGATCAAAGTTTTAATCTTGAAAGTTTTAGTATAAAAGGAGGGCTATTTGAAGAGAAATTGTATCGATCGAAGTGTGTGTTCAAAGTGCGATATTCATAGATAGAGTGCAGGGGAGAATTTTTATCGTTGAGAAGTAGAGTGTGCGAATACGGTGATGCTGTGATTGCGTAGAGGTGCATACGTTGATGTTGGATCGAGTGCTGCTATTTTTGCGCACACAATGCAAAAGTTGGTTTTGACCAAGTGCGACTATGACAGAACAAAAAGAGATTTTAGGACAAAATTGTGCTAGACCAAAGAACTATGTTTGGTGTAGACCAGAGGAAGAGGACAGACTTGTGACAGACCAAAGGACTGTGTTTGGTGTAGATCAAAGAAAAAGATAGAGGGCATTTATGCTAGATCGAAGGACTGTGTTTAGTGCAAATTCAAGGACCAAGCTTTGAGGTGACAGAGTTGAGGACAAAGGTCTCCAGCCATAGCAAGGAAGACAGGTGTCTTCTATGGATAGAGTTCCATTTGCTAAGGGTAGCAGAGGTAGAGGTATTCTAGAGGATCACCAGCCATAGCAGAGTTAGGATATTGGTGTCTCCTTTGGGTTGGTATCCATAAACATTGTAATTGGGAAAGGTTTCCCAGATTTGGTTGATAAAATTTTAGTGAAAAATTTTATCCATGAAGTAGCCCACTTTGGGTGAACCACGTAAATTGTTGTGTCTCTATTGTGGATGGTGTTTTTTGCATTGCTTTTATTTATGCTTGATACTGTTTTCTATACACTGCATAATTTTGAGTTGAAAGTTAAATTGAAAGAAAAAAGTAAAAAGTGGTCTTATACTATTCACCCCCCCTCTCAGTATAAGCTTGTGTTCTTCAATTGGTATCAGAGTGGGTGCCTTCAAAAAGTTTAACAGCTTGAAGGAAAATCCAGTAAAGAACATAATGGATTATTCAAGTGGCAATGCAACACCTATTCTTGATGGATTAGATTTTGGTCTTTGGAGTGCTAGAATGAAGTTTCATCTAATGGCACTTGGGAATGAGGTTTGGGAAGTGATTGAAGATGGGTACACTATTCCTGTGAATGGTCCATATACTAAAGAAGACAGGCTCCTACATCACAACAATTCAAAAGCAATGAATGCAATCCTAAAAGGTTTACAGAAAGCAGATCTCACCAAAGTAATTCACTGCAAGACAACTAGTGAAATGTGGAAATAGTTGCAGGTGGTTCATACTGGTGATGCAAATGTCATAAAGGCCAAGTTGAGACATTTCAAAGGTATGTTTGAACAACTCAAGATGAATGATGATGAAAATATTAGTGACTATATGCTTCGTATGGATGAGGTTGTTAATTCCATGAAATACTTAGGACTTGAGCTTACTAAAAATGATGTTTGTGATAAGATTTTAAGATCTCTTCCTAATAGATTTAGTGAAAATATTTTTTCTATTGAGGAAGCTAAATATTTGGATAAGCTAAAAAAGGATGAGCTTCATAGTATACTTGCAGCATTTGAGTTGAGAACTCAAGTGAAGGTTGATGTCAAGAAAGAGGCAGCTTTCAAGGCTACCAAGAAATCTAAGGGTAAACAGCTTCAAGAGAGTGATGAGTCTTCTAGTGATTAAGAGGCATATTACAGCAAGAAAGGTAAGTTATATAGAAAGCACAAAAGCATGAAAAATATAAGATGCTTCAATTGTGGAAAGTTTGGTCATTATGCTACTGACTGTACTATTTCCAAGAATGAAAGTGATGAAGAGAAATAGGATGTTAAGAGCAAGGATTCTGAAAAGCACAGGTATTACAGAAAGAACAAATATGAGCACAACAATCAAGGAAATAAGTATTCACACAAGAACAAGAAGAGTTTCTACCTAGACAAAGCAAGTAAGTGCTCTAGCAGTGATAGTGAAAGCTCTTCAAGTGATGAGGAAAATGAGATGTTGTTCATATCAAAAAAATAGGAAGAACTGGAACATAGATTCATTATTATGAAATGTCTTAGATGTGGAAATTTTGGTCACCTTGAGGATGATTGTACAAATAATGATTTGGTTTCCAGTATGTATAAGGATGCTTCAGAAAACTATCAAGAAGATGCTTGTATGGTTTTTGAAAAAGGTAGCACCTCTAGTGATAAGAAATCTGGAAAAGGCCTTGAGGATTCAAAAAGCAAACAAATAAATGATCTTGAAAGTGAACTTAATAATGCTCTTAGTTCTTTGAAAAAGGAAAGAAATAAGAATGATAGACTCAAGGATAAGTTAGATGAATGTTGTATGGAGAGAGATGATCTTATAGAAAGCCTTGACTTCTCTATAGCTAAGACACAAGAACTCAAGGACGAGTTAGAGTCTAAGATTCTTCAGTATAATGAGTTGGAACAGAAAATGGCTTCTTTGGAAGTGGAAACTAAAGAGTACAAGGATAAGCTGTATAGGTTTCAAGATAGCTCCAAAATGGTTAAGTCTCTCATCAAAGGTCAAAGGAAAACAATAGATAAAACAAGCCTTGGTTTTGTTAAGCCGCACAAGGAAGAGATTTCTAATGAGGAAAGTATTTCAGATCCTGAGTTCTTAACTGATCGATGCACAGAAATAGAAAAAGAAAATCAGAATGTGAAGAAGAAGTTTTCAGGACCCAAGAGGTCAAATAAAGGTAAATTTCATGGCAAATGTTTTGCATGTTACAGGTTTGGTCACATGGCTGCACATTGCATGGCTCAAGTAAGGAAGATAAATGATAGTTTTAGAGGTGGTAATTTCTTTCAAGGGTATTTCTACTCTTATAAACAGTTTGGGCATAAGGCAATTTTTTGCAAGGCTAATAACTGGAACAGGGTTAGTCAAAACAGGAGGATTCAAAGAACAAGTATGCCTAAAATAAATGAGATTGTTACTTGTTATAAGTGCAACAATGAAGGCCACACAGCTAGATAGTGTAGAGCTAAAATTCCAAGTTACAATAATAGGAACAGTGGTATGAATAGGTCCAAGGATCAAGGCATGGATAAGAACAAAAATAATAACAGGAACAGGAACAGGAATACAGGCAAAATGTTTAAGAAAAGGCCCGACAAGGAAATTATAGACACTGATGATGATCAGTGCCTAATGGGAGTTTTACTCCCACCCCATAATTAATCACCTCATCAGGAGGTGGGGGAGGGACTAAGCTAAGTGGCTCATTCTTAGTCCCGAGCCCTAAAGGTGACCCTTTGCCATTGATGACAAAGGGGGAGAGATATGAGTAAGGGGGAGATATATGAGTAAGGGGGAGAGCTTCAATGTGAAGAGGAAAGCTTCAAGTCAGGGGGAGCAAAACTTCAAAAGGAGATTCTCAATTGTTAGCACAGTTGGTTTTAGTTTTAGCTCCTAAAACGTGTTTTTAGTAAAGGGTTGCCATCAATGACAAAGGGGGAGATTGTTGGCAATTTTGGGTACCTTGAGTTCTTTGTAGTTGCTCAAGTAAATAAGTTGTCATTGATGTCAAGGAGCTTTTGAAAGAATTTTATTTGATGTAAAATAATGTGTTTTGTTGAAGGTTCGGCTTGACAGGTTCGAAAGAAAGTTGGAAAAATGTTGCGATATCGCGAAATGTCGCATTTTTGTGACTTAGGTAGGAGAGAGAAAGATTTTTGAAAAAGTTTCACAATTTCACGACATGTGAGAAGAGAGAGGAGAAGCTGGCAAAACTGTCATGATTTCGCAACATGTTGGAAGAGAGAGAAGAAGCTGGAAAAACTGTCGTGATTTCACGACATGTTGGTAGAGAAAGAAAGCAAGGTGGAAAGTGTTGCGATTTTGTGACATAATGCAAGGAAGGTTGTACGGACGAAAAAGTGTCACGATTTCATGACATGATGCAGAAGGGATAGACCATAGTGTGAACTATCGTAATTTCGTGACAAGTTCGAAGAGAGATAAAGTATCTCAAAAAGTGTCACGATTTTGCGACATGCTGCAAAAGACGAAATGAGGACTGTCGTGATTTTGTGACATGCTAAAAAGCTCAAAGTGAGAACTGTCATGATTTTGTGACATGCAACAAAGGGAAGAGTCTAAAATGAAAAGCATCACGATTTCACGACAGGCTACAAAGAAGTCGTACGGATGCAAAAAGTGTCATGATTTCACGACAGGTTGAGATGGCAGCATTTAGTTGGAGAAAGTGTCATGATTTCATGATAGGTTGAGATGGCAGCATTTAGTTGGAGAAAGTGTCATGATTTCATGATAGAAACAGTAAGCAAGTCTTCAACAGAAGAAGTTTCATGATTTCACGATGAATTCAAGAAGGAAGAGCTCGAAGGCGAAAGCGTTGTGATTTCATGACATGTTCCAGTTTTGCAAGCGCAATGCAGAGAAGAGCGTAAGGTAGTGAAAGCATCACAATTTTGTGACATGTTTCGTTTTCGCTAGTGCAAGCCAAGAAGAGGTTGATAAAGTGAGAAATGTCATGATTTTGTGACAAAAGTGACGATGACGTCAGCAGAAGCAAAAGTGTCATGATTTTGTGATAAAAGCAAAGTTGTTCCTGACAAAGAGAGAAGTTTCATGATATCAGGACAAGAGCTTAGTCAAAGTCGTCAATGGCTAAAGTGTTGCGATATCGTGACAAAAGCCATAAGATAGTGTATGGTTGCAAAATATGTCATGATATCGTGACATATTGTAGTTTCATGGCAGAAGCTACAGAAGAGTTGCAGAGTTAAATTTGAGCCAAAAAAGTTAAACCTGGGCTGACGAAGATTAGGGTTTGCAGTCGATGTTGTTTAGGGTTGTACAGCTAACTAGGATCAAAGTTTTAATATTGATAGTTTTAGTATAAAAGGAGGGCTATTTGAAGAGAAATTGTATCGATCGAAGTGTGCGTTCGAAGTGCGATATTTCCAGATAGAGTGTGGGGGAGAAGTTTGATCATCGAGAAGCAGAGTGTGCGAAGACGGTGTTGCTGTGATTGCGTAGAGGTGCATAAGTTGATGTTCGATCGAGTGTTGTTGTTTTTGCACACATAGTGCAAAAGTTGGTTTTGACCAAGTGCGACTATGACAGAACAAAAAGAGATTTGAGGACAGACTTGTGCCAGACCAAAGAACTATGTTTGGTGCAGACCAAATAAAGAGGAAGAGGACAGACTTGTGCCATACCGAAGGATTGTGTTTGGTGCAGATCATAGAAAAATATAGAGGACATTTGTGCTAGACCGAAGGACTGTGTTTAGTGCAAATTTGAGGACCAAGCTTTGAGGTGACAGAGTTGAGGACAAAGGTCTCTAGACAGAGCAGTGAAGACAAGTGTCTTCTATGGATAGAGTTCCATTTTATAAGGTTAGTAGAGGCAGAGGTCTTCTAGAGGATCACCAGCTAGAGCAGAGTTAGGGGATTGGTGTCTCCTTTGGGTTGGTACCCATAAACATTGTAATTGGGAAAGGTTTCCCAGATTTGGTTGATAAAATTTTAGTGAAAAATTTTATCCGTGGAGTAGCCCACTTTGGGTGAACCATGTAAATTTTTGTGTCTCTATTGTGGATGGTGTTTTCTGCATTGCTTTGATTTATGCTTGATATTGTTTTCTATACACTGCATAATTTTGAGTTGAAAGTTGAATTGAAAGAAAAAATTAAAAAGTGGTCTTATACTGTTCACCCCCCCTCTCAGTATAAGCTTGTGTTCTTCATCACCCCCCATCTCAGTATAAGCTTATGTTCATATCCAAAATCCAATTGATAATGTTAGTGTGGGTAGGGTCGGGTGTGACACTCGGGTAACTTTGACATTGTATAACCCCCTGTTCATGGTCTCTCAGACCAAGGTAGCCATGCAAGGGTTTTTTCACAAAAAAAAATGGATTGCCTCCACTCATTTGGTGAAATACTCATTGGATATTATGATAAATGTGTGTCGGCCATAGTAACCCACTTGAAGGATGCACTTGATGATGGCCATGCCACTGAAATAGCCACCACATGTATTGTCATAATCTTGTGAAATCACCCAAGATAATTCTTGGGGCTCAAGGCAACGAAGGAGAATTCCATCATAGCCATGAAAATACAAAATGTCTCCTAACAAGACATATCTACTCACTTTTTGTTTAAATGATCTTTTTGTGGCATGCGACAATCCCTATGGGATTACTCCAAGCTTAATAAAATCATGTAATTATGATAACCAATCTTGATAAGCTACAACTTCAACTGAATGAATGATGTTTTCCTACTATAATTCAAATTTGCATGAATGCAAATTAGGAAATAAACTTATGTAGAATAATGGTACCATTCTTTGTAGGACCTTGTGAGAGCAAAGACTCCTAGGGTGCCTTCTTCATAAAGTCTCTAGCTCTATAGAACCACTCATGGTTTGGTTCTATATGAATCATATGGATTGATTCATGATTTTCTTGAGCCTCACATTGTATCATGGATTGCGATATATTTTTTACTTGGATGGTAGTGAAGTCAATAGACATATTCTAAGGGATTAAGGATCCTAAAGATACCATAGTATCTGCAAATATATTGGACATTCGAGGGATTAACTTTGATGTCATACCATTCCAGTTGGGCTAAGTGTCCACAAGTTCCTTGCATGTTTTCAAGATGGTACACCTCCACTGATAAACACCACTGATAAATTCCCTTAACTTGATTTACTATGAGAAGGGAGTCACCAAAGATATTCAACTTTTTGATCTTCATGGTGAGATTTTTTTGGAGACCCAATATTAGGGTCTCATATTAAGTGTAGCACCCTAAAATTGGTGCAGTTAAACCCTTAGTAAAATATAAAAGATAAAAATTTAAATTTTAACCCCAAAACCCCCAAAACCGCTTGTTACCCGCTTCCCTTCTTTTTCGTGCCATTTTTAGGATTTGTTTTGACCGTTGGACGATATCGTCGCATATCAGACGAAATCGTCCCCGATCAATCTCCTGGAACAGAGCGTCCAGACGATTTCGTCCTAAAACTGAATGTTCATAATTAGCTTCTATTTCAACAGCCTCTCCAACTTTGGCAGAAGCGTCTGCGCAGTTGGAGATTCCCCCGTTGGAGATCTCCCAGATTGGGATGATCTCCAACCTCCTAGCCTCCCCCTAATCCTATATAAACTAGGATTTTTCTAGTTTATCCCCACTTCCCCCTCAACCCCCTAGTCGATGGATTTCCTCTAGAATTTAGTTCCTAAAGCATCCTCACACTATTGTTTGCATTCTGTATTTCACATTTTCTTGTAGGAACTCTACTATTTTTCTATCGAAGCAAGATCGGATCGTCGCAAGCGATTTCAAATTATTTCGGATGATCTTGTCGAGGAGCGCAGACGATCTCGTACGATTGGAGGTGATCCTGACTGTAGTCTAGATTGGGGGCAATCGAGCCCAGAGTTTGCATTTTCTTAAACTATTTTTGCATTTTCCCATTGTAATTCTGCATTATCTTAAGTTATTATGTTTATGCATCTTGGAGTTCACCTCATTTAATATAACTGCATGATAAAGTTAAAATCAAATATTAAATCTAATGCATTTCTTCTTTGATTTTTATTTGAATCCATTATTTAGGCAAATTTACTATTATTTCTATCATTTCCCCTATGTTTTGGTACTCGTATATTTGGTATTTTGTATCTATTTTTATGATTGTAGGTTTCTAACGAATTCATCATATTTCACGATGATTTCGTATGATCTCAGATGACCGACTATGATTTGAGATGATTATATGAAATATCAGATGATTACGTATGAGTTGAGATGATCTAGACTACTACAAAACTCAGAATCTTCATCAGACATCCGAAATCAGGTATGTACTATTCTAATTAGCATATTCTCTATGTTTAGCACTCATTTCTATTTTTGTATCCATTTAAATCAGTATTGGCATATAGAATAGTTTAGATTCATCTTGGCCAAACCTAGGAATTGAATGATTAAAGTATAAAAATGAACACATCAAACCCATTCTCAACCTAGGCGTGGAAACTGCCACTCAAAAGTTTCCTGGTGAACCCACCATCCATCAAAAATTCACCTTTATACTCCTCCCCGAGAGGCGGGACCTTCAAAGGGCCTCTCAGTCCGAGGTATTGTCCCATCCTTCTCGCATCCCCTTTCGGGCATGGATCCTATAGCCTGAGGGTAAGGATGCAAAAAATTTGGAGCGATACATTTTGGTGAACCCGACGTGAAAACTAAAAACCTTTTGAAAACAATCCAAAAAACAAAACATAAATGCATTTAGAATCAAAGATTGCATATCATATTTAGATGGTAGATTATAATAAAAGACGAGTTGTCACCATTAATGTTGAGAATCAATTAGCAGCTATAGAGATTACTTCTGTGCTTAGAGTACCTCAAACAAATAGGGTTCAACCTTTGTGGGATGAACTTGATAGGAGATTGGGTATCATTGGATCTAGGGCAACAGAACTTAGGCAAATTAAGAGGTTTGTCCTAGATAGAATCCTGGATCCTGATCAAGTGACCTTATATCATGAACTTCAGAGAGCTTGCCATAGGTGGTTAGCAGATAAAAGAGCCCATGTGTCTTCAGAGTTATACACCTTTGAGGAATACCTCGAGAATGCAGTTGTAGTACATAAATTTCTATCTCATATAGAGGATCAAGAGGTTGTTCTTACGGATAGAAAAAGATGGTATAGAGTTCCTAGAGCTGTGTTATATCGAGAGTATTGCCATGAAATCTATTTTTACAAATCAGAGTCAGAAGTAGATAACATCACTATAGCACATTTTATCAAGTTCTTGAAAAATCATTTCCAATTTGAAGAGGAGCATTTCATGACTCTTGATGAACTTGATCCTATCAATGACATCTATAAACTATTTATAGAAAACTAAGCCATTCATTTATTATTGTTATTTCTTGCATTCAGTGTGCTGTTTGTTGTCTTTGTAAACATAAAAAAAAAATAAAAACAAAACAAAGTCATAACAAAAATCAAAACATTTTCTTTTAAGCATTATAGTAGGTATATAATTAAAATATATACCTCCCAAATTTGTTGCAAATATATTAATATATATATTTGCTAAAATCTAAATTTAGACATAATGACTAAACTCAGGAATGGAAAACAAATTGAAGTAGAAGAAGATTGGTTAAGAAAACCAGAAAATAACCCAGATGTCCTTCCTGAAGACCCAATTCAAGAAGAAGGAACCTTAGACCAACAAGAAGAAGAATTTGTTGTAGGAAATGAACAAAGAGAAATGGTTAGAGAGGAAGGATCCTCATCTCCTAGAATATCTCCGAAGGAAAGAACATGGAACATTTCTGGAAGTTCCTCAATAATAATATGGGCACCCTTAATAGAGCAATCCATATGGACAAAGATCAAATTAGTGACACTCAAGCAACCCTAGAAGACATATATCACACACGCACTAATCCTTTATCCTTTGTTGATCAAGAAAGTGATCAAGCTGGACCATCCAATTTGGATATGGCCGCTATGATCCAGAACATGCAACAACAACAGGTTACCCAACCACCTAGAGTGCCTGTTATCAAGCCTAGGGTTATTCCCACACAAAAGAAACCTTCATTCACTGCTCTATTTCGCCAAGCTATTGATCAATATACCTCAAATCAACAAAAGCCTAAAACAAAACCAAATACCAATTTCCAACAATCTGGGATACAACATAATGCTACAACAAATCTTCTTCATAATACTCTTCCTACCAACCATTTGCATAACAACAATATAGCATCTAATCCTTATGTCCCGCCTTCCTACGCTCACAAATCCCATACTCATGTACCACCAAACCAATATGGTGGACAAACTGGTAATCTGGAAGCCATGGTGAAACAGTTAGCCTCCCGTATGGACCAAATAGATCCCTACCATCCCTCGTACAATTATCGAGAGATGTGTAGTCAACCTCTAGATCCTATAGTTGTAGCACAACCATATCCTAAACACTTTCCCATGCCTGTCCTACCTATATATAAAGGAACTGAAGATCCCATAGAGCATCTTCATATGTTTAGGATAGCATGTCATGATATATCACATGATGACTTGTTATTACTAAAAATGTTCCCAAAAAGTTTAGGAGGGATGGCATTGGAGTGGTATTATCAATTGCCCACTCATTCTTTGAGAAATTTCGAAGAGACCGCTGAGTCTTTTGTGCATCAATTTAGTGCCTATATTGAAAGGCATGTAACCATTAAAGATTTGTACAACCTAAAACAAGACAAAGATGAGTGTTTTGCTGACTTCTTAGCTCGATGGAGGCGGTTGATAGGAAAATTACACTTTGTGTTACCTTATCGAGAAATGTTGGATATTTTTATCAATAATTTACAAGAACAACTATCCTATGAATTATCAATTGCTACCTTGACCACCTTCGATCAAGCTATAGACTTAGCCCGAAGAGTGGAAGATGCTCTCATTAGAAGAGGTCAGCTCAAAAAGAAAGATGATGAGAAAACATCCAGAAATCAATATAAAAATAAACAAGTTGTGGGTGATGGAGTCACTGATAGCAGAAACATTGCCAATGTTAATACTATGAAAACAATAGAGAAGTTCATATTGAAACCTCCTGATAAACCACCTCGAGAATTTACTAGGTTAAATCAACCTTTATCAACCATTCTCCCGCAATTACTAGCACGAGGATTGATTCAATTACCAAATATCCGGGAACCTGATCCAACTATACCCGGATATAGAGCTGATTTACATTGTGATTTCCATAGAGGACCTGGACATGCTACCAACTCTTGTAAAAGGTTAAAACATAAAATACAAGATTTAATTGATAACAATGAGATGGAGGTGCAAGCCTTTCAACCTAAACAAAATCCTCCTAATAATGCTCAAAAGAACATCCCTCAAAGTCAGAATCAGAATGCCAATCAATCATTGGACATATTTCAACATCCTTTACCAAAGCATGGTAAAGAGGTGGCTAATCAAATTGAACATCATAATGTTCCCCCTCCTACCCGATATGTAGGAGCCATTAGTGGGCATTTACCTATTCATGATTTAGAAATATTTGACACAACTTTATCCATGGTTACGTCCAGACCTCTATATAATATTCGAACACCTGATCTTAGTGATGTAGAATATGATACTGAAAGTGACATGGAAATCACCTCAAATCAATCGAATAGTTCTGAAGATGAATCAGATCCTATTCAACCCATCACAAATTCTATGGTTCCGGAAGAACCATTTCCTAGAAGAGTCACTACTCGACCATCTTCTCATCAGTTACTTTCTAATGAACAAGCCATAAACGCTAGACCGAGACCAATTCATCATCCTCAAAATAATATTGTAGGTACCATCGGAGTCGTTACTCGACAACAAGCTCAAAACTCTCAACAGGATCAAACTCAAAACGATGGATCAGCTCCATTTGTTTTGAAAAATCCCAATAAAGGGAATCATGCGCCTAATGTTCAACCTAAGCCTCCTTATAATATTAATGAACAATTATCCAATACTACAGCTAGAATTTCCCTTTTGGACCTTTTAAGATCTTCTCCTACCCATAGGGATGAATTAATGCTCACATTAAGCCAAATGATGGTACCACAAAATATTCAACTTGAAGCCATGTCCAATACTATCATAACTCGAGAAGTCGATTGTATTGACTTTCGAGATAGAGATATACCACAACATAGTTTACATAAGGATAACCCCTTATATATTACTGCCCTAATTGGGGATGTAGCCATTAAACGAGTCTTGATTGATAATGGTTCATCTTTAAACATATGCACTTTTGACTTCTACCAAATATTTGGCTTTAGAAGTGATGAAATGAAAAGAACTGATATGATCATAAAAGCCTTTAATGATGAAACACAAGAAACGTGTGGAGTTATTACTATTCCATTGCAAGTTGGTCCTAGAACCTTAGACACGACCGTGTTTATTGTACATTGCCCTGCATCATACAATATACTTTTGGGTCACCCTTGGATCAACGCAATGCGAGTTGTTCCCTCAACTTTACATCAGTGTGTTAAATTCGAATTTAAAAATCAGTTGGTTACCATTCATGGTGACCCTAGACCCTTTGATATGTGTGCTTTGGCAGAACCGGTTGGAGTTCAATTTTGCCTTGCTCTGTCATCCACACATCCTAATTCTCATCAACCATCTAAACATGTGAAACACTCACCCATAACATCATCTACTTTTCCCCCATCAACTACACCTCTACATATAGCTCAACCATCTTCCGAACAAACCACATTAGGACCTCAAAAGGATCCTAAACCCACAACCAATGCTTCTTGTTTTACTCCTATAACTTCCATACCTTTAGATCCTTCCATCGACATCTCTACAACGTCTACGCCTATCAAAGACATGATTTCTGCATCCAAAAACATAGGAAATGATCCTTCTACCTCTTACGCTCTTATTGATGAGCTCTTACCCGATTTATCTAAAATTCTTATATCAGAAAAAACAAACACTGCCATGCAAGATGCCCTTATTTTAAATAAACTCCCACCCTCTCCTCGTACCTTGGGCCTCCCACAGCCTATGGGAAGTATTTACCAAGTCGGGAGTTGTGCTTTTATTTATAAGGGATATGATCGGGGAAGAATACCTAGAAACATCAAGACATATTGTGATGGATATGCTAGATGCTATTTTGCTAATGAGTATATTAAAGCTAAACCTATAATGCTTAAATTGGGATATAAAGGGAAAGGTTTGGGACCTTCCCAAAATGGTATGAAAGAACCTTTTGAGGTTGAACCATGGCCTGCCCGATGCGGTGTGGGCCTATTTCCTAGTAAAGGTCAACCCTTCCCATTTGAGGAGGATGACCATCTTACATGTTACCAAGATTATCTGGATAAACAAGATTCTTTGCGTTCAAAGAATAATCCCTTTACCTGTAATATGCTATCCATCGCCTACCCTGAGATGATTGCCGAATCCGACGATGAGTTGGAAGGGGATATCTTCCATGATGTCTCCGTTGATGAATTGTTACATAACGGATTTTATTTTGATGGCTCTATACCTAGTATAGCCCAGCTTGAGGCCTCGACTCCTCAAGACGAATTATCCAAGCTAACCTTGGAAGAATTACAAGAATTGGGTGTTTCACCCGCCCCACCTAATTTTGAGAGAGATTTACATATGGAAGTTGAAAACGTTATAAAAATTAACATTGGAACCGAAGATAACCCTCACATAATCAATATTGGATCAGAATTAAGTCAAGAAAAACAAGATAAATACATTTCATTTCTTAAAGACTATGAAGATGTCTTTGCTTGGACATATGAAGACATGCCAGGTTTGGACCCTTATGTAGTTATGCATCATCTAGTAGTCCATCCAGATGCTAAACCTGTTAAACAGAAACTTAGAAAAATGCATCCTAAAGTGGCCTTACTAGTCAAAGGAGAACTAGAAAAACTGTTGAAGGTTATTTTTATACAAGCCATTGATTATGCTTGAATGGATCTCAAATGTAGTTCCAATAACTAAGAAAGAAGCTACCAAAGTTAGGGTTTGTACAGACTTTAGAGATATTAATGTTGCATGCCCTAAAGATGATTTTCCTCTTCCCAACATGGATCAAATCATTGATTTTACTGCTGGGAGCGGAATGATATCCTTAATGGATGGATTCTCTGGTTATAATCAGATCAGGATAGCTCCTGAAGATCAGGCTAAGACAACCTTTATTACCCCTTGGGGAACCTTTTGTTGGAAAGTGATGCCATTCGGTTTAAAGAATGCAGGTGCAACATATCAACGAGCCATGACTTATATCTTTCATGATATGATGCATGATATTCTACATGATTATGTAGATGATATTATAGCTCGTTCCATCAAAGAAGATGATCATTTAAATGACTTGAGAAAAGTATTTGATCGGTTAAGGGAGTATCTTATCCGATTGAATCCAGCCAAATGTATATTCGGAGTTAAGTCCGATAAATTATTGGGGGTTATCGTTTCTTTACGTGGCATTGAAATTGACCCTCTCAAGATCACGGCTATCACTGATATGCCCGCACCCACAAATATATCTGAATTACGAAGTTTACAAGGTAAGCTTCAAGCTATTCGTCGCTTCATTGATAAGTTGGCAGACAAAACCGGACCCTTTCTTAAGCTTCTTAAGAAAGATGTCTCTTTTCATTGGGACGACGAATGCCAGGAAGCATTTGAACTCCTTAAACAATATCTCCTTAAACCCCTAGTACTTTCACCACCTAGATCTGATCGTCCATTTATCTTGTACATTTTTGCTTCAGATTTTGCCTTAGGAGCTATGTTAGCTCAACTTGACGATGAGAAGAAAGAACGTGCTAATTATTACATCAGTAGAACCTTAATCAGTTATGAAACTCGCTATACCATATTAGAGAAGTTATGTCTAGCAATCATATTTTCTACACAGAAACTATGACATTATATGCTCAATCAAAAAACGTATGTTATTGCCAAATTCGACCCTTTGCGATATCTCATGAGTCGACCGTACTTATCTAGTCGCACAACCAAGTGGGTTCTTGTGCTAAGCGAGTTTGAACTCATGTTTATAGGACAAAAGTCTGTTAAGGGTCAAATCATAGCAGATCAATTAGCTGCTGCACCCTTAGAGTCTACCCATCCCCTCATCATTGAGTTTCCTGATGAATGCCTTAAATTAGAGGCAGACCATCCTAAACAATGGTCCCTATACTTTGACGGAGCCCGATGCATGAGTGGGGCTGGTGCGGGTATTATTTTAATATCTCCACAAAAACATCTTATACCTCTGTCCTTTAAATTAACGTTTGCTTGCACCAATAATACTGCTGAATATGAGGCTCTAATCCTTGGATTACGAGCTGCTTTGGCCCTAAAAATTAAAAATTTATTAGTTTTCGATGATTCTCAACTTGTCATAAATCAAATCAATGATGTTTATCAGACCAGAGATGATAAATTACGCCCATATAAAACATATGTTTTGCAATTATTATCTTTATTTGATCAAGTTACTTTGGAAGCTATTCCTCGAACTAGCAATCGTGCGGTGACGCTATGGCTGCAGATGCATCTCTTTTACCCTTGGAGTTAGATGATGAATATGCTACCATCATTATTCATCGACTCCAGGAACCCGCTTCAAGAAAATCATGCTTAGAACCTTTGGATGTGTTTCTAATCAATGAAACTACTCCTGAACCATGGTACACTGATATATTTAATTTTTTGCAAAAAGGAACCTTCCCTGAAGGTTGTCATAGTAACCAGCGTAGGTTATTACGTAGACGAGCAAGTCGCTTCATGATTATTGGTAATACCTTGTATAGGAGATCTTTTGAAGGCATATTATTGAGATGTTTGAATCTAGAAGAATCTAGATCAGCTTTGAGTGAAGCCCACGATGGATCTTGTGGAGGACACTTTAGTGGTAACGCCATTGCTAAGAAGCTCCTTCGGATAGGATATTTTTGGCCTACCATGGAGAATGATGCACATGATTATGTGCGCCATTGCGACAAGTGCCAGAAACATGCTGACCTTGTCCATGCGCCTGCACAAGAACTACAGGCTATTTCATCTCCTTGGCCCTTTTCAAAATGGGGCTTAGATATCATTGGAAAAATCAACCCTGTGTCATCTGATGGACACAAATTCATCATAACCGCTATCGAGTATTTTACAAAATGGGTTGAAGCTATGCCTTTAGCTTCTTGTACGGGAACCCAAGTTTCCAAGTTTATCTTTAATCAAATTATTTGTAGGTTCGGAATTCCTACAAATCTCATCTCAGATAATGGAACTTGTTTCAAAAATAAAGATGTCAAAAAATTATGTCAAAAATATAAAATTCAACATCGTTGGTCCACTCCCTATTATCCTCAGGGTAATGGCCAAGCGGAAGCATCTAATAAAACATTAATCAAAATTCTCAAAATACTGGTCGAGATTGGCACATCCAATTATATCCTGCTTTGTGGGCCTATCGAACTAGTGTTCGCACCCCCACTGGAACTTCACCTTTCGTTTTGGTTTATGGCGCTGAAGCTGTTTTTCCCTTTGAATTAGAAGTTCCTTCTTTGGCTCTACTACTTCAAGATATGGAAGTAGGGGATGAATATCGTGCTGGCAGATTTAGTCAGCTGGAACTCTTAGATGAAAAGTGCATCAATGCTTTGGAGCATCTTCGTGCCTACCAAAACAAGCTTAAGAGAGCATATCTCAAGAAAGTTCATCATCGATCCTTTGAGATCGATGACCTTGTTTTAAAAGAAAATAAAAAAATACTAATGCAACTAAAGACCTTAAAGGTAAATTCGAGCCCAACTGGCTTGGACCGTATATTATTATTGCTAAATTTGGATCGGGAGCATACAAATTATCTACCTTAGATGGTAAAGAACTTAAAGAACCTATGAACATTATGCATCTCAAACGCTACTATGCATAAAATTTGGTCATTTCATCATTGTATATATTTGTTTTGCATATTATTTCCTTTTAGTCACTTATATAAAAAGTTTCAAAAACAATCACATTGTATTTCTTTCAATTCATAAATTAAAATCAAAATACAAAAACATCAAAATCATCAAAATCTTCAAAAACATATTTTATTTTCATACCTGTCAATTCTTGAAGTGTTGCAGTTATATTTTCAATTATTTTGGATAAATTAGCATTTATTTGGAATCCCGCACTTTCACACTCACATACATAAATATCTTGATTTTATTTGGTATGATTATTAATCTCTCTTATATCAAAGTCCACATTGGCATTAAATAAAGTTTTGAGCATAGAGAACTGATCTTGTTATTTACTTGAACCAAGTATATCTTTTCACATTAAAATGATTTCATTGCAAATTCGATATGATGCTACATAGTAGAAGTGGTTTCTTGAGCGAAAAGTTTCCCCTGCTATCCTATCATGCACATGGTCTAGAATCTTTGAGAATTGACAAAAGGACAAGCTCACCCCTACCCGGAATAAAAATCCCTTGCTCTACAACTAATCCGAGCAAGTATCCCTAGTATAGGAAGAAAAAGAAAAGTCAAAGAAAATGAGAAAAAGAAAAATATTATTTTGTACCATCGCAGCAATATTTCAGCATTATCTCAATTCCAAGCAAAAATACAAAAAAAAAAAAAGAGAAAAAGAAAAGCAAAAGTGAAAAGAAAAAGCAAAAAGCAATAAAATCCCTTTCCCTACCCCTTGAAAAGAAAAGAAGGGTGAATGAGCTTGAATCCCTGGAATTCTCAATTATTCGAAAACTGTGAGGTAAGCCCCATAACAGGTGGTTTGTGCCCAACCCGCTTGGCCTTGGGTAATTCCTAGCGTGGTGATATGTCTGTCACATTAGCGACCTTCTTTTGTATAGACCTATGTCAGCTTATGGATTAGCTAGCTCTTGATAACCCGACTTACATAGTAGTCTGGTACGGTTACATGCATATAAATCATGGTTAAGGAACACTCATTTGGTTAAGGCAAATTACTTGTATCAAATTATCTTGCTCAAAATTGGTGAATGAACAATACAATCGCACACACATTTGTATTTGAGAGATTTTGTATCATTATGATAAATCAAGATCGGTAATGAACTCACATTTGCACATGAGGATCCCTTATAAACCTACATTTGTCTTTGAGATAATTTAAAATATTTCTGTAATTCTTTTCGGAATAGTTTTATCCTCTTATTTCAGAATTTTTGTTTTGTATAAAAACAATTATATACATTGTTTCACAAAATCACAAAATGATTTCAAACAACATGTTCATATTATTATTTTTCTGTTTATCAAAAGTCAAAAATTAATCTTGCAATAAAACTAAAATATCCATTTCTTCTTTGGATTTCGCGATGATGGTATAAGTCTATACCTATAAGTCTATGCCTAGCGCAAACCATTGTTCTAATTTTATTTTCCCATTCATTTTAATAAAAACACATATGGCTTACATCATTATGTTACATAACTAAGCTTTAAAATGAACGCACACTTATCTTATTTCAGGTCATTATGTCAACATTCAATTTTGCAATGATGGTATAGTTCCTAGGAACTTATGCAAAAATTTTTATCACACTTAGGAATTTATGCCTAGCGAAAATCATATTTCTTTTATATGTCATGCATAATATTTTTATGAAAATCTGAAAACAAATCATCACCATCATCATTTTCATCATCACAACACAAAGTCTTAAGACAGTCTCTTAAGCACTCTTTTACTTTTAACAATATTTCTATCCTGGGATTAGCTTGACGACCTAGTGAGCGGCGACTCCATGAAATGGTCTATAACAACGACAATGTCCTTTGAAATTATTGTTAGAAGTCCCTTTTATTTTTTCAAATTACACCAAAACAACCAATTTATTTACATCAGATTATTTCATTTACAATTTTATGCCATGATATCAAAATATAATATTTCAAAATGACATAATTACATGAATATTCAATCACAAATTAAAGCATCATACAACATATACACAAGTCATATCATCAAAAACAAGACCTATATAATATATATATATATCAAATTATGTACATCATATCAAAACTGGATTGGTATGCCACAATCTATACCCTGGCATACTCAATCCTCTCAAAAATCTATACAATCTCTATGCAGTCTATAGCCAGCTATCCTTGAGAAGCCCTCGAGCTCTCAGCCTCATCTACTCCCCCACCTTGACATGGAGGAGGTGGTCCCATAGAGGTTCAGGTTGTGTCTCGGGTCCTCGTTATCGATCGTGAGGATGTCCTCGATGATCCCATCATGATCGGTTCAGCAATGTTGGCTGGCAGTGGTACCCTCCGTTCCTCTGGGACCATGTGATAGTATAGCCCCTGGTAGAATGTGGTCTACATCATAGACTGCACTAGCTCATCCCTGCTCGCTCCTCCACCCCGAGCTCTGAGCCATGTAGCCTCATCCTGTAGTGTCTACACTTGAGCTCGAAGGTGGGCAACCTCAGCCTAGAGAGCCATCGTCTCGCTGCTCTCCCCTACATCGACACCCTTGCCCTTATCAGGCGATGGTGGTCTCTCCCCCTACTATGAAGGGAGTCTCTCCTCCCTCTGCCCTATCTCCTATGGCCTCTATGGAGCCTGACCCATCCGCTGGCATCTCTCCTATGGGGACCACCGTTGCTCTCTCCCATCGTGACCCCGCGTTGCCTCAATGGTAGCCTGGCACCGCCTCCCCATCCTGCACAACCATGTGCATCGGACCCTATGCCCTCATCATCCGAGGAGGGTGGATGCCTACGTACCAGGCATCATATCCATCAGTCACCCCAACGTCATCACCATCCACTAGCTGGATGGGGGCATCATCCATGTCCTGACTCCAAAACCATTGCATGTCTAGAGCCCCACTCAATGTAGTACTATCTCGAATAGTCTAGGAGTACTCATAATCCCTGAGAGAAGGGATCCCCTACTGTAGACCGAACTATCATAGTACCCGATCGTAGCGGTGGAGCTCTACCTCTCCCCGCTCCATCCTCAGCTAGTAGACTCGCTTGATGTGAGCCAGCTCCTGCCCATCCTCTGCCCACCCGAGGTGCTCTCGCCATGGCCTCCAGGTGATCTGGTCTGGGATGAGGTCATCCAGCAACCTCCGTGACATCGATAGATCTATCCGCCATTGTGACCCTCTCTGTAGCCACCAATAGTAAACTCGAGGCCTCTCCCGATCAACCCCTATCAATGGGAGCCCTATCGGCCTTCGCACCATGATGTGCTCCCAACACCAAATCTGTAGTAGTGATGTCAAGACCAGAAATCGACCTCCCTTGTATACGACCCCATGCAGGATCCTATACAAGTGACATAGTACAAAGCTACCCCATGCAAATCTATAGCCATGGTCTCTCATGTCGTAGACCACATCTGAGAGCACCAGGGTAATCTACACCCGCTCTGGTGGCACAGCAGTAAGCCACCTACTACCCCTACCAAAACTTGAGTCAACCTAGATGCCCCAGGCATCTGCCATAGAGACTCGATGTTCACTCCACCCTTCTCTAGGGTGAAGCTCGGGTCTCCGATCAGTCTCATCATCGCCTAGCCCTGATTGGCCGTAGGCATCATGAGCCATCCCTGTATGGGGATCCTCATGATCCTCCATACGTCCTCTAGTGTGGGAGCCATCTCCCCTATCGATAACCAGAAATAGGATGACCCCGGATACCATCTCTCTGCTAGGGCTGTCAGAAGCCCTATGTCCATCGGTACTTGTGGCATCTCTGCCACATGTCGTAGCCCGACCTGTGCTAGTCGATCATGCTCTGCCTGGTCGAGAGCGGCCAAGTCATCTCTCAGCCCATCGTATTTCCATTCTCGGCTCTTTAGTAATCCTCTCTACAAAACAAACAATAAAACAACAAAAATTCATTAATCAACCAATCATTAAAATAAAATTAAAAACATTTTAATCAAGCTTAATTTCTTAAAAGCGATGATATCGTCCACCATTGGATGATATCATCCCAAATTGGGCAAAATCATCCTTTGTAGGATGAATTCATCTCTGATTTCGCAACTTGGGGATCGCCCCTTGTTGAACGGGATCGCCCCTAGTTCATTGATTTTGCCCTCCGACGAAATCGATGATCTAGGGATGATTTCGATGAAATCGGGATGATTTCATCCCGACGTCGTCGACGGCCTAAAAATGGCCGTGATGCCCCAAACAGTCAAAATTTAAAACAAAAAATTGCACAAAGTAAAATCAAACCTAATCTACTAGGATTAGATCCTTACCCGTAGCCCATGTCGGACCTCTGTCGCTCTGTGCATTGTCTCCACCATTGTTTCTCTCTGCAGAGCTCTGGAACAATAAAAATGAATAGTAAAAAAATGAATTAGGGTTTTCCCTATTTTTCTTAATTTTATTCAAAAACAACAACATTTTAATTTTTGCTTTTTCATGTTTTTACCTCAAACGTTCGATTTGGGTAAAAACACGGAGGGGGCACCATAGTCAGTAGTCGTACGATTCGACCAAGAATCGTCATCTAAAAAATTGAGTAAATTTTTGCTTTCTCGTAAAACGGGAAAAACTCGTCTTTAACGCATTTTCTTCGAAAAATTCGCTAAAGAGGGGGCAAAATGTAGCACCCTAAAATTGGCACAGTTAAACCCTTAGTAAAAGATAAAAGATAAAAATTTAAATTTTAACCCCAAACACCCCAAAACCGCTTGTTACCCGCTTCCCTTCTTTTTCGTGCCATTTTTAGGATTTGTTTTGACCGTTGGACGATATCGTCGCATATCAGACGAAATCGTCCCCGATCTGATGAATTCGTCTGGAACAGAGCGTCTAGACGATTTCGTCCTAAAACTGAATTTTCATAATTAGCTTCTGTTTCAACAACCTCTCCAACTTGGGCAGAAGCGTGTTTGCATAGTTGGAGATTCCCCCGTTGGAGATCTCCCAGATTGGGATGATCTCCAACCTCCTAGCCTCCCCCTAATCCTATATAAACTAGGATTTTTCTAGTTTATCCCCTCCCCCTCCCTGAACCCCCTAGCTGATGGATTTCCCTGCATCCTCGCACTGTTGTCTGCATTCTGTATTTCGCATTTTCTTGCAGGAACTCTACTATTTTTCGAGTCGAAGCTAGCTCGGATCGTCGCAAGCGATCCCAGATTATTTCGGATGATCTTGTCGAGGAGCGCAGACGATCTCGTACGATTGGAGGCGATCCCGACTGTAGTCCAGATTGGGGGCAATCAGAGCCTAGAGTTTGCATTTTCTTAACTTTTTTTGCATTTTCCCATTGTAATTCTGCATTATCTTAAGTTATTATGTTTATGCATCTTGGAGTTCACCTCATTTAGCATAACCGCATGATAAAATTAAAATAAATCATTAAATCTATTGCATTTCTTCTTTGATTTTTATTTGAATCCATTATTTAGGCATGTTTACTATTATTTCTATCATTTCTCCTTTGTTTTTGCACTTGCATATTTGGTATTTTGTATCTATTTTTGTGATTGTAGGTTTCTGACGAATTCGTCAGATTGACGATGATCTCATCTGATCTCAGATGATCGACTGTGATTTGAGATGATTATGTGTAATTTCAGATGATTACGTATGAGTTGAGACGATCTCGAACTGCTACAAGACTCAGAATCTTCATCAGACATCCAGAATCAGGTATGTACTATTCTAGTTAGCATATTCTCTGTGTTTAGCACTCATTTCTATTTTTGTATCCATTTAAATCAGTATTGGCATATAGAATAGTTTAGATTCATCTTGGCCAAACCTAGGAGTTGAATGATTGAGTATAAAAATGAACACATTAAACCCATTCTCAACCTAGGCGTGGAAACTGCCACTCAAAAGTTTCCTGGTGAACCCACCATCCATCAAAAATTCACCTTTATACTCCTCCCCGAGAGGCGGGACCTTCAAAGGGCCTCTCAGTCCGAGGTATTGTCCCATCCTTCTCGCATCCCCCTTTCGGGCACAGATCCTATAGCCTGAGGGTAAGGATGCAAAAAATTTGGAGCAATACATTAAGCATTGTTATTGATGCAAGAGAAGTTGAGTTTAAATTACAAGGGCATTGGAGCACCTTGTGATGTAAAAAACAAAATCTTTATGCCACCCCCTTGCTTGCATTTGGAACCATCAAAGAACAAAGATATATCAGCTTGATTATATTGTTCTTTGGATTCGGCTGATTTCCACAATGCAAATACTACATCATCAAGAAGTTCTATGATAAGAGTCCTATGATCCTAAATAGTAGCCTCTACTAGTTGATCAAATATAACTTATCCTTTGATTGAATTTTGACTAATGAATTCTAGGTTGAATTCAATCAATAGCATGATCCACTTTGCAATATGTGTATTATGATATGTTTTGCTCATCATATACTATAAAGGATTTTGTTTTGATATAACATATGTTGTATGACTCAACATGTAGTGGCATAACTTCTTAGTTGCAAAGACCATTGCTAAACATAGATTTTCTATGTATGCATATCATAGCTCATAACTAACTAGGTTTTGACTGATGTAGTATATCGTCTACTTTTTGTCTTGCATGTTCTTATAGGCTAGCATGGTTCTCAGTGCAAAGTCTACAAAAGATATATACAACAAAAATGGCACATCTAGTCTAGGTGGAGCTAATACTGGCAGTGATGCTAGGTATTGTTTGATCTCAATGAAGGCTATTTGACAATATTAATCCCAGTTAAATAGGACCCCCTTGTGTAGCAGTCAATTCATGGGTCAACATTTATCCCATAATTATGTGATGAAATGCTTTATGGATGCTACCTTGCCCTGTAGGCTTCTTAATTATTTGATGTTTGTGGGAGGTTCCATTTCTAATATAGCCTTGACCTTTATTGGGTCTACTTCGATCCCTCATTTAGAAATGATGAATCCCAAGAGTTTACTTGAAGTTACATCGAAGATGAATTTCTTGGGATTCAACCTAAAATTATGCTCTATCAGGTGATCGAAGACTTTTCTCAGGACCTCTGTGTGCTCTTCATGCAATAATGACTTGGCTAGTAAGTCATCAATATAATATTCTAATATTTCATCCATATAGTCATGAAATATGTATGTCATAGCCCATTGATATGTGGTACCAACATTTTTTAGGCCAAATGGCATAACTTTATAGCAAAATTTTCTCCATGGAATGATGAAAGCAATTTTGTACTGATATTCGGGTTTAATATGAATTTGGTTATAAAAAAAAAACCATCCATGATAGAAAGAATTTTGTGACCTACAATGGTATCTAAAAAATAATTTATATTAGGCAACGAAAATGAATCCTTGGGTGTCACCTTATTGAGGTCCCTAAAAGCCATGCATATGTAAATTCTTCCATCAGATTTTCCTATGGGTACCATGTTTGATACCCATTTTGGATAATCAATGGGAATTATGAACTCTACATCCAACAACTTTTACAGTTCATATTTATCCATCAAGGTGATGGTTTAATGCATCTTCCTAAGTTTTTTCTTGATCGATTTCTTGGTAGGGTCCAATGAAAGGATATGAGTAACCAATTTTGGATCCAGACCTGACATGTCCTTATAGGTCCAAGCAAATATATCAAGTCTCTCTTTCAATAGATTAATGAGGTTGGAATGATCCTCAAGAGATAAGCTCTCTCCAAATTTAACCTTCCTTGTATTGGTGGGATCATCACTGATATCCACTTTGAAGGTTTCCTCTATTAACATATGTGATCCCTCCTCAATTTAGTGAGGTGTAGAGATTAAATTGTTGTTATTTTATAGATTTAAAGATTCCACCAAATTAGTATTGACCTTAGTATGATAGACATCATTTGCACAACCTAGCGTAAAATAGAACAGTTACAACATTTCTTCATCAGGGAAGAAATATTCAGGCTCTAAGGGTGAATTTATGTTGTCAAAATCAATGACCTCATGATTGAGGTGCAAAGGCTTTGAAGGGTTAGATGTATTGTGAAGTGGAGTGGTTAGATCAATGGAGATCATGTTAATATAATGGAAGAAATCTCCATGACCACATGGATGAAACTCATTATTTCTTGGTTTTCCACCATACTCTAGATGTGGCTCAGGTGATATGGAGATCACTGGGTCTACTCTGGGAATAGACACAATAATTGGATCCTCAAGAGGAAGCAATTGCCTTAAGTTTTAAGGACCAAGAAAAGCTATGTGATATATCTCTTCTAAATTTACTAGTCTCCTTTGGATGGGAGGACCTAGGAATACTGCATGATAAATTTCTTCCATGTCCATAGGCTCCCTAAGATGATGTAGATATCAAGACCCTAGGTAGACCATATATGTTTGATCCTCATATTCCTCATCATTTGATATATAATCACCATCATATTCTTTAGAGTTGTGCCCTGATTCATCTTCTTCAAAAGTAGATTCTGAATCAGACTCTCCACTTATTCTAGGGCAATGAGATTCAATGTCAACATCCTTGATATACTCATTACTTTTTATAACACAATTGATCCTTGGGATGCTTTTTGGGGTAGCCCCCATAGAAATGTTCTCATGATAGACTGAGTGTGGCTCTATGGTAACCATGTTCATAGGTCGATTACCCCTCTACAAGTGTGAAGGGTTGGGGTGATAGGGATTCCAATCCATGTCCTCTGCCAAGCCTATATTCAAATGTGATATCCAAGGCCAAACTTGTCAGTCGTAATTTTGTACTATGGATGATACAAATTTCTACACCCTTGTTCAAATAAACTATAGACACTAAAATCTGGTCAATTCAATTATGCTACCATAAGCAATGACTTCATGACACACCAATACCCCTCGGGTAGCCCTCGGGAGGCATACAGTGGTTATAACCACTTTGTACAAGGTTTTGAAAGGTTCTAGGCCACTTTGGGACCTTTTGACACCTTGTTGCTATTTTTTCCACCCTAGGATGAACAGTAGTTTTCATCCTAGGGGGGAGCGAATAGAAAAAAGTTAAATATGGACAAATGGCACCTAAAACTAGTTACTTTTCTGCTTGCCAATACCTAGAAATTCAAAGCACATAGCATCTTAATGCTCCAACCCATGAGGGAGGCCAAATTAGGAGATGTGCTTCCCCCTCCAATGCATTTCACCCAGTGGACAAGTGGTGCCTCGTTCCTCACATGCCCTCACATGCATTTTGACCCATGAAGCCTCCTTGGGCTATAAAGTGTATTCATATTCCACAAAATTAGAGAGGATATTTTAAGTATAAAGCAACAGAGTGTTGCCAAGATTTCCTTCCACCCTTTTGTGCCCATTTTTCCCTTAGAATATCTACCTAGCAAAGGAGGTTTGCGAGTGAACTAGGAGGCACAATTTTTTACAAAACCAAATCATATGAGTTATTTCCACATAAAATTTGATTAAAATACCCATTAAAGTGTTTTTCATCAGTTCTCAGTAGAATTGGTCATAAAATTTAGGCAAAAATGGTGGGCATCCCTTGGGCGCCCCCAAATTTGTGACAGTCCTATTCGTCCCACGCTATGATGAATAGAAAAATGTGTATTATTTTATTACTATTTTAATTATTTATTTTCCACATACTATTACTATTATGCAGTTCAAATTTTAGGTCTTTTTGAGCTATATTGGCCGAGATATTGCATTTTTAGTGTTTTACAAGGTCTCTTGTAGGTATCCGGAGGTCATTTGAGAGAACATCCAAACCGTGACTGATATTGTAAATATGATAAAATGGGTTTTCTTATAATAATATTTTATGTATTATATCCAATTTTTATTCATTTTGGATATGCATAGGGTCATAAATTGCTTGCTTTGGGTTTTGCAGATTGTGAATGGTCTTTCACGTTTTGAAGCCCCATAAGATGCAATTTCGGTACAATTCCTGGTGATATCTTCCCAAAACATTATTTTTTACATATCTATACAATTTCATGTCATTTGGAGTTGATTTGATACATTTTCTCATTATTAGTCATTTTGCCCCTGTGGGGATTACATGTTTTTTATCACATGCACTCGTTATTTGATGTTTATGGTTTCCTTGTGTGTAGTTGCAGGTCATTAAAATGCATTGGGAAGAATCATAAGAAATCTATATCAAAGACACAAGTGGTGGCAACCTTGGCCTGCCCACCTTGATTGTGGGTACGAGGAAAGACATTGGATGTGCACCCAAATTTATTGAAGGATTTCGATCCTTGGGCACCCAAATTGTAAAACATTGTATCACCCATGTTGATCCCTCAAGGGTACACATTGCAAACTATAATTTTATCTATTTTATTAATAATAAATCTATTTTCTTTGATTTACTTCTTGTTATTTGTTATCTTTCCACTTTACTTGCATGCTTTCGTTGGACACTCATAAGTGATAGGGCATAGTTACACATATTTTTTATCTTTATTTGGTGCACCATTTTTACCTAATTTAGTGGCGATCATGGTGGTGCCTAGTCCCTTTTGCTTTAGGTGAATTTTAGAACTCATTCTTCATATTTTTATGTTGTAGGTGCTATTCGTTCTAGGTTGAAACGAACCCTAACCTGCTATTCGTGCCACCCTAGGATGAACATGAGTTCATCCCACCCTAGGATTAATAGAAACCAAAGGGTTTTCAGATCATAATTCCAGAAATAGCAAGTTTTGGCAGTAATGAGGTAGGTCCCTGAGTCTTCCATCTCTATTTTGTATTTACAGAAACTATTTATTTTTTGCATTATCTGGTTTTTCTCGCATATTTTCTTGTTTAGGAAGGTTATAAGTTAGTTTAATTTTCTTAAATGCAAAATAAAAAAAACATATAAAAGGATAAAAATCAAAACAAATTCAAAGTAGGAATGCATCTCTATGGTTTGCATACTTGTAGCCTACCTAATGGGTAGGATAACATTTAGGGTTTTGCATTTCTAGATACATTTGCAAGTTCCTTTTTATACTAACTTTATAAAATTAAAATGCACCTTTTGCATGCATCTAGTGAAATATCATCGAGTGCTTCCTTGTTTGATTTATTTTAAGTTAAAAATAACCACACACATTTTCATGTATCATAATAACATTGGTAAGGTTGGATTTCATCACCGACCCCCAATTTATACTGGTGACATTGGATTTCACCTCCTTGCACAATCTTGCTCCTAGATACCTTAGATATAATAGGGTACTCTCTCAAGATGGAATAGGTCACTAATGTTCAAACTATCTCCCACTGTTGGAAACACTATTTCAGAGTGGAAGAGATAGGAAAACCCCCCACTAGTTTTTAAGCGGTGTACCCTAAACTCTTTTGAGAAATCACATTTGGCACTAGTTTTCCTAGTCACCACTTTGGTTGAGTTCCCTAATTCTAATTCCAAAACAAGAACAAGAAAGTAAGAGAAAAACAGCACATCTAAAACACACAACATAATTTAGGGATTCACATTTAAAAATTAAAAGAGATAATCATTTGTCTTATTGAGTGTTTCATTTCTTGTTTGTTGTTTCATTAGAAATTTGTAAAGGATATAATCATCCAGGGTTTGATAGAGAGGCACAATCGTATACACCTGCAGCCAAGCCCAATCACAGGTGGAAGCTATGGAGATTGGGTTAGAAGACATGAGTTGTCTTTGCTTTATCCCTAGGGACTTAATTATACCTCCCTAGTGAGCCTCCACTCCACCTAGCCCCAAGATAGTAGGGCATGAGCCACACCTTCGAGGGGACCCTCTACGGGACACTCCGAGGGATGATGGACATTACTTGGGAGAGTGTTATCGGTATGTAGATGCATCATAGGTCTTCCTTTATGAAAGGCAACAATGCACTGAGGTGCTAATAGATAGAGTGATGTCATGCATCCATGTACCTGTCAAGGCTGACATGCCTATTCATAGGCAAGAGCATGACTTCACACATTGGACAAAGTAAGTTGATACAACTTTGCCTACGCATTGCCTTGATAAGATACAATAGCTTAGGCAACCCAATGTGAAGAACATAAGCTTATACTGAGAGGGGGGGTGAACAGTATAAGACCACTTTTTACTTTCTTTCCAAATCAATATCAATTAATGTCCTTAATTGCAATAACCAAATATAGCAGTGTGCATTAATAACTCGGATAGCAGTAGTAAGCAAGAGCACAAGTCACCACACACAATTGAGACACAAGATTTAACGTGGTTCCCCCAATGTGGGGTACTCCACCAGATAATCTCCTTATAATATTTCACACAGAAATAAGGATCCTTATCCAATACAATGATTTCTTTGATCTTGCTCAAAGCTAGGCAATAACAAGTTCACACAGAACTTGTCCAAATCTGAATAACAAGCTCACACAGAACTTGTCCAAAACTGAATAACAAGTTCACACAGAACTTGTCCAAATCTGAATAACAAGCTCACACAGAACTTGTCCAAAACTGAATAACAAGCTCACACAAAACTTGTCCAAAACTGCTCCAACAAGCTCACCAAGAACTTGTCCAAATATGCTCTAGCAAGCTCACCAAGAACTTGCCCAAATCTGCTCTAACAAGCTCACCAAGAACTTGTCCAAATCTGCTCTAGCAAGCTCACCAAGAACTTGCCCAAATATGCTCTAACAAGCTCACCAAGAACTTTCCCAAATATTCTCTAGCAAGCTCACCAAGAACTTGCTCAAATTCTCTAAAATCTATCCACAAATTTCCACAAAACTATCCACAAAGCTATCCCAAAACTATCCACAAACTGTCCCAAAACTATCCACAAAGGCTATCCCAAAACTATCCACAAAGGCCTTCTCAAAGGCTCAATCAATCATGCTCAAGTAGCACTCAAATATCATCCACAAATATATCAAGGCAAAGCTCAAAGATGAACTCAACAATGAATGGCAATGTACTCTTCAATGGATGACAACAATGATCCACAATGATCTCAACTCAACTCAAATCAACTCATAGAAGCATAAAGAGAATTGTTAGAGACTCAATATGTTCTAAGCTCAATCTCAACTCAACTCAACTCAAATCAATCTCAACTCAACTCAAGTCAACTCATAGAAGCATAAAGAGAATTGTTAGAGACTCAATATGTTCTAATCTCAATCTCAACTCAAATCAAAATTATGGAATAGTTTGTTTCATGGAACTTGACCAATCACCTCACACAATCACTTACTAGGCTCAATCAACTCAACTCAACCAATCACCACAAGGGACTACTCTTTCTCACAAAAACCCTAGTCCAAGCATGTATCAACCAACTCAAATGTTTCCAACAATGCTCAACCACAAATCTCACATAACAATGATACTCATGTTCTTTTCAAGTTCTTTCACAACCAATGGGCTTCAATAACTATGCTTATAAAACAAGGTTTAAACACAACTCTCAAACCAGAAAACCTTGAAGCATTCAACCAACCACTTTCGAAAAGGAAACCACAATCAATCCTTTTCACTCCAATGATATTTCAGAAATCAACCACCATAAACAATCAATAGGAGAATGTGCCCATACCTTTTTGATGCCAAGAAGTTGTCCACAAAATCTGCCACACTAAACACAACTTTCCTTTCCAATCTCAATAAGGGTTAGTGGACTTCAAATAATAATCACAAGATAAGCATAACTCAATTTACACCTTTTTACTCCAACTTAATAAACACATCCACCAAAGTCCTTTTTAATAAAAACCCTTATCAAAAATAATAATCAATAAGGCTCTCAAAAATATTTTATAACAACTCCTTATTTCTCCTAAATCTTAATTTTCAATTTCATGAATATCAAAATAAATCAACAACTCATCCACCTCTGAAATAATAATCACAACCCTTATAAAAATAAAGTTTAATTAAAAACTTTAATTATTCCTTAACCACCTTATAACTCCTATCCTAGGGCATCAACGAAATTAATTAGAGCAAAACGTAATTACCTCCTCAAGGGGATTCGAACCCCCAACTTGCACACACCATGAGCGCCTTAGCCATGGCTAAGGTTGCCACATGAGCTAGCCGCTCATTCGAAAGGAAAAGGCATGACGTGCCTTAAGTCCTTCCTCCCTTCCATGCAAACCAAAAGTGCTTCGAGCGCTTTCCTTCCAATGCCTTCGAATGCAGTCAAGGAGATTCGAACCTTGACGTAAAGCGCTGCCACACACCTTAACAAAAATCCAATTGCCAATGCGCCACTCTGCCCACAATATCTTGGGCTTTTGACCAACCTTGGATTTATTCGTTGTCTCCCTTTTCAAAATGATTTTCGCACGAGCTCTCTTCGGATGCTTAGCCAACGATTAACATGAGCAAGGATTAATTTCAAATGAACCTTAGGATCCCCCTTTATATAGTCTTCTCCTCATTTTTGATGACGTCGGTGCATTATTGATTTTCCCTCTTTCTTTAGACGTCGGTGCTAACTTTAATTTTAATTTTAAAATTTAAATTTAAATTTTAAATAATTAAAATTTAAACTAAATATTTAAAATTAAATATCTCCATCACCGGGGCACCTTTTTCGATGAAACGAAAGGCCAACCTAGGTTTTAAGAAAAACCCATTTCAAATCTGCCATCCATGGTTTTAAATAAAACCTTTTATTTTGCCTACCTTGGTTTTCACAAAAACCCTGAATTTATCCATGCTTTCCAAAATATCATTTGCCCATCAAAACTCAATGTGATCCATATGACATCAATGATTCATGTGACATCAATGACAACATAAAATAACTCAAATTTCCAACAATATCCCCCTTTGTCATTGATGGCAACACCTCTAAAGCAAAAACCACAATCACTACAAAAACCATCTCTGAGAATCAAAGTTGCTCCCCTGACTCAATAATCTCTATGGAGGTTGCTCCCCTAACTCAATGCTCTCTTTGGAGGCTGCTCCCCCTAACTCAATGCTCTCCCCCTTACTCAAATCTCTCCCCCTTTGACATCAATGGCAAAAGGGACACCTATGGGGCTAAAAGATATGACTCTTAAACTTAGCCCCCTCACCACCTTCTCTCTTGAGGTGATTAATTTTGGGGTGGGAGTACTTTTACTCCCATATCACATTGTTTCTTTCCTCTATCAACTTCCTTCCATGTTTTTCTGATATCCTTCTCTTGATGAATTACTTGATCTTCTTGTCTAGAACCTGTTTGACCTTCTTGCCTTGAACCTGTTTGACCTTCTTGCCTTGAACCTATTTGGAATTGAGTCCTACACCATTTTGCAATATGCCCAAAGTTATTGCAATTAAAACACTTGATATTGTAGCCTTTGGATGGTGCCCATGTCCTGAATTCATTCTTAAAATAATTTCCATATCCATTCCTTTCCTGAACCCTGTATTGTGAAGCTCTATTTTCATGACCATTATGACCATGACTTCTGAATTGTGAAGCTCTAAAACCAAAACCATGTTGCTCATTTCCTTTGCACTAAAAATCTCTATGACCAATCCTATTACATAAGAAGCAATGCCCCTAAAAACCATACCTTCTTCCTTTGAAGTTTCTTCTAGAAAAATCAAACTTCTTTGATCCATAGACCCTGCAATGTATAGCCCTGTGTCCAAATCCATTACAAGAAAAACAATGTCCTTGAAAAGCCCTTTGTTCATGCCTTGGTTCCTCATACCTTTCTTGACCATTATCCTTATGATCATTTTCAACTTGTGCATTGCATCCTTGAACCTTCTTTGTAGCATCTAAAACCTCTTCCTTAGTTTCTTCCTTGCTTTTCTCTTCAAGAATTTCTTTTCCCTTTGAGCTTGATTCACCTATCTCAAAACAAGAATCAAACTGAATATTTGGAGCCATATGAACTTTGGAACTTTCCTCACAAATCTTAGGTGCTTCCTTGCTTTCATCTTTTAGAACTTCCTTTCCTTTTGAGTGTGATTTTTCTTGGAAGTAAGATACAACCTTAAAATAAGTTTCCACTCCTTTTTGAACCTTTTCATCTAATGTATCATGTCTTGTCGTGGTTACCCTTAGTTCTTCATTCATCCTTTCTTCTATCCTTTTTGCATTTTGAAGCTCTTCTCTGAGATTACTGATTGTTTGAAGTAGTTCTTCTCTGATTTTGACATCTGTTCGAATCTTGTTTTCAAGATTCTTGTATTCTTCTTTTAGCCTTTTGATTTCTGATTTTTGTTTACTTAGCTCATCCTCTTCCTTTTCTATAACCAAAAGTGAGACTTCTTTGTTTTCACTATCATTGAGACCATTATAATCTTCTATAGCAAACAAACTCTCAAGATTTCTTTGACCATGCTTGTTTCCTTGATGTGTCATCTCATCTTCACTATCACTGAAACCATTGCAATATCCTGATCTGTGATCTCTTTGACCACACACAAAGCATTGCTCTCTTTCACCTTCTATTCCTAGGAATAGATGTTCTTCCTTTTCATCATCTGATTTGTCTCTATCACTATGATCTGAGCTATCACTTGCTTCTACAATGTAGTAAGATTTCTTTGCCTTACAAAAAATTTTCTTCTTCTCATACCTATTTTGCTTGTATCTATCATCTTTGTCATGCTTATGCTTTCCATCTTCTTTTCTTCTTTGACCCTATTTTTCATCATCACTATTTTCTTCATGTGGACACTTGTATGCATAGTGACCAAGATCACCACACTTGTAGCATCTGACTTTCCTTATATCCCTAAAATTCTTTGAGTCCTTATTCCTTTTGATGAAGTTAGCTTCCTCATCATTATCTGAACCTCTACTTGTTTCTGAAACTTTCCCTTTCTCTTTTTCTGAAGCCTTGAATGCAATCTCTTTTATTGGAACCTGATGCTTACTTACCCTCATCTCATAAGTTGTGAGAGTACCTTGCAATTCTTCCATTGTTAGCTTGTTGATATCCATTGTCTCTTCTATTGTTGAAACCTTAGAATCATATTTCATGGGAAGTGATCTCAAAACCTTTTGAGTAACTTTTGATTCTTTCATCTCAAAACCTAGGCCTCTCATGGTGTTAGTAATCTCATCAACATGAAGTAAAAACTTTGCAATATCTTCAGAATCTTCCATTTTCAATTCCTCAAATATTTTTCTATGAGTTTGTAGTTTTGCCAACTTTACCTTGGAATCTCCTTCATAAGTATTCCGCAACTTGGTCCACATCTCATTAGCTGAATTACATACCATGACCTTTGCAAAATCTATCTCACGAAGCCCACTCAAAATACAATTCATTGCTCTTGCATTGATCTCAACCAATTTCTTGATAGTCTTATCTGCCTCGGGATCACCTTCAACCCTATACTCTTTTTCAACCATTTTCCATACCTCATATCCTTGTGATATCAAGTAGTTCTTCATCCTCATGCTCTAGAAAGCATAATTGTTACCATCAAACAATGGAGCCTTATTTGTAGATGATCCATTCTATGAAGCCATATGTGTTCTTGTAGAATCTACCCTCAAGTTGTTAGCCTTTTCGAAGGAACCCACTCTGATACCAATTGAAGAACACAAGCTTATACTGAGAGGGGGGTGAACAATATAAGACCACTTTTTACTTTCTTTCCAAATCAATATCAATTAATGTCCTTAATTGCAATAACCAAATATAGTAATGTGCATTAATAACTCAGATAGCAGTAGTAAGCAAGAGCACAAGTCACCACACACAATTGAGACACAAGATTTAACGTGGTTCCCCCAATGTGGGGTACTCCACCAGATAATATCCTTATAATATTTCACACAGAAATAAGGATCCTTATCCAATACAATGATTTCTTTGATCTGCTCAAAGCTAGGCAATAACAAGTTCACACAGAACTTGTCCAAATATGAATAACAAGCTCACACAGAACTTGTCCAAAACTGAATAACAAGTTCACACAGAACTTGTCCAAATATGAATAACAAGCTCACACAGAACTTGTCCAAAACTGAATAACAAGCTCACACAGAACTTGTCCAAAACTAAATAACAAGCTCACCAAGAACTTGTCCAAAAATTCTCTAGCAAGCTCACCAAGAACTTGCCCAAATATGCTCTAACAAGCTCACCAAGAACTTGTCCAAATATGCTCTAGCAAGCTCACCAAGAACTTGTCCAAATATGCTCTAGCAAGCTCACCAAGAACTTGTCCAAATATTCTCTAGCAATCTCACCAAGAACTCTCAAATTTCCACAAATCTATCCAACCCACCTCAAATTCTCCAAACATATCCCAAAACTATCCACAAATCTATCCCAAAACTATCCACAAAGCTGTCCCAAAACTATCCACAAAGGCTGTCCCAAAACTATCCACAAAGGCCTTCTCAAAGGCTCAATCAATCATGCTCAAGTAGCACTCAAATATCATCCACAAATCTATCAAGGCAAAGCTCAAATATGAACTCAACAATGAATGGCAATGTACTCTTCAATGGATGACAACAATGATCCACAATGATCTCAACTCAAATCAACTCATAGAAGCATAAAGAGAATTGTTAGAGACTCAATATGTTCTAAGCTCAATCTCAACTCAACTCAACTCAAATCAATCTCAACTCAACTCAAGTCAACTCATAGAAGCATAAAGAGAATTGTTAGAGACTCAATATGTTCTAATCTCAATCTCAACTCAAATCAAATTTATGAAATAGTTTTTTCCTTGAAACTTGCCCAACCCCCCCCCCAAAACACTTGAAAGGCTCAATCAACTCAACTCAACCAATCACCACAAGGGACTACTCTTTCTCACAAAACCCTAGTCCAAGCATGTATCAACCAACTCAAATATTTCCAACAATGCTCAACCACAAATCTCACATAACAATGATACTCATGTTCTTTTCAAGTTCTTTCACAACCAATGGGCTTCAATAACTATGCTTATAAAACAAGGTTTAAACACAACTCTCAAACCAGAAAACCTTGAAGCATTCAACCAACCACTTTCGAAAAGGAAACCACAATCAATCCTTTTCACTCCAATGATATTTCAGAAATCAACCACCATAAACAATCAATAGGAGAATGTGCCCATACCTTTTTGATGCCAAGAAGTTGTCCACAAAATCTGCCACACTAAACACAACTTTCCTTTCCAATCTCAATAAGGGTTAGTGGACTTCAAATAATAATCACAAGATAAGCATAACTCAATTTACACCTTTTTACTCCAACTTAATAAACACATCCACCAAAGTCCTTTTTAATAAAAACCCTTATCAAAAATAATAATCAATAAGGCTCTCAAAAATATTTTATAACAACTCCTTATTTCTCCTAAATCTTAATTTTCAATTTCATGAATATCAAAATAAATCAACAACTCATCCACCTCTGAAATAATAATCACAACCCTTATAAAAATAAAGTTTAATTAAAAACTTTAATTATTCCTTAACCACCTTATAACTCCTATCCTAGGGCATCAACGAAATTAATTAGAGCAAAACGTAATTACCTCCTCAAGGGGATTCGAACCCCCAACTTGCACACACCGTGAGCGCCTTAGCCATGGCTAAGGTTGCCACATGAGCTAGCCGCTCATTCGAAAGGAAAAGGCATGACGTGCCTTAAGTCCTTCCTCCCTTCCACGCAAACCAAAAGTGCTTCGAGCGCTTTCCTTCCAATGCCTTCGAATGCAGTCAAGGAGATTCGAACCTTGATGTAAAGCGCTGCCACACACCTTAACAAAAATCCAATTGCCAATGTGCCACTCTGCCCACAATGTCTTGGGCTTTCGACCAACCTTGGATTTATTCATTGTCTCCCTTTTCAAAATGATTTTTGCACGAGCTCTCTTCGGATGCTTAGCCAACGATTAACACGAGCAAGGATTAATTTCAAATGAACCTTAGGATCCCCCTTTATATAGTCTTCTCCTCATTTTTGATGACGTCGGTGCATTATTGATTTTCCCTCTTTCTTTAGACGTCGGCGCTAACTTTAATTTTAATTTTAAAATTTAAATTTAAATTTTAAATAATTAAAATTTAAACTAAATATTTAAAATTAAATATCTCCATCACCGGGGCACCTTTTTCGATGAAACGAAAGGCCAACCTCGGGTTTTAAGAAAAACCCATTTCAAATCTGCCATCCATGGTTTTAAATAAAACCTTTTATTTTGCCTGCCTTGGTTTTCACAAAAACCCTGAATTTATCCATGCTTTCCAAAATATCATTTGCCCATCAAAACTCAATGTGATCCATATGACATCAATGATTCATGTGACATCAATGACAACATAAAATAACTCAAATTGCCAACATGACAGGTATGACACTCGTCACTCGGGGCAAGCCAATTCCACCTTACCCTTCCTCGTCCAGGAAGGAAGGCATGAGGAAATCCCAAAATTTCCTTCGAAGTAGGATTCTATGCATTCTCAATGTGCCTCTATTCTTGCTGAGTATAATGAGTAGATGTTACATCCTGAACCTCATGTCAATACGATGAACCTCGAAAGAGGCAAGTGCTCGATAGATATCATAGATTATCTTGAATGAGGTCGGTCCCAAGACGAGGCCCCTACACCCCCTAGGCCTCACATGGTGGAACAAATCAATCAAGTAGTTGCAAAGTATATGGAACACCAAGCTTAGTTAAAGCAACTTCAGTGGGACAAAGAACAACTAGACCGCTTGCATCAACTTGAGAAAGAGAGAATTGAACGGCAGATCAACGAGCTATTCCAGCAGACTCTACGAGAGAGGGTCCCTACCCTTAAGACCCATAGGTAGGAAGTTCCCCAGAGACAGCCCACACTCATTCAGGATAGGTCTCCTAGACCTTATCTAGCATTGCCTTCGTGGCCTCCTAGGTAGGATCAAGAATTACCTCATAGACCAGATATAGGGCATCCATAGTGGGCGGATACCCCTCTTTATAGACCTGATCGAGAGACACCCTATGGGGCCTACAATGAGCATGAGCCAAAAGTAGAGTATTTGGAGATGCCTTATCAAGGTAGTGGGGTGATAGGCCACCATCCCATAATAGGTTGGAGGATCCTAGACCTCCATCATAGGATGTGAGCAAGAATGAGGAGATCAAGTCCTCAAACCCATACAAAGAGCTTCTAGAGTGCCTAGAGTCAATAGAGAACAAGACCTCTAGATCTGGATCTTAGAAGCCCACTATGTGCTAGCTGCATAGTCAGCCCATCCATCCTTCAGTGCCTATGCTTCCCCATCTAGAGCAATTCAAGTTACCTTAGTTGGCTATGTTTAAGGGAGAAGAGGTTGCGTAGGAGCATGTCACCAGATTTTTGGGCTAGTGCTTTGGCATTCATGATGATGATGCTTTGCTTTTGTGGATATTTATGACTACCCTTCTAGGACATGCCTTAGAGTGGTTTTACCATATCCCTAAGCATAGCATCCACACTTTGGATCAACTTGAAGATGCATTCCTATAATGTTTCATCTTCAATACCAAGAGGAAGGTGACACTGGCCGATGTAGCTATGTTAAAACAATATAATGATGAGTCAATAACAAATTGTGACAATATATGGTGAACCTTCCTCACCAAACTACCTTATCTCCTCCCCATGTCGAAGCTGACTCAGATGTTCTCCAAGAGCTGCCTGAAGTCAATCTCTATGCTATTGCAACTGCAATAGCACCCGGCTCTTGAAGATGCCCTAGCACAGGCTAGGACCATCGAATAAATCAAGATTCAAGAGGGGGAAATTGTGAAACCTCACAATAATGAGTGGAGCAAGAACACTAAGAGCACCCCAATGCAGTCTAATCCAAGAGCAGTGAATCAGGTTGCCATTAGCATCCAGGGGGTAGTGCAATCTACACTGCCTCAAATGCCCAATTATTTGGCCACACCCTGGGACTATACCAAGGACAATCAGAATAGTCAAGGGCAGAATCAATAGTGTCATCCCAAGGGGTAGTTCATACACCTTGTAGAGTCCATGGACTCATTTTTTGAGTGCCTCTTAGTGGAAAATTCAATAAATCTTCCTAAGAGTTGACCTATCAACCTGAATGCACCCAGGCCCAAAGGGTACAAAGAATACCTATATTGTAAATTTCATAGGCAAAACAGGCATGATGTGAACATGTGCTACAAGTTTAAAAACTTGGTATAGGACTTGATCGATAGGAAGATCATTTAGGTAGACAAAACTATCATGCAAAACAACCAATAGATGGAGGTCTTTAAAGATCCCTTGCTACCCATGCAGAGTAGGCCAAGCCAATGCCCCATGTGAATGAGGTCCACCATGCCCCTCCTTAGCAGGGATATGTTGGCATGATCAACATTGTCATGAGGAATAGGCGGTATCCAAGTCCAGCTGCACCACCTATAGCACAGAGTGATGTCCCTTCAACATCATAGCAACCATCTCTACCAAGCCTTCCATATATGCCCGTAGCCACAATTAAGAGTAAGCTCTCTCAGATCTTAAGAACAACATCTTCTCGGCTCTCCATCTATGAGATGATTCAACAATCACAACCTCACAGAGAGTCTTTTATGGAGATCCTTAAGATCATAGAGCTTTCGGCCCAAGAGTCTAATTCCTTCAGCAATTTTGTGGGGCATGTAAGATAGTGCACTGAACTGGTAATCACATTTCAAGAGGATGATATTAAACCGGTTCCAAATAATATGGTGGATCCTCACTTACACATTGTCGCATGTGTAAATAGGACACCATAAAAGAGAGTGTTGATAGACACCAGGTCTTCTATCAATATCATCACCATGATAGATCTCAAGCACTTGAAGCTCCTGAAATCCCATATTGTCACATATACATATGCCCTCTGAGAATTTAATGATGCCATATGCTTGACAATGAGTACAATTTTCCTACCAATTCAGGTAGGATAAAAGACCATCTCAATGCTATGCCACATACTGGAGGGTGAGATGGTATACAATATCCTAATAGGTAGACCATGGATTAGGGACATGAAGTGCATCCCTTTCATTTCTCACCAGTGCCTCAAGTACACTCATGAAGGGCAAGTTCATATCATCCCTATGGACCTAGAGCCCTACAAGTATTGTAACATGGTGCAATAGCTCCCTGAGTTGACCTTACCATCAACACACCTGGATTTCCAACCAAATAAATCTAGCCAAGGTTTGACCCCCTCATCATTGCATGACATACTTTCCTCATCATCGACACCTCCTCCAATGCCCACTAGGACGGTGGATCCTTTATTGAGGAACCCAGGGAAGAAGACTATTGATGATTTCCAGCAAACCATATCCACCATCTCCACAAAGGAGATACCTAACCCATATGGTGAAGAGCTACCATAAGAGATAGATGGTGAATCAGATCAAGTCTCACTCTCATCACTCTTCTATTTGTATCCTTAGGTGATAGTGCACTTGGCTTCCACTAGATTAGGAGAATACATGATTAGGAATGTCATAGCTACCCCTACTATAGATTCGGTGCAATACATGGGTTGATCCTATATCCCCATAGGAACTATTGTTCCCTTAGGCATCCCCCCCAATCAAAAAACTTTCATCTATGGGGACTTGACTATGGCATTAAACCCTACCAATAGTAGGAGTAGAATGAGGAGCCCTTCATAGAAGACATCAACTACTTGTATAACCCTGACTTCACCCTAAAGTACCTTGACCTTTGCAATTGGCATGGTTATGGGTTAGGCCTATATGAGCAAGGCACGTGGGTTCTATTTCAACCCCAGTACCAGATGCCATATGATAAATAGGTATTGGTACATAATTACCCCTTACCCCTAGATGTCCACACAGATGGTCTAGAGTGCTTGTGCCTCAACTATAGAGATTATTTGGTCTGAGATCCCTTTGCCAACCCTAATCACATTTACTTATTGGGGGACTATTTTCCTATGCCCTTGGGAGACGACGAACCACCTCGTAATGGTATCCAATCCTATGAGATAGGTGAAGGTTTGTGCACTCTTCCCCATGATAGTGAGGAAGAAAATCTAGGGTCCCCTTATGAGTGGACATTAGATGATGAGTCAGACTATGGAGTCGCATCGATTTCCTCTGATAGTTTTAATGGAGAATACGCGCAGGTCATCCCTTGGGATTACGATGAAGAATACTATATGTGCATGTTCCCATTACAATATCCCATTTTGATACAGCTTCTACCTCACAAATATCAAGTTCACCTGCACCTACACTGACCATCACCTATCATTCCACTACCTCCCTAGCCATCGCCTTAGGTCGTGTTGCATTCAGAGGTCCATGGTCACCACCTACCACCTAGGGGAAATCATCCATCCATAAATATGATTTGCATAGATCTGTTCAAGCCCCTACAAGATCCAAATAACCTGTTAAAGCCATTGCACCTCGACTTGGGGGTAATAAACTTTGATCAGGGAGATTCACCCCCATCACCCTCTGAGTATTGGCCTTGCAATGAGATGCTACAGCCATTTTGCTTCTCCCTGGGGCCAGCTCATGATGTCTTCCATTCTAAAGAGGAACCTGAGGTTCCCATCGATGGTCTAAATCCAGTAGGTGACATCCCAAAATTCTCCAAGGGTGTCTGCATCCCGCTTGATCAACCTAAAATTCTCCTAGGTGGTCTATGACCATCTAGTTCACCCCAAAATGCTCCAAGGGTGCCTACATCCCGCTAGGTCAACCTAAAATGCTCCTAGGTGGTCTAGAACCATCTAGGTCACCCAAATTTCTCTAAGGGTACCTACATCCCGCTTTGTCAACCTAAAATGATCCTAGGTGGTCTATGACCATCTAGGTCACCCCAAAATGCTCCAAGGGTGCCTACATCTCACTTGGTCAACCTAAAATGCTCCTAGGCAGCCTGTGACCATCTAGGTCACCCAAAAAGCCCCAAAGGCATCCATAAGCTCTTTGGTCACCCCAAATGCCCCAATGGCCCCCAATAAGCCTTTTGGTCACTTGTACATACATATATATCAATCAAAAATTCAAAAACATCATCAAAATATCAAAAATCCAAAAACATTGCATCGCATTGCATTTCAAAAACATCATCAAAATATCAAAAATACAAAAATATCACATCGCATCACATTGCATCCCATTGCATTTTAGCATCGCTTGCATTTAGGCATACTCACCATTTGCACTTTGCATCTTAGAGTTGCTCATACATATCTAGCATTAAGACTCACACTAGTCATCATTCAAAATCAATGTTGTGAAAGTAATCATAGTTCAATGTTTCACTTATCATTTCCACCCACATTTTCCATATTCCATATTTGTGTCCACTCCCTTCACCTAGTCATTTGTTCTAGAATGTCATTAGGGTTTTTGGTCACTCAACCATCTCTAGTTTTCTTTTCAGATATTGTATAAATATGTCATAATTTTTAGGAGGTAGAGTCTTGATTGGATTATGCCTTGTGTACATCATATCCCAAACACATTTTTAACATTAAAAATCCAAGTTTTGCACAAATAAAGATGAAATCCAATAAGTGGTCTAGGTTAATTTAAGTGAAAAGGTCATCCTTATCATCCCCTTGTGGGAATGGTTCAAGAATACTAAGAGTTAGCAAAAGGACAAGCTCTTCCCTACCCAATTCCTCAAAATAAATAGTGGTTTTCACCACTATCTATAGACACCAAAACAACACCAATATGATTATGTGACTACAAGAACTGACTGAATTGGCATGCATACCCCCTAGGGTAGCCTCCAGAGGTTAAAAAGTGGTCCTAACCACTTCCAAATCAGTTTTGGAAGGTTAGAGATCATTTTTGCACCTTTTAAGCACTTTGCTCCCTATTCACCCCACCCTGGGATGATTAGAATCCTATTCGACCCACCCTAGGATGATTAGCAGCAATCGCTCTAGGGTGGGACGATTAGCAGGTTTGACTGGAAAAAATTCAAACCTTGAAAAATGGCAGCCCAAATCCACCACCTAACTCCGCATTCAAGGCATGGGAGTGTGAGGGAACGTTTCAAATCATGGAGGCCTCAATAAAGGATCCCCTAATCATGGAGGAATCTTCTCTCCCCCTAAAATGCATAATGAGCCAAGTGGCGCCCTCGCATGCGCATGCAAAGGAGACTCTTAGGTCTATAAAAAGGTGACCCTCCTCACCCCAAAATAAGAATATATATGGATCATTTGGAGCAATGAAGTGTTGTCAAACTATACCCCCATTCCTCTTTGTGCTTCCTACATCCCTAATATCTCTCTTTTGGAAGAGAGGTTATCGAGTGAACACTAGGAACGTAATACAGATCCAAAAACCTAAGAAATCAGCCACAATCCCACCCTAAAATCATCGACACAACCCCCTAGGAAGTTTTGGACCCATCCCACTTGGATTGGTGTCAAAACTAGGCCCCAAACGGTGGGCGTCCCACCCCCGGGCACCCCCCAAACTGTTGCAGTCCTAATCGCCCCACCCCAGAGTGATTAGAAATATGTGCATGGTTTTTTTACTATTCTTTTTGCATTTTGTTATATCTAATGTACTTATGTTGCTATCCAAATTTCATTGCTTTCTGACATGATTTGACTTGGTTTCTGTCATTTTATGTGTTTATAACCCTACAGGGAGAACATTTAGATATAGGACAACCTAGGTAGAATCTGCAAAATCTGACCTTCTGGGTCATCTCAAAATGATGTTTTTAGTCTAACCACAAGTTTTTAGGAGTTTTGGAGGCCTCTAGGTAGGACATTTTGCAAGGTCAATTTTTGTAGGTTTTGCGAAAGTCCCCAACCTCCCACCCCAGAGTGATTAGAAATTTGTGCATGATTTCCTTACTGTTCTTTCAGTCAGATTCTCCTGTATGTGACAGGGGTGCCCTGCGAGCTATTTAATACATAAAATAATAAAATGACAGTCAAATCATGTTAGAATGAGTTCAAAATTAACAGAGGCATTAGGATATCATCTGGGACATATTGCAAAAAGAACAATAAGGAAATCATGCACATATTTCTAATCGCTCTGGGGTGGGACACTGGGGACTGTCGTAAAACCTGCAAAAAGTGACCTTGCAAAATGTCCTGCCTAGAGGTCTCTAAAACTCCTACAAACTTATGGTTATACTAAAAATAGTATTTTGAGATGACACAGAAGGTCAAATTTGGTAGATTCTGCCTAGGTTGTCCTATATCCAAAGGCGCTCCCTGTAGGTTAGTAGACACATAAAATGACAGAAACCAGGTCAAATAATGTCAGAAAGCAATGAAATTTGGACAGAAACATAATTACATTAGATATAATATAATGCAAAAAGAATAGTAACAAAACCATGCATATATTTCTAATCGCTCTGGGATGGGGCGATTAGGACTACAACAGTTTGAGGGGTGCCTGGGGGTGGGACGCCCACCATTTGGGGCCTATTTTTGACACCAATCCAAGTGGGATGGATCCAAAATTTCCTAGGGGGTTGTTTCAATGAGTTTGGAGTGGTATTATGGCCGATTTCTTAGGTTTTTGTATCTAGATTACGTTCCTAGTGTTCACCCGATAACCTCTCTTATAGAAGAGAGAGATTAGGGATGTAGGAAGCACAAAGAGGAATGGGGGTATAGTTTGGTAGCACTTCATTGCTCCAAATGCTCTAGCTATGTTATTATTTTAGGGTGATGAGGCTCATATTTTTATAGACCTAAGGGTCTCCTTTGCATGCGCATGTGAGGGCACCACTTGGCTCATTATGCCTTTTAGGGTGAGAGAAGATTCCTCCCTGATTAGGGGCTCCTTGATTGATGCCTCCATGATATGAAACGTTCCCTCGCACTCCCATGCCTTGAAGGAAAAGTTAGGTGGTATATTTGGGCTACCATTTTTCAATGTTTGACTTTTTTCTAGTCAAACCTGCTAATCATCCCACCCTGGAGCGATTACTGCTAATCATCTCGGGGTGGGGCAAATAGGATTCTAATCATCCTAGGGTGGGATGAATAGGGAGAAAAGTGCTTAAAAGGTGCAAAACTGAACTTTGACCTTCCAAAACTGATTTGGGAGTGGTTAGTACCACTTTTTAATCTCTGTAAGCTGACCTAGGGGGTATGCATGCCAATTCGATCAGTGCTTGTAGTCACATAATCGGATTGGTGTTGTTTTGGTGTCTACAGATGCCCCTTTTTGGGATGCGCTGTGTGTGGTGCAGTGCTAAGCAAAAATAGATGACCAAAGCAATTAATGATTAGGGTTTCTCAGTAACCTAAAAAAATTTTGATGCCCCAAGTATGGAAAGGGCATGCATTTTTGAATCCTTGCTTCTGATGAGCTAAGGATCTTAACTCAAGTGTAATATTTTTCAGTGAGGTGTACTTGATCTTGGACATTGTTTAGCCATGAATAGGCAAAGGGCACAACATTTTGTTTGAGGAACCTTTTCTTCATGCTTCTCGATTGCCAAGTGTTTGTTTAGCCTATGAGTATTGCTTGTTTGCTGCCCCAAGCAGGAGCGTGATTGTCTTTATCAATGATTCTTTGAATGCATGTCATTTCCTTGATTGGGTGTGTATTTTTTGATTGGTGACTAAGTGTGACTACCACCTCAAGCGAAGAATCGATGAGGGAATGACCAAAAATGAGAAAAGCAATGAGTCGATTGACCCAATATGACATTTTTAAGGGTGCATTCAGTTGTTTTCATTGAACGCTTATTGCAGTTTTCCAACCATCGAACCTATTTTTGGTGGGTTTTGACCCTTTTCTCTTGACACCTATTGGGGTAGAAATTATAAAAAATCCTCCTTCCCGTGGAGCGGTCTGGCTATGCTATCATTATTAGGGAGTATGATAGTGAGTATTTGTGACACCTACGGTGGTTTTTAATGCCATGAATTTCAGGTGCAAAGGCACCTTTGTTCAGCAGATTTATTACTGTTTTTGGTGCATTTTTTGGATGTAATTTTTGTTGATTTATTTCTTGCTCTGTAATCTTCCCAGGGTGGTATGAATACCAATTTTGTAATCGTCCTAGGGTGGGATGAGCACTAACTAGAGCACTCATCCTAGGGTGGAACGATTACAGGCCTAACAGCCTATATAAGGACCAAAACTAGGTTTTGGGCTCATTTGCAATATTTGTTTCTTGGCAATTTGGAGCAGTGAGGAGTGTGAGTGTGCGTAGCGGAGCGCTGCAGAAATTTCACGGTCATCATGAGTGCGAGAACCAAATATTTGAGTGGAGGATCTAAGGCAAGACCGGTGTGATGTTCCTTCTCCTTATTCGTGCATGCTTTATATGAAGTTTAAAATTCACATATAAAATGTTTATTCGCTTGATTTTGTTTTTAAGGTTTTAAAAACCTAATTTTTTTGTGCGTGTTGGTTTGATTTTATTCGTATATCAAGTTGAAAACCTAATATAGGAACTTTATTTGCTTTGTTTTTTGTTGTTGTTAATTTTCGTATATTAAGGTCAAAACCCTAGTACACAACTGTTATCTATACTTTTTTTGTGTTCGTATTTAGGTTTAAAACCCAAAACGTTTTCATTTTTTTATTTTGTTGTTTTTTTTCATATTAAGGTTGAAACCCTAATATGTTTTATTTCATTTTTTTTTTTGCCATATTAAGGTTGAAACCCTAAAAAAAATTATTTTATTTTTTTTGCGTTCACATTAAGGTTGAAACCCTAATATGATTTTTGTTGTTTTTTTGTTGATTGTACAGTTATTTTCATGTATGTTGTCATTGTACATTTTTATTTTAATGATTTTATTTATATTAAGTATGTACTAAATATCTTTTTTTTATTTTATTTTGTTGTTTCAAGTTGTGAAGAGTCAGTACTACTAGCCAACTATTTTCTATGATTCCTGGGATGCCCTGACAGTTGTGTATTGGGAGTGGCTTGATGCCCTTGGGCTCAAGCACGTGATGCATCTGTTGCCTGTGGTGGGGGATTGGATATATTTGACTACCCTGATCAATATTTGGTATCCCTACACCAACACTTTTCATCTCCCAATAGAGGATATGACTGTTACTCTAGAGGATGTGTATCAGATTTTGTGGATTTCGATAGATGGACTGCCTATCTAAATGACCCACTGTGACCAGCGGACAACGGTATTGACACGGTGTTTTGGTCTGGCGGTTGAGAGGGGGGTGGAGAGGGCTATGAAGAAGGCAAATATTGACTGCTAGATAGGTGGTATTCTGGTGCGGTGGTGGCTAGAGAAGGGCATATTAGGGGTGAGGCATGCTTTGATCATGACCCTCATCTCCAATATGCTACTTCCTGACTCCTCAGGTGCGAGGTTCCCTTAGAACCTGCTTGAGTTGGTTTTCACTTTGGTGGAGTGTCCTACATCAGCTCCACTTATTATGAGATGGGGTTAGACATTATTGGCATAGTTGTACGACAAGCTATACGAGGTCTTCTGTCAGAAGTGAAAGGGGATCGGGTGTAGTTATCTCTTGTAGTGCTGGGGGTGGTAGCACATAGCTATGGAGTGGCCACAGGGTTTGCCTTGGACCACCCAAGGTGAGATGGTGGATAGGAAAATTGGATATACCTATTTATGGTAGAGGTCAGAGGAGCATGGATAGAGTTGGCAGTGGTCAGGTGACGTAGGTCACTATATTGATGCCTTCTATCGTCTAGCACCAGGGCAGGTGTTTTGGTGATCATACCAAGACTGTCCAGCCTAGCTTGAGGTTAGAGAGTGGATCTAGTGTGTGCGTAGGGGTAGATGGTTGATTGGATGGCACGGGATAGAGCAAGAGTACTTCCCATATGTCTGGGTTACATGGTAGTTTGGGGTGTGCCAGGTATTGATTGGTGATCCCTTGATCTATTGACATCGTGGTGATGCGAGGACTCTAGTTTGACATACCATTGAGCAGCTGGGTGAGGGGTTCAATGCAGTTATTGATGTATCTGACATGGATGATGTCAGGGTGACTACAGAGTATGACCGGTGGTGGATTATGTGGTGATGGTGGAGTGAGGGGCCTCTAGGAGGCATGGATACTACAACAGTAGGAGGTGGGGGTGTAGAGGCACCGATGGAGGGTTGGGGGGCTCCGCTTGATGATGCTAACATGGTGGAGGTTGATGACTTCATCGTCGATGGAGACAATTTGTGTGTTTCAGAGCAGTCGATTATACAAGATGTCCCAGAGCAGTGGGTGCCAGAGTAGCAGGTCATCCTGAAGGTGCCCATGCCTCAGGCTATCTCAAGGGATGTGGAGGCTAGGCTTCATGATGAGATAACATGATTGGAGGGTCTCCTATGAAGAAAGGAGGAGGAGCATAGATATGCATTGGTGGAGGTAACGTAGGAGAGGGATATCCTACGAACTTAGTTGGCACAGCGTGATAGTGCATTGGTTGTGTATCACCAATGAGATATGGAGTGGGGTCGATACCGGGTAGAGTTAGAGATAGAGGTTGTACGCCTTGGTGGATAGTTGCCTATGCTTTATGGAGGTGGTTCTTCATGCCATATGAGTAGCAGTGACACTGTGCAGTCTACATCATCTTGTCATAGGTGGCTAGGTGAGGGTAATGTTGGTGGGCAGGGTGCGAGGGTTGGCAACAACTGCCCTGAGAGGTCCCATAGGACCCATACTACTGGGGGTAGTTTCAGTCACACCGATCCTGCATGATCATGGTGGCCGACTCCCTAGGCTTTGGGTATTTTGAGTTTTTTGTTTTTATGAGGTCGGAGGACCTTCTTATTGTAGCCCATGGGCATTTTGACTTGATATATATACATGACTATTTTTGGTTTGATTATATACTTGTCATGGTTTATTGTTATTTATGCACATTTATTTATGTTGATGTATGTATATGCTATTGTGACTACAGATGATTTTAGCTATATGATATAGATGTATGCATATGGAATGGATGGAATGATTCGTTTGGTGTACAAGTGGTGGCACCATAGACTGTACAAGATTTACTAGCTTTTTGTACTATGTGATTGCTTTATGGAATAACTTTTGCATTTGTAATAATTGTTTTGTATTTTCTGATGGTGATGTAAGTAATGAAATATACAACAATTGTTTTAGAATGTAGTTAAGGTTTTTTTGAGACTCGGATGCTTTAACTAACTAGTCAATACTGTACATTATCTTACAAGACTTTCGAACAAGGTACGAATCAGACTTGAGTTTGACCAAGTTATTTCACATCCTTGTGTGTGCGATTGAGTTCGTTTATGTGGTATTCATAAGGATACCGTCAGTGCCAGGTAGGATTTGCACCAAACTATACTGAGGATCACCTAATGAGCTCCACTAACTACTTTGTTGTATGTATTAGGATTAATCTACGATGCAATCTAGGATACCATAAGCTAGCTCGTCCACATGCAAACATTGGTCTACACACATGCAAAGTTAATGTGATAGACATATCGTCATGCGTTTAGGATACCGCCATTGCCAGGTAGGCTATCCACCAAACCCATAATAAGGATCACCTAAATGGTATTTCAAATGCTAAGAATTCTAGGGATTCAAGCTCGGACGTCTTTCGGTTGTTTAATTTTTTGGGATACTTGCTCTCACATATAGTGATGAAAATCACTATTTATTTTGAGTTTTTTTCTTGAGCAAGGGGTTTGAGTAGTGATGATAACCATTGTTATTTTTTATTGTTGCTTTTGAGGATTTATATTTTGAATTTTGATTTCAACGTTGAGCTTGTGGTATTTTTGGCTTGTGAATGGCATTGATCCTTTAGGCCTTGGGGATGAATACCCATCCTTCTCATGGGCATGTAGTACAAATCCTTATGACTTTGGGGATCAAAGGTGTTTTGGAATTTTTATGGTGAACTTTTGGGAATTTTGCTTTGGAATGGTATTGATCCTTTAGGCCTTGGGGATGACTACCCATCCTTCTCAGGGACGTGTAGTATGAATCCTTACGAATTTAGGTATCAAGGGTGTTTTGGAATTTTTATGGTGAACTTTATGGATTTTTTTTTGGAATGGTATTGATCCTTTAGGCCTTGGGGATGACTACCCATCCTTCTCAAGGACGTGTAGTACGAATCCTTACAAATTTAGGGATCAAGGGTGTTTGGGATTTTTGATAGTGGTGAAAACAACTATTTATTTGGGGGAATTGGATGGGGAAGAGCTTGTCCTTTTGTCAATTCTCAGTATTCTTGAACCATTTGCATAGGGGGATGAGAAGGATAAATTTTTTTCTCAAGGTACCCTAGACCACTTTGTAGGTTTCATCTTTCGTTCACACAACTTGGGAATTTTTATGTGTTTTAAGCTTGTGTTGGGATGCTATGTAACAAGGTGTGATCCAAGTAAAACTCTACCTTGTAAAAATTGGTCTAAATTTGTACAACATTTGACTAGAAATCTAAAGACAACTGAATGACGAAAACCCTACAGACATTAGAAGACAACTGACTATGATATGGCGAAAATACGAATGGCGTTATTCTTGTTGGATCATTTACAAAATGGACAAATGGTAAAATGATGGAATTGCCGAGTAATTACAGTCTATGATGCATTTGACATGTATGAGTAGCAAATATGCAATGTATGTATGCGATGCCTAATGCAACTTTTTTTTTTTTTTTTTTTGTATTTTGATTTTTAAGATTATGCATGAAAGTGAGATGCAATTTTTTTTGTTATTTTTGATTATCTGTTGTTTTTGAATATTCGTTATGGATGGTTTAACCCAAATGGGTGTGGACCAAGTGATTATTATAGATCCTTAGAGGTTTTTACCAAAGGGATTATAGATACCTTTGGGGTGTTTTGGGTGACCAAGCGGTGGCGAGAATCCTTGGAGCTTTTGGTTTGACCAAAGGGATTATAGATACCTTTGGGGAATTTTTGGTTGACCAAGCTATTGTGGGAACCCTTGGATTTTTTGGTTTGACCAAAGATATTATTGATACCTTTGGGATGTTTGGTTGACCAAGTGATTATGGGAACCCTTGGGCCTTTTTGTTTGACCAAAGAGATTATAGATACCTTTAGGGCATTTTAGGTTGACCAAGTGATTGCGAGAATCCTTGGAGCTTTTGGTTTGACCAAAGGTATTATAGATACCTTTGGGGCATTTTAGGTTGACCAAGCGATTGCGGGAATCCTTGGAGATTTTGGTTTGACGAAAGGGATTATAGATATATTTGGGGCATTTTTGGTTGACCAAGCGATTGTGGGAAACCTTGGAGCTTTTGGTTTGACCAAAGGGATTATAGATACCTTTGGGGTGTTTGGGTGACCAAGTAGTGGCGAGAACCCTTGTGGTTTTTGTAGTGGACCATGGCTCTCTAAATGTTGAATGTCCTCAAATGACTGATGTTCAAGGGTTCTAGTTCCTTGATTCCTTCAAGAGAGGCGAGCCGGTATGTTCCAGGTCCTATTTTACTGTCGATTACATAAGGACCTAACCAATTTGCCATGAACTTATCTCTTAAATGGGGTGGTAAGTTAGAATTTTGTTGGTTCTCTTTTAAGACCAGGTCATCGAACTAAAAATCCCTTAGGTGAACTTTCATGTTGTATGATTTCTTAAGTCGCTCTTGATAGATACGTAAATGCTCAAGAGCATTGACATGTCATTCATCGAGTAACATAAGCTGGTCTAACCGGGCTTGCCGTGTAGTGTCATAATTGATGAACTCTTACATTGATATGTGCATTGAGGGTATTTCCAAATTGAGAGGCATGACTACCTCGAAGCCATACACTAGCAAAAATGGAGTTGTCCTAGTGGGCGTCCGAATGCTAGTGCGATAAGCCCATAGGATAAGTGGTATTTGGATGTGCCAATCCTTATGACTATCTACAACCATATTTTTAAGGATGGCAACTAGCATTTTGTTTGACGCCTTTGCTTGTCCATTTGCCTGTGGATAATAGGGTGTAGAAAAACTATGCTAAATTTTGTACTTTGTTGTCAAAGCATGCACATATTTGTTTTTAAAGGATGCCCCATTATCTGAGATGATCTTGGATGTAATACCAAAATGACATATGATGTTGTGTAAAATGAACTTTGCAATGCAGGGCCCAGTCGTAGAGGTAAGCAAAATTGCTTCCACCCACTTAGTGAAGTACTCTGTGGCTGTTATGATAAATGTGTGATGACCTGATGACGTAGGGGAGATCTTTTCAATGAGATCTAAGCCCCATTGTGAAAATGGCCAAGCCGATTGGATCGGCTAAAAGGCGTGAGAAGGTATGTGTGTCAAGTTAGCATGGTGTTGACACTTCATGCACTTTTACACATGCACAAAAATCTCACTCTAAAGATGGCCAATAATAGCCCATGCAAAGAATGCACTTTATGATGGCCATACCGTTGAAGTGGCCACTGCATGTACCATCATGCACTTGGGTGATCGCCCAAGTGGACTCCTGCTGGTCCAAGCAATGGAGGAGTATTCCTTCATAGCTCTGACGGTATAAAATGTCTCCTAGCAAGACATGTTTTGCCACTTTTTTTTTTAATGATATTTTCATGGCATGCAACAATCCAAGTGGGAGGCTACCTAACTTGAGATAGTCTCTTATGGGTGTGTACCAATCCTACTAATCAAAAACCTTGATGGTATGAACGACCGATCCCTCTTGAAGTTTGTCCCTAGCAAAAGCTGAGCGAGAAAGAACTTGTAAAAATAATGTTGTGTTGCTATTAAGAGGGGTTGGAGAGAAAAAATACCCCCAGTTGACATGACTTAGACTATCATGGATTCGAGAGAACCTATCTTGAGATGGTTCAATTTGGATCAGGTGGATTCCTGGAATTATTTTAGAGCTTGCATGCTCCATTGCGGATTGCGATAACGTTTTGACTTGAATGGTTGTCATCTCACTAGAAATTTCTTATGGGATTAGTGACCCCAAGGAGGCCATAGTGTTAAAAAAATGATTCGATGATCGAGGGAGTGCCTCGATGTCGTACCATTTAAGATTTTCTAGGAATTTATCCACAAGGTCTTTGTAGGCCTACAAAATTGGGCATTTGCATTAGAATACCCCTTTCACTTGGTTGAAAATTAACAACGAATCACCAAAGATATTAAAGCATTTGATGTTCATGGTAATGGTTGTCTGAATACCTATGAGCAAGGCTTCGTATTTAGCATTGTTATTGGTGCACAAGAAATCAAGTTTAAATGATAAAGGCATTGGAGCCCCTTGCGGTGTGAAAAACATGATTCCCATGCCACCCCCTTGCTCACATTTAGAACCATCAAAAAATAAGGTTATGTTGGCCTATGACTCTGGCGATTATGAGACATGGAAGATCCCATCATCGGGCATCTCTAGGGTTAGAGGCTGATCATCTTCGAGAGGAGCCTCTGCTAGTTGATCGGTGATGACTTGACCTTTGATGGACTTTTGTCCAATGAATTCGATGTCAAACTTCGTCAACAACATGATCCATTTTTTCGTGTGACTACTATGATAAGTATGACTCTTCATGTACCGCAATGGATTTTCCTTAGACACAACATATGTTGGATTGCTCAGCATGTAATAGCATAGCTTTTTGGTGGAAAATACCACCGCAAAACATAGCTTCTCAACGTATGCATAGTTAAGTTCATAACTGACCAAGGTGCAGCTAAGATAATAATTAGCCTATTATTTATGTGATTCATTTTTTTGGGCTAGCATGGCACCCAGTGCCAACTCAATAGCTGAGATGTATAAATAGAATGGAATTCCTGGTCTAGGTGGTACCAATACTGGAGGTGAATCCAAGTATTGTTTGATGTCATCAGAGGTTGACTGGCACTCATCATCCTAATGAAATGCTACCCCCTTGTGTAATAATTTATTCATGGGTTGGCACTTGTCAGATAACTGTGCTATGAAGCGCTTGATCGATGCGACCTTACCCTACAAGCTTCTGAACTACTTGATGGTGGTTGGGGGAATAATTTCAAGGATTGCCTTGAATTTATTTGGATCTACCTCGATGCCTCATTTTGAGACTACGAAACCCAAGAGTTTTCTAGATGTGACACCAAATACGCACTTCTTGGGGTTTATCCTAACCTTGTGTTCGATGAGGCGATCAAGGATATTGTGTAAGTCATCAAGATGATTTTTGCGCAAAAGATATTTGACCAAAAAATCATCCATATAATCTTCCAAAGTTTTATTCACGTGATCATGGAATATGTATGTCATAGTGCGTTGGTAAGTGACGCCAATGTTTTTAAGGCCAAAGGGCATGACCTTATAAAAAAATGTCCCCCAAGGCATCGTGAATGCCATTTTTAGTTGATCATCAAGATTGATACAAATCTGGTTGTATCCCGAGAAACCATCCATGAGGGAAAGTATTTCGTGGCCTGTTGTAGCATCTACCAATGTGTTGATGCTAGGCAAGGGGAAATCATCCTTGAGACTCGCTTTGTTTAAATCTTAAAAATTGATGCATATGTAAATCCTCCCATTAGGCTTTTTGATGGGTACCATGTTGGATAGCCATGGTGGGTAATCTAGCAGATGACATACTATGCATCCAACAACTTTTGTAGCTCATCTTTGACCATTAAGGCCACTATTGGGTGCATCTTACATAGCTTTTGCTTGACTGGCTTAACTGTCGGATCAAATGTTAGATTATGCATGACTAGCTACGGGTCTAGCCCCGACATGTCTTTGTAGGACCATGCAAAAACCTCCTTCTCTTTGAGAAGGACAATGTAATCAACTTGCTCTTCGAGGGATAAACTTACCTCCAGCTTGATGATTTGTGGATTCATTGGATCAGAACCGATGTCTACATCAATATTCTCTTCGAATGACATGTGGGATCCGTCCTCCAACTGGTGTGGAGTTGGGATCAGGTGGATATCATTTGCTTAATATAGATCTACATTGGGAATTTTGGGTTCCTCTTCAGCATGGAAGATATCCTGAGTCTATCCTAGGGTGAAATGAAACATCTCATCACAAGGCCAATACTCTGATGGGGATGGTGGCAAGTCAATGCGATCCTAGTCAATGGCATGTAGGTCCAGATACAATGGTCATGTTAGATCAACTGGATTGTAGATGGGGGCGATTAAATAAATGGAGATCATGTTGATGGAATGAATTTGGTCTCCATTACCACATGGGTGTTGATTCGGACATCCTTGGTGATCCTTGTACCACGGATCTAGCTCTATGGGTACTGACACAAAAGGATTAGCCCTATGTGTGGATAGGATAGGCTCTACCCTTGGCACTGATGGTCGTATAGGGTCTCTAGGTGGGAGGTGCTCCTTGTATGCCCAAAGTGGTAGATGAAGCACTTGGTTTTACTATACTTGGTTTAAATGACACATATGCCTTGGTCCCATGTTTAGATTTTCAAACATATCATCGATGTATATGGGGTATTCTTGTTGCCTCATATGGTTGAGATATGCTATTTCAGTATCATCCTCATAGTCACTATCAGATATCCATAGGCCTTCATTGGCTCTGACAACTATGTGCCCCTCTGGCTGGTATAGCCTCCCACTAGGCATTTCTTGATCACTATCCTCACTCTCTACGAAAACCTAAAATTTGGCATGCAGGTAGTCGATGTTGAAGAAGATATTTGGATCTTCTTCCTTCGGTGGATCACTTGGCCTTATGGCCAGCATGGGAGGCTCATTTTGTTTGAACCAGTTGATTTGGTCCCTTCTAGGTTTTTCTTCTCTCTACGGGAGGGCTGGATTCTTTGGAGGTATCAATTGCCTGATAAGAACATTAAATGGGAACGCTACCATGAAGTTCTCCTAATAGTCGTCAATGGGTGTCACCTGCAAGTGATTACTATAGGACTCAAAAAGGTCCCAAGGTGCTACCTCATAATCTGACTCATCTTCAGAAGACCCCCCTTGATCTTTTTCATATCCCTCTTCGAGGTTACTTCTTGAAATTTCCCCTTCCTCGATCAAAGGGGAGGGGTTTTTGAGGTCAACAAGGTTTATTGTTAACAATGGGAGATAATTCCCCAATGTGTATGTTGTGTTGGGATTGGCATATGGATCTTGTGCCAACCCATCCCTGTTTCCTAGACCTAAGACTTGCATGGTTTCTACCAAGATGTCAAGGGGCAAAGGGTGGTTGAACTCTACTCTTGATTTATCATATTGCATCTGGTATCTCGGTTGATAGATAATGTGCGTTCCTTGTTCATATTTGCCCAATCCATATCCATGCCAATTACATTGGTCTAGGTATTTCAAGGTGAAGTCCGTGTTGGACAGATAGTCAACATTCTCAGCAAATGGCTCTTCGTCCTCTTCCTCTTGTAGGTAGGATTCAATGTCGTTCTCGAGGCCCCCATATACAAAATTGGTTTGATTTGGCAGGTAGCCTAAAGGGACGATAGTTTCGATGGGGATGCGAGGTCTCCCCATGTATTGCATGGATTTGAGTGCGGGTGTTGCTACAACATTCTGCACTAGGTACTCCCCCAGGGCCGTGTTGGCCATCTCAATGGTAATTATCTGTGGTTAATGGGGAGGGAATGGAATTTCTCCCTGAGTCCACTCCATGTTGGGTGAACCAGGTGTCTCGACTTCCATTCGGCTAGGCACCTCTTTAGTAGATATGGTTGAGACTAATGGTGGTACCTCCTCTAGGGGCTTCTTCTCGTTGTCCTTTGGTGTGGCCACCATAGGTGGTGTCATTGGTGAAGGAACAGATGATGAATATGGGCCAAGTTGGTGAGTTGAGGGACTCAACAGCGAGGATGTAGGCAGAATCAGACCCTATGTGGACAAATTCAATTGAAAGTCCAAATGTGTCAATGGGAGGGTTGATTGTGGCATCATTTGCACTACATTACAGAACTTAAAGGGCTTTAAGTCCACTAGGATTACATGTACTTGCCCTTCGTATGTGTATTTGAGGCATTGATGGGCTATCGAAGGGACACACTTCATGTCCCTGATCCAAGGTCGGCCTAGCAAGATATTGTAGGCCATCTCACCCTCAAGGATGTGACACAATGTAGGAATGGTCTTTTGTCCTACTTGGATGGGTAGGACAATTGTGCCAACCGTTGAGCATAATGCGTCGTTGAATGCTCGAAGAGTGTAAGTGGATGCCACAATGTGGGATGTTGGTAGCTTAAGGTGTTTTAATGTCGCTATCATGATTATGTTGTTGGATGAGCCAGTGTCCAACAACATCCTCTTGAATGGAATCCTGTTGACCCACACAATGACGTGCAGGGGTGGATCCACCATAGCACCAGTCACCAGTTTTAGTTCATCTTCCCTGAAGGTTATGACTGGTTCTATACATTGTCTCACATGTCCCATGAAATTGTTGAAGGAATTGGCTTCGTGGGTTTGTATCTCAATGGCTTTGAGTATCTCCATCAGAGCCTCCTGATGGGGTAGTGATTGTTGGATGAGATCATAAATGGAGAGCCTAGCCTACATGGTCCTTAAACTTTGAGTAAGTTTAGTCCAAATCATGGCCACTAGTCTAGGCGGGGGAGGTTGTGACGTTGACAAAACATCTCCTATAGCTGCAACGGTGGCAGCCATGTTTGGGTATCTTTTTTTCTGTGTCACGATGCTTATCATCCCTACATATCCTTTCATGGGGCAGTTTTATGTTACCTCGTTCACTTGTAAATTCTTTGCCTATGCATCATGGGCAGGCAGGGGGTCTTTGAAGACCTCCATCTATTGGTTTCTCAGTGCTACGGGATTATCTACCATGAGCGTTTTGTTTTCTATCAAGTCCTGCACTAAGTGTTTGAATTTCCAACAAGTGGAGATTTTGTGTCCTTTCTACCGATGAAATCTACAATATAAGTCTTCCCTATAGCCCTTGGGTTTTGGCAAGTTAGGGTCAAACAAGGAGTCTCTAGACTTCGTGAATTGTGTGAATTATCGTCGAGGGTAACTGCTGATTTTGCTCTTGTTTATGATTTTCCTTTTCTTAGTTATCAAGAGGAACTGCCTGATAATTAGCCTTTGGGGGCTATATCATTTGTGTAGGCTTTGGTATTGGTATAGTTATGGCAACCTAATTGACCACAGTGGGTTTCAGTTACGTGGGCCTAGTTTTAGCATTTTTGGGCCACTCTTTCTTGCAAGGCTTGGCAATCTTGCCATATTGTATTTTGATCTCCTCAATTATCCTGGCTTGCATCGGGGATTCTTAGAGGGTGGCATATTGCTGTAGCTACAATAGCACAGAGATCGACCTTAAGCAACTCTTTGAAAACATTTGAGTCATGTCGGCAATGGGAGGGAGGTAAGGTAGCTTTGAAAGCAATGTCCACCGATTCCCATAAGTAGCCATGGTCTCATCATCATACTTCTTAAGGCCATCTAGGTCGCTTAAGGATGCCTTCTTGGTTTTGAAGGTAAAACATTCAAGAAACACATCCACTAGCTATTATAGATTATTGATGCTATGCTTCGAGAACTAGGTAAACCAATCTGAGGTAGGGCCTGTGAATATGGTTATAAACATTCTCAGAAGCGATGCATCATTGTCTTGAATGCCAAAGCATTGACTGAGGAACCTTGTTACATGCTCTTGGGGATCCTCATCCCCTCTAAATATTGCCAACAAAGGCACTTTGAAGTGGTTGGGGTATGGGGGTGCCAAAACTGAAGGATGCACAGGGTGACTGCGGAGCTGGCGTAAGGTGGGCTTTTGGGGTCCTGAAGTCTTAGTCTCCATAGACTCTAAGTGCTCTAGCAATGCTTTGTATGCATCAGAGGATTTTATTACCTCTTCTTTGGTTTGTTCTCGTTGTGAATTGTGAGGAACTTGAGGCCTATGGAGGGGTAGCCATATAACGCTCCCCTGCCTTGGTAGGGCATTTCATCTCACTCTTCTCACTCAAATTCCTCATAGACCTCTTGAGGAGTTTCTGGGTGTGACCTATAAACATGGATGGGTGCTTGAGGAAGGTTACCATAATTGGTTCTAGGAGTGGCCTCCCGTTCAGGTCTAGGAGGTCTTGGTGGCAACGCTTGATAAGGTCGTGGAGACTTGTCTTGTACTAAGGGGTTGTGCCTCTCATAATTTTTTTTCCTATGCGTGTGAGGGGTTGGAATCCTCTCATGCATAGTGTTCTAGAACAACTCATCTGTCTGGTGCTGAATGCACTTTTTGTTAAGATGATACAAATGTTCCAATTGTTGTTGATCTTGCCTAAGCTACATGATTTGTGTTTGGAAGGCGGTATGTTTGGCAAATGCCAAGTCAATTTATTCTATCATCCTAGGTCTAGGAGGCCTAGATGCCTCCCCTACATATCTATCTCGGTCATGGTGATCTGATATCTCTATGGGTCACTTTCCTCTATCGAGGTTAGTAGTATTCACCCGAGGCCTCAATAGGTGATCTTGATAATCAGCAGGTGCGGAGGCACATTGCTTTTGCACGATGTATTGCTCTTGACAAATATACTAGTTTTCCTCGTGCTCCCTTTCATACATGTGAAAGGGATGGGCAGAGTTGGCTCACCCTATCTGAAGAGCCTTGTGCTCTATATTTGGCCTATTAGTTATAACAGTAATGAGAGGTGGAGGAGGAATGATATAATCATATGGGCCCTCCTTATGAACCCTATGTTTCTCTAGCACTTCATAGCATAGTGGCCACTCATAATGAGTGTCTAAGGGGGCCTTCCCATGTGTGTACTCCTCTTGAGAGGGTCTGCATTGAATGGGAGTGCTCCTCAAAGGGGTGCCTCTATAGTCCTATTTTGTAGTGGTATGGTGTGGGTCAGGCTGACAAGGTGGTCTAACCAAGTCCTTGGGGCTATAACGGAGGTGAATTGTGCCTCCTTGTATACTTTCCATAGCTTTTGCTCGTGATTGGGCTTGGCTACAGGTATACACCATGGTGGTGGTTTTTCTTAAAAGATATGTATATTTTTATCTCCTTTACAATTTTTATGCTATACCAAACAAAATGGGACCACACAAACAAAGAAATGATTATCTCATTTACAGATTAAATATGTGTCCTAGATCTGGTTCAATGTGTTTGATTTTTGTTATGTAACTCTTGTAAAGAAAACTTTGTTATACATGCATAATGAGGGTTCTTGTATCTCCAAAATTGTCACCCCTTCAATATACCATTGCCAGGTCGTTATACCGAACCTCTCAATATACTCGTCCTTACATGAGGGAAACTATTAGTACGCAAGAGCAGAACAATAAGTGGAACATAGGTGATATGGAAGGGAGATCAATCTATTTTTGACACCTACCTTAGAAGACTTATCCTAGTGCATGAGGAATCACCCCCACTACACTTGGTCAACTTTCATCAGGATTTACGTCTATAGCAATAGTCGCGATCAGGGTATATGTATGCAAAATCCAATCCAAGGTGGTGATGAAACCCACCGTTGGTCTTGATCAAGTATTGGGGTATTAAGACCAACTTCTTGATGTTAATTTTATTAGGTGGTGTGTGTGGTTCCTTTTAATTGTGTAAAGAAAGAAAACATACAGAGAAAGATGATTTTCACTAATGCAATGCTTTAAAGTACATTTTATCTTTCAGAGACAATTAGTAGCAAAAAGGAAATCACAAAACCTAACTAGAACTGAAACCTACAATGAGGACTTGCCATTTGTGCAAGTATCATGCAAGCAAACTAGAGAAACATGCATTCCTAATCAAGTTCCTTCCATTTAATTTACTCTATGTTTTTATTTTTATTTTTTTATTGCAAGAAAGGAAAAAAAACTACTTAACCTTTCTATACAAGTTTCTAAAAATAAATCAAATAAAACAAAAAATTGCAGAAATAGAAAGTAGAAAAACACAGAGGATGTTCAGAAGGCCTACCTCTTCTCTGTCTAAACCATATGCCTCTGAGTTTCTGCTTAGAAAATGCACAGAGCTATAATCATCCCGGGGTGGGAGGAATAGCAAGTCCGCATTCATCCCAGGGTGGGACAAATGCATATTCATCTCAGGATGGCACGAGCAGCAGTCTAGTGCCTGAATGAGTAACGCACATATTTGTTTATAAAGGATGTCCCATTATCCAAAAAATTGTGCTAAATTTTGTACTTTGTTGTCAAAGCATGTACATATTTATTTTTAAAGGACGTCCCATTATCCAAGATGATCTTGGATGGAATACCAAAGTGACATATGATGTTATGTAAAATGAACTCCACAATGCGGGGCCCAGTCATAGAAGTAAGCATAATTGCTTCCACCCACTTAGTGAAGTACTTTGTGACTGCTATGATAAAAGTGTGATGACCTGACGATGTAGGGGAGATCTTTCTAATGAGATCTAAGCACCACTACAAAAATGACCAAGCTGATTGGATCTGCTGCAAGGCCTGAGAAGGTACGTGTGTCAAGTTAGCATGGCATTGACACTTCATGCACTTTCGCACATATGCGCAACAATATCGCTATAAAGATGGCCAATAATAGCTCATGCAAAGAATGCATTTTGCAATGGCCATACCGCTAAAGTGGCCACTGCATGTACCATCATGCACTTGGGTGATCATCCAAGTGGACTCCTACTGGTCTAAGCAATAGAGGAGGATTCCTTCATAGCTTCGACGATATAAAATGTCTCCTAGAAAGATATGTTTTGTCACTTTTTGTTTTAATGATCTTTTCATGGTGTGCGACAATCCAAGTTGGAGGCTAACTAACTTGAGATAGTCTCTTATGGGTGTGTACCAATCCTGCTGATCAGAAACCTCAATGGTATGAACAGCCAATCTCTCTTGAAGTTTGTCCCTAGCAAAAGTTGAGCGGCAAAGAACTTGTAAAAATAGCATTGTGTTGCTATTAAGAGGGGTTGGAGAGAACAAATACCCCCAATTGGCATGATTTAGACTATCATGGATTTGATAGAACCTATCTTGAGATGGTTCAATCTAGATCAGGTGGATTCCTAGCATTATGTCAGAGCTTGCATGCTCCATCACGGATTGCGATAACATTTTGACTTGAATGGTTGTCATCTCACCAGAAATGTTTTGCAGGATTAGTGACCCCAAGGAGGCCATAATGTTCACAAAATGATTTTATGATCAAGGGAGTGCCTCGATGTCATACCATTTAAGGTTTTCCAAGAATTTATCCACAAGGGCATTGTAGGCCTGCAGAACTGGGCATTTGCATTGGAATACCCCTTTCACTTGGTTTACAATTAATAGTGAATCACCAAAGATATTCAAGCATTTGATGTTCATGGTGATGGCTGTCTGAAGACCTATGAGCAAGGCTTCATATTCAGCATTATTATTCGTGCATATGAAATCAAGTTTAAATGATAAAGGCATTGGAGCCCCTTACGGTGTGAAAAACATGATTCCTGTGCCACCCCCTTGCTCACATTTAGAACCATCAAAAAATAAGGTTATGTTGGCCTGTGACTCAGGCTCATCAAAATCTAGTGATTCTAAGACATGGAAGATCCCATCATCAGGCAGCTCTATGGTCAAAGGCTGATCATCTTCGAGAGGATCCTCTACTAGTTGATCAGTGATGACTTGACCTTTGATGGACTTTTTTCCAATGAATTTGATGTCAAAATTCTTCAACAACATGATCCATTCGTCGTGCGACTACTGTGATAAGTATGACTCATCATGTACGGCAATGGATTTTCCTTAGACACAACATACATTGTATTGCTCAACATGTAATGGCGTAGCTTTTTGATGGCAAATACCATCGCCAAGCATAGCTTCTCAACGTATGCATAGTTAAGTTAATAACTGACCAGGGTGTGGCTAAGATAATAATTAGCCTATTTTTTATGTAATTCATTTTTCTGGAATAGCATGGCATCCAGTGCCACCTCAGTAGCTGATATGTATAAATAAAATGACACTCCTGGTTTAGGTGGTGCCAATACTGACGGTGAAGCCAAGTATTATTTGATGTCATCGAAGGTTGACTGGCACTCGTCATCCCAATGAAATGCTCCCCCTTGTGTAATAATTTATTCATGCGTCGAAACTTGTTAGATAACTATGCTATGAAGTGCTTGATCGACATAACCTTACCCTGCAAGCTTCTGAGCTGCCTGATGGTGGTTGGGGGAAGCATTTCAAGGATTCCCTTAACTTTATTTGGATCTACCTCGATGCCTCATTTTGAGACTACAAAACCCAAGAGTTTTCCAGATGTGACGATGAATTTGGGGTGGGATTGTGGCCGATTTATTGGGTTTTTGGATCTGGATTGTGTTCCTAGTGTTCACTCGATAACCTCTCTTCCAGAAGAGAGAGATTAGGGATGTAGGAAGCACAAAGAGGAATGGGGGTATAGTTTGGCAGCACTTCATTGCTCCAAATTCTCCAGCTCTATTCTCTTTTTGGGGTGAGGAGGCTCACCTTTTTATAGACCTAAGGGTCTCCTTTGCATGTGCATGCAAGGGCACCACTTGGCTCATTATGCCTTTTAGGGGGAGAGAAGATTCCTCCCTGATTAGGGGCTCCTTGATTGAGGCCTCCATGATTTGAAATGTTCCCTCGCACTCCCATGCCTTGAAGGTGGAGTTAGGTGGCAGATTTGGGCTGCCATTTGTCAAGGTTTGACTTTTTTCTAGTCAAACCTGCTAATCATCCCACCCTGGAGTGATTGCTACTAATCGTCCTGGGGTGGGGCGAATAGGATTCTAATCATCCCAAGGTGGGACGAATAGGGAGCAAAGTTCTTAAAAGGTGCAAAACTGACCTTTGACCTTCCAAAACTAATTTGGGAGTGGTTAGGACCATTGTTTAACCTCTAGAGGCTGCCCTAGGGGGTATGTATGCCAATTCGATTAGTGCTTGTAGTCACATAATCGGATTGGTGTTGTTTTGGTGTCTATAGATGCCCCTTTTTGGGATGCATTGTGTGTGGCGCAATGCTGAGAAAAAATAGATGACCAAAGCACTTAATGATTAGGTTTTCTTAGTAACCTAACCAAATTTTGATGCCCCAAGTATGGAAAGGGCACGCATTTTTGAATCCTTGCTTCTGACGAGCTAAGGAGCTTAACTCAAGTGTAACCTTTTTCAGTGAGGTGTACTTGATCTTGGACATTGTTCAGTCATGAATAGGCAAAGGGCACAACATTTTGTCCGAGGAACCTTTTCTTCATGCTTCTAGAATTCCAAGTGTTTGTTTAGCCTATGATTATTGCTTGTTTGCTGCCCCAAGCAGGAGCGTGATTGTCTTTGTCAATGATTCTTTGAATGCATGCCATTTCCTTGATTGGGTGTGTATTTGTTGATTGGTGACTAAGTGTGACTACCCCCTCAAGTGACGAATCGATGAGGGAATGACCAAAAATGAGAAAAGCGATGAGTCACTTGACCCAAGATGACATTTGTAAGGGTGCCTTCAATTGTTTTCGTTGAACGCTTATTGCAGTTTTCCAACCATCGGACCTATTTTTGGTGGGTTTTGACCCTTTTCTCTTGACGCCTATTGGGGTAGAAATTATCGAAAATCCTCCTTCTCGTGGAGTGGTCCGGCTATGCTAGCCTTCTTAGGGAGTAGGATAGTGAGTATTTGTGACCCCGACGATGGTTTTTCATGCCATGAATTTTAGGTGCAAAGGCACCTTTGTTCGAAAAATTTATTGCTATTTTTGGTGCATTTTTTGGATGTAGTTTTTGTTGCTTTATTTCTTGCTCTGTAATCATCCCAGGGTGGGATGAATACCAATTTTGTAATCATCCCAGGGTGGGATGAGCACTAACTAGAGTGCTCATCCCAGGGTGGAACGATTATAGGCCTAACAACCTATATAAGGACCAAAACTAGGTTTTGGGCTCATTTGCAATATTTTTTTCTTGGCGATTTGGAGCAGGTGGGGAAGAGGAGTGCGAGTGTGCGTAGTGGAGCACTGCTAAAATTTTACGGTCATCATGAGTGCGAGAATCGGATCTTTGAGTGGAGGAGCCGAGGTGAGACCGGTATGATGTTCCTTCTCTTTATTCGTGCATGCTTTATATGAAGTTTAAAACTCACATATAAAATGTTTGTTCGCTTGATTTTGTTTTTAAGGTTTTAAAAACCTAATTTTTTTGTGCATGTTGGTTTGATTTTATTCGTATATCAAGTTGAAAACCTAATATAGGAACTTTTTTTTTTTTTTCTTTGTTTTTGTTGTTGTTAATTTTCATATATTAAGGTCAAAACCCTAGTACACAACTGTTATCTGTACTTTGTTTGTGTTCGTATTTAGGTTTAAAACCCAAAACATTTTCATTTTTTTATTTTGTTGTTTTTGTTCATATTAAGGTTGAAACCCTAATATGTTTTATTTCATTTTTGTTTTTGCCATATTAAGGTTGAAACCCTAATATTTTTTTATTTTATTTTGTTTGCGTTCACATTAAGGTTGAAACCCTAATATGATTTTTGTTGTTTTTTTGTTGATTGTATAGTTATTTTCATGTATGTTGTCATTGTTGTACAGTTTTATTTTAATGATTTTGTTTATATTAAGTATGTACTTAATATATTTTTTTGTTTTATTTTGTTGTTTCAGGTTGTGAAGAGTCGGTACCACCAGTCGACTATTTTCTCTGATGCCCGAGATGCCCTGATAGTTGTGGATTGGGAGTGGCTTGATGCCCTTGGGCTCAAGCACGTGATGCATCTAGAGCCTATGGTGGGGGATCGAGCATATTTGACTACCCTAATCAATCTATGGGATCCCCGCACCAACACTTTTCATCTCCCAATAGGGGAGATGACTGTTACTCTAGAGGATGTGTATCGAATTCTATGGATTTCGATAGATGGACTGCCTATCCGGATGACCCACCGTGACCAACGAATAGCGGTATTGACACGGTGTTTTGGTCCAGTGGTGGAGATGGGGGTGGAGAGGGCTGTGGAGAAGGCAGAGGCTGACTGCCATATAGGTGGTATTCTGGTGCGGTGGTGGCTAGAGAAGGGCATATTAGGGGTGAGGCATGCTTTGATCATGACCCTCATCTCCAATATGCTACTTCCTGACTCCTCAGGTGTGAGGTTCCCTTGGAACCTACTTGAGTTGGTTTTCACTTTGGTGGAGTGTCCTACATCAGCTCCACTTATTATGAGATGGGGTCAGACGTTATTGGCATAGTTGTACGATGAGTTGTATGAGGTCCACTATCGAAAGCGAAAGGGGATCGGGTGCATCTATCTCTTGTAGTGTTGGGGGTGGTAGCACATAGCTATGGAGCGGCCGTAGGGTTTGCCTTGGACCACCCGAGGTGAGATGGTGGATCGAGAAATTGGATATGTTGATTTATGGTGGAGGTCAAAGGAGCATGGACAAAGTCGATGGTGGGCAGGTGACGTAGGTCACTATACTAATGCCTTCTCTCGTCTAGCGCCAGGGTAGGTGTTTTGGCGGCCGTACTAGGACTGTCCAGCCTGGCCTGAGGCTGGAGAGTGGCTTCGGCATGTGCACAGGGGTAGATGGTTGATTGGGCGACATGGGATAGAGCAGGAGTACTTCCCATATGTCCGGGTGATGCGGTAGTTTGGGGTGCACTAGGGATTTCCTGGTGATCCCTTGATCTATCAGCATCACGATGATGAGAGGACTCTAGTCTAGCCTACCATTGAGTAGTTGGGCGAGGGGTCTGATGTAGTTATTGATGTACCCAATGTGGACGATGTCGGGGTGACTACAGAGTATGACCGATGGTGGATTATGCGATGATGGCAGAGTGAGGGGCCTCTAGGAGGCATGGATACTATAGCAGTAGGAGGTGGGGGTGCAGAGGCACCAGTGGAGGGTTGGGGGGCTTTGCTTGATGATGCTGACATGGTGGAGGTCGATGACTTCATCGACGATGGAGATGATTTGGGTGTTTTGAAGTAGCCAATTATACAGGATGTCCAAGAGCAGTGGGTGCTAGAGCAACAGGCTATCCCGGAGGTGCCCATGCCTCAGGCTATCTCAGGGGATGTGGAGGTTGGGCTTCATGCTGAGATAGCACGATTGGAGGGTCTCCTATGAAGATGGGAGGAGGAGCATAGAGATGCTTTGGTGGAGGTAACATAGGAGAGGGATCTCCTATGGACTCAGTTGGCACAATGAGATAGTGCATTGGTTGTGTATCACCAATGAGATATGGAGTGGGGTCGATATCGGGTAGAGTTAGAGATAGAGGTTGTCCGCCTCGATGGAAATTTTCCTATGCTTGATGGAGGTGGTTTGTCATGTCGTACGAGGGGTAGTGAGATTGAGAAATCTACATCATCTAATCGCAGGCGGCTAGGTGAGGGTAGTGTTGGTGGACAGGGTGCGAGGGCTGGTAGCAGCCACCCTGAGAGGTCCCATAGGACCCATACTATTGGGGGTAGTTCCAGTCGCACCGATCCTATGTGATCATGGTGGCCGACTCCCTAGGCTTTGGGGATTTTGAGTTTTTGGTTTTTGTGAGGTCGGAGGACCTTCTTATTGTAGCCTGAGGGCATTTTGACTTGATATATATACATGACTCTTTTTGGTTTGATTATATACTTGTCATGGTTTATTGTTCTTTATGCACATTTATTTATGTTGATGTATGCATATGCTATTGTGACTATGGATGATTTTAACTATATGATATAGATGTATGCATATGGAATGGATGGAATGATTCATTTGGTGTACAAGTGGTGGCACCATAGACTATACAAAATTTACTAGCTTTCTATACTATGTGATTGCTTTATGGAATAACTTTTGCATTTGTAATAATTGTTTTGTATTTTTTGATGGTGATGTAAGTAATGAAATATACAACAATTGTTTTAGAATGTAGTTAAGGTTTTTTTGAGACTCAGATGCTTTAACTAACTAGTCAAGACTATACATTATCTTACAAGACTTTTGAACAAGGTACGAGTCAGACTTGAGTTTGACCAAGTTATTTCACATCCTTGTGTGTGCGATTGAGTTCGTTTATGTGGTATTTGTAAGGATACCATCAGTGCTAGGTAGGCTATCCACCAAACCTATACTGAGGATCACCTAATTAGCTCCACTAACTCCTTTGTTGTATGTAGTAGGATTAATCTACGGTGCAATCTAGGATACCATAAGCTAGCTCATCCACATGCAAACATTGGTCTACACACACGCAAAGCTAATGTGATAGACATATCATCATGCGTTTAGGATACCACCATTGCCAGGTAGGCTATCCACCAAACCCGTAATGAGGATCACCTAAATGGTCTTTCAAATGCTTAGAATTCTAGGGATTCAAGCTCAGACATCTTTCAGTTGTTCAATTTGTTGGGATACTTGCTCTCACATATAGTGATGAAAATCACTATTTATTTTGAGTTTTTTTTTCTTGAGCAAGGGGTTTGAGTAGTGGTGATAACCACTATTATTTTTTATTGTTGCTTTTTGAGGATTGAGATTTTGAATTTTGATTTCAAAGTTGAGCTTGTGGGATTTTTGGCTTGTGAATGGCATTGATCCTTTAGGCCTTGGGGATGACTACCCATCCTTCTCAGGGGCGTGTAGTACGAATCCTTATGACTTTGGGGATCAAAGGTGTTTGGGAATTTTGATGGTGAACTTTTGGGATTTTTCTTTGGAATGGTATTGATCCTTTAGGCCTTGGGGATGACTACCCATCCTTCTCAGGGACGTGTAGTACGAATCCTTATGAACTTTGGGGATCAAAGGTGTTTGGGAATTCTGATGGTGAACTTTTGGGATTTTTCTTTGGAATGGTATTGATCCTTTAGGCCTTGGGGATGACTACCCATCCTTCTCAGGGACGTGTAGTATGAATCCTTACGAATTTAGGGATCAAGGGTGTTTGGGATTTTTGATAGTGGTGAAAACCACTATTTATTTTGGGGAATTGGATGGGGAAGAGCTTGTCCTTTTGTCAATTCTCAGAATTCTTGAACCATTCGCACAAGGGGATGAGTAGGATAAAATTTTTGCTCAAGGTACCCTAGACCACTTTGTAGGTTTTGTCTTTCGTTCACACAACTTGGGAATTTTTATGTGTTTTAAGCTTGTGTTGGGATGCTATGTAACAAGGCGTGATCCAAGTAAAACTCTACCTTGTAAAAATTGGTTTGACTTTGTACAACATTTGACTAGAAATCTAAAGACAGCTAAATGACGAAAACCCTAAAGACATTAGAAGACAAATGACTATGATATGGCAAAAATGCGAATGACGTTATTCTTGTTGGATCATTTACAAAATGGACTGAATGTGGAAAATGATGGAATTGTTGAGTAATTACAGTCTATGGTGCGTTTGACATGTATGACCAACAAATATGCAATGTATGTATGCGATGCCTAATGCAGCTTTTTTTGTGTTTTGATTTTTAAGATTATGCATGAAAGTGAGATGCAATTTTTTTGTTATTTTTGATTATCTATTGTTTTTGAATATTCGTTATGGACGGTTTAACCTGAATGGGTGTGGACCAAGTGATTCTTATAGATCCTTGGAGGTTTTGACCAAAGGGATTATAGATACCTTTGGGGCATTTTGGGTGACCAAGCGGTGGCAAGAACCCTTGGAGCTTTTGGTTTGACCAAAGGGATTATAGATACCTTTGGGGCATTTTAGGTTGACCAAGCGATTGTGGGAACCCTTGGAGCTTTTGGTTTGACCAAAGGGATTATAGATACCTTTGGGGCATTTTAGGTTGACCAAGCGATTGTGGGAACCCTTGGAGCTTTTGGTTTGACCAAAGGGATTATGGATACCTTTGGGGCGTTTGGTTGACCAAGTGATTGTGGGAACCCTTGGAGCTTTTGGTTTGACCAAAGGGATTATAGATACCTTTGGGGCATTTTAGGTTGACCAAGTGATTGTGGGAACCCTTGGAGCTTTTGGTTTGACCAAAGGGATTATAGATACCTTTGGGATGTTTTAGGTTGACCAAGTGATTGTGGGAATCCTTGGAGCTTTTGGTTTGACCAAAGGGATTATGGATACCTTTGGGGAAATTTAGGTGACCAAGCGATGGCAAGAACCCTTGGGGATTTTGGAGTGGGCCATGGCTCTCTAAATGTTGAATGGCCTCAAATGACTGATGTTCAAGGGTTCTAGTTCCTTGATTCCTTCAAGAGAGGTGAGCCGGTATGTTCCAGGTCCTATTTTACTATCGATTACATAAGGACCTAACCAATTTGCCACAAAATTGTCCCTTAAATGGGGTGGCAAGTTAGAATTTTGTTGGTTCTCTTTTAAGACCAGGTCACCGACCTGAAAGTCCCTCAGGTGAACTTTCATGTTGTATGCTTTCTTAAGTCGCTCTTGATAGATACGTAAATGCTCGAGAGCATTGACGCGTCATTCATCGAGTAATGTAAGCTGGTCTAACTAGGCCTATCGTGTAGTGTCATCATCGATGAACTCTTGCATTGATATGCGTAGGGAGGGTATTTCCAACTCGAGAGGCATGACTGCCTCGGAGCCATACACTAGAAAAAATGGAGTTGCCCTAGTGGGTGTCCGAATGCTAGTGCGATAAGCCCATAGGGCAAGTGGTATTTGGATGTGCCAATCCTTATGACTATCTATGACCATATTTTTAAGGATGGCAACTAGCATTTTGTTTGACGCCTCTGCTTGCCCATTTGCTTGTGGATAATAGGGTGTCAAAAAACTATGCTAAATTTTGTACTTTGTTGTCAAAGCATGCACATATTTATTTTTAAAGGACGTCCCATTATCCGAGATGATCTTGGATGGAATACCAAAATGACATATGATGTTATGTAAAATGAACTCCACAATGCGGGGCCCAATCGTAGAGGTAAGCGAAATTGCTTCCACCCACTTAGTGAAGTACTCTGTGGCCATTATGATAAACGTGTGATGACCTGATGACATAGGGGAGATATTTTTGATGAGATCTAAGCCCCACTGCGAAAATGGCCAAGCCGATTGGATCGACTGCAAGGCCTGAGAAGGTATGTGTGTCAAGTTAGCATGGTGTTGACACTTCATGCACTTCTACACATATGCGCAACAATCTCACTCTAAATATGGCCAATAATAGCCCATGCAAAGAATGCGCTTTACGATGGCCATACCACTAAAGTGGCCACCGCATGTACCATCGTGCACTTGGGTGATCGCCCAAGTGGACTCCTACTGGTCCAAGCAATGGAGGAGGATTCCTTCGTAGCTCTGACGGTATAAAATGTCTCCTAGCAAGACATGTTTTGCCACTTTTTATTTGAATGATATTTTCATGACGTGCGACAATCCAAGTGGGAGGCTACCTAACTTGAGATAGTCTCTTATGGGTGTGTACCAATCCTGCTGATCAGAAACCTTGATGGTATGAACGGTTGATCCCTCTTGAAGTTCATCCCTAGCAAAAGCTGAGCGGGAAAGAACTTGTAAAAATAGCGTTATGTTGCTATTAAGAGGGGTTGGAGAGAAAAAAGACCCCTAGTTGGTGTGATTCAGACTATCATGGATTCAAGAGAACCTATCCTGAGATGGTTCAATCTAGATCAGGTGGATTCCTGGCATTATGTCAGAGCTTGCATGCTCCATCATGGATTGCGATAACGTTTTGACTTGAATGGTTGTCATCTCACCAGAAATGTCTTACGGGATTAGTGACCCCAAGGAGGCCATAGTGTTCACAAAATGATTTGATGATCGAGGGAGTGCCTCAATGTCATACCATTCAAGCTTTGCTAGGAATTTATCCACAAGGGCTTTGTAGGCCTATAGAACTGGGCATTTGCATTGGAATACCCCTTTCACTTGGTTGACAATTAACAATGAATCACCAAAGATATTCAAGCATTTGATGTTCATGGTGATGGTTGTCTGAAGACCTATGAGCAAGGCTTCATATTCAACATTGTTATTGGTGCACGAGAAATCAAGTTTAAATGATAAAGGCATTGGAGCCCCTTGCGGTGTGAAAAACATGATTCCCATGCCACCCCCTTGCTCACATTTAGAACCATAAAAAAATAAGGTTATGTTGGCTTGTGACTCAGGCTCATCAGAATCTGGCGATTCTGAGACATGGAAGACCCCATCATTGGGCAGCTCTATGGTCAGAGGCTGATCATCTTTGAGAGGAGCCTCTACTAGTTGATCGGCGATGACTTGACCTTTGATGGACTTTTGTCCAATGAATTCGATGTCAAACTTCGTCAACAACATGATCCATTTCATCGTGCGACTACTATGATAAGTATGACTCATCATGTACCGCAATGGATTCTCCTTAGACACAACATACGTCGTATTGCTCAACATGTAATGGCATAGCTTTTTGGTGGCAAATACCACCGCCAAGCATAGCTTCTCAACATATGCATAGTTAAGTTCATAACTGACCAAGGTGTAGCTAAGATAATAATTAGCCTGTTCTTTATGTAATTCATTTTTTTGGGCTAGCATGGCATCTAGTGCCACCTCAGTAGTTGAGATGTATAAATAGAATGACACTCCTGGTCTAGGTGGTGCCAATACTAGCGGTGAAGCCAAGTATTGTTTGATGTCATCGAAGGCTAACTGGCACTCGTCATCCCAATGAAATGCTACCCCCTTGTGTAATAATTTATTCATGGGTCGGCACTTGTCAGATAACTGCGCTATGAAGCGCTTGATCGACGTGACCTTACCCTACAAGCTTCTAAGCTTCCTGATGGTGGTTGGGGGAAGCATTTCAAGGATTACCTTGACTTTATTTGGATCTACCTCAATGCCTCATTTTGAGACTATGAAACCCAAGATTTTTCTAGATGTGACGCCAAATATGCACTTCTTGGGGTTTAGCCTAACCTTGTGTTCGATGAGGCAATCAAGGATCTTGCGTAAGTCATCGAGATGATTTTGGTGCAAAAGAGATTTGGCCAACAAATCATCCATATAATCTTCCAAAGTTTTATGCATGTGATCGTGGAAGATGTATGTCATAGCGCGTTGGTAAGTGGCACCAGCATTTTTAAGGCCAAAGGGCATGACCTTATAACAAAATGTCCCCCAAGGCATTGTGAATGCCATTTTTAGTTGATCATCGAGATTGATATGAATCTAGTTGTATCTCGAGAAACCATCCATGAGGGAAAGCATTTTGTGGCCTACTATAGCGTCTACCAATGCATCGATGCTAGGCAAGGGGAAATCATATTTGGGACTTGCTTTGTTTAAATCTTGAAAATTGATGCATATGCGAATCCTCCCATCAGGATTTTTGATGGGTACCATGTTGGACAGCCATGGTGGGTAATCTACGCAGATGACAAACTATGCATCCAACAGCTTTTGTAGCTCATCTTTGACCATTAAGGCCACTATTGGGTGCATCTTACATAGATTTTTCTTGACTAGATTGACTGTCGGATCAAGTGTTAGATTATGCGTGACTAGCTGTGGGTCTAGCCCCGACATGTCTTTGTAGGACCATGCAAAAACCTCCTTCTTCTCTTTGAGAAGGACAATGTAATCGACTTGCTCTTCAGGGGATAAACTTACCCCCAACTTGATGATTTGTGGATTCATTGGATCAGAACCGATGTCTACGTCAATTGTCTCTTCGACTGACATGTGGGATCCGTCCTCCAACTGGTGTGGAGTTGGGATCAGGTGGATATCATTTGCTGAATTTAGATATACATTGGGAATGTCGGGTTCCTCTTCAGCATGGAAGATATCCTGAGTCTGTCCTGGGGTGAAATGAAACATCTCACCGCAAGGCCAGTACTCTGATGGGGATGGTGGTGAGTCAACGCGATCCCAATCTATGGCATCTAGGTCTAGATACAATGGTCATGTTGGATCGGCTAGATTGTGGATGGGGGTGGTTAAATCAATGGAGATCATGTTGATGGAATGAATTTGGTCTCCATTTCCATGTGGGTGTTGATTCAGACATCCTTGGTGATCCTTGTACCTCGGATCTGGCTCTGTGGGTACTGGCACAAAAGGATCGGCCCTATGTGTAGATAGAAGGATAGGGTCTGCCCTTAGCACTGATGGCCCTATAGGGTCTCTAGGTGGGAGGTGCTCCCTATATGCCCAAAGTGGTGGATGAAGCACTTGGTTTAACTGTACTTGGTTTAAATGCCACCTATGCCTTGGTCTCATATTTATATGTTCAAACATATCATCGATGTCTATGGGGTATTCATGTTGCCTCATATGGTTGAGATATGCCATCTCAGTCTCATCCTCATAGTCGCTATCGGAGATCCATAGGCCTTCATTGGCTCTGACAACTATGTGCCCCTCTGGTTGGTATAGCCTCCCACTAGGCATTTCTTGATCACTATCCTCACTCTCTATGAAAATTGGAAATCTGGCATGTAGGTAGTCGATGTTGAAGAAGATATTTGGATCTTCTTCCTTCGGTGGATCACTTGGCCTTATGGCCGGCATGGGAGGCTCATTTTGTTTGAGCAAGTTGATTTGGTCCCTTCTAGGTTGTTTCGCTCTCTATGGGAGGGATGGATTCTCTAGAGGTAGCAATTGCCCAATCAGAACATTAAAGGGGAACATTGCCATGAAGTTCTCCTGATAGTCGTCAATGGGTGTCACCTACAAGTGATTGCTATCGGACTCAAAAGGGTCCCAAGGTGCTACCTCATAATATGACTCATCTTCAAAAGACCCCCCTTGATCTTGTTCATATCCCTCTTGGAGGTTACTTCTTGAAATTTCCCCTTCCTCGATCAAAAGGGAGGGGTTGTTGAGGTCAACAAGGTTTGTTGTTAACAATGGGAGATAATCCCCCAATGTGTATGTTGTGTTGGGATTGGCATATGGATCTTATGCCAACCCATACTTGTTGCCTAGACCTAGGCCTTGCATGGTTTCTACCAAGATGTCGAGGGGCAAAGGGTGGTTGAACCCTACTCCTGATTTATCATATTGCATCTGGTATCTCAGTTGACAGAGAATGTGTGTTCCTTGTTCATATCTGCCCAATCCATATCCATGCCAATTACATTGGTCTAGGTATTTCAAGGTGAAGTCCTTAGGTTGGATAGATAGTCAACATTCTCATCAAATGGCTCTTCATCCTCTTCCTCTTGTAGGTAGGGTTCAATGTCGTTCTCGAGGCCCCCATATACAAAATTGGTCTGATTTGGCGGGTAGCCTAAAGGGATGATAGTGTCGATGGGGAGGCGAGGTCTCCCCATGTCTTGCATGGATTTGAGTGTGGGTGTTGCTACAACGTTCCACACTAGGTACTCCCCTAGGCCCGTGTTGGCCATCTCAATGGTAATTATCCGTGGTTGAGGGGGAGGGAATGGGAGTTCTCCTTGAGTCCACTCCATGTTGGGTGAACCAGGTGTCTTGACTTCCATTCAGCTGGGTACCTCTTCAATAGATATGGTTGAGACTAATGGTGGTACCTCCTCTAGGGGCTTCTTACCATTGTCCTTTGTTGTGGCCACCATAGGTGGCATCATTGGTGAAGGAACAAACGATGAAGATAGGCCAGGTTGGTGAGTTGAGGGACTCAACAGCAAGGATGTAGGTGGAATCGAACCCTGTATGGATGGATTCAATTGAAAGTCCAAATGTGTCGATAGGAGGGTCGATTGTGGCATCAGCTGCATTGCATTGTAGAACATAAAGGGCTCTAAGTCCACTGGAACTACATATACTTGCCCTTCATATGTGTATTTGAGGCATTGATGGGCTATCGAAGGGACACACTTCATGTCCCTGATCCAAGGCTGGCCTAGCAAGATATTGTAGGCCATCTCACCCTCAATGATGTGACACAACGTAGGAATGGTCTTTTGTCCTACTTGGATGGGTAGGACAATTATGCCAATCATTGAGCATAATACATTGTTGAATGCTCAAAGAGTGTAAGTGGATGCCACAATGTGGGATGCTTGCAGCTTAAGGTGTTTTAATGCCACTGTCTTGATTATGTTGTTGTACGAGCCAGTGTACAAAAACACCCTCTTGAATGGAATCTTGTTGACCCACGTAATCATGTGTAGGGGTGGATCCACCATATCACCAGTCACAAGTTTCAGTTCGTCTTCCCTGAAGGTTATGACTTTTTCTGTGCATTTTCTCACATGTCCCATGAAATTATTGAAGGAATTGGCTTCATGGATTTGTAGCTCAATGGATTTGAGTATCTCCATTAGAGCCTCTCGATGGGGCGGTGATTGTTGGATAAGCTCATAAATGGAGAGCCTAGCCGACGTGGTCCTTAAAATTTGAGTAAGTTTAGTCCGAATCATGGCCATTGGTCTAGGTGGGGTAGGTTGCATAGGGTGTTGTGGAGGTTGTGACGTTGATGGAACATCTCCTGTAGTTACAACGGGGGTAGCCATGTTTGGATATCTTTTTTTTCGTGTCACAATGCTTATCATCCCTACGTATCCTTGAATGGGGCAATTTTTTGTTGCCTTGTTTTCTTGTAAAGTCTTTTCCTATGCATCATGGGTGGGCAGAGGGTCTTTGAAGACCTCTATATGTTGGTTGCTCAGTGCTACGAGATTATCTACCATGAGCATTTTGTTTTCTATCAAGTCCTGCACTAAGTGTTTGAATTTCCAACAAGTGGAGATTTCATGTCCTTTTTGCCGATGAAATCTACAATATAAGTATTCTTTATAGCCCTTGGGTTTTTGCATGTTGGGGTCTATGGGTTGACTTTCTGAAAATTTTATCAGGTTTACCGTAAACAAGCGGTCAAAAAAGGAGTCTCTAGACTCCGTGAATTTTGTGAATTGTTGCCTAGGGTGACACTACTGATTTTGCTCTTGTTTATGATTTTCCTTTTCATAGTTATCAAGAGGAACTGCCTGATAATTAGCCTTTGGGGGTTGTGTCATTTGTGCAGGATTTGGTATAGTTATGGCAACCTGATTGACCATGACGGGTTTTGGTTGCATGGGACTAGTTTTAGCATTTTTGGGCCACTCTTTCTTGCACGGCTTGGCAATATCACCGTCTTGTATTTTTATCTCCTTAATTATCCTGGCTTGCATTAGGGATTCTTTGAGGGTGGCATATTTTTGTAGCTACAATAGCACAAAGATCAACCTTAAGCAACTCTTTGAAAACATTTGAGTCATGTCGGCCATGGGAGGGAGGTAAGGTAGATTTGAAAGCAATGTCCTCCACCAATTCCCATAAGTAGCTATGGTCTCATCATCATACTGCTTAAGGCCAGCTAGGTAACTTAAGGATGACTTCTTCTTGGTGTTGAAGGCAAAATGTTCAAGGAATGTGTCCACTAGCTGGTCTAGATTATTGATGCTATGCTTTGGCGACTGGGTAAACCAATATGAGGTAGGGCCTATGAACAGGGTTATAAATATTCTCAGAAGCAATGCATCATTGTATTGAATGCCAAAGCATCGACTCAGGAACCTTGTTACGTGCTCTTGGGCATCCTCATCCACTCTAAAAATTTCCAATTGAGGCACTTTGAAGTGGTCTAGGTATGGGGGTGCAAAAACTAAAGGATGCATAGGGTGACTGTAGAGTTGGCGTAAGGTGGGCTTTTGGGGCCCTGAAGTCTTAGTCTTCATAGACTCTAAGCACTCTAGCAATGCTTTGTATGCATCAGAGGATTTGATTTCCTCTTCTTTGGTTTGTTCTCATTGTGAATTATGAAGAACTTGAGGCCTATGGAGGGGTAGCCAGATAGTGCCCCCCTACCTTGGTAGGGCATTTTAGCCCACTCTTCTTCTCACTCAAATTCCTCATAGGCCTCGTGAGGAGTTTTTGGGCATGACCTATAAACATGGATGGGTGCCCGAGGAAGGCACCCATCATTGGTTCTAGGAGTGGCCTCTCGCTCAGGCCTAGGAGGTCATGGAGGCAATGCTTGATAAGGTCATGGAGACCTATCTTGTACTAAGGGGCTGCCTCTCATAAATTTTTGTCTTATCCATGCGAGGGGTTGGAATACTCTCATGCATAGTGTTCTGGAACAACTCATCTGTCTGGCGCTAAATGCACTCTTTGTTAAGATGATAAGTTGTTCTAACTGCTGTTGATCTTGCCTAAGCTGCATGATTTGTGCTTCGCAGGTGACATATTTTGCAAATGCCAAGTCGATTTGTTTTGTCATCCTAGGTTTAGGAGGCCTAGATGCCTCCCCTACATATATATCTTGATATTGGTGATCTGAGATCTCTATGGTTTGCTTTTCTATGTTGAGGTTAGCAGCATTCACCCGAGGCTTTGGCCTCAATAGGTGATCTCGATAATCAGTAGGTGTGGAGACGCATTGCTCCCGCATGGTGTATCGCTCTTGAGGAATATAATGGTTTTCCTTGTGCTCCCTTTCATACATGTGAAATGGATGGGCGGAGTTGGCTCATCCTATCTAAAGAGCCTTGCACTCTAGATTTGGCCTATTAGTTCTAATAGTAATGAGGGGTGGAGGAGGAATGATATAATCATGTGGGCCCTCCTCATGAACCCTATGTTGCTCTAGTGCTTCATGGTGTAGTGGCCACTCATAATGAGTCTCTAAGGGGGACTTCCCATGTGTGTACCCCTCTTGAGAGGGTCTGCATTGAATGGGAGTGTCCCTCAAAGGGGTTCCTCTATAATCCTATTCTGTAGTGGTATGGTGTGGATTATGTTGTGGGTCAGGCTGCCAAGATGGTATAACCAAGTCCTTGGGGCTATAACAAAGGCGACTTGTGCCTCCTTGCATACTTTTTGTAGCTTCTGCTCATGATTGGGCTTGGATATGGGTATACACCATGGTGGTGGTTTTTCTAAAAATATATGTATATTTTTATCTCCTTTACAATTTTTATGCTATACCAAACAAAAGGGGACCACAAAAACAAAGAAATGATTATCTCGTTTACAGATTAAATATGTGTCCTAGATCTGGTTCGGTGTGTTTGATTTTTGTTATGTAACTCTTGTAAATAAAACTTTGTTATACATGCATAATGAGGGCTCTTGTATCTCCAAAATGGTTGCCCCTTCAATATACCATTTCCAGGTCGTTATACTGAACCTCTCGATATACCCACCATTATGTGAGGGAAACTATTGGTATGCGAGAGCAGAACAGTAGGTGGAACATATGCGGTACGAAAGGGGGATCACTTTATTTTTGACACCTACCTTAGAATATTTATCCTCATGCACAGGGAATCACCCCCACTATACTTGGTTAGCTTTCATCAAGATTTATGTCTAGCAACAGTTGTGATCAGGGTATATGTATGCAAAATTCAAGCCAAGGTGGTGATGAAACCCATCGTTGGTCTTGATCATGTGTTGGGGTATTAAGACCAACTCCTTGATGTTAATTTTATTAGGTGGTGTGTGTGGTTCCTTTTAATTGTGTAAATAAAGAAAACATATAGTAAAATATGATTTTCACTAATGCAATGCTTTAAAGTACATTTTACCTTTCAGAGATAATTAGTAGCAAAAAGGAAATCACAAAACCTAACTAGAACTAAAACTATAATGAGGACTTGCCATTTGTGCAAGTATCATGCAAGACAACCAGAGAAAAATGCATTCCTAATCAAGTTCCTTCCATTTAATTTACTCTATGTTTTTATTTATTTTATTTTTTTATTGCAAGAAAGGAAAACAAACTACTTAACCTTTCTATGCAAGTGTCTAAAAATAAAGCAAAGAAAATAGAAAATTACAGAAACAAAAAGTAGAAAAACATAAAGGATGTTCATAAGGCCTACCTCTTCTCTATCTAAACCAGATGCCTCTGATTTTATGCTTAGAAAATGCATAGAGCTCTAATTGTCCTGGTGTGGGACAAATAGAAGGTCTACATTCGTCACAGGGTGGGGTGAATACGTATTTGTCCCAGGGTGGCTCGAGTAGCAGTCCAGTGCCTGAATGAGTAACGCCTGCTAAGAAAAACCACAAAATTTGGATCAAAAACTTGATCCTAACAGTAGGGGATAGGGTCCCACCGTGATTATGCCTTGTGTACATCATATCCCAAACACATTTTTAACATTAAAAATCCAAGTTTTGCACAAATAAATATGAAATCCATTAAGTGGTCTAGGTTAATTTAAGATAAAAGGTCATCCTTCTCATCCCCCTATGGGAATGATTCAAGAATACTAAGAGTCAGCAAAAGTACAAGTTCTTCCCTACCCAATTCCTCAAAATAAATAGTGTTTTTCACCACTATCAAAACCCCAATTCCCACAAATCCCAATCCCTCAAAAAAATCAAAGAAATCAAAAGTTCAAATTCAAAGTCAAAATCAAAATCAAAGATAACAGTGGTCATCACCACTTCCCAAATCCCTTGCTCAAAGAAAACAAAATATAAACTAAACAGTGATTTTCATCACTACATATGAGCAAGTATCCCAATAAAATTTAAGAAAATAATGGATTTGAACTTGAATCCCTATAATTCTTAGCATTCGAAAAACCATCAGGTGATCCTCATTACAGGTTTTGTGGATATCCTATCTATAAATGGTAGTAGCCTCCCACATGATGATATGTCTATCACATTAGAATTTTGCATGTGTGCAGACCAATGTTTGCATGTAGATGAGCTATATTTTGGTAATCTATACTACCTAGTGGTCTAGTCCTACCAAGTACAAACCTCTGATTGTGACATTCATAGGGTGATCCTCATTCTAGGTTTGGTGGATAGCCTATCTGGAAATGGTGGTATCTTTATGTATTTAATAGGAATGAACTCATTTGCACACACAGGGATATGAATTACCTTGGTCATCCTAGCATATTCATACCTTGTCAAAAGTCTTGCATAGTTAGTATACAACCTTTGATCAGATTAGCTAGAGTGTTTGAGTCTCACAAAAACCTCATCTACATTCTCTAACATCTCATTCCATTTTTACTACATTGTAAGAATACATTTCCACATTTCCATTACATAAAAACAATACAAAAACAACAAAGGAACAAAAAAGAGTGTTAATGTTTTTTTTACAGTCTATAGTGTTCACATAGTATGTCAAATAATTAGCCACAATTTATTTTTATCAATCAATTAAATATCATGTCTCATTGTGCATCCATGCATATAGATAGCTGCAAATCAAATCAAAATCAAAATACATAGGCATACATGATATATACCTATCATCATTCCATTGCATCCATATGTATAATATACTAAGCATTTAACACATAATCATAAATCCATACACACATTGCATTCATACAATAAAGCAATAAACAAAACACATGATGACCACAATAAAATATCATATATATATGGGGTAAAACATGTACATCACAGTTTCCAAAATACTCGTAGGCTACAATAAAGTGGGTCCTCATACCTCATAATTCTAAACATCCCAAAAAAACCTAAAAATAATCCCATGAGTCTCCATCACCATGATCACGTAGGATCGATGCTATGAATCACACTACCACTAGTATTCTGGGTCCACTGAGACCCCCATGCATGCTGCCACCAGCCCTGTACCCCCTCCACCTAGTAGAGGATTGCATCGTATCACTCTACCGAGACTGGTGTGATCTTCTACTCTCCCCATCATCCGATAGTCCTCCCCTAAGGCACACCACCTACATCTCCAATTGATCCATATATGTCTGCCTTCATTTTTCCCATACCTAATAGGTATCCACCATTGACTACAATTGTAATACCTTTTCCCATAGATTCTTTGTCTCCTTAGTGTTGGATCCCTCCTACCTCAGACCCTGGGCTCTTAGCTACACCTATAGGGAGGATATCTCAGCCTGGTCCTCTCATTTCTATACTCACAGGAGATCTCTCTCATGCCTAACCCTAGCCATCTTAGCCTATAACTCTGCATATCGATCACCCTATGCACCCTATGGTACCTATGCCCTAGGAGCCTCTACACCCATGTCATCATCCTGATCTCCCAAATACTAGAGATCTCCCTACTCACCACCCTCCACATGGTCCTCCTCTAGAGCATCTAGCATCATCTCATCTATTGCCCCAGTTGCCTCACCCCCTAGGGTCCCTGCACCTCTCCACTAGTGCATCACCCACAATGAGTCATACTCCTCTATAGTCTCGATTTCATCTACATTAGGAAAAACTATGACAGGATTTGACTCCTCACCCACCTCCTCTGCAGTAGGCCATAGCAACATCCTCTCATCCCCATGATACCAGTACACCATTGGCTCCCTAGGCAATCCCTGTTGTAGCCCAAACTGCTGCATGACACAATAAAATTGGAAGTACTCCCGCTTGATCCCATGTCATGCAATCAACCACCTACCCTGCCTCACCCACCATAGCTACTCCCCAGCATCTACCCAAACAAAAAAATCCATGTATTGTTGCCATAACACCTTATCAGGTTCCAAGCGAGAGAAGAGATCAGCGTAGTGATCCAAATCACTTGCAAACTATCAAATCTACCCTCTCTCTTGTATTTTTTACCATAGGATGCCATATCCTATCTCCATTTTTTCTAGCTACACCCAGGTCATCCAAGGTAAGCCTTGTGGTCACCCCATAGCTATGTGCTGCCACCCCCAATATTATAGTAATAAGTTACAGCCTAATCCATTCTACTTATGGTAGCACATCTCATACAGATCATCGTAGAGCTATGCCACCAAGGTAGTACCCCATGCCACCACCATTGGCTCCTCCTTGGTGCACCCCATTAGGGCATACACCAGTTCTAACAGGTTCTAAGGGAACCTAGAAAATGATGAGTTAGGGAGGAGCATATTGGAGATGAGAGTCATCAACAGTGCATGCCTCACCTCCAACACCCCCTCCTTGTGCCAATACCCCACCAATATACCTCTATTTTTGTAGTCCATCTTCGCCACCTCTGCATCTTCCCCAAAGTACCTCATCAGCACTGCACCCCTTTGGTCATGATGCGATGACCGGATAGGTCACCCCTCTATAAAAATCCTAATAATTTGATAGACGTCCTCCAACATCACTGTCACCTCCCTCATCGGCATATGGAAGGTGTTGGTACACGGGTCCCATAAGCTAATCAAAGCCATCATATAATCTCAGTCACCTACCACAGGCTCCAACCGAGTAACTTGCTTGAGCCCTAGGGCATCAAGCCACTCCCAGTTAGCCTTAGTCAAGACATCCTGTGTGACCCCGAAGAGATTTAGTTTTTGATACCTACTCTTCACCACCTAAAAAAATAACAAAAACAAATAAAAACATCAAAAACACAAACCAAAAAATATATATAAATAGGTAGTACTGTAGCACCCTAAAATTGGTGCAGTGAAATTGTAATAATTACATTCATCCTAGTAAATAATTTAAATTCAAATTTTAACCTCCCAAACCGCCCGTTAACCGTCGGGTAATCCGTTTCCCCTTTTCCTATGCCATTTTTAGAGGTTGTTTTGACCGTTTGACGATATCGTCGCCGATCAAGACGATATCGCCCCAGATCTGACGATTTCGTCTGGGCTAGGACGTCCAGACGATCTTGTCGCAAAACTGATTTTGCACAATTAGCTTCTGTTCCAACGGGCCTCTAATCCGGGCAGAAGCGTGTCTGCGCCGTTAGAGACCCTTCCCCATTGGAGATCTCCCAAATAGGGATGATCTCCAACCTCCTAACCTCCCTCCTAAGCCTATTTAATCCTAAGCCCTCCCCTTAGCACCCCCTGGCTGGTAATTCCCTGTAACCCGACTGCATACATGTTAAAACATCCTAAGTTTTCATTTGCATTAGTTCTATATCAATTTTGTTGTAGGTACATTACTATTTTTTAGTCGGAGCAAGCTTACATCGTCGTCGACGAACCTATTCAGATCGGAGGTGAACCTGTCGAATCAGAGACGATTTCGTACCAATGCGAGACGATTTCGATCGTAGCCAACATTGAGGCAATCAGTGCCTGAAGTTTGCATTTCTCTACCCTTTTTCTGTTATTTTATTCTGCAATTAGCTTAGTTTATTCAGTATTTTATACTATTTTGCATTTTGGAGTTCACCCATCTAGATCAAATGCATGATTAAATCATAATTATTATTTAATTAGCATAATTCATTCCTGTTTCTGTGTTTAAGTTTTAGTTTGATAGTGCTACTGTCATTTTATACTATTTCCCTCTGTTATCATTGTTGTATCTTCTGTATTTTGCACCTATTTCTCTGTTTGTAGGTCTCTGACGAATTCGTTTGATGAATTCATCAGATCTCAGACGATCTTGTCTGATCTCAGACGATCCTGTCAAATCAAAGGCGATCCTGACTGCTTCAAGAATCGGAATCATCATCGGACATCCGGATCAGGTATTCCTCTTTTAATATTCTGTAATTTCTCTATTTTCTGGTTCTTTAAATCTGTTTTCTTGTACTCATTTAATTTGCATCTTCATATAGAATAGCTTAGACGCATTTTGGCCAAACCTAGGATATGAATGCTTAAGGTTAAAAACGAACACATAAAACACATTCCCAACCTAGGCGTGGAAACTGCCATTAAATGTTTCCTGGTGAACCCACCATCCGTCGAAAAATCATCAAAATACACCTCCCTTGAGAGGCGGGACCTTCGCAAGTCCTCTCAGTCCGAGGTACCGCGACATCCTTTTCACATCCCCCTTTCGGGCACGGATCCTATAGCCTGAAGGTAAGGGTGTGAAAATTTTGGAGCGATACATTTTGGTGAACCCGACGTGAATGCATTATAAACCTTTTGAAAACAAAAACAAAAAAAATAAAACAACTAAAACATAGATGCATTTCAAATCCTTTCAAACTGATAAGTTGCATATTAGATGGTAGCTCCTAAGAAAATATTAGCAGTTACTATAAATGTAGAAAACCAATTGGCAGCCATAGAAGTCAATTATGTACTTAGTGTGCCTGAAACAGATAGAAATCAACTCTTGTGGGACGAACTTGATAGAAGACTTAGTGTCATCTCATCTAGGTCAACAGAACTTAAGCAAATCAAGAGGCTAGTCCTAGATAGAATCCTGGATCCTCATCAACTAGTCTTTTATCATGAACTTCAGAGAGCCTGCCATAGATGGTTAGCTTATAGGAGAGCTCTTGTATCTTCAGAATTATTCACCTTCGAGGAATACCTCGAGAACGCAGCCATTGTACACCAGTTCCTAGGTCGTGTAGAAGACCAAGAGGTTGTTCTTACAGATAGGGAAATATGGAATAGAGTTCCTCGAGCTGTGTTATATCGAGAGTATTGCCACGAGCTTTACTTCTATCAACCAGCATCTGAGACAGATAATATCACTATAGCTCTTTTCATTAAATTTTTAAAAGAAAACTTTCAATTTGAAGAAGAACACTTCATGACTCCTGAACAACTCGAGCCCATTAATGATATTTATAAATTGTTTATAGAAAACTAGATTGTTACTTTCAGTCTTATTTCTTGCATTTATTGTGTTATTTGCTGTCTTTACAATATTATTTCAAAAACAAAGAAAAACAAACAAAAATTAAAAAACTAAAAAACATAGCAAAAACCAAAAACATTTCATTTTAAATATTGTAGTAGGTATATAATTAATATATACCTCTTAAACTTGTTGCATACATATATATATATATATATATATATATATATTTGCTGAAATCAAAATTAAAGCACCATGCCTAAACTTAGGAATGGTAAAGAAACTGTAGGAGAAGAAGAAGATTGGTTACAAGATACAACTAGAGACCCAAATGTCCTTCCTGAAGATCCAATTCCGGAAGGAAAAACTCTAGATCAACAGAACATGACCTAGGTGAAGACAATGAACAAGAAGGAAGTGTTAAAGAGGATGGACCCTCATCCCCTAGAGTAGCTCCAGATGGAACTATTGCTTTTGACAACATAGATCATTTCAAGAAATTTCTCAATGATAACATTGACGCCCTTAATGTGGCAGTCTGTATTGATAAAGGGCAAATTAGTAACACTCAAGCAGCCATGGAATATATGTATGATGTGCGCACTAATCCCTTGTCTTTCATTGATCAAGAAAGTGACAAGGTCGGGCCATCCAATACAGACATGGTCACTATGATGCAAAACATGTCAAAACAACAAAGTTACCCAACCTCCTAAGGAACCTGTTATTCAACCTAAAATCATTCCCACACAAAAGAAACCTTCCTTCACTACTTTATTTCGCCAAACTATTGAGCAATATGCTTCAAGTAAACAAAAACCTAAAACGAAGCCAAACACCAATTTTCAACAATCTGGAATACAACATAATACAACTTCAAAATTCCTTCATAACACCTTTCCTACCAATAATTTACACAATAGCAACATGGCATCTAATCTTCATGTCCCTCCATCATATACTCACAAAACTCCTATCAATGCCCTACCGAACCAATATGGTGGGCAAACTAGTAATCTGGAAGCCATGGTGAAACAGTTAGCTTCGCGTATGGACCAGATAGATCCCTACCATCCCTCGTACAATTATCGAGAGATCTGTAGTCAACCTTTGGATCCCATAGTTGTAGCTCAACCATACCCTAAGCATTTTCCCATGCCTATCTTGCCTATATATAAAGGAACCGAAGATCCCATAGAGCATCTTCGCATGTTTAGGATAGCATGTCATGATATATCACATGATGACTTGCTATTACTAAAAATGTTCCCAAAAAGTTTAGGTGGAATGGCATTAGAGTGGTACTATCAATTGCCCACTCATTCTTTGAGAAACTTTGAAGAAACAATTGAATCATTTGTCCATCAATTTAGTGCCTACATCGAGAGGCATGTAACCATTAAAGATCTATACAACTTAAAACAAGACAAAGATGAATGCTTTGCCGATTTCTTAGCTAGATGGAGGCAATTGATAGGAAAACTGCACTTTGTGCTACCTTATAGGGAAATGTTGGACATTTTTATCAATAATTTACAAGAACAAATATCTTATGAGCTATCAACCGCTACTTTAACTACCTTCGATCAAGCTATAGATTTAGCTCGAAGAGTAGAAGATGCCCTCATTAGGAGAGGCCAACTTAGGAAGAAGGATGATGAGAAAACATCCAGAAATCAATATAAAAACAAACAAGTTGTCGGTGATGGAGTCACTGACAGTAGAAATGTTGCTAATATCAATGCAACGAAGACAACAAAAAAATTTATATTGAAACCTCCTGATAAGCCTCCTCGAGAATTTACTAGATTAAATCAACCCTTATCAACTATTTTACCTCAATTACTCGAAAGAGGTTTGATCCAATTACCAACTATCCGAGAACCTGATCCTACTATACCCGGATACAGAGCTGACTTACACTATGATTTCCATAGAGGACCTGGACACTCTACCAATGCTTGTAAAAGGTTGAAACATAAAATACAAGATTTGATTGATAATAATGAAATGGAGGTGCAAGCCTTCCAACCTAAACAAAACGCTCCTAATAATACTCAAAAGACCATTCCCCAAAATCAAAATCAAAATGCTAATCAAACATTAGACATATTTCAACACCCTTTACCAAGACATGGTAAAGAAGTGGCCAATCAAATCGAACATCATAATGTTCCTCCTCCTACCCGATATGTAGGAACCATTAGCGGACAATTACCTATTCAGGATCCTCAAATATTTGATACAACCTTATCCCTGGTTACGACCAGGCCCTTACATAATATTCAAACTTTTGATTCTAGTGATATAGAATCAGATAGTGAAAGTGAACTAGACATCACTTCAAACCAATCGAATAGTTCTGAAAATGAATCAGATCCTATTCAACCCATCACAGATGCTATGGTTCCAGAAGAACCATTTCCTAGAAGAGTTACTACTCGACCCTCTTCTAATCAATTCCTTCCTAATGAACAAGCCATAAATGCTAGACCGAGGCCAGTTCAACGTCCTCAATATAACATTGTAGGTACCATTGGAGTCGTTACCCGACAACAGGCTCAAAATTCTCAACAAGAATCAAATCAGAATGATGGATCAGTTCCATTTGTTTTGAAAAATCCCAATAAAGGGAATCATGCTCCTAATGTTCAACCTAAACCCCCTTACAATATTAATGAGCAATTATCCAATACTACAGCCAGAATTTCCCTTTTGGATTTGTTAAGATCTTCTCCCACCCATAGGGATGAGTTGATGCTTACATTAAGCCAAATGATGGTACCTCAAAACATCCAACTTGAAGCTATGGCCAATACTATCATCACTCGAGAGGTTGATTGTATTGACTTTCGGGATAAAGATATCCCACAACACAGTTTACATAAGGACAATCCCTTATATATTACTGCTCTAATTGGGGATGTAGTTGTCAAACGAGTCCTGATTGATAATGGCTCATCTCTAAACATTTGCACTTTTGACTTCTACCAACGATTTGGCTTTAGAAGTGATGAAATGAAGAAAACTGATATGATTATCAAAGCTTTCAATGACGAAACACAAGAAACGTGTGGAGTTATTACCATCCCCTTGCAAGTTGGTCCTAGAACCCTAGAAACAACCGTGTTTATTGTACATTGCCCAGCATCGTACAATATACTTTTGGGTCGCCCTTGGATCAATGCGATGCGAGCGGTCCCATCGACTTTACACCAATGTGTTAAGTTTGAATTTAAAAATCAGTTGGTCACTATCCATGGTGACCCTAGACCCTTTGATATGTGTGCTTTGGCAGAACCCGTTGGAGTGCAATTTTGCCCCGCTCTGTCATCCACACATCCTAGTTCTTATTTTTCATCTAAACGTGTGAAACACACACCCATAACCTCACCTATTTCCCCTCCATTAATTTCATCCTCCTATATAGATCAACAATCTTCTAAACAAATCACTTTAGAACCTCAAAAAGATCTTAAATCTACAACCAATCCTTCATGTTCAATCCCTATAAATTCAAAACCTATAGACACATCTATCATCCCTTCCACATCTAAAGATATAGGGAATAATCCTTCTACATCTTATGCTCTTTTTGATGAACTTTTACCAGATTTATCCACAATCCTAATATCAGAAAAAACAAATGCTTTCATGCAAGATTCAATTCTTTTAAATAACTTACCGCCATCTCCTCGTACTTTGGGCCTCCCACAACCTATGGGAAGTACTTACCAAGTCGGGAGTTGTGCCTTCATTTATAAAGGATATGACTGGGGAAGAATCCCTCGGAACATTAAAACTCATCATGAGGGATATGCTCGGTGTTATTTTACCAATGAATATATTAAAGCTAAACCCATGATGCTTAAAATGGGATATAAAGGGAAAGGCTTGGGACCTTTCCAAAATGGCATGAAAGAACCTTTCGAGGTAGAACCGTGGCCTGCCCGCTGTGGTGTGGGCCTATTTCCTAGTAAGGGTCAACCCTTTCCTTTTGAAGATGATGATCATCTCATATGTTATCAAGATTATTTGGATAGGTGTGATGATTTACCTCTTAAAAATCAATCATTTACATGTAACATGCTATCCATAGCTTACCCTGAAATGATTGCTGACCCCGATGAAGAGTTGGAAGGAGATATCTTCCACGACGTCTCTGTTGAAGAGATGTTACACAATGGATTTTATTTTGATGGTTCTATACCAACTATAGCCCAACTTGAGACCACTAATCCTCAAGATGAATTATCCAAATTAACCTTACAAGAATTACAAGAATTGGGCGTTTCACCCGCCCCACCTAATTTTGAAAGAGATCTACACATGGAGGTAGAAAACGTCATTAAAATTAACATTGGAACTGAGGATAATCCTCACATAATCAATATTGGATCAGAATTAAGTCAAGAAAAACAAGAACAATACATTGCATTCCTTAAAGAGTATGAAGATGTCTTCGCTTGGACATATGAAGATATGCCAGGTCTAGACCCTTCTGTAGTCATGCATCATCTAGTGGTCCATCCGGATGCTAAACCTGTTAAACAAAAACTTAGAAAAATGCATCCCAAAGTGGCTCTGCTAGTCAAAGGGGAGTTAGAAAAACTCCTGAATGTTGTCTTTATACAAGCTATTGATTATGCTGAATGGATCTCAAATGTAGTTCCAGTCACCAAGAAAGAAGCTACCAAAGTTAGGGTTTGCACAGATTTTAGAGATATTAACGCTGCATGCCCTAAAGATGACTTTCCTCTTCCAAACATGGATCAAATCATTGACTTTACTTCGGGAGTGGGATGATGTCCTTAATGGATGGATTCTTCGGTTATAATCAGATCAGGATAGCTCCTGAAGATCAAGCTAAAACAGCCTTTATTACCCCCTGGGGTACTTTTTGTTGGAAAGTGATGCCATTTGGCTTAAAGAACGCAGGTGCAACCTATCAACGAGCTATGACCTATATTTTTCATGATATGATGCATGATATCCTACATGATTATGTAGATGATATTATAGCTCGCTCTATTATTGAAGATAATCATTTAGATGATTTGAGAAAAGTTTTTAATCGATTACGAGAATATCTTATTCGATTAAATCCAGCAAAATGCATATTCGGAGTCAAGTCTGGCAAACTATTAGGGGTTTTAGTTTCTTTACGTGGTATCAAAATCGACCCTCTCAAAATTGTGGCTATCACTGATATGCCCGCACCTACTAATATATCTGAATTACGAAGTTTACAAGGTAAGCTTCAAGCTATCCGTCGCTTCATCGATAAGCTGGTGGACAAAACTGGTCCCTTTCTTAAACTCCTTAAGAAGGATGTCCCTTTTAATTGGGACACCGAATGTAGAGAAGCTTTTGAACTTCTCAAACAATACCTCCTTAATCCACCTGTGCTTTCACCACCTAAACCTGATCGCCCATTCCTCCTATATATTTCAGCTTCAGATTCTGCCTTAGGGGCTATGTTAGCTCAGCTTGATGATGAAAAGAGAGAACGTGCTAATTATTACATTAGCCGAACCTTCATCAGTTATGAAACCCGCTACACAGCATTAGAAAAACTATGTCTAGCAATCATTTTTGCTACGCAAAAATTATGACACTATATGCTTAGTCGAAAAACTTATGTCATTGCCAAATACGATCCCTTAAGATATCTCATGAGTCGACCTTATTTATCGGGTCGCACAGCCAAGTGGGTTCTTGCTCTAAGCGAGTTTGATCTCACATTCATAGGACATAAGTCTGTTAAGGGTCAAATCATAGCAGATCAATTAGTTGTTGCACCCTTAGCGTCTACCCATCCCCTCATCATCGAGTTTTCGGATGAATGCCTTCAATTAGAGGCAGACCATACTGAACAATGGTCCTTATACTTTGATGGAGCCCGATGCATGAGTGGGGTTAGATGTGGGTATTATTTTAATATCCCCACAAAAACATCTAATTCCTCCGTCCTTCAAATTGACATTTGCTTGCACCAACAATATCGCTGAGTATGAAGCTCTAATCCTTGGATTACGAGCTGCTTTAGCGCTCAAAATTAAACATCTGTTAGTTTTTGGTGATTCTCAACTGGTTATAAACCAAATTAATGAAGTTTATCAGACCAGAGATGATAAACTATGCCCATATAAGGCCTATGTTTTACAACTAATGTCCCTATTTGATCAAGTTACCTTGGAAGCTATTCCTAGAACTTGCAACCGTGCAGCTGATGCTATGGCCGCAGCTGCATCTCTCCTACCCTTGGAGTTAGATGACGAATATGCCACTATCATTATTCATCGACTCCAGGAACCCGCTTCAAATAAGTCATGCTTAGAACCTTTAGATGTGTTTCTAATCAATGAAACTACTCTGGAACCTTGGTATATGGACATATTTGATTTTCTCCAAAATGGGACTTTCCCTGCCAATTCTAATAGAAACCAGCATCGGTTATTACGTAGACGAGCAAGTCGATTTGTAATAATTGGCAATACCTTGTATAGGAGATCTTTTGAAGGTATCCTATTAAGATGTTTGAACTTAGAAGAGTCCAAATCAGCCTTGAGTGAAGCCCACGATGGATCTTGTGGAGGACACTTCAGTGGTAGTGTCATTGCTAAAAAGCTCCTTAGGATAGGATACTTTTGGCCTACCATGGAAAAGGATGCACATGATTATGTGCGCCATTGCGACAAGTGCCAGAAACATGCTGACCTTGTCCATGCGCCTGCACAAGAGCTGCAGGCTATTTCCTCTCCTTGGCCCTTTTCAAAATGGGGCTTAGATATTATTGGCAAAATCAATCCTGTGTCATCTGATGGACACAAATTCATCATAACCGCCACTGAGTATTTCATGAAGTGGGTTGAAGCTATGCCTTTAGCTTCCTGCACTGGCACACAAATCTCTAAATTCATTTTTAATCAAATCATTTGTAGGTTCGGAATTCCTGCAAATCTCATCTCTGACAATGGAACTTGTTTCAAAAATAAAGATGTTAAAAAATTATGCCAAAAATACAAGATTCAACATCGCTGGTCCACTCCCTATTATCCTCAGGGTAATGGTCAAGCAGAAGCATCTAACAAAACCTTAATCAAAATCCTCAAAATATTGGTCAATAAAACTGGCCGTGACTGGCACATTCAGTTATATCCAACCTTGTGGGCCTATCGAACTAGTGTTCGAACCCCCATGGGAACTTCACCATTTGTTTTGGTTTATGGTGCTGAAGCAGATTTTTCCATTTGAATTGGAAGTTCCTTCTTTGGATCTCGCTACTTCAAGATACCGAAGTAGGAGATGAATATCGAGTTGGCAGACTCAGTCAATTGGAACTCCTAGATGAAAAATGCATCAATGCTTTGGAACATCTCCGTGCCTACCAAAACAAGCTTAAAAGATCATATGCTAAAAAGTTCGTCATCGATCCTTTGAGATCAGCGACCTTGTTTTAAAAGAAAATCAAAAAATACTAATGCAACTAAGGACCTTAAAGGTAAATTTGAGCCCAACCGGCTTGGACCATACATTATTACTCGCTAAATTTGAATCAGGAGCATACAAATTATCTACCTTAGATGGTAAAGAACTTAAAGAACCCATGAATATTTTGCATCTTAAACGTTACTATGTATAAATTTGGTCATTTCATCCATGTATATATTTGTTCAAAATCACTATCTTGTATTTCTTTCAAATTTATAAATTCAAAAACACCAAAAACATTCATAATCATCAAAATCTTCAAAACTATTTGTTGCATTTATTTATGGCACTTGTTAAATTTTTTGTTCAAAAACAAAAATAAAAACAAAAAAAAAACAAAATATATGATAAAAATATCAAAACAGCAATATTCTTGACTCTTTCGAAACCAAAACAATATAAAGAAGAAAGAGAGAGTCAACATTCTCAAAACTTCTCCAAAAGTATTTATATATATTTTCTTACAATTATTGCACTTATATGTTTTAAATTATTTTGGATAAATTAGCATTTATTTGGAATCTCTCACGTGCACACTCAAAAACAAAAATAAATATCTTGATTTTATCTGGCATGATTACTAATCTCTCTTATATCAAAGTTCACAAAATTCAATTAAATAAAGTTTGAGCACAGAGAATTGATCTTGTTATTTACTTAAACCAAGCACATCTTTTCACAATAAAATGATTATATTTGTAATTTCCATGTTTTGCTACATAGTAGAAGTGATTTCTTGAGCGAAAAGTTTCCCCGCTATCCTATCATGCACATGGTCTAGAATCTTTGAGAATTGGCAAAAGGACAAGCTCACCCCTACCAGAATAAAAATCCCTTGCTCTACAACTAATCCGAGCAAGTATCCCTAGCATAGAAAAAGAAAAGAAAAGTTCAAGAAAAAAAAAGAGAAAAGAAAAATGTTATTTTATATCATTACAGCAATATTTCAAGCATTATCTCAAAAATCAAGCAAAAATACAAAAGAAAAAGAAAAGAAAAGCAAAAGAAAGCAAAAGCAAAAGCAATAAAATCCCTTTCCCTACCCTTTGAAAAGAAAAGAAGGGTTGATGAGCTTGAATCCTTGGAATTCTCAATTATTCGAAAACCGTGAGGTAAGCCCCATAACAAGTGGTTTGTGCCCAACCCGCTTGGCCTTGGGTAACTCCTAGCGTGGCGATATGTCTGTCACATTAGCGACCTTCTTTTGTACAGACCTATGTTCGCTTATGGATTAGCTAGCTCTTGATAATCCGACCTACATAGTAGTCTAGTATGGTTATATGCATCTACATCATGGTTAATGAACACTTATTTGGTTTCTTCAAATCACTTGTATCATAGTATCTTGCTCAAAACTCGTAAATGCACAAAGCAATTGCACACACATTTGTATTTGAGAGATTTTGTGTATCATTATGATAAATCAAGATTGGAAATGAATTCACATATGCACATGGGATTCCTTATAAATCTAACTTTTGTCTTCAAAATACTTTGAAATATTTTTTTGCAAACTTGTTTGGAATAATTCATTTTCTTATTTCAAGTACAGTTGTTTAGCATAAAGACAACTATATAATAGAAAAATCAAAATTTCTTTCAAAACTATACAATCAAAACATATATATCTGGTTGACTTCCGCGACGATGGTATAGTTCCAAAACCAAAAGTGGAATTTTATGCCTAGCGCAAGTCCTCATCTTCATATTTTCTGTTTATTAAAAGTCAATCATGCAATAAAACTATTTCTTTTCTTTGGATTTTCGCGATGATGGTATAAGTCTATACCTACATATTCTATGCCTAGCGCAAACCATCGTAACAATTTTTATTCCCCATTTATTTAAAAATCATGAAAAACATATGACTTAAATCATTTTATTACACAAATTTTGCTTTTCAAAAGAATGCACATTATCATTATTTCATGTCATTATGTCAACTTTCAATTTTGCAATGATGGTATAATTCCTAAGGAATTATCCAAAAAATTTATCACACTTAGGAATTTATGCCTAGCAAACATCATTTTAACATCATCTCATGCATACTATTTTTATGAAAATCTGAAAAACAAACCATCATCATCATCATTTGCACCATTGCACCAAAGTCTTAAGACAGTCTCTTAAGCACTCTTTTACTTTTAACAATATTTCTATACCGGGATTAGCTTGACGACCGAGTGAGCAACGACTCCATGAAATGGTCTATAATAGCGACAATGTCCTTTGAAATTATTGTTAGAAGTCTCTTTTTATCTTTTATCACATTACATCACAAACAACCAATTTGTTACATCAGATTATTTCATTTAAATTTTACAAACATGACATTCAAAATTATAATTTTTCCAATGACATAATTTCATAAATCCTCAATCAAATCAATCAATCAAACATACAAGCATCATAAAAATATAAGCCACAAGTCATATGATCAAAAATACCTCATCTCATATATATATCACAAATATATGTACATCATATCAAAACCTGGATCGGTATGCCACAATATATATCTTGGCATACTCAATCCCCTCAATCAAATGTCCTCCGAGCAGTGTCTCGAGAGCCCCTCGAGCTCTCAGCCTCATCTCCTCCCCCGCCCTGCGGAGGACGAGGTGGCCCCATCGCAGTATGTGTGGTACTGCGAGTCCTAGTCGTCGATCGGGATGAGCTCCTCGATGACCCAGTCCTGATCGGATCTGCAATGGCAGCCGACAGCTGTACCCTCTGGCCCTCTGGCACCATCTGGAAATAGATACCCTGGTAGAATGCGGTCTGAGCAACCGACCGCATCAGCTCCTGAGTGCTCGCCCCTCCGCCCCATGCTCTGAGGCGTGCAACCTCATCTCTGAGCTGTGTAGACTCAGCTCGATGGCGTGCAGCCTCATCCTGTAGAGTCTACACCTGTGCCTGGAGACGGATATTCTCTGCCCGAAGAGTAGCCATCTCGCTACTCTCTCCTATGTCAACACCCTTGCCCTTGTCGGGCGATGGTGGCCTCTCTCTCTATGGAGAAGGGGGTCTCTCTGCCCTCCTCTCCCGCTGTCGTGGCCTCTCCTACGCCTGTGGCCTCCTCAGCTCTCTCCCGCTGTGACCCTGGGCCGCCTCCATAGCTGCTTGGCACCGCCTCCCTATCTGACGCACAACTACGTGTATCGAACCCTGAGCCCTCGTCATCCGAGGAGGGCGGATGCCTACGTACCAGGCATCATAGTAGCCATCGGCTACCCCTATGTCGTCCCCATCCACTGGCTGAATGGGGGCATCGTCCGAGTCCTGACTCTAGAAGCGCTGCATGTCTGGAGCCCCGCTAACTATGGTGTTATCCCGAACAGTCCGAGAAAACTCATAATCCCTGAGAGATGGGATCCCTTGCTGTAGACCGAACTGTCACAAAACTCGGTCATAGCGATGGAGCTCCACCTCTCCCCTCTCCATCCATAGCCAGCAAACTCGCCTGACGTGAGCTAACTCCTGTCCATCCTCGGCCCACCCTGGGTGCCCTCGCCATGGCCTCCAGGTGATCTGGTCTGGGACTAGGTCATCTAGCAGTCTTCGGGACATCGAAAGGTCGATCCGTCGCTGTGACCCTCTTCGGAGCCACCAGTAGAAAACTTGGGGCCTCTCCCCGTCAATCCCTATCAGAGGAAGCCCTACCGGCCTTCGCACTGCAATGTGCTCCCAACACCAAACCTGTAGGAGCGATGTCATCACTAGACATCGGCCGCCCTTGTACATGACCCCATGCAGGATCCTGTACAGTCGGCATAGCACAAAGCTACCCCAAGAGAATCTGTAGCCATGGTCTCGCATATCACAGATCACATCTGCTAGCATCCATGGCACCCTGCACCCGCTCTGGTGGCACAGCAGAAGTCCACCAACCACTCCAGCTAGAACTCGTGTGAGTCTAGATGCCCTAGGCATCTGACGTAGTGCCTCGATGTTAACTTCGCCCTTCTCCAGGGTGAAGCTCGGGTCACCACACAATCGTCCCATAGCATGGCCCTGATTGGCCGTAGGAGTGATCAACCGTCCTTGTATGGGGATTCTTAGAATCCTCCATACATCCTCCAAAGTGGGAGTCATCTCCCCTATAGGTAGCCAAAAATAGGAAGAACCCGGATACCATCTCTCTGCTAGGGCTGTCAGTAGCCCCATATCTATAGACACTTGTGGCATTTCTGCCACATGCAGTAAGCCGACCTGTGCCAGCTGATCCCGCTCTGCCTATGTAAGAGCGGCCAAATCATCTCTTAAACCTCCATATTTCCATTCCCTGCTCTTTAGCAATCCTCTCTGCAACATAAACAACAATAAAAAACAATCATTAATAACAAACTCAAGTGATCAATAATGCAAGTTAAAAATAAGTTCAATTTAATCCAATGATGATATCGTCCACTATTGGACGATATCGTCCCAAATTTGAGCATAATCGTCTCCGATTTTGCAAGCCGAAATCGTCCTTAATTTGATGAAATCGTCCCCCTTTCGTCGATTTCGCCCTTGGACGAAATCGGCGAAATTGAGACGATTTCGTCGAAATCGGGACGATTTCGTCCCGACGACGTCGACGGCCCAAAAACGGCCGCGATGCTCAAAATTTAATCAAAATTCATCTAAAAAGCATGTAAAATCAAATTAAAGCATTCTAAGTTAAGTCTAGACTCTTACCCGTAGCCCGCACCGGACCTCTGTTGATCTGTGCGTCGTCTCCACCATTTTTGCTTCCAGAGCTCTAAAACCAGTAAAGTGAACAGTAAAAATGAATTAGGGTTTTACCCTATTTTTCTTAATTTTATTCAAAAATAATTTTGCTTTTCTGCGTTTTTACCTCAAACGTTCGATTTGGGTAAAAACACGGAGGGGGCACCATAGTAAGTTGTCGTACGATTCGACCAAGAATCGTCGCCTAAAAATGGGAATAATTTTTGCTTTCTCGTAGATCGAGAAGAACTCATCTTTAACGCATTTTCTTCGGAAAATTCGCTAAAGAGGGGGCAAAATGTAGCACCCTAAAATTGGCGCAGATGAAATTGTAATAATTACATTCATCCTAGTAAATAATTTAAATTCAAATTTTAACCTCCCAAACCGCCCGTTAACCGTCGGGTAATCCGTTTCCCCCTTTTCCATGCCATTTTTAGAGGTTGTTTTGACCGTTTGACGATATCGTCGTCGATCAGACGATATCGCCCCAGATCTGACGATTTCGTCTGGGCTAGGACGTCCAGACGATCTTGTCGCAAAACTGATTTTGCACAATTAGCTTCTGTTCCAACGGGCCTCTAATCCGGGCAGAAGCGTGTCTACGCCATTAGAGACCCTTCCCCATTGGAGATCTCCCAAATAGGGATGATCTCCAACCTCCTAACCTCCCTCCTAAGCCTATTTAATCCTAAGCCCTCCCCTTAGCACCCCCCTGGCTGAAATTCCCTGTAACCCGACTGCATACATGTTAAAACATCCTAAGTTTTCATTTGCATTAGTTCTATATCAATTTTGTTGCAGGTACATTACTATTTTTCAGTCGGAGCAAGCTTACATCGTCGTCGACGAACCTGTTCAGATCGGAGGCGAACCTGTCGAATCAGAGACGATTTCGTACCAATGCGAGATGATTTCGACTGCAGTCAACATTGAGGCAATCAGTGCCTGAAGTTTGCATTTCTCTACCCTTTTTTTGCTGTTTTATTCTACAATTAGCTTAGTTTATTCAGTATTTTATACTATTTTGCATTTTGGAGTTCACCCATCTAGATCAAATGCATGATTAAATCATAATTATTATTTAATTAGCATAATTCATTCCTGTTTCTGTGTTTAAGTTTCAGTTTGATAGTGCTACTGTCATTTTATACTATTTCCCTCTGTTATCATTGTTGTATCTTCTGTATTTTGCACCTATTTCTCTGTTTGCAGGTCTTTGACGAATTCGTTAGATATCAGATGATCTTGTCTGATCTCAGACGATCCTGTCAAATCAGAGGCGATCCTGACTGCTTCAAGAATCAGAATCATCATCAGACATCCGGATCAGGTATTCCTCTTTTATATTCTGTAATTTCTCTATTTTTTGTCTTTAAATCTATTTTCTGTACTCATTGAATTTGCATCTTCATATAGAATAGCTTAGACGCATTTTGGCCAAACCTAGGATATGAATGCTTAAGGTTAAAAACGAACACATAAAACACATTCCCAACCTAGGCGTGGAAACTGCCATTAAATGTTTCCTGGTGAACCCACCATCCATCGAAAAATCATCAAAATACACCTCCCTTGAGAGGCGGGACCTTCGCAAGTCCTCTCAGTCCGAGGTACCACGACATCCTTTTCACATCCCCCTTTCGGGCACGGATCCTATAGCCTGAAGGTAAGGGTGTGAAAATTTTGGAGCGATACAAGTACACTTTTAATAAGTGAGGTCATTTGAGTTAGTATTTACCCTCTGTGCACTAGCCCCTTCACTGTATGCCTTAGCCTACTAATTCATGATGATAGAGGGATGATTTTAATGGTGCTTCACTATGCAAAATCACTCTCCTCCTCCTCACCTCTCAAACCATAAAAGAAAACATGCAATAATGAGCCCAAAACCTGAATTTGGGGTTTATATAGGACTACAACAGTCTTATTCATCCTAGGGTGGGATGAACACACTTTTGGCCATTCATCCTACCTTGGGATGAACACCAAATTTTAATTTGTTCCACCTTGGGATGAATACAGGATTCATAGGTCAAAACAACTTCAAATGCACCAAATGGGTCCAAAAACCCACAAAAATAGCTCTATTTTTGTCAAAAATTTTGTATCAATCAAGAGATAAATAATAGCACTCCTATATGCTCATAAATAACCTTAATTCAATCCTTAAGAATGCCACTACGGCCAGAACACCCCGCAAGAATGAGGTATTTCATTCCTTTCCTCCAAGAAGCACCACAAAAAAAGGGTTAAGATGGAATTCATTAGGGTTAAGATGGAACACAAATTTCTCATGGATGCATGGACAAGTTACTACTTTAATCTCTAATAATGTCATTATGGTCAGACCACCCCATGTGAATGATTTTTTCAACTCCTTTTTTCCAGGAAATCCCCATAGCATCATCCAAATCCTTTCAAAACTATGCCATTTCTCAATGCGTACAACTTAGGGCAACCTCACCAAAAGTCATCTAGGTCAAATGACTTGTTGCTTTATCATGAGTCATTCCCTCATTGACTCATCACTTGAGGGGCTATTCATACTCTTAATCACAATCAATAAGCACACACTCAATCAGGAAAATTGTGTTCGTTCAATGAATCATTGACAAAGACAATCGTGCTCCTACTTGGGGCAGCAAACAAGCACAAAGAACCAAATTAAAATGCTTGGAATTTAGTAAGCATGTGTAATTTCAGGAATCCCTGCATCATGACTGAACAACATCCAAGATAAAGCAAGTTCCTTAGCTCATCAAAAGCAAGGATTCAAGAATGCATGCTCTTTCCAATATTGGGGCATCTAAAGTTGGTTAGGGTATTGAGTAACCTTAATCATTGAACATTTTAGTCATCTATTTTTGCTTGGCATTGTGCTACACATAATGCATCCCAAAAAGAGGCATCTGTAGACACTAAAATCTGGTCAATTCTATTATGATACCATAAGCAACAACTTCATGACACACCAAGGCCCCTAGGGCAACCCTAAGAAGGTATACAATGGTTCTAACCACTTTGTACAAGGTCTTGAAAGGTTTTAGGCCACTTTTGGGACCTTTTGGATACCCTTATACTATTCGTTCCACCCTGGGATGAATACAGAACCTATTCGTCCCACCTTGGTATGAATAGTAGTATTCATTCTAGGGGGGAGCGAATAGCAGGTTTGACTGGAAAAAAGTAAAATCTAGACAAATGGTGTCTGGCAATAATTACTTTTCTGCTTGCCAATGCCTAGGAAGTCAGAGCACACAACATCTTAATGCTCCAGCCAATGAGGGAGGCCAGATTGGGAGATGCTCTTCCCCCTCCAATGCATTTCACCCTGGTGGCCAAGTGGCACCTCATGCCTCGCACGCCCTCGCATGCCTTTTGATCCATGAAGCCTCCTTGGGCTATAAAGTGGATGCATCTTCCACAAAATTAGAGAGGCGATTTTGAGGATAAAGCAACAAAGTGCTGCCAAGATTTCATTCCATCCTTTTGTGCCCATTTTTCCCTTGGAATATCTACCTAGCGAAGGAGGTTTGCAAGTGAACTAGGAGGCATAATTTATTACAAAATCAAATCATTTGAGTGATTTCCACACCAAATTTGATGACAATACCCCTTAAAGTGTTTTCATCAATTCTCAGTGGAATTGGTGGTAAATTTAGGCAAAAATAGTGGGCGTCCCACCCCCGGGTGCCCCCAAAATTTGTGATAGTCCTATTCGTCCCACCCTATGATGAATAGAAATCTGTGTATGATTTTGTTACTATTTTAATTATTTATTTTCAACATGATATTACTATGTTGCAGTTCAAATTTTAGGTCTTTCTAAGCTATATTGGTCTAGATATTCCATGTACCTAGGATATTGTTGTATGACCTCATATATTGATAGCTTCACCGAGGTTGTTTGTAGACTCTGGGTGAGTCTATTTCTGATTGTTACCATTGGTCTTGTTCATGGGCCTGGCAATGGATTTTGTGCTGGTCTCTATTGAGGTGCAACTTGAATATGAATGGGCACTACAGGAGGGTCTAGTTGATTATACCTCCTGTTTCTAGTGACCACATTCACCATATCTACAAATCCTTGAGTAGGTGGATCAATATTCACTTGTTTGAATTGTCCAGCATGGTTCCTTGGTGGCTCATAATTTGGCAAGGGATCCTTGAATATTCTCATATTTTGGTTATTTAGAACCAAGGGATTGTTGATTTGTAGCTCATCCCTATTGATCATATTTTGCACCACATGTTTAAACCCATGGTACACTTCTATGTCGTGCTCCTTTTATTGATGATACGAGTAATAGTGATCTTCCCTAAACCCTTTGGGCTTTGGATGATTAGGATCCATCAACTGCACTTCGAGTAATCGAAGTGAATTAAATTTGGATAATTGATTGAAAATTGATGTCAAATTCTCCAACAATGGTGTGAACTTATGAGGTGGATGATGTTGCTTATCTTTGCCTTGATTCTTATTGTGTTGATTGTACTGAACAGGGGGAGGTTATACCTAATAATTTTACTATTTCTAGATTTTATCCCAATTTGGAATATTCAACATGACTTGATTAATAAGCGTAGGTTTGGCCTGATGATTTTGATTCCTCATGTTCTTATTATTCCAGTATTTCTTAGTCCAAAGTTTCAAGTCTTCCTCTTGCAACTTGATATCCTCAATGACTTTAGCTTATGCCAAAGACTCTTTGAATGTTTGATATTGTTGTATTTGAAGCAAAAGCAAGATGTGTTTCGCATAAATTTTTATAAATATTCAGGTTAATTTTGTGGTTGGGATGGAGAATGGAAGTTTAGCCATTAATTTTCTCCACCTATTTCCATAATCTATGACTGGCTCATCATCGTATTACCATAAAGCATCTAGATTAGTCAGATTGATCTTTTTATTGATGCCAAATGAGAAACGTTCAAGAAAGGCATTCACCAGTTGTTCGAAGCTAATAATGTTGTGCCTTGGTAGTTGGTTGTACCATTCCAAGGCTAGGCTTGAAATGGTGATCACAAAAGTTTTTTGTAGTAGGGTATCATTATTTTAAATCTGAAAGCACAAGTTCATGAAACTGCTCACATGTTCTTGAGCATCATTGTCACATCAAAAATTTTCTAGCTTTGGCATATTGAAATTATTGGGATATGCCAAAATAGGGATCGAGGGACACAAAGGCTGATTATAAATCTTATTTAGAGTAGGATTTTGGTAAGTCGTACCCTGTTTCTCAAGAGATTTAATTTTCTCAACAAGGACTCTATACACTTTAGAAGAAATTATTTCTTCTTCCCTTAGTGACCTCTGTGGTGCAAGAGGTGGTAAATTTCTTTGAGATCAATATGGATGATTGTGCTCATCATCCACATCTACAGAAGAGGATTTAGGATACTGCTAATCTTGGCCATATCTTTTTTATTCCTTGTACTAACTATATCTAAGATGATCTAGTATTTGATGTTGTTGTTGTCTTGAAGTGTGCTAGGAAGTATGATGAGTGCGGTGCTTGACTTTCCTAGGGTGTAGCTCTAGATATGGTACAACACATATAGTATTATGTTTCTTATTGTATTCACTAATAGGAGGTAGGTTAGCCCTAACTAACCTATCCTCTCTCTTCATGCCCCTTTTGATCGAGGATGTGTTGCTCCCATAAGTAGTGCTCATAAAAATATTTTCAAAGCAACATTTGTCATCGTGTGTCATCTTTTTTGAGCCACTCATGCTCTGCACATAAATATTCCAATTGATCTTGGATTATTTGCTACCTTTATCCTAAACAAATCCTACATGCTCGATCTACACGATCGACTGTGTAGGGTCTTTGGCTTTGTAACTTTGTGCAAGGAGTTTTATGAGTATGAGCTCCAATAGATTGGTCTGCTACACTCTTACCTTTGTCTGTAAATATTGTATAGGTATTGTGTTGAGACCTTTGTTCTATGCCCGTATACGTGGATGGGGTGCGTGTGCTACGGGGATGTTTTGAGTATTCCCCTTGGGCTTGAGTATGCCTTTCTTTGTCCTACTATTTGTACTCTTAGAACAAGAGTGGGCATTAGAGGTCCTATGCTCTAACCTCTCTAAAACTTGATTTAGTCCATTGAGCTAACTAGTTCTCCAAGGTTGGTCAGGAGGCATACCATTTAACCCAACAATATTGATATCTAGAACAAACCACACATGTTTAGTGTGGTTTGTAATCCTTATGTGTATGCAATATTATGCAACCCTTTCATCTTACCCCTCATTGGGTGGATCTTTTCTATGTCTATCTTGTGACGGCAAGGGTATTGAACCACCCTCATTTCTATCATGAGAGGATCTTGTATTTTATCCTCTAATTGGGGTGTCCTGATGAGAACCCCCATGAGTTGTGTTATCACCTCTAATGCTACCTAAATGTTGTTTAGGTGCATTCTATGTGGGAGGCTCAACTTCATTGTTTTGTGTGTTGGTTGGGGCATTGGTTTCTGCCTCAATCATGGACCGAGGGTGGTGGCCCCGTGTATTGACCATAGCTTGTGAATTATCTTGTATGTAAGTTTTAAGGCAAACAAAGTATACAATATGATTATCTCTTTTAAATTTTCTTTGTGATCCCTAAAACTATTTTGTGCATTTTTATTTTTTAATAATATACTCTGAACTCTTATCGTGTTTTTCAAAATTTGATGTTATACTCAATTTTTTCAAAGGTTTTCACCTATATACTCGCACATGCCAGAATATGGGGATGAAATCCATACTCGATGAGGTAGCATAGGTACTACCAACCCTCACCCAACACACCACAGTTAGCTATACACCCTCCAGAGAGGAGTGCATGTAATTTTCTATGGATAGGATAGTTCTTGGGTTGGCCTTGGCCACGAACGAGTCTTGATGATACAATGTCAAACAATCCAACCGAGTGGTAATAACTTCCACTATTGGTCTTGATCAATGGGTTGGATGTGAAATCCCAATGCTATTGATGTTTACTTTGGATCATGGTGTGTGTGTGTTCTTTTTAATTTGCATGAAATAAATATGCATCAAGAAGCATTCAAATTATTTTTCTCTATATGCCTAGAAGGTACATTTTATTTTTAGAGAATGCATAATTAAATGCTATTTAATTTTAGAGAATGCAAAATGTAAATTAAATCATGAAAATAGCCTTTGATCAAGCCTCAAGCAAGCATATCTAAACACATAGATTAAACAGGGGTTGTTTTTCTGTATAGGAGGCAAAATACTTGGTTGTTATACAAAATAGTAGTAAAAAATTCTAGCCGCTGAATTTTAGGACGGCTAACAACACAAGCCACTGTTCCAAAAGGCAACTAGTAGCAAACATGGTATTTTCATGAATTACTCTTAATTTTTGCTATATTTTCTACTTAATTATGCACTTTATATTCACTCGAATAGAATACAGGTAGAAAGACAAAAAATTTAGACAAGACCACTTACCATGGAATCCTCATCTGATGAAGAAACAAGTCATTTACTATTTTGACTATGTTTTCTATTGGTTCTTGTCAATCAAAGCAGCTAGGATTCTAGCCACTGACATCGTTTGTGGCTAGGACTATTAGCCATTGTTGCTCAAAGTGGCAATAGAAAAAAGATAAAAATATTAGAAAACAATACAAAAATAGGGTGGTCCCACATTGATCACCACTTGTATGAAGGTAAAAACCATGCATCTACACTATTGTAAGCATATAACAAATTGACAATAATAAAATCAAGTAATCATTGCAAAATATAAAATATATTCAAGAAATGGGGGTGCTATTTTATTAATAATGATGAAGCTTGATTACAACTCCTCCCTCTTAGGGAGTCCCTCAATTTGATACAACTATTACAAAAGTTATGAACCCCTCAATGGGAAGATATGCACTTCAAGGGTCTTCACTTCAACACCACTTTGCTTGAGGGCTTACTAGATGCCTCCTTCTCTAATTTCAAGAGGTAGGATCTCGAATGATACCTTATCCTTGGAAATATTTGTTACCTACGTGAAAGGAAACAACAAGAAACATTAAAAGCATATTATGCCTCTCAAAATGAGGCTTATTTCCAAAAAAATGCAAGTAAAGCTAATGTGTAAAGAATGCATAAAATGCACACATGAAAGTAAACATACCTATAAACTAATCATGAACCGTAGAAATGCAGTAAATATGATAAATATATGCTAAAAAAAACTAAATGCATGAATAAAATAGAAAATCTATGACTAAATCAAGAAAAATTTCATGTCAAATCCTGGTCGCTATCACTCATAGCAGCTAGATCTACTAGCTGCTGACGACGTCAACAACTAAGCCTACAGGTCGCTGTTGAAAATAGCAGCTATGGGGTAAGGTTTATGCTCTTAAAATTAGGTCTAGAAATGCATAATTCCTCCATTGAATTAATTATCAAGGGTCTTTGGTGTTTCTAAATACATATTTGTGGTTGAAATGTCTTGTATTCATGATGGATTGATGTGGAATGACAAGCTTGCTTCTTAGGTCTATGGAAGCTCCATTGCTGCAAATGCAGGTGTCAAACTATAATTGGGTAGCATCTCACTACTTCTCAAGTGATGTGAAATGGATCTATAATTTGATAGGGCTTCACTATATTCAATTCAAGATCTTATTTGCCTCCTTGGGAGGTCTATAAATAGACTTTTCCAAATCCTAATATTAGATTCTCAAGGAAGACAAGATCAAGAATTGGTTGACTTGAGTAGTTGGGAGAAACCCTCTAGAAGCTTTGCAGCCCAAAACCTCTCAAGAACCATTGTAATTTGGGCTGTTGCAACTAATTTCACTCAAATCAGGTAGCCCAATCTTGTTATAGGGCTAGCTGATCTCACTCAAAATGGCTAGGGGTAGGATGCCCTTAGCCGCTATCGATAGACATGACTAATGCTTAGCCACTCTGATAGTCAACGACTGAGATCTTAGTTGCTGATGCTATCAATAGATAAGGTTGTATAGGCCTAAACTACATAAAATGAGTGGTTAGAACCACTACTTGGTCTTTAAAAGGTCCAATCTCATTCATATGGTATGCAAATGTGCCCATATGAGTAGTCTCCTAAACATTATGTGTTTTAGGTGTCTACATGAAGCTACGTATAACAGAATTAGGTGGAGTGGAGTGGAGTGCAGTGAGGTGGAGAGAGGTGGGTATGGAAGCTATGGTGGTGGAAGGTGCAGCTGAAGTGGAAGTATGATTTGCCAAGGTAAGTCCCTATTTGAAGCTCTTTTTAATTTTGTACAAATTATGTAATACATATATATATATATATATATATATATATATATATATATATATATAATTATGGATATGTATTAACAAAAAATATTTTGTGTTGTGTTGCAGCTTAGGATTTTGGAGGCTTGACATTGATTCTCACCTCTTGTCCTTGGGATAAGAAAAGCATTGTAGGGTGAGCACTGGGATTGGTTGAAGGATGTGGAGCTAGAAGAGGTAGCCTGAATAGACTTGGTGAAGGCAGGAGAGGGGTACCTCTTTACCTTGGTAGAGAGGTGGAATCTAGATAGGGGTATCTTTTAGCTCCCTAATAGAGAGATTAACATCACACTTGAGGATGTATATCACATCCTCAAGCTATCAGTGGAGGGGATTCAAGTCGATGTTGGACATGATCAAGGAACAGAGATGAGGAATATGTTTGGTGACAACTAGTAGAGTGTGGTAGTAATATGTTGGCATAATTCATAATTGTTCATGTATGTGGATAAGACACTAGATACCCTACCAGCTTTGGTAATTTTCATGTTGCCCAACATCATGGTCTCAAACAATACTAGCTATAGGTTCCCATGGAACCTTATAGGGTTGGTGAATGATATAATCACTACACAACAGGTGTATTCATGGGCTCTTGCCTTATTGGTGTAGGTCTACCAAGAGATTTATAAGGTGAGGAGATGGGGTGGAAGGGATTGGGATGTAGTTTATTATTGTAGTGCTAGGATGGGATCATTTTAGCTTGGCTTGATCAGAGGGTCTACCAGTTGTAGGTTGCGATAGGGAGTGGCCCTATGCTAGGAGATATGTGGTGGTAGAGGAGGTACAATCGAGTTGTCTTGTGGAAATGAGTTAGTGGTATAGGGATTTTTAGGTTGGATTGGCATCCACCCAAGTGATATGGAGGCCATGGTGGGGTTCTCGATGGATAGGAGATAGAGGGTAGCTATGATGGATCAGGAAGGCTAGGTAGGTGGTTGTGATGCATCAAAGTGAGGTTGAGTAAATTTAGTTCTCATGAGTGCTCTATTAGTTTAGCTTGAGACAGGGGGTTCCTGATGAGCCAGTTATCTATAGGAGGCATCAAGATAAGATAGGTTTACCATGTGTTGAGGTATAGAGAGATACTTATGAGGATTATGAGGAGATAGATCTCCTCAATTTGGATTATATCAAGACTACTACAACATATGATGGATGGTTTGCTACATAGCCACCATGGGCACCAACTCTAGTAGTAGTTGGTGGAGATAAAGATGAGGTTGAGGAGACCGATGAGGCTCCTAAGCATCAAAGACACCTTCGATATGATAGTCAAAGTAGGAGGGCTAAGGGTGTGATGAGATAGGATCTAGGGAGTGGAGGAGATAGTGGATATGGGAACAATGTGGAGGAGAATATGGATGGACCTCCAATTTGGTGCGAGGAGGATTAGGTGAGGTTACAGCAATGAGTGGCATAGTAGGATGCAATGGTGATAGCTTAGGAGGAGAGAATAACGAGGCCCTAGGTAGAGCTACTAGAGAGGGAGTGTCATCATAATATTAACATAGTGTACCTTCAATATAGGTAGAGGTATATCGATTCATTGGAGGATAGGTTGATGGACCTCATATTCTATTTCCAGATATACCTTCCTCATATGTATCTGAGTCTATCAGGTGTGGCGATTCTAGGCATAGCTCTAGGTCTAGGGATCCTTCTAGGTATAGGGGTCCTCTTGGAGGTCTTAGCTAGTGTTTAGATGCACTTTTTGTATATGAGACTTGGTGGTCCATTGTATGTAGCCTTTGGGCACTCATTGTATATGTGATATATATATGGATTTTAATTTTTGTGTTATATGTTTACGTGAATGCTCTTGTGTATATGCTTTTTATGAAATGCAAATTTATATGGATGATTAATGCATATGATATAGTGATGCAAGTTATGGAATGCAAATGTTCTAATGATCATTCATAGTTTAGATTTTTCTTGGCCATGTTTTAGCATTGTTGTTTAATCAGGGGCACCAAGGGTGAAAAAGACTCATGAAATGACATGGGTGTTGACATGGAAGAAGATATGGATGTTGATATATAAGAAGATATGGATGTTTTTTTTTTGTATTTACATGGTGGAATCGGTAGCCACCACGAATCTGGAAAGGTTGTCCAGCTTTTTATGGCCACCATAGTATTCTGTGTTGTCCACCCTAGCAGCCACCACACAGATCTTCATGCAGTCCGCCCCTATAACTACCATGCCACAATCATTTTAAACCTTTTACACTTTTGAAAGCACCAAGAAAGGGGCAAGCGTTCAGTCCAGCGAGGCCCAAGATTTGAACCTTGGACCTCCACCCCCTTATGGGGTTTGGATGAACCAATTGGTCTACACCTCGGACCTCGAATATATGGATGTTGATATGCAAAAATGACTATTTTACAAAGACTTAGACATACTAGTGGTATCAAACAAACTCACTAAAACTGCATAATTCCTCTAAGACCAATTGTTTGTGCAATGAATTCATTTACCAAATTGAAATTTTGGTAATGACTCGAGGTAATCAAGAACCAACGTGTGTGCAAGTGAGTTCATTAATTTATCTTGAGTAAATTGGGTGTGATTTGTTATGGATGAGGCCAAGAAGCTATATTGTCCTTATGTGTAGTTAGATATCTCTTTAAAAGATACGTGTCACCATGCATGAGCATACTCCACTGCCATTCAAGTGTCTATAGCTTCGGTAGATACTAGATCCATAGTCCAAGAATTTTGATCTTTAAAGTTTTGCGGATAACTACCTAACCATCTAACTAGAAATATAGTATGATTCTTACAACCTAATGATCATTGGTGTGTGATGAAATATTTAGAGCTTTGGGGAATCATATTCTCAACCTAAGTGTGATGATAATTGTACCCTATCCTTACTACTCTATCTTTTGAATTTGGAAGCAACTATGATAGTGGTAAAAACCACTATTTTTGTGGACTATGTTGCATGATGGGACAAGAAAGGAATACCCTATTCACTTAAAGGTTCAAATCAAGTATGGTGTTATCCCTCTTTGACACAATATGTTTTTTAAGGTGTGAAATTGTGTTTGGTTCAAGAAGTTTTTGGAATCAATTCTGAGAACTCAATATTTTCTTAGTGAAGATGTGTAATGGTCCTAAAAATAACTTGACATATATTGGTGGTTTTTATTAAAATACTAGGAGTGGCTGAGTGACTGAAAATACTTAAGATTTTTTTTTGGTAGATTAAACTAAATTGGGTTTTTATCAAGGGACCCAAAACCTGATTACAATGATACAAAATAGGAATAGCCCAAGGATGGATATTAGGATAGGCTTGAGGAAATCTAGTAGGAAAACCTTTAGGAAGGCACCAAGAAATCCTTCATGAAGGAAAAGAGCACACCCAAGAAGTAGTAAAAAGCAATTTGAAATGCCCGCATGGCAAGAAACTATAAAATTGAATGCCCAGGAAGCAAGAAACTACCACTTAAAATCCCCAAGAAGTGGGAAACTATTATTTGAAACTAGGAAGTGGGAAAATATAATTTGAAATACCCAAAAAGCAAGAAATTGCAATTTGAATCATCCAAAAAGTGGGAAACTATTGTTTGAAAAATCCAAGAAGTGAGAAACTACCCAAGAAGTGGGAAAATTCCCAAGAAGCATGAAAAAACAATTTGAAACATATTTCTAGTAGAAAATAACAAATTTAAACAACCCCAAAGGTGATAAAAGGAACAACCTACATAGGGGAAATGAGAAAGCAGAATAATTTGATATTCCACATAGGGGAAACCAAAAAATATAGAAAAACTACCCTACACCATAGGATGGAGTAGTGATACTACAAATACATCAAGTCCCACCCAAAAAAGGATGGGAAACAAACATGGACACCAGAAGATCAAGAAAACTAATAAGAAGTTGCATCCCACACAAGCCTGGAAAGTGGATCAACATTCTTAGGAACTCCACAGGCCACAAAGTCCTCATGCATTTAATAAAGGAGCCATCCAAGATAACAGTCAAGCAGAGGAAGTATTAGAAGTAGAATAGAAGACCATAGGAAAGATATGGGAAAGGTCCCAAGGAACCCAAAAGGAAGGAGTCATGGAAAAACCAAATTGCAGATGTTAGATCCCAAATAGAGAGGATGCAGCCAAAAATCCTAGATAGCCTTCAGCACCACCAATGAATAGCTTTAGGAAAACAGGTAAGTAATTCCTACAATAACACAGTAGCAAGCAAACCAGAGGTCCCAAAGTAAGTCCATGAAAAAAATTGAAGCCTCATTGGACCCACAACATCTAACCCAAATATTAGAGTCACAATAGAAAGCACATGGTCCCCCTAAATACCAAAAAGGATGTTATGCAAAAATTCTCATGAAGCCACTCTCCCATAGCCCCAACAGTCCGCAACTGAAGAACCATAGAGGGAAAGCATCAAGAAGACACCTAAAAAAATTGAGAAAAACTGAGAAGTCCAAGGAAAGAAATCCCTAAATAACCCAAAAACCTAGGGAAGTCCTAGGGAAGAATATAAAACCATTATAGAACCTAAAAACTAGAATAAAACTCCACCAAAGTAAAAGGGATAGACAAGTGGAGAAGTGACCTCTCGCCCTAAGGAGATCATCTACAACACCATTCTACCAAGAAGGAAGGGTTAAGGAAGTTCTAGGCAAGCTGGGATAGGATCAAGGACTTGGGACAGGGCCAGGGAAGGGATTTAGGGAAGTGGAATAGTATTTTCCAAGGAATTCACCTACAAAGCAAAATACCTAGGAATTATGGATATATGGAGGCAAATGAAAATTTGACTTGGTGGAATGGTGTGGATGATGTTGTGAAGGTATCCCTGATTAAGGTAACGTGACTTTATTGGACCGATTAATACCTTGAAATAAATAAATTATTCTTATTGATATGGATAGTATTTCCTTGCTATCATCATTTTTTAAATTTGTCCTATCTAAGGAATTGTTAAGGGCTTCAGCCAACTACATTCCTCCATCCCCTCCACCTTCACTTTCACCTTCATCTTCAAATCTCGAGGTTTTCTAGGTAGACGTAGATGAGGATAAGTCATAATATTTTGATGACATTATAGATGACATACATCTAATCCTAACTCCACATCAATTTGAGGAATGTTCTCACATATCTATTAAAGATACTATCGATGTGAACCTTAGTTCAGACGTAGATAATCCCTAAACTGTCAAGCTTGGCAAAATCTTATCCAAATATGAACAAGAGCAATTAATTGCTCTCCTCAAGATTAATAATGGCATTTTCACATGGTCCTACAAGGACATGTCTGGTCTTGACTCTAATTTAGTTGTCTACAATCTCACCTTACACCTTGATGCTAAGCTGTTCAAACAAAAACTTAGAAGGATGCATCCTACCATTGCCCTCTTGGTTAAATAAGAGCTTCAAAATCTATTGGATGTGGGTTTTATTATCCCCATTGACTATCCTAAATGGCTTTAAAACATGGTACCCGTTCGTAAGACTAACTGGGTGATATGCATTTGCACTAATTTTTTAGACCTTAACAAAGCATGTCCTAAGGATAATTTTCTCTCCCAAATATTTATACTCTTATAAAAACCTATGTTGGCCATGAATGGTCATGCACGTCTTGATATGGGATATTAATAAGCTGAGGCACTCCCTGTTCATATCAACCTAAGCCATATCTTTGCCAATTATGTCTATGAAAATAGCAGGATGGAAAACCCATCATTTGTTGGATATTGGTAGGTGGTGGTTGTTTGGGTTCTTCTAGGGGAGTAGGATTAGACAAATATTTTATCCTCCCATACATAAAATTATGCTATTAGGCACCGAATCCATATTGTATACCACTCCTATAGATAAAGGTGGGTCACGTGGGTGATCGAAATCCTTGGTAGTTGGGATATTGAGTGGTGTAATTGTGATGTCTTGGACCACATATTCACCAATACTAGGTTTGGTGAGGTGGAACTCAACTTGGGATGATGAGGATGAAGTGGAAATGGGAGGATCATGGTTGTCTAATAGCTTAGACAATGAGGAATATGTGGGCATCTCATAGTTTGACAGTTTGACTTGTGAAACGTTGGGTGATGGAGATGGATTTTCTTGTAAAGGAATTATTATGATCAATGAAGGGGATGATGATGTGGATGGCATGGATTGGGTTCAACCACATGTACATGTAGTCAATTATGATGATAATAAAGGTGTAGAAGTGGATACTTGGTTGGAATTGGTGATGGGAATCTCCTCAGGAATGGGAGATTTTGATGAAGGATTGGATGGATTAATTTATTATGTGGTGGATGACATGAGGAAAAGGTGGGTAGAAGGAATCATGGATTCATAAGGATTCAATATGAAGTTGAAATACTTAAATGGCTCAACATCCACTGGTATGCAATATACTTTCCCTTTGTATATGTATTTCATAAATTGATGTAATATGGAAGAGACACATCTCATTTTCCTCATCCAAGGTCTTCCAAGGAGTAAAGTGTATGCCATGGATCCTTCTAAGATGTGGAACAAGGTATGTAACATTTTTACCCCTACTTCTATGGGTAAAACAATAGTACCAACTATAGAGAAGAGAGCATCATTAAATGCTTTCAATGTGAAGGTGGATTTGGTTACATGATATAGAAGAATATTGAGATGATGGAGGGTAGATATGGTGATGATGTTAATGGAGGAGTCGATATCAATTAAGACTCTTTTTAATGGCTTCCTATCAATTTTAGCCATTATATATAATGGAGGGTCCATCGATTTTTATGAGATTGGTTTAATATCAAAACCATAAAACATGATGTAAGTTTCATGCATGTTTGAATACTCCCTACAAAGTTATTAAAGGCATTGGAATATTGAGATTGGATTTTTATGGATTTTAGAATATCCATTAATGCCTCATGATGTTGGGGAGATTGTATAATTAGGTTATAAATATATAGTTTTGATGAAGCTATTTTTAAACTCATGGCTAACCAACTACTCAAAGAAATTATTAGCCTTTGGGGGCAGTTTATGGGATGATGTAATGGATTAGAATGGTTGAGAATGTGGATTGGTGAAGGATTTGGAAACATTTGGATGGGTGGTGATGGAACAGGTTGATACTTCCTTTCTTGTGAGTTCCTGGGATATTGAATGGGTTTTTTCCATGCATATTGTTGATTATTTTTTCATTGTTGACCTTGGGTTACCACATGAATGGCACCTACAAATTTTTTTTACTATTGGGCATGGTTAACTTGATTAGGAGGGGTCTTGATGTTAGACCCTATTGTTGTGGATTGCACCTCCTCATGATGAGGAAGTGGTGTTTGGAAGATACCAATATTTTGGTTTTGTTGAGCTAGGGGGTTACTAAGATTGATGTACCCCAAGTCAATGAGGTCTTGTACTATCTCTTTAAATGCATGGTAGTTATTTATGTCATACCCATTTTATCTATGATAAGGGTAAAACAAATATTCCCTATAGTTTTTACCATGCCTGGTGGGATCATCTGGTTTGAAGTTAGGTAAATCAAGTCTATTGGTATCATACAACCTTCATAAAATGGAGGTATAATATTCAGATAAAGGGGTGTACTAATGATTTTGTCAAACAGATTGTTGACATTGGCGATTATCCATAGTTGGCACTATATTTTGCATAGATTGGGTTATTGAGGGCACTGCATGATAGACAATATGTTGTGATGGTTATTGTATTGGTTATCGTTGAGCCATTATCAGCTGGCTCATGACCACTTGATTGATGTGATTGGCTTGATTGGTTGGATTACCTATGTTGATTTGGTTTGTCCAGAATAATTGCTTTTGTATTGGCATTTTTTTTACCATTCCTTATTTCTTGGCTTAAGTATACCTTATTATATTTTTATTTTCTTTATGACGTTAGCTTGGGCAAGAGCTTCCTAAAATGAGCAATATGTTTGTAATTGAAGCATCTAAGAAATAGGTTTTAAGAAGCTCTAAATGAATAGCTTAATTAGCTCTTCCATTGGTAGGGTGAATAGCATTTTGGTTATGATGGCCCTCCAATGATGGTTAAAATCATAGATAGACTCATCATCATGCTTTATTAAACCATAGATATCATACAATAAGATTTTATTTCTTACATTAAGGGTAAATCATTCAAATAATTTGTCAAAAAAATATTTGAAATTATAAATACTATGATTGGGAAATTGGTTATACCACTCTATGGCATCTCCCTCCAATATCTGAGGAAATATATGAATCATGAGAGCATTATCATTTTGAATTCTGAAGCATGAGTACATGAATGTGCTCATGTGCTCTTTAGGATCCTCAATACCTTTGAACTTTTCAAACCTTGGTACCGTGAAGTCTATCAAATAAGGCAATGATGGTACCTAAGGATGAATTGGTTGATTGATTAATTGACGTAAGGTTGGTTTTTGGTTATTGTAATCAGAAGTATGTTATATAAAATTATCAAGTTATTGTTGCATAGCCTTGCTTCTAGGGTATTTCCCAGGAATATGAAAGCCCTGAATCACTTGATGTTCTATGAAGGGGTGAAAATATTTTGTGGAGTAACAAGATGATGATGGATAGGCAGAGTGGATTGGAATTTATGATGATGAGATTGATTGAGAAATGATTGTGATTATTGAAAAGAGGATAATGCATGAGGACTATGGCTAGGTTGGACTATGGTAATGAAATGGGTATGGGTGGATAGAGTTGTAGGGATGGAAACCATTAAATTTTATGGTACCCATGTTGTACTTTGTGTGATGAAGGCGGGTTGAGTGGAAAACGGGTAAGTTCTAGAGTTCACTTGAACTTGTTGTTGAGCATTTTGTTGCTTCTTAAGCAATTTGTTCAAATGTTCCCATCCTTCATGAATTTCCATACCATTAGTGGAAGGTATGGATGAATATGGAATAGATTATGTGGATGGGATATAAGTGACAATGGTAACTGCAACTTGATTGGATGAAATGGGCACTTGTGAAGCAGCATTGATGTGTGCTTCATACAAGGGGTTGGTATAGGTTGATCCATATGAAGTGCTAGGAGCACATGATGGTTGGGGAATGGCGACATGGGATGAAGTTACAACTGATGCCTCAAAAATAGGGTTAGTGTACACATAGGTGAAGCTATATGGCTAGGAAGGAACAAGTTCCTACAATAAAGAAGGATCTTGAGCCGAGATATTATGAATGGGTTGCAATACATAATTATCCAATTTGTAGAAAGCCCTTACTTTGGCCATATCTATGTGTGTGAAGATGATTTGGTTTGTGGAAGAGATGTGGATTTGTATCTATGTGAGACATCAATAGCTTGCACAACATGTGATGGACTTGTAGATAAATCTGTGCAAAATTTTTGAACCACACTAATAGGATTTACCATAGAAGTGGAAGGAAATGAAGATGAACAATCTGTAGATGTATTATTTTGGTTTAAAGATTTTTTTATTTCTTTTTAAGACCATAAACTACTAAACCAAAAGTAAAATGTGTTGTAAAGGAAATGCAAAAATAGAAATTTACAAAAATTAAATGAAGACAATCAATGTTATGTTTATACAACAATTGTGTCTTACCTCATTCATCAATTTTCTCCTTTTAATTTTTACTTTTAGTTTATTTTTTTGATTTTGTGTGTTTGAATGCACTAATCTAAAATTACAATGGGTGAATACTATGGCTAGGAATGGGTAATGAGATTCTTACTGGTGATGAAATCTAGCAATTTTTCTTGGGGGTAACCTATGGTGTCTAGGGATAAATATTGGTGGATGGAGATGAATCCCACTATCACCACATCTCAAACAATGATTGGTGATGAAATCCAACCATTACTATTAAAAGCGCAAAGTGTAGTGTGTGATTCCTTTCAAGAATTTCATTTTTCTATTGTGGTCATACAATGTCAGAAAATTACTACTTTCATAAATCTAAATCAGAATCCAATATCAAAATATCAATTTTCCAAAAGGATGTAGAGTACAGTGCTTAAAACCGCTCTCTAAAAAGAGGAGGGTACGTCTACTCCTTCACCTTGAATCACCAAATTTGGGGGTACTTTTGTTGTTTTAAATTTTGTTCCTACTTAGATAAATAAAAACAAAAATTTCAAACCCTAATATGCACACTACTTTATGCTTTTAATATTTCATATGCAGACAAAAGATGTAGCATGCTAGAAAGCATGAATCATTTTTCAATGGAAATGTGTTATGTGTAAATACAACTACATGAAACAACTACTTTGATTCCTAAATTCATACTAGAATGATTTTTTCTAACAAATATATTATTATGTTCTTTTTAATCCAATATTTGAAAGAAAACAAAAAATGTAAAAGGTAAAAATGCATAAAATAGAGATTAGGGTTTCAAGGTAAGCTTATAGAGAAGCCTACGTATTTTTCCTTCTCTCTAAAAACATCACTCTACACTTCATAAATGCCCTTGGGTGTTTCTAGAATATCTCATGAGCATCGTAAGGCATCTGTGCACATTTTGTAAATTTTGCGTTGTTCCAAAAATCCAAATTCTACGAAAATCACGTGATCCATGCTTCTGAAAACCTACAATATAAAATAGAAAACAACAAGTTAGATCACAAGATAAATCAAAGTAATAAACCATTATAGGTCCCATTGTGATCACCATTTGTGAAGACAAAAATGAAACACAAAATATAGATAAAAAAACAAACATTGATACAAGAGATTGCACAATAAAACAGATCTCATATTATTAATATCGGTGGATCTCAATACAATCAAATATACCTCAAATAGGGGTTTACAATTTTTGTTTTGATACAATGAATACAATATGCTAGGGTTCTCTAAAACCTTAGCCAAAAATACTTGTGGTGTCTTCAAAGCTCATTTTTTCTCCCAACAGAGGTGAGTGGGTTTCATCTATCCATTTACAAGACCACTCTAGATTAAACAACTACCAAATACTTGTATATATCCATATCTACACATAAAAATGACAAAAGAGGTTTAATAGAAACTGTGAGTGCTCCACTATGTGAGACCCTTAGAAATCAATCAAAAAACTAGTTATCAAATAAAAATTCTTTGAGAAAATATAGAAATAATAAAATTAATACAATAATGGAAGATTTACCTTGTAAACTTGTTGCTTTATGATCTATTATTGGTGTCATTACAAGAAAATAAATATGCAGATGCCCTAGAGACACTCGAAGGTTTCTTGGTATGTAGACCTAGGGTTTAAAACTCCTGTGGACGCTCGATAAAAGAAGAAAATGCCTTTGGGTGCTTTGGAATGGTAGAAAGCAATCAAAGATGCTCAAGAGTAGCAGAGGGATGCTTAGGAATAGTAGTAAGGCATTCGGGGGTTGATGCAAGGTCTGCAGAAGTAGATCTACTTTAGGAGAGGGCTATGGCAGTGGATGTGGAGGTGAAGATGAGGGATGCAAAAGGAAACTTTTGAAAGCTTATGTCATGAATTTCTTAGATTGCTTAGGTTCCAATTCAAGGGTTGAGCCATCAAAATGACTCCTATTTATAATCTTCCCTAGGGCACATTAGGGTTTTAACGACATAATTTGTGCAATCAAGATTAAAATGTGATGGATGGTGGAGATTAACTCTAGGAAAGTGGCATGGATTAATGTAGATGAATTGCTAGGATTAGACCAAGATGTATGGCTGAGATTAATTTAAACATATATATACATTTATTAAATATATATATAATATAATATAAAATATTAATATATTAAATATTATTAAACAAACATACATAAATATATGTAAATAATAGGTAAAAATAGTGGGAAGACCTGGATGGACAACAAGTGGCTAGATTTTGATGTCTACACTCATATTTTCCATATTGAAGATACTAAATCCTCAAGGTAGTTTTTCTATCTGTATAGATGCATCATTGGAAGGTTTGGGAGTTCTCTCTTAATATTGGCTCAAGGAAGCTGAAATGACATGAGGTTAATTATGCAACCCATGACCTGGAACTAGAAACAATGGTATTTGCACTCAAAATTTGGTGACACTACTTGTTAGGAAAACTACTTAAGTTGAGAATAGACCATAAAAGTTTAAAAAAATATTCACTCAGACTTTGCTAAATTCTAGGCAAAGAAGGTAGATGGAATTTCCAACTGAATATGATTTTGGAATTGAGTATATAAAGGGGAAATAGAATAAATTCATTGATGCACTGAGTAGGAGAAGACACGTAGTTGTTCTAACACATATCCATGTTGATTTAATGTAATAGATATGAGAAATGCAACATTCGGATGTGTTTTACAAGCAAATTTGGGAATGGATGAAGAGCAAACCCAATAAAGGTAAATATTACAACACCAAGGATGGATTTTTGTGATTTAAAGATAGAGTAGTAATTCCTAAGAGCGGTAATCTAAGGAAAATGATCATGAATTAAGCACACTAATCTTCGTATTCAAACCACATAAGAGGGGTAAATATAAGAGAGACTATGAATAAAACATTTTACTAGCTAGGAATGAAGATGGACATAACTAAATTTATCACTCAATGCTTGGAAAGCCATAAAGTGAAGGCAAAAAATAGACATCCTATAGGAATATTCTACCCTCATGAGGTACCCACACAAAAATGGTAGATGATTCAATGGATTTTATTGTACAGTTAGCTAAAATTATGTTTCAGCATGACTCAATCCTACTTGTGGTTGACAAATTGACCAAGGTTGTGCACTTTGTACTTGGAAACACCAAAGATGATGTTGTGATTGTGGCTAACATATTTTTCAATAAAATATTCTAGCTTCATGGCCCTTTGAAAGTAATCATTTTAGACAAAGACTCGAGATTCACATCTAAGTTTTGGTAAGCTCTACATCATGTTATTGGCACTAGACTTAATATTTGTTTTGCATATCACCCAAAAACCAATGGAAAAATCAAAAGAGTGAATCAAGTGTTAGAGGACATGCTTCATATGCATTGTATGGATCAGAAAACCCATTGGGAATACTACCTACTCTTGGTAGAATTTACCTACAATTATCACCATTCAACCTTGGGAATGTGTGGGTGAATTTTCTACACCCACTTATTCTCTAAAGGAGAGAAATTTGGGGGATGATGTTTAAAAAAAAATGACTAAGTATAAAGGTGGATGGATAAATGGGTTGATTTTTGGTAGTTGACTTATCCCAAATTCCTATTCGAAAAAGGGAATTCAAGAGATTCATTAGGTGGAAAAATAGGTTATAAGCTTGTCACGAGCATTCTTAAAAGTTTGTCCTAAGATGGCTTGAACCAAGTGGAAGTTTGAGGAGATGATAGAAGATGAAGCGATCCCAAAATACTGCTCAAAAATAAACCCACATGGATGGAAAACCCAGAGGTAGATTCAAAAGGAGGCAATCCCAAAATTCTACCCAAAGCTAATCATGCACCAAGCTATGCAAAGAAATGGGAAAGATCAAGGATAGCAAGCGATCCCATTTTTCCACCCCAAGAAGTGAATGATTGGATAGAATATTGGGATAGGACCTAAGTATACACTCAGCCCAAAGTTTCATCCCATGTGGATATAAATGTATAAAGGTCTAATGGAAGAAGGAGCTTCATGAATTCAAATTTCCTTTCCTACCAATAATGTTAGAGCACCGGATTCAAGGTTTGAGCAAGTGAGCGAATTTAATTCTTGACCAACATGGGCACGTTAGATGGTATTTGAAGAATTTATGTAACACAACCACCTTGACTCTCGGGTAGACACATCTGAGTGAAAAGCAGCACTAATCTCATTAATTGTGAAGGAAATATTAATAGAGGTAATCAATGGGACTTTTCTAGATGTAGCAAAGGATGTTCCATATGTAGCAGAGGAGTTGCAGAGAAGGCATACAAACCATTTGAACACTGACATTATCATCCCCATTAATGAAGCATTTATTAGCTTGTAGTAGCCACTCCTTGAGGGCTATATATACATGTTTTTAATGCAATTTTATTATCGAATCTCTAGTCATTACAACTAGCATGTACAATTTGGTTCATATTACAATATAAGTGGATTATTATCTAGCCTTCAATTATTTTCATGTATGTATGAATTTCATTCTATTGTCTATTTCTACTAAAGTTAAATGAATGAATATGTTTTAATTCTATTATCTATATTTCAAGTTGTTTATTCTTTGACTCTAGAATTCACAATAGAGCTATGTGTGGTAGATGACTAATGAAATTAATGGCTGGTTTGTTAGTTAGTCTATGAGTATTACATATTGTGTTTCAAACTTATTTGGCATATATATTGATATGATTGGTTATGTACCACTTTGATTTATAGATTTATGTTTTCTTTGTATTATTCTCTTTCCTTTTCCCTCAAATATTTTATTTAGAATTCACATGGAACCAGCCTACTCTAGATATTGGCCCCAGATTCCTAGTCTTGAGGCCATTCAATGTTGGTGGGGGCTTGTCGGCACACAATCCTTTCCATTAAACAAAATCTACACCAACAGTTTTTGGCATACCCAAAAATTTGAGTTTGGTGATTTCATGCTTTTCTTAGTCATACATTATTCACTTGGTGACTCTGTTTATGCAATAACCTAGAAATAATTTGAATATAATTGTTTCATGTTTACAAGGTATAGAGCCAGTTTTCTTTAAATATCCTATCTAGTTTCTTGAGTTATCCTTAAAGAGGAGGACAATTAGATATTTTTATTGATTTTTTTTCAAGCTTCTCCTTTTTTGAGAGGTAAGGTACTAGTGATGCAAACTCTTAAATCCCTGTTAAAACTTTCTTACGTAATGGCTCAAAACTAGAACTAGGGATACCCCTGCTGGGACCATACTAGTTCTCTTAATATTACAGATCAAAATACCATTCTTCTGATCACCTTGAAAGTGTTACCTACATATGATGGCACCAGGAAGACTACTTATGAAAACTTCCAATATGTGGTAACTTTGGCTACTATTCGATATGAGTATGTCATGATCAGATTGCTGGTCATTTTTTTAAAAGAAAAAATGTTGTACTGGTACAGATTTCTCTCTAATAGGAGTATTACTTCATGGGCATACTTGGTAGGAAAATTGATAGTAGAGTTCAATTTACAAGTTGAACCTTTCTCTTTGCTTACCTAGTTCACTGTTATACAAATGTACCCTGAAGAAGAAATAGTAAATTTCAATATTTGGTTCAACCAAACTTGGAAAAGAGTTTGAGATGACCTTAAAACAACCAATTACCAATTTGTATACTACTATCTAAGAGCTTTTAGTTCATATCTAATTCTAATGATAAGACAGTCAAATATCCTTACTTTTTTATAGATATTTTAGGAAGCTATTAGAGCTAAAAATTCTTTATCGCTATTGGTTGGCTACCACTAAAACCCATAATACCTATTTTTTTTAATCTTTTTTAGGGATAGCCACAACCAATCTCCTTAGCTCCAACCTATATAGCAATTCCTCCCCCAATAAACCTTCCACAATGGCCTACTACATCTACAGTCCCATCCTTACTAGCAATACCAATATTTCCAGCACTTCCTACTCCTCCCATAGACCCCACACTTCCAACACCAGATCCTTAGACTACCCTCCTTCTATATATGCATAATACCATGAAGAGCCTCACTAATTATATTACCTTTATGAAAAGGAGGAAATCATAAAGGAAATTATAGCCTAGAATATTCTCATATGTGGTCAAATACTAGGCTACATCTACAAGTAATGCCTTTGAAAAACCAAGTACTTGTTAGGAGGGAAAACTTAATGGGATTTGTTATTGATAAAACTAGTTACAATATATAGGCATAAGCCTATATGATGAACATGACACTTGTCAATGAAACTGACAAGTGTCAAACTGAAGGCATAGTGCACTTTAACTCTAACATTCCCCCTTAAAGTGCACTATCCTAACTAAAGAAAAAAACAAAGCAAGTCAACATTAGGTAACATTCCCCCTTAATGTTGACTTCTCTAAAAATAACCTATCATCCTCTCTTATTTGGTCTAGGCTCGTGCTATTTACGCTTAGCTCTCCAACTGTGAATAATGCTAGATTCACTATGTATACATCTCGGTCTGTTGCCTCAGGGTCAGCCACTTCCATGGGTCTGTTGCCACTGGGTCAGCCATCTAAGTGCCTCGGGGTCATCATGGGTGCCTCAGGGTCAGCCACTTCTGGGTCTGTTGCCTCTACAGGTCATCCTCAGAGGATGTTGCCTCTTGTAGGTCACTGACTAGATTCACCATGAGTATGAAATCCCTCCTCATGGTGAACTCAATCTAGAAGGTGTCGGTCTTTGCTGAAAATGCACCTAATGAAAGGAAAAACGAGCCATATAAGAGTGTCGGTCTCTGCCGAAAATGCACTCAATACAATAAAATGAGCCATAGATCCAAATAGGAGGAGAGAAGAAGAAAATAAGAGAATATTCTAAAGTGTCTTCATTTGTAGTCTTCAGAAGTAGATCCGGAAAAACCTTGGATAGAGTCTAGGGTGTCTATGTCTGTAGTCCCTAGAATAAGTGTCCTTATGGTAGTCACCTCTTAAAATGTATGGGACTAGGGAGTGCCTGTGGCTGACATTAGTCATTTTTTTAATTTTCCACATTGATAGTGGACTGCCCATGACTATTTGGCCGACAGTATGACCATAATTAAATATTTTCCCACATGGAGAGAGTAAGTGGGATTGTAAGGCCAACATGGAGAATGAAAGGCCCACATTGGCCAAGTAATTTCCCCTGTGAGGGAAAATTGAGACTATTTTTTTTCTACCAGAGAGCGATGCCGCCATAGTGCGAGGTTTTAGTTGCTGCCTTGGAGATGCATGTTGTTTTTTCATTATGATGAAGGCCCCTTTGATGGTGGAATATAGGGGTATTTATAGTCGTTGGAAACTTTTTTCCACGACGGACACAATGGTGGTGTCAAATTGTAATTTTGAGGCTGTTTCAGTTTAGTTTTTTTAGCCTCAAAATTTTTTCTCCCTTGGAGTGCACTCTCGGTTGTACCCGACACTCCCAAGGTAATTTTATATGTGATCCTTGTACCTAGTGATATTTTCTATACACTTGGCGAATGCAGTGACTGGTTACCCATGCATTTCGGTGGGATGACATGGTCACCATAAGGACACTTATACTAGGGACTACAGACATAGACACCCTAGACTCTATCCAAAGTTGTTTTCGGATCTACTTCTGAAGACTACAGACGAAGACACTTCAGAAGATTCTCTTATTTTCTTCTTCTCTCCTATTTTGATCTATGGCTCATTTTATTGTATTGAGTGCATTTTCGGCAGAGACCGACACTCTTATATGGCTCGTTTTTCCTTTCATTAGGTGCATTTTCGACAGAGACCGACACCTTCTAGATTGATTTCACCATGAGGAGGGATTTCATACTCATGGTGAATCTAGTCAGTGACCTACGAGTGGCAACATCCTCTGAGGATGACCTGTAGAGGCAACAGACCCAGATGTGGCTGACCCTAAGGCACCCATGATGACCCTAAGGCACTTAGACGGCTGACCCAGTGGCAACAAACCCGTTGAAGTGGCTGACCCTGAGGCAACAGACCGAGATGTATACACAGTAAGTCTAGCATTATTCATAGTTGGAGAGCCAAGAGCATAGAGCACGAGCCTAGACCAAAAAAAAAAAAAAAAGAGGATGATAGGTTACTTTTTTATAGAAGTCAACATTAAGGTGGAATGTTACCTAATGTTGACTTGTTTTGTTTCTTCTTTAGTTAGGATAGTGCACTTTAAGGGGGAATGTTAGAGTTAAAGTGCACTATGCCTCTATTTTGACATTGTCAGTTTATACTGACACTTATCAGTTTATAATATATGCCTTATGCCTATATATGTAACTTATTTTTATCAATAAAATATCCCTTCAGTTTCACTCCTAACAGTACTATTCTTTCTAATGATGAGGCCAAACCTTCTACTTCCACATCTCAATCAGACTACTTGTGCTCCACATTTAATTATCATCATGGATAAATCACCTGCATTATGCATCAATATTATATACAAAATGTGGCAATATAAAGAGATAAGAGGGCCTATAAATTGCACATTAACATGATCAAAGAAGGTGAGAAAAATATTATGATGCCATTTGTTGAACAAGTCTCTATTCTAACCAGGTTTAAAAAGAAACATCTACAAGTAAACCCAGAAGAGCTAAATATTTTGAATTTTCCTAATAATGTAAAGGATAATAAGGGAGTTGAGAAGGAGACCTCTCTGGAAGCCCCTATCAAAAAGCTAATCCCTCAACAAAAGAAGGACACTAGATTTCATGGGATGCAGTAGAAGAAAGAAGAATCCCAAGAAGAGGTCAGGAAAAAAATGAAATACCCATCCTTGACAAAGCATCAACGGATTGAAGCAACTCAGGAATACAGGAGCAAGTATGAACAACCCCCAAATACAAGAAACGATAAGCCAAAATCATCACTTTTAATTTTTTCTAATAGATGAAGAAGATACCTTCAAAATTTAGTATGTACGATGCTTTGTTGATATCTAGACAAATTGATTTGCTCAAAGTAGTACTTTAGATAATCAAGAGCCAAAGAAAATTGCATCCAAAGTAGAATATAGATCAAGGTGACCTTGTTATGGGGGCATGCAAGAACATGCATTCTCTATTTTACTTGTCATTATAAATGGAAGGATGGGTAGTTCATAATTGTAATATTAACTCTAGAACTGCTACTACAATCATACCTAAGGTTGTATGTGATGTTATGGGTATGGAATACACAAGAAACTACCTTGATGTACTACAATTGGATGGTACCCTAGTCAAGATCATGGGGGTTATTAAGGATGTACCCATGATGTTACATAGGTTGCCACAAGTCACAGTCATATAAGAAATTATGGTAGTTAACTTGGAACCCTATTTTGGAATGTGCCTTTCTAGAGAATTCATTGCTAATATGGGAGGTTATATTTCATTGGATTATTCCCACATGGAAATACCTTTTAAAGTAAGAAGAGTAAATATTTACTCAGAACAACCTTCTTATTTTCACATAGAGAGGATGGAAGAATAAGAACAATAGACTAGCATGGTTAATATGGTGGTGGTAGAACAAGACCTGATGGAATAAGTGTTGGAAGAGCTATAGATAGAAGACTAATTCTCTTTAAAATAATTTAAGACTATAATTGAGATAGGAGTGGGAACTTATTCCATTCAAAAACTAGAAGCAATGGACTCAGTCATCCAAGAGAAAGAAACCTCCCTAAATCATCAAATATGGAAGCTCTATTTTGATAAAGCAAGATGTAAAAATGGTGCAGGAGTAGGTATAGTCCTATTTTCACCCATAGGAGCTAAAAAAACATTATCATATAGACTCACATGGAGTTGTACCAACAATGTAGTGGAATGAAGAATTTTTCATAGGATTAAGCATGGAGGAAAGACTTGGGGTCAAGAAACTTTAGACATTCATATATTCAAAGTTGGTAATCAATCAAATCACTAAGAAATGCATCAAAAAGCAACATTATCTCAAAGTGTAGACACTAAAATCTGGTCAATCTTATTAGGCGACCGAGACAAGGTCCATTTGACACCTTATGACCCCCTTGGGCAAGCCTTAGAGGTTTTACAGTGGTCCTAACCACTTTTTGAAGCATTTCCCTAACTTTTGGGAAGTTTTGGGGCCTATAGGCATGGCCTTCCCACCCCAGGATGGCCATAGTTCATGGTCATCCCACCCAGGTACGGCCATGTGTGGTCATCCCTGGGTGGGATGGCCATGAGCTTTGACCCCCAAAAAGTCAAATGATGGACAAATGGCACCCAAAAAATGCCATTTGCCCTACCTTTCGACCATGCAAAGTCAGAGGGCATATAATTCTATGACATGCCTCATAAAGGAGGCCAAATTGGGAGATCCTCTTCCCCCTCCAATGCATGCCACCCTAGTGGCCAAGTGGCACCTCTTGCCCTGCATGCCCTCGCATGCCTTCTTGCCCAAAGGCCTCCTTTGGCTATAAAGTGGATTCATTTTCCACACAAATCACATAGAGAGGAGTTTTAGGACAAAGCAACGAAGTGCTGCTAAGATTTCCTTTCAACCTTTTGTGCTTTATTTTCCCTCGAAATCTCTACCTAGCGAAGGAGGTTTGTGAGTGAACTAGGAGGCATGTTCTGATCCCAAAACTGAATCATATGAGTGATTTTTCACACCAAATTCAATGAAAACACTTCCTAGGAGGTTATTAACCAATTCTTGGAGGAATTGGGGGTAAAATAAGTGCAAAACTGGTGGTCGTCCCACCCCAAGATGGCCCCAACCTATGATAGTCCCAGTCGTCCCACCCTAGGATGGCTATAAATATATGCATGTTTTTTCTTCTATTATTTTTTTTAGTTATATTCTATATTTTCATATGATGCTTCTATCAAAATTTCATGCAATTTGGATCTATATTGAGGGAGATATCACATTTTTAGTGTTTTGTAGGGTCTCATGTAGGCCTACGGGGGTCATTTGGAGAAACACCTAAAACTGTTGTTTATTTTGCAAATATAACCATATGGGTTGTCTTATAATGTCCTTTTATGTATTCTTACCAAGTTTCATTTGATTTGGAGGTGTTTTAGTTTGGAAATTGCTTGCTTTGGGTTTTGTAGGTTGAGGACGGTCATTGCAATTACGACATGCCATAGGACATAATTTCTGCTATATTTCTAGTGATATCTTCCCAAAAACTTATATTTTACATCCCTCTGCAATTTCAAGTCATTTGGAGTTGATTTGATGCATATTCTCATTACTAGATTTTTGGTGCCTGTGGGGATTGCATGTTTTCCATCATACACACTTGCTACTTGATATTTATGCTTTCCTTGTGTGTAGGTGCAGGTTATATAGCACATTGGGAAGGAGCATAGGACATAAAATATCAAAGACACAAGTGGTGGTAGCCTTGGCCCGCCCACCTCGATTGTGGGTATGAGGAAAGACACTGGATGTGCACCCGAATCTCTTGAAGGATTTGATCCTTGGGCACCCAAAATTTGTAACAGTTGTATCAATAATTTGAGACCTCAAGGGGAAATTTTGTAACCTGGATTTTATCCACTTAATTAATAATAAATCGATTTACTTTGCTTCATTTCTTGTTATTTGCTATCTTTTCCATCTTACTTGCATGCTTCCGATTTGATGCTCATTAGACATAGGGGATAGATACATATATTTTTATTCATCATTAGGTGCACCATTTTTCCCTAATTCAGTGGTGATCATGGTGGGACCCTATCCCTATTGCTAATTTTAAGGTTTAACCTCATTTTTTTTCTTGTTTTCTATTGTAGCTGCTCCTCGGCTCGCCCTGGGATGGCCCCTGAACTGCTCCTTGGCTCACCCAGGGATGGCCACACATCCATCCCACCCTAGGATGGCCATAGAGCCTACAGCCATCCCACCCAAGGATGGCCACAAAATAGAGCATTTTCTGCTCAGATGCCAGAAATAGTGGGTTTCCCGGGTGATAAGGTAAGTACTTAAACCTCTGGTTTTCTATTTACACAGTCAAAATCTGCTAAAGTTTGGTTTTTCTCGCATAATTTGTTTTCCTAGAAAGGTTAAAAGTTAGATTTACTTTTCTCATAATGCAAAATAACAAAAAAAGAAGAAAAATCAAATAAATTCAAAGTAGCAATGCATCTCTATGGTTTGATTGCTTGTAGCCTACCCAATGGGTAGGTTAACATTTAGGGTTTGCATTTATAAGTTACATTTGTAGGTTCATTTTATCCTAGATTTCTGAAAGTAAAACATCCTTTTGCATGCATTTAGTGAAAGATCATTGAGTGCTTCATTGTTTACTTTCTTTTAAGCTTAAAAGGAACCACACACACTTGCACGTATCACAATAACATTGGTAAGGTTGGATTTCATCACCAACCCCCAATTCAGACCGATGACATTGGATTTCACCTCCTTCCATCAGCTTGCCCCCTAGATACCTTAGATAGAATAGGGCACTCTCTCAATATGGAATAGGTCACTAGTGTTCAAACTCCCTCCCACTATTGGAAACACTATTTCAGAGTGGAAGAGCTAGGCAAACCCTCCATTGGGTTTTAAGTGGTGTACCCTAGACTCTTTTGAGAAATCATGTTTGGCACTAGTGTTCCTAGTCACCACTTTGGTTGAGTTCCCTCATTCTAAGTCCAAAACACGAACAAGAAAGCAAGAGCAACAACAAATTCAAACACACCAAACAACTTAGGGATTCACATCTAAAACTTAAAGGAGATAATCACATTGTTTTCTTGTGTGCTTCTTTGATCATTTGATTGTGTGTTCCTAAGATTTAAAAGAGATAATCATATACATCTAATCCTTAAAAGAGATAATCATATTGTCTACTTTGGGTGTTTCCTTATTGTTTGGGTAGTCAACATAAGATCCTAGATCTGGGACCAAACCCTAATTTTTCAAAAAATAATTTAAAAAAAAATCTACTTTTTGATTCTGCATCCAATGGATCGAGAATCGTGCAAATCGGAGCTATAACAAAAAATTTATGTTGGTTTTATGATTACTCTATTTTTGAAGCCGAAAATAGGGAAAAACTGCACTAAAACGGTCATAAAATGGTCTAGACAACTCCAAAAATTGCCAAATTTGTTTTGTTGTCTTAGTTAGCTCCTTCTGCACCTCTCACAAAATTTTGAGTCCTAACTCTTCATAGTTCAAAATTTCCCAAAAATTCCTAAAAGTGGGCATTTCCCCATGGGCCTCGATTGGCCAAATATTCCAAAAATACAAATTTTTGACCCAAAAGTCAGATTTTGGAGCCCTAGCCCATTGTGATTAGCTCGTCACACTGATCGTTTTGATATATAACACTTATAACCTTTTTTGAAAGTCAAAATTTTCTTTAGTGTGGGTTTCCTTTAGGGTTCGCCTAGTCAACACATTATGACAACTATGCATAGCCAAGCTCAATCATGAGCCAGTGAAGTAGAAAACTTTAGGAGAGGCCCTGAGCACCATCATTATAGGTATGAGGATCTCCTCACTCCTGCATGGAGCCCTGATAGTAGTCACCTTCGCTATTCTCCTGAGGATCTCATCATTCCTACACGATGCCCTAAAAGTTGTCGTGAGGTCAACTCCTCACTTAGAGGACCCAACCACCAAAGTACCTCTACTAGGAGAACATCAATGGGTTATCCACATGATCAAGTGGATTATTCGGTTAGCCAACACCGATTCCAGTCCCAAACCAGATATAATCAGCCTTCCAAGGGGCCTAGTAGGGAGGTCTACACTCCCTCTACATCGTGGTCTTCACCACCTAGAACTCCCATCCAACAAGTGTTAGCAACCCAGAGTAGGCTTGTGCAAATTTTACATGCACCATCAGCCAATATGACCATGAGTGAGCTTCTACTATAGTCCTCCAAGCATTGGGAACCTTTCATGAGGATCTTGGATTCCATTGAGGTACAACCTCATGACTCTGATGCTTTCAACAACTTTATGGAATACATACAAATGTACAAGAATCCTGTTATATCCTTTCAAAATCATGAGGTCAAACCCATGCCTACCAATTCATCAGATCCTACTTTGCACATCATCGCGAGTATCAATAGGATCCCCTATAAGTGAGTATTGGTTGACATAGGTTCCTCAATAAACATTATTACCACAGCTTCACTAAAACATCTCAACCTTCCATCCTCATGCATTGTACCATCCAAGTTCACCTTACAAGCATTCAACGATGCTTTATCCTCCACTGTGGGCATGATAATCCTACTTGTTGAAGTTGGACAAAATACTATGCCTACATTGTTCTACATCTTGGAGGGTGCAAGACAATACAACATACTTCTTGGAAGGCCATGGATAAGAGACATGGAATGTGTTCCATCTATAGTGCATCAATGCATTAAATACATTGATGAAGGTAAGGTCCATGTGGTTCGATGCTGACCCAGACCCTTTCAAGTATTATAAGAAGGTGGATCATCCACAAAAGCCTACTTGTATCACCCATGCACTTGGACACTAAACCCAATGACCTTATCTAGAGTCCAGATTCAACCCTGTGGTTAGTCGTGAAGCTACCTTCACCACCGCTAGTACCATCCTCTATTTCTTCAAGCGAGGAAGAGTCAGAAGAGCCAACTACAGAAGCTCCCATAACTATCATCAATACACCTACAGAAGATCTTCTCACTCCTACCAAAAAGGAGGAAGAGCCCACTATTGATATGGATGAATCAGATCATATCATGCTTGAGGACACAATTCAATTGACCCACCCTAAACTCGATGAGTGCATAGTACCCAACGTTACATTCATGCCTATCATCGAGTCGATCAAGGATCTAGGTAGTCCTCCTACCAAGTCACCACCCATTGATAGCATTCCTGATGCACCCCCCAAACATGGGGGCCAAGTAGATCACCTTGGACAAGTTGATGAGGCAGCCATGACTTGTCCAAATGCAAATGCATCTTCTCATGAGTTTGTGGGAATGATCAATGTGATGACAGAGAACCAAAGTCCTCTAAATCCATCTATGCCACTTGTGACTCCATCCAACATTCCATCCATACCATAAGAGATACCATTGATGGATTCAATCACACCTACTCCATCTCACTCAACATCTCCACAAAATCAAGAGCAGGTGTACCCCCTACACCAAAGTGGGGGTAACCCAACTGCCATAGTTGAACACTCTAAGTTGGAACATGAGCATGAGCTAAATCAAGAACAAGAACATGTGGATATACTCACTAGCTCCAATCATCATGAAGCATCCATATCTTCTCAGACATTGAGGACTTTTGATCCACCTCCACCACCTATTAGTTGCCATCCAACTTCTCCAACAGCCATCCAGTCATCACCTCCACTAGTTCCACAACATATCTTGGATAGGCTAGCCAATGTGGAGTTACAAGTGAGTCACCAACACAATGATTTACAACAGATCTTGAGTCGACTCACAAGCATTGAGTTACAGTTGAGTAATCTAAAACCTCAACCCCCTAATTATCAGGACCAACCCACTCCTATGCAGTCCAATGTTAAGTCTCAAATAAATCAAGGGCCAAACCAACAATGTTGCCCTAAGCGACAATTTATGCCCATTGCCGAGTCCATGGACTCTTTGTTTGAGCGCCTCTTAGCGGCTAACATGATCAATCTGCCTGAGAGTCGACCTATTGATCCAAATGCACCAAAGCCCAAAACATATTGTGAAGACCTATACTGCAAGTACCATAGGCTAAATGGGCATGACGTGCATATGTGCTTCAAGTTCAAACACCTAGTACAGGATGTGATCAATAGGAGTGACCCTCAGGTCGATATTCCTATTATAATCAACAATCAACAAATCAGTGTATTTAAGGATCTGTTACCTATAGATGGGAGCCAAGAAGATCAACCTAAATAGGTAAATGAGATGCATACAACCTTGGCACCTCATAAAATGAATCCACCATGTTCACCTTGTTTAAGGCATCAACGTCGTACCTAGACTCCATTATCTGAGTCCAAGTCAACCATCTTTCACAAACTGCAAGACACAAAGGCAATCATCTTGCCAAACATACCCTTGTTCAACCCAAATAGGCCTAGATATAAACTATACAGGGAGGATCATTCTTACCTCTATCACCGAATGAGAGGGCATGACATTCGCAATTGTCATGTTTTTAGATGCAAGGTCCAATATCTTATTGATAAGGAAGCTTTATCCACGAATGGGGCACTCATTCTACCCCATCAAGACATTGGCATTACCCAGAATTCCTTACCACAATAGGGGGAGTCAATCTCTATTACTCCTCCTAGCCAAGCCAATAACATTGCATCAATCACAGTACATACTGGGGGTATCCAAGGTGTCACACCTTCCCCACTATTTACATCACAAGACATGAAGCAAATTGGGGATCCTAAAGGTATCACACCTTCCTCGCTTCCTTTGATCACCACAAATGCTAGGGGTACACAAGGTACCACACCTTCCTCCTAAAATCATAAAAGGATCAAAGTTACAAAAGGCTCCAAGGGTGTCTACAACCCGCTTGGTCAACCCAAAATGCTCCTAGGCGGTCTATGACCATCTAGGTCACCCCAAAAGTCTCCAAGGGTGTCTACATACCTGCTTGGTCAACCCAAAATGCTCCTAGGTGGTCTATGACCATCTAGGTCACCCCAAAATGCTCCAAGGGTGTCTACATACCTGCTTGGTCAACCCAAAAATCTCCTAGGTGGTCTATGACCATCTAGGTCACCCCAAAATGCTCCAAGGGTGTCTACATACCACTTGGTCAACCCAAAATGCTCCTAGGTGGTCTATGACCATCTAGGTCACCCCAAAATGCTCCAAGGGTATCTACAAACCACTTGGTCAACCCAAAATGCTCCTAGGTGGTCTATGATCATCTAGGTCACCCCAAAATGCTCCAAGGGTGTCTACAACCCACTTGGTCAACCCAAAATGCTCCTAGGTGGTCTATGACCATCTAGGTCACCCCAAAATACTCCAAGGGTATCTACAACCCACTTGGTCAACCCAAAATTCTCCTAGGTGGTCTATGACCATCTAGGTCACCCCAAAAGTCTCCAAGGGTGTCTACAACCCGCTTGGTCAACCCAAAATGCTCCTAGGTAGTCTATGATCATCTAGGTCACCCCAAAAGGCTCCAAGGGTGTCTACAACCCACTTGGTCAACCCAAAATGCTCCTAGGTGGTCTATGACCATCTAGGTCACCCCAAAATGCTCCAAGGGTATCTACAACCTACTTGGTCAACCCAAAATGCTCCTAGGTGGTCTATGACCATCTAGGTCACCCCAAAATGCTCTAGGTGGTCTACGATTGATCTAGGTCACCCCAAAATGCTCCAAGGGTGTCTACAACCTGCTTGGTCAACCCAAAATGCTCCTAGGTGGTCTACGACCATCTAGGTCACCCCAAAATGCTCCAAGGGTGTCTACAACCCACTTGGTCAACCCAAAATGCTCCTAGGTGGTCTATGACCATCTAGGTCACCCCAAAATGCTCCAAGGGTGTCTACAACCCACTTGGTCAACCCAAAATGCTCCTAGGTAATCTATGATCATCTAGGTCACCCCAAAAGGCTCCAAGGGTGTCTACAACCTGCTTGGTCAACCCAAAATGCTCCTAGGAAGTCTATGACCATCTAGGTCACCCCAAAATGCTCCAAGGGTGTCTACAACTTGCTTGGTCAACCCAAAATGCTCCTAGGAGATCTATGACCATCTAGGTCACCCCAAAATACTCCAAGGGTGTCTACAACCCGCTTGGTCAACCCAAAATTCTCCTAGATGGTCTATGACCATCTAGGTCACCCCAAAATGCTCCAAGGGTGTCTACAACCCGCTTGGTCAATCCAAAATACTCCTAGGTGGTCTATGACCATCTAGGTCACCCCAAAAGGCTCCAAGGGTGTCTACAACCCGCTTGGTCAACCCAAAATGCTCCTAGGTGGTCTATGACCATCTAGGTCACCCCAAAATACTCCAAGGGTGTCTACAACCCGCTTGGTCAACCCAAAATGCTCCTAGGTGGTCTATGACCATCTAGGTCACCCCAAAAGGCTCCAAGGGTGTCTACAACCCACTTGGTCAACCCAAAATACTCCTAGGTGGTCTATGACCATCTAGGTCACCCCAAAATGCTCCAAGGGTGTCTACAACCCACTTGGTCAACCCAAAATGCTCCTAGGTAGTCTACGACCATCTAGGTCACCCCAAAATGCTCCAAGGGTGTCTACAACCCACTTGGTCAACCCAAAATGCTCCTAGGTGGTCTACGACCATCTAGGTCACCCAAAAATGCTCCAAGGGTGTCTACAACCAGCTTGGTCAACCCAAAATGCTCCAAGGGTGTCTACAACCTGCTTGGTCAACCCAAAATGCTCCTAAGTGGTCTACGACCATCTAGGTCACCCCAAAATGCTCCAAGGGTGTCTACAACCTGCTTGGTCAACCCAAAATACTCCTAGGTGGTCTATGACCATCTAGGTCACCCCAAAATGCTCCAAGGGTGTCTACAACCCGCTTGGTCAACCCAAAATACTCCTAGGTGGTCTATGACCATCTAGGTCACCCCAAAAGCCCCAAAGGAATCCATAAGCCCTTTGGTCACCCAAAATTCCCTAATGGCCCCTAATAAGCCTATTGGTCACATGTACATACATATATCAATCAAAAATTCAAAAATATTATAAAAATATCAAAAATACAAAAATATTGCATTTCATCAAGTTGCATACCATTGCATTTCATTATAGCTCACATTAGGCATACTCATCATTGCACTTTGCATTTTAGAGTTGCTCATACATGTCTAGCACTATGACTGTATACTAGTCATCATTCAAAATTAATGTTGTTCAAGTCATCATCCATGTAAATCAATGTTCCACTTATCATCTCCGCTTACATTTATCATTTTCATATTCGTGTCCATTCCCTTCACCTAGCCACTTGTTCTAGAATGTCATTAGGGTTTTTGGTCACTCAGTCATATCTAGTTTTCTTCTCAGATTTTGTAGAAAGCTATCCTGATTTTTAGGAGGTAGAGTCTTGCTTAGACTATACCTTGTATATTTCAAAATCCCAACACATTTTCACATTAAATCCAAGTTTTGCGCAAGGAAAGATGAAACCTACGAAGTGGTCTAGGTTACCTTAAGTGAAAATGTTATCTTGCTCATCCCCCTATGTGAATGGTTCAAGAATGTTGAGAATTGGAAAAATGCTCCTAGGTGGTCTATGACTGTCTAGGTCACCTCAAAATGATCCAAGGGTGTCTACAACCTGCTTGGTCAATCCAAAATGCTCCTAGGTGGTCTATGACTGTCTAGGTCACCCCAAAATGCTCCAAGGGTGTCTACAACCTGCTTGGTCAACCCAAAATGCTCCTAGGTGGTCTACGATCGTCTAGGTCACCTCAAAATACTCCAAGGGTGTCTATAACCCCCTTGGTCAACCTAAAATGCTTCTAGGTAGTCTACGATCATCTAGGTCACCTCAAAATACTCCAAGGGTGTCTATAACCCAGTTCATCAACCCAAAATGCTCCTAGGCAGTCTATGACCATCTAGGTAACCCCAAAATGCTCCAAGGGTGTCTACAACTTACTTGGTCAACCCAAAATTCTTCTAGGTGATCTATGACCATCTAGGTCACCCCAAAAGTTTCCAAGGGTGTCTACAACCTGCTTGGTCAACCCAAAATACTCCTAGGTGGTCTATGATTGTCTAGGTCACCCCAAAATGCTCCAAGGGTGTCTACAACCTGCTTGGTCAACCCAAAATTCTCCTATGTGGTCTATGACCATCTAGGTCATCCCAAAATGCTCTTAGGTGGTCTATGATTATCTAGGTCACCCCAAAATGCTCCAAGGGTGTCTACAACCTACTTGGTCAACCCAAAATGCTCCTAGGTGGTCTACAACTATCTAGGTCACCCCAAAATGCTCCAAGGGTGTCTACAACCTACTTGGTCAACCCAAAATGCTCCTAGGTGGTCTACGACTATCTAGGTCACCCCAAAATGCTCTAAGGGTGTCTACAACTTGCTTGGTCAACCCAAAATGCTCCTAGGTGGTCTATGATCATTTAGGTCACCTAAAAATGCTCCAAGGGTATCTAAAACCTACTTGGTCAACCCAAAATGCTCCTAGACAATATATGATTGTCTAGGTCACCCCAAAAGCCTTCGATGGTGTCTACAACCCGCTTGGTCAACCCAAAATGCTCCTAGGTGGTCTATGGTCATCTAGGCCACTCCAAAATGCTCCAAGAGTGTCTACAACCCGCTTGGTCAACCTAAAATTCTCCTAGGTAGTCTATGACCATCTAGGTCACCTCAAAATACTCCAAGGGTGTCTATAACCCACTTGGTCAACCCAAAATGCTCCTAGGCAGTCTACGACTATCTAGGTCATCTAAAAATACTCCAAGGGTATCTACAACCTGCTTGGTCAACCCAAAATGCTCCTAGGTAGTATATGACCATCTAGGTCATCCAAAATGTTCCAAGGGTATCTACAACCTAGCTTGGTCAACCCAAAATGCTCCTAGGCAGTCTATGATCATCTAGGTCACCCTAAAATACTCCAAGGGTGTCTACAACCTACTTGGTCAACCCAAAATGCTCCTAGGTAGTCTATAATTGTCTAGGTCATTCCAAAAGGTTCCAAGGGTGTCTACAACTTGTTTTGTCAATCCAAAATGCTCCTAGGTGGTCTATGACCATCTAGGTCACCCCAAAATGCTCCAAGGGTGTGTACAACCTGCTTGGTCAACCCAAAATTCTCCTAGGTGTTCTACGACTGTCTAGGCCACCCCAAAATGCTCCAAGGGTGTATACAACTCGTTTTGTCAATCCAAAATGCTCCTAGGTGGTCTACAACCATCTAGGTCACCCCAAAATGCTCCAAGGGTGTCTAAAACCCACTTGGTCAACCAAAAATTATCCTAGGTGGTCTATGATCGTCTAGGTCACCTCAAAATACTCCAAGGGTGTCTACAACCCGCTTGGTCAACCCATAATGTTCCTAGGCAGTCTATAACCATCTAGGTCACCCCAAAATGCTCTAAGGGTGTCTACAACCCACTTGGTCAACCCAAAATGCTCCTAGGAAGCCTATGATCATCTAGGTCACTCCAAAAGCCCCAAAAGTATCCATAAACCCTTTGGTCACCCCAAATGCCCTAATGGCACCCAATAAGTCCATTGGTCATATGTACATACATATATCAATAAAAATTTCAAAAACATCATCAAAATATCAAAAATACAAAAATATTGCATTTCATCAAGTTGCATACCATTGCATTTCATTATAGTTCTCATTCAGCATACTCATCATTGCACTTTACATTTTATATTTGCTCATACATGTCTAGAACTACGACTGTATACTAGTCATCATTTAAAATTAATGTTGCTCAAATCATCAGTCACATCATTGCATGTTTCACTTATCATCTCCGCTTACATTTGTCATTTTCATATTCGTGTCCATTCCCTTCACCTAGCCACTTGTTCTAGAATGTCATTAGGATTTCTAGTCACTCAGCCATCTCTAGTTTTCTTCTCAGATATTGTAGAAAGCTATCCTGATTTTTAGGAGGTAGAGTCTTTCTTAGATTGTACCTTGTATATTTCAAAATCCCAACACATTTTCACATTAAATCCAAGTTTTGCACAAGTAAATATGAAACCTATGAAGTGGTCTAGGTTCCCTTAAGTGAAAAGGTTATCCTGCTCATCCCCCTATGCGAATGGTTCAAGAATCTTGAGAATTATCAAAAGGAGAAGCTCTTTCCTACCCTATTCCCCAAGATAAATAGTGGTTTTCACCACTATCCTCTAAATAAAATCCCAAAAAGCAAAATAAAAAATTAAAAGCAAAATAAATAGTGGTTATCACCACTCCCCAAATCCCTTGCTCAAAGAAAACAAAATACAAAAATAAACAGTGATTTTCATCACTACATATGAGCAAGTATCCCACTAAAATTGAAGAAAATAAGGGAGTATTGAACTTGAATCCCTAGAATTCTTAGCATTCAAAAAAACCATTAGGTGATACTCATTACAGGTTTGGTGGATAGCCTACCTGGAAATGGCAGTATCCTTACGCATGATGATATGTCTATCATATTAGCATTTTGCGTGTGTGTAGACCAATGTTTGCATGTATATGAGCTAGCTTTTGGTAGCCTATACTACCTAGTGGTCTAATCCTCCTAAGTACGAAACCTAGGATCATGATATTCATAGGATGATCCTCATTCCAAGTTTTGTGGATAGCCTACCTGGCAATGGTGGTATCTTTACGCATCTCATAGGAATGAACTCACTTGCACACATAGGGATATTGAGTATCTTGGTCATCCTAGCAGATTTATACCTCGCCAAAAAGTCTTGCATGGCTAGTATATAATTTTGACTAGTTGACCAGAGTGTTTGAGTCTCATGAAAACCTCAAAGACATATTATGGCATCCTCTTATTCATTCCATTTTATCGCATTTATGTCAGTTTGTATTTTCATAAATCCATTACATAGTATCATGACAACATTACACATGAATTGATGAATTCTATATAGTCTATGGTGCTAACATAGTATGTCATATAGTATATACATTTCATCATCTAGATCAATACATCATCCATATCAATATGCATATATGCATAGCATCAAATCAAATCAAAATCACAACATATGCATACATGATAGACATCCATCATAATATCATAAAGTAAATAAACACATTGCATACATATCATAAAGAAATAAAGCAAAACATGCTAATAGAAAAGAAAAGATCATATAGATGTGTATATGTATGGGGAAAAAAAAAAGATACATCATACTACCCGTAGACTACAATAAAGTGAGTCCTCAAACCTAACACTCCCAAAAAGCCCCAAAGGTACCCATAAATACTTTGGTCAACTCCTAAAAAATCCCAAAGGTATCCATAAACCCTTTTGTCACCTAAAAGTCCCCAAAGGCATCATAAACCCTTTGGTCAACCCTAAAAATCCCCAAAGGCAACATAAACCCTTTGTTCAACCCTAAAAAGCCCCAAAGGTATCCATAAACCCTTTGGTAAACTCCAAAAAAGCCCCAAAGGTACCCATAAACCCTTTGGTCAAACCAAAAATGCCCCAATGGCATCCATTGAGCCCATTGGTCAAATACATATACATATACATTAATCAAAAATCAAACAAAAGGGTCCAACACCCACCAAAAACAAGTCAAATCTGATGGAATTCACTCAAAATCAAGATGAACCTAAAGTTATCATGGATGAATGGAAAATTCTTTACTTCAATCCCTAATAAGGCCATTGCGGCTTGATTGCCCCATGGGAATGAAGTTTTCAACCTTTTTCTTCCATGAAACCTCAACAAAATCTCCAAAATCCTCTAAAAAATGCTCCATTTTTCAATGAGTAAAATTGGAGGAAACCCCAAAAAAGTCATATGTGTCAAGCGACTCATCACTTTTATCATTTTTCATTTCCTCAACAACTCATCACTTGAGTGGGTAGTCATACTTAACAAATTTATAATCAAAATTAATGATCAAACACTCAATCATGCAAATTGTGTTCGTCCAACGAATATTTGACAAAGACAATCATGCCCTTGCTTGGGGCAGTAAACAAGCAACAATTTAAATTAAGAACATAATAGTGCAGGTGAACCTACCTATTGGTAACCTCAAAATTTACCAAAATACTTGGTATTCTCTAACGCCTAGGGTTATAAGTCCCCCGAGCATACCTAGAAGCTAAAGAGAAACCAAGACCAATGTCTTTACTAAGTCAAAAGCAAGGATTCAAGAACACATGCTCTTTCCATGATTGGGGCATCTAAAGTTGGTTAGGTTATTGAATAACCCTAATCATTCAGCATTTTAGTCATCTATTTTTGCTCAGCGTTGTGCTGCACACAACACATCTCAAAAAGGTTCATCTATAGACACTAAAATATGGTCAACCTAATTAAGCAACTGATACAAGGTCTATTTGACACCTTATGACCCCCTTGGGTAAGCCTCAGAGGTTTTATAGTGGTCCTAACCACTTTTTTAAGAATTTACCCCACTTTTGGGAATTTTTGAGGCCTATAGGCATGATTTTCCCACCCCAAGACAACCATAGTTCATGGCCATCCCACCCTAGGATGGCCATGTGTGGCCATCCCTGGGTGGGAAAGCCATGAGCTTTGACCCCTAAAAAGTCAAACGGTGGAAAAATGGCACCCAAAAATGCCATTTTCCCTACCTTTAGACCATGAAAAATTAGAGGGTATAAAATTCTATGACATGCCTCATAAAGGAGGCCAAATTGGGAGATCCTCTTCCCCCTCCAATGCATGCCACCCTAGTGGCCAAGTGGCACCTCCTGCCCTGCATGCCCTTGCATGCCTTCTTGCCCAAAGGCCTCATTTGGCTATAAAGTGGATTCATTTTCCACATAAATCATATAGAGAGGAGTTTTAGGACAAAGCAATGGAGTTCTTCTAAGATTTCCTTTCAACCTTTTGTGCTTTATTTTCCCTCGGAATCTCTACCTAGCGAAGGAGGTTTGCAAGTGAACTAGGAGGCACGTTCTGATCCCAAAACAAACCATATGAGTTATTTTTCATACAAAATTCGATGACAACACTACCTATGGTGTTAATAACTAATTATTGGAGTAATTTTGGGTAAAATAAGTGTAGAACTAGCAGTCGTCCCACCCCAGGATGGCCCTAGCCTATGACAGTCTCGGCCGTCCCACCCAAGGATGGCTGAAAATTTGTGCATGGTTTTTCTTCTATTATTTTTTTATTTATATTATAAATTAGAATATGATACTTCTATAAAAATTTCATGCAATTTGGATCTATATTGAGGGAGATATCACATTTTTAGTGTTTTGCAGGGTCTCACGCATGCCTATGGTGGTCATTTGGAGAAAAACCTAAAAATGTTATTTATTCTACAAATATAACCATATGGGTTGTCTTATAATGTACTTTTATGTTTTTTGACCAAGTTTAATTTTATTTGGAGGTGTTTTGGTTTATAAATTTCTTACTTTGGGTTTTGCATGTTGAGGATAGTCATTGTGATTACGGCATGCCATCAGACACAATTTTTGCTATATTTCTAGTAATATCTTCCCAAAACCTTGTATTTTACATCCCTATGCAATTTCAAGTCATTTGGAGTTGATTTGATGCATATTCTCATTACTAGATTTTTGGTGCTTGTGGGGATTGCATGTTTTCCATCATACACACTTGCTACTTGACATTTATGATTTCCTTGTGTGTAGGTGTAGGTTATATAGTGCATTGGTAAGGATAATAGGACATCAAATATCAAATAAAAAAGTGGAGGCAGCCTTGGCCTATCCACCTCGATTATGGGTATGAGGAAAGACACTAGATGTGCACCCGAATCTCTTGAAGGATTTGATCCTTGGGCACCCAAAATTTGTAATAGTTGTATCAATAATTTGAGCCCTCAAGGGGAAATTTTGTAACCTAGATTTGATCTACCTAATTAATAATAAATTGATTTACTTTGCTTCATTTCTTGTTATTTGCTATATTTTCCATCTTACTTGCATGCTTCCGATTTGATGCTCATTGGATATAAGGGATAGATGCAATTTGTTATTTATCATTAGGTGCACCATTTTTCCCTACTTCACAAAGTATATTGTAATAGAGTATAGGAATTTTTGGAAGCTTATGAAGCCTTGAATATTTAAGCAATTTCTAGAGATCAAAATATGCATGCCAACATTTTGGCATCCATAGGGGCCAATTATTGCCAGTTATTATGAGCTTTGGATAGAAGTTTGAGGTGGTGAAAACCATGATGTAGAGGGAATGTGAACTTACCTAATATGCTTCTTGATAGACTAACTATGACTAATAGTAGTCCAAGGTTGACATTGATTGATAGAATTATCCACTTGATCATGTGAATAACCCATTTGTGTTCTCCTAGTGGAGGTACTTTGGTGTTTTGATCCCCTATGTGAGGTGTTAGCTTCATGATGACTATCAGGACTATAATGGATGCATTCAGGGACTCTTCCTAAGTTTTTTGCTTCACCGGATCATGATTGATCATGGCTATGTGTAGTTTTCATGATGTGTTGATTAAGTAAACACTAAAGGAAACCCCCACTAAAGAAAATTTTGACTTCCAAAAAAAATTTGTGGGTATTATATATCAAAACAATCAATGCAATGAGCTGATCACAATGGGCTAAGACTCAAAAAAATATTTTTAGGATCAAAATTTGTATTTGTGGAATATTTGGCCAACCAAGGCTAGTGGAAAAATGATAAATTTGAGGAATTTCAAGAAAATAAAGAGTTAGGCCTCAAAAATTATGTGAAAGGTGCATAAGGGGCTAAATAAGACAACAAAACAAATTTGATAATTTTTAGGGTTTTCTAGGGTTTTTTATGATTTTTTCAATGTCATTTTCCCCTATTTTTGGCTTAAAATTACTCAAAATAGAGTAATGATAAAACCAACATAACTTCTTCGTTATAGCTCCAATTTGCATGATTTCCAATTTGTTGGGTGTAAAATTAAAAAGTAGTAATTGAATTTTTTTTAGGATTTGGTCCCAAATCAGATGGTAGGATTTTATGTTGATTACATAAACAGTAAAGAAACAAACAAAGTAGACAAAATGATTATCTCGTTTAAATATTTATTTGTGTCCTAAAATATTTAGTGTGTTTTGATTCATTAATTTAATGCTTTTCTCTTGTTCAATTTTTTGATATTATTGATGTAATACTCAAGTTAAAGGGTTTTCACTTGTATACTCTCTCACACAGGCCTGGTGATGATGTCCAGGTCATGAAACCCACCAAAATTTAGACATGAATCCCAAATCTGGTGATGGAGCACAGGTCCTACTAATCCTCACCTAGTTCACCATGGTCAGTGATACAACTTCTTAAGAAGAACGCATGCTATTATCCATGGTTACAATGGTTCTTGGAGCTAGCCTTGGACAAAATTGGGTGCGAAGATCCACAATGCAAGCCAACAAGGTGGTGATGAAGTCCATCATTGTTGGTCTTGATCAGTGATTGGGTGTGAATTCCAACTTGTTGATGTTAAATTTGAGATATGATGTGTGTGTGGGTTCCTTTTATTTTATGCAAGAAGGAAAATACAACATAAATAAATCCATGATATTTCACTAATAAATAAAATACATTTCAATTCCAAATTTGTAAAAAATGTTTTAGTTTTAGAAAATTTGATAGTATAAACCCTAAATGAATTCAATCTTTAGACAGGTAGTAAGCAATTAAACCCTGATAAGAAATTAAACAGAGGTTGTCTCTATGTCAGATAGTCTACAACAGAGGTCGTTAGACACCAAAGCGGTCATAATTGGGGGGCGCTATACCCTAGAGTGGCTAATAGTATTGGTCGCTAGACCTAGGAGTGGTCATAGAAAAAGAGCTTAAAAATTGAAAATTTCACTAAATTTCTCTACTAAAACTTGAAATCCTAACTTTTTCTATAAAAAGAAGTAAATTCAAATCCAAATATACTCACAGGTATAGCCAACATTCGATGAAGATGTTTCCAAGTTGATTTATAAAATCTACTCTAAGGCTGTCAGGGGAGAGTGATGAGCTCTGCTAGCCATCATAGGGTATGATGACGGCCACTGTGATCCATGTCAACCTAGAGCGGTGATGCCTGTAAGTTCAAGAAAACAAGAAATAGGCAGTTAGCACCAAATTTGTGAAATATGGAATTGTCCCACACCATGATCACCACTCATTTCCTAACCCTTTTATATCTTAATTTAGTATCAAACCCATTTCATTTAATTATTTTTATAAGAAATCAACCTTTCTCTAAAGGCTGATGTAGAAGATATTTTGGGTCTTTACAACAGCCCCTACATGGGTATTACTTGGATATAGTTTTTGTTGAGTTTTTTGGGTGTGGACACTCTAGTGTTTGTTTTTCTACATGGCTTTAGTATGTTTTATATTCTCTGGTGTCCCCTGAGTGGGTCCCTTACTTAGAATAGCTTAGCTAATTACTATTTCATCCATTTTTATTCTCCTAGTTTTGGAGACCAGTTAAAACTCATTTAATATAAGCTATCCTACCTACCAAAAAAAACTTGATCAAGATTCAAGACACATCTTATCCACTTAGGTAGATTTTGGAATAAGAGTTTTTGGCATAATTGGTGGGGCAAACCAAATTGGATGTCTCACATTTTGACTAAGTAGAATATTTTGGTGAAGTTCTACTCTCCAATATCAATAAAATTATCCAAATGGAAACTCCACTATTGAAGAACAAGAGGAATTGGTGAAATCACTAGTAGAAGAGCTCTAGAACTACACAATAAGAAGACTAGAGATCAAGATAGCTCACCGCATACCAATCAGAATAATGATTCTACAATCATAGTATATTTTCCTTGAAGCCATGGTTGGACAAATTTGTCTAGCTTGGAATATTGTAAGACCCCTTAACCTTCAAGATCTCCATAAAATTCCCTAAGCCAAATTGAAGGTTTTGCCTTGTTATGATGGTAATGAGAAGATGACTTATGACCACTACCAATATGTTGTCGCTTTGGCCACAATTTATAATATTGCCTTTGAAAATGTAATGGTGATACTTCTTGCTCTATCTTTCCATGGAATATATTATAAAAAAATTATCTCTCTTGAGAGGACAAGAGCATTAAGGCTTGGGCTGATCTAGATACACCTCTCATACTATAATTTGATGACCTAGATATTCCTTCTTGCTACTCGCTTAGTTTTTTTTATTCAAAGGAATCCTCATGAGAGCATAATTTTTTTTAATGTCTAGTTTATAATAACTTGAAGAAGTATCACTAAAGAAATAAGGTCATCACATGCCCATGCCTATATTTATTACCTTCATGCTCTTACCCTAGACCTAGGCCTTCTAATCTAGTAGTTTAATAAAAAAAGGTTTCCACAAATTTTCAAGTGGTTATCATAGTAGAGAATATGCTCATCTCAGTGGGAAGCTCCCTCCTAGAACCACCATGTTAGACACCTTTCACATCCATAATATAACCCCAAAAGTTATTTTTTAGGCCCTATATTTCCTACCATTAGACATGTTTCCTAAACCACATTCATCATATCTCTCTTTGGCAAGGAATATACTTACCATGACCACCCAAAAATCCCATATAGTATAAGAATTAAGAGCTATGATTCAACACTTGACTAATGAGCCCAATAATATGGAGTGACAAAATATTGAATTGGGGGTTGTTGCATACCCTCAAAATAAATATTCCTCAAGAGACCAATTGATGCACATCAATGAATTCAATAGAGAAAATTTTAGTATTGTCAAAGATCAAGAACGAATCAAATCCCCTAGTCTGGTCAAAGCTTGAGTGTCCAACATTTGGCAATCATCATAATGGTAACACCAATAAAATTTTTCAATCTCATTTTTACTTGATTACAACCCAATAATTGGGAAAATGAGTAGCCATGATGATTGACCTAGAACAATACTTCACAACTACGATACCCTTTATAATTTGTTTAGTCAATTTGGGTGTAAGATTTGACCAGGTATCTTTGCCATTATATATTCAAAATATGGACAATCTAAGGAAGGGGGAGCAAAGGATAGAGTAAAGAGTGGAACATACCCAAAAATAAGAGATGGGGGTAACAATATGTTCACAAAGAGGGTATCAAAAAAAAAATTTAAAGCTACTTGCAAACCAAACTAATCTGAAATCATTATAGATATATCAACATAGGAAATAGGCTTATAAAATATTATGTCACCTCGCAATGAAAAGGAGACAAATGGAAGATATGGTGGAAAACTAGTAAAGAATATTCTAGTTAGAAGGAAACCAAGTTTCTATAAATATCATTGTGAAAGGAGTGAAGAGGTTAAGAAATTTTGATGGCTCCCAAATAGGTGAATTTGGTTGAAGCAGCTCTGAAGGGCTCGGTGGTTGGTGGAATTACTTTTTTGAACTTCAAGTTAATACATAGGCAACCATCCCTTGATATGGATAAGACTAAGTATTTACCCTTTTATTTATCCTTATGCATGGAAGGCTAGGTGTTACACAATTGCATAATGAATCTAAGAGGACTGTCACAATCATACCTCAGACAACCATGAATTTAAAGTATGCTAAGACTAGTTTTGAGATATTACACTTTAATGGAATGCCAATCTAGATAGTAGGGTCATAAGAAATATTCCCATATTACTACATAGATTTTTTGACCTTGTGATAGTTCAATATGTGGTAGTAATTGAATTACCACCACTATTTGGGGTATGCATTCCAAATGAGTTTTTGGAATAATCAAGGAGACACTTGGAACCAAAACATACTCATATAGTGATACAATGCCTTCAAATCTATGGTGATAAGATTAACCATATCATATAGAAAAATATGAAGAGTAAAATGCAAACACGATGGCAGAAGGCAAGGAGAATTGTAAAGTGGAGGTAACATATTTACCAAAAGGTAAACAAGAACTTATGTGGCACAAGCTCTTCTTAAGTAGTCCTAAGGTGAATATTTTGTCAAGTGTGGAAAATTGGAAAAATTAAAATACCATCATCAAGAAGTTTCAAGTATTGGCAAGTTACATATTTTAATAAGCATAGCCAAAAAAATAGGGGCAGGTAGTGGAAAAATAATGTATAGCCAAAGAATGCTCTTTGTTGGATCTTGGGATATTAATACTAATGTTCCATGGTATTTCCCAAATAATGAATGTTGATATGATACTCAAATCAATTCAAATGGGGAATATTATCAGTGAATCACATGCTCAAGGAAGATCATCCATGCAAATTTACAATGCCATATGTAAAACAAACTTTAACACTCATCTATACTCAAGGCCAACCATATGATAACTCTTTGCTAGAATAAGCTACATAGTTTAAGGTGTTGACCAGTGAGAAAAGCACTAGGATGGAACTATATGGTTATGCCACTATAGATTCTAATGAAGAAGTAAAGTTAAGCATTGTTAGCATTAGGAGGCTTGCCACAATTTTGTGTATATATTCGATAAGTAAATAAATCTTACTATAGGTATATGCAACTAAAAATAAGGAAATATTTAAATATATAGTTGAGTAGCAAAAGCAAGGATTTTAAAAGAGTACTAGATAGATCATGTGCATAGGATCTAGAGAATTAATGCACCTGATTATGTGGGGTGCTACCTTAAATGTATTGGGAATGCTCTTTTTTGCAAGTTAGAAGCATCTAAGTTGAAGAAAAAAGGAGACCTAGTGGTTGATCGGTGGCCTCTCTAGACTAAGGACCTTATATAAGGAGACATCCCACTTTAGTGTTTGATCACTTGTGAAGGTTATATCATTCGAGAGAATCTACATTGCTTATGCCATGGGGAACCACTAACCTACTAAAGGAAAAGAATGATTTATTTTAGCCTTCCTATTCTTACCTAATTCAAGCATCATAATTAATGGTAGACTAGAAACAATATTGGTTTTAGCTAAAACCATATTGGTGTTAGATAAAAACATCCTGATGTTTACTAGTGGTGTTCCTCTATTGATGATTTTTGTACTCCTATTACCCTATGATGAGGACCAATAGGAATAGACACACCCTTTTGGAAATTGGGTTTTGGTTTCTCTCAATGCCATAAAAATTATTCCAAAAGAGTGAAGTCTAAGGACAAAATATAAGAGGAGAAAAATTTTGAGTGGTTAGTATGCTTGCAGGACTTGTAGATCTACATGATATTTAAGATCAACTAAACCAAATTTTTATCAATCTATGGAACCTATCAAGATAGATAAAGGACAAGAAGATTTGAATTCTAAAAGAACCCCTCAGTCAAAGGGGGTATGCCTTACCTTTTTTACCTTATTGTTGTTTGAATTTTCAAAGCATCCAGCAACAATGAGGTAAAAAGGTAAAGCAAGTACTAAAATATAATCCTAGATAATACCAAAAGGAATTTAGTAATTCAAAAATTAGGTATTGCTTCTTTCATATTTTCTTCTTCCTTGTTCCTATTTTTATCCCCTCCCACCATATTTCATATCCCATTGCTATCCTTCCTTCTGCACCTTCCTCTTCCTATAGTCATTCTAGATTCACTCATTCAATTTTCATTCTTTCTCCCCTAAAAATTCCCTATGTTCTCCTCATTTTCTAACCTTCTCCTTACTTCTTTCTAACTCCATATCCTAGTTGATAGGTCAACTAGATTCTTCTTTTGAAATCAATAGAAAGCACTCTAGATGATCAAATGATTAGTGAAATATGACACACAAACACAATATGACACACAAAGCCCATAGTATGAAACTTCAATATCTTGATGATGAAAACACAAGGTGCCCAAGTGGGAAAACCCTATTTTCGAGATACTATTGGTTATATAATGGGAAAGCACTAGAAAAAACTAATCACACAAGGAGCATACTATTTGGAAAGTGTTCCAACTCAAAAAAGGATACCCATATGTATTGAAGAACTTAGTTGATATTGGTATATATGATATATAAAAATGAATGGAGTTTGAAGCAATACATTATTTTAAAGGGTATTCTATTAAGCAGAAATGAAGCCATGCATATCTTAGAATCTCCAAGATGTTTCATAGGGATATATGATCCTAAGTAGGAGTACATGTTTAGCTTTGCAAAGAAGAAAGTAGTGAAGGACTTATGTCCCCAACTACTTGTAATATTAACTTAAAGTGATTTTCTTAGACCTAAATCAATTTTCAGCAATGGCAAACCATGATCACAGGGGTTTCAATTTTTCCACAGGTACTACTATTCAAGTATCTCCATCTCCCTTTCTTTCCTTTATTCTTCTCATATTTCCCTGATCTTTATGTTTTACTTCTTGCTTCCCTAAAAATTTCTTCCTTTCATTCATTTCCTTATCCTCCATTGTAGTTTAAATTACTTCCCTATCCATTTGTTATTACTACCACTCCCTGTTACATATATTCATTATCATTTCCTACCATTCTTCATGGATTCTAGAACATTTCCTCCTCCTTATGCTATAGAAAATCTCATCTTTTGTAGGTAATTGGGATGTTTCATAAATAGGGGTATCCTCCAATGCATTTCTTAAAACCCCTAATTTAGCTATAGAATCCATAATCATGTAAATCCTCAAGACTTACCTCTTCACATATTCATTTTTCTCTTCCCATTCCCCTATCATTCTATAGTTCTTCTATCTTATAAGTTTTTACTCTATGCCCAATGGATAAGGCTCCCTAGGTCCTTTATTTTTACAAGTAGAATCCCCTAGGAAGTGCCAATAATATGGGTCGATGTGATTACCCACATTCACAAATCCTTGTATATTAAGTTGGATTCTAATTTTAACAAAATTTGGAAAAGACAAGATCTTAAAAGCTTGACTAAAAGCATAAATTTTGTATAAGATAATTGTTGGGGTAATTTTTCGCTACAATAAGCCATTTGATGTTAGTTCAAAAGCAAATAAGGTGGTCAAATGCTCATAAATCCCTCACTAGGCCTAAAATTTGGGTAAGGTAAAAAGTGGCATTCTATTGAAATGCCTGATTCAAAAATTTGGCTAAGGTTTGAAGATAGAAAAGGTTGGATTTCTAAAGAGATGATGTCATCCTGAGAAGCAGAAAAGTCTAACATAAAAAAAAGCTAAACTCAAATTTTTCTAAGTCATAAGATGAGTAGAAGAGTGGATTTCTTTGGAGTCCTACATAACCAAGAGGGGTGAGAAATTTTAGTGTTTGATATTGCACCACATATCCTATTTCTAGAATTTGACTCAGTATGGAGAAAACAAGGCGGAGATGACATCACCACAAGAGTAGGAAAAGTTCATCATTTTCAAAAGAGGTTGGACCTAAAATTTGGCTAAGGCAAAATCTAGATTAAATTTTTAAAATGTTGATGTCATCTTAAGGAGCAAAAAGTTTGGTACCTAAGAAAGCCAAAATTAAAATTTGGCTAAGGGTAAGAAAAGTCCATAATCAAGTATTCTGAAATATGGTTGAATTTCAAATTTTACTAAGGCATGAGAGCCCAACATGGAATAAGTTTAGAATTTAAAAGGACTAACATTAGCATGAGTACTAGAGAAGTCCAGTGTATGGTATCATGCTAGAATTAAAATTTTGGCTAAGTAGGGAAAAAGGATCATAATTTTGAGGAATCGACATCATCAAAAGGGTGAGGAAAGTATAGAGTCATGATACATTGTTGGACTCAAAATTTTGTTAAGGTATAGAGTCTAACATGGAAAGAGATTATACTTTCAAAGCATTGATGATATTAAAATAAATTTAACCTAATACCTCAACCCAATCATCAAGTAGTCAAACGAGCTTGATAACACCTCTAAGATTTGGCATGAAGTAGAAGGCTCTTGGACACAACCCTATCAAACTATATTTGCATGTATTAAATAGTCACCCATATCAAAATTGTCAGGTCAAACCTGTACCCTGGACAAGCTAGAAATATAACAAAGCATAATGAAAAAAATCTAAAATATTCATATCTCCTCAAATCCTTCAAGGACTTGTAGATACCAAGCTCTAGAAGGAAATAAATACCATCCATGTATCACCAGAATCAAGGCAGTTGGACTAGGCAAAGTAGTAAAATGATAGCTACACTCTTCAAACATGCCAATTAGGTCATGCTTGTCCACATCATGCCTAAAAATATATCTCATTGTAACAATCAAACATAACAAAAATCATTTTGAGATAATATAAATAGCTAAGAACCCCTTGATATTAGGTTTTGATCTTTAGTGTTTGTAATTTTTGTGTACTATATGATGACTATTGCCTATCAAGAGAAATCCAGTGTTGTTTGGCCTTTGTCAAAAATATTGTAAAATTTATAATGTGAATGATACCTTATTGCATTTCTATTTATGATTAATGAATGGTGTATTCTGTTAGGTAATTCTAATTGACCTATATTACAGTTTGGATTACTATTAATTTAAGTTTCTTAAATTCTTATAGGTATATATGATATTATGCAATATTGTATGCTATTTGGTATGTTAGACATTAGTTTATATTGAATGTGTAAGACTCTTATGTAGTGTATCTAATTGTTGTTAATACCAACCATTATTAGATTAATCTCTATCCATGCACCCTTTCCTAACCCTCTCATCTCTTACTTTAGTCTCAAACCCATTTTTTTAATTATTTGTACAAGGAACTAGACTTTCTCTAGAGTATGACTCGTAAGAGATTATGAGTCTTCCAATCCTGGTTGAGATTCAGGGTGCATCTCATCCACTTAGGTGGATTTTGGACCAAGACCCATATTTTTGGTATACTTCTATAATTTATTTCTATGAGATATTATACTAGTATAATTATATCCTTAATCAAATTTATTAAATTAATATTTCTCCTAGGATTTATGTTTTCCTTGAGTGGATCTCATACATTGACATAAAAAATCTTATTTGCATGTTAGAAATAGGAAAAGTCACATTTGAGTGACATGCAATCATTCAAAAAGATTGGATATTTTAAATTTTTATAGTTTCATCCTTGTGATTTTTGTTATATTATCATGCAATAATTAATTATATTAACCCACTATTGAGATTCAGGTCTTAAATCAATAGTATATGTCAAATAAATATTTCATATTATGTAAATTTTTAAGATTTCCTCTATATGATATGGAGATATGAATGCAACTTTGGCTATAAAATTTTATTTTAAATAGTTTTTTATCCTATTTTTTTATTGATAACGGGTTTTGAAAGGGACCCAAAACATTTTACAAGATGTAAAGGGTATCTTGAGCGAGATCAACCCAAAATGAAACAACCCAAAAAGGAGGATCATCCTTGGTGACCTCAAAACTGAAAAACAACAAACAACATAGGTGGATTAGGCTGAGAGGCATACATAAGAACTAAAATATAATAGAAATCAGATAGAAGGGAAAATTCCAAAAAGGTAACAAGCCATGAATTATCATTCAGGGATATAGTCCTCATAATCGTTGTCTTTGGGAGCATCCTCTCTAGATTTGCCTACATTATGGGCCTTCAACAAGTTGATGATCTTGCCAGCTCTCAGCATCATTGACATAGCTAATGATACAATGCCATATAGGTCATACATCTAGTTCATGTTACCCATCGGCTGGGTAAAATGCATACCAGGGGATGCCCCAACCAGAGTCTTCTACAGCTTGCAAGCAGGATAAGCGTAATCAATTGCAAACAAGTTTGAAGAATTAATATTTTTGCCTCCTTTCTCGTTGGAGAACTTGACCCAGGTTAAGTGTATGCTAGGAGTAGAGGAGGAAACCACTACCAATTTCTGCTTATCCACCCTACCAGGGGTACCAACTTCAATGTTAATGATCTAACCTTTAGGGGTAACATCCAACAATGCCAAAGGTGAGCCCAATATGGGCTCTAGGTTGGGATTAGCTATCCGGCTACCAATATCAATAATTAATTGATTTGATTTTTGGCTGATGTAATTGTAAATAATCGGGTGCAATTCCTGATACTTTGGGTAAGTAGATTTCCCTTTACGGACACTATTTATGGAAATTTCTATCAATTAAAAAAGGAATTTTGGGATTTTTATTAGCTTCATGTCCTTTAGGTAGTTCAGAAACACCATATGAAAGCTTTGTAAAGGGGAATACAACTCGTCAATCATAATATAATGCATAATGGAGACTAGGGCATGGTTCCATGGTGGTGGGAGGCCTTCCCAAATAAAATTGGTGTCTTTCTTGGATAGAAACTTCCCCTTTTCATGGTAGAAGGCAAGATCCCCCGCCATCAAGTGCTTGTCATGGTGGATGATCTCCTCATAATTGGGAAGCTTTGTAATCTTAGCCAATAAATCAACTACTACAACAAACATAAGTGCTCTCAAGGACAAAATAAGGCTATCCTAGGTCTAAACAATTTCTTTCAAAAATTTTGGGTCATGTCCTTGAAACTTTTTAAAGAAATTCAACAACCCATGGGCCATAAAAATCTATTCAACCATCAGGTCGAGTTGCAGAAGCTCGGGTTCAATAAGACCCATTGTCCTCCCCTTGATAGATACCAGTTCACTCAAAAACCAGGTACAAATCAGCTCACACCATACTTCTTGATTGTGCATGTACTTCACCTTCGCAAATTTGAGCACCAACTGGTTTAAAAAACATAATACCATGGGCTAGGAAGGGTTCATGATTCCACCCTTGGGCCTCATGTTTGGTCTATGTCATTGATGTAAAATATCTACCCTCAAACATCTTGCCACATGAGCCTTGTCACTCCCAAAGATGATTGGAATCACCACTCGAGCAATAGCTAGAAAAGGAGGCATAAAAAGAGGGATGAAAAGCTATTATCTTTAGAACTAGTAGTGCAATTAGGATTAGATGGTTTAGTACATTGCCAAGTGCAAGTTTGTGTGGACCAATGAGGGCATATATCGCAATCAATCTAATACCAAAAAGTGCCACCTAGCCTAGGGTGATTTGAGTTATTACCCATGCAATGGTAAATTTGGAAGACCCAATCGATAAGGATAGCATGATTGTTATATTGGTACAAAATTTTGATTATGTCACTATTGTAAATGACACTGCACTCATTCGAGGGAAGGAGCACATGAACGGTGCTTGCAGCTCCATGTGTACCACCAATCCTTGTTTGACGCACATTCCCAACCATTTCAAAAATTCTCTCTTTCCAACACCAATTGCCATAGCTGACATGGATATTGATCTGATATCCACAACCATATTTCTTGTTATTCTTGTTGATTTTGATGTGGAATTTTTTTCTTTTTTGAACCTTGGGCTTATACCAATCGCAATAGTGTAGAAAAATACAGGCATTATAGTCACAAATTTTTTGTTATTTTTTTCCCAATTTGATGATATAGTAGTTGTTGACTTCTTTCCATTGAACAATAACAGTAACCTCTATAGGCAAACTACATAAGTTAATTAGATGATAAGACTTATAGCTTAAATCTACCTTTTTGTAGTTTTAATTATTCTTTTACCTCGCAACATGTTTTGATTGTTTTAGACAATTCAAGCATATTTTTATTATTTTATTTAGTTAAACAATGTATCATTCATCAATATTGTTCATTCCATAATCATGATTAACTTTTCCTCATTTTATTTTTACTATTGAATCCCCAATAAGCTCTTCACAACTCCTTTGTGATGTTGATTATGAAATTGTTAAGTGGTGATGAATGATAGGAATCAATATATAATTCCTTTAGTTGCCTTTTATTTCTATCCTATCTTATATATTATCCATTCATCTATATAATTTGATGTCCAATATTTAATTTATAGTCAATTTATCCATTATTAGGTTTTCATAGTTTTCATATTGGAGTGGGTTTTGTCTCTTTAACACCTTAAAGTTCAAAAATCATTCATTTTTCTAATAAAATGGTTAGTATTCAATCTAAAAAAGTCATCAAGGGCTAGATCCATCATATATAGTGTTGAATAATTAAAACCTAGCAACACTATGCTATTGAAATAAATCCAATTTAAAATCTCCAAAGCATTATTTCATCTTAATGATGCAACCACCATCTATATCATCCAATTCAAAATATATAGTCATTTCTAGATTTAAGTGGGTTTGACATTGTTGCACCCTATTAAATTTAATTATTTAAAGGATAAAAATTCATCATATTCCCTCAGTTGTTTGGAATAGATCAAACAAATTGATCTAGGTTTCTTTTCAACCATAAAAAAAGTGTTAGTCATTCATCATAATAATCAAAGCGTATGAATTTATTTTCTCTAGAAATATTTTTGATAGTTAAATTTGTGAATGGAATATCTCTACTAATTGCTCAATACTTGGGCTTATACGATCAAATAAATTAATTTTAAATGGAAATACTTAATTATTTTGGGTTTTTAAGTGTGCAAAAATCATTCATCTTCATGTTTAGATGGTCTATTTTAATATTCAATGATTTAGTTAGTTTTTCAATCTCTAATTACATATTAAACAAATTTCAACCTTAAATTTTAATTTTGAGTGTCAAAATTTAGTATCAACAAATATTCATTAAATAATTTACATAAATAAATCTAACATCAAATTAATTTATCTTTTTTGTATTTCATTGAATAAATTCTAAGAAAGATACAATTTTTTTGTATTATCAATCATCTATGATTGTTTAATATGGTATAGAAGATAATCTAATGGGCCACATAACTCTAAGTAATATCTATTTGTGTTATAGTACATTGACTACATTGTAGTTTATATGTAATAAAAATCTCTTGAAACTCATTTATCATCAAGCTATGGATATTCCTATGGAAGTTGATTGTCACCAAGCTTTAGAGATTCTTATGTAACATGTCAAATTACCTCCCATATTCTTCACTAGCCATATCTAAATGATTTATATTCACTATGATTTTCTCCAATATTGATAGAACTCATATCAATGTTAGAAGTGATTTGCATCCTAAATTATTTTATGTTATTAACCTCTTCTAAGAAAGGCACTATATTGTTGTTTGAAGTGTTTGCATTGATCTGGTTTCAATTTTGCACCACTCCCTAACTTTAAATAAGGAAATATATTTATTGTATTTTATAATACTTTGTTAAGCAAATAGATGCAAATGAATCACTTCAATATTATAGCAAAATAAAATATAGAGGGAATAAAAAGAGAAATAATATATAAGAGATAAATTATGCTATTAGGCACCCACACAAATAATCAAGATAAATACCACACCAATGCAATATATGTAGTGGATGAGGTGTAAAAATAAATAAATTAATAATTACAAACTACATAATCCTTGGTCAATATAATGTTAGAGTAATAAGGGTATAGTATAATAAAGATAAACATTAGGATTATAGGTTAAATATATAAATCCTTATTAAACGGAATACAATGATTTCCTATAGTATTACATGTTATTACATTATACAATGTTGACCTTGGAAAAATAAGATCAAATTACACATTTTTAACTCTCCTCATAATTTCAATTGAGGGACTAAGGAGAAACTAAATTAATGATAATAACATCTTCCTCCATTTAATGAAATATTTGTTGCACTAATATTCTCCCATATAGAGAAGCCACTTAAGATAATCCCTCTCACAATTTATTTTAATATTTTGTTATTACCTATAGTAAGAATTGGATAATAACCCTCCCATTTATAGTATTGAAAAGTTCACATCTTGTTTGGAGGCTTCAACTTTCCCTTTTATGTGATCATATTAATCATAGATGAGAGATTCTTTATATGATGCTTTTTATTTTCTCATAAAAATAAACAAGAATAAATGAGATATCACAAATAATTAGATCTTGGATATTTTTTAACATATAAATAACATGGGTTAATAGCCCAAAAAATTAAGATGAAGAGAAGGGGTGAAAAGGAAAAAAATTTAAATCCTTATTTGTACCTCCAAAAGATTTAATTTCTACGATTAATTCCTTGAACCTAACTTTCTCTTTTTTGAAGATAGGGTAAAGTATTTCACTTTGTAATAATATATATAATATATATATATATATATATATATATATATATATATATATATAATTTCCCTCCTTTAAATGGTTGCTATAATTCTAAAGATAATCATACAAGTCATATATACCTCCACTTACAACAAGTCCTCAAGGCTTAAACATATACCACAAACATGAAGATATATAAAAATCACGCAATTTGAAAAAAGAGCTCAAAAAGCTTCTATATGTGATGTTGGATTTTAGAATACTTTTATAAATCATCACAAAGCATGCATTCACTACAAATCATGTTGTAAAATAATATAGATGTGAGAAAAGCATAAAGATGAAAGAAAGTGTATATATATATATATATATATATATATATATATATATATATATATATATATATATATATATATATATATATATATATATATATATATATATATATATCCCATGATATCACATAACATAATCTGGATAAGTGGTTGGGGGTGTTTATAGGAGATATTTAATCCCTAGTACTAACTATTTTATATCACATTAACCTTAGTAGGTAACATAAGGCTCAATATTAAGTCAATTTCAACCATTAGTTACTAAAACATAAATTAATGTTTATTTAAGGTTAACAATACAAGTAGCTTAACCAATCCTACTAGGGTGAATACATCAATATTATCGATATAATTACATAGAGAATTATTATAGGCTTACATAGATAATTTTTATAGACTTACATATAGGTTGCTCATAGTATTACATAAAGGATGCCCACAAGCTTATATAGAGAATGCTCAAGTCTTACATAAAGAATGCTCATAGGATTACATGAAGGATTCATATAGGCTTACATAGATAATTATTGTAGCGACCCCGAGACGCACGCACTGCCCTTTTACTCTACTTGCAATGTTATTAAAAACCCAAGATGAAATGGAAGACAATGAAAAAGCATATAACACGAAAATAACAAAGATGGATCTCTTTATTTGTATTGAAACTTGGTTACATGTCGGTCCCTCTTAGGGATACCCATTTCGATACAATAAGGTTACAAATAGGCAAAGAGTACCCCTTTCATGAAGAGGTGGTGCACTTATAAAGGCTTCCCGGTTCTACACATGGAAATGTATGAGGGCTTACAGATGCCTCCTTCTCTAGGTCTATTTCCTAGAGGGATACCTTTTTCTCTCGTATGTTGCAAACTTCATCTGATGAACCTATGGTCCTGTAAGCAATGAAATAACAACACATGCTTAGATGTCTAATATTTCCTCCTCGGATGAGGTTGTTAGTAATAAAATAATTTAATAGAAATACGATGAAACTATGCCATGAAATCATGTAAATCTATGCTAATGATATGAAAACATGAAGAAAAAAAATAAAAGAAGCTATGTCTAAAACCTAAGCTAAGCCTACGGGCCATTGTCCAAGACAACGACCGCTAAGGTAAACCTTGCTCTCTTTGCCCCAAAGCTATGGGTCAAAGACTGTATCTAATGTTGAAATAATAGGTGTTATGAGGGCTTCATCGTACACGTGATCTCTAAGGGAACTCTCCAAGTCTCGAAATATCTCCTCAATAAAATATGTCTCGATGATAGATGTCTCTTAGGCTTGCACCTTTTATAGTGTGAAACCCTAGGTCTATGTCCAAGCCCTAGGAATGAATTTCTCATGCGTAGTGCAAGTTAGCATGAGAATATTTTATCCTTTATCTATATTTGAAGGCCAGTTAACTGAAATCTAACTACCCACATGAGTCTCCTATGCGAACTGGTCATTAGCATGAGAAGCTTTTGTCCTTTGTTTATTCTTGGAGGTGAGTTAACTAAATTTTAAATGCAAACTCAAGCCTCCTATGTGAATTGGTCATGAAAAGGAATGCAAAGTTACTTATGCTCACCTTTATTGCATGCAGACTACCACTTTTTCTTATGATTAGGCTTGTTTGTCGACAAAACTACTTCTTATGTCTTAGTCGTTGTCATCTACAGTGGCTAAGATCTAGCCACTGTTGTCTATAGTGGATAAGGTTTGGTCGCTCTAGGCTTGAGCGGCTAGGATCTAGTCACTTTTGGCTTGAGCGGCTAGGCTTGGATGGCTTGAAAAGGCCCCAAATGAGTGGTGAGAACCATTTTTTATGCTTGGAAATTCCAATATTATGTCTTATGATCTTATTTATGTGTCTATGTGAGTAGCTCCCCTAAGCATGACACTATTTAGGTGTCTATAGATGCCTCTTTTTACGATGCGCTGTGTGGAAAACATAATGCTGAGAAAAAATGTAGACTAATCTGTTTGTAGGGTGTATGGTGATCAATGGTCTAATCAACGCTGGATGGCCCAATCATGCAAATATGGCATGCATCCCTTGAATCATTGCCTCAACATTCGGAGGACTTAGCTTAGTGGCTTGGGCATGTTAAATTGCACTCATTCCTCAAACTCAATTGGGTAGCTTCAACTGCTACAACAATTTTGATCGATAGGAGAGCTACAATTGAAGATGTCATGTCTGCTTACATTCCTAGCAAACAAGAGAAATTTGTGATTGTTGTATGCAATGATTCATAGGACAAACATGATTTTTCTATGATCGAGTGATATTTTGCTTATTTTAATTCTGATTATGTTGAAGTTTTGAACTACTTCTTCACACAATGAATTGATGAAGAAATGACAATGAATGAAGCGACAAGTCACTTGACAAATATGACTAATATGGTTCCTTTCTAGCATTTGTTGCTTTTAATGGGCAATCCCACATCCAAGTGTGGCTCCAATTGTTTATGATGATCATCCATCCTTATCCTGAGGAACGGTTCAGTTATCAATAGACTTCTTAGGGAGTTAGGATGAGTGATTCTATTTATGTTCATATTGTATCACTTTGACTTAATGCTTTTGGTATCATAGGGTAATTAGGATGATCCTTTCACACCCATGGGGCAGTCCGACCATCTTGGTCTTCTTTGGGATTGAAGGGTGGCACATCGTAATTCCAAAATGAGTGGTTTTTGCCCCAAGTGGTCCTATGGTTATCTACTCATCTCACCAAAATACATGGAGTGTGAATCGCTACAATCATCGAGTTGATAGAGTAAATAATTGGGTACGAGGCCTACCTGAGATTGTGCTCTTATGTGATTTTTTTTCTATTTTTAACATTCTGATGATCTTAAACCATCGAAGTGTGTTTATTTGCTATTTTGTGGGATCCCTCAAGGATAAAATCCCTTGGTTTATTCTGTGGATCTGGCCGTTGTCAGGTCCAACAACCTTTGAGTTCCTTCCTGTGGTCGTTGTTGCCTTGAGAGACCATGAAGTTTACCCCATTAATGTCAGTAGCGGCCAATGTGTAATTAAAGAATATAAAATTTATGCTTTCTAGGGTTTGACCTTTCATTTTCATAGTAGCGGCCAATGTGTAATTAAAGAATATAAAATTTATGCTTTCTAGGGTTTGACCTTTCATTTTCACTGTTGAAGATTTGCCTTGGGAGCTCTGGTGTGACAGTGATGGTTGCAACTTTGGAGTTTGCTGGCATTGAGGACATGGCTATGCAGGGTGAGACATCAGCTATTGGAGGAGCCGAAGCTTCTCAGGTATTTCTCTTTTCTAAACCCTAACCTTATTTTCTCTTGTCTAAGTAATCTGAACCTCACTAAGTAATGGGTAAAATGAACCTCACTAAACATGTTGGTAATGAATAAACCTCATAGTTAGGCTTAGCTTACCTTCTGCTCTTGTGGGTTAGTCCCTAATTTTTATTTTGTTTTTCTATTAGTGGCTTTAGCCTAGGGTTTCTAATTTTTTTTGTTATTCACCCGCTGCTACCATGTTAACTATTTTTGAACTTAGCTTAATTTTTTATGCCTGAGTGAGAATTTGCTTTCTATTTTTTTCCCCTCCCTTTTGTGTTTAAGTTATTTTGCAAGTTTTTGATTTTTTTTGTGTTTTTTCTAGCCAAGGGTTCACGGGTTTACCGTGTTGCCCCTTGGTCGTTGTCACTCAAAGCTGTCGGTTATGAGCCACTATCGCTCAGAGCGACCAGGTTTGAACCCCAATGGTAAAAAATTTTACCGTTGGGTCTTGGTCATTGCTGCCTCCAACGGCCAGGTTCCGGTCACTATAGGTGTAGTTGCTAAACCCTTAGCCATATTTTTTTGCATTTTTTTGCTAGTTGTTGGATTTTTATGACATATTTGATTTTTTTTTAATTTTTGAATTTTTGATTAGGTGCAATCTTGTTCTTTTGCTTAGACTTAGAATAGCTCATACTCTTTTGCACCATTTTCATATTTATTGTGAATTATGCCTTAGACATACTATAGTTATGTTTTGTCTTTCTTTTGCTTTGCTTAGATCCTTGCTGCTCGGGCTTGGGACCCGAAGCTCCTACTTGACCTCCTTCCTAGATTTGATGATATGGACTAGGCATGGTTAAAAGCCCGTGGGTTACAGTATGTCATTAGGCTACCTTACATCATGGCAGATCAGGCTTACCTTATGGTTTTGGCCTATCGCTAGGACTCGTGGACTAATACCTTCCACCTCCTAACCAGTGAGATGACCATTATGCCGAAGGATGTTTATAGGATCTTTCAGATTCCATTTGATAGGGTGGCCATTGTCTCTTTAGCCACTACTGATCAGGTGGTTGTCTTCACTTGGGTGTTTAGAGGGTACTCTATGGATGCTTTCAAGGACACCAAGTATGGAGGAGTGTCCATCAGCCACTAGCATGGGGAGGGTGTCTTTACGACGAGGCATGTCGTATTGCTGATGGTTATCAAAAATGTTCTTATCCCATAATGCTCAGGTTTGAGGTTCCCATGGAACCTTTTGGCGATGGTGTATGATCTATTGGATAGTGATAAGCCTATCATCTATGCATGGGGTAGATTGTTATTGGCTCAGTGCTATGATGAGTTGTACCACATTTGTTGGTGAGGACGTGCCAACATTACCTACAACTTGTTCCTATAGGTTTGAGAATGGGAGCATATTAGGGTAGATTGCCCTAAGGGGCTCCCATTTGAAATTACAATGATCGACGCTCGAACGAACATAGTGTTATGTTGCTAGATGGGCTCGAGATCATGAGGAGTGCAAGAGCTACACTTTCATAGGGGAGCTGTCCCATTACACTGATGCTTTTACTAGAATTTTGGTCGGAGATGTCGTATGGCACCCTTACCATGAGTGTCCTGCTTCAAATTATCTAGTTATATTTATTGCTAAAACACGGCATGAGCGATGGGTCGTTGACCATAAGATTACCACCCAGGAGTATTTCTTCTACTCACGGGTTCTTCGTCAGTACGGGTTGTAGCAGGATGTGCCTTTGGTACCGTTCTTGTATAGGTGCCTCACAGTAGAGAAGGATCTACCTCTACAGTAGATTACAAAGCTTTTAGATGAGGAGGATGCCCCAGCTGTTGACCCTAGAGTGGTTGGGGTAGTTACAAAGGCATACACTCAGTAGTGGGGTGATCAGATATGGCATGGTATCAGTAGCCTGGGGCACAAGGATGATGGCAGGGATGATGGTGCAGATCAAATAGGATGTAGGGTCTGAGCCAGGACTGAGGTATGGGGCTAGCCAGCAGAGTAGGTGGTAGTGGAGTATCATGATGTTCCTGAGGAGGAGGAGGATTTAGAGCTTGGGTAGAGAGACTCTCCTCTGAGAGCACAACTACATGAGGTTGAGGCTAAGCTTTAGGCAACTAAGATCCAGGTACAGCGATGAGATGCTACCATTGGGTAGCTCATAGCATAGATACAGGCTTTGTAGGCTATTATTGGGGGTGGTGATGCTAGGATGCAGTTTGTTGTTCTTCCTTCTACACAATAGGATGTTCCAGTGGTAGGTTTAGGAGTAGATGTGGGATAGATTTAGTATTTATTGGATGAGCATGAGGAGCGGATCTGAGAACTTGTGGATCACATCACCATTCTTCAAATGCAGCTCAAGAGGCATGGGATTGTCCCTAAGGAGCCACCAAGTACGGGTGGTTCACAAGTCAGTGGGCGCTCTACCTCAGGGCAGTCTTTCGCTCGTCCTAGCCAAAGGACCCAAAATTGAACAGAGATACCGATAGACTCACATCATTTGACTCACGACACCACCACAGGGGGAGGTGGCACTAGAGGAGGTGACGCAGGAGGCTCAGGCCTGGTATTTGATTGATGCTTTACTTCGTCCTTGATTCATTTTTGAGGTCGAATGACCTATATGACTATAGCCCATGGGCATTTTTGTACATCCATGGACTTGACACACATACTTTTATGATATCTTTGCATTATGACTTATTATGTGTATCGTTTATTGCTCATGTTTTTGTTGTTATTTTATTTTATGATATGATGCAATGATGGTATTATGATGATTTTATGAATATGTTAGATGATAGATGATATTGAAGATGCTTAGATGTATGTGTAGATGCTTATATGATTTGATGATATGATGCGATGTATTTTGATGATGAATTATGAATTCATGATTGTATGCAAATGGATATTGCCTACATATTTTATGATGTGGTTTATGGATGATTAATGACTTGTTTTTGTGGATATGATGTTATTGTTAAATGCATGTTTTAACTTTGATTTAATTGTATGCATCTAACTTATGTGATGGGATGGTATAAATGAACTTGTATGCTCTAATTACTTAAAACATACGGAATGCATATGACATTGACAATCTTAATGGGTGATACCATAGAAAGTAAAAAAAACAAAAATAATCATGAATTTAAATAATCACTCTTATCATAATAATTGATTAAGTATTCATATACGATATGTAATGGTGTGTAATTTATTTTCTTAATAAGTTTATGTAAATTAAAAGATATAAAGTAGTTAGTGGCCATCTATATACTATTTCTAATATATATGCGATATCTGTCTTACTATGTTGATACCCCCTAATTTATAGAATCTTATAAAGAAAGTGATGGTGTGAATGATGTTATGATTTATTGCTATGTAAGAATTTTTGGGGCTTTCCAAATATTCGAACACTCTAGTTACCCTATCAACAACTGTCTATTGACCACTTAGATTTTTGAAAAGTAAGGCTTTTACCATGGACCTAGTTTTTCATGATCTTTGTGTGTGCAAGTGATTGTATATTTTGAGATAGAATTCAAGCATTTCCTTCGATGTCAGGTGGGATTCTTTCAACCCATTGCTAAGATCATGGATCCTCAAGTGTTCATCTCATCCTTATGTTGGACTTAGTTGGACTATACCACTAGGCAATATTGGGTTACCTAAGCTAGCTCATTCACATTCAAACATTGGTCTACACAAATGCATGAAGCAATTGTAATATACATATCATCATGCGTAAGGATTTATCCTTTCAATTTTGTACAATGCTGAGAATTCAAGGGATTCAAGCTTTATTCCCTTTTTTTTGGATTCTTTTTGGCTTTGGATATTTGCTCATATGCAGTGATGAAAATTACTTTTTATTTTTGATTGATTTTTCTTTGAGATAGGATTTTTGTAGTGATGATAATCACTATTTATTTTGCTCATATGTAGTGATGAAAATCACTATTTATTTTTAATTGATTTTTTTTTAGCTATGTTTATTTTTTTTTAATTTATGATTTGTGTATCGGATTATTGCTTTGAAATCTTGATTGTATGCTTGGCCTTTTGAATATGTACTTTGCTTTGGGATTTTGTTTATTTTGATTTAAGCAAGGGATTTGGATAGGGTAAAGCTTGTCCTTTTGCCAATTCTTAGCACCTTTAAACCGATTGCACAGGGGGATAAGCAAGGAAAATCCTTTTCGCTGAAGGTAACCTAGACCACTTTGCAACTTTCATCTTTTCCTTGTACTAGCTAGGATTTTAGTGTTTCAATTAGTGACGGGATCTTGAACTCCAAGGCATTATCATGAATAGACCTTACCTTTTACTAATAAAAAATTTTTTTCTCAAAATTTTATAAGATCACTAGGTGTGGTTGATTAATCGAAAAACCTTAGTATATTATGTATAGCAACAAATAATGGTTATGTTGAAAAACACAATTACACACTGTTGTTGATGGCGGTATGGATTTTAATGATTTGCATGACAAACTGTGGTATCACTTTTAAGTCTCTCATGACATATCCAATTGTAATGGATGTAAAAAAAATGCAATGCAATTATGTGGATGCAAGATATGAAATGCATTTTTTTTGTATTTTTGAATTTTTATGTTGTTTTTGTACTTTTGTTTGATTTGACCAAAGGGCTTATTATGCCTTTGGGGCTTTTTGGTTTTTGACCAAGTAGCATGAAGTACCCTTGGAGCTTTTTGAATTGATTTTGACCAAGCGGTTTGAATTACCCTTGGAGCCTTTGAATTGATGTTTGACCAAGTGGTTTGAATTCCCTTGGAGCCTTTTTAAATTGATTTTGACCAAAGGGCTTAAATTACCCTTGGAGCCTTTGAATTGATGTTTGACCAAGCGGTTTGAGTGCCCTTAGAGCCTTTGAATTGATTTTTGACCAAGCGGTATGAATTACCCTTGGAGCGGTTGAATTGATGTTTGACCAAGCGGTATGAATTACCCTTGGAGCCTTTGATTGTATTTTTGAAATTTTATGTTTTTATGTTTTTTTTTTGTGTTTTGACATGCCATATTTGAATGTTTTTTACTTTTATGAAATATTTGAATGTTTTTGTATTTTATGAAATATTTGAATGTTTTTGTATTTTATGAAATATTTGAAAGTTTTTGTATTTTATGTGTGAAATGCCTTTAGGTGAATGATATTGAGAGGTTCAGGATCTTCAACACCATCTAATGATATAAGGCGATATGCTCCAGGCCCCATTTTTTGTGAAATCATGTATGGGCCTATCCAATTTACCGTGAACTTATCTCGCAAGTGTGGTGGTAGATTCGAATTCTGCTGGTTTTCTTTGAGCACTAGGTCTCCAACCTTGAATTCCCTTAGGTGGACCTTACTATTGTAAGCTCATGCAAGGAAATCTTGGTAAATGTGAAGATGATCTAAAGCATTGACTCAGAATTCATCAAGAAGCATCAACTGATCAAGGTGGCCTTGCAACATGACATCATCATCTATGAAGTCCTTTAATGCTATGCGTAGAGTCAAAATTTCCAACTCTAGTGGCATGATGGCCTCAGTGCCATATACTAGTGAAAACGGTGTTGCCCTAGTGGGCATCTGTATACTAGTCATGTATGCCCATAGTGTAAGAAGCAATTGCATGTGACAATCCTTGTGATTTTCTTGCACCGTCTTCCTCAAAATGGAGACTATTATTTTTTTTGAGGCTTTTGCTTGCCTGTTTTATTATGAATAATAAGGCGTTGAAAAACTATGCTAAATATGGTATTTTTTCATTAAAGCACACACATTTTTGTTTTTAAAATATGGCCCATTATCCGATATTATATTAGAAGGGACCCCAAAACATATTATTATATTGTGGAGTATAAACTCATTAATCCTTGGTCCAGTTGTTGATGTTAAGGGGATCTCTTCTACCCATTTAGTGAAGTATTTTGTGGCTGTTATGATGAATGTGTGTCAGCCTAAGGACGGGAGTGAGATCTTCCCAATCAAGTCTAGTCCCTGCTACAAGAATGGCCATGCTTCCTGGATTGGTTGCAAAGCTTGCGATGGTAAGTGGGTTAGATTTGCATGATGCTGACACTTACTACATTTCTTGGCATACCCGCGGTAGTCCTTTTCCATGGTGGGGTAATAGTAACCCATTTTTAATATGTGCTTAACGATGGCCATGCCACTGAAATGGCCTCCACATGTTTCATTGTGAGCTTGCAAAATTGCCTAGGATGCTTCCTGGGGCTCAAGACAACGAAGTAATACTCCATAATATCCTCACCTATAGAGGATTTATCCTAGCAAGATGTATCTTGTTGCTCTTTGTTTTAACATTCACATTTCAGTATGCGATAAACCTTGAGGTACTATTCCAAGCTTTAGGAAGTCCTGCAGTTGGGAAAGCCAATCCTGATAAGTCATGGTTTCTATAGAAAATATTACTTGCTTTTCTTGCATTTTCAAGATGGCGAACATGGATTGAGGAACAACTCTATGGTGTATGGTTGCACCACACTCCACAGGTCCTTGGGATATCAAAGACCCCCAAGGTGTTGTTTGCAAGAAATATCTGGCTGTGAAGGACCAATCCTAATTTGGCTCGATGTTGATCATGTTGACTGATTCTTGATTGTCAAAAGCTTCATGATGTATTGCTAAGTTCGAAAGCACTTTCACATGAATGGTTGTAAAATAAACAGATGGATTTTGAGGGATTAAGAATCCCAAAGAGGCCATAGTGTCTACAAATATATTTTGCGTACGATGGATTGCCTCGATGTCATACCATTCCAGTTGGGCTAAGTGTCAACAAGTTACTTGTAAGTTTTTAGGAGTGGGCACCTGCATTGGAATAGTCCTTTCACCTGGTTTACTATGAGCAAAGAGTCACCAAAGATATTCAATCTTTTAATGCCCATTTCTACGGTTGTTTGGAGTCCCATGATTAATGCTTCATATTTTGTATTGTTGTTTATGTAGGAGAAATCTATTTTTAATGATAAGGGCAATGGAGTACCCTATGGTGTGATAAATACAATCCCTGCTCCACCCCCTTTTTCACACTTCGAACCATCAAAGAACAATGACATGTCTCTTTCTTTCTTAGGTTCTTTGAGTTCTAGCAGGTCTGATAATGCAAAGACCGCAATCATCAGGCAATTCTATGGTGAGAGGTTTATTATCCTGAAGAGGTGCCTCTGCTAATTTATCTGCTATGACTTGTCCTTTGATGGACTTTTGTCTTATGAACTCTAGATCAAATTTTGTCAATAGCATGATCCACTTTGCGATACATGTATTATGATATGTCTTGCTCATCATGTACTGTAAAGGGTTTTTTTTTATATGACGTAGGTCATATGGCTCAACATATAGTGTCACAACTTTCTATTTGCAAATACCATTGCTAAACACAACTTTTTGACATACATATATCCTAGCTCATAACTCACCAAGGTGTTACTAATGTAATATATGGCTTGCTCTTTGTCTTGTGTATTCTTTTGGGCTAACATGGTGCCCAATGCAAAATCAGTAGCCAATACATATATTAAAAATGGTATGTCTGGCCTTGGTAGAGCCAATATTGGTAGTGTGGCCAAATAAGTCTTGATATTTGCAAAGGCTTGATGGCATTATTTGTCCCAATGAAAGGGGACTTCCTTGCGTAGAAACAGATTCATAGGTCAGCATTTGTCTGATAATTGTGCGATGAATATTTTGATGGATGCTATCTTGCCTTGTAGGCTCCTTAGCTCCCTAATGTTGGTAGGGCCGACCATTTCTAGTATAGCCTTTACCTTTATGGGATCTACTTTGATGCCTCTCTTGGATACAATGAATCCAAAAATATTGTCGAAAGTTACAGTAAATACGCACTTTTTAGGATTCAATCGGATGTTGTGTTCTATGAGGCAATCAAAGACTTGTCTAAGGACTTCGGCGTGCTCTTTCCGTAATAGGTACTTGGAAAGTAATTCATCCATGTAATCCTCCAAGATCTTATTCATATAATCATGGAATATGTATGTCATGGCTCGCTGATATGTGGCACCAATATTTTTGAGACCGAATAGCATCACTTTATAATAGAATTTTCCCCATGGAGTAATGAAAGTAGTTTTATGTTGATCTTCGGGCTTAATCCAGATCTAGTTTTATTTGTAAAAACCATCCATTAGGGAGAGCCTGCAGTTGCATCTACAAGAGCATCTATGTTTGGCAATGGGAAGGAATCCTTTGGTGTTGCCCTATTTAAATATTTGATCCCCACGGGTACCATGTTTGACACCCACTTAGGGTAGTCGATAGGAACTATGAATACTGCATCCAATAGTTTTTGCAATTCATTCTTCACCATCAAAGAGACGGTTGGATGCATTTTCCTCAGCTTTTGCTTGACTGGCTTCTTCATGGGATCTAATGAAAGGTTGTGAATGACTAACTTTGGATCTATCCCTAGCATGTCTTTGTAAGTACAAGCAAAAATATTTAGCATCTCTTTGAGGAGAGGAATTAGGATGGTTTGTCCCTCTGGAGATAGACTTTCTTTGAACTTGACTTTCCTTGGTTGGGTAGGATCATCACTAATGTCCACCTTGAAAGTCACTTCTATAGCCATATGTGACCCATACTCTAGCTGATGAGGCATGGGTATCAAATGAATGTCATTAACGTGATTTACAAGACCTAGTAACTCATGTTCCAAACCAACATGGAAGACATCATACGCACAACTTGATGCAAAATGGAATGGCTATAACATCTCTTCATTAGGGAAAATGTCTTCTTGCTCTATGGTAAAATTAGCACAATCCCAATCAATAGCCTCTACAAGAAGATGCAATGATTTGGTAGGATCTGTTGGATTATGAAGTGGAGTGGTCAAATCAATGGAGATCATGTTGATGGATGTAATGAAGTCTTCAGGACCACATGGGTGCAATCTTGTCTCAAGGGTTTCCATTCCATACTCACGATGAGGTTCTAGAGGAATGGGAATTTTTGGATCTGGCCCATGAGCAGGGCAAAAAATAGGATCATTGGGCTCTAATCACTCTTTGAATGTAGTTGGAGGGGTATTGACCATCCAGTGAATGGAATCTAGGTTCACAAGTCTCCCCAAAAATTGTAGATGAGGGTCTATGGCACAGAGTGCCACCTATCTGTACTAGCTCATTGACTTGCCGCAAGTGGTGAGGTCCAAGATAAGCCATCTTGATCTCATCCTCAAAGTCATCATCACTTATCCAGAAACTGTTAGCATTTGTATGTGGCCCCAAGATACGGGGATCATGTCTTGGCCCTAAGTAGGCCATCTCTGTTTCATCTTCATATTATTCATCACTTATGAAGAATACATTTGCATTTGTCTCTTGCCCCAAATTTAGGGGTTGATGGATTAGGCCTAAGTAGGCTCTTTCTATTGAGTCTTCTGATTCATAGTCACTTTCATCTGATGTATACCCAATCTCATCGTGTATGGACCATGTGAATCTTTGTAAATATTGAGACCCCTGATAGGCTAAGTCAAGTTGCACCTCATAAACACTTGCTTCATATCCATTATCCTCATACCATGAGTTGTAACCTGTTGGAATGGAATCAATTGAGATGTTTGGATGATAAATTTTTGGTAGTGGTATGTTTACCATGGCCACTTATCTGTTGCTCAAATTTCTTATTCTTGGGGAATGAGAAGGAATGAAATCAATGTCTTCTCCTAATCCTAAACTTAATCTATCCAATGCCACTGCAAGAGAGTCATCTCAAACTTTGATATAATAGCCTAAGCCAAATCTATCAGAGGGAAGCTGATATTATGGCTCGTATGGCCGCCTGCACCCCTGTTCATATATGCCAAGGCCATAGCCATGCCAATGGCAATGCTCAAAGTATCTTGGAGAAAAATTGAGGTTAGAGAGGTAACGAACATTGAATATGAATTATTCATCACTATCATCTTCTATATCTAAAGACTTATGGATGCAGTCCAGGCTAACGTAGATAAAATTGGTTTGGTTGGGAGGGATTCCAAGTGGAACCACTATTCCTACTAGCGGTCTCAAGTACTTAGGCCATCCCATGTCTTGTGTAGACTCAATGATAGGCATAAAGGTAATGTTCTACACAAGGTACTCCCCTATGCCTATGCTTTCCAAGTGTATTGATGCATGCAACATGGATGACCCCACGGATGATACTTGTGAAGCGGGGTGGTAACCACTATCTTCATCTTGATCTTGAAGATCTTCCTCTTCCATAGGACTTGGAATTTCGACAATGGCTACATTTGGCACTTCCTTAGGCATTTCTTCCTTAACTAAGGGTGCCTTTAGTTTCTGATTGTCTCTTGGTTTTTACGTTGATGGTACTTTAGAAGCATTGACTACTTTAAATGCACCAGGAGGTGTTGAAGTGCATGGGTCTTTTCTTACCCCTTTGTATTCGTTATCCACTTGTGTGGTTGGGGATAAAGGTGCTACATACATATGGGTAGAAGTAATTACAAATTCTCTTGAAATATCCACCTGCTTGACGTATTTAAAAGGCTATTCATCAGCCAGAACCACATAGACTTTGTTCTCGTGCACATACTTGACACACTGGTGCAAGATCGAAGACACACACTTCATGGCCCTTATCCAAGGGTGCCCTAAGAGGATGTTGTATTGCATAGCTCATTACAATACATGACACATAACAGGGATGGTCTTGTGCCCCACCTTGATAGGTAGGACTATTGTTCCCACATTATTGCATAAAGCATCATTAAAATCTCTCAATGTGTAAGCTCCTGGAACGATATTGGACTTGGGGATCTTGAGGTGCTCTATTGTAGTTGTTGTAATGATGTTTATCGATGAACCTATATCAACCAAGACCCTCTTGAAATGTAAGTTGTTGATTGCCACTACAATTTTTAGTGAAGGGTCTGGTAAGGCAGTAGGAACTGTCTTAATCTCATGATCATAGAATCAAATTATAGGCTTCTGGCATTCTTGTACTTGTCCCACAAAGTGAGTGAATGCATTTGCATCTTGTGGTTGGAGCTCAATTCTCTTTAAAATCTCCATTAGATTCTCCCTATGCTTTGGGTACTATTGTATGAGCTCATAATGGATAACTTAGCTAGAGTCCTCTGTAGGTTTTTCTCCAATCTACTTTGAATAGTCACCATAGGTCATGTTGGTGGACCTGGAAGGTTGTCTTGCCTTTGCCTAGGAGTGGCTGGGATGTTCATGGGAGTTGCAGGCGGTTGTGGTTGACCATACCACCTAGTCCTTGTTGCTATGTTAACAATCTCAACCATCCCAATGCATCCGTGGGTAGGTATGTCATCTCGAACCTGATTGAATTGGGCCCCTTGCTCTTGAGGGGCATCATGATTGGGAAATGGGTTTCTATATATGCCCATGTCTCTCTCATCGAGAGCCAGTGGGTTGTCAACTTTGAGTTCTCTCACCTCAATCATGTTTTTCACTTCATGCTTAAACCCAAAGCAAGTCTCAATGTCATACCCTCGTATCCTGTGATAAGGGCAAAATTGATCTTCCCTATATCCTTTTGGCTTAGGATGGTTGGGATCTATAAGAGGTATATCAAGAAATATGATCCTCTTGGCCTCACTCAACTGATTAAATATTGATTACATTGATTTTGCTAGAGGCGTGAAATAGTGAGGTGGCTTGCATTCTCTATTTCTTCCCTAATTTTTCTTTTGGTCGTAATTGGCTGGAGGGGGATGTTCTTGATAGTTCTAGGGTTGTTGTGCACCCCATACTTGGGTGTATCCAATATGACTTGATTGACTAGATCAGGGTTGGCCTACTTCTATTTATACTTGTCATTATTACCATTCTTATTCCACTCCTTTTTGTTTTGGAGTTTAATGGTTCCCTCATCTACTTTTATTTCTTCGATGAGCTTGGCCTGTTCCAAAGCTTCCTCAAATGAAGGATACTATTGAAGTTGTAGCAATAGGAAGATGTGTTTAGAACAACTTTTGGTGAACATGCAAATGATCTCTTCTGTGGGAACGAAGAATGATAATTTTGCCATGATTTTTCTCCATCTATTCCCATAATCCATTATTGGCTCATCATCATATTGTTTCAAGTTGGCTAGGTCTGAAAGGTTCACCTTATTCTTAGCACCAAAGGAGAAATGATTTAGGAATGCATTTACTAGTTGTTCAAAATTAGTTATGCTATGCTTAGGTAGTTGGTTGAACCATTGAGTGGTAGCACCTGAAAATATCATTATGAATGTTCTTAGCATGAGAGCGTCATTGTCTTCAATATGAAAATAGGTGTTGATAAAATTAGTGACATGCTCTTGTGCATCCTCTTCACCCTTAAATTTTTCTAACCTAGGCATCTCAAAGTGCTTAGGATATGGAGGGCTAGGGATTTATGGGAACAATGGTTGGATGTGTATCTTGTTTAATGTTGGTGAGTTCCCAACTACCTCTTGTTTCTCAAAGGTCTTCATATTTTCAGCAAGCTCTTGAAATGCCTTTGATGCATGGATTTACTCCTCTTGTAAGCCTACTCGTAGTGGCAATGGAGGTAACTCTCTATCCATTTGATTTATTCTATTTTCCTCCCTCGTACGAGGGGGATTAGGATTGTGATCTTGGTTTGTTGTGTTTGCCCTTCCCCCACTAGTTGTATTTCATTAATTATTTGGTGGGGGATTTCGTTGTGGGCTATCTTGTATAGTGCACCTCCCCTTAGGTGAGTCAATGCATCTAGTTCTTTGGTGGTCACCACTATTTATTTGTAAATTATTAAGAGCTAGCCGCTTAGCCTGCTCTCTCAAACATTGCTCATGTTGGCACAAGAGTCTTTCTATTTTTTTATCTTGTTTGAGAGCTTCCACTAGCTCTCGATCCTTACGTAATGCATTTTCTAACTACCTCATTCGGTCAGTTTGCACTATTACAGAAGAATCATGTTTTGAATCGATTCTTGTTGTCTTGACTTGTAGATTCCTTGAGGAGGTTTTTGTTGTACCTATACTCTTGATAGCTAATGTGACTTGTTCAGTGTATTGTTGAGTATCCCTATGATCAGACTCCACGTGTCTACTATGCAGTTGCCTTGAGGTACCCCTAGACTAGGAGATGTGTTTAGAAGTCACAGTTCATGAGCTTCCAGATGCAGAGTTCTTAGTAGCTACAGTTCTTTGATTTGGTCGTATAGGAAACCGATCCAACTCGTCTAGTTGTCTTGTTTTCCATGGCTGGTCTTATGGGGTGCCATTCACTCCTATGATATCATAGCCTATAGGAATATTTACTTTTGTGTGAAGGGTTTCTTCTATATGATTCCCATGACTAGATGTAGCTCTAGTTTCCTTCCCTTCAATAGGCAAACATGTTTCATATGTTTCTTGTGAGTCTTGAGGTGTTGCAATTATTGTTTGCCTTCTTGATGAAGAGGGCTTTGTGGTAACATGTTTTCTCTATGTGGATGGAGATGTAGCAGTCTCGTCATCCCTATGTGAAGAATGAATCTTAGAACCTTCTTTATGTCCATGTGAGGAGGAAGCCCTTGAAGCTTCCTCATGTCTTTGAGATGTTTTTGTGTGTTTAGAGGAGGCCCTTGAGGTCTCCTCATGTCTCCTTGATGAGGATGGGTGTGAAGCCTCTCTTTTTTTATGTGACTTTATTCAATGATGTGGTTCCTTGCTTGGGATTTATCAAGGAGATCCCCCAAGGGTTGAGTTATCACCCCTTAGGCTCATGGAGCTATATCTCATGGTCTTACGGGTAGGTCGTTCAATGTTACTACGACTCCACCTATGGGTATGAGTTGCTTTAGTATCTCCCTTGGTATCAAACCAAGGGTGTTTGCTTCTTGTTTTGACCATGTTGTCTATGAATTGATCTTTGAAATTTAGGAATAGCCACAAAATACCAAACAAATGTTTATCTTGATTATCGATTTAAGTGTGATCTAAACTATTTGATGTGTTTTGATGTGTTGTTCTTTCGATTTCTTGCTCTTGTTCTTGGATTAAGAATGAGAAGACTCATTCATAGTGACAATAAAGTACACCCATGCCAAACATGATTTTCTCAAAAGAAGCTAGGGTACACCGTTGAAGACCCAGTGGGGGGTTTGCCTAGCTCTTCCACTCTGAAATAATGATTGTTCCAACAATGTGAGATAGTTTGAGCACAAGTAACTTAGTGTCACTATAAGTAAGTTTTTCAATCCATTTCTAGGAAGCTCTAGGGTGAAAACTAGTGGAAGGAGATGAATTCCAATGTCACTAGACTGAATTGAAGGTTGGTGATGAAATCTAACTCCCCAATGTTTAAATAAGACATGCGTGTGTGGTGTTCATTTTAAGCTTACGTAACATAAAGTACATCATATAGCAACAATGAGTCTTTCCTATATGCCTAAGTGCAAAAATATTTTTCAATATTCATAAAGATGCATGAACTACTATGATTTGTATGAGCACACTTTATTTTGTGCACCTATGGCCTCTAGCAAGGCCTCAAATCAAGCAAACAACATACAATGTCTAGCACATTGGATTCTAGGGTAAAATTTTTAGGCATAAGCCGTTGTTCCTAGCAACACCTAGTGGAAAATTAAAAGAAGATCTAAGATATGTGAAATGCTTAATTCTTTCTCATTTTATTCTTTCAATTTCCAAACATAAATGTGCTTTAAGTTCTCTATTTTAGACACACATAAGTAGATAGAAAGCTGTAAAATATTAGATAAGCTATACCAACCTTTGATCCAGCTCAAAGAGTCGATGTTTTAATCCCTGCTGCACTCCAATTCTGGCCGCTATTGACCATAGTGGCTGGTTCATGGATGTTGTAGCTCAGAGCGACTAAAGCTCTACTGGTCGATGTAGCTCAGAGCAGCTAGTTTTTTTCCGTTGTAGCTCAAAGCGGCTAGACCTGCACACAAATCTAAGTAAGTATTCTAGCAGCAAATGAAATATTAGTGGTTGTCCCATCATGATCACCATATGTAGCCACCCTGGGACACATGCACTGCCCTTTTACTCTACTTGAAATGTTATTAAAAACCCAAGATGAAATGGAAGACAATGAGAAAGCATATAACACAGAAATAAAAAATATGGACCTCTTTATTTGTATTGAAACTTGGTTACATATCGGTCCCTCTTAGGGATACCCATTTCAATACAATAAGGTTACAAATAGGCAAAGAGTAAACCTTTTGTGAAGAGGTGGTGTGCTTATAAAGGCTTCTCGGTTCTACACATGGAAAGGTATGAGGGCTTACAGATGCCTCCTTCTCTAGGTCTATTTCCTAAAGGGGTCCATTTTGCTCTTGTATGTTGCAAACTTCATCCAATGAACCTGTGGCCCTGCAAGCAATGAAAAAACACACGCTTAGATGTCCAATATTGCCTCCCCGAATGAGGCTGTTAGTAATAAAAGAATTTAATGGAAATATGATAAACTTTGCCATGAAATCATGTAAATCTATGCTAATGATATGAAAACATGAAGAAACAGAATAAAAGAAGCTATGTCTAAAACCTAAGCTAAGCATATGGGCTACTGTCCAAGACAATGACCACTAAGGTAAACCTTGCTCTCTTTACCCCAAAGCTATGGGTCAAAGCCTGTATCTGATGTTGAAATAATAGGTGTTATGCTCTTCAATCCGTTAGGGCTTCACCGTACATGTGATCTCCAAGGGAACTCTCCAAGTCTCAAAATCTCTTCAATGATAGATGTCTCTTATGCTTGCACATTTTATAGTGTGAAACCCTAGGTCTATGTCCAAGCCCTAGGAATGAATTTCTCATGCGTAGTGCAAGTTAGCAAGAAAATTTTTTATCCTTTGTCTATATTTTAAGGCCAGTTAACTGAAATCTAACTGCCCACTTGAGTCTCCTATGTGAACTGTTCATTAGCATGAGAAGCTTTTGTCCTTTTTTTATGCTTGGAGATTAGTTAACTAAATTTTAAATACAAACTCAAGCCTCCTATGTGAACTGGTCATGAAAAGGAATGCAAATTTACTCCCACTCACCTTTATTACATACAGATTGCCACTTCTGCTAGTGATTAGGCCTGTTTTTCAACAAACCTACTTCTTATGGCTTAGTCATTATCATCTGCAATGACTAATATTTGGCCACTGTCGTCTATAGCGACTAAGGTCTGGCCGCTCTAGGCTTGAGTGGATAGGATCTGGTCACTTTTGTCTTGAGCGGCTAGGCTTGGATGGCTTTAAAAGGCCCCAAATGAGTGGTGAGAACCACTTTTGATGCTTGGAAAGTCCAATATTATGTCTTATGATCTTATGAATGTGTCTATGTGAGCAGCTCCCCTAAGCATGACACGATTTAGGTGTCTACAATTATCATAGTAGTTTATAGAGAATTTCCATAGGCTTACACAAAGTATGGTCATAATATTATATTGCACATGCTCATAGGCTTACACCAAGAGCACCCAAAGGTTTACATTACTATTATTGACCTTGTAGGCCAATAAGGTTAAATCAATAATTTTCAAATACCCACATAATTTGAGTTAACACAATTAGAGGAGATATTACATATGGTAACATATCCTCCATAATAAATTTCCAAATGTAACAATTAATTTTAATCATAAATTCTACTATCTGCTCTTTCTAAAGGGACATATATTGGATTAGCACTTCCTCAAACATAAAGCCACAACGACACATTATAGATTGAAGGTATTGAATATCCTATGAGAAGAACATCAACATGCAATATAGTAACCATAATATATCCTCCAGTATCAAAATTAAATAGTTGAATTATCAAGTAATAGAATCAACCTATGAATAATAAACCCCTATGGTCTAAGAGGGACTTGTAGGAACAAGATATACCTTGCACTGACCATATAAAGCATACTCTTGTTGCAATAAAAAATATTCTAGCACTATAATAGATCCTTAATATAATATCACCAATCCATAAAATAAAAAAACCATATAATTTTTAAAATATGGGCTCTAAAATACTTTTATATGCAAAATTTATGGCCTCTGGATGTTTTCCCTCCAAAATAGCCCTAGATTGATGTCTTTGAAAAACAAAAAAAAATCTTAAAAAAAAAATCTATTTTTTTCAAGGAATATTAAAAAGAATTAAATTCCTTCTTCTAGTCCTTATATCATCAAAGAGAAGAGATATATTGCATGATTTTGTGTTGCCACTCTATGCCTACTTTGATACCATATTGCATTTTAGAATACTTTCTAGAAACATTACAAAGCATGCACTCACCATATATCATATTTCAAAAAATAATAGAATCAAAATAAAGATGGTCATAGGCACCCCTATAATATTACATCACTTAAACCAATATAATGGATCAATGATAGGTAGATATTATAGTAGATACATAATCCCCAATATTAACAATTACATCTAAAATTAACCTAGGATAACATAAGGATAAAGGTTAAGTCAATTTCAACCATAAGTTACTAAAATCTTAATTAATATTTAGTTAAGGTTAATCAAACATGTGGCTTAACCAATATTTCTAGGGGTGAATAAATCAATATTACCCATAGGATTACATAGAAAAATACTAGAGGCTACTAAATAATTATCATAGTCTTACATAAAGGATAATCCTAAGAATACATAGAAAGAGCCCATAGTATTACATAGAGTATTGTCATAGGATTACATAGATTATGCGCATAGGCTTACATAGAGGATGATCATAGGATTACATAGAGAATTTCTATAGACTTAAATAAAGTGTTCCCATAGAATTGCATTGAAGATACCCATAGGATTATATTAAGAGAACTTCTATAATTACATCATCACTATCATCCTTGACCAATAATATCAAATTACTAATATTCCAACATGCAAAAGTTGGACCTTGATAAGTTTTTTCCTATTGATCCTCAAGATATAAAATATTATTAGTCTTTTAAATCTTATAAATGCAATGGCAAACCAAATTTTATTATATAATTATAGGATTTGGTTTTCCACATGTTTTCCATCTTTCTACCATTTCATGAGTTTTATGATTGCTTGGGTATTACCACTTGTTGGAGTCTAATTGACCAATTGAATATATACATAAAATTTTCTTTTTGTCCAATTTTGAAGGTCCATGACACCTAGCACCTCAACCAACTCAAAGGTATGAAATAAGAGAAAATAAGGTAAAACCATAGGACTCAAACTCATGATGCCTAGGTGAGGAGTGGTTAAATTTATCCCATCTATTTAATTATTTGTAACCAAGCTTCATATGCACTAGGGCATCATCACCACTTGATATGAGGATAGGATGCATGGTCAAATATCCATCCTACCAAGAAGAAAAGATGGCATAGAATTGAATCCTCGATCTCTTATGGAAAAACTTCAACATTGACACACTAGCCATCAAGCTTTCCACTTCTAGTGAATAGAAGGATGATATATCTCCTTAAAGAAGGTATTACTAGCTTATGCACCCTAAATGATGCAAAAAATGTATTTCCTTCTAAAATATATTTTCTATGAGTCAAAATCATGATCAAGTCTAGGAACACCTAACATATCATATGAGTCATCATCCTAACTAATGTTGATAAGTCAAAAAATAAAGCACCTCCTTGAAGATACTGTTGGTCCGGCTTTCAGACGCACCCCGCGAAGGATGGGCAGGAAGCCCCGGAGACACCCACGGGACGGATCCCACTCACTTTAGGATCTAGCTGGTTATCCAAGGTGCGAGTTACAGAGTTGGGTCGAATGGCTATTCACTCTTTTCCACTTCTGGAATAGATTTCAATATGGATTGCTCTGTTACCTTACAGGGGGTTCCTGAACTTGTTCAGTAGTTGTCACTTGTTTATCAGATTTAACTTGAATTCTTGATCTAGCTCTCATGGGTCAGCAGATTTAAATAAAAGACAAATAAAGAAAATAAAAATGGATCATTCATCGAAAACAAAGAGAGGGTAGGGTAGGGCAGAAAGAGAAGTTTATCAGACTTCAACTCGTAAAACCCTAAACTATCAATCTTATCTATGCTACTAGCTTCACAACAGAACAAATCAAAGAAGAAAGTGTCCAGTCAGTCTAAGATCACTTTCAACTAAGAGCACAAGGCAGAGTGAAACAGATCTAGCAAAAAATTATAAATCCAAGGGAAGTTGGTTAAAACTGGTATCTTTCACCGGTAGCCTAGCTCACACAGTGAAGACAGAGCAATTAGAACAAACTTAACCTCAAATCTGTAATTTCCCCTAGCAGACAATAGAACAACTGAAGCCTAACAAACATATTTAAACTTGATAACTCAGATTCACAGCATATATCTAACAAACTTTAATGGAACGGATAACAAAAGAAGATACACTTATCACACTCTGCAAAAGATTAGGCTCCTGGCCATGCTATCACGTAAAAGCTAAAGCACATCAACTCCAAGTCCGGAAACAAAGGATTTCACAAAATTTGCAAGAAATTGCTTATAAGCCTTTTATTTCTAAGTCTCCGCCTCCCGCAATTACATTGAGAAGAAGTATTTATAGACTCAGGACAGACCCTGATCTTTTCAAAAATATCTTCTTCTCATAACTGCAAATCTTATCTTTCTAAACCCTAGGACCCGGGTTTTACAATAAAAATCCATTTAAAATCAAAGTCCTGATAGAACTTAACCCTTCGGCAAATCAGGGGAGTCAGCTGCCATAAATGGAGAAGATAAAATCTAAAGCCACTTGCATTCATCCGCAACTGCAAATAAATGCCTCCATTAATTCTGCTGGTGAGCCGGATGAGTCACCACTTCTCCATCAATTTGTCCCCGTAAAGCCATCCCTGAGTTGAAATGGTCTTCATGCTATTAATTCTGCAATAAATCTCCATTGAATGCTTTCACCGGCATCTTCTCCTCTAGCATGGCGGTCCTCGATCAAATCTGCACTTTAACTTTGACTTTATGGCCTTTCTCGGTTGTCCCGCAAGTGCCAGATGGAATCCTGCATGAAAGACAAAAGATGAGTTAGATTAGCACTTTAATAAACATTAAATCCAAGCTTTAAAGGTTAAAATAGATTAAATCAGGCTAAAAACCCTAAAGCAAGCTTGCATGTCGGCTTCTGTTTGTCCGCTTCACGCTTTGACACGTGTCGCTACCCCAGGATGCCTTATGTTTCCCGCTGGAATGCACTTCAGGCTCATTGAGGACTTTCTCTCTCTCCCCATCCATGACATGTCGCGATTTCGCGACATGTCGCGAAATCGCGACGTCCCTGGCTCATCGACAACTTCTTCCCCCGTCGGCCGCGAAAACGTGACATGTCGCGATTTCGTGACATGTCGCGAAATCGTGCCTCCTGCCAGCTGTCGCACAACTTTTTCAAGCATGTCGCGATTTTGAGACATGTTAGCGATGCGCTGCACCTTTTGGACTTAAGCGTTTTTCCATCAACAACCCGTGAAAATAGAACACGTCGCGATATCGCGACAGTTCCCGTAGCTGCATGCGTTGACCGCGATTTTGTGACACATTTGCGACTTAGCCGATTTTCATTCTGCAGCCCACTTTCTCTCTCCTATCGTGAAAATGCGACATGTCACGATTTCGTGACATGTCGCAAAATCGTGCCCTTCCGTACGTTTTCTTTCTCTCTCCTCCGGTCGACAGCGATTTTGCGACACTTTCCAAAAATGGAAATGTCGCGATATCGCGACACTTCCAAAAATGGAAAGTGTCACGATTTCGCTACACAAAAATGACTTAGCTGCTTTTTGATTTTCCTGTCGCGATATCGTGACATTTTCGAAAATGGAAGTGTCGCGATATCGCGACACTACCAAAAATGGAAAGTTTGATTTTTCATGAATTTATGCAACTATTTTCTGGATTTTTCTCGGTACCGGTGCAAGATTTTATTTGTGCATGAATGATTCTAGCATGTAAAAAGTGAATTCTTGGATAAAAATGCTAGAATGCAAGAAAAAGCACAACTTTAAAAAGGAGGCAAGCAAATTTGGATTTAAACCTGAAAATTATCAAGAGGGTCCCTGCTGCAAAAATGGAAGTTCAGAGTTTTCTAAGGATGGAATCTCATTTTTCAGTGGGGGTGTGTTGCTTCTCAACAAATGGCGATATCTATGGGTAAAATAGTAGCACTATTTTAGAACCCAAGACTCTGGCTTCAAAACAAAAAGACCATGCATCATGCCTTGCCACAGACATTCTTCACAATAAATTGACTGCTAAGCGCCAGTCGTTAAAATTTCCCAAGGACATACTAGGCTGAATTACTTCAAGGAAGATTTCTGATGTGCAATTACAAAGGGTATAAAACTTTCTTCAAGGATGACTGGATTGAATGATGAACTTTGGACTGATCAACTTTTCTAGATTGTAAAAGGGGAAACCGAGTAGAGCTCTGTTTACTAGTTTAGCCTTTTACAGCCTAGACAGAGTTACCCTTTAGATTTACACGACCCAAATTTACAACTGTAGGGCAGAATCTATAACTTAGAAGAAATACTTGGCTGCCTCTTCATTATATCAACTCTTTTTATCTTTTTTTTTTTATCTCTCTCTTTTGAAATATATCAATATCTCGAAATGACCTTAGAGAAATCACAATTTTCTTTTAACATTTGATCAATCGGAACTGTTTCGAGTCTAGGCACCGATAGCCTCTCGGTGATACCCAAATAATTGCATGAACCATAGTCCCCTCTTATAACCAGCTTTTCTTGGATTCCCGGGAGTTCCTCCAACTAAACAAGATAGCAGTTTTTCTATCATTAAAACAACTATGGCAAGTAAGACACAAGATCCAATCATCTCTCTACCTTTGTCCTGAATAACAAAATAGTTCTACTGTTCAGTGCAAGCAGACTATCTCAATTAGAATGGTGAACAACATGGGCATTGGATTGTGGATTGATCAGCTCAGAATAAAACAATTTGAAGGCTGACTTTTCATTGATTGCTCAGGCAGAGGTTAAAAGACAGATTTCAAAAGCTGAAGGACTTTGTACAGGATTTCAAGGACAGACAGGCCTCAAAGCAAAACAAAATAAAACTGCACTACTAAAATAAAATTAAACAAAGAAAGAAAAAATAAAACAAAAATAAAAGAAACAAACTAAAAAAACAAAGCAACTAAAACAAAAATAAAAAAAAATAAAAACCAAATAAACTAAAGCAAAAGACAACAAAGAAAAAGAACTGCAATAAAGAACTAAAGCAAATAAAACTGAAACAAAAGACTATACAGACTTAAAAGCAAGCTGACATAAAAGACAAATAAAGGAAATAAACTGCACTGACAAAGAAATAAACTACACAAGCTAAAACCGTACAGCACAAAGAAATAAAACCGAAAAACTTCAAAGCTTACTTACAATGTATACATATGTTACAACTTCCCTTCATACTCAAAAAATGCAGCAGTTGGGAAAGCAGAGAAATGGTGCCTTAAAAATTTTTTGACCATGTGCAAGTAATTTAGAAAAATTACCTTTCAGGTCCTGTTGACGAAATGCACTCCGTACTATGCTTCAAAAATTTGCTATCTGGGAAAGACTTGTGTTTACTGTCTTCCTTGTCCCATTTGAAAAACAAATCTGCAACTCCTTCAAATTAAACAAATCATATAATAACAAATCATATGATAACATGTTTATGCTTCTAATTGAAGGGTTTGCAGAGTTCTTTCAAAAGGACTGAATGTAAAAAACCCCCAGGATCAAATACCTTAAAATCTTGACAGACCCAAACCACCACATCTTCAAAATTATGTGACAACCGAAAGAAATCATGTTTTATCTCGTATGCCCTGGTTCTTAACAACTTGAACATTTTGTGGTTGTTGTATTGCTTCAATATCCAGGACTTCAATTTTTATCCCTCTAGCGGAATGTTTACAATTTTCCTTTTCACCCGAGCCTTGCTTAGATTTAACCTCATCAATGTGCAATGTCCAAACATCATTGTTGTGATGGATTAGAGCTGTAACCGTTCCCACCTTCTCAGTTGCCAAATTATAAGATCCAATATCTGCATCAACACAGTTTATAGCCTTTTCTTTGACATTATGTTGAGAAGTTGCAGGCTTATGTTGAGACAGTTCATCAATTCCAAGTTGGCTGACCACATTCATATTTACTATCTTTTCCTCCTTTTCTTGAAATTCAACAAGTGGTCCAGAGTAAGCCTCAATCAAGTTAACCTTTTGTTCAACAATCTGAGGCAGTTCATAGAGGGTGATGTCAACTTTAAGTTCCCTCATATCCTCAATGATGTTATCCTCCTCGCTTACTTCGCATAGTGACATTGAATCTCACTTTCATCATCCTCTCATGAGGAAGGATCATTGTTAGGTTCCGGACTCTGACATCTCAAATTATAACTCGTCCATTTTGAACTCGTTGAAAATCTTGCATTTCATCCACAGGAGTCTCGTACAAGACTTTCTCGTCTCTTCGAGAAAAGTGAAAGAATCTGAAACCCTGGTTGTACTATTTTTGGGTGAACTAGAAATATCAATATTTCTTTGATCTCTAGGAAAATTTAACTCACCAGGAAAAACTTCAGATTTGGGTAATGCCAGATCACAACTGTTCACTTCAAGCACTTCCACTTTGAACTTGTCAGAACTTTTCTCTGTATTTTGCACATGCTGAGTGGATGTCACAGCTAACGGAGTCTCCTTGGGTAGAGCATGACATGTTGGCACTAACTCATGATGTGGAATGGGGTTCAAAATAGGCATGTTCTCGTGTAACATAGGATATCAAAGGACTGCTCAGAATTTGAGGCCCTAACTGTCTTTCAAGAATTAAGGCTTCTTTATAAGCCCCCGCCAGGGTTGTAATATTGATGTCTCTCTTGAGGAAAATAGAGGTCACCGAATCCAATGCATTCTTGTAGATTTCTAAGGCCAGATTTGCATTTGGGATGTAATGGCCAGTCATTCTACCGTAAGCTCTTTGGAACCTCATATTGAAAGACCTGACAGTTTCTCCCGACTCTCTCTTGATGCTGGAAAATTGTTGGTATAACACACTAGGGTCTATCACTTCCCCAAATTGTGATATAAAAGCTTTCTCTAGGTCATCCCAACTAGTAATGGAATTGCTGGTGAGGTTTAAAAACCAGTCATAAGCTCCCTCCTGGAGAGTGAACGGGAACAATCTGCAGGCAACATCTTCATGCTATATATTCAACAATTTTAAAGCATTTTTGAAAGCTAGCAGATGTTCTTCTGCAGTTCTTGTCCCATCATGTTTATACCTAGGGAGATACCTTTTCGGGCTTCTGGGCAGGTCATGGGCTATACCCGGGATATTCAAAGCAGTGGGGCCCAACCAATTTGCCATTATTACTTGGCTGACAGTGATATTCTGAGTTGTAATTGGATAACTGCCAGTGGAGATAAAACTGTTCTTAACTTGAGGTCTTCTCTGGCAATTTTAAAATTGTACTGACAACTTACAATACTGCCTGGATTTCACTGGGCCAGTTTTAAAATGTTAAAATACCAGACTCAACACATACAACTTTACAATACTTAACAGACTACTGAACTTGAACTGAGATGTTCTCGGCCCTCCTTCTAGCGCCAATTAGGTGTTGGTCCGGCTTTCATACGCACCCCACGAAAGGATGGGCAGGAAGCCCCGGAGACACCCACGGGACGGATCCCACTCACTTTAGGATCTAGCTGGTTATCCAAGGTGCGAGTTACAGAGTTGGGTCGAATGGCTATTCACTCTTTTCCGCTTCTGGAATAGATTTCAATATGGACTGCTCTGTTACCTTACAGGGGGTTCTTGAACTTGTTCAGTAGTTGTCACTTGTTTATCAGATTTAACTTGAATTCTTGATCTAGCTCTCATGGGTCAACAGATTTAAATAAAAGACAAACAAAGAAAATAAAAATGGATCATTTCACCGAAAACAAAGAGAGGGTAGGGTAGGGCAGAAAGAGAAGTTTATCAGACATTAACTGTAAAACCCTAAACTATCAATCTTATCTATGCTATCAGCTTCACAATAGAACAAATCAAAGAAGAAAGTGTCCAATCAGTCTAAGATCACTTTCAACTAAGAGCACAAGGCAGAGTGAAACAGATCTAGCAAAAAATTATAAATCCAAGGGCAGCTGGTTAAAATTGGTATCTTTCACCGGTAGCCTAGCTCACACAATGAAGACAGAGCAATTAGAACAAACTTAACCTCAAATCTGTAATTTCCCCTAGCAGACAATAGAACAACTGAAGCCTAACAAACATATTTAAACTTGATAATGGCAGATTTACAGCATATATCTAATAAACTTTAATGGAACGGATAACAAAAGAAGATACACTTATCACACTCTGCAAAAGATTAGGCTCCTGGCCATGCTATCACATAAAAGCTAAAGCACATCAACTCCAAGTCCAGAAACAAAGGATTTCACAAAATTTGCAAGAAATTGCTTATAAGCCTTTTATTTCTAAGTCTCCGCCTCCCGCAATTACATTGAGAAGAAGTATTTATAGACTCAAGACAGACCCTGATCTTTTCAGAAATATCTTCTTCTCATAACTGCAAATCTTATCCTTCTAAACCCTAGGACCCGGGTTTTACAATAAAAATCCATTTAAAATCAAAGTCCAGATAGAACTTAACCCTTCGGCAAATCGGGGAGTCACTGCCATAAATGGAGAAGATAAAATCTAAAGCCACTTGCATTCATCCGCAACTGCAAATAAATGCCTCCATTAATTCTCGCTGGTGAGCCGGATGAGTCACCACTTCTCCATCAATTTGATCTCCGTAAAGCCATCCCTGAGTTGAAATGGTCTTCATGCTATTAATTCTGTAATAAATTTGCCATTGAATGCTTTCACCGGCATCTTCTCCTCTAGCATGGCGGTCCTCGATCAAATCTGCACTTTAACTTTGACTTTATGGCCTTTCTCGGTTGTCCCGTAAGTGCCAGATGGAATCCTGCATGAAAGACAAAAGATTTAGATTAGCACTTTAATAAACATTAAATCAGAAGCTTTAAAGGTTAAAACAGATTAAATCAGGCTAAAAACCCTAAAGCAAGCTTGCATGTCGGCTTCGGTTTGTCTGCCTCACGCTTTGACACGTGTCGCTACCCCAGGATGCCTTCTGTTTCCCATTGGAATGCACTTTAGGCTCATTGAGGACTTTCTCTCTCCTATCACGATTCGCGACATGTCGCGATTTCGTGACATGTCGCGAAATCGCGACGTCCCCAGCGCTGCGCTGCTTCTTCCCCCGTCGATCGCAAAAACACGACATGTCGCGAAATCGCGCCTCCTGCCAGCTGTCGCACAACCTTTTCAAGCATGTCGCGATTTTGAGACATGTTAGCGATGCGCTGCACCTTTTGTACTTAAGCGTTTTTCCATCAACAACCCACGAAAATAGAACACGTCGCGATATCGCGATAGTTCCCGTAGCTGCATGCGTTGACCGCGTTGACCATGATTTTGTGACACATTTACGACTTAGCCGATTTTCATTCTGCAGCCCACTTTCTCTCTCCTACCGCGAAAATGCGACATGTCACGATTTCGTGACATGTCGCAAAATCGTGCCCTTCCGTACGTTTTCTTTCTCTCTCCTCCGATCGGCAGCGATTTTGCGACACTTTCCAAAAATGGAAATGTCGCGATATCGCGACACTTCCAAAAATGGAAAGTGTCGCGATTTCGCTACACAAAAATGACTTAGCTGCTTTTGCCAAAATCCGTCGCGATATCGTGACATTTTCGAAAATGGAAGTGTCGCGATATCGCGACACTACCAAAAATGGAAAGTTTGATTTTTCATGAATTTATGCAACTATTTTCTGGATTTTTCTCGGTACCGGTGCAAGATTTTGTTTGTGCATGAATGATTCTAGCATGTAAAAAGTGAATTCTTGGATAACACAGCTGGAATGCAAGAAAAAGCACAACTTTAAAAAGGAGGCAAGCAAATTTGGATTTAAAACCTGAAAATTATCAAGAGGGTCCCTGCTGCAAAAATGGAAGTTCAGAGTTTTCTAAGGATGGAATCTCATTTTTCAATGGGGGTGTGTTGCTTCTCAACAAATGGCGATATCTACGGGTAAAATAGTAGCACTATTTTAGAACCCAAGACTCTGGTTTCAAAACAAAAAGACCATGCATCATGCCTTGCCACAGACATTCTTCACAATAAATTGACTGTTAACTGCCAATTGTTAAAATTTCCCAAGGACATACTAGGCTGGATTACTTCAAGGAAGATTTCTGATGTGCAATTACAAAGGGTATAAAACTTTCTTCAAGGATGACTGGATTGAATGATGAACTTTGGACTGATCAACTTTTCTAGATTGTAAAAGGGGAAACCGAGTAGAGCTCGGTTTACTAGTTTAGCCTTTTACAGCCTAGACAGAGTTACCCTTTAGATTTACACGACCCAAATTTACAACTGTAGGGCAGAATCTAAAATTGGCTGCCTCTTCATTATGTAACTCTTTTCTTTCTTTTTTTATCTCTTTTTTTTTTTTTTTATCTCTCTCCTTCTGAAATATATCAATATCTTGAAATGACCTTAGAGAAATCACAATTTTCTTTTATCATTTGATCAATCTGGAACTGTTTCAGTCTAGGCACTGATAGCCTCTAGGTGATACCCAAATAATTGCATGAACCATAGTCCCCTCTTATAACCAACTTTTCTTGGATTCCCCAGGAGTTCCTCCAACTAACAAAGATAGCAGTTTTTCTATCATTAAAACAACTGTGGCAAGTAAGACACAAGATCCAATCATCTCTCTACCTTTGTCCTGAATAACAAAATAGTTCTACAGTTCAATGCAAGCAGACTATCTCAATTAGAATGGTGAACAACATGGGCATTGGATTGTGGATTGATCAGCTCAGAATAAAACAATTTTGAAGGCTGACTTTTCATTGATTGCTCAGGCAGAGGTTAAAAGACAGATTTCAAAAGCTGAAGGACTTTGCACAGGCTTCCAAGGATAGACAGGCCTCTAAAGCAAAACAAAATAAAACTGCATAGACTAAAACATTGAACTGTACAGACAGCAAAGAAAAGGAATTACAGGGAAGAAAATAAAAATTGAACAGGCAATAAAAGAAACAAACTAAAAGAATCAAGCAAAGCAACTAAACATCCGACACAAGAAAGCTAAACTGCAACAACAAAGAAATAAACTAAAGCAACTGAAATAAACTAAAGCAACTGTACAGACAACAAAGAAAAAGAACTGCAATAAAGAACTAAAGCAAATAAAACTGAAACAAAAGACTGTACAGACTTAAACGACATAAAAAGACAAAGAAAGGAAATAAAAAGCACTGACAAAAGAAATAAACTACACAAGCTAAAACTGTACAGACAAAGAAATAAAACTGAAAAACTTCAAAGCTTACTTACAATGTATACATATGTTACAACTTCCCTTCATACTCAAAAAATGCAGCAGTTGGGAAAGCAGAGAAATGGTGCCTTAAAAAATTTTTGACCATGTGCAAGTAATTTAGAAAAATTACCTTTCAGGTCCTGTTGACGAAATGCACTCCAGACTGTGCTTCAAAAATTTGCTATCTGGGAAAGACTTGTGTTTACTGTCTTCCCTGTCCCATTTGAAAAACAAATCTGCAACTCCTTCAAATTAAACAAATCATATAATAACAAATCATATGATAACATGTTTATGCTTCTAATTGAAGGGTTTGCAGAGTTCTTTCAAAAGGACTCAATGTAAAAAACCCCCAGGATCAAATACCTTAAAATCTTGACGGACCCAGACCACCACATCTTCAAAATTATGTGACAACCGAAAGAAATCATGTTTTATCTCGTATGCCCTGGTTCTTAACAACTTGAACATTTTGTGGTTGCTGTACTGCTTCAATATCCAGGACTTCAATTTTTATCCCTCTAGCAGAATGTTTACAATTTTCCTTTTCACCTGAGCCTTGCTTAGATTTAACCTCATCAATGTGCAATGTCCAAACATCATTGTTGTGATGGATTAGAGCTGTAACCGTTCCCACCTTCTCAGTTGCCAAATTATAAGATCCAATATCTGCATCAACACAGTTTATAGCCTTTTCTTTGATATTATGTTGAGAAGTTGCAGGCTTATGTTGAGACAGTTCATCAATTCCAAGTTGGCTGACCACATTCATATTTACTATCTTTTCCTCCTTTTCTTGAAATTCAACAGGTGGTCCAGAGTAAGCCTCAATCAAGTTAACCTTTTGTTCAACAATCTGAGGCAGTTCATAGAGGGTGATGTCAGCTTTAAGTTCCCTCATATCCTCAATGATGTTATCCTCCTCAGTTACTTCTGCATAGTGACATTGAATCTCACTTTCATCATCCTCTGATGAGGAAGGATCATTGTTAGGTTCTGGACTCTGACATCTCAAATTATAACTGTCCATTTTGAACTGTTGAAAATCTTGCATTTCATCCACAGGAGTCTGTACAAGACTTTCTGTCTCTTCAGGAAAAGTGAAAGAATCTGAAACCCTGGTTGTACTATTTTTGGGTGAACTAGAAATATCAATATTTCTTTGATCTCTAGGAAAATTTAACTCACCAGGAAAAACTTCAGATTTGGGTAATGCCGGATCACAACTCGTTTACTTCAAGCACTTCCACTTTGAACTTGTCGAACTTTTCTCTGTATTTTGCACATGCCGAGTGGATGTCACGAGTTAACGGATTCTCCTTGGGTAGAGCATGACATGTTGGCACTAACTCATGATGTGGAATGGGATCCAAAATAGGCATGTTCTGTGTAACATAGGATATCAAAGGACTGCTCGAAATTTGAGGCCCTAACTGTCTTTCAAGAATTAAGGCTTCTTTATAAGCCCTTGCCAGGGTTGTGATATTGATGTCTCTCTTGAGGAAAATAGAGGTCACCGAATCCAATGCATTCTTGTAGATTTCTAAGGCCAGATTTGCATTTGGGATGTAATGGCCGGTCATTCTACCGTAAGCTCTTTGGAACCTCATATTGAAAGACCTGACAGTTTCTCCCGACTCTCTCTTGATGCTGGAAAATTGTTGGTATAACACACTGGGGTCTATCACTTCCCCAAATTGTGATATAAAAGCTTTCTCTAGGTCATCCCAACTAGTAATGGAATTGCTGGTGAGGTTTAAAAACCAGTCATAAGCTCCCTCCTGGAGAGTGAACGGGAACAATCTGCAGGCAACATCTTCATGTTGTATATTTAACAATTTTAAAGCATTTTTGAAAGCTAGCAGATGTTCTTCTGCAGTTCTTGTCCCATCATGTTTATACCTAGGGAGATACCTTTCCGGGCTTCTGGGCAGGTCATGGGCTATACCCGAGATATTCAAAGCAGTGGGGCCCAACCAATTTGCCATTATTACTTGGTTGACAGTGATATTCTGAGTTGTAATTGGATAACTCGCAGTGGAGATAAAACTGTTCTTAACTTGAGGTCTTCTCTGGCAATTTTAAAAACTATCGACAACTTACAATACCCCGATTTCACTGGCCCTTTAAAATGTTTCTAAAATCCAGACTCCACATACAACTTTACAGTACTTAACAGACTACTGAACTTGAACTGAGATGTTCTCGCCCTCCTTCTAGCGCCAATTAGGTGTTGGTCCGGCTTTCATACGCACCCCGCGAAAGGATGGGCAGGAAGCCCCGGAGACACCCACGGGACGAATCCCACTCACTTTAGGATCTAGCTGGTTATCCAAGGTGCGAGTTACAGAGTTGGGTCGAATGGCTATTCACTCTTTTCCACTTCTGGAATAGATTTCAATATGGATCGCTCTGTTACCTTACAGGGGGTTCCTGAACTTGTTCAGTAGTTGTCACTTGTTTATCAGATTTAACTTGAATTCTTGATCTAGCTCTCATGGGTCAGCAGATTTAAATAAAAGACAAATAAAGAAAATAAAAATGGATCATTCACGGAAAACAAAGAGAGGGTAGGGTAGGGCAGAAAGAGAAGTTTATCAGACATCAACTGTAAAACCCTAAACTATCAATCTTATCTATGCTACTAGCTTCACAACAGAACAAATCAAAGAAGAAAGTGTCCAGTCAGTCTAAGATCACTTTCAACTAAGAGCACAAGGCAGAGTGAAACAGATCTAGCAAAAAATTATAAATCCAAGGGCAACTGGTTAAAACTGGTATCTTTCACCGGTAGCCTAGCTCACACAGTGAAGACAGAGCAATTAGAACAAACTTAACCTCAAATCTGTAATTTCCCCTAGCAGACAATAGAACAACTGAAGCCTAACAGCATATTTAAACTTGATAATGGCAGATTCACAACGATATATCTAATAAACTTTAATGGAACGGATAACAAAAGAAGATACACTTATCACACTCTGCAAAAGATTAGGCTCCCGGCCATGCTATCACGGGAAAAGCTAAAGCACATCAACTCCAAGTCCGGAAACAAAGGATTTCACAAAATTTGCAAGAAATTGCTTATAAGCCTTTTATTTCTAAGTCTCCGCCTCCCGCAATTACATTGAGAAGAAGTATTTATAGACTCGGGACGGACCCTGATCTTTTCAGAAATATCTTCTTCTCATAACTGCAAATCTTATCTTTCTAAACCCTAGGACCCGGGTTTTACAATAAAAATCCATTTAAAATCAAAGTCCAGATAGAACTTAACCCTTCGGCAAATCAGGGGAGTCAGCTGCCATAAATGGAGAAGATAAAATCTAAAGCCACTTGCATTCATCCGCAGCTGCAAATAAATGCCTCCATTAATTCTCTTGGTGAGCCGGATGAGTCACCACTTCTCCATCAATTTGATCTCCGTAAAGCCATCCCTGAGTTGAAATGGTCTTCATGCTATTAATTCTGCAATAAATTTGTCATTGAATGCTTTCACCGGCATCTTCTCCTCTAGCATGGCGGTCCTCGATCAAATCTGCACTTTAACTTTGACTTTATGGCCTTTCCCGGTTGTCCCGTAAGTGCCAGATGGAATCCTGCATGAAAGACAAAAGATGATTAGATTAGCACTTTAATAAACATTAAATCAGAAGCTTTAAAGGTTAAAACAGATTAAATCAGGCTAAAAACCCTAAAGCAAGCTTGCATGTCGGCTTCTGTTTGTCTGCCTCACGCTTTGACACGTGTCGCTACCCCAGGATGCCTTCTGTTTCCCGTTGGAATGCACTTCTGGCTCTTTGAGGACTTTCTCTCTCCTATCGTGATTCTGCGACATGTCGCGATTTCGTGACATGTCGCGAAATCGCGACGTCCCCAGCGCTGCGCTGCTTCTTCCCCTGTCGGCCGTGAAAACGCGACATGTCGCGATTTCGCGACATGTCGCGAAATCGCGCCTCCTGCCAGCTGTCGCACAACTTTTTCAAGCATGTCGCGATTTTGAGACATGTTAGCGACGCGCTGCACCTTTTGGACTTAAGCGTTTTTCCATCAACAACCCGTGAAAATAGAACACGTCGCGATATCGCGACAGTTCCCGTAGCTGCATGCGTTGACCGCGTTGACCGTGATTTTGCGACACATTTGCGACTTAGCCGATTTTCATTCTGCAGCCCACTTTCTCTCTCCTACCGCGATTTCGTGACATGTCGCAAAATCGTGCCCTTCCGTACGTTTTCTTTCTCTCTCCTCCGGCCGGCAGCGATTTTGCGACACTTTCCAAAAATGGAAATGTCGCGATATCGCGACACTTCCAAAAATGGAAAGTGTCGCGATTTCGCTACACAAAAATGACTTAGCTGCTTTTGCCAAAATCCGTCGCGATATCGCGACATTTTCGAAAATGGAAGTGTCGCGATATCGCGACACTACCAAAAATGGAAAGTTTGATTTTTCATGAATTTATGCAACTGTTTTCCGGATTTTCTCGGTACCGGTGCAAGATTTTATTTGTGCATGAATGATTCTAGCATGTAAAAAGTGAATTCTTGGATAACAAAGCTGGAATGCAAGAAAAAGCACAACTTTAAAAAGGAGGCAAGCAAAATCTGGATTTAAAACTCGAAAATTATCAAGAGGGTCCCTATTGCAAAAATGGAAGTTCAGGGCTTTCTAAGGATGGAATCTCATTTTTCAGTGGGGGTGTGTTGCTTCTCAACAGATACCCTCCTCTAAGGAGACCTATGACATGCACATAAGGGATTAATTTTTTTAATAAAAATATTTGAGAGTTTTTGAACCCATTTCATACCATAAAATACACATTCACCCTAATCATTCTACAATTCCCTATGTAATGATGGGAATGACCAACACACTATTTAAGACATTATTTTATTAAGAATAAGACATCCAACCAACACACTCTAGGGAATAAATTGAGCATGAAACCTCTATGAATCATATAAAATAGAGTGCATCCTTCTATTAGATCTCATGAATGCATTTGTGAGAGAAAAATAATGGGAGTACCTTGGCATGATCATCTCATTTGGAATATCTCAAAAAATCAAAGAATGTGAGAAAGAAAGTAACTCATTTTAGAGGGAAAGAAGGGTGATGGTGCCCTTTTCAAATAAATTAAAAATTAATATTTTTCCTCTAAAAATACTCCTATAAAATTATTTAGTGTCTCATATACCTTTGTAATTTATGATTTATTAGATAGTTCACCTTTAAATACTCGAAGAAGAGATATAGATTTTGAATGAGTTATCTACTTGAAAAAGTGATGATACTTCATACTTGGTTTTATGCTATATTATATTTCATAATACTTTGTTAGAACGAATGGAAGCAACCATCCACTCAAATATCATAGAAAAATAAAAATAAAGCAAAAGAAAGAGTGATAACACATAAGAGATTAAAAATGGTCGTACGAACACAAATAAAATAATCAAGATAAAGTTCATGCCATTATAATGGATCAGGTCAATGACATATATAAATACCTCAATAATTCATAATAAATTATATAACACTTGATCAACATAAAAAAAATTAGTAAGAATATGGTAAGGTTAACCATCACATATTTAACCAGTAGGCCTATAGGCTAAATACATAAATCATCATTAAACTTCATAAATTAATTACTCATAGGCTTACACATAATTACATTGCATAGTGTCTATATTGGGCAAACAAGGTCAAATAATATATTTTTCAAAAATATTTTATTGTTATGGCTAAAATTATTTCCTCCATACTTTATTAAATTTCCATAAAAGTATCCTAAATTTGTTTATTATAGAATATCAATATTTTACTTGAATAATCAATTGTCATATCACCAATAAGCCTTATAGATTTATTTTTTCCATAGATTTCTTGTTACTTTTTTATATAATGTTTTCTTTTCAACTACATTCCTTATAATTCCATACCATTTTTTTGGAAGTAGATGCATTGCTTCTCTCTTCCTATCTTTAATTGGAACATCATGACTTTACACATACACCCCTCTATTATATCCTTACGATGAGCTATAAAGTGATAGAATTCTATTTCCAAATGTATACCTTCAACTCATCATTCGTCTTATATTATCTCGATGCAATAAACTAACACTCGACATTAAGTCCCATATTTAGTCATTTTCTTATATTAAATAATAACATGATTTGCATATTATCAAATTAGTTGTTAAATTCTCATCTTTTATCTTTTTATAAATCTATTAATTCCTCTATATAACACTCCCTTACTAGCCAAATCATTTTTTTTCATTTTGTCCTCTAGGGAATAAAAGACCACAACATGATCTCCTTGAACTTTCACGAACTTAATATACTATCCTCTAAGGTCTTATATAGTATTCCACTTTATCTTTCCAATTTTAATAAATTAGTGGCATCAAGCTTTAATTATTGGTGTTGAGTTGGAACTATTAGTATTTAATTTTGATGAGATATTGTACTATATTTTTTTTTTTTGATTGGTAGAAAGGGTTTTGAAAGGTCCCTGAACCTTGTACAAGAGAGATTACAATAAATCCATATCGACCGAGGTGGTCCAAGAAGAAATGAATAGAATGTTGGCAAACCTCCACACTAGGGAAGGTGTCGCGAAAACGCGACCAAAATGGTGATGTCGTGAAATCGCGACAAGATGAACCATTGAAGCCACAGGAAGAAAAGAAGTTGCGAAATCGTGACAAGAATCACCGTCGGAGCCGAAGAAGGGAAGAAGTCACGATATCGCGACATGTTGTAAAGTGTCACGATATCGCGACAAGTTGCAGGGTTGGAGCCGGTCGAGAAGAAGAGTCACGAAATCACGACAAGAAAAAGGAGTCACAAAATCGCTACAAGAAGTGAGAACACTGCCGAAGAGAAAAGGTGTCACGAAATCGCGACAAGAATGAAGACCGCAGCCGAAATAGAAAATGAGCCCCGAAATCGCGACGAAAGTGGAAGCCTGCTGCCAAGAAGAAAAAGTGTCGCGAAATTGCGACAAAAAGGAAGACCGTCGTTGGAGAGAAAAAATGTCGCGATATCTCCGCCGTTGGAGAGAAAAAAGGTCGCGATATCGCGATAGCCTGGAAGACCGCCATTGGAGAGAGAAAAGGCGTCGCGATATCGCGACAAAAATGAAGACCGCCTTTGGAGAGAAAAAAATGTCGCGATATCATGACAAGTTTGCACAAAGGCACCCAAAGAGAAAAAGTGTCGCGATATCGCGACAAGTTTGCGCAAAGGCACCCGGAGAGAAAAAGTGTCATGATATCACGACAAAATGGAAGACCGTCGTTGGAGAGAAAACTTGTCACGATATCGCGACCGAATGGAAGACCGCCGTTGGAGAGAGAAAAGGTGTCGTGAAATCGTGACAAAAAGCAAGACCATGCCTGAATGCCAAAAGTGTTGCGATATCGCGACAAGTTTGCGAAAAAGCACCCGAAGGGAAAAGGTGTCGCGATATCGCGACAAGTTTGCAAAAAAGCACCCAGAGAGAAAAAGTGTCGCGATATCGCGACAAGTTGGAAGACCGCACCAGAGGGAGAGAAAGGTGTCGCGATATCGCAACAAGAAGCAACCTCGCGGCCTGAGAAAAAAGGAAATTTTGAGATAACGTGAAAAGCTGAGATTTTGCAACCAACTTAGAAAAATGATGCGAAACCGCTCCAAGATGCCAAAACGCAGCCAAAAAACCTGGAGACCAGTAACCCACTCACATTGTGAAAACATTGGAACTTGAAGAAACGTCCCTAAGGCCGATTGGGAAGGAATCTCTCCAAACCTGAATGTCTGTTGCGTCAACTCCCTTATTAGCAAGCCAGTCCACAGCTTTTTTTCCTTCCTGGTATTGATGTTGAATGATTAATTCTAGATAAACACCAATTAGTGTCTTGCATTCATCGAAGATGGAAACAAGGGCCCAGGGAGGCATAGATGTTCCTTTGAGCCAGTTGATGCAATGCAATGAGTGTCCTTCTATGATGAGTTTATTGATAGTCAAGCCTTCCAAGAGAATCAAGCTTTGGAACAAGGCCCGAGCCTTGGCCATATTGTTAGACTAAATTCCTAAGTTCTAAGCAAAGGCCAAAATTATTTCTCCTCTGTGATTTCTGAGAATTCCACCTCTGCCAGCCACTCCAGGGTTGCATTTGGCTGAGCCATCGAAGTTAAGCTTGTGCCACCCAGAAGGAGGTAAGACCCACTTGATAACAGACCTGTCAACAAAAGTGCGGGGTGTGGCAGAAAAATTGAGAATATTGAAATGATTTGCTAGATCCAATTCAAGTCCAGGAGGGGGGGTTTGGACGATGAGACGAGAGAGGCATTCTCCACAGCAAGGGCCAATATTTTTGCAACAACAATCTTCGTATCCTTGACAAGGTTTTGAAAATTTTTGGCATTTCTCTCAAGCCAAATCTGCCACAGGAAAATGTGGAGGCAAGCTTGCCACATGAATTTGAGTTGACTACTTTTGAAAGCCACTGTTGAAAAAGGAGGGGAATGGAATAAGGGAGGGCTACAGAGATGGCGAAAGTGTTGAAGACCTGGTTGATCACTGCAAGGGAGAAGGGACATTCCAAAAAAACATGCTCAGTAGACTCACAGGCATTTTTACACAGGATGCACCAATTGGGGATGAGAAGCCCTTTGTTTATCAGATTTTCAGTGGTAAGGATTCTATTTTGGATGGCCAACAAGCAGAAGAATTTAACCTTGGGAATGATCTTGGGAACCCAAACCATATTAGAGGAGTCACGACCATCACTGGGAGCTTCTTGGCTATAGTAGGCATATTTGATAGTGAACTGCCTAGAATATTCAAGGTTCCAAACCATGGAGTCTTCTTTGTGAGAGCTGGGGATTATGTAGCTCCTCAGTAAGTTTTGAAGCCACCTAAGCGCCTCGGTGATAGGTCTAGGCCCATTCAGATCCAGTTGTTTCCATTCGGGTCTTGTAGTACCTAGGTTAATGAAATGACACACCTTATCTCCAAAGGTAGCTTCGATCACCGTCTTGAGCATAGCAAGATGAGGATCTTGATTGAGAGGTTTGTCACGGATCCAAGGGTCATCCTAGAAATGAATGGTCAATCCATTTCCAAGACACCACCTTAAACCTTCCATGATGATCTTCCTTGTTTTAGTGACACCATTCCAGAAATGAGATCCGCCAAGAAGGTTGTGCTCTCCAAGAAAGGGAACCTAATGAAGGTACTTGGCTTTGATGATGTCAATCCAGGTGGCTTTTTCGTTGATGGTAAGTCTCCAGGACTGCTTGGCAATGAGATCCATGTTCATCCGCTTGATGTCCCTGAAGCCGAGACCTCCATCCTTTTTCTTGGAACAAACCTTGTCCCAGGCAACAAGGGAAAATTTGTTCTTGTTTTCGTTTCCCGCCCAAAGGAATCTATGTTGAATTTGCTCAATTTTTTGGTAGATGGAAGCTGGAGCTTTGAATATAGATAAGAAAAAAATAGGAATACTTTGCAGGCAATCCTGGACCAGAGTGGCTTTGGCTGCCTGACTGAGCATTGAACTTTTCTAGCCTACAAGTTTCTTGTTGAGACGATCTAGAACAGGGTTCCACATAGCCGAGACCGATTTGCCATGGAACAACGGTAATCCAAGATAAGTAGTTGGAAGGCTCCCAATGATACACCCAAGGATCTCAGCAATCCTGTTTTGCCTGTGGATGAGAGTATTGAGGAAGTATAGCTTGCTTTTGCGGTAATTGACTTTCTGGCCAGCCGCATCTTCATAAGAGTCAAGGATGCTCTTAATGACTTTTGCTTCGGGGACAGAAGCATGAGAGGAAAGGATAGTATCATCCACAAACTATTGATGGGAAATGGCCTTGGTAGTTGAGGTAGGTTTGATCCCAGAGACGAGTCCACTGTTGTAGGCAGCAGTAAGGGTTCTTCCAAGAGTTTCGGCCAAAATGATGAAGAGGAAGGGTGACAGGGGGTCCCCTTGGCGAATGCCTTTAAAACTTGGGAAAAAACTAGCAGGTGAACCATTGATAAGAACAGAGAACCAAGCAGTAGAGATACATTCACGAACCATCTTAACCCATTATTTGTGAAACCCAAACTTCTCAAGGACCTCGAACAGGAATTTCCATGAAACCCGATCAAAAGCCTTGTTCATGTCAAGCTTAAGGAACATACTGGGTTTTTTGTTTTTGTATTCCAAATGAGCCAACTCGTGGACGGTTATCACTCCATTAGCAATGAATTTGCCTTTGACCGAGCTGCCTTGGCACTGGTCGATAATGGAGGGAAGGATGTCTTTTAGCCTGTTTGCCATAAATTTGGTGATAAGTTTGTAGATGACACTACAGAGACTTATAGGTCTGAATTCGGAGAGGGAAGCACGCTCATTAGAATTGGGAATTAAAACAATGAAGGTGGAATTGGATTCTCTCGACATATTTTTGGATCTTTGGAAGAATTTAACTGCAGCAACAACATCAGGGCCCACAATATCCCAAAAGTGTTGAAAAAACCGAGGTGGAAAGCCATCAGGACCAGGAGCCTTGTCAGGTTCCATTGCAAACAGAGCATCTTTGATCTCCTCTTCAGTGTAGGATTGGAGCAGTTTCTCATTATCATTGTTAGATACCAACATTGGAATGTTCTGAAGCAGAGAACTTGCTGTGCGGGGGTGGCAGTCAACACTTGAACCTAATATTTCCTGGAAGTGGTGCACAGCTTCCTGTCTGATGGCATGGATATCAGAGACAACGGTACCATCAGCCTTGGTCAACTCTGAGATTTTATTTGAACCTCTGTGGTGAAGGGTGGAAGCATGGAAAAACTTCGTGTTGGTGTCTCCTTCTTTGAGCCAGAGGCTTCTGGATTTTTGTCTCCAGAAGGACTCTTCCTTAGCCAAAACATTGTGAAGGTTTGAAAGGAGGCATTTTTCTTCCAAGAAGGTTTCAACCCTTTGATCCCCTTCCTGAATCAGATTTTCCACCCTTTTGAGCTCATCCAGCAGAAGCTTTTTTTCACTAAAAAGGTTGCCGAAAACCTCCCTATTCCAGCATTTCAGCTTGAGTTTGACTGCTTTGAGTTTGAGGAACAGATTCAAGAGAGGATTTGGACAAAGGTTTTGCTGCCACCATTTTTGAATACACCAACCTAAATCTGGATGAGTGAGCCACATCTTTTCAAACCTGAAAATGATCAGATCCAATTTTTGGGTGGCTATGCATCCTGACATCGCCAAAAATAGGAATGAGTTCTTTGGACAAGAGAAATCTGTCAAGCTGAATTTGGATGTGATGAATGCCCACCCGTCTGTTGCTCCAAGTATAGTTGGATCCTTGGAGTGGTAAGTCCATAAGCTCATTAAGGTTGACAAAATCACTAAAATCTTCAATGCAGCAGCTAGTGATCGGATTGCCTCCTTGCTTGTCAAACAGGTGAAGGGGAGTATTGAAGTCACCACAGAGCATCCAAGGAAAGTCAGGAAAGTTGGTGTGCATTGCAGTAATGTTATCCCATAGCAGTCTTCTGTTGATAGGATTGTTTGGTCCATAGACATTGGTGGCAATCCATTGAAGGTTGGTGACTTTGTTAGTGAACAAAATGTTGATGGTTCTGTTAGAGACTGAAAGGACTCTCCCCTCAATAGTTGTCGAATCCCACAAACAAAGGAGACCCATAGAGGCCCCTGAGGAGGGGCAAGAGGCGAAATTGCTATTTTACCAGATTAGCTTGCAAACTTGATTGCTGCTGTTCTCATCCAGTTTAGATTCTTGGAGAAACATGATATTTGGTTTTAGGTTTTTTCTCACCAACTTGACAGTCCTTTGTTTGGCAGTTCCATTGAGGCCTCTGACATTCCAGGAGACAAATTTCATCGATTTGACTTGGGATTTGCTTTGTGACCTCTGCCTCTCCCTTGAGACGGAGTAAGTTTAGGTCTAACCTCATCCAAATCTTGATGAATGGGTTGTTCAGAAGTAGGGCCCAAGGAGGTAGGCACAGATCCATCAGTCGCTTCAAGCTTAGCTGCTTTGGCAAGCTTTTCTACATTGGACGGTCTTCCCCTTCTCTGCTCTTTGTTGACATCAGCTTTGGGGGAGGAAATGGGAGATTTCAGAGGGCTGGAATATTGAAGAATTACGATGGTGTTGGTCCCAGGAACAGGCCTATGAGGGGATGGAGAGTGGGGAGATTGGAGCAGGGCAACAGACTCAGGGGAGAGGGTAAGAGGATGGTTTTGAGTCGGGGGAAGGGGTGGGAAGGGAAGAGGAAGGTGAGAGGGACCAAAATCTGAGGGTGAGTTTGGGGAGGTCATTGCAGCCTTACCCTTGGACAAGGGAGACTAAAACGCAGTGGGTGTGGATGAGATGATTAGATCTATGGGAAGGTCATTGGAGATCTCCTCATTAGTTGGAAAATTATTTAGAGGAGCAAAATTATTGGTACGAGAAGGCAGAGCACTTATGTTGTTGGGAGCAGATGATTTAGGAGGGCTTGTAGAATGGCCATGGCCCTTGCCAGGAGCCTTTTTTTGAGCTTTAGGAATCTTTGAATCCTTCTTCCTGCTAGAATCACTGGGAATATCTTTTTTTCAGGAAGGGCATTGAGAAGCCAAGTGACCTTGAGTGTTGCACTCCAAACAAAAAGTGGGCTTGTTCTCATACTCAACGCCTTGACGCCTTCTAAAGCTTTTGACGTTGATGTCGATGCAGGTAGGCATAACCGAATCTAGATTAGCCATGACACAGACACAAGCATAGGTCATTCTGGTTCTTGCTCTAATAGCAGGGTCGATGGAAACTAGATCTCCAATTGGTTGAGTGATGCCTTTGAGAGCATCATTATAGAAAAACTGTGGGGGAAGCCCATGGAGTTTGATCCAAATTAGAGCGATGTTGATAGATTGAGTTTTAGGGTCAAAATCTTCCCCCCATCTCCATAAAAACAAGCTTCGACGACCAAAAAACCAAGGTCCACCAGTGAGAATGCGTTGGGTGTCAAGGGCATTGTTTAGCCTTATCATAAAGAACCCCCTAGGAAAGGCCACGAGCTCCATGCTTCCAGACAGCCGCTATTTGGAAAGGGCCCATTCACGAATAGTTTCCATATCGGGTCGGGCATCGACAAATTTCCCAACCAGAGAGAGGGACTCTTGAAAGATTAGTGGCTCCATAGCCTCGCTTGGAAACAAAACTTCAATGCCCAAAACAGAGAAAGGCAAAGGAGTTTGAAAAGAGAAATCTCCAGTCGAGGACCTGACTTTATTTGCAAAGGAAAAATACCAAGGTCACGCTTTGGAGGGAGAGGAGGTTGAAACCCTACTGTTACCAAATGTCGTTTTTGCCATGCCGTTAGGGTCTTCATCGTGACAAAATCTGAGTGGGCCTGTAGTAGGCCCAACACCAGCTGCAGGGCCCGAGGACAAGGCTGCCAGGCTAGCAATCCCCGTCGACCCACCATTCCCATCATCGCCATCGCCATCATCCATAGACGCTCCCACTCTCGTTCCCGCTCGTGACATTTTTTGTTATTGACCAAATTTTGCATATTTTTTATATTTTTAAAATAAGTTCAATCTCCATAGTTTCAATTAAAATCTGAATATTAGTATGCACTTTTGTTTCTTAATCAAATTCTTATGTTGAACAACATGAATTATATAATTTATAATATCAATACTTTCATAATATTAAATTTTTAATTATAATGTATCATAAAAAAGTTATATAAAAAAAATGTATATGTCAAGAAAAATGATAAATTCCTACCATTCTCTAATTGAGTAGTTGAGATATGTTATCTTCTATGAAGAAAACTCAAGTTCAAGTCTCAACAGGTATATAGGACTAAAATGTGGATGCTTGAGCCTTAATTTTAATCACCTTATTGTTACAAATGATCTCCTTGGGGTGGGAGGTCACTTTTATGTTTGTTTACCCCTTTCCATGCATGTTTGAGGGTTTCTTTCGTGTGCCTCTATTCTGGGACATCCCTGGGACCTTCCCTGGGTTTTTGTGGTGCTTCAGGGATCCTTTTTACCTGGTGCTCTCAGATCTATCCTAGGTTTTATGCAGGTTTCTACTTGGATACAGGTTTTAGAGGTTCTCCAGATGTGGTGCATCATGGCTTTGGAGGAGTTGCTTATTGAGCAGATTTTCACAGCATATTTTTGGTCTAGGGGGGATCTCGTGCTTCTTTTCTATGGATCTGCTCTTTGGGTTCTTGGTTTTGGTCTTCTTGGTGGGATCTCAACATTTCTTTCTTGGCTTATGAGGGGCCTCTGCTTTTCTTTCTACTGATATCCCATTGGTCTTCCTTTTTTGGATCTTTAAAGTTATTCATTGGCAGTGTTGGAGGTGGTTTAGGGTTTCTTGTTGTACTTTTTTGTCTTGGGGGGACTTGTGCTTAATGCTTGTAGCTTGTTAACGCTATTGCTCCTTCAGTTTGGATTCCCAAGGACCTTCCTATCCATTTCCCGTGGCTTCTGGTTCTACCTATATTGTTTCCTTTGCTTCCTCTGGTCTCTACATAGCTCAACCTCATTGCAAGGGGATTTCATGGCCTATGGAGATCCTCAAATTGTTGTTCCATTTTCCAGGCTTGTGCAAGATGTTATTCTAGTATTTTTTCTTGCATCCCTATGTGTATCCTGGCCCTCCCTAGGTAGGATGATCCTTCTTGGTGGTTCCTCTACTCCATCCAGCTGTTCAAGGTGGTTTTATGCACGAAATATTTGGTTTTTTGGTGTTTCCTTGATGGAACACTAGTTTCTGTTTTTTCCCCTGTGTGGGCAAATTTGTATTTTTCCTACTTTGGTGAGAATTTTCAAATTTTCCCGTTGGGCATGATTTTTAAATTTTTCTTGGATCTTTTTTACCACTTGGGCGAAACTCTCTTTTTTCCTACTTTGGGCGTGTTTTTAACGTGATTTTTATTTAGGCCATCATTTGGCCTATCGTTTGGCATTTCTTTTGGCCTTTCCTTTGGCCTATCCTTTGGCCTATCCTTTAGCATTTCCTCTAGTTTTTTATTTGGTCTGGTGACCTTTTATCAAAAGGTTTTGGGGCCCTTTCAAAACCCATTTTTAATAAAATTTAACTTACCAATTTATATATATATATACAAGAAAACTATGATACAACTTGTAATATAAGTTGAAATAAAAACTAAGTTATTCTACCTTCTCAATAATCTAAAATTTATAGTAATTAAATATATTGGTGGCTCACTACACTTAGAATGTATCACTCTTAGGTGACAAAAATTGAAGGTCGAAGCAATGGATGGATGTAAAATAAACCTCTGACCAAAATATTTGAGAACCAAAAGGCTAGAAAGGAAAAGGTTCAAAGATTGAAATTTTATAAAGTCTGATCAAAATGGGAAAGCAAAATCTTTGATATGGAGGTCCAATAGTCAGAAGTCTCAAGGTTAAAAAAATCTTGAAATTGGATGGTGAGGAAAACTTTCAAAGAGAAGCCACCACATCTAAAAAATCTATGATTTTTTTATATGTGCCATCTTCTGAAAGTATTGTCCTTTCCTACAAAATGAATGTTGTATATCTCTCTAAAATGATAGTACTAACTAGGAAGCCACAATAAAGCCACTCCCAAATCTATAACATTAAAGGTAAAAATATTTTACACCTATATTATGGGGATTCCTAAAAAAGGTAGTTGGAAATAATGGTTGTAACTTCTCATCCAAAGACTCAGAACCATTTGGCATTTATGATTCTAGATCTAGAGACATTAGAAGAGTTGAAAAATTAAACAAGGTATGACTCAACATCAGAAGCAGCAGTCACCTTGAAATATCTGCATGAGTTTTGGAGGGAAACCCTCCTCTTTGTAGTCTATAAATAGGAGTAGTGTTAGCTTTGTAAAGGATTGGAAAGTTTACATTTGTAATCTTTTGTAATATTTCCTTTCATTTATTTTTGTAGAGCAATTGGTTCTTGAGTGGTTGTGGGTAAATTGAACCCCCACCTATGGCATAATCCTTGTAAAATATTATTTGCATATATAGATAGATAGGTAGATATACATGGAGACCCATGTCAATATTCTAACTAACCATTTGTGGTTCTCATGTTGGCATATTTTTGTGTATGTGTGTCTATAGTTTTTTGCATGATTTAGATTTTACTTACATATGTGTGTGTGAGAGGCTTGTGTTAATTTTTAGACTAGCCATATATGGTTCTATATTGACTTATTTATTTATATGTATATATGTTATTAGATCTTATATATGCTTAATTGTGTCAAGGAGTGGAAGTGTTCAATACTAGCACATAGCATTCAGGCATGTTGTGCAAGGAGATCTTCACGGATCTTTTGGCACATTATCACCATTTTCATTTTGTTGAGTTATTTTATTTTTCTCTCACATTCATGTTCCTCCCCTTAAGTTAAAGTGCACCTAAAGATCACATCCTTATAAGGAGTTAGCCTTGTAAAAAACTCCATAAGTCCTTGATTGATTCAAAACCCATACTTTTGGTTGTGGCCCTACTATTTCACTCTATGTGAGGCACAATTGTTCTAATATGTATAATTAGAGATGACAACATTAAAAAACCATAGATATTATTTTTTGATAAGTAGTGTTTGTATTTACAGTGGGTTTTAACAAGGATCCCAAAACCTGATTACATAAGCAATGGGCCTAGGGCATCAATCCCTTGAAACTGAACACCAAAACAGAAATCCCGCCCAGCGGTAACAGTAAGCATGAAACAATCCCTCTCAGTGGAAAACAAACAAATAATAAAGAAAGTAGTTTTGGAGATCCCGCCCAGCGGGGAGTAGCCAAAAACCACCATCGAGAATATCCCGCCCAACAGGAAGCAAAGAAAAACCGTTACAATAAAATCCCACCTCAAGGGAAGCAGTCAAAACCATCACAAATAGTCCCGCCTAGCGGGAAGCAACAGGGAAATCCCGCCATTTGGGAAACCAGTAGAAAAGAAAGGATCCCACCTCACGGGAAAACTGGCGGATTTGGCGGATCTCGCCCTATGGAGAAACCATCCCGCCCACCGGGAAAACATTTTGTTTAGCGAGAGCCATCCTGCAGGAAGCCGAAAGCCAGCATAGAGAGGATCTAGCCCATCAGGAAGCAACCAGAGAGCTGCACCATGAGGAACCCGCCCTGGGAAAACAGAAGAGGATCCCGTCCCAGCAGCAGGGACCAAGAATCCCATCCAAGCACAGAGGCAGCTTCAGGGAACTGGGACTGGGAATGGGAACAACCCAGACAGGGAAAAGCCCTCCCCAAGGCCAAACCAGATGTCCACCAAGGAGCAGAGCCAGCACGAAGAAGCCTCCATGCGAGAATAACAGCAGCCAGGATCCCGTCGAGGATTCATAAGCAAAATGGGGAAAGAGGCCCCCCAGACCACCCCCAAAGCTATGAGGACCTCAAGGGAGACCCCAGAAAGCTGTCCAAACCCTAAACCGTCACCTCCACCGCACCGAGAAACGCAGGGGACTAGATCCATGCGAATAACCTGCAAAAAACCCCAAGGGGAAGATTGGGGGAAAAATGGAAGGGATCCCCAACCAAACAGGGATCCCTGGGAAGCACCAGTCCGAAAAAACAACCAAGGAAACCCTAGCCGGCCGGGAGGGGCGCAGATAGTGGAGAAGGATCTCTCCTCAGGAGATCATCTACAAACAACCACTCCCCGGGAGGGATGACCTGAGTTGAGCCAGGGACCGGGCAGGAACCAGGATCCATGGGAGGGGGAGCAGGGGAGGGACCAGAGCCCTCCCCTCTCCTCTTATGGGATATTTTAATTCTCACAAGTTGCAAATTATTTGAGTGGAAGGCAAAAACCATAGATATTATATTCATAAATCAATACTTGAATAAATAATAATAATATTAGTAAATTAATCATGTAGCACATACTTTAGCCAATAATGGTGTTGATCTTTATCTTGGAAAAAATAAATTTTTGAACACAACTAGCTAAGAAATAGTTTATCTCTTAATGAAAACTATGTCAAGGAGTTGATTGTAGAAATATACCAATTTTAGAAAGATGAAGAATATCTTGGATAGAAAAGCAAGTGAAGAATATTTTTAATAAAAAAGGCAAGTTGGAAATGGTTTAATTAACCTAACATCAATGTAATGACATCAGTTTAATATTAATTATTTTAATGGGAGTGGCCCTTAATAGAAACCACACATAGCTTTTAAAAATTAATATTTAATCAAATAAAAATTAATTGTTATTTTAACTAAATAGAAGGGATTTTAATTTTTATAACTATGATCAAGATTTATATTGGTCAATTATTTTATAAAGGACTTTAGCCCAACACTTCATTTTGGGTAACTTATAGATTTAGTCTTTTTTAAAACTCACACTCACTACTGTGCTCTTATCCCTTCATTAATGCATATAATTGAGTTAATACATGTGTATACCACAAAGTAAACATTAAACCTTAAATACATTTTTCCATTAAGTAGTAAAATGGAATGCTTTAGAGCATTTATAGTTTCTCATTATTAATCATGGGACTTCTTCAAGAGGTGTTTTAGTAGTTCAAGTGCCATTGAGCGAAGACAGTGAGTGTTTGGGCCCTATTTCCTTGAGGAAAGTATATTATGTGTAATAGATGGATCGTAGACAATCTAGAACAATAAGTGTTGGTGAAATGAGTGAAAGGATTACTCCTAGTGCAAACATCATATTATTTTCCAATAAATATATTTTTTATTCCCTACCTACCTAGGTTAACATTATGTTTTAAGGCAAGCGTAACTTTGTACCCCTGGTAAAAATATGAGGGAATCCGTAGCACCTCTCTTGAGATGATTTTTAAAAAAATCTATTGGATATTCCTTCTCAAGAAAGGTTAGAAGAGCCTATGCCAAAGGGAGTTCCTATTTTTTCTAGCATTGAGGATTATTCAATTGGTGTCTCTTTGTACCTTGGGTTGGCTAATTATATAGTTAAATACCTATCTTTTTCACCATTGTATCCTCCATTTTCTTACCTATAATATTTTTGGTAAGTCAACCTACCATATAGTCTCAAGATTTATTACCAAAGAAATCCTATCCTTACTCACTATATTTTGAGCTTTTGACTACCCTTTCCTTGGAGTGGGTTTCTCCTAGAAGACTAGTTTCTTCAAACCCTAGTGCTTTAGTTAGTACTAGTTATGTGTAGGAACAAAATAGGCCATCCAAACCAAATAATGATAAATAAGGACTCTACAACCAAGAGGGAAGTGATGGACACAGGGTTATTGTCACGACCCACCTTGGAGGAACTTGATTAATATGCTATTTGAATTATAATAGCCGATTTTGTATTGCTTGATGTATTTGCATTATATTGGTTTCTATCAAAATAAAATGATGTTGTGTGCATTGATTGATTGTAGGAACATGTATTCTCTTAAGTGGAAGACTGAACACCAAGATATGAGAAGGGAAATGATGACAAAGACAACTCATCAGGTAAAGCTCTTGATTCTGTCATCACTAGCTACCTCCCTAATGGTAGTGTTACCTGAGGAATTACTCTAAAATTCCCACCACTCAAAGGAAAAATGGTGATGGGAAACAACGAACATATGCATCGAATGATTATATGACATTTATGTGAAATATAGTTGGTTGCATAATTAATTTAGATAAAATAATTCTACCTTGGAAATGCATATTTATTTATGATTGACATTTTAATATTTTGAAATATATGTTTTATGCATATAATTTAAGCATTATCTATAGTAGAGATTAATTGATTTGAGCATAATTATTTAATTTGATTGATATCATTTTTGAAGAGAAATTGGGATAGTTTGTTCTTTTATGAACCTGTCCAGATTTTATTGGACCAAAATATGAAAAGACTATCTTATAAATTAAATATTACATCTTTCCTACACATGGCAACTTTGGGAGGCTTGTAATAAGGGATGAGACTCTCCTCTTATCTTTAATAGTTCCAAATAGTATCACTCATGCTCTCAATAGTATTATTGCCCCTAGAGTGGGGGACACAGGACATATAACCAACCTATACCTTATCTCTAGGGAATCCCTCTTGTATTAAAATATTATATCCTGAAGAAACTTGCATGTGAAGGGAAAATATAGAAAAGAAATAAAATATTGTAGAGCATCTTATTGACTAGAGGAAAGAGTGTTATAAATAGCCAGGGGGGTTGAGAAAAAAAAGGGTATGCTATGTTTTGTAAAGTTTAGAATGAGGCTAGAGAAATAGTAGTAGGACCCTCTAGCACGTTGGTTTTTTGGCTTTGTGAATATCCTAGGTGTAAGAGTTTCATTTTCTATTATTATTTGTACTACGTATGTTATTTCTTTGTTGTAATAATGAAATAATTTTTTTATGGGTTCCACTCTGCTTAATGCATTAGGATGGCTTTTAGATTGTAATGCTTTTTGAATTAGGCTAAGAATTTTATTCTTGTACTTACCATGAATATTAACGATGACCATATTAGTGAGTCAATGGTTGTTTCATGAGAATTATATCTCAATTTAAGGCTTACTAGAAACATTGCTCAAGTGGGATACACCTTTCAAGGCACTGAGTTTTAGTTTTATTAGAACATCCTTATCTTCATTTTGAACCAAGGATCGTATTGTGTTCTCCTTTCAAGGAGATCCTATTTAATATTTAGTGTAGTATGATTTTAGCTTAGCGTACACTAGTCTCTTCCATTCATTCCTACCAAATGTTTTGATGCACCTCTAGAACAGAACCAACCACCATATATTGGCATCAATCGATAGCCTAAAACATCCTGTGCTCAACCTTGTTGGTTGCGGAGTAAGACCGACATTAGTTCTAAAATGTTCTGCATTGCTGGTTGATTCAAATTGTCTGATTTCACCAGTGCAATCTATGTTAGAAATTCATTCCACTTTAGTACCATTTTCTTCACTATAGGTATCACGCTCCAATATATGTACCGTTCATGAGAACCCTGAAGTCAATCTAAGGCCATTATCTATGTTGCCTCATATTTGGATTAGTGAAATATACTAAAGAATAACCCAATCCTTGTCTTATACTCACCTTCATGTTGATTAGGAGTCCAAGTTATTGATTACTTTCCTGATTTACCTGCGTAATCACACTGAGTCACCATCGCATAAGGACATTGAATTCTATTGTGTATGATTAATCATTGGTTGAAGGTTTCCACACAATAACTGTGATCTCTTGTAATATTTGCACTATAAATAAAATATATTCCATGAAGGTTTTGTAGTATTGTGTGTTAAAGTGGCTGTGTGTATCCTATAAGATTCTTGGAAGGGTTGAAAGATGCCTTGGTTTTGTTACCATTTTATTTGGTTATGTTTTCCATTTCCTAAAACCTATAGCATCCATTTTGTTAGCATTAAATTATAAAAGCATGGCTTGTTGTGCTATATTGGAATACTCTGCATTCGAGTTGTCCTAATACCTTACAATCATCTCTTTCACATCATGAAGATGCAAGAAAACCAAAGAAGAACCGGATAACCATTTTTGAAGACTCTTTTACTATACATTTTTCTTATGCTAGTCTTGAGACATTTTCATTGTAATCTCAAAGGCTTGAAATGATGAAGTCAAGCTATGTAATATTTGATGTAATTTCCTTAACTTGCTTTTGTATATCAATAAGGAAGTCTTTTAAATGATGTAATAAGATCAATTAGATGGTAGAAGACGTATTGTATTGGAGAAATGATCAAATAGAAGTGTCTTGTGTTAAGCTTGTTAGCAATTGTAAATGAATGTTAGTGATCATAGTTGTAGATCGATATTACTTGTATAATTGCTTATCTAAAGTTATAACAATGTATGTATAGTGATATTTAATTACTCATAAGAACCATCTCTTCTAAGTATAGTAGTGTAGAGGGTAATTTATGAGTAATCTACACAACAATGAAAGCAAATTAAAGACCCAAACTCATGGATTAAGACCCACCATCACCAAACTCATCGATACCTTGATAATAAGTAATTTATATAATGATTATTAATATATTTAACCCATATTGTATGTAAGTATCCACAAGAAACAATAGATTAATAGTTTATCCAAAGACACTAGCCTTTAAAGGTAGTACGAGGAAGTGGAGAAATATAGTCCTTGGGTGAGGATTGTTCTCCTAATCAGTTGGTTTAACCATTATAATGTCCCTTGTCATATGGTAATTATATGAAGAGGACATAACCATTATATATTATTATCCATATACCATTAAGGTATGGTGAGATGGTGTTGTAGGAGTTGGTGTTCTTACTTGCAATTGGCTTAAAATGAATTTGTAGAAGTTGGTGCTTCTATCTAATAATCTATTGTGATTCTGATTACTTACTTCTTGATGGGAAGACCTTGTATTAGATCATTATTATAACTTTAACTTATCGAATAGGTGGTCAAATATGAGCTTAGAAAAAAAAATTAGTGGATGTGTAGTGACAATTGAGGTTGTTACAGTTGGTACCAGAGCTTAGGCTAACTAATAGATTCTAGTTAGATCTAGGTTAGTAAAATATTTAGCATATGGATCAAAACATGAGTTCCCTAACTCTTGATGAAGCATACTTGGTAAGGACTAGGTCAGTACTTGAGATCACTAGTGTCTGAGTTCCTTTCTCCCATGAGTAGATCCACAGTCGTTCGAAAGTGGAAGAGCTAAGTGAACCCTCCTATATGGATTTTAAGCGGTGTACCTTAGAATATTTTGGGAAACTGCTCGGTATCTATGAATTTTGACTTACTTATTCCTTATTTCAAGTGTGTATAATTTGCAACCAGAGTTAGAGGAAGAAATTAGGGAATAAACCTAGCAATAATAAATTATTTGGAAAAACTATTCTAGTTATCTAGTATTTTGACCTTGGAAAAGAGCGAATATTAATGCAACTCTTTACCCCAGGTTAACATGACAACAAGAATGAGAGGTAGAAAGAAAATAACCCCACAATAAGCCAGTCTCGATACTCCTGAAGCCAGAAATATGGGAGAAAGTTTTGGAAATTCAAACAAAGAAGTAGAGAACCTTTTTGCTACTGTTTCTGTTATACAATATTAAATTCAATAGATTTTGCAAGCCATAAGTTCTCAGTATAACCCCAAAAACAACTAGGAGATGGAGGTTTTAGATGTTGAGATTAGAGAGGATGAAGATCCTGAAGAACATGAAAATAGGATCCATATGAAGAAATAAATTGGCAATGACTTAAAGTATATTAAAATGACTAAGTTCATAGGAAAAGGGGGAGAAAATGCAGTTGAAGCATGGTTAGATGAACTTGAACTTAATTTCGCCATAAGAAACTACTCCTCTATGACTAAAATAAAATTTTCTCTTTCTCATCTGGGAGAATGAGGAATTGACTGGTGGAATGCTTATAGTAAGGAACATAATATCTCACATAACAAATTGAAGTGGGAAGTTTTTATGGAAGCTTTTAAGGATAGATTCCTTACCAAGCAATTCTATTTGAAAAAGTACAAGGAATTCTTTGCATTTCAACAAGGAACAAGTTTCGTGGAGGAATACTATGAACAGTTTGTGAGACTCCTCAAGTATGTGCCATCATATAACCAGAATACCGAGATGAAGATACATAAATTTATCCTAGGATTGAAGCCTTGGATCAGATATGGAGTAAGCATGCATGTTCAAAAAACTATGCAGGAAGCTTACGATATGGCTCGAAGGAAATAAGCTAATCAGTCTACCAATAACACTCACAACAGTTCCATGAAATGGTCAAACAAGGGACAAAAGTTTCAGAAGAAGAGAAAGTAGGATAATGGGTAAAATTATAAAAACAAAGGAAATCCAAAATTTGGGAAGTATAATAATGAAGGTAAGAATGATTTCAAGAAATAATTTTGCTATAGGAATAATAACTACTCCAACAAAAATAATAGGGACTTCCAGACTCCTAAACAACTAGCTCCACAATGAGTAGTGGATATCGGGAAACAGGTTCAAGAAGGAGACTCAAATCCAAAGATAAGATGCTTCAATTGTGGAGGTTCGCATTATGCTATTAATTACCCAAAACGTGCCAGCACTAGCACAAATAGGTCGAATCACAAGATCTATGCAATAAAAACCATACAAGACTTGGATGGTCAGGCTATTCCTCTACTTCTGAATGGTAAACTTTTTGATAGAGATGTTAAAATTCTAATTGATAGTGGGGCTCAAGATAATTTTATTTCAAGTAACCTATTAAGGGATATACTCAAAAATCCAGGATCTTTAGCACAAGGGTGGAAAGTGGAGTATGTATCAAGATATACTTATCATGTCAACCAATGTTTTTCCCCAACTCAAATTACCTTACCCGATGGCTTTACTAGGTGGCATTTATATGTAGCACCCCTACTTGCATTTGAAATTATCTTGGGAATAGATTGGTTGAAGGCTCATGATGCCTTAGTAAATTTCCAAGGAAGATGGATTGATTTTATTAATGAAAACAAAGAGAGACAAAGGATATATAGTGAAGCAAGGGAATTTCAACCTAAGTTGATCTCTGCTATGTAGTTGAAGAAAAAATTAGAAAATGAGGAATGGTTTATGCAGTGAAAATCAAATAAAAAGAGGAAATTCCAAAGGAAGAACTTATTAATAAATTTCCACTTTTGCAATAATATCAAGATATTTTTATTAACGAGATACCTGGTTTACTACCTAAACGAGAATTTGATTTCACCATAGAACTATTTCTAGGAATTGAGCCCATCCATAGAGCTCCTTATAGAATGAATCCCATTGAGATGAAATAATTGAAGGTGCAACTTTAAGAGTTTCTTGATAAGGGATTAATAAAACCAAGTTTTTATGAGTTTTTTGCCAGGAAGAAGGTCAAAGTTGAAAAGACCCCTGTATGTAGCTCTCAAAGTTTGAAACATAAAGAAATTGCCAAAACCCCTCCATCCACCTCTGTAAAAACTCCTAAGGACAAGTCTAATTCTCCTGACCTAGTTGAAAGGTATCTTCACAAGCTGGATGTGCATGCTACTTCAGCCACCATTGATCATCTTGAAACTGCTCATTTGGCCATTGGAAAGGTGATATCAACTCTCAAATAACAACACCATGCACTAAGCCTCTTATTTTTCTATGATAATTTTGAGAATGTTTCAGTCGTAGCTGGTGCTAAGGTATCCTTTGATACCAAAACTAAAGCCAAAGATGTTGTCAACAATGAAGATATTATGGAGATTGAGAAGGATGCTTGCATTACTATTCCTAAGGATAGTTCTAAAGAGATTTCTAAATTAGATGCGAAAGTTGTTGGCCTGGAAGGTGTTGCTTTGTCCCTCATGCATATGGGCATTCCCCTTGACAACTAACGACTTTGGATCTTCATTTGTTTTAGGTTCCTTTGATGTGGAGGATCGTCTCTTTTTGTGTTCCTTTATGGTGGAGGATCATTTATTTTTGGGCCTATCATCTTCCTGCCTGTTGTCTCTCTGTTTGTTTTTGTCAAATGCTATTTATTTTGGCTCTAGCAGAGGATCATTTCCTTTTGGGCTCTATCATATTTTTGCCTGTTCTATTTCTTTTAGCTCCTTTTAGTCTAAGGATGTAATTTTGTTCTAGCTCATAGTTCTAAGGTTCCTTTTGTATGTTCCTCTTTTGCTCCTCGTTGGTTATATTTTTTTTGGTAATTTAATGTTTCACCTTGGGGAGCACCCATATTATTTGTTAAGAAGAAATATGGATCATTGAGGCTTTGCATAGATTATAGAATTTTGAATAAGGAAATAATCAAAAATAGATATCCATTGCCAAGGATTGAAGATCTATTTTATCAGCTAAAAAGTGCCTCAATTTTTACCAAAATTGATTTGAAGTCAAGGTATCATCAATTAAGAATATGAGATGAAGACACACACAAAACCACGTTCAAGACTAGATATGGTTACTATAAATTCATAGTCTTACCATTTGGTTTGACCAATGCACCAATAACCTTCATGAATTTGATGAACAGTGTGTTTAGGAATTAGTTGGATCAGTTTGTGTTGATATTCTTGGATGAAATTTTGGTTTATTCTCGTAGTCGAGAAGATCATGATAAGCATTTAAGGATAGTATTAGAGTTGTTAAGGAAAAATTAACTCTATGGAAACTTGTCTAAATGTGAGTTTTATGTTTCTCAAGGGACACATAATATCAGCAGATGGAATTGTTGTAGACCCAAAGAAAATAGAAGTTATTTTGAGTTTGCCACCTCCAAAAAATGTGTCAGAAGTTCGAAGCTTCATGGGTTTATCAGGCTATTATAGGATATTTGTGAAATATTACTCTAAAATTGCTTATCCTATAACCAACCTTCAAAATAAGGGGAAGGAGTTTAAGTGGACTAAAAAATGTGAAGCAACATTTAATTTGCTTAAACAAAAACTTACCACAACTCCTATTCTGAATATTCTGGATCCATATGGAAATTTTTTAGTTTGTACTGATGCTTCATTAGAAGGACTTAGAGGATTCCTATCACAACATGACTTCGTAGTAGTTGATGAGGCCTGAAAATACCTCATTTTTACACTATGTTTGGCATATAAAAATTGCCATATTATTAAGTTAAATGCCAAATGGTTTATTAGAATATATATTTGTTAAGTGTTTGTATGATTTTATGTTAGGAGCATTATATCTATGTTTTTGACTATTTTTAGCATTTTGTGATTGCTTTTGCTTGATTAAGTAGCAAATAAAAATATGCATTTCAAATAACCAAATGTGGTATGCTGATATCCATTAACTTCACAATGGTTTATGAATGTTTTCCTACCTTTCAACTTGTTTGAAGTCCATATTGAAGCCAAATTATTAGGACTATTCTAAATACGGAAATCTGTAGAAAACAACCATATAAAAATCAGCAAGCTATCACTTTATAGGAGAACCTTGAATTTGTCAAGCAAAGCATGAGGAAATAGATGGAATAAGTTTAGAAGGACTATAGAAGACATCTGACCTATTTAGAAGCATTCTCACATGGTCTAAATAGGCAGAAATAGGGTATAACAAAATAGGGATAATTGTGCAGCATTGTTGCACTATTTCAACATGGTTACTTGGTGAATAAAGTGTATAAATTTGGTAGCAACTTGATGTACTTATTCATGTTGATATTTGAATTATTTTTCCATGTTCTAATTTTTTGAACTTGCAAGAAATACCAAAATTTTACAACTATGCAGCAAATCTAGAAAATGCAGCAGTTTACCATGTAAATTCCAACCAGCTACCAATGAATAGCAAGGCATGAAATTCACACATGGAGAAGGATAAAAGCTATTGCAATCAGTTCCTAAGAGATAAACCACCTGATAAAAGCAACTGAGATCACATTAAGACCACACGGTTAGTCAATCCTAAGAGCTTCAGATTGAGCAGACATCTTCATATTGATAAAATGTAGTTTCTTCGGATTGAGCCAGTTATCTTTGGATTGACAACAGAAAGTACTTTTTGACTTTTTGACTATTTTTTGACAGTGGAAAAAGGGAAAGAAGTTTGATAAGGTTAAGGGAAAATATCTCCCAGTTGTCTTTGTTGTCTTTGCCATCCAAAATCCACCATTCATGGGAAAAGATCAATTGATCCTCTTATGTAATAAAACCAAGAAATGTTGCAGCATAATATGATTTGATTTGCAGGATAGGAATAGTATATTTTATATTTGTAAATAGATTTTATGCATCTATGACAGGATAGCTCCCTTCTTGGTTGAGCTAGGTAGGAGTTAGAATAGAGGAGAGTAGTAGCATAAGCAAATAGGACTGTACAACAATTATCTGTAACAATTTTTAGCATGTTTTGACAGCAATAAAAGTGCAGTCCAATTTTTGTTCTGAGTGTTAATTAGTTAAGGAGTATTTTTACACATCCTTCTAGATTAGGAAGTATGGACCCACTTTTAGATCTAGAAGGAGGATTTTTATGGTAGGTTTTAATCTGTAATTTTGCTATAATAGAATTAACATATTGCTTGCCAGATTTCATTTTCTTGTTTTAATTTTGTATTCTGTTATTTATGTTTTCTTCATTATGTTTTTGTACAGCTAATGTGTGTGTGTCAGATGACAAATTAGATTAAATATTTGTTTCCATGTTCCCTTTGCTTTTCATGATCTTTGCTTTTATGTTTTAACTACTTTCAATTTCAACATATTTCATTTTGCTATAAATTTCTATAGCAAAATATTGACGACCTTTTGTGGCATGATATTGATAGGTGTTTTTAGCATAGTTTTTATTTCAGCATCATTTCAATTTAGCAATTTCACTTCTGTTATTTCAATTCTGCAAAAGCAGATTAGATTTTAATTCAGCCATTTCCAATTCTTTCAATTTTAGTTAATTGTTAAATTGTAAAATTTAGATTTATTTTTCAATTCCTGTAATTTATTTCAATTTCCATTCTGCAGACTAGGTTTAGTATGACACCAAAAGGCTAAACCAAAATCTGCTTCACCAATAAATGCTTGAAATTTGAATGCCTGAATTGCACTCTACCCTAACCTTCTATCGTAAACAACCTTGGACACCATCCCATATTGATAAATCATTGAGATTAAATGATGAGACTCAATGATACTCATCATTTTGGTACCATTTCCAGGGATCATGGTGTTGTTATAAGGTAAAAGAAGTCAAATAATTATTATTGTGCTAAGTTATGAAGTTCAAAGTAAAATTTGAATGTAATAGCTGGTATAAATAATAATTATTGATAGTTGCATTTTAGTCCATTTATAAAACAAGCAACCACAAGGAGGTGATCTTCACACTTGGGGGTTAAATTGCCTATGTTTGAAATTCTTGATAAAATTTGAAAGAATTCATCATCCTCATTATCAGAAAACATAAGATCTTTTGAAAATTTTAGAAGAGTCATCTACTAGTACTACCATTTTTATATCCATATCATCAAGGTAGTATAAAAAAATTTGTACTAGGTGTTGGGAAGATATCATGGTAGATATATAAGACTATCCCTTGAACAAAATAGCCATATCAGCTACCTGTAGCATTTTTTCATAGGAACATATCATTGATGAATGCCATTTACTTCCATAACTCAAAGATGCAAAATTTGTTGCCTAATCTAAATTCTTCTCAAAGAGAGATCCCAACAACAACAAACAGGGCAAGTAAATCAACCACCACCTTCAGCCCAACCTATGGCTAATATGAATAATATAGGACAGGAAACCCCTATCTATGTAAGTTGAGTCTATTAAAAAAAAAAATGAATAAGTCAGTAGTGAAAACCTCCTTGAGGAGTTGCTAACTTGGTTTGCATGAAAACCAATTTTTTGGTGTGCATTACCTTGTTGATCCACCCATCCTTGTTTCACCATTGTACAAATCTCACACTGCATATGTGTATATTTATGTTTTCAAATAGTTTTCTAACAATCATCAAAAGCGGCTTGTAAGGTGCATGATCAATTTTCAAGACAATAAGGCATGTGTTTCTTGCATTTAAGTCATAGTAAGCATTTAGCATTTAATATATGATAATTAGTATTTGGCATAAAACTATTCATACAATATTGGCAAGTTGAAAATGGAACATATGGTTCCACAATAAGGCTATTGCAAGATGAATCACATGATACCAAGCCTTTAAGAGGTACCTTGCAACACTAAAACTTGTAGACGGGCAAAAAAATAGTTAAAATTGTAGTAATTGCAGAAATTGCAATATTGAAAGATGAAAGTGCAGAAGTCAAAAAGTTACAAGTTGCAAATGAAAAAAAAAAGATATGCAAAAAAAGAAAAAAAACCAGAATAAAAAAAAATTGATTGAAAAAATTTTGCAAGGTTGTAGAAAAGTGAAATACCTGTGCTTAAATTGAAAAATGCTTGGTGTAGTGCAGCAAGGAGAAATTTATCAGGTAGTAGGTGGCAAAGGATGTTTTTCACAAGGATAAAACTAGCATATTACTATGGCCTACTAGGATGCATGAGGGCATGCATCAGTTCAAGCTGGGGGGGATGATGAGGCCTAAAAATGCCTCATTTTTACACTATGTTTGACATATAAAAACTGCCATATTATTAAGTTAAATGCCAAATAGTTTATTAGAATATATATTTGTTAAGTGTTTGTATGATTTTATGTTAGGAGCATTATATCTCTATTTTTGACTATTTTCAACATTTTGTGTTGCTTTTGCTTGATTAAGTAGCAAATAAAAATATGTGTTTCAAACAGCCAAATGTGGTATGCTGATATCCATTAACTTCACAATGGTTTATGAATGTTTTCTTTCCCTTCAACTTATTTTAAGTCCACATTGAAGCCAAATTATTAGGTCTGTTCTAAATCTATAAATCTGCAGAAAATAACCATAAAAAAAATCAACAAGCTGTCACTTTATAGGAGAACCTTGAATTTGTCAAGCAAAGCATGAGGAAATGGATGGAATAAGTTTAGAAGGACTACAAAATACATATGACCTATTTAGAAGCATTCCCACATGGTCTAAATAGGCAACAACAGGGTATAATAGAGCAGGGATAATTGTGCAGCATTGTTGCACTATTTCAGCATGGTTACTTGGTGAATAAAGTGTATAAATTTGGTAGCAACTTGATGTACTTATTCATGTTGATATTTGAATTATTTTTCCATGTTCTAATTTGTTGAACTTGTAATAAATGCCAAAATTTTACAACTGTGCAACAAATCTAGAAAATGCAGTAGTTTACCATATAAATTCCAGCCAGCTACCAATTAATAGCAAGGCATGGAATTCACACATGAAGAAGGATAAAAGCTATTGCAATCAGTTCCTGAGAGATAACCTACTTGAGAAAAGAAACTGAGATCACCTGAAGACCACACGGTTAGTCAATCCTAAGAGCTTCAGATTGAGCAAACATCTTCAGATTGACAAAATGCAGTTTCTTCGGATTGAGCCAATTATCTTAGGATTGACAACAGAAAGTACTTACTATCGATTTTGTGACTGATTAACCGAGGAAGCAAGTGGCAGATACTAAGTCAATTTATATCAATTTTTGGCTTGTAATGTCATCAAATTTCTCAATAAGAGACAATCTATAGCCTTCGAAGTGTTTAGATTATATTGTAGGCTATTAAATATTATAATGTGAACTACAGTAGTGTTATAAATTCAACATACATTAGTATATGGTAATATACGAAAGAATTTGTGAGTCTAACTGTATGATCAAGGATATGTGACATAGGTATAAATTATTTTACTGTATACATAACTTATGTTGGGCTTTCATAAAGAATTAAGAATCAATTAATAGTTAAGAGTTTAAAATCATTATTGGATATTGTCGATTTATTTTACATAAATTGTAGTATCGAATGATTATGAACATAAATATTGTGTATTTTTATTTAGTTCGAATTACTAATTGGTATTCCAAAGATAATGTATACTTTACTTTCATGTGTATCATTATGAAGTTATGAAATGAGTATGTTCAACTAGGAGATTTGGAATGGTTTAGTTTGATTAGCTGAATGAACAAAATGTAAACTTATATTTTGCATTATATGCATTAAATTTATATTTAAATGTAATCACTAGAAGGATGGAATTTCTTCTAGTAGTGGAAGGATTGGATTAGTGTCCATTCCTTGGGGAGAGGTATGGGACTCTTCCCTATGTTTGGAGATAAACCAAACAAATGATGATGTGGATTGTGTATTAATCCTTGTTATGCATGTTGTTAAGGATGGTTGAATTATTGATGATGATGTTCTTTAAGATGGGATATGCATATGGTAAATTTATGGTGCATGTTAGCATTAAATTATAAAAGCATGGCTTGTTGTGCTGCATTGGCATACTCTACATTCGAGTTGTCTTGATCCCTTACAATCATATCTTTCACATCATGAAGATGCAAGAAAACCAGAGAGGAACCAGATAACCATTTTTGAAGACTCTTTTACTATACATTTTTCTTATGCTAGTCTCGAGACATTTTCATTGTAATCTCGATGGCTTGAAATGATGAAGTCAATCTATGTAATATTTGATGTAATTTCCCTAACTTGCTTTTGTATATCAATAAGGAAGTCTTTTAAATGACGTAATCAACTCAATTAGATGGTAGAAGATGTATGGTCTTGGATAAATGATCAAATGGAAGTATCTTGTGTTAAGCTTGTTAGCAATTGTAAATGAATGTTAGTGATAATATTTGTAGATCGATATTACTTGTATAATTTCTTATCTCAAGTTATAGTAATGTATGTATAGTGATCTTTGGTTACTCATAAGAACCATCTCTTCTAAGTATAGTAGTGTAGAGGGTAATTTATGAGTAATCTACACAACAATGAAAGCAAACCAAAGACTCAAAATTCATGGATTAAGACCCACCACCACCAAAATTATCGACACCTTGATAATAAGTAATTTTTATAATGATGCTTAAGACAGTTAACCCATATTGTATGTAAGTATCCACAAGCAGCAATAGATTAACATTTTCTCCTAAGACACTAGCCTTTAAAGGTAGTACGAGGAAATGGAGAAAGGTAGTCCTTTGGTGAGGATCGTTCTCCTAATTGGTTGGTTTAACCATTATGATGTCCTTTGCCATATGGTAATTATATGAAGGGGACATAGCCATTGTATGTTATTATCCATCTACCATTAAGGGATGGTGAGATGGTGTTGTAGGAGTTGGTGCTCTTACTTGCAATTGGCTTAAAATAAATTTGTATAAGTTGGTGCTTCTATCTAATTAATCTATTATGATTCGTATTACTTACTTCTTTATGGGAAGACCTTGTCTTAGATCATTATTATAATTTTCACTTATCTAATAGGTGGTCAAAGATGAGATTAGAACAAAATAGTGGATGTGTAGTGACAATTGGGGTTGACATGGACAATTCAATCAGGCTATTAAGGGTCAAGGAAAAATACACTAAAGCATAAATTCTATAAATGGATTAGTGTTAATTGGGAAGCCAAGGGGTTGGTACTGAGGCACATGATGGGTTTAGGTAGAAGTTGTATTTCATGTCAATTTGAGTTAGATAAAGTTGTACGGATTATTGTACAATATGGTACTTAGGTGATTTTGTGGAAATACTTGTTATCTATAGGTATAGATATTTGGCTTCTACCTTGAAGGACCATTGAGGGCTAATTTTTTGGGTTGGGTTCCCTTTTTGAATTTAGCATTTAGGATTTTTTTTGGAGATATTTTTGGTAGGTTAGGTAGAGTTATTTGGTGTATGGATGAATAAGTTAAATTTATTAGTTTTAATATCCACCCATGGTCTTGTGTGGAGACGGTCCTTGATGCAAAATTACTATTGTATATTTTTTCACTTGGTAATGGGTTTAAGTAGGAACAAACATAGATTATATTAGTAATAACTAACATGTGTTTTTATTCTTAGGAAGTGGGCCAATTTTCTAGAGATTGCTAAAGAATATGTGTGTGTGTGTGTGTGTGTGTGTGTGTGTGTGTGTGTGTTGCTTCTAAGAAGGCTAAAGAGTCGATTTGGCCTCTATACAAGTCTATAAGTGGATCTGCTTTAAAGTCCTTTATTGTTCCTTTAAAAAAATTGAACAATGTACTTGTACCTACCTTGGTTCAATTTGCTTATGCTATTCCTATGCATGAAAAGTGTGTGTCTTTACCTAAAGTAAGTAAATGATTAAATAAGGATGAAGCCTCTTTTCGTGCCTCTACAGATGAGGTGATGTTGAATCCTTCTATTATATAAGAAGGTTAATTTATGGGTTGGAAGAATGTTCAAAAAAAGAAAGGATTCATTTGTCTCTAGTGGTAGGTCTAATAAAAATTATAGTAGGACTCAAATAGCCCTTGAGAATGATTTTGAATCTATTAATAACCCTGGTAGAAGGGAGAGTGAGGTAGGATCAAGAGGGAGTACCAAGTCCCCTATTTCTCTAGGAATAAATTAATGTTGGAAAACTTTTTTGAGTCTCTTATAGGTGATATAATGGATAGTTCTCAACCTTCATTTAGAGTTTGCCTATGTTTGTTTTGTATAGTTTTATGATTATTTGGCTAGGAAAGTGATTAGTTTTGTTGTCTGAGAAAATAATTTTGTCTTGGGGGAGAACATTCCATGTCTAATTAAGCTCCCATGTTTTAATCCTTTGATGGGTTCTTTTCTACAAGTTATGGATTTTTCCTAGCCACTTGAAAAAAGAAAGAAAAAGGGTATCAATTTTTTATTAGTGTTTTGAGGAGAAATGAAAGCTTACCATGACATTGTAAAGACCATGTAAGAAAAGATCAAGAAAAAAATTAGTACAATTATGATCAACTTGTGTTTAATAAGGCTTGGTTTGTAGACGTGATGAGTAAAGGTAAAATGTAAAGGTAAAGTAGTTTTTAAGGTTTGTGAGATCATAGGACATATGCAACAACCCTCGTAAAGGATTTTATTTATTTAATATATGTCTATATAACGAAACTCTAGTTGTCAAAGTATGGTGTACAACTCTACCTCATTGGATTGGAACCTTGAACCTCCTATCTACAATTTCAAAGGCTTACAAATAAATCCACTCTTGTTATCAACAACTAAGTCTTAAATAAAATTGTCTCAATATAACTATATAATTATTTAACCTAAAATATTTTTACTTTTAACTTGCTTAAGTTATTATATCCATAATTTTATTTTAATATATATGAAAAATCATTTCTAACTAATGAAAAATTAAATACAATTATTTTCTACAAATAAATGCTTATATATTACTACTTTAATAATTTTCTTTAGGCTCTTAAAATAAGAATTACATTGAAAAGGTTAATTTAAATTATAGTTTCTACTGTTTTTTAAACTTCACACACATCAAAGCATGTCAAAGTATTTGATTAGAAAGGAAAGAATAACCCTAAGAAAAAAAATGGTTAAAAATTATATGTAAAAAAACAAAGATTTGATAAAAGGAAAGAGGTAACTCTAAAAAAAATTGGTTAAAAATTATATGTAAAAAAAGCAAAAATGTAATAAAATGGCCATTAAATGTTTTATATAAAAAATTAAAGATTGAAATAACATAGTCTCTAAACTTATAAATACTTTAATAACCTAATTTAAGAAAATGTTTTACATTAAATGACAACTACACAACATTAAATGGCAACTACAGTGAATTTGTCACAGCTCTTGGTGACATTTATGTACATTAAACATGGGTACAATTACTTTATTGCTTGGTGACATCTATGTGCATTAAACATGGGTGCAATTATCATAAAGATATGAATAGAGCTTGTATTTGAACTCTTGGAATAGGACCTTTACATTTCCTTTATCTTTTTGTCCAAGAATCATCTTCACAAAGAGTACTAAAAAAAGCAGCATAGCTTTCCTAGGAAGGCTCAAACTCCCTTTACTTGAAGTTGGTGCAACATCCAAGAGCCAAACTTTGGTCACTATTAAACTAGAAGTTTTATTCCACGTGGCAAACCGAACCTTAGCTCTAGTGTTCCCAAATTTTAAAGCAATGGACAATGCATACAAAATAAGCCATTATGTCTTAGATTCTAATTCTCAAGGTGAACAATGTGGACAAAAGAGGTCATTGTACATCACATTCTCATGACAAAAAGTATAAATACTTTGATTGAAGAGGTAGACAACTAATTTGGCTTTTGGGCTGCAACAGCCCACATCGAAAAATGAAATGTAGGATTAGTTCTTTTGACTTTGGGAGCTCATGGCCATGAATTGTGAATTTATGGGTTTAAAAGCTAAAAAGGCAAATCAGCCAAGTAGATCGAGAAACATTACTTTCAAGACATGGTGACCTCTTATGTTGGGCGTGCAAGAGCATTTATCAGTTGAAATGATTAGACAATAAGGCTTTAACCAAAAACTTTTGCCATGCGCTTGTCAAGGCAGATTCACAACAATAATTAATGAGATAATTAATGATGGGGTGGTGGAAGACATGAGAGATTCTCATTATAGGATTTGTTGTTGCTGTTACGTCTCTTCTGCATTTTTCATGCACAGATCCAAAGTATGTGGCTTTTTAAAATTCAGGGTTCCCAAATTTGATGCGACCTGCAAAGACGATGTAGTACGCTTGACGTGAAGGGACGCTTGTTTTCGTCCTCGTACAACCTTTTTTTTTTTTAATTCTATTGAATGGGCTTCAACAGTCACATTTTTTTTTTTTTCGGTTGGTTACAATTATACTATTTTTAGTAATTGATAAATGCAGGGTTCAAATCATTGAGGCTTCTTCCATCAAACTTATTCCGCTTTGTTACTGTTGATCCAGAGTGAAGGGGGTTACCGCTTGCTCCGGAATGAAGGGGGCTACGGGTTGCTCGGGATCATCGTCAGCACTCAAAGGATTGAGATCAGACTACTACCTTTGCAAACAGGATGTCCCTAAAGATTTGAACATAAGTATCTTTTTAATAAATACCTCACCAAACAAACATTTACCAGTCCATATCTTAAAAAAATTGTTACACATTGGTAATTCATTAAAGGCAAGTGCAAAGAATTACCTCATGTTATTCACTTGTTGCAAAACTGGTCTAGATGTATGGAAGGTTCAAACATGCTTTGTGAAGGGGTAATGATGTACAAATAATAATATTCCTTAATATAATCAAGGACCTTTCATAGTCTATCAACGATAATATTTTTTAAATGTCATCTTCACTTTCGATTCAAGGCCCCTTCATAGTCTATCAACGATAACATTTTTTAAATGTCATCTTCACTTTAGATTCAAGTAAATCTTGAGTGTCTGTTTCAAAATAATTATTTTCTAGTGTCCTTGATATTCACTCATTGAGGTCGATTTGAATGCCTACTATTGGAAATCTGGGAAGATACTTTGCTTTTCCTTAATGATCAATGGGATGTGGACTTTACACAATTCACATGATTTTCAACAAGTTGACAAGAGAAAATAGTGACTCTTATTCGTTTTATAACTATTCACAAAAGTTTTAGCAGTGGATGAAATTGATAGGTACTTTGGTTTATATTACAGAGAATCATTTGTTTTAATATGGTGGTATATGTTTTAAAAAAATATAAATAAAGATCGAAGTATATGAATCTTGATTTATATTAAAGTTATTCATAAATGCAAAGCTTGAAGCATTCACACTCTTTTATATATAAATGCAAAAGATTTTAAAGAGGTGTTTTGATGAGCCAATATTTGGAGGATTTTTCTTATAATTTGTAAATGATCTTGTTTTAATATTATTTTTTTAATTTTTTTTAAATATTTAGAAAAGACACATCATATGCATTGTTCATAGCTTACTTTTTCTTTTGAAAACAAACATTATCACTTGATATCAATTCCTTATCAAGGGTTAAAGAGCCAAAAATTCAATCAAAATCCAACAATATGTGAGTGTCAACATAAAGTATGGTTTGACTTTACCTTATATATTATATATTTTTAAAATTGATTATATAAGATTAAAATGAATATGGTTCGCTTTATATCATTGATTATAAATTAGTGTTATAACTATTGGATAATTATACATATATTATATTTATCAAGATTTAAATCACATGTAGAATATTGGAGGAGTAGGCTTACATGCACACTTATGAATTTGGTATTAAGAGCAAAGCTTGGGTGGAGATTATTCAAACATCAAGGAAAAAATTGGGCAAAAATATTACTTCAAAAATATATAGTCTTTTTTGATGCAATGAAATTATTTAGGAAAAGAACTTTACCGGAAGGATCTTCAACATGGAACTTCATATCATAGTGTTTGCAATTGATAAAGAAACATATTATATGGTCATTCAATGAGGGAAGTTATGCAAATTTTTGGTCTAATGCTTGGTTAAAGCCTTATCCCATCTCTAACTCAAAATGGCAACATTGGCTCAAACATACCTAGCATGTAAAGGTCCAAAGGTCAAATACTATATTATTATGAGTAACAACTCTAAATCATTGATTTTTTTTAGTAACTTGGTTGAAGAAGAGGATATCAAGCAAATTGCATATGAAATTTGCATATGAACTTCAAAATATGCTTCAAGAGTTTTATTTGTTAATTTTTACACGAAAGGATGAGTTGGTTTGGAATTTATCAAAGGATGGTGAATACTCAGTCAAGTTGGAATACAAGGATTTAGAACAATCAAATTTTCCTTCTCCCAAAGATTTTCCTTGGAAGAATATTTGGCCATTAAAGGATCTCCCTAAGGCCTCAACATTCCTTTGGTCAGTAGTTCAAAGTAAGATTCTTACAGGAGAGAGTCTACAAAGAAGAGGATATTAAAAACCCTTTAGATATATCTTGTGTGAGAAGGATTTAGAAAAATCACACCATTTACTTCTTCATTGTTCATTTGCTCACACCATTTGGGGTTATTTTAAAAAATATATGAAATTATATTGGGTAGCTCTATCAACATTGAAAGAGTTGATGAAATGTTAGATTAATTATTTCAAAGCTAAAGCATTATGTATTCTTTGGAGGATTGGTCTTGCCATTATTTTTTGGAATTTATGGCTTGAAAGGAATATTAGATTTAAAAAAAAAAATCTCAAAATCATGTCCAAGTTTGGAATCATATTATTGCCTCTCTTGTAGAATGTCTACAAATGTGGTGTTCATCATGGGAAGCCTTAATTGCAGAAAAAAAGGTGCTAATAACTTGGCTAAAAGATTTGAACATACATGGAAGAGTCATATACGACAACGGATATATAACAAAGGATCTACTTCGATCTATGGTAGAATGAAAATGTCAAGAAAATATGTTTTTCAAAATTAAATTTGATGGTGCTTCTAAAGGAAATCTAGGAAAAGTTCGTGGAGGTGGTAATTCTAGAAATAATAAAGGCAAAATTCTCCTCACTTATTCATATGGAACTTCAACCAAAAACTATGTAAAGGCTAGGGCACTTCTTACATAGATTACAATTATAATAGAAAATGATGAAAATATATTTCAATTGAGGGGGACTCAAATTATATCAATGCTAATAATAAAAATGGATGTGGAGACTAGATAAAAAATAATATTATTGTTGATTTTCATAGTCTATTACTAGAGGTAATCTCTAAGAAGTGTGAGCATATTTATAGAGAAGAAAATTGGTTAGTAGATAAATCAGCAAATTGGGGTGATCTTCATCATGATGAAATTCAAAATTTAGAAGGTAATTGGCCAAGTGAGATTTTCTCTTTCAATCAAAATGACGTCAAGGAGCTAATTGTGGAAAATTCGAGGAAGTTGAAGAATATATTTAAGAGAAAAAATAAATAAATAAATTGTGATAAAAAGGTATGCTACACCAAATGTAATATTTTGGTATTTTGATGGGAGTGACCCCCAATAGAAGCCACATATAACTTATTAAAAATAAATAAATAATAACAAAAAAAATATTTAAATCACATCGTCTCTTTATTAAAGTAAAGGAAATTAATAAGTTGAGATCATGCTACTTGATTTTATATTTTATTTATATTATTTAAATTCTATTTTAAAAAAATTTATAACATGGACATTCTAAGGCAATAAGATGATGCTCATCTTCATAATTTAAATTTTTTTATCATATATCATAAATGAAATCAACTTATATATGATAGTATTATAAATTTTAATAGTTTCATTATTGCTCAAAGAGCTCATCCATTTCATGTTGCAATTGCTCACAATCATGTTTTAATTGCTCTAGGTGAGCATAACAACCCCCCAACCTATCATAGACTCCTTTAGTATTGGTGTCATTTCTTACCTTAGTGATCCATCCATCGCATCATAATACATATTGATATGAGCATAATTTTGCATTCTTCATAAAATACATGTGTACGCTTAATCTTCTCTAGCCTATGTATTTGGGCTCTAGTTTAGTCTTCTTTATCAACAATGTTTGTGTCCATTGGTGAACTTCTCTAGCTAATATATCTTGTGCCCACAAACATAACATATCATAGGCTTTCTCATTATTCAACTCTTTTGTATTTATTGTGGCATCACTTGTAGTTGATTTGACATGTTTGGAGTAATTGCACTGCCTAATTTGATAAATCATGATCCCTTGGAAGTAGTCATCTATGGATTAACAAGATGCATCAAGCAACCCATTTAAATTTTCTATACCATGGTCAAAAAAAATGATTTATGGTTGTACCTTGTATGGTTTCATCTTCAAGCCATTCATAGGGTCAATACACATCATTTTGTCTATTCATTGTACACTTAGGGACCCATTACTCAACACCTTGTGATTTAAATTTACCAAGTCGTAAGGTCTTCACCTTTTTGAGCTTGATATTTTGCTTTCTATTAAATTGTAAACAAGGTACCCCTTCCTAAAATACATGTGCCTCAAGTACTTGTCATGCCAATGTTTGTGTTGTTGCTAGCCCACCTCAATAACCCATTAGACCACAACCTTGAGCTTATCCAATGGAAAAGGCAGTATGTGGTAGATGCAAAATTTTGACATTAGCCTCTAGATAACCTATTTAATGAAGTGCTTACCACAATTACTTTTGATCTCTAGTGATCCTTGACTTAGCTTTAAGGGTCCAATAAGTTCCAAGCACAAATCCTTGAACAATTCTTGTAATTGACATGAATCTAATGGTATGAAGTATCTTTTTGAGTGGTTTCCTTCTCCTACATGTGTCAAAGGATATTATCTACTTCTTTTTATCTTGAAATAGAGTTGGCCTAGAAACTATAACACGAAATTATCACATCTAGCTTGCTTGCTAGTGCTTCATTCACTTCGTTTAGAATATACATAATTCTTCCTCCAACACACACCAATGACCTATAAAGTTAGTTCTCATTTTGTACAATAGTCCCTCAATCAATTGGAAGGTCCATGACTTGAGTACTATCTTCCTTTGATTATCTACCAGCAACACTCCAAGTAGGTCTCTTGTTGATGGGTAGGTACTTGTATTCACAGATCATCATAAGCTTCAGTTACCATTAGAGATCACAAGTGATTGTGATAGTTACTTTGTGAAAGAGGTGATCAAGAGGCTAATGTTAGACTTTTACATCTACCACACACTAGATTATCAATTGGATGATCTCATGTTTATGGCCTAATGTTTACTAATGTAGGCAAAAAACAACACAAACACTAGCATGACAAGCACTTGAGGCACATATCTTTTAGCAAGAGAGACCTCATTTTATGATTCAATAGAAAGTGAGAGATCAAGCCTAAAAATATGAATACCTCATGGCTTGGTCCTTTCCAAATTGTAAGGTACTAAGTAATGGTCCGTAAGTGTATAATGACTAGATAACATGTTGTGTATTGATCCCATGAATGGCTCAAAGCCAAAAGCATACAAGGTACATGAATAGATCAGGTTTTACCATGGTATGGAAAGTTCAAGTGGATTGCATGACACATCTCATCAATACATAGATAACTACTTTTAAGGAGTCATGATATATCAAATTGGAAAATATATTTGCTCCAAACATGTCAAATGAACTACAAGTGATTTTACATATAGTACAAAAGAGTTGAACGATGAGAGAGCTTATGATATGTCATGATTGTGGGCACAATATATTTTAGCTAGAGAAGTGCACCAACAAATGCAAGGGTCAATGACAAAGAAGACTAAACTAGAGCCCAAATACATCGGCCAAAGAAGTCTGTAAGTGCAGATAAAGTTTATGAGGAATATAAAATTATACCTATGTCAACATGTGTTATGACATGATAGGCCACACCATTGATATCTCTAAGGCCAAAAATGATACTAATACCAAATAAGTCTATGAGAGTTTGGGGATGTCATTATGCTCCATTAGAGTAATTAAAATAAGAGAGAGAGCATTTAAATAAATAGATAAACTTTTTGAGTAGCAATGGAAGTGTTTAATTTGATAATTATATATGAGTTTATGTTATATACATTTAAAAGATAAAAACAAAAAAAAAAACGGTTTTAATAGATGCTTTAAGGTTATAAAAAGTCATAGCAAAATTTTATTTTTATTAATTTATATATTATAATTCTTAAATATATATATATATATATAAATTTAATATAAAAATATTTAATTAATATGTTATATTTTAGAAAATAAAATTTCATGTTTTTGGTTAGTATAAGAAACCCTTGGGACTAACACTCAAGGCTGGGTATTCCTATCCCACAATGACCTCTCATAATGAGAAAATTTGAGCTTATCAATAAGGAATTTAACACACAATCATACACACCATGGTTTAAACCTTGAACCTCCCGAAAAAGATTCAAAACCCAAATCATTGCATAAATTTTCATGGTACCATATATAAAAGAAAGTAAAACTAATATTAAATAATAAATAAAAATTAGTTCTTTTAATAAAATTTATCTGTCTATCTATAACAACTACTTATAACCATAATACTTATCTAAGCCCATATGTAATATTTAACAATTACTTCAATCAAAATACTCATAACCAACATAAAATACTCAAATAAAACTTTTCAAGTCAAATTTTTGTGTCACAACCTAGGTTCAAGCCTCGGGGAAGCCAACTCTTTGCAAAGGTAGTAGTTTGCTCCAAATCCTCTGCGTGTATGAATCCTTAGGGTATGAACCCCAAGCAACCGGTGGTCCTCATCTCGAGACGAATAGGTTTGTTGGAAGCAATCCCTATGGTTTGAACCCAGCTAGCCAATTACTAAGTGACTATAACCAACTCTCCTATATAATAAAAAAATTTATTATTATTATGTCACATGCATAGTATAAATAAATATTCTGCACTTAATATAAGTTAAATATTAATAAATATTCTACACTTAATATAAGTTAAATATTATGAATAGGATTTTATCACTTCATAATAATACATTTATTATTTTAAAAATTAAATATATAACCTTATAAAATTTTAAGACAAAACATAAAAAATTGTTATACCTGATATACTATATATAGGTTGACTCTTTTAACTAAAAGATAATTGAATGAATAGGAACTAACAACAAAAGAAGAACAAAGTAAAAATGGTGCTAAATTATATAAATTTATATTTCATTTATCCCCACGTTATAATTGTTTGGAGGATATATACCCCTTGCAACTAAAACATCCACATGTGAAAATAATAATAATGTTATTAATATTATTTAAAATAATAAAATTTAATAACTTTACAAATTAGCTTTCATCTCAATAACCTTATAATTAATTATTATTTATGATATTTTGTAATTTGAAACTTTATTTAGACCTATATGAAAGTGGTGATGGACACACTCATGCAACCCCTCTTTTATGTTTTATGTGATTAATAATTATTAGATTGTTGATGTTTATGATAGTACTGCCGCAAAAAATTGTTAATAATATCATTTATATTCAAAACTTTAGGTCTTGGTTAAAGATAATGAATTTAATTTTTTTTTGAAAGGGTTGTATTTGGGTCTCTTATTTTTGCTTGAGAAGTTATAAATAAATATTGTTTTCATCTTAATTGAAATGTTATAGTTAGAAACTTACATCATTATACAATAAAATATTTAAATTTTTTATTTTTATTTTTTTGAATCTTTTCAATTTTTTGTTTGAATACAATTTTTTCAGAATTTAGCATTTTTTTTTGACATTTTTTTATAGGAGCCTTCACAATACCAAAACTTCACCTCTACTATTTATTAGTAGAGTAATATTTCTAAAGTATCATCCGCTTTACCAAATATGGATTGGTAATTTCCTTCCTTACTAAAGTCCTAGCCCTTTATTGTTCTTCCCATCATTCAAACCCTAGCTGAAAAATATTTGCAATTTCATTTTTCATGACTTGAAAAATCGTCACTGCCCTTATTTCAAATGGTTGACTTCACAGGATCGAATCTCCACCAATATTGCTCAAATTCTTGCATATGACCACTCCTTTTAAAGCAATTCAAATTCCGCACAAGTTGATCCAAGAATCAATATTGTTCAAATTCTTGCATATGACCACTCATTTTTAAGCTATTCAAATTCCACACAAGTTGATCCAAGAATTAGCACCAATATTGCTCAAATTCTTGCATATGACCACTCCTTTTAAAGCAATTCAAATTCCGCACAAGTTGGTCCAAGAATCAATATTGTTCAAATTCTTGCATATGACCACTCATTTTTAAGCTATTCAAATTCCACACAAGTTGATCCAAGAATTAGCTGAATTAGATAACTTTTTGCAAATATATAGCTCCTAAAAGATGAGATTTTTTTTTAGAAAAAAAAACATAATCCTTCGTACATTTTTCTATTGTAAAGAGGAGGAAAAACCACCCCCAAGCACACCAAAGACAAAAATAGGGGGTTTTAGTTGATCCAACCTTCCACCCAACAACCCGACCTGTTGCTGCTCTACACTCAACAACCTAGCCTACTACTATGGTTCCCTCAACTGATATGATCTCAAACAAGCCTTCCACCCAACAAAGACTAACCTTCCATGCTCCTTTAACCTAAAAAACCTTCCACACTCCTTCAACCTTCCTAGCCTTCTACTCAGCATTCCAGCCTTCCGTTGCAGCTTCTTCATTAAGTTGGCTTAGCCTTCGATGCTCTTTTAACCTTATCAGCCTTCCACATTCCCTCATCCCAACCTTCCACCCAACATCTTAGCCTTTCATTGTAGCTTCTTTAGCCAGCCTAGCCTTCCATGCTCCTTCAACCAACCCAGCATTTCATCCTTGACACTCTAAAGATGAACTCATCATTCAACCTTCCATACTCCTTCAACCTTTAGATTTGTTGATCGTCAAAGCTCCACACCATTTTCCAGGCCCCTTAAGGGGAAACCCATTGGTTATAACTCTTCTAAGATTATAACCACATAGTGGTATTATGATAAGTTTCACAATTTTTCATGTATCAATTGACATAATAAATTTTAATTTTGTTGTTCTTAATCATATTAAATAATTAGTTATAATAAATTAAGGGAACCTGGTTAGTAGATGAAGTGAGGAAAATAATCCCTCATGATAAAATTTAGGTCATTAATTTAAAAACATGTTTGAGAATAGTCTATAGTTATATCCAATCATAATGATCATTTAAATTAAGAATAGTTCAAAGGAATTATATATATTTAAAGATTGTATTAATTTTGAAGAGAATTTATGTTGCAATATATATATATAGATTGCTATGAGAAATCAATACAACATCTCCATCATTTTATTTCCGTGGATGGGGTTTTACTTCAAGTAAAAAGGACCTTGAAATAACTCAGAGATTGGAGCCTCTAACCTCAAGCTGGAAAATGCTCACCAGTTTAACTGATCGGTCTACTACTTGCAAATATAAATGATAATTCCTTCTCATATAATACAAATTTTTAAATTTAAAATAATACAATATATTATTAATTATTAAAGAATTAAAAGGTTTATTTTAAATTATAATATATTTATTTATGTAAGCGCGAGAAGTTAAAAATACAAAACCTTATTTTGTAAAATTTATGACTAATATTAAACTTGACCATGCAATACTTTTAAAGCCTTTTAAATATTTAAATATATCTATACAACAGTTATAACGTTTTTTAATTTTTTAAATTGATTAAATGAGGTTGAAATGACCTCACCTAAATCCATTCCAATTACATTATAAACAGTGTTAAGTAGTTGAAAATTATTTATGTATTATATAAAAATTCAAAATTAGATTTCTTAAAAAGTCTTTAATTTTAATTAGTTAAATTGATACTATTTGATAAAAAATATGTACTAAAAATAGTGATTGTAACCAACTCCTTCTATAACCACAAACAAACAAATATATATATATATATATATATATATATATATATATATATATATATATATATATATTGACTAAATATCTTTTAGAATTTTAAACATTAGACTTAGGAGAAATGTGATATGTTTAAAGTAATATGTAAATGTGTATAAAATTTTCATAGAAATAGATTCTTTATTACATCTAATAAAATCATGGAATGCTTTTAATTACAATGGTATAGTAAGAGATAGAAATTTTAAATATAAGATTCTTTAATATAGCATGGCATAGGTGAGGGGTTAAGTTTGATTAGTAAGAAAGTATGGCTCATGAAAAATTTATTATTAATAGGTTCAATTTTCATTGGTGTCATTCATTATAATTAAGTTTGTTGTAATATAATTATGTGGTTTATTTAAATGTTAATATAGTCTTCACATAATACAAGTGAGGTTTATTTTAATCTCATATAATACATATTATGACATAGGTTTATGAAGTAACCCTTCATACAACAATAGCCATGTTTCAATTCCATATAACAAATTCTATCATACCATAGGCTTATGATAATGTTAAGGGGACTTTGATTTTAAAATTATATTTTAGAGTTTGAAGATTTGACATACATGATTTGAATTTTAGGGTTGTAACATATAGATAACTTGTAAATATTATATTGTCACTTTTAAAAAAAAAATTATCAACCATTTAGCAAGTCTTGACATGGGTTTTTAACTAACTATGATTTATACTCTTCATGATTACAACATTTTTTAGGTCATTTCTATGATTGTTAATCCTTAATATGCATAGAGCCACAACCACCAACTAAGAATAAAATATTTTAACTTATATAAATTGAATTGGACATAGATAGACTAGTAAGAATGATGATTCATCGTGAGCTTGAAGTAAAAAATATTTTCTTGCATATGAAAGGGATTCTCATATGCCTAAGATGTATGTTGTATTGGTATGACCAATAAAATAAACTTTACATTTACCTTTATTTTTTTTTTTTTTTTTTTTTTTTTTTGGTATATAGAAGCAATGGTTACAATCACGATTTTTAGTAACTACCAGCACAACTGGTAGGGTTCAAACTATCTACGAAGGCTCCCAGGACTTCCACCGTCTCGGTACATGGTAACCCGGCGTGAGATGGGGACCGCCGGACGCACAGGGGTTGCACCGTCGTCATCAATCTGGCGCACCACTCAGAGGAATCAGATCTGGGCTACTGTTTGTGCATGGGCAAGCCCGTGGGATTGGAACCTAGGTCTCCTCTCGGTAAGCGCCCCAACTTACCAATCCACCTAGACCCACGGACTTACATTTACCTTTATAACTCTTAAAACCGTTTACTTATTTAACCATATATTAATTTTATAGTTCTTAGGTATTAGCATAAAATATTGTCAATCATTATCCTAAATATAAGTTCTACCAATCCCTCATTTGAACTTTGAACACCTATTTTTTACTAATTTCAAGTATTGTGTAAAGTACAAGATGTTAGATTTATGGATTGTTTTGTTAGTTTTTACTCCTTTAATTTGATGTCTTAATATAAAGAAGTATAATATAATGAAAATTAATATTTTTACTATTCACATTTACAAACAATAGAAACTCTATTTTATATATATTTTAATCATTTTAAACTAATTTAATACAAAAAAGCCATCATTATGAGGCCCTTATGTTGTCAGTAGAGTTTGTATATGTGAATTTGCATTAAATATGTAAAATTCTCCATTATTAGTTCTTGATTATATGTTTCTTTTATATTTTATAGAATGCTACATATTAATATCTTATTTATCCTTATAGTGTGTAATTTATTTATTCTCTTTGTCTTTGTTTACAAATATTTTTCATTCATACTATGGAAGAGAAAATGTGTCATTTGCATTGATTACAAAAGATGTTACAAAATAATAATATTTTACAAATGCCACTATGGGCTTACAATAGGGGTTCCCAAAATGTTATCCCCTTTTACAAAAGTTACAAAAATGGCACCCAAATGGTCTTCTAAACCACCTCAAAGGGTGGGTGGGTTTTGGAGCTTTGGTTGCTTGACCACCCTTGGTTGTATGCACCTCCATGGGACCTACACACAACCAAACACAAAAGAGTTAGTAGCATCAAAAGGGCCTACCTTGGTTAGGCCCAAATTTGTGAAAGATGTAAGCAATAATAAGTTTACTTGATTAAAACAAGGGCATAACTTAAAATGCTAAAAAACACAAAGAAACTTACCTTGCTTACCTTATGTGGTTGTTTGTTGTTGGTTTTGTTTCTAGTTTTGTGACTATGTCAGGATCTGGAAGTGAATCGCTTGGGGGTAGACGATTGTGACTGTGAATCATCTTGGGATAAATGATTAAGTCTCTTGTACTCAAAATGATCAAGGAGAGGGTCTACAAACTATCAAAAGTTTATTTCCTTGATTGTAACTATCCCAAGAGGAGGTCTTTTGGGGTCAAACAATGGCAACTGAGTCATATGGGGGTGGATAATAGAATGTTGTGCTAGTCAAAATTTTGTTTAAAATTGTAGGGGACCTACGGTAGGGTGTGAGGAGCCTTTGACAAAAGCTTGGATCCAATTGGAACCTTCACATGCAAGCAGTTTCATAAACAAAATAAATGTATATGAGAGCATACAATGATTACCATGGTTGGCTTGCACACAAAGAGGGTGATCACACAAAAGGGTGTAAAAAAAAATTTGATAAATTTTTGGCATAATTTCACACTCTTGTTACAATAAAGAAAATGAGGGGGTGTTTATAGAATTTTGGAAATGAGAATGGGGTGATGAGATGGACATGACATGGCATCCATGTGGAATGGATGAGGGGAGGTAAAAAATATAGAATTTTCTACTTGGGGTGGTCAAAGGGCATGTACACCATACCTCATTGATTTCCTTGGGTGGGAAGAGTCCTCACCCCACTCAAGTGGTATGTGTACACCATGCCTCATTAATGCCCTTAGGTGGGGAGGATCCTCACCCTTCTCAAGTGGAATTAAGAGGTATGGGGAAGGTGAGGGTGCATGGGGATGTGGAAGGTAGGGGTAGAATAGGCTAGGGTGATGGGGTAGTTGCATGGTGACTAAGGGATTAGTATAGGAGAGTGCTTAGTGGGAAAAAGGGGCTAAGAAGGGAGAATTTTAATTTTTGTAAGGTTATAGGGTGAAATGGGGTAGTTTTGAAACTATTTAGGGTTTTATAAAATTTATTAATTTTAACCTTAGGTAAATACAAAATTAACACTTTTATGCCTATATTTGTCCCTTTTGTACCATGTTGTGTGTGGGCACAATGTGATGCAAAAATAGATGATATTGGATGACTAGATTGGTGATGAATGACAATGAATGGGTGATGAAGATCATCGATAGATGACCACAACTTTTTTCATACCACAAAAGTAGCTTGAGGAGTGAGACATGATATTACCTCAAATCAGGGATAATGTAGGATGCCTCAATTATGGAATGGATAAATACCTTTGAAACATTACCTTCAACAAATGTTTGAGATCATTTGATGTGGTAAGTTGACCAACCATTTGTAAGTATCCTTATGATGATTCATTTACATGTGTATGAGTAACCATATAGTTATAGGTATGAGGTATACAAAATTGATTGAATTAAAGTTTAAGTTGAGAACAAAAGTTTTGCTTTTGTCCCAATAGACGAGGGCTAATGATAGCTTTAGGTAAATATTTTTGGACACATGTGATTCTAAAATTGGGTGTTTGGATATTGGACTTGTTCAAGGTGATATTCAATTGGTAATATCTACCCCCTCAAGCAGTGTGTTGGTGGATGAAAAAATGAAAAATAACAACAAAGTGCTTGACAAAAAGTCACTTTGCAATATTGGGTCATCTAGGGGCAACTAATTAGAAATTGTCTAGTCCAAAGCGATTGGGAATAGTCTAGGGTAGTTATCAACCATCTAGGATGATTGAGCACTTGATATTAAAAAGGTGTGTCACCCATTACGAGCACTCATTTGAATTTTTCATCGTAGAGGGAGTGAGAGAGGGAGAGGTGTGAGGAAGAATCTGATGTGAAGCTCTTACAAATTTGTGGTTCGAGATGGCGAGTGGTAGAGCAATAATAGGTATTGGAGGGAGTGCAAGGCTGGTGAGTCCATTTTTATCTCTTTTCTCTTGTTTTTGCATTTATATATAAAAGAAACCTTAGGGTTTTATTGCTTTTTGCTTTTTTTTTGTTTGTTCGTTTATTTTTTTTTTTAGGAAAAAGACATCGTAGAAAAAAATAGGCTAGCATAGAAAATTTTATTATGTTTTTTCATGTTTAGGGTAGTATTTTTTCAGTTGATTTCATTTTTTTGTTTGTATTAGGATGTTTCAACATAATAGGTATCCTACAACATCTTTTGTTTGGAAATTGTATGGTTTCGTACAGTTTTGTATGGTTGACTTTCTTTTATTAGGGGATATTTTTTATGGGTATTTAGGGCCAATCACTTGGTATTGGACAGTTGGGCAAGCTAGTTATCTAGGGTTGAATTATTGAGTCGACTATATGGATCCGTATGGGTGTACGAACTATATGAATTTTTTGTGAAATGTAGGTTTTGATGGGGGTAAACTATTGTAGCTAAATATTTTGAGGTCGTAACAAAGATATAGAGGATTTTTTAGGTAAGTGAAGTTATTAATAGATGATGACTGACAATGGTTGGGGAATACAGTTTGAAGGGGGTGACTTAGCTAGATATTTTGGATACTGATAGGTTTTATATCAGCATTGGTAGAGCTATGAGACCTAGATAGAGGGACATTTCATTTATCGACTAGAGAGATAACTATAATTTTAAGTACCAATCAAGGGTATTACCATCATGGTTGGGGGTACATCATAGAAGAGAGTGGTTATGGATAGGTGGTATGGAAGAGGATGTGAGGATATAAATATTGATAGTGGTGATGTGTTGTTTGAGCTATACTATGATTTAGGGATATTTACATGGAGACACATGATAGTGATGGCATTAATATCCAATGTCATCTTGTCAAATTATTCAAGCACATGGTTCCCATGGAACTTTCTAGGGTGGTGGAGTATTTTGCGGAGAGGTCAATGGTCTTCACATGGGCCCCAAATTTACTTGCTTAGATGTATAGAGAGTTATATAAGGTTTAGAAGGTAGGTCAACTAGGATTGAGTTATTGTTTACTGTTATAGATTTGGGTATGGAACCACATCCACATGAACAGACCATGAGGATTTTCCTTTGATGCTCATAGGTATTTTGGGACAAATATTCCATATGCATTGAGATAGTGTAAGGATAGGTAAGTTTGACTTAGCAGACCATTAATAAGATATGGTAACTATTATCGGGTGATGTGGGCGAGTTTGAGTCTTGAGGATGTTATTTCGTGATCATAGAGAGATGAAATTGCATGGAGGGAGGATGAAGAGCTTCTAATTCATGTCTATAAGTGAGGTGGATGGCTAGAAAACAAAGCACTCAATGTAAGTACTTCTAGTACATGTAGGTGTTGAGGTAGTTTGGTATCAAAAATGGGATACCAAAGTTATTGGTAGTATATAGGAGGAGGTGGAAGGAGCATACAACAACACCACATATAGAGCCACTGGGTAAAAAGGTGGATTAGAAAATAGTAGTGCAAGACATGGATGATATTGGCATGAATCTTGAGTATGATGCATGGTGGGTGACTCAACAATGGTAGGCAAGGGTAGATTTAAAGGAGAAGAGAGCGGGAGATGGGGATGGATCCATGGGTAGCATAGTAGTAGGTAGATATGGGGATAAGGATTAATAGTAGGAGGAGTCTTTGAGGTAGTATGTTTGATGTGATTATAGGACAAAGCAAGACCATTGGAGGTAGTAATCATAGATGCACCAAAGACCAAGGTAGAGGGTGGCAAGAGACCCAATGTGGATGATAATTTTAAGTAAGAGGGGTTCATGGAGATAGTATATGAGGTAGAGGTTTTTTAGGAGTGAGTGCAGATACTTGAGGTATAGGGTACAGAGTGGGAGACAACATTTATAGTGGAGAGAGATGGTAGGAGGAATGAGATATATTGCAAGTCTAGAGGGAGATCATGTAGGATGAGCAGGATAAGCTACAAATATAGCTCAAGGCTATGACTACTAAGAGGAATACAACAATGGAAGAGAGATATGATGAGACACAAGATAGATCAATTGAGAGTGTAGCCACCTAGAGTAGTAAGGGAGGAATATGTAGCATCCTTGTGGGTAAATATTGCTAAGTTGTGATAGGGTAAGGAGACTACATTGTTGAGTTATCTATGAGAGGCATACAGTAGGTGTTCTAGAGGAGACCCTAATTAGAGCTAATATACCTATAACCTCATAGTTAGCATCATGCTTGTGATGGACTCACATGAGTATGCCATCTGTTACACCAGCCATATCCTAGTTCATGGAGCCCATAGAATCGCATGTGTCACCCATAGATTCCTCATAAGGTGATGAGAGATAGCAAAGGAGTGGAGATGATGAATAGAGTAGACAAGAGAGGATGGGATATGATGATCGATAAGATGATGATAAGGGGAGTGGAGAGATAGCTTAGAGATCATAGTAAGGGTTATATTTTGGGTTGAGGCCTGAGAGGCCATAATTTTATATATTGTATGAGGATGCATACGATTATATACCCAAGGTAAATTTTTATGTAGCCTTCAAGCATAAATTATGATGTATTATTATTTATTTGTAATATGTATATATATACATTATTATTTTTTAAGGATATGATGCATATGTGTATTATTATAATGATGTACGTGTGTGTGTGTGATGATATTTTATTAGATGTACATGTTAGATTATGTGATGGATTTGATTGGGTAAATATGATGTGTGATGATTCATATATGCTTGTTTGATCAAATTTTAGATATGTGTATACGTATTTCCTAATCATAATTAGTTTAATTAATGAATGATAATTGCACAGTCATACAAACATGGTAACATAACATGAAATATTATAATCACAATGGATATAAGACTTGAAATATAGTAAATAACATATGATGCTTATAAACAATTAACAATGGATTATGATGTATAACACGAATGGAGACATTACGACATGTATATGATTAATTATGGAAAACCAAAATGTTTATTGTAATTTTTCCATGTCGAATGATAGAGAACCAAAAAAATTATTGCACTAGATGCCTTAGAATCGATAGACCCTAGAAGTGTTTCAAGAAACTCAAACACCCTAGTAATACCAATCAATCTCATCTATTAGCTAATAAGTATCCCTTAGAGACCTAGACCACCCTAAAAAAGTTCAAGCTAATTATAGACCAATATGTGTGCGATGAGATCCTTTGCCTAATCTTGAGTGAGGTTAGACTAACCAATTTTAGGGTAAGACAATATAAGCTATCTCATCTATGATCATTTAGAGGTATGTACAAAAGAATATCGCTAATGTGATAGAAATGTTGCCATACAAAGGGTATACTCCATTGCCAATCAAGTTTCTATAGCCCATATGGAGGTTAGCCCCATAATCCTTCAATTTTGCTCCATTGCCAATTGGGAATCTATAGCCCTAGTGGAGGCATCTAAAATGCTTGAGGAACCAATCTGTAGATCTTTTTTCTTCATATTTTTTATTTTTATTTTTTAAATGTAATGTGGATCCTTAGGTTCAAGTTATGCACATGATAGGATGAGCATGGCAAACCATTCGCTTTATGGCAAGACCACTCATGGCATCATATTCCCTAGACTCAAAATTTTATTAATATGTATGACATTTACATGGTCAAAAGAGCACTCTAGTTAGCCAAGGGAGGCCAAAATCACCTTAGGGATATAACAATGTTTGATAAAGGTTGAGTGGAAAACTAGGTATGGTTGAATAACCAAAATAACATCTAGGGCAAAACAATTTAAGACATTGAGACAATTGAAACAATGAGTATATATGAAAGATATACAATGGGTACGCAACACAATGGATAGGATGAGAGGAAAATGAATAAGACATAATAGAAAAATATGGAATAAACAAAGTATGAGAAACTTATATGGATACAATATGTAAAACTATTTTATATCATTGATTAATTATACCAATAGATATTAGGAGACACATATTGGCGAATACAAAAGGAGATAAAATTAACATGCTATAAGACTTATGCATAATTCAAAGGATGAGTGAAGTGGATAGATGTAATGCAACAAAATTGAATTTGGAGAAAGGGAAAACTCCTGTAGGCATAAAATTGGTTGGGAGGAGGGACGAATCCCTACAGTAAAAAAGAGGGTTGTCAAATGAGGGGTGAATCCCCCATACTAGAGGGTGATTTTGAAAAAGGATGGACTCCCCCCGTCATAGAATTGGGATGAATAGGAGGAGAGAGATGAAGAGAAAAAGAAAAGTTGAAGGGAGGAAAAAATGGAGAAAAGAGGAACAGAGGAATGGGATGAAATAGCAAAAGTTGAAGGAAGGAGAGAAGGAAAAATAAAGAGGAAACATTAACTATCCATAGGTACATAGCCACTCGTAGCATGATTGTACAACAATGACATAAAACCTATTGTAGACACCAAAACAGCACCAATCCGATTATGTGACTGCAAACACTGATCGCTTTGACAAACACAGCCCCCAGGGCAGCCCTCAGAGGTCAAACAGTGGTCCTAACCACTTCCATAGCAATTTTGTAAGGTCGGGAAGCAATTTGGTACATTTAGACACTTTGCCCGGTACTCGTCTCACCCGGGGACGATTACTAACTTGCAATCGTCTCACCCAGGGACAATTGTTGTAATCGTCCCACCCAGGGACGATTACCAAGTTTAACGGGAAAAACGACAAACGACGCCAAGTGGCAGCCCAGAACAGTCAGTTGATGACTCCTGCCTTGCACGCGTGTGTAGGTGGACAGAAGGGCCGTTAGAGGACTGTCACAAGAAGCAATTATGAAAACACAAGTCAATGGAGGACTCCCCTCCCTCATGAGGAGACATGACCGCCACATGGCGCCTATGACCAACACATGGCGTTTGTGCTTCCTTCCCAAAGGAGACCCCTTGGGTCTATAAAAGGTGAGACTTTTCTCACCCAAAACATAGAGGTTGAAGGAGTTTTCAAGCAACGAAGTTCTGCCGAGTTGAAGACCCACTTGCATCCCTTTTGGTTCACCTTCCCACATCCACCAATCTCTTTTGCAAGGGAGGTTGTTGGGTGGCCTTTGGAAGCTTCGAACCTGACCCAAATCCAACACATGGACACCTGAACCAACCAATTCGCCGACCCCCCACTCCTAAGAGATTTTGGGCCCATCCCAAGTGGATTGGTGCCAAAATCAAGTTCCATCGGTGGGCTGCCCACTTGGGCACCCCGCACCTTTTGGATTTAGTTGTAGTTCATTTTCTGTCATTTGTTCATATTCCATGTTATTCTCTGCTTTTCAATAGTTCAGAATCTTGAATCTTGATTTCAAAAGGTTTTCATCGAATATTATCATGCTTTTGTTATTTTGGTTGTCCCACTGACTTGCGGGTAACAACGTCCAATTTCTTGGTGATGGAGGCCAAATTGGGAGAATCCGACCATCTGGGTCGTCCCAAAATGGCCCCAATTACATAACCCCCTTGTTTGCAGGCGTTTTGCAGGTCTCGGGAATCGACATTGGAGCAGCGGCGGGTCGACTTCTTCAACACAGTATCAATCGTCCCTGCAGGGGACGATTAACAGCGGCAATCGTCCTTCCGGGGGACGATTAACAGTAGCAATCGTCCTTACCAGGGATGATTACCAGGTAAAAGTAGATTGGTCGGCTGTCTCAGGGGCAATGGCCTTTTGGTAACATTTTTCGTCTTCTGTCAAGTTTTCAAGCCATTTGGACTCACTTGTATTTACTGTTTCAGGCAGATGTTTACATGCATATTTCGTTGATTTTAGAGAACGAACCCCTTTCCTTTGCGGCGGGTGCTACTGACATTTTTATTGTTTCTTTGATTGCGGGAAAAGCAATCGAGAGGTGAAGAACTTATCCACATCGGCGGCGGCGGCATCTTGGCCCGCCCATTGCAATCGTGGGCACGCGGGAAGAGGAAGACTAGGTCACACATTGTAATGAAGACAAATTTAACGCTCCTAGCCCCCAAAAGGGGAGGAGACGTCTATGTAACCGAGGATAAGATATTTGAATAAAGAGGGCTGTGATTTCTTTACATCTTGTCTTTCGTTTCCAAGTTGTCTCCTTTCTCTGTTTTAGTGCATAGGATCAAAGCGTTACATTTTCGTCTTATGTTGCATAACTAGTGTTTCCTTTGCCCGAAATCTCGTGCTTTCAGTGGCGATCACGGTGGGACCCTGTCCCCTATTTTTAAAATCATAGAAACTGATTGAATTTTTGTGTTTGTGCTTGACAGGTACATTTTTTTCTTGCAGACTGTTAATCGTCTCTGCAAGGGACGATTTCTATTCTGGAAATCGTCTCACCCTGGGACGATTGTAAAATCGTCTCTGCAAGGGACGATTTATGTTCTGTTAATCGTCTCACCAAGGGACGATTTTCTGTCTGCAACTTTTTAGAGCAAAAATTCAGAGGCAACTGGAGCAGGCAGAGAAGAGGTAGGGATTTTCATCATCTCTGTTGAAATTTTTTATTTCTATTTCTATTTCTTTGACTGTTTTCATTTTTAGCTTGCATTGCTTAGGAAAAGTCATTCATGCATGTTTCATTTTCGTTGGATAAAATGAACCTCACACACTCCATGAAACAATTTTAAACCAAGGAGCTGGTCGTAAGACCCCAACCCTTGATCAAGACCATTGGTGGATTTAATCACCACCTTGGCTTGATTTGCATACATTTCCTGATTGTCAACTGTTGTTAGGCGTAAATCCGACAAAGACAGACCGAGCGTAGCTGGGGTGATTCCCATGCGCGCGAGGATAAGTTTTCTATGGTAGGTGCCATTAACGGGACAATCCCCCTTCCGTACCGCCTACGTACCACGTACCTTCTGCTCTCACGTACCTATAGTCTCCCTCTCGTAAGGGCGGGTATATAGAGAGGTTGGTATATCGGCCTGGTTGGTATATTGAAGGGGCGACCTTTTGGGAGTTATAAGAGCCTACATGATGCATTTAAATGTTCTACAAAACCTACAAAGACAAAACAAAACACCAAAATACACTAAACCGAGTCTAGGGCACACCAAGAATCCTTAAAAGAGATAATCACGGTTTTGTGAATGTGTGTGTTTAATTATGTTTAGTGTAGACAAAAAAAAAAAATCATTAAAAACAAGATAAAAATCTACTTAGATAGTGTGGACGCACCGCAATGGTGTACACCCGCAGCCAAGCCCAATCAAGGGCAGCAGCTCCGGAAGGTACACAAGAAGCAGGCACAAGTCGCCTTCGCTTCGATCCTGAGGATTTGGTCATACCGCCTTATCGGTCTAACCTACAAAAGAATCCAATTCAAAATCCTCGGTGGGGTATGCCCATTCAAAGCAGCCCCTCTCGAAAAGACGCCCTACATGCGAGACCTTAATGTAAATAGAGAATCGCCCTCTCAAGCTAGACATGAGTGGCCACGGCGCGATGAAGCGCTAACGGGGCACACTGTCCATTTGGAGGGACAACGTGGATATGGCGTCCCTTCTTTACCTCTCATCAGAACGGAGAGACCAAATCCAGAGCGTAGGGCTCCTTACACCGGGCGACCTAACTCCGCTGCCCCTTACGCACCTATGAGAGAGAATATGAGGAAGATCATCGCATTCCTCAAGGACAACAACATACAACGCGGGAACCTTATGCTTATGCACCAGTCGGATATCATAATCACCCCTTGAGGCCAGAACCTCGAGCACATACCGCCTACCTCGACAGAGGAAGCGACCCCTTGAGATTTTAGAGCATCAAAATTGAGGTAAACCCATAGGAGGAACATTTGAACCTTCTGAACAAAATAGGGTAGATCAAATTGACCCGGCTGTCGCCAGATATACCACCCGTCAAGCCCAAATCATGCGGCTTAAACAAAGTCGACAAGAGATAGAGTATCAATACCGCTTGGATAAAGAACGCATGCAACGTGAAGCGGATGAGTTACAATATGAAATACTTGAGAGAGGGCCAACCCCTCGCGTCCAAAGAGCCGAACAACATGAGAGGCATAACCCTTTAACGCAGGACGGGTCTCCACGACCTCGTCAAGCTTTGCCTCCGAGACCTCATAGACATGAGAGGGAGGCTACTCCTCGAAATGATGATGGGTACCTTCAGCGGGGACTCGATCAAGGTCAGAGGTTTCGCCCAGAAACTCCTCAAGAATTTTATGAGGAGTACGAACCAGAGATAGAACATGTTGAAACTCTCCATCAAGGCAGGAGGGCTGCCATTCGGCCACCCCTCCATAGGCCCCCAGTTTATCATAACGTACAACGGGAGCAAGCAAGAGAGGAAGAAATAAAATCTTCCGATGCATACCAAGCGCTATTGGAGCGTTTGGAGTCTGTGGAGACAAAAGCTGTTGGGCATCAAAAACCCACATTACGTCTACTCCGCAGTAATCCGGTGCATCCCTCAGTGCCTACACCTCTTTACCCCGAACACTTCAAGTTGCCTCAATTGGCAGTTTTTAAAGGTGAGGAGGACGCACAAGAGCACGTTACAAGATTTCTAAGCCAGTGCTTCGCAATCCAAGATAATGACGCGTTTTTGCTTAGAACATTCATAACCACATTCGCAGGCCCTGCCTCGGATTGGTTCACACAGCTGCCCAAACACAGCATAAGCAGCTTAGATCGGCTAGTAGATGCGTTTCTTGAACGCTTCGCCTTCAACACAAGGAAGAAGGCATCACTTAGTGATCTTGCTAGCCTTAAACAATTTGAGGAGGAAACAATGGCAGCGTACGGGAACCGATGGAGAGCTTTGCTTTCTAAGTTACCCTACCGTCCTCCCATGTCGGATCTCACGCAAATGTTCGCAAAAAGTTGCTTAAAATCAATCTATGGTCTATTGTTGCTTTGCGACAATACGACAACCTAGAAGAAGCTTTGGCCCAAGCCAGACTTATAGAAGAGATTAAGATAGGCGAAGGCGCAATTGCCAAGCCTAAGAAGAAAGAGTGGAACAAAACCACTAAAATCGGGACAACGCAACCACAACACGCTGCAGTCAATCAAGTTGCGATAAATGTTCCCGCGCCTGTGCAAGAGACGCAGCCCCAAAGGGCTAATTACCAGGCAGTGCCTCCTGCTTACGAAAGAGATAACAGAAGACAGGAGCAGTATCAGCAGCGTCGCCCTAGGCGACAATTCACCCCGTATGCGGAGTCTAGGGACTCCTTATTTGACCGCTTGTCAGCGGCAAATTTAGTTACTCTGCCAGAAATCCAAATTTTTGACCCTAACATTCCCAAGCCTAGGGGGTATAGGGAGGAATTGTATTGCAGATTCCATAGGCGCGGAGGACATGACCTAAATGGGTGCTTGGAAATTCAAAGAACTAGTCCGAGGATTTGATCGACAATAGAACATTGGTCGTGGACAACCCCATCGCACCAAACAACCAACAAATGGGGGTATTCAAGGACCCCTTGCACCCCACGAGGCACGGACAAAACCGCTCCAGATTAACGAGGTGCGACAAGATCTTCCCGCGCAAGGATTGGTGGGAATGATTAGCATTGTAACAAGGAACGAGAAGATACCCAGCGGTTGCCCCCGAGGTAGCTGCGAGGGAAGTTCCGTCGACATCGCAGCCTCAACAACGCCCAACGCAATTGCCTCCGCCTAGACCCGAGGTCACGATACGGACCAAACTCACGCAGAGTCTGCGGACCACATCGGCTAGGCTGTCCATCTACGAGCTTATCCAACAATCGGCTCCCCATAGAGAAGCTCTTATGGACATTTTAAAAGCCATTGAAGTACAACCCCACGAAGCAAATTCTTTCAACGCCTTCGTGGGACATGTGAAACAATGTACGGAGCACTGTCATCACATTCGGAGAAGACGAGGTCAAAACGATATCAAATGACATGGCGGATCCACCCCTGCACGTTATCGCGCGGGTCAACGGGATCCCGTACAAGAGAGTGCTGATAGATACTGGCTCGTCCGGTAACATTATAACCACTACGGCGTTAAAACATTTGAAGCTGCCAGCCTCTCACATCACCGCTTCCACGTACACACTGCGAGCTTTTAACGATGCAATTTGCTCGACGATCGGCACGGTTATTCTGCCTATCCGGGTAGGACAAAAGTCAATACCCACACTTGTGCCATGTCTTTGGAAGGCGAAATGGCTTATAATATCTTGCTAGGGCGGCCTTGGATCGGGGACATGAAGTGTGTCCCCTCGATCGCACACCGGTGCTTGAAGTATGCCTATGAAGGGCAAATACATGTAGTCCCAATGGACTTAGAGCCCTTCAAGTATTGCAATGCGGTACAATTCATACCTCAATCGACCCTCCCATCAACGCATTTGGATTTTCAATTAAATCCATCTAAACGAGGTCCGATACCGCGAGGTACCACCGGTGGCCAACAAGGCAAAATCCCGACCGGGTGAGACTTCATCACCTACTCCTTCATCATCAACGCCACCTATCGTGGCCCAACGGAAGGACAAGGGAAAGCAAATCATGGAAGAGGTTAAGCCTCTAGAAGAGGGGTTGCCCACGATTTCAATGATATCAACGAGAGGAAACACCCAACACAACACAAACCAAGAATCCTGAACAACCAAACATGGAATGGACTCAGGAAGGACTACCGTTTCCTCCTACCCAATCATCAAAAATCATTGTTGAGATGGCCAGTGCGGGCTTGGGGGAGTACTTAGTGCAAAACGTTGTGGCAACCCCCACATTGGAGTCGGTGCGGGACATGGGAAGACCTCGCCTTCCCATAGGGACAATTGTTCCACTAGGCTACCCTCCCAACCGGACGAATTTTGTGTATGGGGGCCTTGATCATGGTTTCGAACCATGCGAACAAAAGGAAACAGGTGAAGAGCCTTTTGTCGAAAACATCAATTATCTGTCGAACCCGAGAATTTGCCCTAAAATATCTCGAACAATGCAATTGGCATGGGTATGGGCTAGGCGAGATATGAGCAAGGGACGCGAATCCTTTGCCAACCAAGATATCAGATGCCATACGACAAGTCAGGAGTGGGGTTCAACCACCCCTTGCCCTTAGACATCTTGGTTGAAAATATGCAAGGCCTAGAAATAGGCAACAAGGGGGGATTGGCACAAGACCCGTACGCCAATCCAAACACGAAATACACATTGGGGGACTATCTCCCATGGTCTACAAACACCCACTGGAAATAGCAATAATCCCTCTCCTTTGCTAGAGAGAGGTGAAAGTTCAGAGAGCAATCCTCAAAGAGAACAACAACGGCTTTCGGACATTTTTTTGAAGCTGTTTCCCCTAGAGATTCCAGATGAAACGACACAATGTCAAGAGAATCAGGTCCCTCCACCAAGAGTGGAACAACCACAATGGGACTGGATTAACTTATTGGAACAAGAAGAGTCCTCAACGTCACAAGCAACAAGATCCTTGAAGAGGATGAACAATTTTGGATCTATGAAAGTGAGTCAGAAGACGAGACTGAGATGGACTATCTCAGACACGCACGACGGCATCATCGCGCTTTAACGCATGAAGATCTAATGGGACAAATGGGCATCCTATTAGGACATGAATGGCAAGTAGACCCAGCGAGGTGGGACCAAGTGTTAGACCTATGGCTCCAAATTCAAGAAGAGCATCGTCCACCTCGAGATCCCATCAGGACAGCAGTACCGAGGGAAGACCCCGCCTTCCTTTTCGCACATAGAGATGAGTTTGCACCTAGAGAGGATCCATTCGTGCCCGTTCCCGTAGAGCCAGATCCAGAGTATAGGGAACAGCTAAAAGAATCAAGTCATCACACCCGCGGTTATGGAGACCAAATTCATTCCATCCACATGATCTCCATTGATTTGACCGCACCCATCCGCAATCCGATCGATCCATCACAGCCATTGCATCTAGACATGGATGCCATCGACTGGGATCGCGTCAATTCGCCATTATCACCATCGAGTACTGGCCTTTCGGTGAAATGCTTCATTTTACCCCAAGGACAACTCAGGATATTTTTCAAGCTGAAGAGGGACCCGAGGTTCCAAACGTAGATCTTAACTCGGCTGATGATATCCATTTGATCCCAACTCCACATCAGTTGGAGGACGGATCCCACATGTCAGTCGAGGAGACGATTGACGTAGACATCGGCACAGATCCAATGAATCCACGGATTCTCAAGCTGGGGGTAAGTCTTTCCCCTGAAGAGCAAGCCGATTACATTGCCCTTCTTAAAGAAAAGAAGGAGGTTTTTGCATGGTCGTACAAGGATATGCCAGGACTAGACCCGCGACTAGTCATGCACAATTTAACGCTTGATCCGACAATCAAGCCTGTAAAGCAAAAACTAAGAAAGATGCACCCAACTGTGGCCTTGATGGTCAAAGACGAATTGCAAAAGTCTGTTGGATGCACAATTTGTCATCTGCGTGGATTATCCGCCATGGCTGTCCAACATGGTTCCCGTCAAGAAGCCCGACGGGAGGATTCGCATATGCACCGATTTTTGAGACCTAAACAAAGCGAGTCCTAAGGATGATTTCCCCTTGCCAAGCATCGACGCATTGGTAGACGCTACAACAGGTCACGAAATGCTCTCCCTAATGGACGGTTTCTCGGGATACAATCAAATTCGTATCAATCCCGAAGACCAACTCAAAACGGCATTCACAACGCCTTGGGGGACATTTTGCTATAAGGTCATGCCTTTTGGCCTTAAAAACGTTGGCGCTACATACCAACGTGCTATGACGTATATCTTCCACGATTACATGCACAAAACTTTGGAAGATTACATGGATGATTTGTTAGCCAAATCTCTCTTGCGCTCAGACCATCTCGGTGACTTAAGCAAGATTCTCGATCGCCTCATAGAGCATAAGGTCAGACTGAATCCCAAGAAGTGCGTGTTCGGCGTCACATCTGGAAAACTCTTGGGTTTTATAGTCTCAAAGAGAGGCATCGAAGTGGACCCAAACAAAGTCAAGGCAATCCTTGAAATGGCTCCCCCAACCACTATCAAGCGGCTAAGAAGTCTGCAAGGAAAGGTCACGTCGATTAAACGCTTCATAGCGCAATTATCTGACAAATGCCGACCAATGAACAAACTATTGCACAAGGGGGTCACATTTCATTGGGATGACGAGTGCCAATCGGCCTTTGACGAAATCAAACAATACTTGGCTTCGTCGCCAGTACTGGCACCACCTAGACCAGGAGTGCCGTTCTACTTATACATCTCGGCTGCGAGGTGGCACTGGGCGCCATGCTAGCCCGGAAGAATGAACATCACAAAGAACGAGGCTACTTACTATCTTAGCCGCACCCTGGTCGATTACGAACTTAACTATGCATACGTTGAAAAACTACGCTTGGCGGTGGTGTTTGCTACCAAAAGGCTACGCCACTACATGCTTGAGCAACACTACGTATGTTGTGTCTAAGGAGAATCCATTGCGATACATGATGAGTCGTACTTATCATAGTAGTCGCACGGCGAAATGGATCATGTTGTTGACGGAATTTGACATTGAATTTATTGGGCAAAAATCTATAAAAGGACAAGTCATAGCCGATCAACTAGCAGAGGCTCCTCTTGAAGACGATCAGCCTCTGGCTATAGAACTACCCGATGATGGGGTCTTCCATGTCTCAGAATCGCAGATTACGAAGAGCTCGAGTCACGAGCCGACATAACCTTATTCTTTGATGGTTCTAAATGCGAGCAAGGGGGTGGCGCGGGGAATCGTATTCTTCACACCGTAGGGTGCTCCAATGCCCCTGTCATTTAAATTAAACTTCCAGTGCACCAACAACAATGCAGAATATGAAGCCTTGCTCCTAGGTCTTCAAACAGCAATCGCCATGAACATCAAAAGACTAAACATCTTTGGTGATTCGCTGTTAATCGTCAATCAAGTCAAAGGGGTATATCAATGCAAATGCCCAGTTCTGAAATCCTATAAAGCTCTTGTGGACAAATTCCTGGCAAAACTTGAGTGGTATGACATCGAGGCACTTCCTCGATCATCGAATCGTTTTGCGGACACAATGGCCTCCTTGGGGTCACTAATCCCGCAAGACCTTTCCGGTGACATGACAACTATTCAAGTCAAAACATTATCGCAATCCGCGATGGAGCGTGCAAGCTCAGACTTGACGCCAGGAATCCACATGATCCAGATCGAACCATCCTCGGATAAGTTCTTTCGAATCCGAGATAGTCTGAAACGTGCCAACTGGGGGTCCTTATTTTCCCCCACTCCCATTGATAGCAACACAACGCTATTCTTACAAGTTTTATCCCAATCAGCACTTGATAGGGAAGAACTTCAAAAGGGATTGGTTGTTCATACTGTCGAGGTTTCGATCAACAGGACTGGTATTTACCAATCAGGAGACTACCTCAAGTTAGGTAATATTCCCTTTGGATTGACGCATGCCGCAAAACGGACATTCAAACAGAAAGCGGCAAAATATGTCTTGATAGGAGACATTTTGTATCGTCGCAGCTATGACGGAATTCTCCTTCGTTGCTTGGACCAGCAAGAGTCCACTTGGGCAGTCGCCCAAGCGCATGACGGTACATGTGGCGGCCACTTTAGTGGTATGGCCATTGCAAAGCGCATTCTTCGCATGGGCTATTATTGGCCATCTTTAGAGCAAGATTGTTGCGCGTATGTCAAGAGGTGCGTAAAATGTCAACATCATGCCAATCTGATGCACGTACCTTCCCAGGCCTTACAGACAGTCCAGTATGCTTGGCCATTTTCGCAGTGGGGCCTCGATCTAATCGGAAAGATCTCCCCTGCATCGTCAGGCCGTCACACGTTTATCATAACGGCCACAGAATACTTTACCAAATGGGTGGAAGCAATTTCGTTAACCTCTACGACAGGCCCCCGCATTGCGGAGTTCATCTTGCATCACATCATATGTCGTTTTGGTATTCCATCCAAAATAATCTCGGATAATGGGCCATCATTCAAGAACAAAGACGTGCGTGCTTTGACCACAAAGTACAAAATTCAGCACAACTTTTCAACACCCTATTATCCGCAAGCAAATGGGCAAGCGAGAGGCATCAAACAAGACACTAGTTGCCATCCTTAAAAAGACCGTCGTGAGACAGTCATAAGGATTGGCACATACAAATCCCACTTGCACTTTGGGCTTATCGCACTAGCATTCAAATGCTAACTGGGGCAACTCCGTTTTCACTAGTGTATGGCTCGAGAGGCGGTAATGCCTCTCGAGTTGGAAATTCCTTCCCTCCGCATATCAATGCGGGAATTCATCGATGATGACACTGCACGGCGAGGCCCGGTTAGACCAACTTACGTTGCTTGACGAACGACGCGTTAATGCTCTCGAGCACTTACGTATCTATCAAGAGCGGCTTAAGAGAGCTTACAACATGAAAGTTCACCTAAGAGACTTTCGGGTTGGTGATTTGGTTCTGAAGGAAAACCAACAAAACTCTAATTTGCCGTCCCATATGAGGGATAAATTCATGGCAAATTGGTTAGGTCCTTATGTCATTGATAGCAAAATAGGACCAGGACCATACAGGCTAGCTTCTCTTGATGGTATCAAGGAAACAGAACCCTTGAATATCAGTCATTTGCGACCATTTCATATCTAAGAAAGCCATATACCAAAAAAAAAAAAAACTCCAAGGATTATCGCAATCTCTTGGTCACCCAAAAAGCTCCAAGGATTATCACAATCTCTTGGTCAATACAAAAAGCTCCAAGGATTATCGCAATCTCTTGGTCAACCAAAAAGCTCCAAGGATTATCGCAATCTCTTGGTCAATCCAAAAAGCTCCAAGGATTATCGCAATCTCTTGGTCAACCCAAAAAGCTCCAAGGATTATCGCAATCTCTTGGTCAAAATCCAAAAAGCTCCAAGGATTATCGCAATCTCTTGGTCAACCCAAAAAGCTCCAAGGATTATCGCAATCTCTTGGTCAATCCCAAAAGCCTCCAAGGATTATCGCAATCTCTTGGTCAACCCAAAAAGCTCCAAGGATTATCGCAATCTCTTGGTCAATCCAAAAAGCTCCAAGGATTATCCAACTCTTGGTCACCCAAAAAGCTCCAAGGATTATCACAATCTCTTGGTCAAATCCAAAAAGCTCCAAGGATTATCGCAATCTCTTGGTCAATCCAAAAAGCTCCAAGGATTATCGCAATCACTTGGTCAAACCCAAAAAGCTCCAAGGATTATCGCAATCACTTGGTCAAAACCCAACAAAAATACATCAAAAACAACAAAAATACATCAAAAACAACAAAAATTTGCATCTCATTTCTACGCATTCTCAAATTCATCAATTGAGAGTTTTCTCACATCTCATCTTCATATTCGCCAAACTCAATTCATCGAAAATACAAAAATATGTAGTTGCATTAAGCATTGCATTCATACGGTCCATCTTGTTCCCCAACTGTTCCATTTCATAAAAACAACGGACACACCATGCATTGCTTCCACCACACTAGAGTCAGTGGTCTTTTAATGTATCACGAGTTTTCGTAGTTCAGCCAAAATTTTCCTCTTTAGCCATGTAATGTATCAAGTCGAACAGATTTTACGAAGGTAGAGTCATACTTGAAATACACCTTGATACGTAACATCCCAACACAAACTAAACACATTAACAATTCCAGAGTTATGTGAAAGAAAGATGAACTGCACAGTAATCTAGGTCACCATAAGCGAAACGGTTATCTTGCTCATCCCCCTATGCGGATGACCCAAAGAATGCTGAGAGTTGGCAAAAGGACAAGCATCACCCCTACCCAATTCCCAAAAATCCCTAATCTCAATAGTTGCAAAAAAAAAAAAAAAATCAAAAAAATTTGCAAAACGTCAAAACATCAAGATTTGACATCCTACAGTGCACACATCAAAATGCACTAAGAAACAGTGATTTTTATCACTCCAATCCCTTGCTCAAAAAAAAAAAAAGAAGAAGAAAACAAATCAAAATAAATAATGATCTTATCACTACAAACGAGCAAGTATCCTATTACAATTGAAGAAAAGAAGGGAGTTGAACTTGAATCCCTGGAACTCTCAGCATTCTAAAGGTCTTCTCGCATGACGATATATCTGTCACATTAACTTGCGTACAGATCAATGTTTGCATGTGGATAAGCTAGCTTATGACATCCTAGAAAACATCGCGGATTAATCTAACTAAACATAACAAAGGAGTTAGTGGAGCTAGTTAGGTGATCCTCAGTACAGGTTCGGTTGAAAGCCCATCTGGCACTGGCGGTATCATGATAAATACCACATAAATGAACTCAATGGCACACACAGGGATGTGAAATAGCTTGGTCAAAAATAGGTCTGATTCATACCTTGTTCAAAAATCATGTAAGATAAAGTACAGTCGTGGCTAGAGAGCTAGAACTATCCGAGTCTCAGAAAAACTTAGCTACATTTCTAAACCAACTGCGCTACTTTTCGTCTTTGCAATACCATCAGAAAATACAAAAAAAAAAAAAACCACATGTATACATACAAATTCATGCATCACAACAATCGCCTAAAAACAAAATAACAGAGTTCTAAACAATCTATGGTGCCATAGCCAAACATCACAAATCCCATTCATCCATTTCATCTCTGCATATCACATATAAATCAAAAACATTTGCAGTCATCATAGCATATGCATCCATCAAAATAAATCAACATAATACATCCATATTCATCAACCATCATGCACAAGATCAAAGAATATCAAAACAACAAAAACAACAAATAAATGCAACACAAAAACAAAAAGCAATAAACATTGCCAGACACAAGTGCTCTTGCACTTAACCTCTTGGCATAGCAAAACTCGATGTCGGGTTTACATTATCACTATCCTACTCCCTAAGAAGGCTACCATAGCCGGACCGCTCCACGGGAGACGGATTTCAGAAAATTTAATCCCCAAATGGTGTCACAAAAACAACAAAAACAACAAAACAAGCAACATAAAAACAAAGCAATAAGCATTGCCGGACACAAGTGCTCTTGCACTTAACCTCTTGGCATAGAAAATAGATGTCGAGGTTCAAATTATCACTCTCCTAATTCCCCAAGAAGGCTATCATAGCCGGACCGCTCCACGGGAAGTTAGGTTTTCGATGATTTCACCTCATTATGACATCACCAAAAGGGTTAACACCCACCAAAAATAGGTCCATAAGTTGGAAAAATTGCACACGCTTAACGGTAAACCCTCTAAAGGCACCCTTGCACAAGTCATCTTGGGTCAAGCGACTCGTCGCTTCTCTCACAAAGGTCATTCCCTCATCGATTCGTCGCTTGAGGGGGTAGTCACACTTAGTCACCAACCAACAATCACACACCCAATTAAGGAAAACGACATGCATTCAAAGAATCATTGACAAAGACAATCACGCTCCTGCTTGGGGCAGTAAACAAGCAACAATCAAATCAATCAAACACTTGGCATTTCGTGAATCATGAATACAAGGTTCCCTTGAGGTAAAAACGCCCTTCGCCTATTCATGACTGATCAATGTCTAAGTTCAAGTCACACCTCACCAAAACGGGTTAACACTTGAAATCAAATTCCTTAGCTCGTCAGAAGCAAGGATTCAAGAATGCATGCCCTTTCCATACTTGGGGCATCAAAAGTTGGTTAGGTTACCAAGAAACCCTAATCATTAGTGCTTTGGTTATCTATTTTTGCTCGGCACTGCGTCACCCGCAGCGCTTCCCAAAAAGGGGCATCTGTAGACACCAAAACAGCACCAATCCGATTATGTGACTGCAAACAATGATCGCTTTGACAAACACAGCCCCCAGGGCAGCCCTCAGAGGTCAAACAGTGGTCCTAACCACTTCCATAGCAATTTTGTAAGGTCAGGAAGCAATTTGGTACATTTAGACACTTTGCCCAGTACTCGTCTCACCCGGGGACGATTACTAACTTGCAATCGTCTCACCCGGGGACGATTGTTGTAATCGTCCCACCCGGGGACGATTACCAAGTTTAACGGGAAAAACGACAAACGACGCCAAGTGGCAGCCCAGAACAGTCAGTTGATGACTCCTGCCTTGCACGCGTGTGTAGGTGGACGGAAGGGCCGTTAGAGGACTGTCACAAGAAGCAATTATGAAAACACAAGTCAATGGAGGACTCCCCTCCCTCATGAGGAGACATGAGCGCCACATGGCGCCTATGACCAACACATGGCGTTTGTGCTTCCTTCCCAAAGGAGACCCCTTGGGTCTATAAAAGGTGAGACTTTTCTCACCCAAAACATAGAGGTTGAAGGAGTTTTCAAGCAACGAAGTGCTTTGCCGAGTTGAAGACCCACTTGCATCCCTTTTGGTTCACCTTCCCACATCCACCAATCTCTTTTGCAAGGGAGGTTGTTGGGTGGCCTTTGGAAGCTCGAACCTGACCCAAATCCAACACATGGACACACTGAACCAACCAATTCGCCGACCCCCCACTCCTAAGAGATTTTGGGCCCATCCCAAGTGGATTGGTGCCAAAATCAAGTTCCATCGGTGGGCTGCCCACTTGGGCACCCCGCACCTTTTGGATTTAGTTGTAGTTCATTTTCTGTCATTTGTTCATATTCCATGTTATTCTCTGCTGTTCAATAGTTCAAAATCTTGAATCTTGATTTCAAAAGGTTTTCATCGAATATTATCATGCTTTTGTTATTTTGGTTGTCCCATTGACTTGCAGGTAACAATGTCCAATTTCTCGGCGATGGAGGCCAAATTGGGAGAATCCGACCATCCGGGTCGTCCCAAAATGGCCCCAATTACATAACCCCCTTGTTTGCGGGGCATTTTGCGGGTCTCGGGAATCGACATTGGAGCGGCGGCGGGTCGGCTTCTTCAACACGGTATCAATCGTCCCTGCGGGGGACGATTAACAGCAGCAATCGTCCTTCCGGGGGACGATTAACAGTAGCAATCATCCTTACCAGGGACGATTACCAAGTAAAAGTAGATTGGCCGGCTGTCTCAGGGGCAATGGCCTTTTGGTAACATTTTCTGTCTTCTGTCAAGTTTTCAAGCCATTTGGACTCACTGTATTTACTGTTTCAGGCAGATGTTTACATGCATATTTCGTTGATTTTAGAGAACGAACCCCTTTCCTTTGCAGCAGGTGCTACTGACATTTTTATTGTTTCTTTGATTGCGGGAAAAGCAATCATAGGTGAAGAACTTATCCACATCGGCGGCGGCGGCATCTTGGCCCGCCCATTGCAATCGTGGGCACGCGGGAAGAGGAAGACTAGGTCACACATTGTAATGAAGACAAATTTAACGCTCCTAGCCCCCAAAAGGGGAGGAGACGTCTATGTAACCGAGGATAAGATATTTGAATAAAGAGGGCTGTGATTTCTTTACATCTTGTCTTTCGTTTCCAAGTTGTCTCCTTTCTCTGTTTTAGTGCATAGGATCAAAGCGTTACATTTTCGTCTTATGTTGCATAACTAGTGTTTCCTTTGCCCGGAATCTCGTGCTTTCACCTATTAAATAAGGAGATAAGTAGATTAAATTGGTGAGTAAGAAGGAGCACATAGAGAAAAACGAGTGAGTGAATGGATGGTGGTGATGGTTGATAATGGATGCAAGTAAACTAAAGTGACACTTGAGGAGGAGACACTGTATTGTCTTGAATCATGATCAATGTGAGATACCCCAAGGATGGAAATTGAGAATATCATTGAACCTTACCATTTATAGATTGTTGATATTGATTTAATTTTGGTAAATTGGTTAGCCATAGGTAAATTTCATCATGTCCCTTTGAATCGATTAGAAGTGGTCTTAATTTACCACCTCGATGAAGCAACTACATTATTAACCATACAAACATTGGAATAGGGTATACCAAATTGGGTCTAATTGGAGTTTGTGTTGAGAAGATAAATGTTTCTTTTACCCCAGCAAATGAAGGCTAATTATAGTCTTTGGAAAGGTTTTAGGATTGACACAGATTATAAGAATGGGTTTTGGGTATTTATCAAGTCCATGACAACATTGATAAGATAATATCATCCATCTCAAGTGGTAATATATTTTGTTATAGGGTGCAATTAGGGATTGGTAGATGTGAGGGTGGATATGTACAAAATATGGATGGATGAAAGGTGGTTGACTAGGAGGAAAATATTATAGAAGCATGGATCCATTGGGATAGGGTCACATCGACAAGATGGTCAATTTCCCATGATCTAGCAAATCTTGTATCAAATACTTGAAATATCAACAATAATCTATGTCGTGACTCTTTTTATGATGATAGATGCAATAGTGTTGCTCCTTATACCATTTTGGTTTAGGTTTGTTGATTTTCTCTAGGTAAGTTAATAAATAAATTACTTTTGCATCATATAATTTTTAAAAGATAGTTAATAGTGGCTTTGATAAGGGCATCTAGGTATGATGTGGACGAGAAGAACACTAAGCTCAATTGGAATGTTGATAAGAAGGTGGAGTGGAGTAATATTGAGTAGAGGAAGATTATGAGGGTAATGTAGATACCTCTTGGTGACTCGATCGTAGCTCAAGATTTATGAGTCGATCAAGGATTTGATGCAAGTCATTTGGAGATGTAATTGAAATGGTTGAAATAGGATTGGGTTTGCTGGCAATGTGGTTAGAATTAAGTGGGTAGGAAGAAGAATATGAGTATGGTAAAGGTGGAGGGATATGATAGGATGTGTAGCAAATATATGAGCATTGGGATATGTGAGAGGTATGAGATAGAGGATAGGGTGTTAGGAGAAGAGGGGGAAGAGATGGTGTTGGAATAAGAGGTAGAAGGCATGAGGCTGATTGGTATGAGGAGGACAACATGGTCCTCATGCAAGGGATATTAGTTAGAGTGGTTTGGGTGGCCTGAGACATTAGGCCTTGATCAAAATATGAGAGTTGATAATAAGCATTGATACTTGGACATGGCATAAGATGAATGATGGATAGGGTGGTAGGAATGGTAGGAGGTTCCTCATCTAAATAATTTTGAGGAATCATTGAAGGATGAGTGGTTTTTTCATAATGATCCATGAGATGGTATTATTGGATATGGGCTTGGCTTTTGTGCAAGGCCATAAGAAACTAAGGATATAATAGAAAGTGGAGGAACAGATAGGACAAAAGGGGATGTCAACCCAAATATATGGTGAATACCTAGGGTTGGATGATCCTAACTATGAACCATATTAGGGTAGATGGTTAACTTGAGAGATAGATTATAGTGGCTGCAGAGATAGAGACAGGTACCAGAAATAAGGTTTGACTAGTATTTTTGGTCTTTTGTAGTTTTAAGAATGTTTTAGAGGTTTTTTTATGAAATAAAATGATATCTACACAAGTAAACAAGCAAACAACTATTAGCTAAGATTAACATGGTTTTTTAAGGGTTTTCTTGATGTTTGATGTTTCTTAAGGTTTGATTTATTTGGTTGTTATTTTTTTATATTTTGTGTTTGGATGTAGCCTATCCTTGAAATCTATAAAATATGGATGATGGGAAATCTACAAGGTGTATCTACACACACTTCCTGATATACCCAAGGGTACATGGGGAGAAGTTGTGTATAGACAACCAAAAAAATTCCTATGGTGAGGTTGGATCAAGGTCTCCTAAGGAGAAAAAAGACCTCCAATACCCTTTTTAGAGGGTATAAGAGGTGGTTTTGTCTAGAAACTATGGCAGCCCTGTTTACTTTTGCTTCACCCTCGATTGAGATTGTTGAAAAATGATAGTTGCAAACCCAATGATTATTTAGCCCCATGATGAAGGGCATCTAACCTCAGACTACCCCAAGCTAGTCCCAAGGGCAATCAACTTCTCAATTATGAAATCTAGGAAACTATGCAATCTAGATATAGCTTCTAAGAGGATCAATTAGTGGTTGGGGATGAAGTCCAACATCATTTATTGGTTTCATAAAAATGTGCTATGCAAAGTGATGTGTTTTTTTAGATATTGCTAACTAGGATTCACAAACACAACTAACCTAGGGATGCAAGATGCAAATTTTTCCTAGGATAAATGCAAAGAAAGTAAATGCTAATCTAAGATGTTCTTTCACTATATAATATGCAATGCAAGGCTTGAAAGCAAATGAATTTTTGGAAGAAAATCCTATGCTAAGAAAAGTAAATTACAAAACATGAAAATAAATCTAACCTAAGGGAAGAAAATTACAAGACATGAAAAAAAAGTGATGCTAACAAAAGTAAAGAAAAACACAAGAAAAATAACTATATGCCTAGGAAAGTAGATAACAATGTAAGAAAAAAAATCTATGCTAAGGAAAGCAAAGGAAAGTGCCTAAAATGAAAGCTATTCTAACAAAGCAAAGCAAGGCATGAAATCAAAACTATCCTAAGAAATATATGATAAGACATAAAATGAAAACTATGCTAAGAAATCAATAACAAGATATGAAATAAAAACTAGACTAATAAATCAACAACAAAACATGAAATAAAACTATTCTAAGAAAGCAAAGACAAGACATGAAATAAAACCTAAACTAAGAAAGCCAATACAATACATGAAATAGAAACTAAACTAAGAAAACAAAGACAATGCATGAAATAAAACTAATCTAAGAAATCAAAAGACAATGCACGAAATGTAAACTCAACTAGAAACCAATAAAATACATGGAAAGAAACCTAATCTATGAAGGTGAGAAAAGGTATGAAAATAAAACTAGTCTATGAAAGTGAGAAAATACATGAAATAAAACATAATCTAGGGAAGCATGAAAAGAACATGAAATGAAATTTAATATTTGAGAACTTGAAAGCACATGAAATTAAATGTAATCTAGGTGATTGAGAAATTGCATGAAATAAAGTCTAATCTAAGAAAGCATGAAAATATGAAAATAAAATCTAAGCTAGGGAAGAGAGTAAAAGCATGAAATAAAACTAATATAGGAAAGCAATAAAGGACTTAAAATGGAATGATTCTAGGAAAACAGGAAGAACATGAAATGAAATTATACTCTAAGAAAGAAATAAAATGACATGAAATGAAAATATATTATAGTAAAGTTATAAAATAACATGAAATGAAATCTACTCTAGGAAAGCAATAAAAGAACATGAAATGAAATCTATTGTATGACATCAATAAAATAACATGAAATGAAATCTATTTTATGAAAGCAATAAAAAGACATGAAATGAAATCTATTCTAAGCAAGCATGAAAACATGATGAAGATGATGAGGATATTCGTTGATCCAAGGTGACCTACCCACTTTTGATTTCCAAGTTTACACGAAGTACAAGGGAAGAGCATACACAAAATAGATAGACTTTTAATGTGGTATGCTATGAGGTTGATGTGATGTTTATAACCTACAAGGAAAGACATTCTTTTGATCTCCAAGATCATCCTAAGGTATGAGGAGAGAGCATACGAAATCAAACCCTTCATTTAATGTGAATGTGGTGAGGGTTGGTTGCCTTAGAAGGGATGACCTACTTTTGATCTCCAAGATCATTCTAGGGTGCGAGGAGAGAGTATACATGGACCACAAATTCTATTTAGTGTGATGTGCAATATGCAAATGAAAGGAAAAGACACTATGAAATAAATGCAATTTATTTAACTCCAAAAGCATCTCCCACCCTTTTGATCGTCAAGATCACCTTTTGGGCATGAGAGGAGAGTATACAGATAGGGAAAACAACTTTTGTTTAATATGATTAACATTCAAGATGACAATCAAATAAAAAGGCCTTGAACTATACTTTCTTTTATAAAATTTAACTAACAAATAGGGAACAAAGACTCCTACATGATATCCTATGCTTGTTGGAAGTTGACAGAGTCTATATTTTTGCTTTTATGACTGAAACTGACTCTATGACTACAATCATCCAATCCTGGGTGGTTCATATATAGAACCATCCAACCCTAGATGATAGATATTGGGAGGGATATTTGGTTGGTTGGCTCTATTGTGTTGGATTTCTTTGTTCCCAAGGGTCAGTTTGGTAGCATTTCTTAGCAAAACCTAATAGATAAATTAGTCATAAAATGGATTTTGAATGCAAAACAAAAAGGAATAATAATACAAGATAACCAAACTAAATAACAAAATGATAAAAAGTGATATGAAAGCTGATGAATCTAACAAAAAGTAAATCTAACTAGCAAAAAGGACCAAATTTGTAAACGAAATGAAAACAAGTAAGAAAAAGTGATGATTTTATGGGAGGAAGGTGATATACCTATGGACAACCCCAAATTGATTGATGATTGATGATTAGGTGGTAAGGATTCACACACCTGAAACCACTATGATTGAGTATGTGAAATCAATACCTAATTTTCAGGTCTGACTTTGAGTGAAAGCAGGTGAACCACCCACACAAGAGTGGTCCTAATTTGTAACCATTTAGGTCTAGATGATTGAGACTATGTTTTGAGATGTATCTCATTCATTAAATTTTTCAATCCAGGTTAAATGGTTTAAAGAATAGTAAATCCCATATATATTATTCCATAATATTAATATTTGACTTGATTTTGTTTTCTTAATTTCAGTTACAAGAAATGAAAAATTACAGAAAATGAAATGAAATAAAATGAAATATTAAAAGTGCAATTATGATGTAGACTAATTATGTGTTGTGGATCCACGTGCAATATAATAATGCATTAACTATTAAAATGATTTATAATTCTGTATTATGTAATTTAATTTATATTAAAACTAATTCTATTCTCTAACTAATCCTAATCTATTTCAGGAGAAAGAGAGTAAGGGACTGGTTATTTGGAGTGGGCCCTACCTCCTACGGAGTTAGTGTAATTCTATTTTCCTTTCTATATTACTTTACTTCAATAGCTAATATTTCATTCTACTAATATAATACTATTTAATTCATTGTGCAGGAAAAATAAAAAGAAAGTTTGCAAAGATACATTATACCATTGCTAGAATCATGGAATAAAATACTGCTTTATTGATGAACTTTAATTCTTCATGACTATACGAACATTCTTATTTGAACATCGAGCCTTCAAAATAGCAACTTGTAAACTATAGACAAATAGACCATTAGACATTTTCAAAGGTGTATATATTGTATTTTATAATGTCACTTGGATATTTTACAATAAAATTCTCTTTTGCCATATTTTACAGTTCAAATGCTCAAAGATTTGAATTTTAATATTTCATAACAAATATATGCTATAATTAAGACACACTAACAACTACCCTCAGAATTATTACAATCAAAATTATCCAAGTGGCATAGTTGACAAGTATACATAATGAATATCCTAAATTTCAATAACTTGCTGACAAGATACAACTATTTATCCTATTCTCAAGGCAAAGATAAATTAAAATTTTGTTCAAATCTTGACAACTTAACAACTTTAACAAAATATATTTTGAGTGGCACATTACAAATTATATAACAAGGATTAAATCATATGTCAAATATTAATGCCATTGCATTAAATAATCATGCTGACTATATAATTTATGTGATATTGCTATGCTGTCATCGGATGTGGAATTCTAGCACATCAGATGACTTATTCCGTCAACATTATTTTTGTAGATCCTTTCAATAGGTACTTTTTGTAACACCTTTCTATAGGTATTTTTTTTAACACCTTTCTGTATATGTATTTTGTAGCACCTTTCTACGATGCACTTTGACATGACTTATCAGCGAACTCTTCACTCGACTGGTTTGTCCATTCTTGGCATTTGGCTTGTGCTCTACTGCAACATATCCCATGAAACACCTACAATATTTATTTGTTAAAAACATATATGAAACTCACACGATTTGTGTAAAATACAGACATATATCACTTAATATTTTATAAGTCAAATACACTCGTAAATCATGTAAATAAGATATAATGATTATCGAAACACATCGATTTTTATCAAGTTTACATATAAAAATCAAGATAAATACTACATAATATAATACCAATCTTACACTCATCATTTCCCCCTAAGCTGGAGAGAATGTGTGTCCTCATGCATACACGATTAAATGTCACAACACAATATAATTATGCAAATATAACACTGCATGCAAACAAAATAAATAAAACATTGTAAATTTTCATAGATGAAATTCTACAACTACAATATTTAATATTGTCATTGTAATTAGAAATTTTTTTTACAAGTACAACCAATAATATAGTAACATAACAGATAAAAATGTAACAATCATAACTTGATATAATGTTGTGACATAAAGTATAGTAAACATAATTAATTATCACAAAAAAGCTAATACATATGTAATGGTTAGACTGCTATGAATATATATAAGGAACAAATACACAAGTTTAAAAAAAAGTTTGATAATTTTTTTAAGATCTAAACTTGTTTAGATCTGAGCTGAGACAAAACTTGGGACAAAGCTAGTGGTTTTGCTACAAATATTTTTTCATGCTTTACCTTTTGAATCTATGCTTTAGCCTTCTTGGTATCGAGTGGTAGTTCAACAACCATGGTCTTTATGTGCACAACCTCTGAAAGTGCTTCATCCTTTGATTCATGTAGCACATCCTAATTTTTTGGTGATGGAAATGGTTCTATAGTTTTGATGATTTTGTTAATCACCGTGTTGATATCACAATGTATCCCAACATCAAGAGGTATCCCTATCTAAGGTATTCTAGCTTTGAGCAACATCCCTATATCAATGTATGGTTTTGTTCTTTGGGGACTACGTGTATGCCTTTGATGTTGTTGGGAGAGAAACTCATAAAATGGGACTGAGTTGTCCTCATCAAGCATCTTGGTAAAGTCAAAATTTTTGCTAAAGTTTACTGACTTATTTACCTTTTTCCATAGTGAAGCTCTTGTTAGGGAATGTATTGAAATTTTCCATTTGGATAACTGGGTAAGTCGATTTTACCACCTTATCTATAAAAAAATATTTCATGATGTCAAGCTAAAGAGTGAGAGCTTGTTTCACTAAGGTGACATGTTCTAAAAACTCATTTCTAAGCCCATCCAATTTGATGTGCAATATAATCTATTGTGTTTGAATATGAGCAAGAGTTTTTGTGAAAGGATTTGAGGTAGGCAGGTTTTCTTTAGGATTGGATGTCTCTCCCTTCCCTTGGTCTTTCAGATTATACTTTTCATACCTAGTTTTTATTGCAGGCTGAGAAGATTTAGATGGCTTGGTATGGGTAGGATGCTTGTGCACTAGAGAATCCTCCTCCTCTTGACTCTTAGATTTGTATTTTTCCTAGGATACACTAGCCTCAGCAAACCTTGACTCACATGGCTCAGATTGGACAGACAAGTTTGCCTCCTCAACCATAGTATCCCATGAAATTCCTACATAATAATTTTTATGTAGGACCATTAATTTTATCAGTCCATGATGGGAAATTAGATAAAGTTTGGGCTCATCACTAGATATCCTAGGTTGTACCCAAGTAATAGTAGCTTTTACATATCTGTATAGAAAGTACGTCAGATTAATAATTTAGTCTTTATGCTTGGGGTATTTGAGGTTTAACATAATTTTTAAATGGTAACCCCTACAACTAGACAACCTCCCTTATAATGTAAAAAATTTCATCAAAATAGTGACAACCTCCTACCATTTCAGAGGGAGTGAAGAGGTGGCTACACCTTTGATCCACCCATCATTATCTCTGGTAAATACACATTTCTCATCTAATCTATCAACCATTTGGTTCACTCCTTTATAGGTGTATTTTTAATACCGCTTGCAAACCTCAAGAAGACTTAAGACTTCAAAAATGAGACTGGGGGTAATCTCGATTTTGACCTTGCCCACATGAGTAACCATGGCCATGGGATCACAATTCAAAATGAATTTCTTTGCCACGCCTTGATCATGCCCTTGAAACCTGGTTAGGGCCTCCCACAAATGTGTTTCTTGAAACAATTTCTTAATGGAGTCACTGGGATTTTAGTTGTATATATACAAGGGCTCACTATGTTTGTGAAATGTGGATCTCGATATGGTGTTCGGGTAGGGTTTAGAAGTTAAGAAGGTAGGGTATTCTGAAAGAACAAGGTTAGATTTTATTTTTTTAATTCCTATCGTAGAGATGCTTAGTTGAAGGACAAAACCTACAGAACAATTGACAAATAGATGCATGCATGGGTTATCAAAAAGTAAAATAAATTATGTAGAGGAAATACATCTCAATCCATGCAATAAAAACATGACATTGAATTTTATTACATATTTCTACGACATTTGGAATATCCATTGTATTTTTTCTACCAAAAAAAATTAAAGGAAAATTCAAAATGTTACTCTGCAGTTTTGTGATGTTTCTTTGCACCTTATTTTTAATAATAAAAAATAAAATTCATTCCTTATTATAATTTCAAAAAATTCTACCACCTATAATTTTATTTTTTATTACATGCCCTTGTTTTCAATTTTATGTCGTCATCCACCTTGTTGTTCTTTTGCTATTTAATTATAATTCATCGTTCATCGAGTTGAACCCTCCAATGGCTATAGCTCTGCTAAGCTAGTCATCTTCTCCTAGATAATTTTGTGGCTAGATTCCATGGGAGAGTCAATTAACAGACCGCCTATCAACTTGTAGAGGTAGTTTTGATAAAATTAGAGTTATTTATTATGAATTTTATTATTCAATAGCTCAAGAAAGATTAACCATCGATCATTATTTTGATTGATGACTCCCACACTCAATCCACATCGCTTTACCCTATTAGACCATGTGAACAAACATCGGTGATCGACAATTTCATAAGTGAGGTGGTTGCATTTCACATGCTACAGAAATATGGTTTCCAAATTAGGTTTTTTTTCTTTTATTTTGTGTTTTCTCATGCATTAAGATCAGATAAATCATGGCCTTTGATTTCCCTTAATCAATGGTTTGCAACCTTGATCTGAAAGGTTTCTTCTCATTGCTCTACAAGTGTCACTGATCGATGTATTCTCATGCACGGTGGTCACCTTGTTTTGGAAATGACCATCCCTTATCGTGTAACCTTTTCTCGCACCTAAAATTTGAATTACGTCGTCCGTCGATGATCAAATATATATATATATATATATATATATATATATATATATATATATATATATATATATATATATATATATATATATATATATATATATAAAACTTACTCTGGTTTAATATTCCTTTTTAAACTATATTAAATAAGCTCATTTGTTGATGGATGATTTAAAATTAAATTAATTTTCATATAATTAAAACCTTCATAATTTGCAGCCATGGTGTCATTTTGATTCACCTTTGATAGGCTCCATCTTCGGATAGATCATCCATGTGTATACTCTTCATCGACCTCAACTTTTTCATGCATTTAATTCAACTTCATGCCTTGTCCATTTATGTCCTCGACTCCCTATGACGGTTGTAAACACAAAAATGTTTGAGGCTTCCCTTTTAATTATGTAAACATTAGAGGTGGATTTTATATATTTGATTTATTTATAGTTTAATGACCTTAAGTTATTCTTATGGTTTGTGTCGAACGAAGGATGGAGTTAAAATTTTAATTTAATTAATAACAAGGGATTTCGTACCCTACTCGATCTTATTTGTGACATTCAATTTGTATCTCGAATTTCCACACTGTTTGTGTGTTTCTTCCTCCTAAATCCAGTCACATATACCATGAAAAAGTGGTGGTTCATATGGTGCTTACATGTCTATCTATTAATTATGAACCTCCATGTTATTGCTCACATTTTGAGTTGCCTTCGATGATATTTAAGTCAATTATGTGCATGGTTAAATTTCTTGTTGGATTAATATCCTGTGCTTTCCCATCATTGAATATTCTACACATAATTTCTAAAATCAAGGTTGTTGTTTGATTATCGTATAGATCACAAGGTGAGATTTTAAATATTCGTGCCAAGGTTTTTGTGATAAAATTTTTAAATATCCATGCAAATTCCCTCCTTTATTCTAAGGCCTTTGTAAATTAGAAATATTGTTAACTACCTTGCATCATTTGATTCTGCCTTGATAGGTGTCCTTAACCATGCACGATTCTAAAATTATTTATATTTAGAAGAGTTTTTGTGTGGTTGTGTCTACAGAAATATGCTACTAAAAGTATCTTTAGAAAGTATCTATAGAAATTGTCTATGGAAACTATCTACAAAAAATGACTATAGAAAATATCTATGAAAAACAACTACGGAAACTAGTTATAAAAAATAACTATGAAAAACAACTACGAAAAACAACTGCAACAAATATCTATGGAAAATTAATAATAGGATCATAGGAATACTTCACCTGATTTCCCATTTTTTCTTTTTTCTCCCCCAAACTATATCATGAAATTTATTGCATAAATCCTTTACTTCTCCCCCCAAACTGTATTTTTGGCTATATAGCCAAAACAGGATAAGGAGAGAAATTTTTATAGAGTTTATTTTATGGAAAATCTTTAATATATATGCCTAAATCTTCTTTTAGTATTATTTTATCTACCTAGTCAAAAATATGGGGGTATTTACTTATATACTAATTATTTATTCATGTCAAGCCATCAAGTAAGTTTGTAGGATAATAAATCTTCTTAGAATGGAATTGCTTGTTTCCAATAACAAAGATGTTATACAAAAATATTAATTTCTTCCGTGACCTTTTAATAAAAGATTCCATAGTCAAATAGCAAATATTTCTAATACCCTAGAGAGGTCAATTTATTGTTCTACCTCTTTTAGCTTCTTAAAGGATTTTTTGTGTGAGAAAAATAACGAGTTTAAACCAATATCAATCATCAATACTTTGGTTTACAAAAATAGGTCTTCATCAATGGTTGAACACACTCAAAACCTATTTTATAAGAGGAGAAATAAGATAGTCATTCTGGTATCATATTTGAATTTTCTTTTCATAGCCCATTTTTACATAGAGATGTGCATTCATTTGTTAAACTTATAGGGGTACAAAGCTTTGGGGAATTGGATTCCCAACCACTCTATCAAATTCCTAATGGGAATTGTCACCCTATCCTTACTGCTTTGTCCCTTTAAGTAAAAATTAAGGCTTTGGGGATTCATATCACATATCCATCTGGATGGAAGTGTAATTCTATCCTTACGACCTTTTATTTTTATTTAAAATAAGTTAGAACTTTGGGTATTCATATCACATCTCCATTTGGATGGAATTGTAATTCTATCCTTACTATTCTTTTTATTATTATTATTTGGGGAAGAAAGTGGAACTTTGGGGATTCAAATCACATATCCATCTGGATGGAAGCATAATTCTATCCTTATTGTTATTTCCTTTTCCCTTTTTATTATTTATGGGTTGCAAGGTCTTTTATTACCTTGATTTTTATAATTGATGATACCATCATGACTAGTTATCCTCCCTCCTGTAAGGTAAGAGCATGTCTTCACACACTGAATCTAACTTCTTTCTTAAAACCTAATATTGTGATTGAAGAGTGATGAATAATAAAATGAAAGCATTGTATATTAGAACTCCATTATGAAACAAAGGAAGCATATTTAAAAAACATAGAGTGACCTAGTTTATCTTCAAGAAATATTATTATTCTCTAATAATCTTCTTTCAATGGCCAGGTAGTGCAGAGATTTTTTTCATCCATCTTATTTACCAGAACCTACTCATCCAAACAAGAGGACTAATTAGACTACACTCTTTTTAATGGTTGTACTTATTTACTAAATATATTAGATTATAGAGCAACAATTTTATTTAGTAGATAATATTTTTGTTGCTTAGGATAGAAAAGAGAAGTTGTTAGAATAATATGTTATATCCTAAGTTGTTACTAGGATAATTTGTGCGGTTGAGATTAGCTCAGTTAGTTATGATCCAATGGATCAAATTGTAAGCACTTGTTATTTAAGCAAGGTCCTTTCAAGTGAATAATATCAAGTATTCTATTTTCCAACATGGTATTAGAGTAGACTTTCTCTGCTCTGTGAACCTGAGGGAGTAATTCCATCAGGGGGATTTAACTCATGGAAATACCCCTCATTTTTTTCTTTGGACATGTTTTCCAACATGGTATCAGAGCTATTGTGGAGCTCGCTAATGACTGGAAGAGATTTGCGGGGAATGAAAATGGCATCATTGTTGGCGCGCTCATATACCCGATGATTTTTGAAGGTTTCCAAATAGACATGTGTGAGGATCCATCATTTAATGTTCTACTACTACGACATGAGGGACTTGAATAAGTTGAGACTCATCTCTTGCACCACGACTTGTTTTCACATAGTTGACGTGATCATTAAAGAAGTTGAAGATCTCGTTTATTTCATTTTATTTTTTTCCTGTGTGAGCATTGCGTGGGATGATCAATATGCGGCCTGAGAAGTGTTTGTGATAACGGAGTTTCAGGCAAAGTGCCTTATGCGGTTGAAATATTTTTTTCTTCTAAATTTTTTGATGGAGAAACTGGTGCTCAATGTCATCTCCTCCAAGCTTCGTGCATGTCGTCAACGGTTGAAATATATCTTTTTTCATGTGAAGATGAAGGGCCAACAAAAAAAAATCTCTGTGACCCGTGTATGGCTACCCGTGTGTGGGTCAAAACTAAGGAAACTTTACAGGAATAATAATTTGGGTCTCACATAAGACACGACCACATATGTTCCTACCGCTTTTGAAATCCAAGAGGTAATCCATCAGAACATCTTGGATGAAACCCTCAGTATTGTCCTCGAGCGGTGATGTCAGAGCTTGTGCAACGGATGGTGGTTCTACATCCCCGTGCCACAACAATTTTTGGTCAAAGCTTTGCTACTTCAGAATTACCAAACATAAGTAGGTGGAACTTTGGCCTTGTGCAGAGAATATCACATGCTTTTGTGATAGTGATAGTGGCTTTTATGGGAGACGTGCAGACGTGATGGGGTCCCGATGATTGTAGTGATAATTCATCCATGAAATCAATGCGGCCAAGTATACGCAGCGATGCTTGCAAATCCTAGCCCTAGTTTCTACATCATACAATAGCATCATCGCATATCAGACGACAATAATTCTTGGTTGGTGCTTGCAGACGGTGTCAGTTTTCCCGATCTCACTAGAATTCGAGCTCCTCTTAGAAGACAAGTCACCGTTTTGGAGTGCAAGAATAAAATATTTTATTAGCGCACACATCGAAGAATAATTTTTAATACATGGTGGTATATTATTATTTAATAAATTAATTAATTAATTAATTAAAAAATAAATAACAAAATTTGCCCACATTAAAGCCACTCCACCCAAACATTAACACGACTATATTTAGCCTTTATTTTGGGTAGGTGGGATACATTATTTTAAAAATGGGGCATTTCTTAATGGTCATGGGTGGTATTTATTTTCAAACCATTGGACATATATTTTTCTCCTGCGACAAAATTTTTTTTTAAAAACCAAGTTTTTTTTTTCTGGGATATTCCTTTGAGGTACAAAGAAGAAGTCTTTTGTTTTTCTTGCAGATGAAGGTCAAAATGTCACCCATATATAAGGGTTTTTATAGTCGTCGAAAATATTTTTTCGAGACGAACACAATGATGGTATCTATTTTCAATTTTGAAACTATTTTCCACACTTTTTGTTTACCTCAAAATTGTATCATGGAGTGCATTCTCGGTTAAAATCGATACTCCCAAGCTTTGTAAGTGATCCTAGTATTTAGTCATCTCATCTATATCACCTAGCGGTTGCAATGGCTGGTTACCCATGCATTTTGGTAGGATGAGGAGGTCACCTTAAGGACACGTTCGAGAGCTATATTGGTGCCCTTTCATTTTATAATCCCTTTATTTTGTTGTTTGACCTCAATTTTGGGACCTTGTTATCAACCCATTGTGTTCATATAGGTGGTAACCACATACTCATGCTTGTGGAGTCATTTTGTACTACCCTTGTGATTTTTGTGGTTCTTTCCACACTATCTTCACACTTTTTTTTTGTGAGACACTTTGGTTTCAAGGGGTTTTCTTTAGTGACCTTTTTCTCCTGGTTTGCAACCTTGATCTTTTTCACAAGCACCAATCTGGGAGTAAGATTTCATTTAGTTCGACGATGATTCTATACTTTTTTAAGACATATGATGGATCCTTTGCAGGCTTCTTTATGGAAGTTGGCCTAGGGGGTTGAAGAGGACATATTCCTTCCTCTCCATCCTCCATCCACATATTTCTTCTTCTTCTTCTATTTTATCAAGTGGTTTTTCATCATATTTCAACGGAGATATATTGTACATTAGTACCTTATCAGGCTTTGTTACCGGGACTCATACTTGTGGATATGCCACTTGTTTTTTGTTTTGTTGTTTTTTCACTACCTCCTAGTATCACTTAAGGTGGGGTGTTAGTATATCCTAGTACCACTTAAGGGGGATGTTAGAATAATATATTATATCCTAAGTTGTTACTAGGATAATTTGTGTGGCTGAGATTAGCTCAGTTAGTTATGATCCAATGGATCAGATTGTAAGCACTTGATATTTAAGCAAGGTCCTTTCAAGTGAATAATATCAAGTATTCTATTTTCTAATAGAAGCTTATATTTAATAGTAGTTGATTGCAATTCAGAGATGCACTACAAATCAATTCGTTGCTTAATATGGTTTATAAATTCTTCTTTAGATAATGGCTTCTTATAAAGTTTAAGCCAATGTCCATTATCTAGTAATATTCTTATTAAATCATCAATAGGCTTAAGTTTAACTATACCATTCCCTAATATTTCTTCAATATCATAGGGTCCTAGCCATCTTGTCATTAGCTTACCTTAGAAATATTGGTAGTAGGAGTGAAATAGCAAGGCCTAATATTCTGGCTGAAAGGTTCATGGTATAATATGTTTATCCTATCATTTCTTTATTTGTTGTTGAGTTAATTCAATCTTGTGTAATGCCTCTAATATTCTTTCATCTAGAATGTTTAATTTTTCCAATCTATATTTTTGTGCTTGATCCAAATTCATATCAAGTTGTACCATTGTGTGAAGAGTATCTATTTCAAATTCAATAGGCATAATAGCTTGCTTTCCATAAACCATTTCATAAGGTGATAATCCTGTGGTAATTTTCCAAGTTGTATTATATGCCCATACAACTTCTTTTAATATTTTTGCCCAATCAACCCTATTTACAGCTACAATTTTTGTTATTATCTTCTCATGTTCCCTATTTGTAACTTCTACTTATCAATTAGATTGAGGGTGATATGGTGAAGTTTTCCTATATTTTATTTGATAGATTTTGTCAAAATATTCAATTACTTTGGAGAGAAATTGAGACCCATGGTCTGAAACTAGTTCTCTAGGTGCTTCAAAGCATTGCATAATTTATGAGTAAATAAAATTAGCAACTAGTTCAGCTTATGCTTGTGGCAGGGCTTTTACTTCCACCCACTTGGTAACGTAATCCATGCACACAAGTATGTGTTTATTGCTTGTAATTGAAGTATATATTGGCTCAAAAAAATCAATCCCCTATTTTTCAAATGGTTCAATCATTATGTGTGGTACCAAAGGCATCTCCATTGTAGGTGTAGGTTTAGCCCTATGATAAGAATCATATCTATCAACAAATTTATGGGTATCCTTATTTATAGTAGACCAATAATAACCTATTTGGAGTATTTTATTGGTTGTTCTTTGGGTTGCATAATGACCTCCATAATGTTCTTCATGTGCTGCCCTAATGATGTCATATACATCCTCTTCTTGCACACATCTCCTAATTACATGGTTAGGGCAAGACTTAAACAATATTCCATTAGTCCACATATAAGGGACACTTTGATGTATTAATTTTCTATGCTCATGCGATGTAAAATTTTGAGGTATTTTTCTTGTTACCAAATAGTTTACAATATCAACATACCAAGGAGTAAAAATAAAAAGAGCAAACAAATGTTCATCTAGAAAATTATCAAGAATTTACTCATTATCATCAAATATTTGCATACAAGATAGATGATATGCAATGACATTGTCTTTACCTACTTTTTCTATAATTGTGACATTAAATTATTGTAATAATAGAATCCACCTAACTACACTTCCTCTTACTGTAGCTTTGTTCATCAAGTATTTAATGGCAAAGTGATCAGTGTAAACAAATACTTCATACCCTGTTATGTAATGTTTGAACTTTATTAATTTCATGGACTACAACTAGGATTTCATTTTCAGTAACTGTGTAATTAAGTTTGGTCCCATGCAAATATTTACTCATATAATAGATAGCATAAGATATTTTGTTCTCTATCTATTGTAGTACTGCTCCTATTGCATACCCTGAAGCATCACTATGTATATGAAAGGGCAGCTCCCAATTTCACCCTCTTAGAATTGGAGCAATAGTCAATTAATTTTTTTATAACTTCAAAGGCTTCCTGACATGCTTTAGTCCAATTAAATTCACTTTATTTGGTTAAGAGATTAAGCATGGGAGAGGCCACTTTGCTAAAATCTTTAATGAATCTATGATAGTATCATGCATGTCCTAAAAATATCCTTACCTTTATTTGTATTTTTGGAGGTTGGAGGGATTGGATAACTTGGATTTTTGCAAAATTTGCTTTAACACCTTCCTAAGATATCTAATGTCCTAAATAAATACCTCCTCTCATCATCATGAAGCAATTTTCATGACTCAAAGAGAGTTTTTTTTTCTTGGCATATAACCAGAACATTTTGTAAACTTGATAGAGTTTATTCAAAAGTGTTACCATAGACTGTGAAGTCATCCATATAGACTTCCACACATTCATTAATAAAATCAGAAAAAAAAAACTAAAATAGCCCTTTGAAAAGTAGCAGGTGCATTTCATAATCCAAAAGGTAAAACTTTATAAGCATAGGTACCCACATGTGAAAGTAGCCCTTTCTTGATCTTCTTATACTATTGAAACTTGATTGTACCCACTAAAATCATCCAAAAAGCATAAATATTTCTTTCCAACCAAGATATCAAGAACTTGATCAATGACTAGTAAAGGAAAATAATATTTCTTTATTACTTTATTCAATTCCCTATAATCTACACAAAAAAACTGCTCTGCGGGGATGGCAGCAACTTTCGGAGGAGGTCCAAAAAATTGGAGGAATGTCGTGATGGCATCGGGTCCGGCACAGAGAGTGCATGCTCGTGATGTTTTTTCATCTGAAAATGACTGGAAGGAACAGGATTTTCCAGTGCATGTCGGGAACCGCTTGTTAAAGAACAATGGATGTTTGGAACGATGTGAAGCCAGGCCAGTTCTAGTGGTTCAACCAGACTCGATGGCGGAAGATGTGGAGTATCTAACCAAACATGCCCTTATTGGCAAATTTTTGGGCATCCAAATTTCTCTCCCCTTTGTGGAGGCTTGGGTCAAGAAGACTTGGAATCCTGAAGGCGATGTGGAGGTGATGCTGAGTGCGAACAACTATTTTATGGTGGTTTTCTCTTGTATTGCAGATCGTAACAAAGCATTTGAAGGGGGTCCTTATTTCTATAACCAAGTGGGACTCTTTCTTAAACCCTGGCATGTGGGTTTCAACCCATCAGAGGAGCGGCCATCGTGGGTTCCAGTATGGGTGTGGCTTCCATGGCTCCCGTTGGAATTCTGGAGAACTGATATCTTGCATAAGATTGCCCTTCTGCTTGGGAAGTCGATTGGACCGTCACAACAGACAATGGATAAAAAGGTAATCTCTGTTGCTCGTATTTGTGTTGAAATTGACTTAAATAATCCTATTCCAGATTCTATTGAAATACAATTTGGATCAACTACATGGGTTCAAAAACTTGACTATGAAGCTCTTCCATTTCGTTGTCGGATTTACCGTGAATATGGCCACCTGCAAAGAAAATGCCCTAAGTTTGTCCCACCTGTGGCTTCAAATCCTGGGCCCTCTCGGTCTGGACAAAGTTTGGATAAAGGAAAAGCCCCGATAAAGGAAGGGGAACGGGATAAGGAAGGTTTTGTTCTGGTAAAAGCCCGAAACAGAGGACGAAGGGCAAACAAAGACCTTAAGGATAGCCAGCCAGATGCTCTACTCAACCATTTTGAAATATTAGATGATCTTGATCAGTGCATGGAGATACCTGAAATGTCGCTACCTGATGCAAATATAACAAGGCCGAATCAGATGTCTCTTCTTGAGGGGGAACTTAAGGAATCAGATCTAGGGGGTTTAAATGAAGAACAAAGGGCTTTGGATCCGAGTATAGGGGACATGGTTGGGTCTAGCCCTATAAGGGAAACTATTTTGGAAAGTGGTACAGATTTAGTTATGCCCTCTCCTACTCAGGCACTGATGCAATCATCCTTGGACTGCAAAACTCCTACGGTGTTGGGATTGCAAAAAAAAATAATTAAAAAAAGTTTTTCGGATAAGAATATGAAGGTGGGTCAGAAGAAGGACCAGGATAAAATTAAGTTAATGGGGGAGACTTTGGTGGAGTCAAGCTTGGTGAGAACATTGGACTCCCATTTTTATAACCCCCAAAAATGATTATCCTCTCATGGAATGTAAGGGGGTTGAACAACATCCCCAGACAAAAAGTTGTTCATGATTTGGTTCATGTGCATTCTTCGGATGTGGTGTTTATTCAGGAGACTAAATTGGCTATTGATAGTATGTTCAATATTGCTCCCAAGTTGTGGAGAAGGGGGCAATTCCAGTGTATTGGTGCATGTGGATATGTTGGTGGCATCGCTTGTTTATGGGATCCGGTTAAGATATCCCCTCTTACTTGGATTTCTAGTAGATGGTCTATTTCGATGGTCGGGCATGATAATGAATCTGGTGAAACCATCCTACTTACAAATGTGTATGCTCCTATTGATTACAATGGTAAAGTGAATTTGTGGGAGCACATTTGCTTTGTGAGAAGTTTGGTTCCCCTGTACCCATGGATTTTGGCTAGAGACTTCAACTCTATCACTTGTCTGGAGGAGAAACATGGTGGGGTGGACCATCTCGAGCCTTTTTCTTCTGTCTTCAGTGCTCATATCCAGGCCCTAAACTTGGTTGACATCAAGCTAGATAATGGGATCTTTACTTGGCACAATAGAAGGTGTGGGGAAGCTTCCATCTCAGAGAGACTGGATAGGTTTTTGATATCCAGTTATTGGATGGGTAATAACAGAAGTGCTAGTTCTATGATTCTGGAGGGTAGGGGATCTGATCATTGGCCTATCAAACTCTCTGCTTTGGAGTTAGGGCTAAAAAATAATCCCTCCTTTAAGTTTCAACTTATGTGGCTTCATGATCCTAAGCTTCATGATTTCATGCGAGGTTGGTGGACCACTGGCAAACCTCCTCATGGCACCACTATGTATTCCTTTATGAAGCGACTACAATTTGTAAAACATAAATTGAAGAGATGGAATAGACTAAATTTTGGGAACCTTTCCTTGGCTAATCTGGCAGCTCTTAGGAGGATGGAAGAAGCTTCAAGGAAGATTAGAGATCAGGGATTCATGAAGGAGCTTCTTGTTGAGGAATCTGAGGCTGCGAAAGACCTTGCTGAATGGGAACTGAGGGAAGAAATTTTTTGGAAACAAAAAGCTCGAGTAGATTGGCTTCAGGAAGGGGATAGGAACACAACCTTATTTTATAACTCAGTTAAGGCTCACCGTAATGGTAACTTGATTACCTCTCTTGTGAATTCTTAGGGTGCCCTGCTCTCTTCTTTCAGGGATATTTTAGAAGAGACTAAGAGGTATTTTTCCTCTCTCTTCAAGGAGGACTCCCTATCAGATGATGAGAATGAAAAGCTTATTCTAAACTGTATTCCAATGATTGTTTCTAGAGAGATGAATGAGCACTTGATGGGTCCAATTTCCCTTGAGGAGTTGGAAAATGTTGTATTCAAGATGAAAAAGGAAAATCCCTAGGCCCAGATGGATTCTCGATTGAGTTTTATCAAGAGTTTTGGGATTTAATCAAATTTGATCTTTTGGAGGTGGTCCATGAGTCCCAAAAGAACAAACAGATGCTAAGGGCCCTAAATGCTACCTTTGTGGTGCTTATACCCAAAAAAGAGGGAGCAAATTCCTTGGATATGTTCAGGCCTATTGCTCTCTGCAATGTTGTGTATAAGATCATCACAAAAATTATTGTTGAGAGGCTGAAGATATGGTTGAGCAAAATCATCTCTGAGGAGCAAGGAGGGTTTGTTGTTGGCCGAAAAATCTTGGATGGGGTTGTTATTGCTACAGAAGCTATTCACTCGATGGAAACTTCTAAGGAGAAAACTATGTTCATTAAGTTGGACATGGCCAAAGCCTATGATCGGGTCAGATGGTCCTTTCTTCAGAAAGTTCTTGCTGCTTTTGGATTTGAGGAGGAATGGATTAGATGGGTGATGAGTTGTGTTTCTTCTTCCTCATTCTCTGTTCTTGTTAATAATGAGCCATCAGAGTTGTTTGAGGCCTCAAGGGGATTGAGGCAAGGAGATCCTTTATCTCCTTATTTGTTTATCATTATGGCGGAAGGGTTGGGAAGATTGCTCAAGTCTCAAGTCATGCAGGGTCTCATTCAGGGGTGGAAGTGGGATAGTAGTTTGCCACCTCTTTCCCACCTTCAATTTGTTGATGATACTGCTTTGTTGGGAGTTGCCACTATCAGGGAAGCTGGAAATATTAGACAATATCTTGACATATATCTTGGTGCTTCTGGATAGTTGATTAATGAGGACAAGTCTTCTATTTTCTTCTTCAATACCCCTCCTCTTATTCAAGCCAGGATTGCTCGCATTCTAAGATTCCAGGTTGGGACTCCCCCTTCATTTATCTTGGTATTCCAATTTCATCTCATCCTCTACCTAGATCTTCTTGGAAGTCTATGCTTGATAAGTTTAGAAGGAAGGTGAATCACTGGACTTTCATATGGCTATCCACTGTAGGTAGAGTGTTGCTTTTAAAATTTGTTGTTCAAGCTTTACCCATTTATAGATGTTTTGTACAAATAGCTCCCTCTCACTTCATCAAGGACATGGATGCTTTGTCAAGACAATTTTTATGGTCTAGAAAACTTGATCAATCTAAATGGAGTTTGGTTAGGTGGGATTCTATATGTAGGCCGGTGCAAGAGGGAGGCCTTGGGTTGCGACAGACAACTCTTTTTGGGTAGGCTTTGGCTGCAAAACTTTATTGGAGATGGTGTACCTCTCAAGATCATATTTGGGCTAAAATATTATCTTGTAAATACTTGAGAGGTATTTCTGAGGCTGAGATCCCTAGAGTCAGCTTGGTTGGGAAAGGTTCAGTTATCTGGGACACTCTAAAAAGAGGAGCTAATTTAATCAAGCAGGGTTTGTTCTGGATTTGCAATCAGGGATCAAATGCTCTTTTTTGGGAGGATTCTTGGGATGGCCACCCTCCTATCTTGAATCAATATCCTAGGTTACATTCCCTAAGCATTTTTTTCTTGGAAGCAGGCTGGTCTCGTGTGGAGGACTTTAAAAAAATCTAGTCTTTTGGAAATATGGAGATGTACAGGTGGAAAGATCCACAAGAATGGCCCTAGGGGGGACTGGCCAAGGACAGAGAGGTGCTTGCTCTTATTCTTATGGGGAGGCCTTGTTCTTCATTGAGGGGTAAAGATATTCTGGCTTGGAACCCTGATCCTAAGGGAACCTACTCGGTAGCCTATGGTTATCAGTGTTCTTGATAAGCAAAAGTATGGGAGTCTTCCTGTCACTTGGTGGAAAAAGGTGTGGAACAAATTTTCCTGGCCAAAATGTAACTTCTTTCTCTGGTTGGTAGCTCGTAATAAATGCCTCACTTGGGATAATGTGAGGAAGAGGGGATTTCAGGGTCCCTCTTTTTGTGTCCTTTGTAGTAAGAATGAGGATGACTCTTCTCATTTATTTTTCCAATGCTCCTTTGCCAGAGACATTTGGCACCATTGGTGGAGCGCCTGGAACCATCCATGTTTTCATGTGCTGTCCCTGGTGGAGTTTTGGAGTAGTCTAGGTAGACCTCCGGCCAAGGCCCCCTTCCTTCGGGTGGCTTGGAATTTGGGCCCTTCTTGCATCATCTGGAAAATTTGGCTCGAATAGAACCGATGCATATTTCAGGGTAGTTATTTGGTTGTTCAATAGATTTGGCAAAGGATCCTGTATATGGTTCAGGAAACCATCCATAGCAAATGTGATGTGGACCCTCTTTTGGATTCTAGGGAGGAGAAGGTACAACAAGCCCTTGGTCTCTTTGGGGATGGTGTGAACTCTTCTAGCCCTAGTAGGGTTCCTCAACTCAGCAAGAAGGTTAGGAGAGATGGTAGGTGGAGGCCACCCCCTAGAGGAGTTTTAAAAATTAATACTGATGGATCATCCAGGGGTAATCCTGGACATGCTGGCATTGGCGGTGTTGGGAGAGATTCTACTGGTGGTGTCAATTTTTTCTTTTCCATTTATAAAGGTGTTCACTCCAACAATTTTATGGAAGCTCTTGCAATTCTTGAGGCCTTGCGGAGGGGGTTTTCTCTTGGCTGGCATAGGATTATCTGTGAGTCTGACTCTCAAATTGTGGTTAATATTTTAAATAGTAAAAGGGTGGAGGAAGTTAATTGGCAGTTGGCCTCTGTAGCCATTCAGATTCTCAGAATGAGTGAAGAGTTTGAATTTATATCCTTTGTGCACATTCCAAGGGAATGGAATGTGGTTGCTGATTACCTGGCCAAAAGGGCTTCTGAGCTGTTGGATCCTTGGAGTATCGATAATTGGGAGAGTCTCCCATCTGGGGACTCTCAACGCCTATGGGAGTTGATCCACAAGGATGTACAGACTTAATGTGGTTTGTTCTTGTTGTCTTTTTTGGGTGTCATTCTAGTCTAGTGGTTTTAGCCTGTTTGGCTGTTTATTTGAGTCCTGGTTGGAAGCTCAGTTGTACTCTATAATCCAGAATTTTTATCAATAAATTTTTACCCCTTTATTTAAAAAAAAATCCCTATAATCTACACAAATATTCCATTTACCATTCTTCTTAGGAACTATTACTAATGGTGATACCCATTGGCTATCAGAAATTGGGTATATAAATCCCACATTTAAAAGCTTAATGATCTCTTCTTGAAATATGTATTTCATAGCTATATTTATCTTTGAGGTTGTCTCATTGGGTGGAAACATTCTTGAATGAAGATTTTATGGGTACAAATATTTGGATGAATCCCTTTTATGTCTTCATAGTTCCATGCCAGATGTTGTTTGATGTTTTCTAAGTACTATCGATTGTGATTCTTGAATCCTTGTAAGCTCATTATTAATATTTAAAGTATTCCCATGTGTGATGTTTAGTTGCTTGTAATTTTTACTATGTGCATCTACTCCCATTATTTCATGTTCAAGAACATTTAACTTATAGGTATAGGGCACTAATTGATAAGATTGATTTTGCTTCATAATTAGTTATAGTAAGTTCATCTGAGAAATTAGTACTTTGTTCTTCATAAAAAAGTAACCCTAATGGTCCTTCAATTTCTTGTTGTAAATATTCACTTAACACATTAATTGATAAAGTTTGAATAACATCCAAATCATTAGGAAAATCATACCAAATTTATTTTGAGAATCCTTTATCTAATGTTGACTCAAGAAACAGACTCAAATATTTAGTGTGCTTCCCATTGGAAATAGTCATATTAACATATCTACAACTAATGTAAGCATCAGTTGTTGCAAGCCATGGGCATTCCCGAATTAAGGAATGTCCCCCTAGATTCTTCTTAGGTTGTAAGACCACAAAGTCTACAAGATACTCCCATGAGCTTACAAAAACTATGATGTCTTCTAATTTTCCTTCTGGTTTGATGGTAGATCTATCTGTATGTTGAAACACTATAGAGATTGGTTGTAGTTTGTGTACCCCTAAATAATCTATTGTTTCTTTGGTCATAATGTTTATGGCAGCCCCAAAATATACTAAGACATTATGCAAGATCATATCACCAATATGAAATGTAAGTATAGGTATTCTAGGATCTGTATACTTTGGTAGTAACCTTCCTTCAGTTATTATCTCAAATAATTGTCCAATAACTTGGATGGTTTGAGATTCATTCTTCTTATTTCTTCCTAAATTGGATGTGCACATACTCTTTATTAATTTAGAATAAATAGGAATATCCTTAATAGCTTGTAATAGAGGAATTTTAATGGTAATATTCTCTAATTCTTGAAGGAAATTGAAATCTAGCTTGGAGGGTTCTTTAGGTATTGCCAGTATTTTAGGAAATGGAATTTCCATTTCTTTCCTTTGAGGTATTTGGATCTCTTTTTGTTTTTATGGAATATTTTTTGGTAAAGTTTTTGTTTCTTTTTTATTTGTATCTACTTTTTCAAACAATTCTTGGATAGGTTCCTCAACTTCTATGAGATTTACATTATTTTCCAACACCTTTCCAAACCTTAAGTGGATTTGTTGGCAAGGTACCACAAATATTGAACATGTCTCATTTGTTTCATAGACTTGTTGAATAGTATTGTTATTATTAGGATTAGAAACTAGTTGAGCTGGTAAAGATGGTTTCTTAGGAGGGTTGTTCATATTATTTAGAGGTGGAAGAAGTCTATTTTGAGGGGCTTATCCCCTAAACTAGTTTTGGAAGTTATATTGCTGGCATGGATTTTAAGACCAACTAGGCCCTCCTTGATTATATTGGCCATTCGTGTTCCAACTAGGCATATTTTGATCCAACATTACTTGAGTCCATAGAGGTGGACTTCCATATCTATTGGCCATAAATTAGACCCATGGAGGTATATTCCATTTTTTTTTTTTTTGGGTATGGGTTCCAATTTGCCCATTTTTATGCATTTGACCACTGGTTGGATATTTGTTGGTTAGAATAGTTGAAATTTGACCAATTATATGGACCATTGAATGGGTCATTTCTTATTTGAGCTAAAAAATAGATATCTTTTTCCTCTTCAATTTTAGGTTCTTTTATAGCAGATTTCACAACTGAAATATACTTACAATTGAAGAACATGTGCTTATACTGAGAGGGGGGTGAACAGTATAAGATAAAACTTTTTTCTTTTTAATCCAAATGATAACATCAACAATATTAAAGCAGTAAACATCACACAAAGCATCACACACATGAGAGACATGATTTAACGTGGTTCACCCAATGTGGGCTACTCCACGGAGAAAATATTCCTTATAATTTTTTCTCAAATAAATTCTCTTGGGAATCCTTTCCCTACAATGTTTATGGACCTCTGTCCAAAGGAGACACCAATCCCCTAATCAAGTTCGTGGATCTCTATCCATAGGAGAACTCCTTTCTCCTTAGCTCTGACTGATGATCTTCTAGAAGACTTTTGCCCCCACTACTCTGGCTAATGGATCTCTATCCACTGAAGACACCTATCCTCACTACCCTAGCTAATGGATCTCTATCCACTGGAGACTGTCATCCTCTATACTCTATCACCCTCAAAGCTCTGTCTCAAATATGCACTAAACATAGTCCTTCGGTCTAGCACAAATCTATCCTCAATCTCTGTCTCTGATCTGGCACAAACCTGTCCTCAAATCTGCACCAAAATCTATCCTCAAATTTATCCTCAATATCTATCCTCTAATCTGTACTAAACATAGTCCTTCAATCTAGCACAAATCTATCCTCAATAAGTCCTCACTAGAACTTATCCACATCTACTCTCAATCTGTATTGTAAGCTTCCACAAAAGCTCACCCAAATCTGTCCACAAGTCTTCTCTAAGACTTACCTCAAATATGTCACAGCTTACTAAACTCAACAAGTCCACACTAGAACTTGTCCAATCTCATAGAAACATAAAGAGAATTGTTAGAGACTCAATATGCTTCACATTCATCACAATGCTCAATCACTTTCAATCACTCTTTTAGAAACATATAGAGAATTGTTAGAGACTCAATATGCTTCACATTCATGACAATGCTCAATCACTTTCAATCACTCCTTTTAGAATATAGAATAATTTGTTTCATAGAACTTGAACAATTCACTTTAACGCATCCACTTGACTAGGCTCAACCAACTCTACTCAACCAATCACTCAATGAAATAATCCTTGCTCACAAACCCTAGTCCAAGCATATGAACACTCACTCAAATATTTCCAACAATGCTTATCAACCAATCTCACATAACAATGATACTCATGTTCTTTCCAAACCCTAGTTCAAGTTCTTCACTCAACAATTCACTTCAACAACAATGCTTATAAAACAAGGTGCATAGCATTCACTTCACAATAGCTCAACAACTCAATAAGGAAACCTAATCAAGTCCTTTTCACTCCAAAGTTGTTTTCCAGAAAACCAACCAATCAACTCAACCAAGGAAGAATGTGCCCATACCTTTTTCTTGATGAGGAGTAGACCACACAAATCTGCCACAATCATAAACACTTCTTTGCCAAACTCAAGGAGGTTAGAAGATAATAATATTTCTCTCAAGAAATCACAATACAAAATAATATCAAACACAAATACACCTTATCACTCCATATTTTTAAAATAACATCCAACACCTTAAAAATATTAGAACAATTACTTTCACAATAATCCCTTTGGCAAAAAGTCCTTTAAAATAAAATCAACACCTTAAAAGGCTTACTCCTCCAATATGCAAATATAACAATTAGGACTTTATTTTAAAATTAAAATCAAACTCCTTATAACTCCCTTCACTATTTTACCATGAAAAATCACCACAAGAAATTAACTTTAATTAATCCTTATGCCTCCCAACTACCTCACATCAAACCTTAGGGCAATAAAAATTAAATTAAAAATGTACCTTTGCCCTTAGTGGGTTTTGAACCCACGACGTTGCCTCCCCAAGCGCCCTAGCCATAGCCTTGGTTGCCGCATGAGCTAGGCGCTCACATGGGAGCTAGAGTGCCCACACACTCTATTACCTCCTCTGCCACCATCAAAATAGAAATGCAAAAGGGCTTCCAAACTTGCTACCATCAGGTTTCGAACCCGTAACCACTCTACCACAAGCGCCAAGCCAAATGCCACCTGAGCTAGCCACCGGATGGTGCTAGGAACTAAGCACCTCAACGTCTTAAACACACCAAATTTTGGATTTACGCAGTGCACAAAAAACTACTATATTTCCTCCATGATTTACAACACATTTTTCAAAAGATATCACACTTCTTTTTGGCCTTAGCAAAGACAATATATATCCTTTATTATCACTTCCATCATGTCGCGAATCTTATTATAAAATATACCTTAGGTTTTACCACTTTAAATAAATAATATTTATTTATAAAATTTAAATTCAATTTGAATTTAAATATTTATAAATTAAATATTAAAACTTCCTTGGGCTTTCTAATTTGAAATTAAAAGCCTCCTTGGGTTTTTATAAAAACCTTTTACATTGCTCATCCATGGTTTTAATAAAAACCTTTTATCTTATGCTTCACATAAAATTATGAAGCTCTTTTGGAACCAATCAACCTTTGCATTGCTCCTTTTGACCTTTTGACATCAATGACAACTTCATTCCTTGACATCAATGACAACTTATCGACTCAAAATGTCCAACAATCTCCCCCTTTGTCATTGATGGCAACCCAAATTATTTTTACCAAACACTTGACCTTTTTCTTGTTCTGCTCCCCCTGGGACATTGCTCCCCCTAACTCAATGCTCTCTCCTTAAACCAAATCTCTCCCCCTTACTCAAATCTCTCCCCCTTTGACATCAATGGCAAAGGGTCACCTTTGGGGCTCGGGGCTAAGAATGAGTCTCTTAGCTTAGCCCCTCCCCCACCTCCTCTTGAGGTGGTTAATTCTGGGGTGGGAGTCTTACTCCCAGTTTTCCTCGAAGATACTCAAAGGTCTCCTTTGAAAGTGGCTTAGTGAAAATATCTGCTATCTGTTCCTTTGTAGTAACATATTCCAACCTGACTTGTTTATCTGTCACCTGTTCTCTCAAAAAATGATACTTAATCGGAATGTGCTTTGTCCTGGAGTGCATCACTAGATTTTTTGAGATACTTATAGCACTTGTATTATCACATAGTATGGGAATAGGATGATCATGTTTTATCTTGAAGTCTTCTAGAGTTCACTTCATCCATAATACCTGTGTACAACTAGCTACTATTACAATATATTCTACTTCTATTGTAGATAAGGATACTAAAACCTGCTTCTTACTTAGCCAAGAGACTAAACAGTCTCCAAGAAAGAATGCTCCTCCACTTGTGCTTTTTCTATCATCAATGTTGCCAGCCCAATCTGCATCTGTATATGTTGTGAGTGTAAAACTATCACTTTTGGGATACCAAAGCCCAAAATCCATAGTCCCTTTTAGATACCTGAGAATTCTCTTTACTGCTGCCACATGTGTTTCCTTAGGTGCTGCCTGAAACCTTACCACTAATCCCACTGACTGTACTATGTCTGGTCTTGTAGTTGTAACATACAACAAGCTGCCAATCATAGATCTGTATAATCTCTGATCTACCTCTAGAGATTCATCATCCTTACTTAACTTGCATCCTGTGACCATGGGGGTACTTACCGGTTTGCAATCTTCTAACCTGAATTTCTTTAGCATTTCTTTTATATACTTGGTTTGTGAGAGAAATACTCCTTTCTCTGATTGTGAAATCTGAAGTCCAAGAAAGAAGGACAACTCACCAAGCATAGACATCTCAAATTCATTCTACATGTTCTTAGCAAATTCTTTACACATCTTATCATTGTTTCCCCCAAAAATGATGTCATCAACATAAACAACCACAATTAGTAGATTATTCCCTTCATTTTTGATATATAAGTTGTTGTCTGCTATTCCTTTTCTGAATCCCTGTTCCTGAAGATACTTATCCAATCTTGAGTACCATGCTCTAGGAGCCTGCTTTAGACCATACAATGCCTTTTTCAATCTGCATACATGATCTGGTTTATCTATTAATATGAATCCCTCTAGCTGTTCAATGTAGACTTCTTCTTCTAGAACACCATTTAGAAATGTTGACTTAACATCCATCTGGTATACCTTGAAGTTTTTAAAACTTGAGAAGGCTAAAAATATTCTTATGGCTTCAAGTCATGCAACTGGAGCAAATGTTTCATCAAAGTCAATTCCCTCTACCTGTGCATAACCTTTGCACACTAGCCTTGCTTTATTCCTTACTACCTGTCCATCTTCATTTAGCTTATTTTTGAATACCCATTTTGTGCCGATCACATTCTTGTCCTTTGGTCATGGAACAAGCTCCCAAGTCTTGCTTTTCTCTATCTGATCTAATTCCTCATCCATTGCCTTGATCCAGAACTCATCTCCACTTGCCTGATTGAAGTCCTTTGGCTCAATCTTAGATAACAAAGAGAAGTTTACTTGTTGAGATGGTGTTATTATCCTTCTCCTTGTCTGCCTTTCATCTGGATTCCCAATGATTAGATCTTTTGGATGATGCTTCTGTACATATCTGGATGGGGTTTTAGGAAGAAGTTTTTGTGTTTCTTCTTCTTCTTCATCTGATTCCTCTCAAAACTCTTCTTGACAACTTCCATCTTCCTGATACACAATTTGTTGAACTGGTTCTCTTGAATCTATCTTCTCATCAATTGTTACATTTATACTTTCTACAATAGTGTGAGTTCTCTTGTTGAAGCATCTATAAGCTTTACTCTTAGAGGAATAACCAAGGAAAATTCCCTCATCACATCTTGGGTCAAACTTGCCTAAGTTTTGATCTTCTCATCTTATGTAGCACTTGCTTCCAAAAACCTTGAAGTGTTTTACAATGGTCGGTCTTCCTTTCCAAAGCTCATATGGAGTCTTGTGATGGTTTACCCTCATTTGAGCCCTAGTGATTATGTATACTGTTGTGTTGACTGCTTCTCTCCAAAATCCATCTGAGAGCTTAGACTCATTTAACATAGCTCTAGCCATATTCTCAATAGTCCTATTTTTCCTTTCAACTACTCCATTTTGTTGAGGAGTTCTTGCTGTTGAGTATTCTCTCTTGATCCCATGTTGTTCACAAAATTCTAAAAATTCATTTGAGGTAAATTCTCCTCCTCTGTCAGATCTCAAACACTTAATTCTCTTTCTGGTTTCATTTTCAACCAGTTCCTTAAATGCTTTGAATTTTTCAAAAGCATCTGACTTCTCTTTCAGGAAAGCTACCCAAACCATTCTGGAGTAATCATCTATAAACAATATAAAGTAACTCTCACCCTGAATACTCTGTGTTCTGGTAGGACCACATAGATCAGTATGTATTAGACTCAATGGCTCAGATGACATATATCCTTTTGACTTAAAGCTTGTTCTAGTTTGCTTTCCATGTTGACAAGGTGCACAGATTGTGTTTTGTGGTCTTTTTATTTTGGGTAAATCTCTGACATAGCCTGCTTATTGCTTATGTTGACTATGTTGTCAAAATTCAAGTGACCCAATATTCTATGCCACAACCAACTCTCATCTTCTTGTGATAGAAAGCACTTTTCCCCTTTGATCTCACTAAGCATGTATAGATTGTTTGGGGTTCTTCTTGCATTGGCAATGACTTTTCTAGTTTTTGATTTTCTTATCTCACATCTATCTGGGTGGAAAGTAACCATATGCCCTTGATCACAAAGTTGACTTACACTTAGCAGATTATGTTTTAACCCCTTAACATACAACACATTTTCTGTTCTTGTTTTCCCATTATCTAAACTTAGAGTTCCTCTTCCACCAATCCTTGCTGATCCATTATCACCAAAACTTACTGATCCTCTATTGGTTTCTTTTAGTGCAATGAATTTGTCTTTGTCTCCTATCATGTGACTAGAGCAACCACTATCAAGATACCATTGTTCTTCTTTATCCTGAGCATGAAGGGTTGTTTGAACTAACATTGATCTAGCCTTTACATTTTCCCTTTCATATTTCCTAGTTGTTGAAATTGTTTTTCTTTTACTAGACTCAGGAAGTATCATTTTACACCATCTAGCCTTGTGCCCAAAATTATTGCATTTGTAACATATAATATCATTATCCATAAGAGGTGCAAAAGAATTGGAATTTCTATTGACATTGTTTCTTGCATGACCAATACAATGCATAGCTCTATGACCATATTTATTACAAGAAAAGCAATGACCATGGAAGAAATTATGTAACCTATTTGGATGCCTTTGAGATTGTGGTGGAGTGCTTCTCCTCTTGTGATTAACTCTCATCCAAGGTTCTTCTTTGCTTTCTTCCTTTCTGATATCCTTTGCTTGCCTATCTTTGTTTGAAGTTTCTGCTTCTTGAAGACTTGATTCCTTTTTCTATTTCTCATACTCTACATCTTGTAGTACCTTGGTCCTTTCAACTTCATTCCTTAGATAAACAATTTTTGCTTCCAATATTTCACATTATGTTTCTCTTGTTCTTAATAGATCTATCATATCCTACTCAATTTTCTTTCCTTCTTCTACCTTTATCTTGAGTTCTGTGAGATTTTGTAGAAGTTCCATCCTTGCTTCTTCATCCTCTTGAATTTGTTCCTTCAAGCTTGAGTTCTTCTCTCTAATTCTTTCCAATTTTCTGAGAGTAACAAATAATTCCTCTTTTATATCAAACATGGTCTCTTCTTCATTTTCTGAAGTCATGTGTGTTTCTGATGGATCCTCCTCCAAGTTGTTAGTCTTTTCATGGAGAGACCCGCTTTGATACCAATTGAAGAACATGTGCTTATACTGAGAGAGGGGGTGAACAATATAAGATAAAATTTTTTGCTTTTTAATCCAAATGATAACATCAACAATATTAAAGTAGTAAACATCACACAAAGCATCACACACATGAGAGACATGATTTAACGTGGTTCACCCAATGTGGGCTACTCCACGGAGAAAATATTCCTTATAAATTTTTCTCAAATAAATTCTCTTGGGAATCCTTTCCCTACAATGTTTATGGACCTCTATCCAAAGGAGACACCAATCCCCTAATCAAGTTCGTGGATCTCTATCCACAGGAGAACTCCTTTCTCCTTAGCTCTGATTGATGATCTTCTAGAAGAACTATTGTCCCCACTACTCTAGCTAATGGATCTCTATCCACTGAAGACACCTATCCTCACTACCCTAGCTAATGGATCTCTATCCACTAGAGACTATCATCCTCTATACTCTATCACCTTCAAAGCTCTATCTCAAATATATACTAAACATAGTCCTTCGATCTAGCACAAATCTATCCTCAATATCTATCTCTAATCTAGTACAAACCTATCCTCAAATCTATACCAAAATCTATCCTCAATATCTGTCCTCAATATCTATCCTACATCCTTCCTCAAATCTATCCTCAATAATCCTCATATCATCTCCTCAATCTATATTGTAAGCTTCCCAAAAGCTCACCAAAATACTGCCTCAAATCTCTCAACAAGTCCACACTAGAACTTGTCCAATCTCATAGAAACATAAAGAGAATTGTTAGAGACTCAATATGCTTCACATTCATCACAATGCTCAATCACTTTCAATCACTTTTTTAGAAACATATAGAGAATTGTTAGAGACTCAATATGCTTCACATTCACAATCTCAATCACTTTCAAATCAATTTAGAATATAGAACAATTTGTTTCATAGAACTTGAACTATTCACTTTACACATCCACTTGACTAGGCTCAATCAACTCTACTCAACCAATCACTCAATGAAATAATCCTTGCTCACAAACTCTAGTCCAAGCATATGAACATTCACTCAAATATTTCCAACAATGCTTATCAACCAATCTCACATAACAATGATACTCATGTTCTTTGCAAACCCTAGTTCAAGTTCTTCACTCAACCATTCACTTCAACAACAATGCTTATAAAACAAGGTGCATAGCATTCACTTCACAATAGCTCAACAACTCAATAAGGAAACCTAATCAAGTCCTTTTCACTCCAAAGTTGTTTTCCAGAAAACCAACCAATCAACTCAACCAAGGAAGAATGTGCCCATACCTTTTTCTTGATGAGGTGTAGACCACACAAATCTACCACAATCATAAACACTTCTTTGCCAAACTCAAGGAGGTTAGAAGATAATAATATCTCTCTCAAGGAATCACAATACAAAATAATATCAAACACAAATACACCTTATCACTCCATATTTTTAAAATAATATCCAACACCTTAAAAATATTAGAACAATTACTTTCACAATAATCCCTTTGGCAAAAAGTCCTTTAAAATAAAATCAACACCTTAAAAGGCTTACTCCTCCAATATGCAAATATAACAATTAGGACTTTATTTTAAAATTAAAATCAAACTCCTTATAACTCCCTTCACTATTTTACCATGAAAAATCACCACAAGAAATTAACTTTAATTAATCCTTATGCCTCCCAACTACCTCACATCAAACCTTAGGGCAATGAAAATTAAATTAAAAATGTACCTTTGCCCTTAGTGGGTTTTGAACCCATGATGCTGCCTCCCCAAGCGCCCTAGCCGTAGCCTTGGCTATCGCGTGAGCTAGGTGCTCACGTGGGAGCTAGAGTGCCCATGCACTCTATTACCTTCTCTGCCACTATCGAAACAGAAATGCAAAAGGGCTTCCAAACTTGTTGCCATCGGGTTTCAAACCCGTAACCACTCTACCACAAGTGCCAAGCCAAATGCCACCTGAGCTAGCCACCGGATGGTGCTAGGAACTAAGCACCTTGACGTCTTAAACACATCGAATTTTGGATTTACGTAGCACATGAAAAACTACTATGTTTCCTCCATGAGTTACAACACGTTTTTCAAAAGATATCACACCCTTATTTTGGCCTTAGCAAAGGCAATATATATATGCCTTTATTATCACTTCCATCATGTCGGTGGGGGAAAGTCTTTGACTTGCACATCGGTGGAATAAACTTAGGTTTTGCCACTTTAAATAAATAATATTTATTTATAAAATTTAAATTCAATTTGAATTTAAATATTTATAAATTAAATATTAAAACTTCCTTGGGCTTTCTAATTTGAAATTAAAGGCCTCCTTGGGTTTTTATAAAAAACCTTTTACATTGCTCATCCATGGTTTTAATAAAAACCTTTTATCTTTGCTCACATAAAATTATGAAGCTCTTTTGGAACCAATCAATTGCATTTCTCCTTAGGACCTTTTGACATCAATGACAAATTATCTACTCAAAATGTCCAACAACAATTTTCAGTGCTATGGTTCTTGTCACAAATTTTACAATTAGCAAAAATATTAGAAATATTTGTAATATTAAGTGCATTCCCTCAATTTGTGCTTTTTCCTACATCTATGATAGTATATCTTCTCAATATATTGTTCTTTTGATTTCTTATCCATGAGGTTGAGAGATGTAGTTAGTGTGCTTAACAAATAATTCTTTAGGCTTTCCAACATATTACTATAGACACCTAAAACATGTCATGTCGATGGTGAGTACTCATATGGGACATGCTACAAGACCATATGGAAGATCTTGGATGGACTCCAAGATAGAGCAGTGGTTTTAACCACTCAATTTGGGTTCCTTGGCCTAATCAGTCTAAACCATTGTTGATACCTATGGTCTACAGTCTGAACCATAGCTAAGACCTGTGGTCTACAGTCTAGGTTGTAGTTGTCACCTACGGTCTAAATTGAAGTTCATTTGGCCTTCATCCGAGCCAAATAGGGTTGAACGACTATTTTTTCTAGAAGAAGACGGTTGAAGGACAAAATATTCCAGAGGCTTCCAATCCAACTATCCTAACCACCTCTTCTTGATCTTGGCTTCTCCATGAAGCCACCCCTAGCCCTTGGGTAGTCCTATAAGTACCCCTTCGAATTAGGGTAAAGATATAGCAAGAGAGAGATCATTTTGAGCAGCGAAGCCCTGTCAAATTATGGACTCACTTGAGTGCATTGAGAGGGATTTTGGTTGTTATTAACTTGTTACCTAATCAAGCATCATGTCAATTTTTGCCATGCATGCCCTAAGGAGCTAGAATGCCAAGAAACGTTAATTCGGGCAAACGGAGGCCCAATTGTGGAATTCAACCGCCAATATAGTCAGAGGACACCAAGGCAATCCTTGATCATCAATTTGACAAGGAGGATCAAGCCCACAACCCTTAATTTGGATGGCAAAACTACTTGATTACTCGCCATGACTGAAAGCCACAGTCCAATGTGTAGACAGCTCATCAAAGTTGTGGTTTACAACCGGTGATAATTCTCCTTATTGTTTCATTAGTGCTTAATTAGACTAGATTAATCATTTTAGTAGTTTACTTAGCATTTGTAGAGACTCTGACCGACAAAATTAGGGTTTTCATTAGGTTTACTTTATTATAGCAAGTAGGACATAATTAGCTTAATTTCATGTTCTAATGCTTCACTTCATGCAATTGATCCATTAAATTGATAGCTATACTCATTGTTTCTATGTTTCAAGCAATATTTATGAGTATTGAATATGTCTAACACGTTTTATCAACTTTCTTGATTTCATTAGTATTATGGCTTGTTCATGTTTAAATCCTTTAAAGGGCCTCATCATGAGAGGCTACCTATGCTTTTAATGCTTTTGTGTTGTTTCTTGACCACAGGAAAGCAAATTCGAAGGAGATTCAAACATCCAATTCCTTCCTCAATGCGAAGAAGAGGGTCAACTCCACCCTAGAGTAGTTTGTGTCACCTCGAATGGCTTGAAACTCACATTTTCCCTTGAGAGGGATTTCATATGCTTTTCCTATTGTAATAAGAGTATCAAATCGGTATCCCTAAGAGGGACGTATTTGTAATCGGGATTGGCTTCATTAATGGAAATAAAGTGTTATTCTTCTTTATCATTTGTTGTCAATTTTGCATGCATTTCATTTGTATCTTTTGTTTATATTACATAGTAGGAAGCATAGGTGTGAGGTCATTTTGGTGGTCACTCTTGTTACTCCTCTTGCAGATGAGTATTTGTTGTTCCTAAGAGGTTTATTCCTTGAATAATTTCTGCAAAGATTCACAATTTCTTCAAATATCATTAGATGAATATCCCCCTTAGCCATAAGGTTTAGAACATCAAGGATATCTTCTTTTAATCCTTTTAGAAAAAGTTCTTTTAATATTTCTTCATCTAAATAAATATTCACTCTAGATCCTACAAATTGAAATATTTCAAGACAATCCTCAAGGGATTCTTCCTCTCATTGGTTCACATGAAAGAGCTTAGCTTTCTTGTCCCTAAATCTATAGTAATCCTGATATATTTAAAGGAATATATATATTAATCCATGATCTCCATACCATCGATTGTAAACACTTTCTCCTAGACCCAGAAACCATATTAAAGTGGCATCCTTAAGAGTAGAAGGAAATAGTATTAATTTTTGTTCATTAGTGATATAAAAATAAGCTTGACACGCCACTTTAAATTCAAAAAGAAATACTCAAGGTCTTTATGTGGTTTTTCATTGAAGGTAGGCAAAAATAGCAACAGAGACCAATTTTGGTTCTCTTGTTAACCTATCTATTGGAGTAGAAATTGGAAAGGTAAAATTTTTCCTTTGCCTACCTCTTCTTTGGTTTTCTTCTACTTTTCCATGATAATTATTCCTTTATCTATCCCTCCTTGGATTTAAATCTACTTCCCCATGTTCACTAGCTTGATCAACCATGACTGATTGGATGAATTCTAAGATTGGGCTTGGTATGAGCTTAGAAAAGATAGTTGATTGATCAATGTTGTTATCGAATTCAATTTGTGGCAATAAAAATGATTCAAGATTTTGATTTAGTAGAGTCAATGGTAGCTCAACTTGTTCTTCTAGTGAATCCTTAGTTACCACAATCTCAGTCTCTTTTGATATAGAATTATCAAACTTTTCACTAGAGTTTTATTTAGAAACTTTGATGAATCTTCTCCTTAAATATCTAGGTCTACTCATACATTTACAAAGATCTTAAATTTTCCGCAATAGAAATTATTCATTCCTCCTTTAATAGTTTTTGAATATCATTAATTAGGTCTAGTTATTTAAGATTCATGTAATGTTTCTTCTCAAAATTAAAATCTTGTTTCACAAGACAAATTAGTTGGACAATAAAAGCTTATTTTTTATTTGAGATGGAACTTTCAAACTATAACTCATAACTCAAATCGTGACACAATTCTCTGAAGTGCATAATTATAGGAGTCTTGTTGTATCTTCTACTATATTCTAGATTCACTTTTCTATTTTCTATGCCTGCTAGGAATTTATGGACAGTAAGGGAGTCCTCAAAGTATTACCCCCAAGGATATGTAGTTGAATTTACACTTGCTCTCCTATATCCTAGCCAATGTTCACAACTCCTCATAAGTTCAAGTTAAGGTGAATGATAATCTGGCCCTAGGGCTTTAATTATATCAATCCTCTCAATGTTGCTTAGTTCTTGTGTTCTTTCCCAAACGAGATCAAGGTGTTCCCACATATAGTCCCACTATTTTCTAAATGAGCTATGTATTTATTCAAAAATTAGGTTAATTTATTGACTAAGAAATAGTTTTTTGAGGTTTATTTATGCAGACTAAAAAAAAATCTTTACCATTAGCACCTTTTACTTCCCTTTTTAATTCATTTTTTTTATTTTTTATTTTATTTTATTTTATTTTATTTTGTTTTCAAAGTGCAATTTTTAGAAAATAAATATTTTTAAATAGAGCAGTCTTACTATTATTAAGACCAAGTCTGAATTTCCATCCAATATTAACACAACAAGGGAAAGTAAAATTATTATTCTAAAACAATTCTTATTGCCACTAAAACTAGGTCTGATTTTCCAGCCAATTTTAGCACAACAAGGGAAAGTAAAGTTACTATTCTAAAACAGTTTTCACTGCCACTAAAACCAAGTCTAATTTTCTAACCAATTTTAGCACAGTAAGGGAAAGTAAAGTTTTGTTGTTACTAATTTATTTTAAGGAACACTTTGGTATGAAATTGTCACACCTACTACTTGTTTTCACAAGTTAAAGAACCCAAACCTAAGTAGATAACAACCACATTGTGCTAAAAAGTAAATTTGCAAAAAATAAAAGTGCTGAAATAAAAGGTTAAATTCTTGATTTTAAGGAACATTTCAGTGTGATTTTGTCACACCTACTTCCTTGTTTTCACAAGGTCAGAGAACCCAGACCTAAGTAAGTAACAACAATCACCCAATGCTTTGAAAATTTACTAAAAATAAAAATGCTGAAATAAAAGCTAAGTAGTTGTCACAACTTGATTTTAAGGAACATTTTAGTGTGATTTTGTCACACCTACTTCCTTGTTTTCACAAGGTCAGAGAACCCAGACCTAAGTCTGTGACAACCATAAATTAAAAGTTCTTGCTGAAATCAAATGCTAACTAGGAAAGTAGTAAAAATCAATCCTAAGAAAATGGAACCTAGAAGTATTGAGATGAAGACACTTGCTAAAACCCTATTGTCCCAACCTTGAACTACATGATGGTTCCTTGTCAATCATGCAGGTAAGTCTCCTCACCCCCATAATATTTGATCAAAAATTACGGGACCATTTTCCCTGGTAATGGTGCCAAAATATCGAACTGTATATCATACATTAAATTTGTCAATCCAGGGTAAATGATTTAAAGAAAAATAAATCTCGTATAGATTATTCCATAATTATTAATCTTTGACTTGATTATATTTTATTAGTTTTCGTTGCAGGAAATGAAATGAAATATTACAAGTGCAATTATGATGTAGACTAATTCTGTGTTGTGGATCCACATGAAATCTAATAATACATTAACTATTAAAATAATTTATAATTCTATATTATGTAATTTAATTTATATTAAAACTAATTCTATTTTTTAACTAATCCTAATCTATTTCATGAGAAAGAGAGTAAGGGAATGGCTATTCGGATTCGACCCTACCTCCTACAGGTAAGTGTAATTTTATTTTCCTTTCTAATTTACTTTACTTCAGTAGTTAATATTTCATTCTACTAATCTAATACTATTTAATTCATTGTGTAGGAAAAATAAAAAGAAATTTTACAAAGATAAATAAATCATGCAAAGATACAAAATACCATTTTTCGAATCATGTAAGAAAATACTGCTTTATTGATGAACTTTAATTCTTCATGCGTAGAAACTATACAAACATACTTCTTCGAACATCGAGCCTTAAAAATAGCAACTTGTAAACTATAGACAAATAGACCATTAGACCTTTTCAAAGGTCTCTATATTGTATTTTATAATGTCACTTGGAGATTTTAAAATAAAATTCTCTTCTACCATATGTTACAGTTTAAATGCTCAAATATTTGAATTCTAATATTTCATAACAAAGATATGTTAAAATTAAGAGACGCTAACAACTACCCTTATAATTATTACAATCAGAATTATCCAAGTGGCATAGTTGACAAGTATACATAACGAATATCCTAAATTTGAATAACTTGCTGACAAGGTACAATAATTGTTTGTCCTATTCTCAAGAAAAAGATAAATTAAATATCAACAACTTAGCAACTTTAACAAAATATATTTTGAATGACACATTACAAATTATACAATAAATATTAAATCATATGTCAAATATTAATGTCATTGTATTAAATAATCACGTTGATTGTATAGTTTATGTGATGTTGCTATGCTATCATCAGACACGGAATTTCAACACATCAGATGACTTATTTTGTCAACGTTCTTTGTGTAGACCCTTTTAGTAGGTACTTTTTGTAACACCTTTATGTAATTTTTTTTGCAGCACCTTTCTATAGATGTATTCTGCAGCACCTTTTTGTGATGCACTTCCACATAGCTTCTCGGTGAACTCTTCACGTGATTGGTTCATCCATTCTTGGAATTTGGCCTATTCTCTACTGCAACATCTCCCATTTAACACCTACAATATTTATTTGCCAAAAACATATAGGAAACTTGCATCATTTGTGTAAAATACAGACATATATCACTTTATTTTTTATAAGTCAAATACACTCGTAAATCATGTAAATAAGATATAATGATCATCAAAACACATCCATTTTTATCAATTTTGCATATAAAAATCAAGATAAATACTGCATAATATAATATCAATCTTACACTCATCACTATGAACCATCCATGTAGACATGGCCCTTAGCATATGGATTCCAAATAATGTGGTAGTAATAGGGCCCAATCTAGATGGGTTTATGATAATTTTGCATAGTTTCTTATCTATAAAACGTAAGCAATATGTGCAAAATGCTAAATGAACACACAAGGCAAATAATGGAATAAAGGACAACAAGAAAATAACATGTTCTACAACCTGCAAAAGGAAAATATTGAGTGTGGTCAAGGGTTAGATCCCATTGTGATCACCAAAATGTGGTAGAGAAAATATACCATTTACATTACAAAAGATGTTACACAATGATAATATTTTACAAATTCCAATATGGGCTTACAATAGGGTTCCAAAAATGTTATCCCCTTTCACAAAATTTATAAAAATGGCATCCAAATGGTCTTCTAAACCACCTCAAAGGGTGGGTGGGTTTTGGAGCTTTGGTTGCTTGACCACCCTTGGTTGTATGCACCTCCATGGGACCTACACACAACCAAACACAAAAGAGTTAGTAGCATAAAAATTCCTACCTTGGTTAGGTCTAAATTTGTGAAATATCCAAGCAATAATAAGGTTACAAAACTTGATTATAATAAGAGCATAACTTATAATACTAAAAAACATAAATAAAATTACCTTGCTCACCTTCTATGGTTATCTACTATCGATTTTGTGACTATGTTAAGATCTAGAAGTGGATTATTTGGGGATAAATTATTGTGATCATGAATCATATTGGGATAGATGATTGAGTTTCTACTACTTAGAATGCTCATGAAGAGGGTATGCAAACTATTAGGAGTCAATTTGCTTGACTCTAACTATCTTGAGAGGAGGTCATCTAGGATCGGGTGATGGCAACTATGAATCATCTAGATGTGGATGACCGAATGTTGTGCTACTCAAATTTTGCTAAAACTTGTAGGGGACTTGTGACAGGGTGTCATGATGAGCAGTTTCATAAATAAAATAAATGTATATGAGAGCATACAATGATTTCCATGGCTGGTTTGCACACAAAAGGGTAAAAAGGAAAATTTGACAAATTTTTGGCATAGATTTCACTCTTGTTACAAATAAAGAAAATAAGGGGGTATTTATAGAATTTTGGAAGGGAGAAGGGGGTGGTGATATGGACATGACATGGCATCCATGTGGCATGGATAAGGGGAGGTGGAAAATCTAGAATTTTCCACTTGGGGTGGTCAAAGGGCATGTGCACCATACCTCATTGATTTCCTTGGGTGGGGAGAGTCCTCACCCCACTCAAGTGGTATATGTACACCATGCCTCATTAATGCCCTTAGGTGGGGAGGATCCTCACCCTTCCCAAGTGGAATTAAGAGGCATGGGAAAGGTGAGGGTGCATGGGGATGTGGAAGGTATGTGTAGATTAGGCTAGGGTGATGGGGTAGTCACGTGGTGACTAAAGTCTTAGTGTAGGAGAGTGCTGAGTAGGATAAAGGGGCTAGGAAGGGAGAATTTTAATTTTTGTAAGGTTATAGGGTGAAATAGAGTAATTTTGAAATTATTTGGGGTTTTACAAAATTTATTAATTTTAACCTTAGATAAATACAAAATTGATACTTTTTGGGTGTCTACACATACCTTAATATTTCAAAGCTACCTATTTTTTTGGAACATGTGTCAAGTATTATATCAAAAGATAAATTTTAATGTAAATTAATTTTTTTGAGAAGTAATTTAACAACATAAATAATATTTTCTTTTTGTTATAACATTGTCCTACCCTGGAGGTCGACCGGCGGGGGGGCAAGGGAGGGATGGCTCCAGCTCTAGGTTCCCTCAGACTGACCAGTCCCACTTCTCCATTTCCCTGCCCCCCTCCCGTGTCTGCTCTTAGGCCTAGTTTCTAGGTTCCCCTATTTTCTCAGGTTTCCCTCTTGTCGGGGTTGCTGGTCTACAAGGAGGGTTTGGTGGTTTTTTGCCCTGAGTTTCCTAGTTCGACGGGTTTCTAGCGTGCTTTCGGAGTCGTTGGAAGAGGGTTGGCTCTGGTTTTCTGGTTGTTGCTCGGGATCTTCATCTACGTTCTTTTGGCTTCGGGGGGTGCCTTTTCCCGTAGATGGTTTTCCCAGTCGCCCCATGAAACCCTTGTCTTCGGGATCTCCTTGTAGATCCGGGGTTTGTTTGTTCTTATGGATGGATCTCAGGGATCTTTCTATAGTCTACTATTTGGGTTCTGGGGGGGTGCCCATGCATGCAGCTACATCTCTCCTTGGATCCATTCCCTGACAGACAATGGTGGGTCTAGAAGTTTTCTTGATGGTAGTTTTAATGACTTGTTTCCTTGCAGGGTTTGATCTTGGGATGGGGGCTCAAGATCTTACAATGCAATGGCTTCCACTATTTTTTCTACCCGTCAAAATCCTTCTCAGTCATGGACGCTCATGGGACAGCTTCCCTGTCTCTCCTCTGCAGCTTGCATCCCAGATCGGGGTTCCTGTTAGGCAGGGGTTGTGTTCTTTTGGGCATGCTGCTGGTTTTCCCGCTAGGCAGGATCCACGAGTTCGCAAGATTTTTTGCAGGTTTAGGGCATGCTGGTTTTCCCCAATGGGGGGTCGTGGGTTTGTCTGCAGGTCTTGGGCGTACTGCTGGTTTTTCCCACTAGGCGGGTTCACCTTCTCTTGCTGGTTTCTCTGAAGGCGGGATTCTGGGCATGCTGCTGCTTTTTTCTTGCAAGATGGGATTTCCTGTTGCTGTTGGGTTTCTCGTGGGGCGGGACCTTCCCTTGTTGCTAGTTTTTTTCCTCGCTGGGCGGGACCATTCTCACCCGACTTAGGGTTGGTTTGGTGGTTTTCCCGCAGGTGATATCTTCCAATTTTGTTGGTTTTCCCGCTAGGCGGGATTTCTCAAACATGCTAGTTTAGGGTTTGTGTGCCTTTCCTGCTTAGCAGGATTCCTAAACATGCTTGTTTTCCCCTCGTGGCAGGTTTTCCATATTGTGCAATTTTTTCCCCATGAGGCCGGATTGTAATTTTTCTATTGTTTTCCCTGCTGGGAAGGTTTTTAAATTTGCTAGGGTCCCCGCTGTGCGGGATTTTCCCTTTTTGAGTGCTGATTTTTCCCGTTGGGTGGGATTTCATTTGTGGTGGTCTTCGGATGTTTCCCGCTAGACGAGATTTTATCTTCATCCTTGTAATAAGTCTCCCACTGGGTGGGATGTGTCTTTTGGGTTTTAACCCTCGGTTTGGTCTTTTGACCTATTGTAAGAAGGTTTTTGGGATCCTTTCAAAACCCGCTTGTAATATAATTCCAACTTACCAAAAAAAAAAAACATTGTCCTACCTTACCTTACTACTAACATAAATAATAATAACTATTTTTAAAATTTTGATATTTATATTAATTTTAATTACCATTTTTTGAATAGGTCATATGAGATTAAAATGAACCCCACCCATATTACATCATGACCACATGGTGGTATTGCAACAAGCTTGATAATTATGCATGTATCGTTTTACAAGATTCAAACCTTGGTCTTATTCTTGAAAGTCAAAGAATCTAACTAATTGAGCTAATACCATTTGATTTAATTCTAATTATCATTACTTTTTTTAATAGGTTATATGGTATTGAAACGGAACCCACCTATATTACATCATCACCACACAATGGTATTACAATAAAGCTTAGATATTACAAAATTTGGATATTATCCATATATCATTTGGCAAGATTCGAACCTAGATCTCCTCCTTGAAATGTTGATGAATCTAACCAATTAAGCTAATGCCACTTGATAATTATCATTACTTTTTATTATAGTTATAATTCTTATTTTGTGAATAAGAATTATTAGATTCATTTTATTCTTAATTAATTATTAATAATTATATCATTTAATATAAATAAAAAATAGATATTTAATTTATATTTTGTTGTAATTAATTATTATGTTTAATATAAAGATAAGATGCAAGAATACGTTATAATTTCTCATAACCCTTGTTTTCATTAATATATTTAAACATTGACTACATACTAGACTTTAACTAGGTAATAAAATCCATAAAAGATGATTTTATATTTTAATTTAAACCATCATTTATATTCTTAAAGATTACTAAATCTATATACTATTTAAATGTAAACCTAATTAGTTTGGTATGCATGCATTTATTTATTATTATTTGTTTTAAATTATATTTACTTCATATTATTATTAAATATGGTTATGCATGTAATTATTTATTTTAGGTTTGTAATTTTATGTAATTGACCATTATCATATTGGTATGAATGAGGTCACTAAAATATCAATCAATAACCTAGATCCTTATCAATTCTCTTAAAAGAAAGTGAAATGCATTGTTTTGAAAATATAAAAATTAGAAAATATTTGTTTTAGAAGACAAGTTGTTTTGCAATTCATATATTAACAAGAGTAAATATACTATTTTGAGTTCTTGTTGGTTACTTAGTAGGCTAAGGCTAATCCCTACAAAAAAAAAAAAAAAACTAGTTTTCTTTATAATTATTATGCAAATGAGACATTATTGTGATACTTTAAGGTTTATATGTATTTATTTTGAAGAGTATATATGATGTAGTATAATGTAGATAAACAAGTTTCAACATTTTTTTTTTTGAATAAAGTGGTTGTACTTGGGTTCTCCCACCCTTGACAAATCATAACTCTCTCCTTTACATATTGAGATTTTGCAAATAGATTCAATTATCATCTCAATTAAGTTGATATAGTTAGATACCTTATTTTTTCATACATAGTTTGAATTCTTGATTTTTATTTTTTGGATCTTCAATTTTATTTGTAAATACAAATATTCCAAAATTTAGCATCCTTCTTCTTGACATTTTCTTGTAGTAGCCTTCACAATACCAAAACTCCACCTCTACTATCTATAGATTGTATTTTAGTAGGGTAATATTTTCAAAACTCTATGATACCATATTTAGATTGCTAGTTTTCTTCCTAAAGCATAAGTGCAACCACAAGAATTATAATAAATAGTTTATATAAAAACACAATAATGTTATAAAATACAAAAAATATTACTAATGAAAAACATTAAAGTAAATCTTAATCATTATTTGATTCAGTAGTCAACATTTTCTTGTCAACTTCAACTAAACTTACTACTTTCTCTAACCATGGAAAATAAAATTTAACTTCATGATCCTATATTAAAACCTCTCTATTGGCTAACCTTTATGAAAATTTATTCCCTTCCCTTAATGTATGTGTAAACCTAATTTCTTCAAACTCTATAGCAAGGTCCTGCATTTCCATAATTATATCTCATATGTTCCATGGAGCCTTTACTTTCCTCAAAATTGTATTTATTACTATTAGTAAATTGCCTTCCATACATACTCTATTCCTTTTAATTTCTCTACATGTTTTTCACCCTTCTAAAACTACCCAAGCTCCAACTTCATTATTTAGCTTAAATCCACTATTAAAAGTGTAATGAGACAAAATCTCTCTCATGTTACTTCTAATTATTCCTCCTACTTTTACTGGTCTTGGATTTCCTTAAGATGCTCCATCAAATTTCAATTTAACAAATTCTACTTCTAGTGGTTTCCACTTTGTAATATTTGCCTTATTTTTGTTTCTCCTATACCCAACATCATAATTTCATTAGATGACTTGACTACACCTATCAAAGCTCTCTACTTCAAGACTAGGGATTGGGTGAGTTGAGAGAGTCATATTAGAACATAAGTTTCAACTTCAAGGGATGATATATTATTTGTTCATATCTAATTTTATAAGTATATCTAGATTTTTCATGGAATGAAGAGAATATATTACCTCCTATGCAATTATTACACCATTACTGCTTTATTTATCATGAGCACAGTGAAATTATTTCTCTATTATAACACAATCAAGAATTCTTTTCAACATGTTTACCATAATTTTTAAAATTATCTTATAGATCATAATGCAAAGGAATTTTGATTAAAATGATGAAAATATTTTGTATTGCCTTTCTTGGAAATGAATGTAATAAAAGTGAAATTTATCTCACTTGTTATAGCCTTCTTTTCATAGGCATCTTCAACTACAACACATTGCTATTTAACAAATGCAAAATAAATTATAGAATGTTGCAAGAAATCTATTATGTCCAAGTGTCTTGTTAGGATGAAAAGAGAAAATCACCTTATATATCTCATCCATAAATATATTCTTTATTAGTATTTCATTTTGTCCTTGTGTGATAATTTATGGAATATTTTACAAAAACTTACCTTGTGCCTCTTTATCTTTCCCAACATCTAACAAAATATCTTTGGAATACTTAATTACTTTCTTTATGATATCTTTTTCTTCCTCAATATTTCTTCCATCTAGAGTTGACATATTTTTTATGCAACAAAAATTAAAATCTATTTTGTTTGTAGCATGAAAATTTTGGTATTTCAATCTCCTTAATTGAGCCATCTCTCCCTAGAGTTTTGAACCAGTATGACAACATAAAATTTATGTCCTAGTCAATTGATTTCTACTATCTCTTGTAAAATTTTGAGTTTAGGTTCAATTTCCTTCTTCTCTTTAAATATGCTATGAAAATATATGGAATTCCAAATCTTGATTTGTCTATTTAGATATTTCATATTTTGAATTAACATGGACATCATGATCCTTCAAATTTTGATTCATCCCCCCATAACATAACCATCTTGAAGAAATCAAGGTCTTGTAGCCACATAGACCAAAAGAAAAATTTCTTTCGATAACCACTATTAAGTAAATCAAATCTCAAGAGAACAAGTTCTTGATATAATCCTACTTGCACTAAAATATCTGAAGATATTTTATAGTATGTTTGCAATCATGCGTTGGATAACAAAAATCTATTCAATATTTTTGCTATATAAGATTACACAATACATCGATTATCCAAAGTAAATTGAAAAATGAAGGAATAGCATCCCAAAGGCCATTAGAATTGATAAATAAAGAAAAATCCTACATTGGTTTAGATCATCTAGGAGTACTTCTTTTCTAAAGAAGATAAAAATGCGTTGAAGTCCTCTTAGAATGCATTAATCACAATTCAAAATTATTATTATATTTGATAAAAATATACTAAGGTCATTCCTACATCTTTCATAGGAAGCAACTATAGTTGGAGCATATATTGTTTTCCTCTTTAGTACCAAATATACCAACAACCCAATTACTTTTTGCTTCTAGCAATTGCCCATCCCATACACATTTATCCCATGATATTGGACAAAAAAACTTCTAATCAATCCCCCATATCCTAAGAATTTTTTAATACATATTTAGATTCATCAATACTTAATTTTATTTCGTGTATTAAAATAAACTCAATAACATAATGACCTATCAATTCCTTAATAACTCTTTTTTCAAGGGTCCAATTTCATCGACATTATTTGTAATGAGACTTATCTTCTAGAGATTCTAAAATGCAATGAATAGCCTCATAAAAACTTTCTTCTTTATGTTGTCACATAAATCCTAAAGTAAAAGAATGATCCTACATATAAATTACTTTTTTATGCTACCTTGCAAATCCTAAATTTCTATGAATACCCTCCATAAGTATTTATTTATTATGCTACTTTTGAAACCTTAAAGTGTAAGGGATGCATTCTATACTACTTCCATTTTTATTGCAAGGAGGGGATTTTATACTACTTTAGAAAAATGAAGATGATCTACTTGGATTAAACTTGACATGTTTACCTCTTTTTCTTAAAAAATTGCCTCTCCTTCTTCCTTTTCATCTTTAACTCTTGAATCTGAACTTGCACATTGTACTTCTTCATTCCTTGTGTCATTTTTCTATTTTAATGGTTGACTAGAGTAAACTATAATGGAATTTCTCAATTTATGATGCAAAGGGAATTTATTTTCCCATTTTTTGGGAGTGGAAAATCCTTGATTTCACCAAGCTTCTACTATGATATGATATTCTTGCTTCATATTAAAGTTCATCTTATGCCAAAAAAATTTCATCTCTTTCTCATTGTTTTTACTTTGCAATTTTGTCATGTGTCTAGTCCCATAGCATTTGTGACATTGAAATGTAATGTTTCATAATATACTTGTTGATGCTATTATCTTCATTCATATTTAATTCTAATGGACTATTATAAAGGTTTTAAAATATCTATGGCAACACATATTCAAGCGTATATAGCATGCCTTCCCTCCTTAGTAGTTGATCCTTATTGGATGAACTTCGCTACATTATTGCTAATATTCTTCAAAACATCCTAATTGATAAGTTGATAGGGAATCCTTAAAGGCCTAATCCATACCAAAATATTTTAATAGTCTCTATCTTCATGGAAAAATTTTGTTAGGATTAAAGCATAAAATACGAGCAATAAAATATAGAAATAAAACACAAAAGAAAATAATTCAATACACAATAGACATATATTTATGTGGTTCACCCAATGTGGGCTACGTCCACGGAGAAAATAACTAGGCCTTATATTTCATCCATAAAACCCCTCTATTACATAGTTGTGCACCGAACATTAAAATCGGTCGTCATACGACATCCACTTATAAAAGTGCATTACAATTTTAGGGAAAAAATCCTGCCTAAAATCTATCATCCAATCTATGACCTAATATCAAATGACCCATATTTACATAGAGGAAAAAATATATATTTTTGGCTTCGGAGGTGCTACCCCCAAAACTCCCACCAAGGGGGGCTCCATTAATTGTTGCCACCCCCCTTGGACCCCCATAGAGGACACAAGTAGGGGGGCTAATTCCCCCCTACACCCCCCATTTTGCATAGTGTGTCCAAGTACGGCTAAACCAAAGGCCTCCGATTTAATCAGGCTCCACAATCAACAAATTCTCACTCCATTTTATTAAACATAATGCATTTATCCCCTTAAGATATGGGTCACCATCCATTATTTTATCCTTGACTTTTGAATTGGAGAAGATAATTAGGAAAAATACTTTAGAAAGATTATTCATAGAGTAATTTGAATTTAATCACCAGTCCCACTTGATCTAATTTTAAATCTCTAAAAACCCTATCCATTATTTGTGGAACTTACATATTAACCCTTTGCTTTATCATGCTCAATCATCTCATCCTTGATAATCACTTTTGGTGTAATATTTGCTACTTAAATAGGGTTTGCCACATATTCATTCTTCCTAATATCTCCAACTAAGGCATCCTTATTTCCAACTAGGGAATCCTTCCTTCTAGTTAGGACTTTCAAAAATGACTTTCCTACCATGCTACCTAGATTTTCTTCATGATAATCCTTTAGTTTTTGAATTTTCCCTAAGATCTAGAATAAGAAAAAATGACACTCTCCTTGCTTACACTTCACTTCCTACACATACTTCCTTCTAATTGGCATCACAATATTTGCTCACTTTCTAAAGAAATAAAAATGATGCTTGCTCCCAACTCGCATTACTCTCAACTTGCAAAGACTCACAACTAATTTATTTATTTATTTAATAAGTTATATATCTCTTCTATTGGAGTCCAATCCTATTAAAAAACAAAATATTACATTGCTATAAAGTTAACTTAACCATATCCAACTTGCCTTTCTATCAAATATGTTCACCATCTTCTTTAAACTACTAAGTTTATACAATCAACTCCTTGATATCAATTTTATTAAGATATAAAATCTCACTTATACAATTGCATTTTGAAAATAAAATTTTGTCAAGATGAAATACAACACTATGAATGGCTATTTGTTGCCCAGTTTCCATATCTGTAAATATATTTTCTATAACAACTATTGAGCAAGGTGCAGCGACAGTATTGTCATTGTTGTCAACACAGTCAGAAAGATCGGTTGATGCAGTGGACAGGAGTTCAGAGGTTATTCAGAGTATGTACAATGATGTTAAATGCTCATGAGGATGTTTTTGATGTTTGGGTGAAGTTGTTACAGGTTGTCCAAGAAGACCGAAGTGGCCCATATGCAAAAGAGAAGCGAAAAAGCAAAGAGGAAAAAGTGTCGCGATATCACGACATGTTGCATTTTCGTGGCCAAAAGAGAAGAGAAAATGCAAGGAGAAAAAGTGTCGCGATATCGCGACATGTTGCATTTTCGTGGCCAAAAGAGAAGAGAAAATGCAAGGAGAAAAAGTGTCGCGATATCGCGACATGTTGCATTTTCGCGGCCAAAAGAGAAGAGAAAATGCAAGGAGAAAAAGTGTCGCGATATCGCGACATGTTGCATTTTCGCGGCCAAAGAGAAGAGAGAAAAGCAAGGAGAAAAAGTGTCGCGATATCGCGACATGTTGTATTTTCACGGGCCAAAGGAAAGAGAAAGAGCAAGGAGAAAAAGTGTCGCGATATCGCGACATGTTGTATTTTGCGGGCCAAAGCAAAGAGAAAGAGCAAGGAGAAAAAGTGTCGCGATATCGCGACATGTTGTATTTTCACGGGCCAAAGCTAAGAGAAAGAGCAAGGAGAAAAAGTGTCGCGATATCGCGACATGTTGTATTTTCACGGCCGAAGCAAAGAGAAAGAGCAAGGAGAAAAAGTGTCGCGATATCGCGACATGTATTTTCAGGGGCCAAAGCAAGGAGAAAGAGAGAAAGAAAAAGTGTCGCGATATCGCGACATGTCGCATTTTCATGGGCCAAAGAAGGAGAAAGAGAGAGAAAGAAAAAGTGTCGCGATATCGTGACATGTCGCATTTTCATGACTCAAGAAGGGCTGCAGGCAGAGAAAAAAAAGTGTCATGATATCGTGACATGTCACATTTTTGTGACTCAAAAAGGGCAGGCAGGCAGAGTAACAAAAGTGTCGCGATATCATGACATGTCACATTTTCGTGACTCAAGAAGGGCAGGTAGGCAGAGTAACAAAAGTGTCACGATATCATGACATGTCGCATTTTTGTGACTCAAAAGGCCAGGCAGTCAGAGAAACAAAAGTGTCATGATATCGCGACATGAAGACCAGGATGGTGAAACTGAAGACTACATAGTGACGTGGACCCATAAGGAATCTTTAATGATTTGAAATCATTTAAGATGGACGTTACACGTGGAAAGAAATGGATGCATGCCCATGTGGAGAAAATGAACAGTCATGGAAGGAGAAAATGAACAATCATTAAAATAGAAAACAAACAATCATGAACGAGAAGACGAATAGTCATGGTAGGAGAATATGGTGTCAATTCTTTGCATGTAACGTGTTTGACGAAATGCCTACTCTATATATACAAAAGGAGTTACATAAAGAAGGCGTTACAATTGACAAGTGGCATATGAGAATATGAAAGAAGGAGTTACAACTGGAGTTACAAAGAGAAAGGATGGTTATAAAAGGAGTGTTGCTTGGAGAATTTATGTGGGGATTTTATCTCGTGAAGTGCGCGAGAGGAGAGAGAGGCGAGCGAGAGGCGAGCGAGAAGGGTGTGTGTTGTGTGAGAGATGTTGAGTAAGCAATAGACCAGTCAGGGTCTTGTAAAAGTGAAGGCATTATTATGTCAATCTTCTAGTTTCAAAATTGAAGTCCAAGTTGGTGCTTGGCATCAGGGTTGGTGCTCCTTCCGAGTTGGTGCTGGTAAATCGGGGTTGGTGCTCCTTTCTATTGGTGCAGATAAATCGGGTTGGTGCTCCTTTTGGTGTAAATCAGGGTTGGTGCTCCTTTCTGTTGGTGCAGATAAATCGGGTTGGTGCTCCTTCTAGTTGGTGCTGGTAAATCGGGTTGGTGCTCCTTCCATTGGTGTAGGTAAATCGGGGTTGGTGCTCCTTTCTATTGGTGTAGATAAATCGGGGGTTGGTGCTCCTTCCAGTGGGTCTTGGTAAATTGATTGTAAAGTTGTTGCTTTGCAAAGGCTGGATTTGGATGGGAGTCCAAACAGTCAATTTTTGAGGAGTAGCCAAATCGGTGAACCTCGATACATCTTGTGTTGTGTGATGCTCTCTTGTTATATTTGCTTTATTTGGTTTTAAGTTTTCATTGTTTTGGCTTTAAGAGTTGAAGATTTAAGTTTTAAAGAGCTACACTGATTCACCCCCCTCTCAGTGTCATTGTGAGACTAACAATTGGTATCAGAGCCGAGTTTCCCTTGTCAGGCTAAATCAGCTAGGGTTGATCTTGGATTAGTATGCAATGGGTAAGAAGAATAGATCCTCCTCCAATAAGGCATCTCAATCAGTTTCAGTTCCTGTGGAAGAGAAAATTGAACTAGAAAATATAGAAGGAGTGAATTCTGAAGTATGTGATGAAAACCTTGAGGTTGAAGTAGATCTAGAAGGTGAGTTGATCGCTGCACTTGAAGAGTTGAATATAGAAAGGAAAAAGAACAGAAGACTGTCCAAGAAGTTGGAAGAATATGGGGATAATATTGAAGATCTCTTCTTACAAATTCATAAAGCCAAGAAAATAGAAGAAGCCTTGAAGTCACACCTGGATGATAAAGTCGATGTATGTAGCAAACGTGAAGAGGAATCTAACAAAGTTTTTAGTGATCTAAAGCTGCAAGTAGAAGAGTCCAAAAGGATTGAAGAAACTCTCTGGTCACAGATCAATGAGAAAGAGATTGTTTGCTGCAAACAAGAAGAGGAGATTGTTTTATTGAGGAAACAACTAGAAGAGGCCAATACAAATCTCAAATTTGAGAAGAGCACAGAGTTGCTAGATAAAATGATAAGGCAACAAAGAAGCCCCATGTGTAAGCTTGGTCTTGGATGTGAAGTTGAACAACCTTCATCTTCTAAATCTATAGAGAAGAAGAAGTCCACTACTGAAGGATCAAAGCAAGAAAATCTTGAAGCTGAATCTTCAAAAGGAAGAAAATCTCAAAGGAGATCTACAACAAAGCAACCACAACAAAAGAGGTTCTATCACTCTCACTTTATTCATAATAATGCTTTTAATGGCTATTGTTTTAGATGCAACCATTATGGTCACAAGGCAATTTATTATGGATTGAATAATAGATCAAAGAGTTATCGTTGGTAGAAATACATCTGTTATTTCGGTTGAACACCATGTGCAATGTTTTAAATGTAATGGTCATGGGCACATAGCAAGGTTTTGTCCAAGAACTTTTGTATCTAATCTAAGGCAAGACAATAGATTTCATCAGACACAAAGAATGCAACACAGACAGGGAAGAAATCATGTGCATCAAAGAAAGGAAAATAATCATCCATCAAGGATGCACAAGAGACAACCACCCAAGAGAAATGTTCAAGTTCACAAAAAGGTTCAAAATAGGGATGCAGTTGAAAAACTCAAGCCCAAGTTCAAGAAAGGTTGGAGAAAGAAAGAAGAGAGGAAATCGTGTCTCCTTGGACTGAAGGAGACTACTCCTCTATTGCACTAAGCAGACTCCAGGTAGCACATCCTCAGGGGGAGCAATCTTAAAGTTTTATTTTAATGCTCCTATGTTGTTTGGTTATCCGAGGATGAAAGGCAAGTAGTCAGGGGGAGTTGTCGTATAGTTGTCAAAGTGTGTTTCAGTTCATGTAGTTGTTTGTGGAGGTAATAAGAGAGCATTAATTTTCTCTAAAGAAGTAGCCATTATCAAAGAGATGCCAGAGTCAAAGCAAACAGTGGCACTAGCACCCAGTTGGTCAAGAGTGCCAAGTGGCACATGCAAGGCAGAGACATTGAGAGAATAGCGCCCAGGTGGTGAAGCGCCAAGGAGGACAAGATGCCTATGCACCTAAGAAAGTCTTGCATTATTTGAGAAATGCGAGATATTGCCCGAGGAATCCCTTGATCGCAGCGAGGAGAAATGCTCCCTGGAATCACGTGAAGAACGTTCGCCTAAGACATTGAGTAGCCCTGACATATGCCCTAGCAAGAAGCAGAATACCGAGTGTTGATGACTACGCATAGATTGAGGCTCCAACGCTAGATGTAACGGTCCACTATCAATACCTGCATAGGTGATGAAAACATTCATGGCAGCCGTTAGAAACCAGAGACATTGAGCTGCACAACGGATGCGAGGCAAAGTCGTCAGTCACGGAGGAGGTGGCAGTCAAAAGGCTGAAGAAATTACGTGCAGGCTGCCTGGAGAGTCGATCACTTTTTATTTGGGAGTAACTTTTGTGCAGCTGAGAGTTGCATGTTGATCAAACTATACTAAATAAGTAAAAGCAAGGTACAACAAGAATTATAATATGATGAGCAGAGATTAGAGTGCTTATCCAAGAAGACTTTATGATAGAAAGAGTACCAGTGGAGGTGCATTCTATCTTGGAGACAGGTTGGTCGCATGGCACAGTAAGAAACAAGAGTCAGTCTCCTTATCCATAGCAGAGGTAGAATATATTGCAACGACAACGTGTTGTACATAGGAGAAAGTTGCGGAAGGTGAGGTTAAGTTGGATTTTGTTCCAACAACAGAGCAAGTAGCGGATATCTTCACAAAACCGTTGCCCAAGGAAGTCTTTGAGTACCTTCGCAATAAATTGGGAGTGGTCACGTTTCCCAAGAATTGACTAGCTATCGAGACCACATTCTCAGGGGGAGCATTTGTGTATTTGTTTATCTTTTTGCTCATGTTTGTGATTTTTGCTAAGTGTAATAATTTTTTCCTGAGAATGTTGTGCATGGACTCAGGGGGAGTCTACAGCAGCCCTTTGATATTGTTGTCAAAGGGGGAGAAGAGTTATAGGAAATTGCACGTGTGTTGCCAACAATTCCAAAGGGGGAGATTGTTGAGCAAGGTGCAGCGACAGTATTGTCATTGTTGTCAACACAATCAGAAAGATCGGTTGATGCAATGGACAGGAGTTCAGAGGTTATTCAGAGTATGTACAGTGAAGTTAAATGCTTATGAGGATGTTTTTGATGTTTGGGTGAAGTTGTTACAGGTTGTCCAAGAAGACCGAAGTGGCCCATATGCAAAAGAGAAGCGAAAAAGCAAAGAGGAAAAAGTGTCACGATATCGCGACATGTTGCATTTTCACGGCCAAAAGAGAAGAGAAAATGCAAGGAGAAAAAGTGTCGCGATATCGTGACATGTTGCATTTTCATGGCCAAAAGAGAAGAGAAAATGCAAGGAGAAAAAGTGTCGCGATATCGCGACATGTTGCATTTTCACGGCCAAAGAGAAGAGAAAATGCAAGGAGAAAAAGTGTCGCGATATCGCGACATGTTGCATTTTCGCGGCCAAAGGAAAGAGAAAGAGCAAGGAGAAAAAGTGTCGCGATATCGTGACATGTATTTTCACGGGCCAAAGGAAAGAGAAAGAGCAAGGAGAAAAAGTGTCGCGATATCGCGACATGTATTTTCACGGGCCAAAGCAAAGAGAAAGAGCAAGGAGAAAAAGTGTCACGATATCGTGACATGTATTTTCGTGGGCCAAAGCAAAGAGAAAGAGCAAGGAGAAAAAGTGTCACGATATCGTGACATGTATTTTCGTGGCCAAAGCAAAGAGAAAGAGCAAGGAGAAAAAGTGTCACGATATCGCGACATGTATTTTCGAGGCCAAAGTAAGGAGAAAGAGAGAAAGAAAAAGTGTCACGATATCGCGACATGTCGCATTTTCGTGACTCAAAGAAGGCAGAGAAAGAAAAAGTGTCACGATATCGTGACATGTCGCATTTTTGTGACTCAAGAAGGGCAGGCAGGCAGAGAAACAAAAGTGTCGCGATATCGTGACATGTCGCATTTTCATGACTCAAGAAGGGCAGGCAGGCAGAGTAACAAAAGTGTCACGATATCGTGACATGTCACATTTTTCGTGACTCGAAAAGGCCAAGCAGGGAGAGTAACAAAAGTGTCACGATATCGCGACATGTCGCATTTTCACGACTCAAAAGAGGTAGGCAGGTAGAGTAACAAAAGTGTCACGATATCGCGACATGAATACCAGGATGGTGAAACTGAAGACTGCATAGTGACGTGGACCCATAAGGAATCTTTAATGATTTGAAATCATTTAAGATGGACGTTACACATGGAAAGAAACGGATGCATGCCCATGTGGAGAAAATGAACAGTCATAGAAGGAGAAAATGAACAGTCATTAAAATAGAAATGAAAGCTTTTTCAGAAAACCAAACACATGCATGCACAAAAGAGAAAATGAACGAGTCATGACCGAGAAGACGAATCATGGTAGGAGAATATGGTGTCAATTCTTTGCATGTAACGTGTTTGACGAAATGCCTACTCTATATATACAAAAGGAGTTACATAAAGAAGGCGTTACAATTGACAAGTGGCGCATGAGAATATGAAAAGGAGTTACAACTGGAGTTACAAAGAGAAAGGATGGTTATAAAAGGAGTGTTGCTTGGAGAATTTATGTGGGGATTTTATCTCGTGAAGAGAGAGAGGAGCGCGAGAGGCGAGCGAGAGGCGAGCGAGAAGGGTGTGTGTTGTGTGAGAGATGTTGAGTAAGCAATAGACCAGTCAGGGTCTTGTAAAAGTGAAGGCATTTTTATGTCAATCTTCTAGTTTCAAAATTGAAGTCCAAGTTGGTGCTTGGCATCAGGGGTTGGTGCTCCTTCCAGTTGGTGCTGGTAAATCAGGGGTTGGTGCTCCTTTCTGTTGGTGCAGATAAATCAGGGGTTGGTGCTCCTTCCAGTTGGTGCTGGTAAATCAGGGGTTGGTGCTCCTTTCTATTGGTGCAGATAAATCAAGGGTTGGTGCTCCTTCCATTGGTGCTGGTAAATCAGGGGTTGGTGCTCCTTCCATTGGTGCGATAAATCAGGGGTTGGTGCTCCTTTCTATTGGTGCAGATAAATCAGGGGTTGGTGCTCCTTCCAATGGGTGCTGGTAAATTGATTGTAAAGTTGTTGCTTTGCAAAGGCTGGATTTGGATGGGAGTCCAAACAGTCAATTTTTGAGGAGTAGCCAAATCGGTGAACCTCGGTACATCTTGTGTTGTGTGATGCTCTCTTGTTATATTTGCTTTATTTGGTTTTAAGTTTTCATTGTTTTGGCTTTAAGAGTTGAAGATTTAAGTTTTAAAGAGCTACACTGATTCACCCCCCCTCTCAGTGTCATTGTGAGACTAACAACAACTTGATAATTTCTTAAAACTTTTTTTAGGGTTCTTATTCATGCCCCTAATATTCTAATATATTATTTTCATCATCATTTTTTGTTTTATTATTGGGTGGGTTTAGCTCCATTCCTTATTAGCACTTATGATATTTGCTTTTGTTATCCCACATCAATAACCTTTTGAGTTTCTTTTTCTTTGTTTTTGCTTCCTAGGTCTTCCTCTATTTTTTTAATACCTATTAACACTTTCATCTTCATAAATCTCTTCAATGTTCTTCTATTTCTCATAGTAAGGCTTATCATCTATAGGTTTATCTTGATCTAAAGGATCCAAAGTACAAGGAATAACCTCGAAAGTACATTCTTCTCTATGTTGCCCTAGAAACCATTAAGTACAAGACACTCTTCCATAGCAATACTTTCTTATTCTACACTAGAAACCCTAAATTGCTAAGGATTTACTCCATTCTCATTTCTTTATTATGCTATTCTTGAAGCCCTAAAGTGTAAGGGATAACCTCTACACCACTTTCAATTTTATTACCAAGAATTATTTAAAATAAACTTGACCTCTTCTATCGTCTTTGTTTTAGTATTTTTCTCCACATATTCCTTTCTACCTTTAATTCCTTCTAAACTTAAACTTACACATTGTTCTTTCTCATCCCTTATATCCTTCTTTGTTTCTTCTAATGGTTGATCCAAGTGAGCTATGGTGGCCTTTTCCATATGATGTTATAGACAAGCTTTCTTTACCTCATATTTTAGAGTGTAATACCCTTGATTTGATTTAGCTTCTATTATAGTATGACTCACATGCTTTATCTTGAAGTTTATCTCATGACCAAAATTTTATCTCTTTCTTCATAGTTTTCACTTTGCAATCTCTTGTCATATGTCTAGTCTCATAACAATTTTGGCATCAAAATATGATGTTTTCATAATCCACATGTTGATCCTATTCTCTTGACACAGATTTAATCTTAATGGATTGTGGCAAAGATTTTGAAATATCCATAACAACACATATTTTGGTATATATAGCATGCTTTTGCTCCTTAATAATTAGTCTCTCCTTGAATTGCTCTAGGTTATTTTCAATATTCTTCAAAAACATCCTTATTGATAATCTGATATGGAAGACCAAAAAGCATAACCCACATCTCTCCCTCTAAGCCATAGGCCACCACCCATTATTATATCCCTAATTTCCAAATTGAAAAAGATGATGATAAAAAAACCTTTAGGAAAAACTGTCACAAAGTAATTTGAATTCAATCTCCACTTCCACTTGATCCAATTTAGAATATCAGAAAACCCTAACCAATATCCATGGAACTTACATATTAACCCTCTACTTTTAAGAACTTTTATATCATGCTCCATCATCTCATCCTTGATAATCACTTCTAGTATAACATTTGCTACCTAGATCACACATGCCTTGTATTTGCTCTTTTGCTTATCTCCAACTTGGGCATCCATACTTCCAACTAGAACATCCTAATTTATGGTTAAGGCATCTTGACTTCCTATTAGAACTTTCAAATATGACTTTCCTTCCATACTACCTAGTGGAACTTCCTCCCCACTAACACTCCCTCTCGACTACTATAATACACATGGATTTTATAGAGTTATTTAATTAAAAAAAAAAAAACTCATTTTAAAAAATAATAAAAATTTAATTATATCAAATAAAATATATTAATTTACTAATATTTTAATAAAATATTAAATTTAAAAAATCTTTATTATTTTTTTAAATAATACCCTTTATTATAACACCACTATATAATTATTCAAAATATCATAATTTTTTTTTTGGTAATATTAAGAGACGGGAGTTTTGACCAGAATCCTCTGGGACTTCCTCCCCACTAACACTCCCTCTCGACTACTATAATACACATGGATTTTATAGAGTTATTTAATTTAAAAAAAAAAAAAACTCATTTTAAAAAATAATAAAAATTTAATTATATCAAATAAAATATATTAATTTAATAATATTTTAATAAAATATTAAATTTAAAAAATCTTTATTTTTTAAAATAATACCCTTTATTATAACACCACTATATAATTATTCAAAATATCATAGTTTTTTTTTTTTTTTTAATATTAAAAGATGAAAGTTTTGACAAGGAATCCTCCAACCTGTTACAACAACTACTCCACCAACCTGCTATATAATTATTCAAAATATCATAGTTTTTTTTTTTTTTTAATATTAAAAGATGAAAGTTTGACAAGGAATCCTCCAACCTGTTACAACAACTACTCCACCAACCTGTTATAACAACTACTCCACCAGGGAGACACACACCCACCCACGCCACGGTTTGAACCTTGGACCTCCCGAAGAAGAGCCAAAACCCAAACCGTTGTGCTGTGCAATCAAAATATCATAGTTAATATATATAATTTCTTTATTAATATTTGAACAATAACTATAAAATTAACATTTTTTTAACTCCTTTGGTTTCTCTTAAAAGTGGATAGGTTTTTTTTATACAAAGTTCGTGACACATTACCCTTCTTTCACCTTATAACAAAATAAAATTTAAAGTTTAACATTTTTAATTTATTGTTTTTTAATACTTGAAAATCAAGAGGAGAAAGAAAAGAAAAAAACATTGCAGCTGACGATTATATACCCAAAAATATTCCGTGCAACCTTCACGACAGTTAAAGTAAAATGAAAATGAACTCTCAGGTGGGCCCAGGCTGGTAGATTGACTTATAAGGTTGGTAGACATGGGTCCCACAAATCTGGAGAGACAGTGTACAATTATGGAGCATCATAAGCTTGCCAAAGGAAACCAATGATTTATTTGATTTAAAACATCTTAGTTTTTTGGGTTCTTGTAAGCCGCATTTTACATCTTGTTTTCATGGACTTTGATGGTAAATGTTTATGTGAAAGTTTGATGGCAACTTTCACATAGGTTGGTTAGTCATGGAATCAACTTTTCTCATAACATTTTACATTGAAAATTATTACAAATTATTACACGTATCTTTTAATATAAAAGATATTAATATTTAAGACGTTATAGGTTATATAAGATAATTTTATCAAAGATGATGTTTATTTTAAAAAGGAATTTTAAGGTTTTAATTCTGCTGTATAAATAGTTATTTTTCATAATTTTTTTTTTAATTTATAAGGGAGTTGGTTACATTTATAGTTTATTAGGATAAATTTGAATCAAGTGAATGGAATTAACAAGTGGATTATGAAAATATTGCATTTTGATGTTACAAGTGTCATAAAACTAGGTACATGGCAAAGAGACTATAGAGTAAAAATGATGGAGGAAGAGATGGAAATTTTTGGATATGAGGGTAGCTTCAATTTGAAACAAGGATATCATATAAGAAGTTAGGTCAAATCAAGGATTTTTCACTCCTAAGAAAGTGGCTAGAAAAGCTCCTCTACATCATTAGATGGTAAAGACCAATACAATTCACTCAAATCAACCATTAGAAGAAAAAAATGATAAGGTATGAGAAAATACAATGCACAAGTTCAAATATAGAAGGAGCTAAAAGTGCAAAGGAAGAGGGAAAGACAACTTTTAAAGCAAAGGAAGATTGAGAAGTATAATTTTAAAGCAAATGAGGTGAAGGAGGTCAAGCTTAATCCACGTAAATCACCTTTATTCTCCTCAAGTAGCATAAAATCTTCTCATAAGAAAAATCAAAGTAGTATGGAGTGTACTCCTTGCACTTTAGGGTTTAAAGAGCAGTACATTAAAGAAAATCTTATCAAGAATATCTAAAGAAATTTAGGGTTTTCATGCCAACATAAGAAAGTAATGACTATGGACGATCATCTATGCAATTTAGAGTTTTTAGGGCAACATAAAGAAGAAAATGATAATGAGGCTATTCCTTGCACTTTCGACTCTTTAGGGAAACATAAATCTTTAGAAGATAAGTCTCATTATGAACAATATGAAAAAAAAAAATAGAAGAGATTGATGAAGATGAGAGTGTTGGCAGGAATGGAAGAAGGAGAGGAAGGCCATCAAAGTAGGAACAAAGAGAAAAAGAAACTCAAAAGGATATTGATCTGGGAAGCAAAATAAAAATATCATAGGTGTTAACAAGAAGTGGGGCTAAACCCATGAATAAAAATAAAAAGTGTTGATGGTGAAAATGACATCATGGAATATTAGGGGTATGAATAAGACCCCTAAAAAAAGAGTTATTAAGGAATTAATAGGTTGTTATAGTCCCGAGTTTATTTTAATACAAAAAATAAAATTAAGTAGTGAGGAATGTAAGGATGTTTTTAAGAAGATTTGGAAGATGGGTGATTGTTTAGAAGTTTATTTTACAAGAGCTTTAGGCAGTATTGCAATAATATGAAACAAATGCAAATGGGATGGGTAATTATGAGAAACAAAATGTAATTGGGTTGCTAGATTATTTTGCAAGAAAGAGAAAAACATCAAAGTTGGGGTTATAAATATATATGCTCCAACTATAGTTACTCCTTGTGAAAGATGTTGAAAGGACCTTTTTATCAAATACAATGATGATTCATTGTGATTTATGGATTCTTGGGGGTGATTTCAATATTGTTCTATCTCCTTTGGAAAAGAAGGGTGGTATTCTAGGATTGTCTAAATCAATGCAAGATTTTGCTTCATTTTTCAATTAAAATGATATTTGGGATGTTTGTTCCTCAAGTTTTCAATATACATGGGATAATAGATGCATTGGAAAAAATCATATAGTAGAAAGACTGGATAGATTCTTGTTATTCAATAAATGGTTACAAATAAAGTATACAATTTCTTTATATATTTTATTGTGAGTAGGATCAAATCACAAACCCATTCTTTTGACTTGTAAGTTATGTAATTATGGTCATTCAAAACCATTTCACTTCCATTCTATGTGGCTCCAAGACCTTGATTGTTTCGAGATGGTTATGTTATGGTGGGATGAATCAAAATTTGAAGGATCATATATGTACAAGTTTGTTCAAAAGTTGAAATATTTAAAGGATCAAATGAATATTTGGAATGCTAAATATTTTGGTAATATTTTAAAGAAAAGAAAGAAATTGAATCCAAGCTCAAAAATTTACAAGAGATAGTAGAAATTAATGGAATGGACCAAGATTCTTATGTGAAAGAAAAATAATTACTTTTATTATTATTATAATGCATTGAAAAATGAGTCATATTGGTTTCAAAAATCTAGAGAGAAATGGCTCAAGGAAGGAGATAGAAATACAAAAAAATTCATGCTACAACAAAAGAAATTTTTTTTGTTCATCATATACAAAATATTCTAACTCTAGATGGAAGAAATATTCAGAATGAATAAGAAATAAGGAAGGAAGCAATTAATTATTTCAAAATATTTTATCATATTCTAGGTAAGATAAGGAGACATAAGAAAAACTTCGTCAAAATATTCCATCAATTATCACTTAAGGATAAAATGAAATCTTGATGAAGAATATATCTATGGAGGAGCTCCATGAAGCAGTTTTGTCTTTCCATCCTAACAAGGCACTTGGCCCTGATGGATTTCTTGCAATTTTGTGTCAATTTTTTTGGGATTTATTAAAGAGTGATATGTTAGTTGCAGTTGAAGAGGCCCAGAAAAGAAAGACTATAATAAATGAAATCAATGTTACTTTTATTACCTTGGTTCCCAAGAAAGGTGACAAAATATTTTTATAATTTTCGTCCAATAAGCCTTTGTAATATGGTTTTTAAGATCATTTCAAAAATTATGGAAAATAGGTTGAAGGGCATTCTAGGGTGTCTTATCTGAGAGGAACAAGGTGGCTTTTTTAATGGTAAATAAATTCCTTGATGGTATAATTATTGCACAAGAGGCCATACAATTTTCTATTTTGATCAATGGTTCTCCTAATGGTTACTTCAAGTCATCTTATGGACTTCGTCAAGGTGATCCACTTTATCCTTATCTATTATTTATTTTGGTGAAATCATTACGAAAAAAAATTTCAAAGGCAAAAATGGAAGGAAAAATGAAGGGTATTCAAGTTGCAAAAAACGGTCCCTCTGGATCTTATACCCAATTTGTTTATGATACTTTTATTTTGGGTCATCTATTAGTTTATGAGGCCATGGAGTTTAATAAAATATTATCATGCTATGAGAAGGCTATTGGACAGTTGGTAAATGCTACAAAATCCAAGGTTCTTTTCATTAATATTGCCCTAGATTTATAATAAATTATTGTGAATATTTTAGGGTTTAAAATTGAAAAATTTCCATCAACCTACTTGGGTATTCCTTTGTCTGATAAAGGAAATAAAAATGAGCTTTGGATCTATTTTTGGATAGAATAAAAGCTTGCTTCATAGGTTGAAAATTTAAATTCTTAACCATGGAAGGAAGGCTACAACTCATAAAGACTACATTGCAATCCATCCCTATTTATATGATGCTACTTTCAATACTGTTAATAGGTATAACATCAACAATTGATAAAATTCAAAGAGATTTTCAATGGAAAGGTTGTGAGGAAAAAATTAGGTTTCCTCCTTGTAAGTGGGATATGGTTTGCAAAGGAAAGAATTGGAGGAGCAGGATTGTGAAATATAAATCTAATCTCCCAAATATGATAAATTAAGGAGTAGGTAAAATATGGATAATGCACTTTGATAGCACTAGAACTAGAAATAGGAAAGGTGTTGGCATTTAGTTCATTGACTTACAAGGTGCATAGACCCATTTTACATAAAATTATTATGAAACTATATTAATTTCATGGAAGAGTATGAAGCACTTAGTACCAATTTGAGGAAATATAAGAAGATGTGACTTAAGAACTTGAGAATATATGCTGACTTAAAATTTATTGTAAACATACTAATCCCAAATGTAACAAAAAAAATAAACATTTAAAGTCATATAATCATTGGATGTGGGATTTGCTAAATGTTTTTGACACACATGAGACCAAAATTATTAACAAGGAACTAAATAGTAAAATAGAAGAACTAGTAGGAATAATAGCTAGATTTGACCACACCATTATCATATGGGATAAATTGAAAGAGTTCGAAGTGGCCTTCCCACTAATCATTCCTATTAACTCCCACATCTCATAGGTATTTAATAACTAGGAATAGATAATTGATTCCCTGATTCAAGAGATCCATTACATAGAACAGAAGAATGAATGTGGGAATGATATCAAGTGTAGGTTTTTACAAATAAAGACAAATCAATTGATGAAGGAGTTAATTACTCTACAAATACTATTAAACATAAATGATAGTATAAGAAAATCAATCCTAAAAATTAAATCCTCTCCACATTACCTTGTTGAAGTTGCTAAATGAAAGAACTTGTTGCTTGGTAAGGATTGCACTATTGAAGTGATTGGTATATTCAATGAACTTTATGGAAAGTATAGTAATATTATTACATGGTCATATATAGATCTTATTATTTATGACCAAAATATCATAGAGCACACCATCAAGTTAGAACCTAAAACTAGGCCTTTCCAACAAAAATAATGATCATAAATCCTAAAATTGGAGGAGTGATAAATTAGGAACTCTTAAAGCTCCTTTAGGTCCAAATAATATTCTCAATCAAACACTCCACCTCTATAACCAATTTTGTTCATGCAAGCAAGAAGAACAATGATACAAGATTATGTATCAAATTAAGGAATCTAAATAAAGCTTCATTAAAATGTTACTATCCTCTACCTACCATAGATCAAATTTTGTAAAATTTGGTTAGGTCATAAATGTTGTCCCTCCTTAATGATTTACTAGGGTACAACAAAATCTAGGTTAAATTTGATGATCAACATAAAATAACATTCAATACCAAATGGCTAAACATTGCATATCAAAGAATATTGTTTAACCTATTAAACATAGGGCCATTCTCTAATGGGATATGAACTTAGCATTTGATAAAAAAATTGGAGAGACAATTCTCATATATCTTGATGATTTAACTATGTATTCTACAGATAGGAATATTCACATTGAATATCTTGAGTCAATATTTTAGAGGTGTAGAGAGTTTGGCATCTCTTAATCTTAAGAAGTCCATCTTCATGGTCCAAGAAGGCAAGCTACTACGATACATAGTGTTAAAATAAGGTTAAGCTATAGATATCGATAGGATAAAATCCATCCAAGAGCTCATCTTGTCCACATCCATATAAGGGATATAGTATTTCCTTTTTCAAATCTATTTTATTACCAAATGTTGGAATCCACACTTATTTCTATAAATAAACAAAAGCAATCCATCCACTCATATTTTTTAGAAAAATATTTAAAAAGTACAAACGAGAGAAAGATATACTAAGAACCTATAGTCACAATAAATAATCACTATATTATATATAGATAAGACTCAAAAAACTATGATATAATCGATGGAGTGGTGGGGGTATTGATACCAATACCAAAATCCCAATTACATGAATCATTTTAACTTAAGCTACCATAACAATAAGGATTTGGGTTAATTACAAGTTATAAGGTGGATTTAACCATAACAAGGTTAATTTGATTTCGTAGAGATTACATAATAAAATAATTCAAGAAAATAAATACATTTGTACAATTATTGCCTATAGGCCTATACAAGATTTTATCATACAATATGATACTTGACCATACATTAGATTACACTTTCAATATTTCCTCATAATATTAATTAAGGGGCCAATAAGAGAAAACATTAGTGACAATAATATCCCACCTATAATGTATTCTCTAGTGGGTCTCTACACTTGAGGAAGAATCATCTAAGTCCTCCTCACCATCCGAAATCCACTGCTGAAAAATACCTTTGCATAAGAACCTCTTTAGACTAGACCATAGTCATCATTGTTGGTATTAGATACTCCCATTCACATCAAGAACACTTTTGTTAGGGCTCCAAAAGGATAAGATAAGTCACGATCACCTACAAAGAAAGCTTGTTTTTTTCTTCTATAGTCACATAAGGTGGAACTTGGAAGCATAGCTTTCCCTCTTAGTGTATACATCACCTTGTTCAAATATTTCAAAATACCCTTAGACTACTTGATTTCTATCACAAAATAAATATTTGTATAAATTCATCTATGAAATAATCCATTACAAACATCCAAGAGTGCCTAGATAAAGAGTATAAGGAAGAGATAATGAATGATTATATCTTCATGAATAAGATGAATCAATAGTTAAAATAAAGAAGAAGGATTGACTAAGGTACATCCTGAATCCTTTTTTATATACCTCTAAAAGACTCAAAATCTATTATAACTATCACAAATCCAACTCCATCTCTAAAAATAGTAGACCAAAGATTTTTATTACATATAATATGGTCAATTCACCTTTCAAATAAGGATAATAGGGTTTGAGGACTATTTTATACAATTTGACCCCTAAAACTAGAACAGGTATATGAATTGATGTCACCAATGTGTAGATATAAAAAAACCATACAATTAAAAAACTAACCTCATAATTCTTCTATATGTAAAAATTATGGCCTTTGAACAATTTGCCCAAATAGACCCAAAAAATTAAAAATTAAAGCCTCAAATCTTAGAAAAAAGGATTTTTAATTAAGTTACCACATAATATTTGTTGACTTCTAGGTATTTACCACTCAATTTGTGCCACTTGGTCATAGCTAAATAGTCACTTAATCTATAGTTGCATCATTTATCCTCTCCTAATTGGCAAAAGGTAAGTTAATATATAAAATTTTGTGCTTCATGACATGTAAATGTGCCATACTAGGTTCCACATAAGTAGATAATCCACTTCATCCATTCAAAGTAGATGGTAAAGTACTAGCAAGGGTTAAATCTTGGTTCTATAGAGAGCTAAACATGGCTTGTTATCCAACATTTCAATGTTTCCATTGGAGACGAAACTTCTATGTATTTCAACCCATAGGCAATAAGGGTAAAGCACATCCACTAGAAATATTGACATATGAAGCCTATTGATCCTAAGGTTATTTTTTGATCAACTTGGCTATTACTACCAACAAGTTGCAATAAGGTTATCTTCCATGAAAAAAAATGTTTATCTTGTCTATTCAACATTAGGTTTGCAAAGAATAGATGGCATAGATTTCAAACTTTGGTTGTTCCTCCAAAGTGCATAAACCATACTCCCTTTGACATGACTATCAAACATATATGTTGAGCATAAAAATCATTAAGCAAATTACCATTCTATTTTTACCCCTCAAGAAGATAAAAATAAAAATTCATGAACTAAACTCATGATATGATTTGAGGGGAATTCTTACATATGATCCTCTATCCATTATATCACTATATTTTTCTAGTTTAAATAGTGCATTCTCTCCATAAAAAGTGACAATATATCATGGAAAAAGACCATTTAACTTGATAGGGGACATGTACATTTTCCCTTTGAACTGCACATGTTAAAATTCAAATTCAAATATTCTAAACATATCCTCCTTAAAGAACCTTGTTTCTTTTTCAAAATGGAAGGAAAATATAATAAAATTTCTAAATCTATGAATGGACCTCAATTGCATTGAATTAGAAGGTATAGATGGTGATTTTTTTTCAAAGATTCCAGAAGGATGAATAATATAGAGAATAATAATATCCCTTCTTTTCCTCTTGTGTTTGAAATACTTCTAAATATTTAAAAAGGAATCTGTCATAAATTTGGAGTAAATAGAGGTTTTATCACCTACAATCTACGTAGGTGTGTCTCTGAGTAAAATTTTTGTATTACAAAGTAATGCTACTCCATATATGCTTTGATACCATGTTGAAACTCACACCTATTTCTAGAAACGAACAAAAGTAATCCATTCACTCAAAAATTATATAGAAAGCATAAAATAAGGATGAAATAAAAAATATATATATTGGGCACTCATAGGCACCATAAATAAGCACTATATTATCCATAAATAAGAATCATAATAGTCTAATACAATGAATTATACAAATAGATAACTTCAGTCCATAGGGATTACATAATAATATAATACAATAAATTAAATACAATTATATAATGATTACCCATAGGCCTATACAAGATTGCATCATACAATGTTAACCTAGTTCCTAAGTAAATTTACACTATTAACAAAAAAATCACAATTAATTTTACCCAAATGGTCAAGAGGATTACCAAAATGCTATTTAAATATTCTACCTTAGTGGGACTAATGAAGGTAGGAAGGTCTTTCGAGACATCTAGGATGCCATTACCAAAAATCCAATCCTAATCAACCAAGATTGTTATGTAGATTTTAGGCTCTATGTGTTGTTAGAGTATATTACATCATTTAAGTTATGTAAATGTACGACCTTTGATACATAGCTAGAATAGAAGTTTACTTTAGAGTGAAGTAATTTTATTACTTCAAATATTGTATAAATGCACAAGTATCAATGTGCAAGTTGTAAATGTGCATGTAGTCTACATGTACATAAGTCCTAGGTAGAGTAAGGGCCAAGGAATCTGCCTTCCTATATAAAGGCCTCATAGTGAGTTTTTTATGAGACAAAGTGAATATAGAGAGTGTGTGTTATAGATTAGGAGTACGGTACAATGTAGTCCTGTCATATATGTTCATGAAGTTTTCATGTCCTCCATTATATAGCATTGTACTATTTTCATAACTTTTATTAATGGTATATTTCTAAGTTATTTGTAGATGTTCATCTTATTATTTTCCTACATATTATTGTGCCATTAGTTTATAGTTATCTCATATTAGTTATTTTACATCTTGTGGTTATACTACCTCCCATAAAAAGCTAACAATGGTATCAGAGCACATGGTATATTAGATAGAAAATAGGTAGAGCCACAAGTGAGATGGAAAGAAATTCAAAAATATCATTTACAAAATTTTTGAGATTATATTTGGCTAGAGTCTTTCCACAGTGTTATAGGAAAACTCATGAAGACTATGACTCAACGTGGATTCCACTAGATTGAAAAATCAACTAGTGAAGATTAGTCATCTCTAGATTTACGAGTTCTTACATTTCAACTTCTAACATCTTGTTGCAAGGAAAATGAGATTCAAGAGAGTAAGGAAGCTTCCTACATAGATCTAGGAAGAAAATCTTCATTAGAATATTTCTAGCACTTGCAGCAACAAGTAGAAGATTGAAGATTTCATTTTTTGAGAAAAGGTACCATTACTAAAGATTGCAGACCTACAGATTGCAAAAGAAGAAAATGTCATAGTAGCCTTACAACTAATTCAAGAGACTCATGATAAGAGTCCAGATTAATATTGGAGGTTGGTGATATCCATTAAATATTACAAGTAGTAGATTAAAGAAATTATCCTCAAGAATTTGAAGAGACTTTTAGAAGGTCCAGTTACAAAACTTATAGTTTTGGAAGATTGGAGGTTGTTGATCTCCATTAAATCCTACATATTGCATAATTAAAGAAGGACCAGCAAGGTCCTATTCCAGAATTATAGTAGCAACATATTTTAGAGATCCAAGAGGAATATCTCATTACCAACACTTTCATTGAAAAAGTTTGAAGAAAATGTATCATTTGGAAGACCAGAGAAGCTATGATATTGAAGATATTGGTGAGGTCTTAGGATAAACAAGGAGAAGGTTTGGATAGCCTTATGTTATAATTTAGATAAGGCCATTAAAGGAGTTCCTATGAGAACTCATTGGAGAAATCTACCAGTAAGGAGAAGTTACTAACAGAGCAAAAATTGGGACAATTATCGTCGTCCAACAAAAAGCCTAAAAGGAGAAGAATTTAGCAAGTGATAAATCCTGGAGGAGATTGCTTAAGAACTCAAGATATTCAAATTCTTGAGAAGAAAGCTGAGATTGAAGTCAGAATTCGACAAGGAGGTTGAAGGAGATAGGAGCCTAACTTTACTACCAAACCTAAAAGGTTTGAATATTGTCATTGAAGGCTAGAAGGCTCATTCAGAGATAGGGGTTTGTTGAATATAAAGTAGAATATTTAAGGGTTCTTGAAGGAAGAACTCAGTTGTGATTTGGGGGAATTTCCTACCAAAATTTTTGAGTTTCAAGGATAAAATTTTAGTGCAAAAATTGACTGTGAGAGAGCAGCAATCAAGAAAATATTACTAACTATAGAACTTCAAAGCTACAGATAGTATAAGGATAATAAAAACCACCATACTATAGTTTCAAGTAGCAATATAGAGGGGTTACTAAGTTGTGAATTGGTTATTTAAGGAGTTGTTGCGAACAACCAAGAAGATCTGCAAGATCATCAAGTTAAGAGCAACAATTTTGTGAATAAAATCACCAAGACATCCACAATTTTTAGCAGTTATTAAAGGTAAGCAACTTGGGTGCAAAAGGTTCATTAGTTTAACTTTAAAACTATGGCTTATTAAGAGATTCATTAAGAACCATATTAAAGTTAAAGTTACAAGGAGTGGATTAAATTTGAAGTCTTCAAAGGGAGGTTAAAAGTTAGGTCAATACTTGCACATTAAATAGGATTTAGATATATTTTGATAGAAAAAAATTATCTTCCTATATCTAGTCACAACAAAGAAGACTACATTAATATACAAATATTATAGTTCTCTACAAGGAGAAATTACTAAGTGCATATTTAAAGTTCATTTGAAGGAGTAATAAGGTGATATTAATATTGCACTATACTAGTTGTTCTTTAGATGCACTAAGTACTTTTAGATTTCAGTAAAAATTAGTGCATACTTAGAGTTACCTTGAGAGTTCATCATTACTGCACTATTTAGTTAAAGTGAAAAATAGTGCAAAATTAAACCTCTTGAATATCACATTAGTTGCATACTTGGATTCATTCTTACTAAGTTATCTAAGTGCAAAAATTATAGGTTAGTGTTGTCTAGTAATAAATGCAACATAATTAGCTCTCAAGAAGTTACCCTATCAGAGAAGTTAAAGAGCTTGGGAAAGGATAATTTTAGTACAAAACTTGGAGCAATTTATAGTACACTATCTTAACTATTACAACTATATTTATAGTGATAAAAGAGCACCATTCTTATCCTTTAAACAAAAATAGGACAAAATTTATTACCACTAAAATATATTACTATAGCCAGCATTATATAGTCATCAAGCAGCCACAACATCGATGTCAAGGGGGGCAGATATCAAGGTAGAGGAATTGAACCATCAAAAAGGCTCATAAGTTGATTTTTGAAGGTGTATAGAAATACCAGATCAACACCTATGTAATAAGATCATGCAACACATAAAGGGAGACATATCACTCAGCGTAAGGCAGATAGCTCTAAGGATAACTAAACTTAGATTAGATAAAATCAATAGGTGGATAAGGGATACATTATCCAACTGATTACTTGGAAAAAATACCAACTAAAGCTTTCAAAAGCCATCATCAATTGGAGACAAATTTCTATCTAGGAAAAGATCGATTATAGCAACCAAGAGTGACTATTTATTGAAGCCATATCATCTGCTAAAAGGGTAGTGTTGGAGCATCCTAGAAACACCATAGTTGGAGCTAACCTTGAGGAGAATATCATCATTGTTTTCTAGAAAATGCATAAGCTTGCACTCACTGACAAGAAGGAGAAAAGCGTTGAAGCTAATATTGCATAGCTTGCACTAGTTGGAGAAGAAATACTGAAGGAAATGAGATGTTGAAGATGTCCTCAATGCAAGTGCCACTTGGCAGATCAAAAGTGAGTGTTACATAATGTCTGCGTAGGGAGAGAGCATCCAAAACAAACATAACACTAATCTTGGAAGCATTAAAGGTATATTTCAAAGGAGTGAAAGGTGTAATAATCATTTTAGCTAAATGAGAGCATTGAAGACTCGTTGACCAATTTTCGAAGAGACTATACTGTCTATCTACCATCCTCATATTCAAAAAAAATATACACTAAGTGTCAAAAGCATAAACATATTGCCAGGAGGAATAAGAGTTTAAAGAACCTAATGTAACTCCCAAGTGATACTTTTACAACATCGAAAGGCATCGATGCTATTTAAAGTGCCTAAACTCAAGGAAGAGAAAGTGCCTCCACAACAAGCAGGAAATAGTATACATACATAGTGAAAGAGGAGCGAATAACATTAAATGACCTAAGTCAAGGCTTCCAAAAAGGATCAAAGTAGCATTAAAGACTTGGTGACATTGTCATACATCTACCATTGGGGGAGATTAGTGCACAGTAATATAGCGTCCAACATTCACTATTTAGGAGTTGGAGCATTATAAAGGTAAGGGTTTTACCTTAATTAAATTGCTTTCATTAAGGAGTTATAAGGAGTATAGTATAAGGTTGAAACTCTTCTATTATTTACTTTGTAAATAATAGCAAAATCAACCATACATTTGAAAGCAAATTTAAAGGAGACTTATATACTTAAATAGTTTAATATTTGCAATTAAATACCATAGGAGATATAAGGGTTTCTACTTGGAAAATTAAAACTCTATTATTGCAAATATTATTATTTTCTAATATTCCAAATTAGGGAGTTATAAGGAATACTACACCAAAATAAATTATTGGAATTTAAAAATATTAAACTATTGGATATTAAGGGTTATAAAAAGAATTTCATCATTACACTTGTCTCATACTCATTGTAGACACCAAAATCTAGCCACTTGTCATCCATCCATAGCTTCCCGCCACATTTACCCATTATTTATATATTTATATATATTTGTTTAATATATATTTAAATAATAATATTTTATATATTTTATTTATATATATTTAATAAATATATGTATATTTATATGAATTAATCCCAGCCATCCATCATGATTTAATCCCAGCCATTCATCCACCTTAATCCATGCCACATGCCCAGATTTAATCTCCACCCTCCATCATGTTTTAATCTTGACCACACAAATTGTGTCGTTGAAACCCTAATGTGCCCTAGGAGAGATTATAAAGAGGAGTCATTTTGATGACTCAACCCCTAAGTCCCTAAGTTTTCTAAGTTTTTTATTTCCTAAGTCCTCAAGCATCCAAGCCCCTTACCATTATCCATCTTCCATCGCTCACCATCGCTTTCGTATCTATCACCACCCACCTCGCACGAACCAGATCTACTTCTATAGATTCTATTTCACTCCTAGAACCCCTCTAAGTTCCTCAAGCACCTCTAGGCACCTTCCATCATCGAGCACCTCTAGGTACCTCCTACCATCACCGAGCACCTCTAGGTACCTTCTACCATCATCGAGCACCCACGAGCATTCACAACCCTAGTTCTATAGTCTAGCAATCCCTCGAGTGTCGCTAGGGCATCTATGCACCAAATTCTACAACAAAAAATAACAGAGAACAACGAATTAGTGTGACAAGGTAATTTATTTATTGCAAGTATTTTTATTCTTTAGATCTATTTATAGCTTCATTTCTACAACTAGGGTTAGTAATTTTCTTATTGAGGGCCTCACATAGTGGAGCCCTCATAGATATTATTGACCTTATATTGTTGTTTGTTATTTGTAGGTTTAGGGATCAAGTTCATTGGAAGTTGCTGAAGCACTTGAGTGGTCCGACCTATGGATATCTAAAGCCCACTCACCTTATTGTTGAGATCAAATCGAGCGTGAAGACACCACCAATATTTGTTAACTAGGGTTTCAGAGAACCCTAGCATATTGTAATAATTGTATCAGGATAATAAAGCATTGTAAACCCTCATTTTGGGTACACTTGATTGTAATATCAGAGATCTACCCAAAAATAATAATAAAAGTTTATTTCATTATGCAATCATATATGTTTTTTCTTCTTTATTAATTCATTTAATTAAGTACATTATTTGGTGTTGTTCGATTTTACATCTACAAATGGTGATCATGATGGGACCCACAATGGGTTCTTTATGCTAATTATATTGTCATTAATTCACTACTTTTTATCTTCTATCTTGCAGGTTTTTCAAAAAAATAGGTCACACAAATTTCGTAGAACCAGTTTCTGAGGAGTTGCAGAAGTTGCAGAAGGTGCGCAGATGCCTCGCAGTGCTCATGGGACATTCAAGAAACACCCAAGTGCATTTCATAGGCACCCAGGTGTGTTTCACAGAGAAGAGGAACAATACATAGGCTTATCTATAAGTCTACTATAAAACCCTAACTTCTCTATTTTACGTATTTTCATGTTTTTATAGATTTACGGCTAAAACTAATATCATCAAAAATTTGGTAAAAATGAACATTTTAATCTGCATTTCTAGGCATTAGAATAGTTCTTTGCATCCACATTCAATCATAAATCACACATTTCCATTTAAAGATTTCATTATTTTCTGGTGTGCTACAAATTAAAACCCTACATTTCTATTTTCATATGAATGATTAATTGCATAAAATAGTTTGCATTCTAGGGTTAGGAATTTCTCCTTTTGCTAGTCTAAGTAGGAACAACATTAGAATAATTGAAAGTACCCCCACATTTGGTGATTCAAGGTGGAAGAGTAGATGAACCCTCCTCTATTTAGAGAGCGGTCTTAAGCGGTGTACTCTACTTCTTTTGGGAAAATTAATATTTCTTGTGTTGGCTTCTAATTTAGACTAGTGAAATCAGTTATTTCTGACATTGTATGTACACCATAATAAACTAAAAATATTAAAAGGAATCACACACATTGCATGTATCATTTTTAATAGTAATGTGTTGGATTTCATCACCAACCATTGCTTGAGATCTAGTGATGGTGGGTTTCATCTCCATCCACCAATCTCTACCCCTAGACACCATAGGTTACCCCCGAGCAAACTTGTTGGATTTCATCACCAGTAAGAATCTCATTACCCATCCAAGCCATAGTGTTCACCCATTTTAATTCATATTAGTGCATTGAAACACACAAAACCAAAAAAAAAGAAACATTAACACGAGATAATCAAAGAACCAGGTAAGACACATTTTGTTGCATAAACATAGGATTGGATTACCTATTTGATTTTGTGAGTTTTTCATTTCGCATTTCATTTTCAGCACATTTTATATTTGGTTCATTAGTTTATGGTATTAACAAGAAATCAAGCTAAAATAATGAATCAAATATCCACCAATCAAACCACTTCAACAATGGAGTGTTCATCATCACCTTCCACCACCACTTCCATGATCAATCCCCCTAGTGTGATACAGGTAAGTCATTCAGATTTATCTATAGGTCCCTCACACACTGTGTCATCCACATCATTTCATATGGCCATGCCCCAAATAGAATCATCTTCACCAACCATTGACCATCACATCACCCACATAGACATGGCACAAGTGGAAGCTCTTATGAAATCCACTAACTATGTCTTAGAGTCAGTCCCCAACTCACCTAGACATGATCCTTCTTTACAATAGGAACTTATCTCCTCCCAACCTTCAAGCTTTACCTAGGTGTACAATAACCCTCTTTTTGAGGTATCTACTGCACCTTCCCAACATTTTTCCATACCACAATCATCATGTGCCCAAAGCACATCCATCCCATCCTCATATACCTCAGTCTATGGTAACCCCTTGTATGAAGCACATGTTAATGTTGCTTCACAAGTGCCCACATCCATACCATCTAGTGTCTCCCATCAAGTTGCAATTCCTATTGCAACTTACCCCCACCTACCTCATCAATCCCATCCACATCCATTCCATCAACCACTGATATGGAAATACATGAGACATGGGAACATCTCAACAAATTGCTTAAGAAGTGATAGAATGCTCAACAACAAGTTTAGGTGATCAACCCTAAGCCTCAACCTATTTCCACTCAACCCATATTTATTAGCCAAAGTCCATCTTGGGTACCACAATCTTCTATGGTTTCCATTCCAACACCATCGCCAACCCATACCCATTCTATTCCCATTGGCCAACCTATCCAAAGCCCTCATACATCATCTCCATATCTTCATTCACAATCATTCCTTCATCAACCACATCATCATCAACATCAATCCACTCTACCAAGTCATCATCACCTCATCACACCTCAACATATTTCCACCTCACCATCACAAAATCATCAAGTGATTCAGGGTTTCCACATTCCTGGGGAGGACCCTCGAATCCAGGCTATGCAACAATAGATTGATAGTTTGATGCAACATACTCCTAGCATGATAAACCAGAAGCCTACCCTACGTCAACTAATCAATCAACCAATTCATCCTTTGGTACCATCACCACCATATCCGACAGATTTCACAATACCGAAGTTTGATAAATTTAAAGGGATGGAGAACCCTAAAGAGCACGTGAGCTCATTTGTTCATTCTTGCTTTAGAATTCAAAGCAATGATGCTCTAATGCTTAGAACCTTCCCTCAAACATTAGGGGGAGATGTTGTAGAATGGTATAACCATTTTCCCAATCATAGTATTTATACTTTTGAGCAATTGGTTGACCAATTTCTTGAAATATTCTCCCTCAATATAAGAAATAAAGTCTCATTATCCGATATCTATGATCTAAAACAATATGATGATGAGTCTATCTATGAATTTGGTAACCATTGGAGGGTCGTTATCACCAAATTGCCATTTTCCCTACCAATGGAAGAGTTGACCCGATTGTTCGCTAAGAGTTGCTTAAAACCCATCTCTTGGTTATTGCAATTACAACAACATAGATCATTTGATGAAGCTCTTGCCTAGGCTAGCACAATTGAGGAGATAAAAATCCAAGGAGTGCTTAAGCCTAAGAAGAAATAATGGAAAAACAAGGGCCAATATAAAGGAAATTATTCTAGCCAATCAAAATCCAATCAAGCCAATCCGACCAATTCATCCAATCAAGTAAATCAAGTGGTCATGAGCCAACCAATAATGGCTCAACAACAACCCATGCAAACAACAACCATGACAAATTGAATATCATGTGGTTCCCTCAACTACTCAATCAAGTCAAAACATAGTTCCAATTATGGAAAATAGACCACATCGATAATCTATTTGACAACCCCATCAATATACCCCATTGGCTGAATCTTATACCTCCATTTTCTATAGGTTATATGACACAAATCAACTTCCCTTGCATGAGGTCAGACCTGATGATCCCGCTAAACATGGTAAACACTATAGGGAGCATTTATTTTGTCCTTATCATAGATAGAATGGGCATGACATTAATAACTACCATCAATTCAAAGATAGAGTACAAGACCTTATTGAGTTAGGAGCTATCAAGCTTGATAGTCCTCTAGCTCAACAAAATCAAAATCTTGGGATCTTTCAAACACCACTTCCTCATCATGAGGAAGCACAACCAACAATAGGAGGGTCAAATACCAAGATTCCTCCTAATCAGGTTAATCATATTCAACAATACCAAGGTTTTATGGGTGCTATTCATGTAGTAACCCGAGGTCAACAACAATGCTCCAATCAACAAAATGCTCAACAATAGTCTAGTCATCCACCCATACCTCCATAGGCAAGTGTGTCTCAACCTACCACATCATCATCTCCCATCCAATTTTCTACCAATCCCTCTCAGCCAATCCATATTCTAGCCCATCCATCTCAACCCATTCATCCTTCCAATCATCCATCTAGGCCAATCATCTCATTGAGCAGTCGGTTAACCACAAGCTTAAAAATAGCTTCAACCAAACTATCCATATATGAGCTAATCCAACAATCTCCTCCACATCATGAAGCATTAATGGATATTCTAAAATCCATTGAACTTCAATCTCAAGATGCTAATGCATTTAACAATTTTATGGGGAATATTCAAACATGTATGGAGCCTTCCATTACTTTCTATGATTTTGAGATCAAACCAATATCATCGAAATCAGTGGATCCTCCATTACATATCATGGCTCAAATTGATAGGAAGCCTTTCAAAAGAGTTTTAATTGATATCGGCTCCTCCATAAACATCATCACCACATCTACCCTTCAACATCTCAAGCTTCCACCAGATCACATCACCAAATCCTCATTCACCTTGAAAGCATTTAACGATGCTCTCTATTCCATAGTTGGCACTATTGTTTTGCCCATCGAAGTGGGGGTAAAAATATTGCATACTATGTTCCACATCTTGGAAGGGTCCATGGCATATAATGTACTCCTTGGATGACCTTGGATGAGGGAAATGAGATGTGTCCCCTCCATATTACATCAATGCTTGAAATACGTACATGAGGGACAAGTACATTGCATACCAACGGATGTTGAACCATTTAAGTATTGCAATTTTATCTCAAACCCCTATGAGTCCATGTTACCTTCCACTCATCTATTCCTCACTTCATCAACCACTTCATCATCCACCCCATCCATATCATCATCTAAAGCCCCTATTCCTGAGGAGCTTCCAATCACCAATTCTCATCAAGCATCCACTTCCATACCCCCATCTTCATCACCATTGACTACATGCACATGTGGTCAAACTCAATCAACATTAGCCACATCATCAACATCAACATATTCCATAATCACTCCTTCCAAATCATCATCATCCACCCAACCAAATCCATCTTCATCCACATCAACCAATGTCTCACAAGTCAAAATGATGGATTGTGAGATACCATCAACCAACCATGAGTCAGTTCCATCCACATCCAATCCATCCACATCATCCCAAGTCGAGGTCCACCTCACTAATCCTGGTATTGGTGAATATGTGGTCCAAGATATCATAGTCACACCACTCAACATTCAAAGTGCTAAGGACTACGGTCACCCACGTGACCCACCCTTATCTATAGGAGTGGTATATAACATGGGTTCAATGCCTAATAGCATTAATTTTATGTATGGGGGACTTGATTCATCATCCAATCTAGTTACCCCAGATGAACCCAAATCACCCACACCAACCAATATACAACATATATCAAGTTTTCCATCCCAATATTTCCACATTGTTAATTGGCAAGGACATGGCCTAGGATGACATGAACAAGGAATGCATGAGATTATCGATGTTTCATATCGAGAAATGCATGACCATTCAGGTTTAGGTTATCATCCACTTTCATCCACCTCTTCTCTTGAACAAGCTTTTCAAAGCTTAAATTTAAATTTAGGAGAAGATATCCATCACATAGATGACTCCGAAGATGAAATCTATGAATAATTTGACCTCATGTCAATTATTTTTGATGAATCTGAAGAGGAATCAGACCCCATCATTCCACACACTAAACAAGATGAGTTTTACCTCAGAACATTCCCCATCCATCAACCCATATTTCACTTGCTTCTTCCACAAGAGCGAGCCGACCCAACTGGTGAACCACCACCTCCATCCCATTAATCCATATCATCAACCATTTTTTTGTAATATATGTACATAAAAATAAAAAAAATTAAAAAATAATAAAAAAAATAAAAAATAAAAATATTTTGCATGTACATTGCATTTATTTGTGTTGCTTGTTATTGTCTAGGTTTAATAGAGTTCTAGCATCGATTCTAGCCAAAAGGATCCATTCCATTCACCTTTGCCACCCATCCATTTTCCCTTTAAGTCAACATGAATCCTATTGACTTATTCACCCCACTCCATAATCCATACAATTTGGCAAAGCCAATTCATATTGACATGAGTCTTATTGATATGGACCAGATTTCCTCACCACCATCCTTTTTTGAGTTTGTCCTATCCAAGGAATTATTAAGGGCTTCAACCAACTACATTCCTCCATCACCTCCACCTTCACCTTCACCTTCACCTTTAGATCCTGAGGTTTTCCAGGTAGACATAGATGAGGATAAGTTAGAAGAGTTTGATGACATCATAGATGACATTCATCTAATCCCAACTCCCCATCAACTTGAGGAAGGTTCTCACATGTCTATTGAAGATACTATCGATGTGAACCTTAGTTCAGATGCAGACAATCCCCAAATTGTCAAACTTGGCAAAAGCTTATCCAAAGATGAACAAGAGCAATTAATTGCTCTCCTCAAGAGGAAGAAGGGAATTTTTGCATGGTCCTATAAAGACATGCCTGGTCTTGACTCTAATTTGGTTGTCCATAATCTCACCTTAAACTCTGATGCTAAGTCGATCAAACAAAAACTTAGAAGGATGCATCCTACCATTGCCCTCTTGGTCAAAGAAGAGCTTCAAAAGCTATTAGATGTGGGTTTCATTGTACCCATTGATTATCCTGAGTGGCTCTCAAACATGGTACCCATTCGTAAGCCTAACGGGGTGATACGCATTTGCACTAATTTTTGAGATCTTAACAAAGTGTGTCCTAAGGATGATTTTCCTCTTCCAAACATTGATACTCTTGTTGACACCTACGCTGGCCATGAAATGCTTTCTCTCATGGATGATTTTTTAGGATACAACCAAATTCGAATAAATCCTGATGACCAACACAAAACAACATTCACTACACCTTGGGGGACTTTTTGTTACAAGGTGATGCCCTTTGGCCTCAAAAATGTAGGTGCCACTTATCAACGTGCCATGACATACATATTCCATGATTACATGCATAATATCATCGAATATTATGTGGATGATCTCTTGGAAAAATCCTAAAACTTGACAAGAGCACATTGGTGTATTGGAAAAAGTCTTTGATCGACTTCTAGAGCATAATGTAAGGTTGAACCCCAAGAAATGTGTCTTTGGTGTTACCTCTAGAAAACTACTAGGGTTCATTATCTCCAAAAGAGGCATTGAGGTGGACCCAAACAAATTCAAGGCCATCATGGAGATGCCTCCCCCAACAAATTTAAAGGAATTGCGTAGTTTACAAGGAAATATTCAATCAATCCATCATTTCATTGCGCAACTTTCTGACAAATGCAGGCCATTCAATCACCTACTACAAAAGGGGGTGCCATTTTCATGGATAGATGAATGTCAAAAAGCCTTTGATGATATTAAGCAATACCTAGCTTCTCCACCAGTCTTAGCTCCTCCTCATTCAAGGGTCCCCTTCCATATTTATGTTTCAGCAATGGACTTTGCATTAGGGACAATGCTTGCACAAAAGAATGAAAACAATCGAGAGCAAGTTGTCTATTACATTAGTCGAACATTGGTAAGCTATGAAACCAGATATGCTTACATGGAAAAATTATGCTTAGAAGTGGTTTTTACCACTAAGAAACTTAGACATTACATGCTTAGTCACACCACATATGTCATAGCTAGAGAAAATCCTCTACGTTATATGATGTCTCACACTTATAATAACACTCGTACCGCTAAATGGATAATGCTTCTCACTAAATTTGATCTTGAGTTTATAAGTCAAAAATCCATTAAAGGTCAGGTTATAGCCGATCAACTTGTGGAAGCTCCACTACCTAGTGATCATCCTTTGATTATTGAGCTCCCAGATGATTTGGTATTCACTATCACCGAACAAGAAGAAGATGTCATTCTAGAGGAAGACGTCGATATCACACTATTATTTGATGGTTCTAAGTGCAAAAAAGGTCAAGGTGTTAGAGTCATGTTTCATACACCCTAAGGGGTGCCTATCCCCTTATCATTCAAACTAGACTTCCAATGCACAAACAACAATGTAGAGTATGAAGCCTTAATATTAGGTCTTCAAGTAGCTATAGCTATGGGCATTAAGCGTATTAGGATATTTGGTGATTCTCAACTTATTGTCAAACAGGTAATCAGAGAATACCAATGCAAAGAGCCTACCATTAAGCTTTACCATGAAGTAGCAATGAAATTGCTCTCTAAGTTTGATTGGTATGAAATTGATAGTTTTCCATGTTTGACTAATAGATTTGTAGATGTGATGGCCTCTCTTGGATCATTGATTCCAAAGGATACCTTAGGAGAGGTACAACCCCTTATAATTACAATGATCTCTAAATCTGCAATTGTTCATGTTGAATCTAAGGATGAAAAGGATGTTTGCTTTATCCATTTGGAGTCATGTGAGCCTTGGTCAAGCCAAATAATAGCCTTTCTCAAGTTTGGAACACTCCCATCAGATATGTCATGGACTGCTAAATGCACTTTCAAGCAAAAGGTAGCTCATTTTACTCTCTTGGGGGACGTGTTGTATAGACGTGGTTATGATGGAATCCTCCTTCATTATCTCGAGTCTAATGAGGCACAAAGAGCCATAGTTGAAGCTCATGATGGTACTTGTGGTGGTCATTTTAGTGGAATGGCCATTGCAAAGTGTATTCTATGCATGGGTTATTATTGGCCCACAATGGAATGAGATTGTTGCACATATGTCAAACATTGTAAGCAATGTCAAGAACATGCTAATTTAACTCATGTACCATCACAAGCATTACAACCTATTCAAAGCCTTTGGCCCTTTTCACAATGGGGTCTAGATTTAATTGGAAAAATATCACCTTCTTCCTTGGGACAACATACATTCATCATCACAACCACAGAATACTTCACAAAGTGGGTTGAGGTAATTCCTCTAACCAATACGATAGGACCTAGAATTGTGGAGTTTATACTTCATCATATCATTTGTCATTTTGGTATTCCCTCAAAAATCATCTCAGACAATGGCAAGTCTTTCAAGAACAAGGATGTTCAAGCACTTTGCGAGAAATATAATATCCAACATAGTTTCTCGACTCCTTATTACCCACAAGAAAATGGATAAGTTGAGGCTACCAATAAGACCTTAATTGCTATTCTCAAGAAACTTGTTAAAGAAAATCATAGAGATTGGCATACACAAATTCCCTTGGCATTATGGGCTTATCGAACAAGCATCCACATGCCTACTGGGGCAACACCATTTTCATTGGTCTATGGAGCCGAAGCAATCATGCCTCTTGAGCTTGAGATCCCCTCATTGCAAATTTCATTGCAAGAATTCATAGATGATGACACTGCTAGACAAGCACGTCTTGACCAACTCACACTTCTTGATGAAAGGTGAGTCAATGCTTTAGAGCATTTACGAGTATATCAAGACCACCTAAAATGTGCTTACAATGCCAAAGTTCATCTACGTGAATTCCAAGTAGGAGATCTTGTCCTTAAAGAGAATCAACAAAACACCAATGCATTACCGCATCTTCATGATAAATTCATGGCTAATTGGTTAGGTCCATACATTGTTACTCAAAAAGTGGGTAAAGGTACTTATAGGCTTGCCAGTCTAGAGGGAGTTGAAGAGCCCGAACCACTTAATGTTATACACTTGAGAGCATTCTATGCATAATGTGATTTATATATATGTATATATACATGGCTATTACACAAAAACAACATTGCATTTCACACATTTCATTTCACATATTGCATTTCATACACACATTTGCATAAAACTCATTTCATTTCATAAATTGCATTTCATACATTGCATTCGCACCATCATTTTCACACATTTCATATTTCATATTAGGGATCATTTATTCAGTTCAGATATAAATTGGTCAAATAAAGTCATGTTGCCTTAATCAGGGGCACCTTCAACCATCATCCATTTCATTGCACCATTCCATAAAGCCAAATTATCATTAGCAAAGTCACATTTCCATAATTCCTAGGTGTTTTCAGTCACTCAACCACTCCTAGTGTTTTAAGCAAACCATAAATACATGTCGAGTTTTCTTTAGGACCAAGACACAATTTTCACTAAGAAAATATTGAGTTCTAGGAATTGACTCCAAAACATTCTTGAACCAAACACAATTTCACATCTTAAAAACATCTTGTGTCAAAGAGGGATAACACCATACTTGGTTTGAACCTCGAAGTGAAAAGGGTAGTCCTTGCTTGTCCCATCATGCAACATAGTCCACAAAAATAGTGGTTTTCACCACTATCACAATTTAAAAATAAAAGAAAGAGTAGGGCAAAACCCCTAAAAACTCTAAATATTTTACATCACACACCACAGATCCTCAAGTTATAAGGATAGTACTACATTTCTAATCAGACAGTTAGGTAGTCATCCCCAAAGCCTAAAGATCAAATCCTTGGACTATGGAGCTAGTCTCCACTAGAGCTATAGATGCTTGAATGGTAGTGGAGTACGCTCATGCATGGTGACACATCTCTTTTAAAGAGACCTCTGACCACACATAAGGACAAGCTAGCTTCTTGGTCTCATCCATAATAGGTCACACCCAATTTACTCAAGATGAGTTAATGAACTCACTTGCACACACATTGGTTCTTGATTACCTTGAGTCATTACCATGCTCATGATTTGATAAATGAATTCATTACACACACATTTGGTCTTAGAGAAATTAGGCAGTATTTAGTGAGTTTGTTTGATATCACTAGTATGTTTGAGTCTCTACAAAATAGTCAATTTTCCATATCAACATCCATATCTTCTTCCATATCAACATCCATATCTTCTTCCATGTCATAAATCTTTTCACCCCACCTACCACCAGATTGGTGCCCCTGATTAAACAACAATGCTAAAACATGGCCAAGAAAAATCTAAACTATGAATGATCATTAGAACATTTGCATTCCATAACTTGCATTAATCATCCATATACATTTGCATTATCACTTGCATTAATCATCCATATACACATGCATCCACACAAAAACATTCACACAAAAGCATAACACAAAAGTAAAAGCCATGTATATATATAAATATCACATGTACAATGAAAGCCCAAAGGCTATATACAATGGAGCACCAAGGCTCATATACAAAAAGTGCATCTAAGCACTAAGCTAATGCCTATGAGAGGACCCCTATTAACCTTGAAGGAGCCCTAGACCTAGAACTATACCTAGACTCACTAGGCCTAGCAGACCCAGATATGGATGAGGAGGGTGGTTCTAGAAGCCCAATATCATGCTCCATCAACCGATCCTCCAATACCTGAATATATCCATCCCAAGCCCAAAGGTGATGTACATCATGTCTCTACCTATGATGCCCCTCTAGAAGCTCTACCTAGAGCCTCATGATCCTATCCTCACCTCCACCTACTATTGATCATACCTCTAGCTCTATCTATAATCGAGCTATCTCTACCTCTAAAGCCACCTCCCTATCCCATAGTCAAGCTATCTCTATATCTCAAGTCACTATCATAGCATCTCACTCTACCACCAACTACTCCAACCTCACCCGATCATCCTCACTCTAACAAAGAGGTCCATCCAAAATATCCTCCCTATCCTCCATTCCCTCCATCATCTCCATCTCCTCCAAACTCTTGAGCCTACTCTATTTCCTCCTAGTCTACCTCCTTCAAATACTAGCTCGAAGGTGCCTCCAATGCTTAGGAGCCTCATCGACATCCTCAACCTCATCCCCATCACCATTCCCCCATCCACTACTAGACTCAATACCCATGGTGGTTGAGTCATAAACCATGCATCATCCACATCGAGGAGATCCATCTCCTCATCATCCTCAAAAGTAGCCCTCCATGCCTCGACACATGATAGACCTATCTCATCTCGATGATGCCTATAGAGTATTGGTGCCTCAGAAACCCCTACCTCAATCCAAACTACCACAACACCCATGAGAACTAGATCAGCTCCACCTCCTTTATATGCCTCCCAACCACCCATATAGCCTACCACACCCATCATAGATGCTCTCCATCACCTATCCACATGGCACCTCACCATGGCCTCCATATCACCTAAGCCACTATCAATCCAACCCATAAATCCCTATACCACTAACTCATCCAAAAGGATGACTTAACTATACCTCCTCTACCATCGGCCACCTCATCGCATAGGGCTGCTCCCTATCCCATCCCCTAGCTAGTAAACCCATAGGTCGAGCCACACTGAAGTGCTCCCAACCCTAGCATTGTAGTAGCAAACTACAACCTAGTCCCTAGTGCTTTCACCTCCTCACCTCATATAGCTCCTAGTACAACTACGCCAATAAAGTAGGAGCCCATGCATACACCTAAGGTGTAGTGATCATATCACACACCAACCCGATAAGGTTCCATGGGAACCGACAGCCAGTACTATTCGAGGCCACTATGTTGGCCAACATGAACATCACCAAAGTGGGTAGGGCATCCAACTTCTTGTCCACATACATGGACAAGTAAGTAATCCCTCCACCTATCACCTCCACATCCTCCCATCCATCCTCAAACATGCAGCTCAACTCATACTTCTTGTCATGTCCAACCTCGACATGCAAGCCCTCCACCAGTAACTTGAGGATGTGGTATACATCCTCAAGTGTCATAATCACCTCTCCAATAGGGAGCTAAAAAGTCCCCCTATCTAGATCCCATATCTCTACCAAGGCAGAGAGATACCCCTCATCTACCCTCACCACATCTATCTTAGCTACCCCAACCAGCCCAACTACCTCCAACCAATCCCACTCATCCTCCCATAACACCTTCCTCACCCCAGGGATGAGAGGTGAGAACCGATGTCGAGCCTCCAAAATATTTAGCTGCAACACAACACAAAGCATTAATGTCAAATACATTGCATTATTTAAAAAAAAAATTTTTTGCACAAAAAAAAAAAAATCAAAAGCACTTACCTTGGCAAAGTGCACACCTACTCCACATCTACTCCATCTACTTCCATAGCTTTCCTCACTCACCTCCACTCCCTCAGATGCAACTTCCAAAATTTATGGATGCACAAATGAGCTTGATTTCCTCTCTACAGGTCTTTTATAGTTATTTTAGGTGCACTAAAATGCCCATGGGAGCTCCTGGTGCATTGAGGTACCTCCCTACATTTGGAAAGTACCAAACTCTAGCAAGTGTTTGTGCATGCAATAAGCACCCATCGATGTTTGGTGTCAATATTGACAAAAAGAACAAACTGATCCAAAAAGGTAGCTTACCTCCACCAAATCATTCCAAATTGCATCCATACATCAAAATCATCATAATATCATATTTTGTGAAAACCAAAATTGATTTGGAGTCATAATTTTTGCTTGCAACCAAAAGTCGTAAAATCACATTACAAGTTACAAAATACTCCAAAATGGTCCAAATTTTCACAAAATGACCATTTTCATCATTTCTCATCATCAATTCCATCATTGCACTCATTAACACATCATATTCCAATCATTACATTCATACATTTTCCAAGTTCACAAATTTCAAGTGAACCTCGTATCTAGTGGTCTATTCTATCTCCTTGGCGATTGCAATGATTTGCATCCATGCAATTCGATAAGATGAATAAATCACCATAAGGACACTTGGCCATATTCATCATCCAATATCTCATTATTCTAAAAACAAAATCAATTTTGGTACTTCACCTTTTGAGTGAAACTATGCCAAGACCAATTTGCTCTACAGTTGTCATTGATGGCCTAGTTCATGGGGCTTGAAACATGGACAAAATTATAACTCATCATTTATTTTTCATGATAGTCATCATGGTGACTAGCCTTAGCTAGGGTGATTGGTTCCAATCATAGGAATTATCTATAGTCACTAGCTGGCCCTCCAAAGTTGACTCTTTTTATTTGCATTTTCATCACATTGCATTTCAATGATGTCGAAAGGCACATTCTTCAATAGCATGGAATCACCCCAAACTTGGGGTAACCACATTTGACTTTGATTTTCCCACAATGGGATACATCTTACATGATCATGGCATCTACACTTGGCAAAAACCCCTTTTCTTTGTTAGGGCAAAAATAGAATCAATCACTTGCATATTTTCAACAACCCCCTTCCACCGTTGGGGCAAAAATGACATCACATTTACATCATTCATATCATCCACAATTACACCATGCATTTCACACAATCATATGCACAAATCTATCAATTGGCTCATGAGATGCATCCATCACTCATTCACCAATTGAGGGGGTAAGCTACACAATCAAAATTCTTTTATCTTCAAGTTCATCTTTGCATTCCAACAAGAGAAAGTTGCTTCTACATCAAGCCAAAACCAGGTGTCTTATATTTTTGCACCATATTGTGTTTCATGCAACATGGTACAAAAAGGGGCATCTATAGACACCAAAATCTAGCCACTTGTCATCCATCCATAGCTTCCCACCATATTTACCCATTATATTATATATTTATATATATTTATTTAATATATATTTAAATAATAATATTTTATATATTTTATTAAATATATATTATATTTATATGAATTAATCCCAACCATCCATCATGATTTAATCCCAACCATTCATCCACCTTAATCCATACCACATACCCATATTTAATCTCCACCCTCCATCATGTTTTAATCTTGACCACACAAATTGTGTCATTGAAACCCTAACATGCCCTAGGAGAGATTATAAAGAGGAGTCATTTTGATGACTCAACCCCTAAGTTTTTAAGTTCCAATCCCTAAGTTTTCTAAGTATTTGGTGTTAAGGATTTTCCCTAAGTCCTTAAGCATCCAAGCTCCCTTGCCATTATCCATCTTTCATCGCTCACCATCGCTTCCACATCTATCACCGCCCACCTCGCACGAACCAGATCTACTTCTATAAATTCTATTTCACTCCTAGAACGCCCCTCTGAGTTCCTCGAGTACCTCTAGGCACCTTCTATCATCATCGAGCACCTTTGGGTACTTCTGACCATCATCGAGCACCTCTGGGTACCTCCTGCCATCATCGAGCACCCATGGGCGTTCACAACCCTAGTTCTGTAGTCTAGCAATCCCTCGGGTGTCGCTAGGGCATCTGTGCACCAAATTCTACAACAACGATGAAGAACAGAGAATAGCAAATTAGTGTGACAAGGTAATTTATTTATTGCAAGTATTTTTATTCTTTAGATCTATTTATAGCTTCATTTTTGCAACTAGGGTTAGTAGTTTTCTTATTGAGGGCCTCACATAGTGGAGCCCTCATAGATATTATTGACCTTCTGTTGTTGTTTGTTGTTTGCAGGTTTAGGGATCAAGTTCATTGGAAGTTGTTGAAGCACTTGAGTGGTCCAACCTATGGATATCTAAAGCCCACTCACCTTACTGTTGAGATCAAGTCGAGCATGAAGACACCACCCTTATTTGTTAGCTAGGGTTTCGGAGAACCCTAGCATATTGAAATCATTGTATCAAATAATAAAGCATTGTAAACCCATATTTGGGGTACATTTGGTTGTAATATTAGAGATCCACCTAGAAAATAAGAATAAAATTTTATTTATGTGCAATCATCTATGTTTATTCTGCTTTATTCATTTATTTAAGTTTATTGTTTGGTGTTGTTCGATTTTGCATCTACAATCATACTAAAGGGATAAAATAAATCCAACCATAGATAATTTTAAATTAAGTGCATAGTTCATCAAGAGAGATAAGGTGAAATAAAATTTTGATTATTGTTATTTACAAAACATTGCAAAATAAACTCAAAAGGTGAACTATTACTTACTAAGCACTTTATCAATCTTTTAACTTATTCTAATCACTAGGGAGACATAAGGATTCTTCTAAACCTAAGCCTTGAATAGGTTTTATCAAATTGGTTCATATACTCAATTTATTTGAGAAAGATATAGTATTCTACAACACCCTTAATTAAAATATCAAGGAAGCAAAAGAATACTACATATCAAAATTTCATAGCTAGTAGTTTGATCATAAACTCAATATACCAAGGAGTCATAAGGTAGTATACTACAAAGGATCTATTAAAAGTATTCTTAAAACATAAACTAATAAAAGATGTCTACCTCAAAGAATAAGGTGAACAATGATATGAACAACACTATTAGAAAGGAAAGAGCAAGTGTCATAAAAATTGGAATCAAGAATTTACTTATAAAGTCTGAAGGAGACTTAGACCTTACCTAAAAAAGGATTCATAGTGAAGCTTTAAAATACAACTTTGAAACCATGGAATATTATCTACATGCTCGACTTACTAAAGTAATTGATAATGGAAAGAGTGACATTCAAATTCCTTTGGAATTTGGTAGCATATTATATTTGGTACTACTTACATTCAAATGTTACAAGGATGAGAATGTAGAACAAAGACGATTGATACAATTACTTTAACTAAAAATATAAATGGATGATTCTTACCTAGAGAAGATATTTCAATCCTCATGCAGTATTGGTACTTCAAGTTATTCTAACTCAAAATATTGTCATGATGCCTTAAGTGTTTTTTTAGAATTTTCTATACAGGACATGGAAAAATATAAAAAAGACAAAGGCAAAGAGAAAATACTCTTGCAATAATCAAGTGATAATACATCCACCTATGAAAGTATTGACTCCAAAGATGAGAATAAAGAAGAAGAACAAGAAGAGGAACCAATTCAAGAAGGCATACAATATGTGAATTAAAGATAATACAAAGGACCAAATCAAGCTGAAGAACATCCAAATATGAATATCCATATTGAAGACGAAAGTCTTCAATACCTAAATAATATAATAGATGGGATGTTAGAGTATATTACATCATTTGAGTTATGTAAATGTACCACCTTTGGTACATAGCTAGAATAAGATTTTTCTTTAGAGTGAAGTTAGTTACTTCAAGTGTTGTAATAAATGCACAAGTGTCAATGTGCAAGTTGTAAATATACATGTAGTACACATGTATATAAGTCCTAGGTAGAGTAAGGGAATGAATATATCTTTCTATATAAAGGTCTCATAGTGAACTTTTTATTAGAGGAAGTGAATATAGAGAGTGTGTGTTATATATTAGGAGTATGGTAAAATGTAGTCCTTTCATATTTTTTCATAGAGTGTTCATGTTCTTCATTATATAGTGTTGTACTATTTTTTTCACTTTCATTAATGGAATATTTTTGAGTTATTTGAAGATATTTATCTTATTAGTTTCCTACATATTATTGTGCCATTAGTTTATAGTTATCTCATATTAGTTATTTTACATCTTGTGGTTATACTACCTCCCATAAAAAGCTAACATGTGTTTGGTATAGATGAAAGCATTATCATTGTCCTATCATAGAAATGACTAGGATGAATAACACCCCATATCATTCATGAACCAAGTTCTTAACAACTATGAAGATAAATACACTAATGAAAATAGGTGTTTTTCATCATGAATACTCTCAAGAAATTTAGCTACTACCTATCATAGAGCAAGACCATATATTTTTTAGTACACCCTGATGTCCAATACACTATGGTTTATGGTGAATTAGGAGAAAAGATAGCTGAGTGGTTTAACAAGATTCAAGAATTTGATATTGAGATTAAACCCGTCAAATTTATCGATTGGAAGGACCTTGTGTAAAAATATGACAATGTTAGTTCCTAAATATTGGGTTATCCTAGTGGAATGGATATAAGTATAGAATAAGATATTATAATTCATAATATTTTCTAGAAACAAATAAAAAAACCATACCCTCAAGTCTTATACAAATAATGAAAAGAAGGATAAAAAGGAAAATGATTTGGTGGGCATCCATCGACACCATAAGTAATCACTTATCCATAGAAAAAATCAAACAAAACTTTGATTATTAAATGGGAAGTGGAAGGGAGTATTTATACCAATACCAAAACCCCTAATTGCATAAATAAGTTTAACCTAAGACAACATAAAAAAAGTGATTTAGGTTAATTACATGTTATAAAAAGGGTTTAACCATAACAAGGTTAAATATGGCCCATAGTGCTTACTTAATAAAATATTATAATTAATTAGTATATTGTGGAATAAAATATTTGCTATGCCTATCTAATACATCATACAATGTCATCCTTGACCATGAATCATATTACAATTTTAACACCCCCCTTAATCTGAATTGAAAGGACAAGTAGAGGAGACATTAGTAAATAGGTCACATACTTAGCAAATTTTTAAAATTTTGGGCTAAGTGGTGAAGAACCCTCAAAGGCATGCATTATTCTAGTGAAGATAAAAATTCAATGGTCAAAATGGTCAAGTAGCGCCCAACAAAATTTGGAGAAGACCAGAATTTTGAAGGGTGAGTTGGTGTAAATTTTTGTGCAGAGAATTTTTAATATGAGAATCCACTAAAATAAAAATCCATAGTCAACTCAGTAAAAGCTCATCCAATGGAATTTGGAGTAGTGTAGTTGTGGAAAGGAAAGCACCCCAACAAGAAGTTGAGAAGAGCTCTATGCTATTTTTTGCCTACCCATGATGCAATGCAAAATTCCACGATCAAAGTAGTCAAATCAGGCCTAGCAAAATTTGAACCAACGGATTTTGAAGAAAGAGTTGAGCTACTTCTAGGCTCTCGCTCCGTAGTCAACATAGTAAAATAGGGTCCAATAGAAATTGGAGTAGTGAAATTCAGAAGAGTGACTTCATATTGAGGTTAGTTTCCACAGCAGAAGGCTACACACATAGCAAGTTTGGGAAGATTAGCTAAGTGTTAGAAGGAAAATCCACTAAGTGTTGACAATATTAAAATCTACTAGAACGAGAAGTCTACAATCAACATAGTCAAACAGGGGCTAGCAAAATTCAAAGTAGCAAATTTTGAATACGAAATGGTGATGTGGTGGTTCACCAAAAACCAATGGAAGATCAAAATTTTATGGTCAACACGGTAAAATGACACCTAGTGGAAAATGAAGTAGCAGATTTTGGAGGATGGTGCATATTTTTTTAGAGCTCTCATTCTATGGTCAAACTGGTCAAATACTAATTACCATATTTCAAACCAATGGATTTCGAAGGATGGTGCAGGTTGCTTCCAGACTCTCATTTTATGGTTAAACTGGTCAAATCTAACTTGGTGGAATTCAAAGCAACATATTTCAAAGATGAAAAAAATGTAGTAGAACCGAAAGAGAACAAAAGGGAATAACCAAGGAAGACCAAGCATCACTAGAATAAATATTTGCCTAATTTTTAGTTACAGATCTATGGATGAAAAGACTGATCAAGAACTGGGGATGATCCAGATCAACTTGCAACTAGTTCAACTACCAAATTTAGTTGAGGGCTGAGTAACTTGCATAGCTCAAAGTTATAGAGTTTAGGGAGCGTAGCTCTATTCTTTTCTTGAAAGCCAATAAGAGGTTGCCACCTCAGAATTCTGTTGATCTAGCATAAAAATCCTTGTAATTTTTCAATCTTTTTACTGTTATTATAAAATATATATAAAGAGGTTGAACCCTTATTTTTAGGGGTTGGCTCTAGAGTGTTTGCTTGATATATTACTATAATTTTACTGATAAATCAATAGAAGGAGCATTACTTGGATGTTTGCCTCAGTATTATGTCTTCATTGTGAGTGTATCTGTGAATCATTTTTACTACTATTATTATGATTAGTCAATTATGCTGATATTTGATTGCTAATTTGAAACAAATTGGAATGGGTCATGCCTAAACAAATGTTGTAGAGAGCTTCTTTTTCTATTAGTTTGAATATTGATCTAATTCTTCTATTTGGATTATTAACATTTTAGATGTTTGAAATAGTTCTCTAAGTGTTTTATTATTCTTTAATGATGAAGATGACTATTTTTGAATGTTGTTAGTCTTAAGTGTGGTTTACTGGAAATGTGATTTATCAGAGAATTCTTGATATTTGTCAATGTTGTTAGATTTATCTAACTATTATTTACTCAATTTTTTTCTAACCCTTATCTCATATCTATCCCTAAACTTACACTTTTAACTGAGCTAAATTGAGTCAACACCAATTAGTTGATAAGGTATACCAACTCACTTTGGAGGTTGGATTGAAGCAATATTTGATCCATCCAATGTAAGGGTTTGAACTATGATCAACAGGTGTGCACCTCCAAGAAAGTCATAGATTCATAGTCACAGTTCAAGTTTTCCTTAATGTCAATTTAGACCCCAACAGTTCTAAAATTTTGCATGCCCAATGACCAGTCACTATTGCCTCCCTTGGCATAACTCCAGAACCCTAGACATCCCAATTTTACATGATATTCCTAAAATTGCCCTAAATTTTTTTCCTAGTTATCAAGGAAAGGAGAAAACTATAAAAGAACATTGCCAAGATATAGCTTCCTTGTCATCTATTTACAAGATAGAGTTTGAAGATGTTATGTTAAGATTATTGGCTCTATCTTTAAAGGGTAAGGTGTTGTTGTGGTACAAATCCTTAGATGGTGGGAGTATTAGAACTTGGGATGATTTGGTCAAAGCCCTCATAGATGAGTTTGATGATCCTGGGGATCCCTTCCTACTCCTCACTCAGTTTTCATTCATAAAGAAATCCTTTCATGAGAGCCTCTCTGAGTTCAATATCTATTTTAAAAGGATGTGGAAAATAATTCCCCAAGAATATCAACCCTCCCAACCCAGGCATACTTGTATTACATTCATGCACTACATTCTGATTTAAGTCTCCTTATCCAACAATCTAAAGAAAGATGATTAGAAAAAAATATGTTCATCACTGCAGGAAAATTTCCTCCCAGAAAAGTTGATCCTTCTTTCTCTAGCCCTCTGTCTTCCCCATATTGTAGCAAAAATGTTAAGGAACCAAAGTTGTGGACCAAGAAAAAGACCAATGATGGGTTATTATCAGGTCAATAGATTAGCCAAGTGATTTCAAAGTAGGATTCAAGAATGATCGAGTGGTACTCGTAGGACTATGAGAGAAGGGATGAGCTGCACCTTGGTAAGATGATATCATAGGATCATAATCCCTACCTCTGTTGCAATATATGGTGCACTAAAGATTTTTCTAAAGAGGAATATGAAGAAGGACAATGTTCAAAACTTTAAGAGGTGATTAAAAGTGACATTCTGCTCCCAAGCCCAATTTCTTCATTTTGCCTTGGGTGGATTGTTAATTTGGGTTTTAGCTATCTAAGCAGTGAAAGGGTTTGCATCATAGAAGTAGGCTCTCTAAGGAACAATACTAGTGGTTTTCACATTGCATTACAAAGTCCCACTCAAGATGAGAAAGGTCAAGTGTTGATGTAGGAACAGATATTAGTAGGAAAATCCTTGAAACAAAGGAGGGTCGAAGCTTTGAGATACTTGTATGCAATAACACCAGAACAATGAAGGGAAAAGGTACATCATCTTTAGAGTATTTTTTAAGGGTCATTTCAACTAGAGCGAGACTTAAGGGCATATTTGTTGGTACACTTAGGGGTTAATTTGGTTGACCTCTCTTTGAAAGGGTATGCCAGAGAAAGTAGAAAAATCCCTCAAAGTAATACTCTAGGTATCTATAAGTAGTCCTACCCATGTTATGTGCCAATCATTTTTGAAAAGGGGATGATGCACAATTGCCTAGTAAACCCAGGAGCTGAAGTGCCTATAATGCCTTTTCAGGTATGTGAAGGTTTGGAGTTGGTTTTTGAGAAAGTAGAACCCAAATACCTACAATTTAGAGGAGAAGCTATAAAAGTTTTGGGTATTCTAAAAGGATTTGTGATGATGGTGAGAGGACTTACTAACTTATTTGTGGTGCTAGATATCATGGTCATCGATCTACCCCCCTTATTTGGCATTTATCTTTCTAAAGCTACAATTGAACCTTTCAAGTTTTGTCTTGACAAGGAACTATATTAAGATATTTGGAAGAAGGAATATATTTGATATTTCTAGCCAAGGCTTTCACCCCTTCATCGTCAAATATTATAAGAAAACATGCACAAGCTTTATGCCCAAAGTGCGTAGAGTTGTAGGGGTAGAAACAACAACTCCTCCTCATGAAGACCAACAGGGATACTACTATTCAAATAGAACATGAACCATAAATTCCCCTCATTTATCCCAAGAAGGAGAAAAGGGCAATTCCTCTTGTCCTAATGAGTATGTTTTTGAATAGGTAATGGGTAGAAGAGTAAACACCCAAGGTTGTCAGAAGCATGAGTGTTCTAAGATAGATGTCTTGGATACAACTTATCAATGGAAGGGATACTTCCAAACTACAAAGGTTTTAGAGGTAATATTTGACTTATATGACATGATCGGTGAAGGATCAAAGCATCATCACATTTAGATAGATGGGATATATGGATCACATTACAAAAGTTTTAAGGAGAAGTACAAATTCAGAGCCATATGGTCCATATATTGTAGATTCATTAGATATATTCCCAAAGCATATTTAAGGCTAGATGTGGGCATACACGCCATATTTTATGTACATAGCCTATAGGTAAATAAAATGGCTGACTACAGTCATCATAATAAAGTAGAGGTGAATTCGCATGAGAATGATAGCCCTTGTCATTTTGTATACGTTTCACAGAGAGAATGAAGGAGAGGTCAAGATTGATGGACAACATCTATGGCAGAAAGTATAACACCAACCTTTTCTATTTTTATGGCTTGAATCATGATATGGTATTCTAACTTTTTTTCCCAATGGATACTAGACAATCAAATGTAAGGATTAATGAGGAGGCTATGGAAATAACCTACGTGGAACAAGCCAAATTGACCAGGGTCATGGAGGTAAAGGACTTAGAAATAACAAGAATGTCAGATGAATAAATTAAGTACTTTCCAAGATCTAGAGTTAGGATCTCTGCATTTTCAGCTGACATTATGCCTTCTCAAGTCTATAAAATAAGGAGTATTATTTTTAAACTAGTTCAACATCTGAGATGGGTCACAATATGAAGGCAAAAGGTGGTAGAAGATATCTCAAATATATTAAGGAGGTATTTTTCATCCTTACTGAACATCGTAAGTGAAGTAAAATAAAGGAGGTATTACAATTCATGGCAATCTATTTGCCTTGGAGGAAATATTGTACCTCGATGGATTATGCATATGGAGCTTACACCACGATGGAGTATGCATACATAGACATTATGTGATGCATGGCTCCCTATTTTTGTGTAGCTCCAGTTCTCTTTGTTTATTTTTCTTTTCTTTACTCCCCTAACACACTAGTGCTAATTCCTCTTATCTACCTATAAAAATACCACATAGCTCTTCCTTTAGTATTTCCTTTTCATCTAATCGGCTTCGTTCCATTGGCAACACGAGATTTATTTTACCTCACTCTACAAACTACTGATCTAATCATATTTCATATTTGTCCATTTTCCATTATCTTTTATTCTTCTTAATTCTAGATCTATCGTTATTTCCCCCTCTTTTTGATTATCCCTTCCACTCTTGCCAGTTGCACCCTTACCTCAAATTCTACTAGAATTTTTAGTGGATAAGGATCTGAGTTCTTTTCCTTTATGAGCAAATTTCACTGAGAGGTGTAAAAATTTAGGCCTAAATAGGCCACATACTTAACAAATTTTTTAAATTTTGATCTAATTGGTGAAGTACACTCAAAGGCATGCATTATTCCATTGAATATCAAAATTCCATGGTCAAACTGGTCAAGTAACACCCAACGAAATTTGGAGAAGAGGAGCAAAGTTTTTAAGGGTGAGTTGGTGTAAATTTCCATGCAAATAATTTTTAATATGAAAATCCTTTGAAAGTAAAATCCGTGGTTAACTCAGTCAAAGCTCATACAACAAACTTTGGAGTAGAAAAACTATGGAAATAAAAGCATCCCAACAAGAATTTGAGAAGAGCTCTATGCTATTTTCTACCTACCCGTGATGCAATGCAAAATTTCATGGTCAAAGTAATCAAATCGGGCCTAGTGGAATTTGAACCAATGGATTTTGAAGAAATGTTTGGGATACTTCTAGGCTCTATTGGCAATTTTGGGTACCTTGGGTACATTGCTTTTGCTCAAGTGTATAAGTTGTCATTGATGTCAAGAAGCTTTTGAAGGAATTTGATTTGATGTAAAATAATTTGTTTTGATGAAGGTTACGGCTTGACAAGTTCGAAAGAAAGCAAGTTAGAAAAGTGTCGCGATATCGCGACATGTTGCAGTTTCGCGACTCAAAGAGGAGAGAGAATGTTCGGAGTCAGAAATGTCATGATTTCATGACATATTGCAAGGAAGGTTGAACGGAAGAAAAAGTGTCACGATTTCGTGACATAATGCAGGAGAGAGAGTCCAGGAGAAAAAGTGTCGCGATATCGCGACATGTCGAGTTTTCGTGACCCGAAGAAAAGAAAAGTGCTAAGGAGAAAAAGTGTCACGATTTCATGACAAGTCAGAAGACAAAGTGGAAGCAAGATAAAGTGTCATGATTTTGACATGCAGCAAAGGGAAGAGTCTAAAAATGAGAACTATCGCGATTTCGCGACAAGTTGCAGAGAAGTCGTACGAAAGCTGAAAGCGTCGCGATTTCGCGACAGGCTGCAAAGAAAACGTACGAAAGCTAGAAGCATCACGATTTCGCGACAAATTCAAGGAGGAAGAGCTCAAAGGCGAAAGCATCGTGATTTCGTGACATGTTCCATTTTCACGGGCGTAAGGTAGAGAAAAACACAAGGCAACGAAAGTGTCACGATTTTGTGACATGTTTCATTTTCGCTAATGCAAGCAGACAAGAGTGCAAGGAAGAGAAAGTGTCACGATTTCGCGATAGATTGAGATGGCAGCGTTCGGTTGGAGAAAGTGTCACGATTTCATGACAGAAATAGAATGCAGGCCTTCTATAGGAGAAGTGTCATGATTTCATGACAAAAGCAGAGAGGAAGGCTATGAAGACAGAAGTGTCACGATTTCGCAACAAAAGCAGAAAGGAGGTCGACGAAGGGAGAAGTGTCGCGATATCACGACAAAAGCAAAGTTGATGTTGACTAAGTTAGAAGTGTCATGATATCGTGACAAGAGCTTAGTTGAAGTCGACAAAGGCTGAAGTGTCGCGATATCACGACAAAAGCCAAAAGAAAGTATACGGTTGCAAAGGTGTCGCGATATCGCGACATGTTGTAGTTTCGTGATAGAAGCTACAGAAGTGTTCCAGAGGCAGTGAAGCCGACAAAGTCAAATTTTAGCTGACAAAAATTAGGGCTTGCAATCGACGTAGATTAGGGTTTGCATTTGTCATAACAGCCGACTAAGATTAAAGTTTTCTTCATGAAAATTTTGTTATAAAAGGAGGGTTGTTTGGAGAGTTGAAGAGGAATTAGATGTGTGGTTGAAGTGCGACATTCACAGATAGTGCACAGAGCAAGAAGTTCGATCGCCAAGAGCAGAGTGCAAAATTCGATCATAGTGTGCAGAGTGCATTTCATCGAATCATTCTGAGTGTGAAAGATCGCAAAGGAAGAAGAGTGTGCGTAGATAGTGCAAGGGTTGAAGTTCGACCAAGTGCGGGTGTGTTTTTGTAGAGAGAATAGAGGGCGTAGAGAGCAAACATGCAAAGACGAACGAGGATATTTGTGCTAGACTGAAGGACTATGTTTAGTGCAAATTCGAGGACCAGCTTTGGAGGTGATAGAGTTGAGGACAGAGGTCTCTAGCCAGAGCAGGGAGGACAGGTGTCTTCTGTGGATAGAGTTCCATTTGCTAAGGGCAGCAAAGGTAGAGGTCTTCTAGAGGATCACCAGCCAGAGCAGAGCTAGGGGATTGGTGTCTCCTGTGGGTTGGTGCCCATAAACTTGAGATTAGGGGATTGGTGTCTCCTTTGGGTTGGTGCCCATAAACATTGTAATCGGGAAAGGTATTCCCAGAATTTGGATTGATAAAATTTAGTGAAAGATTTTATCCGTGGATGTAGCCCAACCTTTTTGGGTGAACCACGTTAAAAATGGGTCTTCAATGTGTGATGCTTTATGTCTTGATTAATGTTGTGTTGATGCCACTGCTATCTAAAGTTAAAATTATTAATTGGTTAAGTCTTATATTGTTCACACCCCCTCTCAGTATAAGCTTGTGTTCTTCAATTGGTATCAGAGCGGGTCTCTCCAGAAAGAGCCTAACATCTTGGAGAAGGATCTATCAGAGGAACATACAGATTCAGAAAGAGATGAAGAGGTTAAGTTCGATCTCAAAGGTGAATTCTTCTTGGCTCTAAGAAAGCTTGAGAAATTTAGGGAAGAGAATTCTGTTCTTAGGTATCAATGTCAGGAAGAAGAGATAACAAGATCAGAATTGTCTCAAAGTGTTATAGACTTCAAAATTCTAGCTGAAGAAGGGAAGAAGATTGAACAGGTTCTGACAGAGGCTCTAAAAGGAAAGGAAGCTGATTGCGAAAAACTAGAAGAAGAGGTTATGTCTCTTAGAGTGAAGTTGGAACAGTTGACTCTCAGACAAAATACTCCGTGTGAAAAGAAAAAGAAGGATGGTATCACCATTTATGAAATAGGGTCTTCAAGCAAGATCAATCTTCATCCTGAAGAGCGGTGGATTCCAGTTGGTCACAAGAAGAACAACCATCCAAGGCATCAAAACAAGTTACATAATACTTTCCATGGCTATTGTTTTTCCTGCAAGAAATTTGGTCACGAAGCTATGCATTGCAATAAGTCTTTGAATAGCCATAGTAAGGAAAATGTTAACTCTTTTGCACCTCTTATGAATAAAAATGTCATGTGTTACAAGTGCAAGAATTTTGGGCATATAGCAAGGATGTGCAGTTTGGATAGATCTAGCCTTGAGTTCACTAAAAAGAGAAATGAGATCAAATCTAAGTCAATGATAGTTCAAACTGCTTTTCATGCTCAAGAAAAAGTAGAAAAATGGTATCTTGATAGTGGTTGTTCAAAACATATGACTGGTGAAAAGGAAAAGTTTTTGGTCTTAAAAAAAACAAACAGAGGAACAGTCAGTTTTGGAGATAACAGGTCAGCTAAAATCTATGGTAAAGGGACTCTTAGTTTGGATGGGAAATCCAAAATAGAAAATGTGCTTTATGTAGAAGGCCTAAGACATAACCTTCTAAGTGTGAGTCAACTTTGTGATCAAGGACACATAGTATCTTTCTTTTCAGATAGATGTGAGATAAGTAAAGAAAAAAATGGAAAACTCATTGCTAGTGCTACAAGGACTCCAAACAATCTTTACATGCTAAGTGAGATAAAAAAGGAAAAGTGTTTTCTAACTCAAGAAGATGAGAGTTGGCTATGGCATAAAATATTGGGGCATTTGAGCTTTGATAATCTTGTCAATATTAGTAACAAGGAAGCAGTTAGAGACTTGCCCAAAATAAAAAGGCCCCATAACATCATTTGCGGTCCGTGTCAACATGGAAAATAGACCAGAACCAGTTTCAAATCAAAAGGGTATACTTCTTCAAAACCATTGGATCTTATTCATACTGATTTATGTGGCCCAACTAGAACTCAGAGCATTCAAGGAGAAAGCTACTTCATGTTGTTTATAGATGATTATTCTAGAATGACTTGGGTTACTTTTCTCAAAGAAAAATCGAAGCTTTTGAAAAATTTAAAGCTTTCAAAGAAATGATTGAAAATGAGACTGACAAGAGAATCAAATGCTTAAGATCGGATAGAGGAGGAGAGTTCACTTCAAATGAATTTGTGGAATACTGTGAGCAACAAGGAATCAAAAGAGAATATTCAGCAGCAAGAACTCCTCAACAAAATGGAGTAGTTGAAAGGAAAAACAGAACTATTGAAAATATGGCTAGAGCTATGTTAAATGAGTCAAAACTTTCTAGATGGTTTTTGGAAAGAGGCAATCGATACGACGAGTCTACATTATCACTAGGGCCCAACTTAGAGTCAATCATCATAAAACTCCTTATGAGTTGTGGAAAGGAAGACCAACTACAAAAAAATACTTCAAAGTGTTTGGGAGTAAGTGCTTCATCAGAAGGGAAGATCAGAATTTGGGTAAGTTTGATCCTAGGTGTGATGAAGGAATCTTTCTTGGATATTCCAGCAAAAGCAAGGCCTACAGATGCTTCAACAAAAGAACTCATACAGTTGTAGAAAGCATAAATGTAACAGTTGATGAAAAGATAGGGATAAGAGAACCAGTCAAGGAACTCAGTGATGAAATTTGTCAAGAAGAATTCAGAGAGGTTTCAGATGAAGAAGAGGAAAGACAACAACTGCTTCCCAAAACTCCTTCACGATATGTTCAGAAACATCATCCCAAATATTTGATCATTGGTGATCCAAATAGCAGGCAAACAAGAAGAAGAGTCATTCCTTCACGTGATTCTACAAATGTTTCATTATTATCTCAGATTGAGCCAAAATATTTCAGTGAAGCATGTGCAGATAAGTTTTGGGTAAAAGCAATGGATGAAGAGCTAAATCAAATAGAGAAAAGTGAAACTTGGGATTTGGTTCCAAGACCTAAGGACAAGAATGTCATTGGCACAAAATGGATATTCAAAAATAAACTCAATGAGGATGGAAAAATTGTCAGAAACAAAGCTAGGTTAGTCTGCAAAGGTTATGCTCAAGTAGAAGGTGTTGATTTTGAAGAGACGTTTGCTCCTATTGCTCGTCTTGAAGCTATCAGAATGTTTTTGGCACTTTCAAGCTTCAAATCATTCAAGGTATATCAAATGGATGTAAAGTCAGCTTTTCTAAATGGCGTGTTGGTAGAAGAAGTCTACATAGAACAACCAGAAGGAGTGTCTCTCTCAGAACAGTCAGACTATGTGTGTAAACTAAAAAAGGCCTTGTATGGGTTAAAGCAAGCACCGAGGGCTTGGTACTCAAGACTTGACTAGTTATCTTCATGAGCAAGGTTTCGGGAAAGGTGTGGCAGATAGCAATTTGTATATTAAGAATGAAGATGATGATATGTTGATTATGGTTGTCTATGTTGATGATATTATTTTTGGGGGAAATAAGACTCAGATGTGCAAAGATTTTGCTAACACCATGCAGAAGGAATTTGAGATGTCTATGATTGGAGAGCTATCATTCTTTTTAGGTCTTCGATTGCTCAATCAAAAGATGGTGTATTTCTCTCTCAAGGGAAGTATATCAAAGAAATTTTGAAGAAATTTGGGATGATGGACAACAAACCAGTATGTACTCCAATGATTATAGGGTGCAAGATGAGTAAGGATGATGAATCTCCAGCGACAGATCAAAAGTTGTACAGATCAATGATTGGCAGTTTATTATATGTTACAGCTACCAGACCAGATATCATGCAGGCAGTTGGGTTAGTAGCAAGATTTTAGGCAGCTCCAAAATATTCTCATGTTATAGCAGTTAAAAGGATATTCAGATATCTGAAGGGCACTATGGACCTTGGGCTTTGGTATCCCAAAGGAGATGATTTCACCCTCACGGCCTATACAGATGCAGATTGGGTAGGCAGTACTGATGACAGGAAAAGCACTAGTGGTGGAGCATTCTTTCCGGGAAAGAGTTTGGTTTCTTGGCTAAGTAAGAAACAACCTTCGGTTTCCTTATCTACGATAGAGGTTGAATACATAGCAACAGTGGTTGGGTGTACATAGGTTTTATGGATGAAAACCACCTTGGAGGATTTCAAAGTCAAGCATGAACAACCCATCTCCATACTTTGTGATAATACAAGTGCCATAAGTATTTCCAAAAATCCGGTAATGCACTCAAGGACAAAGCATATTTCCATCAAGTATCACTTTCTAAGGGAGAAAGTGCAAGACAAGCAGATCAAGCTAGAGTATGTGTCTACTAAAGAGCAGATTACGAGATATCTTCACCAAACCTCTTCCAAGAGATACGTTTGAGTATCTAAGGGAGAAATTGGGAGTTGTACTCCCACCCCAGAATTAATCACCTCATCAGGAGGTGGGGGAGGGACCAAGCTAAGAGGCTCTTTCTTAGTCCCGAACCCCAAAGGTGACCCTTTGCCATTGATGACAAAGGGGGAGAGGTATGAGTAAGGGGGAGAGTTTCAAAGTGAAGAGGAAAGCTTCAAGTCAGGGGGAGCAAAACTTCAAAGGAAGTTGGTCAGTTGTTAGCACAGTTGGTTTCAGTTTTGGCTCTTGAGACGTGTTTTCAGTAAAGGTTTGCCATCAATGACAAAGGGGGAGATTGTTGGCAATTTTGGGTACCTTGGGTACATTGCTTTTGCTCAAGTGTATAAGTTGTCATTGATGTCAAGAAGCTTTTGAAGGAATTTTATTTGATGTAAAATAATTTGTTTTGATGAAGGTTACGACTTGACAGGTTCGAAAGAAAGCAAGTTAGAAAAGTGTCGCGATATCGCGACATGTCGCAGTTTCGCGACTCAAAGAGGAGAGAGAATGTTCGGAGTCAGAAATGTCACGATTTCATGACATATTGCAAGGAAGGTTGAACGGACGAAAAAGTGTCATGATTTCATGACATAATGCAGGAGAGAGAGTCCGAGAGAAAAAGTGTCGCGATATCGCGACATGTCGAGTTTTCGTGACCCGAAGAAAAGAAAAGCGCTAAGGAGAAAAAGTGTCGCGATTTCGTGACAAGTCAGAAGACAAAGTGGAAGCAAGATAAAGTGTCATGATTTCATGACATGTAGCAAAGGGAAGAGTCTAAAAATGAGAACTATCGCGATTTCACGACAGGTTGCAGAGAAGTCGTATGGAAGCTGAAAGCATCGCGATTTCATGACAGGCTGCAAAGAAAACATACGAAAGCTAGAAGCGTCACGATTTCATGACAAATTCAAGGAGGAAGAGCTCAAAGGTGAAAGCATCATGATTTCGTGACATGTTCCATTTTCGCGGGCGTAAGGCAGAGAAAAACACAAGGCAATGAAAGTGTCACGATTTCGCGACATGTTTCATTTTCGCTAGTGCAAGCAGACAAGAGTGCAAGGAAGAGAAAGTGTCATGATTTCACGACAGATTGAGATGGCAGCATTCGGTTGGAGAAAGTGTCATGATTTTGCAATAGAAATAGAATGTAGGCCTTCTATAGGAGAAGTGTCACGATTTTGTGACAAAAGCAGAGAGGAAGGCTATGAAGACAGAAGTGTCACGATTTCATGACAAAATCAGAAAGGAGGTCGACGAAGGGAGAAGTGTCGCGATATCATGACAAAAGCAAAGTTGATGTTGACTAAGTCAGAAGTGTCACGATATCATGACAAGAGCTTAGTTGAAGTCAACAAAGGCTAAAGTGTCACGATATCGTGACAAAAGCCAAAAGAAAGTATACGGTTGCAAAGGTGTCGTGATATCGTGACATGTTGTAGTTTCATGGCAGAAGCTATAGAAGTGTTCCAGAGGCAGTGAAGCCGACAAAGTCAAATTTTAGCCGATAAAAATTAGGGCTTGCAGCCGACTTAGATTAGGGTTTGCATTTGTCATAACAACTGACTAAGATTAAAGTTTTCTTCATGAAAATTTTGTTATAAAAGGAGGGCTATTTGGAGAGTTGAAGAAGAATTAGATGAATGGTTGAAGTGCGACATTCGCAAATAGTGCACAGAGCAAGAAGTTCGATCACCGAGAGTAGAGTGCAAAATTCGATCATAGTGTGCAGAGTGCATTTCGTCGAATCATTCTAAGTGTGAAATATCGCAAAGGAAGAAGAGTGTGTGTAGATAGTGCAAGGGTTGAAGTTCGACCAAGTGCGGGTGTGTTTGCACAGAGAGAGCAGAGGGCGTAGAGAGCAGACAGGCAAAGATGAACGAGGACATTTGTGCTAGACCGAAGGACTGTGTTTAGTGCAAATTCGAGGACCAACTTTGAAGGTGATAGAGTTGAGGACAGAGGTCTCCAGCCAGAGTAGGGAGGATAGGTGTCTTCTATGGATAGAGTTCCATTTGCTAAGGGTAGCAGAGGCAGAGGTCTTCTAGAGGATCACTAGCCAGAGCAGAGCTAGGGGATTGGTGTCTCCTATGGGTTGGTGCCCACGAACTCGAGATTAGGGGATTGGTGTCTCCTTTGGGTTGGTGCCCATAAAAATTGTAATCGGGAAAGGTATTCCTAGAATTTGGATTGATAAAATTTAGTGAAATATTTTATCTGTGGATGTAGCCCAACCTTTTTGGGTGAACCACGTTAAAAATGGGTCTTCAATGTGTGATGCTTTATGTCTTGATTAATGTTGTGTTGATGCCACTGCTATCTAAAGTTAAAATTATTAATTGGTTAAGTATTATACTATTCACCCCCCCTCTCAGTATAAGCTTGTGTTCTTCAGGCTCTCGTTCCACATTTAGTACAGTCAAACAAGTCCCAATGAAAATTGGAGTAGTAGAATTCAAAAGAGCAACTTTAGCATGAGGTTAGTTTTCATAGCGGAAGGCTACACACATAACAAGTTTGGGAAGATCAGCTTAGTGTTGGAAGGAAAATCTGCTAAGTGTTGGCAATGTTAAAATCCACCTAAATGAGAAGTCCATAGTAAAAATAGTTAAACAAAGGCTAGCAAAATTCAAAGCAGTATATTTTGAATACTAAAGGGTGATGGAGTAGTCCACTGAAAACCAACGCAAGATCAAAATTTTGTGGTCAACATAGTAAAATGATGCCTAGTGGAAAATGAAGTAGTGGATTTCAAAGGATGGCATAGATTATTTTAGAGCTCTCATTCTACAGTCAAAATGGTCAAACCCTACTTAGCAGAATTAAAACAAGCAGATTTTGAAGGATGGTGCAGGTTGCTTCTAAACTCTTGTTCCATGGTCAAACTAGTCAAACCTAGCCCAACAAAATTCGAAGCAGTGGATTTCAAATATGAAAAGAATGCAATGAAACTAGAAGAGTTCTAGTGGGAAGAACCATGGAAGACCAATTGTCATTGGAATCAAGATTTTCCTGCATTTTTAGTTATAGATCTATGGATGAAAAGCTTAACCAAGAACATAGGATGATCCAGATCAACCTACAACCAATTCAGATGTTGAATTTAGTTTAGGACTGAGTAACTTACATAGCTTATAGTTGCATAGTTCAAGGAGCACAAATCCATTCTTTTTCTTGAAAGCCAATAAGAAGTCACCACCTCAGCATTTTGTGGATATGGCATAAAAATCCTTGTAATATTTCAATTCTTTTATCGTTATAGTAAAATCTATATAAAGAGGTTGAACCCTCATTTTTAAGGGTCAAATATAAACTGTTTACCTAATATATTACTATAGTTTTGCTGATAAATCAATAGAAGGAGCATTTCTTAGATGTTTGCCTCAAGCTTGCATCTTCATCTCTGTGAGTTTATTCTGTGAATTTATTTCTACTACAACTGTTATGATTAGTCAATTATGTTGATATTGGATTTCTAATTTAGAGCAAATTGAAATGTTTCATGCCTAAACAAATTCTGTAGAGAGCTTATTTTTTTGTTAGTTTAAAGGTTGATCTAATTCTATTATTTGGATTATTAACATTTCAGATGTTTGAAATAGTTCTCTAAGTGTTTTATTATTCTTTAATGATGAAGATGACTAGTTTTGAATGTTGTTAGTCTTAAGTGTGGCATATTGGAAATGTGATTTATCAGAGAATTCTTGATATTTTTCAATGTTGTTAGCGTTATTCAACCATTATTCAATCAATTGTTTTCTAACCCTTATCTTATTTCTATCCCTAAACTTACACTTTTAATTGAGTTAAATTGAGTCAACACCAATTAGTTGACAAGGTATACAAACCTACTCTAGAGATTGGATTGAAGCAATATTTGATCCATCCAATGTCGAGGTTTAAGTTGTGATTAGGTGTGTGCCTCCAAGAAATTCATAGATTCATAGTCATAGTTCAAGTTTTTCTTGATGTCAATTCAAATCCCAATAGGATCCTCTAGTAGGCCTTTGCAATTTGATGTAGACTCATCTATATCACCCCATCATCTAAAATTTATTATTGCAAAACTATTTTTTACACAAGAGTCTCCTTAGGATGGACTATAACCACCACTACCACTATTAGACACTCCAGACATCTAGAAAATGCTTCTCCTAAGACTTCAAATGAATAAGAGAGGTCAAGATCACCACCCCCTTTAAAGATATTTTTTCAATCTCCCATTGTCATATAAGGTATGTCTTTAAGGGAGAACTTTTCTACTCATGACATACATCACCCTGTTTGAAGATTTTGTTTTGCCCTTTGGCTACCTAATTTCATCCACCAAAAGAGTTTTTGCATGAACCTACTTAAAATAAGAGTTGTACCAAAATTTTAAGAGTACCTAGATAAAAAATAGAAGAAAGAGATCATGAAGGATTAGATATTCATGAATAAACTAAATCAATCACCCAAAGGAGGAAGAAGGATTGACTAAAGCACATTTTGAATACTTTTCCTACAAGCATCTAAAAAAATCAAGCCCTATAGCAACAATCACAATCGATATATACTTCCCAAAATATTAGGCCAAAGATTCTACTACTGAGAAATGTATTGTTTCCAATTCATGCTTTGGTACAGTGACCACCCACTTCAATTTCTAGGTGCATTTGGTGCCTATATACCTTGCTTGGAGCATGCAATTTAGGAATATTAGGGAATGTGGGACACGACTCCAAGGACAACCTATAGGGTTTGTACTAGGGTAAGATCCTTTTTTGGATGTGTTCCTAGCACACTTATTCCTAATCTAGCCTAATCTATCGAGTCTTGTTGAGAAAAAGGGAAGAGAGAAAGCAATAAAAGAAAAAATAAAACCTCTCTATCCTAGACTAAAGGTGGTGATGCACCAAGAATTAACAAATATTCTCCATGTATTTATGGGATTTATGTACACATGAATCACCCATGCTAGGAAAGTGTGTGATTCCACTACAACATACACAATTTATCTTATGGAATTTACACAAGAAAGGTACAGATACTAGACATGAGGTTCCCACATAAATTTACACATATAAATAATAGGATAGAGTGAATAGTCATAACTCTCCTGTGTATATTTTAAAACCAATGAAATACATATGCTATAATGAAAGGGATCGAAGGGGCCTATACATGAAATGACTTGAGGCTTGAGTCTAGATCAATACATAAGAGAAGAGAGAGGAACTCTAATTAGATTAGATACTAAGCACATGAAACTATCATTCTATTCTCCTCCTTTACAATGAAGAAAATAATAATATTTATAGATAAAATTAGGGAACTTTTCTCGCCCAAAATTTAATGTACCTATCAAAATTTTTTTGGGGTCATTCACATTGATTGCAAATAATACCAATGTCTCTAGATTTAGATCCATTAATATAGTAAGGGCCTAGTTCTTCTAGAGGTGATATGATACCACCTACACCAGCTACCCATGCAAAAAAATTATAGTGATTAGATGCATAGATATTCTACAATTAATGTTATCAGGTTCATGGTCAATTCTGAGCAAGATCCATCTTAATGCCTTTAATGGTGTACCATTTGAAGGAGAAGGACCATACACCCTAAGAGACAAAACACTTTAGCACAATGTGTAGGATCCAAAGTCATGATCCTGCCTAGGGAGTATGGGGGGATAGTAGCCCATCATGTGTGGGTTTAGGGGTAGGATAACTTGAGGAAAAATTGGCCTCCTAAAATATTAGAGCCTAGGTGGTTTATGTGGCATGTCCAAAATCTAGTTATTTCCATTTTATGAGTGGTACTTCCTTGAGCTCTAACCGCAACTCCAATTTCTATCTTTTGTACATTTTCCAATCTAGTTGGTGTCCCTTGTAGCCATATTTAGATTTGCTCCTATCTAGTATTCTCATAATTATTATCATCCTATGATTACTAGATGTTTCAACTTGGTGGTTGTGCCCAAGTACTCCTTTCTAGTTTTAACCACTTATGCATTATTGCCTTGGGTTTTTATGAAAACTTTATTTTTGTAATTTTGGTGTTAGATTTGACCTTGAAGGTTTGGTTATTGATATTTTGTATTCATCTTCACCTAAAATATTCCTTGGGAATGCAATTTTCTCTATTTGTATCTTTATTATTTTAGATTTTCTTCAGTATTTGGAATTATGGTTCATGTTTTTTTATATTCGATCTTGCCTTAATTTATTTTAGATTCTAGATAGCTTTTCTACCACTAGAGATATATTTTATAAAACTACGACATTACTCACCCTAAGTGTAGTGAGAATTCACTACATCTAGGTTTATATACCTAAAACACGTCATGTTTAGGAGACTACCCATATGGAAACATTCACAGACCATATGAATCCTCTTGGATCTCTCCAAGAGCAAGCAATGGTCCTAACCACTCAAATAGGGCAGTTTTAGCCCATTCAGGTTTGGCCGATCTCAGGTAGAACGAGCAAAAGAGCAAAAGGATTCAAAATTTTTAGAGTTTATGCAACGAAGCCCTATCATATTGGAGAGCGAATCTATGCACCCTTGAGGAGCAACGAAGTGCTATCCGGCTGAGGAGAGACTACGCATCCGCTATTCACATCCATTATTATTCACCACCATTCCATGTATTTGACACATCTGGTGACCCTTGAACATCAATTTGAGCAGAGAACCTGGTGCTACAGCCCTTGGATCATGAGGAGGAAGGTCTATTTCATGGTCGCTATCTCGGATAGTGGCCCGCAGGCATAACCTAGGGTTTTGACATTAGCTTCTTTGTTTTAGCATTAGATTCAATTACTTTTTACTTCAGCATTTATCTCTAGCATAGATCTGATTTACTGTATGCACTTACATTATTGTTTCTGAGATATGCCCGCATATTTCATTAGTTTTATTGCATTTAGTCATATTATGCTTTTCTATCTTGCTTATCAGGTTTTATACTAACAACCTCATCTAGGGAGGCAGCCCGGACTACTAAGCATGCTTTGTTGTTTCCATGTATGCAGATCTGTAGGTTTACAGGACCATATCAAGACACTCGGAGCACGGGATCCCTCCTAGATGAGAGAAGGAGAAGGAGGCATATGTGAGCCCTCAGACAAGTTCGTGTGTGGGATCGGGAAGCCTACGAAAGTGCACCACCCCTTTGCGAGGGGATTTATTCCACCATTTGTGCCTCGCTTGTAACTGATTGTATCAAAAATTGGTTATCCCTCAGAGGGATGAATATGTAACCGTGGATTGGAAATATCAATAAAAAGCATATTTATTTATTTTTCTTATTTACATGTCATTTGCATGCTCATTCCTTTCAATTTGATATAATAAATACATTGCAAGTCAGGTCAGTTGTAGTGCACGCTCCTCAAGGTCACACAGATGGTGATCATGGTGGGACCCCCACCAGGTTTTATTTTTCAATCAATTTATTGACATTCATAGGTTTTTTATGTGCAGGTTTGGTCGCTTTGGTCGACAGTGACCCACAGGTCTTGGCCGCTCTGGTCGACAGCAACCAGCTGATCTTAGCCACTCCTACAGTCAATGGCCAGAATCAGCCACTCTAGTCAATAACGACCAGCAACAAAGTGCAACAGAGAGTAAAATTTCCATCATCAAAGTGGGATTTGAGGTTGGTTTCATCCTCTATTTTCTCTATATTTTCTATCTACAACTTTTTATTTCCAGAAATAGCAAGTGAAATCATAGTTTAATCAAGAAAATATAAAGAAAAATGGGAAAATAAATTGCACTTGATGTTTCCTAGGACTTTCTTTAGTTTTCTCTAGGTACTTCTAGGAACAAGAGGACCTCTGCTTGTAAGGTCTACCCTAGTCTCCAACATGCTAGGCTTCTGTGTGTTTAGTTTGCTTGCATGTGGCCCAACCAGTGGCCATTAATTCATAGAATAGAATGCATTCTTTGAAGATCATATAAGTTGAATACATGCATCTTTCTAAAATGAAACATCTTTTATCTTAGGCATATAGGAAAGATCATGCTTGCTTGGTGATGCATTTTATTTACATGCAAGGTTAAAAAGAACCACACACACCACGCACCATTTTAAATGCTAGTGAGTTGGAAGTCATGACCAACCACTAGTAGAGATCCAATGAGGTGGCTTTCATCTCCATCCACTGACTCAAATCCCATGCACCCTCTATTTTTGGCCAATACCGGATCCAAGAACCATCATAGCCCATGGAAAATCTGCATGTATCTCTCCTCGAAGAGGTATATCACTGACTACGGGTGAACTGGGTGAGGACCAAGAGGACCTGTGCTCCCTGACCATGTGTGGAAGTCATTACCACACATTATAGGTTGGATTACATGGCCTGGATTTCATCACCAGGTTGTCGAGCTACGAGTGTACAGGTGAAAACCCTTAAACAATTTAAGTATACCATCCAAAAAAATGCAAAACATGATGAGAGTTAGCTTATATATCCAATGAATCAAAACACACCAAACAGTTTAGGGAACACACACATAAATCCTTAAAAGAGATAAACATCTGCTTGTTTTGTTTGTGTGCTTTTGAATCTACCTAAGAAGATAACTCATAAGTCACCATGGTATACACATGGAGCAACCACCCTCGATCCAACACCGAGGGGGAAGCTAATGCTCCACACACTCACAATCACACTAGCATTGAGCCACCCACCCATAGTGTCATCGGATGAAGTTCGACAAGTCTTAGGGGTGACAACTCAACCCTTGGGGGACTCCTCGAGAAACCCCAGCAAGAGAGCCACATCCTAGTTCCTCATCACATAGACATGAGGAGGCCTCATGGCCTCTCTCATCACTCAGGCACATAGAGGCATCATGACCTCCTTCATCACATAGATACGAGGAGACCTCAAGGCCTTCCTCATCGCATAGACAAGTGGAGGCATCATGACCTCCCTCTTCACATCGACATGTGGAGGCATCAAGACCTCCATCATCACATCGGCATGAGGAGGCATCAAGACCTCCATCATCGCATAGGCATGCAGGGGTTGCAAGACCCCAAGCTTCACATGATACACATAGGATAGATCAACCCACTAAGGGGCAAGACCCTAGGGCTACGCCTAGTCATAGACCCAGGACATCCTATAGCCTCCTTGTAGATGGGAGGGTACCCTTGGACTATGAGCTCATTGGTGCCAATGGGACTCCATGGGATCAGCCGTGGAGAACCCGATAACTTGATGAGTTGGATCGAGTTCCCTTGAGACCAGCTCCTAGAAGTATTGCTACCAAACATTCTACTTTAGGAAGTTCATGTAGCGTAGCTACTAGACGCACCAATGAACCAGGGGAAGCTTCAAAGTGACCCCACAACACATACACTACTTCAGATCATGGGGGTACTCAACCCATAACATAGTACATAGAACAGGTCACCCTAGTGGACAAGGGCAAGCACACAATAGGAGCCTCCCCGAGGGGCCTAAGCATTAGAACTCCTCGCATAGAGTTAGAAAGGCATGAACCTTTAGTAGTAGGTCAATCTGACCATATACGTAGGTTAGAGGAAGTGTTGCACATCGAGCGAGAGCATGTAGAAGCTCTTGAGAAAGAAGAGTGAAGGAAGAGGTACCTGTACCTACAAGAACAATGCTCAAGAGAAGAAAGAGTTGAGCATGAGGAGCTAGAAGAGAGGCTAGCTCGAATAGATGCACACATAGGTGGTGAGAGATACCGACATGAGAGACATGTTGATTCTCAATAAGAGAGAAGCACTAGGTAAGGAAATGAGTATGCTCACCACACTTCATAACATCAACAACACCTGGACCTCGAACAAACACAATTCAATGAGGAACGGGTAGGGATGGAAGATCAAGAATAGACATATCCTGAACCTCCATCCATGGTTATGGGAGATGAGTACAGATGCCCAAATCGGGCAAACATAGGGTTACCTCCCTTACCACCATGAGCAAACCTTTAGGAACATGAGATTATTTCCTTGAAGGCATACCAAACACTCATCGAGAGAGTCAAGTCTCTCGAGAAGCAAGACATGGGTGGATAGAAGCCGACATTGAGCAAGATACACAACCAACCTCTGTGCCCCTCAGTCTCGAGTCCCGCATATCCTAGGCACTTTGAGATGCCTAGGCTAGACAAGTTTAAGGGAGAGGGAGATGTGCAAGAACACGTGACCAACTTCATGAATGCGTGCTTCCACCTTGAGAAGAATGATACCCTGATGCTGAGGACATTCATCACGACATTCTCGGGTGCAACAACTCAATGGTTCAACCAATTGCCCAAGCATAGCATCACCAATTTTGAGCAACTAGTGAATGTGTTCCTTGAATGCTTCTCCTTCGATGCCAAGAAGAAGGTGAACCTATCCGATCTGGCCAATTTGAAGTAGTATGATGATGAACCAGTGATGGACTATGGGGATAGGTGGAGAAAAATCATGGTAAAACTATCATTCTCCATCCCCACAGAAGAGCTCATCCGAATGTTCACAAAGAGCTATGCAAAACACATCTCTCTACTATTGCAACTACAACAATATGAATCATTCAAAGAAGCCTTGGCTCAAGCCAAGCTTATTGAAGACATAAAGGTCGATGAGGGAGACCTCAAGCTCCACAACAAGAAAGAGTGGAGCAAGAACAATTAGAATGACAAGAATAAGTAGAAGTAGGCCAAGCCTACTTAGGTTAATCAGGTTGTATTGGCCACATCAAAGGAGGGGAATGGACAACAACCCTAGAATTATCAGGCTCACCCCTCACCAGCCAACTATGACCCTAAGAACAACCAGGGTCGAAACAAAGAGTGTCGATCACCTCGTTATTTCATGCCTCTAAACGAATCGATGCAGTCGATATTTAATCAGTTGAGTGAGGCACAAAGGATAATATTTCTTGATGTACAACTTCTTGACCCTAACCATCCCAAGCCAAAGGGATATAGGGAAGATCAATACTACCCATACCATAGGATACAGGGGCATGATATCAAAAATTGCATCGAATTCAAGAATGTTGTGCAAAACATGATTGAAAAGGGAGAGCTAAGAGTTGACAACCCACTAGCTCCCGATAACAGAGATATGGGTATATTCAAGAACCCATTGCCCAATCATGAGGCCCCTAGAGATCAGGGCACCCAAGTCAACCAAGTTTGAGTCGAGCCACCTATTCAAGGATGCATCAGAATGGTTGAGTTAGTTAATGTGGCAACCAAGAGTTAGAGATATGGGCAACCATAGCCTCCAATAGCTCCCATTAATATCCTAGCTGCACCTCGATAGAGATAGGTGCATAACAATCCTCTAGGTCCACCAACAAGACCTATGGTAACTATTCAGAGTAGACTAGAATAAAATCTACAAATGACTCTGACCAAGTTGTCCATTTACGAGCTCATACAACAGTCCCCTAGGCATAGGGAGACTTTAATGGAGATTTTGAGATCAATCGAGCTCCAGCCCCAGAACCCAGATGCATTCACACATTTTGTGGGGCAAGTGCAATAGTGCCAAGAGCCCATGATTCATTTTTATGATCATGAAATTAAGGTAGTTCCTACTACCTTAGTAGACCCACCTCTACACATTATTGCATCAATCAATGACATACCATTCAAGCGGGTTTTGATCGATACGGGCTCATCAATCAACATCATCACTACCAAGGCTATAGGGCACTTGAAGATCCCTAAGTCCAACATTATCCCGACTTCCTACACGCTCAAGGCTTTCAATGATGCATTGTGCTCCATAATGGGTACAATCATTTTACCTATAAAGGTAGGACATAAGACCATCCCCATGATGTGTCACATGTTAGAAGGGGTGATGCAATATAACATCCTTCTAGGGCATCCCTGGATCAGGGACATGCAGTGCGTACCCTCAATCCTGCACCAATGCATCAAGTATGTGCATGAGGGACAAGTTCATGTGGTTCCATCCGATGAAGAGTCATTCAAGTACATGCATCAAGTCGACTTGCTGAGGGACTTTGTCCTTCCATCAATGCACTTGTACATAAGGCCTTCATCCCCAACCATGCATCCAGAGAACAAAAGTAGATCAGTGCGAGGTGACCCATCCACATTGGCACCACCTCCTACATCTAAAGCTACTGGTGCTTCTAAAAAGCCTTTGACATCTAAGGCAAAAGATAAATAGAAGCTGAAGGCACCCCTAGTGGAGGAAGGACCCAAGGAGCTTTCGACCATAGCAGCTGTGGGAATTCTGACTCCCATGGAGGAGGAATATTCCCAAGAAATAGTCAAGGAGGTACCTCAACCTACCTCACCTGCATCATCAACAACGTCATCTACACCCTAGGTGATAGTTCACCTAGCCAACATAGCACTAGGTGAATATCTTGTGTAGAACATGACTTTCACACCAATTATTGAGTCTACACAAGACATGGGATGGCCAAGAGTCCCAAATCTTCTAGTAGGGATAGTGGTTCCCTTAGGGGTTCCACCCAACCAAACTAATTTCATATATGCTGGTTTAGATTATGCCCATACTACTCCTGATCTTGAAAGGGATGAGGATGAGCCATTCACCATGAATGTTCATTACTTGTTGAATCCCGAGTTTGCTCTGAAGTACTTTGAGTAGTGTCATTGGTAAGGCTATGGCCTAGGCCTGTATGAGCAAGGGTATTGACTACCATTTTAGTCATAGTATCAACTACCTACTGATAGGTGTGGTTTAGGCTATCAAATGTAGAGTCATGATGACTCTTTGGAAGCAGCCTTAGATAGGTTAAGCATCGGGTTTGAGGAGGACATTGATTGGAATCCCTATCAACCCCCTAGCAGAAACTACTTGGGTGATGGATGGGTGTCGATGGTCAATATCGCACCACCTGATGAATATCACCCTAAATCCTCTCTTGAAGCACCCCCATCAAGAGCCATCCTATGGGAGGAAGAGCCAATGCATGGATATGAGTGAGAGGAGTATGACTATGTCCCAAGCGAGGATGAAGATGAAGTTATCCTAGCCTACCATGGGCCTCGGTATGTGCAAAACCTTGCTTGGATAGGCCACATAGAGAGTGGGTACATCTCATATGAGAGTGAATACATCTCGAATGAGGGTGGATACATGTCATATGAGAGTGGCTATGAGTCAGAGGACTCAATAGAGATGGCCTACCTATGGCCTAGACATACGAGCCACATCATTGGGCCAGAGACAAATACCAATGGATTCTTCATAAGTGATGATGATTATGAAGATGAGACTGAGATGGCCTATCTGGGGCATCAACAAGCAAGCCACCACCCCATCCTAGGGCCAAAAACAAATACCAATGGTTTCTTTATAAGTGATGATGACTTTGAGGATGAGATCGAGATGGCTTATCTTGGGCCTCAACACTTGCATCCAATCAATCTGCTTATTGAGAGAGAAGCGATGCTTCACACCATAGATCATAACCTTCACTTCCTAGGGAGACCAATGAATCTAGATGCCATTCATCACATGGTCAACCCAGATCCACCTACATTTAGAGAGTTATTGTTGCCTAATGATCCCATCATCTCATCTATCCATAGACCGGATCCTGAGATCCCTATGCCCCTAGAGCCTCATCATGAGTATGGAGGGTGCACCCATGATGTAGAGCTTCACCCACATGGTCCTAGAGATTTCATTCCATCCATCAACATGATCTCCATTGATTTGACCACTCCACTCCATAACCCAACAGATCCTTCAAAACCATTGTGTCTTAACTTAGATGCTATTGATTGGGATCATGTTGATTCACCCCTAGAGCCTGAATATTTCTTCCCTAATGAAGAGATGCTACAACCATTCCATTTTGCATCAGGTTGTGCACATGATGTCTATCATGTTGGTCTCGACCTTGAGTCATTGGGAACTATAAATCTAGTAGATGACATTCATTTAATCCCCACTCCTCACCAGCTTGAGGAGGGGTCACATATGGCAATAGAGGAGACTTTCGAGGTGGACATCAGCAATGATCCTTCTCAACCAAAGAAATTCAAGTTCGAAGAAATCTTATCTCTAGAAGAATAGGCCATCATAATTCCTCTACTGAAAGAGAGACCAAATCTCTTTGCTTGGACCTACAAAGACATGCTAGGGCTAGATCCAAAATTGGTTGTCCACAACCTTTCGCTAGACCCCATAAAGAAATCGGTCAAGTAGAAGCTCAGAAAGATGCATCCAACCATCACTTTGATGGTGAAAAATGAGTTACAAAAATTATTGGATGTAGTCTTTATTGTTCCCATCGACTATCCAGAATGGGTATCAAACATGGTGCCCATAGGAAAACCTGATGGAAGAGTTCGCATTTGCATGGATTTTAGGGATCTCAACAAGGCAACCCCAAAGGATTCATTCTCATTGCCCAACATAGATGCTCTTGTAGATGCAACTACAGGTCATGAGATGCTCTCCCTAATGGATGATTTTTTCTAGTTACAATCAGATTCAGATTAAACCTGAAGACCAACATAAAACCATGTTCACCACTCCATGGGGGACATTCTATTACAAAGTGATGCCATTCGGTCTTAAAAATGTTGGTGCCACATATCAATGGGCTATGACATACATTTTCCATGACTACATGCACAAGATCTTGGAAGACTACATCGATGACTTACTAGCCAAGTCATTGCTACGTGAAGAGCATGTTGAGACCCTCAGAAAGGTCTTCGATCACCTGATTGAGCACAATGTCAGGTTGAACCCCAAGAAATGCATCTTTGGCGTAACTTCTAGAAAACTCTTGGGATTCATCATTTCTAAATGAGGCATCGAGGTAGACCCAACAAAGGTAAAGGCTATCCTAGAAATGGCCCCACCCACGAACATCAAAGAACTGAGAAGCTTACAGGGCAAAGTAGCATCCATCAAGTGATTTATCGCACAACTATCAGATAAATGTCGACCCATGAATTGACTGCTACACAAGGGGGTCCCATTCTAGTGGGATGAAGAATGTCAGCAAGCCTTTGCTAAAATCAAGGAGTACCTGGCAACACTACCAGTCTTAGCTCCACCAAGGCTAGACGTGCCATTCCTGTTGTATATATCCACTACCAATTTTGCTTTGGGCACCATGTTGGCTCAAAAGAATGTGCAAGACAAGGAACAAGTGATATATTACATCAATCGCACCTTGGTGAGCTACGAGATAGGATATGCATACGTAGAAAAGTTGTGTTTAGAAGTGGTCTTTGCAACCAAGAAATTGTGCCACTACATGTTGAGCCATACGACATATGTAATATCCAAGCAAAATCCTTTGTAGTATATGATGAGCAAGACATATCATAACACACGTACTGCAAAGTGGATCATGCTATTGATAGAATTTGATTTGGAATTCATAAGCCAAAATTCCATCAAGGGATAAGTCATAGCTGATCAGCTGGCTGAGGCACCTCTTCAGAATAGTAGGCCCCTCACCATAGAACTTCCTGATGATGCAGTCTTTGCACTATCAGAAGCACCCAAACCCGAAGAACCAAAAAATGAAGCTGACATGACTTTGTTCTTTGATGGTTCGAAGTGTGAGCAAGGAGGCGGTGTAAGGATTATCTTTTTCATGCCACAAGGTGCTCCAATGCCCTTGTCATTCAAGCTAGACTTCCCTTGCACTAATAACAACACCGAATACGAGGCCCTAATATTGGGTCTCCAAACAGCCATCACCATGAGAATCAAAAGGCTAAATATCTTTGGTGACTCCCTCCTCATAGTCAACCAGGTCAAGGGACTATTTCAATGCTGGGATCCAATCCTGAAAGCTTACAAGGAGCTTGTTGACACATATCTAGCCAAACTAGAGTGGTATGACATCGAGGCAATCCCTCATTCATCAAATAGATTTGTAGACACCATGGCATCTCTAGGATCCTTGATCCCTCAGAATCCATCTACTGATTTCACTACCATTCATGTCAAAATGCTCTCGCACTCAATGATCCAGCATGAGGCTTTTGATAACAAGGAATCCATCAACATGATTCATATAGAGCCAGACCATGATTGGTTCTGTAAAGCCAAAGACTTCTTAAAGAAGGCACCTTGGGGGTCCCTGATCTCGCAAGGTCCTACGGAGAATGGTACCACTATTCACCATAAGGTTGTTTCTCAATATGCATTTGTGCAAATCGAATTGCAGGAGGAACAAGCCATCTTATCTATCGAGGTTGTAGCCTATCAGGATTGGCTATCCCAATTACAAGACTTCCTTAGGCTTGGAATTGTCCCACAAGGACTATCGCATGCCGAAATATGAGCATTCAAGCAAAAAGTGACAAGATATGTCTTGCTAGGAGGTATATTGTATCATCGAAGCTACGATGGAGTCCTCCTACATTGCTTAGAGCCCCAAGAATCAGCTTGGGTGATTTTGCAAGCTCATGATGGTACATGCGGTGGCCACTTCAACGACATGGCCATTATCAAGTGCATCCTTCGAATGGGTTACTACTGGCCCACCATGGAGAAGGATTGCTATGAGTATGTCAAGAAATGCATTAAATGTCAATAACATGTAAATCTGATGCACTTGCCATCTCAGGCCTTACAACCCATTCAGGAGGCTTGGCCATTTTCTTAGTGGGGTTTTGATCTGATTGGAAATATTTCTCCCCCATATTTGGGCCGACACACGTTCATCTTAATGGCCATTGAGTACTTCACCAAATGGGTGGAAGTGGTCCCTTTAACCTTGATAATTGGTCCTCGGATTATGGAGTTCATACTTCACAATATCATTTATCATTTTAGGGTACCCTTCAAGATAATCTCGGATAATGGTTTATCATTCAAAAACAAAAATATGTGAGCTTTAATGACCAAATACAACATTCAACATAGTTTTGTGACACCATACTATCCATAGGAAAATGGGCAAGCAGAGGCCTCAAACAAGACAATAGTAGCCATATTAAAGAAGATGGTGAAAGAAAATCATAAGGATTGGCATCTACAATTACCCTTAGCATTATGGGCTTACAGGACTAGCGTATGGATGCCCACTAGGGCAACACCATTTTCGCTTGTATATGGCACTGAGGCCATTATGCCCTTAGAGTTGGAAATCCCAACATTGTGCGTCGCATTGAAAGAGTTCATCAATGACGACACTACATGACAAGCTCACCTGGATCAATTGACCCTTCTGGATGAACATCGCATCAATGCTCTTGAGCATCTTCACGTTTACCAGGATCATCTAACATGAGCTTATAACAATAAAGTCCACCTGAGAGACTTTAAATTTGGGGATCTTGTGCTTAAAGAAAACCAACAGAACTCAAATCTGTCACCGCATCTACGAGATAAATTTATGACCAATTGGATAGGTCCCTATATCATCTCTGAGAAGATTGGGCCTGGGGCATATCACCTAACAATGCTAGAGGGTGTTGAGGAGCCAGAGCCTCTCAACATCATTCATCTAAAGGTGTTTCACACATAAATCAACAAAATATCAAAAACATTCAAATAAATTTCAAAAATTTCAAAAACAATAGAAATCATAAAAATCCAAACAAAACATCAAAATTAAAAAAAAAATCTCCAAAGGCATCTTAAAGCCCTTTGGTCAAATCACAAAAGGCTCCAAAGGCATCTTAAAGCCCTTTGGTCAACTCACAAAAAGCTCCAAAGGCATCTTAAAGCCCTTTGGTCAAATCACAAAAATCCCCAAAGGCACCCTAAGCCCTTTGGTCAAAAGCAAAACATAAAAGCACAAAAACAACTTAAAATCAAAAAGTTCAAAAACATTCATAATAATCAAAACTCAAAAACAATTGAAAGCATCAAAAATACAAAAACATTTGCATTATGCATTCGCATTTGCATTCATATAGTTGCATTGCATTAGGCATTTGCATCCATTGCATTTACATTTAGTAGGTTGTATTCACAATCTTACAAATGACACCACATTTGTACATCAATCATGCATCTTCAAAATCCATCATCATCCATAACCCATGTGTGTAACTATGTTTTTCAACACAACCCCTCCTATTGCTATGAGGAATATACTAGGGTTTTCTAGTCACTCAGCCATACCTAGTGGTTTTATCAAACTTTGTAGAAAGTTATCTTAGCTTCTAATAGGTGAGGTTTAGTTTTGATAGCACCTGGTATATTTCAAAATCCTATCACTAATCAAAACACTAAGATCCTAGTTGGAACAAGGGAAATATGAATGTTACGAAGTGGTATTAGGTATCCTAAGGTGAAAAGTTTATCTTGCTCATCCCCCTATGTGACCGGTTTGAAAATGATGAGAATTGGAAAAAGGACAAGTTCACCCCTACCTAAAGAAATCCCTTGCTTTAATCAAAACAAGCAAAAATCCTAAACAAAGCAAAATTCAAAAATAAAATAAATAGTGATTATCATCACTACATAAATCCCTTGCTCAAAAGAAAAACAAAAATTCAAAATAAATAGTGATTTTCATCACTAAGCATGAGCAAGTATCCCAAATAAATATGAAGAAAATAAGGGAGTATTGAACTTGAATCCCTGGAATTCTCAGCATGAACGAACCGTAAGGTATCCTTATGCACGATGATATGTCTATCACATTAGCATCTCGCTTTTGTATAGACCAATGTTTGCATGTGGAAGAGCTAGCTTTAGGTGTCCTATACCGCCTAGTGGTCTAATCCAACTAAGTCCAACTTAGGATCAGGATAAACATTTGAGGATCCCCAATACAATAATGGGCTGAATGAATCCCGCCTAGCACTAGGGTATGCTTATGTTCTATCTAATATATTCATTTGCACACACAGGGATAATGAGTATCTAGGTCTTCATAACAAAAACTTTATCCTTCAGAAGCTCTGTATGATCAATATACAACTTTTGATGGAGCAACTAGGGTGTTTGAGTCTCATGGAAAACCTCAAAAATCCCCTCATAGCAACAAATCATACCATCACTCAAATCATCAACTTTATTTAGGAGATTTTGTTCATTAAAGGGTGTCCATGAAATAGGATAGATACCGGATGAATGTCAGCAATGATATTTAGATGACCACTAACTATTTTTGTGCATATCTTTTAATTTACAGAAGCTAATCAAGAAAGTACATACATATCACATCATCTCATCTCACATTTGGATGTTTAAATAATTAATTCTTATGCTAAGAGTTATTATTTACATTCATGATTGTTATACATTATGTGGTGTCGTCCATTAGATTTTTAAACTCATATTGCATGCATACCTTATGTTTTAAGTGATTAAAGCATACAGGTTCATTCACATTATATCATCAACATAATGCATAACACATTTCATTTACCATATCATAACAACATAAGTTAGATGCATACAATACACCAAAATTAAACATGCATTTAACAATAAGCATTGCATCCATATATGCATCCATCATCATCATCTAAATCATGCCATCTAATCATCCACGCATCATAAAGCATAAGTCAAGTAAACCACACCATATAGCATAAAATCATAAAGTAGTCCAACTACACATCCACATCATAACATAAGAAGCATCACATCACATCATATCACATAAGATCATGATACTGCATCACATAATCATAAAAGATACATAATGAGTCCCAAAGTCTAGATATCATATAAATATGTGTCAAAATAAGTACATGTAGGTACAAAAGGGCCATAAGGCTACAATCATGTAGGTCAGCTGACCTTACACTCAAAATAGTACAAAATACCCAAGGGGCCATAGTGCTCAAGAGTGGCCTGCTCCACTAGCATCACCTCTACCCTCATCGCCCCCTCTAGGAGGTGGCATAGAGCTAGCACCCCCAATTCTGCTCTATCTGGGTCCTAGTCCTGTGGCTCGATCGAGTTGATGACTACCCGGAGGTACTTTGACCGATCCTCTATGACCCTCCTACCATGGGCCTATCTAGTAGGTGACCTCCTCAAAGCCTGACCTCGTGCTCCAATGCCAGGATATAGGAGGAATCTAGGGTGCACTGCTCCAAGTCCTCTGCTAAAATCCCATGCAAATTCTAAATCTCCACACCTACATCTAGACCACCAGGTCCCTGAGGCACTAGAATAGATGGCATAATCTATCCCTGAGAAGCACCCCCTCTAGCCATAAGCTGATCTATCCTACTCTATAGTGTGGTTTGCTCCTTCCTAGTGGCCAAAAACCAATGATAAATTTACTCAATTTCTCACCACAAAGCACCTCAAAATGAGTCAATAAACACATTTGCAAATCCAAAGCAACCAAAATAAGCACAAATACCAAAAAAATTACATATATCAAAATTCAAAAACATCATAAAATCTAGTAAACACAAAATAAATCAAGAAACAACAAAATTTCAATTGAGCCTCGTATTCAGTTATTTGCTCTATACACTTGGTGATTGTAGCGACTAGCACTCCATGCAATTCGGCGAGATGAGTAAATTACCATAAGGCCACTTGGGGAAAAATAGTTATGGATGAATTGAGACGCTTCACTTCTAACCCAAAGAAGGCCATGACGACTGAACCACCCCATGGGAGTGAGGATCCATCTCATTTCTCCTATAGCAAATAGTGGTTCAACACAAGCTAGAATAGAATTGCGTCCATCTTAATTCCCTAAGAAGGCCATTGCAACCAGACCACCCCATGGGATAGAAATGTACAATTACCAAAAGGGGTTGAAATCACACATGGATGGGACCTACCCTATAACAACAAGCAACCCTCTAAGGAGGTCCAAATAATTCATCTTGGTAAAGCAACTCATCGCTTTATTAATTATCCTTTCCTCATCGACTCGTCGCTTGAGGGCATAGTAAAATATTTTCAACAATCATAATCAAAGTCAACAAAATATAATCTTGATCATGTCAAAATTGTGTTCATCCTACGAATCATTACCAACAACTATCATAAGCTTACCCTTTGCTGGGGAAAAAATCAAATATGATAGTTAAGTTTGTAGCTCTTCTCCTTTCGAACCAATAGTAGTCCTAAACCTACCCGATTGTGTTTGAGGTACGAGTGCAAACTTCCACAAATTTAAGCCTTCCATTTTGTTGGAAGCAATTATTATAGGATGCACACCCTCCTGCATTACTAGGGCATCCAATGTTGATAAGATCAATGATCATCATCCAACCTAAAATGTGACCCTAGGTGGTCTATTTTTGCTCCGCATTGTGTTTTCCCACAATGCATCCCAAAAAGAGGTATCTTTAGACACCTAAAACATGTCATATTTATGAGACTACCCATATGGACACATTCATAGACCATATGAATCCTCTTAGATCTCTCCAAGAGCAAGAAGTGGTCCTAACCACTCAAATAGGATAGTTCTAGCCCATCTAGGATTGGTTGCTCTCATGTAGAGAAGCCATCACACTGGTCACTGAAGACTACATTGGCCACACCTAGCCACTGGACCTGACAACGGTGAGCACCATGCATAGTTTAGCCATGAAAATAGGCCCAGATAATGCAGTCTGACTACACCTTTGCATTTTTTGTGGGCATATTTTGGTGAGGAACTACCTAAGTTCTTCCTAAATGCCTCTTCAATGCTAGTTTGTAACTGATTCTTTCTACCTGGGATGGTCAATTGCATGCAATTTGGATTGAAGCTTCTCCAGGAAGCTAGGGTCCAAATCTGAGGGAGGGAAGTCTACATATGGACTCTCCCACAAAGAGCAAAAGGAGCCATAATTTTCAGAGTTTATGCAACGAAGCCTTGTCATATTGGAGAGAAAATCTACGCACCCTTGAGGAGAAATGAAGTGCTATCTAACTGAGGAGATACTATGCATATGCTATTCACATCCATTATTATTCACCGCCATTCCATGTATTTGACACATCCGATGACCCTTGAACATCAATTTAAGCAGAGAACCTGGTGCTACAGCCCTTGGATCATGAGGAGGAAGGTCTATTTTATGGTTGCTATCTTAGACAGTGGCCCACAAGCATAACCTAGGGTTTTGACATTAGCTTCTTTGTTTTAGCATTAGATTCAATTACTTTCTATTTCAACATTTATCTCTAGCATAGATCTAATTTACTATATGCACTTACATTATTGTTTCTGAGATATGCCCACATATTTCATTAGTTTTATTACATTTAGTCATATTATTCTTGTTTATCTTGCTTATCAGGTTTTATACTAACAACCTCATCCAAGGAGGCATCTCGGACTTCTAAGCATACTTTTTTGTTTCCATGTATGCAGATATGCAGGTTTACAAGACCATATCAAGACACTCGAAGCACGGGATCCCTCCTGGATGAGAGAAGGAGAAGGAGGCATCTGTGAACCCTCAGACAAGTTTATGTGCGGGATCGGGAAGCCTACGAAAGTGCACCACCCCTTTGTGAGGGGATTTATTCCATCGATTTGTGCCCCACTTGTAATTGATTGTATCAAAAACTAGTTATCCCTCAAAGGGATGAATATGTAATCATGGATTGGAAATATCAATAAAAAGTATATTTATTTATTTATTTTTCTTATGTAATCATGGATTGGAAATATCAATAAAAAGTATATTTATTTATCCCTCAAAGGGATGAATACATTTCAAGTCGGGTTAGTTGTGGTGCACGCTCCCCAAGGTCACACACTAGGCTAACCAAATACTATAATTTTACCCATCATGGTGAGTAACTAGGGATTTATGATCCATATTACACAATTTTATTGCCAACAATATAGTAGGTCCATGAACTGATATTACTAGTGCATAGAGCTCAAAAAAATGGGAATTTTAAAAAAAATCTCAAAACACTTTCATATGGATAAGTTATAGCCTCTAAAGAAATTCCCTAATGGACCCATCCATGCTAAATCCCATCTACTAACCAACAAGCCATATCATTAGTTGAGAGTAAAGGAGTAAGTATCCACTCTTGAACTACTTTCATTCCCTTTCACATGCTACAAAATATGAAGGCATGTAGGTCAAACATGTAACCTTGCATTACAAATATGAATTTTTGACTAGTCCATCCACACTACTATAGGCAACAATGACCAAGCACATCCCATAGAACACAATCTTAGCTCCTCTCATTAAAAATAGTGGCACAATTTCAAGTCATACCTTCTTTCCTTACACATAAAGCACAAACTACCACACTTATAGTGGCTCTGAAACTAGAGCAAAATTCTTAATATTACTATATATGCATGATCTCCAACTAGGAAAAGGTCTTTCTTTCCATTCAAATAAATTATTATGCATGATTCAATCTCAAAACATAGACCCTCAAGCATCTTAACAAACCCTTCTATAGTTTCAATACAACCAACTAAAAAAGGAAAATGACACATCCCTACCCCGTGGAGAAGGACGCCACATGCCCCTACTACAAATGACATCATGCCAAAGCAAAAAAGGCATGCATTTTTTAATCAAAAATACATAGAGGATGCTACTAAATCATGGAGTGTCTCTCCCTTTTAATAAATATTTCTATACTATAAGACCAAATTCTAATCTCTTGAATTGTATTTAGAAAGAACAAGGATTTTTTTAATTTCTAGGGCTTTCAATAAGATAAAAATAATCCAAAATTCATCCTAGGATTTTAAAGAAGAATTGGAGGATTTGAAAAAAAAATTAGTGACCAAGTGTGGTATCTCTATACCCACTCTAATACCATGTTGGAATTCACAATATTTTACAACACTCAAATCTTATACAAAAAATGAAAAGGATGATGAAAAATAAAATAATTAGTGTGCACCCATAGGAACCATAAATAATCACTGTATCCATAGATAAAATTATGCAATACTCTTATTATTAAATAAGGGATGGTAGGGGGGGGTTTTATACCAATAATATACCCCCTAATTACCTAAATTTAAGTTAAGCAAACATAACAAGATGGATTTAGGTTAATTACAAGTTATAAATAGGGTTTAATCATAACAAGGTCAACCAAGGACCATATGGCTTACAAAATAAATTATTATAAATAATTAATACATTGTACAATGAAATGAACTCAATCATATCCAATACATCATACAATGTTGACCTTGGCCATGGATTAGATTATAATTTCAACACAAGATAGGATGGATGGGTGATATATGTAGATACATGGCCCCTAGAAAGGTACCAAAATGTTTTATGGCTAAGGAAAGAATCTAATTTAAACAAAAGGTTATATAATATATATGGATTGATAGCATCTTGTTAAGGAAGGTAATAGGTGGTATTTTGTTGTGTTTCATTAAAGAATAATATATGAAATTTCTAATTAAGCAATGTCATGATGAAGGGAATTATTCTATGGTCAATAATTGAAAATTCTATTGTATATTCATAGGAAATAGAAGAAAATAAATCAATTCCTCTTAAGACTATTATTGTGACCAAACCATTCTAGCAATGGGGCCTAGACTTCATAAGTAGTATTATCCATCTATTAAGTGTGGTACATGTATGGATCCTTACTATAGTATATTATTTCACAAAGTGGGTTGAATTAGCCCTAGAAAAATTAGCCAATTAGAATATAGTGATCAAACTATTAGATGATATCATCACTGATGAGGATTGATGTTTGATCACTCATATGACCCTTCTAGTAGTTCCTAGCTAGGTTTGCATAGTTTATTTCTTGCAAATTAATATTGTAAGTGAGTCTCCTTCTCACATGCACTTGTGGGCACTAGTTGTCTTCTAGTTGTCACTTAGGAGTGTTAGTTAGGAAGTGTGAACTCAAAGTAGGAAGTGTGTACTTCAAGATAGCTAAAAGGATCTTCTAGTTAGCATCTTTCCTTTCTTTCTTAGCTTAGAAGTTACGTGCATTCTCCTTTGCACTATTGTAGCTTATGGTTAAGCATATTGGATCAAATCCATGATTTGGTGGGTTTGGTTATGTATTTTGGGCCTTTAGAGCCTATATAATGAGCTTGTAAATAATATGAACTTAGTTGGATTTTCAATCCTTTTCATTGGTATCAGAGCCTAGTTTATGTTTGCACTAGGGCTTGTGAGGTGAGAGGGTAGGAGATAGATTGTTTTTCATGAGAAATTCTTTCTCATTGAGGACTCGGTTCAAGCTCAAGGGGAGCTTGAAAACCATTCGTAGAAGGAAGTTCCTTAGGCGTCAAACTCCTCGTTCCAACTTTTTACTTATGCTCAAGAGGTATAGGAAAAGTTTACCCCGATTCCTCTCTTACAAAAATCCCTTGGCAGGTTTGGACTACTCCTACGGTGAAATACGCATTAGGGAGCCATTTGTTCCTGCCATTGAGGAGTCTTGAAGATCGAGGAGCATCTATACCAGGTCGTGTGTCGACTTGGGTCTAGTTGCCTTTCAAACGCTGGTCGTGTGTCGATTGGATCTTGAAAGGAGAGCTACTGAAGGGGTCTTGGTGATATGAAAGAAAATTAGCAATTTGTTAGGAAAATTTGAAGGTAATTTACCTTCAAAAATTGCTAATAATTGTAAAAGTTTAAGTTTTCAATGTTGTTAAATTAACCCTTCTGGTTAATTTAAAAATTTCATTTTTATTTAGAAAACTTAAATTTTAATTAATATATTATTTTCTTTATATATTAATTAAAATTTTCATTGTAAAAAAAAAAAATTGATTTTTGGCCCTCGGCCCCATCTCTGCAGGAGCTAAGGGCCACTATTTGCAGGCGGCTTGGCTGAGTCAGCGTCGTTGCCTACCGACGTCGACCACCGAACTCGTGCGATAGACATTGATCAGCTGCCGACGAACGTCGATCGACATTCAACATAGCCGACGGGACATCGGTCGTGTCACGTCGAGCGATAGCCGGCACGCTACGCTTGCCGAGCCATAGCCGACAACGTTGCCCGTCTGCCATCGCGATAGGCTCAGGACGTCGGTGTGCCACGTCACCGACCAACATCGATAGGCTATCGTCATGCCTACCAAATCGACAGCGTCAACGCCCTGCTGGTTATTGATTGGCGGCAGACTCACCTACAGCGACCACGAGGCTACAACAGTTAGCCTCGTTGGGTTGCTCACCGGCACCAACAAACTTGCATGAATTTTTTTTCAAAATATTACTGACTAGCACCGCCTCGGGAAACGTGCAACAACAGTTGCAGAATTTCATGCAACAGAGGGTGGAGTGCAGTTTCGGCAAAACCAAGGGTAACATATTGTTTATTTTTTTAAATTTACTATTCTTAAGGTTTGCATGTAATTTTTTTAATTTATTAATTTAATTTTTTTAATAACTTAATTAAATTAATTAATCTTTGATTAATTAAAATTTAATTTTTAATTAAGTTATTTTTAAATTAATAAATTATTAAATTTATAACCTTAGGTTAGTTTAAATTTTTAAAATATTTAGCCTTAGGAGTAATTTTTCAAGGCACTGCATTGTAACAGGGTATTTTCAGATTTTACCCTGATTTTTAAGTGTTTTTGTCCTTGTTACTTTTGGCTTATACCCGGTTTCACATGGCTTCTGACTTGGCTGCCCAAGTGGTAGAACTTGCACATGTTGTGAATGCTTTAGCAGATAAAGCTAATGATACTACCATGGCAGAAGTCCTTGGTAACCTTGCAATGAAGGTAAATGATATTTCTCTCCACAATGCTTCAACTTCTGCTCATGATTCTCGCTTGAGAGTTCGTTGTGAAGTGCCACTTTATGATGGATCCCGAAACCCTGAAGTCTTGAATAGTTGGATTCTTGACATGAGTTCTTGGTTTTCTTACACTCAGCTTTCAGATGAGGATATGGTTCCATATGCTAAGCTAAAACTTTCTGGTTTAGCTAAAGTACTTGTTGAAAGAAAAAGAGGTCATGATGAACTCACCTCTTGGGATGAGCTTGTAGACTATCTTAAGACCAATTTTTATCCTTCCAATTATTCTAAGGAATTGGTAATTAAGTGGTTTCGATTTCGACAAGGTACTAATATGACTGTGCAGGAATATATCTTTCAATTCAATAGGTACAGGATACTTTTGAATGTGGAGGAAGATATTAAAGCTTTGATTCTCAAATTTCAAAGTGGCTTGTTGGAGCATTTGTACAGGGAAATTATGTTTGTTTCTATGGAAACATTGGATTCAATTTTCAACCAGGCGCAACTTGCGGAGGACAAGTTCAAAGCGCATTCGCAGGCATTCCATGCACCTGCTACTCAAGTGGTTGCAAACTCATCAAAAGGGAATAGTTCTTTCTCACAAAAGAAGAATTTTGCTCAAAAGAAGAATGTTTCTTCTCCATCTCCTTCTTCTCCTTCTCCTTTCGCTTCTACTCCTTCTTCTTCTTCTTCTTCCAAACCTTCTTCTTCTAAAAATTTTTGTAACTATTGTAAGAAAAAAGGTCATGAAAAAGCTGATTGTTTTAAGCTTAAGAAGAAGAGTTTAGTCATCACTACTCAAGAGGAGGATGCTTCCAAAGGTCCCCTTGAGTCAGTAGGAGAAAGTAGAGTATACACGGAATTACGAGGTAAGCTCAATGAGGTTACCTTGGTAAATGTAAGTTCATCAGGGGGCGCTCGTGATGCTTTGTTCATCACTCGAGCTCATTTGCTCCATAATTTTGCAACAGATTGTATAGTGGATAATGGCTCATAGAAAAATCTAATTGCGAGGTCCATTGTCGAGCGATTGAAGTTACCTATGGAGCCTCATCCTCAACCTTATTCTTTGGGTTGGAAGGATAGTGGAAGGGGCTCAGAAATCACTCACACTTGCACATTAAAATTTGCACTTGGCCCACATTTCATAGATCAAGTCACTTGTGATGTGACTCCTATGGATTGTTGTGGGATTTTGCTTGGACAACCTTTTCAGTATGATCGGAGATCTGTTTATGATGCTTTCAAAAGAACCTACACACTTCAAAAATATGGTAAGGTCTTTCTCATTAAAAGCACCAACACTCCTAACATCATTCTAAATTCCAAGCAAACAAAAAGGGCAATTAAAAAAGGTGGTGACGTTGCTCTAATTTTCATTCGCTCTCAAAACACTCCTACATCCACATCCATTCCAAAGCAACACTCTTCAATGGATAAAATATTGCAAAATTACTCACACATATTTCAGGAGCCAAAGTCTCTTCCTCCAATTCGCACAATTAATCACAGCATTGAAATCATTCCTGGTTCTTCACTACCTAATGCACCCATGTATAGACAATCTATTTTGCAAAATGAAGAAATTAAAAGGCAAATAGAAGATTTGTTGTCTAAGGGTTTCATTAAGGAAAGTACTTCTGCTTGTGCCTCACCTATTTTGTTGGTTCTTAAAAAATATGGCACTTGGAGATTGTGCATTGATTTTCATGCTTTGAACAAAATTTTTGTAAAGAATAGATATCCACTACCACGCATTGATGATTTATTAGATCAGCTCCAAGGAGCTAAGTTCTTTTCAAAAATAGATCTCAAAAGTGGATATCATCAAGTGCGTATCCAAGCTGAGGATACATGGAAGACAACTTTTAAGACGAAGATGGGCCTCTTTGAATGGTTGGTCATGCCCTTCGGTCTTACTAATGCTCCTGCAACCTTCATGAGGTTGATGAATGATGTATTTCGTGATGTACTTGACAAATTTGTAATAATATATCTTGATGATATATTGATATTCTCAAAAACTTGGGAGGAACACCTTGGGCATATCCATCATACACTTGATCTTCTTGCGAAGAATCAATTATATGCCAATTCTTCCAAGTGTTCTTTTGGCAATACTTCAGTTTCTTACCTTGGTTATGTGATTAGTGAAAGTGGAATTCAGGTAGATCCCACAAAAGTTGATGTTTTACTTAAGTGGTCCCCTCCTTCAACTCTCATTGAGTTAAGGAGTTTCCTAGGACTTGCGAATTTTTATCGCAAGTTCATTCCTCAATATTCCACTCTTGCAGCTCCATTGCATTATCTCACTAAGTCTAAAGTTCCATTTCATTGGGAGAAAAGCCAAGAGATTGCCTTTGAGAAACTCAAAAAGAAACTTTGTACAACACCTGTGTTAACTTTACCTGACCTCTCTCAACCTTTTGAGATTGAAACGGATGCCTCTAAAGTTGCCTTAGGAGTTGTGCTCAAACAGAATGGTCATCCAGTTGCTTATCATTCAGAAACTTTTTCTACTGCTAAGTTGAACTATTCTACATATGACAAGGAGTTGTATGCATTAGTTCAAGCTATCAAGTATTGGAGACATTATATTTTGGGAAAATATACAGTAGTACACACTGATCATATGCCTCTCAAGTTTTTACAATCTCAAAGTAAAATTGAAGAATCAAGACATATGAAGTGGGCCTCTTACCTCCAACAATTTCACTTGGTGATCAAGTACAAAAAGGGGAAGAGTAATACTGTTGTTGATTGTTTGAGTAGGCCTCCTACCGCTCTTGCCTTAACAGTTATGTCCACTTCACACTTGGGATTTAAGACTTGGCCTAATCAGTATTCACAGGATCCTGATTTTGGGAAAATATTTGAGCAAGTGAGTAAGCCTTCTTCTTCCAATTTGCGTCCTTTCCAAGATTTCTACATCAAAGAAGGACTTCTTTACAAATTGGACAAGGTTTGTGTTCCTTGTGAGCCTAGAGTGTCACTTCTTAAGGAAGCTCATTCTACACTTTATGGTGGTCACTTTGGGAAGCACAAAACACTTCATCACTTGCAAAGATTTTTCTTGGCCTAAAATGCGAGAGGGATGTGTTGAGATTTCTCAAACAGTGTGCGGTTTGTTGTCGTTCAAAACCAGCTAACGGGAAGTTTGGCTTAGGCATGCCTTTGCCCATTCCTTCCCATCCTTGGGAAAGCATTTCCATGGATTTGGTTAGTGGTTTTCCCATGACAGTGCGACAACATGATTGTGTGTTCGTGGTGGTTGACAGATTCAGTAAGATGGCTAAGTTTATTCCATGCCGCAAGACAAGTTCTATAGCAGACTTAGCCCAATTGTTCTTTGATAGCATTTGGCGTTCCTTTGGTCTACCTACCAGCATTATATCGGATCGTGATTCACGCTTTGTGGGTCACTTTTGGCATTCTTTGTGGAAAATTTTGGGAGTTTCCCTTAACTTTTCCATCGCCTATCATCCACGATCAGATGGGCAGACTGAAGTGGTAAACCGTACCCTTGTGCAAAGTTTACGAATCTATCATCACGCTTCACCGGCAAAGTGGGACTTGAGTCTCACTCATATTGAACATGCCTACAATAGGGCCCTACATTCTTCTACGGGTCACTCACCTTTTGAGGTTTGTATGGGATTTCAGCCCTTGGCACCTTATGAGTTACCTTTGTCTTTGCCTTCTCCTGTCACTTCACATCTTCAGAAGGAGCAAGACAAGGCACACTCATTTATTCAGCACTTGCACAATCTTCAATCAAAGGTGATTGAGATTTTGCAAAAGACACAACAACAGCAGAAAAAGGCCATGGATCGACATCGAATTCCTCATCCATTTCAGGTTGGTGACAAAGTTTGGTTGCATCTTGACAAGCGACGTTTTCCTGATAAGACTCATAGTAAAATCAAACCGATTCGCTATGGGCCTTATACTATTCTTCAACAGGTGTCCGAGAATGCTTTTCGCCTTGATCTTCCCGCACACTTGGGAATTCATGACGTCGTCAATGTAGATCTTTTGAAGTTGTACTTTGACTCTACATTGGAGACCGCACCAACTATCAGTCATCCTGTGGACGTGGTTCCTGATTCTCAGTTACCATTGGATTCCGATCAGATCTATGACACGAAGACTCGACAGACTCGCCAGGGGTCTACCACCTCATATCTTGTGGCTCGACGAGGACAGCTGTCGCATCAGGCTCGTTGGATTTCTTTTCATCAGATGTCCCGTGACTTTCCTACTCTTCTGAAAGCATTGGAGGCCAATGCTTCTATTGTGGGGAGGCATGATGAGGATTGATGTTTGATCACTCATATGACCCCTCTAGTAGTTCCTAGCTAGGTTTGCATAGTTTATTTCTTGCAAATTAATATTGTAAGTGAGTCTCCTTCTCACATGCACTTGTGGGCACTAGTTATCTTCTAGTTGTCATTTAGGAGTGTTAGTTAGGAAGTGTGAACTCAAAGTAGGAAGTGTGTACTTCAAGATAGCTAAAAGGATCTTCTAGTTAGCATCTTTCCTTTCTTTCTTAGCTTAGAAGTTACGTGCATTTTCCATTGCACTATTATAGCTTATGGTTAAGCATATTGGATCAAATCCATGATTTGGTGGGTTTGGTTATGTATTTTGGGCCATTAGAGCCTATATAATGAGCTTGTAAATAATATGAACTTAGTTGGATTTTCAATCCTTTTCAATCACCAAATTTAGATCTCCTACCACCATAGTCACTGATAAATCCACCTATTTCAAGGGGAAAATGTGATGAGATTCACCTTGGAATATGCATTATTGCTCAAAATATCCTTAAAATATTACCCATAAGCAAAAAAATTGGTCAAATCAACTAATAGGAACATAAAAATAGTCATAAATAGAACTATTATCATGTCACAAAGGGACTGGCATACCAATCTATGTAAATCACTATGGTAAAATCAAGTGACTCTAAAGGCATCTATCGAGTCATCACCCTACAAGCTAGTCTATGAAAAGGAATATATGTTACTGACCAACTTGGAAATTCCTTCCCTCTAAATATCAAAGTAATTAAAGCTTGAAGATACTAAAACTGAGCCAATGCAAATAAGGATGAACATTTTATTGGCCTTACAGGAGGAGAGATAAAATACATTTAAAATAAAAGTGCAATAAGAAGGCTATGAAAATATGGTTCGATAAAAATGACATGGAGATAGATTACAAAGAGGAAGACCACATGTTCAACTAGGATGAAGACCAAGCAAAACCATAAAAACATCAAAAAATCAATTCTCTTTGGAGTGGACCTTATCTTTTTTTATTAGGATAAAATCTAGGTTTTTGAAAGGGCCTGAACACTTTTACATTCCTAGACTGGTTTGTCAAGCCTTACCAAATAAAATGCCTTGTATCTAAAGGCTATAATAAAAACACAATATTGTACAACCTTATTTCAAAACTCTATAGATTTGCATTCATTTCTAATCTATTTATATTATTAAAATGTTTCTTCGACATTTATTCAAAGCTTCAATAGTGATCTAAAAATCAGGTCACTTATACACCATAGCTAGTTATCTCCAATAGATTAAGTTCTAAGTTATTACATCATTTCTCTTACTGCAAACCACCATCCAAAATAAAATCTACTCACAATAGCTCGAATGGGGTGCTAAGATTCACTACTTCCTCCCCAAAAAATCATTGAAATTAATGCTTTATGAGATCCCAAACCCTTGGAGATTCCAAAGGGTTTTTAAATTTCTTTCCAATATTGTCTGTATAATAACAAAGAAACTACCACTAGACTCTTGTTTTATATTTTTACCTAGAATAATATTCCACAATAAATATTCTCCTAGAGTGGACCTTATCAAATTCTATAGATTGTGTATAAATGCATACAACCTTGTCATTATGGATGGGAGAATAATTCTAATTCCATAACTGAGTAGCACCTTCATCCAATCTAGCAAATTTTCATCCAAAATAAAAATATAGATATTATATATACATTTCCTTTTTATAGCTATTAACTACCAGTAAATACTTCTCATATTCCAAATTATTTCTTCAATATTTCCTTTTCTTCCTAAATTTATGCCATCTCTTCTTTTTCTTCTTATTCTTATTCCTCCTCTTCTTATCCTTTTATAAACTTAGTCATTTTCCTAATGTTATACAAATTAAAAAAATGTAAGGAATGAATCACTCACCTTAGCAAGTGAATCACTTGTAAAACCAAGCAAGTCACATACCAAGTGATACTACCATGATAAAATCACCTAAATAGGAAAAATAACCCTTAATGGTATGACTTTCCACCTAGGTGGACTCTACATAGAGTGTAGGTAGGTTGCAGGTACGTAAGGCCTGCATAGGTTGGGAGCTATAAACCCCTTTGCCCATGCTACTTTCCTTTAATTTACAATAACTTATGCATTCTAAACATCTCCCATGCTCTCTTTTGTTCAACCGCAACTATGTATTCCACCTATTTTATTCAATAATAAACTACATGGCCTAATCTAAGTGTCCGGCTTAGAGAAAATATCCCATTGTATGATTTATACTTTGCAAATAAGAGGGCTAGGGTAGATATTCATTGAGGCTCCCCTATCAATTATTTTTGCATGCTCTTAATGTTTTAGGCAAAGAAGGATCCAAAAGGGTATTGTTAAAATCTTATAAGCGGATTCCTTGAGCTCAAAAATTAGCCAAGAAATTTTTGCTTGAGAAATCAAGCAAATCACTCACTTTTACAATTTGATCACTCTAGTTGAACAAACAACCAAAAACTTTTCACGTGTCTTACAAATGAGTAAATTTATCAAGTACACAAGTGAATCACTTGAGTATATAAGTGAATCACTTGTATATTGGAGGAAATTGCTCTATCTTTTAAAATTTGCCAAGTACCTTTCAAGTGAGTGAATCACTCTATTTTTCAAGAAAATCATTTCATTTCCCAAGACTTGAAAAAATTTTCCACCAAAAATCTAAATTCTTATTTCTAATCATTTTAGCCATCATGGATACATATTCTACCTTTGGTATCTCATCCATACTCAAAGCACACTCGACTTCACCTCCTTCTACTACCATCACTCCATACTTATCAACTCCACATTCACTACTATCAATACTTCCATAAGATGTAGAGACACAAAAAGAGAAAGGAAAAAATGGGATACGAGAAAGAGATAGGCCTCCCCTCCTCTAAAGATACCATAGAATATTTTTTATGACATGTTTAATAGTATTGAGGAGGAAAACTATACATACTCAATCAAGTAGGTAAAAATGGGAGCCTTAAGATGTTCAACTTGGGATCCCAAACTAACTTATGGATCATCAATCAAATTTGGAAATTGGGTCTTATGATGAGTTTACTACCACAAGTTTAGAATTGCTTGGAACTAGTAGAAGCATGTCTAGAGAGGTACAACCCTTTAGGAAGAAGCTTTATAACCCCTTAGTGGAGTAAAGAGCCCTTTTATATCTGAGAAGGGGATATTAAGAAAATACTTAATGAAGTAAATAACCTAGCCATTTGGGTGTCTTGTAACCCAAAGATACAAAAGGACTTCTACAATGGGGATATAAGCAAATATTGAAGGGACTTTCTAGTACCATTTCTAAGGAAGTTGAACTTGCCATTTTTATAGAGGATGTATAGATGATGTTGTCAATAATTGCTATTGTGCTTGGAGGAAGAAATGACTTAAAAATAAATGATAAGCATATTACCTTGCTCTATACTATGCAAACCTACCCTAGGCACTTCAAAATTATTGAATATATCAAATACATTGTTGATCAACTGGATAGTCAATTAAAGGCTTTCACGAAAAAAGGAAGTTCACCTTTATATATATATATATATATATATATATATATATATATATATTGTATCGAGTCTAGCTTATTATATTCTATAAGAAGAATTGGTTCTTAACCATTAAGCTAGAATAAGTAGGGGTAGATAATAATCTTCTTTTAGTGGTTGGTTGTATAGGTGTATCCTATTAAGAAGCATACAAGACCTCTTACCACTTATATGATAAGATATAAGAGGTTATCATGGAAAATTTTTTAGGTAAGGTGCCAAGGCTATTAGATGAGTATGATATATAATAAAGTCTATAGAATGGCCCAATGACTTCTATTCAGGGAGGACCCATTCCTTCATATACCTTTAGGACTTTTGATCCATACCATTTGAGTTTCTTGCATTAATCCTAGACTATAATATGTGAGGCAACTTGACTACAAGGACCTAAAATATTTAGGGGGTATAATAAAACCACCTTCTACCCACTCAAGTATCAAATATTGAATATTACACCACATCTACATGGGTTTCACCAAGTGGTAAAGACTTAAAAAATATGGTGTAATGAGATCCTAAGTGTCAAGAAGTTGGACACCTTCTTTGCACATGAGAAGATATACAATATCTAAAAAGTGAAGATCAGTAAAGAACTAGCACTTGTCACTTTAGAAAGTGGCCATGATTATGAAACTAAAATCCATAAATATTATAACAGCCCACTAGAGTGGTATTCTTTCTAAATAAAGTCTAAGGATGGCCTTGACCTATATATAAATATGAACCATCAAAATATTTTGTCCTAGCAAAAGATAAGATATAATTTTAGTATGCTAACAAGACCTACCATGGATGGTTTGTTTGATGATAAATTCTTAGCTATCTAGGATAGAAAACAGCCCAAAATTTCTAAAAAAGATAAAATTATCAATGAATCAATGGTCAACCCATCAAGCCCTCAAAGACCAAAGAAGAACTTGATGCCCAAAATCAACATTTTTGCTACACCAACATTGGAAATGACTAGTTTAGCAATGAGGAAAAAATATCAAGGGTTGGAAGGGATTTGAAGATACAGGTCAATGCTTGGTAAGGTAGCCATAGCACAAGAACAAAAAAAATAGAAAATCCAACTTGAGGAGAAGGAAATCCCTTAATGAGGATCCCCTCTTGAGTTGGGAATGTTTGGTATTGTGGCCACTATTAAAATTATTTCCACTTCAATTCCACCCTCTATCACTTTTTCTTCTTTCTCTATTCTATCTTCTTATCTTCCCTCTTCTTATTATCATTTTTCCTTCTTTTAGTATACTTATCTCACCCTCCACCAGTGTAGTGTATGGTTCTCCTAGAGACACTCCATTTGTTATCATCCTTGTCATGTTTGATATCACACAAATCACTTCATTCCTATCACCATCCATCTAGGTGTCCACCATGCAATCATTAGTACCATATGCCACACCACCATCACCTTTAGTTGTGTCTTTACCAATGATGTCACCACTAGATGATACATTGGTATAGTTAGCATCAAATCCCACTTCTTCCATATTTTCTCATTTTCCCTTATCCCCATGCAATTTTCTCCACATATCATTTTTACACGTCCACCATGTCATCCATCCTAAGAAATATTACTCCTACCATAGGCAACAATGTCACCTACACTAACTAAGGATATTGGTTATATAGGAACAACCCCTTTAACTAGCACAATTTTAGGGCCAAGTTAGGCCTTCACATGGAAATTTTTATGTGACCTAGAGGAGATGGATGTTAATAATACATTCAATATCCTTGTCATTGAATAAAATAAATAGAAGAAGTATTATAAGTGTCTTAAGAGCAAAAAATCAAAGGCATAAATTGTCATGTAGTCATAGTGACATAGGAAATGAAATGATGGCCACATAGCAAAAACATCAAAATTAGACCTCCTTAAAAGTGGAAAGTTTCATGATGATGTAACTACCAGTGTTTCAAAGTTGGATTTAAACCACATGAACTTGTATCAAATCATCCAACTCGGTAACTAACTCACATTAGGTGTATCCCTAAAGTTTAGCCAATTGGTAGTTGAGGATGAAGGAATGTAGAAAAGGAAGAAATAATTGGAGGTAGAACTAATATAACTAAAGGCACAAAGAGATAAAATCTAGAAAGAATTAAGACTTCAAAAATTTGACTCAAAAAATGATCAACTAAAGAAGGGGTTCGAAGACCTCAAATATTGAATTTTCAAGATTGATAAAACACGTAAGAGTTGAAGGAATTTTTAGAATAACTTGTGCAAATCTATAGATAGATCAAGTAACTTCAACAATATCTATAAATAAAATACCAAAAATTATAAAGTTTATACCTTCAAGAGTGACATAAGCAACCTGAGACCCTAAGAAGTCTCATGACATCCAATGAGTCAAGTTCATTTGGAAACAAATTAGGGAAGAAGTGAAGAATATGCAAGAATACTTTCAGTTTGTAGCCCAAGCCATTAAATAGGTGGACGAATTTGCTTTTGCTTGGGCTGAATACTATGAAGTTCTAAATATTTTTTCCTCTATGTTGACATCATAGGCATACCAACCAGGGATGGATAAAAAATACCTAGTCAAGAAACTGAAGATCTTGAATGCCTAGAGAGACCTCCAATATTGGAAAACCACTTTGGTATCCCTAAAATATTTAGTGTAAGTTATGATAAAATAAATTTGGGGGCTAGTTATTATCATATTTCCTAACATATTTGACCCAAAAATGAAGATCTAGGATGATGATACTTAATACCATGTTTGAAGAGGATGACAATGGAGATGTGGTTGAAATATATAAAAATAGGATGAACTATTAGAGAATCCAAAGGATCTTACGTCCATATAGTTATCAAGTAGTGAGGAGTGGAAAAAACTATTGGGAAAACTACCAAAAATGATAGGGTAAGGATAAAACAATTTTGACAATTTTATAATAAGGATTCCAATTTTGTAGATTTTATACCCAAGAATAAAGTCATGGTCTAGGATCTCTCACAAATCAAGCTTGATACCCCTAAAATTTCCATAAATATAGTACCTTAATACTACATTGGGAATATAATTTTGGATGGACATAAAGAAGTGAAATCAAGTATCCAATACCTTCCAAAATTTGGCTACGTCTAACTTAAGTGCAAATTGGTTCAAAACTGGTTCACTTGCAAAATGGCCTAATTGGTTTTGTAGTGATTTGCTTGAAAAATGGTCCAAATGGTTTAGGAGTTATTTTCTTGTGAAATGGCCTACTTGTTTCCAAATAAAAAACCACTCTTTATATGCTAATGATTTACTAGAAAATGTGAATGATTTACTTGCTTAATAGAGTGAATTACTTGCCAACCAAGTGACTAAAAACAAAGGCATGGATCCCAAGGAAAATATTTTAGGAATGACATTTTGGCATGTGGTAGTGCACTAACTTATTTTTGAAGAATTATAATAATATTAGAGGAATGTTGAGAGAAATTTAAGATTTGGAGTTGCATTATTTTATTAGACATACCCCCAAATATTTACTTTTACTAGGATTGATTATTTCTCACCCTAGGTAAAGTAGGGCCAGAGTCCTACTATAAATAAGAGATATGAGATCCATTGTAAAGATATTTTGGCCATTATTATTTAGAGATACACTCTATGAAACCTACATTGTGCTTTGACCTCATGATAATATTGGTAAATTGTCAAGTCTATATTCATTCCATCAGTGGTACCACCCTCCTAGTTTGCTAAGTGTGTGGTGATTGATGCATCACTATTTTATCCACTTTGCCATTCACTTATCAATTTAATTCTTAATGAATGGGATAGCATTGATGTTATCCATATTATCATACAAATATTGATCAATTGCACTCACTCACTATTTCTTGACACCATGTTACATTTAAATCACTCACACTCTTAATATTTATGCAAGTTTATTTTCTATAATTTACTTTCCATGTGATTAGTGTAAGTCATCATATGAGTATTATACATGGAGAGTGGGTATTTAGCCTCAATATGAAGGTTGGTATGATCCATTGGCCCTTATTATTTTATTGAAACTAGAATTAGGGCATATCATTAAAATAGAATTAAAGACAATTTCCCAAGTTCATAATATTTTATATTATGTTTTTACAAATTTTGAACATCTAGGTCTAGATAAAATTAATAGTTTTTCCTACTATCCTAATGTAGAAGATAAGAATATTTGGAATTATTAGAGAGCTATTTTTAAGACCAATTCATTGACTTAAAAAATTATACCAAATATTGTAATGATCTACGATTATGGTTACTTAATTGTAGGGTACATAATTACATGTTTCTTGGAGCCTATAATACTTTAAGATGATTTTAATGGTTGTGGTATGTGAGGAGATAATGGAATATGCCTTGCCAAATTTTATGATCATGTTAATGGTCACTAAAGGTCGTGATCAAAAGGAATGAAATAAAAATAGAATAAAGAATTAATTATATTTGTTTATTAATGACTACACATCACTATTAAATTATTGGTTAATCTAACATTGTTGTTGGTAAATTAAACTTGATCTTATGTACTTGCTTGTATACTCCATGATGTTTGAGATGTAGTGATACAAGTCCCATTGTGAAATGCAATGTAATACATTATCCTAGTTCAATCTTATCATTTATTTCTTGCTCTTATTGAGTAGTGATGTAATAAGGGGGATGTTAGGATTGTTACATCACGTATTAGGGTTCTAGATGGTGTTCAATGTTATGTTAGCGGGTTATACTTGTACACATAGATTTGGTTACTTAGTCACTATGTTACAAAAACTTGACTAACTCCATATTATACTATAAATATAATATTTTAATGATAATACTATTTTCTAGCACCCTCCAAGTCCAAAAAATTATTCATCATGATCTAGATCACTAGGTTTTTTATGGATTTTTTTATAAATAACATCTTATTTCATCATATTTTGACCTAGGTATTTAATTTATAGATAACACACTTCTTTACTTTTATAATTAAGAGATATATTACTATTTGAATCTTAATGTTGGACCTTGGATTTGTTATGAATATTTATGAAAATCACCATGAAATGGTTCAATACATCCTATTCCACCGTACATAAATGCATGCTCAAATTAAGAAAAAATCTTTTTAGTCCTTGGCACACTTCATCCCATGGGTCATTTTGTCTAAATATCATGCTAAAGTAAATGGACATGGATGAAACCTTCTATTTCAATGGACTGCAACTTATTTTCCATGGCCCCTTTTAACATCATAAAATAAAACTTAAAATTCCTTAAAATTAAACGTATTTATCATGAGACTTTATATATGTAAATTGGTTCCAAAAATTTACCCTCCCATAGCCTTAGGGGCCTGGATAAACTTTGATATATATTCATTTAAATGAGACCTACATTTGGCTTGAAGGTATAAAGTGAGGTATGTCGGAAACTTGTGAGACCTTTAAATTTATATCTATAAAATTTAAATTTAGTTTGTTATTAAAAAATAAATCATATGAATATATCTTTATTACCAACTTTGTATGTTAGTATGAATACCAGGGTAGGTATCTCCATCATAACTCTATTGGTAGACCCATAAATCTATCATAAATATCCTTCTATGAGTATTCACTTGTCCTTTTCTTTAGGACTAGATTCCACTTAGGTACCATAGTGAATTCTCACTACATTCAAAAGAAGATATGCCTTAGCAAAAGTTTTATAAGCCAACCTAGGCAGAGAATGAAGTGTCCGGTAAATATAGGTAAAAACTTTTGACAAAAAGTGGAAAAAAAAAATTCTAATGGTCTATGAAGCACTTAAAATATCCAAAATTCAAAGGGCAAAGAAAAGTTTCAAGGGATGAGTCTTCTTAGGTGATAAAAAATCCCAAATCAAAAGTTGGTGACACTATAAAAGTTTCGATTAAATATGGAAGGTAAAGGTTTTGACAACTCATGATATATAGAGTCCCAAAAGTCAAAAGATGAAAAAAGTTACAAAAGACATAAAAAACAGTAAAATGACCAAAGATAGAAAAAAAAATTAAGTTTATGAAGAAGAAAAAAGATAATCTCTAACAACCTATGAAATATTTAAAAGTTCTTGAATTCAAATATTTTGAAATATGTTTATGAGGAGAAGTGCTTTCGATTTTCTAAAAAAATCAATAGCCAAGCTATGCTTTGAAACTCTCCAACCTAAGCAATTTAGAGCCCAAAAAATAAGTTAAAAAACTAAAGGATGGTATAAAAGAGTCACACTCACCATCTACTATAAGAGGAATACTATGACATCAAATGTATTAGAACACAATAGGCTAAAGCCCTCTCATGCTCTAATAATTTAGGAGACCAAATTTACCTCAAGGGCTCTCACCCTTGAACCCCCACATGGAGTGTGGTTGAACCACATCCAACATAGCCAAGGTTGTGATCCTAGACCCCACACATTGTGTTGAGGTATACAAGCTTTGTACAATTTATTTTATATGAAGAACACAACACATCTCCTAAATATGGTAGTTAAGCTCATAAATGCAATAATGGTAGAAAAGCCTCAATTCCACCTACTTACATCATTTAAAGCTAATAGTCTATAAAATTGGTTGATACATTGAAGGTAGCAACATGGGAATAAAAATAAGAGCAATCACAAACATAAAGTATTGATTTCAAAAATCTTCCATGTCTAGTTTTTGGTATCCCTAGGAAGGGTAGTTGGTTGACAAAAATGGTAGTAGTTGCACATCCATGTTAGAGATATTACATTAATTGGTAGATGTTAATGTACCCCCATGGTATAATTATATATTTGTAAATATTATTTTAGGGTGTGATTTATTAAATTTGGGGGTGTGATTTATATTTCACCTAATGGATGTGTTAATGTGTGAGAAGAGTCCAAGTGTCATGTAATAAAGTGTGCAAGTGTGTAGAGTGTGAGAGTGTACAAAGTGTCATGTAATAAAGTGTGCAAGTGTGAGAATGTGTAATGTGTCATGTAAGTAAGTCAAGAGTCATGTGTGTAGGTGTCAAGTATACAAGTGAAGAGACACATGATATGTGTCAAGATGTAAAGTGAAGAGACATGAGAGTTTTGTCATATGTGAGAAATAGGAAAGGATGCATCTCCCAAATATATGAGGAGAGAAATATTCAAGTATTGAAGAGTCATATTCTAAGGTTATATTATGGAGAAAAATCCCTATGTAGAGTATTAAAGTAGTGAAAAATTATAATATCAACCAAGTCAACTACAAATAATATCTTTTATATTTGATCGATAATATTATCATTTTTATTATCAAAATATTGTTATTTTATGAAGGTGATTTTTTCAATGAGTTTATATAGGGTTTTAATGATGGGTATCGATCTACTCATACTAAGTTGGGTTTGAATCAAAGAGAATCCAAATCCCTTACCAATGTAGTAATATTGCAACTTATTATTTTATGAAGGTGACTGATTCATATTTACTAGAGATATTATCATGCTTCAATATTATAATTGATTAATATCTTGGATATTGTGACCTATGATTTAATCTAGCTAAAAATACAACATTGGTATCGAAGTTGTACTTTGACCAAATTTTTATCTAAATTTTTTGGAGAAAATTTGAGTTGAAAGGAGATACTAGAGTTGTACTCTAATCATTTGAATATATTTGCAAGTGTAGTTTATTTGAGAGAATATTGAAAATCAGGTTTGTGATTTGAGGAGAATTTGTGAATAGTTTTTTGGACAAGTGAGAATTTTTTTGGATGTTTGGAGAATGTTGATTGTAAGAGAAGGTGAAAGGTTATTGAAGCTATACTCCAAATCTAAATACTAGGGTTAAGCCATTTTTTGGACAAAGAAGCCAACTAGCATTGAAATAGCTTATTGCTACATTAAAGAGGAAAATTTATTGAAGATTGCTATTGTTGTGAAGAATTTGGAAGTCCTAGCATGAATAGTCTGATGAAAAAGTCAAAAATTACCTGGAGTAGAAGAAGAGAAGAAGTTCCTTGAGAATGAGAAGTCATATCAAAATTTGCCAAGAGTGAAGTGATAAAGGTAGAAGCTAAGAGTGCCTAATAATAGAGATCCAAGGAGAAAATTAGAGAGTTGAAGTAGATCCAAGATTGATTGCCAAAGCAGAGCTCAAGAGTGAGAGCCAAAGCAGAACCCAAGATTGAGAGTCAAACCCAAGCAAAGAAAGTCTTGAGCCAGAGCATTAAACCAAAATACTACAAAGGAAATCAAGTAGAAGAATACAATACATGAATATTTGGAGTACCAAATCTATCAACTATTGTTGGAGAGATTTCAAAGGCTAAAGGAAGAAAATTTGAGACATTACCATATCTACCACCTACTATCATAACAAGGGAATGTTACACAAGCAAAAACCTTAAAATTGGCAAACTTGCCTGAGTTGAGGTAATTTATTAAAGTGAATTAAGTTTTTATTAAGGTGAAATTTACTTGGAAACATTATTTAAAGAAATATGTCTAGAGAAAGTAACAAGTCAACATAGGAGACTATTTTTTTCGAGAATTGATAAAAAAATTTAGCATTTTGGATGCATGATATATATTCAGTTGATTGCAACACATGAAAATATTAATTTTTGCAGAGGAGTTGTGGTGAAAAAGACAAAATAAAAAATATTTTTAATCAACAAGGACCAAGTTCTAAAAAAGGACAATCTAAGAAAGAAGGGTTCTGAGGTCAAATATTTCATGAATTTTAAAAACAAGGAAAAATTATGGAAGTGCATGCATTGCATTGAATTATAAAGTTTTTAAAATTTGTGAATAAAGTATGGGAGCTATAAGGGATGATAGTATAAGGGACAAAAATTAAAAGATGAGAATATTTAAAGAAAAATACTCAAACAAAACTTGTCTTTTAATAGGAATTATAAGGGAAGCTAAAAAAAGATTTGGGGAATAAAAAGTTGAAAATGGGATAAAGTGGAGATATGAGTTTATTTTTATATTATAAGAGAGTTATTAGAAATAAATTTTTTAAAAATTGGATGGTGAATTCTTTGAAAAAGTAATGACAAGGAAAAAACAAACAAAAAGATAAATAAAAAATCAAGAACAAAGATTGTCAAAAACAAACAAAGAACCAGTTAAAAGTTTATATTTTTGAGAAGTTGAAATATTCTTAAAATATAAAAGAGCATGAAATTTTATCCAATGCAATTCTTGAATAATTCAAAAATAAATATTTTTTAGCACTTTAAAAATATTTCAATGTTGCTTTTGGTGAAATCAAGGATTATTCTATTTCATTATTTGTTGACAAGGGAAAGATAATAAATATAGAATTTCTATTTCTAAAATACAAGACTAAATGACAAGATGAAATAATTAAACATTTGAAGAACAAGCTTATAATGAAGGATATCACTTGTGACAAAAAATTTTTTAAGCTTATGACATAAGCATGATGTGATACTAGTGATCTTCATCAAAATACAAAAGAGAATTGTGATGCAAGTTGTGATACTTGTGATTTGGGATCCATGACAAAGACAAAAGAACTTATTACAAAAGTATATGTTACATGTGACAAAGGTTTTGAACATGGTTTGGGAAGACAAACAATGTGGATATGATATATGTGACAAAGAACATTGTAATATTGTAAGAAAAACTAATGAATATCTCAAACAATTAGATAACAAATATGAACATTGTGGCATACATGGACACAATATAGAAAGATGTTGGAATATTTATTATTTTAAAACTTGTGGAAGTACTAATCACTCTCAAATACATTGTTGGTACAAAGGAAATAATAATATGAATCATGGATGGATAAACATGCATAAATGGGATATGATGCAAGAAATTATTAAAAGGATAAAATTAAATGGATTTCTTTAGAAAATTTGTTTTAAATTCAGATATTATCAAATAAAGGGTATGAAATTATATAGGAATTGATTCAAAAGAAAACCAATACTAGAAACAATGTCAAATTCAGATCCAAAACAAGAAGACAAGTTGAAGAAATAAGACTAAAGATTGAATACTAAAATACTTAAAACCAAATAATGTAATATAGGAGGTGTTGGAGATATTGAATTATTTAGTAGATGTGTTATTGTACCCCCATGGTACATTTTTACATTTGTAAATAATAGTTTAAGGTGTGATTTATTATATTAGAAAGTGTGATTTATATTTTCCCTAATGTTTGTGTTAATGTGTGAAAAGATTCTGTCATGCAATAAAATGTGCAAGTGTGTAGAGTGTGAGACTGTGCAAGTATCATGTAATAAAGTGTGCAAGTGTGTAAATTGTGAGAGTGTGCAATGTGTCATGTTAGTCAGTCAAGAGTCATGTGCATAGGTTTCAAGAATACAATATGTAAAATGAAGGGACATGAGAGTTTTGTCATATGTGAGAAATAGTAAAGGATGCACTCCTAGATATATGAGGAAAGCAATAGTCAAGTATTGAAGAGTCATATTTTAAGGTTATATTATGGAGACAAATCTCCATGTAGAGCACCAAAGTATCAAAGAATTGTAAGATTGCGCAAGACAATTATAATAGAGATCTTGTATATTTGATCAATAATATTGTGAGTTTTATTATCAAAATATTATTATTCTATGAATGTTATTGATTCATATTGATAATATATTTACATGCTTAAATATTATAATTGATTGAGATCTTGGATATTTGGAATTTTGATTTAATTTAGCTAAACATACAACAATCCAAAGGTTGATAACCATTTGGCATTAATGAATCTGAATCCAAAGACCTTAAAGGAATCAATAACTTAAATGAACATGAGATGCGACATATAGAAGAGTATCATTTTGAAAATCTTGCACAAGTTTTTGAGGGAAAATCTTCCCCTTTGTTCTATATGTAGTAATTATCTAGGCATTGTAACGGATTGACAATTTGTATAACTTTCCCTTCATTTTATTCTATATAACAATACCTAAACCTTGAGTGGTCTTGTAGGTAGTATTTCAAGCCCCCACTTCTAGCATTACCTATAATTTTTTTTATTCACACAAACACACACACACACACACACATGATTTGAGGTTGTGACTATTTCTTTCCTTTTTTCCCATTTCTTGTATGTATGTGTGTTTATGTGTGTATATTAGAGGCTATGTATAACTGATTTTTGTCTTGTTTCCTTTATATGAAATTTATGCTTAATATCATGAGAGGAGGAATTGTTCACCTTTGAGCTATGGACACATTACACTCACATGTTTATGTGTTTTATAGTTATGTAGAAGAATATTATTCTGATCTTGGCACATCACCCTCTATTAGATTAGGATCTTTTTCCTTTTTGCTATGTTTTTTATTTCATATTTCCCTTTTCCCTTGAAGTTGGCTAGACTAGGATAGAGTAGGAAGAGTGTTGAATATCACAACTTAAAAGGGTCCATCCTTGTAAAAACCCCAAAGGCACTTGATTGAGCCAATCCTCGTGCTCTTAGAGTTGTCCTACTATGTCGCTCTACATGAGGTATAATAGTCTTGACCATATGGTCCCTACATCTAGTGGATGACACAATCAGAGAGGACAAAAAGTACCATATGCATTAAAAAATATTTGAGATGTAGTATTGTACAATGCTAAGAAACTAATATATTATCAAGTTGAAAAGGCATGTGGAGTACCTAAATTTTATTTTTAAATTAAGTGACAATAACTATGACTATAACATATCAATGATAAAATATGGAAAGTCAAATTATATAATACCTTAAAGAATATTATGTGGGCAAATAACATCAGTTCATAAAAAACCATTTATTGATTATCTATGTCAATAATAAATAAATAACTATAAATACATTATGAACCTATTTCTCAAAAGAAATTAAAGGATATTTATCATTTACAATGGGAACCTATCTTGGGGTGTTAAGTATGTAATAAATCCATGCCATTTTTACCATATTATTCAATCCAACAATATATTAACCTATATTTTTATATTTGAAGAAAATTTGTATTGGTTAGGAAACTCCTAGAATAATTCCCAAGACCTAGAAATTTCTAGACCACCCCTAGTAGCAATTTCGCATTAGTTTAGATCATGCAGCCAAGCATACATATATTTTACATTGGCATATTTTTTAACATATAAAAACTATGTCTTTTACCAACATGTCATCCTAAATAGGCACAAATTTTCATATACTTCCTTAGGCTCAATTTTCAACCTCGTGCCATATATCCTTAAGTTAAAATTCAATTAAACTTATATAGTTGAAGGCATTATGGATATTATACACATATAGATTACTCTAGGTAATTGAAAATATGGTATTCAATCTCTTACCTTTTAACTTAACCATTTTACATAGTATTGAATAAATAAATAAATAAAACTTGGGTTTTATATTTTTTCCAAAAAATGGTCACTGTTGATCACTCTGAAAGACCACAACTAGTGAGTGCACGCTCCCATTAAGGGTCAATATGATTACCCACATCATAAATACTTGTATATTAATATGGATTCTTATTTTTTTAAAATTTGATTGATACAAGACCTTAGAAGCTTGACCAAAAGCATCAACTTTACATAAGATAACTGTCAGGGTAATTTTTTACTACAATAAGTTATTGGATGATATGTTGGAAGCAAATAAGGTAGCCAAATTCTTAGAAACACCTCATTGGGTCCAAAATTTGGCTAAGGTAGAAAAACTTGAAATTTTACAGAAGTGTTAGACTCAAAAATTTAGCTAAGGCTTAAAGAGAGAAGAGGTCAAACTTATAAAGAAATGTTGTCATCCTAAGAAGTAGAAAATTCTAGAACAAAGAAAAGCCAAACTCAAATTTGGCTAAGTCAAAATATGGGTAGAAGAAGACGAGATTTCTATGGAGGCCTATGTAACCAAGAAGGTTGGGAAAGTTTGACATTTGACATTGTACCACATTGCCCATTTTCATAATTCCGCTAAGTAATGAGAAAAAATACCAAATGTTTTAGGAGCTAATGTCACTATAAGAGCAAGAAAAATCCAACATTTCCAAAAGAGACCAAACCTAAAATCTGGCTAAGGAAAATTCCATGTCAAAATTTTAAAATGTTGATATAATATTAAGAAGCATAAATTCTAGAACATAAGAAATCTAAACTTGAATTTTTGCTAATGGTAAGAAAAGTTCTGCATTTGACATTTTGACTTATGGTCAGATTTCAAATTTCACTAAGGCATGAGAGATCGACATGGAAGAAGGTCAAAAAAAGCACTAATATTAGCATGAGCACTATATAAGTCTAGTGATTAGCATCATGCGAGGTTTAAAATTTGGCAAAGTGTGGAAAAAGGGTTGGAATTTTGAGGATCTAACATCATCACGAGGGAAAGAAAAGTTTGGTGTCATGATACATTGTTGGACTCAAAAATTTTCTAGGGTATAGAGCCTAGCATGAAAGTGGATCAAACTTTCAAAGCACCAACGAAATTAAAAGAACTTTGGATTAACACCTCATCCCTATCATCAGGCAGTCAAACAAGCTCGATAACACCTCCAAGTGCTGGAATTAAGTAGAATGATCTTGGACACATCCCAATCAACACATGTTAATCAATTTCCCATATCAAAACTATCAAGTCAAACCTATACCTTTGAAAAACTAGAAATTTAATGAAGCATAGTGGAAAAAAGCTAAAATTACTAGATCTCTTCAAATCCTTCAAAGACATGTAGATGCCAAGCTCTAGAAGGAAGGATCTCACTGTAATCAAGGTATTTGGACAAGGAAAATTAGGAAAAAAATAGCTACACTCTTCAAGCATACCAATCAGGCCATGCCTATCCACATTAGGCCTGCAAAGAGATGTCATTGTAATAATAAAATATAATAAAAATCATTGTGAGAGAATATAAAAAGTTGAGAATCCCTCACAATTAGGGTTGGATATTTATCTTCTGTAATTTTTGCATATTGTATGATGACTGCTACCCATCAATAAAAATCTAGTGTTATTTGCCCTTTGTCAAAAATGTTGTAAAGTTTATAATGTGAGTGATGCCTTATTGCATTTTTGTTTATGCTTCATGAATGGTGTATTTTGTTAGGCAATTTTAATTAATCTAGATTATAATTTGGATTATTGTTCATTTAAGTTTTTGAAATTCTTAAGATATATATATATATATATATATATATATATATATATATATATATATATATATATATATATATATATATATATACACATATACATACATATATATATATATATATATATATATATATATATATATATACATATACATACATATATATATATATATATATATTGGTTTAAAAGATATTCTATAAGATTGTATGCCAGATGGTCTATCAGGCATTAGTTTATATTGAATGTAACACTCTTATGCAACATGTCTAATTACTATTAGTTGAATCCCAACCATTCTTAGATTAATATCTATCCATGCACCCTTTTATAACCCTCTCATGTTAGGAACCTACTATTAAAATAAAGCTCACTCACACAAAATATTGTAAAATAACTGAAATACATCAAATAACATAATAACACTATGCAGAAAGTAATTGCAGAATTGAAACAATCTCACAAATAACTCAGAATCGTAGGCCTCTTCGAGGGGGAAACCTCCTTCAATATTTCATTAACTTGCAAAAAGATACATTCGTACATGGCTCCATGTATTTTAAAGAGAAACTCCATGCAACCCTACCCTAAGGCTCAAGAGTTGGCTTACATGCAAAATGCCACTCGAGCTAGAATCTTCTACCAAACATCGGTTACAATCTTGATAATGGTTACATGAAATGGCCCCACTTGGCTAGGTGCCTTACTTGCCACATACATTACAAAATATTACAAAATAACATTATAGATGGAATCCCCCACGTTGGAAGTGGGTCATTACATAAGCAAATGAGAATTACAAAATAACGTTAGGATGGGATCCTAACATGTCCTTCCCCTTCAAAAAGCTTTGTCCTCAAAGCTGAAGATGAGGAAACTGGTGCTGGAGCTGGTGGAGAGACTCCCATGTAGCATCTTCTAGCTAGAGTCCATGCCACTAAACAAGGACCTCAGTAATGGTGCGGTTGCAGAGAGTGCGAGTTCGATGATCCAACAACTATTTGGGCTCGAGCAAGATAGAACCTTCTTCATCCAATTTTGGGAGTGTAGATTGAACCTATACTTGAGTGCCCATAACCTTTTTGAGAGAGGAGACATGAAAAATAGGATGGAGCTTGGATGTAGGTGGGAGAGCCAATTTGTAAGTTGTGGCACCAATCCGCTGTAAAACCTGGTAGGGCCCATAGTATTTCACAATAAGTTTCTGGCACCTGCGAAGTTGTAGGGACAATTATTTGTACAACTACAAGCAAAGGAAAACCATATCACCCACATCAAAGCTACGCTCAGAATGGTGTTGGTCAGCTTGTTGGCGCATCCAGTTCTAGGCCGCATCCAAATTCATCTTCAGTTGGTGGAGGACATCGACATGTTGATTGAGAGTAGTGTCGACTGCATGGACCCTAGAGCTACCCAAAATGTAAGAGGAAGGTGTGAGTGGAGGGCACCCATAAACTACCTCGAAAGGGGTAACCTTGGTTGTTGTGTGATAGGAAGTGTTGTACCACCACTCGACCAAAGGAAGCCACTTCACCCATTGAGTAGGATGATCAGAGGTAAAGCAATGAAGGTAGGTCTCTAAACATTTGTTGACAATCTCTATCTGGCCATCCATTTGTGGATGATAAGTTGAACTCATTTTGAGTTGAGTTCCCTACAACTTAAACAATTCTTGCCAGAAATGACTAGTAAAGGTTGGGTCACGGTCGAACACGATGGAGGTGGGCATACCATGAAGGTGGAAGATAGAATCAAGGAAAATTTGGGCAATGGTGGAGGTTGTGTAAGGATGGGAGAGGGAACAAAAGTGAGCATACTTCGAAAGATGATCCACTACCACAAAAATAATGGATTTGCCTTCGAACTTAGGTAACCCTTCAATAAAATCCATGGAAATATCAGTCCAAACCTGGTCAGGAATGGGCAAGGGTTGGAGAGTGCTTGGAGAATGCATCATTTCACCTTTCATCCATTGATAGGTATCACAAGCCACCATAAAATTATGAATATCCTTTTTCATACCCTTCCAAAAAAAGTGCACTTAAGCCATTCATATGTTTTGAGAAATCCTGAATGGCCTACATATGGGGTGGCATGTAGTTCCTTCATGAGAAGTTCTCGAAGGGGAGATGTGTGGGGAACAACAAGGTATTGGTGGTAACGCAAATCATGGCCATCCCAAGTGTAGCTAGGGCATGAAGTAGAGTCAACATGTAGGGAGGCAACCAAAGTTTGCAAGCTCGAATCTTGAAGTACCTCCTATCGTAAGGAATCGATCCACTGTGGAATGGGTGATGAAATGGTGCATAGCATACTATGAGCCTCAAATTGGTGAGAGAGAGCATCAACCACAATGTTCTCCTTTCCCTTATTATAAGTGATATCATAATCATAGCCCATGAGCTTAGAAACCCATTTTTGTTGTTTGGGGGTGGCAACCCATTGCTCCAAAAAGTATTTGAGACTTTGATGGTCAATTTTAATGGAGAAATGATGCCCAATGAGATACGGTCACCAATGGGTTACCGCATGCAAAATTGCTAGCATTTCCTTAGCATAAGTGGATTTTCCCATATTACGACTGGAGAGTGCTTTACTAGTGAAAGCCAAGGGTCACCCTTCTTGCATCAACATTGCACCAATACCACGACCAGAAGCATCGCTTTCAATGATAAAAGGCTTGGAAAAATCTGGCATGGCTAAGACTGGCGTGGTGGTCATAGCATGCTTCAACTCTAGGAAAGCTTATTCAGTGGGTCTCATCCAAGTAAAAGAGTCCTTTAACATGGAAGTGAGGGGAGCTGCAATTTTACCATAATTACGAATAAATTTGTGGTAATAACCTATAAGCCCTAAAAATCCTTGAAGACCTTTGAGAGTGTGAGGTTTTGGCCATTCTTGAACACGTCTGGATCTTCTTGGGGTCAACTTTGATGCCATATTTGGTGATAATGTGTCCCAAATACTCCACTTCTATCAACCCAAAGGAACACTTGGACCACTTAGCATAAAGTTGATGTTGTGCCAACAACTGTAAAGTCTGATCCACATGGACGAGGTGCTCTTCCCATGAGCGGCTATAAACCAAAATGTCATCAAAGAAAACTAGGATGAATTTTTGAAGGAATGGGTGAAAGATGTTGTTCATGAGGCTTTGAAATGTGGAAGGAGCATTAGTCAAGCCAAATGGCATCACCAAAAACTCATAGTGACCTTCATGAGTACGAAAAGTAGTCTTGGGAATATCCTCATCCTTGAGCCTGATCTGATGGTACCCAAAGCGAAGGTCTAATTTGGAGAAGTACATAGTCCCATGCAACTCATCCAATAATTCATCCACCACCAGAATAGGAAACTTATCCTTGATGGTGAGTTTATTGAGCTCATGGTAATCGATACACAACCGCTAGGACCCATATTTCTTGCGTACCAATAAGACTAGAGAAGAGTAAGGACTGTTACTTGGCCTAATGATGCCATATTTTAACAATTCTTATACTAACTTCTTGATTTTTGACTTAAGAGCATGAGGATACCGGTACGGTCTGATGTTGGGTGGTGCATTGCCAGGTAACAATGGAATAGCATGGTCATGGGAGCGATGAGGCAACAATTCTGATGGTTCAACAAAAATAGAATTGTGCTTGGACAAAATAAGTTGCAAATATATAGAAATAGAATCCACCTCGAAAGTGTGAGGTTGGATCGCAAATATCTGAGCTATGACTCCCCGAGAATATTTTTTCAACAACTTCTCCATACGGCTTGAACTGATAATCTGTGAAGGCCCTACTTTTGACCCATGGAGAGTATAGGACTATCCATTCTGTGAAAATTGCATCCAGAGCTCACAAAGTTCCATGAGATGGTTCCCAATGTGCCCAACCATTGAGCTCCCAACACGATATCACATCCCCCTAATTGAAGAGCAAACATATCTTGTTTGAGCTCATATTCTCCAATTTTTACTTTAACATTATGACATTTACCTTTGCAAGGTAAGGTCCCTCCATTGGCTACCATAACCTCAAAGGAATTACATGTGTGTACGTAACAATTAGCCTGTTTGGTAATGCAGGGATCAATAAAGTTGTGTGTACTACCAGAATCAATCAGGATGGTAAGACGTAGGCCTTTGAAAAAACCCACAACTTTCATGGTTTGGGGAGTAGTAATTCCAGCAAGAGCATGAACAAAAATTTTGGCCTATGGTTCTTCCTAGATTTCTTCCTCAGTTTGGGGTGGTTCCTCTATTGGTTCTGTGTCATCATCACTTTGGTCGCTAGTGTCAGGCTCATCAACATCTATGAGGAACAACTTATTTTGGGTGCACCTATGCCCATGAACATACTTTTCATCATAATTGTAGCACAACCCTTGGGCGCATCGTGCATCCATTTCTTTGGTAGTCAAACATTTGGGTGCAATAGTTTTATGTTCATTATGATTTTGGAATCTAGGAGGGAAGGAGGGTCTAGCTTGTGGAAATTTAGATGTCTGCCTTTGAGCTAAAAATTTGGATTCGACCAAACGGGCCAAATTGATAGCCTGCATCATGGTTTGTGGTTTAAACATATTGACCTCAGCTTGGAGATCATCCTTCAAACCACTAATGAAACAACTCATAAAGAACCCTTCATTCAATCCCCTAGTTTTGTTGGCCAATTTCTCAAATTGCGTTTGGTATTCTCAAACTGTAGAAGTTTGTTTCAACTTTGTCAATGCTCCTATAAAGTCATCATACTCACTAGGGCCAAATCGAGTGAGTAATTGAGACTCAAAGTCTTCCCAAGAAGGATCAGGAGTAGTGTTTTGCAACCATTGGTACCATTGTAAAGCTTCAGATTCCAAGTTGAAGGAAGCCATCTGAACCCGATAATATCTAGGGATATTGTGGAGTTTAAAAAATTGATCAACATGACACAACCACCCATCTGCATCCTTCCCATTGAACTTAGGAAATTCTAATTTAGGCATCTTAAAGGTAGGATCATGATCATAGTGAGGGTGAGAGTCATCCATTTCCCTACCTTTACCTCGATCAGATTGTTCAGTACGGTACTCAGACCTTCTTGGACCACCTTGCAATTTGGACTCAACATCTGCAAGTTGTTCTTCCAAGCGATTTTTGGAGGTATCATAATCCTCTCTAAAGCCTTGAAGCTCTTCCCTTATGGATTGATTTGCTTGGGTCATGTTATCAATGGATATTTTGAGGTATTCCAATAATGCGGTGGTTTGGTCTATCTCTTTTTGATGTCCATAAGTGCCAGTAGCCATTTTGGAGAGTCTTGAACCACTTTCAAATTACTAAAAATAGAAATGTGGTTTTAGGAGTTACTATTTTTAGTAAGATTTTTTTTTAAATTATATTGGAACACTTATTTGAGGATAGGGACCACTTCGATAGCCACTCAATCTGAGTGCTCAATGAGGAGATATACTACCTTCTTTGAATTTTTATGGTCTCTTGGTTTGGTGCAATTCAATGTCAAGGCAATTTATTCAACTTGAACTTAAAATTTCATAGGTGAGTACTTGAGGGTACTTGATGTAGAATAATGATCTGCTTTTAGTCCAAAAATTTTGGGTCAAATTGATTGACCGTTGTGTAGTTATGTCCTTAAAAGAAAAATCAAAATTTACCAATTTTGGAAAATTAATGTAAAATTTGACCAGGAGCTGCCAAGGACATTTTTATCTAAAACAGAATGTAGAGTTGTTTTATAAATTTTAGATTCAATCTAAGATCTAAGTGAAGAGATATCGCCAATTTAGTAAAAAATCATTTTTTTTAAATTACTGTTTTGACGAGTCTACTAGCGAGGTACTGTGTCAACTATATTTGTCCTGTAAGTTCTAGCTACTGACCACTTCTATCATTGTCCTGTATCTATCCCTATAACCCGTACTATGATTACTGAAACTATTCAGACACTGAACTTGGTATTCCCTAAACTTTGTGGTTACTGACACTATTTGTTCTATTTTTGCAACTTACAACCCTATAATTTTTTACTATTACTGATGATTGTTACTGATTGTTACTACCATTGACCCAAAGGTTAAAGAAATAATTCTTGACTATCACAAACACTTGTATACTTTTTCCTAACTGTGTGATGCATGCGGTTTTTCTATGATAGGGAAGTCTTTCTCTGTATGATCACTTTTATGGGAAAAATTTGCAAGTTTAGTAGAACAAGGAGGATTCATGCATTTTGCAGGTTGAGTTTTTTTTATAAAACCAGGGTACACTAAGCAAAGGAATATGTAATACCCATAGGCCCTCTGTTATACTATAGTGATGAAAAATAGTGCTCATACCAATATTTTATACCACTACCCAAAGAGGATTCCACACATACTATTAAAATAAAGCTCACTCACATAAACCACTATAAAATAACTGAAATGTATCAAATAACATAATAACACTATGCAGAAAGTAATTTCATAATTCAAACAATCTCACAAATAACTCAAAATCATAGGTCTCTTCAAGGGGTAACCTCCTTCAATATTTCATTAACTTGAAAAAATATACATTCATACATGGCTCCATGTATTTTAAAGAGAAACTCAATGCAACCCTACCCTAAGGCTCAAGAATTGGCTTACATGCAAAATGCCACTTAAGCTAGAATCTTCTACCAAATATTGATTAAAATATTAATAATGGTTACATGAAATGCCTCCACTTGGCTAGGTGCCTTACTTGCCACATCCATTATAAAATATTACAAAATTACATTATAGATAGAATCTCCCACATTGGAAGTGGGTCATTACATAAGCAAATGATAATTACAAAATAATGTTAGGATGGGATCCTAACATATCATATATTAATTTAGTCTCAAACCCATTTCATTTAATTAGTTTTATAAGAAATCAAATTTTCTCCAAAGGCTGACTTAGAAGAGATTATGGATCTTCCAATATTGGCCAAGATTCAAGGCACATATTATCCACTTAAGAAGATTTTGGACTAAGATTTTTTGGCATACCCAGTGGTACAAACCAAATCAGATGTCCCATATTTTGATTGAGTAGAACCTTGATGAAGTTCTACTCTCAAATATCAATAAACCTATTCACCTAGCAACTCCACTATTGAATAATTAGATAAATCGGTAGATTCACTAGTAGAAGAGCTAGAACTACATAGTAAGAGGATGAGAGGCAAAGATGGCTCATTGCATACCAATTAGAATAAATATTCTACTATCATATTAATTTTTTATCAAAGCCATGGTTGGACATTTTTTTTGAGATTAGAATAGTACCAGACCTCTTAATCTTCTAGATCTCCATAAAATTCCCTAGGCCAATTGAAGTCTTTGTCCTATTATGATGGCAATGGGAAGATGAATTATGAGCACTACCAAGATGTTGCAACTTTGGAAACCATTTATAATATTGCATTTGAAGATTTAATGGTGAGATTTCTTGCTCAATATTTTCAATGTAAAGTATTACAATGTTATCACTCTTTAGAGGATAATAGAATTAAGGCTTGGGTTGACCTAGCTACACCTCTCATACTAGACTTTGATGACCCAAAGTTTCCTTCTTGTTACTCACTTAGTTTTCTTTTATTAAAATGAATCCTCATGAGAGCATAACATATTTTAATATCTAGTTTAGAATAACCTATATAATGATACCTAAAGAAATAATGTCATCACATTCCCAAGCCTACATTTATTACCTTTATTCTCTTACCCTATACCTAAGCCTTCTAATCTAGCAGTTTAATGAAAACAATTTTCACAAATTTTCCAAGTGCTTATCATAGAAGAGAATATGCTCATCTAAGTAGGAAGCTCCCTCCTAGAACAACCATGTTATAAACACCTCACATCCATAAAATAAACCCACAAGTTTCTTTTTTATCCCTATCTTTATTGCCACTAAATATATTGCTTGAACCACATCCCTCATATCTTCCTTTGGAAAGGAATATACTTACCATGACCACCCAAAAATCCCATACAATATAAGAACTAAGAGCTATTATTCAACACTTGACTAATAAGCTTAATAAATAGAGTAATAAAATATTGAGGTAGGAATTGCCTCATACCCTCAAAATGAATCTTGCTTAAGAAACCAATTAGTGCACATCAGTGAAGTTAATAGAGAATATTTTAGCATTATCAAAGATCAAGAATAAAGAAAATTCCCTAGTCTCATCAAGCTTGAGTGTCCAACATTTGATAGTCATCATAATGGTAACAACGATGAAATTTGTTAGCCACATTTCTACCTAATTATAGCCTTAGAATTGGGAAAACGAGTAGCCAGGATGATTGACCTAGAACAATACTTCACATCTAAAATACCCTCTATAATTTGTTTGATCAATCTAGGTGCAATATTTGACCAAATCACTTTGTCATTATATATTTAAAATATGGAAAATCTAGGGAAGGAGCAAAGGAGAGCAAAGAGCGGAACATAGCCAAACAGAAGAGTTTGGGGAAACAATGTATTCTCAAAAAAGGTATTAGAATCAAAAGTTGAAGTTACTTGCAAACTAATTCGGTCTAAAAACATTATAAATATACCAACAAAGGAAATATACTTATCAAAAATTATATCACCTATAAATGACAAGGAGATAGAGGGAAAATGGTGGAAAACTATCAAAGAATATTCTAGCAATCAACGTAGAAGGAAACCAAGTTGCCAAAAATACCATTGTGAAAGAAGTGAAGAGGTTACAAGAATTTTGATGGCTCTCAAATAGGTGAATTTGGTTGAAGTAGCTCTAAAGGGCTCGGTGGCTAGTGGAATTTCCTTTTTGGAGTTCAAGTTAATACATAGGTGATCATCCCTTGATATGGGTAAGACTAAGTCTCTACCCTTTTATTTACCCTTATGCATGGAAGGTTAGATGTTACACAATTGCATAATGAATTTGAGAGCTACTATCACAATTATGCCTTAAGCAACCATGAATTTAAAGTATGCTAAGACTAATTTTGAGATATTAGAATTTAATGGAATACCAGTCTAGATAGTGGGATTCATAATAAATATTCCCATATTGCTACATGAATTGTCATACCTTGCAACAATTCAAGATGTGGTGGTTGTTGACTTGCCATCGCTATTCAGGGTGTGCATATCAAATGAGTTTTTTAAATAATTAGGGGAAAACTAGTCACCAAAACATACTCATATGGTGATACCATGCACCCCAAAAGTGGTTCAGATCTATGGTGAGAAGCTCAACCATATAATATAGAAAAATATGAAGAGAAAAATGTAAACATGATGGAATAAGTCATGGACCATTCCCAAGTAACATATTTACTAAAAGGTAAACAAGAATTTATGTGGAACAAGCTCTTCTTAAATAGTCCCAAGGTGAGGATTTTCTCAAGCATGGGAAATTGGAAAAATTCAAATATCATCATCAAGCAGTTTCAAGTATTGGCAAGTCACATGTTTCAACAAACACAACCAAAAAATCAAGGGCAAATAGTGGGAAAATTGTGCATAGCCAAATAATACTCTTTGTTGCATTCTAAGACATTAATACTAACACACCATCACACTTCCCAAATAATGAATGTTGACCTGATACTCAAACCAATGCAAATGGGGAAGATGACCAATGAGTCACGTGCTCAAGGAAGATCATCCATGTGTATTTCTAATGCCATGTATCAAAACTTTGGAACTCATCTATGAAGGCCAACCATATGACAATATTTGCCAAAATAAGCTACACATTTCAAGGTGGTTACTAGTGAGAAAACCACAAGTTTAGAACTATATAGTTAGGCCACTATATATTTTTATGAATAAGCAAATTCAAGCACTGTTGGCATGGGGAGGTTTACCATAATTTTGTGTATATATCCAAAAATTAAATAAATCTAATTATAGGTATACACAACTAAAAATAAAGTAATTGTCCAAATAGATAGATGAGTAGTAGAAGTAAGGACTTGAAAAGAGCACTAGACAAATCACGTGCATAGAATCTAGAGAATAAGGCATCTGATTATGTGGGGTGTTAACTTAATTACATTGAAAAAGCTCTTTTTTGCAAGTTAGAAGCATCTAAGTTGAATAAAAAGAGGATAGACCTAGTGGTTGATCGGTGACCTCTCTAGATTGAGGACCCTATATAAGGAGGTGTTCCCCTTCAATGTTGCATCACTTGTGAAGATCAAATCATTATAGAGAACTATATTTTTTACAAGTTGTTTGTGCTATAAGGAGGATAGGGGTGTGTACAAGGAATGGCCTTAGACAAAAATTGCATATGGGCCTAAAAATTATTGTGCCATGGGAAACTGCTAACCCATTGGAGGTGAAGGATAATTTATTTTATCCTTCCCATTGTTAGCTAATGCAAGCATCATGATTAATGGTAGCCTAGAAACAATCTTGGTTTTAGCTAAAACCATCTTGGTGTTAGCTAAAACCATCTTGATTTTTGCTAATGGTGATGGTGTTTGCACTCCTCTTACCATATGATGATGACTAGTAGGAATAGCCACACCCTTTTGGCAATTGGATTTCACTTTCTATCAATGGCACAAAAATTATTCCAAAAGAACAAATTCCAAGGACAAAAGAGAGGAGAAGCAAAATTTTGAGTGGTTGATATGCTTGTAAGGCTTGTATCTCTACATGCTCTTTAAGATTTACTAAACACAAATTTTATCAATATGTGGAACTTATCAAGATAGAGTAAGGATAATAAGAGTTTAATTTTGGAAGAACCCCTTAGTCAAAGGGCATATGCTTCACCTTTTTTACCTTATTATTATTTGAACTATCAAAGTAGCCAACAACAATGAGGTAAGAAGTCGAAGTGAGTGCTAAATTATAATGCTAGATAAAACCAAGAGGAATTGAAAGATCTTCATCATTCAAGTATTGATTCTTTCATATTTTCCTCTTCCCTATTCTCTTTTTCATCCTCCACCACCACCTTTTGTATCCCATTTTTATCCTTCCTTCTACACTTTCCTCTTCCTCTAGCCATTCTAGATTCACTTGTTCCTTTTTCATTCTTTCTCCCCTATAAATTTTCCATGTTTTCATTTTCTAACCTTCTCCTTACTTCTTTACAACTCCATAGCCCAATAGATAGGTCAACTAGATTCTTCTTTTGAAATCAATAGAAAGCACCCTGGATAATTATAATATTAGTGAAATATGAAACATAAGCATAGGAGGACATATAAATCCCATAGGGTAACACTTAAATACCTTGGTGATGAAACCATAAGCTTACCAAGTGGGAAAACATTGTTGTATCATGGGAAAGCACTAGATCAAACTAATCACATAAGGAGCATACTATTTTAAAAGTGTGCCAACTCAAAAAAGGATGCCCATAGTTATTCAAGGACTTATTTGGAATTGTTATCTATATAATCTATAAAAATGATGGGGATTGAAGAAATACATAAGTTTGAAGGGGATTCTATTAAGTAGTAAGGAATCCATGCATATCTCGAAAGCTCTAGGACATTGCATAGACTTCTATGATCCTAAGGAAGAGTACATGTGTAGCTTTGCAAAAAGTAGTGGACTCATATCCCCAACTACTTATAATATTCACCTAAGGTGATTTGTTTAGACGTAAAGCAACTTTTAGAAATGGTAAACTATGCTCATAGAGGTTTCAATTTTACTATAGGTACAACTGTTTAAGTATCTCCATATCCATTCCTTTCCTTTTATCTTCTCATATTTACCTCCTCTTTATGTTTTTTCTTCCTGTTTCCCTGCACCTTTCTTATTTTCATTCATTTTTTTATCCTCCATTGTATTTTAAAATTGCTTCCCTCTCCATTTATTATTACATCCACTTCCTGTTAAATATTATTCCTTATCACTTCTTACCATTCTTCATTGCTTAGAGAACATTTTTCCTCCTTATGCTATCGAAAATATCATATTTTGTAGGTAAATGGGATGTGCCATATATAGGTGCATCCTCCAATGCATTCCATATAAACCTTACCTCAACTATAGAGTCCATACTCATCTAAACCCTCAATACTCATCTTCTTCACATCTTAATTTTTCTCTTCCCATTTCCCTATCATTCTATAGTTCTATCTTCTAAATTTTTTACTATGTATTGAATAGATAAGGCTCCATAAGTCCTTTGTTTCTACAAGTAGAAGCTCCTAAGAGACACCAATAATGTGGGTCAATGTGATTAACCACATTCACAAATCCTTGTATATTAAGTCGGATTCTAATTTTATCAAAATTTGGCTAAGACAAGAGCTTAGAAGCTTGACTAAAAGCATCAATTTTGCATAAGATGTCTATGAGGGTAGGTTTTTGCTACAATAAGCCATTTGATGTTAGTTCAAAATAAAATAAGGTGGTAAAATGCTTAGAAACACCTCACTAGGCCCAAAATTTGGCTAAAGTAGAAAATCTAGCATTCTAGTAAAGTGTCAGACTGAAAAATTTAGCTAAGGCTTGAAGAGAGAAGAAGTTGAATTTCTAAAGAGATGACATCATCTTGAGAAGCAAAAAATTTTGACATAAAGAAAAGCCATACTCAAATTTGTCTAAGTTAAAATATGAGTAGAAGATTAGATTTCTTCAGGGGCCTACGTAACCAAGAGGGCTAGGAAATTTTATTTTTTGACATTGCACCACATTGCCCATTTCTAGAATTTGGCTAAGTTTGGAGAAAAAAATGACATATTTTCGAGGAGATGACATCACCACAAGAGTAGGAAAAGTTCAACATTTCCAAAATAGGTTCGATTTTAAAATTTTCTAAGGCAAATTATAGGTCAAAATTTAAAAATTCTAACATCATCTTAAGGAGCAAAAATTTTGGCACATAAGAAAGCCAATATTAAAATTTTTCTAAGGTCATGAAAAGTCTAGCATCCAGTATTCTGACATATGGTCGAATTTCAAAATTCGCCAAAGTATGAGAGCCTGATGTGGAATAATATTATACTTTAAAATCACTAACATCAACATGAGCACCAAAGAAGTCCAATATCTGGCATAAACTTTTGAGTTGACATCATCATGAGGGTGAGGAAAATCTAGAATTGTGAAACATTATTTGACTCAAATTTTGTTAAGGCATAGAGCCCAACATGGAAGGGGATTAGACTTTAAAAGTGGTGACAATATTAAAATAACTTTAGTATAAGACCTCAATATCATCATTAGGTATTCAAACAAGCCCAATAACACCTCCAAGCTTTGGAATTAAGTAGAAGGGTCTTACACACATCCCTATCAAACTAGATCTTCTGTGTCAAATAGTCATCCATATCAAAACTAATAGGTCAAATGTGTACCTTGGATAAGCTGGAAATGTAACAAATCATAGTGGAAAGCTAAAATCTCTAGATATCTTCAAATCCTTCAAGGACGCGTAGACACCAAACTCTAGAAGGAAATCAAGACCATCAATGTGTCACTAGAATCAAGGTAGTTGGACTAAGAAAATTAGTTAAATGATAGGTACACTCTTCAAGCATGCCAATTAGGCCATGCTTGTCCACATCAGGCCTAAAAAGAGCTCTCATTGTATAAGAAAACATAACAAAAAGCATAAATAGCTAAAAACCCCTCAACATTAGGGTTGGTTCTTTAGCGTTTGAAATCTCTACATACTATATGATAACTATTGCCTATCAATAGAAATATAATGTTGTTTTGACTTTATCAAACATGTTGTAAAATTTATAATGTGAGTGATACCTTATTGCATTTTTATTTATGCTTCATGAATGGTGTATTCTGTTAGGCAATTCTAATTGACCTATATTACAGTATGGATTCATTTAAGTTTCTTGAATACTATATAGATAGATATATATAGGTTTAAATGATATTCTACAATATTATATGCTAGTTGATATGTTAGGCATTAGTTTATATTGAATGTGTAAGACTCTTATGTAGTGTGTCTAATTATCATTAGTTGAATCCCTGCCATTCTTAGATTAAGATCTATCCCTACACCCTTTTCTAACCCTCTCATATCTTAATTTTGTCTCAAACCCTTAGTTTTACATGGAACCATATTTTATCTAGATGATAACTCATAAGATATTATGGGTCTTTCAATATTGTTCGAGATTCAGGGTGCATCTCATCCACTTAGGTGAATTTCAGACCAAGACCCATGTTCTTGGTATAATTTTATAATTTCTTTATATGATATTTTATCCTAGTATAACTATATCCTTGATCAAATATATTAAATTTGCTTCTAGGATTTATATATTCCTTGAGTGTATTTCATACGTTGACATAGAAAATCCTCTTTGCATGTTGGTAATAGAAGAAATCACGTTTGAGTGACATGTAGCCATTAAAAAAAATGGATAATTTAAATTTTTATAGTTCCATCCTTGTGATTTTTGTTATATTATCATGAAATATTCAATTATATTAACCCATTTTTGAGAGTCAAGTCTCAAATCAATATTATTTGTCAAATTAATATTTTGTCTTATGTAACATTTTAGGATTTTCTCTATATGATAAGGAGACATGAATGCAACTTTGGCTATAAAATTTAATTTTAAGTAGTTTTTTCCTAATTTGATGATATAGTGGTTGTTGACTTCTTTCCACTGAACAATAATAGTAATATTTATAGGAAAACTACATAAGTTAATTGTATGATAGGACTTCTAGCTTAAATATACCTTTTTGTAGTCTTAATTATTCTTTTACCTTGCAACATATTTTGATTGTTTTGTACCTTTAAAGCGTATTTTTATATTTTTATTTAGTTAAAAAATGTATCATTCATCAAAATTGTTCATTCCATAATCATGCTTCACTTTTCCCCATTTTATTTCCACTATTGAATCCCCAATAGGTTCTTCACAACTCCTTTGTGATGTTGATTAGGAAATTGTTAAGTGGTGATGAATGATAGGACTCAATATGTAATTCTTTAGTTGCCTATAATTTATATCCTATCTTATATATTATCCATTCATATATATAATATAATGTTCAAGATTTAATTTATAGTCAATTTATCCATTATTATATTTTAATAGTTTTCATAATGGAGTGTGTTTTGTCTCTTTAACACCTTAGGTATTTGATTTCACATAAGTTGGATTTTTTTATAGACACCAACAATTTAATCATCCTTCCTCATTTTTTTAACACCTTAAAGTTCAACAATCATTTAGTTTTCCAATCAAATGGCTAGAATTCAATCTACAAAAACCATCAAGGGCTAGATCTGTCATATATAGTGTTGAATGAATTAAAAAATAGAAACACTATGCTATTGTAATAAATCCAATTTAAAATATTTCAAGCATTATATCATCTTAATGATGCAACCACCATCTATATCACCCAATTAAAAATGTATAATAATTTATAGATTTAAGTGGATTTGACATTGTTGCACCCTATTAACTTTTATTATTTAAAGGAATACAAATTCATCATTTGCCCTCTATTGTTTGTAATAGATCAAACAAATTGATCCAGGTATCTTTTCACGCATAAGCAAAGTTTCAATAATTCATCATAATAATAAAATGGTATGTATTTATTTTCTCTAGAAATATTGTGGATAGTTAGATTTGTGAATGGAAGATCTCCATCAATTGTTCGATACTTGGTCTTACCTTTTTATGATCAAATAAATTATTTTTAAATGACAATACTTAAATGCTTTGGGTTTGTAAGTGTGCACAAATCATCCTTCATGTTTAGATGGTTTGATTTAATATTTAATGACTTAGTTAGGTTGTCAATCTCTAATCACATATTAAACAATTTTCAACCTTAAATTTAAATTTTGAGTGTCAAAATTTAGTATAAAAAACAATTCACAAAAGTATTTACATAAATCAATCTAACATCAAATTATTTTATCTATTTTCTACTTCATTGAATAAATTCTAAGAAATATGTATTTTTTTTGTATTATCTACCATCTATGATTGTTTAAATTGGTATAGAAGATAATCTAATGGGCCAAATGACTCTAAGTCATATCTATTTATGTATTATATTACATTGACTACCTTGTAGTTTATATGAAATAAAAATCTCTTGAAACTCATTTATCATCAAGTTATACATATTTACATGGAAGTTGATTGTCACCAAGCTCTAGATATTTCCATTTAACATATCAAATTACCTCCCATATTCTTCACTAGCCATCTCTAAATGAGTTATATTCACTATTATTTTCTCCAACATTTGATAGAACTCATATCAATGTTAGAAGTGATTTAGATCCTACATTATCATATATTATTAACCTCTTCTAAGAAAATGTACTATATTGTTGTTTGAAGTGTTTGCATTGATCTAGCTTCAATTTTGCACCACTCCCTAACTTTCAATAAAGTGATATCTTTATTGTATTTTATAATACTTTGCTAAGAAAATATATTCAAATGATTCACTTCAATATTATACCAAAATGAAATATAGAGGGAATAAAAAAATAAATAATATATAATATATAAAGGATGTCATTAGGCACCCACACAAAATAATCAAGATAAATATCATACCAATGCAACAGATGTAGTGGATGATGTGTAAAAAATAAATAAATAAATAATTACAACTACATAATCCTTGGTCAATATAACGTTAGGGTGATAAGGGTATAGTATCATAAAGATAAACATCAATATCATAGGTTAAATATATAAATCCTTATTAAATGGCATATAATGATTGCCTATAGGATTACATGTTATTATATTATAAAATGTTGACCTTGCACAAAAAAAACAATTTACACATTTTTAACACTCCTCATAATTTCAATTGAGGGACTATAGAGAAAATAAACTAATGATAATAACATGTTCATCCTTTAATGGAATCTATGTTGCATTGATATTCTTCCATATAGAGAAACCACTTAAGATAATCCCTCTCACGATATGTTTTAATATTTTTTATTAACTATAGTAAGGGTTGGATGATAACCCCCCCTTTACAATATTGAAAAGTTCATATCTTGTTTGAAGGCTTCAAATTTTCGTTGGTTTATGTGATTATAGTCTTTATAGATAAGAGAGCCTTTGTATGATGCTTTTTGTGAGATTATCTACAATTTTTGCTCAAGAGCATATAAAAATAATCAAGAAGAAACAAGATCTCATAAAGAATTAGATCTTGGATACTTTTCAAGAACATATAAATAACATGGGTTAATAGCACAAGAAATTAAGAGAAAGAGAAGGGGTGAAAAGGAAAAAATACTAAATCCTCATTTGTACCTCTAGAAGATTCAATGTCTACCATTAATTCCTTGAACCTAACTTTCTCTTTTTTGAAGATAGGGTAAAGTATTTCACTTTGTAATAATATATATTCTATAATTTCCCTCCTTTAAATGGTTTCTATAATTCTAAATATAATCATACAATCATTTATACCTCCACTTACAACATGTCCTTAAACATATACCACAAACATGAAGATATCAAAAAATCATGTAATTTGAAAAAAGGGCTCAAAAAGCTTCTATATGTGATGTTGGATTTTAGAATACTTTTCAAAATAATCACAAAAAATGCATTCACTACAAATCATTTTGTAAAATAATATAGATGTGAGGAGAGCATATAGATGAAAGAAATAATATGTTTTTGTGTGTATAACTATAATGGGAAGAAGAAGTTGTTGTTCATAGGCACCCCCGTGATATCACATAACACAAATGGATACAATGGATAAGTGGTTGAGGGTATTTATAGGAGACATCTACTCCCTAATACTAATTATTATATATTACATTAACCTTAGTAGATAACATAGGGCTCAATATTAATTCAATTTCAACCATCAGTTACTAAAACATAAATCAATGTTTAGTTAAGGTTAACAATACAAATAGCTTAACCATCCTAGTAGGGTGAATACATCAATATTATCAATAGGATTACATACATAATTACTATAGGATTACATAGATAATTCTTATAGATTGCATAGATAATATTTATAGACTTACATACATGATGTTCATAGTATTACATAAAGGATGCACACAACCTAGGGAATGCTTAAGTCTTACATAAAGAATGTTCATAGGCTTACATTATGGATTCATATAGGAATACATAGATAATTATCATAGGATTATATATAGAATGTCCATACACTTACATAAAGTATGCTCATAGGATTACATTGCACATGCTCATAGGCTTACATCAAAAGCATCCAAAGGCTTACATTACTATTGTCGACCTTGACCAATCGAGTCAGATCAATAATTTTTCAATGCCCACATAATTTGAGCTAACACAATGAGAGGATATATTATATATGGTAACATCTCCTCCATAATAAATTTTCAAATGGGCCAATGAATATAGATCATAAATTCTACTATCTGCTCTTGCTAAAGGGACATAGATTGGATTAGCACTTCCTAAAACATAAAACCACAACTCTCGATTGAAGATGTTGAATATCCTATGATAAGAACATCAACATGCAATATAATAACCATAATCTATCCTCCGATATCAAAATAAAATAGCTGAATCATCAAGTAATAGAATCAAGCCTCTAAATAATCAACCCCTATGGTCTAAGAGGGACCTATAGGAACAAGATATGCCTTGCATTGACCATATAAAGAATACTCCTATTGCAATAAAAAATATTTTATAGCTAGTTAATAGATCCTTAATATAATATCACCAATTCATATAGTGCAAAAACCATATAATTTTTAAAACTTGGTCTCTAAAATGCTTTTCTATGCAAAAGTTATGGCCATTGGAAATTTGCCCTCCAAAATAGCCCTAGAGTGATGTTTTTGAAAAACATCATTTTTTTTAAATAATTCTATTTTTCAAGAAATAATATAAAGAATTAAATTCCTTCTGCCACTCCTTGTATCATAAAAAAGAAGATACATTTTGCATGATTGGGTGTTGCCACTATGTCCCTACTTTTATACCATATTATATTTTAGAATATTTTATAGAAACATTGCAAAGCATGCATTCACCACATATCATATTTCAAAAGAATATAGAATCAAAATAATAGAGCATTTAAAGGAAGGAAAGAATAAATATGGGTGATAGAGGAAGGGGTAGGTGGTCATAGACACCCATATAATATTACATCATTTAAACTAATATAATGGATCAATAATTGGTAGATATCATGGTAGATACCTAATACCTAATATTAAATTTTATATATTAAATTAACCTAGGGTAACATAAAAATCAAGGTTAGGTAAATTTGAACCATAAGTCACTAAATCCTTAATGAAGGTTTAGTTAAGGTTATCCAAGCAAGTGGCTTAACCAATATTTATAGAGGTGAATACATCAATATTACCCATAGTCTTACATAAAAAAAACCATAGGCTTATAAATAATTCTTATAGGCTTACATAAAGGATGCTCGTAAGATTACATAGAAAGAGCCCATAGGCTTACATAGAGGATGCTCGTAGGCTTACAAAGAGGATTCTCATAGGCTTACATAGATGATGCTCATAGGCTAGAGGATGACCATAGTCTTACATATAGAATTCCTATTGACTCAAATAAAGTGTCTTTGTAGACTTGCATTGCAAATTCTCATAGAATTACATTAAGAACACTTGTATGGTTACATCATCACTATCATCCTTGGCCAATAAGGTCAAATTACTAATATTCCAACATGCAAAAGTTGGACCTTGATAAGGTTTTTCCTATTAATCCTCAGGATATAAAAACTTATTAATACTTAAACCTTATAAATGCAATGGCAAACCAACTTTTATTATATAAGGATAGGATTTGGTTTTCTACATGTTTTCCACATTTCTACCATTGCATGAGTTCTATGAATACTTAGGCAGTACCACTTGTTGGAGTCTAATTTATCAATTGAATATATACATAAAATTTTCTTTTTGTCTAGTGTTGAAGTTCCATGTCACCTAGCACCTCAACCAAATCAAAGGTATGAATGAGAGAGAAAATAAAGCAAAACCATTGGACTCAAACTCATGACCCCTAGGTAAGGAGTGGTTAAATTTATCCCATATATTTAAATATTTGTACTCAAGCTTCATACAAACTAGGGCATCATCACCACTTGATATAAATATAGGATGCATGGCTATATGTCCATATTACCAAGAATAAAAGAGTGCCTAGAATTGAATCCTCAATCTCCTATGGAATAAATTCAATATTGATAAACTAGCCATCAAACTTTCCACTTCTAGTGGGTAGAAGGAGGATGACTCTCCTTAAAGAAGGTATTACTAGCTTATGCACCCTAAATTATGCAAAATACCATTTCCTTCTAAAATTTATTTGCTATGATTATAAATCATGATCAAGTCTAGGAACACCTAACATGTGGTCACACAAGTCATCATCCTAACTAATATTGATAAGTCAAAAAAGAAAGCATCTCCTTGAAGATGCCCTCCTCTAAAGAGACTTATTGCATGCACATAAGCGAATAATTTTTCTAATAGAAATATTTGATAGGTTTTGAACCCATTTGATACCATAAAACACACCTTCATCCTAATAATTCTAGCATTCCATATGCAATGACAAGGATGACCAACACCCCATTTAGGACATAGTATTTTATGATGATTGAGACATCCAACCAACACACTCCTAGGGAATAAATTGACTATGAAACATATTAATTATATAATATGTAGTATCCTTCTATTAGATCTCATGAATACATTTGTGAGAGAAAAATAATGGGAGTACCTTGGCATGATCACCCCATTTGAAATATCTCAAAAAATTATAGAATATGAGAAATCAAGTAACTCATTTTAGATGGAAAGAAGGGTGATGATGCCCTTTTCAAATAAATTAAAAATTAATATTTTTCATCCAGGTGTTGTAGGTGAGTTGGAGAGGATAGGGCAATCCTCCACCCTACCAAAAAGTTGAATCGAGTATCCAAAATACAATTGATAATGTTGGTGCGAGTAGGGTCAGGTGCGACTCCCGAGTGACTTTAATGGTGTAGAACCCCCTGTTCATGGTCTCTCAGACCAAGGCAGCTCCGCAAGGGGTTTTTTGCTTAAAAAAAAATTAATATTTTTCCTCTAAGAATACTCCTATAAAATTATCTGGTATCTATTATACCTTTATAATTTAAAATTTACTAGATAGTTCACCTTTGATGACTAGAAGAAGAGATAGGTTTTGAATGAGTTCTCTACTTGACCAAGTGATAATACTCCATACTTGGTTTGATGCTATATTATATTTTATAATACTTTTTCAGAACAAATAGAAGCAACCATCTACTCAAATATTATAGAAATAGAAAAATAGAGTAAAAGAAAGAGTGATAACACATAAGAGATTAAAAATTCCCTTAGAAACACATAGAAAATAATCAAGATAAAGTTCATGCCATTATAATGGATTATGTGGATGATGTGTATAAATGCCTCAATAATTCATTATAAATTATATTTGATCAACATAAAAAATAATAGTAATAATATGGTAAGGTTAACCATCACATATTTAACCACTGGGCCTATAGGCTAAATACATAAATCCTCATCAAAATTCATGATTTTATATTAAGTAAATATGAAATTACATTCTTCAGATGCCTCTGACATTTTTTAAAATTTCAATAGTGACCTAAAATTCAGGTCATTTATATATCATAACTAGCTATCTCTATCAGGATAAGTTCTATCCTTAGACACCTTACCAATTTATTAAACATTATAATTTAAATCACTAACTTTTGAGTTTTTTTTTAAGTTACTTTATTTGTGCTTGCTTTAACTAAAGTGTATTAATCCCCCCAAATAGAGATTTGGACCAACTATAGTGCATTTCCCTCATTGAATTCTTGTACTAAGCATGTACCTAGATCAATTTGAAGTGCCTCCTTTGAGAGTTCATCTGCTTTCCTATTCAATTCTTTATAAATATACCAAAAAGTAAAAGTTTTGCTTTGATCCATAGCTTATTTTATTTGAGATAATATGGGTTGTAGAATCATTTTTTCCATCCTAAAAACACCAAGCATCCAATTTATTACCACCTTTGAGTCTCCGTAAATTTGAATTTTTTGTATTCCTTTTGATTTTGCCAACTAAACCAACAATTTGAGGGCCATAATTTTAGCATAATTATTAGAACCTTCTCCCAATATAGCCTTGAATTTAAAATAATGAGTAAAAAATATATAGTAATCCTCTTGCTCCACAAACTCCAAGGACCCCCTATCTAGCCCCATAAAAAAAGCCACAAGCCCCCGATTTATTAATATTTGAAGGCATGATTTATTTGTTTACCTTTGTTGTTTCTGAAACCTTACAATTATTGAAACTTTTAATGATTTAGGAGGATATCTACCAAGTAGGCTTCTCCTTATCCTAAAAAATTATTGCATTCCTAGATAACCATACTCCCCAAGACACAAAAAATGGGAGAGCTATAAAATATTTGAAATACCTATTTTCAAACCAATATTTTAAGCACTCTTCTAAGGAATATTCTTGCCATCCTACATGAATATTTAGCTGTGCTATAACCTCCCTCCAAACCTATCTAGTAAAGGAGCAAGCAACCAGTAAATGATCAATTATTTCATTGTTTGACTTACATAAGTGACATCTTCCTAGACCATTCCAATTTTCTTCTGTAATACTTAGCATGTCAAAACCTTATTTTTCAAGTAAATCCATAGGAACAGTGTTGTCTTCAACATGATTTCTGCTTCTAGAGTATCTTCCACCACCATGTTGGATTGTCATTGCTATCTTCCAATAGAATCTTATACCCTAACTTTGGAGTGTACTCCCCCATAGCTTCATTCTTTGTCTAGACCAATTGATCAATTTCCTATCACAACTTGATATGTGCAACTTTAATTTTCCCCACATTCTTCCCACTGGTGTGCCTCCTGCCCATAAAGTCGTAATACTATTGCTTCCTTCAATCCATGACTCCAGTTTTTACATTATACAGTGTCTATATTGGGAAAATAAGGTCAAATAATATATTTTCAAAAATATTTTATTGTTATGGCTAAAAGTATTTCCTCCATACTTTATTAAATTTCCATAAAAGTATCCTAAAAGTGTTTATTATAGAATATCAAAATTTCACTTGAATAATTAATTGCCATGTCACCAAAAAGACTTATTGATTTTTATTCATAGATTTCTTATTACATTTTTAATATAATATTTTATTTCCAACACCTACATTCCTTATAATTCCATACTTTTTTTTGGAAGTAGATGCAATGCTCCTCTCTTCCTATCTTTAATTGGAACATCATGACTCTACACATAGACCCCTCTATTAGATCCTTACAATGAGCTATAAAGTGATAGGATTCTATTTCCAAATGTATCTCTCAAACTCATCATTCTTCTTATATGATCCCAATGCATCAAACTACCACTCAACATTCCTCGAGAGAATAAAAGACCACAACATGATCTCTTTGACCTTTCATGAACTTAATCTACTATCCTCTGAGGTCTTATATAGTATTCTACTTTATCTTTCCAATGTTAATAAACTAGTTAGATCATGCTTCAATTATTGGTGTTGAGTTGGAACTAAAGTGAAATATATTATTAATATTTAGTTTTGATGGGTCAAGATACTGGACTATATTTTTTTGTTATTGATAAAATTTTGCATAAATTTTTAATTTAAAAAAAAAGAATCAATCTCCATAGTTTCAATTAAAATTTTAATATTAGTATGCACTTTTATTTCTTAATAAAATTCCTATGATGAACAACCTGAATTATACAAGTTCTAATATAAATACTTTAATAATATTATTTTTAATTTGTAATATATCATAAAAATATTATGTAGGAAAAATGTCTATGGCAAGGAAATGATAAATATCTACCATTATCTAATTGTGTAGTTAAGATATATTATCTTCTATGAATAAAACCCAAGTTCAAGTCTCAATAGACATAGAGGTCTATAAAGTGGGTGGTTGACCCCTAATCATGCTCACTTTCTTGTTATAGTATATACAAGAAAACTATGATACATCTTGTAGTATAAGTTGAAATAAAAACTAAGTTGTTCTACCTTCTCAATAATATAAATTTTATAGTAATTAAATATAGTGATGGCTCACTACACTCCAAATTTATCATTCTTAGGTGATAAAAAGTGAAGGTTGAAGCAACGTATGGGTGTGAAAGTAACATCTAATCAAAAATTTTGAGGATCGGAAGGCTAGCAAGGATAAGTTTTAAATACTAGAACTTTATAAAGTATGATCAAAATAGGAAAGTAAAAGCTTCAACATGGAGGTCCAATAGTCAAAATTCTCAAGGTCATATGGTGAAGAAAACTTCTAAACAATAGCCACCACATCCAAAAAAACTACGATTTGTTGATGTGTGCGCTCTTCTAGAAGTATTGTCATTTCCTACAAAAGGAATGGGGTATATCTCTCTAAAAGGAAAACAATAGCTAGGAAGCCACAACAAAGCCACTACCAAATCTGAAGCATTAAAGGCATAAATATTTTACACCTAGATTATAGGGATTCCCAAAAAGGGTAGGAAATAATGGTAGTAACTGCTTATCCAAAGTCTCAAGACCATTTGGCATTTATGATTCTAGATATAGATACCTTGGAAGGGCTGACAACTTAAATAAGACACGACCCAACATCAAAAGTAGTATTCACCTTGAAATTTCTACATGAGTTTTACGAGGAAACCCTCCTGATCTTTGTAATCTATAAATAGGAGTAGTGTTAGTTTTTTAAAGGATTGACATGTTTGCATTTGTTATATTTTGTAATATTTCCTTTCATTTATTTCTTTGGAGCAATCATTTCTTGATCAACTTATGGGAAAATTGAACCCCCAAATATGGCATAATCCTTGTAAAAGATTATTTGCATATATATATGGATGCCTACGTTTTCTTCTAGATCAAGGTTTATGTGGCCTTTTATTCTGGTATAAGGCTTCTATGGCATTTTATTTAGGTACAAGGCTTCTATGGCATTTTCTTTTGCAATGTGAAGTTTTTCAATCTAACAATGGAGATCTCCAATCTCCAAACTTCACCACAACTCTTCTCCTTGAATATCTCCTACATGTATCTGCAGTGTTTATTTTCCTACAACAAAAAACTAATCTCTACATGAGGAAAGCACATAGACTTTTAGAAAACAAAGGTGAAATACTTCTCTATCTATTGTAGGAAGTGTCCCAACTTCTAAGAGTTAATTTTTTGCAAAAAATAAACTTTAGACAATAGTTAGCATGAAAAAATTCTAGATATCTTGAGATCAATAGTCTTCACTAGTTGATTCGTCAAACTAGTGGAATGAATACTGAGTCCTAGTCTTCACGAGTTTTCCTACAACTCTGTGGAAAGACTCTAGCCAAATGTAATCTTAGAATTTCTATAACTAAGATTTATTTTAGTCCTCACTTGTGACTCTCCCTATTCCTATCTAGATGCACTATGGCTTTGATGCCACTGTTAGCTTTTGAGGATATATACAGTAGGAGAGATCTATCACAGGCCCTAATAATATGAAAAAAATATGAAAGAATGGAATTCTGCAATATGATTGAAATATACTATAAATACGATGCAATATGGAGGTGATGGTCACTCCATTAATATAAGTTAAAGAACTACATTGTGCTCCATCAAGGAGCTCTACCGCTATCTACTACTCTCTACTATAAATAACTTGATGGACTTGATCTACTTGATGTTCTTCTATGAGGCCCTTTATATAAGAAGATAGATTCCTTGGTCAACACTCAACCTAAATGTATAAGGGGACACCTTGAACATTACAACTTGCACATTGAGACTTGTGTATTTATTACATTGCTTAAAGTAACTGGCTAACTTTCCCCTAAAGCACTCTCCTAATCTAACTATGTATCAAAGGTGGTACATTTACATGAACCAAATGATGTAATATACTCTAACAAAATAAAGGATTTTCCACTCTTGAGAAAGTGTCAAATAAATCCCCTTTGCATAATCAAATTGAAAATGTCTTTATTGTTTACTTGAATCAACCATTAAATTAGAAAAATGACACAAGGAATGAGGAAATACAATGTGTAAGTTCAAATTCAGTAGTTAAAGGTACAAGCGAATATGGAGAGGCAAAGAAAAATATGTGAATATTTCAATTTTGATACAAGTAAATCATATTTATTTTTGTTAAGTAGTATGAAATCCTCCCTTGCAATAAAATAGAAGTAGTATAGACTGCATCCCTTATACTTTAAGGTTTTAAAAGTAGCATAATAAATAAATGTGTATAGAGGATAATCATGGAAAATTAGGGGTTCCAAGGTAGTATAAGAAAGTAATTTATATGGAGGATCATCCTTGTAATTTAGGATTTATGGGACAACATAAATAAGAAAGTGTTTGTGAGGCTATTTTTTTCATTTTAGAATCTTAAGAAGTTAAATATCATTATAAATAGTGTGGAAAAGTTAAATAAATTGATGAAGAATATGTTAGTGGCAATGGAAAAAATAAGAGGATGCCCTTCAAAGACAAAATAAAGATAAAAGGAAACTCAAAGAGACATTGATTTGGGAAACCAAAAACAAACATCACATGTACTTGATATTCTCACAATGACACTGAGAGGGGGGGGTGAATCAGTGTAGCTATTTAAATTCAAATCTACAACTCTTAAAGCTGAAGCAAAGAGAACTTAAAAGTAGGTAAAGCAATTATCACAAGAGAGCACACCACAACACACAATGTAACGAGGTTCACCAATTTGGCTACTCCTCAAGAATGACTGCTTGGACTACGGTCCAAATCCAGCCTTTGCAAAACACCAATTTTACAATCCGTTTACCAAGCACCCACCTGGAAGGAGCACCAACCCCGATTTATCTCGCACCAACAGAAAGGAGCACCAACCCCTATCCAAGCACCAACTTGGATCACAGTTTTGAAAGCTATATCAATGACATAAAAATGCCTTCACTTTTACAAGACCCTGACTGGTCTATAATTTATCAAAACACAGTAAACACTTACTGCTCTGCTTGTCGCTCTCTTACAACACTCTTCTAACCCTCTTTCGGTAGCACTTTCACACATTCAGCGGCAACTTAATTCTCCATGCAACTGCCCTTTTATAACAATATTTTCATCTTGAAACACCTGTTCTTCTGTGACTTCCATAATCCTGCATGCACCCTATTAATAGACACTTCTAAAAGTAACTCCTTTATCACACAGTAATTTGTACATGCATTCTATTAATAGCTCTATTTCTTGTGTGGAACTTTTAGTATAACTATCGCTCGACGGTTACACTGCTTTACGGGCCCTGTAACTACCATTCTGTCTTTAATGCACTATGCTTATTTTAGCTTGCATGATTTCTATCTGTAACTGCCCCTGTAACTATCGCACTAACTTCAGTTGACTCTTCTTATAATGGCTGCATGATTTTCCTCTACAACTGCCCTTGTAACTGTCGTTCTACTTCAGTTAACTATCCGTAATCGTGTTGTTGCGACCTGTCACGAAATCGTGACACTTCTATCTCTTTGTACTCTTCTCGCATTTTACCCGTGAAAACATGACATGTCACGATATCGTGACATTTTTTGCCTCCTTGTCCACTTCTTGGCTTGCACCCGCGAAAACATGACATGTCACGAAATCGTGACACTTTTCGCTTCCTTGCACTCTTCTTGGCTTGACCCGAAACATACATGTCTATCATGACACTTTTTGCTTCCTTGCACTCTTCTTGGCTTGCACCCGTGAAAACATGACATGTCACGAAATCGTGACACTTTTTGCTTCCGTACACTCTTCTCGGCTTGTCCCAGCGAAAACATGACATGTCACGAAATCGTGACACTTTCGCTGCCTTGTGCCTTTCTCTGCTTTTAGCCAGAAAATGGAACATGTCACGAAATCGTGACACTTTCGCTGCCTTGTGCTTTTCTCTGCCTTTCGCCCATGAAAACAACATGTCATGAAATCGTGACACATTCACCTCCGTACACTCTCTCTCCTCTTCGGGTCACTGAAAAACTTGACATGTCATGAAATCGTGACACTTTTCCTTGCAAGCTCTTTCTCTCAAACATGTCACAAAATCATGACACATTTTCATCTGTACTGTCTCTCTTGCAAATTGTCACAAAATCATGACACTTTTCTTTGCGAGCTCTTTCTCTTGAACCTGTCATGAAATCGTGACACATTTTCTTCCATACTGTCTCTTGCAAATTGTCACGAAATCGTGACACTTTTCTTTGTGAGCTCCTTCTCTCAAACATGTCACGAAATCATGACAGTTTTCTTTGCTTGCCTTCTCCTCGAACATGTTGAAATCGTGACAGTTTTCTTTGCTTTCTCTTTCGTCCAACATGTCATGAAATCGTGACAGTTTTCTTTGCTTGCACCTTCTTTCTTCAAACATGTCACAAAATCATGACAGTTTTCCTTGCACTTTCTCTTTCTTCCAACATGTCACGAAATCATGATAGTTTTCCTTGCGCTTTCTCTCTCTTCGAACATGTCACGAAATCATGATAGTTTTGCCAACATTTTCTCTCTCCTCTGATATGTCACGAAATCATGACAGTTTTGCTAGCATTTTCTCTCTCCTTCGATATGTCATGAAATCATGACAGTTTTGCCAGCATTTTCTCTCTCCTTCGATATGTCATGAAATCGCGATAGTTTTTCTTTTCGACCAAACATGTCGCGATATCGCGATAGTTTTCTTACTTGTCTTTTTCTTGGATCTTTTGAATATGGGCCACTTCTGTCTTCTTGGATATTCACTGTACATGCTCTGACTGACCTCTGAACTCTTGTCCACTGCATCAACTGATCTATCTGTCTGTGTTGACAACAATGACAATACTGTTTCTGCACCTTGCTCAACAATCTCCCCCTTTGGAATTGTTGGCAACACATGTGCAATTTCCTGTAATTCTTCTCCCCCTTTGACAATAATACCAAAGGGCTGCTGCAGACTCCCCCTGAGTCTATGCACAACATTCTCAGACAAACATTGTTATAGTTAGCAAAAATCATGAATATGAGCAAAACTATAAACACAGACATAAATGCTCCCCTTGAGAATGTGGTCCCGATTGCTAGTCAATTCTTGGGAAACGTGACCACTCCCAACTTACTCCGAAGGTACTCAAAAACTTCTTTGGGCAACGGTTTTGTGAAGATGTCCGCTACTTGCTCTGTAGTTGGAACAAAATCCAATTTAACCTCACCTTCCGCAACTTTATCCTTCAAAAAGTGATACCGGATTGCAATATGTTTGGTTCGAGAATGCATAACCGGATTCTTCGAGATGTTAATAGCACTGGTGTTATCACATTTAACTGAAATTGGCTCTTTGAAGTGAATACCAAGATCTTTCAGGGTTTGTCTCATCCATAATATCTGCGTACAACACGTTGTTGCTGCAATGTATTCTGCCTCTGCTGTGGATAGAGAGACTGATTCTTGTTTCTTGTTGTGCCATGCTACCAACCTGTCTCCAAGATAAAATGCTCCTCCACTGGTACTCTTTCTGTCATCTATACATCCTGCCCAATCTGCATCTGAATATGCAATAAGAGTGAAGTCCTTACCTTTTGGATACCATAATCCATACTCCATAGTACCCTTGAGATACCGAAGAATCCTCTTCACAGCTGTCACATGAGTCTCTTTGGGACTAGCTTGAAATCTTGCTACCATGCAAACTGCCTGCAAGATATCTGGTCTGGTGGCTGTTAAATACAGTAGGCTCCCAATCATAGATCTGTACATGGTTTGATCAACATCTGGAGATTTGTCATCCTTGCTCAACTTGCAACCTGTCGTCATGGGAGTGCTAACAGGTTTACTATCCTCCATTGTGAACTTTTTCAGCATTTCTTTCACATATTTAACTTGAGAGATAAAAATGCCCTTTTCATTTTGATTGACTTGCAGTCCGAGGAAATAAGAAAGTTCACCAATCATAGACATCTCAAATTCTTTCTTCATTTTATTTGCTATGTCTCTACAAGACTTATCATTGCTGCTGCCAAAAATGATATCATCTACATAAACAACAAGGACAATAAGATGGCCATTCTCTATTTTGACATACAGATTGTTGTCCACCATACCTTTCTTGAACCCCTGTTGAATAAGATAGTTATCCAACCTTGCATACCATGCTCTGGGTGCCTGTTTCAAGCCATACAAAGCTTTCTTCAACTTGCAAACAAAGTTGGGATTATCACCGAGTTGGAAACCATCTGGCTGCTCAATATAAACTTCTTCTTCAAGTTTTCCATTCAGAAATGCTGATTTCACATCCATTTGATAAACTTTGAAATTCTTGTGTATAGCTAAAGCCAGAAACATTCTGATTGCCTCGAGTCTAGCCACTGGTGCAAAGGTTTCTTCAAAATCAATACCTTCAACTTGAGCATAGCCTTTACAGACCAATCTTGCCTTATTTCTGACAACCTGTCCGTCTTCGTTCAATTTGTTTCGAAAAATCCATTTAGTACCGATTATGTTTTTATTTGCAGGCCTTGGTACTAACTCCCAGGTTTTGTTTTTCTCAATCTGATCTAGTTCTTCATTTATTGCCTTCATCCAACTTTCATCTGTGCTTGCTTCAACAACATTTTTGGGCTCAATGCTGGATAATAGAGAGTAGTTCCTTACTACTGTTCTCCTTGTCTGAATACCAACTGTGGGGTCCCCAATAATTTGCTCTCTGGGATGATTTTTCTGCCAGCTGCCTGTTTTGAATTTCTTGTTTTCTTCTACTTCTGGATCAATACTTAAATCATCTGGGTCAATTTCCTTATTCTCTTCTGTTTCCTTTTCTTCATCTCCTTCAATAACTTCTTCATAAATAGGGTAGTTTTCTTCATAGCTAATTTCTCGTTCCCTACCTTCATCAACCTTAACATCGGCACTCTCCACAATTTTCTTCAGCCTTTTGTTATAGCATGTGTAGGCTTTGCTTTTTGTCGAATAGCCAAGAAAAATTCCTTCATCAGCTCTATCTTCAAACTTACCAAGATTATCTTCAGTTCTTTTGATGTAGCACTTGCTGCCAAAGACTTTGAAGTATCTTGTTGTTGCCTTTTTGCCGAACCATAGCTCATAAGGAGTTTTGCTTTCATGTGTCCTCAACATGCACCTGTTTTGGATGTAAACCGTAGTATGAACTGCCTCTTTCTAGAATCTGTCTGCTATTTTGTTCTCTGTCAACATTGTCCATGCCATTTCTTGCACTGTCCTATTTTTTCTTTCAACAACACCATTCTACTGAGGTGTCCTTGCTGCTGAAAACTGTCTTCTGATCCCATATTTTTGATAGTACTCTGCAAACTCCTCTGAGATAAACTCTCCTCCTCTATCTGATCTTAAGCATTTAATTCTTTTTCCTGTTTGATTCTCAACCTGGTGTTTGAAAGTCTTGAACATTTCAAAGGCATCTGATTTAAGCTTTAAAAATAGTACCCATGTCATCCTGGAATAGTCATCTATGCACAGCATAAAGTATTTGTCACCATTTATGCTTTGTGTTCTCATGGGTCCACATAAGTCAGTATGAATTAGCTCTAAAGGTTTGTTGGTGAAGTATTCCTTTGATTTAAATGTGGATCTAGTTTGCTTCCCCTTTTGGCATGAAGCACAGATGCTATTTAATGGTTTGCCAATGGTGGGTATATCTCTTACTGCCCTTTTTGAACTTATTTTTACCAGATTGTCAAAGCTAATATGACCAAGCCTCTTGTGCCACAGCCAATTTTCATCTTCCTGTCCAATCAAACATGCTCCTTCTGAAGTCTCTGAGAGAGTATATAGATTTCCAGAAGTCCTCGATCCAGTAGCTATCAGCTTCCCACTGTGTGCTTTTCTGACTTCACAGCCCTGCTTCTTAAAGATGACTTCATGACCTCTGTCACAGATTTGACTTACGCTCAGTAAGTTGTGCTTCAAACCAATCACAAACAGAACTTCTTTGGAATTGATCTTTCCATCACTTATCTTGACTGATCCTTTGCCAACTATCTTGGCTCCATCATTATTTCCAAACTTTACAGAGCCCCCTTCATATTTCTGTAACTTTTCAAATTTTTGTTTATCTCCTGTCATGTGACTGGAGCATCCACTATCCAATATCCATGGTGCAGATTTGTTCTGTGCTTTGAATGTTGTCTGTACAATCAAGGATTCCTTTTCTTCCTTGGTTCGCTCCTTTTCTTTCCACTCTGGTTTGACTACAGTTTTGGTCACTTGTTTAGACTTTTCTTTGTCAGTAGCCTGTGCATGTTTTTCTGGGAATTTTTTGTTTTGCCTTAAACTGTTTGGTTGAGATCTTCTTCCCTGATATTTATTTGCTGCATATGTGCTTCTACAGTTTCTTGCAATGTGTCCAAAGTTATGACAATTATAGCATTCTACTGCATAATCCATCAAGGGTGAAAAGACATTTCTACTGGTGAAATTTCTTTGTCCTATATTATAAATGCAGTCTGAAATCTTATGACCATAAGCATTGCATTTAAAACAATAACCAGAAAAGGATTGATTGAACCTGGGAGTTGGTCTTTGCCATTTTGTAGTAGGAGCCACAAATTTTCTTCTCCTTTGATGTGTGACGTTTGTGAATCCCTCATTGTCAGCACTCTTCTCGTGCCTGGCATTGTTGCTTTCTTTTGCATGATTCATTTTTCCTTGATCAACCTTGATCTTATCTTCTTTCTTTATTGGTTCTACAGTTATGGCCTTTGATCCACTTGACGATTCTCCTTCGACAAAGCCCAAGCCAAATTTGATGCCTGTAGTCCTCTGACTATTTATAATCTTTTCAAGCTTCGTAGAACTTCCTTCAAGTTTGTGATAGCAACTCAATTTTTGATTCTTTTCTTCTAGCCGCATTCTTAAGACAACAATCTCTTCTTCCAGTTTGTTGCACTCATCTATTTTCATGGTTAATTGTACTTCGAGTTCTTCAGACATTTTCTTAAATTCTTTTGTCTATACTTTCAAACTATTTATTATGTCATTCGCATCCTCAAGCTTTCTTGAGACCTTTTTATTCTTTTTCCTTTTCTACCCACCCCTTTAGTGGACACCAACCACCTCTCCTTCCGTATAACTTCCCTCATCCTTAATGTTTTTATCACCTTCCTATTTTTCTTCTTTTTTTTTCTTCAAATTCCAAACCTCCCCTCTTTCTTCTTCTTAACTCCCCCCCCCCCCTATCAAAATTTTTTTTTTGAAGTTGTTTTTTCTAAAATTTGGTTTCTTCTTCCAATCACTTCTTTTTTGGTGTGACCCTTCATCACTTTTGGTTTTCTCATCATCATTGGACACTTTCACCACCCCCCTCCAAAATAAGAGCACTAAAACTAACTCTCTCCTCTATATTTTCCTTTTCCCTTTATAAGTTTTCGAACAAAGTTAGCTTCCGTTTCATCCGATGTCTCTTCATCCTCAGATTCTTGTTCAGCTTTTATATTTTTGTGTGCTTTAAAAGCAGCTTCTCTGTCTATGGGCTTAGTTTGTCCTATTCTCATTTCGTATGCAGTCAAAGAACCATGCATCTCATCCATGCTAAAATTATTTAGATCTTTAGCTTCTTCTATTGCAGAAACTTTAGAATTAAATCTTTTGTGAAGAGTTCTAAGTACCTTTTTCACGACGACCGCATCTTCGATTTCTTCGTCGAGTCCTCTGATCGCATTAATGATTCCATTGACTCTCAAGCATATAGGCCTCTATGTTCTCATCGTCATTCATTTTTAATGCTTCGAACTGAGCTCGATGCGTTTGTAGCTTGGCTTCCTTGATCTTGTTGTCTCCTTCATGAATGCTCTTCAGTTTGTCCCACATGTCTTTTGCCATTTTACAGCTCATGATCCTTATCAGTTCACTGTCTACTAGCCCACACATTATGGCATTCTTTGCTTTGGAGTTATTCTCAAACTTTTTCTTCTCGATAGTATCTGTTGGAGGAGTAGCGGGTATTGTGTATCCACTTTCTACTGACTCCCAAATGTCGTATCCCAACGCACATAGATATGTCTGCATCCTGAGTCTCCAGAATGAGTAATTAGTTCCATCGAACAAAGGAGCTTTGTTTGATGAGAATCCTTCACCACCTGCCATTGTGTTTCTTCCAAGATCACCTTAGCTGATTAAGCTTGTTCAAGAACCTTGCTCTGATACCAATTGATATTCTCACAATGACACCGAGAGGGGGGTGAATCGGTGTAGCTATTTAAATTCAAATCTACAACTCTTAAAGCTGAAGCAAAGAGAACTTAAAAGTAGGTAAAGCAATTATCACAAGAGAGCACACCACAACACACAATGTAACGAGGTTCACCAATTTGGCTACTCCTCAAGAATGACTGCTTGGACTACGGTCCAAATCCAGCCTTTGCAAAACACCAATTTTACAATCCATTTACCAGCACCCACTGGAAGGAGCACCAACCCCTGATTTATCTGCACCAACAGAAAGGAGCACCAACCCCTATCCAAGCACCAACTTGGATCACAGTTTTGAAAGCTATATCAATGACATAAAAATGCCTTCACTTTTACAAGACCCTGACTGGTCTATAATTTATCAAAACATAGTAAACACTTATTGCTCTGCTTGTCGCTCTCTTACAACACTCTTCTAACCCTCTTTCGGTAGCACTTTCACACATTCAACGACAACTTAATTCTCCATGCAACTGCCCTTTTATAACAATATTTTCATCTTGAAACACCTGTTCTTCTGTGACTTCCATAATCCTGCATGCACCCTATTAATAGACACTTCTAAAAGTAACTCCTTTATCACACAGTAATTTGTACATGCATTCTATTAATAGCTCTATTTCTTGTGTGGAACTTTCAGTATAACTATCACTCGATGGTTACACTACTTTATAGGCCCTATGTAACTGTCGTTCTATCTTTAATGCACTGTGCTTATTTTAGCTTGCATGATTTCTATCTATAACTACCCCTATAACTATCGCACTAACTTCAGTTGACTCTTCTTATAATGGTTGCATGATTTTCCTCTACAACTGCCCCTGTAACTATCGTTCTACTTTAGTTAACTATCCATAATCGTGTTGTTGCGACCTGTCATGAAATCGTGACACTTCTATCTCTTTGTACTCTTCTCACCTTTTACCCGTGAAAACATGACATGTCACGATATCATGACATTTTTTGCCTCCTTGTCCACTTCTTGGCTTGCACCCGTGAAAACATGACATGTCACGAAATCGTGACACTTTTCGCTTCCTTGCACTCTTCTTGGCTTGCACCCACGAAAACATGACATGTCACAAATCACACTCTGAAAACATGACATGTCACGAAATCGTGACACTTTTCGCTTCCTTGCACTCTTCTTGGCTTGCAAAAACATGACATGTCACGAAATCGTGACACTTTTTGCTTTCGTACACTCTTCTCGGCTTGTCCCAGCGAAAACATGACATGTCACGAAATCGTGACACTTTCGCTGCCTTGTGCCTTTCTCTGCTTTTAGCCCGCGAAAATGGAACATGTCACGAAATCGTGACACTTTCGCTGCCTTGTGCTTTTCTCCTTTCACTCGCAAAAACACATGTCATGAAATCGTGACACATTCACCTCCATACACTCTCTCTCCTCTTCGGGTCGTGAAAACCCGACATGTCACGAAATCATGACACTTTTCCTTGCAAGCTCTTTCTCTCAAACATGTCATGAAATCGTGACACATTTTCGTCCGTACTGTCTCTCTTGCAAATTGTCACGAAATCATGACACTTTTCTTTGCGAGCTCTTTCTCTTGAACATGTCATGAAATCGTGACACATTTTCGTCGTAGTCTCTCTTGCAAATTGTCATAAAATCGTGACACTTTTCTTTGCGAGCTCCTTCTCCCGAACATGTCATGAAATCATGACAGTTTTCTTTGCTTGCGCCTTCTCCCCGAACATGTCACGAAATCATGATAGTTTTCCTTTGCTTGCGCCTTCTCTTCCAACATGTCACGAAATCATGACAGTTTTCTTTGCTTGCACCTTCTTTTCGAACATGTCACGAAATCATGACAATTTTCCTTGCGCTTTCTCTTTCTTCCAACATGTCATGAAATCATGATAGTTTTTCTTATGCTTTCTCTCTCCTTCAACATGTCACGAAATCATGACAGTTTTGCTAGCATTTTCTCTCTCCTTCAATATGTCACGAAATCATGACAGTTTTCCAACATTTTCTCTCTCCTTCGATATGTCACGAAATCATGACAGTTTTGCCACATTTTCTCTCTCCTTCGATATGTCATGAAATCATGATAGTTTTTCTTTCCAACCAAACATGTCACGATATCGCGACAGTTTTCTTACTTGTCTTTTTCTTGGATCTTTTGAATATGGGCCACTTCTGTCTTCTTGGATATTCACTGTACATGCTCTGACTGACCTCTGAACTCTTGTCCACTGCATCAACTGATCTATCTGTCTGTGTTGACAACAATGACAATACTGTTTCTGCACCTTGCTCAACAAGTACTAACAATAAGTGGGGCTATTCCCACAAATAAAATAATCAATGATGAAAATGACATCATGGAATATTAGGGGTGTGAATAAGACCCCTAAAAAGATATTTTTTTTCTAGAGAACAAGGGGTTGTACTTGTGTCCCACACCTTTGACAAATCACAACTCTCTTCTTTAGAAATTGAGAGTTTACAAATAGATTAAATTCTCATCTCAAATGAGTTGCTATAGCTAGATAACTTCATCATTTTCATAAAATATCCAGATTCTTAACTATTTTTTTATCTTATTAATTTTTGTGTGAATACAAATATTCCATAATTCAACATCCTTAAAATTTTCCTATAGCACCTTCACAATACCAAAAATCCACCTCTATTGTCTATGCATTGCATTTTAGTCAAGTAATATTTCCAAAACATTGCACTATAATTGTCTGTTTTACCAAATTTGGATTGTTAGTTTCCTTCTTGCAGCATAAGTGCAACCACAAATTTTGTAATAAATAGTTTATATGAAAACACATGAATGTTATAAAATAAACAAAATATTACCAATAGAAAACATTAAATTAAAACTTAATCATTATTTAATTCAAGCAGTCAACATTTTCTTGTCAACTTCAACTAAACTTACTACTTCCTCTAACCATGGAAAAGAGAATATAAATTCACAATCCTCTATTAAAATCCATATATTGGCTAGCCTATCTGCACATTTTTTTCCTTCCCTTAATGTATGAGTAAACCCGATTTCTTCAAACTCTATAGAAAGGTTTTGTATTTCCACAATTATCTTGTGTATGTTCCATGGAGTCTTTTATTTCCTCAAAATTACATTTATTAATATGAGTTAATCACCTTCCCTCCATATGTTCCATTTTATTTGTTTGCATATTTTTATTCCTTCCAATTCTAACCAAGCTTTGGCTTCATTATTTGTCTTAAATCCACTATTGAAAGTGTAATGAGACAATTTGTCTTCTCTACAATATCTAATTATTCTTCCTACTTATCCTAGATTTTCTTTAGATGCTCCATCAAAATTCAATTTGACAAATTCACATCTGGTGGTTTCCACTTTATATTCTTTGTCTTCTTTTTGTTTCTCCTATACCCAACATCATAATTTCATTTTATAACTTGACTCCATATATCAAGGCTCTCTGCTTCCAGATTAGGTATTGTGTGAGTTTATAGGGTTGGTTTAGACTCCTCTATGGCTAAAAAAATATTCCTTTTAATTACCTCTAAACTATTTTTCTTTCATTTTAAAATTCTTCTATTCCTTTCTAGCCATATTATCATTATTATATCCTAGATTGCCTCTAAACTATTTTCCTTTCCTCTAAAATATTTCCCTTTCCCTTTAAAATTCTTCTATTTATTTCTAGACATATTATCATTCCTCTATTACTTTTCATGATTATTGTATATTTTGATATATCCCAAATTATATTTAAAGCCCCACTTTCAAAAGTGCTCTACCATTGCTTTAACCATTCTTCAATTCTACCATTCATCACCTTGCATTTACCAAACATATTAAGAATCCATTGCCATAGTTTATAGACTATTGAGTAGTATCCCAAGAGATGGTCTATACTCTCCTATTTTTACATAAAACACATTGTGAGAGACCATGAAAACTATTTTTCATAAGGTTATCCTAGGATAAAATTCTTCTATGACCTACTAGCGAAACATACATTTTGACTTTAGGAATGCTTGAGCTATCCCAAATATCTCTCTATATTATTGTGATATTCTTATTTTATTGGTTATTTGCATTATATCCACTTCATTTTGTGTATTCTCCTAAGCTATTAAACTCTCAAATCAGCTTATCCTTGTCTCCCCTTAAAATAATATTTGTTTTTATCTTTCTGCTCAACTACCTTCTAGCATCAATGTCTTGTATACTTGTAAAAAAATCTTCTTTCCATTTGCATGTTCCTTCCTAATCCTTGTACAAAATGTTTTAAAACTTATCACCATATTTATATTGAAGTAATCTCATTCATGGTTTGAAAACTGCATATAGACTGAGTGGTTTTTTTATCACACCAAGTATCCATCCAAATGGGTAAATTTTCTCTAGTTCCCACCACCCATCTTAGACCTTTAATCACTAGATCAATTGATTTTTTAAAACCATTCTATAGTACATAACCATTTGGTAGTGAGAATATAATAAATATTAAGACTTGGTCATTGGGATAAACATACTTAGAAAAATGTTTGCCTTGTCTTTAATACAATTTGACATAGATCTGATGTTGGAAAATGTGAAGCAAATTCAATTGATTTTAGGTGCTTGTTAAATACAATGAAGTGGGTGGTTCGATGTTAGTTGAACCACCACGAATCGGTTGTCTAACCAACCCAAAATTGGAGAGTGCATAAATGCGCTATTTTATTAAATAATGTAATACCATATGCTCTCTAATATACTATATGCTAACATCCCCCCTTATTACATTATTGGCAAATACCAAGGGTATTGCGAAACAATTCAAACTTGACACGTGCAAGTGCCTTGGTGAAAATATCTGCAACTTGCGCATCAGTGGGAATGTATTGGAGTTGTATATTGTGCTTTGGAACTTCATCATGAATAAAATGACAATGAGTGTCAATGTGTTTGGTGCGATCATGAAATATTGGATTCTTGACAAGATTCAAAACACCTTGATTGTCGCAAAACAAATGAAGTGGTAGATTTTGTGGAAGGCCCATGTTTGTAAGAATGTGACGTAACCATATTATCTCGTAGACTGCTCCACTGGCTGCATGATATTCTACCTCTGTAGAAGATATAGCAACCACCTGTTGCTTCTTGCTATGCCAAGAGACAGGACCAGATCCAAGATGAAAAATGTATCCAGAAGTTGATTTTCGATCATCAATGGATCCAACGTAGTCAGAGTCCATGTATCCTTGTAGGTAGAACTTGTTATTCTTTTTGTATTCCAAACCAAAATCTATTGTACCATGGACATAATGAAGAACTCTTTTTGCTGCTTTCCAATGACTTACCTTGGGGTCCTGCATGAACCGTGAAAGATAACCCACAACAAAACTGAGATCTGGTCTAGTATTGGTTAGATATATGAGACTCCCAATCAATTGATGATAGAGAGTGCCATCTACCTATGGAGATTGATCATATCGAGATAACTTAAGTCCAGCTTCCATTGGAGTAGCTTTTGACTTACAGTCAGTCATGCGATATTTATCAATCAATGTCTTGGCATATTTCTTTTGAGTAACTCTGATATGATGTTTCTTTTGAGTCACTTCTAAACCAAGACAATAGTGAAGAAGCCCTAGATCTATCATTTCAAAAGATTGTTTCAAATCATATTTCACTACATCAATCATTTTCTTTGAATTTCTTGTTATGATCAGATCATCTACATATAACACCAAAATCACTATATCAGAACCATTGTTCTTAATATAGAGATTTGCATCTAAAGGACTTCTTTTGAAACCATGTTGCACTAGGTGATTGTCTATCTTGATGTACCAAGCTCGAGGAGCTTGTTTGAGCCCATACAAGGATTTGATCAACTTGCAAACTTTATGTTCTTGCCCTTCAACCACAAATCCTTCTGGTTGGATCATGTACACTTCTTCTTGTAGATCACCATTCAAGAAGGCACTTTTAACATCCATCTGATGTAACTTCCACCCAAACTGAGCTGCCATGGCACAAAGTACCCGAATGGTAGTCATCTTTGCAGTAGGGGTAAAATTCTCTTCATAGTCTATACCTTCTTTTTGAGCATATCCCTTTGCAACAAGATGGGCCTTATGCTTATCAATAGTACCATATGCCTTATACTTTACTTTGAATACCCATTTGTAGCCAATGGGTTTTTTTCCGGTAGGCAGATCGACTAGCTTCCATGTATGATTCTTCATGAGAGATGTGTGTTTTGCTTCCATAGCAGCCTTCCACTGAGGCTCACTAAGTGCATCTTGCATGGTTGTAGGTTCATTTGCATCCAGTGTTGTCATATAAACCCGTTCATCATCCATATTTGTATCCCTATCTTCCTCTGTAGCTATAGATAGTTCATCAGACTGTTGGCAAAGTTCGTCAACATCTGAAGATGATGCCTCTACTCTTCTCTGTTGAGTCATACTCTGAGTGCAAGGTCGATCTTGAGTTAGATATGGAAGTGAATTCAACTTAGAATCTCTCAATGTACTAGTATACCATTTTGGAATCTTCTTCTTTGGAAGTGACACTTCTTTCTTAGGTTCTTCTTTGTCTTCAAGGTATACTTCTGTAGATGTGATATTTGATGTGAAAGCTTCATCAAATACCACGTCTCTACTAGTATGTGTTTTCCTGGTTATTGGATCTATCAATCGATATCCTTTTGAATGCTCATCATAACCAAGAAAAATACATTGTAGAGTTTTCTCATCTAACTTCTTCCTCTTTTGTTTTGGTATGTGCATGAAATATTTACATCCAAAAACCCGTAGATGAGAAATAGAGGGTTTCCTACCACTCCATGCTTCTTGTGGAGTCTTACCCTTTAGAGCCTTTGTGGGAGCTCTATTTAGAAGGTACACTATTGTATTTACTACTTCTACCCAAAAATGTTGCTCAAGATGTGCTCCAGTAATCATACAGTGACTCATTTCCATTATGGAACGGTTCCTCCTTTTAGCCACTCCATTTTGTTGGGGAGTATAGGTTGTAGTCAGTTGTCTCTGAATCCCATGTTCTTTCAAAAAAGATGAAAATTCATTGGAGGTATATTCCCCCCCTCGATCTGAGCGGAGGGTTTTGATGAAACATCCTGACTCCTTCTCAACAAGCTTTTTGAACCGTTGAAAAGACAAAAATGCTTCAAACTTCAATTGAAGAAATAAAACCCACATCTTCCATGAGTGATCATCAACGAACAATTGAAAATACCTCTTTCCACCATAGCTGTTTGGCATAGGACCGCATAGATCGGTGTGTACCAACTCCAAGGGTTTCTTGGCTCTTGAAGAGCTAGCTTCAAAAGGTACTCGGTGTTGCTTCCCTACTAAGCAATCCGAGCAGACTGGAAATGTATATGAAAGGTTGGGAAGACCTTTCACCATCTCATATTTGTGCAACTCGAGCAAATAACCAGAACTTAGATGCCCATATCTCCTGTGCCAAAGAGAAGTAGCCTCTTTTGTGGTAGCTTCCAGGGCTACATGAGGCATTGAAACTGCATCTAAGATGAACAAGCCATGCTTGTATGATCCGGTTGCTACATGTTTTCCATGTTTGGTGATAAAACATCTCTTTTTTCCTTTCACAACTTGGAACACAACATCCATATTTTGATCCAACATCTGAGGAACAGACAAGAGATTATTGGCTAATCCAGGAACATAGAGGACCTTCTCTATCTGGCATCTACCATCTGGAAGAGTAACGAAAACATCCCCTTCACCCTTTACCTGGTAGACTTGATTATCAACAATTGTTACTGGCTTACCTTCTTTCTCCTCAAAAGTCTCAAACCATGATTTATCGCCAGTCATGTGCTTACTGGCTCCTGAATCAATATACCATACATCATCTATCTGGGGAGATGAAGTGTGGGTCATGAGCACCTTGTGTGCTCTTTTAGAATCAGAGTCTAAGTCAGACTCTACAAGATCTGAGTTTGAGTTGGATTCAGCATAAGCAACATGCCCCTTGGGTTGCTTATTCTTTTTTTGTGGTTTGGATTTTCCTTTTCCCTTCTTCTTATGAGTTTGGTCATTTTGTTGCTTGTTTTTAAACCAACACCTATTGGTGTCATGATTATTCATATTACAAATATTGCAATATTGTTTATCATTCTGTTGATGTTGTTTCCCTTTTCCTTTGGATGAAGATCCTCCTTTTTGAAACTGACCTTGTTGCTTACCCCCTTGTTTGGTGTAGAGGGCATTATCTGGCACTTCATCCTTCTGAAATTGATTTGCTTCCTCAGTTTGAAGCAAATTTACCAGTTCCACAAAAGTTACTTGTCTACCAGAAACATTGAGAGAGGTGATCAACATCTTGTAGGACTCTGGCAATGCTCTCAAGATGACAGAGGTCAAGAGAGGATCATCCACTATTTTTCCCATAGCATTTAATTTGGCTTTCAACTCTGCCACTCTACAAAGGAACAAATCAACTGTCTCCCCAGAATTCATACTGAGGGTATGTAGTTGAGTTTGAAGGTTGAGAATAGTGGACTGATTCTTACCTTCATATACAATAATCAAAGCATCCCAGGATTCCTTACTGGTTTTGGCATCACAGATATGAGGTTGGACCTCATATGTAGTAGCAAGTAGGAGAAACATGAGACCTATTTTGTCCTTCTTATCAAAGGCTTCTTGATCTATTCCTGTTGTTTGAGGGCGTTTTGTAGTGCCAGTCACTACATCCCATAAATATTCCACCTGAAGAATAGCTCTCATATTTGTCTTCCATGGAACAAAGTTAGGACCTTTCAACAATTGTGAATCTGAAAGATATTTGTGAATAGTGGCCATTGTGATAGGTGTAAAAAAATTGGGGTCTTATTACAATACCAGTCTTATAATGGAGATGTTCACTTTTCAGATCAATTTTTTTTCCTTTATTGTCTTAGAATTTTGCAAAGGAGAATGCAAGAAATTTCCCCCCTTTTTGTTGCAAAATAAACAATGAAAAAAAACTTTTCCAAAGTCCCCCTTTTGTTTTAAAAAAATGACTTATCCCTCCAAAAAAGAGAAGGAAAAAAGAGCTCTTCCTGGTGGTTTGGTAGCAAAAAAAATTGTTTTGTCAAGCAACTTTAGCAACTTTTGGAGCAATTTTTTTAAACAACTTTAGCAAATTTTCGAAGCAATATTGGTTGGATAGAAGAAGTTAGCGTGGGCAACGATTTTTGGTTCGGGCAGTAGGAAAATCAATTCACAATGTAAGCAAAAGGTTAAAGTCCATGATGAGTTTTGAACTGTGGACCTCGTCCACATAAGAAAGCACAGAGTACCAACTACGCTACACAGTGAAGAGATTTACAAAAAATTATTCTAGAAATAATGCAAAAAAATAAACAACTTAGAAGAAATGATGCCACACAATGCACATATAACACACAAGATTTACCCTGGTTCACCTGATGTGGGCTACTCTAGCAAAACAAGAGCCACTCCTCCTTGATATTATTATTCTCTTTCTTGCCTAAAAATGGGACATTACAATAAAATATAAAGGAAACTCTTACAACCCTAAACCACTATGTGGTATTAGAATACAATGGGCACAACACCATGGGCTAAACCACCCACATCCACCAACCACCCACCAACCATGGGAATCTCAAAAATTGCTCTGTAAAAAGAGAAACAAAATTTTACAAGTTGCATCAGACGCCTTCGACATGGTCGTGGTGGCTACTGCCCCCCCCTCAAACCCCCCTGACACCCTCATTCAAGGATCTCTGCTCCTCTTACCCTTATGTACCTATCGTACAGTACTTACTCAACAAAGGATGAGACACATCCAACATTATCCCACTTGTTGAATACTTTGCTAGACCCATTTCAACTATACAAAATCTAAAATTTTCTATGCTAACTACCTTGGTTAAAGCATCTACAACATTTTCCTTTGTATCCACTTTTTCTAGCAACACTTTCTTATGTTCAATCATGTCCCTACTAAAATGGAACTTTGTATCAATGTGCTTCATTCTGGAATGGTAAGCAGGGTTCTTTGCTAGAAATATAGCACTTTGACTGTCATAATTTATCTTCACAACTCCTTGAAAGAACCTAGTTTTAACACAGTCTTTGCAACCATACTGCTTCCTTACTGGCATCAGTGGCTGCCATGTACTCAACTTTAGTGGTTGAAAGAGCAACAACAGTTTACCTTTTTATCATCCAACTGAAAGCTCCTCCAAACAAGTTGAATACATATGCACTAGTAGATCTTTTGTTGTCCAGATCTCCAGCCCAATCTGCATCAACAAAACCTTCTATATCCAAGGATTTGTCTTCTTTACCTGTACCTTCATAATAGATAGAAAAATTAGATGTACCATGCAAATATCTAAAAACCCTTTTTACAATAGTCCAATGCTCTTTACCAGGTTTAGACATATATCTACTCAAAACTCCCACTACATGGGTAATATCAGGTCTAGTACAGACCATGGCATACATTAAACTCCCTACAAAATTTGCATAAGGAACATGGGACATTTCTTCTACTTCTTCTATTTTTGGACATTGTTCAGTAGATAATATTTCACCCAATGGAATAGGTACCTTCACTAGTTTGTAATCTTGCATATTGAATCTCTTCAACACTCTCTCAACTTATTTTTTCTGATCCAGCCACAACTTTCTGTTAGAACGATATTCGTTTATTTTCATACCCAAAATAAAATTTGCAGGGCCAAGATATTTCATGTCAAACTAAGATGCTAACTGAGACTTCACTTCCCTGATCATTTTCTTACTATTTCCAATTAGTAACATGTCATCAACATACAAAACTATAATGACAATTACATTACCAATTTTCTTTGAATATACATAGTGATCAACATTGCTACAAACAAAATCAATTCCTAAGACATAAGTATCAAATTTTTGATACCATATTCTAGGTGATTGTTTCAGTTCATACAAAGATTTCTTTAACTTACATACAAACCTTTCCTGTAATAATGAAACCTTCAGGCTGCCTCATATAGATTTCTTCCTCCAAATATCCATGAAGAAATATAGTTTTTACATCCATTTGCTCTATTTCAAGGTCAAAAGAAACAACCATAGATAACAGAAATCTAATTGATGTTAGCTTTACAACAGGAGAAAATACTTCACCATAATCAATCCCCTCCACCTGAGAATAACCTTTAGCAACCAGGCGGACTTTGTATTTCTCCACTTTACCTTCAACATTCTACTTCTTCTTGAAAATCCATTTGCAACCTATTACTTTTCTTCCACCAAGTAATTTCACTAAATCCCATGTTTTGTTATTTTGTAGGGCCATCATTTCCTCATCCATGGCCTCTTCCCAACAGTTTGCCTCTTTAGAATTAACAACTTCTCTAACTGTTCTAGGATCTTCATCAGTAACAAATAATACAAAAAAAGTAGGAAAAGAAGATGGACTATACATTTCAGGTTGCCTTATTTCTTGTGTTGATATATTTACCACAGGTGTATGAACCTCTTATTCATCCTCATATAGATCCTCATCTGTCTGTTCCTCTTCCAAATCCTCTTATGTGTGATCTTTTTCCATGATATCAAATTGGACCTTTTCAGGTTCTTCTTCTATTACTTCCTTCTTGTGATCACTTTTCATTTCCCTAAACACCACATATCTACTATAGACTATACTTTTAGTTTTTGGATTCCAAAGTTTATATCATTTAACACCATATTTATAACCAATAAAGATACATTTAACAACCTTATTATCAAGCTTACTTATTTTCTCCTTTGGAATATGCATGTATGCATCACAACTAAAAACTCTAAGATGTTTGAGAGAGGTTTTCTTACCAAACAATGCTTCAAATGAAGTTTGATCCGGCAATAATGATGTAGGAGATTGATTTCACAAGTAGCATACCGCACGCACTACCTCAGCCCAGAATTCCTATGCCAACCCGACACCACTGATCATACTTCTAGTCTTTTCCATGAGTGATATGTTCAATCTCTCAACAACTCCATTCTATTGGGGTGTATATGGAGTAGTCATATATCTTGCAATACCAAATTGCTTATAGAAATCCTCAAATTTATTTTAACAATACTCTCCTCCATTATCAGACCTCAACACCTTAATCTTTTTCCCGGATTTATTTTCAACAAGTGCTTTAAATTCTCTAAACTTATCAAACACTTCATATTTACTCTTAAGAAAATAAATCCATGCATATCTTGAAAAATCACCGATAAAAGAAGCATAGCATCATGATTTTCCAAGGGATGGTATAGGAATAGGACCAAATATATCATTATGAATTAGATCTAATACCCCTCTTGATCTAACAGCACTAGATGGGAAACTCACACGATTTTGTTTGCCATAAATATAGTGTTCACAGAAATCAAAAACCATTGAGCAATCAGGGATACCATGAACCATACCTTTTGTGTGTAGGGTACACAATCCCTTTTCTCCAATATGTCTCATTCTTTGATGCCAGAGTGTTGAACTTTTATCTGATTCAGCCACAGGAATAGTTGAGCTATTACACTCATTTGTCATAGTGATTCCCAATAGCTTATACAAAGTTCCAATCTAAAATCCTCTTGCTAACACCATTGATACACAAACCATTTTGCATGAATCATTACTAAAATTGATGTTTACTGCTACATCAACCATTTTGCTTATTAAATTTCTAGCAAGACTAGGAATATGCGTCACACCTGGGAGGGTTTTAACCCTACCATCCTACAACAATATTTTCACTCTTCCATGACCAATTATTCTAAGTGGTGAATCATCTCCCAACAGTACCTCCCCTCCATCATATCTTTCATATTCACTGAAATAACCCCTATGAGGGGTCATATGAAAAGAGGCACCTGTATCGATCAACCAATCATTTTTATCTAAATGTGTGGAGCAAGATGCCAGATATGTGTCTCCTCCTTCATCATTGTATTTATATGCCTTTGTGGAAGTGGATTCATCAGATCTCTTTCTAGAATCAATATTATTTGATCTGCAATCCTTCTTCATGTGACCAGGCTTACCACATTTCCAATATTTTCTCTCAAACTTTCCTCGAGACTTAGATCTACCTCTAGACTTAGATCTATCATCATATCTTGTTTTATCCTTTTCCTTGGCACACCCTCTCATTTTTAGGGCATCCTTTGAAGTTCCCTCCATGGCTTTTATCCTCATATCCTCTAATATTAGAGATTCCACGACATCCTCAAACTTCAACATGGATTTTGTTGTACTACCAATTGCTACAAATAGGTTATCCCATGAATATGGTAAAGAACATAGCAAAGTAATACATTTATCTTCCTCACTTAACTTAATATCAATAGATGTAAGTTGACTTACCACTGTATTGAACACATTCAGGTGATCTCCAAATGAATCCCCTTCATTCATCATGATATTGTACAGTTTCTTTTAGAGAAATAATTTGTTCACTAGGGACTTAGATTGATACAGAGCCCCTAACTTCTCCTAGAGATCCTTTGTAGTAGCTTCTCCAAAAATATTTATTAGGATTGAATCTACAAGACACAGTCAAATCATACTCCTTGCTTTTCAATTCATATTTTCTCAATCTTCATCTAATGTAGCTGCAAGTTTTGTTTTATCAAAAATAACGGTCCACTGATATTTGTCCATGAGTAGATCCTCCATCTTTAACTTCCATAGATCAAAGCTTTTTCTATCAAATTTCTCGATCTCGATCCTTGATTGACTTCTCGTCATTTTCCTTCAAGCTCCTTCTACAAAAAACCTCACACTCTGAAATAGGTTTTCTCTAACTCCTAAAAATCCTTAGAAACTCTTCAGATGAAACGAAACCCTAGCAATAAAGGCATCCCCCTATGGCTAATAACTTAGCTATGATACCAAATGAAGATATTTACATAAACTTATTCCATAAATAATGCAAAAAAATAAACTTAGAAGAAATTATGCCACACAATGCATATATAACACATGAGATTTACCCGGTTCACCCAATGTGGGCTACTCCAACAAAATAAGAGCCACTCCTCCTTGATATTATTATTCTCTTTCTTGCTCGAAAATGGGACATTACAATAAAATATAAAGGAAACTCTTACAACCCTAAACCACTATGTGGTATTATAATACAATGGGCACAACACCGTGGGCTAAATAACTCACATCCACCAACCATCCACCAACCATGGGAATCCTAGAAATCACTCCAAAAAAAGGGGAAATTTTTTTGGCACCTCGGACCCCCTTGACACCCCCATTCTAGGAGCTCCACTCCTCTTACCCTTTCGTACCTACCGTACAATACTTCCTTGGAAAAGGATGAGACACATCCAACACACAACGCGTTGGAGGAAGAAAGATGGTGCTTTCCTTTGAAATGACATGTAGGTGGCAAACACAAAAAAAAACCAGGATGTTTTATTCCACATGCATTGCAAAATGCATGTGTAGGCCCTCAAATATGTGAAACTTTACCTTAGAGGGTGACTGCCTTCGGGTGGTCACCTCCCCCCTTTTGTCACCTTGAACAACATGCAAGACCTATACGCCATGTCACCACCTTGTCCACCATGTCAATCTGCCATGTGTCCTTTTTTTGGCTCATCATTATCTTTATCTGGTTAGCCATGTGTCCTCTATATACCACATCATTTTCTTCATCTGGTAAACCACGTGTCCTCTGTCTACCACATCATTATCTAGTCAGCTCCTAGGATCTGCGTCAACTCTCATTCTTGGGCCACATGTTTTCTACAACCTATCAGAAATTCAGGGTCTTCCAATCATCTCAGGTTGTGTGTTGTCTATGACCTGTCAGAAAGTCAGGATCTTCTAGTTATCTCGGGTCACATTCCTCCATCGTATCCAATTTTAGGGTCTTCTAGTTGTGGGACTCGGGTCTCATGCTGTCTGTCAGGGAGTCAAAATCTTGCATCGTCTCCAACTGTGACCCTCCAAGAACCTTTCTCTGGTACCATAATACAATTTGACACAGATCTGATGTTTGAAAATATGAAGAAAATTCAATTGATTTTAGGTGCTTGTTAAATATAATGTTGGGTGGTTTGAAGTTAGTTGAACCACCACAAATCGGTTGTCTAACCAGCCCAAAATTAGAGAGTGCATAAATGCAATATTTTATTAAATAATATAATACCATATGCTCTCTAATATACTATATCCTAACAATATTTGAATCTCTTTGTACAATATTCAAATTACTTTTCCCCTACGAGCTAAGTTTGCATCCGTAAGACCTTTTAAATTGAGACATCCCCTAGTTTTATCATCACACACCTTGCTTCATTTCACAAAAGAAATTTTCTTTTTATCATGTAATCTTGACCACAAAAATTACCATATAAAATAGATTAATTTTTTTCTATTGATTTTGGCATAGTATAGAAGGACATATAATATGTTGGAATGGCATGTAAGACTGATTTAAATAGCTACACTCTTCCTACTAACGATAACCATCTAGATTTCCATGTTGGTAGTTTATTCTAAACTTTATTTATAACTAGATTCCATAATTCTATCCTCATTATCCCCTCAAATAAGGGCATCCCTAGATAATTTGATGGTAAATTTTCCTCTTCCATTTGAAGTAACATGCATATCCCTACTTTGATTCTAGATGGGGTGTTTCGAAAGTAAATTTTGGATTTTGTCCTATTAAATTTTTTTCTTGATGCTCTTTTGTACTCCTTTAATAATTTATTCAAATATCTAGCCTCATTTATCCTTTCCCTCTAAAAAGGAGTTGTATCATCTACAAACTATTGATGGATGATGTTGTCGATATTATTAATATCCTTAAGTCCACTTATAAGCCCATATTTGTAAAACTTATTCAAGTTACTAACCAAAACCTTTGCCATAATAATGAACAAATATGGTGATAGAGGATCTCCCTATCTAAGACCTCTCTTGGATTTAAATGATTATTTTACCAACCCATTGACCAACACTAAATATGAAACTATAAAGATACAAGATTTAATCCATTTGATCCATTTTCTCACAAGAATTATTTTTTCTAATACTACAAAAAGAAAATTCCATTTAACCCTAACATAGGCTTTACTCATATCATGTTTTAAGATCATTGCTCTTATTTTCTTGAAGTTTTTGAATGCATAACTTCATGAGCTACTATGTTCCTATCCAGTATCTATATTCCTTTCATCCTCCTTGCTCTTCTAAATATTTTTTTCTAATAGTAGTCTTAACTAATTCACCATCAGTTTGGAGATAATATTGTATGCCATATTACATAGGCTTAACGGCCTAAATGAATTAGCCAATTTTGCATCCTTATTTTTTGGAATCGGGGTAAGATATATTGCATTTATTTTATAAGGTATGTATTATTTTACCCTAGATTATTCCTCTACCACCAATAAAGAATCCTTCACTACATCCCAATTATGTTGATAAAATGTTGTAAAGAGTCCATATATACATGGGGATTTATCCTTATCAAAAGAGAAAAGAGATAAATGAAATTCTTCCAAAGTAATAGGCTCCATCAATTGCATGTTGTCTTCATTTTTTCTAACTAATGATACTTCTCGTAGAATATTACCATTAAGAACTTCAAACTCCTTTGATCCTAGAATATTCTAGTAAAAAACTTACGTCTTTTATAATTTCACTCTGGTCTTTAATTCAAACCCCTTCTATTGATTTAACTCTACTAATTATGGATGTTGATCTTTGTACTATTGTCATCCTATGAAAAAATTGTATTTTTATCTCCTCATGTTAACCTCTCTCTCTCTCTCTCTCTCTCTCTCTCTCTCTCTCTCTCTCAATTTTAAACTCCAATATTTATATTCCTTACTCAAAATAATATGATACTCACTAAGCAAATCCCTTTCCTCTAAGCTTGGATTATAATGATCACCTTTTTGGAGTTTTGAAATTTTATCTTTTAGTTCTTTCTTCTCAAAAATATTTCTAAAAGTGTTTTTGTTCCATTATTTTAATCTAGATGTCATTGATTTGATTTATTTTGAAAGTGTATGCAACCCACCATTTCTTGAATAATTCCATGTTAGTAATATCATATCAACAAGTTGAGGATGGTCTTTCCACATCTGCTCATATTTAAAATATGATCTTTTTTAAATTTACTTACCACCATTTTAAATCATATTGGCCAATGATTTGAACCAATCCTTGTCAAGGTATTAATTTTAACACAAGTGTCTTCATCTAGCCAATGATTTGAGAGTATGCATTTGTCTAGTTTTTTTCTATTAGGTTTTGTCCTCTCCTATTGTTGGTCCATGTATAGTTTTCTTCTTCAAAATCAACCTCCCATAGATTACTATTTTGAATAAAAGCTGAGAAGTCTCTCATACTTTGGGTTAATTTCTTAATTCCCCCAAAAAAATCATCCAACTTGGTTATGGTATTAAAATATCCTATGATCATGAATTAGGTTTCATGGTCTTTACTTCTCATAAAGGTTTCAATCTCACTCCATACTTCAAATCTGCTTGACTAAGTTATAGGCCCATAGATATTGATAAGGATGAAACACATATTTGTAAAGTAGCATATGACTAAAGAGGCTATCCAATTCCTTATTTTATGAATGTTTGCATAGGAGGTTGTTATAAAATTACAACATGTAATAATTCCCCCTATCACTCCTTCAAAATCAATGACAATCCATTCACATCTCGTTCATACTGCTTTCATAATTTTGGAAACTTCTTCCTTCATCATTTTAGTTTTCTAGATACAAAGAATATCAGGATTATTACTTAAACAGAGGTCCCTGATACACCTCTTCTTTGAGGGGACATTAACACCCTTTATATTCCATGAGATGGTAATCATGTCTCATTGGGATGTACTAGCTCCACCTATGAATTACAAATATTATTTTATGGTTTGGTAAAGAGGAGTTCAAGTTTCAACCAACTTAGTTTGTGTTTCTTTCTCTATGTTTGCTCTTCCTTCCTAGATCTCACTTGATAATTTGAGGGTTTTCCTCTTTTTGCATTACTTATATCAAGAGTAAGTCTTACTATATTATTCCTCAATATTATTTCACAACTTTATTTTTCATTATATTTATCCTCTCCTGGATCTACCACATAAGCTTTTGAATTGTTTTGATATTTTTTTGGTATTTCCTGATTAATTATAGAGGTATTAACATCTAACACTGCATTTTATCTACCAATTTTCTTTTCTTGAATGGTGTATGCTACTTCAAGAGAGTCTTCAAATATGATGAGACACATTCCTTGGTTCATTTAGAATGTTTATCCTTAAATAAAGATCATATTGAATAGATGGTTCCTTGTTAATATTTTGAACCTATTGTATTGTGTCCTCTAAGCTTTGATATGTTTTTTCTTCATAGGCTAATGCCTCAAAATAATTGGTATTTCTTTCAATATCCTTCCTTACTAGTCTCCACTATTTATTTACTTTCATCTATATAGATTTTGTTTTGGAAGTTGAAAACCATCCTCATCCATATCCATTTGTAAGTTTCTCTTATGGTTTTTTGCATATGTTTCTGATAGACTCTTCTTAGTGCATGATATCTCAACATGCCCCACATCGTGACTTATTCTACATATAAAAGATATGTTTTTATAATATATGGTTTGGATACACAACTTACCCTCAAACTTAAGAATGATTGATTGTAGTAAATATTTACTTATATCAATCATGACCAATATCCGAGCATTAATAGCCAAGAATCCTTCTTTTATAGTTTCTAAAATCTCAAGGAATTCTTCTAGAGTGTTTCTATTGACTTGAAGGTATCCATTTCCTAAAATTGAATGGGAAACCTATACAACCTAACATAGACTACTACTAGGGATAGATTTACATTTTTAGGTGCAAAGCCTTCATACCAAGAGGTAAGGAAGAGTCTTGCTCTTCCCATTAACCAAGGGCTCCATTTTAGGATTCTATATATTTTCTCTATGGAACAAAAAATGGCTAGGAAGAAACCTTTGTAAAGAAAGGATAGAATCACTCTTGGATAATTCCAAATCCTATCAATCAATTTTCTTAAGGTCAAAGCCCATCGCCAAGACCCATTAGATTTACCAAAAACTGCCCTATCTTTGAGGAACAAAGAATACTCTATGAGTCCCTCACTAACCTCTAATACTAGAGATTATTCTAAGGATTTAGCTATAAATCAGTCCATGGAAAGTAAACTAAAACTCAAAATCTACTAAAAATTACCAGATATCCTATAGAAATTAAAATATTTGATAAAAAAACTATAATAATTTGCATTCAAAATTCTAAGATAAAGAAAGGGAAAAATAGCTAAAAAAATATTTTCCTAGATAGAATTTATTTCCTCACTAAAAATCTAGCCCTCCATTGCTTCTCTCATCATATGAACCCTAGCTGACAGATATCTACAACTTCATATTTCATGACTTGAAAAATCGTCATTGCCCTTATTTCGGATGAATGACTTCACAGGGTCATATCTCCCTCAATATTGCTCTAATTCCTTTATATGACCACTCATTTTAAATATCTTAAAATTCTACACAAAATGGTCTAAAAATAGCTAAATTGAATAATACTTCATGGAGATATAACTCCTAAAATATGAGACATTTTATAAAAAAAAATGCCTGAGCATTGCCCTAGTTTTGAATGACTATCTTCATATGGTCATATCTCCCTTAATATTTCTTGGATTTTTTTGAATTACCACTAATTTCAAAGATCTTCAAAATCCACAAAAAATGGCACAAGAATCATCTGAATCAAAAAACTCTATGCAAAGATATGGATCTTGAAAGATTATTCATTTTTCAAAAAAATATCCTAGCTTTTTTTATTCATAATTTCTCCAACTACCACCCCTAAGAAAATGTTTATTAAGGAATTGATAGATTGTTATGTTATTTAGTTTATTTTAATACAAGTTGCAAAATTAAGTAGTGAGAAATATAAGGATGTATTCAAAAACAATTGGGAGATGGGAGATTGTTTAGAAGTTTTTCTATGCAACATTATGGGATAAACACATATGGGATGGACAATTTTTAGAAGAAAAAAGTTGGGTTATTGGTCTATATTGTAGAAAATAGGAAAACATCAAAGTTAAGGATATATATGTATATACTTCAACTATAGTTGCTCCTTTTAAAATATGTTGGAAGGACCTTAGCATATTTTTGTAAAATAAAATAATGATTTAGAATTGTCATCTATGCATTCTAGGGTGTTTTCTGTTAGAATTAAAGTGCACTATGCCTTCAATTTGACACTTGTAAGTTTCATTGACAAGTGTCATGTTCATCATATAGGCCTTATGCCTATATATGTAACACATTTTTATCAATAAAATAATCCCTTTAGTTTCCACTCCTAACATTTGGTATCAGAGCGGGCTTTCCCTGCCCTGTGAAAACCCCTTGAGGGGGGATTTCCCTCATGGAAATCCTCCCTCCCCCGAATTTATTTTTTTTCCTTTTTTTTTTTTTTTAAATTTTACCGAGGGAGTATGCTCTCCATCATTTGATGGATCAAAAACCAGATGGTAAGATGTTTAATTTAGGGAAAAAAAAAATTTAGTTTGTTAGGGTTTGCAGATCCATGAAGTTAGCAGACGAACCCCACCCTCAATCTCCGTCATATCAACGTTGACAATATCGTGAAGGAGAAAAACCTCCATGACGGCTGGGCTGAGGAGTACGAGTGCTTTATTCTCAATGAAGACTTGGTGATTGACGAGCTTTCTCGGCCCTCACATTAATTCTCCCTGAAGAAGAAGAAAAAGTTGATCTGAGGTTGCTGTAACCCATGGAGGCAAAACTATGTCTTCCACCGGCAGCGACGACTACCATAGTGACGGTGGTGCCCGTTGTTTGCAAGTCATGATGGTCGAAAACGACGGTCACATCAGCAGCGGGGGCTTCGGCTTCCTCTCCCGCAAGTACGGCCTGACAGTGGACAATGTCGTGGATGCGAAGCTAGTGGACGTCGGCTTCGACAGTAGTGCTGATGATTTTATTTTTAATTTTTGCTAGAGATTGAGATGGTGCAAACGAGCAGCCCACAGTATCTGATGGTGGAGGTTTGGTATTTCTTCATACATTTCTTTGTGGGGCGCTCACGAGCAGGAGAAACTGGTTCGCGTGTCTGCTAACATGACTCGCATCACCATTTCCTTATGAAGCTTAAGGTCGCGGTGAAGGAGATCTGGGGACGCAAGCATTGTGAGCACTGTCCTTGTTGCCGACGATTAGCACTTGGTCATATGTGTTGGCCCAGCGCGTGCCCACGTAGAAGCAGGCGCTCGTGAGCAAGAGAAAACCCACGATTTTTACTACAGAGGAGCTAAAATACTGAAAATAGCTCTCAGAAGCTCTGTCTCGTGATGAAGCATCGGGCCGGAGCTCCAAAATATCAAGAGGTTGAATTCTGGATCGGAATCCTCGGACGGTGACTCCCACAACTAGTTACGGTGCGACTGGCACAGCGTTCGGCATGCTGGAGAGTGGTCGGAATCCATGGTGGAGGACTGGAAATCCCGACGGCTTATGGAGATCGATCGTGATATACGATGGCACCTATTGTTGATCGCTGATATGAAGACCCTGATGCTATTGAATGGCGGTTACGGAGCTGTGCATGAAGAGCAGGCGATTTTAGGAGTGCTTGCCAGTGATTTTAGCGGGAATTGGGGGAAAATATGTGACAGGTGCCGTGCAAAAATTACCTGCAACCGACGCTACGAAATTCTGGCCTCCCTCTGCATTCAACGGTGAGCGAGAGATCTATAAACTGCTCGATTAATGATTATCAATGATGTTTATCACCACTATAGTGGATTTCTACGGATCGTGATTTAGACCGTTTGATTCTGCAATCCTGCTCCCAGTCAAACTACCTGTTGATTTTCAGTTCATCCACCTAAAGATTCGCCCATGTTTAGAGAGACGCGTCATTTTTTTTGGGTTTGCTGCTGCGGAGAACAGGCCGACAAAGATCTCGGCCGTACTGGGCAGATTCAAGTCGAATTTGGGTGTCTTTACAGTCACACCTAATACATTAAGTTTTTTTTTAAAATGATGGTGGTGGAAATAATATAAAAGAGGGGGCATTTTAAATGGTGGGGATTATTTAGTGATTTTTCGACATCATAGCCTTATTGGGCAATTTTATTTTAAAATTGAGTGTGAATGTTTATAAGGAGACTTCGAGGGAGTGGAAGGCCCACATGGCCTACTTTATTGTAATTTCAAAATGAGAAGTCCACATGAGAGTGGAAATGTAATTCCCCTACGAGGGAAAATTGAGTCTGTCTTTTTCCGCCACAGTGCGATGCCAGGAATATGATATTCCTGAGGTTTATTTTGTTGCCTTAGAGAGGCATGATGTTATTTTTCCACATGATGAAGGCCCCTTTGATGGTGGAATATAGGGGTATTTATAGTCGTTGGAAACGGTTTTTCGCGACGGACACAATGGTGGTGTCATATTGTAATTTTGAGGCTATTTCAATTGAGTTTTTTAGCCTCAAAGTTGTTTCTACCTTGGAGTGCATGGCTCGTTTTTCATTTCATTAGGTGCATTTTCGGCAGAGATCGACACCTTCTAGATTGAGTTCACCATGAGGAGGGATTTCATACTCATGGTGAATCTATTCAGTGACCTACGAGTGGCAACATCCTCTGAGGATGACCTGTAGAGGCAACAGAACCAGATGTGGCTTACCCTGAGGCACCCATGATGACCCTAAGGCACTTAGATGGCTAACCCAATGGCAACAGACCCGTTGAAGTGGCTGACCCTGAGGCAACAGACCAAGATGTATACATAGTGGATCTAGCGTTATTCATAGTTGGAGAGCCAAGCGCAAAAGAGCACAAGCCTAGACCAAAAAAAAGAGGATGATAGGTTATTTTTTAGAGAAGTCAACATTAAGGGGGAATGTTACCTAATTTTGACTTGCTTTGTTTTTTCTTTAGTTAGGATAGTGCACTTTAAGGGGGAATGTTGAGTTAAAGTGCACTATGCCTTCAGTTTGACACTTGTCAGTTTCATTGACAAGTGTCATGTTCATCATATAGGCCTTCTGCCTATATATGTAACACATTTTTATCAATAAAATAATCCCTTCAGTTTTCCCTCCTAACATTTTCAAAACATGTTTATCTTCTTTAGAAAAGAAAACAATACTCCTAGAGGGTCTAAATAAATGCATGATTTCACTTCATTGTGAATTCTAGTGGCCTTTGGGATGCTCTTCCTTTAAGGTTTCAATATACTTTGAATAATAGACGCATTGTGTGAACTCATATAGCAAAAATATTGGATAGATTTTTGTTATCCAATACATGGTTGCAAACAAAGTATAAAATCTCTTCAAACATTTTAGTACAAGCAATACTAGTTCACAATTCCATTCTCTTAAGATGTTATTTACTCAATAGTGGTTATCCAAATCCATTTTTATTTAGCCTATGTGGATCCAAGACCTTGAATTTCTCAAGATGGTTATGTTATGGAGGGATGAAGCAAAATTTAAAGGATCATGTATGTCCATGTTATTTCAAAATATGAAATATCTAAAGGGGTAAATCAAGTTTAGAATACCAAATCTTTTTATAGCATATTTAAAGAAAAGAAGGAAAATGAACCTAAGCTCAAAATTTTACAAGAGATAGTAGAAATCAAACGAATGAAACATGATTCTTATGTTTTCATATTGGTTCCAAAACTCTGGTAAAAGATGGTTCAATGAAGGAGATTGAAATACCAAAATTTTCATGTTACAACCAAAAAATATTTTTATTCTTGTTATATCAAAAACATTTTGATTCTAGATGGAAGAAATGTTGAGGAAGAAAAAGACATCATAAAGAAAATAATTAATTATTTCAAAGATATTTTGTTAGATGTTGGGCAAGATAAGAAGGTACAAGGTATGATTTTACAAGATATTCCATCAATTATCACACAAGGAAAAAATAAAATATTAATAAAGAAGATATCTATGGATGAGATACATAAGGTGGTTTTCTATTTTCATCCTAACAAGACACTTGACCCCAATGGATTTCTTGCAATATTCTATTAATTTTTAGGGGATTTGTTAAAAAGTGATATGTTGGCTATAGTTGGAGAGTCCTATACAAGGAAGGATATAACAAGTAAGATCAATACCACCTTTATTGCATTGCCTTCCAAGAAAGGCAAGACAAAATATTTTCATAATGTTTATCAAAAATCCTTTGTAAAATGATTTATAAGATCATTTCAAAAATTATGGCAAACATTGAAAAGCATTCTAGATTGTGTTATCTTAGAGAAATAAGGTCGTTGTGCTCATCATAAATAAATTATTAATAGTGTAATCAATGCAAAGGAGTTAATATATTCTCTTCATTCCATAAAAAAATCCAGATATAATTACAAAATTAGATATGAACAAAGCATAAGATACCATCCCTTAAAGTTAAAGTTGAGACTTATTTTCTAATCCAACCCTTTCAACTCAACCAATCCCTAATATTGAAGTAGAGAGCTTTCATAGATGGATTCAGGTCATTAAATTAAAATATGATGTTGGGTATAGGATAAACAAAAGGAAGGAAAATAATATAAAGTGGAAACCATCAAAATTGGAGTTTCTCAAACTGAATTTTAATGGAGCCTCTAAAGAAAATCCATGATGAGTAGGAGGAGAAATTATTAGAAATAATAGGGGAGATATTTTGTCTCACTATGTTTTTAATAGTGGATTTAAGACAAATAATGAAGTTGAAGCTTGGGTCGCTTTAGAAGGGTTAAAAATATGCAGATAAATGAAATAGATCAGATTATGGATGAAAAGTGATTTACTAATAGTAATAAATGAAATTTTGAAGAAAGCAAAGGCTCTATAGAATATATAAGAGATAATTGTGGAACTATAAGACCTTGATGTAAAGTTTGAAGAAACTAGGTTTACACATAAATTAAGGGAAGGGAAAAACATGTAGATAGGCTAGTGAACATAGGGGTTTTAATCGAGGATCATGAAGTTAAATTTTCTTTTCTATGGTTAGAGGAAGTAGTAAGTTTAACTAAAGTTGACAAAAAAATGTTGACTACCTAAATCAAATAATGATTAAGATTTACTTTAATATTTTAAATTGGTAATATATTTTGTATTTTATAATATTAATGTGTTTTCAAATAAACTATTTATTACAATTATTGTGGTTGCACTTATGATAAAGCAGACTATGATAGCACAATGTTTTAGAAATATTACTCTACTAAGATACAATGCATAAATAGAAAAGGTGGAATTTTGGTATTGTGATGGCTATTGTAGGAAAATGTTAAGGATGCTAAATGTTGAAATATTTGTATTTACAAAGAAATTTGAAGAAGATCCAAAAAATTAAAATCTAGAATTTAGGCTTTGTATGAAAAAATATGAAGGTATATAGCTATAGCAACTCAATTGAGATGATAATTGAATATATTTATAAACACTCAAGATCTAAAGGAGAGAGTTGTGATTTATCAAGGGTGGGAGACCCTGATGCAGCACAAGAACAGGAGGTCAATTTAACAACTACCTCCTCAACTAGTATGATTTTCATAGGTCAATTTCAAACTAGAAACAATGGAACATTGAATAAAATTTAGGTTTGGACAACATTAAACTTATATAGTGTTAATATGGTCACTTGAATGGTGATCATAAATTTTCATTTGTATGAAAATGTGATCCTCACTAAAATTTCACTATAATATTCTGATTGAATGACACACACATTCTCCTTTTGAGCATCAATAACTAATTCCTTTGAACGATAGGTTTCCTTGAATGATATTCTTGTTCATATAATATATGGCATGAATGTTTTCCCACATGATTGAAACTAGAACATCACTTGAATGATACCTTGTTCTACATTCAAATGGCAATGTATCTTCTTGAATGAAAAAGCTATTGAATAAGGGTTGACATGACTTGAACAACACTTAGTGGTGGAAATCTGGTAATGTTTACTGTGTGAGCAATAGTTTATCTCTCCTCATGTGGATTATGATAAGACTTGACTTGATAGTTCTATGCCTTTTATCTGATTGAATGACACTCTTGACTTACAAAATGGTAATCACATGTTCATTTTTCGTACAATTTTCTATTGTTAGCATTCTTATATTTACTAGTTGGCACTCCCACTTGAACAACAAGGATCTTTCCACATGAAAAATCCATATTCATATTCGATGGTGACCCTATCCTTTTTTGAAAGTTTCTCTACAAACTAGAATGATACCTTTAGTCAAGCTACAACTTTACTCAGTTTCACGTACAAACATATAATTTTGTATATAGCATGCTCTACAATCTACTAGAAGTAAGTTTAATGAATTCACCTTTAGGCATACACAGAGAGGATATATTGGAAAGGAAATGTGATTTATTATGGCTAAGGTACCTGTAGGCTACACCAACGTAAATATTTATACATTATGCCATAATGGATTTTGCATTTATTCCATAACCATGGATGTATAACCAAACATATACCTTATGATGGATTTTACTCTCTTTCTCTCTCTCTTTGTTCCTATAATTTCCCCTCTTCTTTTTTCTCTTATGTTCTTCTATGCTTGTCATCCCATCTCTTCCATTATCCTTCTATTCCTACCAATTTATCTTCCTCTTCCTGCCAATTTATTTTCCTTTTCTTCCATTTTCTTGCAAGAAGGAGCTCCTTTCATACAAATAGGTGGTAATAAAAAATAGTGGTAGTTAATAGAGTGGTCATATTTTTTTTTATGCATGGATGCTCTTGCATTATACTCAATGGGTATGAGAAATACTTCATGATCTCCAACTCATGAACATTAATTTTCTTCCAAGTTATTACCATTTTAACTTGGATATTTTCATAAGGCCACCTTTTTCTCTCTTGTCCTTGCCTTCATTTGAGAATAAAACATCTTTTGGTAGAATCCATTTAATATTTATTTCACTATGTCCCATTTTATCACATCCATCCAACCACAATCACCATGTATTTTTTTGAATACTTTATCTTGGTGCCAACATCTTCTTTTGGAGTGATTATATCCTCCACAAATTTCACAAGTATGTAGGTTCCAACACCTAGTTGCTACATATCTAGATCTTCCATATTGATTGCAACAACCTATCCTAGGACCTTCATCCCCTATTTTGACTACTCTTCTTATAAATTTATTCTCATTACTTCCTATTGGACTTGGGTATCCAAGACCTTCATTCTTTGGCCTTATATATGACATTAAGGAAAATTTCACACCTTGCCTATATATTTCCAATCCTTTACCATCATATCCCATTCTTCTCATTGACTTGGAGCCACTAATTTTGGTGTGTCTTTCAAAGCATCCAAACTCTTCATCCGCACTATGTTCTTCAACAATATGACCTTCATCACAACCATCACTGACCTGATGAGGTTCATATTCCTTTGTTGTCTATTTATCATTTCTTTTCTCTTTCTCATTTTCTTCTTTGGTGTCATCCTATACTTTTGCTTATTAAGCAAGCTTGATCTAGGATTGAAATCTATACAATGACCAATGCTCTTCATGGGTGGTAACCCATATTTTCAAAGAATATGTACATATTCTTCCAACAAATCCTTCATTTCATGTGGGATTTATTCTTATTTTCAACTATTTCATATTTGGTGGGTTTAGTGATGAAATCAAAACATGTTTCCTTTCAATAATTGCTTTTTTGTACCTAGGAACACTATAGGACTATTGCCCACCTATTTTTCTTTGTGTTTCAATGGATTTAATATGCACCTCTTACCATAATTCTCAATAGTGTAGGTGTTCACCCTACTATCATGGGTCACCTTTCTATCCAAATTCCATGATCTTCCCAACAAGACATGACAAGCATCAATAGGAATAACATCACATAATATCTCATATTTGTAAGAACCAATTTGGAAGTCTACCATACATTGTTAATTCACCAAAAATTGATGTCCCTATGCAATTATGAGATTTTATATAGATTTGGATGTTCAATCCTCTTAAACCGAAGATTTTCTATCATCTTTGTAGACACTAAATTTTCTATACTCCCATTGTCCACAATGATCTTACAACACTTGTCTCTTAATTTGCATATGGTTTTAAAAATAATTCTTCTTTGCATCAGTTCATGCTCCTCCTTGGCTGGTATAACAATACCATTTTCATCATAAGGGATTATCCTTATTTTAGTTCCTCTATGTGCTTGAATGGGACAACACTTTATTCATATTTCTATGCAATGTGGTTCTTGATTTATTTTCCTTTACCACTATCTTATTATACCATTGTCTATTAAAATATCCAACGATTGGTTTCTCTACATCTAAAGCAATTTTTAGGGAATCCTCTACCTATTACTCTACCATAACCACATCTTCCTCTTGAGAAATATCTACTTTCTCTAGTATTATGAATAAAATCACCTCAATAAGTACTAGCTTCTACTTCTTGCATATGCTATCCTCTACCACTATATAATTGTTCTCTTCCTCTAGAGAACTATCCTCTTCCTCTAAAATTATTTTGTAGTTTGTGGGCCAAATTTCTTCTACCTTGAGTGCATATTAATACACCTCTTCAATTATTCTAATTCGAACCATATCAATTTCATCTTATGTGGACATCCTTAGTCTATTTATATATCTTATCACTTTCTCCTCTTCATCAACATGACATGTTATTATGGTTAACTTATAAAAATATTTGGGATACTCATTCAATCCCATGTCCTTTTTTTTTGAGAATTTGTAGTCTTCAAAATAATCCAATCCAATAATCAATAGAAAAAAATGTAGACTTCAATTTAGAAATAAATCTATTCCATGCTTGAATCTTATCCTTCCCCTTTCATTGCCTTTCTATCTATACATGATCTCACCAAATCACATGTCCCTTAATTTGCATACATGCAATTTGACTGGCTTTGGATCCTCTATAGATTCATCATTGAATAATATCTTCATGTTTGTTATTCAATATATCAACTTTTATGATTTTAAACTTCCACTAAAATTGGGAGTTTCTATATTCGACTTACATCCCATGTTAGAGATTGCTCAAAGTGGCCATTGCTTTGATTATTCTCCTTACTCCTCATTTTGATATTATGTGTGACCAGTCTCTTCCTCTTCACTATCACTCATCTCTTTAAACTAACCACCTCTTCTCTAGGAAATTTTAATTACCTCCAATATAACTGTGATTTCCCTCAACACCTCAATTATATCTATTGATCGAATCACAAGATCATGTGGTATTCCTCTTCCTTTATGTGCCATTTATTTTTCAATATGTGTTGTTGAATTCTATAAACCTGCTTTGATACCATATGATGTAGTTCATGGTCTATGATCTTTCTATTGTATGGGAGTGCATTGTTTGACCGTAGGGCCAAAATTAAATGACTTATAATTTCCCCTTAGCCAACCTCCCGAGAAGGCTAATTCCTTATTATAAAATATAAATAAAAAAGATGAAGAAGATTAGGGTAAGAAATAGAGGGTTATATATTGAAATTATGGATTAGAGGTAGACAAAATTTGGCTAATAACATTACCATATAACATGTAATACATATTGTAATTAAACTACATATAGGGCCTAGTAGACCAATTACTGGGAAAAGTATCGTTGAATATAAACTAAGCTTGGGATCATGTCCTCCACTACTCCAATAGCTCTTAGCACCCTAACCAACTTTTACAAAATAAATTAGAACCACACAATCAAACACTAAGCATCCCTAATATTCCAATAGCCTAGGCCTAACATACAATCTACTAGACCTCCCAAAGAGCTTTTACAAAAATATCTAGGGCCTACAAAGCATCCACATATGTAAGAATTCAACAACACAATGCTAGCAAAGGTCAAATGACAAGTTGATTCATTAAAATTGTAGAGTAGAATTACATAATATACAATAGGTAAACACTCAAATTGTTGACCCTCATATTGAGGTAAACACCGCTATATATAGATTACTATACTAGCGTAGCTAATATTTACAAGGAATGCCTACCATGGACCTAATAATTTAGGTATAGCCTAGTCCAGTTCAAAGCTCGTACACTATCAACATGGTGGTAAGGAGTGGATGTCACTTTATGCACAATTCCTACCAGCTACTCTTGATTAGCACCATCCACCATTCATAGCTACCACATGTCTCTAGTAGATTTATGCTACCTGAATATGTCCAACATCATTCATCATGTGTCATCATTACATAAACTGTCATATTTATAAGGAGCTCAACTTATTATTAGTGGTGCATGATGTTGTAGGTTCTAGGATACTGCCTATCACTTTTCTATAATTATCCTATCTTGGATGGATGAGAAGTGTCCAGGTGGCCCATACCTATGATGCACATGATTTCCTTTGAAAAGGACCTTGCTTGAAACCTTCTTCTTTATTGCTATTTTCCAAGGGCCTCCACTAGTCACTAGGATTTTGGGGAATTGGAAAGAGCTATTTGTAAGGCTATAGAGTCTTCGATCACTAGCTTTCTTGACTAGTCTAAACCCGGTCAGCTTGAAATGGCCAAATTTCCTTACCTTAGTTAATTTATGTTTGGCAAACTAATTTCTAATTTTGGCCAATCTTTAGGCAAAGATATCAAGTTTAGAAATGTTTTCCTTATAATCAATTCTCAAAACCTTTTACAAAATTGGTAGTCCAACAAAATTGCTAGGAACTATCTATGTGGGAACTCTCATGGTCCCATATTATTGGTGCCTCTTGAGGATTTTTGCTTGCAAAATTAGAATTCTAGAAAACCTTATTATTGTACATTGGAGTTAAAAATGAGATAAAATATTTGAAGAAAAAAATTTAAAAATAAATGAGCCCCCAAATAGGCCTAAGTTTTTTGAACCATAGAGGCCTCACCTTTTTCTTGTTGTCTTTGCTCCTTTGAAACTGGTTATTTTTCCTATCCAGTCGGGACATCTTTTCCATGGTATAAAATCTGACAAGTTGCATTCTAGTCATGTTGTGGTGGGAGTTTGAATTTCTTCAGCCTTTTAGACATGCCTCTAAGCCTATAGGCCTTTTGGTAAGAGAGGTTTAGATACCTTTCCAACAACCCTTGTATCTTTGCATGCATAGTAGCTAGCTTGTCAAAGAATTCCAAAACCATTCCTTTCTTACCTTATTTTGGCCAAGAGTTGAACTCTTCTTCACTATTGCCTATTTTTTCAAATCTATATTTTATCTCCTCCATCGTAAAGACATTTTAATTTTGATCTAACAACCAAGGAAATCTAAGACCAACAACTTCCCATAATGGAGCAACCATCTTCTCCATTTTATCACTAAGTGTTTAGATATTTTTTGACCCTAGTAAATCAATTGATACCATTCAATGAACTCAATAGCCATTTCAATTGCTTCATCATTTTCTTGAATGATTAATGCTTGTATCTGAGGCTTAGACCCTTCCTTCAAAATTTTGACCAGATTGTATGCTTGCTACACTTTTGTTCCCATCTAGTTTTGGACATTTTTGTATTTAGCTTGGGTTTCTTTGATGGCTTACCAACTAAAAATAAAAAACTCTAGGGCTAGCTGGAGCAACTTGGTGATTTTAAATATTTTGTTCCATTTAACCCTTTTGTTCTACATCAAGACTTCTATAGAGAAGTGGGAGGCTTGTGATTTCTTATTTTCATCATCAAGCTCTTGCTTTAGTCGCCTCAAATTTTCTTCAAAGCCTTGAATTCAGGTTTATGCACAGTGGCAAATATTTGCAAATTGGGTGAATATTAGGTTTTCCAAATTTGAAAATTGGCGAATATGAGGACCCTGATGTCGGCCCATTCGCCTAAAATTTTTGGGACCAGTTTTTTCTTAGGTTTAATTTACCACAATATATATCCAAACATAGGCATATTTATACTCGTTGGAAATCTCTTTTCAAGCCTGATCTAATGGTGGTGTTTTTATGAAGTTATAAGGTGATTTAATAGGTAAAAATTTACCTCAAATATGACCTTACTTTTTAGGGCTTCAAATACCCCAAATTTTGGTGTGAAGATGATTGATTTGATTTGCTTAGGATTTGCCTTGATTTCGATTAGGATTCACCATTTTTTTACAAGTACATTTTGAGTCCAATCCCTTATGCATAATCCTGCTTGAATTCTTTGGTCTTTCTCCTATAGCTATGCCTTAGTGGGATCATTATTGAGCTTCTGTTGTAGTTCTTCAATTTATATTTGTAAGATTTTATTCTCAGTATGTTCCTATTCCAAAGACTTAGTTAGGCATTCTACCATTTGTTTCTTCTTATGATACTTCCAATTGTATAACCTTCACATGTGTCAATTCAACAATTGAGTGAGCACTTTGTATCACATCCTCCCATGGAATTCTAGTGATATCTACCTCTTCCACTTTTTCTCATATTCTTCCATTGTCAGCTCTAGGGTAGGTTTGTCGATGGTAGGAGTAATAGTTGTCATGGTATATTTTCCTTTTGTCATATTCACAATATTCATCATCCTTAGGGGTGCTCTCATTTTCTCTTTTCTTGGAGTATGCTCACTAAACCATCTTCGAGCATCAATCTGAACCTGTTGGGCTTGATTGATGGTATCAAGGGTTGGATGGCCAAATAAAGGTATGGAAGCAATATAGGATAAAAAAAAGGGAAATGAAGGAGAGGGATTCTAGATTGTTGTAGTAATATCTTTATGTGTTGGAGGTTATAGTTTTTCATGAACTTGTTGGTGCCATGGAGATATAGTGAAAGTAATTATTCTAGTAGGTGACTAAGGATGTATCCCCCTTATTGTAGGTGGAGGTTTTTGAAAAGGAGATGATGATGGTATAGAAGAAGAAGAAGATAAATTAAGGCAATGAGAGAACGTACTTGTACCTTGTGGTTCCTTTCATTCATGAGACGTAGGGGTGTATATTAAATCTTGGAACTTTTCCTATAACAAATATAATATTTGATAAAAAATTATAATAATTTTCATACAACTTTTCTAGGATAAAGAAGGGAAAAAAACTTAGCTAAAAAATTATGTCTAGATAGAATGTCTTGCCTCATTGAAGTCCTAGCCCTTCATTGCTCTTCCCATTATCCAAACCCTAGTTGGCTCATTTCCATTCCTTTTAATACCGGTTGACAGCATATGGAGGTGAGGGACATTCACCTCGTGAGCATACCCCCATGATTGACATGATTTAATACATGCTTTTTGGTGATGTGATTAGTGACGGGTTTAACCCTGTTTTTGTTGTTTTGAGTAACCGCTTCTTAACTCAAACTAAGTTAGTGTGACTACTTATTGGAGTGTGCCTATCCACTTTTTTTTTTTTTTTTTGTAAAAACTTGTATTTTTAAATTAATTAAAAGTTAGACTTTTACATTCAAAAATTATAACATCCATCCAGGTGTTGTAGGTGAGTTGGAGAGGAGAGGACAATCCTCTAAGGGAGGTCCCAGGTTCAAATCTTCACCCTACCAAAAAGCTGAATTGGGTATCCAAAATCCAATTGATAATGTTGGTGCGGGCAAGGTCAGGTGCGACTCCCGGGTGGGTGCGACTCTCGAGTGACTTTGACGGTGTAGAACCCCCTGTTCGTGGTTTCTCAAACCAAGGCGGCCCCGCATGAAATTTTCCGCTAAAAAAATATATATATAACATCCATCTATAACTTTAAATTTTTTTATGTAACTTCAAACTACACGATACATTAAATAATAATTTTTTTTTATTAAATGTTTACAAAACAACAAACACTTTACTTATCTTACCGTTCTACCAAAACCTTATAGTCAAAAGCGAATTTTTATGAAAAACTACTATTTATACCGTTCTACAAAAGTCAAAAGAGAATTTTTATGTAAAACTACTATTTATACCGTTCTACCAAAACCTTATAGTCAAAAAGAGAATTTTTATGAAAAACTACTATTTATACTGTTATAAGAGAATTTTTATGAAAACTATTATTTTATATGCGAGGATTGAAATCTTAAACTTTTAAATAAATATTATCTTTAATATGACATTTTAAATATTAAAATTTATTTTTTTATTAAAAAATAATCGCAATAATTTTCAAAGTTGAGAAAAGTTGATTGCATGACTAACCAACACTTGAAAGCTATTGGTAAGTTTTGCCATCGAACTTTCACAAACATTTACCATCAAAGTCCATGAAAACCAGATGTAAAAGGGGCTTAGAAAAACCCAAAAAACTAAGATGTTTTAAATCAAATAAATCATTGGTTTCCTTTGGCAAGCTTATGATGCTCCATAATTTTACACTATCTCTCCAGATTTGTGGGACCAATGCCCACCAGCCTTATAAGTTAATCTATCAGCCTCGGCCCACTTAAAATTGAGAGTTCATTTTAACTATTGTTGTGACGTCACAAAGGTTGCACGGAATATTTATAGGTATACAGTCGTTATTATGACGTTTGCTGCAAGGTTTTTTCTTTTTGGTCTTTATGTATGTGGTATTTTGATACCATGTCAGCTTGATAGTTATTTAAATATAAATATAATAATTATATTTATACACGTCCAAAGTACAAGCTTTAAACGGTTGCCTTGTTTCTCTTAATTATATAATAATTATATATTAATTATAATAATTTAATTTATTATTTAATGATTATATAATAAATGGTTTTTTTTTTAGGAACTTTTTATATACAAAACATGTGAGGGGAGAGATTTGAACCTGGGCCTCTCGATAACTGGAGAGTTTTAACTACCCACTTGCTCTCCAACTCCTCTACATGAGTGGATAAATGGTATTATTTTAAAAATTATACATTTTTTTTATCCGCCATGGGGGTTGAACTCGAGTCACATCACTAATTATTTTTTATTATTCTTTAAAATGAGTTTTTTTTTTTTAATTAAATAATTTTATAAAGTCGTGTATTATGAGAAACAAGAGGTCGTGCTAGTGGGGAGTGAGTCACACTAGGTAGTATGGAAAGAAAATCATATTTGAAAGCCTTTATAGAAAGTCAAGATGCTCTAACTAGGAATTAGGAAAGTACGGATGCCTAAGTTGAAGATAAGAAGAAAAGCAAATACAAGGTAAGTTTGGTCTAGGTAATAGATGTTACATCAAAAGTGATTATCAAGGATGAGATGTTCGAGCATGATATAATAGTTCTTAAAAGTAGAGGGTTAATATGTAAGTTCCATATATACTAGCCAAGGTTTTTAGATATTCTAAATTGGATAAAGTGAAAGTGAGGATTGATTTCAATGACTTTTCTTCCTAAAAGTGTTTTCTTCATCATCTTTTTGAGTTCGGAAATTAGGGATAAAATAATGGGTGGTGGTCCATGGTTTAGAGGGAGATATGTCCTTTATTTAATACCATGCAGTGAATTGTTTTTGTTAAAATAGAAACTATTAAGAAGTTTGCGGTGTGGGTTAGTATTTTTGGACTTCCATATTAGCTTATCAATAAGGATGTTTTTGAAGAATATTGAAAATACCTTAGGGGAATTCAATGAGAGACTAACTATTAAGAAGCAAAAACATTTTATGTATACCCAAATATGTGTTGTTACGAATATTTTAAAACCTTTGTCATATTCCAATAAGATTAAATCTATATCAAAAGGATGATATCAAAAAGTAGATTATGAAAATATTGCATTTGATGACAGAATTATTATGAGACTGAACATATGGCAAGATATTGCAAAGTGAAAACTATGAATAAAGAGATAAAATTTTGGTCATGAGATAAACTACAAGACAAAGCAAAGAAATCATACTATAATAGAAGCTAGATCAAATCAAGGATATTCCACTCCAAAAGAAGAGGCAAAAAAGCCTATGTACAACATCATATGGAAAATAGCGCCATAACTTACTTGGATCAACCATTAGAAGAAACAAAGAATGATATAACGGATTAGAAAGTACAATATTTAAGTTCAAGTGCTAAAGGAATTAAAGGTGCAAAGGAAGATGTGGAGGAAAATTCTAAAACAAAGACGATAGAAGAGGTAAATTTTATTTCAAGTAATTCCTAGTGATAAAATTGAAAGTGGTGTAGATATTATCCCTTGCACTTTAAGGCTTCAATAATAGCATAATAAACAAAAAAGGATGGAGGAAATCCTTAGCAATTTAGGGTTTTTAGGACAACATAGGAAGGTATTGCTACGAAAGAGCATCCTTGTAGTTTATGGTTTCAAAGGCAACATAAAGAAGAATGTGCTTTCAAGGTTATTATTTGTACTTTGGATCCTTTAGAGAAAGATGAACCTATAGATGATAAGCCTTACTATGAGCAATATGAGAAGATGAAAGAGATTGATGAAGATAAAATTGTCTAGGAAGCAAAAACAAAGAAAAAGAAACTCAAAGGGATATTGGTATGGAAAACAAAAGCAAAATCGCAAGTGTTAACAAGAAATAGGGCTAAATCCACCCACAAATAAAAACAAAAAATGATGATGAAAATAATATCTTGGAATATTGGGGGCATGAATAAAGGCCCTAAGAAAATGTATTAAGAAATTCTTAGGTTGTTACACACAATATATTTATAGATATGGAAATCAGACAACAAATACTTTAGGCATTTGTGGTGTTGAATTTCATCTTGATAAAATTTAAATTTTAGAAGGTAATTGTATGAGCAAGTTTTTATCTCTTAATAAATATGATATCAAGGAGTTGATCGCAAAAAATTAGCAATTTAAATAAGATGATTAATATATTTGATAGAAAGACAAGTTGGATAGGGTTTAATTAACTTGATAACAATGTAATGAGATTAATGTAATGGTTTTTTTAAGTGGAAGTGGTTCCAAATAGGAGCCATACATAGCTTATTAAAATAAATAAATAAATAAGTTGTGAGTCCTTACAAGCTGAGAGCGAATATGAGTTAGGAGCAAGCCTCATATTTTCTTGCTTTAGAAAGCAAGCAAATGTGATGTAATTTGAAAGCAAGTGTGAGTAGGAAGCAAAGTGTAATTAAGTACAATGCCATTTTTTTGTGTTCTAGATCTTAGGGGAAATTTAAAAAAAAAAACTAAAGGATTATCATGAAGAAAGTGCAGGAAGCATGGTAGGAAAGTAATTTTTGAAAGACCAAATTGGAAGTAAGGATTCCCTAGTTGGAAGTAAGGATACCTCAGTTGGAGACATGAGAAAGAGTGAATATGTAGCAAACCCTATCCAAGTAGAAGATATTACACCAAAAGTGATTATCAAGGATGAGATGATTAAACATGATAGAATGGTTCTTAAAAGCAAAGGGTTCATATGTAAGTTCCACAAATACTGGATAGGTTTTTTGGATATTTAAAATTGGATAAGTAGGATTGGTGATTGAATTCAAATTAATCCGTTACTTTTATTTTGAAATGGTTTTCCCTCATCATCTTCTCTAGTTCAAAAGTAAAGGATAAAATGATGGATGATGGTCCATAGATTCGGGGGATAAATATGTTATATATAATACCATAGAGTGAATTTTTCTATGAACATAGAGACTATTTAAAGGATTTTGGTATGGATTAGAATTTTTTGGATTTCCTATCAACTTATCAATGATGATATTTTGAATAATATTAGCAATATTGTAGTAGATTTCATCCAATAGGGACCAACTGCTAAGGAGTGAAGGTATGCTATATATACTTGAATATGTGTTGCCATAGATATTTCAAAACCTTTACCATTGTCCATTAGAATTAAATATGAGTAAAGAGAATAGGATCAACAAGTAGATTATGAAAACATTGCATTTTAATATCACAAATATTATCAGATGAGACAAATGACAATATATTGCAAAGTAAAAACAATGGGAAAAGAGATGGAAAATTTTAGACATGAGATAAACTTCAATATAAAGCAAGGAGATCATTTCATAGTAGAAGTTGATTCAAATCAAGGATTTTCCACTCCCAAGAAAGTGGTAAAGAAATCCCCTTTGCATCATCAAATGGAAAATATCATTATACTTTACTCGAATCAACCACTAAAATAGAATAATGACAAAAGGAATGAGGAAGGACAATGTGAATGTTGAAATTTAATAGTTAAAGTTGCAAAGGAAGACATAGATAAATTTTGAATAAAAAGAGGTGAAATAGGTTAAGTTTAATCTAGGTAAATCATATTTATTTTTCTCAAGTAGTATGGTATCCCCTCCTTGCAATAAAAATGGAAGTAGTATACAGTGCATCCCTTATACTATAGTGTTTCAAAAGTAGCTTAATAAATAAATGCATATGGAGGATATTCATGAAAATTTAAGGTTTCCAAGATATATAAGAAAGTAATTAGTATGGAGGATCATCTTTGTGCTTTAGGATTTATGGGACAACATAAAGGAGGAAGTGTTTATGAGGTTATTCATTGCATTATAGTCTCTTTAGAAGATAAGTCTCATTACAAATAGTGTGGAAAAGTTAAAGAAATTAATGAAGATGAAAGTATTTGTGGGAATGGAAAAAGGAGAAAAAAACCTTCAAATCCAAAGAGAAAAGGAAAATCAAGGGGACATTGTTTTGGGAAACGAAAAAAACATAAAAATACTGACAATACGTGGGGCTAGTCCTACTTTAAAAAAATAAAAATGATGATGAAAGTAGTATCTTGGAATATTAGGGGTGTGAATAAGATCCCTAAAAAAGAGTTATTAAGGAATTGGTAGGTTGTTATGTTATTGAGTTTATTTTTATACAAGAAACAAAATTAAGTAGTGAAAATCAAAGGATGTATTCAAAAAATATTTGGAAGATGGGGGATTGTCTCGAAGTTTCTTCTATGCAACATTATGGGATAAACGCATATGGGATGGGCAATTGCTAGAACCAGTAAGTAATTGGGTTGTTGGTCTATTTTGTAGTAAAGAGGAAAACATCAAAGTTAGGGATATATATGTAAATACTCCAACTATAGTTGCTCTTAGTAAAATATGTTGGAAGGGCCTCAGCATATTTTTGTCAAATATAATAATGATTTAGAATTCTTATCTATGCATTGTAGGGGGACATCAATACATTTTTATCTTCTTTAGAAAAGAAGGCAGTACTCCTAGATGGTCTAAATCAATGCAATTTTTTACTTTATTTGTCAATTCTAATGTCCTTTAGATGCTATTCCGTCAAGATTAAAATAAACTTAGGATAATAGATGCATTGGGTAAACTCATATAGAAAAATAATTTGTTAGATTTTTGTTATCCAAAATATGGTTGCAAACAAAGTATAAAACATGTTTAGACATTTTAGTGCAAGTAGGATTAGATTGCAGACTCATTCTCTTGAGATGTGATTTACTCAATAGTATTTATTCAAATCAAATTTGCTTTTAGTCTAAGTGGCTTCAAGACCTTGATTTCCTCAAGATGGTTATGTTATGATGGAATGAAACACAATTTGAAGGATCATGTATGTCCATGTTAGTTGAAAAAATGAAATATCTAAAGGGACAAATGAATATTTGGAATGCCAAATATTTTGATAGTATATTTAAAGAAAAACGGGAAATTGGACCTAAGCTCTTAAATTTACCAGAGATAGTAGAAATAAATAAGATGGAACATTATTATTGTGTTATCATATTGGTTTCAAAACATTAGGAAGATATGGATCAATGATGAAGATTGAAATACTAAAATTTTCATGCCACAATCAAAATATATTTTTATTTTTGTGCATAAAAAATATTTCAACTCCAGATGGAAGAAATATTGAGGAAGAAAAAGATATCATAAAGAAAGCAAATAATTATTTCAAAGATATTTTACTAGATCTTAGACAAGATAAGGAGGCGTAAGGCAAGCTTTTGAAAATTATTCCATCAATGATCACACAAGGACACAATAAAATATTAATGAAGAATATATCTATGGATGAGGTACATAAGGTGATTTTCTCTTTCCATCCTAACATGACACTTGGCCCTATGGATTTTATGTATTTTTTTATCAATTTTTTGGGGATTTGTTAAAAAGTTATATGTTGGCTACAGTTGAAGAGGCCTATAAAAGGAAGACTATAACAAGTGAGCAATATCACTTTTATTTCATTGGTTTTTAAAAATACCACAAAATATTTTCATATATTTTATCAAAAATCCTTTGTAATATGATTTATAAGATCATTTCAAAAATTATGGCAAACACGTTGAAAAGTATTCTTGATTGTGTTATTTTAGAAAAAAAAAGGTGGTTGTATTCATGATAAATAATTTATTGATGGTTTAATCATTGCATAGGAGGTAATATATTCTCTTCATTCCATGAGCAATCCAAATATACTTATAAAATTAGATTTAAACAAAGCATAAAATATCATCCCTTGAAGTTGAAGTTGAAATTTGTTTGTATACATTATACTACATTATCATAACCAAATAAATATACATAAACTTTAAATTATATAAATAATATCTTATTTGTATAAGAATTATAAATCAAAATAGTATATTTATCCTCATTGATATAATAATTGCAAGACAACTTGTCTTTCAAAAAATATATTTTTTAAAATTATATATATATATATATATATATATATATATATATATATATTGTAAATGGTAAAAATTTATTGAATCAACAAGCTTTACAAGAACCAGAGAATCCCATAACAATAACCCTTACAAGGTCCAGAAGAAAGAAACCACCAATACCACCGAGCACCCGCCCAGAAGACATCCAACAAACAACAACCTCAACCAAGCATATCCACGACAAGCAAATTAGCAAGATGCTGAGAATAGTCCAATGATCCCATTCCCTAACATTCCAGTCTTCCTGAAACTCAGAAGCCCATTTTGCCAAGAAATCAACCACACCATTCCATTCCCTGGGAATATGAACAAAAGAAATAAACTCCATATACCGACAAATTTGAAAGATGCTACTACCGCTAGCTGCCAATGAACATTAGAAAGATTATGAGTCTTCAATAAATTAATAATATGTATTTCACTTTATTTTAAGATGAATTGATAAGGATTTGTGTTGTTGATTGATATTTACCTAAATACATTCATATCAATATGCTTAATGGTCAATTACATAAGATTATAAACCTAAACTAAATAATTGCATGCATAACCATTTATGCAATAATACGAATTAAATATAAACTAAAACAAATAATAATAAATAAATACATGGATACCAAACTAATTAAATTTACATTTAAATATTATATAATATTTGAGAATATAAAATATGGTTTTAGTTAAACAATAAAATCATCTTCTATGGACTAAAGTTTTTTTTTTAATTAGGTGGAAGAAGGGGTTTTGAAAGGGTCCTCGAACATTTTACAAAGTAACAAATACTTTCAAAGAGAAACCAAAGTGAATCACAAATATGACTGACCCCCCTAGGAGAAAATAAACCAAACACCTGAAGGCACCATGCCATGAGAAACAGGATCCAAGATCCAAGATAACCAAGAGATCTAGAAAGTAGATCCTATCAAAAGCAAGGATGCACCCAAGAGAAATTTGAAAAATAGAATTAGGGGTGGGAACATCTGGTTCCTGCCTAAACTAAACCAAGACCGATATTTTTAAATTAAAAAAAATAGGGTTAAAGCATTATGTAATCTATAAAGGATTGGCAAAGACCATTACCGTTCACTTGAGTCAACCATTAAAAGAAAAAATGATATGAGGGATGAGGAAGTACAATGTGCAAGTTCAAATAAAGAGGGAGCTAAAGGTGCAAAGGAAGATAGGAGGATTATTTTAAAGAAAATGAAGTGAAGGAGATCAAGCTTAATATAGGTAAATCATATTTATTTTCTTCAAGTAGTATAAAGTTTTCTCCTTATAATAAAAATAAAAGTAGCACAAAGTGTATTCATTGCACTTTAAAGTTTCAAGAGTAGTATAATAAAGAAAATCATATGGAGTATATCCAAGAAAATTTGGGTTTCTAGGACAACATAAGAAAATAATGACTATGGGGGATCATCTATGCAAGTTAGGGATTTCAGGGTAACATAAAAAATAAAATGCTAACGAGGTTATTCCTTGCACTTTAGATTCTTTAAGAAAACATATATATTTAGAAGATAAGTCTCATTATGAATAATTTGGAAAAATAAAAGAGATTAATGAAGATAAGAGTGTTTGTGGGAATGGAAAAAGAAGAAAAAGGCAATCAAAATAGGAACAAAGAGAAAAAGAAACTCAAAAAGGATATTGGTCTGGAATGCCAAATCAAAATATCACAAGTGTTAACAAGAAGTGGGGCTAATCCCACTAATAAACATAAGAGTGTTGATGATGAAAATGATATCATGGAATATTAGGGGTATGAATACGACCCCTGAAAAATGAATTATTAAGGAATTAATAGGTTTATTTTAATACAAGAAACAAAATTAAGTAGTGAGGAATGTAAGGATGCTTTTAAGAATATTTGGAAGATGGGTGATTGTCTACAAGTTTCTTCTACATGAGCTTGAAGTGATATTGCAATAATATGGGATAAATGCAAATGCGATGGGTAATTATTAGATCAAAAAGTAATTAGGTTGCTAGATTCTTTTACAAGAAAGAGAAAAATATCAAAGTTGGGGTTATAAATGTATATGCTCCAACTATAGTTACTCCTCATGAAAGATGTTGGAAGGATATTAGAATATTTTTTTCGAGTACAATGATGATTCATTGTGATCTATGGATTTCTTAGGGGTGATTTTAACATTGTTCTATCTCCTTTGGAAAAGAAGGGTGGCATTCTAGAATGGTCTAAATAATGCAATAGTTTGCTTTATTTGTCAATTCAAATGGTTTTTGGGATGCTATTCCTTCAATTTTCAATATACATGAGATAATAGACACATTGGGCAAACTCATATAGTAAAAATATTAGATAGATTCTTTGTTTTTGATTGGTTGGAAAAGGGGGTTTTGAAAGAGTCCCCAAACCTTTTACAAATGAGTCAATGAGAAGATCTCCATAGGGAGATGGTCTTCACAAAGAAAAAAATTGCAAAGGATATGATCCCAAAAGGACCATCTCTAAAACATCCAAATTGAAATAAGGGATCATCCCATGCAGCAAAGGCACATAAAATGAAAAAAAGGCTAGTGGGAGCCTGGGACAAAAATATTTAAGTGAGGAATCCTATCCAAAAAGGGTATAGGAAAGCTAAAACAAATGACAATAAATTTAAATGCATAATTTGACCCGGTAGAGGTTCGGGAAAGTAAGTACAAATGATAGAAATTTAAATCAAGGAATCCCACCAAAGAAGGGGCTAGGAAAACCAAAATATACGATGACTCCTACCTCATAGGAACAAAATTAGAATACTGTGAAATCCACAAAACCACCCTAAAATGAGAAACCCATCTACTGGGAGCCCAACAAATACATCTTTAAATGAAGAAAGGATGTCTCGCTAGAAAGAGCATTGTTTACTAGGAGTACCATCAGGAAAATCTAAAACACCAACTATAGTAAAATAAAATCCCATCTTGAAAGGCTCGATAAAACCATAATCCCACCTAGGTTGGGCCTAGGAAATTGGACACTAAGTGAAACCCCATACCACTTAAATTTGGAGCTAGATTTCCCACCAAAAAGAGCACCATTCTTCATTCACACCATACAAAAAATCCAAAAAATAAGCTACAGTAGAATGATTCCCACCAACAGCTGAAACTAAAACAAATTTTGAAAAGTAGATAAACAAAAACTAGAGATATTGACAGACCACAAGATCTCCCTATGAAGGTGTAGACACCTAAAACGTGTCATGTCAAGGACGACTACTCATATGGACATGCTACAAGACCATATGGAAGATCTTGGATAGACTCCAAGATAGAGCAGTGTTTTTCTAACCACTCAATTTGGGCTCCTTGGCCTAATCAGTCTGAACCGTAGCCCAGACCTATGATTTATAGCTGAAACCTGTGGTTTGCAGTCTAGACCGTAGCTGTGACCTATGGTCTTAACTAAAGTTCAATTGGCCTTCAATCCGAGCCAAATCAGTTGAAACGACCATTAGATATAGAAGAAGGTGGTTAGAGGGTGAAAGCTTCCATTCCAACTATCCTAACCACCCCTTCTTGATCTTGGCTTCTCTAGGAAGCCACCCCTAGCCCTTGGGTAGTCCTATAAGTACCCCTCAAAATTAGGGCAAACTATCGGAGAGAGCATTGGGATTTGAGCAGTGGATCCCTATCGAATTGTACACTCAATCGAGTATACTAAGAGAGAGCTATTGCACTTATTCCTACCTACTTGCCAATATTATTGATGAATTACATTATGGATGCCCTAGGAGTCTAGGAGAGCCAAGAAATGCAAATTTGGGCAAATGAAGGCCCATCATAGTGATTCAACTGCCAAACCTATTAGAAGGAGATCGAAGGCGACCCTTGAACATCAATTGGAAAAGGAGGTTAAGCCCACTGTCTTTGGAATTGAGGGTAAACCTATTATAGTGCTAACTGTGGTTGTTAGCCGCGGTTTACAGTGCTGATCATGCAACAAAGCTATGATTTGTAGCAGAGGTTTAATCGCATTCCTATTTTTATTTTTGTCTAGCTAATTAGGTTTGATTAGATGTTTTTATGATTTAATAGCATTTTAGAAGACTTCTGACCGTAGAACTAGGTTAGATTTACATTTTATGCTTATGATTCAATTAGGACTAAAATGCTTTCTTTATGCATGTTTATGCTTCACTTTTCATATATGATCCATGCATAGTGTAGCTGCTATTTTCCTTTACATTATTACATGAATCTTAATTCACTTTACATAGCTTAGAAGAATTCTTTACATTTATTGATTATGCATGTTAATGGTGTCATTATGCAATTTACCTAAAAGGGCCTCATCATGAGAGGCTACCTATATTTTTGAAATTCTTGTTGTTTCTTGACCGCAGGGAATAGTTTCAAAGGAGAGAAAACCATCAAGTTCCTTCTCCATTACGAAGAAGAGGGCACCTCCACCCTAGAGCAGTTCGTGCCATTCTGAAAGGCAATTGGAAATCACACCTACCCTTAATAGGGAAAACAATTATGCACTCATATTATAATATTGTATCAAAATGAATATCCCTAAGAGGGATGTACTTGTAATTGGAATTTGACTTCAAATATAATGGAATAAAGTGTTTTCTTTCTTTTTTCATTGGTTGTCAAATTTTTTTACTTGTATGCATGTTATATCTTTACCATTTATCACAATCGAAGCCGCAATCGGCTGTGACCCTTTATGGTGGTTACCAAGGTGATCACGATGGCACCCCATATTTTTAGGATCTAACTATACTTTTTTGGCTTTTGTATTTGTAGGTATAGACCGTAGCTATCAGCTGCGGTCCAACAACTGAAGCACAGGTACAAGGCATGGTTCATAGTCAGAACCGCAGGTCAGACCTGCGGTTTCCTACTGACAACATAGATAGACAATTTCAGAATTCCAGATAGTGCAAGACATGAGGTAGGCCCTTTTTCCAGACCTCTGTCACTTTTGTATTCTTTGTGTTTTTACAGTAGGTCAAATTCGAATGCAAATTAGGAAAATAACTATAAAAAAATGGTAAATCAATTGTCCTAGTTTGCTTTCGTACTTTGCTTTCACTAGAAAGGCGCTACTAGGAACAATGAACCTTTGATTATAGTTTGCCCTAGGCTACAACATGCTTGATAGATATGTGTTGATGGTTTACATGTGTGAGGCCCGATTAGTGGCCATTTAGCATCGTAATGTGCAGAGTCCTAAAGAGAATCTAGAGTAACTTGTAGTTTTTGAATCTGAAATGTCTTTCATTTGCATAGCATTTAGAAAATGAGCATGTGTGCTATATGATGCATTTATTTTATGTACATTAAAAAGAACCACACAAACCATGAAACACTTAAATGTTAGTGAGTTGGGCTTGACATCCAACCACTAGTAGGGTTCAACGACGATGGGTGTAACTTCAATCCATTGGCCCAAATCCTACGAACCCTTGATACATAGACCAATACCAGATCCAAGAACTATTCATAGCCCAAAAAATTTGCATGTACTTCTGGGTGAGGATCTGGTAGGACATGTGCTCCTTGTTCGAGTGTCAGCTTCATTACCACACACGGGAGATTTATGTGACTTGGAATTCATAGCCAAGTTGTCGAGCTGCGAGCATACAGGTGAAATCCATTAAACCAATAATAAAATCCAATAAGTTTTACAAAAACACAATAAGAGTTTCTATAACTGATACAACACATATTGAAAACACACCAAATAGTTTGAGACTCACTTTTAAAACTTAAAATGAGATAATCATTATTGAATACCTTGTTTTATTAATAAATAATACATTTAGACTCTAGGCACACAATGGTGGACACACAGGGTGGTCGGCAAAGGTCCAAATCCAACGTCGATGACCAACCCCTAACTAGTTCACAACAATAAGTGTCAAATCCTCAACCACATGAGCGAATCGAATGTCGTTCGACTAGCATTCGAGGAGACAAATCGACATGAGGGGAGCCAATAGAGCAAACCCTAAATAGAGGAAGTACACTCCTCTAGGCATAAAGTAGAATAGGAAACCTTTTAGCACGAGGGTGTTCCACTTGAGATCCATTATCGAGACCGTAATGCACGCACACCCATAGGGTCAGCTAAAGAGTTTATTATGTAGGGGACCAGATTGGTGCCCCTACGTACTAAGTCCACTAGAGGATCCATGACTCCACCTTCCAAGTATATAAGGACTAGAGACCCGCCCATGCAGGGGCATGTAGATAGGCTCACTACCGAGCATAGAACTAACCATAATCCCATGCATGGTCCACCATGTAAGATCACCATTGACATATCAAAGGTGGGAGATAATGGTACACCGCCACATGAGCGATGGTGGTCTAGGTAGCTAGAAGGTCTAGGTAGTGTTCTAGAGTAGCTAGGCTACAAGCCTTCTGCTCCACCCACTCAAGTCCCGAGTGAGCGTAGAGGGAGTGTCGTCCACACTACTAGAGAACATAGGGAGGCTTCCAAGTGCCCTCATGTCACACACCCCCTATCTATGCATGGTGGATCACAATATAGGACACAATAGGAGGCCAATGTCATCTTCATAGATAGAGGCAAAGGCACAACACATCAGTCCTATGGGTACAAAACCCACAAAGTTGCTCATACAGAGCAGGGGTATCAAAGGCCTCCCATGACCGACCAGATTGATATATCACATCGACTGACATCAGAGAAAAAATACCAACACCTCCAAAACCAATTGGAGTATGCTCACCTAGAGATCTAGGATGAAAACATTCAAGCATAAAGGCTCATAAGACAGAGATTATATGAGCAACGCATGCACAAAGAGCGTATCCTTGCTCAGAAGGAATGCATAGAATAGGAGGATCATCTAGCTTGGGCTGGCCTATATCCTCAAGATGAGCATTGAGAGCATACGCATAGGAAGGATTTATCACAAGCTGAGATGCATCAAGAGCATAGATATGCTCATACTCATGTTACTACTGAACAAAGGGAGCAGCTACCTTGCTCAATAATCAAAGGCAAAGACAACATGAAGCAACAATGGGAGATGGATATGACCAAGAACATCCTAAAAGCTCCTGAGCTAAAGAGGAGGAAGAGCAAAGAACTCCATATCGCACAAGGAAGATAGTACCTCCTAAGCCACCTACATGTCAACTTAGGGAGGAGGACTTTCTATCTTCAGAGGCCTATAAGGCCTTGGCCAAGAAAATTAAAGCCATTGAGAGACAAGGTGCGGCTATTCAAAAGTTGACTCTAAGGAAAATCTATAATCAGTGCCTACTTTGGCCTACCCTGAGAATTTCGACATGCCTAGGTTAGATAACTTCAAGGGTGATGAAGATGCACAAGAACATGTAATAATATTTTTGGACGCTTGTTTTCAGATAACAAGCAACGATCCCTTATTGTTGTGCACGTTTATCATGACACTTTTAGGGCCTGCCCGAGAGTGATTTAATCAGCTAAAGAAACATAGTGTAACGAGTTTCGAGCAGTTAGTTGATGCTTTTCTTGAATGCTATTCCTTTGGCATCAAGAAACAAGATAATATTTTTGATCTAGTTGTGCTAGCTCAACGCGACGACGAGCCGATAGAACAATATGGAAAGAGGTGGAGGAGATTAATGGTGATGTTGCCATTCCCCATTCCTACCATCGAATTAACTCGAATATTCATGAAGATTTGTGCCAAGCACATCTCGTTACTACTACAACGACAACAATATGCTACATTCGAAGAGGCTTTGGTGCAAGCCAAGGTGATTGAGGACATCAAGTTGTAGGAAGGCAAATTGAAGCTCAAAAATAGGAGATAGGAATAGAAGAAGAGTACCACAAAGCATCAGGGAAAGCAAGCCCATGTAAATCAAGTGGTATTAAATCTCCAACGGGAGGACAAGGGGCAATAGAAGCAGAACTATCAAGCACAACCTCCACCTACGCAGTATGACAAGTGCAATAACTATAAGGGAAAAAACAAAGAGCAACACCTATATCACTAGTTCACACCATTAACAAAATCATTGACAGTGATTTTACATTAGTTATGCGAGGCCAAGGTAATCATATTGTCTGAATTCAAGATGATAGACCCCAATCAACCCAAACCAAATGGGTTTTAAGACGATATATTTTGCATCTTTCATAGAATGAAAGGACATGACATCGAGGTGTGTTGGTCTTTCAAACACCTAGTACAAAATATGATCGACAAGGGGGAGCTTGTAGTGCCTCACAACCCATAGGTGTCAGACAATCAAAATATGGGGATTTACAATAATCCCTTACAAAATCATGAGGTACCTTGGAACAACATTGGTCAAGTTAACCATGTATGAGTTGAACCACCTACCCAGGGGTTCTTAGGCATGACAATGTTGTTACTAGGCATGGGTTATACAAAAAAAAAAATCAACCTCGTGCTCCTATCTAGATACAAGCCACATTGAATCAGCGACCAGTACAGAATATTCCAAGTCCACAAAAAAGATCGATGGTGACCCTAAGGAGCAGGTTGGTCCAAAACCTATAGATAACTCCTACGAAGTTGTCAATATATGAATTAATTTAGTAGTACCCGAGGCACAAGGAGACTCTTATGGACATTTTAAGGTCCATTGAAGTATAGGCCCAGGATGCGCAGGCATTCACAAATTTTGTGGGACATGTACAATAGTGCCTGGAATCGATGATTCAATTTTACGATCAATGATATAAGGATAGTTTCTACAACTACAACCAACCTGCCATTGCATATAATTGCGTGTGTGAATCACATGCCATTTAAAAGGGTCTTTATCGATACTAGGTCATCAATCAACATAATAATGACCAAGAAACTGAGTCATTTGAAACTACCTAAATCACACATTGTGCCAACTATATTTACATTGAGAGCATTTAACGACACACTATGTTTGATTGTCAGCACAATTATCCTACCCATACAGGTAGGTATGAAGACCATTTCAGTAATGTGTCACATGATAGAAGGGGCCATGCAATACAACATTTTACTTGGTAGGACTTGGATTCGTGAAATGCATTGTATCCCCTCAATACTACATCAATGCGTGAAATATATTCATGATGGACTAGTTCACGTGGTGGCATCGAATGAGGAGCCATTTAAGTTTGTGAACCTAGTATATTTGCCTGGGGGTTTTTATTCTCCCATAAATGCACCTGGATGTTCGGTCATCATCACCAATAAGGAAACCAAGAGGAAAACCAGTAGTGCATGCTCAATCGATGCTATCTGTGTCACACAGATCGAAGCATACCACTACCACTTCCTTGAAGCCATCAGTATCAATCATGCATCGGGATGATAGAAAATTAAAGGTGAAGATGGGTGAGAAAGAGAAAGAGCGTGAGCCTAAGCCAATCTTCAAAGATGTTCCCATTCCCATGGAAGTTGAGGAACCCTGAGACAAAGTCAAGGAGGCACCTTAGCCTACCTTGTCTGCATCTTCAGTAGGATCATCTGCACTGTGAGTGATGGTACATCTCGCTAATATCGGATTAGACGAGTACCTTGTACAAAATGTGACCTTCGGACCAATTCTTAAGATTGCGCAAGAAATGGGCAAACCTTCCACTCATAGTTATCCGGTTGGATCAATGGTTCCACTGGGAGAGTCGCCTAACCAAACTAACTTTATCTATGTGGGGCTAGATCAGCTTTCGATGTGAGATCCCATGGATGAAGATGACGAGGAACCTTTTATAGTAAACATTCGTTATTTGTCTAATCCAAAGTATGTCATGCGTATTTTTGAGCTATATCATTGGCATGGATATGACCTTGCTATCTTTGAACAAGGAAGGAGGACTCCACTGGAACCTCATTATCAGTTAGTCACTAATATATTTGGTCTAGGGTTACAGATACATGGGCAGAACAATTTTCTCGTAGCATCCCTAGATCGTCTGTACCTCAGCATGGAAGACGATGTGGATTTTAATCCATATCATCCAGATCCTTCCAAATTTTGTAGGAATCACCCTATGATATCTGCCATCACCATTGAGCCACTCGAAGATCATCATGAAGGGCTCCTTGAGTATATTGAGGCAAAAATGAACCCCAAAGATCAACTGGGACACCAAACCCATGAGGTAGTCGACAACACAGACATGCAGGGATGCAACCCCATAACTGCAAGTGATCCTGATTTAGTAGATATATGTAATGAAGATGGAGCAGAGTCCACCTCTAATATGAGAGGACTAGGCTATGATGCAGATGAGGATTCCTCAAAGGACGATGTATCTAAGGATGAAGTTGAAGGCACTTATGTAAGGCCTTTGTATGCACATCATTTATTGCCTATGGAATTGATACAGGATACCGAAGAGATCCTTCCCAACGTTGATCATCTAGGGGAAGAGATTGAGCCAGTTTTCTTGGTAGTGTCGTACATGAGTATAATTATCCAATTTTTCTAGATAGCATTGATAATATGCAAGAAGTGACTTTTATGGGGCCTCACTTAGAGGAGCGCCCTCCAAGAGGTGGGTGAATGAAGGATTCTATTATGATAATGACAAATAAGATGAGCTATAGAGGGCCTACCTTGGGCCACCTTATTTGTGTCACCGCCATCAACCCATCGACCTCGATGAGGTCCATAGGTAGCTACATGTTGGTCCACGTTTGAGAGCAATATGGTTAAAACTGGATCAAATCCATCAGTTGGTTAATCCCCTTATACTGACCTACATGCATATCCATGAGCCGAATGATCCTATTTTGCATTCAGTGCATAGGGAGGATCCGATTATTCACAATCCTCATAGGGAAGACCCTTTTGTGCCTATGCCATTAGAGCCAGATCTTGGATATGAGGATTACACAAATTTTGTAGAGGTCAGTTTGTGGGTCCTGGAGATCAATTCCATTCCATAAACATGACCTCTCTTGATTTGACCACTCCACTCCGTAATCCAGTAGATCCATCTAAACCATTGTATCTTAACAAAGATGCTATCAACTGGGATCGTGTTGATTCACCCATTGAGCCTAAGGATTTCTTCCCCAATGAAGAAATGTTACAACCTTTCCATTTTGCACCAGACTATGCATATGATATTTATCATGCCAAAAATGCTTCCAACATGAAACCACTCAACCCAGTTGATGACATTCATATGATTCCTATGCCTCACCAGCTTGAGAAGGGATCACATATGTCAATAGAGGAAACCTTTGAGGTGGATATCAGTGATGATCCCACTAGTACAAAGAAAGTTAAATTTGGAGAGAGTCTCACTCTAGATGAGCAGGCCACCCTCATCCCTTTGCTGAAAGAGAGACCAAATTTGTTTGCTTGGTTGTATAAGGATATGCCAGGTCTAGACCCAAAATTGGTTACTCATAACCTTTCACTAGATTTGACGAAGAAACCGGTCAAGCAAAGGCTTAGGAAAATGCACCCAAAAGTAGTTTTAATGGTGAAAGATGAGTTGCAAAAGTTGTTGGATGTGGAATTTGTGATTTCCATCGATTATCTAGATGGGTGTCCAATATGGTACCCATGGGAAAACTCAATGGAAGGATCCTTATTTGCACGGATTTCAGAGACCTAAATAAGGCAACACCTAAAGATTCATTTCCATTGCCCAATATTGATGCTCTCGTAGATGCAACTGTAGGTCACAAAATGCTCTCCTTAATGGATGGTTTTTTTGGTTACAATCAAATTCAGATTAAACTCGAATACCAGCATAAAACTGCATTTATAATGCCATGGGGAACATTTTGCTATAAAGTTATGCCATTCGACCTCAAAAATGTTGGTGCCACATATCAGCGGGCCATGACATACATTTTTCATGACTATATGCACAAAATTATTGAATATTATATCAATGATTTGTTATCCAAGTCATTGCTATGAGAAGAGCATACATAGGTCTTAAGGAAAGTCTTCGATTGCCTGATAGAGCACAACGTCAGGTTGAATCCTAAGAAGTGCATATTTGGCGTAAATTCTGGAAAACTACTAGGGTTGATCATCTCCAAGAGAGGCATCGAAGTAGACCCAGTGAAGGTCAAGGCCATTTTGGAAATGCGTCCTCCCACCAATATTAAGGAATTAAGGAGCCTTCAGGGCAAGGTAGCCTCGATAAAGTGATTTATCACCCAACTATCGGATAAATGTCGACCCATGAATTGACTACTACATAAGGGTGTCCCATTCAACTGGTACAAGAACTACAAGGCAGCTTTCACTAAGATAAAGCAATACCTAGTGACGCTGCCAGTGCTAGCTCCACCAAGGCTAGAGGTGAATTTTCTACTATATATATTGGCAACTGACTTTGCATTGGGAACCATGTTGGCCCAAAAGAACGTGCAAGGCAAAGAACATGCCATGTATTACATTAGTCAAACTTTGGTGAGCTATGATCTCGGGTATGCATACATGGAAAAATTGTGTTTAGCAGTAGTGTTTGCTACAAAGAAATTATGACACTATATGCTAAGTCATATGACGTATGTTATATCTAAACAAAAATTTTTGCAGTACATGATGAGTAAGACTTATCATAATATGTGTACTACGAAGTGGATCATGCTTTTGATGAAATTTGATTTAGAATTCATAAGCCAAAAGTCTATTAAGGGATAGGTCATAGTAGATCAATTAGCTGAAGTGCCACTATCAAACATTAGGCCTCTAATAATTGAGCTTCTAAACGATACAATATATATCATATCTGAATCTCCCAAACCTGAAGAACCAGAGAACAATGTTGATATGACTCTGTTCTTCGATGGTTCAAAGTGCGAACAAGGGGGTGGTGTCGAAATAGTGTTCTTCACACCACAAGGAGCTCCAATGCCCTTGTTGTTCAAGTTGGATTTTTTGTGCACCAACAACAACGCTGAGTATGAAGCCCTACTGCTGGGCCTCCACATAGCTATCACCATGAATATTAAGAGATTGAACATCTTTGGCGATTCCTTGCTCATAGTAAATCAAGTCAAGGGGATTTTTTAGTGTCGGTGTCCCATACTGAAAGCCTATAAAGATCTAGTTGACACATATTTGGCCAAACTAGAATGGTATGACATTGAGGCAATCCCTCGATCATAAAATAGGTTTATAGATACTATGGCTTCTTTGGGATCCTTAATCCCTCAGAATACGTCTACTAATTTCACTACCATCCATGTCAAAACACTCTCTCATCCAGTAGCAGAGCGTGCAACCTATGATAACAGAGAATTAGTCAACATGATCAATGTAGAACCACAAGTTGAGTGGTTCTATAGAGTTGAAGACTTTCTTAAGAAGGCACCTTGGGGGTCACTAACCTCTCAGAGTCCCATGGAGAGTGGTACTACCATTCACCACAGGGTTGTTTTTGAGTCTACATTTGCAAAAGTAAATATGCAGGGGGAGCAAGTCGTATTGGTAGTCAAAATAGAGATTTATCAAATTGGATGTCATAAATTAAAGACTTCCTAAAGCTTAGTATAATCCCATAGGGATTGTCGCATGCCGTGAAGTGCACATTTAAACAGAAAGTGACCAAATATGTCTTAATAGGAGACATCTTGTATCGAAGAAGATATGATGGAGTTCTCCTTCATTGCATAGAGCCCCAAGAGGCATCATGGGTAATTACATAGGCCCATGATGGTACATGTAGTGGACATTTCAGTGGCATGACCATTGTCAAGCGCATACTTCAAATGGGTTACTATTGGTCCACTATGGAGAAGGAGTGTAATGCGTATGTTAAGAAATGCATTAAATTCCAGTATCACGCTAATATTATGCACTTGCCATCACAGGACTTACAACCCATTAAAGCAGCTAGACCATTTGCTTAGTAGGAATTGGATCTTATAGTCAAGATCTCTCCTCCATCATCCGGCCAACTTACATTCATAATCATGGCTACTACGTATTTTACAAAGTGGGTGGAAGCAATACCCTTAACAACAACAACCAAAGCTCGTATAGCAGAGTTTATACTGGAGCATATCATAAGTTATTTTGGGATTCCATCCAAAATAATATCGAATAATGGAACGTCTTTCAAGAACAAAATTGTGAGAGCTTTGACATCTAAATATAGAATCAAACATAGTTTTGTGACTCCATACTATCCACAAGAAAATGGGCAGGCTGAAGCTTCAAATAATATAGTGGTGGCCATCTTGAAAAATATGGTACAAGAAAACCACAAATATTGGCACATCCAACTGCACCTTGCACTTTGGGCTTACAAAACTAGTATTCGGATGCCCACCGGGGCAACACCGTTCTCACTAGTATATGGCGTTGAGGCCATTATACCTTTGGAATTAGAAATTCCAACGCTGCACGTTGCATTGAAAGAGTTCATCGATGATGACACTACACAACAAGCTCAACTAGATCAACTGACACTACTTGATGAACGTCACATGAATGCCCTGGAGCATCTCCGTGTTTACCAAGAGTGACTAAAATGAGCTTACAATGTCAAAGTCCACCAGAGAGACTTTGAAGTTGGGGATATTGTCTTGAAATAAAACCAACAGAACTCTAATTTACCGCCAGATATGCAAGACAAATTTGTGGCTAATTGGCTAGGACCCTACATAATATCTGAAGAGATTGATTCGGGTACCTATCACCTAACGTCACTAGGGGGTGTTGAAGAGCTTGAACCTCTCAACATCATCCATCTTAAGGCGTTTTATGCTTGAGGAGCACAGTAAAAGGCTCTGAGAGTTGCTTGTAACTGCTCGGTCATCCTAAAAGCTCCAAACATTTTCATTAGTGGTTTGGTCAAAGTCAAAAAGCTCCAAAGGCATCTGTAAGCCCTTTGGTCAACCTCAAAAGCTCCGAGGGTTTGGTCAAAACCACTCGGTCATCCCAAAAAGGCTCCAAGGGTTCCTAAAAATACTTGGTCATGTCAGTTAAAAGCCCCGAGGAGTTTCTTATAATCACTCAGTCATCCTAAAAATCTCCAAAGGCATCTACAAGCCCTTTGGTCAAACTCAAAAGGCACCAAGAGTTTCTAAAAAACTTCTTGGTCAACCCAAAAGCTCCAAAGGCATCTGTAAGCCCTTTGGTCAAATGCAAAAGACACCAAGAGTTTTTAAAAAATTGCTTGGTCAACCCCAAAGGCTCTAAGGATTCTCAAAATCACTTGGTCATCCCCAAAACGCCCCAAAGGTACCCATAATCCCTTTGGTCAATCCCAAAAGCTCCAAGGATTCCTAAAAATTGCTTGGTCAAGCTAAAGGCTCCAGAGGCATGTACTCGTCGTTTGGTCAATTATGAGGCTCAAAACCCATAAAAATTATAAAATCAATAAAATCCAAAAAAAATTGGTAAAGCTTAAAATCCAAAAACATTTGCATTTCCATTTGAATTTTGCATTGTCATTTTGTATTTGCATTCACTGCATTACTGCATTGCATATAGGCATTCATCATCTGTTGCATTCCATAATAGAAGGCATTGTTTTTGTCAGTATTACAAACGATGCCATGTTTGTGTTTAAATCATGCATCTATGCATTTATCATGATACATCATTCATGTGAGCAATTGTGTTTTTCAACACAACCTGCAATGTTGCTATGGAGATATACTATGGTTTTTCAGTCACTCAGCCATACCTAGTAGTCTTATTAAGAGTTGGTAGAAAGCTTACTTTGCTTTTGTAGCTAAGGTTTAGTTAGTATAGCCCTTAGCATATTATAATCCTATCACTAATCAAAAAAATTAAAAAAATCCTAACAAGGGCTAGGGGAAGATGAAATCCATGAAGCAAGACTGGGTATCCTGAAGCGACAAGAGTTATTCTTGATTATTCCTCTGTGCAGATGGTATGGGAAATATTGGAAGGTGGCAAAAGGACATGTTAGTTCCCTATTCAGAATCCCTTGCTTACAATAAAATGTGCATATCCCAAAGAGATATCCCATATCAATCCTCATGATTGATACCCTAGATCGATATCATAGATCGACTCCCTAGAGTGATATCCCGTATTGATATCATAAGATCGATATTCTCAATCGATATACCAAAAATAGTTTTTCCAAGTAAATATCCACAAAGGAAAGTTTTTGAAGAAAATTATCAAATTTAAATGCCAAAAAGTGAAGTTCAAAGTGAAGATCAAATAAAGATCATAAATCAAAATTTCGAGCAGAGATCAAATGAAGATCCAAAATCTAGTTCGAAGAGAGATCAAATGAATTTCCAAAGACAGTTCAAAAAGAATATGGAATCTACTCCCTTGGTTCACTACATATGAGCAAGTATCCCAAAAATTGAAGGATGGAAAGGAATGAGCCTGAATCCCTGGAGCTGTCAGCACTACTATACCTTATGCATGATGATATGTCTGACACATTAGCATCTTGCTTATGAACAAGACCAATGTTTGAATGTGGAAGAGCTAGCTTTAGGTTTCCTGCATTTCCTAGTGGCTTAGTCCAACTAAAATCTAAACTTGAGATTGGATAAGACATTTGTGGAACCTCTATCTTAGCAATGGGCTGAAATAATCCTGCCTGACATCGGGGAACACTCATGTCTTATCTTAAATAATCATTTGCACACACATGGATAATGAACAGTTAGGGTCTATCCTAGCAAAAGCCTTTTATCTCAAAAGTCTAGTGTGGTTAGTATGCAACTTTTGATAAGTCTATTAGGGTGTTTGAATCTCATGGAAAACCTCAAAAATTTCTCCCATAGCAACAAAATGTCAAAAATGGCATCCATATAAATCATTAAATTGCAAAGTATTAAACCCATGATACATCATTATAAAAAGCACAATCAACATATAGGATAGATACCGGATGGATATTAGCAATAATATTTAGATGGCCACTGACTATATCATGCACATTTTTCAAAAATTGCAAAATAAAAATGAATGACACATTATATCATTCACATCATAAACATTGCATACCATTGCATTTCATATATGGGTGATTAATTGATTAAATTATTATCTTAAGGATTTTCAATTACATTCATGATTTTTATACATTTTGTGGTGTCATACATTAGATTGATAAACATATTTGCATTCATTCCTTATGTTTTAAGTGATTAAAGCATACAGGTTCATTTACATTAGATTAGAATCATGTAAATAAAGTATTACATAGATTAATGCATAAAAAGAAAGCAATATCAAATATGCGTTAAGAGAAAAACATCGCATCCATATGCATCCATCAAAAAGCACATCTAAGCATCTAGATCACTGCATATCATCATCATAAATCAAATAGCTATCTATTGCACGTCATCCATACATCACATCATATAACATCAGTATAAAATAAGCATTGCATCCATGTGCATAACATAAACATAAAATTAAAAATAAATGAGTACACAATAAATGATCCATAATAATAATCATATCATATATAATGTGTCTCTCAAAGTACACCAGGAGTACAAAAATGTTCGCAGGCTACAAATGTGTAGGTCCTCGACCTTAAACCAAAAATGAGATATATATAAAAAAAGTATCTTGTAGTAGTAAAACTCTAGCTTTGATATGCTCCACCTGTACGAGAGCTCTCACCGCCTCCCTCAGTACTATGCTTAGGAGCCTGCTCTACCTACTATCCTGTTGATTGATGTGGATCCTACTGTGAGCCCTAGGTATCACCTAGCTTGAAGAGGCCTAGCACTCGTCCAAATACCCCTCATTTTATGGGCACCTCTGTATGTTGGGACCTATGACTAGATGTTGTAGAAGACCGCCCTACCTCCCTGGTCCTGGTATGACTGCTATCGTCATGTGTACTAGAGGACCTATGTGTCCTCTCGCTCCAATGGATGCAATGGATAGAGCTAGCAGTGGACTATCCTGTAGCTTGAGATCTAGTCTGTTAGGACTTTGGAGCATATGGATTCTCAAGAACCTCTACATCCAACATCTGAATGTTTCCAACCAGCTGGTCTACTCGAGCAACCCTAGATGCATGCCTCTCATTGGCACTCATAAGTAAACCCTGTAGGTGCTCTATCTCTACCATAGGATCCCAAAAACTTGGTAGTACTGCTACTAATGCCAATGGAGGCCCCATAATCATCTAAGATGATGGAGGACCCCCCTTTGTACCCTAAGAAGATCCTGCTCTACTATGGCTGCATCCCTCTATGCCTTTTTCAAGTCATGAGCATGAGTGAGCTCACTAACCTGGGTCACTATTGTGGTCATCTGAGCTATTAGGCTAGCAATATCCTACTTCTCTTGTGTCAGTCGACGATCTCTATCGGTCAACTGCACATGTAGAATAGTGATAGTAGTGTCATGCTCCCTCTATTGCATTTGGAATCGACTGATCTAACTTTGCAAGTCATCCACATATGCTAAGAGTAGCCTCTCTATAGTGTCAAGAGGGACCTCACCCTCCTATGGAGCCTCCTCATCAAAATAAATCTTAGGAGCCTCCTCAGTGGCAGCCTCTACACCCCAACTGCCCTCTGTCTGCTGGTGCACCCTACGCCCATTAGGATCCACCTCTACTCTGGCATGATCTGCCACTCGACCTAGAGGCCATGTCCCATACCATCAAAATAAAGACCACCATTTTTTGTACTCTAGAGTGGTCACTACCATATCAACCCCAATATCTTGGAAGTCATTGGAGCATCACCTAGAGCTAGAGGCTTGATCCACGGTAGATCCCTCTCCAAAGCCAGGTACCTGTAAGTGAATGGGATCTCTGGGATGTCTTGCACCATGCAAAACTACCATAGGACATGAAATAAAAACTAAAACTCTTTGATATCGGCCTTCCAGCTGAGTAGCCATATATCCTGGTGAGCCTATTGAAGCCTCTCACTGACCTCAAGCCAGTTAGGACAATCATTATAGGGCCACCATTAGATATCATCTGGTCCAAGTGCCACAAATTGGGTAATGTAATATTGGGTCTCATCAGCATGAGTCCTGCTATAGAAACCCTCCTCCTCTCGAGGCCAACATGCAGCATAGCACTAATGCTCATCCTCAATGTCTATAATGTGTAGGGGTAGCTCCCCAGGATGCTCTACCCTGATATGCTGCCAGCCCCAAATCTATAAAAGTAGACTATAGTTGATGCCCTTACGACTACACTTAATAATATGATATAGCTCTTGATACAGCTAAGCTAGTAGAGTGCTCCCCTAGGCTAGGAGTAGTGGTTGGTGGGTAGAGCTCTAGATAACTCTATGCACAGTAGCTAGAAGGTTCTAGGGAATCCTCGCACCCGAGGAGTCTGGAAGCACATACTGCATCACCAGGTGTATAAAAATGGCCTCGCACATAGAGAAGACTTTCTTCCCCTACCAGTAGCCGATGTGGACCCTTCCATGGTCAATGGCACCCTGAGCCTCCTTGCTCTGAGCACCAAAGATAGCATCAAATATGGACTCCTTAGCCCTAGAAGTAGAGCATACGATGGCCTCGCCATTAATGGGGATCCTGAATATCCTGTATACGTCCTCTAGTTTAACTATTATTTCACCTATAGGTAGGTGAAACATGTTGGTCTGCATATTCCAGCAACGAGCCAACACAGTTAGATAGGATTGATCTACCCTAAGGGTGAGTAGATCCAGAACGTAGCCGAAGTCGACAACTCCGAACCACTATCGCTCACCATCAGTGAGCTCTCCATGGAGAGTCTTTATAATGTCAGGCTCTCACACTCTAGAGGTCAATATTTGAAATAAATAGCATAAAATAAGGAAAAAGCTAACTAAAACATGCAAAACTATTTAAAAAATGGCCTAAAAATCATCAAAAATAGTAAAAAACTAATCAAATTGCAAAAAAATGTCATTGTGCAGGCCTACAAATTAAATTTGTCAATCATATAGGTCAAAAATGCATTAAATGATATTAATTACCTCTAAAAATTCATAAAAATTAAAAATTTTGCAATTTTTTCCTAAAGTTGGCGAACCGCGGGTCAACCCTACGGTCCGCATTCGATCAAAAATTGACCGTTGGGATTTTGAATGTTGATCACATTTGGTAGCTGTGGTCCCCAATTGACCAATTGGGAACCATAGCTAGTACCTATGGTCTCCAATTGAAGTCCGGTCGAGTGCGATACTACGGCCAAAAATGCAAAAAAAAATTAAATCTAAGCTACCCTAGCCTAAGGTGAGGTTCATTTCTAGCAGTTTAGTGAAATTTATTTACCGATTACTTAATTGGATTCATTTTATTGGTAATGGATGCAAGGTATTGGTTTTTGAGTTACCTTACCCTCCCCTCGTCCCCCGCAGCTAGAAGACGTTTGCCCGCGCCCTGCCATCGTACTATAAGTCGGTGTGCGAGAAAGGTGTGGTAGGTTGTAGGTTAGTTTGGTCAGCTATCACTATCAGAGCTTTAGTTTGTAGGTCACTATCAAGGAATAATGAGAGATATTTGAAATTTGGAATTTTTATAGACTTCTCATATTTCGTGCGGATCGCAGGCCCTAGCTGCAGTTCCCAAATTTGTGAATGGTAACCACAGACCTTAGCCGCAGTTTGCAACTGGTAGACAATTTTAGAAAATCCCACCATGAGAAGGGCCAAAAGGATCAATTAATGCCTTCCATTGGGTCAGAGATCAATAAAAGCAAACTAATTTGGAAATTTGGTGATAATAAAGCATTGGGATCCAATAAAAAATTAAAAATTTGGCTAAGATTATAAAGTACAATCAAGGTTGTTGCTATGATAATCCTTTCATGGAGTGACACACCTCCTAGCAAAATAAATAAGCTCAATGTATAATTCAAAATATCCAAAAAAATCAAATAATTAAAACACCAAAAGCACCTTGTATTCAGTAATTTACCCTATACACTTGGCGGTTGCAGCGACTTGCGATCCATGCAATCCGGTAGGATGAGTAAATTACCATAAGGACATTTGGGACAAAAATTATCATCATTGATCTGATATGCTTATTTTCAATCCCTAAGAAGGCCTTCGCATATGGACTGCTCCATGGGAACAAGACGTTGCATCTCATTTCTTCTATGACCTCTTTCTCAGTAAATCATTGATAATTTGATTCAACACAAATCGGATTGGATTTGTATCAATTCAATTCCCTAAGACAGCTATTGTAGCCTGACTGATCCATGGGATAGAGGTGTACAAATACTATTAATAGTTGGAATCAAAAGTTGAACTAGGCCTAGCCAAGGCATTAATTTTCTCAAATCTAAATTTGTTCAGATCATCCATGGTGGTCAAGTGACATCGTCGCTTCATACATTGTCATTAACCTCATCAAATCATCGCTTGAGGGGGTAGTCATAATATCAAATCATAATCAAAATCAATAGAAGATCCCGGAGATCGTAGATCCCTTGATCTTGTCAAAATTATATTCGTCCTTGCGAATCATTGTAAATAACTATCATAAGCTTACCCCTTTGCTTGGGGTAAATAACAAATATGATGTTGCTTTTTGTTCTTTGCATTTCAGATCTATGGATAAAAAGATACCTATGGAATGCATAGCTGCACCAAATGAGATGAGAAGGGCATAAGCTTTTCAATTTTAAGCCTCCAAAGAGTTGGAAGCAATGATTCTAGGATGTGCGTCCTTTTGTTGGACCTAGGGCATCTAATGTTGATATGACTAATGATCATCATAGAACCTTCAACATCATTTTAGGAGGTCTATTTTTGTTCAGCATTGTTCTATCTCACAATGCATATCAAAAGGGGCATCTGTAGACACCTAAAACGCGTCATGTCAGGGGAAACTACTCATATGAACATGCTACAAGACCATATGGAAGATCTTGGACACACTCCAAGATAGAGCAGTGGTTCTAACCACTCAATTTGGGCTCCTTGGCCTAATAAGTCTGAACCATAGCCCAAACCTACGGTTTACAGCTTAACCGCAATTGAGATCTACGATTTGTAGTCTAGACCGCAACTATGACCTACGGTCTTAACTGAAGTTTAGTTGGTCTTCAATTCGATCCAAATCAGTTGAAATGGCCATTGGATCTAGAATAAGGTGGTTAGAGGATGAAATCTTCCATTCTAACTATCCTAACCACCCCTTCTTGATCTTAGATTCTCTAGGAAGCCACCCCTAGTCCTTGGGTAGTCCTATAAGTACCCCTCAAAATTAGGACAAACTATTAGAGAGAGCATTGGAGATTTTAGTAGTAGAGCCCTACTGAATTGTATACTCAATCAAGTATACTAAGAGAGAGCTATTGCACTTATCCCTATCTACTTGCCAATATTCATGATGAATTGTATTATGGATGCCCTAGGAGTCTAGAAGAGCCAAGAAACTCAAATTCGGGAAAACGAAGGCCCATCACAGTGATTCAACCACCAAACCTATTAGAAGGACATTGAAAGCGACCCTTGAACATCAATTGGACAAGGAGGTTAATCCCACAACCCTTGGAATTAAGGGTAAACCTATAAGATTGCTAACTGCGGTTGTCAGTCGTGATTTACAGTGCTAATTGCACACTAGAGCTACGATTTGTAGTAGAGGTATAATCGCCTTCCTATTTCTATTTATGTCCAGCTAATTAGGTTAGATTAGATTTTTTATGATTTAATAGCATTTTAGAAGACTTATGACCATAGAACTAGGTTAGATTTATATTTTATGCTTATGCTTCAATTAGGACTAAAATTCTTTCTTTATGCATGTTTATGCTTAACTTTTCATATCTGATCCATGCATAGTGTAGCTGCTATTTTCCTTTACGTTATTACATGAATCTTGATTCACTGTGTATAGATTAGAAGTATTCTTTACATTTCTTGATTATGCATGTTAATGGTGTCATTATGCAATTTATCTAAAAGGGCCTCATCATGAGAGGTTGCCTATATTTTTGACATTCTTGTTGTTTCTTGACCACAGGGAACAATTTCATATAAGAGCAAACCATCAAGTTCCTTCCCCATTGCGAAGAAGAGGGCACCTCCACCCTAGAGTACTTCGTGCCATTATGAAAGGCATTTGGAAATCACACCTACCCTTAAGAGGAAAAGCAATTGTGCATTCCTATTGTAATATTGTATCAAAATGAATATCCCTAAGAGGGACATACTTGTAATTGGAATTTGACTTCAAATATATTGGAATAAAGCATTTTCTTTCTTGTTTCATTGGTTTTCAATTTTGTTTACTTGTATGCATGTTATATCTTTACCATTTATCACAATAGGACCCGCAATCGGGTGTGACCCTTTCTAGTGGTTACATAAGGAGACTAAAAAAACAAGTTGTAAGGAGAGAAATTTGGAGAAACTTACCACCACGATGACCCATGACTAGAGCAAAAATTGGACATAGGGACAATCTTCAAGGGTCTGACATCTACAGTAAGCGAAGAAGCATGAGGTCCCCTAACCAAGACCTAAAAAAAATTGTAGAGCTGAAATGCTAGAAAACCATCTATAACAAATCTATGATCAGTCCCACCAAATTTCACCCAGGGACAAGCCATGGAAGCCAACACCACAACTACACAAAGAAGCACAGGGTCCCTCCCTAATACCAAAAAGATAGACTAAAGCTAAATTCTCTGTTAGAAAACCCTAAAGAAGACACACACTAGATCTACTAAGAGATACCCAAGGCACCACAAAAACCCAATAAGAAGCTGGAAGGAATACCTATATGTAAGCGTTAAACATGTGGCCCTCCAGAAAGGCACGAAAAACATAGATAGGGATCCCAAGCTATTGAAATAGGTACACGAGTGCCAAAACCTCTTTTGAAAGCCAAAACCCACCAACTAAGCTGACTGAAAGCCAATCAACACCAACGGACACCAAGGGCAGAGTCTCTGGGATGATCCAAACATTGGATAATTTCAATCAAATATGGGAAGTCCAGCCTGGAAGGCTCCAGAAAATGAATCTAGTCCATAGATTAGATATATTCTTATTATCCAATAAATGGTTGTAAATAAAGTATACAATATCTTTAGATACTTTATTGCGAGTAGGATTAAATCACAAAACCATTCTTTTGACTTGTGATTTACCTAATAGTGGTCATCCCCATTTCTCCAAGATCTTATTTTTTTCCAAATTGTTATGTTATCATGGTATGAATAAAAATTTGAAGGATCAAATATGTACATGTTTATTCAAAAGCTAAAATATTTAAAGGAGCAAACAAAGATTTGGAATGCCTAACCCCTTGGTAATATTTTTAAATAAAACAAAGAAATTGAATTCAAACTCAAAAATTTACAAGAGATGGTAGAAGTTAATGGAATGGATCAAGATTCTTATGTGAAATAAAAAATACTTTATGACTATCATAATGCATTGAAAAATGAGGATCCATATTGGTTCCAAAAATCTAGAGAAAAATGGCTCAAGGAAAGAGAGAAATATTTAAAAAATTCATGTTATAGTGAAAATATTTTTTTCTTTTCATTACATAAAAAATATTTTAACTCTAGATGGAATAAATATTGAGGAGAAAGAAGATATAAGGAAATAAACAAATTAATTACTTCAAAAATATTTTATTAGATACTAGGCAAGATAAGGAGGCACAAGATAAGTTTTTGTAAAATATTATATCAATTATCACACAAGGACAAAATAAAAGTTGGATGAAAAAGATATCCATATAGGAGCTCCATGAAGCAATTTCCTCTCTCTATCCTAATGAGGCACCTAGCCTTGATGGATTTCCCACAATTTTATTTTAAAAAATTTATGATTTTTTGAAGAGTGATAAGTTAGTTGTAGTTGAAGAGGCCTAAAAAATGAAGGCTATAATAAGTAGAATTAATGCCACTTTTATTATGTTGGTTTCCAAGAAAGGCAAGAAAAAATATTTTGATAATTTTTGTCTAATAAGCCTTTGCAATATGATTTATAATATCATTTGAAAAATTTTGACAAACAAGGTGAAAGGACATTCTAGGTTGAATTATCTCATAGAAATAAGGTGGTTTTGTTTGTGGTAAACAAATTATCGATGGTATAATAATTGCATAGGAGTCCATACATTCTCTTAATTCCATGAAAAAACTAGGTATGCTTATGAAATTAGATATGAAAAAAACATATGATAGGGTTTCCTACAATTTTCTACATGCTATTCTTAGAAAGCTTGGCTTTGATTGTAGTTGGTGTAAATGGATTAAATGTTGTTATAGCACTGCAAAATTTTCTATTTTTATCAATGGTTCTTTAGCTTATTACTTCAAGTTATCTTGTGGACTTTGTCAAGGTGATCCACTATCTCCTTATCTATTCATTATTCTTGTGGAAGCATTAGGGAGATATTTCTCAAAGGCAAAAATAGAAGAAAAAATCAAAGGTATTCAAGTTGCAAAAAATGGGTCCTCTTAATCTCATCTCCAATTTGTTGACGATACTTTTATTTTGGGCCATCCCTTGGTCAAGAAGGTCATCCGGTTTAAATCAATATTATCATGCTATGAGAAGGTTACCAGATAGTTGGTTAATACTACAAAATATAGTTTTTTTATTAATATTGGCCTACATTTATAGCAAATTATTAAGAATATTTTATGGTTTAAAAGTGAAATTTTTTCATCAACCTACTTGGGTATTCCTTTGTCTCATAAAGAAAATAAAAAGGATCTTTGGATCTCTTTTTTGGATAGAATGAAAGCTTGTTTGGCAGGTTGGAAAGGTAAGTTCTTAACCATGGCAAGAAGGCTACAACTCATAAAGGCTACATTGCAATCTATCCCTATTTATATGATGTCACTTTCAAGATTACTAGCATGTATAGCATCATAAATTGATAAAATTCAAAGAGACTTTAAATGAAAAAGTTGTGAGAAATAAATTTAGGTTTCCTCTTTGTAAGTGGGATAGGATTTGCAAAGAAAAAATATTAGAGGAGTGAGCTTGTAGAATTGTAGACTTATGAACTTGGCATTAGGGGCAAAGCTTGAGTGAGATTATTTAGAGATCAAGGAAAGAATTGAGAAAAAATATTACTTCAAAAAAATATAGTTTCTCTTGATGCAATAAAATTATTTGGAAAAAGAACCCAATGCAAAGAATTGTCAACATGGAACATCATATTAGATAGTTTACAATTGATAAATAAACATATTAGATGGTAGTCAATGAGGGGAGTTATGCAATTTTTGGTCTAATGCTTGGTTGAAGCCTCATCCTCTTATCTCTAACTCAAAATGGAAATAATTAGCTCAAGAAAACATATATAGCATGTAAATGTCCAAAGGTTAAAGATAATATTAATATGAGCAATAAATTCAAATCATGGATTTCTATTAGTAACCTGGTTGAAAGAGAGGAACTCAAACAAATTGTAGATGAAGTTCAAAATATGCTTCAAGAGTTCTATTTGCCAATTTTTACACAAAAGTATGAGTTGATTTAGAATTTATCAAAGAATGTTGGATACTTGGTGAAGTTGGGATGTGAGGATTTAGGGCAATAAAAAATTTATCCTCCCAAATATTTTCCTTGGAAGAATGTTTGGTCATTAGAGACTCTCCCTAAGGCCTCAACATTCCTTTGGTTAGCAATTCAAAATAAGATTCTTACAGGAGAGAGTCTACAAATAAGAAGATATTATGGACCTTTTAGATGTGCCTTGTGTGAGAAGGATTTAGAAAAATCAAACTATTTACTTCTTCATTGTCCCTTTGCTCACACCATTTGGGGTTACTCTTTTAAAAAGGGTTACTCTTTAAAAATATGAAATTATATTAGGTAGCTTCATCAACATTGAAAGAGTTGATGAAATGTTAGATTAATTATTTTAAAGTTAAAGCATTATGTGTTCTATGGAGGATTGACCCTACCATTATTTGTTGAAATTCATGGATTGAAAGGAATAAGATATTTTTTAAAAATAAATCTTAAAATCAATGCCAAGTTTGGAACTTTAAATTATTGCCTCTCTTGCAAAATGTCTATAAATATGGTGTTCATCATGGGAAGTCTCAAGTGCAAAAAAAAATGGTGCTAATATCTTGGCTACAAGATTTGAACATACATGGAAGAGTCATCTATGAAAATGGAATTAAAACAAAGGATCTACTTCGATGTAGGATAAAATAGAAATATCTAGAAATTGGGTTTATCAAAATTAATTTTGACAGTGCTTCTAAAGGAAATCTAGAAAAAATTGGTGGAGGTGGTGTTTTTAGAAATACTTGAGACTAAATTCTCCTCATTTACTTAGAATCAAATGGAACTTCAACTAACAACTATGCAAAGGCTAAGACACTTATTACAAACATTAAAATTGCAATAAAAGAAGGGAAATATATTTCAATTGAGGGGATTCACAAGTTATCATCAATGATATTAACAAAAATTGATGTGGAGATAACATAAAAAATAATATTTTTATTGATGTTCATCACCTGTTACTAGAGGTAATATCTTCGAACTGTGAGCATATTTATAGAGAAGGACATCATGTAGCAGATAATTTAGCAATTGTGATGCTGATCTTCATCATGACGAAATTCAAATTTTAAAAGACAATTGGCCAAGTCAAATTTTATCTCTTAATCAAAATGATGTCATGTCAAGAAGTTGATTGTGAAAACATAACACTTCGAAGAAATATATTTTATTAAAAAAAAATGATAAAAAAAAACATGCTAAATATAATTTAATTGACATAGCAACAAATGTAATATATATATATAACGAAAGTGGCTCCAATACAAACCACATATAACTTATTTAAAATAAAAACATTTTTTTGGTTTAAAGTAAAAGACCTCCCAAAGATTCGTGACCTACCCTACCTATAAGAATCAAACAAGCAACCAAACTTCATGTTCAAATTTTAGACACATAAATAAATAAAGAAAGGAAGGGGAGTTGGTTACAACCACACTATTTTCAGTAACTAACAAGCTCAAGGTTCAAACCACATGGACTGCTTTCAACAAGCGTATTCCACCTTGTGAAGAGGAGGGTCGTTCAAGATTTGTACTATCCTCGTTGATCTGGCGTGCACTCACAGGATTTAGAACAGACTACTACCTTTGCAAATTGACACCCCAAGATTTTAAACCTAGACCAAACAAGCAACTAAAAGTTTTATTCTTTCATTTATTTTTATTGTTTTTTACATGAAAATAATTTATACTTGTTTAATTTATTTGATTAAGCCTTTACTTTCCAACCGAATCTCTAGACTCTATTATAAATGATATTATAACTTTTGGTTACTAAAAATTAAGACGATTTCATATTTAAAGTTTCATTTCACTGTAATTCTTGCTGCTTCCCATCACAAACAGAAAATGTACGAGGCCGAAAACGTCATCTCTTCACGCCAAGCGTCCTACAGATATTCCAAGGCCTGTACAGTCGTCAACCTCGTCTTGCAGGTCGCATCAAATTTGGAACCATCAATTTTAAAAAGCCAGAAATTTTGGATCCGTATATCCCCGTGCGTGAAAATGCAAGAGACGTAACAGTTGGAACAACAACAACAAATCCTAAAATGAGAATCTCATGCCTTCCATCACTCCATATTATTGTTGTGAATCTGCCATGACAAGCGCATGGGAACAATTTGCTAAATAGGGCCATACGAAGCCTCGTTATCTAATCATTTCAACTGATAAATGCACTGTTCTTGCTCTTGCACGCCCAACATCATAGGTCACCATGTCTTGAAAATAATGTTTCTCAATCAACTTGGGTGATTTGCCTTTTAGCTTTTAAAGCCATAAATTCACAAATCATGGCCATGAGCTCCCAAAGTCAAAAGAATAATCCTACATTTCACTTTCAGATGTGGGCTGTTGCAACGCAAAAGCCAAACGAGTTGTCTACCTCTTCAATCAAAGTATTTATACTTTTGTAGTGTGATTCCTAAGGCAACTAGGCATGAGAATATGATGTATAATGCTCTCTTTTGTCCACATCTCTTCAACCTTGACAAGTTGCACACTCTTGTGAGAATCTAAGACATAATGGCATTTTGTTTTTTGTCTGCATTGTCCATGTGGCATGAATAGCCATTGCTTTAAAATTTGGGAACACTAGAGCTAAGGTTCGGTTTGTCAAGTGGAATAAAATTTAAGGATAAGTTTTCAAATTTGATAGTGAGCAGAGTTTGGCTCTTGGATGTTGCACCAACTTCAAGTAAATGGAGTTTGGAGCCTTTCTAGAAAAGCAATGTTGCTTTTGTGAAGGTCATTCTTGTACAAAAAGTAAAGTAAATGTAGTAAATGTAAACGTCCTATAGAGGAGTTCAAATACAAGCTTCCCATGTTTAATGCACATCAATGTCACGAAGCAAGAACCAAGAAAGAGGTTTGACGAATTCACTGTAGTTGTCATTTAGTGTAAAACATATTCCTTCTTGATTGGGTTACTTGTATATATAATATCATAAAAGTACTTTCAAGTTTGAGAGATTTTAATTTTTAAAAAAATTATATAAAACATATCTTACCATTTCATTAAATTTTTATAATAAATTATTTTTTTAAAAGATATTTTATTTTTTATTATGTTTTTAATATATTTTTAAGATTACCTCTTTTCTTTCGAATGAAATACTTTGATGTATGTAAGAAGTTTAAAAACAATAGTAACCATGATTTATATCAATCTTTTCAATGTATATATCTAAAGAAATCATTATAACTAGTAATATATGTGAAAAATAATTGTATTTAATTTAGTTTAAATATCAAATAATTATTATATAGTTATATATTAAGATAAAACTATTCAAAGTTTACTTATCAATAATACGAGTAGATTTAATAGTAATATTTTCAAACTATGAATAAGAGGTTTAGGGTTTAAATCTAATAGGGTAGAGTTGTGCACCATACTTCAACTAGAGTTTGGTTGGATAAACATATATTGGTAAATGAAATCCTCTATGAGGGTTGCTCATATGGCTTATGGTCTCGCAAAATTTAAAAGCTACTTTATATTTACATTTCACCTTTACTCATAACGTCTACCAACTAAGCCTTAATGAATACAAATTGATCAGTAATTGTATTTAAAATTGTCCTTGATATTTTCTTGTGTAGCCTGTATAATGCCATGGTAAGCTTTCATCTACTCCCCAAAGAACTAATCAAAAGTTGGTACCTGTTTTTTTTTTATATCTTGAACCCATTATTTTAGCTCCTCCAGTTGTTAGGAAAGAGTCATAAATTATAGAAAAAAAATCCATCAAAAGAGTAAAATATAGAAGCTAAAGTAGCCATGAAATGTTCTCCTCCAAGAAACAATTATTTTCTCAAACAAAAAAAACAATCATAAAACTAAACAAACCAAACATAGACAAACTCAAAATGATGGTTGAGAACCATCCATTAGATCACCTACAAGGGACTCAAAGGAGTTAGCTAACATCAATCTATGCCTAGAGAATAAAGAGGATTTGGAACTCCCCTTGATCCTACCTCACTCTCCTTTCTACTAGGTTGTTAACAAATTCAATATCATTCACAAGGGTTGTTTTCGTCCTATCATAATTTTTCTTAGAACTACCACTAGAGATTGTAGACACCTAAAAATTTTCATTTTGACATTTTCCTAATATCAATAATTAATAATTTTGCAAAGGTCCCAATTAATTTAAATATTTGACATGCAACCTTACAAAAATTAAATCTACCTTCTCTAGCCCCCTTTTCCCACTAAGCCCTCTCCTACACCAAGATCTTGGTCACCATGTGACTACCCCATCCACCCTAACCTATGTGCACATTCCCCTACCCCATGGTTTTTGCATGCCACTTGAGTGGGGTGAGGACTCTTCCACCCAAGGAAATTAATAAGGCATGGTGCACACACCCTCTTTGACCATGCAAGTGGAATTTTCTAGATTTTTCTCCCCCTCACCCATGCCACTTGGCTACCAAGTCATGTCCACCTCACCTCCACCTCACTACCCCCTCTCCCTTGCAAAACTCTATAAATACCCCCTCATTTCCTTCATTTGCATAAGAGCATGAAGTTTCCTTACCAAAAGTCTACCAAAATTTAGTTAGAAATCCTCTTGCATGCACAATATTGTTTGAAAATCAACCATGGAATATTTTGTGTGCCTCCATTTGTATTTTTTTATTTGTAAAATTGCTTGTAGGTGGAAGCTTTAGACATCTCCAAACTCAGACAAGAGGCTCTTGACACCATCCCAAAAGTCCCTTGCAAGTTTCATCAAAATCTAGATAGGACAGTTTCAATCAGGATTATGCATAAGTGGTGAAATCCAAAATCTATTTATAAAAATTAGGTGAATCAGTTTCAAAATAAAAGCGAATCATGTCCAACATAGGATGAATCAATAGGGCAAATTGCCTTTATTTTCTACCAAAAATTATAAAAATAGGGTGATTCAATTACAAAATCTTATTACCACTCGTTTTCATATATTCTTCTGATAAGACAATAATATTTATCAAATCCATCATTTTAGGTTGTCGAGATCTAACATCCTTTAAGGGTTTATACACATTACCCTTACTAGATCTCTACTTGTTTTTCTCAAGTATTGTACTTTAGCAACTTTAGAGATCATTTTAGAGGTCTTTTAAGATTTTTTTGAGGATTTTACCAAGTACCAAATCGATCATAGATCAGTTTAATGCATAGATCTCATCAATCTAGGTGGTTTTAAAAAAATAAAAAACAAATTTGTAGATCAAAATTTACGCCTCCTAGAAGGTTATTTGCTACTCAAATACAATCAGACCACATTCGACTACAAAAGTGTAGTTCGACTACACTTTTACAGTTGGATATAGTTTGACTGCAAAAGTATAGTCAAACTGCATCCAACTACAAATGTACAATCAGATGTAGTTTGACTACACTTTTACAACTAGATGTGATCTAGTTACAAAAGTACAGTTGAACCGCATCTGACTGCAAAAGTGAAACCGAACGTGGTTTGACTGCACTTTTATAACCAAATGCACTCTAACTGCATAATTTGCAATCGAGCTACATCCAACTACAAAAGTTTAGTTGGACCGCATCTGATTGTACTTTTACAACTGGATGCAGTTCGATCGCACTTTTGTAGTTGGATGTAGTTCAACTACACTTTTACAACCAAATCACATTTGGTTGCAAAAGTGTAGTCAAACTGCATTCGGTTGTACTTTTATAGTCCGATGTGGTTCGATTGCACTTTTGCATTCAAATTTGGTACAACTACACTTTTGCAACCGAACTGCATCCAACATCAAAAGTGTAATCAGACCACACTCCTCTAAAACTAATTATTATTTTCCACTGCTCCTCTATCGAACCACTACTCCTCTACAACTAATTATTATTTTCCTCAATCGATCATTTGTTCTTCTCTCTACAACTGATTATTATTTTTGCTACTATAGGTCATTTTTTGATAAGAATGAATATTTTAGATGTATAGGTATGGTTTTCATGTTAGGTATATATAAAAATATAAGAGGTGAATTTGGTGGGATAAATAAAAAAATTTATAATTTCAAGGTGAAAAGGGTCCTTGATTTAGGTGGGAGTATTGGTGATTTAAAAAAATGGTAATATTATTATCAATGTGGGGTGAGCCAACTCCTAAAAATTTTTTGGACCCAAAAATTTTGGGTGAATGGGCCGATGTCCAGGGTCCCCAAATTCACCAATTTCCATTTTCAAAAATGCTAATATTCACGAATTAATGAAGATTCACCACTATGCATAACCCTGGTTTTAACCGCCCACCCCTAGGTAGTTCATAGTTGCAACCACCTAACCTTGGGTGGTTCATAGTCAAAATTGCCTACCCCTAATCGGTTCACTTCCAAAGCCAAATATAATCTGAGAACCTATAGTAGATAGTCAAAAAAAGTGAGCAAGGTAATATTTTTAGTGTTTTGCATCATTTTGGGCTATGTTCATGCTTTAAATCAAAGTTTTCTTGTTATTGCTTGCATCTTTCACAAATTTAGGTCTAACCAAGGTAGACCCATAGATGCTACTAATCATTATGTTTGGTTGTGTGTAGGGCTCTTAGAAGCACATTCAACCAAGGGTGGTCATCAAGCACAAAATCCACCCACACTTCGAGGTGGTTTAGAAGACTCATTGTTGTGCCATTAACCTCATATTTGTAAAAGGGAGTCTTCCACCTTGGAAACCCCTATTGTAAGCCCAAGGGGCATTGTAAAATATCATATTTGTAACATCTTTTATACATAATAAAAATGACATATTTTCTCTACCACATTTTGACGATCATGGTGGGACCTTTCTACCATTGATCACACTTGGTATTTATCATTTCGTAGGCTATAAAAACTATTGTTTTCTTATTGTCCTTCATTTCATAATTTGCCTTGTGTGTTCTTTTAGAATTTTGTACTTCTTGCTTACTTTTCCTGCATTCTGTCTACTTTTCAAGTTTAAAATTATCTAAAAAGATCTAAAATCCATCTAGACAAAGACCCATCCAAGCTAGTCTTACATTATCTGCTATCAATCTTGATCATCCAATCACCTGATAATATAGACCACCTCTATGTGGGTGATTCCTCAGTATCACTCCAAATTAGGACCCAACGATCGGGTACCTAATTTCCCATAGCACATCACAATGGTTTTAGGTGTGTATGAGTCCTTACCACCTAATCATCTATCATCAATCAATTTGGGGGTGTCCAAAGGTATATCACCTTCCTCATCAATCACTTTTGTTTACTTGTTGATGTTCTCGCTTTCTTTACAAGTTTGATGCTTTTTGGCTAGTTAGGTTTACCTATTGTTTACAACTTTTAATTTACCTATTGTCCTTTTTGTTAGTTAGTTTTGTAATCTTGGCTTCTTATGCCCTTTTTATTTTGCATTCAAAAATCGATTTTTGACTATTTTGTTTGCTGGATTTTACAGGAAAAGCCACTAGACTATTTCTTTGAGATATAGAAACTTGATATAGTAGAGCTAATAGACCAAAAACTCCTCCTAGGACCAACCACCTAGTGAAAAACAATTATGACTATGAACCACCCGAGATGTGATGGTTGTAGTCACAAAGCATATTTCAGTCACATAACTAAAACCATAGACCCTATCAACTGCCAGGAAGCATATGATCTTAGGTAAATTCCTATGTTATATTTTAGTCTAATTTTAAGAAAGCAAGCATAATTTAAGGCTTTGGATTTGATTGGAAATTTTAATTACTTTTGTATCTTGAGTCACACTATACAAAGGCTATCTTCTTATCTATATGCTCTCCTCTCATGCTCAAAACGTAAACTTGAGGATCAAAAGGGTGGAGGAATTTTTTGGGTTTAAATAATTTCCATTTGCTTTATAGAAATTTTCTTTCCATTTGCACCTTGCATAATCCATAATAAATTAAAGACATGGCCTATGTATGCTCTCTCCTCACATCTCAGGGTGATATTGGAGATCAAAAGTAGGACATCTTCTAAGGTAACAAAACCCTCACTACATATCATATTTTGTGGAGGATTTGATCTAATATGCTCTCTCCTTGTGTCTTAGGGTGATCTTGGATATCAAAAGAGTGTCATTCCTTATAGGTCAAATAACATCACATCAATATCATATCATTATCACATTAAAAGGTCCACCTTTCCATTGTTGGAGAATATTACATTATTTGGTACATGAAAATGTACCACCTTGGTATAATATTATATTAGGTGTGTATTATATTAGAGTGAGTTTATATTTCATGTAATGTAATAATGTGTAGGAAATGCACAAGTGTCATGTAATTAAGTGTGCAAGTATTGTGAGTGTAAATGTGCACAAGTGTCCATTATGTAAGAGTGCACATGTGTTCTTAGAATAGGAAAGTGAAGAGTTACAAAGAAGAGTGAAGGTAAAGAGTGCACCATATGAGAAGTCACATACTATTAGATATTCATGACAAAACATTGTAATTGGTATAAAAATGCATAGCTTATAACATGCATTAGTAGACCTTTATTCTATATCACTTTCAGTATTTTCATGAGCATTTCCATGTGATTATTTTGTGAGTATTTTTGAGTTATTTCTTGTGTTATTATCATCTCTATTGAGTTATTTATATTACAACTTTATTTTATTCCTGTGGTTATTTTCTTGTAAGATTTACATTAAGTATTAGGCTACAAAAGCTATTAGTGGTATCAAAGCCACAACAAGTTTACTTGCATAGGTTTTTAAAAGTTACAAATAGTCTAAGGAAATTTCCACTGGATAAGAAAAGACCAATGAAGTTGAGGATATTACCACTGGATAAGAAAAACCAGTGAAGCCAAGAATTAATACCTCTAGGTTTAAGGACAATGAGTGAAGATTAAAGATTCAGATTTTAGATAACCAACTTAAGAAGAAAAGTTGGTCATTATCATTCTACTTTAAAGAGTGAAAAGTTTCAAATAGATTAAGTTCACCTATTCCAATAATATATTCATAATAGAAGGTAATATACATATAGATTTAACTTGAAGATAGACTTTGATATTGATAAAGAAAGGAGACTTGAAAAAGTTCCATTGAAGGTAAATTTAGAGACCTAAGAATAAGGTCCTACTAAAGTTTAAATATAGAATAAAGAAGACTTCAAGATAGTAGAAAGTCTTTAAGGCAATCCTAGTTAAAGGAAAACACATAACACATTGAAGCTAGCATATTAGAAGTCCACATTGGACACAAAATTAGAGAATTCAAGACAACAAAAGAGCAAGGTAGCATTTGGAAAGAAAAGAGTGAAGGCCACAAGGGTAATATTGAAAGTGAGTGAATGCCACAAAGGCAATATTAAAAGTATTTGAATGTCACAAGGATAATATTAACAAGAAAGGTAGCATTTAAAATCCATAAGGGTATAATTAAAGGAAAGAAACAACAAGCTTAGAAGTAAATTCCACAAGGGTAGAAGTAAAGAAAAAAGGACAACAATTTTAGAGAACGTAAGGTAACATTTATAGTATTGCCATAAGCAAGTGAAGCATAACGGTATAATCATAGCAAGAATAATTGAAGCTAGAAAAGACAACATATTCAGTCAAGAAAATTTGAAATCTAGAAGAACAACATTGAAGACAAAGAAAGAGATAGAGAAGAGTTTCAAGAAGTAGAAAGGATTTTCAAGAAATATCTCACTAGATTTGGGACAACCGTCACCATTCGATGACAAGCCCATAGATATAGAGAAGTCATACTCAAAATTAAACTAAGCATAGGGGGCAAGTAATCCAAGTGCAAGGAGCTATAAGGAGAAAATAAGATAGAAATTATTAATAAAAAGAATATTATTAATAGCTTGTTCTACAAAGTTAGAAAACAAGCAAGAAAAGACTTGAAGGTAATATAATACCTTAAGCAAGCATATAATACTTCAAGATAACAAGAAGACTTGAAGCTAGTATATCAAAAAGATAGAATATACAATCAAGAAAGAGACTATATCAAAGCATTGTATAAGTCCACATTGGATAATGTTTTTTAAAGGTAGTAGAAAGATTTAGAGGATATAATTGAATGCAAATAGAAGTAGAACATAGTTATTTAAAGGAGACATCGTAGGATTTTGGAGTGCATGTTTGTAAGCATCTTGTACCAAAGAATAGAAACACCTATACCTACACCTGCATAAATAAGAGAAGGAAGATAAGCTTCAACAATATAAGCAATGAAATATTACAATATCCAAGGCAACATGTAATATACAGTTATATAAAGTGAAAGCAAAGTGATTGAAAATTAGTTCTTCAAAGCTCTTCAAATCAAAGCATCTTGAAGCATCATCTAAGAGTCAATCTAAGTCAAGCTCAATCAAGCCAAGAAAAGTCGTAGTTCTGCCTGAGGTATCCAAACACCCAAGACAAGAGTAATGCTAGACATAGAGAAGTGCAACCAAAAGCCTCAAGAAAATGGAATGTAGCTTTGGACATTGAATATGCCAAGTGCCAATAAAAGTTTAACACTGCATGCAGAGAACACGAGAGCCATTAAATTTGAACACCACCAAGGAGAGAGCAACAATTGCATTCAAAAGTAGTAAGTATACATGTTAAAGGCAAAAAATTATAACAACAACAACAAATATTAAATAATCACAGGTTATGTAATATGAGAATGAATATCTCAGATCATAGTGGACAGATGCCTAAGCATTGTAGAGATGTTGGAGAAGTCAAGGGTTACACTCAAGGAGATGTGAAGAGAGGTGAAACATCTTGCTCAAGAAGATGTAGTAAGAGAAAGAAAGAATGTCAATATTAGCAAGAAGGTAGCCATTAGCAAGGATAATACTATTAGAAAGGATGTAGCCAAGCTGAGCTATTAGCAAAGAAAGAATAAATGCAACCATGATAGTGCAAGTTGGGATATGTTAAGGGTGTTTATTTTTTGCATCTCCAGTTTCACCTAAACCTGCAACATAAGCTATAACAATTTAGAAGGTAGAAATCTATGTGAAAAAGAAGAATCTAGTATAAAGAAGTAAAGGATTTGAAGGGAGTGCAATAGCACTCGTAGTATTCAACATGCAAGGAGACAAAATACATAAAAATGTTAAGCATAACTTAGGCAACTAGCACCCCATAGATGACCAATGTCATAGCCAAACATAGTGTCAACTATAGTGCTCACTAGATGACCAACATCATAGCCAAACATAGTGTCAAATACAATGCTCACTAGACAACCAACATCATATCCAAACATAATGCCAACTAGATAGTGTCTTCATAGGATATAACATCATCTAGGTAACCGACATAGAAACATATGAACAACAACACAGTATTTTTAGGAATATTTGGGATAAAAAGGTGATAAAATAACATTTAAGTGCTACCGTAGTGCCATAGAGAATCACCAACATCGAAAGCAACAAAAACATCGTAGAGAGATCAAAAGCCAGAACAAGATAAGGTGAAAATTTTGCATGATATACAGTGAAGAAGAGTCATGCAAGTCTAACATTGCACACCAAATAAAGGAAAATGAAAGAACTTTTTTTACACATTCTCTAGGTATTAGAAGGGCAGTGAAGCGTTACCTTTATCTAAACATTGGAATGTTTGAAATAAAATTAAGTGCCAACCCATTTTGCATGTGTTCTACCATGCAAGATGAAGGAAGCGAACAGATAGAGTTTGAGATATTTTAGAGAGAGATTCATATATTGATTCATGCAAGGAATCCTGACACATCAAAACCTCACATGATCATAGCCAAGTAGTTATCCTCTCTTCAAATGCTCAAAGACAAGGGAAGCATAGTGTAACACAACGCCATAGATCATTTTCCAAGCTAAGCACCATTAAGGAGGTAAATTAGGGTTTCTAAATATTATTAAAATTTTCTAAGGTTAAAAGGAGAAATAAGGAGTGTATAGTTTTAGTTATTATTTCTTTGCTAAGGTTAAATAAGTCTAATGGAGAGATAAGTAGTTTAATAGAGAAATTAATATCTTAATTGCTTTTTGGAGTGATAAGTAGGCATTATTATATTTGAAGTTTTGTTTTCAAAGGATTAATTTATACTTGAAATTTTTATTGGTTTATTTCTTGAAATTTAAAAGCCATATAATATTTGCAAATAATTTAATTATAGAGAGATAAGGAATTCTACTTCAAATTTAGGGATTTTTTGAATTTACAAAATTCTTAGTTTTATAGTTTCTAATTAATTAAGAAGCCATAAGATATTCAACTACAAAGTTTTTTGACAAACTTGGAAACTTGGAATTTATCATTCAAAACTAAGGGGTTAAAAGGATGGATAATGATATGGAAAACATAATTAGAAAAAAAGTGGCAAATGTCATAAAAACAGGAATAAAAAATTTGCTCACAAAATTTGAAAGCATATTAGATTTAGCTTTAAAATTGATCTGTAGTGAAGCAATAGAAGAAAGCTTTGAAACTTTAGAATATTATATTCACGGTAGGATTATTGAAGCAATTTATAATGGAAAATATAACATTCTAATTTATTTGGATATTGATATTATATTATATATGAAATTCTTACTCTCAAATATCACAAAGAAGAAAGCATAAAACAAAAGGAAATGATTGAATATTTTAAGAAGAAATAAAAAATAGATGAATCCTTTTTGGAAAAACTATTTTATTCTTCATGTAATATTGATACATCAAGTTCATTTAAATTAGAATCTTACCATGATGCTCTAAGAAAATATCCAAAAGTCTCTATACTGAAGAAGACATGTGATATGAAGAACAAAGGCAAAGGGAAAATTATTTTACAGGAATCTAATAATAATTTGATAGTTCAAGAAAGTGTAGTCTAAATAACATTAAGCTAAGACTAAAGAAAACAAGCAAGAAGAAAAAGAACTAGATCATGAAGAAGGATACATACAATGCAAAGTGAATTAAAGGATTGAGCTTGTATTGAAGACTAAAAGTCTTCAATAACCAAATAATGTAATACAGGGGGATGTTGAAGAATATTACATTATTTGGTACATGCCAATGTACCACCTTAGTACAATATTATATTAGGTGTGTTTTAGATTAGAGTGTGAGTTTATATTTCATATAATGTAATAATGTGCAGGAAATGCACAAGTGTCATGTAACTAAGTGTGTAAGTGTTGTGAGTGTAAATGTGCATAAGTGTCCATTATGTAAGAGTGCACGTGTCCTTAGAAAAGGAAAGTGAATAGTTACAAAGATAGGTTAAGGTCAATAGTGCACCATATTAGGAGTCATACTATTAGATATTCGTGATAAAACATTGTAATTGGTATAAAAAATGCATAGCTTATAGCATGCACTAGTAGACCTTTATTCTATATCACTTTTAGTATTTTCATGAGAATTTCCATGTGATTATTCTGTGAGTATTTATGAGTTATTTCTTGTGTTATTATCATATCTATTGAGTTATTTATATTGCAACTTTATTTCGTTCTTGTGGTTATTTTCTTGTAATATTTACATTAAGTTTTAGGCTACAAAAGCTATCACCCATGTGTTTTATTCTCTTGCACTTTGTGCAAAATTGGAAATCAAAAGTGGGTAGGTCACCTTGGAGCAATGAAAATCATGATCATATGTTTGTGCTTTCTTAGAATAGTTTTCATTTTGCACAGTTTTCATGTTTTCTTAGAATATATTTTTATTTCATGTCATTTTATTGCTTTCCTAGAGTAGAATTTCATTTCATGTTCTTCTTGCTTTCCTAGATTAGTTTCATTTCAAGTATTTACTTGCTTTCTTAGATTAGTTTTTCATTTCATGCTTTGCCTTCATTTCGTAGATTAGATTTCTTTTCAAACATTTTCATTGCATTATCAGACTAATTTTATTTTCATGAATTTTTTTAGCTTTCATTAGAAGTAGATTTCCTTTTTCACATCGTTAATTTATTTCCTTAACATAAAATTTTATTTCTTTTATTGTCATTCCATTTTCCTTCACAATAGATTTTCTTTATTTACAATTTACTTTTTTTACAACATAAGCTTGTTTCTTGTCTTGTGCATTTCCTTGTTATTAGCATAGCATTTCTTTTACGTAAGTTAGCATAGGCTCTTCCATTTCTTTTCTTTTCTAGCATAAGCTTCCTTATTTGCCTTATTAGCATAAGAATATTTTGTTGCTTGTCTTAGATTAGTTTTTTTTTAAGAAACATCAAATTTCTTAGGTAGTTTCATTTCTTATCATTTAGTTTAGGCAAAGTGCATTTCATATCCTAGATAGAAGTTTCTTTTGTTTTGCATTTTAGGTAAATAAAGAGATTTTTTATTAGCATTATACTTTATTTACATTTAGTTTAGGAAATATTTGCATTTTGCATCCTTAGGATAGTCTTGTTTGTGCATCCTAGTTAGGCATATCTTAAAGAAAAGAAAATCCAAAAAAAACACATCACTTTGCACAACAAATTGCAAACCAATTGGTGACATTGAAATTCATCCTCAACCATAAGTTGCTCCCTTGATAAACTATAGTTAGATTGCATACTTTCCTAGATTTCATAATTTGGAATTTTGCTACCCTTAGGACTAGCTCGAGGTAGTCTAAGGTTAGACACCCTTGCTCACAAGGCTAAATAATAAGCGGGTGCACAACTGTCATTATTGATTTAGCCCAACTAAAAGTGAAGTGAAATCCAACTAGGTCATCGTAGGTTCTAAACAATGCCACCTCTTATACCCCTAAAATGGGTATTGGAAGTATTTTTACCTTTTAGGATACCGTGAGCCATCCACACCTTAGAAATATTTTTGGTCGTTTATGCACAACTTTTCCCCATGTATGTTTTGGTATATCAGAAAGTGTGCATAGAAACACCTTGTAGATCTTCCGTTATCCATATTTTGTAGTTTTTAGGGATAGGGTACATCATGACACACAAAACCAAAAACTCAAAAAGACCAAAAACCTAAGCAACAACAAACATCAAATTAGATCTTAATCATGTTAAACATTTTCATATTCATTGTTTACTATCTACTTATTTGTTTGTGTAAAAAAATCTCCAAAAATAGTGATAAAAACAAATCAGGATCAAAAAATTAGCAAATCATCTCCCTTTCATCTGTTTCTCTCACCATAGTCCCTGTAGACTATCTTTGTAAGTAACTTCCTAGGCATAGATGGTTCCACATAGGACCAAGTAGGTGTGATTCATAGTTAGAACTTCCTAGGTAGAGATAAAACCCTCCATAGTCGGGTTACAACATCCTCTTTCAGTCCTATCTACTTTACCTCATGTTCTATCCCTAACTACTTATGGTATTGACTAGAAACTAAGCTTGAGTTCAGGAGAATCCTCTCATGGATCACACTAAGTTGACCCATTGCCCTTTAATGACTCCTCCAAATTTTCTAGAAGAGGTGCCTCCTACCCTAATTGGTATTTTATCCACCCTATATGATACCCCATGTCCAAGTGATTTAGATCACCAATATTATGACCACAACCTACTCACCTAGACCATTCTATATGAGACCCCTAGTGATGGGATGCCTTTGCCTTCATCCCATACAAATGTCCTATACTATAACCCTAATGCTCATCGAGCCTACTCTACCCTCATTTTCCAACCTTTATATTCCACTTCTCCTAGTTCACGTCATCCTCTCTTGTCGCATCCTCCTCCAATCGAATCATTCGTGAGTCTCCTTATCCTTGATCTATATTCTTGAACACTATTTTCCTTCTCCTTCCCAAGAGCAAACCTACTATCACACCTCTCATATCCCATTTGTACCCACTCCTCCTAATGCTAGCAAAACTAAACTGTATCGATCACCACTGATCCTAATCATCCTTCTTGTAATCTTGCTTCTTTGTAAAATACTCCTCCTATGATGCCACCTTCATTCGCCTTCTCTAATTCTAATCCATTTCTTTATCTTCAATTAAATTTTGTTTCTCATTCTATTTTGTCTATTCCTCAAATCCTCTTTCTTCTTCTTACTCCACCTCATGAGTCCACACTTCCTAATACAACTCCTTTCACAAATTTCTTTGCATATACCAATATTCCTCCTATTGATGTGCATGCTACTTCCTCTACTATCCTTTATCCTCCTCATCCTCCCTCTTCTACTTATCTCCTCCAACATTCTTCTTATCCTTCCTCTTTTACTCCTCTTCAAGAGACCTCTCATCTTCAACATCCTTATATTTATTCTTCTTCATAGCATGCACAAGCCAACGCTTCTTAACAACCTCCTTGAATTACCTTCAATATTACCTCCCAACCACTCTATCAACTACCCTCAACTATTCCACCTCTTAATAATCCTTTTAATCCACCATCCTACTTCACTCCACCTCCTTTTTGGATACCCACTCCACCTACCATACCTTTGTCACCACCTCCTCCATCAACTTTATATTAGTGTCCACCCACACAGTCATAATTCACACCATACCCCTCAAAAATTGATCCTCTCCTCTCCAAGCTATTTTTATAGTTGTGCCACCAACATACCAAACCCCTCCATCATACCAGGTTGTCCAACACCCATATTATCCACCTCATAAACCACCTTATTCTTCTTCTTCACATGTAGCCTATTTGGCCTATGCTATTCATCCTCCTCATTCATCCGATTCTCCTTCTTCTCCTTATCCTTATCTCCATCCTCATGAAGTCTCCCACTTCATCATCCTTGTTGATCCTTTGTAGGCATCTAAAGACTCACAAATCGAGATTCAAATATTGATAACTCAACTCAACACTCTAGATTTGTAATTTAGTGGCTATGGGTATTAGAAGCCTATAGATAATAAAATTTGTAGTCAATCTATTCATCCATCAATATCTATACATACATACCTTTATAGCTTTGAGATACCTAAGTTTGAAATATTCAAGGGGAAAGAGGACCCAAAAGAGCATTTCCAAAACTACATAAATTCATGTTACCTTATAAGTAACAATGATCCACTCATGTTGCACACCTTCCCTTATGTCCCTTGGGGAACAAGCCTTGGACTGGTTTAATAACTTACCTCAACATAGTCTCTTCTCTTTTGAGCAATTGGCTAATATATTCCTAGAGCACTTCTTGATGAACATTAGGAAGAGGACTTCATTTTCAAAATTATATAATCTCCACCAATTTTAGGATGAACCCATCAATGATTATGTTTCTAGGTGGTGGGATTTTATCAATTAATTAACATTCTGTATTCCCCTTGTCGATATGGTGAAGATGTTCACTAGGAGTTATGATAAGCACATCTCCACCACCTTGTAAATTCAATAGCACCACTCATTTTAGGAAGTCATTGCTCAAACAAAGATAATTGAAGAGATCAAAATTTAGGAAGGAGAGTTAAAGCTTAGAAAGAAAAAGTGCCCCAATAAGTCCAACAAAGGCAACAACAACAACCAATTTAAGCCCTCCAAGTCATTCAAATAGTGTTGAGTATATTGATAATCCCTCTTCAACATAGTACTCAACCTCAACAACATACTCTCTAACCTCTATGAGTCCCTATGAAATCCTTTAATGAACCTTCTACATTCCAACCATCCAATCACCCTCAGTGCTCTCCTCATATACCCCATAAATGGACACCCTTTTTTGATCCATTGTCTACAATATTCCAAAAGCTTTATGATGCAAAAGTAATATCCTTACTAAAAATCTATCTAGAGGACCCTAACAAGCCCAAACCCAAATGGTATAAGGAGCATCACTTTTGTATCTATCATAATCAAAATGGTCACAATATTAATGATTGTAAAATACTCAAGCATCTGGTGGCAAGACATGATTGATCTGTTGAGCAAGGTGCAACAATAGTATTGTCATTGTTGTCAACACAGTCAGATAGATTTGTTGATGCAGTGGACAGGAAGTTCAAAAGCTATTCAGATGCAGAAGATAGGAGTTCAAAGGTTATTTAGAGTATGATTTTCCAAGAAGACCGAAGTGGCCCATATGCAAAAGATCAAAGAAAAAATACAAGAAAAGTGTCACGATATCGTGACATATACAACAGGCAAGAAAAATTGTCATGATTTCATGACATGTTGGAAGAGAAAGAAAAAGCAGGAACAACTATCATGATTTCATGACATGTTGTAAGAGAGAAAAAGTAGGAAAAACTGTCGCGATTTTGTGACTTGTTGGAAGAGAAAAAGGCAAGTGGAAAAACTGTCACAATTTCGTGACATGTTGGAAGAGAAAGAGAAAGCAGGAAAAAGTGTCGCGATTTTGTGACAAGTTTGAAGAAAGAGAACAAGTAAGAAAAGTGTCACGATTTCATGACATGTCGCATTTTCACGACTAAAATAGGAGAGAGAAAGTAAGTTTGAAAAGTGTTGCGATATCGTGACATGTCGCATTTTCACGACAAAAGAAAGAGAGGAAGTGTACGAAAGCAGAACTATCACGATTTCACAACAAAAGTAGAAAGCAAGACTTCAAAAGCAAAAGTGTCACGATTTCACGACAAAAGCAAAGAAGTAAAGTACGAAAGCAGAAGTGTCGCGATTTCGCAACAAAAGCAGAGAAGAAGACTTCGAAGGCAGAAGTGTCGCGATTTCACAACAAAAGCAAAGAAGCTAAGTACAAAAACAGAAGTGTCGTGATTTCACGAGAAAAGCTAAGTTGAAGACTACGGAGGCAGAAGTGTCACGATATCGCGATAAAAACAAAGTCGAAGTCTATGGAAGCAGAAGTGTCACGATATCGCGACAAAAGCAAAGATGAAGTATACGAAGGTGAAAATGTCACGATATCATGACAAAAGAAAAGACGAAGTCTGCGAAGGTAGAAATGTCATGATATCGTGACAAAAGAATAGAGAAAGCGTACGGAGGTGAAAGTGTCGTGATATCATGACATGTATTTTTGTGGCAACAATAACAAAATAAGCTACAAAGGCAAAAATGTCACGATTTCATGATAGGTCGTAAATGCGCAAGTCAAGAAGGAGAACCCGACTGAAATGAGAAGTATGACAGTGGATCGACATCACTACGACATTTACAGGGGCAGTTATAGAGTGATTTCATACTACTAAAATACGAAGAGTGATCAAAAGTTAGTATGGTGGTTACAGGGTCTGTCCAGAATGAAATCATCAAGCGATGGATAAACCGAACATCTTCTTGAGTTGAAGCCGACAAAGATCGATGACAGTCAACTAAAATTAGGGTTTACAGTTGTTATGAAAGCTGACTAAGATTAGGATTTACAGCCGACTAAGATTAGGGTTTTCATCATAAAAAATATTGTTATAAAAGGAGGGTTGTTTGGAGAATTGAAGGTGAGTCGAAGGTGTGTGAAATACGGTCGTTGTGCACAGAGAGCAAGTCGTGTCGAATCATGCTAAGTGCAAAATTTGTAAAGAGAGTAGAGTGCACAAAAGGGAGAAGATGATCGTGAAGTTCTACTGTAATGAAGTAGAGTGTGCGAAGTGATTGCGCAGAGAGAGCAAAGTGCATAGAGAACACAAAGGTGAAGAAGACCAGTCAGGGTATTGCAAAATCAAAGGTATCTTACTGTCAAAATTATAGATTCAAATTGAATTCCAGGTTGTAGCTTGGCATCAGGGGTTGGTGCTCCTTTCTGTCGATGCAGATAAATAAGGAGTTCGTGCTCCTTTTTGTTGGTGCAGATAAATAAGGGGTTGGTTCTCCTTTCTATTGGTGTAGATAAATAAGGGGTTGGTGCTCCTTATAGTGGGTGCTGGTAAATTGATTGTAAAGTTGGTGCTTTGCAAATGTTGGATTTGGATAGTAGTCCAAGCAGTCAATTTTTAAGGAGTAGCCACATTGGTGAACCTCGTTAAATCTTGTTTTGTGTGATGCTATTTTGTTATACTTGTTGTATCTAGTAATAAGTTTTAATTGTTGTGGTATTAAGAGCTATAAATTTAAGTTTAAAGAGCTACACTGATTCACCCCCCCTCTCAGTGTCATTGTAAGACTAACAATTGGTATCAGAGCTAAGTTATTATACAAGCTTAACCGGCTAGGGTGATCTTGGAAGTAACACAATGGTAGGTGGTGAAGGCTTATCATAAAACAAAGCACCATTATTTTATGGATCTAATTACACGTTCTGAAGAATCAAGATGCAGACATATCTCTATGCTTTGGGATACGACATCTGGGATTCGATAGTTAATGGATACACAATACCCATCACTCCTCCATAAGAGGTTGATGAAAATAATCTGTTTTGAAAATAACTCAAAAGCAAAGAATGATATCATGTGCGAATTAGCAGACAGTGAACTAGTAAAGATCATGAGCTATAAAATGATAAAAGAAATATGGGACAAACTAAGGAGTATTCATGAAGGAGACGATAAGATCAAGGAGGCCAAGTTATAGACACATCGAGCTCAATTCGAAGCATTAAAGATGAATGACGATGAAAACATTGAGGCATATATGCTAAGAGTTAATGGAATCATTAATGCGATCAAAGGACTTAGCGAGGATATCGAAGACTCTATCGTCATGAAAAAGGTATTAAGATCTCTTCCTCAAAGGTTTGATTCTAAAGTCTCAGCGATAGAAGAAGCTAAAAATCTAAATTATTTTAGTATAGATGAGATGTATGGTTCTTTGAATGCATATGAGATGAGGATAGGAAGATCTAAACCCACATACAGAGAAGCGACTTTTAAAGCCCTTAAAAATAAAAATGCAAAACAAGAGTCCGAGGAAGAAGAGACATCAGATGAAATGGAAGCAAACTTTGTTAGAAAACTAAAAATAGAAAAAGGAAAATATAGAGGAAATCTACTGTTTAAATGTTTCAACTGTGGAGGCATTGGGCATTTTGTGACTAAATGTCCACTTAATGAGAAGAACAAAAATTATGAAGGATCGCACCAAGAAAGAAGTGACTAGAAGAAGAAAACAAATTTCAGAAAAGGCAACTTCAAGAAGAAAAGTTTCATCTCCAGGAATGCCAGTTCATCAAAAGACAGCTCCGGTGAGGATTCTGAAGAGGAAATAGGTGAAGCTCTTTTCATGGCATTTGAAGAAGTAAAATAAAAAAAGGAAGAAGGAGTGAACTCTGAAGTATGTGGTGAAAACCCTGAGGCTGAAGTAGATCTAGAAGGTGAGTTGATCTCTGCACTTGAAGAGTGGAAAATAGAGAGGAAAAAGAATAAGAAAATTTCAAAAAAGCTTGAGGATGCAAACGAAATCATAACCAGTCTAAAAATACAGACAAAATAATACAAGAAAATATCTAAAGATCTCGAAGTACAAATTACCATGAAAATAGATTATTGTTGCAAACTAGAAGAAGAGAATGTTGGTTTACGGATGCAGATAGAAGAGATGAATCACAAAATTAGTTGCTATCACAAACACGAAGAAAGTTCTATGAAGCTGGATAAGATTATAAATGACCAAAGGCCTGCAGGCATCAAATTTGGTCTGGGTTTCATCGAAGGAGAATCATAAAATGGATCAAAGGCCAAAAACGTAGAATCCATAAAGAATGAAGATAAGAAACAGGTTGATCAAGGAAAAACATCTCATACAAAAGAAAGCAATAATGCCAGGCACGAAAGGAGAATTGACAATGATGGATTCACCAATGTCACACATCAAAGAAGAAGAAGACCTATGGCTCCTATGGCAACATGGCAAAGACCATCACCCAGGTTCAATTATCCCTTTTCTGGTTTCTATTTTAAATGCAATGGCTATGGACATAAAATCTCAGATCGCAAATATAATGTAAGACCAAGGAATTTCACCAGTAGAAATGTTTTTTCTCCTCTGATGAATTATACAGTAGAATGTTTTAACTGTCATAATTTTGGACACATTGCAAAAAACTATAGAAGTACATTTGCATCAAATCAATTTCAGGGAAGAAAATTTCAACCAAATAGGATGAGACAAAATAGAAAACTTCCCGAAAAACATGCACAAGCTATTGATAAGGGAAAGGCAAAATAAGAGCCCAAAACTACTATCAAAACGGAGTGGAAAGAAAAAGAGCGACTTAAGGAAGAAAAGGAATCCCTAATCGTACAAAAAAAATTTAAAGCATAGAATAAATATGTACCATGGATACTTGATAGTGGATGCTCCAGTCATATGACAGGTGACAAACAAAAATTTGAGAAGTTATAGAAATATGAAGGTGGTTCAGTAAAGTTTGGAAATAATGATGGAGCTAAGATAGTTGGCAAAGGTTCAGTTAAAATTAGTGACGAAAAAATTGAGTCAGAAGAAGTCTTGTTTGTGGATGGTTTGAAACATAACTTGTTGAGCATAAGTCATATTTGTGAGAAAGGTCATGAAGTAGTTTTTAAGAAGCAGGGTTGTGAAGTCAGAAAAACAAACAATGGAAAATTGATAGCAACTATATCAAGGACATCTGGCAACCTGTACATGCTCTCAGAGACTTGAGGAAGGAGCTTGTTTTATTGGACGAGGAAGAAGAAAATTGGTTGTGGCACAAGAGACTCGGTCATATCAGTTTTGATAATCTAGTAAAAATCAACTCAAAAAGGGCGGTGAGAGATATTCCCACCATCGGGAAAACCCGCAAACAACATTTGTGCTTCATGCCAAAAGGGGAAGCAAACTAGAGTCACATTCAAAACAAAAGAGTACTACACAAGCAAACCTTTGGAACTAATACACATTGATTTATGTGGACCCATGAGAACACAAAGCATAAATGGTGAAAAATATTTTATGTTGTGCATTGATGACTATTCCAAAATGACATGGATATTTTTCTTGAAGCATAAATCAAAATCTTTTGAAATGTTCAAGACTTTCAAAAACCAAGTTGAGAATGAAATAGGAAAGAGGATCAAATGTTTAAGATCAGATAGAGGAGGATAATTCATTTCAGAGGATTTTATAGAGTACTGTGAAAAATACGGTATTAGGAGACAATTTTCAGCAGCCATGACACCTCAGCAGAATGGAGTGGTAGAAAGAAATAATAGGACAGTGCAGGAAATGGCATGGACTATGTTGGCTAAAAGTAGAGTAGCAGATAAATTTTGGAAAGAAGCAGTCCATACTATAGTGTATATCTAAAATAGGTACATGCTGAGAACACATGAAAGCAAAACTCCTTATGAGTTGTGGTTCGGTAAAAGGGCAACAACAAAATACCTCAAATTTTTTGGCAGCAAGTGCTACATCAAAATAACTGAAGATAATCTTGGTAAGTTTGAAGATAGAGCGGATGAAGGTATTTTTGTTGGTTATTTGTCAAAAATAAAATCTTACAAATGCTACAACAAGAAGCTAAAGAAAATTGTGGATAGTGCCGATGTTAAATTTGATGAAGGTAGAGAACGAGTAATTAGCTATGAAAAGAACTACCCAATTTATGAAGAGGTTATTGAAGGAGATGAGGAAAACGAAACGGAAAAGATATAGAAAATTGACTCAGATGATTTAAGTTGTGATTCAGAAGTGGAAGAAAATAAGAAATTTAAAATAGGCAGCTGGCATAAAAATCATCCTAGAGAGCAAATAATTGGAGACCCCAAAGTTGGTGTTCAGACAAAAAGAAGAGTAGTAAGTAACTACTCTCTATTATCTAGCATTGAGCCCAAAAATGTTGTTGACGCAAGCAAAGATGAAATTTGGATGAAGGCAATAAATGAAGAATTAGATTAGATCGAGAAAAACGAAACTTGGGAGTTAGTACCTAGACCTACAAATAAAAATATAATCGGGACTAAATGGATTTTTCGAAACAAATTGAATGAAGACGGACAGGTAGTCATAAATAAAGCAAGATTGGTATGTAAGGGTTATGCACAAGTTGAAGGCATTGACTTTGAGGAAACTTTTGCACAAGTAGCTAGACTAGATGCAATTAGAATGTTTTTGGCTTTAGCAGTCTACAAGAATTTCAAAGTTTATCAAATGGATGTGAAATCAACGTTTTTGAATGGGAAACTTGAAGAAGAGGTTTATATTGAGCAACCAGATGGTTTTCAACTTGGTGATGATCCCAACTTGGTTTGCAAGTTGAATTATATGGCTTAAAACAGGCACCCCGAGCATGGTATGCAAGGCTAGACAACTATCTCACTCAACAAGGGTTTAAGAAAGGTATGGTGGATAGTAATTTGTATGTCAAAATAGAAAATGGGCATCTTATTATTCTTATTGTATACGTAGATGATATCATATTTGGTAGCAGCAAAGATGAGTCGTGTAAAGATTTAGAAAATAATATGCAGAAAGAATTTGAAATGTCAATGATTGGTGAACTTTCGTATTTCCTCGGGTTGCAAGTTAATCAAAATAAGAAGGGCATATTTATTTCTCAAGTTAAATATGTGAAAGAGATGTTAAAAAATTTCACAATGGAGGATTGTAAGCCAGTTAGCACTCCCATGACGACAGGTTGCAAGTTGAGAAAGGATGAAAAATCTCCACCTGTTGATCAAACCATGTACAAATCTATGATTGGGAGCTTACTGTACTCGACAACTACCGGACCGGATATTTTGTAGGCAGTATGCATGGTAGCATGATTTCAGGATAATCCCAAGGAGACTCATGTGACAGCAATGAAGAGGTTTCTTCGGTACCTCAAGGGTACTATGGAGTATGGGTTATGGTATCCGAAAGGTAAAGACTTCACCTTTATTTTGTATTCAGATGCAGATTGGGCAGGAGGTGTTGATGATAGAAAGAGTACCAGTGGAGGTGCATTCTATCTTGGAGACAGATTGGTCGCATGGCACAGTAAGAAATAAGAGTCAGTTTCTTTATTGATAGCAGAGGCAGAATATATTGTAGCGACAACATGTTGTACGTAGGTATTATGGATGAAACAAACCCTAAAAGATCTCGGTATTAGCTTTAGTGAGCCAATATCAGTTAAGTGTGATAACACTAGTGCCATTAACATCTCCAAGAATCCGGTTATGCATTCACGCACAAAACACATTGCTATCAGGTATCACTTTTTGAAGGAGAAAGTTGCGGAAGGTGAGGTTAAGTTGGATTTTGTTCCAACTACAGAGCAAGTAGCAGATATCTTCACAAAACCATTGCACAAGGAAGTTTTTGAGTACTTTCACAATAAATTGGGAGTTGTCACACTTCCCAAGAATTGACTAGCTACAGGGATCACATTCTCAGGGGGAGCATTTAAGTATTTGATTATATTTTTGCTCATGTTCATGATTTTTGCTAAGTGTAATAAATTTTTCCTGAGAATGTTGTGCATGGACTCAAGGGGAGCCTGCAGTGGCCCTTTGGTATTATTTTCAAAGGGGGAGAAGAGTTATAGGAAATTGCACATGTGTTGCCAAAAATTCTAAAGGGGGAGATTGTTGAGCAAGGTGTAGCAACAGTATTGCCATTGTTGTCAACATAGTCAGATATATCTATTGATGCAGTGGACAAGAAGTTCAAAATCTATTCAGATGCAAAATATAGGAGTTCAAAGTTTATTCAGAGTATGTACAATTATTTTCCAAGAAGACCGAAGTGGCCCATATGCAAAATATCAAAGAAAAAAGACAAGTAATAAAAGTTTCGTGATACTGCGACATATACAGTAGGCAAGAAAAATTGTCGTGATTTCACGACATGTTGGAAGAGAGAGAAAAAGCAAGAAAAACTATCACGATTTCATGACATGTTGGAAGAGAGAGAAAAAGCAGGAAAAACTGTCACGATTTCGCGACATGTTGGAAGAGAAAAATGCAAGTGGAAAAACTGTCATGATTTCGCGACATGTTGGAAGAGAAAGAGAAAGCAGGAAAAAGTGTTGCGATTTCATGACAAGTTCGAAGAAAGAGAACAAGTAAGAAAAGTGTCATGATTTCGTGACATGTCACATTTTTGCGACTAAAATAGGAGAGAGAAAGTAAGTTTGAAAAGTGTCGTGATATCGCGACATGTCGCATTTTCATGACAAAAGAAAGAGAGGAAGCGTACGGAAGCAGAACTATCATAATTTTGTGACAAAAGTAGAAAGCAAGAATTCAAAAGCAGAAGTGTTACGATTTCGTGACAAAAGCAAAGAAATAAAGTACGAAAGTAGAAGTGTCATGATTTCATGATAAAAGTAGAGAAGAAGACTTCAAAGGCAGAAGTTTCATGATTTTGCGACAAAAGCAAAGAAGCTAAGTATGGAAGCAGAAGTGTCGCGATTTCACGACAAAAGCTAAGTTGAAGACTACGGAGGTAGAAGTGTCACAATATCGCGACAAAAGCAAAGTCGAAGTCTATAGAAGCAGAAGTGTCGCGATATCATGACAAAAGCAAAGACAAAGTATATGGAGGCAGAAATGTCGTGATATCACGACAAAAGAAAAGACAAAGTCTACGGAGGAAAAAATGTCATGATATCATGACAAAAGAATAGAGAAATCGTATGAAGGCAAAAGTGTCGCGATATCATGACATGTATTTTCGTGGCAACATCAACAAAAGAAGCTACAGAGGCAAAAATGTCACGATTTCGTGACAGGTCGTAAATGCGCAATTCAAGAAGGAGAACCCGATTGAAATGAGAAGTATGACAGTGGATCGACATCACTATGACATTTACAGGGGCCGTTATAGAGTGATTTCATACTGCTAAAATACAAAGAGTGATAAAAAGTCAGTATAGCAGTTACAGGGTCTGTCCAAAATGAAATCATCAAGCAATGGATAAATTGAACATCTTCTTGAGTTGAAGCCGACGAAGACCGATGATAGCCGACTAAAATTAGGGTTTACAGTTGTTATGAAATCTGACTAAGATTAGGATTTACAGTCGACTAAGATTAGGGTTTTCATCATAAAAAATATTGTTATAAAAGGAGGGTTGTTTGGAGAATTGAAGGTGAGTCGAAGGTGTGTGAAATACGATCATTGTGCACAGAGAGCAAGTCATGTCGAATCATGCTAAGTGCAAAATTTGCAAAGAGAGTAGAGTGCACAAAAGGGAGAATACGATCGTGAAGTTCTACTGTAATGAAGCAGAGTGTGCGAAGTGATTACGCAGAGAGAGCAGAGTGTGCAGAGAACGCAAAGGTGAAGAAGACCAGTCAGTGTCTTGCAAAATCAAAGGTATCTTACTGTCAAACTTATATATTCAAATTGAAGTCCAGGTTGTAGCTTGGCATCAGGGGTTGGTGCTCCTTTCTATTGGTGTAGATAAATAAGGGGTTGGTGTTCCTTTCTATTGGTGCAGATAAATAAGGGGTTGGTGCTCCTTTCTATTAGTGCAGATAAATAAGGGGTTGGTTCTCCTTACAGTGGGTGTTGGTAAATTGATTATAAAGTTGATGCTTTGCAAAGGCTAGATTTGGAAAGTAGTCCAGGCAATCAATTTTTGAGGAGTAGCCACATTGGTGAACCTCATTAAATCTTATGTTGTGTGATGCTCTTTTGTTATACTTACTATATCTAGTAATAAGTTTTAATTGTTACGATATTAAGAGCTGTAAATTTAAGTTTAAAGAGCTACACTGATTCACCCCCCCCTCTCAGTGTCATTGTTCACTTTTGTATCTATCATAATCAAAATGGTCACAATATTAATGATTGTAAAACACTCAAGCATCTGGTGCAAGACATGATTGATCAAGGAGACATAACTATTGACAACCCTTTAGCTCCCTCTAACTAAAAAATTAGAATATATCAAAATCCCCTACCTCAACATGGGATGACCCAAAAAAATAATGGCACCTCAACTTCTACAATTGTATCTAATCAAATTAATCACGTGAATGGGGTATCATCATACCAAGGTTTTGTTAGAATGATTAACATTGTCACTAAAGACCAATGGTACCCTAGCTAACCACCTCTACAATGTGATCCTCCTAATGTGCCTTCAATATTGGTTATGCCATCCTTTTAGGGTGTGTCTCCCTTTCCTCACCTTTTCTCAACTTAAAGTGTTAGCTTACCCACAGACTCAAGTTTGCATCAATAAAATTATCTATCTATGACCTCATACAAAAATATACCCAACATCAGGAGGCCTTGAATGACATATTGAAGGACATAGATCTAGAGGCACAATATCCTAATATTTTTTCCAACTTTGTGGGTAACATGAGGACTTGCATGTCACCTTCAATTTTGTTTTATGTCTATGAGATCAATACTCTTTAGCAAGTAGGGCTTGATCCCCTTATGCATATTATGTCATGCATTGATGGCATAATATTCAATTGTGTCATTGTTGACACTGGCTCCTCCATCAATATGATCTCCACTACCACAATTCAACATCTAAACCTTCCATCTACCCATATAGCTACCCCTACCATTGCCTTGTAGGATTTTAAAGACACGCTCTACTAAATGCTTTGTATAATTATTCTTCCTATCCAGGTAGGTGTGAAGACCATCCCCATACTTTCTCATGTCAATGAATGTGAGATACAATATAACCTGCTTATCATATGACCATGGATATGAGATATGTAATGCATACCCTCTACCCTACATCATTCCTTGAAGTATATACATGAGGAATGCATACACTGCATTTCCATAAATGATGAGCCCTTAAAGTATTACAACATGGTCTCTTTACTTTAAGGACCCACATTACCATCCACCCATCTTGCCCCTACCAGCATACAACCTACTCCCCCTATTCAATCAACATGTCCCCCTTTAATCTCATTAGTTCCCATCATGGCTAATCATCTTCCCCTTGTCCAACCAACCAATATTGCACCACCATCAACCCAACCTCCAAGGACCCCTTATATCAGCCTACCCATTGCTATCCTCCTCTCTCACCCTTTTGTACTCCTTTTATTCCTTATCCTCAATCATCTCCCCATATTGTACTCCTATTCCCCCTCATTTTTCCCATTCTTTTGTTGCACATGTTCATGCCTCTTCCTCTAGTCCTACCCTTATTCCTACACCTCCCTACATTCCTCTTCATTTACCTCACATCCCTCACACACCCAATCCTTGTCTGCTCACTCTATTTTTACCTCCATAACATCCCCCTTCTACTTCTTCCATTCTCACACCTACTCCCCTTGAGTGTCATCTATCCAATTCCCATCCAACTATTTTTTCATTGTCTAATGGATAGGCTATTGTGTCTACCCCATCTATATATTCATCCTCATATTCCACATCATCTTCCCTATCCATACCTTCACCCTCGTAATCATGCCCTTTGTATTCTTCTCATAATCCTTCTCTGCCACCATCCTCTTCACCTAATCCATCTTCATCTTCACCCTCTTCAATCATTGTGACCACTTCTTTAGATCCACCTAGTTTGGGCTCTCGTATCTATAAATCAAGTCATGGGTCATCCTACATGTTTGTATAGTTGTCCAGTCTTGGTCTTGGGGAGTATCTTGTACATAATGTTACTCCCCTTCCAATATTGATTTATTTAAATATTTTGGTCATCCTCATGGTATTTCCCTAACTATAAATTCTATAGTCCCAATATGTTCACCATCTAATAATACCAATTTTATCTATGGAGGAGTTGATACCTCCAATGATAAACTTATGCCTAGAGAACCCGAGGTACCATTTTGTGGCAATATTAACTTCATATCTAATCCATCCTTTACCATATGATATTTTCAATATTTTAAATGGTAAGTATTTGGCCTAGGTCACTATGAGTAGGATTCATATTCTATCATTGAGAATGTAGCAGGTGATTTGCATCTAATCCCAACTCCCCATCAGCTAAAGGATGGTTCCCACATGCTTGTGGAGGAAACCATTGAAAATGACATAAGTTTTGACCCCACCGATCCTCACATCCTCAAAATTGAAAAGATTATATCACCTAAAGAGAGAGTGCTTAAAATCACTCTTGACCAAATACAAAGTTATACAAAGATATGTCAGGCATTTTTTTGAATCTAGTGGTCCATAATATTATGCTAGACGGTAACGCTAAACTTATCAAGAAAAAACTATAGAATATCCATCCCATAATCACTCTAATGGTAAAAGAGGAATTAAAAAATCTCTTAGATGTGGGTTTCATTGAACTCTTAGATTATCTAGAATAGTTTTCAAACATGGTACCTATCAAAAAGCCTAAAGAGGAAATATAAATATGCACAAAATTTCATGATCTTAACAAAGCGTGTCCCAAGGATAATTTTTTTCTTTTGAACATCAACACTCTTGGTGACTCTGTAGTGGGTCATGAAATACTCTTCCTCATGGATGGTTTCTCAGGATACAATCAAATTCAAGTCAATCCCAACGATCAGCAAAAGATATCTTTCACGATGCCATGGGGGATATTTTGCTATAAAGTCATGCCATTTGGTATCAAAAATGTAGGTGTCACTTATCAATGTGCTATGACCTACATATTTCATGACTACATGCATAAAATTATTGAGGATAATGTGGATGATTTATTGGCATAATCCAAAAAGTGTGATCAACAAGTTGATGTTTTATGAAAAGTCTTTGATCAGCTCCTAGAGCACAACGTGAGACTAAATCCCAAGAAACATGTCTTTGGTGTTACATTAGGTAAACTTCTTGGTTTTATCATCTCTCAAAAGTGTATCGAAGTGGACCCAAACAAAGTAAATGCCATTTTAGAAATGCCTCCCCCCCACAAATCTCAAAGAGTTGTGAAGCTTGTAAGGTAATATCCAAGAGATTCATTGCTTCATCACGCAATTTTTAGAAAAGTGCAAGCTCTTCAACCATATTCTCCAAAATTCACCTTCAACTAGACCAAAGAATATTATGAGGATTTTGAGGTAATCAAGTAGTATCTCACCTCACCAAAATTTTTATCTCCACCTAGGCCAGGTATCCATTTTTACCTATACATTTTTATCATCAATTTTTCTCTAAGAACCATGTTGGCCCAGATGAATGAGTTGAATTGAGAGTAGGCAATATACTATATCAATCACACCTTGGTAAGCTATGATATGAGATATGCTTATATGGAGAAGTTGTTCTTAGCCATCATTTTCACTACTAAGAAACTTCACCATTACATGCTAAATTATACCACATACATTATTGCTAAAGAAAACCCATGACGATACATGATGGATCAACCTTACAATAGCAGTAGAACCTCCAAATGGATAATGATTTTAATGGAATTAAACCTTGATTTTATTAGTCATAAATCCATAAAATATCAAGTCATTGTAGATAAAATCATAGAAGCTTCTCTCATTGATGATACACCTCTTATCATGGAGCTTCTTGACGACTCTATATTTAGTGTTACTAAGCAAGAAGAATATGTCAAAGCCTACATATCAAGTAGACCTTAAGCTCTACTTTGATAGTTCTAAGGGTGAGAAAGGGGAAGGTGTTGGAGTTGTTTTCTTCACATTGTAAGGGGCTCCCATATCCTCATTCAAACTCAACTTCCCCTACACAAACAATAATGAAAAATATGAAGCTCTTATCCTTAGCTTAAAAAATATAATTTCAAAATTATTGGTGACTCTTTCCTTATTGTTAATCAAGTGAAGGAAATCTATTAATGCAAGTGCCTAGTGCTAAAATATTATAAGAAAATTGTAGATAAGTTGTTATCACACTTTGGTTGGTATGATTCAAAGCTTCCCTAAGATCGGCAAATCACTTCATTGATACAATGGTCTCTTTCAGTTTCCTTATCCCTCAAAACCTGCATGATAAAGTCACTCACATCCATATAACCACCTTCTCTCAATCGACTATTTCTAGAAAGATCTCCTAGGATGAAATAGACATCCATTTTGTTCAAGAAGAGCCTTACAACCTTTGGTTTTCTCAAATGAAGGATTACCTCAAGCTTGGTGTACTTCCCATTGATTTATCTCATGTTTAAAAACAAACTTTTAAACATCTATTTGTAAGGTACACCCTCTTGGGAGATGTCCTTTATCATAGAAGCTATGACAATATTCTTCTTTGGTGTCTCAAACCATGTGAAGCTAGTTGGGTCATCTCTAAATCTCATGATGGAACTTGCGATGGCTATTTTAGTGGAATTTCCATAATAAAATATATTTAGTGTATGGGATATTATTGGTCCACCATGGAACATGATTTTTCTACACATGTTAAGAAATGTATCAAATACCAACATTATGCCAATTTAACCCATGTGCCATCACAAGCATTGTAGTCAATCTAAGCATTGTGGCCCTTTTCACAATAGGATCTCGAATTCATGGGCAAAATATCCCCTCCCTCATTTGGGTAAAATGCCTTCATTATAACAACTATAGAATATTTCACCAAGTGGGTCGAGGAAGCTCCTCTTATCAAAGTGATTGGTCCTAAAATTGTAGAATTTATCCTGCATAACATCATTTGTCATTTTGGCATTCCTTCCAAGATAATTTTAGATAATGGTCCACCCTTCAAGAATAAGGATGTTTGAGAGCTATGTGATAAATATTACATCCAGAATGTTTTTTTGACACCTTACTATCCTCATGGAAATGGTCAAGTCAAAACCATGAACAAGAACATTTATACAATCTTGAAAAAGATCGTCAAAGAATCCCATAAAAATTGGTATACCCAAATCCATCTCATAGTTTAGGCTTATCACGAGCATTCACACACCAATTGGGGAAACATTATTTTCATTGGTTTATGACACTAAGGTCATTATGCCCCTTGAAATTGAAATTCCATCATTATAAATTTCACTTTAAGAGTTCATTGACGATGACATTGTGTTCCAATATTGACTTGATCAACTTACCCTTATTGATGAGCATCAAATAAATACCCTTGAGCATCTTTGCATTTACCAAGATCTAATATAGCATGCATATGATAACAAGGTCCATGAAAAAGAATTTCAAAGTCAATGACCTCATGCTAAAAGAGAATCAATAGAACTCAAACCTACCTAGCCATTTGTGGGATAAGTTTACTCCCAATTGTCTTGGCCCTTATATTGTCAAACAAAAGTTTAGTTCTAGTTCCTACAAGCTTACCACTCTCAAAGGTATCGAGGAGCCTAAACCTATTAACATCCTTCACCTTTGTGCCTTCTATGCCTAGTATCATTTTTATAGGCTCTTCCTTCTTGAATATCCTTTCTTTAAAAAATAGAAAACAACAAAACCAAAATAAAAAATAACAACAAATCCAAACTAGTGCATCGACATCCAGCTCAACATCCTCTTTCTTGTCTCCATCCATTGTATTTTCCTCCTCACTCATTTCTTTTTCTTTTTTTCCATTATTTTCCTTTCTTCTTATCCTCTTTATTTCTCTTATTTTGTTAGTTCTATGCCATTGTTGTACACTCAGGCAATGAGTGACTATGTACCTATGATTAGGCCTTTCTCCTCAGCTTTCCCCCATCTATCCATCCTCTTGCTCTCTATTTTTGTTTGGTCCTATATCATTATTGTATGGTCATGCTATGATCAACTATGTACATATGGCTGGTAGTTTTTCCTCATTCTTCTTTTATTGCATCCCCTCTATTTTGTCTTTTCACCTTTTCTTTTTTCTTCATTTCCTTCCTCCTCCCTCAAATTTCTTTCTTTTCTTGTCTCTCTTTCACAACTATATCTCTTGGTCTAGTGGGAGTCACCACTCTCTCTGTCTAAATTATTTTCACATCATATTTCTTCCACCCATTCATCCTTTTCAAACTTGCATAAGGCTTCTAGCATGCTAATTTGATCTCATTTTGGATTCGTGAATATGCATTCTCCAATATCAATTGGTGTAATTAATCAATGATATAACATAGTTGTAGATATTGTGTTCATCTATTTGTCTCACCATTTGTTTGTCACATCTTTGTCCATTGTATCTTGTTCAGTCATGTGGCATATTTTCATGTCTATTATGTTGTGCACCCATTGTGTATCTTTCATTTTTTAATCACACACCCTCATTCTCCCAATTATCCCAATGTATTAGGTTTCTTGGATATAGAAGTTTCTATTATTCAACCATGCTTAGTATTCCACTTACCCTTTATCAAAGATCTTCATGTCTTAAGGATATTTTGGCCTCCCTTAGCTAACTTGAGCTCCTTGTGGGACTAATTACATATCACAAATTTATTAAATTTTGATCTTAGGGAAGATTATTCCATGAGTAATCTTGCCATAAAATAAATTATTTCCCTGCTCATATTATCATTCACATAATTTGAAATAGAAGATCCAAATTGCAAGTTTCAAAAAAAAAAGAAAAAAAAGAAAAGAAAAGAGCAAAAGGGTTACACACATTGGTCCCCTTATATATTTTTAGACATCTACATTGGGGCTATATATTCTTGTTTTGAAATGGAGTAATTTTGAAGGATTATGGGGCTAACCTCCATTGGGACTCTAGATGCCTGATTAGCAATGGAGTATACCCTATGAGTGGTGACATGTCTATCATATTAGTGACCTTATTTTGTATAGACCTCTGAATGCTCACAAACAAGCTAGCTTATAATGGCTTGACTTACAAGTGGTTAGTCCAACCTCTCTCAATATGGATAATGAACATCACTGCACACACATTGGCCCATGAGTGGCTTGATATTTTTTAGGATGGTCTAGGTTTCTAAGGGACACTGATGGACCCATTGATGAGTTTGATTGGTGCCACTAGGGTGTTTGAGATTCTTGAAATACTTATACTATTTGAAAACCTAAGCTATTTGGGTGATAATCATCTTTTATTACTACCATTCACTGTAAAAATAGCCTAATGTCTTTGTTTATGTTGTGTATCATAAGCCATTAATCATTGTTTGTTGGGTTAGTATGTTATTATCTATGTCTTATGTTTTGTGTCCATTATGATTATAATGTTTATTATCTTGTTATTTTTTCATCGTCACTATGTAAGTTTCATTTGATTAATTAAACTGATCTTGATTATGAAATACATATACACATATCTAAAATATGAGCAAACAAGCACATATGAGTATATGCACATAATCATCCATATATTCAAAATAATCAATCATACACACAAATGCATCACATCATCACAACGCCATATGTATATATATAATCATACATATGTCATACATACATCATCATTTATTCCTGACAACTACATAAAAATTTCCCTTAGGCTATATATCGCTACATACAACATCATACATCCTCCTAAAATACAAAACTATGGTCCCTCAACCACACCCAAAAACAACACTCACTATCACTATCCTCCTAGCATCTCCCCACTCCCCTCATCTCTTTCCCCTCTGTCCATTGACCCTGCATTGTTTAGCCTATCATTTGACCCTCTCTTAGGATGCCCACTCACTTGTTGTGTAGCTAGCTGCACTGCCTAGGATGCTTTTAGGTCCACAAATCAGGGTACTACTAGAACCACCAATGTTGTCCTCCTATGTCTCCATTGGGATAAGTACCCTATGCATGATGGAATAGGTATATATCGTTCAACCATAATATCTACATACACTAGTACTTTGACTAGATCATCCATCTATATATGCCTATACTCCTTCATGTGTTGTAGTTATACATTCTTCGCTCACAAGGCCACAAACATAGTCTCATCCACCTCTCTACATGAATATTGACTGTGCTCATAGTGCCTTCACCTATAAATTGAGCTCATCACTATCACTCCTCATCCCATATCTTGTTATCACCACTACATCCCTCTCTACCTAGATTTTGTCTCATTTTGTGACAACCCCATCCCTGTCCTCCTAAAAATTATCCCTTTGAGATTGTAGAATGTCTGTCTTCTCTAGTAGTCTATATCTCTTTGCTTGTAGTCCAAATCTCTTTAGTATCCATACTTCCTCTCAATCATTGAGTTCTGATTCAATTAGCTTCACTCACCCCTCAGTGCCTTTTCATAACTCATAAACTCCATCCATCCCTCAAACTCATAGTTATCATAAAAATCTAGTCCCTTGCTAACCCCAACATCGATTGTTGTTATATCATGATTGTTTTTTTTTTGAAAAAATGAAAACTTGTATTAAAACAAAAACCAGATACAAGCGGGAGAGAACACATCCCGAGCCAGAGCCAAGAGCAACACAACAAGGAAAGCGCACAAAGGCAACACTAGCAGCCACAAGGCACAGAGAACGGACGGCACGAAAAGGCGACATGTCGCGAAAACGCGACATGTCGCGAAATCGCGACAGGCAAACCCGTCACGGCCACTTCGGCGCCAACAGTCGCGATAACGCGACATGTCGCGAAATCGCGACATGTCGCGAAATCGCGACAGGAAGGGCCCTCGACAGCCAACCGCAGAAAGCGTCGCGAAAGCGCGACAAAAACACTAAACAACAGTCAAGCCGCAAAAGGGTCGCGATATCGCGACAAAAAACCAACCAGTCGCAAAAGAGCCAAACATGCCGCGAAATCGCGACAAAAAAGCCAAGCTGCATCCAATTAGTCAACCTGTTGCAAAAACGCGACACAATACCACCTTTGAACAGCATCTTCAAGAGAGGCACAATATCGCTAGCAAAGCCCAGCAAAAGCCACGACAACGCAACATGGCGCGATATCGCGCAAGAAATTCGCCAGAGGCCAGGAAGGCACAACCTGTCGCGAAATCGCGACAAAAACCAACTCGTTGCCGCGACAGCGCTACAGGTCGCGATATCGCGACAATTTTCCACCCAGCCGCCTAAGTGCCAAACGTGTCGCGAAATCGCGACAGGAAAACCATGCAGCTTCCAAATCTCAAACTTGTCACGAAAACGCGACGAAATATTTACTTTGCTTTTCAACTTCATGAAGGGAACGAGAGCGCGGCAAGAACGCCAATCGGACCAAGAAAGCGGGACCTGTCGCGATATCGCGACATGTCGCGGAATCGCGTGTCGCAAAATCGCGACATGTCGCGACATGTCGCGATATCGCGACATGTCGCGATATCGCGACATGTCGCGAATCGCGACCCGCGATATCGCGACATGTCGCGATGTCGCGACAGAAACCCACCAGAGGCCGCGGAGGCTCAACCTGTCGCGATATCGCGACAAAGAACCAGCCAAAGGCCGCGACAACACTACATGTCGCGATATCGCGACAAAAAGGACCCTTAGCAAAAAAAACTTTGCACATTATTTCAAAAATTGTTCAAGGCCTTGTCTGATCTCGGCATCCTCCACAGACATATTGCTATGCAGATGAATCCCAACCTCTCTCTCAACACCCATCTTAGCAAGGAAATCAGCCGCTTTATTGAGAGATCTACTAGCATAAACAGGTATCACATCCTCAACTTCCTTCCAAAGCTCTAAAATTTGGGAAACCAAAATCCGGAGCCTCCAAGCTTTTAAGGCAAAGTTCCTCAAGCAATCAAGAGCACCAACCAGGATTTGGGAATCAGACTCAATGATTATCTTTCTGTGACCTTGTTTGACGGCCCAGATGGAGGCAGATTTAATAGCAAAGGCCTCAGCTTCATTGTTTGTGGCATATCCCAGACCTTGCAATTCCCAATAGAGCACAGTCCCAGCATGATCACGGCAGATAACTCCACTACCAGCATTACCCGGATTACCTTTTGCAGCTCCATCAGTATTGATTTTGACCCAGCCTTTTGGGGGAGGTTTCCAACAACTTCTTACCCGTCTCTCAAGATCAGCAACTCTCCCTTTCAAAGGCTTAGAAGCTGGCTGATTTTCCTTCTCAAAGATAGATGGCAACGGTTTCCACAACTTTGCTCCAGATGACCTGCCAAATCCCATCCACCGAAGAGAAGGTTTCACGAAAAATACGAGCATTTCTTTCCAACCACACCTGCCACCAAATAAAAAGGAAACCGAGCTCCCAGCCAAGACGAAGAGCTTTAGATATAAATCTACCTCTCTTCCAAACTTTCCCATAAATTGGTCCGGGACAAGTCTCCAAGCGCCTGAAGTTTAAAGTGGGAGAACCAACGATGCCAAATCTGCTGTGTGAAAGGACAATCAAACAGAAGATGATCCACAGCTTCCTCATTCCTATAACACAAAACACACTGGGAAGGGCCAATGATGCCTCTAATTCCGAGGTTGTCAAAGGTCAAGATACCATTATGCATCACCGCCAAGCAAAGAAGTTCACTTTCGGCCAGCCCTTGGGATGCCATATCTTCCTCCATTCATGAACAGGAAAAGAGTGTGGGGGGGGCTCAAGAAGGATCGAAGCATAGCCCTCCTTCACAGAATAAACCCCAAGGTTCCCAAAGCCCCAGGCAAGCTCATCCTCCTCATCTCTCCCAAGAAGAAACCTTTCTGCCAAAAGTTTTTCCGTAGTTGGAGCCTGCTCCGGAGGGATTGGAATAGGCCATTCACCCAGCCGCTTAAACTTTTGAACCTTATACTCCCCCAATTGGCTGGTATTGAAGTAGCTCTCAATATTAATCCAACCCTTATCTTCAAGAGCTGATTTTAACGGATGCAAATCAGGAAACACAACGAAGGATAGGAGGATGCCGATCCCAAGAGTCGGCCCAAAACCGGGCCTTCTCCCCTCTCCCAACTTTCCGTAACAATTGATCTTTGATAATGCGAGATCCAAGCTTGAGCGCCCGCCACACAAGAGAACCATTACCCTCCAAAGGATAGCGGCCCAAGTCGTTGGGATGAACAAGACCCAAGTATTTACTAGAAAGGATTCTGCCGCAGAGGGACGAAGGCTGGGAAATCCACCTCCAATACAATTTCCACCCAGGGCCCGATTGTTAAACTTGGAGCTTCTTAAGCCCAGCCCACCTTTTTCCTTGGGCTGGGTGACCTTATCCCAACCAACCAAGGCCCATTTCCTCTCTCCATTGGCACCTTCCCAGAGAAAACTTCTAGCCGCTTTGTCCAACTCTTTCCAAATTGAAGGAGGGGCGGCCAGAATAGAGAATTTGTAAATAGGCATGGCCTGAATAACAGACTTCAGGAAAGTTAGTCGGCCCCCATAGCTTAACCATCTATGAGACCAGTGATTCATTCTCTCTTTGATGCCATCCAAAAGGTCCTTCCAGAAATCAGCTTTCAGTTTTTTGCAATGCAGAGGAACCCCCAAATAAACAACAGGAAGGGAGGTCCTAGTGAAACCCAGGATCTCCATAACTCTCTCTTGTGACCTTTGATCAAGGTTGAAGAAGACCACTTTTGATTTTGATTCATTGATGACTTGATTAGAAGCCCGGAGGTAGACGTTAAGAGAATCTTTGATTCCTCTTGCTTCCCTGAGGCTGGCAACTCCCACCAAGCCCGTATCATCCACAAACTGTAAATGAGTCAAAACTTCAGCCCCGATTTTAATTCCTGTAATCTGTCCTTGACGTCTTCTTCTCAGGAGGAGTCTGCCTAAACCTTCAGCCAAGATGAGAAAGAGATATGGAGAGCAGGGATCTCCTTGACGGAGACCCCGAGAGGCTCCAAAAGGTGGCGAGGGAAGCCCCTTAATTAAAACAGAGTAGGAAGGCGTAGAGATACAACTCATGACCCAGGCAATCCAGTCCTGAGAAAAACCAAAGGCCGCCAACATCTTGACCAAGAAGCCCCACTCTACTCTGTCATAAGCCTTAGACATATCCAGTTTGATGAACATTCCCTTGTTACCTGAATTATGCATAGAATGGATAGCCTCCTGAGCCAAGATCACTCCATCCAAGATCTGTCTTCCTTCAACAAAACCCCCTTGCTCAGGGGAAATTATATTCTGAAGAAGGGGTTTTAGTCTTTCAGCCATAATTTTAGTGATAATTTTGTAGATCACATTACATAATGCAATAGGTCTGAAATCGGAAATGTGAGCCCCCCCTCTCCTTTAGGAATTAAAGTGATAAAGGTGTGATTTAGAGCCTTGAGCATTCTTTTGTTAATTCGGGATTCCTCAATGACAGCCAACACATCCTCCTCCAAGATATCCCGTAAGGCCTGAAAGAACTCAATAGGGAAACCGTCCGGACCGTGCGATTTTCCCCGTGCACATCCCAAAGACCACCTTCTTGAGTTCATCACGATCAATGGGCTTAAGAAGGGCCTCATTCTCTTCATGAGAAATAATAGAGGGAATTCCCTCAATGACTTCATTTTGGGCTTCCACATCATGCTGCATACTTTCCTTGAAGAGGTTTGAGAAGTACTCCATAGAGAGGGAATGCATATCAGGGAGAGTGTCAAAAGAGTTTCCAATCTCATCTTGAAGGAACTCCATGTTATTCAATTGCCTTCTAGCACAGGCAGAGCGATGGAAAAATTTAGTATTTCTGTCTCCTTCTAATAGCCAAGTATTTCTTGCTCTCTGTCTCCAGTAGATCTCTTCTTGATTATCAATGTCCTCAACTGCTTTGCGTAAAGCGTCATCCTCAAATTTAAGATGCTCGTAAATAATTCCTTCTCTCGAATTGTTTTTGCACCTCATTCCATCTCGTCCAAACAAGGGAGCCCGTTGGAGCCGGAAATCGGATTTGTTAGTTTGCTTCCACTCGTTTTAGTTTACTCTTAACAAAGAGAAGTCGTTTATGAAATTTGAACATAGCCGTTCCAAAAGGGATACGACCTTCTTCCCACCACTCGTGGAATTTTCCCTTCGTAGGTCCTCTTTTTGCAACCAAAAATTTTCAAATTTAAAAGGTTTGTAATACTTCCCTGACATAGTCCCTCCCTCCAAAGAAATGGGAGAGTGATCCGAGATCGGGCCCTCCAAAATCTGGAATTTGATATTCCATCTAACATAAGCTTCCTCCGAGACCAAAAACCTGTCAAGCTTAACCCTCCTACTGTATGGCTCTCTTCTCTTATTAGTCCAGGTAAAGTTTGTACCAGGGCCTTTGATATCAACAAGGTTAAAGGCCTGGACTTGGGCAATAAACAACCGGTCCCCTGTATCCAGAACAGGGATGCCACCTTCCTGATCTCTAGCGGATAATTTAGCATTGAAGTCCCCAGCAATAATCCAATCAAAATCTTCCCGGGAGGACCTCATGTTTTGAACAGCTTTCCATTGAAACCGCTGACCATCGGTGTTCCGAGCCCCATAGAAATTTGTAATTAAGACTTGTTCACCTGTAACTATATTCTTAAAAAGAGATGTTAGGACCCCCCTCCAGGCTATATGTTCTATTGCTATCCACGCCAAAGGATTCCAAAGAGTAGCAATCCCTCCCGAGGCACCAAGAGCAGCCACTGCCATATGGCCAAGCACCCTCCGTATTCGGCTGACAGTTTTACTCATAAGGTCTAATGACATTTTTGTCTCCTGAATGAGCAGAAAGTCCTGTTTTACTTCTTTCTAAAAGTCTTTGAACAACAGATTGATGGGTTCTACTGTTTAAACCCCTCACATTCCAAGATTGAATAATCATTGGAAACCTTGGGAGCAATACGAATCAATTGTTCTCGCCAATCCTCCATTGATTAGCTTATCCCCTTGCACTGCAATTAGATCCTTATTGGATTTCCCCGCCCACCCCTTGGGAATTACTATTTTTCGACCTCTTCTCCACCTCGGGAAATTCCAAGAGCCGGTCTTTCTCTGAGCTTTTCTGCAATTCCCATGGTAACATCTTTAATAACGGGCTGAACTGGGGAGTGGATTACCAGAGTCCCGGGGTTTTCTTGCTGCAAAGTCTCAGAGGAGTCAATCACCTGTTCAAGGACAGGGGTTGATGAAGGAGGAGCATGAGTAAGGATGATATTATCCTCAAGGATCCCATCTGCTCCTTCCATAGGTTGGTCTTCTTGATCCACAAGAGATTTGAAGATTTCATACCGATTGGTTGGCTTGGGAAGAGCTTGCTCCTTACCATTTCTCTTTTTGTTTCTTCTTCTCTTCTGCTGTTCAAAGCCATCATTCTGGCCCTCAGAACCCAGGGGAATGACAGGTGGTTCCTTGGCCGAAGTGGACTTACCTCCTCGGGAGCGATTTGACATTCCCTGTGGAGCATCCGCTTTGGTGCTCAAGATATTTGGACAGAACCTTGCCAAATGGCCATGCAAATGACAGACTCTACATCGGAAAGGTAGGGCTTCATAGTCTAACTACTCGTATCCAAGAATGTCCCGCTAACTCCAGTTCCATCTCAGCTGGTAGCGGTTGACTAATATCCAATTCTACACAAATTCTTGCATAAACAACAATATTTCCTTCAATGGTATCCTTAGAAACTCCCAAAAATCTACCTAGAGAGTTGCCTATCAATTCAAGAATCCGCTCACCCCAAAACTCCATCGGGAGAGCATACAGCCGGATCCAAACCGGGACAGCCGTGGGCTCAATGCGAGGGTCGAAACCCGCTCTCCACGGCTGGACAAATAACCCTGCCAGGCCATGGCTCCTCTTCTCTGATTCAAATGCTCTGTTTCTATCCATTAGGGAAGAAAAACTAATAATAAAATACCCATTGCTAATGGGCCATAAGGAGTACTCACCGATAGGCTCCCAGTTTTGTCTCACCCAGGAATGCAAAAAGTGCAGGGTGGGTCGAATGCCCATGAACTTGCAGATCAGATCATGAGTGGCCCGATAGTTTATCGTGTCTTCAACCAGCTCTGGTTCGATGACTATTTTCGGTCTTGACGCAGATTGCGGGAGACATCCATTGATTCTATGCCCAGGAGAACCCTTGCCCGCATTCTTGGATAGCAGATGGAAGGCACTCCGCTGAGCATCAACAGAGGAAGACGCAGGATTTTCTCGTAAAATCTCCGCATAAGAGGTCTTCTTCCCCTCGAGAGAACCTGGAAGAGACCCCATTGGGCCCTCCCGGGACACCGAAAGATCCTAGAACAAAAACCAGCAGCAACCCCAAATTCTCTGGAAGAGGTTTCCGATCTGAAACCCTAGAGACTCGGCCGTCGGCAGTTCAGAAGGTTTCCCGCCAAATCGCCAGAGCTCAAAAATCCTATTGATACCAAAAGTTTTTCCTGTTATATCATGATTGTTGCCTTTGATGTGTTGGAGTATATTATATTATTTAGTACATGCTAATGTACCCCCATGGTACCTTCATGGTACATATTGTAAATATTATATTAGAGTCAAGTCTTAGATTAGAGTGTGAGTAATATTTTATGTAATGTAATAATGTGCAAGAAATGCACAAGTGTCATGTGAGTAAGTGTGCAAGTGTAATGTGAGTATATGTGCACAAGTGTATTATATGTGAGTGTGCACAAGTGTCTTTAGATTAGGGAGTTCTAAGTGAAGAGTCATGTCTAGGTGTGCATAAAATATAGTCATGTGTATGTAAGTTTCAAGTATAGAAGCCAAGAGTCATGAGACTTGACTTAAGAAAAGGAATAATCAAGTATCTAAAGAGTCATTCGACAAAGGCTATATATTACTCCATAGAGAGTATAGTGAATATAGCAAACACAACAAGCATAGTGAGTATAGTGAAGATAGCAAGTGTATCTATCATTATTGTAATAGAGTTTATATGATACATTTGTAAGAGAAAGTGGAGTAATAAATATTGCATACATTTGAGCAACTAATATTGTAAGTTATACTACATGCTTTGTACATGTATGATTCAGGCTATTTAAATTCATATTTATGCATATTAATGAATGTTAGTTGATATATTATAAGCCTTGATATACATATTAGTTTGTTTATATTATTCTATTTACATCATTATCTTGATCTTACTATATTATGGGCTATGTCTATCTTATATTTAATCCTCTAGAATTTTATCCTATGAGTTTAAATTAATATTAAGACTTCAAAAGTCATCATGATGGACCTATTCTAGCCTCTAATCGGTGATGTACCATCCACCTCAAAGGCTCCTCCTTCTCATGCTCCTCGTCCCTCTCTCTACCTATCTCTTCTTCTTTGGATCCCTCTCCATATCCCTCCCTATTCATCTCCTCATTTGCAAACTCCCCCTACATGCCACTACTGAGTGGCTCACCACCTATCAAAATTTGGGGTAGTACTAGTGTCATCCATGTTTTACACTACTATAACCTCATATGCCTTTGCATCTAATGGCTCTACATGCAGTGCCGCTATGGGATCCTACCACCTCCTCCTGTATATCATAGGTGGATATAGCATCCATTGCATTAGCCCAATCATAGTATCCAAGTATATTGAAAGTAATCATACTGCATTCTCTGTCATTTGATAACCCACCACACTCATTGAAGATGAGCTAGCTACACTGCATCCTCTATCCATGCTAGTCCACCCCACCATGGTTACTAGCAAATATCCTCTAGTATCAAACTCACCTACATAGAGTGATAATACTTTCCATCCCTTGCATAAGGGCTATTCACCTGAATCTCTCTGTATCTCTAGCACCTTAGAGCACATGCCATCTCGGGCCCCATACACCTATGTGCATCAAAGGGTAACCATCGAGGCCTATCCATGACCACGTGCTTTAATACCCACACTTGTAACAACAGGTTGCAACTCATACCCATTTGATATATCCTTCATGCCTCATATAACTCATTATATATCTAAGCTAATAATGTTGGATCCCATGCAAACACCACTGATCTCTCAACCAAGTCCTACACCACCCCCAACAGGTTCTATGGGAATTACAAACTTAAAGAATTGGATAGAACATCTATTGATATGAGTACCATCACCATATACTATCTCTAAGTTAGTATGCCCACATCATAATACAAATCATAAAGTACACCATTGTTGTTAGTGTTCATATGACTCCATCCCTCCTTAAACACCCTCTCCATAACCAATATATTTTGCAGTCCAAATGCAATGATTATAGTACATCCCTCAACTGGTAACCAGATTATCCAGTATGCATCCTTTAAGGTAATTGTCATCTACCTAATTTATAAGTGGAATGTGCTCCTATCTATATCCCATATTTCACATAATGCCAATAAATAACATCTATCTGCATGCATAGGCTCTAAATACGTTACTCTCTCAAATCCTATCCTCCTCAACGATAACCAGTCATCCACATCCACCATATTTCTCAACCTTCATAAAATATGTTTAAACCTATGACATGGCCTCAAAATCTTCAACTGCTATATTTTTTACCATAAAAATCCATCTCCCATCAACCAAAAAATAAATAAAAAATAAAATCAATCATTTTATCCTAGATGGTTGACCCAACTGCCTAGGCTTGGATGGTTCCCCATATGGCCCTATTAAAAAAAAATTGTATGGATTTATACAATATATACAACTATACAACCCTATATGGTTGAAAAAAAAATAATAGATCGAGATACCCTTTATCCTAAAATGGCCAAAAAAATCCTCCCACAACTACAAAAATGGGATAATTCAATCACACACATACAAACGCACTAAAAACCACAAAAAAAGCAAGCACACACAAACACCTCTACATTTTTCCTATTCCTAAGCTAGTCTACTCTTCTACAATTTTAGTTCACTACAAATAATCCCTAGGGTTCATTTTATCTTGAAATTTCAAAATTAGAAGAAAAGAAGCAAACATTTCACTGACCGCTCTTGCACTCCCTCCAACGCTCGGTCCAACACCTCCACTTGCCATGTCATCCAATTGAATCACCAATTCACAAGAGCTTCACATAAAATCTTTGCTTGCACCCTCACTCACTCTAAATCCTCCTGCAGTGCACAATGCAAATGAGAATCATGCCTTTATCCCTATGCATGCTCAATCATCTCAAATGGTTGGTGACAACCCGAGATAATTACCAACCATATGTGGGTGGGTTTTCAATGACAACCCATGCCCAGGTTGTTCCCACAAGTAAAATTTTTCCTCCTCCAATGAAAATTTGCACCCTTCGACCACTACATTTCTATTTTTTAGTTGCACATTGATATTTTTGTCAAGCATTTTCCATCAACTCAATACTTGAGGGTGTAAATATTATCCAATTTTTTTTGTCTCAAATAGGTCCAATACCCAAAAACTTAATCCAGAATCATGTATATCCAAGAATATTTCCTTGAAACTATCATTAACCCTCCTTTGTAGGCAAAGAGCAAAATTTCTCTTCTTCACTCAAACTATAATTCATTCAATTTGGTACACCCTATGCCTATGATTGTAAGGTTACTCACACATCATGCTTCAACAAGTTGATTGAAGCATTGTTATGATATCTACAAATGGTTGGTTAGCTTACCATATCAAATGGTCTCAACAATATGTTGAAGGTAATGTTTCAAGGGTATTCATCCCTTCCATAATTGGGGCATCCTACATTGCTCTTGATTTGATATAACCTTGCATATCTTCCCCCTCAAATATCATTATGGTATGCCAAAATCCATAGTCAAAAATCACCTTCCATGCTTCTATATCTATTGAGAAATACACTTTCCAACATGGTAGACAAATAATTGGTGTTGCTCATGAAAGTCTTCATACCATAAAATGAAATAAACTGTGAGCAATGGTAATGAAGTTGAGTCTCTCCAAGGATTTTGACAAAGTAAACTAGCTATATTTAAGAATTATACTTACTCATATTGGGTTCTATGTGCAGATGATGAACTGGATTATGGGATGTTTTTATTTTATTTCTTTTGTAGTTTTAGTTAATGGATCAATGTCTTAGTTCTTCAAAGCTTCTCAAGGGATAAGACAAGGTTACTCCATGTTACCATTGTTATTTAATTTGGTAGCTGAGGGATTAAGTAGGTGTATGTTAGAATCCAAAAGGGTAGGAGCATTGAAGGGAATTAAAATAGGTAGAATAGTGTAAGTCACTCATATACCTTTTGTAGATGATGTTCTCCTTTTCACAAATGGAACAATACGAGCTATAGAGAAGTTAAAAATATATTTAGATATTTTTTTCCTAGAAATAGGTATACATATTAATGCATTAAATACAAGCATCTCTTTTAACCATGTGGATCAGGATTAGATCTTATTAATAGGTCAACTTTTCCCCTTTAAGATATTTGATCTTCAAGAAAAGTTTAAATATCTAGGGTTCTTTTTGAAACCCAATGACTACACTAAAAAATACTGGAATTGATTGATAAAGGTGGAAGGAATAATTAATATATGTGAAACAAATGGATCTATTTTGGGGGGATATTAGCTTTGGTCAAGATTGTGTTGGAGGCAATACCAATATATTGGCAATCTTGGCTCATATACCAAAATAAGTTTTGGATAAAATCATATAGTTAAGCTATAGGTTTTATGGACTGGAAAAAGGAAAAGGGGAGGTATTCCCTTGTTTTAATGGCAATCCTTAGCCAAGCCCAAGGAAAATGAAGAATGAGGACTTAAGAACATCTTCCTATTTAGAAAGGCTCTAGCATCCAAGTGTGTTTGGAAGATAATATCAAAGGAAGGCTTATGGAATAAGATTATACATAAAAATTATTTAGAACCACTCACAACTAAGGATTGGATAGGGGTACCAATGAAGCAAACCCATAATGTTTCAATCTATTGGAAGGGAATGATTAAGGCCTTTTTATGTTTAGGTGATTGGATTGCTTGGAAAATAGGGGATGGTTCAAGGATAAGACTAGGCTTAGACCCTTGGATTGGTTGAAGTGATATGCATAGATTGCCAAATAATATAATTAAGGACTCTAAGAGCTCATGATATTGGAACTCTCACCCAAGCAACTAACCGAGAATCTTCTACAAACTAGAGTCAGGGATGGAAGGAAGCAACAATGTTAGGGCTTCAAGAACAAGAGGCACACTAGTGGAAAGAATATGTGGCGAGATTTAAAGCAAGACATATCAAGTTGTGAGAGAAAACTAATCTATTGGTATAAATAAATAATGGAGCTACAAGGGAGTACACTCTAAAGTTTGGGTATAAGACTCTATTGGAAGATAATAATGATTATCTAACATGGTAGTGAAAGACACTTTGGAAGCAAAAAACCTTGTTGAATATAAAACTATTCTTATGACTTGCCATAAAAAGTAAGGTTATGACATAAGAGGTATTATAGAAGAAGAATTAGAAAGGTCTAGGAAGGTGCCATTTATGTAAGTCAAACAATGAAACAATTGAACATTTTCTGGTAGATTACTCCTTTACTAGATAGGATTGGAGGGAGGTTATAATGTAATTAAATATTCCTATAGGATGGAAAGAAAATTTCTTAGGGGAGTGCTTAAAATCTTGGTTTGAAAATAGGTCATACAAAGGTTTTATAGCTCTTTCATTGTTTGTGTCATGGAGAGTATGGTTATCTAGGAACATAAGAATTTTTTAGGATCAAGAGAAGCCTACTTAGTAGGTATCCCCCCAATTAATCGAAAGTTTAACTATAATATTTTGACAACAACAAAGATAAACAAATAAATTATCCCTCCAAAGATCAATAAATCAAGGGCCTAGGGGTTTTTTGATAGGGCTAGATAAGGGGTCCCTAGAGTTTGTGGAGCAGAAGGATTACTATCTATTTTTGACTCATTATTTTAAATTTAAGGTTAGGCTAGGAGAAGGTTCTAATAATTATGCTGAAATTATGGCACAAGAAGTTGTGGATCGAAGTGAAACTTTTACTTTTTGGTATATTTATAGAGAACTGAATATGGAAGCTCTCAAAGGAGGTGCTTTATATTGAACTAGGTACATGCTTAGTATAGGAATTTAGTGAGAGTAATGCACTACAACCGGTCCATATATCTATCTGGGGGGATTAATTCACTCTAGTTAAAGCAATTTTTTCAAAAAAATCAGAATTCATTGATTTAAAGGATATTGGTTGACAAATTGGGAAGGTGTCTAAGGATTAAACTTAGCTTGATAGAGATAGCTAGTTATGATGTATAAGTGACCTGATTTTTAGGTCATTATTGAAGCTTTGAAGAAATGCCAAAAAGGTATTTGAAGAATGTAATTTCATATTTGCTTAATATAAAATTATGACTTTTTTCGAGGAAAAAAAGAAATAAGTGAGAGAAATTCAACTTTTATTACATTGGGTTCCAAGAAAGGCAAGACAAAACATTTTTATAAATTTTTTATTAAAAATTCTTTGTAATATAATTTATAAAATCATTTCAAAAATTATGGCAAATATGTTTATAAGATCTTAGAAAAACAAAGTAATTGTATTCATGATATATAAATTACCAATAGTGTAATAATTACATAGAAAACAATATATTCTTCATTCCATAAAAAAAACTAGATATACTTATAAAAATAGACATAAACAAAATATAAAATATCATCCCTTGAAATTGAAGTTGAAACTTGATTATCTACATTATACTACAATATCATAATTATATAAATATACATAAACATTAAATTATCACACAAAAATATTATTTGTATAAAAATTATAAAGCAAAATAATATATTTACTTTGATTGGAATGAGAATTGTAAAACAACTTATCTTTCAAAACAAATATTTTCTAATTTTTATATTTTCAAAAAGTACATGTCACTTTCTTTTAAGATGAATTGATAAGAATTTAGGTTATTGATTGATATTTTAATGATTACATTCATATCAATATGGATAATGGTCATTTGCATAAGATTATAAACCTAAAATAAATAATTACATGCATAACCATTTATGCAATAATATGAAGAAGCACCAAATCCAAAAAGAATATGAAGAAGTAAATATAAACTAAAACTAAATGCATGGATACCAAACTAATTAGCTTTAAATAACATATAGATTTAAGTCTTTGAGAATATGAAATATGGTTTTAAATAAACAATAAAATCATCTTTTATGGATTAAGGTTATTAATTAGAAACAAATAAGGTTTATATAACTATTATTTTTATTAACCAGTTAAAGCTTAGCCCAATATGCAGTCAATGTTTAAATATATTAATTAAAATAAGGGGTATGAGAAATTATAATGTATTATTTATATTAACTCTATATCCAAAATAATAATTAATTACACTAAAATATAATTAAGTATTTATTTTATATTTATATATTAAATGATATAATAATAATAAGAATTATTTTAAATATATATAGGGGAATGAGTAACACTATTGGGTGTTGCCACTATAAAACCTAATTCAATCAACCTCACTTTCACGACATCGAACTAGGACAACTAATCAGTAAACACTCGATCAATGTCATACAACCTATCCCATTCTAAGTATGACATGGTTTGAACTTTGGACCTCCCAAGGAGAGGCCAAATACCTAAATAGTGTGTTGTTATTATAAAAAAAATCAAATGTAATAGCTAAATGAAAATACATATGAATATAATAATTTTTATTCATGATTCAAATAGCAAGCCTTGCTAGACTGAACGCTTGTCCCTTTCCTAATACTTTCAATGGAGTAAAAGGTTAAAAATGAATGCAACATGGTGGTTATAGGGATGAATTGCTTGTCACTTTTTTGGTGCTTTCAATAGCGTAAAGTGTTTAAAATGAATGCACATGGTGGTTATAAAGGTGGACTGCGTAGAGTATTGTGTGATAACTTCTAGGGATACCACCAAATATTGTGATGGCCATAAAAATAGACAACATGCCTGGATCATCGTGGCTATTCCACCATATTATAATTATAATAAATAAAAAATGATATTAGCTCAATTAATTAGTTAGACTCTTGACTTTCAAAGAGGAGACCAAGGTTCAAAACTTACAAAGCTATACATGCATAATTGCCAAACTTGTTGTAATACTATCATGTGATGATTCCACCATATTATAATAATAATAATAATAATAATAATAATAAGTAATTAAAATTAAATTAAATGATATTATCTCAATTAATTAATCAATTAAACTCTCAATTTTCTAGGAGGAGACCAATGTTCAAAATTTGCAAAGCCATACATGCATAATTACCAAGCTTGTTGTAATACTATCATGTGGTCATGATATAATACAAATGGAATTTGTTTCAATTCATAAAACCCATTCAAAAAATAGTCATTAAAATTAAACATAAATATAGTCTGCCTTTGTAGCACAAGTGAAGAAGGTGAGCTTGGCCCAGTTGAATGGGAGGTTCATAGTTAGAACCTTTGTAATGCAAAAGAGGACACAAAAAAATCTCTTGTGGCTTCCCTTTAAATAGTGGTATACCCATATGGGATAAAATTGCTATCCATCTAAGAGCAGCTCTCAAGGTTTTTTTAACATAAATTTTTAAAGTTTACCTTTGTAGCGCAAGTGGAGAAGGTAAACTTGGTCCTGTTCAATAGGAGGTACACATTTCAAACCTCTGTGATGTGAAGGGGACACACAAAAAATTTCTTGTGCTTCCCTCTATATAGTGGTATACTCGGCTGGAACGATATTGGCAGCCACCTAAGAGCAACTCTTGAGGTTTCTTGCTATATTAAAAAAAATTAGTTAACCTTTTTTAGCTCAAGTGGATAAGGTGAGTTTGGCCTCGTTGAATGAGAGGTCCACAATTCGAACCTATGTTATGCGAAGTGGAGACACAAAAAATGATTTTGTGGCTTCCCTCTAGATAGTGGTATACCTATATGGGATGACATTTTTGACCACCTAAGAGCAGTTCTGGAGGTTTCTTTCTAACTTAAAGGACCCCTAAAGGTTAGGTGGATTGGTAGTTGTTTTTTTGGCTAGGCACTTACCAAGAAGACACCCTAGTTCAAACTTTTGGGAAAAACTTGTTTGGAAAGGTAGTAGTATAATATGAATCCTCTGAGTAAGCACTAGACCAACGATGATGATATGATACCCAAGTGATCGATGGTCCTCATCATGACAGGTTAACAAAAATAATGTGGAATAGGTTTGGTGGAAGCATCCCTTATGGTCCAAACCATGCACTTGATAGTTACTAAAAATAGTATGGTTGTAACCAACTCTCCTATAAATATTTAAAAAAATTATACATAAATATCAAACTTGAAAAATAAATGAAGAACACAAGCTTATACTGAGAGGGGGAGTGAATAGTACAAGACCACTTTTTAACTTTTTTCTTTTACTTTAGAAAGCAATGCAATGAACCAATAGCAAAATCAAAGCAGTAATCAAACCAATGTACAATTCATCACACAATTGAGATACCAATATAACGTGGTTCACCCAAGGTGGGCTACTCCATAGAGAAAATATTTCACTAAATTTTCTCAATAAAATCCTTTGGGAATCCTTCCCAATTACAATGTTTATGGACTTCTTGTCCAAAGGAGAATTCTTCCCCTAATCAAATATTTATGAGCCTCCTTTCCAAAGGAGATGTCCTATCCCCCAAAGAAGTATTTATGAGCCTCCTACCCAAAGGAGATGTCCTATCCCCCAAAGCTCTAGAAATGATACTTCAGAAGATCATCGCCTCTTCTACCGCTAACAGGTGGAACTCCTTTCCATAGAAAACATCTTGTCCTCCTTGCTCTAGCTCTAGAGACTTTTGTCCTCATTGATCACCTCTGTAGGTGCTCATCAAAACCTATACTAAACACAGTCAGTCGGTCCAACACAAGTCCTCTCAAACTATGTCATAAATATGCAACAAACTCAGTCCTTTGGTCCAACACAAATCTACTCTCAAATATCTGTCAGATCTATCCCAATCTTAAGCCAAAAGCTTGAACAAATCAATCACAACTTCTCACAAGTCTCCACCAAGACTTCATCAAATCTGTCCACAAGTTCTTCAATAATAACCTGTCCAAATAAGTCCACAAGTTCTCCACAAGAACCTATCCAAATCAGTCCACAAGTTCTCCACAAGAACCTATCCAAATCAGTCCTAGCAATCTCACCAAGAACTTGCCCAAATCAGCTCAAGCAAGTTTACCAAGAAACTTGCCCAATGTGAACACACAAAGAGAATTGTTAGAGACCCAATCTGTTTCATCCAATCATATCAAATCAATCTCATAGAAGCATAAATAGAATCGTTAGAGAATCAATATGTTCTATCCTTCAACTTTCAATATCAACTCAAATCAATCTCATAGAATCATAAAGAGAATTGTTAGAGACTCAATATGTTATATCCTTAAAATCTCAATCTCAACTCAAATCAATCTCATCGAAGCATAAAGAGAATTGTTAGAGACTCAATATGCTCTATCCTTCAACTTTCAATCTCAACTCAAATCAATCTCATAGGAGTAGTATACTTTCACAAGATCTTGAACCACAACCCAACAATTGCCAATAATGCAATATCAAAGAATCAACTCCTCCAACATAGAACCATAACTTGCTATCAAACCCTAGCCAAGTTAGTTTTCAAGAACTCAAAGCAATCTCTCTCTAAGCATCAAAAATGGGTTCAAGATATTTCCAACTTCTCTCAAATGGGAATGCTCAACTTAACCACACAACCAAGTTTATCAAGAAAAGTACAACTTGATAAAATCAAATCTCAAAGGAGTAAGCCCAACTCATGTATCAAGTAAAGCATAACTTGATCAACTCAATCTTAATGGAAGCAATCTCAAAACCAAACTCTCAACAACGAAACAACTCAATTAGGGTTTCAACAACTTATAGCAATGGCATAAGCTTCTCACTCAAAAACCCTAAAGCAAACTTCAAATGCTTCCACTCTCATAAACCAAAATTATGCAATAACTCATAAACTCATCATGATATCATAATGCATAATCAATACTTCCACTTTCAGAAAATAAGATCCACTCAAAATAAGGAAACTTAATTTAATACTTTTCATGCCAAACTTATTTTTAGAAAACCATCAATCAATAATAACCATGGAAGAATGTGCCCATACCTTTACTTTGATGAAGAAGGAGAACTCAAAATATATCACAACACTAACTCTCAATTTGCCACAAATTAGAGTTAGCAACAATGGAATAATGCACAATGATAAGAGTCCTAATAACACCTTATCACTCCAACTCATCAATAATCAACACTCACAAATATACATATCAGAAATATGCCTTTACACCTTATAACTCCTACTTAATATATCACAAAATTACGTCAACCTCAAAAATAATTACAAGAGAATATCCACTCAATAACTCCAAAGTCTTTCTAACCCCAATATGATGCTAAGCACAATTATTCCTTAAACCCTTATAAATCTTAAAATACATTTACCATATAAACATTAAGCATCAATAATAACAATGTCAAAGCAATATTTCTATTTAACCTTATACCTCCATCCAATTACCAACAATAATTGCCAAGTAAAATCAAATATTCCACATTATCAAAAAAAGATCTACCTATGCAAAAAATAAATTCTACAACCTTAGGAGAAGTATGGAGACACCAACATAACCACCAAAGTGCTTCCTCCAAACTCGTGGCCCAAAGCAATCGTCGTACCATGTGCACAATAACCACGACTAAGAAAAACTGAAACATGTCTATTGTGAATCAAACTCGGCACCTCTGCTTAGCAAACACCTTCGCTCCACTACCTTTGTCGTTGGAGCACAAGTGCCCAATGAAACTCTCAAGCGCTACTCCTCGTTTTACCTTCCTTTTGCTCATAAAAGACAACCAAAATTTCCTTCCTCATAGGCGCACGAAATCTGAAGTTAACACAGACCAAATTTGTCTTCCTGACTACACACGAAATAGGAAATTAACACAGACCAAACTTATCTTCCTCACTGGCACACGAAATTGGAAATTAACACAGAGTAAAATGAGACTCAAAAATCATAGCGCAATCCAAAATCGAAGGTCACTGAGCAATACAAATTCAAAGGTAATCGCACAAATCGAAGGTGCTTAAAACCTTAGGAAATAATGCCCTTTAATAGTCTTTCATCCCATGTAAATTGACATCAACTCTCATTTCAAACATTGCGTTTTTCATCCCATGCAAGTTGACATCGACGAGGTAAGTCTTTTACATGAGCGCCGCTAAGGGTTTAGAAACCCTTTCAATAATAATAATTATTTTATTAATAATAAACTTAACTTAAAACCTTTTCAAAGGTTTGAGTTAATTTATTTATTAATAATCAAAATGGAATTTTAAGGTTTTTTCAAGGATAAAAACCTTTTCAATAAGCCAAGATGGTTTTAATAAAAACCCTTAATGAGTCCATATGGTTTTAAGAAAAACCTTTAACCTTGTCACCATGGTTTTATTAAAAATCCTTAAACAAACATCATGGAACTTTCAAGATATTTTTGGCACCAAAATCTTTTTGACATCAGCACAAATTCCTTTTGACACCAACACAAACTCCTTTTGACATCAATGACAACTCACAAACATGAAGCTAGGCAACATACCCAAAATTACCAACAATAAAATTATTATTATTTATGTTAATAGTAGATTAGAGGAGGGTAACATTATAACAAAAGGAAAATATTCTTTATATTATTAAATTACTTCTCAAAACAATTAATTTGCATTAAAATTTCTCTTTTGATATAATACTAGGCACATGCAAAAAAAAAATCAAACTTTCAAACAATAAGGTATGAATGAAAAATCTTTATGAACAAAGACAAATAAAATAAATAAATTATACACTATAAGGATAAAAGGGATTTAGTATGTAGCATTCTATGAAAAGGTAAAGGAAACATATAATTATGAAATAATAGTGAGGAAATTTACACATTTAATGTAGATTCACACATACAAACTCTACTAGAAACATAAGGGTCTCACAATGGTGGCTTTGTTATTAAATTTGTAAAAAGTTATAAAAAAACATGTAAAATAGAGTTTATATTGTTTGTACATATGAAGAGTAAAAAAATTAATTTTCATTTTTCACCTTCGTTAAGATATCAAATTAATGACCCAGGTTTTGTAGGTGAGTTGGAGAGGAGAGGGCAATCCTCCAAGGGAGGTCCCAAGTTCGAATCTCCACCCTACCAAAAAGTTGAATTGGGTACCCAAAATCTAATTGATAATGTTGGTGCGGGCAGGGTTGGGTGTGACTCCCGGGTGAATTTGACGGTGTAGAACCCCCTGTTCATGGTCTCTCAGACCAAGGCGGCCCCACAAGGGGTTTTTCACTTTAAAAAAATATATATATATCAAATTAATGGAGTAAAGTTAACAAAACAATCTATAGATCTAACATTTTACACAAATGACAATACTTGAATTAGTGAAAATTAGGTGTTCATGGATTAGTAGAACTTGTATAATAACTAACAACATTTTTTTTTTTTTAGTACTGAAGAACTTTAATATATAGCTAAAGATAGGTTTTTTTTTGAAAATGTCTCATCTTTTAGGAGCCATATCTTCGTGAAGAGTTATCCGATTCAATTGATTCTTGGACCAACTTGTGCAGAATTTGAATAGCTTTAAAATGAGTGGTCATATGCAAAAATCCGAGCAATATTGAGGGAGATACGACCCTGTGAAGTCAACCATTTGGAACAAGGGCAGTGACGATTTTTCAAGTCACGAAAAGCAAAATTGCAAAGTGCGAAGGATTAGGGTTTTTTCCTAAAAAATATCTCATCTTTTAGGAGCCATATCTTCACGAAGAGTTATCCGATTCAGCTGATTCTTGGACCAACTTGTGCAGAATTTGAATAGCTTTAAAATGAGTGGTCATATGCAAAAATCTGAGCAATATTGAGGGAGATACGACCTTGTGAAGTCAACCATTCGGAACAAGGGCAGTGATGATTTTTCAAGTCGTGAAAAATGAAATTGCAAATATTTGCCAACTAGGGTTCGAACGATGGGAAGAGCAATGAAGGGCTAGGACTTCAGCGAGGCAAGACATTCTATCTGGACAAAGAATTTTTCAGCTAAGTTATTTTTTTCCTTTCTTTATCTTAGAAATTGTGCATGAAAAATTTATAAAGTTTTTATCAAATATTATATTTGCTATAGGACTTTTAGATAAATTTCAATAGATTTTGAGTTTTAGTTTCCTTTCCATGGATCGATTTATAGTTAAATCCTTAGAATCATCTCTAGTGGTAGAGGTTAGTGAGCGCACCTCAGAGAGATCCTCATTGCTCCAAGATAGGGTAGTTTTTGGTAAATTTAATGGGTATTGGCCAGGGGCTTCAACCTTGAGAAAATGGATTGATAGGAGTTGGAAGTCTCCAGGAGTGATTCTATCATTTCTTCCCAAAGGTTTCTTCCTAGCCATTTTTTTTTCTAGGGAAGAAAGAGAAAGAATCCTAAAAGGGGGTCCTTGGTTTATGGGAAGAGCAGGACTCTTCCTTACCTCATGGTATGAAGGCTTTTCACCTAAAAATGTAAATCTATCCCTAGTACCAGTCTGGGTTAGGATGTTTGGGTTACCCATTGAATTTTAGGAAATAGATACCTTCAAGGCAATAGGCAACACTCTAGGAGAATTCCTTGAGATTTTAGATACAACAAAAGATGGATTTTTGGCTATTTATGCTCGAATATTGGTCATGATTGATATAAGTAAAGCTTTACTAGAATCAATCATTCTTAAGTATGGGGATAAGATGTGGATCCAAACTATAGATTATGAAAACATATATTTTAGATGTAGAATATGTCATGAGGTGGGGCATATTGAGAGATCATGCCCTAAGAAGAGCCCAACATAATCATTTGTAGAAAATCATAAGAGAAATTTACAAATGGTTATGGATGAAGATGGTTTTCAACTTCCAAAAAATAGATCTAGAAAAATAAAAGAAAATGAACAATGGAGACCAATAAGGAAGGATATTGAAAGAAATTCCAATTCTTTTGAGGCTTTAGCCTATGAAGAAAAAGTAGATCAAAACTTAGAGGACACAGTACAACAATTTCAACATATTAGCAAGGAACCATCTATTCAATATGATCCTAATTTAAGGAAGAACATTCTCGATGAACCTAAGGAATGTGTCTCATCAGATTTTGAAGACTCTCTTGAAGTACCATGCACCATTCAAGAGAAAATAATTGGTAAAGAAAATGTAGTTTTAGAAGTTAATACCTCTGCCATTAATAAGGAAATACCAGAAAATGAGCAGGATAAGTCAAAAGCTTCTATAATAGAGCTAGGAGAGGATAAATATGTTGAAAAATAAAATTGTGAAAGAATATTGAGGAATAGAATAATAAGACCTACTCCTGATATAGGCAAGGCAAAAAGAGGAAAACCCTCAAATTATCAAGCAAGATCCAGGGAAGCAAGAGCTAACATAGAGAAAGGAACACAACTAGTTGTTGAACTTCTCTTAAAAAAAAAAGAATTGAAGAGGGGCCAAAAGCCCCTAATGAGACATGATTATCATCTCATGGAATATAAGGGGTGCTAATGCCCCCTCAAAGCATAGGTGTATTAGGGACCTATGTTTAAGTAATAAACCTGATATTCTATGTATCCAAGAAACTAAAATGACAAAAGAAGAAGTTTCAAAAACTATGAAAGCAGTTTGGGCAAGATGTGAATGGGATGCTATGGATTCTGAAGGAGTGGTAGGGGGAATTCTAACTTGTTGGAATCCTTCTAGAACCTCTTGTGTAACCATTCATAAAACTAGGCATTGGATAGCCTCTTTAGTCACTTGCTACTTTGTAGATATTCATTTCATCCTTATCAATGTCTATGGACCTACAACTCGATCAGGTAGATTAGAAGTTTGGAGTGGGATTGAAGCCTTTATGAGAAGTAAAGACCAAGAAACCCGATTCATGATCATTGGAGATTTTAATGCCATAACCAAGCTGAATGAAAAATTTGGGGAATTAGGAAATTGACCCAAAGTATGAAATATTTCTCAACTTTTATTCAAAATAATAATCTATGGGAAGTTGAGTTTGAAGAAGACAACTATACTTGGACCAACAACAGGAGAGGCCAGAACCTAATAGCAAAAAAATTAGATAGATGCATTCTCTCAGATCATTGGCTAGATGAAGGAACTTGTGCTAAAATTAATACCTTAACAAGGATTGGTTCAGATCATTAGCCAATAAGAGTTAAAATGGTGGTAAGTGAATTCAAAAAATATCATATTTTAAATATGAGCAGATGTGGGAAGACCATCCTCAATTTGTTGATATGATAGCTCAAACATGGAATTCTTTAGGTAATGGTGGGTTGTATGCTCTTCCAAACCAAATTAAAGCTATGACATCTAGATTAAAAGAATGGAACAAGAACACCTTTGGAAATATTTTTGAGAAGAAAGAAGAACTAAAAGATAAACTTTCAAAATTCCAAAAAGGTGATGATAATAATCCAAGCTCAGAGGAAAGGGAGTTGCTTAGTGAATATCATAATATTTTGAGTAAGGAAGAGAAATTTTGGAGATTAAAATCAAGACAAACTTGGTTAAAAGAAGGAGATAAAAATACAAAGTTTTTTCATAGGATGGCTATAGTACAGAGATCATCTTCTAGAATTAGTAGAATTAAATCAATAGAAGGGGTTTGGATTGAAGATCAAAGTGAAATTAGAAAAGAGGTAAAGTCATTTTATCAAAATATTCTAGGTTCAGAGGAGACCAAAGTTCTTAATGATAAACTTCTTCAAGATGTTCCTTCAATTATAACGAATGAAGACAATAGGAAACTGATGGAGCCTATTACTCTAGAAGAAGTTCATTTAGCTCTTTTCTCTTTTAATAAGGATAAATCCCTAGGTCTAGATGGGCTCTCTACAGATTTTTACCAACATAATTGGGATATAGTGAAGGATTATTTATTGGTGGTAGTGGAACAATCTAGGGTAAAACAATACATTCCTTATAAAATAAATGCAACTTATCTTACCCTAATTCCAAAAAAGAAGGATGTTGAATTGTTTGATTCTTTTAGACCCATAAGCCTATGTAATATGGCTTATAAGATTATTTCCAAAGTGATGGTGAATAGATTAAGGCCATTGTTAGACAAAATTATTTCAGAAGAGCAAGGAGGATTTGTGAAAGGGAGACAAATTTTGGATGGGATCATAGTAGCTCATGAAGTTATACATTCAACAACTTCAAGAAAAGAGAAAGCTATGATCTTAAAACTTGATATGAGTAAAGCCTATGATAGGGTTAAATGGGATTTTATTTTTGTAGTTTTAGATAAGTTTAGTTTTGGGAAGAAATGGGTTAGATGGATTAAAGCTTGTGTCTCTACAATTTCTTATTCAATGTTGGTCAATGGGTTAGTGATAGAATATTTTAAAGCCAAGAGAGGCCTTAGACAAGGAGATCCTCTATCTCCTTATTTGTTCATTATTATGGTAGAAGTTTTGAGTAGGAACTTAAAGAAGGCTTACAAATATGGGCTTATAAGTGGACTTAAGGTTAGTAATAACATCGATAACATCACCCATCAACAATTTGTAGATGATACAACCCTTTTTGGAAGGGCAAGGATAAATGAGGCTAGAGCTTTGAATAAATTTTTAAAAGAGTACGAAAGAGCTTCAGGGCAAAAAATTAATAGGACTAAATCCAAAATTTACTTCCTTAACACTCCTAATATCAAAGCAAGAATTTGTAGGTTGCTTCAAATGGAGGAGGTAAATTTACCAACAACTTATCTAGGGATGCCTTTATTTGAGGGGAGAATGAGGATAGATTTATGGAATCCAATTATTAGTAAAGTTCAAAATAAACTTCCAGCTTGGAAAGGTAGATGGTTATCATTAGCAAGAAGAGTGCAGTTAATTAAGTCAGTCTTACAAGCCATTCCAACATATTATATGTCATTGTATTCTATGCCAAAATCAGTTGAAAAAAGTTTAATCTATATTATGTGATCCTTTTTATGGTCAAGTTTACATGATAAAAGGAAATTTCCTTTGGTGAAATGGAGCAAGTTGTGTGATGATAAAACTAGGGGAGGTCTTGGTTTAAGAGTTCTTACAGATGCAAACTTAGCTCTTAGGGGAAAAGTTATCTGGAGATTGTACAAAGAGAGTCAAAGACAATGGGCAAGAATTCTTCTAAGTAAGTATGTTGATCCCAATGACCCAAGTTTAATATTTATTGCATTCTCTCTTCCAAATGGTTCTACTCTTTGGAATGGTTTAAAAAAATCTATTGATCTTATGATTAAAGGTTTAATATGGGTGGTGGGAACTGGAGAAAAAATTTCTATTTGGATGGATACTTGGTGTGATAAAAAACCACTCAATTTAGATCCAATTTTGAAACCTTGGATGAGATTGCTTCAAGACAAATACGGTGATAGGGTTTCAAACATTTTGTACAAGGATCGAGAAGGAAGATACAAATGGAAAGAATATTTTTTACAAGTATACAAGACATTGATGCTAGGAGGCAATTGAGTAGAAAGATAACAACTATGATTATTCCGAAGGGTGCCAAGGATAAATTGATTTGGGAGTTGAATAGCTCAGGAGAATACACAACAAGAAGTGGATATAATGTTCAACACCAACATAATAATAATATCACTAGAATATGGAGAGATATTTGGGATAGCCCAAGCATTCCTAAAGTCAAAATGTTTGTTTGGCTAGTAGGTCATAGAAGAATTTTATCCTAGGATAACCTTATGAAAAGGGGTTTTCATGGCCCCTCTCAATGTGTTTTCTATAATAAGGAGGAGGAGAGTATAGACCATCTCTTGGGACATTGCTCAATAGTCTAGAATCTATGGCAATGGATTCTTAATATGTTTGGTAAATGCATGGTGATGAATAGTAGAATTGAAGATTGGTTAAAGCAATGGTAGAGCACTTATAAAAGTGAGGCTTTACAGACAATATGGGATATATCAAAAGATACAATACTTTGGACTATATGGCTAGAAAGGAATAGAAGAATATTTAAAGGAAAGGAAAGTAGTTTAGAGGTAATGAAAAAGAAGATATGTTTAGCCATAGAGGAGTCTAAACCAACCCTATCAACTCACCCAATCCCTAATTTGGAAGCAGAGAGTCTTGATAGATGGAGTCAAGTCATTAAATGGAATTATGATGTTGGGTACAAGAGAAGCAAAAATAAGGTAAAGAATATAAAGTGGAAACCACCAGATGTGGAGTGGGTTAAATTGAATTTTGATGGAGCATCTAAAGGAAATCCAGGACCAACAGGAGGAGGAGGAATAATTAGAAATAATAGAGGAGAGATTTTATCTCATTATGCTTTCAATAGTGGATTTAAGACAAATAATGAAGTTGAAGCTTGGGCAACTTTAGAAGGGTTAAAAATATGTAAACAAATGAAATGGAATAGAGTATGGATGGAAGGTGATTCTCTCATAGTAATAAATGCAATTTTGAGGAAAGCAAAGGCTCCATGGAACATACAAGAGATAATTGTGGAAATTCAAGATCTTGCTAAAGAGTTTGAAGAAATCAGGTTTACACATATATTAAGGGAAGGAAACAAATGTGCAGATAAGCTAGCCAATAGAGGGGTTTTGATTGAGGATCGTGAAGTTAAATTCTCCTTTCCATGGTTAGAGGAAGTAGAAAGTTTAGTTGAAGCTGACAAAAAATGTTGATTGCCTAAATCAATTAATGATTAAGATTTACTTTAATGTTTTCCATTGGTAATATCTGTTTTATTTTGTAACAATAATGTGTTTTCATTTAGACTATTTATTATAATTTTTGTGGTTGCACTTGTGTTTCAGGAAGGAAACTAGCAATCCAGATTTGGTAAAGCGGACTATGATAGTGCGATGTTTTGGAAATATTACTCTACTAAGATGCAAGGCATAGATAGTAGAGGTGAAGTTTTGGCATTGTGAAGGTTGCTATAGGAAAATGTCAAGAAAGATGCTAAATTCTGGAGTAATTGTATTCATACAAAGATTTGAAAAGATCCAGAAAATGAAAATCAAGAATTCAGACATTTTATGTAAAATGATGTAGGTTTCTAGCTATAGCATCTCAATTGAGATGAGAAGTGTATCTATTTGTAAACTCTCAAGCTCTAAAGAAGAGAGATGTAATTTTTCAAGGGTGGGGGACCCGAGTACAACCCCTTATTATCAAGCAAAAAAAATAAAAATATATATAGTTAAATATTGTAAAAGGTTTTAAGATTTATAAATGTAAAGGTAAAATTTAGTTTATAAGTCATACCCAATACAACATGCCTCTTAGGCATATGAGAACCCCTTTCATTAGCAAGGAAATAATTTTTACTTCAAGCTCATGATGCATCATTAGTCTTACTAGTCTATCTAAGCCCAAGTCAATTTATATAAGTTAACATATTTTATTCTTAGTTTGTGGTTATAGCTTTATGTATATTAAGGATTATCAATCATGGCAACGACCTAAAAAATGTTGTAATCATGGAAAGTATAAGTTATATTTAATTAATAATATATGGTAAGACTTGCTAAAATGTGGAAAGCACCTTTTTTTAAAGTGAATGGAATGTTTATAAGTTTTTTATATATTACAACCCTAATTCAAATCATGTATGTCAAATATTTAAACCCTAAAATATAACTTTAAAATCAAGGTCCTTTTTAACATTTTCATAAATATGGCAAGATATACTTTGTTACATAAGATTAAAACATAACCAATGTTGCATAAGTATTTACTTCATAAACCTATGCCATGATATATTTGGTTATATGGGATTGAAATAGGCACCACTTGTAATATGTCATGACTATGTTACTATTTAAATGAACCAATGGAAGTTGAACCTGTTAATAGTGATTTCTTTACAAGACAAACATTTTTGCTATAATGTAATTGGAATGAATTTGTAATTAAAAACATTCCATAATTTTATTAGATGTAATAAAAAAATTATTTCTATGAAAAATTGTATACCTTTTATTTGCACAATTTATATATTACTTTAAATATATACATACATTTTTCTTAAAAGTTAAATCTAATGTTCAAAATTCTAAAAGGTGTAAAATATCCAATCAATCACAAACTATAATATAAAATTATTTTTTATCAAATAACATTATCTTAACTAGTTAAATTTATAAAATTTCTAACAAAATATAGATTTGAATCTTTCTATGTGATACACTAATGATTGTCAACCTATTTTAATACTACTATGTTGTTATAATATAATTGAGATGGATTTGGGTGGGGTAATTTCAATCCCACCTAATCAATTTAAATTTTTAAAAATTTATAACATTATTCTCAATGAAAAGTTGTATATCACACCAAGTATATTGGTAATAAATTTAATTAAGTATATTTAAAAGGCTATAAAATTATTACATGCTTAAGTCTGAAACTAGTCATAAATTTTATAAAAAAAAGTTTTTTTTTTTTTTTTACTTCTCTACTCCAATACCAATTGGTTCATCCAAACCCCATAAGGGGGCGGAGGTCCAAGGTTCAAATCTCGGGCCTCGCCGAACTGAACGCTTGTCCCTTTCCTGGTGCTTTCAGCGGCGTAAAAGGTTTAAAATGATTGTGGCATGGTGGTTATAGGGGCAGACTGTGCGAAGATCTGTGTGGCGGCTTCTGGGGCGGACAACGCAGAATACTGTGGCAGCCATAAAAGCTAGATAGCTTGCCCGGATTTGTGGCGGCTACCGATTCCACCATGTAAATTCAAAAAAAAAAAAAAAAACTTCTCTACTCCAATACTTAAATAAATAAATATATTAAAATTAACTTATCTATGTTGCTATAATATAATTGAGATGGATTTGGTAGATTTTTAATTGATAAACTTATTAATTTGTAATGATGCAAATATTTTGGAGAAAGTCTAGGGTTTGATGAGGAAAAACTACTCTGCTAGGGTTTGATGAAGAAAAACTGCTCTGCGGGGATGGCAGCAACTTTTGGAGGAGGTCTAAAAAAATGGAGGAATATCATGATGGCATCAGGTCCGACACAGAGAGTGCATGCTCGTGATGTTTTTTCATCTAAAAATGACTGGAAGGAACAGGATTTTCCAGTGCATGTCGGGAACCGCTTGTTAAAGAACAATGGATGTTTGGAACGATGTGAAGCCAGGTCGGTTCTAGTGGTTCAACCAAACTCGGTGGCGAAATATGTGGAGTATCTAACCAAACATACCCTTATTGGCAAATTTTTGGGCATCCGAATTTCTCTCCCCTTTATGGAGGCTTAGGTCAGGAAGACTTGGAATCCTGAAGGTGATGTGGAGGTGATGTTGAGTGCGAATAACTATTTTATGGTGGTTTTCTCTTGTATTGCAGATCATAACAAAGCATTTGAAGGGGGTCCTTATTTATATAACCAAGTGGGATTCTTTCTTAAACCCTGGCATGTGGGTTTCAACCCATCAAAGGAGCGACCGTCGCGAGTTCCAGTATGGGTGCGATTTCCATGGCTCTCGTTGGAATTCTAGAGAACTGATATCTTGCATAAGATTGTCCTTCTGCTTGGGAAGCCGGTTGGACCGTCACAATAGAAAATGGATAAAAAGGTAATATCTGTTGCTCGTATTTGTGTTGAAATTGACTTAAATAATCCTATTCCAGATTCTATTGAAAAATAATTTGGATCAACTACATGGGTTCAAAAACTTGACTATGAAGCTCTTCCATTTCGTTGCTCGATTTACCGTGAATATGGCCACCTGCAAAGAAAATGCCCTAAGTTTGTCTCACCCGTGGCTTCAAATCCTGGGCCCTCTCGGTCTAGAAAAAGTTTGAATAAAGGAAAAACCTCGATAAAGGAAGGAGAACGGGATAAGGAAGGTTTTGTTTCGATAAAAGCCCGAAATAGAGGACGAAGGACAAACAAAGACCTTAAGGATAGCCAGCCAGATGCTCTACTCAACCATTTTGAAATATTAGATGATCTTGATCAGTGCATGGGGATACCTAAAATATTTCTACTTGATGTAAATATAACAAGGCCAAATCAGATATCTCTTCTTAAGGGGGAACTTAAGGAATCCTATCTAGGGGGTTTAAATAAAGAACAAAGGGCTCTGGATCTGAGTATAGGGGACGTGGTTGGGTCTAGCCCTATAATGGAAACTATTTTGGAAAGTGGTACAAATTTAGTTATGACCTCTCCTACTCAAGCACTGATGCAGTAATCCTTGGACTACAAAACTCCTACGGTGTTGGGATTGCAGCAGAAAATAATTAAAAAAAGTTTTTCGGATAAGAATATGAAGGTGGGTCGAAAGAAGGACCAAGATAAAATTAAGTTAATGGGTGATACTTTGGTGGAGTTAGGCTTGGTGAGAGCATTGGACTCCCATTTTTATAACCCCCAAAAATTATTATCCTCTCATGGATTGTAAGGGGGTTGAAAAAAATCCCCAGACAAAAAGTTATTCGTGATTTGGTTTGTGTGCATTCTCTCGATGTGGTGTTTATTTAGGAGACTAAATTGGCTATTGATAGTATGTTCAATATTGCTCCCAAGTTGTGGAGAAGGGGGCAATTCCAATGTATTGGTGCATGTGGATATGCTAGTGGCATCGCTTGTTTATGGGATCCGATTAAGATATCCCCTCTTACTTGGATTTCCAGTAGATGGTCTATTTTGATGGTCGGGCATGATAATGAATCTGGTGAAACCATCCTACTTACAAATGTGTATGCTCCTATTTATTATAATGGTAAAATGAATTTGTGGGAGCACATTTGCTTTGTGAGAATTTTGGTTCCCCTGTACCTATGGATTTTGGCCAGAGACTTCAACTCTATCACTTGTCTGGAGGAGAAACGTGATGGGGTGGACCATCTCGAGCCTTTTTCTTCTATCTTTAGTGCTCATATCCAGGCCCTAAATTTGGTTGACATCAATCCAGATAATGGTATCTTTACTTGGCACAATAGAAGATGTGGGGAAGCTTCCATCTCAGAGAGACTAGATAGGTCTTTGATAGCCAGTTATTGGATGGGTAGTAACAGAAGTGCTAGTTCTATGATTCTGGAGGGTAGGGGATCTGATCATTGGCCCATCAAAATCTCTGCTTTGGATTTAGGGCTAAAAAAAAATCCCTTGTTTAAGTTTCAACTTATGTGGCTTCGTGATCCTAAGCTTCATGATTTCATGTGAGGCTAGTGGAACACTGGCAAACCTCCTCATGTCACTGCTATGTATTCCTTTATGAAGAAACTACAATTTGTAAAACATAAATTGAAGAGATGGAATAGACTGAATTTTGGGAACCTTTCCTTGGCTAAGCTGGCAGCTCTTAGGAGGATGGAAGAAGCTTCAAGGAAGATTAGATATCAGGGATTCATAAAGGAGCTTCTTGTTGAGGAATATGAGGCTGTGAAAGACCTTGAATGGGAACTGAGGGAAGAAATTTTTTGGAAACAAAAAGCTCAAGTAGATTGGCTTCAGGAAGGGGATAGGAACACAAAATTCTTTTATAACTCATTTAAGGCTCGTCGTAATGGTAACCTGATTACCTCTCTTGTGAATTCTCAGGGTGCCCTGCTCTCTTCTTTTAGGGATATTTCAGAAGAGACTAAGAGGTATTTTTCCTCTCTCTTCAAGGAGGACTCCCTATCAGATGATGAGAATGAAAAGCTTATTCAAAATTTTATTCCAACAATTTTTTCTAGAGAGATGAATGAGCACTTGATAGGTCCAATTTCCCTTGAGGAGTTGGAAAATGTTGTACTCAAGATGAAAAAAGAAAAAAGCCCCAGGCCCAGATGGATTCCCGATTGAGTTTTATTAGGAGTTTTGGGATTTAATCAAATTTGATATTTTGGAGGTGGTCCATGAGTCCCAAAAGAACAAACAGATGCTAAGGGCCCTAAATGCTACCTTTTTGGTGCTTATACCCAAAAAAGAGGGAGCAAATTCCTTGGATATGTTCAGGCCTATTGCTCTCTGCAATGTTGTGTATAAGATCATCACAAAAATTATTGCTGAGAGGTTGAAGATATGGTTGAGAAAAATCATCTCTGAGGAGCAAGGAGGGTTTGTTACTGGCTGACAAATCTTGGATGGGGTTGTTATTACTACATAAGCTATTCACTCAATGAAAAATTCTAGGGAGAAAACTATGTTCATTAAGTTGGACATGGCTAAAGCCTATGATCGGGTCAGATGGTCCTTTATTCAGAAAGTTCTTGCTGCTTTTGGATTTGATGAGGAATGGATTAGATGGGTTATGAGCTGTGTTTCTTCTTCCTCATTCTCCGTTCTTGTTAATAATGAGCCATCAGAGCTATTTGAGGCCTCAAGGGGATTGAGGAAAGTAGATCCTTTATCTTCTTATTTGTTTATCATTATGGCAAAAGGGTTGGGAAGATTGCTCAAGTCTCAAGTCATGCAGGATCGCATTCAGGGGTGGAAGTGGGATAGTAGTTTGCCACCTCTTTCCCACCTTCAATTTGTTGATGATATTACTTTGTTGGGAGTTGCCACTATTAGAGAAGCTAGCAATATTAGACAGTCTCTTGACATATATCTTGGTGCTTCTAGATAGTTTATTAATGAGGACAAGTCTTCTATTTTCTTATTTAATACCCCTCCTCTTATTCAAGCTAGGATTGCTTGTATTCTAAGATTCTAGGTTGGGACTCCCCCCTTCATTTATCTTGGTATTCCAATTTCATCTCATCCTCTACCTAGATATTCTTGGCAGTCTATGCTTGATAAGTTTAGAAGGAAGGTGAATCACTGGACTTTCAGATGGCTATCCACTATAGGTAGAGTGTTGCTTTTAAAATTTGTTATTCAAGATTTACCCATTTATAGATGTTTTGTACAAATAGCTCCCTCTCACTTTATCAAGAACATGGATGCTTTGTCAAGACAGTTTTTATGGTCTGGAAAACTTGATCAATCTAAATGGAGTTTGGTTAGGTGGGATTCTATATGTAGGTCGGTGCAAGAGGGAGGCCTTGGGTTGCGACAGACAACTCTTTTTGGGAAGGCTTTGGCTGCAAAACTTTATTGGAGATGGTGTACCTCTCAATATCATATTTGGGCTAAAATATTATCTTGTAAATACTTGAGAGGTATTTTTGAGGCTGAGATACCTAGAATCAGCTTGGTTGGGAAAGGTTCAATTATCTGGGACACTCTGAAAAGAGGATCTAATTTAATCAAGCAGGGTTTTTTCTAGATTTGAAATTAGGGATCAAATGCTCTTTTTTGGGAGGATTATTGGGATGGTCACCCTCCTATCTTGAATCAATATCCTAGGTTACGTTACCTAAGAAATTTTTTCTTGGAAGCAGGCTGGTCTTGTGTGGAGGACTTTAAAAAAATCTAGTATTTTGGAAATATGGAGATGTACAGGTGGAAAGATCCTCAAGAATGGCCCTAGGGGGCACTGTCCAAGGACAGAGATGTTCTTGCTCTTATTATTATGGGGAGACCTTGTTCTTAATTGATGGGTAAAGATATTATGGCTTGGAACCCTGATCCTAAGGGAACCTACTCGGTAGCCTATGGTTATCAGGTTCTCGATAAGCAAATGTATGGGAGTCTTCCTGTCACTTGGTGGAAAAAGGTGTGGAACAAATTTTCCTGGCCAAAATGTAACTTCTTTTTTTGGTTGGTAGCTCGTAATAAATGCCTCACTTGGGATAATGTGAGGAAGAGGGGATTTCAAGGTCCCTCTTTTTGTGTCCTTTACAGTAAGAATGATGATGACTCTTCTCATTTATTTTTCCAATGCTCCTTTGCCAGAGAAATTTGGCACCATTGGTGGAGCACTTGGAACCATACATGTTTTCAAGTGCTATCCCTGGTGGAGTTTTGGAGTAGTATGGGAAGACCTCCGGCCAAGGCCCCCTTCCTTCGCATGGCTTAGAATTTTGGCCCTTCTTGCATCATCTGGCAAATTTGGCTCGAATGGAACCGACGCATATTTCAGGGTAGTTATTTGGCTATTCAACAAATCTGGAAAAGGATATTGTATATGGTTCAGGAAACCATCCATAGCAAATGTGATGTGGACCCTCTTTTGGATTCTAGGGAGGAGAAGGTACAACAAGCCCTTGGTATCTTTGGGGATGGTGTGAACTCTTCTAGCCCTAGTAGGGTTCCTCAGCTCAGCAAGAAGGTTAGGAGAGATGGTAGGTGGAGGCCACCCCCTAGAGGAGTTTTAAAAATTAATACTAATGGATCGTCCAAGGGTAATCCTAGACATGCTGGCATTGGTGGTGTTGGGAGAGATTCTACTAGTGGTGTCAGTTTTTTATTTTCCATTTATAAAGGTTTTCAATCCAACAATTTTATGGAAGCTCTTACAATTCTTAAGGCCTTGTGGAGGGAGTTTTCTCTTGGCTGGCATAGGATTATTTATGAGTCTAACTCTCAAATTGTGGTTAATATTTTAAATAGTAAAAGGGTGGAGGAAGTTAATTGGCAGTTGGCCTCTGTAGCCATTCAGATTCTTAGAATTAGTGAAGAGTTCAAATTTATATCCTTTGTGCACATTCCAAGGGAATGGAATGTGGTTGCTGATTACTTGGCCAAAAGGGCTTCTGAGCTGCTAGATCCTTGGATTATCGATAATTGGGAGTCTCCCATATGGGGACTCTCAACGCCTGTGGGAGTTGATCCACAAGGATGTACAGACTTAATGTGGTTTGTTCTTGTTGTCTTTTTCGGGTGTCATTCTAGTCTAGTGGTTTTAGCCTGTTTGGCTATTTATTTGAGTCCTAGTTGGAAGCTCAGTTGTACTCTGCAATCCAGACTTTTTATCAATAATTTTTTACCCCTTTATTTAAAAAAATAATTGAGATGGATTTGGGTGGGGGTAATTTCAATCCCACCTAATCAATTTAAATTTTTAAAAAGTTATAACATTATTCTCAATGAAAAGTTGTATATCACACCAAGTATATTGGTAATAAATTTAATGATGTATATTTAAAAGGCTATAAAACAATTACATGGTTACGTGTGAAACTAGTCATAAATTTTATAAAATAAGTTTTTTTTTTTAACTTCTCTATTCCAGTACTTAAATAAATAAATATATTAAAATTAGCCTTCAAAACTCTTTATTATCTAATAATATTTTAAATTTAAAAATTTGTAATATATGAGAAAGAATTTTTATTTCTCAAAAAGGGATGATGATATTCGCAACATAAATTCTCTTAAACATTAATGAAATATTTAAAAATATATAATTGCTTCAAACTATTCTTAATTGAAATGATCATTATCATTGGATATAACTATAGATGATTCTCACACTTGTTTTTAAATTCATGGCCTAAATTTTATCATGGGGAATTATGTTTCTTTATTCATTTAGTAATCAAGTTCCCTTAATTTATTAGAACTAATTATTTATTATGAATGAAAACAACAAGATGAAAATTTCATTATCCTTTTTGTTTCTTAGCTTCTTTTTTTATTGGTTGGAAGAAAGGGTTTTGAAAGGATCCTCTAACCTTTTATAATAATATCAAACCAAAAGAGACTATCTCTGAAGATAAACAAGGAACATCTAAAGTAGGGAGACAACCTCCCTAGGACCATCTACAAATGAGACCTGAAATTTGAACAGGAATTCCTTAAAGAGGGAAAACCAACATGCAAAAAAAATGAAACGTATGCCAATGAAATATAATAGGGGCCTCTAGGCCCCTAATGATACAATGTAAAAAAAAACAAGGGTCCTCCTGGCCCCTTAAGAGACTTCCAAATAATAAAAAAATTAAAAATAGGTTTCCCGCCTAGGGAAACCTTCACTAGCAAGCTCCTAGAATATTGAAGCTTTGAAGATGCCCTCCCACAGTAGAAGTTATAGAAGCCCAGGAAACATCTCAAATTTGCATATGAAGCTGATTTGGGATAGATCTATTTGGAGCATAGTCGAGCCCAGAGAAAAAACTGAAACAAAAGCTAAAAGGCTAATCTTCAGAACTAGAAAAATTAAATAGAGGTTTCCCACCTAAGGAAACCTTCGCCAGCAGTTCAAAATTTTGAAAAGAGGTTTTTCGCTCAGGGAAACCTTCACTAGCAAGCTAAAATAAGAATACACAAATAAAACAAAAGGGTTGACTACAAAGGATGTCCCAAAAAAATATAAACCTTCACACCTTCACCACCCATTGGGGCCCCTCCAAGCATCTAAACAGGAAGCCAAAACCAAAACCCCATCTCAATAGCCAACATGGAAGTGCTATGTCCCTCTCAAGACCACACAAACCTGCAGAGAATAGATTTCAAAGGAATAAACTCCTCATAAGATAAAATAAAATTCCCCAAATCCCCAAGGGCATGCCTAGGAAGCCAATACTGAAACCCCTCTACTACGGCCATCATGATGCATGAGGTCTCTCCCCTAACAAGACAAAAAAAATCATAGAGAAAGGCTCACTAAAACTCCCTCAACATATGGACAAAGGATTGAGGTAAATGATCTAGGTTGTCTTACCAAGATGTGATCTTTGGAACCCCTCCTCCATGGGTATCTTAGAAGCCCATGGTCTCCCTCCCAAGACCAAAAAAAACCAAAGAGAAATGCCTCTCAAACAGATTATACAGGTTGCACAACCCCTTTCCACCACTTCCTGGAGGCCATCCAAAAATCCTTCCTCCATGTCATGAAAGTTCTTGGTCTCTCCCCAAAGACCACCTAGAAAATTGAAGAAAAAACCCACTAGACAACCTTGTGCATCAAACCAAGGAGGTGCTATTTATCCACATCAAAGAGGACCACACTCACCAGCCTAACCAACACCAAAAGAGTGAAATAAAAATGGAGGAATCTACCCTGGATCACCTCCTAAGAAACCAGACAAGAAATCTTCTTGGGATCACCTCCAAAGGAGAAAGGGAGGGAGTAGAAAAATTGGAGGCCTCGTGCCTCCATGGATTTTTGTTTCTTAGCTTTTAACCAAGACCCAAAGCTTTGAATATAAGTGGTGTTATTTACAAACTTTTGCATCATTACTATTATAAACATAAATAGTAATTTTTAAGCACATAAAACATTAAAGAGGGATTGCATGAGTGTGTTCATCATCACTGACTCCTATAAAGATCCAAATAAAGTTTCAAATTATAAAATATCATAAAAAATATTTAATTATAAGTGGTAAAAATATAATTAAGATTAGAAGCTAATTTGTAAGGTACCCTAATATTGAGAGTGATGTTATTAAAGTTTTGTGATTTTAAAATACTTATATTGAAGATGTTTAAATATTCAATAATATTATTATGTTTTACTAAGTTGCAATTGGCATATATCCTCCAACTTATAATAAGGTGGATACAAAGCCAACAATATGTATTTCATATTAGTTCATATTTATACAATTATCTTTTCTTATATGTTAGTTAAAAGAGTGGGCCTATATGTAATATCCTATGCAAGTCTAGTGGCATATTTTATGATTGGAATTTCGTTCACGTTAATACCCATCTATCTATCTATGCATAACAATTTTTTATATTTATTTTTAAATATATATATATATATATATATATATATATATATATATATATATATATATATTTAAAAAAAAATTATATTATTTATTTATTATTATTATTTTTAAATTTTAATAAGGTGATATATTTACTTTTCAAGATAATATAGTCATGAAATGATAAATTCATATTCATAGTATTTAACTTATATTAAGTCCAAGATATTTATTTGTACAATGCAATGCAAGTCACATAAAATTTTGGTTTGAAAAGCTTCAATTGAGGTTTTTATGTTGGTTATGATTATTTTGCCTTAAGCAAGTTAAACATTACATATGGAATTAGATAAGTATAATTAAGAGAACTACTTTTTATTTATTTTTTAATATTAGTTTTTCTTTCTTTTATATATGGTAACATGAAAATTTATCGGTGATGTCACTCGGGTTCAATCCCCATGGTGAATGTTTATAAGAAATATTACTCTAAGAAAATATATATATTTTCTAAAATACAAAATATTATTTAAATATTTTTATATTAAATTATTTGTATATATTTAAAAATTATAACATAAAAAATAATACAATAAATTTTTATTATGATCTTTTATAGTCTTAAAATATTTATTAAAACTATATTTTTATATTTTTTATCTTTTAAATGTATACAATATAAACTCAAATATAATCATCAAATTTAACAATTCCATTACTGCTCAAAGAGGTTGTCCATTTGTGCAACTGCTCTTGATCTCTTGTTTTAATTAGTCTAAGGGAGCATCATGACCCCCCAATCTCTCATAGAATCCTTTGGTATCAGTGTCATTTTTGGTCTTAGTGATCTCAATGGTGTAGCCCATCACGTCACAACACATATTGATATAAGCATAATCTTGTATTCTTTGTAAACTATATGTGCACTCGTACACTTCTTTGGTCGGTTTATCTAGGCTCTAGTTTAGTCTTCTTTGTCATCAACCCTTGTGTCTATTGGTGCACTTCTCTAGCTAAAATATCTTGTACCCATAATCATGACATATTGTAAGTTCTCTCATCATTCAACACTTTTGTATTACCCATGTCATCACTTGCAGTTCATTTTATATGTTTGGAGTAATTATACTATCCAATTTGATATATCATGATCCCTTATAAGTAGTCATCTCTGTATTGATGAGATGTGTCAAGCAACCCATTTGAACTTTCCATATCATGATAAAAAAATTTGATTTTTTCTTGTACCTTGTATAGTTTCAACTTTGAGACATTAATAGGGTTGATACACAATGTCTCATCTAGTCACTTATGGACCCATGACTCAACACCTTACAATCTCGAAAGGACCACACCATAAGACCTTTACCTTTTTGGGCTTGATCTCCTGGTTTCTCTTGAATTGCAAAATGGGTCTCCCTTCTTAAAAGACTTGCACCTCAAGTGCTTGTCATGTCAGTGTTTGTGTTGTTGCTAGCCTATATTAATAACCCATTAGACCTAACTTTGATTTTATCCATTTGACAATCTAGTGTGTGGTATATGAGAAAGTCTAATATTAACCTCTAGATCACCTCTTTTACAAAGTAACTACCACAATCACTTGTGATCTCTAGTCGTATTTGAACCTTATGAGGATATGTTTATATAGATGCCTACCCATCAACAAGATATCTACCTAGAGTTTTTTTGGAAGATAATTCTCAAGTCAAAGTCCTTCCAATTGACTGAGGGATTATTATACAAAATGAGGTCTGACTTTGAAGGGTATTGGTGTGTGCTGGAGGAATAATTGTGTAATATTCTAAAAAAAGTGCATGAAGCACTATCAAGAAAGCTAGACATATTGATGAGGAAGGTGTTTCTTGTAATAATATCTAGGCCAACTCTATTTCAAGATACGAAGAAGTAGGTAATCTCCTTTGACACATGTAGAAGAAGGAAATCACTCAAAAAATACTTCACACCATTACATTTATCTCATCTGCAAGAATTGTTCAACAATGGTGTTTGAAACTTATTGGACCCTTGAAGTTAAGTTAAGGACCACTAGAGATCACAAGTGATTGTGGAAGGTACTTTGTAAAATAGGTGATCTAGAGGCTAGCGTTAGAATTTTACATCTACCACATATTAGCTTGTTAGTTGAACAAACTCGAGGTTATGGCGTAATTGATCATTGAGATAGACCATCAACAACAAAATCACTAGCATGACAAGCACTTGAGGTGTGTGTCTTTTATGAAGGAGGGCCTTGTTTTGTAATTTAATAGAATTCAAGAGATCAAGCCCAAACAAATGAATACTATATGGATTGACCCTTCCTAGATCACAAGGTATTGAGTAATGGGTCCCTAAGTGCACAATGACTAGACAAGATGTTGTGTATTGACCCTATGAATGCTTGAAGTTGAAAATATACCAGGTACAACCATAGATTAATTTTGTTGACCATGGTATGGAAAGTTCAAATTGGTTGCTTTACGCATCTCATCAATTCATAGACAACTAATTCCAAAGGGTCATGATATATTAAATTAGGCAATGCAATTGCTCCAAACATGTGAAATTGACTACAAGTGATGCCACAGTTAGTAAAAAATACTTGAATGGTGAGGAAGTTTACAATATGTTATGGTTGTGAGCATGAGATATTTTAGCTATAGAAGTGCACCAAAGAACATAAGGATCACTAATAAAAAAGACTAAAATAGAGCCCAAATACACCAACCAAAGAAGGCTACGAGTGCACATGCATTTTTTAAAGAATACAATATTATGCTCATATAAATATGTATTGTAATGGCCATATCATTGAGATCTCTAAGGCCAAAAATAACACCGACACTAAAGGAGTCTATGATAGGTTTGGGGTTGTTATGCTCCCTTAGAGCAATTAAAATAAGAGCATAGGCAATTGCAATACGAAATGGATAAGTTCTTTGAATAGCAATGAAATTGTTAAAATTCACAAGTTGATTTCATTCATGATATATGACACCAAATGTTTTAAATTATAAAGATGGAAATTATCTAATTGCCTTAGAATATATATTCTACAACATTTGTTATTTTTAAACAAAATTTAAAAAATATAAATAAGATATATTATCAAATAACATGGTCTTAACATATTAAATTCCTCTACTTTAAGAAAGAAACCTGCTATTTAAATCTTGATAAATATTTTATATGTATAATTATGCAATAGTTATAATACTACTATATAATCATAATATAAAACTACCAATATCCATTTTAATCTTACATAACTAATTTAAAAAATATAAATAATATATAAAATAAATTGAGACCATACTTCACATTAGCACCAAATGTTGTTGGAATTTGATTGAACTTTTGGCTCTTTAACCCTTGACAAGGCGTTGATTCCAAGTGATTGTTTTTTATTTTTTTCAAAGGAAAAAATAGGCTATGACCAATGCATATATGATATGCCTCTTGCAAATGTTACAATTGCATTTATATATAAAAGCTTATGCATTCTTCAAGATTTGCTTTTATGGGTGGCTTTAGAATGAATCATGATTCATGTGCTGCCTCTTTATTTGTAGATATCGCTTTCATCCACCTTCCTAAAACTTTCATGAATATGAATAGTTATATAAGAAATAAGAGTCACTATTTTCTGTTGTCAATTTGTTGAAAATCATGTGAATTGAGGCAATGTCCACATACCATGGATCATCTTGCGAAAAAGCAAAGTACCTTTCCAGATTTCCAATAGTAGGCATTCAAATTGACCTCAATGAGTGAATATCAAGGACACTAAAAAATAATTCTTTAGAAACAGAAACTCAAGGTTTACTTGAATCTAAAGTGAAGATAATATTAAAAAATATTATCCTTGCTAGACAATGAAAATATTATTATTTGAACCTTCCTTACATCTAGACCAATTTTGCACCAAGTGAATAACATGGGATAATTCTTTGGCAGGTTAATTTTTCACAGGCAGCTCTTTGAGACTCAAAGCCGCACCAGTATAACAGTCTGATAATATTCATATTAATATAAAAATGTTAAATATTTATAACAAAACTTGAAATAATTATACTACAGAGACTTCACGTCAAACTTCACCAAGACTCAGTAATCATCACAAAAGTTGGTGGTTATGAATGCAATGCCAAGCCAAATCCCAACCAATATCTACAGAGCCGTGGCCATGGGAGACCATATCCATCAAGCTCATTTAACATAATTAAAAAAAAAGGGTTGTACGAGGACAAAAACAAGCATCCCTTCACGCCAAGCGTACTACATCATCTTGCAGGTCGCATCAAATTTGGGAACCTTAAAAAGCCAAATACTTTGGAGACGTAACAGTTGGAACAACAACAAAAAAATGAGAATCTGTCATGTCTTCCACCACCCCATCATTAATTATCTCATTTTGACAGTATTGAACTCAATTATTGTTGTGAATCTGCCTTGACAAGCGCATGGCAAAAGTTTCTGGTTAAAGCCTTATTGTCTAATCATATCAAGTGCTAAATGCTCTTGCACGCCCGACAATAGAGGTCACCATGTCTTGAAAGGAATGTTTCTCAATCTACTGTTAAACCCATAAATTCACAAATCATGGAGCTCTCAAAGTCAAAAAAGATAAAAATAAAAAAATAAAAAAAATACATCTATCACTTTTAGATGTGGGCTGTTGCAGCCCAAAAGCCAAATTAGTTGTCTACCTCTTGAATTAAAAGAAAAAAAAAATTATACTTTTTGTTATGAGAATCTGATGTGTAATGATTTTTTATGAGAATCTGATGTGTAATGACCTCTTTTGAATGGGCATTGCTTTCAAATTTTGGGAACACCAAAACTAAGGTTCTGTTTGTCAAGTGGAATAATACTTCAAGTTTAATAGTGACCAAAGTTTGGCTCTTGGATGTTGCACCAACTTCAAGGAAAGGGAGTTTGAGCCTTTCTAGGAAAGCAATACTGCTTTTTTTTAGCACTCTCTGAAAATGATTCTTGGACAAAAAGATAAAGGAAATTTAAAGGTCCTATTCCAGGAGTTCAAATACAAGCTCTTCTCGTATCTTTATGATAATTGTACCCATGTTTAATGTACATAGATGTCACCAAGCAAGAAAGGAGAAAAGAGTTGTGACAAATTCACTATTGTTGTCATTTAATGTAAAACATTTTCTTTGATTGGGTTACTTGTATGGAGATTGGAATCTAAGACTATAAAAGTATTTATAAGTTTAAGAGATTATGTTATTACAATCTTTAATTTTTCTATATAAAACGCCTCACTCACCATTTTATCAAATTTTTGTTTTTTTACATATAGTTTTTTAATCAATTCTTTTTAGGTTACCTATTTCCTTTCTAATGAAATACTTTGACATGCTAGAGAAGTTAAATAAAAATAATGGAAACTATAACTTAAATGAACCTTTTCAATATATTCATTTCTTATTTTAAGAGTCTAAGAAAATCATTACAATTAATAATATATAAGCATTTATTTGTAGAAAATAATTGTCTTTAATTTTTTATTGGTTAAAAATAATTTTTTATATATATTAAAATAAAATTATAAATATAAAAATTTAAGCAAGTAAAAGATAAAATTACTGTTTGATTTAGGTTAAACAATTATTATATAGTCATATATTGAGTCAACTCACTCAAGGTTTAGTTGTTGATAGCAAGAATAGACCTAACCATAAGATTTTGAACTATAAATAGGAAGTTCAAGGTTCAAATCCAATACTTCGACAATTAGAGTTTGGAAGTTCAAGGTTCAAGGTTCAAATCCAATACTTTGACAACTATGGATAGGAAGTTATATTGCAGGAACAAGAATTATTGATATCGTTGGACAAAGGATAAAATCAAGGATAAATCACCGGATGAGCTAAGTGTTGTAATTAATCTTTAGGTTGTTTGCTAGGTGTCTTCTATTTCTGTTGTAAATCCTAGATCTGATTTAAGAGAAATACATTTAATTGATTTCTAGGAATTTGAAGGATAAACAACATATAGTGTGCACTTAGGTTTACAATTGTTTGTGCATCATCTCTTGAACCCTTGCTTAAAGGTTTTCTGTTTGAAACCCTAGGATTAGAAAACATTCAAAGAAATAATCATTCTAGGGTTAGCTCTTGTATTCTTGCATATTGTATTTATACATTATCCTTTATCTTTCATAGCATAGATCTAGAAAAGTCAAAACTATGTGATTATATTGAATCAAATACATCAAACATTCTTGAAATTCCCATGGACTTGGAGTGAGTCTTTAAAGCTATTTATGGTGAACCCTTCCCCCCATTTAGCACCGAGTGTAGAGAACAATGTAGCCCCCGCAATTCACCTCAAGGCTTTCTCTCTGTTTATAGATCCAGATTTGAGAATCATATGCGGTAGGGTAGTTTTCCTCCTCTACATCTTTGGTGAACTAACGTGAACACCTCCTTTATTTTAAAATCTTAAGCAATATCACTAATTTTGTTTGTGTGGTTGAGAAATCCTTCTTAACACCTTTAAAAAAAACTTTTTTTGTGTGTGTTTGCTATTAGTATTCTCTTCTATCCTTTCACCTCTTATAATGGCTCCCTTCCTTAGAAGTTAGAGAAAGCATCCTGAATCTGATTATGTTGCTCCAGAATATGATCAAATTAATAGAGAGGATCCTAACATAGATCCACAAGAACAAGATAACATGAAACTAATAGGGATAATATATTGGAAGGTATGGAGCGAGAATCTCATCGTGAAAGAGGTGAAACTCCTCCACCTCCTCCTCCAATCACCTCACCTATGCTTGATCAAAATAACCCCTTGCATAAATTAATGTATCTTAATAATTTAAGATATCAGGTAATTGATACTACTACTACAACCACCAACATTGGAAGGAATCTACCAGTCCCTCCAATTAGTGGTGTCACTCAAAATTATTTTCAATTTCCTCCTCAATCTTCTAATCCCAACACTTTTGCTTCTATTCCATCAAATGTTAGTTGTCCATCTTCACAAGGCATCACATATAACAATAGTATCCATGCATCCAACCTGAGCCAAGCATTGGTTCCTCAACACACATAATTCCCCCTTTAGGGAATTTGGGGATGATGCATAACAGTAATCCAAAAGTGCAAAATTTAACAAATATAGTAAAGCAGTTGGTTTCTAAAGTTGAAATGATTCAACCTTCAAGTTTCATTTACAACTATAAGGAAATGTGTAATTAGCTATTATATCCTGTTGTTTCTTCTAGGTCTTACCGTAAGCATTTTTCTATTCCGATTTTACCTATTTATAAGGGGACATAAGATCCGATAGAGCATTTAAGAAGATTTAGAATTGCTTGCCATGATCTCATTTATAATGACATGTTACTAAAAATATTCCCTAAGAGTCTTGGTGGCATGACATTAGAATGGTACTATCGGTTGCCTAATTAATCCTTGAAGAACTTTGAAGAAATAGTAGAATTATTTTTTTAACAGTTTGGTGTTTATATTGAAAAGGAACAATGAAAGATGTTTATAATTTAAAGCAAAGTAAAGAGGAAAACTTTTCAAAAAATTTGGCTCATTGGAGAAGTTTAGTTGAATGCTTGAGGTATACTTTACCTCCAAAGGATATGCTTGATATATTTATTGGTAATTTACAAGAACACTTATCTTATGCATTAGAAACTATTACTATCACATCTTTTGATAAAGCAATTGATTTAGCAAGAAAAGTAGAACAAGTTCTTATTAGAAGAGGCCAACTCAAAGTCAAAGAAGAGAAACCTATTAAGTTGCAACATAAGAATAAACACATAGAAGGTGATAGCAGAATGAATAGTAGGCCCGTTAACAATGTTAATAACCTATAAAAGATAGTGCTTCAGAAACCTCCACAAAGGAATTTTACAAGACTTAATATATCTATAGAAGCATTAAAACAACTTTTAGAAGCCACCGTAATTGATTTACCTCCCATAATGCAATCAGATACTACAACTCATTGGTATAATTTAGGTCAACATTGTGCATATCATCGAGTGGAATAACATTGGGTAAATTCTTGTAAAAAGTTAAAACATGTGGTTCAAGATTTGATTGATGCAGGACGTATTGATTTGGGAAATTCACAATCAACAAATAATCAAGTTCCTATTCAAAAAACTTCAACTACCAATCAAGAAATGGGAATATTCAAAGATCCATTGCCAACACATAATCAACAAGTAGAAAATTAGGTGACCCATCAGAATGAGCCTCCTCCCTATGGTAATATGGTTGGCATGGTTGGGATAACTACAAGAAGGCAAGCTCGGACTCAGCACCCTCAGTAAGGATAAAATTCTATATTATAGCCCAATTTGATTTTGAAGAATAATCAAAGAAAAGTTTCAGATATAGGGACTCCACCTTTAATGTTGAAACCATGGCCCAAGGTTTCATTTTATCTTCAAAAGTAGTTAGATAATACTCCAATAAAGATATCAGTTTTAGATCTCTTACAAACTTCTCCCAACCATAGAGAAACTTTGATAGAATTTCTAAAGCAACAATCAGTCCCCTCAGATATTTCTCCTAATGCTATAGTTGATGTCGTAGGTTATTTTAGGATACATCACATCTCATTCTCAGATGATGATAAAACTTCCTCAAACTTACAAGAAGATTATTCACTTTACATCACTACACTTATTGGAGATACATTTATTGTTAGTCTTACAATGACACTGAGAGGGGGAGGTGAATCAGTGTAGCTCTATAAAATTAAACTTACAGTTCTTAACACTGCAACAATTAAAAATTATTACTAGATACAACATGTATAATGAAAGAGCATCACACAACACAAGATTTAACGAGGTTCACCAATGTGGCTACTCTTCAAAAATTGACTGCTTGGACTACCATCCAAATCCAGCCTTTGCAAAGCACCAACTTTACAATCAATTTACCAGTACCAACCCCTGATTTATCTGCACCAATAGAAAGGAGCACCAACCCCTGATTTACTAGCACCAACTAGAAGGAGCACCAACCCCTTATTTATCTACACCAACAGAAAGGAGCACCAACCCCTGATGCCAAGCTGCAACCTGGACTTCAATTTGAATCTATAAGTTTGATAGTAAGATACCTTTGATTTTGCAAGACCCTAACTGGTCTTCTTCACCTTTGTGTTTTTTGCACACTCTGCTCTCTCTGCATAATCACTTCGTACACTCTGCTTTGTTACAGTCAAAATTCATGATCGTCTTCTCCCTTTTGGGCACTCTGCTCTCTTTGCAAATTTTGCACTTAGCATGATTCGACACGACTTGCTCTCTGTGCACAACGACCGTATTTCACACACATTCAATCATATTCCAATTCTCCAAATAGCCCTCCTTTTATAACAATATTTTTTATGATGAAAACCCTAATCTTAGTCGGCTATAAATCCTAATCTTAGTCGGCTTTCATAACAACTGTAAACCCTAATTTTAGTCGGCTATCATCGGTCTTCGTCGGCTTCAAATGCCCTTGTAAAGTTCGTAGTGATGTCATTCCACTATCATACTTCTCATTTCAGTCAGGTTCTCCTTCTTGATTTGCGCATTTATGACATATCCCAAAATCGCAACATTTTTGCCTCTATAGCTTCTTTTGTTGCTGTTGCCACGAAAATACATGTTGCGATATCGCGACACTTTTTCTTTCTCTCTCTTTCTCTTTGCATCGGACTGTAAAAATGCTACATGTCACTATATCGTGACACTTTTTCTCCTTGCTCTTTCTCTTTACATCAGACCGCGAAAATACAACATGTCTGTCACGATATCGCGACACTTTTTCTCCTTGCTCTTTCTCTTATTTTTGACCCACGAAAATACATGTCACGATATCACGACACTTTCGCCTTCGTACGCTTTCTCTATTCTTTTGTCATGATATCACGACATTTTTGCCTCCGCAGACTTTGTCTTTTCTTTTGTCGCGATATCACGACACTTCTGCTTCACTTCTGCTTCCATAGACTTTGACTTTGCTTTTGTCGCGAAATCACGACACTTCTATCTTCGAAGTCTTCTTCTCTACTTTTATCATGAAATCGTGACACTTCTGCTTTCGTACGCTTCCTCTCTTTATTTTGTCATGAAAATGTGACATGTCGTGATATCGCAACACTTTTCAAACTTACTTTCTCTCTCCTATTTTAGTCGCGAAAATGCGACATGTCACAAAATCACGACACTTTTCTCGACTTGTTCTCTTTCTTTGAACTTGTCACAAAATTGCGACACTTTTTCTTGCTTTCTCTTTCTCTTCCAACATGTCACGAAATCACAACAGTTTTTCCACTTGCCTTTTTCTCTTCCAACATGTCACGAAATCGCGATAGTTTTTCCACTTGCCTTTTTTTCTTCCAACATGTCGCGAAATCGTGACAGTTTTTCCACTTGCCTTTTTCTCTTCCAACATGTCGCAAAATCATGACAGTTTTTCCACTTGCCTTTTTCTCTTCCAACATGTCATGAAATCATGACAGTTTTTCCACTTGCCTTTTTCTATTCCAACATGTCACGAAATCGCGACAGTTTTTCCACTTGCCTTTTTCTCTTCCAACATGTCGCAAAAACGTGACAGTTTTTCCTGCTTTTTCTCTCTTCCAACATGTCGTGAAATCACGACAGTTTTTCCTTCTTTTTCTCTCTCTTCCAACATGTCGTGAAATCGTGACAGTTTTTCCTTCTTTTTCTCTCTCTTCCAACATGTCGCGAAATCACGACAGTTTTTCCTACTTTTTCTCTCTTTTCCAACATGTGAAATCGTGACAGTTTTTCTTGTCTGCTGTATATGTCGCAATATCGCGACACTTTTCTTACTTGTATTTTTTCTTTGATATTTTGCATATGGGACACTTCAGTCTTCTTGGAAAATCACTATACATACTCTGAATAACCTTTGAACTCATGTCTTCTACATCTGAATAGCTTTTGAACTTCCTGTCCACTGCATAAACAGATCTATCTGACTGTGTTGACAACAATGACAATACTGTTGTTGCACCTTGCTCAACATTTATTAAGCGAATTTTGATTGATAATGGTTCTTTCCTCAATTTTTGTACATATCAATTCTTTCAAAAATTTGGATTAAAAGAGGAAGATTTAACAAAATTTGATATCATTATAAAAGCTTTCAATAATGAGTCCCAAGAGTCTTGTGGTGTCCTATCTCTTCCTCTTAATGTTGGACCTAAAATATTAGATACTTTGTTTTATGTGGTACATTATCCTACATCTTTTAATCTTCTTCTTGGACATCCTTGGATCCATGCAATGAAATTCATCCCTTCTACTCTTCATCAATGCTTAAAATTTGAATTTAAGAATCAAGTTATCGCCATTCTGAGAGACCCTCGACAATTTGATTTTTGGTCAAATGTGGAGCGATCTTGATCTGAGTTCAACCTATGTCTTATTTATTCAATGGTTTCTCCATGTTCCTCATCTCAGATATCAGAACAATTTAAAAAATTAAAAATGAGTTAGGAACATATCTTAAATTTCTCATCTTAGGATTATGATAATCAGTTTCTTTGAGAACCTATTCTGGATTTAGCCAAGCTACCACCGTCACCAAGAACCATGGGCTTGCCCCATAAGAAAGGTGATATTGTACACATTGACACATGTACCTTTATCTTCGTAGGGACTACCTTCAAAGAAAAGATACATGGTAGCAATCCCTCTCCTGTTGAGCATTATTTTTCTCATTGTTACCTTTCTAATGGCTACCCAATTCCTAAACAGATCCTATCAAGTATGGGATATGTAGGTAAATATTTGAAGCCATAATAGAAGGGCATTCAAGAGCCTTTAGATTTTGAGATCTGGCATGGAAGATATGGCATAGGTTTTATACCTAGTAAATACCAACCTTTACCATTTGACAATGATGATCATCTTATGACTTATGCTGAATATATGGATTATCAAACATCAGGAATAGGTTATGAGGATGATGTTCCCCCTTATTATTATTAGGTCTTTTTCTATAATATGATTGATTTTGTATGTTCCAAAAATAAGCTTTTTATTTTAAAAGAAGATCTTGCTTTGTTGTCTTATAATAATATTTATGTTAAAAAGAATGGTCTTGTTCGAAAATGCAATGATTATCGTGCCATGGCTGCCAAAGAAAGAGCTACGAAGGATATTATATGTGATTTTAATTATTGATATGACTTGCTTTTTAGATATTTCTTTGATGAAAAAATTCATGGTATGCTTGTCTCTTATACTAAGAAAAATGACACACTTAGATTTTGTGTCGACTATCCTCTTGTTTGATTAAAAAAATAATAATATATATATATATATACATATATATATATATATATTAAACATAAATATAATAATACTCACATTAAATCAATCAATCATCATTTAGCTATAAATTTGCATTTTCATTGTATCCATTTGCCTGTTCATACTACATTGTTGCTTATCATCTTTTACATTGATTGCCTGACATTTAACACAACCTGCATGTTTTGAGTGTCATATTTTGCATGATTGTTTGTTCATGACTTCTTGATCATATATATTTTTGGTGATCTTACGATAATGGCATGTGATGATACCTAGTTAGGTCATAGCTCACATGCATTACACTTTCACTAGGATTATGATGCCTAGCAGGATCCCCACCAAGGGATTCCTATTCAATATTCTATTTTGTTTCTCTTTGTTTCTTAAGTTCTATTTTTACTTGATCTTGCAAGTATTGATTTATCATATTTCTTAGGCCAAGGATGATAGTTTGTTAATATATCCTTGTCACTTCTTTGTTGTTTCCAAATTTTCTTTATTCTATTATCTTTTTGCTTTGACAAGGAAATATGCGTATTTATTTATTCCTTTCATACCTTTTTAAAGTTGTATTATTCTACGCATTTGCACACTCATAGAGTGTTTTTATCCTTAAAAAACCTATTAGGGATAGCACTTGCCTAATAATTTTTATCTTTATATTGCACCCCACATGGTATAATTACACATCCTAGCAGGTATCTTATCGGATATGATCTCCAATCGGTTTATACTCCCTTTTGACTTAGCAGGCTGAACACCCCATTATAGGATAAGCTCCTTGGCTATTTTTAGTAGGCCTCAACATACATCCTAGAAGGTAATCACCCCATAGCAGTCAACTAGTGAGAAACCACCCATAGCATGTCAAACTCCAATACTCCATCTCTCATAGTGAGTACTACACCCATAGCAGGTTTAGCTCCCTATTTTTGGTATGATTCATAGTATTTAATCACATTGGTTCATTGCAACCTACACTAGTTTAAATACTATGTTTCATCTATCCTTATCTAATTTATATGGTTGACCTTTGGATCTTCTTCTTCTTCTTCTCTTTCTTCTTCTTCTTCTTCTTCTTCTTTCTTGTTTCCTCTCTTTGTGTCTTTTCTTCTTTCTTCCTTTCATCCATTTTCATCCATGTATTCCATGTAGTCTTGTACTAAGATATTTTTCAGGCATAAAATATAAATCTAAAAAACACTTATATAAATCATATAACATACACACACATTCACACAAAATATAAGAAAGCAACTATGTATTACTCTATGAAAAAGAGAAAGACACATTAGTGTTTGGTTGGTGTACCATAATCCAGTCTTGGTACACTCAACCAATCTCTAGGGATGCATACCATAATGAAAACTAGTATGTCACCTCAATCCCTAGCCATAGCTCCAAGAGCTCATATCCTCTACTCCACCCATAGGATAAGGTGGTCTAGGCAACCACATACCCATATATGGTGAAGCTAAGACTATCCGTGATCGAGATCGTGACCTACTAGTCGACTGTAGGGATGGAGGGAGTATTTCCCTCTATCCCTTTGATACCACCTAATAGTAAATGGTCTCATAAAAGGTATCCCAATGAATGACCGCCTCCAGCCTCTCCCCTACCCTCTGTAGCTTTTCCTATAGAAGGTGGATCCCATCGCTAGCTTGGTTGCTCCTGATGACAACCATCCCCTCTACCTAAGCCCTCTAGCGCTCTACATATAAATATTTCACCTCCCCTCAAATATGATTAGCCTCTACCTGAGTCGCATCCCTCTCTATATCTATTGTACTCAAAAAACTCCAGAATACCTCTATCCTATTGGATTTATCCTCCTCGATCAGGTCCACCTATCTCTGCAGAGTCACTACCTATGCTCGTAGTACTTCTATCTCTTCTCTCAGTTCCCCTCATATCAATGCCTGGACTTGGTTGGATATCACTAATGTAGAGGCCTCTATTGATCCTCTACATGGTTGTAGCCTAACCTCTATGGGGAAACTACAAATATCCCTATCTCCCTATAACTGCGATGTTGGTGTCCTCTATCACCGGCTCAATTTGGACATGTGCCTATATTTATCCTAGAGTGGCATGGCCCTAATACATCCTCTTTGTGGTCCCACAAGCTACCTCTCAAAATTCTCACTACATGTCTGGGTCCATCACTTGGTGCTTCTTTATTAGTACTAGTGGAGAGACCCTCTAAGGCACGACTCCTCTATACCACCACATATAGTCAAAGACCACTAGTGCATCATTGACCCTGGGATCCATGTAAGGAGGATCATCCAAGTCCTCCTCTATCCACCTAGCCAATTTTGGATCATACTTGATCCCTTATGGGTTCCGATAGACTATCTAATACCAGTAATCATCCAATTTTAGGATTCCCTGCAAGATCTTAAACTACCTCAGGACTCGATCAAACCAAAAGACCTATGGCTCCCCTCTCTCTATAGTCAACCATATGATCCTCTAGACCCTAGCTAGATCTATCCTATCATTAGACCATCCTACGTGTAGATGCAAGGGTCACCATATAATCTTGGTCTCCCTCAACTCATCTATTACCTACCTTGCTAGTGGTAGGTTCACAATGTAGGTCCTCATGACCCACTTTAGGGATCTAGACCATCTATATGTTGTTGGTTGCTCCAAGTTGGATAATGATCCTAGTAGTGCATCCTATCTCTACACCACTATGTGCTTCTAGCTCCATACCTAGAGCAAAGTCATACACATTATCCTTGTATGCCACTTGTACACAATGTTGTACAACATCCTATACAAAAAGGCCAGCACATATGGACCCCATGTGAACCGCCCTCTTTGGTATCGCATGTTTGATACTACACCCGCCATCATCCATGGCATATGTAACTTACTCATGTGGCACATCAAAAATCTTGCAACCACCCTACAGAGCATGGTCATCAATGGGTTCACCCCATATAATCCCACTAGGTCATCCACAACTATAGTGCTCTCTCGCACCTAGTGGGTCCAACCTCCTGAGAATCACTACAAGATCATTGGTTGCACTCACACTCTATAAATGGCCATCCACTTGATGGGGATGCATAATATGCACCATAAATCATCTAGTGTGATGGTCATCTCTCCCATGGGTAACCAAAATGTAGACGACTTTAGGTACCATCTCTCTGCTAGAGCTGTTAGTAGTGCCCTGTCCACCTCTACTTGAGGCATCCTACCTAGGTGGTCTAGTCCCACCACTCCCATTGTATCTCTCTCTACCTACCCAAGTGCCTCTAGCTCCACCTCTAAAGAGCATGTTCACCACTCATGGCTCTCAAGTACTCTGAGCTACATTCATAAAAATAATAATTTTTCCATCAGTTTCATTAATTAATCAAAAAAATTAAAATTAAAATTAAATTAAATTAAATTAGAAAAAAAAAACTTTAAATTTATTGCTAAAAATCAAAATTTGCATTTCTATGATGTAGCTTGCTTGCTTTTTTCCCTCTTCCCTTGTTTATTTTCTTTTTTTCTCCCTTTTATTTCCCTTCGATGAAATCATGCCTAGTTTTCCAGGACCACAATTTCACCGAGGCAAAATCATACCATGTCCTCTAAAGAGGCATAATTTTGTAAAATCATGCCTAGTTATGTTCACCTGGCATGATTTCACCACTACCACCCAGGGCGAAATCGCGATCGAATCGTGAAATTGCACCTGGGTTATATGCGGTAAAACCACCAATTTTGGTGGAAAACTGCCCAAAAAGCATTAAAATTTTGAAAAAAATAGAAATGCTAGGATAGTTTTCGGTCCTACCTCTACTCTCTCCACATTTTTTTTGGCCTTACCCCTCGCAATCGTCGAATGATATACCAGTAGCGCCATCTCCAATTTTTCTCCAGAGCTCCTTTTTCCTCTTTTGCATGATAAAAATGAATTAGGGTTTTACCCCTTTTTCAATTTTATCCCTATTTTTTTTGCTTGCTTCTCTCTTCTTCTTCTTCTACATCTACATTTTTGAGTTTTCATGAGAGATGTTTCCCTCATAAGCCTCGAGGGGGCACCCTGCCTAAGAGGTATTAATGTCCCTAATACCTTGATTTGCATGCAAAACAAGGTGTTTGGAATAACACCATTTTTGTATCATCCTTTTCTTCTAAATGAACCACCCCATTTGTCATTTTTTTGTTTGTAAGTGTTTATATATTTTATTTGACACATTTATTAGGCCATAAATGCGTCAAAGAGGGGGAAAAATGTAGACACAAAAAATTGATCCACTTTAGTGGGCAATCTTCCTTGAACCCTATAGGAGACCCCTTGGACTTGCCTAGGGCAAGGGTTAGGCTTCTCCCCCTGTATATTCCCTTTTTTATCTCTCTATGTGAAATCATGCTCACCCTTGACGAGGCGTAATTTTGCATAGGCAAAATTGTAGTCGGCCTTGATGGGGCATGATTTCACCTTTTACAGTTTTTCTCTAAGAAAATCCTAATTCTTCAGAGTTGGAATATTTTATGATGGTCCTCCTCAGTTTTCTTGCCCATATCACCTTCAAATCCACTATATAAGAAGGGTTTGAACTCATTTCAAAGGCACGATGATAATTAATGATCACAACATATCATAATTATTATTACAAAGTATTTTTTGTGTTCACTACTTGATTTACATACTTCTTCTCCCACAAGCAAGCTAACTCTGAAGTGTGAAGTTTGATTTGTTCTCTACTACATTGGATTTTGTATTGTTTTTGCTCACTTTGGTGGATTTTTATTGAAGCCCTAAGGAGAGATCAACTAGTTTGGGAGGTTTCAACCCTTCTGCTTGCTTCGTCACTCTCTATTGTTAGAATAAGTTGTTATTCCATTCTTGGCATAATAAAAATAGCGCTCATAGGCACTCTCCAATTTGGTTATCTAACCATCGAGTTGGTTTAACCAATTTGTAACCGCATGTAACCTTTATATTTGGAGTTAATGAGAAGAATCAATTACTTCATGAAATTCTTTATGGTATCAGAGCTGCAGATAGACAAGACTGGCAGACTGGACTGAGGACGTAGACCGAAGACAGACCCTGACACGGACAACAAAAATACTGGCAGACCAAGGACACAGACCAAAGACAGACCCTGACACGAACAACAAAAATATGGTACATAGTTTAAATGATTACAATTTAACCATACTTGTATGGTACATAGTTTAAATGAACCATACAATTCTCCTCACCGTGTGGATCATTACATGTAGAGCACCAATATGTTCTTTTTGCAGGGCCCGCTTCCTCATTCATCAACACAGTCGGGTTCTTCTTAGGCACTTTAATTGTTGAAGCCACTTGTTCTCTAGTGATCGGTGGAGGTTGAAATCTCCTGGGTTGGTAATATCTCTCGGCCTACTTTCTTTCAATAATTATGATTTTATTTCCCATTGCTCTTATAGCTGAATTATCAAATTTTACCTCTTGTAATAGCGTTGTGTAAGGATCAGGATTTGAGGGCGCAGGAGGTGTCGGTATAGGTAGAGGTGCTGGCGGTGCAGGTAATGCAAGAAATGAAGTGGGAGCTAGTAATTATGAAATGCTTGGTCCAAGCAATTATGGAATAGTTGGAGCAGGGAGCTGGGGAACTGGAATGGGTGCGATCTAAGGTGCACTTGAGCTCCATGATGGAATATGATACATGGAAGGCATAGGCTGTGAAAACAAACTAGAATACAAATGCTAAGGAAGATCAGGTAAGATAGGCATTGTTATATTTGGGGGAAGCCTACCTATGGCAATCAAGTCTGCTTCCACCTTTTGCGCTTGTTCGAACAGCTCTGGGAATGTAGTCACGTTGGAATGTTGGATAGCCAAACCAATGTTGGTGTTAAAATCTCTGAGATAATAGAATGCAACTTGCTCATGAGTGGGCCGAAGACCTTCAGGAACTCTCTACCAGCTTTTGGTAAATATGACATTGAAGTTTGCTATCTCCTCCTGCGGATGCCTTTGAATTGCATTAAATTTATGCAACAAGGAAAATGGATCGGCTTGTTCATGAAATTTTTTGATTAACAGCTCTCCTAATTGATCCCATGATGCAATAGTGCCTGGTTGCAACGATCGGTACCAATACAACAATTTCCCTCTCAATGACAACACCAACAATTTTATCATCACGTCTTCATCCATTATGTCATGGATGGTCGCAAAAGAGGCTACATCTTGAATATGCTCATAAGCAGTTTTACTAGTACCATCATAGGTCAGCAAAGCTTTCAAAGCAGCTTGAGGGACTGGATTTTGTACCAGTAAATTCAAGGCTCCCAAACTATTCCATGCCGAGAACTGCCTTGGTGGAGGATTCTGGACCATTTGGACTAGTGTGTGTGGCCGAGGAGGTGGAAAACTAGTAGCAGTACTATATGAACTTGAAGGAACAAAAAATACACCAATAATTTGTGAGGATGTTGCAGAGGACGTAAGTGGTGGGGAGACCAACTTAGGGTGTCCACTTAATTTTTGGTTGTCAAGTTCAAAAAACTCAACGAGATTTTCAAATTTTTTGGCCTTTGATCTTGTGATCATGAAGTACAGCTCTCACTGTCTCCATGTTCAGAGGCTTCTGGGTAGTGCTGAGTCACCAAATTTTCTAACTATACAGCATGAAGGCGAACATTAAACCTCAATACTATTGAAAGTGAAACTTTTAGGGTCCCATCGGGCATGCCAAAAACTATTGGTACAGGTGGGTTTGTCAACTTGGAATAGTACTTGTCCCACCGATTATGGATCTTATTGAGACAGAGACAGTCTATCCCATCGGGCGTGCCAAAAAATTGTTGGTCACAAATCTATCTAAGTACAAGATTTCATCACTTGTGCACCCTAGACTCGGCCAACATTGAAATGCCGAGGGAAAAAGAAAATTCCTTCGAACCAATCTCCAGAGAGGGCTGGCTCCCTTACTAAATTCTACACTGTTTGAAGACTAGGGATGCAGGAAAGAAATTGAAAAATAACTGAAAGAAAGCAAAATATAGCTACAGGCCGAAGTGTAGAATTTGGGACAGACTAACAGCAAAAATTTCACCAAGTTTTATAACAGCATATAATAAAAGGAAAGCAACAAAATTTAACTCACACCTTTGTAGAGATAACCCCCTGATCACATTTCAAAATCTACTCACTAACCAGCAACGTTTGAATTCAGAATGCAAAATTCAAAACTTAACAACAAGAGCATGAGCATAAACATAAATAATTTAAAAAAAATGAAGGAAATCACACACATAAGAATGCTTGCAAATTTCAGAAGCCAAGTCTCTTTTATTGATGCAGAGAACTTAGAGAGTTTTCTTGCAAAGTATCTAACCTCCCTTTACAATAAGAATTTGATTAGTATTTATAGAGGTTTTTGCCTCTTTCATTAAATACATATGGAGGCAAAGTGTCAGCCACTCAGCCACCAATAGCAACAACTTTCTCCTCGACCACAACAATGAACCAATGATCAAATGCAAAATAAAATAACTGATGATTTTATCACATGGCATATCAAGCTTCAGCACAAATCATCGGTCTAGTTTCAATATCCATGGTGGCACCTTGGAAATGCATGCCCACAAAGTGGTTGATGCCTCGAAAATGAAAAATATTTCACTGGAATCAAGAGCACATGCTTAAAATTGGTAGCTTTAGTGATCATATCACCTCAAGAATTATCTTTATCAATATTAATCTCTTTTCAAGGAAGATTTGCACCAAAATTCACCCAAAATTACATCCATAGGAAAAAGTGTTCAATGTGTGAACATACTTAAAAAAGAAAAAACACTTTTCAATGTGGCACCAATGATTACAATGAAATGTCAATGTGGCACACTACAAAAAAATTCCAATGTGGCAAAAATGCCAACACAAGGTCAAAATCCATTTCCCATTGTTAAATTTTGAGGAAGTATATTTAGGGAAATGCAACCACAATATGTGAAATAAGTAAACTATGATAACTTTATGATAATGAAACTATAATATGCATGAAAATAATGAGATAAAATTTTGCAATAACTGAGTAATATTCCATTAATGAAAGCTCACAAAAATAGTACAATGTAATATAATGGAGGACTTGAACACTCCAAATTTTTTAATTAAGAACTACATTGTACCTACTCACTACTCACTATAGTAACATTATATCTCTCACTCTCTCTTTTCTATCACCTTAAAGGCCTATATATAGGAAGATATGTGCCTTGATATTTAATCTACCTATGAATCTTCATCTACCTTATCCTATGACTCATGTACATGTGGACTATATGCACATTTACATCATTACACATTCTAATACTTGTGCAGTTATTACTTGCATGAAGTAACTACTCAAACCTTACTCTAAAGTAAACTCCTACTCTAGTTATGTATCCAATAATGTAATATACTCTAAAACCCCCTGTATTACATTATTTGGGTATTGAAGACTTTAGTATTCAATATGGATCTTCATCTTTTGGATATTCTTCAACTTGATCTGGTTCTTCTTCTTCTTCAACTTTAGTATTAGAATTAGTCTTTGTGCTTTCTTCATTATACTCTATGTTTGTATCTTGTTGAGTATTTTTATCTTGTTCTCTTCTGCCATGCTTTCTCTTCCTCCTTATTCATTTCTACATTGTTACTAGAGGAATATTTGCTTCATGATGAGTTAGTCTATCATCACAATAATATTGACTAGGATTGCTAGTTTATTTTATGTTTTGAATGAGTTCAAAAATAATTAATGATAGATATACCATCAAACATTCTTCTGATGTGAATATACTCTGAAGAGAACTTCATGAAGATAACTAATTAATGTTGCAAAATTTCCTTCTTTTGCTTCTTTGAGGAATAATGAGAATCTTTCCTTTTCACTAGTGGACAAATACTTGTATCCTTCAAAAGTATCTATTAAATTTTGAGAATAAAATTCCACTTCATGAAATAGGTCCTCATTATTGAATGCATTCCTCACTATTTCATCCATGTTTCTTTTTAATTATTCTATGAGGTAGAATTCCTTAGAGCTCCTTAGAGTTTTAATGGACTTGTAGACCTTGTATCTCTTTTTCTGAATTCTAGGCTGAATCAAATCTTGTAGTGTAGAATTCTTTTAGCTCTTTAGTATTTTGAGAATAATTTTGATAGATCCTTTGTAGTAGTCTACCTTATGTCTCCCTAGTATATGATCAACTAGTAGAATTATTTTAGCACTTGAGAATATTTTAGATAGAACCTTTGTGGTAGTCTACCTTATGACTCCCTAGTTTTAAGTATATGCTCAACCTTGCTAAGAAATTTTTCAATTTTATAAGTTTTGTAAAATTCCTTCTATCTAGCAAGTGTTTGGATGCACTATGAAACTTGATTGTATGCTTAGCTTTCTTAGTTTAAGTTGAATTCTCTTTTGACTCCCTAATGTTCAACTTCACATTCTTTCCTTATGTCTCCCTATTGATTAGTAAGTAGAAAGCTAAAGATAAATAGTGATGCACATTTAAGTTTTAATCAGGTTCTTTTCCTTCAATACCTTTTATTTGGATTAATGTTTCATAGATTAATGTAAGAGACTAATGTAAAATGCAATTTCCAAATTCTAAGCAATTAATGTTTTTGCTCCTTCAATTTTGAATGGTTCAATTTTCTAAATTTCAAGAAACTAAAATTTGAAGTAGTATAACTTATAACTCCCTAATTTAGAATTTTATAAAATAATAATATTTGCAAATTAATATTTCAATTTTTACAATGTTGAAAACTTTATATCTCGTAAATTATTTTTTTGAAAATATTGTAATGTTTAAATCTCAAGCAATTTATAATATCTTCTAGGATATACTCTATTTTCTAAATTGCTTTCTTTCTCTCTAAGGTTGACATTTCAATGCATTAATAAATAACTTTCAACCTTGTATTAGGCATCTTATAATTCCCTAAACTTAGGAAAACAAATATTAAATAATGTAAAGCTTTTACCTTCCTTGTAAAGTGTATTGTGCAAGCTGATTGGTATATGGAGTGACTCTTTAATCCAAGCACATATTTATGATCTCCTGTGTTGTCACAACCCATATTGATTCTACTAACCTTGAAAAAATTGATAGAGTTTTTTTTAAAACATATAATTAACTCTAATCAAGCTAGAGTTTAAACTACCCCTTAAATGGATGACAATGAACCCAAGATAACTCCTTTTATTAAAAAGGGCATCAACCTCACTATCATAAATATTAATGGAAATAGATCACAAGGATCCTAACATATTCTCTCTACAAGGATTTCCTAGTCACTACTTTTAAGAAAATACTCCACTCAATCTATCTTCCACTAGCAACTATTCTACAAATTTCAGTCTATTGAAAGGATTGTCCCTCTTCAGTCTATCAAGAATGTCATGCCTTTCATTACTTTGAAAGGGCATTCCTTTACGTTCCATAAAAATGATACTCACTTTTCAATCTATCGAAAAGGAAACTACCAATCCCTGCTTAACTATACAAGTCCATATGTGTGGTGTGTTTAGCACCTAGTCATATTTTAACATCCCCCAATCACCCATCCTTCAATGAAGTCAACACTACATACCTCCTATGCCCTAGACATGCTGACTACACTTTGGTTCTAAGAAGGCAGTGCTTCTCTTCCTTAAAGAAGTTCAAAGGATAACAATCCAAAGGTACAATAGTCATAAAGGAACTCTTCTACTAGTACTTAGTGCTCTGATGTCATAATAGTAGGAAACAATGATTATATTACTTCTACATTTTCCTTCATTGGAATTACATAGAGAGTTATGTAAACTAGGATTGACTCCTAAGGATGGATAGTTCATTGCATTACACGACTCCCCAAGCCCATGTGGAGGTATTTTTGGTAACAACACTTTGATTAGAAACAATGAGACTAAATTGAATTATAACTTTCCTAAGTGATAACATTCCATCGAAACCAACTCATAAATGAATGAAAACATGAAATCATTTATCACAACACACCCAGATTAGACAATATCACAAGTAGAGATCTAGATAAGAATACGACAATAATAAAGCACAACTCAAGATATCTGTCATATTTAATGAAAATATTGGGAGCACTCTATTTTTTCCTCCATCCAAAAATTTTGTAACCTAGCCATTATGGATTTCATTGAACCAGAGACACTTGAAATTGAACCTGTTGCTGAGGTGATCATGAATATGTGTGGATTCATTCCTTTTATGTAGCAATTCTTCAGTTAGAACTCGGACATGAATACTACCTTTTTTCCAACTAGGAGAAAGGTGTTTTTATCATCCATGGAGTGGAATTTTAGGTTGACATCCACATACTCGTAGAAATATCATGTCAGCCACTGGTGGGAAGAATAGTCAGCAGACACAAACATAACTGGGACACAGAGCTAAAGGAGTTTGATCCAAGATCAAGTCTAGCAAGCTTATAAAACCAAGAATGTTTAGGGAGGATTTACCCACTCCCTGGAAGGAAGTCATGAAACCGATGATGGAATATATCACGATCGATGACCCAGGTTCCCTGCTCATGAGTTTTCACATAGCCTTTGTGAATCACTTCAGGGAAGTGAAACCTCTCAAAATCCCTAAATTTCTATTTTTATCTATGGAATATTCCATCAAGGCAACCCGCTCAAATAAGGACGAGGCTTGGCCCTCACATCAAGGAATTTTTAAGGTAATCTACAAAATGTTTTTGGAGAAGTTTCCAAAAGGTAATGTTATTACACAAGAGAAGCAAGAAAATTCCAAACAGAATATGGACGAGGATACATCCTTTACCACATACTCAAGTGCTCATGATTCCAATAAAAGAAAATTGGAAGGCAAATCTCAAGACACGGAGCAATCGGTAAGAAATAAGATCAAGGTGGAGGATCGTTCTACCCCATGGAGAAGCTCACAACACCTAAAGGATAAATTCATTCAAAATCAAGAAAAAATGCATGGTTCCATTGAGGATGAGCTTGAGGATTCTACGGTCAAGTTACTTCAGGAGTACATCATAAATACTACCACTACTACCATATCTTAGATGGATAGTGCAGTAACCGTGAGCATGGTGGCATTTCCCCAGATGAAGGAGCATAGAAATGTTTTTCATTTGCAATTTTTTTACAATAATTACTTTGACTATCACGTAGAAAAGAATATTGTAGGATCCAACATTGGTGGAAATTTCCAAGGAAGTCTTCAAGAAAAATCCTTAGGATGTTGAAAAGGATGACACCAAGGATTCTGCAAATGTGCAATACCCTTGCATAGAAACAATTGTCTCTAGGTTTTATCTAGTTGGAACGTTTTGTTTCCTATTTCATCCTTTTGGATCGTTTCTATTTTATAAAAAAATATTAGGATTTTTTTAGATGTCATTATATGTCTATGTATGTTGCATCCTTTAATTTTTCTTCTATACTAACGCATTAGGGCACCTTTCAAATGCCCTCATCAATACAATTTTGTTAACTTACAAAAATAATATTTAATGAAAATATTGTAATTCATACACCATCATTATTTACAAATATCCATAACAAATCGAGAGTCACTACTCTATATGAAAATCATTCAATCACATATACAGCAGTCTCACTTCTCCAACACATCTTTACTAAGAAGGAGTTTGTAATATCATAATTGAATAAAATATTCTTAAATATATTAGATTGATTCACAAGATATTTTGTCATAACTTGGACAAGCCTAGCTTCTTCAGCATCACAACTACCATGGAAAAATGTCTTTTGAACCTCACAACAACCCGACACATCACTCCTTGTACACTTTGTCCATGATCTCTGCACATAAACCAATCGATAATAGAGGTTGCCATCTAATGGGGATCAAATATGACTTCAAAAAAATTCAAATGCAACATTGAAATGCACACCATTCCCTCTTTGATGCTTTCCAATTGCACACAACCACATATTAAGATAGCAGATAGCACACTTACAATGTAAATTAATTCAAACGCAAAGAAATTCCAACATGATCATTTATGTTCTATCTAAGCTGTATTATGAGTATCATCCTATGAAATTCTCAATTGGTGGTATCCTGACTTCAAATCGATATCTAAAAATATTGTGGCATCCTTGATTTGATTGAAGAGGTCTTTGATTCTAGGTAAAGGATATCTATTTTTTATAGTTGCCTTATTTAACATTCGATAGTCGATACACAATCTTAAGGATTCATCCTTAACAAATAAAACTGATGCACCCCATAGTGACATGCTTGGTCTAATTAGTCCTTTTTCCAGTAATTTATATAGTTGTACCTTTAGTTATTTCATTTATATAGGATTCATTCTATAAGGAACCCTATGGAAAGACTCTGTTCTAGGTTCAAGTTCGATAGAAAATTCAAATTCCCTTCTAGGTGGTAATCTGGGTAAGTTATTTGGAAATACATCTTTAAAATCCTGAATAACAAGGTATTTCCCAAGCACTTCTTTCTTTTTCCCTTCCTCTAACTCATTTATCTTAACAATATATACCATTCATCTTTTTTTTATGGCTTTCTTGAGTTGCATAGCCAAAATAATTTGAGGTTGGAAAGCTCCTTACAGGCTATTCACTCTACGAAAAATCCCTTCAGCATTTGTATATTCTTGGAAATTAATCACTACTTTATGCTCATGAAACCAATCCATTCATATTACTATGTCAAAGGCATGCATTGGTGCAACATATAAACACCCTAAGGTCATTCCACTAGGCAAGGAAATCTATGCCATAGGATAACACTGATTCACAAAGTAGGTTTATCTTGAACCATACTCAACCTTCCACCCGTGTGCCAAGATTATTCGACTTTTTGTTATATCTTTAACTAAAATAGTGGAAATAAAATTGTTTGTAGCCCCAATATCAAATAATATTTTAACACTTCTACCAAAAATGTTACCTTTTATCACTAGTGGCATAGCCTAACCTTCCAGATTTTGATTTCCCATTCCTGTGTAAATCTTGTGCACTCATTCTTTAGGTGCAGTTTCCTTGTACATTGGTTCCTTTTCTTTTGAAACCATCCATGCTTTCTGTGGATAATTGTTTTCATAGTGCGATCCCTTGAAAATATAACATCCTTCTTTTGGTAGGTTAGTCATTATTTGTGGTGATCTATTTCCACTGTTACCATGATTATAGAGTCTATGATTTCTTCCTCAAAATCTTCTTCTAAATTTTCCTTGTTTCCTATCTTCCTTCTCATCTTGTACTGCAATGCTTTTAACTGATTATTCATGTTCCCACTTCATGAAACCTGAACTATTTCTCTTCCTTAGTGCCTCCTTTCCATGTTCATATAATCCTTCATAATCAAAATAGGGTTTGAGATACATTTCAGCTTTTCTTGCTAACTCATAGGCCTTTTGCAATGTTTTATGTTCTCACATGTCCACTTCCTGTCCTATCCTAGGATCTACTCCAAGTATGAACTTATGGACCTTCATTTTCTAAGTGTAAGCAGGTACATACTTTACCAGCTTAACAAATTTATAATAATATTTCTCCAATGTTCTTATTCCCTAATGAAGTTTAGTAAATTTATCAATTTTTTGGGAATAGAAGTATTCCGTGATAAATATTTCTTTGAAATATTTTACAAACTTCCCATTTTAAGTCAACTATAGTTTCTAGCTTTCACTCTTCACTAAGGGCTTCCCACTAAGCTATACCATCTCCTTCCAAATGTAATGTAGCATAATATGTTCGAGTAATTGAGGAGAAATTATTCATGTTACAATATGTCTCTATATATTTTAACCAAGCCTTAGCCTTATCCCCATCTTCTTCTCCATTAAACTTAGAATATTTCAGATATTTCATCTCCTTGCCTAGCTCAGCCTCTAGTCAAACTCTTTCAAATTGCACATTTATAAGAGGTTCATTCACTTGTTCCCTTATCGGGTTACTAGCTTGCATTTTTTGACTTAAAACATCCAACAACTATTTTTGGGTCTCCACCTACTCAAAAAGTAGATCCACTATTTTAGTAAGACTTTCTCTTCATTGGGGTTTTTTGAACCAAAATCAGGTGCTTTATTCTCCGCATTGGTTCCTCGTGTCTACCTTCTTGTTAGGGTAGCAATTCCCCTTATTTTTGGTGGCATTTTTCATGGCCACACATAAAAATATATAGTAGGAATTCATTAGCATTTAGCATTTTGAATTGTTCCTCCTACTAGTTATTGTTTACCCATAACATCCAAGTCAGTTCAAGTAGAATTACTGCTATTAATTTTCTCCATTCACTAATATCTAGTATGTTTCCTATCACATATTGAAGAATAATTCTTGCACAGTGAACCTATTCCACTACAAACCATGCTTTTATACCATATATCACAACCCATCTCGATTCTACTAACCTTGAAAAAGTTGAGAGAGTTTTTTTTAAAACATATAATTAACTCTAAGCAAGCCAGAGTTTAAACTAGCCCCTCAACTAGATGACAGTGAACCCAAGTTAACTCCTTTGATTAAAGGGCATCAACCTCACTATCATAAACATTCATGGAAACAGATCACAAGGATCCTAACCCAATCTCTCTACAAGGATTTCCTAGTCACCAGTCTTAAGAAAATACTCCACTCAAGCTATCTTCCACTAGCAACTATTCTACTCCTTTCAGTCTATCAAAAGGATTGTCCCTCTTCAGTCCATCGAGAAGGTCACACCTTTCATTCCTTTGAAAGGGCATTCCTTTATGGTCCATCGAAAGGATACTCACTTTTCAATCTATCAAAAAGGAGAATGCCAATCCTCGCTTAACCACACAAGTCCATATGTGTGGTGCATTTAGCACCTAGTCATATTTTAACATCCCCCAATCACCCATCCTTTGGTGAAGTCAACACTACATGCCTACTACACCCTAGAAACATTGAATACAGTTTGGTTTTAAGAAGATAGTGCTTCTCTTCCTTAAATAAGGTCAAGGGATGAGAATATGAAGGTGCAATAGTCATAAAGGAACCCTCCTACTAGTATGCAGTGCTCTGCTATCACAAAAATAGGAAATAACTATTAGATTACTTCTACATTTGCCTTGGTTGGCATTACATATGGAGTTACGCAAATTAGGGTTGACTCCTAAGGATGGATAGTTCATTGCATTACATGACTCCCCAAGCCCATCTGGAGGTCTTTTCGATAACAACACTTTGATTAAAAACAATGAGACTAAATTAAATTATGTTTTCCCTAAGTGATAACATTCCATCAAAACCCACTCACAACTAAATGAAAACACATAATCATTTATCACAACACACCCAGATTAGACAATCTCACAGGTAGAGAGCTAGATAAGAATAAGATGATAATAAAGCACAACTCAAGAGATCTATCATATTTAATGAAAATATTGTAATTCATACACCATCATTATTTACAAATCTCCATAACAAATCGAGAGTCACTACTCTATCTAAAAATCATTCAATCACATATACAACAATCTCACTTCTCCAACACATATTTATCAAGAAGGAGTTCATAATCTCATAATCGAATAAAAATATTCTTAAATACATTAGACTGATTCACAAGATATCCAATCATAACTTGGACAAGCCCAACTTCTTCAATATCACAACTATCATGGCAAATAGTCTTCTAAAGCTCCCAATGACCCGATACAACACTCCTGATGCACTTCCTCCATGATCTCCACAAATAAACCAACCGAGAATAGAGATTGCCATCTAATGGGGATCAGAGATGGCTCCAAAAAAATTCAAATGTGACATTCAAATGCGCACCATTCCCTCTTTGATGCTTTCCAATTGCACATAACCACATATCCAGATAGCAGATATTTTGCACACTTACAATGTAAATCAATTCACATGCAAGGGAATTCCAACATGATCATTTATGTTCTATCTAATCAAGTCATTCCAATAAACAGAGACTCAATAAGTCTTTATATCTCATCTAGACGAAAAAATCACGCTAATTGCATATAATATAAATATTTCATCAGATTCACACACCAATATGTGACTTCCAATGAACTCTACAGATTCTAAGATGAAATACACACAATAATCCAAAACCATGAAATATCATCAATATTTTATAGCCATTCCATTGATTCCTCATAGAAAAATTTAGGTTTATTCCTTCATTCATCAATTCATAAATCAAAAGCTCTATATAAAATGTAAACACACATTTCAACCAAGCATCACAAGCAACCCATATACCATGAAATGCTACTTCAATAAAATAGAAATGAAGATCTAACAAATACATGCTTAATCTATTCATGTCTAGTTTTACCAGCATTCTCTACGTCTCAGAAGGGTTACCAGCAAGTTTATCCATAATTCACACTATCCTTAATGTTTACGTGCAATGCTAGTTATCAACTGACAGGAAATCGATCGTCATTCTCACCCAAGGAAAGGTGATCCATTCATCCGAGATACCCCTGGTCAATCTACATTTATTCCTAGCAACTCTTAATAACTCTTCTTCAAGTTATTCTACACTTTCGATGGTTTCTACGATATTCAACTAAACTATGGTTTCACACACCAGAACCATAGAGAACTATCAAATTGGAAGGAATTACACCAAACAATAATGCTTCAACTACACATATAAGAAGATAAGAACAAGAGCTCTAAAGTCTGCATAGTGGATACAAGACAACTTACCTTTCAACCATGTACAAGCTCACAACTCCACGCATAGTCTCCAGTATTTGTTCTTCCCTTCCAACCAAATATTATGCCTGTGTTTGCTTTGTTCTCTCCTCTACCATAGTACACACCTCTCTCTCACACGCAACATGAACACATCTTCCAACCTCCATCCCTAGATTTTTTGGAACCTCTTTTCCATGTAGTCTTCAACTACCATTATTTCATAAATTCCATATCGTTCTACTATTACCACGATGGATTCATTTATCATTCATGTCCAATGTGCAAGCCATTATCGCAAGCACACTTCGTTCCATTAATGCTAGCTATTAGATTATACTTACACATCATTCACTTTCAAGGTGGTATTACCAAGTAAAAATAGATCTTTATAAACTATTTATTTCTTTAGGGAAGACAATGAAATCATGCATATAACACATATATCCAAGATCTTATCCCTAACAATTCAATCATAATGCAAATATCAAAAATCATGCAAGCAATCACAAGTCTAGAATTTCTTTATCATGTGTAAACTTATGAAAAGCATCATCATCAAGGGTGAAGCATTCATTCATGTTGCTTCCCCAAATATTCCGACAACATAACCCATCACATCATTTCCCCTAGGCATTCCTGTTCTCGGTGGCTTATTCTTTCTCCACCCACAAGAACCCTATTTTTCTGCACAAGCACATAGTCTATTAGCAGCATCATATTATTTCATGAAAAATACTTCCTTGAAACAATGATCCATTTATTGCCAAGCATTTCTTCATTAAAATATTTTATTTCCTACAAACCATCCATACTTGTAGAATTAAAACATAGCATGTCAATTGTTCCTTGAAGCAAAACATCTTAGCTAAGCAAAATCTATCAAGTTCAAAGTCTTCCAAGGGTGGGTCATGACATACTCCCCCCTTAGGCTTAACACAGTCCTCTGTGTTCATACAAGTAGTTTCTTTCAAAAATAATCAAAGCAAACATTACAATGCATCTTTAAAGAGAAAAGGAAAATGCTTTTGCATATCAACTACTTTCTCCCAAGTAGCATTTCTTTTAGAGTATTGGTCCCACTGGACCCTACACTACTCCAAAGTTCCTTTCCTCATCGATTTAGATCGAAACTCAAGGATTCTAACTGGTCAAACCTCTATAGCCTCTAGATTCACCATCTACAAATTAGAAAAATTCCATACATGCTCAGGGTTAGCAACATACTTTTTAAGCAAAGAAACATGAAAGGTGTTGTGAATCTTGGATAGATTGGGTGGCAAGGCAAGTCGGTATGCCATAGGACTGATCCTTTCTATGATTTCAAAGGGTCCTACAAAATGAGGATCAAGCTTTGTGGACTTGATAGCACTCTTCTTCGGTCTCACCCTCAGAAACACTTTGTCTCCAACAACAAACTCTCTAGGTGATCTTTTAAGATCGACATAACTTTTCTAATGGTCTGCAACTTCCTTCAATATTTCTTTGATCACCTTTAATTGTTGCTCCATTTCTTTAACCATGTTGGGTCCAAGTGCAATCTGATCCTCTAGATTATCCCATGACAATGGTGTCTTGCACTTTCTACCATACAAAGCTTCGAATGGAGCCATACCCAAAGTTGAATGATGACCATTATTGTAGGTAAATTCTACTAGATGCAAGTACTCTTCCCAATAATTTTTCTGATCCATACAGTACATGTGAAGCATGTCCTCTAATACTTGGTTCACCCTTTTAGTTTGTCCATCAGTTTTTGGGTGATAAGCTGAACTGATGTTCAACCTAGTGCCAATGGCTCGATGTAAGGCTTGCCAAAACTTAGAGGTGAACCTTGAGTCCCTATCCGATATAATTACCTTCGAAAAACCATGAAGCCAAAATATTTCTTTGGAAAATATGTTTACCATAATTACAACATCATCCTTGGTGCTTTCAGGTATAAAGTGTGTAACCTTGGTCAGTCTGTTGACCACTACTAGAATTGCGTCATGCTAGAACTTGGTCTTAGGTAGCCCTACTATGAAGTCCATCAAAATCACTTGCCATTTTTGCATAGGCACATCATGAGGATATAACAAACTAGCAAGATGTCTATGTTCTACTTTTACCTTTTGGCACTCGAGGCATTGAGCAACAAATTTTGTTATGTCCCTCTTCATTCCTAGCCAAAAGAATATCTTTTTCATATTCTCCCTCATATTTGCTCCTCCTGGATGAGCAGAATAGGGGGATCTATGTGCTTCATTCATGATCATCTTCCTCATATCACTATTCTTAGGTATTACTATCCTATCCTTAAAGCATAGGAATTCATCCTTGATGCTAAAATATTTATTTTCATCTAATTTCCTTTCCATATTTTCTCGGATTTGCTTGCAGTAAGTATCTTGACCTTGCATTTCCTTGACTTGGTCCATCAAGTCAACATGAATATGAGATAATACTGCAATGTGTCTCCTTCTACTCAAAGCATCAATGACTTTATTCTCCTTTCCCTTAATGTATTCAATGCCAAAATCATATTCCATGAGAAATTCCATCCATATTCTCTATCTAGCATTGAGCAAGGGTTGGGTGAACATGTATTGTAGACTCTGATGATCTATATTTAGCTCAAAGGGTCTACCAACTAGATAGTGTCACCAAATCTTGAGAGAAAATACCATAGCTTCTAACTCTAAATCATGAGTTGCATAATTAACCTCATGCTTTTTTAGCTTCCTTGATCCATAGGCTACTACCACTTCTTCTTGCGAGAGCACTCCTCCCAGTCCTTCTAGTGATGCATCTGTACACACGGAGAAACTTCCCTATGGATCAGGTATCTTTAATATAGGAGGTGTAGTAAGCTTCTGCTTAAGTAATTCAAATGTTGTCTCACATTGTTTTGTCCACTTGAATTCCCTCCCTTTCCTTTGAAGGTTGGTTATCGGTGAGGTGATCTTGGCGTAGTCCTTTACATATCACCTATAGTACCCAGTTAAGCCCATGAAACTCCTGACCTCAATCACATTCATTGGCGGTGACCAATTCATGATGGCTTCTATTTTCTTAGGATCTACAATGATTCCTTCAATCGAAACAATGTGACCTAAATATTGCACCTCTATCACATAGAATTCACACTTGGACAGGTTCCCATACAACTGATTTTTCCTTAACAATTCCAACACTATTCTGAGGTGTTTATCATGCTCTATCCTATTTTGGGAATATATCAAAATATCATCCAAAAATACCAGAACAAATCTATCCAAATACTTCCTAAAGATACTATTCATCAGGTTCATGAATGCTGTTGGAGCATTCGTTAGTCCAAAAGGTAAGATAGTAAACTCATAATGTCCATATCTAGTTTTAAAAGTTGTCTTATGAGTATCCTCCTCTCGAATTCTCAATTGGTGGTATCCTGACTTCAAATCAATTTTTGAAAATATTGTGGCATCCTTGAGTTGATCGAAGAGGTCTTCGATTCTAGGTAAAGGATATCTATTTTTTATAGTTGCCTTATTTAACATTTGGTAGTCAATACACAATCTTAAGGATCCATCCTTCTTCTTAACAAATAAAACTGGTGCACCCCATGGTGACACGCTTGGTCTAATTAGTCCTTTTTCTAGCAATCCATGCAGTTGTACCTTTAGTTCTTGCATTTCTATGGGATTCATTCTATAAGGAGCCCTATGGATAGGCTCTATTCTAGGTTCAAGTTCGATAGAGAAGTCAAATTCCCTTCTAGGTGGTAATCCAAGATTTTCCCAAGAACAGGGTGTTTCCCAAGCACCTCTTCCTTTTTTCCTTCCTCTAACTCATTTATCTTAACAATATATACCATTCCTCTTTTTCTGATGGCTTTCTTGAGTTGCATAGTCAAAAGGATTTGAGGTTGGAAAGCTCCTTGTAGGCTATTCACTCTATGAACAAGCCCTTCAACATCTGTATATTCAACCCATCGATCCTGGAAATTAATCACTACTTTATGCTCATGCAGCCAATCCATTCCTATTACTATGTCAAAGGCATGCAGTGGTGCAACATATAAACATCCTAAGGTCATTCCACTAGGCAAGGCAATTTCTGCCATAGGATAACACTGATTCATAGAGTAGGTTTATCCTGAACCATACTCAACCTTCCACCCATGTGCCAAGATTCCTAGCCTTTTTGTTATATCTTTAACTAAACTAGTGGAAATAAAATTATCTGTAGCTCCACTATCAAATAATATTTTAACACTTCTACCAAAAATCTTACCTTTTATCACTAGTGGCGTAGCCTGACCTTCCAGATTCTGGTTTCCTGTTGCTACGTAAATCCTGTGCACTGGTTCCTTAGGTGTAGTTTCCTTGTACATTGGTTCCTTTCCTTTTGAACCCATCCCTACTTTCTATGGATAATTGTTTGCATAGTGTGATCCCTTGCAAATATAACATCCTTATTTTGGTTTTGCATTAGTCTATCTTTGTGGTGATCTATTTCCATTATTTCCATGATTATAGCATCTACGATTCCTTCCTCGAAATCTTCTTCTAAATTTTCCTTGTTTCCTATCTTCCTTCTCATCCTATCCTACAATGCTTTTAACTGATTGTTCACGTTCCCACTTCATGAAACCTGAACTATTTCTCTTCCTTAGTGCCTCCTTGCCTTGTTCATCTAACCCCTCATAATCAAAATAGGGTTTGAGATACATTTCAGCTTTCCTTGCTAACTCATAGGCCTTTTTTTCAGGTTCTTGCATGTCCACTTCCTATCCTATCCTAGGATCTACTCCAAGTATGAACTTATGGACCTTCATTTTCTCAGTGTAAGAGGGTACGTACTTCACCAAATTAACAAATTTCTGATAATATTTCTCCACTATTCTTATTCCCTGACGAAGTTTAGTAAATTCATCAAATTTTTGGGAATAGAAGTATTCCATGAGAAATATTTCTTTAAAAGCTTTTACAAACTCTTCCCATTTTAAGTCAACTGTAGCCGCTAGTTTTCGCTCTTCACTAAGGGCTTCCCACCAAGCTATACCATCTCCTTGCAAATGTAATGTAGCATAAGATGTTCGAGTACCTGAGGAGAAATTCTTCATGTTACAATATGTCTCTATCTCCTTCAACCAAGCCTCAGCCTTATCCCCATATTCTTCTCCATTAAACTTAGAATATTTTAGATATTTCATCTCCTTTCCTAGCTCAACCTCTAGTCGAACTCTTGCCAGTTGCACCTCTGTAAGAGGTTCATTCACTTATTCCCTTCTTGGGTTACCAACTTGCATTTCTCAACTTAACATAACATCCAACAACTATTTTTGGGTCTCCACCTACTCACGAAGTAGAGCCACTATTTCAGTAAGACTTTCTCTTTCATTGGGATTTTTTGAACCAACATCAGGTGCTCTATTCTTTGCATTGGTTCCTCGTGTCTACCTTGTTATCAGGGCAACACTTCCCCTTCTTATTTTTGATGGTATTTTCCCTAGCCACACACCAAAAGAGATAGTAGGAATTCATTAGCATTTAGCCTTTCGAATTGCTCCTCCTACTAGTTATTTTACCCATAACATCCAAATCAGTTCAAGTAGATTTGCTTCTATTAGTTTCCTCTATTCACTAATATCTAGTATATTTCCTATCACATACTAAAGACTAATTCTTGCATAGTGAACCTATTCCACTACGAACCATGCTCTGATACCAGATGTCACAACCCATCTCGATTCTACTAACCTTGAAAAAGTTGAGAGAGTTTTTTTTAAACATATAATTAACTCTAAGCAAGCCAGAGTTTAAACTAGCCCCTCAACTAGATGATAGTGAACCCAAGAAAAATCCTTTGATTAAAAAGGGCATCAACCTCACTATCATAAAAATTCATGGAAATAGATCACAAGGATCCTAACCTAATCTCTCTACAAGGATTTCCTAGTCACCAGTCTTAAGAAAATACTCCACTCAAGCTATCTTCCACTAGCAACTATTCTACTCCTTTCAATCTATCAAAAGGATTATCCCTCTTCAATCCATCGAGAAGGTCACACCTTTCATTCCTTTGAAAGGGAATTCCTTTATAGTCCATCGAAAGGATACTCACTTTTCAATCTATCAAAAAGGAAAATGCCAATCCTCGCTTAACCACACAAGTCCATCTGTGTGGTGTGTTTAGCACCTAGTCATATTTTAACATCCCCCAATCACCCATCCTTTAATGAAGTCAACACTACATACCTCCTATACCCTAGACACATTAACTACACTTTGATTCTAAGAAGGTAGCACTTCTCTTCCTTAAATAAGGTCAAAGGATGACAATCCAAAGGTGCAATAGTCATAAAGGAACTCTCCTACTAATATGCAATGCTCTACTATCACAACAATAGGAAACAATGATTAGATTACTCCTACATTTACCTTGGTCAACATTACATATGGAGTTATGCAATCTGGGGTTGACTCCTAAGGATGGATAGTTCATTGCATTACATGACTTCCCAAGCCCATCTAGAGGTCTTTCCAGTAACAACACTTCAATTAAAAACAATGAGACTAAATTGAATTATGTTTTCCTTGAGTGATAACATTCCATCGAAACCCACTCACAACGGAATGAAAACATGCAATCATTTATCGTAACACACCCAGATTAGACAATCTCATAGGTAAAGAGCTAGATAAGAATAAGATGATAATAAAGCACAACTCAAGAGATCTATCATATTTAATGAAAATATTGTAATACATACACCATCATTATTTACAAATCTCCATAACAAATCGAGAGTCACTACTCTATCTAAAAATCATTCAATCACATATACAATAATCTCACTTCTCCAACACATATTTACTAAGAAGGAGTTCATAATTCTCATAATCGAATAAAAGATTCTTAAATACATTAGACTAATTCATAAGATATCCAGCCATAACTAGGACAAGCCCAACTTCTTCGACATCACAATTACCATGGCAAATAGTCTTTTAAAACTCCCAATGACTCGATACAACACTCCTCATGCACTTCCTCCATGATCTCCGCACATAAACCAACCGAGAACAGATATTTCCATCTAATGGGGATCAGAGATGGCTCCAAAAAAATTCAAATGTGACATTCAAATGCGCACCATTCCCTCTTTGATGCTTTCCAATTGCACACAACCACATATCCAGATAGTAGATATTTTGCACACTTACAATGTAAATCAATTCACATGCAAGGGAATTCCAACATGATCATTTATGTTCTATCTAATCAAGTCATTCCAATAAACAGAGACTCAATAAGTCTTTATATCTCATCTAGTTAAAGCAATCATGCTAATCACACACAATATAAGCATTTCATCAGATTCACACACCAATATGTGACTTCCAATGAACTCTACAGATTCTAAGATGAAATACACACAACAATCCAAAACCATGAAATATCATCAATCTTTTATAGCCATTCCATTGATTCCTCATAGCAAAATTTAGGTTTATTCCTTCGTTCATCAATTCATAAATCAAAAGCTCTATATAAAATGTAAACACACATTTCAACCAAGCATCACAAGCAACCCATATACCATGAAATGCTACTTCAATAAAATAGAAATGAAGATCCGACAAATACAAGCTTAATCTATTCATGTCTAGTTTTACCAACATTCTCTACGTCTCAGAAGGGTTACCAACAAGTTTATCCATAATTCACACTATCCTTAAAGTTTACATGCAATGCTAGTTATCAACTAACAAGAAATCAGTCATCATTCTCACCCAAGGAAAGGTGATCCATTCATCCAAGATACCCCTGGTCAATCTACGTTTACTCCTAGAAACTCTTAATAACTCTTCTTCAAGTTATTCTACACTCTCAATGGTTTCTACGGTATTCAACTGAACTATGGTTTCACACACCAGAACCACAAAGAACTATCAATTGGAAGGAATTACACCCAACAACAATGCTTCAACTACACATATCAGAAGATAAGAACAAGAGCTCTAAAGTCTGCATAGCGGATACAAGACAACTTACCTTTCAACCACGTACAAGCTCACAACTCCATGTAGGGTCTCTAGTCTTCGTTCTTCCCTTCCAACCAAACATTGTATCTGTGTTTGTTTCATTCTCTCCTCTACCAAAGTACACACCTCTCTCTCACATGCAGCATGAACACATCTTCCAACCTTCGTTCTTGAATTTTTTGGAACCTCTTTGCCATGTAGTCTTCAACTACCATTATTTCATAAATTCCATGTCATTCTACTTTTACCATGATGGATTCATTTATCATTCATGTCCAATGTGTAAGCCATTATCGCAAGTGCACTTCAATCCATTAATGCTAGCTATTAGATTATACTTACACATCATTCACTTTCAAGGTGGTATTACCAAGTAAAAATAGATCTTTATAAACTATTTATTTCTTTAGGGAAGACAATGAAATCATGCATATAACACATATATCCAAGATCTTATCCCTAACAATTCAGTCATAATGCAAATATAAAAAATCATGCAAGCAATCACAAGTCTGGAATTTCTTTATCATGTGCAAACTTATGAAAAGCATCATCATCAAGGGTGAAGCATTCATTCATGTTGCTTCCCCAAATATTTCGACAACATAACCCATCACATCATTTCCCCAGGCATTCCTATTCTCGGTGGCTTATTCTTTCTCCACCCACAAGAACCCTATTTTTTCTGCACAAGCACACAGTCTATTAGCAGCATCATATTATTTCATGAAAAATACTTCCTTGAAACAATGATCCATTTATTTCCAAGCATTTCTTCATTAAAATATTTTATTTCCTACAAACCATCCATACTTGCAGAATTAAAACATAGCATGTCAATTGTTCCTTGAAAGAAAACATCTTAGCTAAGAAAAATCTATCAAGTTCAAAGTCTTCCAAGGGTGGGTCATGACATTGTATGGCAGAGATCAATCAATATTTCATGGGCACCTTCTTCTCCACCTTAATGTCTCTTTGACTACCTTATTTAATGCTTGATTGTATGCCTTCTATTCTACCTATTTTCTCTTAGACTTGGGTGTTTTAGTAGACATTATCCCTTCTTGATGTTTTGGTTGCGTGGTGCATATGTTTGTTGGGTGAATGTTGGTTACATTATTAATAAGCACTGTTATCTTCCTTGCAATAATTATGATTACTTATAGATTTTGAATTATTATTTCATTACTCACGATGGGTGTTACTTTTTCATGGGTGCTTCATTTTTGTGTAGGCATTAGAATGAATATGATATGCCTTCTATTTTTGTGATAAGTGGCACAAAATGCCTTAGCTCTAGATTGTAAGTGGTGCTCCTTTCCCTTGCATGTAACAATACCTTCAACATATTTTATGCCTTGAATACTTATTATCAACAAATGTAGTAAGAGAGGTCCGAGGTGTAGACCAATTGGTTCATCCAAACCCCATAAGGGGGGCAGAGGTCCAAGGTTTAAATCTCGGGCCTCACCAAACTGAATGCTTGTCCCTTTCCTGCTTTTAGCGATGTAAAAGGTTTAAAATGATTGTGGCATGGTGGTTATAGGGGTGGACTGCATGAAGATTTGTGTGGTGGCTTCTAGGGTGGACAGCGTAGAATACTGTGGTAGCCATAAAAGTTGGACAACCTGCCCGAATTCGTGGCGGCTATCGATTCCACCATGTAAATTCAAAAAAAAAAAAAAAAACAAAAAACAAATGTAGTAAGAGTCTTGTCTTCAATGTTTTCTCTCAATTGAATGGTGATGTTCTCCCATGAAGTTAGCTCCAGGTATGGTGGTTCTATGGTGCTACAACACTACCCTTTGTGGTGATGTTTACTATATAAATGGTGGTTCTATGGCACTTCATAACTGCCCTATTAGGTGATGATTCTTCTTAGCTGATGGTTCATCTATTGCTTGGGTAATATACCTTTATTTTCACCTTGATTTTTCATAACTTACGTAAGCTTTGAGTTTTGTACCTTGCATTTATTTTTCTTTCGTGCTATTCTCCTTGCTATACATTGGATTTGTAATGGATTTAAAATTACCTTACATAGGCTTTGATGTTACAGGTTAATGCTTCTTGTAGATGCTCGATTTGAAGACGGATTTGGTGTCTTTAGACACCTTGAAACTTGGCTATTTTAGCCCTTCAATGACTCTCTTCCCTTGTTTAAATTTTTCTCTACAAAATTGATGATTAGCCACTTTGTAGATGTAGGATGCTTATTGTTTTAGTGTTTTTGAGATACTCTATCTTCTGTCTTCCATTGTTGTGTGGAACAAGAGAGATATGATGCAATAATGTAATGCAAATAGTTAGAATAAAATACCTTAACTTGCACAGAAATTTTAAAGTATTTAAATCTCCTTTTTGCAAGATTTATTTATTACTTGATGAGGTGTCTACTTTCTCTACTCCTTGGTGGTAAATAGTGATTTGAAGTTGCCCTCCTTACTAGACAATTCACTCCTTTATCTCCTTTGCTTCGTTAAATTAGCAATAATGAATCCAAGCTTTTAATCATACAACTAAAATTCCCTTTTGGATGGTTTAACTTTGCACTAATTTTCACTTTAACTTTAATACTTAATGCAACATTTAATAAATATTATAATGCAATAGTAATTTCTCCTTATTGCTCCTATAAATTAACTCGTAATCTATGCAACCTTAACTTAAGAGTAATGTCTTCTTTATTTTCAGTAAAATATAGGATGTTGATATTTTTCTTTCTTTAAAAATATATCTAATTCCTATTTTTGATGCATAGGTATTATCCTTATAAGAAAATATCTTTTGCACTCCCTTTAAGACTTAAATATGCAACCTTTTCCTTACAAATTTTAAACTCTAATATGGTGCTTAACAAAACTTAATAATGAACCGAATAAGTAATGTTCAAGTAATAAACTTTTTGCACCAAAGTTTCTTACCTCAATGACCTCTATAGATGATGGAAATCTTGGTGATTAGATTCACCTAAATTCTACCTTGTAATGGATGAAATCATAGCTCTTCCTTGCTATTTGAAACAACTCTTTAGCTCACCTATTTGTAGCTTTAAAAACTCTAATAACTTGATACCCAAAAATATAGTTTGGTGGCTTTAATTCTCCTTCATGATGCTTCCTTGAATTTTATAAATTAGTAGCTAGTAATACTGCCCAACTTGCTACCCTTTCACAGATAATTTCTCCTTCAGAATTGCTATCCTTGAATCTCACAAATTTGGTAGGAAACTTCTCCAAATCACAAAAAAAAATTTCCTTCAATAAGATTTCACTTTTTTGCTATAAAACCAGCAATCTCCTATCTCCAAAATGACCTTCAAGCCTTCAATGGCAATCCCAAAATCTCTTAGATTTGGTGGCTTCTCTATCTCCTTTCTCCTTCAACATCATTGCCAAATTTTGGTTTCAATCTTGGCCTATCTAATGGCCTTATCAATATTATGACTGTCCTAAGGTCTTCACTATTCTCCCCCAAAATTTGGCAAACTCCTTACCAAATTCTTCTCCTTTTGGGCTTGTTGTCGAATAACAACAATTGTCCCAAATTCTGTTCTATCATGAAATACTCCTTTTTGGTAAATTTCTCCAATGAGTTATCTTGAAATATTCTCCAATGGCTCTCTCTGAATCTCCTTCAATGGCCTTCTCTAAGATATGTAATAAGGCTTTCCTAGCCTTCTCCTTATTTTTCCTTGATATCTCTTCTCTAGGGTCTTGAATTTTATAGCTTTTTGGTCTTATCAATGAGACCTTTTCTTCAATAATCTACTGTGGAAGTCTTGTAATGAAATATCCTTACTAGGATCTCTAAAATATACTACTTCTGAAATATAGAATAAGACTTTTGCTAGTCCTTCTCTATATTCAATCTTCCAAGACTATAATTTCTTCAATGAGACTTCTTGTGGGTCTCTTCAGCTTCTTTAGTTGTTTTCTCCTTCTCCTTCAATATACAAGCTGTAGTCTTTAATTTTCAATGGAGATCACCAAAATCCAATCTTCTATTGGACTCTTCTCGAGAGTCTCTTCTTCCTTAATCTATAGTATGGCTCCTTTGGTCTTTCTCCCTTCTATAATTTGGTAATGGGACCTTTTGCTTAGGCCTCCAAATCTTCAATATTTTGTTTGTTGCTTTCAGTACTGGATTGATTCCAAAGAAGATATTCTTCCTAGCTATTTGTAGGAAGTTTCTCAACTTTCTTTGAATCTCATTTTATTGCAACAAAGTGTTAGAAATTAGAAAATGGTAAATCTCTAAATCTAGAGATTCTGAATCTTCACTAGTTGATTTGTCAATCTAGTGGAATAAATGTTGAGTCCTAGTATTCACGAGTTTTTTTCAACTCTATGGAAAGACTTCAACCAAATATATTTTCAAAAATTTTGAAAATGATATTTCTGAACTCCTCTCAATATCTCTTGTGGCTCTTCTTATTTTCTATCGATCTACCGTGTGCTTTGATACCACTGTTAGTTTTTGAGAATGTATATTGAGTGAAATGCAACCACAAGATGTGAAATAAGTAAGCTATGATAAAATATGATAATAGCACTATAATATGCAGGAAAATAATGAGATAAACTTCTACAATAAATTAGTAATATGTCATTAATGAAATCTCATAAAAATAGTACAATGCAATATAATGGAGGACTTGAACACTCCAAATGAGCTACATTGTACCTACTCACTACTCACTATAGTAACATTATCTCTCTCACCCTCTCTATATCTATTACCTTAAAGACCTATATATAGAAAGATATGTGCCTTGACCTTTACCCATGACTCTTCATCTACCTTATGCTATGACTCATGTACATGTGGACTATATGCACATTTACATCATTGCACATTCTAATACTTGTGCATTTATTACTTGCATGAATTAACTACTGAAACCTTACTCTAAAGTAAAATCCTACTCTAGTTATGTACCCAAGGTGGTACATTGACATATACTCAACACCAATAACCTAAAAAATAGACTCCTCTATCCATAAAACCATGGACCCCCTTCCAAGATGTGTAAAGAATATTCCTCCTCATTGATATTTATGAGGAAAAATCCTTTGGGAAGAGTGACCAACTCCATGAAACCCTTAGGATACCATTTAAGGGAAGCCCATTTCCTAATAAAATCAATATCGGGATGAGTTCCCACATATTTACCTATCATATTGAAGGCTCCTTCATCTATAGTTAGGTCCATCAGTTCCCAAAAAACCCTCAGTGAGGCATCCTCTGAAAGAAGGTCAAAAAAACCCATAGGGGACTTTGATTTATGAGTTTTAGAATAAATCAAACTTGCAAAGGATGGAGCACCTAAGTTAAAGAGAAACAAAAGGCCTGATGGGTCTCAAGGGGGGTTCACATATCCAGGAGGTTTTTTAGGGTCCATAACACCACTCGAATCCTCATCACACTCCTCCATCCCCCTCCATGCCCAAGCCTACCTCTTTATCACTCACTACCACCTCACCTACCACCATTTCACTTGCCACATTGAGCTCCGCCTTCCCACTCATCGGGTTCATAAACCTCCATAGTTATAGCTTCAAAAGCTCTCCACTAGCTCCAAAAGCTTTGATTATTATTAATACAATCAACCTTGTGTTATATATGGTCCATGCCAACTATTAATAATACATATATATAATATAATGTTATATTGTACTACAAGGACAACATAATTGTTAGGGCTTTGGCCTCTCTTTAGGGAGGTCCAAGGTTCAAACCATAACATAACAAAAAGGGGATAGACTAGATGGTAGCAGCCAAGTGTTTTTTTATTGGTTGCTCTAGTTCATTTCCTTGGAGGGTTGGGGGTCCCATTGACTTTGTCTAACCCAACAGACTAGGGTTTATAGTGGAATCACTCAACGGTGTTATCAATTCCTCTCTGTATTACAATATATATAATATGACATCACTCAATGACATTATTGATTTGCCTATGTATTACAATAAACCCTAGCCCATTGGGTTACACAAAGCCAACATGACCTCCAACCCTCTACGAAATTGAACTGGAGCAGTCAATTATTAAACACTCGATATATATAATGTTATATTCCCATATACTTATCCCTAGGTACCATAGTAAAGAGTGACACCATATAAAAGGTAATTAATGGTGTCAAAGTTAGTTCATAGGGACAAATTGAATCAAAAGTCTACTATATAAAAGAGAATACTTGGATGATTAATTTTGGAAGATAAGAATTGCCAAGTCAAGTTAGATTAACTTGAAGGTATGTTTTGGCTAGTTGAAGAGCCTTAAGAAACTAGTAGAGAATACTTCTATATTTTCTTAGTGGAAGTTAGTGATTACTAAAAAAAATGTTATATAAGATATATACATGATAGAGAAGATGTGCGATGTAGAATATACATAAAAAATATCATTTTATAATAAAAAAGACAAACAATATTAAGGAGGTCATAAATCTTGGTAAAGTATGTTGTCAAATTAAATATTTTGTCTTGCATAAAAAGTGTTATAGTAAAGCTTGTGGGGCAAAGTCAAGGTTATAAAATGTATCATAAAAAACTATGGGAAAATAAGGATACAAAAGTAGACCCTTTGAGAAGGAAAGTATGCACACAATTTAAAACTAACTTTATTTATAACCTCTAGTATATGAACATTATCTCTACCCTTTTATGATAAAGGAGAAGATATAAGATTAGATTTTAGGCTCATAGATTCAAAGAGTTGTGGTTATCGACGTTTGACATTCTTGTATGTGCTTGAAAAAATGATTATGGATAATCCTAGCCAAAAACATGCATTGTTGGTCATTAGGAATAATCCATTTTAAAAACTTTAAATTGTAGTTATTTATGTTTTTTGACTTAATTAAGGGTAATTTATTAAAACCCCTAGATAATTTGTGAGGGTCAATAAAGAAAAACAAAACCCTTTGTAGTTGGTCAAATTTAGCATATGATGTATCTTTTGTAAATGAAATTATAAGTCTTAGAGTACACAATTGTTACATGGTTCGTACAAAGTTGGTGTATAATTAATAAATAGTCTATGCATAGTTCATATAAAGCTAATGTATAATTGGTTTGTAGATGGTGTATAATTAGTGCATGTTTTTAAAGAATTTTACCATAAGTCTAATGGTTATAGGTATTTGTTGTTATAGGACATATAGAAATATAAGTATAAGATACATATAATATTTATAGAGGTAAGCACATATCCATATTAAATGACTAATTATCTCAAATTTGGGTAGTGACATTAGTGACTTATATAACTTGAAAAGATATTATAAGTATTGTATATTGAAATATTATATATAAAATATCCTCTATTAAATTTTGTTAAATGACTTTTGGATTTAAAAATATCCTATACAAAGGATTTTCATGGATTGTGCATTTGTGTCTAGTAAAAATATGGAGAATTTCTTAATGGATAAGTTTTACAATTTTAGATGTTACACAATTTCAAACTGTTAGGTTTTAAAATAGTCTTTATAGAATATCTTGTATGAAACTCCTACTAAATATTTACATGGAGAAACCTTGTTTGTTGCACTAAGCTTACTATATTATATTTTTATGAATAATATTTTAAATTATATTTATATTTCCAAGTTGATATTTATCATTGAATTGGTTTCTTGTTTGAATCTGGATAAGATAGTATGTTTTCTCAAGGGTCCTGTGCAAATTTCATACTTTGAGCCAAGAGTGTTGGTTGGACCTATGGCATTAAAAAAAGTTTAATTTTTAAATAATTATTAATATCTATAATATTTTTTCAAATTAGCTTGATCTGAACACATCTACTTATATTACATCACCACTATGCTACAATATTTTTGGTTTACCATTAGGAGAATGCATGCTTTCAAACTATTAGGTCTAAAAACATCAAAATATCCTCTCTTGGAACCTTCTCCTACTAAAATACTTATGTGGGCAACTTCTTTTGCTATACTAAGATTTTTATAAAATATATATTTTTAATAATATTGAAAATTATAGATCAATGACCTAAAAATTATATTTATTTTTTAAATAATTATAAATATTTATAATTTTTTCAAATGAACTATATAAGATTAAAATATATTCTACCATGTTACATTATTAAATTTCCTTCTTAAAAATGAAAATCCTTAACTCATTAAATTTATAATATTATATAAATTTTAATATCTTGATAAAATAAATATTCACACATTCTTATTCAAAAAGGAAAAAAAGGAAACCCTTATTTCATTTCATGAATGTGGATTTTGAATGAAAACAAAAAAAACTAAATGTTTTCAAACTTCAAATCTTCCATATTGCATAGTAAATTACCTAAATAATAAAACATACATATTTTAAATTATAATATTTTTATAAATTTTAATCAATATAAAAAAATTTATTAGAATTTTTTTTAATTGAAGTTTACCTTTGAAGGTTAAAGGATAATATAAAAAAGAAAAGAAAAAAGATAATTACGTTTAAAAAATATTTTATAAAAAAATAAAACCATCTTTGTTTCATTGATCAAAATTTTTAAATTTTAAGAAAAGATTAATGTTTTAATTTTGTCTAATATATATATATATATATATATATATATATATATATATATATATATATATATATATATATATATATTAGTTAAATTGGTGTAATATAATTATATGGTCACCATATAATACAATATAATATAAATAAAACTTCTTTCGATCCAATAAAATTATTTTAAAAATTAATTTATTTGAAAAAATTGTATCATTGTTTTTACTTACAAAATTGAATATAAATTCAAACTACATAATACATTAAATAATTATTTTTTTAAAATATATATACTAAAACAATAACACTCCATTTATCACTCACCACTTTACCAAAACCTTATTTGGTCATGATATAAAATTAATAAAACACGTTTCAATCCATATGATCATTTAAAATATCATTGTTTTTTCTCACAATATTATATATAACTTCAAACTACATGACACATTAAATAATATATTAAAAAAAAATGTTTACAAAAACAACAAACATTTTACATACCAGTAACCGCTCTACCAAAACTCTATAATCAAACTACTAATTACATAGCAAATTCAAACCTTAAACTTCTTTTTAAAGTTTAAAACTTTTCACCTTTAAATCCGCTAGATAACCTATATAAAACAATAATCATATTTGATAAGATCATCTCATATAACCTGTAACATTTTAAATATTAAAATATATATTTTCTTCATCTAAACAATACTTTTAAGACTATCAATGTGAATGTGAGAAAATTTGATTGCATGACTAACCATCACTTGAAAGCTATTGCTAAGTCTTGTCATTAAAATTTCACATAAACACTTATCATCAAAGTCCATGAAAACTAGATGAAAAATAAAACTAAGACGTTTTAAATAAAATATATCATTTGGTTTCCTTTTCATTACATTCACAATCCTTTTCTACTATCAAGGAGGGTTCAAATCTTAGGGTTTCCTCTTGTAACCCTTATTCCAACTTTTTTTGGCTTCAAATTTTGAGGTTGCATCTTATAACCTTTATTCCAACTCGTTGTTATTTACCCTCGTGTGAATTGGACCACCAGGTGCTTAATATTTGTACCATCATCGTTGGTCTAGCGCGCACTCAAAGGATTCATATTAGACTACTACCTTTGCAACAAGCTTCCCCCAAGGTTTGAACTTGGATCTCTTCTTGGTAAGTGCCTAGTGAGACTAGAACTTACCAATCCACCTAACCCTTGGAGGTAGGTTGTACAAAATATTTATAAGTATATAATCATCATTTAATGTAAAAGGTTCTCAGACCTTTCAAAACCTTGTTTTTCACAATTGATAAAAAAAAATAGAGTTTTCTTTTAAATTAAATAATTTTATAGTATGTGTATTATGGGAGTTAAGATGGAGTGTTAATGGGAAGGGAGTCCCACTAGGTAGTATGGAAGGAAAGTTATAGTTGAAAGCTCTAATAGGAAGTCAATATACCCTAACCATAATTTGGGATGCCCTAGCTAGAAGTATGGATGCCAAAGTTGGAGATAAGCCAAAGAGCAAATACAAGACAAGTTTGATCTAGGTAGCACCAGAAGTGAATATCAAGGATGAGATGATCAAGCATGATATAAAAGTTCTTAAATTGTAGAGGGTTAATAAGTAAGTTTTCAAAATTGAAAAAGCTGGAAAACAACAACAAGAAGGAGAGAGACAAGGAAATGGAACATAGTCCCACAACACAAAAGACAAAAAGAAACTAAGGGTGACACAGAGGGTGCCCTTTAACAAAACACCACAACATGAAAAAAAGTCCTAAGCTTCATCTTCTGGTTCTGCACCGACGTTTTGGAGCTCGTCATTTGAATCATCCTTATCATCATCCTTATATTTATCCTTATCATCCTCAAAGGCAGTAAAAGCCTTTACAACCTCCTTGACATCATTACCAGCGGAATCCTTGCCAGAATCCTTAGAAAAGGACTTATTGAAGAAGAGCAAGTTCAGAGCATTGTGGAGGTTAGATATCTGGGAAATGCAGTTGGATATGGAGTTGATGATGAATTATTTTAGACAGTGATCAGGGGTATCCTTATCCTCATCCTCAGAGTCGATGATTAAGGATTTATTTTCTTGCACCATTTTCTGCAAGCGCGCAGAAGATCTAACACATTTTGGCTTAGGGGATTCAAGTTTAATTTTTTTTCTCAATTTACAAATAGCCTCAACAACCGCCCTCTTTTTAGATGACATGGTAGGAGAGCTAGAGGATGGAGGAGTGGACTAGGAAGGACTGGACTGAATAAGGTTGGGCTTGGCTTTAGGGGTGGAGGGAAGGATAACACCTTGAGGACAATGAATAAGCCAGTGTTTGTACAAGACCTTAAAGAGGCCCTGATGAGAGGGTAAATCATCATTGTTTTTCTTATGGATGTTCTCCAAGGTGTAACTGATGGAATTGAAGAGAAATTGAGGAATGTTCACCTGGTTGACATCACAAAAATGGTTAAAAAAAGCAAAATGAAAACTGCATAAAACCTTATCAAGGTCATCCATAGTAACGAACTCCATGATAGGTTTCATGATGCTATTCCAAGGTGAAGGAAGTTCCGCCTATCGCCGACCCATACACACCTTTTTACAAAGGTCCTTATCCTTAATTTCCTTGAGCTCAGCTTCCCAATTGTGTTTTTCATGGTGAATAGACCTCCCTTTCACTTGCTGCCCTGTAAGTTCTACAAGAGTCTTGATGTCGACTTCGAAGGTTTTGTCATGGATCGTCACCCTTCCATTATCCCAGGTACCTAGAAAAGTAGTAGTAATTTCAAAATCATCACCAGTGAAACTTTTAAAGAAGGGTAGAAAGCCCCTCTCAGTGAGGATAACTTTGGCAATGGGATCCATAACAACTGAGGAGGGCTCGACAAAACTCATGTTGATAGTACAACAGAAGCTCTAAGAATGGGATTGGAGAAGGAGATACTGGATATGACAAGGACAAGGATTGCTATAAAGAGAAGCAACCCTAGGTCTGATTTTGGAAATAATGTGATTTCCTTCTCGTATGAGGTGTCGAGTAAATCGAGGGAAAGTGAGTCTGCACATTTTGAGATGACCGTGACAGACCGCACTTGAAACATCTTGGATATGGAGCATGTGAATGGCCAACCCAACCTCCCACATGATGAAAAAATTGAGGTAATACTAGGAGAAGGGCTCAATGGTGAAGGCTCGAAGGGAGAGGTAAACGTGATTGGAAGGCATCGAGTATAGGAAAGGAGGAGCATGAGATATGGAGGGCATGACGGTGATGGGGTGGAGGGATATGATGGCACTGGGGGAGAGGTGGGAGCGGATAACAAGAAAATAGGGGCCAATATGGCAAGGGTGGATGGTGAGGCAAGCGAGGTCATTAAAGCCAAGAAAGAAGGTTTCTTGAAAAATGGTGGAGAAAAGGTTAATGTTGAAAAAACCAAAAAGGTTGGTAACTCCACGTAACGAGGTTACATGGGTGTCGATGAAAATAGAAACTGATTGATCAAACATTTGTCCCATTTGTGGAAATTCTATCTTGCTCCATGATAGCAACTAATTCCTGTGGAAGGCCACTTGTCCAGGTCAACAGGCTTGTGGAGTGGGCACCAAGGTTTGCAAGCTTATCGATGGCCTTGTTGCTTTCCCTGAAGGCATGTTGAAAAATGATCTCTTGAAAATTTTGACTTAGAGACCTGGCTTCCTCAATACAATCCCTAATCCTCCATGAAGGATTTCTAGAATTCTTTAGATAGTTGATGGTATTTAGAGAATCCCCTTCTACCATGAGTCTATCTGAAATATATTTTGCTAGAAATAAACCTCTCCACATGGCTTTGGCTTCAGCAACCTGATTTGTCTGAATTCCCAAGTATTCCACAAAAGTAAGGATGACTCTACCACTGCTATCCCTAAGGATACCCCTAGCGCCAGCTAATCCAGGGTTTCCCTTAGTAGCACCATCAAAGTTCAACTTTAGCCAACCTGGAGGAGGGGGAATCCACTTGGATTGGGCTCTTAGGTTAGAGGGAGGATCCAGGTGATTATCCACAATGGGGAGGTTCAAGGAAAGGCTCAAGGAGGTCTCTAACAGAGAGGCAGGATAAGACGAGAGAGGATAGAGGGAAGCATTCTCTATGGCAAAGGACAATATTTTATTCGTAACATAGTCTAGACTCAACATCTTGTTAGAGAAAACTCTATGATTTCTTTCCAACCAAACTTGCCATAGAAAATGATGCAGGTAAACTTGCCAAAGAAACTTGAAGCGGGGGTTGCGAAAAGGATTTGGCCATTGAATAAAGAGATCAACAATGGAGCAAGGCTTGGCCCAAAGGATGTGGAAAATATTGAATAACTTGTTGAGGATGGATGTGGAGAAGGGACATGAAAGAAAAAGGTGATGTGGGGACTCCCAATCTGACAAACAAAGAAAGCATCTATTGGGAATGGCCATGCCTCTCTTAAGAAGGTTGTCTATAGTGAGAATTTTTTCTTGAATGGCCACCCAAGCAAAGAAGGATATTTTGGGAATGAGGAATTTAGGCCAGATAAGATAGTAAGGGAGTAAGGGTTCCTCATGAGTCAGAAGCAACTTATAAGCAAACTTCACTGAGAACTCCCCACTTTTTATGAATTCCCAGAAAATATGGTCCCTAGGGTTCCCAGTGGGAATAAAAGTGGAGTTTAGAAGTAATTGTAGCTCTTTTGATTCCTCAGGATGGGAGGTGCTTCTGATGATTTTCCATCTCTTTCTATTATTTTGGACACTTAGAAAATTAGAGACTTTTTGACCAAAGGTGTTGTCAGTGTAGCCTTTCAAGACTGCTAGATTAGGATCATTTATAAGTGGTTCTCCTTTGATCCATTTGTCATGCCAAAAGTCTATTTTGAGACCATATCCTAATATCCACCTTAGACCTTTTTCCACTAGGAACCTAGAATGCATTATTGATTTCTAGAAAGTAGATCCTCTAGTAGGAGTTACAACATTAAGGAATTTTGTACCCTATAGATATTTTCGTCTGATGATGAGAGTCCACTCACTTCCCACATTGATGATTAAGTGCCATGCCTATTTAGCCAAAAGGGCTAATTTTAGGAGATGAAGTCTTCTAAGGCCTAATCCTCCAAAATATTTTGATTGATAGACTTTGTCCCAGGCAACTAAGTGGAAACGTTGCTTGTTTTCAGACCCAGACCACAGGAAATTATTTTGAATTTGCTCAATTTTATGACACACTCTTGTTGGGGCTTTGAAGACATATAGAAAGTAAATAGGAATGCTTTGAAGGGAGGCCTTGGGTAAGGGTGGCCTTGGCATCTTGAGACAAAAGGTTTCCTTTCCATCCTGCTAATTTCTTCTGTAATCTCTCAATCACGTTGTTCCACATTGAAATAGAAGGATTTCCTGTAAACAAAGGAAGGCCCAAATAAGTGGTAGAAAATTTTGACACTGAGCATTCAAGGATTCTAGATATTTTAATCTGCCTTTGAATAGGGGTGTTGAGAAAGTATATCTTGCTTTTGTGGAAGTTGATTTTTTGGCCAGCTGCTTCTTCATATAACAACAAAATATGTTTAATGACTTTGGCCTCAAAAATAGATGAAAATGTGGAGATGATGGTATCATCAATGAATTGTTGATGAGAGATAGGGATGGTCTACAAAGAAGCTTTGATGCCTAAAATGAGATTGAGCCTATAGGTAACTTTAATAGTCCAGCCTAGAGCTTCAACTGCTATTATAAAAAGTAATGGAGAAATGGGGTCTCCTTGATGTAGACCTCTATTGCTCTAAAAAAAACCTATAGTGGATCCATTAATAAGCACTGAAAACCAAGGATTTGAGATGCACCCTTTAATCAACTCAACCCATTCAAGGTGAAAACCAAACTTAAGAAGGATGGCAAAAAGGAAGTCCCAACTGATCCTATCAAAAGCTTTGTTCATGTCGAGCTTTAGCATGAAGGTAGGTTTTTTAGATAGAGAAACAGAGTGGAGAGCTTCATGAATGGTTATGACCCCATCAAGGATGGATCTACCTTGAAAAGAACTCCCTTGGCAAGCATCAATGATGGTGGGAAGGATGTCCTTCATTCTAGAAGCAATGGCTTTGGTAAGAATTTTGTACACCACATTGCAAAGGCTTATAGGTCTGTAATCGGTTATGAGTTTGGCCATGGGACTTTTTGGAATGAGAGCAATGAAAGTGGAATTGAAACAACGAGGAACAGACTTAGAGGATTGAAACTCCCTAACGGTGGAGCACACATCGGGTCCAACAATATCCCAATAAATCTAGAAAATTTGAGGAGGAAAGCCATTAGGACCAGGGGCCTTATCAGGGTGCATTGATAACAAGGCGTAATTAATTTTCTCATAAGAAAAGGGAGCCAGAATCTTGGAATTGGAAATTTCTAAGACAAACCGAGGGATGTGGTAGAGCATAGATTACAAGGCAAGGTTTGGGGATGGTCTACTATCACCAAGAAGAGAGTTGAAATATGAAACAACTTCATCCGTGATTTCCAAAATATCAGAAGTGATGGACCCATCACTTTTTGTGAGTTCCTTAATCCTGTTGTTGCTCCTATTTCTCATAGTTGAAGCATGGAAAAATTTTGTGTTTGAGTCACCCTCTTTGAGCCATAAAGCTCTAGATTTTTACTTCCAGAATATTTCTTCGTAGGTGAGGATATTATGATATTCTGCAAGATGCTCCTCTCTTTAGATCTGATTTGCTCATCACACTGGCCTATCTGGATCTTGTTTTCAATGGAGAGTAGTCTATCCTCAATGGATTGCTTGATTTCAAATATGTTTCCAAAGACTTCTCTATTCCAGATTTTAAGGTTTTCTTTCACGTGCTTCAATTTTTGAGCAAGTCAAAAAGAAGGGCAGCCTTGTCCAACCTACTGCCACCATTGTAAAATTCTATGTCTGAGGTCAGAGTGTTGAGTCCACATCACCTCAAATCTAAAAGGCCTCTTAAAAGGGTTGTCCTTTAGAATGTCCAATAGAAGGGGACTATGATCTGATCCAACTTTGGGTAAATATTGGAGGTTCGCATCCCCAAACAATTGAACAACTTCCTGGGATAGAAATAATCTATCTAATTTCACTTGAATAAGCTGATTCCCCATCCTTCTATTGCTCTAGGTGAATTTAGCATTCTTAAGTTTGACATCCATAAGATTATTGGAATTAACAAAATCATGAAAGTCTTCCATACTTTTTTTAGGGAATCCAGAACCTCCCCTTTTATCAGAAGGATAGAGTGGAGTGTTGAAATCTCTAGCTACAATCCAAGGGATATTATTGAACGAATCCTTAAGACTACCAAGGATATCCCAGAAGAGAGCCCTGTATGACAGAGAATTTGATGCATAGATATTGGATAGAATCCAAGAAGTATTGTTATCTTTGTCATGAAACAAAACACTTAGAATTATTTCACTTGATTGAATCAAACTTCCTTCTAATTTCCTTGGATCCCATAAGCACATGAGTCCTCCTGAGGTTCCTCTTGCTTGACTGAACACAACTTCTCCTTTACCCCAGATTTTCTTAGCGACAATAGTTGAGTTGTGGTGGTCAAGTTTGGTTTCTTGCATTAGGAAAATAGTTGGTTTTAACTCTCTTCTTAATGAGCTAACTACCCTCTGCTTAGTTAGCCCATTAAGTTCCCTCACATTCCATGAGAGGATCTTCATTTGGGAGCTTTTGAGGATTTCCCACCTCCCTTTCCATTGGTTTGGGGAGGTTTGGTGCTTTTTGCTTCATCTCTAGATTGGGGAATGATAGGGGGAAATAAAATTTTTTGAATTCCATTAGCAATGTCATCCTAAAATTTATTTTTCCATTGATCATTTTCTAATATTATTCCCCTTTTTTTATCACTACCATAGTCAATAGGAGACTTCATGGAGCTTCTAGTTTGTTTAGGGCTGAATTTTGAAGGAACAATTTGTTCAATCACAAGGCTTGAGGACATTGTAATATTTTGTTTCCTTGTAGGACTAAAGGATTCAAGAGGAGGGTGAGAAGACCCAAATCTTGTAGGGAGATCTAGGTTCTGGTGAATTTGAGGCTCCAAGCTTTGGATATTTTATTCATTTTTTGTCTCAAATAGATTTGGATTAGAGAGTACTGAATATTTATTTGGGATATTGGCAATGGTACATACCTCACCCCTGTCTTCTAGAGGAGGTGATGGGATCACCTATTTGCCATTTTTTGTTTACTGGTGAGAAATTTAAGATGTTTTCCTTACCATAAGTTCATGAATCACAATTCGTTTATTGATTGGGTCCTACACATTTCTAGGCTACCTAAATTCTCTTTTTGGGCCTATATTTTTCCATCCTTGAGTGTTGCGACTTGGACCTTCTACCCCTAAGGTGGGATTTTCCTTCATTGGTTGAGCCTTTCAGGAAGGACATTGGATTTTGAGATGCCCTTGAGTGTGGCACTCCATACAAAATACTGACTTGTTTTCTTATTCAATGGATTGCTTGCAGTAATAGGAGTTGTATTCCAGTTCAACGAAGGTGGGAAGCTCTAAATTCAAATTTGTATTTACACAAATCCTGGCAGCTAAACTGCTGAACCATCAAAAATTTAAATTTAGGCCTTCCTGCCCTCAAAAAATTGAAAATTTTGGCTCTCGCCTACACAGTGAATACACTTGCTCGTCATAACTCTTTTTCTTGTTAATTCAAATTACTTTGGGACTTTTCTTACGAAAGGTTTTTTTCTCATCATATTTTCCAATTTGGAAATCAAGGATAAAATAATGGATGGTGGCCCATGGTTTAGAGGGAGATATGCCCTTTATTTAAGACCATGGAGTGATTTTTTTTTTTTGTTAAAAGAGAAATTATTAATAAGCTTTCAATGTGGGTTAGGTTTTTTGGTCTTCCATATCAACTTATTAATAAGGAGGTTTTTAAAGAATATTAAAAATAACTAGGGGAAATTCAAGGAGGGACTAGTTATTAAGGAGGCTAAGCATACTATATATGCTCTTATTTGTATATCCATATGTTTTAGAACATTTGCCACAATATATTAAGATTAAATATGAATCAAGAGATTAGGATCAACATGTGGATTATGAAAATATCATATTTTGATGCCACAATTGTTATGATACTGGACATATGACAAGAGATTGAAAATTAAAAACTACGAAGAAAGAGACACTAAATTTTGATCATGAGATAAACTTCAAGACAAAGGAAGGAAATCATACTATAATAGAAGCTAAATTAGATCAAGAATATTCCACTCTAAAAGAAGAGGTAAAGAAAGCCTATCTATAACATCATATGGAAAAGGCCATCATAGCTCACTTGGATCAATCATTAGAAGAAACAAAGAAGGATATAAGGGATGAGAAAGTACAATGTGTAAGTTTAAGTTCAAAAAGAATTAAATGTGTAAAGGAAAATCCTAAAACAAATATGATAGAAGAGGTCAAATTTATTCCAAGTAACTCTTGGTAATAAAATTGAAACTGGTGTAGAGGTTATTCCTTGCAATTTAGGGCTTCACGAGTAGCATAATAAAGAAATAATTATGGAGAAAATCCTTAGCAAATTAGGGTTTCTAGGGAAGCATAAGAAGGTATTGCTATGGAAAAGTGTCCTTATACTTTATGGTTGTTACCAATATAATGCTATGCTCATAGGTTAAACAATTTTTAGGATCATATAATAAATCAATACCATCAATAGCATGCATATAAATCACACTCCAATAATGAACAAAAATCTCATGTAAATACCACAGAAAAATTTATTGAAAAGCTTTTGAAGCAATGCATAAATGCAAATCTTCTTTGAGTGACATATTATATGGCTTTGTCTTCAATATAAAAACACATGAGACTCTTCACATACACAACTCTTGATCTTTGATCTCCTCAAACTTAAGTGAGAACCAACTCTTTAAATTCCTCTTTTACATAATAAAACTCACATATTACTTAAATATGAAGTCTCTCATGATTGCACATAACTACCTACTTCTAAAATTGACACATCACTCAAACAACTCTCACACTCATAACTCACACTTATTTACATGATACATACTCACGCTTAAGAACTTGACACATACTATAAACAAACACCCTAATATAAACATTACAAAGGTACCAAATAATGTAATACCTCCAACACCTCCATATTACATTATTTGGTGTGAAGACCTTTTGCCTTCAATGTCTCAGTCTCTCCCTCTTGTCTTCATTATCTGGATCTAGGTTTGAGATTTCTTGATATTATGGCTTTGTGTCTATTCCATATTTGATTTTGATCTTGACCATTCTACTTTGGCTCTAGTAGCAACTCTAATTGCTCCTGGAAATGTCTTAAAAATATTTTTCTAAAGACATTTGTCCAATGCCATCATCAATATTCTTTTCCATCCATGGTTTATATAATTATTATTATTTTATTTGCACCAACAATATTTTTTAGGATAATTATTGCCTCCACAAAATTTACAACGATAAATATCCCAACATTTTTCTTCCTTGTGTCCAAATCTATTGCAATGATTACATCTTTTCACATTGTGCATATTATTTCCACATTTTGTATAGACCTTTGAATCACCATTCTCATTTTTCTTTTGATAAAGATCATTAGTGTCACAACATGCATCAATAATTAATGGTTTGTTCTTCAGTTCTTGTCTTTTTATCTTGACATCATTTAGAATAACCATTGCCTTGTATGTATTTTTCCATATACTAATAGGTATTGCAATATGATGTTCATAATGGTTATTATAATCCTTGAGAAGATCATGCAAGAAATGTTGAAGTATTGAAGAAATTATATGTTTAATCTTCTTACGAATGGATTGTAGATGATCTATTAAATCTGTTGACCCATATAACTTTAGTATTTCTTTGAAAAATGGATTGTAAATAATTTATTGAAGTCTTTTCTTTAATTGCACTATATTTTGATGATGCACACTTAATGGTTGTTTTCCTCTTTTTATTATCAATCGCCATGATGTATGTTTTTGAATAATCTAGTTCACGCAAATTATTTCAAAATTCTTCTTTTATTTCCTTTTATGTGGATTTTCTTATTACTCCCAAATATAATTTTTCTTCAATATTTGAATTTCATCTTCTTTCAATTTCAATATTCAATTTCATTCACTTCCTTTTGTTAGAGTTACTGTGTTAGTAACTATAAATATTACCTCATTTAGGTAGATATAATTTACCTCATGGTAAAAAGTAAATACTTACTTTTTACCACTAGTAAATTTCTTTTACTAGTTAGTCATTGTAGTCATTTTGACTACGTTGGTTGGTAGTTTAGTTGTTAGCTAACTTAGGGGGAGGACTCCTAATTTACGCTAGGGGATATTTTGTAGATATTCCTAGCACCTATCTTAAGCCTCCTAAAGTTGTATTTAATCATTTGAATTCATAATGCAAGGTTAATGTTTTTGTGTGGAATATTGGGCTTACTCTCCTCCTAACATTGGTATCATCGCAGCCGGGTGGCCTAATACGAGCTTCGCTCGTTCCACCTGACCTAGACCTAGCATGGTCTTCGAGGGCCCTACTAGCCCTCAGGACCTACATGGATCCTGAGGTGGCTCCCAGGTAGCAGGGACCTACACGGATCCCGAGGCAGATCCCAGGAAGCAGGGCCCGCAGGCCCATATCGTTGGGCAACCATGAGAGAGGGCCCGTAGGCCCACATCATCGGGTGGCCATGGGAGCAGGCCCGTAGACCCCGATAGTTCTAATAGCACTTTGCTATCTGACCTATCGGGCTTGACAAACGATTAGAGCCCGCAACACAGGGCCTAGATCTCGAGGGCAGGTGGCCCTCCGATTATCGACAGTCATGAGTGCTGCCCTCATGGGTCTAGCATACAATCGAGAGGGTAGGCACGCCATCCTATGTAGGGACCAGACCCACACCCAAGGGTAGGAGCACCCTTGAGTCTGAACCCACTAATAAGGGACATCCCTATTAGGGGATCTGACCCCACTGATAGTGGACATCCATGTCAGATGTCTGGAGATCGAGATCAGAGAGGGCAGGTGCGCCCCTTCGATACCCGACGATCAACGATAGAAATCCGACAACCGGTGACCCGATCCGATGATCGATCAGATCAAAAACCCTACAACTGCAACCATCTTGGGCATAAATCCTAAGGACAATCATAGCTGGAACCCATGCATGCTTGGACATAGATCTCAAGGTACTAGATCGGACATGTGGCATAGCCACTAGATAGGATCAAACACGTGCCACAACCACTAGACACGACACATGGCACAACCACTGGACAGGACACCTGGATGTGGACAAACTAGACACATGGCAGACAAGCCACTCGACGATGACAGACATGACACATGGTATACTAGCCATGTGTCACTTGACTTGACGAGGACGACACATGGTAGACAAGCCACGTGTCCCCATGCAGACTGAACATGTGGCTGGCAGCAAAACCAGCCATGTGGGGGAGTGACTGCCCACAGGCAGTCATAAGCGCTTTGTGTGCTTTTGCTCTTTTAAAGAGCAATAGATGCCCCATGGCATCAATGTGGGACAAAAGTCCCCATTTTTTTTAAAAGCCATAGGGTGAGCAAAGCCTTCAATATGAAGGCAATGCCCTCCCCCTCTCATCGGGCTAGCTAGCCCGACTAGAGAGCAGGCCAGCGCTAAGGCGCTGCCCGACGGGAGGTCGAGAGTTCAACTCCCGTTGGGGGGGGCAGGGGGCAAATATAAATTTTTCTCCATGGAGCAATAAAACGGAGACCCTAAAAGGTAAATTTTTTTTTATTTTTTTTTTTAATTTTTTTTATTTTTAATCATTTTTTTTAATAATTTAATATCTTTTGTCTAAAATCAATTTTTTTTTTTAAATTACATTGATTTTTTACAAAATTAAATTTTATTATTAATTAAATAATGATTAGCTTTATTAAAATTTTGCATTAAAATAGAGAATTAAGGATTTTTTTGGCAAACAAATCACGAAGAGCTTTTGTTTTCTCCACGAGGGGATATAAGACATAGAAGAGCAATTTTTTTTTTGCAAATAAGAAAACCCTAAACTCTTCTCAACCTTGTTAATTTAGCATACAATAAAGGTTCAAACATGAATCCTTTTTTGCCAAATTGTAACACAAGGAGACCCAATTTTTTTGGTAAAATTCAAAGGCAAAGTGTGCATTTGTTTTCTCCAAGGGGGGATATAAGACATAAAATTGCACATTTTTTTTTGCAAAAATTTGAGAAGTAATTGTAACCTTTGGTCCATAAAAAACTAAGTCGTGTGTCGACTAGTTCTAGAAGCCTTTCAAATGCAGGTCGTGTGTCGACTTGTCTTGGAAGGAGTGCTCAAAATTGTTAATTTTGCAAAATTCAAGGGAGAAGACAACATTGTACTTCTTTTGCAAAATTGGAAAACAAAGTAGGAGACATAAAAATATCATTTTTTGCACAACACAAAACACACATTTTGTTGCAAAAATTAAAAGGTGCATTTTCGATTTTACTCGACACCTTTATTGGCAAAATTAGGTGCATTTTCGGTTGCATCCGACACCTAGGTGATAAGAATTTTGTGGGCATTCTTGTTTGATTATTGCATTATTTATTTTGCAATTATAAGTCATAGAATCAAGAACACACTAAACCCCAAAATTTCACAAATTTGTGTAAATCCTTGCACAAATTTAAAGCCAAAATTACTTGATATTCTCTCCTAAATCAACAAAACCCCTAATTCACTCTTATTTGTTTGGCTTAATTTCCTCCAACTTTTCATCCTTCTTGAAGGGAGTTAAGGCAAGTGCCATTAAATATCTGTTTGAGTGAATTATATTTTGGTACTCTTTTAGGGTAATCAAAAGAAAGAACAAGTTTTTTGAAAATAAGGAACCTTAAAAGTTGCAATCCTTTGCACTAAGGGGGGATAATTCCTTTCTTCCTTCAAACATAGATTTTGATAAGAGGGAAATAAAACTTGTAAAGGCAATCAGAAAAGTCCAAATCATCAACATTAAACCTTTTCTTTTAGACTTCATAATAGCAATCATGCTTGAAGTACTTACAATAAGAAAGGACAAATTGGTGAACTTTTTTGATCAAATTGCCTAGAAAGCATAGTTTTGCACAAATTGTAAAAATGAAAACCATGACACCATTCAGTGTTGGTTTCAAAACAAGCAAAACTAAAATGGCAAAGGCACATCACAGAAGCCATCTTTCTAGTGAAGTGTCTCATTCTGATTCTGTTTCTGGTTCAAAGATAGCACAAGGAGTGCTACATTGCTAAAACTAGTTTTGTAGAGGGAAAACACATGTGTCCCTTGGGCAAAAGCACCATTTTCTCTCACTCTTCTTTTAGGCTTCATAAATAGCATAAGTTTTTTGTTTGAAGACCTTGCAATAAGGGGTGCTTGTACCTCTTTTAGGCTTCATAAATAGCAAATTCTAGGTGTTTGAAGTACTTGTAACAAGAGGAGCGATTTTTTGTGATGTAAAATTGTCTAGGAGGCAATATTTGTAAAATCCTTCACAACACTCTTGAGTTGCACACTTTTTGCAATTGAGGGGGGATATCCATTTCTTTTCTTCACTGATTTTTGTAAATAGGGAAGATGGCTTATAAGGGTGCATTTTCGGCTTTGACCGACACCTTAGTCACACTTCCTTCAGAAATTAATTACACTATGTTTTGCAACAAGAAGGGGGGAACTTATAAGGGTGCATTTTTGGCAGCGACCGACACCTTAGCTACCTTATCTTTTGCAAATTCATATTGTAAATGAATGAACCTTGTATGAAGTGATCTATTCTACTACACCTAGCGATTGCAGCGGTTGGTTACCCATGCAAATCGGTTGGATGATATGATTACCATAAGGACATTCGTTGGCATGAAGACATAGTGAGGAATGACCCACTTTTTGCTTAGGAGCAGCCATAGTACTGTGAAGAGCAAAGAACCAGCAGATCAACATCTTCTTCACTGTATTGGGGCAGTTATATACTTTTCCCAAATATTGTTGTATTAGAGGGATATGTATGTATTACCAAAATAATGTAATAAGGGGGGATGTTAGAGTTACTGTGTTAGTAACTATAAATATTACCTCATTTAGGTAGATATAATTTACCTCATGGTAAAAAGTAAATACTTACTTTTTACCACTAGTAAATTTCTTTTACTAGTTAGTCATTGTAGTCATTTTGACTACGTTGGTTAGTAGGTTAGTTGTTAGCTAACTTAGGGGGGAGGACTCCTAATTTACGCTAGGGGATATTTTCTAGATATTCCTAGCGCCTATCTTAAGCCTCCTAAAGTTGTATTTAATCATTATAATTCTTAATGCAAGGTTAATGATTTTGTGTGGAATATTGGGCTTACTCTCCTCCTAACACCTTTAGTTTTCTTTTCATTCTTTCAATAAGTTATTTTCACTCCTTCAATTCAGTTATTTTATTCTTCTTCTTCAAATTCATTTTTCAATCTCAATTCATCAAACTTCCATTCATTTTAAATTTCAAATATTAATTCTTTTCTCTAATAAATTTCATATTTCAAAACTTCTTATATCTCCCTTTCAATTAAATAACTCAAATTATTCAATCAATCATCAATTTAATTTCTCTTTTCAATTATCAATTCAATTTCTTTAATCATCAATTGAATTTTCATTTTCTTCTTATATCCCATTCAATTTAGTTAAGTCCAGCAAATTTAATTTCTTTCGATTAATTAATTTCTCCAAATTTTTAATTTTATTCTTATGTCTCCCAATCATTTCATTTTTCAAATTATTCTCTTCTTATATCTCTCAAAATCAAATAACTTCAAATAAATCAAAATTTTTAATTCCATTCTACACCTAACTTATTAAAGAACATAAATTTAAAATATTACCTTTGTTATAGTATATTACATTATTTAGGTACATGTCAATGTACCACCTTGGGTACATTATTAGATTAGGAGTTACTTGGGGTAGAATCAATAAATGCACAAGTGTCAATGTGCAATAATGTAAATGTGCAAGGAGTCCACTTGTACATGAGTCATAGGAATGGTAGTTAGGAAGAGTAAGGGCCAAGTTACCTATTTTCTATATAAAGGCCCATAGTGAATAGAGTGAATGGAGTGGGAGTATGCATACATTGCTATTAGCATGCACTGGTAGAGTAGGTTTCTATCTATTGTATTCAGTTCCATATTTTTGTGAGTTCCATTAATAGCATATTTTAGTGTCATTCCTGAACTTCATTATCTTTATGCATCTTGTGATTTCTATCTCCCATAGCATACTTCATCAAAAGCTAACAGTGGTATCAAAGCTATGGTAGGTCTAGATAGGAATAGGGAGAGCCACAAGAGAGATAGAGAGGAGAAGCAAATCTCAATTCCAAAATTTCTGAGATTGCATTTGGCTAGAGTCTTTCCACAGAGTTATAAAAAACTCATGAAGACTAGGACTCAACATTCATTCCACTAGATTGAAAAATCAACTAGTGAAGATTCATCATTGATAGATTTAGAATTTTCGTCCTAATACTTTGTTGCAAGAAAAGGAGATTTTAAGAACTTGAAGGAAGTCCTATTTTAGACCTCCAAGTTATAGAATAGAAGGTCCTAGAAGCCTTGAACCATAATAGAAGGCCCTAGAAGCCTTGATATAGAATAAGAAAAGGCAAAAAAAGCCTTGTGCCAAATTTGATAAAGAAAATATAGAATAGAGTCCAGAAGAAGATAGGATATTGGTGATCTCCATCAAATATTGCAGATAGTAGATTGAAGACTTCTTCCAGAAGAAGCTGAAGAAGATCCACATAAGGTCTCATTGAAGAACTTCCATTCTTGGAAGATTGAAGAAGGACTAGCAAGGTCCTATACCTAATTCTAGAAGCAATAGATTTTAGAGATCCAAGAAGAAGATCTCATTACCAACACTTCTATAATAGAAGGTTGAAGGAAAGGTCTCATTTGGAAGACTAGAGAAGCTACAATATTGAAGACCTTGGAGAGGTCTCAAGGAGAAATAAGGAGAAGGCTTGGAGAGCCTTGTTGTAGAGCTCATTGAAGCATCATCGAAGGAGTTCCTAGAAGAACTCATTGGAGAAATTCACTACCAAGGAGAAGCTCCTGATAGTGAAATATTTGGGACAATTATCACCATCCAACAACAAGCCCAAAAGGAGAAGAATTTGACAAGGAGTGCCAAATATCGAAGGAGAATATTGAAGACCTCAAGACTTTTAGATTCTTGAGAAGAAAGCCCTTTTTGAAGTCAAAATTCGACAAGGAGGTTGAAGGAGAACTTAAACAGAAGAAACCTACCAAATCCAAGAAGATTTGGATATTACTTTTCACAACTAAGAAGGCACATTTTGGAGATAGGGATTTGCTAGATTCACAACAAAATACTGAAAGGGTTCATAACTACAAGCAACCACCATTCCAGATAGAGACTTGGTGAATCAAATCATCAAGATATTCATCATATTCAAAGGACATCAAAGGTAAGCAATTTAAGGTGCAAAAGGGTTCATTACTTGAACACTTATTTGGATTACTACTTAGGTTCATTAAGCATCTTATTAGAATTCAAAAGTTGCAAAATAAAAGGTTGCATCTTAAGTCCTCAAAGGAAGTGCAGAAGATAGTTTCTGTTAAGGGTTATTACCTGCACATTAATAGGATTTAGATACATTCTTCCTATCATCTACTTACATAAAAAGGATTACATTAAGTTGCAAAAATTATTGAGCATTCTTTAAGAGTTAGTATTAGTGCATATTACAAAGTTCCTTAAGGAGTAATAAGGTGATTTGAGTTGCACTATATTAGTTTCTCTTAAATCTTAGTAGAAGGGCACTAAATGTTACAATGAAGGTTAGTGCAAATATTAATCTCTCTAGCATATTGCTTATATGATTATTAGCTTGGATTCATTGTTACTAAACTATCCAAGTGAAAAAGCGAGATTCTAGTGTTGTCTAAAAGAGAGGCAACAATACATTTCTCTCAAAAGAATAGAGCAAGTAGCATCCATATCCAAGAAGCCAAAGGAAAGCTTCAGATTATCTTACATAAGTCCTCAAGCTATACAACGAGGAGCAAATCTATCTATACAACATTGAAGCCATCAAATCAAAGAAATAACATCAAAAGAGACAAGAAGCACACTAAGCTTTGGTGCAAAATAGAATCTATTATTCATACTACATTGGAGCACCATAATACCTCTAAAAGAGGATAGATTATCAAGTGTCTTGAAGACACTAACACTGCAAAAATCCTACGTCTACTCTTGGTGAAACAAGAGAGGTAGAAAAGGAGCGAATCTAGGGTTCACAAGCATCGAGTTTTAGGTGTCCAAAAATACCATTCAAATCATCTGAGCAATGCCCTCAAATGAATCCAATATATAGTCAAATCAGAGGCATTACAACCATCACAAAGCAAGGTAGAATAACAGCTTGGAAATCTATGTATAAGCCAAGGGAAAGCCACAAAAATATGCAAGGGAAGGCCACAAAAAATTACCTCATTCAAGCACCTAATAGTCAGAAAAGAAGAGAGCCATCAAAGCATCCAAAAGCTGTAATCAAAAGGCACCATCTCATCCACCTAGAAGCTACGTCGGAGCCAACATTGGAAGGAGATCATCATTGGAGGTGCAAGCTAGCATTCACTAGAAAAGTATTGGAGAAAAGAAGTGAACAACTTGCATTCGTTGGAGGAGTTATAGGGTTTCAAGAAGGACGTTGAGAGTTGAGCATGCAATTGCCACTTGGCACATAGAAAAGGGATGTTACACCTTTCATGTAAGAGCCCAGAAATAATATAACACTTGTCTTGAAGCATCCAAGTACCTAGAAAAGAGTAACACCCATATTGGAGCATTAGGAAAGGAATGCAAGCTAAGAAGTAACACCATATTCATCATTGCACCTTGAACATTGAAACTAAAGGTGCAACCACCACCAATATAATTTCCACTTGTTCGAAGCATGAAGAAGAGCATAACGCCTCAAGGAATCAATGTTGAAGGAGATCTCTATTAATACATTTGCATTAAAGACCTCTTACACACACATACACATATTGGAAGCATGAACAACGAATTTCAAGCGAGGAGTGTAAGCAAGATTGAAGGAGGAGCACAGAGTAATTAAGGCTATCATAAACCAACACTTTCATAGGAATTCCAACGTCAACCAAGCATTGTATATTTGGAGAGAGAGAGAGAGCATTGAATGCTCATTCCTACCCAACCAACAGAGATGTTGAAGCATCAATCAACTCAAGCCACACAAAGCACATAACAAAAGGATACATTAAAGTCAAGCCATGCAGAGAATGTAAGAGAAGCGATGTTGAAGTCAAGCCATGCATAGAACGTAAGAAAATATACTTTGAAGTCAAGCCACGTAGAGCAATTAAATAAAGAGAATATTAAGCAACGTCAAGAAATCCATTGGAGACATGTTGAGTCTCCAACCACATCACAAGCTACAAGCTACGTACTACAAGTGCTAAGGTAAAGCCATTATTGCTTGCTTTCATTAAGGTAATGTTGGAGTTATAAGGTGATATATTCAAACATTCTATTGCATTGGAATAACCAACATTAAACCAAGATTTAGTAATCTATCAAGCAAGCTCATTCCAAAATATTATTATTGAAGGATATTTGCAAATAAAGTAGGAGATATAAGGTTGAAAACCTTAGTAAATTCAAATATTAATTTGCAAATACAATTATTTTCTAATATTCCAAGAGTAGGGAGTTATAAGGCTTTCTACACCAAAACCATAGATATTTGGAATTTAGAAAATCAAATTACTTAAGGTAGAAGAAAGAATCTCATTAAAGCATCATTGAAAGTTGGAATTAAGTGATAACAATTGTCTCACATTCATACTAAGGAGACAAAAAGAAATCCAACCATTAGAGCATACTTCATTAGGAGAAATAAGGTAAAATTGAAGGTTGATTATTATTCTCAAAATATTACAAAATCAACCCAAAATGTGAACTAAATATTGTTAAGCTTTCTATTGAAGCTCATAGCATATCCTAAATTACTAGGGAGTTATAAGGAAGCCTACAAAACCTAATTCTAAGAAAGGTTTTATCAAACTAGTTCACTTATCTAGGGAGTCATAAGGTAGCTCATAAAAATCATCATGACTACAAATAAATTCATCCTTACAGAATCCCAACTACTTAAGGGCCCAAATTACTTCTCATGGAAGAACAAAGTGAGAGCTATTCTGATATTTGAAAAACTTTGGGATATTATCAAAGGAGCAAAAACTAAACCAACTACAGGAGAAATAGAGATTCAAAAGTTTGAAGAAAATGATGCTAAGGCATTAATGATAATAACCTTTGCCATCACAGATGAAATACAAGCTTACATTAGCTCAACAGGAACATCTATAGATGCTTGGAAAACATTAGAGAAAATATTTGAAGGGAAAAATAAAGCCACTATCTTAAATATTCAAACTCAATTACATTCTCTGAAAATGAACAATGGTGAAAGTGTAGAACTATTTCTAAGGAAGATAGCAAATATCAGAGGAAAACTATTAACCTTGGGAGAAGAGGTTAAAGATACATTTCTTGTTCAAGTAACCTTGAGAGGACTTCCAGAGAGCTACAAGCATCTAGTTACATATTTACAAGTTCTAAGTAAAGATACATGATTTGATGAACTAATCAACATTCTTCAAGAATATGAGGTAGAAAATATAGTAAAATATGAAATGACTAACAATGCATTGGTCTCAAAAGACAATCCATAGGGAAACATTGCTTCATCATAAAAATATCGAAGACCAAGGAATAACAAATATTATCATATATGCAAGAGAAAAGGTCATAGCACTAGCTATTGCAGGTTCAATCCGAGAAATCAGAATCAAGAAAACTAGATGAACTATGGAAGCCAACCAAATAGGGCATTCCAACCAAGGCAATATCAAAATAATCCTTGACAACAACAATTTCAACACCAAAAAAATTATCCACAATTGGAATATCAAGAAGGAAACCAAAAAGGACATCTAGCTCAAAGGATTGAAGAAATTGAAGAACTAAAAGATACTACAGATGATCAAGAAGTCAAAGCTCTTTCAGCAAGGGTAACATTCTATGAAGACACAAACTACCTGCTTGAACAGGTTACAGAGAATGGATAAGAAGATCCATATTGAAGACTAAAGTCTTCAATACCCAAATAATGTAATACAAGGGGGTGTTAGAGTATATTACATTATTTAGGTACATGTCAATGTACCACCTTGGGTACATTATTAGATTAGGAGTTACTTGGGGTAGAATCAATAAATGCACAAGTGTCAATGTGCAATAATGTAAATGTGCAAGGAGTCCACTTGTACATGAGTCATAGGAATGGTAGTTAGGAAGAGTAAGGGCCAAGTTACCTATTTTCTATATAAAGTACCCATAGTGAATAGAGTGATGGAGTGTGAGAGTGCATTGCTCTCAGCATGCACTAGTAGAGTAGGTTTCTATCTATTGTATTCAGTTCCATATTTTTGTGAGTTCCATTAATATCATATTTTAGTGTCATTCTTGAACTTCATTATCTTTTTGCATATTGTGATTGCTATCTCCCATAGCATACTTCATCAAAATCTAACAACATTTGCTTTATGGTGCTTATCTTTACATTCAAATATCTTGTCAACACATGATAATTTTGCTTCTCCTTCGTGTTAGGGTTGCACACTCAAACTTATAAAAACACTTATGTTCTTGAGTGTTTCTTATATTGCGATATTTCAACATTATCAACCATGTATTACACTCTATCATATGTACCTAGGCATTTCTAGAACTCTCTCAGCAAATACTTCTATATATATGTAGTGTTATACGTTTGTCTTCTTCCTTCTCATAGTGTGTCTATGGAAATCTTCTCAAGCATCAAATCTTCATAGTCTTAACATTCTATATCCCCTCATTTTAGCTATTTACATTCATAGAGCATCACACATTATCCTCTCTATTGTCTCATCTCTTGATAGGTATTCACACGAATGTCTATACTGAACGTTTCTCCTCTTGTGTCTTCCAATATGTTGCTTGCAGTGCTTATTGTATCCTCACGTACATAACCTTCAATACCCCATTATCTCCTCTTACATGATGTTCCTTCAGAGGTTCTTGATATCACTTCAAAACTACACATGCTCCTTCAATGTAGCTCCCTTTCTATTTATTCTTCACCTTGCTATTCTCCTTCGATTGCTGCTCTTCACTTTCCATTATGATTTCCACTTCTTAGATGTCTAACATGACTCTCACCAATGAGGCTCTAATACCATTATTAGCAATGTAATGATATGATCATAGGTTAAAAAAATTCTAAAATCATATAATAAATGAATATCATCAATATCATGCATATCAATCACACTCCAATAATGAACAATAGTCACATAAATATTGCAAAAAACTTTATTGAAAAACTTATATAGCAATGCATAAATGTACACTTCTTCGAGTTACATATTACATGGTTTTATATTCAATATAAAGATACATGAGAATATTCATATTACATGACTATTGGCCTTTTCTCTCCTCAAAATCACGAGAGAACCAACTATTGACATTCCTATATTACATAATAAATACCCCTTTTACATAAATACAAAGTCTCTCATGAGTGCCATAACTCTCTACTTATAAACTTGACACATCACTCAAAAAAATTCACACTCATAACTCACACTTAAGAACTTGACACATACTATAAACACACATCCTAATCTAAAAATTTACCAAGGTACCAAATAATGTAGTACCACCAACAATGGTTACCAGAGTAACATAAATAAGAATGCACTTTTGAGGTTATTCCTTACACTTCAAATCCTTTAGAGAAAGATAAACCTATAGATGATAATTCTTACTATGAGCAATATGAGAACATTGAAGAAATTTATGAAGATGAAAGTATTGGTAGGAATGAAAAAAATATAGGAAGACCCAAGAAGCAAAAACAAAGAAAAATAAACTCAAAAGGATATTGATATGGAAAAATAAAATCAAATATCACAATTGTTAACAAGAAATGGGGCTAAACCCACCCACAAATAAAAATAAAAAGGGAAGATGAAAATAATATCTTGGAATATTAGGGGCATGAATAAGAACCCTAAAAAAAAGATAATAAGAAATTGTTAGATTTTTATAGACAATATATTTATAAATATGGAAACTGGGTAGCAAATATTTTAGTTATTCACAATGTTGATTTTCTTATTGAAAATTTTTAAATTTTAAAAGATAACTATATGAGTGAGTCTTATCTCTTAATAAAAATGATGTCAAGGAGTTGATTATGGAAACTTAGCAATTTAAGAAAGATGACAAATTGATTGAAAGACAAATGAAGAATATCTTTGATGCAAAGACAATTTGAATATGGTTTAATTAACTTGATATCAATGTAATGTTTTGGTTTTTCAATGGGAGTGACCCCTAATAGAAGCCTCACATAGATTATTAAAATAATTAAATAAATAAGTTGTCATTCCTTGCAAGCCGAGAGCAGATAGGAGTTGGGAGAAAGCCTCATTTTTATTGCTTTAGAAAGGAAGCAAATTTTGTGATGCGAGTTAAAAGCAAGTGTGAGTAGTAAATAAACTGTAAGCAAGGAGAGCATCATTTTTCTTGTTCTATATCTTAGGGGAAATTCAAACTATAAAGGATTATCATGAAGAAAATTTAGGTTGCATGGCAAGAAAGTCATTTTTCAAAGTCTTAATTGGAAGTCAGGATTCCCTAGTTGGAAGTAAATATTCCTTAGTTAGAGACATGAGCAAGAGTGAATATGTGGCAAACCATATTCATGTAGCAAATATTACACCAAAAGTGATTATAAAGGATGATATGATTGAGTATGCTATAATAGTTCTTAAAAGCAAAGGGTTAATATGTAAGTTCCTAAAAAAACTAGAAAGGTTTTTTAGAGATTCAAAATTGGATCAAGTGGGATTGGTGATTGAATTCAAATTACTCCATGAATTTTTTTCAAAAAAAAAATTCCTCATTATCTTCTCTAGTTTAAACATCAAGGATAAAATAATGGATGGTGGCCCATGTATTAGGGGGATAAATGCATTATACTTAATACCATGGAATGCAGATTTTCTATGAATACAGAGACTATTAAAATATTTTTTGGTATGGATTAGGCTTTTTGGGATTCCCTATCAACTTATCAATGATAATATTTTGAATAATATTAACAATTCTATAGGGGAGTTCATCTAGTAGGGACAAACTACTAAGGAGTGAAGACATGCTATATTGGCTTGAATATGTGTTGCCACATATATTTCAAAACCTTTACCATACTATATTAGAATTAAAATGAATCAAGATAATACGATCAACAAGTATATTATGAAAAATTACATTTCAATGTCGTAAATGTTATGAGAGACACATGACAAAATATTCCAAAGTAAAAACAATGGAAAAGAGAAAAAATTTTGGGCATGAGATGAAGTTCAATATGAAGCAAGGATATAATATCATAGTACAAGCCGGGTCAAATATGTTAGCTTTTGAGGATATATGCAGTGGGAGATATCTATCACAAGTCCTAATAAGATGCAAAAAATATGAAAGAATGGAATTCTGCAATATGACTAAAATATACTATAAATAGAAAGTGGTAAAAATACAATGCAGTATGGAGGTGATGGTCACTCCATTAATATAAGCTAAAGAACTACATTGTGCTCCATCAAGGAGCTCTACCACTATCTACTACTCTCTACTATAAAGAACTTGATGAACTTGATATTCTTGATCTACTTGATGTATCTCACTATGAGGCCCTTTATATAGGAAGATAGATTCCTTGGCCAACACTCAACCTAGTTGTACAAGGGGACACCTTGCACATTACAACTTGCACATTGACACTTGTGCATTTATTACATTGCTTGAAGTAACTAGCTAACTTCCCCCTAAAGTAATCTCCTACTCTAACTATGTACCAAAGGTGGTACATTTACATGACCCAAATGATGTAATATACTCTAACACCCCCTGTATTACATTATTTGGGTATTTGAAGACTTCAATATTCAATATGGATCTTCTTCTTGCGATTGGTCTTCAGCTTGATCTGGTTCTTCTTTAGCTGCTTTAGTATTCATGTTATGGCTTCTTGTCTTTTCCAATCCTCTATTCTTTGATGTCAGGTGTCTTTGATGAACTAGTGATCTCATGATTTTGCACGTCTCAAGTGGATCAGAATTGACCCATTTTCTCTCCTTTGAACCTCTGTATGACCTATTTCTCTGATCTTCATGAGTATCAAGCTTGAGCTCATTGTTAGTAGATGCTTCTGAAATAATATTTTGAAGGTAACAATTTATTCTGTGTAGTAACCTTTCTTCATAACTTTTATAGTACTTGTATTTATAGTAGTAGAAGAAAGATGAATGATTTTTCCCTTCACAATATTTGCATGGATGGAAACTCCAACAGTTGCTCTTCTCATGACCATATTGATTGCAATAGGTGCACAGTAGAGATGATCTGACTACTTTGTAGTCAATTTTAGGAATATCATGTTTTTCTATCTCCTTGATGAGATCCTTAAACCATATGTGCACAATTGAAGCTATTCCATTTTTGCTTCTTTGTATGATGTCTTCTTGATCAATATTTTCTTCTCCCTTTTGAATATGATATTTTGTGGTTTCATTGGTATAGTTGTCATTAGATTCATTAGAAGAATCTACTTTTCCATAGCTATTAGTTTCATAACTTATTTCACATTTTATTGATTCTTCCTTTCCTTTTGCATCTTCCTTATTATTATCCATTGTAATATCAATCATGCTTTTAATCCATATTGGTATCTTTCTTACTCCACTTCTAAGTGCATTGCTTAATGTGTTGGTAGACATTTTATAGCTTGCGTAGACTATGGTCACTTTTAGAACTTGATAGGAATTCTTTGAGTACTCTAAATTGAATCCTTGAAGTAGTCTATATTATGACTCCCTAGTAGATGACATGTAGTATTTTTGTTTCCTTAATATCTGTAGAATACTATATCTTTCTTGAGTAAATGATCCAATTTGATAAACCTATCCAAGGCTTAGATTTTGTAGAGTCCTTATATCTCCCTAGTTAAGAGATGTGAATTAATTTGATAAAACCTTTATAGAACTTAGGTTTTGTGGACTTCCTTATGACTCCCAAATGAATTGAGTACTTGATAAACTTTGATAAATGCTATTATTATCAAGTTTTGTAGAATGCCTTATGACTCCCTAGTGATTTTGGATATGCTATATGAGTGATAAAGTGCTTTTGGGAATAGTAGTTCAATTTTGGGTTGATTTTGTAAAGTTTTGTAAATAACAAAAATCAACTTCTATTACTCCTTATTTCTCCTATTGAACTAAGCACTTTTTAATTTGATGAAGTTCTAATGGTTGGATTTATTTTATCCCTTTAATGTGATTTTGAGACAAGTATACCAATTAATTCCAACTCTTGATATTCCTTGATGAACTTCCTTTTATAGCCTTTTAATGTTTCTAAATTCCAATAATCTAATTTTGGTGTAGTATTCCTTATAACTCCCTAATTTGGAATATTAGAAAACAATAATATTTGCAAATAATAGAAATTTAATTTCCAAGTAGAAATCCTTATTTCTCCTATGTTTTAAATTGCAAATATTAAGCTATTTTTGGTGTATGGTTCCCCTTTAATTTTTGATTTCAAATGTGGTTGATTTCCCTATAGTTTCAACCTTTTATCATAACCCTTATAACTCCTTTAATGAAAGCAAATTTAATAAAGTAATTTCTTACCTTTATAATGTTGCAAACCTTAAGTATTCGGTGCAAAATTTGGATGTGGATGACAACACTCTTTAATGCTGGTCTTGAATCCTTTCTATGGTGGATGGCGGTAGACTCTCCTTTGACTGCAATATTTGGACAATGGGTGCCTCAATTCTTGCTCCACTTTAAATGCTTTGACCAAGAGCTTTGAATGCTCTTTTCTCCTCTTACATGTTGCACACCTCTGCTATTGCAAATGTGCTTCCCTCCTTGGTCTTTGGCACCTCAAATAGGAAGATGATATTTTAGAAAATGACAAGTGTCATGGTAGTTTCTTTCAATGCTTGGAGAAGGTAGATGCTATTTGACACTTGTTGAACTTGTTGTAGGAAGGAAGATAGACGTTAGAGTCTTTATGTGAGTGCTTATATAGCTTGGTGACAAGTGTCACCCCTTCTCTAACACAAGTAATGCTCTTTTGTGTAACACTTCTTTGGACTATTCCTTTCAAGCGTGTAGAATTTGAGCATTATTTTGAGTGCTCATATGGAAGGCGTTAGGGTTTCTTCAAAGGTGACAAGTGGCACCTTTTCTCTTTTGCATGAACCTGCCTTCTTAACGTATTCTTGCAAGCTTCCTCAACGTATTATTTCCAACTCTTTCTTTGTTGTGTTTTCTCCTCAATGCTTCGATGGTGCTTGGTATGTGAGTTGGTTCCAACTGGGATAATGAGCAATGCTTTGATGGCTTTGAGCTAGGATTGTGAGCAATGCTATGGTGGAGGTTTTGTGACACTCCAATGGTGATTTTGAATGCTCTTTGTGGATGTACATCTAGCTCTTTATGCTTTGATTTTCTCCTACTTTCAAGTTGTTGTATTTTTACCTTTGTGAATGATAGCTTCTCCTTGTGCTATGCTATGTATGCTTTGCAGGTTGCTTATTGTGGCTGTCCAAACCATGGATGATGTGAGCTCTTTGAAGGCCCTTTTTACCTTGCTTGGATGATGCTTCTCTATGACCACTTTGAGATGTTCCTTGCTTGTAAAGAATGTGTCTTTATGACACTTAGACCTTGTCCTTTTTCCTACATAGGATAGAATATTATGGTGCAAGATAATGTAAATAAACTTGTAAATAGAATACCTTCTTTTGCACCTCCTTTTGCAAGCTTTTTCTGCTGGTTTTAATGGTGACTTTCTTGTAGGCAAGGGTTGATTTGATGTTGTCTCCTTTTCTAGACAACTCTCTCCTTTTGCTTGGTTAATATGGTAATAAATCCAAGCTAATAACCACGTAGATAGAAGATTTTGAAGAAGTAGTTTCTGCACTAATTTTTACCTGTAAAGAACCCTTAGTGCACCTTGAATCTGAGACTCACCAAGTCTCGATTTGTAGCTTCTTTTACTGATTTTTATGGTGGATTTCTTCTCCACTTCTTGGAGGAATATGATCTATTTTTGGTGGCTTATTTGGGCCATGAAATGCTACAGGTTTTGTGCACCAAATAGTGTCTCTAGACACTTTGATAATCTGTTGGTTTTGTGCCCTTGATCTTGACAATAAAAAAACACAAACTAACCCTTTTTGAGAGTAACTAGTTAAAGATCAACTAGTATAGTGCAAATGGATTAATAATACCTCCAACTTAATGCACTTTAATGGTAACAATAATCTCACCTTATTGCTCCTGTAAATAAACTCTCAAAGTAGTTTCTAATGCACTTAATAATCTCTGCAACTTTTAAGAGTAATTTGTAAAGAACCCTTAATGAATAATCTACAATTTTCACTACAATCAATATTGTAGGATGTAGTCTTCTTTGCTTCCTAGATAGATAATAGGTAGGTGATAATTTTATTTCTTTCAAAAAATATCCAACTCCTATTTTAATGTGCAAATATATCTTAAAATGAACTCTCCTTTTTGCACTTTCTTGAAGACTATAATATAAGCCCTTTTTCTTTGCAACTTTAATCCCAATATGGTGCTTAATGGAATTTGATAATGAACCCTAATTTGAAGTTCAACTAATTGCACCCAAGTTGCTTACCTTTAATGGCTTCTATAGATGATGTAGATCTTGGTGTTTAGATTCACCAAGTTGCTACCCTGAGATGAATGAATTTCGTAGCTTCTTGTTGGTTATCCAAAATAGCTTCTTGCTTCACCAAACTATGGTCTCAAACCTTCTATCTTGAGCCTAGGGTTTGGTGGCTTAATCCTTCCAGTGGTCTTTTATTTTCTATAGTAGATTCAAAAAGTCCTTGCTTCTGAAATGTGCCTTCTTGCTATGAGAGGTAATCTCCAAATATCTTGGATTTGGTAGGCTTCTTCTTCTATCTGAGTCCTCCTTCAATATTCTTCTTGACTTCAAACATGATCTTCTTCTCAATATTCTGAATGTCTTGAGGTCTTCACTGGATTCTTCTTTGGGATTTGGCACTCTTTTCCAAATTCTTCTCCTCTTGGGCTTGTTGTCGGATGGCGATAATTGTCCCAAGTCCTTCACTATCAGGAGCTTCTCCTTGGTAGTGGATTTCTCCAATGAGTTCTTCTAGGAACTCTTTTGATGATGCTTCTACGAGCTCTACAACAAGGCTCTCCAAGCCTTCTTATTTTTCCTCCTTGAGACCTCTCCAAGGTCTTCAATCTTGCAACTTCTATGGTCTTTCAAATGAGACCTTTCCTTCAACCTTCTACTTGTGGAAGTGTTGGTAATGAGATATTCTTCTTGGATCTCTAAAATTTATTGCTTCTCTAATTAGGAATAGGACTTTGTTAGTCCCTCTTTATCTCTTCCACGATTGGAAGTTTTCCAATGAGATCTTCTATGGATCTCTTCAGCTTCTTTAAAAATAAGTATTTAATCAGTAAAGGAGATCACCAATCTCCTATTTCATGGACTCTTCTCTAGAGTCTTCTTCAAGAACTCTTCTCTAGAGTCTTCTTCTGGATCAATAACTCTTCTCTAGAGTTTTCTTTAGGAACTCTTCTCTGGAGTCTTCTTCTGGATCAGGATCTCTTCTCTAGATTTTTCTTTAGAATTAAGGCTTCTGTGGCCCTTTCTTCTGGATCAAGGCTTCTGTGGCCTTTTATTTTGGTACAAGGCTTCTATGGCATTTTCTTTAGGTACAAGGCTTCTATGGCATTTTCTTTTGCAATGTGAAGTTTTTCAATCTAGCAATGGAGATCTCCAATATCCAAACTTCACCATGACTCTTCTCCTTGAGTCTCTCCTACATGGATCTGTAGTGTCTATTTTCCTACAACAAAAAACTAATCTCTACATGAGGAAAGCACATAGACTTTCAGGAAACAAAGGTGAAATACTTCTCTATCTATTGTGTTGAGCAAGGTGCAGCAAACAGTATTGTCATTGTTGTCAATATAGTTAGACAGATTTGTTGATGTAGTGGATAGGAAGTTCAAAAGCAAGTCAGATGAAGAAAACAAGAGTTCAAAGGTTACTCAGAGTATGTACAGTGATTCTCCAAGAAGACCGAAGTGGACCACTTGCAAAAGGTCAAAGAAAAAGACAAGTAAGAAAAGTGTCACGATATCATGACATATACAACAGACAAAAAAAACTATCACAATTTTGCGACATGTTAGAAGAGAGAGAAGAAGAAAGAAAAATTGTCACGATTTCATGACATGTTAGAAGAGAGAGAAGAAGAAAGAAAAACTGTCACAATTTCGTGACATGTTGGAAGAGAGAGAAGAAGAAAGAAAAATTGTCGCGATTTCACGACATGTTGGAAGAGAGAGAAGAAGAAAGAAAAATTGTCACAATTTCGCAACATGTTGGAAGAGAGAGAAGAAGAAAGAAAAACTGTCATGATTTCGCAACATGTTGGAAGAGAGAGAAGAAGAAAGAAAAACTGTCGCAATTTCACATGTTGGAGGAGAGAGAAGAAGAAAGAAAAGTTGTACAGATGAAAAAGTGTCGCAATTTCGCAACATATTGCAAAGAAGGTTATACAGATGAAAAAGTGTCACAATTTTGTGACATATTGCAAGGAATGTTGTACGGATGAAAAAGTGTCGTGATTTCGCAACATATTGCAAGGAAGGTTGTACGGACAAAAGTGTCGCGATTTCGCGACATATTGCAAGGAAGGTTGTATGGACAAAAAAGTGTCGTGATTTCATGACATGCTGCAAGAGAGAGAGTCTGAGATAAAAAGTGTCATGATTTCATGACATAATGCAGGAGAGAGAGTCCGAAAGAAAAAGTTTCATGATTTTGTGACATGTTGCAGGAGAGAGAGTCCGAGAGAAAAAGTGTCACGATTTCGCGACATGTTGCAGGAGAGAGAGTTTGAGAGAAAAAGTGTCACGATATCATGACATGTCGGGTTTTCATGACCCGAAGGCAAGAAAAAGCGCTAAGGAGAAAAAGTATCACGATATCATGACATGTCGCATTTTTGCAACCCAAAGGGAAGATAAAGCGCTAAGGAGAAAAAGTGTCGCGATATCGCGACATGTCGCATTTTTGCGACCCAAAGGCAAGTTAAAGTGCTAAGGAGAAAAAGTGTCGTGATATCACGACATGTTATGTTTTAGCGGGGCCAAAGCTAAGAAACAGAGCAAAGAGAAAAAGTGTCACGATATTGTGACATGTATTTTTGCGGGCCAAAGCTTAGAGAAAGCGTACAAAAGAAAAAGTGTAGCGATATCGCTACATGTTGTATTCTCACGGGCCAAAGCTAAACGAAAGCGTGTGGAGGAAAAAGTGTAGCAATATCACTACATGTATTCTCGCGGGTCAAAGCTAAGAGAAAGCGTACGAAGGCGAAAGTGTCGTGATATCGCGACATGTTGTGTTTTCGTGGCAACAACAATAGAAGAGTTACAGGGGTAGTTGAAGTCGACGAAGATCGATGTTAGCCGACGAAGATTAGGGTTTGCAGTCGACTATGATTAGGGTTACAGTCGACTAAGATTAGAGTTTTTCTTCATGAAAATGTTGTTATAAAAGCATGGCTATTTGGAGAATTGAGAGTTGTCGATATCATCGAATGCATGTCGAAGTGTGAAATGCAGCCGTAAGAGCATAGAAAGTGCAGAAGCGGCGAGATGATGGTGAAGTGCGCAAAGTGAGTGAAGAGTCGTATCGAATTGTCCTAAGTGCGCTACGATTGTGCAGAGAGAACAGAGTGCACAAAAGGGAGAAGACGATCATGAAGTTCGACTGTGATGAAGTAGAGTGTGCGAAGTTTGGTCGTAGTGCGTAGAGAGGGAGCAGACAATCGTAAAGTTCAACTATGATGAAGCAGAGTGTGTGAAGTGATTGCACAAAGAGAGCAGAGTGCGTAGAGAACACAAAGGTGAAGTAGACCAGTCAGGGTCTTGTAAAAGCAAATGTATCTTACTATCATTCTTCTAGTTTCAAAATTGAAGTCCAAGTTGGTTCTTGGCATAAGGGGTTGGTGCTCCTTCCAGTTGGTGCTAGAAAATTAGGGGTTGGTTCTCCTTTCTATTGGTACAGATAAATCATGGGTTGGTGCTCCTTCCAGTGGGTGCTGGTAAACTATTTGTAAATTTGTAGCTTTGCAAAGGCTAGATTTGGATGGTAGTCCAAGTAGTCATTTTTGAGGAGTAGCCACATTGGTGAACCTCGTTAAATATTGTGTTGTGTGATGTTCTCTTGTTGTACTTGTTGTATCTGTTTATAAGTTTTAATTGCTGCTGTTTTAAGAGCTATGAATTTAAGATTAAAAGTCTACACTGATTCACCCCCCCTCTCAGTGCCATTGTAAGACTAACAATATTTTTACTATCCATTTGTGGCTCTCATGTTGACCTATTTTTGTGAATGTGTATCTATATTGTTTTGATTTTTTTAGATTTTATTTACAGATGTGTGTGTGATAGGCTTGTGTCAATTTTTGGACTAGCCATCTATGGTTATCTATTGACTTATTTTTTTATTCATATATATGTTAGTAGATCTAATCTATGCTTAACTATGTCAAAGAGAGGAAGTGTTCACTGCTAAAACATAACATTTAGACCTGTTGTAAATATATTAGAGGATATTTTGACTCAATATCACCCTTTTATTTTTGTTGAGTTATTTTATTTTTCTCTCACATCCCTTTTTCTCTTCCCTAAATTAAATTATACCTGAAGATCACATCCTAATAAGGATTTAACCTTGTAAAAAAATCCTAGAGGCCCCCGATTGAGCCAAATACCACACTCTCAATTGTGGCCCTACTATGTCACTCTATGTGAGGTATGATTGTTCTAACATGACAATCGAAGATGACAAAATTTTAATGGCATGTCTGATGGGATTTGGTCCCATAATTGCAAAAACAAGCTAGGCTTAGAATTGGTGAGGGTCTCTACCTACCTCTACTTGTTGAAGCACCTCTGACTCACCTGGAGAATCTGTTTCAAAATGAAAACTAGAAGTCATTGTTGAAGATATTAGATTGAGTTTCAGGTGAAGGCCTTAGTCTACCCACTTTCAATAAGCACAAGGTACATTCATTTGAAAAATCCACTACAATAAAAAGGACCCATAGATCTAATATGATCACCCTACCTCCTAAAATATCCCCTAACTAGGGAGATAAAATTCCTCTATGACCTCCAAAATATTAGTCATTTGAGGGAAGTTACCATAATCATTTCTAGAAATCCTTCCATAATACATCGATGAAGGCATGCCATCTCCATTGGAATACTTACAAGAAATGGTCTTCATATAACAGGTGCACAACATAATAGGGTAGGATGTGACTCTCAAACTATTGGTGGATTAACTAAAAGGTAATTCTTACCAAGAATATGACTCTCTATCTCTACATTCAATCACTAATTGGGACTAACTTTTTACCTTGATCATGGATGAATTTAAAGCAAATTTAGATAGATAATAAAATGACCCAAGTACTCCCTCCATGGATGCACTAGAATAGAATATGCAAAACATCCCTTCGGAGGTAAAAAATGAGGTCTATGAGGTCCCCAAACAATAAGAGTTGATCTTAAAGGGACCTCTCCACATACATCAATATGGGCATGGGTCTGCAACTCAACTAAGAGATGATAAGATCCATGACAAGGAGGAAAATATTTGGTCACACCTCCTCCACCCCTCTGATGACCAAGCAGGATAATGGGTGACTAATATCTTGGAAAAATATCCCTATGAAGAGGTTGATCCAACAAATGCAAATATCCCCTTAATCTACAAGGATGAAGAGACATCAAGAGGCTTGACTAATGAATGAGGGCCATACTTAAGTGGAACCCATGACAAGGAAGAAACCATTACTGGTGCCCACCCATTTAAAAAAATGCTCAATAACCCTACTCCAATATGGGTAAAATTCTTCTACCAAGGAATAAGAAAAGGAGAAATAAAGGACTTGAGCATCTAGTGGGGGCCTCTTTTGACTCCATGACCAATGAATAAATGACACCCACTTAAAACCTTGTACATATTATTATATGTAATAAATGAGTAATCTCAATTTCATAAGATTATGGAGTTCCTAACATTTGTAGAGACATGAAGATGAAGAAGGACTATTGAAATTCCAACCTTTGCTTCCATTCCAAAAGGGGGTACTTTCCATAAATTCATGCCCAATGGAATAAGTCACCAAATTATCTAGGTTTCTTATCTTTAGCAAGCTAAATATCCCCTATGAGTTTCCAGAACTGGAGTGATGGCTCAATACAATTAGAACATATCATCCTTAGGTTAAAAAAATGAAGGTTGAAGAAACATATAGACATAAAAGAAACCTCCAATTAAAAATTTTGAGGACCAAAAATACAACAAGGATAAGGTCTGAAGACCAAAATTTTATAAATTTTGATCAAAATGGAAAAGCAAAAGCTTCGACGAAGAGGTCCGATGATCAAAAATATCAAGGTTAGAAATAGTCTTAAAGTTGGATGGTGAGGAAAGTTTTTGAATAGAAGCCACCACATCTCAAAATATCTAATATTTTTTGAGGTGTGTGATCTTATAGAAGTACTATCATTTCCTACAAAACTAATGTTGCATATCTCTCAAAACATATAGAGTAGCTAGGAAGCCACAAGAAAACCACTATCAAATCTAGAGTATTAAGGGAAAAAATCTTCTGCACCCATATTATGGGTATTTCCAAAAAAGGTAGTTGGAAATAATGGTGGTAACTACTCATCCAAAGACTCAAAACCATTTGGAATTTATGATTCTAGATCTAGAGACCTCATAAGGGTTGATAATTTAAACAAGACATGACCTAGCATTATAAGTAGTAGTCATCTTAAAATATCTACATGAGTTTTGGAGGGAAACCCTCCTCTTTGTAATATATAGATATGATTAGTGTTAGCTTTGTAAAGGATAAATAATTTTGCATTTGTTATCTTTTGTAAGCTTTCCTTTCATTTCTTTATGTAGAGCGGTTGGTTCTTGAGAACCTTGTGGGTAAGTCAAACACCTACTTCTAGTACAATCCTTGAAAAATATTATTTGAATATATATATATATATATATATATATATGGAGGCATACATCAAATTTTTGACTAGCTATCTGTGGCTCTCATGCTGACCTACTTTTGTGTAAATGTATGTGTATAGTTTTTTCCTATTTTAGGTTTTAATTACATATGTGCGTGTGGGAGGCCTACATCAATTTTTAAACTAGCCATCTATGGTTCTTCACTGATGTATTTATTTATGCATATTTGTCAGTAGATCTCATATGTACTTAACTATGTCGAGGAGAAGAAGTGTTCACCACTGGCACATAGTGTCCATGTCTATTGTGCAAGGAGATATTAGTGGATATTTTGGCACATTACAACCCTTTTATTTTTCTTGAGTTATTTTACCTTTCTCTTGCATTATTTTTTCGTCCCCCTTAAGTTAAAGTGCACCTAAAGATCAAATCCCTACAAGGAGTTGGCCTTGTAAAAAACTCCCTAAGGCCCTAATTGAGTTGAAACCCATACTCTTTTTTGTGGCCCTATTGTATTGCTCTGTGCAAGATGTGATTATTCTGCTAGGGATAATCAGATATGACAACATTAAACAACCATAGATATAATATTCTTAAATTAATATTTAATTAAATCATAATAATATTGATAAATTAATCGTGCAACATATACTTTAGCCAATCATGGTGTTGATCTTTATCTTGAAATTTTTTAAATTTTTGAACACAACTAGCCAAGAGATATTTTATCTCTTAATGAAAACTATGTCAAGGAGTTGATTGTAGAAATATAGAAATTTGAGAAAGATGAAGAATATCTTGGATATAAAGTAAGTGAAGAATACTTTTGATAAAAAAGCAAGTTGGATATGGTTTAATTAACCTAACATCAATGTAATGATTACAATCTAATGTTTATTATTTTAATGGGATCAACCCTTAATAGAAACCACACATAGCATTTAAAAATAATATTTTATCAATTAAAAATTAGGCATTATTTTAATTGAATAGAAGGGATTTTAATTTTCATAACTCTAATAAAGATTTATATTGGTCTTTTATTTTGTAAAGGACTTAGCCCAAAACTTCATTTTGGGCATTTTATAGATTTAATAATTTATAAAACTCAAACTCACTAATGAGTTCTTATTCCTTCATTAGTGCATATAATTGAGCTAATCTATTTGTATACCACAAAGTAAAAATTAAATCTTAAATCCATTTTTTCCATTAAGTAGTGAAAGGGAATGCTTTAGAGCATTCAATGTTTCTCATTATTAATCATGGGACTTTTTCAAGTGGTTTTTTTACAACTCAAGTGCTATTGAGTGAATACAATGAGTGTTTAGGCTCTATTCCCTTGAAGCATGTGTCTTATGTGGACCAAATGGCTCATAGATGATCTAGAATAGGAAGGGTAGGTGAAATGAGTGAAATGCTTATCCTAGTGCAAACATCATGTCATTTCCCAATAAATATAATTTTTCTTCCCTACCTACTTGGGTTGACATTGCATTTTAGGCAAGCATAAATTTATCTCCTTGATAAAAATGTGGGGGAAGCCGTAGTGTCTCTCTTGAGATGATCTTTAAAAAAATTTATTAGGTATTCCAATTCAAGAAATTTTTGAAGAGACTATGCCAAAGGGAGTTCCTATTTTCTCTAGCATTGAGGATTATTCAATTGGTGTCTCTTTGTATGTTGGGTTGGCTAAGTATATAGTTAAATACCTATTTTATTTCACCATTGTGCCCTTCATTTTATCATATATGATGTCTTTGGTAAGTCAACCTACCATATAGTCTCAAGCTTCATTGCCAAAGGAATCTTACTTTGAATCAACAACTTTTGAGCTTTTGCCTACCCTTTCCTTGGAGTGGGTTTCTCCTAGAAGACTCATTTCTTCAAACCCTAGTGCTTTAGTCAGTAATAGTTGTGTGGGAACAAAATGAGCCATCCAAACCAAGTAATGATACTGCAACCAAGAGTGAACTAGTGGACAATTTGATTAGGATTAAGTGTCAAGGAAAAATCCCAAAGCTCAATATTTCTCCTAAAGTTCTTTATCATATAATAAAATTCCAAAAATATTTAGTGATTTTACTTTTTTGAGGGGAATCCACTAAAGCATAAATTATATAAATGGATGTGTTAGTTGGGAAGGAAATGGGTCGATAGTGGAGCATATGATGGGTTTAGGTATAAGTTGTATTTCATGTTAATTTAAGTTAGAGGAATTTGCAATGATTATTCTACAATATGGTACTTGGGTGATTTTTTTGGAAGACTTTTTATCTATAGGTTTGGACATTTGGCTTCCACCTAGAAGGACTATTGAGGGCCAAATATTTTGGGTTAGGTTCACCTTTTGAATTTAGTATTTAGGACCTTTCTTGAGGATATTTTTGGTAGGTTAGGTAGATTTATTTGGTGTATGGATTAATAAGTTTAAGTTTTTAGTTTTAATGTCCATCCACAGGCTTGTGTGGAGATGGTTTTTGATACAAAATTGCTATAGCATATTTTTTCACTTGGTCATGGGTTTAAGAAGGAAAAAAATAGATTATATTAGTAATGTCTAACATGTGTTTTTGTTATTAGGAAGTAGGCCACTTTGCTGGATATTGCCAAAGAAAAAATATATATAATGCTTCTAAGAAGGCTAAAGAGTCAAGTTGGCCTCTATACAAGTCTATAGGTGGATTTGCTTTTAAGTCCTTTATTATCCCTTTAAAGAAATTGAACAAGGTACTTGTACCTACCTTGGTTCAATTTTCTTATACTCTTTCTGTGCATCAAAAGGGTGTATTTACCTGCAATAAGTAAAGGATAAAATAAGGATGAAGCCTCTTTTTGTACCTCTAAAGAAAAGGTGATGTTGAACCCTACTATTATCTAAGAGAATTAATTTATGGGTTGGATGAGTGTTCAAAAAATAAGAAAATATTCCTTTGTCTCTAGTGGTAGGTCTAGTAAAAATTGTAATAACTCAAATATCCCTTGATAATGATTTTTAATCTATTGATAACCTTGGTAGAAGGGAGAGTGAGGTAGGGTCAAGAGGGAGTTCCAAGCCCCTTATTTCTCTAGGAATAAATTAATGTTGGACAACTTCTTTGATCCTATTATAAGTGATCTAATGGGTGGTTCTCAAGAATAATTTAGAGTCTACCTCTATTTGGTATGTTTAGTTTTATGATTATTTTTCTAGGAAAGTGATTGGTTGTGTTCAATGAGAAAATAATTTTGTTGTATAGCGGGAAAACCACCCTACTACATACGATTCTCAAGGCTGGATCTATAAATAGAGAGAAAGCCTTGAGGTGAACCATGGGGGATACATTATTCTCTATAATTGGTGCTAAAGGAGAGAAGGGTTCACTAGGAATGACTTTAATGACTCACTCCAAGTCCATGAGAATTTTAGGAATGTTTGATGTATTCAATTCAAGACAATCACTTAGGTTTGGCCTTTCTAGATCTATGCTATGAAAGATAAAGGACAATGCAGAAATACAAGTATTCAAGAATACAACAACTAACCCTAGAATGATTTTTTCTTTGAATGCTTTCTAACCCTAGGGTTTCAAATATAAAACCTTTAAGCAAGGGTTCAAGAGATGATGCACAAATATATCTAACCCTAAGTGCACACTATATGTTGTTTATCCTTCAAATGCCTAGAAATAAATTAATTTTTTTTCTCTTAAATCAGATCTAGGATTTACAATAGAAATATAAGATACCCAAGAAAACTACCTAAATATTAATTAGAACACTTAGCTCATCTAGTGATTTATCCTTGTTTTTATCCTTTGTCCAACGATATCAACAATTCATATTCCTACAAGATAACTTGGAAAGCACTTGGAAAATATAATCAGTGTTAGGGGGCCTACTTAGGCCACTATACAACATTTCTTGGAGGTGCAGTAGTCAAGTCCCATAGGTCATTTTATCTGACCTTAAAAATAGAAGCAAAAATTGACCTTTTAAAGAAATCAGGCATATTAAGATACAACATAATAAAATTATAGAAACACATAACATAATATGACACTATGCTCTATATGTAGCCTAGAATGCAAGTATAAATTTTGGAATAAAAAATTTCCCCCAGGTACAGCTTAGGAAAAATAACACCCTATAACAAGTGATCACGATATCACACCGATGAAATAGCACCCTGTAGAGACCTGCGTGTGATTTCACTAAAGTGAGGTGAAACATCTCAAATCAATATGAAATAATAAATGTCAGATGCAGCAAACTAAAATATACATATAATAAAACAAATTCACCTAGCAGATAAAGAATTTCACGAAGCAATTGATTCTTCTCATTAACTCCAAATATAAAGGTTACATGCGGTTACAAATTGGTTAAACCAACTCGGTGGTTAGATAACCAAATTGGAGAGCACCTATGAATGCTATTTTTATTATGCCAAGAATGGAATAACAACTTATTCTAACATCCCCCCTTATTACATTATTGGCAAATCCCAATTGTATCCCGAAACTTTTCATATTTGATACGTCCAAGTGCTTTGGTAAAGATATTTGTAACTTGAGCATATCCCTTTGCAACAAGCCAGGCTCTATGCTTATCAATAGATCCATCTGCCTTATACTTCACTTTGAATACCCATTTGCAGCCTATGGGTTTCTTTCTTGTTGGCATATCAATTAATTTCCAAGTATTATTTTTAAGAAGAGATTTATGTTCTACATCCATAGCCTGTTTCCACTGTGGTTGATCAAGTGCAGATTGAACCGTTTTGGGTTCATTTGTATTTAATGTAGACATATAAAGTTTTTCTCCATCCTCATCTTCTTGTCATATTTGGTACTCATTGACAAATCATCAAAGTGTTGACAAAGTTCGTCAACCTCTGAAGTAGATTCTTCTGCTCTCTTCTGTTGAGTCATACTGCGAGTACATGGCCTATCAAGAGATAGATCTGGAAGGGATTTCAACTTAGCATCTCTCAAAGTGCTAGTATACCATTTTGGAACTTTTTGTTTTTGCTTTGGGAGTTGAACTCCTTTTTAGGCTTTTCTTCATATATGTATACAGTTGTGGATGAGTCTTTTGATGTGGGAGCTTCATCAAATACAACATCTCTACTTACATGTGTCTTCTTGGTCTTAGGATCAATCAATCAATAACCTTTTGAGTACTCATCATAGCCAAGAAAGATACACTGCAGGGTTTTCTCATCCAGCTTCCTCCTTTTCTGTTTTGGAATGTGCATGAATGCTTTACATCCAAACACCTTCAGATGAGAAATGGAAGGTTTCTTATCACTCCATGCTCCTTGTGGAGTCTTCCATTGTAGAGCTCTAGTGGGTGCTCTATTTAGGAGGTATGATGTTGTGTTTACTGCTTCTTCCCAATATTGATCCTCAAGATGTGCTCCTTTTAGCATACATCGAACCATTTCCATAATGGAACGATTTCTTCTTTCTGTAACTCCATTCTACTGAGGTGTATAGGTTGTAGTCAGTTGTCTTTTGATCCCATGTTTTTTAAGAAACTCTAAAAACTCTTCAGAGGTGTATTCCCCCCCTCGATCTAAGCGAAGGGTTTTTATCAAACATCCCAACTCCTCAACAAGCTTCTTGAACTATTGGAAGTAGAGAAACGCTTTTGATTTCAACTGAATAAAGAAAACCCACATCTTTCATGAGTAATCATCAACGAATAGTTGAAAATACTTTTTCCCACCATAGCTGGTTGGCATAGGACCACACAGATCGGTATGTATCATCTCTAAAGGTTTTTTAGCTCGAGAGGAGCTTGCTTCAAAATATACTCGATGTTGCTTCCCTACTAAGCAATCCGAGCAAACCGATAAGATAGATGAGAGGGGTGAAAGACCTTTCACCATCCCATATTTGTGTAATTCAAGCAGATAGCTAGAACTGAGATGCCCATAACGTTGATGCTAGAGAGAGGTGGCATCCTTTGTAGTTGCAGCCAAAGCAACATGTGAAGTGGAAATAGCATCGAGAATAAACAAGCCATGTTTGTAAGATCCAGTTGCTACATGTTTACCACTGTGTGTGATAAAACATCTCTTCTTGCCATTGACAACTCAAAACACGACTTCCATGTTTCTATCCAACATTTGTGTGACTGAAAGTAGATTATTGGCTAAGCCTGGAACATAGAGAACCTTTTCAATTTGACAATTACCATCAGGAAGAGACATAGAAATATCCCCTTCTCCTTTTACTTGATATACCTGATTGTCAGCAATTGTGACTGGCTTACCCTCTTTTTCCACAAAAGTATCAAACCAAGATTTATCCCTAGTCATGTATTTGCTAGCTCCTGAATCAATATACCATACAACATCTATCTGGGAAGACGAATTATGAGTCATGAGCACCTTGTGTGCTCGTTCAGAGTCAGAGTCTGAATCGGACTTAGGAGAATGTGAGTCTAAGTTGGATTCAGCATAAGCAACATGGCCTTTAGATTGCTTATGCTTATTGTATTTTTTCTTGTGCTTGCCCTTCTTTTGGGAACCTCTTTCATTTGGTTGCTTGTTTTTGAACCAACATCTGTTGGTGTCATGGTTATTCATGTCACAAATTTTGCAATATTTTGTATCTTTTTGCTGAGATTGCTTCCCTTTTCCTTTGGAAGAAGCACCTCCTTTTTGAAACTGGCCTTGCTGTTTACCATTTTGTTGTGTGGAGAGAGCATTATCTGGCATGTCATCTTTTTGGACCTGAGTTGCCTCCTCAGTTTGAAGCAAGTTTACTAGTTCCACAAATGAGACTTGTCTACCAAAAACATTGAGAGAAGTGATCAACATCTTGTAGGAACTTGGTAATGCTCTCAAGATAACATAATTCAAGACATCATCATCCACAGGTTTTCCCATAGCATTCAATTTTGCTTTCAAATCTGCCACTTTGCATAGGAATATGTCAACTATTTCTCCAAAACTCATACTGAGATTATGTAGTTGAGTTTGAAGATGGATAATAGTGGATTGATTCTTCCCTTCATATACTGTGAGCAAAGCATCCCAGGCTATCTTACTAGTTTTTGCATCACAAATATGAGGCTGCACCTCATCTGTGGTAGCAAGTAAGATAAATACAAGACTCTTCTGGTCTTTCTTATCCCAATCATCTTGATCTGTTCCTGTTGTTTGAGGACATTTTTTAGTGCCAGTCACTACATCCCATAAATCTTCCAACTGAAGTATGGCTTTCATCTTTGTCTTCCATGGAACAAAGTTAGGACCTTTCAAAAATTGGGAATCTGAGAGATACTTATGAATTGTGGCCATTATGAAGGTTCCTTATATCACCAATTGGTCTCCCTTTCTTTATACCTACCAGATCGTTATATTGTAACCATTCAATATACACCCGCCCTTATGTGAGGGAAACTATAGGTATATTTGAACAGTATACTACTCGATATGTACTCGCCCTTACAAGAGGGAGACTATAAGTACATATGAGAAGCACAATATATTGAACATAGGCGATACTGAAAGGGCATCATGTTGTTAATGACACCTACCATAAAAAGTTTTATTCCACATGTGTGGGGCATAACTTCCCCTAAACACTTTGGAAAAAAGAGCTTTTTTCAGGATTTACGCCTAACAACAATCACGATGTGGGTATGAAATGAGAAATAAAAAAATTGGTTTACCTTATTTCTCCTCGATGATTTATAGAGAACAAGCTCAGACGTTGTTGTTGCAGCTATATTTGGCAGAGAATACAATAGTCCAAAGCACGACAACATTACCTGTAAGTGTGGACCAGAGGTATCTCAAATACTGAACGTCGTTGTGCAATAAATTGCACAAATAGGGTATAGATTTGGGGTCTTATATTTGTAATTTATGATTGATAATGCAAGAAAACAGAATATTTAAATGCAAAAAATAACAATCATAAATGCCCACAAATTTTAGCACCTATTTTTATTCTAGAAAAAACAAAATTCTGCCAAATAGTTTGATTTCCCCCCTTTATCTGACAATTTTGCAAATGAATATGTGAAGAAACTCTCCCCCCCTTCAAGTTGCAAATTAGACAAGAATTTGGGAAAAAAATACCTAAAAATAAGGTATGCAGGTGTCAAAACACCATGTGCGGGCGTCAACTATACTCCATCGTCAAAAAAAACATCTAGAGGCGTCAACAGCCCTTTTCGTTGTCATTGGACCATGCTGGGCATCAAAAAAACCATGCCCACCATCACTGGGACACGCAGGGCGTCAACAACGCTTTTCGCTGTCATAGGGGCATGTAGGGCATCAAACTGCAAGTGCTGTCGTAAAAAAAATCCTTGCAGGGATTGGAACCGGGAACCTTCTGCCAAACAATGACCTTACGTACCACCTGAGCCAGAGGGCCCGACGAGAAAGATGTTGCACGCGGTAGGTATTGGCAACACTGGGGCCATAGAACCGAGAAAAAAAATTAATCCCACATGGCCTGTGCGGCCATTGTGGGGGGGTTTAAAAAATGTCGAAAGTGTCTATTGCTTTTGGTTGCCTTCAAGCAACCACTCCGTCCCTATCCTTTTGCCTCCTTGTTGTCGAACCTACCCCGAACCATGAATCACCTCGATCCACGCTTCCACGTCCCGTGAGTCATGTCTGTTGTCTGTGTCAAGGCCTGTCCTCGATCTGCATTCTCGGTCTGCTAGTATTTTTGTAGGACAATTTAACATGATTACTGATGTAGATCATCATTTTATGGTTCCATCTGAAGAACAAGTCTTAGTTCTCACGAGAACTGGGAAGAAGCCAGTCACGGTAGACCCAGCAGAGATGAAACCATTAAGGGTACCGATTGATCCAAAGATGCAAAATGAGAAGAAACAAGTACAAGTGAAAGCTCCTGCTTCAATACCAAAGCCAGATTCACCTGTTCTATTAAAATATCTTTTGCCACCACGAGCAAAGGAAATATTGCAAGAAAAATCCTTAGCTTTGCAGGCAAGAGCTGAAACAGAGGAACAAGCCAAAGAAAAGCTCAAGTACCCATCTTTGACTAAAATACTGATGGTAGAAGCCACTTAGCAATATCAAAGCAAATATGAAGACACTATTGAAAAGAGGGAGTTTGGTGCATCTACATACAATATTGTTGAATAATTGAAGAAGATTCCAGCCAAGGTTAGTCTCTATGATGCATTACAATTACCTGTGCAAGTTGATTTGTTACAAGAATCATTGAAGTCTATGAAAGATAATGAGAAGAAACCTACCCAGACAATTTTTTCTCAAACATTAACTACTTCAGCCACTGGAAAAAATAGACCACCCCCATTTTATTTGTCACTTAGGATGGAGGTTTGGATAGTGCACAACTGCATGATTGATTCTGGTGCTACGACAACTGTTATGCCAAAGGAAGTTTGTGAAGTCATGGGTATGGAGTATACAAGAAGTAGCCCTGGTGTATTGCAGTTGTACGAGACTCCTGTGAAAATAGTGGGTGTAATCAATTATATTCCTATTGTTCTACATAGTATGCCTCAAATTATAGTAATTCAAGAGGTAGTAGTGGTTGATTTGGAACCATATTTCAGTATGTGTTTGTCAAGATAATTCACTGCCAAACTGGGAGGCTACCTTTCTATGGATTATTCTCACTTGGAGATTCCTTTCAAAGGAAGAAGAATCCGGATCTACAATGAGAAGCCTTCTACTTTTCATATAGAGAATATGGAAGAAGAAGAAAAGTCCACACATTCTGTCAACATGATAACTGAAGAATTGGAAAATCCTAATTTGATGGATGAAGTCCTGGATGAGCTTCGCTTAGAGGATGAGTTTTATCTATCTTTCCAATGGATGGATATGGAAATTTATAAAAAGGAGGCCCATCCTTTTGTTTTCAATCAAAGCATTTGCAGGGTTCCTATATCGAAGTCTTGCGAATCCCTTTTGCTCCAGGGTTTGTTGTTCATTGTTGCATATTCAAAGGAAGCTGAAGATGGGAAGGAAAGCTGCAGAGGCCAAGAAGGTGAATGTACAAAAAAGGCCTCAAATCATGAATAATTCAGGAATAGCTTAAGAATAAAAGGTTGAAGATATGGAACTGAAACCTTATGATGATCGCTTGGGATAGATTAAAGATTGCAATATCACCAACAAGGGAGTAGAAAAACTGCATCTAGATGCTGAGTTTGCTGCACAAAATATGTCTGCTGGGAGTCCTCGTACTATAGAATTTCATTCTCATCTCTCCTGGTACTTGTGTACACCTATGCATCCATATCTTGAGCTGATCTGGGAAATCGCACAATGCTACAATACTGCTGCAAGAACTATCCAAAATGCCCACGAAGAAGTGTTGTTTATTATCTTAGCTAGTTCCATATAGGATGCGTTTGCTTGCGGTGCACAACTTTCATCTTCTGCTACATTAAAAAAATTCATTTTTAAGGAGGAGAAGTATCAACCTACCATTCAAATGCACCATTTCATGGAGATCCGGTTATTAAAGACCCCATGATTGGGAGAGTTGCCAAAAATGCCAACACCATTGAAAAGTTTCACGAGCCCAGATTTGTATTCAATGATAGCATGGCTAACAGGATTATCTTCAAATTTTGTAGTACAAAAGTGGCAAGCATCGTTGGTGCAATTCATTTCACAACCAGGGTTTTATGCTCCAACTGTCGTGACAGTAACTCCAAATTCAATTTTCTTTGATTGGGCAAGTTTCTTAGAAATGAGGATACATTCACAATTGAGAAAGGTACAAAATGGAGAAGATCTTACCTTTAGGCATTGTTCCCTCTTGACATGGTATTTTTTCTACCATATGCACTCTCATTTTGCTTTTGTAGCAATAAAAAAGACAAATGAAGTAGGAAAAGCATTACCAGTATACTCATGGACTCAGAGTTTGTCCAAGAATGAGTCCTATTATAACTTCAACAAAATGTTTTTAGGACCTGCTTTGGAGATAATGTATGGAGTATGCAATAGAGTGCCTCGGGCCCTACAAGTAGAAGTGGTTGATCAAAAACAAGGTGATTTTTTCTTACTAACCCAAGGCGTGGTAGTTAGAGTGTATGGTTTTACTGGTAAACCTTTTTTGCTATGATATTTTACAACTGAACTTCTTTTTACCTTGGAAGTAGCCCGACAAAGTGATTTTATAAATGATACCTATGGGTCAAGTAATAGAAAAAAAAATACATGTGTTATGCCTTTCAAGTTTGGTGATATCACAGTTACTCAGTATGGGCAGAATGAACTAATTATTGAGACACTCTATGATCATGGATTGGTTGAGCTCCCCCAACGATGGAAGTATGATCCTTTGGGTATTTTTTCCAGTTTCATCGAGGCAAAAACATTTCATTGTTGCCCCAGAGAAGATATTGTGTGACAAAGGAATAATCCTGAAGGGCATGACATTGAATGGCATGTAGAGAAGATGATGTCACTTCCTCTTTGGCAATTTTTTTATGAAATGGAGGTTGAATATGATCCTGCAAATCACTCATAATAGGTTCCTCCTGAAGGTTTTTTTGAGCAAATGAAGACCAAATTGCCTGATTGGTTTGATGAAAAGATTGCCAATTGGTGGATCATGAGAGTTCATCAAAATAAGCTCAAAACAAAATATTCGATGGCTATAGATGATTATTTTTCAAATATTTATGATGATAATTATGAGAAGTATCATCCCCTCTCCTTTGCTGATTTGGTGCCTAAAAGTATTAGTAGTCCAGGTAAAGAACAAGAAATGATCGGACAAGTGGAGGTATTGGAAAAAGAGAGGATTGTTATTGAAGAAGAAGAGCAAGAGCAATTTCTACAAAATAAAAGGAGTGCAGCCATATAAATTCCTTTCCCTCACATAGCGAAGAAGCCTAGGAGTGGAGCACATTCTTCATCATAAGCAATTGAGCCAACACACTCTAATTCAATGGTGACATCGGTTGATCTGAACATAGGGAAGGAACAATCTAAAGGAGAAGAAAATATTATGATACAACAATGTTTACCATCGGCTCAAATGATCATAAGCACAAAAGGAGAGGAGCCCATAGGTATGCATTTTCCTTCTTCTTCTCTCATTAATAAGCATTTGGTGACCACTAATTTTTCATCCACAGTTCCTATGTCTATTTCATCTCCCATCACATCCACCTCTCCCATTCCCACTTCTGTCCCATAGTCACAGGTCACTAGTGCTTCTTTAGTTTCACCCATTCCATCCTTTTCTCTTGCCTTCAATTCATTTGCATCTACCCCAAATCCATTTGCCCTTCCATTACCCTCTATTTCATCTTCCATACCTTCACATTCTTCCATAAGCACGCAAGCACCTCTTCGAGTAAGCGTAGCTGAGATTCCCTCCACTTACATTCCTATGGTTGAATCCAATCCCCAACAAGCTATTTTTCTCTCTTCCCCAATTTTTTCCATGGAGGAGCCACTAGTCTCTGAGATAGAGTTACTACTTGAGCGTTCAATAGCAGAAAAACTCAGCAAGGCACAACAAATTTCATCTAGGTGGTGGAAGAATCATAAGATAAAGGATTCACTAGCCATGGCACAACCAGTAAAGAAAGTGACTTTTGATCCCATAGCAATGGAGAAGCACACGGTGACCATGATTCCTCGGGTTCAGAAACCTCAAAGAGAAATGACATCTAGTGACTATTCATACCAAGCTGTCATTGAGGACCTCACAAAGAAGAATCCAGTTGAGCACATGGGCACCATATAGGAGTCATCAAGTTCCATGTATCTATAGGCAAAAAATTACAAGGATCTTCTCATTCAGGCTAAAGAGAAAATTGAAAAGCTTGAGGAAGCCTTAGAGGAACAACAACATAAATCTGATGCAACATAATTTGAATCTCAACAGTGGCAGCAATAGGTGATGCATTTGGAAAGTGACATAGTGGAGAGCAAGTAGACAGCTACATAGTTTCAAGCAACCAAGCAGGAAGCACAACTAAAAATTCAAGCTTTGTAGGATCAGCTTCAGAACTTGTAGAATCAATTGGTAGCAAAATCAATGCACTCTGTGTCCCTCACCAAGGACAAGATTAAGGAAGCTCACAGTCAGATGTTGACTAATTGTAAGAAAATGGTGACCAAGGCTACATTAGTGCTCTTGTTCCTTCAGGATGTTCAGGCAGTTGTTTCATATGGTGGACCTATAATAGACAACATGGAGCAAGATTTAGAGCCAAAATTGGAAATGGCCATGAAGATCCAAGCAATGACTCAAATAAATCTCAAGATGCATCCAATGATATAGCCCATGCTTGGGTGAGTGCTAAAATCACATTACGTAGTTATTTCTCCAAGATGAATCTGATTAAAGAAGCTCATCAGTTGCAAGAGACCTTTGAGCATGAAAGACGTATTTCATTGGTTTATTTTGAAACACTTGTAGATAATGGTTTTCCTAGTTTTTTTGATGATCAAGGAAATATTCTCGCAAAGAAATACCTGGATACATTATGGGTTGTTTTCATGACGGATACTTCAAATATTGATAATTTGGAGGAGCCCATCACCAAAGAGCATGTGTTACCATTAATGAGAAAGTTCATTCGCATTGAATCTGGATTATTGGAGCTCAATCAAAGGGCCAAACATCTTGATATAGAAAAGGTTGAGACTTTTCGATATCTTGTGGGTACTCTCAAAGCTTGGGAGGTGATTACCATAGATGGATGGGCTGAAGTAGTTGCGATATATGAATCCACCGCAACACATCTCAAAAAGCAAGATGAAGCTGATACAAGTAGCTAACCATCAGATGCAGCTGCAAGTGGGAACTCTATACCCAATAAATAAAGGCCTGTATTCGATTACATTCAGGTGAGCTGAATACCCCGTGAGCCGCAAAAAATGTTGGCATTTTTTCCACATTAGAATTTTGTTGTAGTGTGCCACATTGACATTTTGTTGTAATCATTGGTGCCACATTGAAAAGTGTTTTTTTTCTTTTTCAAGTATGTTCACACATTGAACACTTTTTCCTATGGATGTAATTTTGGGTGAAGTTTGGTGCAAATATTCCTTGAAAAGAGATTAAGATTGATAAAGATAATTCTTGAGGTGATATGATCGATGAAGCTACCAATTTTAAGCATGTGCTCTTGATTCCAGTGTAATATTGTTCATTTTCGAGGCATCAACCACTTCGTGGGCATGCATTTCCAAGGTGCCACCATGGATATTGAAACTAGACCGATGATTTGTGCTGAAGCTTGATATGCCATGTGATAAAATCATCAGTTATTTTCTTTGGCATTTGCTCATTGGTTCATTGTTGTGGTCGAGGAGAAAGTTGTTGCTATTGGTGGTTGAGTGGCCGACACTTTGCCTCCACATGTATTTAATGAAAGAGGTGAAAACCTCTATAAATATTAATCAAATTCTTATTGTAAAGGGAGGTTAGATACTTTGCAAGAAAACTCTCTAAGTTCTCTACATCAATAGAAGAGACTTGGATTCTGAAATTTGCAAGCATTCTTATGTGTGTGATTTCCTTCATTTTTTTTAAATCATTTATGTTTATACTCATGCTCTTGCTATTAAGTTTTGAATTCTGCATTCTGAATTCAAACGTTGCTGGTTAGTGAGTAGATTTTGAAATGCGATCCAAGGGTTATCTCTACAAAGGTGTGAGTTAAATTCTTCTGCTTTCCTTTTATTATATGTTGTTATAAAACTTGGTGGAATTTTTGTTGTTACTCTTCCCCAAATTCTAGACTTCGGCCTGTGGCTATATTTCCCTTTCTTTCAGTTATTTTTCAATTTCTTTCCTGCATCCCTAGTCTTCAAATAGTGTAGAATTTAGTAAGGGAGCCAGCCCTCTCTGGAGATCGGTTCGAAGGAATTTTATTTTTTCCTCGGCCTTTCAATGTTGGCCGAGTCTAGGGTGCACAAGTGATGAAATCTTGTACTTAGGCAGATTTTTAACAAACAGATGTTGGCATTTTTGCCACATTGGAATTTTGTTGTAGTGTGCCACATTGACATTTCGTTGTAATCATTGGTGCCACATTGAAAAGTGTTTTTTTCTTTTTTAAGTGTTTTCACACATTGAACACTTTTTCCTATGGATGTAATTTTGGGTGAATTTTGGTGCAAATATTCCTTGAAAAGAGATTAATATTGATAAATATAATTCTTGAGGTGATATGATCGCTAAAGCTACCAATTTTAAGCATGTTCTCTTGATTCCAGTGCAATATTGTTCATTTTTTAGGCATCAACCACTTCGTGGGCATGCATTTCCAAGGTGCCACCATGGAGATTGAAACTTTACTGATGATTTATGTTGAAGCTTGATATGCCATGTGATAAAATTAGCAGTTATTTTATTTGGCATTTGCTAATTAGTTCATTGTTGTGGTCGAGGAGAAAGTTGTTGCTATTGGTGGTTGAGTGGCTGACACTTTTCCTCCACATGTATTTAATGAAAGAGATGAAAACTTCTATAAATACTAATCAAATTATTATTGTAAAGGGAGGTTAGATATTTTGCAAAAAAACTCTCTAAGTTCTTTGCATCAATAGAAGAGACTTGGCTTTTCAAATTTGCAAGCATTCTTATGTGTGTGATTTCCTTCTTTTTAAAATCATTTCTGTTTATGCTCATGCTCTTGCTATTAAGTTTTGAATTTTGCATTTTGAATTCAAACGTTGTTGGTTAGTGAGTAGATTTTAAATGCGATCCGGGGGTTATCTCTACAAAGGTGTGAGTTAAATTATGTTGCTTTTATTTTATTATATGTTGTTATAAAACTTGGTGGAATTTTTGTTTTTAGTCTACCCCAAATTCTACACTTCGGCCTGTGGCTATATTTCCCTTTCTTTTAGTTATTTTTCAATTTCTTTCCTGCATCCCTAGTCTTCAAACAGTGTAGGAATTTTCTTTTTCCCTCGGCCTTTCAATGTTGGCCGAGTCTAGCGTGCACAAGTGATGAAATCTTGTATTTAGGAAGATTTGTGACCAACACCTTGATTTACAAAATATTAACATGGTCCATCTTTGGAAGACTCCATGGCCTCCATTTTCGATTCTAGTATGAGGATATCCTAAGAGGAATTGGTAGAATATTGGGATAGCTAGTTTCTATTGATATTACCACAAGGTATAAATCTATAATGGTGTATGCCAGGATGTGCATGAATATGGGCCTAACAACTAATCTCCTAGACTCATTCAAGCTTATTTTAGATTTTGGGACCAAAAATCAACCTATGGAATATGAAAATAGACCCTCTATCTACTCTGTTTGTAAGAGAATGGGGCATAAGGGCATCCACTACCTTGATAAGGTGGCCCAAACCATCAAGGCAGCCCAACCCAATAAGGTTAGTCAGCCTAAGAATCAATCATGGATAGAAAATAAAAATTTAGGCTCACAAACCCTTGGTAAAGGAAAATATTTGGCCTTGTATAGCTTCGACAATTCTTCTACATAGATACCTTATGCTGAAAGAGTTCCACTAGTAGAGGAACTGAAAGTATTGGTAGATCATGTTATTCAAGTATGTAATCTAGTACCCTCCCTTGTTCCTCTCTCTTCCAATCCTTTGGTGGGTAATCCATTTGAAATTCTAGCCTTGGACCAGCATTTTTCTGTTGAGAAGATTGATTTCTTTGACTTGGTTAACCTAGATTCACAAGACTTGATGACGAATGCCTTCATATTTAGGTAGAATAACATGTTAGACATAGTTATGATAGACCCTTCAAACATTTTGGTGGGAGATTCCCCTTCTAAGAAGATTAAAATTCCAATCTCCAAAATTCTTCTAGGATCCCCTTCCAAGGGGAAAAATTGTAGTGTCAAGGGAAATGGGTCCCCTAGACCTATCACAAGTAATCAAATGGAAAGGACTTTGAATGTGGGTTATGAAAGGAAAGTGGTCAAACTTTCAAATAAAGAACTTTGGAAATGGGCCACTAAATTAGATATTACATATGGAAGTCAAGAGAATTTGAAGGTAGAGATCAAGATTCATCAAGTTGACCATGAAAGAACAAAGTGTCGAGTAGCAAACCAAGTTGTGGTTAGAAATAATTCTAAAGGGTCTAAGTGGTAGACTTTGTTTTAAATATAGCTAGATCTAGGATGCAAGAAGAAGGCTTTGAAAGAATGTTGCTAAAAGACTCAAATTTAAGATAACAAGTGTTGCCCTTCTAGCAAAGAGAGGAAGGCCTTAAGCCAAACTGATGATCCCTCCTCATATTGCGAACTTCTTTCTTCCATGAAGAAAAAATTAATATAAGACAAAAATCTTAAGGCAAGATCCGTGCTTTAATTTTTGCTAGAGGATGTAATTCTATTGAAATTTTTGAGGATTAGGTGTTCTCTACTTCTTTTTGGGCTTCAAGGTTGTTGGGCCCTTTCTATTATTTTTGTGCTTCTTGCAATGTCCTTTCTCAAGGTTGGTTCCTCTTTGTTTTATTGGGTTGTAGGCTAGCCTTGTTCGGTCTAATCTATTTGTTCATGTTGTTTGTTTGTTAAAATATTTGAGGACCCTTTAAAAACCCCTTCTTTTCCATATTATCAAATAATAATTATAATAATAATATAATGAGTGGAACATTATTTAGGAATGGAGTAGAGTTAGGGTTATACCCTCCTCAAGTAGTATTAGAAGATGGGTATATAAAGAAATATTATTGTCATTGTAATGATCATCATTATATTAAACATTCTCTTGTAATCTTATTTACCCATAGAGTGGCCTCTCATCTTGGGATACCTTATGAAGTTATTCCCTAAATAGTATTATTGATGTTTCTCTACCTAAAGGGTATTATCTATCTCTATCTCATTGCATGGATTGTTATTATGGATAATTAGTTGCGGAGGGATGATTCCTTATTTTAGTATATGGTGGATTATTCATGCTAATGAGAATATAGTATCATAACAAGTGGTATCAAAGCAATGATTTTTGCAAAGAAGAGATTATTTTTTGTGGATTGCAATTTGGGTAATTTTTTAGGAGTCATATCTTTGCACATAGTTGTTCAATTTAGATAATTATTGCACGATTTTTTTTAGAATTTGAATATATTAAAATGAGAGGTCATATTAATGAATTTTACAACTCTAAGAGAGATACAACCCTATGAATTCATTTATCTACAATAAGGGTAGTGATGTTTTTTTAAATCAATTTTTTTCCAAGAAATAAAATGTGAGATATCTTCTAATTTGGGTAAGCAAAAAATCTATCGTTTGTTGGATATTTTGGGGTCTACTTATTTATGTACAATTTTAGCTTCAAATAATTGAAGAGATATATATTTTTATGAAACCTTGGTTGTATGCTAGTTTGTCTTATCATTTTTTGGGTGTGAGCCCATGGAATTAATTATTTTTATGGAATAGAGAATATTAAAATGAGAGTGTGGTTGACATTATTAAAATTTAAATTTAATGAAATTGCATTGATGTACTATGCCTTTTATGGTTATTTATTTGAGGAATATTTATAATGGGCAAAAAGGTTTGCTATGCCAATTGTCATGTTCAATTGGAAAGAAATGGAAAAAGTATTCTTGAGTAAATAGGGACCTATTCATTTACAAATATAAAGAAATATATTTATATGAGAGAGTTTGAGAAAAATCATAAATAGATAGGTAGCCTAATGGGTGTCATCAAAAATCTTGAAAAGAAACTACAAAGGATTCAAAATGAGAGAATTTTTTTTTTTTTTTTTGAATTTACATGGTGGAATCGGTAGCCGCCACGAATCCGGGCAGGCTGTCCAGCTTTTTATGGCCGCCATAGTATTCTATGTTGTCCACCCCAGAAGCCGCCACACAAATCTTCGTGCAATCCACCCCTATAACCACCATGCCACAATCATTTTAAACCTTTTACGTCGTTGAAAGCACCAGGAAAGGGACAAGCGTTCAGTCCGACGAGGCCCGAGATTTGAACCTTGGACCTCTACCCCCCTTATGGGGTTTGGATGAACCAATTGGTCTACACCTCGGACCTTAAAATGAGAGAATTAAAAAAAAAAAAAAAGTAGGAATTTTTCAAGAAATAAAATCAAGACTATGAAAAATAAATAAATATGATCAAAGAGGAGAAAGAGAAAAATGTTACGAAAAATATTGAGAAGAAAGAAACCACATATTTGGATTTACAAAATCAAGAGAACGATCAAAAGGATCTAAATTCATATTAAAATTCCTTTTTTGTAGGTTCGTGGATTAATTTAGAAGAAAAAGGTTATTGTTTCCATTAACCCTAATAGTGATTATAATTTCATTAATAGTTCTTGGCTAAGAGGTTGCAAGTTCAAGCAACAAAAATTAAGGACAAACAACTTGACGGTGAGAATGTTAAGATTTTTGAAGATTTGAAGATCAAAATGGATAAATATGTTTTACATTTAGATTTTCATGTTATTGACATGGATGATATGGATATTATTCTTGGTTATCCTTATTTGCATCCTTTAGGGACAATTAAAATTAACATGTAAAACAAATTTATGATGTTATGGTATAGGAAAAAGTGTTAGCAAAATATCACTATGATTCACAGGTTAAGCGAATTCCATAATCATAAATATCACATCAGTATCGTCAATATGAATCTATATCAAATGAACATAAATCTCCCATAAAATCACACTAAAATATTTATTGATAAAGAAAAACTCAAGAAATACTTATTCGAGTTACATTTTACATGGCTTTGTATTCAATATAAAGATACATGAGACTCTTCACATTACATGAATCTTGGTATTTGCTCTCCTCAAACTCATGGGAGAAATTAACTCTTCATATTCCTCTCTTACATAATAAGTTTCATATATTACATAAAGGCAATATCTCACGATTGCATATAAATCCCTACTTCTATACTTAAAAAATCATACTCATAACTCTTCACTTTCTAACTAGACACCTCACACACTTAATTACATGACACATGCTCACACATACTAACTTGACACATACTATATACAAAAATATTAAACTCACATCCTAATCTAAATATTTACAATGGGACCAAATAATATAATACCTCCAACACCCCCCGTATTACATTATTTGGCACAAAGGCATTTTTCCTTCAATCTCTAACTCTTGTTTTTTAATTTAGCTCTAGGTTTTGCACTCCTTCAACCTCTAGTTTTGAATCTATCCCTTTATGCTATTCCTTGTGCCTATCATACTTATGAATAATAGAATGTAACAATTGCACATCAAAAATATTGCTCTTGACTTATCTTTAAGGTCTTAAAATAATTTTGTGAAGTCAAATTAATTTCCTTTGATGTGGAATTCCTTATTGCTCCCAAATTAAAATTTTCTTCTTTACTCATCAATTTTTCTTCAATTTAATTTTCAATTTCAATTTTATTTCTTCAAATTTTCCCTCAATTTTTATTCTCCAATTTATCTTTCTTCAATTCAAATAATCTTCTTATAACTCCCATCAATTTAATTCAATTATTCAATTTCCAATTTCAACTTCCTTCAATTTAATTAATTTCTTCTTCTTATATCTCCTTTCAATTTTATTCTTCAATCGATCAAATCTTCAATGTCAATTCATTTGAATTCAATCACTTCATTCAATTTTATTTCATCAATCTAATTTCAAATATCAAAATTTCAATTTCAAATTTCCAATATTCTTATATCTCCTTTCAATTTAATTCTCAAACTTTCAATTTTTAAATCTTCTTATATCTTCTTTTTCAATCAATCATTAATTTAATTTCTTCCTTTCAATTATCAATTCAATTTCATTCAAACATTAATCAAATCAACTTCTTCAAAAACCAATTTCTTCATTCAATCATTCAATTAGTTAATTTCATCTACTTATAATTCCTATTCATTCAAATTTAAATTAATTATCCTTATCACTTCACTTTAATTAATTAATCAATGTCTTATATCTCCCAACAATAAAAATTGAATTAATTCCTCTCCCAATAAATATGCATCAAATAAACCAAATATTAAATGGTTTACCTTCAATAATGGCATTGTCTTTGAATGTTTTGTCAGGGTTCCTCTCGTAAACATAACACACGAAAATTAATGTGTTATGTTAAGGCATGATAAACTTGTTGCCTACTCCTCAAAATGCTTCTGACACTTCCCTTATTATGCATGAATTATTCTGATAAAAACACACTGAAATCTTTATTGATAAAAAAAACTTAAGAAATGCTTATTCAAGTTACATTTTACATGTGTTTATCTTCAATATAAATATATATGATACTCTTCACACTAAATGAATATGAAGAACACAAGCTTATACTGAGAGGGGGGGTGAACAGTATAAGGCCACTTTTTCTTTTTTCCTTCAAATCAACCTTTAATCCAATATTATGCAGTGTACAGAAAGCAGTATCAATGGCAGTAATTAAAGCAATGCACAAAACACCATTCACAAAAGAGACACAGTAAATTACGTGGTTCACCCAATGCGGGCTACTCCACGGATAAAAATTTTCTCTAAAAGTTGTATCATAGTTATTTGGAATACCATCCCAATTACAAAGTTTATGAGCCTCTGCTCAAAGGAGATACCTTCCCCTAACTCTGCTCTGGCTAGTGATCCTTTAGAAGACCTCTACCTCTTCTACCCTTAGCAAGTGGAACTCTATCCACAGAAGACACCTATCTTCCCTGCTCTAGCTGGAGACCTCTATCCTCACTCTATCACCTCAAAGCTGGTCCTCAAATTTGCACTAAATGCAGGCCTTCGGTCTAGCACAAGTGTCATCTTTCTCTAGTCTGCACCAAACATAGTCCTTCGATCTGGCATAAATTTGTCCTCAACTCTGCATCAATCTCTGTCCTCAATATGGTCCTCAAAAATGGTTAACAGAAATGGTTCACCAGCTTGCACTAATGCTGGCTTGATCTTCACCCTAGTCTTCAAGACTTGTTTTAGATCTGCTTTGCAAGTTCTCACTTAGAACCTGCCCAAAACCTCAGCAAGCTCACAAAGAAGACTTGCTTAGCATGAACTCACAAAGAGAATTGTTAGAGACCCAATGTGATTCATCAACCTCATAGAAGCATAAAGAGAATTGTTAGAGACTCAATATGTTCCATACTTAATTCCCAATCTCAATATCAAATCTCAAAAGAATAAGATAGATGTAATATGCTTTTCCTTAAGAACATGAAACACAAATATGTCTACACAAACATAGCCACAATTATAGCCACCCTTGATCGAATTCCTTGCAATGTGCTCTGTTCTACGAAAGTCACAACACCAACAGCTTTTGCTCCTTTGCGCATTAATTCGCCACTTCTGTGCTATCTACGTTGTTATGGCTACATCTCGCACACTTCGCTTGAATCGACTCGACTTGGTCTCTACGCACCATGGACTTCACTTGCACAAATTTGATACGCACATTCGATACCTCAATCTCAAAATAGCCCTCCTTTTATAGCATAAATCCTAAGATCAAAACACTCAATCTTAGTCGACTGTAACCCTAGAATTTGTCGGCTGCAAAACCCTAAGCATCATCGGCTCAAAGTTAACTCTGTCGGCTTCAACCGCCTCTGCAACTCTCCTATAGCTTCTGCCATGAAACTACAACATGTCACGATATCATGACACCTTTTCCTGTCGTACACCTTCTTTTGCCTGCTGTCACGAAATCGTGACACTCTTGCTTGTTGTACACCTTCCTTTGCCTATTATCACGAAATAGTGACACTATAGCCTTTGTCGACTTTATTTTTGCTTATGTCATGAAATCGTGACATTTTTGACGTCGTACATTCTCTCTCCCTTTTGAGTCGCGAAACTACGACATGTCACAAAATCGTAACATCTTCCTTTGCTGGAGTCTGCACTTGCCTTCTGGTCGTGAAACTGTGACATGTCATGAAATCATGACATCTTCCTCTGTTGGCGTCTGCACTTGCCTTCTGGTTGTGAAACTATGACATGTCATGAAATTGTGACATCTTCATCCTACTAGCTTCTTCACTTCTGCCTGTCATGAAATCATGACACTTCCTACATCTGTACTCTATATTTTTTGCCTGTCACGAAATCATGACGCTTTCAGTTTTCGAAAGCTTTCCCTACTACCTATCGTGAAATTATGACACTTTTAGTTTCTGAAAGCTTTCCCTACTGCCTGTCGTGAAATTACGACGCTTTCAGTTTCTAAAATATTTCCTTGCAACCTATCACAAAATTGTGACGCTTCTCATTTCAAACTCTTCCCTTAGCTGCATGTCACAAAATCACGACAGTTCTCACTTCGAGCTTTTCATCATGTCGTGAAATCACGACAGTCCTCAACTCGATCTCTGCAGCATGTCATAAAAACTCGATAGTCCTCACTTGGAACTTAGCATCATGTCACAAAATCACAAAAATTCCTGAATAACTTTCTCTCTCATCGAACTTGTCGTGAAATCACTACAGTTCACACTACGAGCTCTCTTTTCTGCATTATGTCACAAAATCATGACACTTTTTCATCCGTACAACTTTCTTTGTAGAATGTCACGAAATCACGACACTTTTTCTTCTCTACCTTCCTACACTTTTCGAGTCACAAAAATGCGACATATCACAAAATCGTGACACTTTTTATCTGGCTCTTCTTCTCTGCCAACATGTCACGAAATCATGACAATTTTGCCAAAACTTTCTCTCTCCTCAAATATGTCATGAAATCGTGATAGTTTTGCCAGCACTTTCTCTCTCCTCAAACATGTCGTGAAATCATGACAGTTTTGCAAGCACTTTCTCTTTCCTCAAACATGTCGCGAAATCATGACAGTTTTTCCATCTGCCTGCATACTTTTTCTTACTTGTCTTTTTCTTGATCTTTTGCAACTGGGTTACTCTGATCTTCTTGGAAACTTACTGTCCATGCTGAAACCTTCATCAAAACAAATTCCTTGACATCAAAACAAATTGCTTCAAGAACTTCTTGACATCAATGACAACATCTAAACTTGAGCAAAGGCAATGTACCCAAGGTACCCAAAATTGCCAACAATCTCCCCCTTTGTCATTGATGGCAAACATTTACTAGAAACATATCTCAAGAGCCAAAACTGAACCCAACTGTGCTATAAACTAAGAATATTCCTTTGAAGTTTTTGCTCCCCCTGACTTGAAGCTCTTCTCTTTACTTGAAGCTCTCCCCCTTACTCATATCTCTCCCCCTTTGTCATCAATGGCAAAGGGTCACCTATGGGGCTTGGGACTAAGAATGAGATTCTTAGCTTAGTCCCTCCCCCACCTCCTGATGAGGTGATTAAAACAGGGGTGGGAGTAATTCTCCCTTTAGGCACTAATCATCATCAGTGTCTATGACTTCCTTATCGGGCCTTCTCTTGAACTCTTTGTCTGTATTTATGTTCTTGTCACTGTTTTTGTTCTTGTTCTCATTCTTGTTTTTATCCATGCCTTGATCCATAGACCTGTTCATACCACTTTTTCTATTCGTGTACCTTGGAAGTTCAGCTCTGCACTGTCTAGCTGTGTGACCTGCATTGTTGCATTTATAAAAAGTAACACTGTAATTTCTTTTAGGTATACATGTTCTTTGAATCCACCTGTTTTGACTAACCATGTACCTGTCATTAGCCTTGCAGACAATTGCTTTATGTCCAAACTGATTACAAGAGTAGCAATACCCTTGGAAGAAATTACCACTTCTGAAATTGTTGTTAACCTTCTTCATTTGAGACATGCAATGTGCAGTCGTGTGACCAAACTTGTGACACGCAAAACATCTGTCGTGAAATATTCTTTTAATCGACCTCTTGAGTCCCGAAAACTTCTTCTTCGCATTCAGAATTCTGTTTTCTATTTATGTGCATTTATCACTCACAAACTCTTTCTCTGAGATACTCTCTTCATCAGAACTCTCTTCTCTTTGAAATCTCTTACTGGATTCCCCAACCTGTTCCTTGTGTGGTTTAACAAAACCAAGGCCTGTTTTATCTATTGTCTTTATTTGACCTTTGATAAGAGATTTAACCTTTTTGGAGCTTTCTTGAAACTTGTACAGCTTATCCTTGTATTCTTTATTTTCCTCTTTCAAGGAAGCCATTTTCTATTCTAATTCACTATACTCACGCACCTTAAAATCTAACTCATTCTTGAGTCTAGCATTCTTCTTTCTTTCCATTTTCAAAGCACTAAGAGCATTAGAAAGTTCACTCTCAAGATCCTTTATTTGTTTGCTTTCAAAAATATCAAAGCCTTTTTTAGATTTCTCATCACTACAGGTGCAACCTTTTTCAAAAAACATACATGCATCTTCTTTATCATTTTCTAAAGCATCCTCATACATACTAGCAACCAATTCATTATTTGTGCAATCATCCTCAAGGTGCCCAAAATTTCCACATCTAAAACATTTCATGATAATGAATTTATGTTTCGGTTCTTCCTCCTTTTCTGAAATGAACAACATCTCATTTTCATTATCACTAGAAGAACTTTCACTATCACCGCTAGAACACTTACTTGCTTTGTCTAGGTAGAAGCTTTTCTTGTTCTTGTGTGAATACCTCTTTTCTTGATTGTTGTGCTCATCTTTGTTTTTTCGTAATACCTGTGCTTTCAGAATCCTTGCTCTTAACATCCTGTATATCTTCATCACTTTCATTCTTGGAAATAGTACAGTCAGTAGCATAATGACCGAACTTCCCACAGTTAAAACATCTTATATTTTTCTTGCTTTTGTGCTTTTTGGAAAAATTTCCTTTCTTGTTGTAATATGCCTCTTCATCACTAGAAGACTCATCACTCTCTTGAATCTACTTGCCCTTTGATTTCTTGGTAGCTTTGAAGGTAGCCTCTTTCTTAACATCAACTTTCACTTGAGTTCTCAGCTCAAATGCTGCAAGTATACTATGGAGCTCATCCTTCTTCAATTTATCTAAATCTTTAGCTTCCTTAATAGCAAAAAAATTTCACTAAATCTATTAGGAAGAGACCTCAAAATCTTATCACACACATCATTTTCAGCAAGTTCAAGACTTAAGTCTTTCATGGAGTTAACAATCTCATCCATACGAAGCATGTAGTCACTAATATTTTCATCATCATTCATTTTGAGTTGTTCAAACATACCTTTAAAGTGTCTCAATTTGGCCTTTCGAACATTAGCATCACCTGTATGAACCACCTACAACTATTTCCACATTTCACTAGTTGTCTTGTAGTGAATCACTTTGGTAAGATTAGCCTTCTATAAACCCTTCAGGATTGCATTCATGGCTTTTGAGTTGTTGTGATGTAAGAGCATGTCTTCTTTAGTATAAGGACCATTTTTAGAAATAGTGTACCCATCTTCAATCACTTCCCATACCTCATTACCAAGTTCCATTAGATAGACTTTCATTCTTGCACTCTACAGACCGAAATCTGATCCATCAAGAATAGGTGCTGCATTACCACTTGAATAATCCATTGTGTTCTTTGTAAACTTTTCCTTCAAGCTGTTAAACTTTTCGAAGGTACTAGCTCTGATACCAATTGAAGAACACAAGCTTATACTGAGAGGGGGGTGAATAGTATAAGGCCGCTTTTTCCTTTTTCCTTCAAATCAACTTTTAATCCAATATTATGCAGTGTACAGAAAGCAGTATCAATGGTAGTAATTAAAGCAATGCACAAAACACCATTCACAAAAGAGACACAACAAATTACGTGGTTCACCCAATGCGGGCTACTCCATGGATAAAAATTTTCTCTAAAATTTGTATCACAATTCTTTGGGATACCTTCCCAATTACAAATTTTATGAGCCTCTGCTCAAAGGAGATACCTTCCCCTAACTCTACTCTGGCTGGTGATCCTCTAGAAGACCTCTGCCTCTTCTACCCTTAGCAAGTGGAACTCTATCCATAGAATACACTTGTCTTCCCTGCTCTAGCTGGAGACCTCTATCCTCACTCTATCACCTCAAAGTTGGTCCTCAAATTTGCACTAAATGTAGTCCTTCGGTCTAGCACAAGTGTCCTCTTTCTCTAGTTTGCACCAAACACAGTCCTTCGGTCTGGCACAAATCTGTCCTCAACTCTGCATCAATCTCTATCCTTAATCTGGTCCTCAAAACTGGTTAATAGAAATGGTTCACTAGCTTGCACTAATGCTGGCTTGATCTTCACCCAAGTCTTCAAGACTTGTTTTAGATCTGCTTTGCAATTTCTCACTTAGAACCTACCCAAAACCTCAGCAAGCTCACAAAGAAGACTTGCTTAACATGAACTCACAAAGAGAATTGTTAGAGACCCAATGTGATTCATCAACCTCATAGAAGCATAAAGAGAATTTTTAGAGACTCAATATGTTCTATACTTAATTCCCAATCTCAATATCAAATCTCAAAAGAATAAGATAGATGTAATATGCTTTTCCTTAAGAACATGAAACACAAATCTATCTGCACAAACACAGTCATAATTATAGCCGCCCTTGATCGAATTCCTTGCAATGCGCTCTGTTCTACGAAAGTCGCAACACCAATAGCTTCTGCTCCTTTGTGCATCAATTCACCACTTCTGTGCTATCTATGTTGTTATGGCTACATCTCACACACTTCGCTCGAATCGACTCGACTCGATCTCTGCACATCGTGGACTTCACTTACACAAATTTGATACGCACATTCGATACCTCAATCTCGAAATAGCCCTCCTTTTATAGCATAAATCCTAAGATTAAAACACTCAATCTTAGTCGATTGTAACCCTAGAATTCATCGACTGCAAAACCCTAAGCATCGTCGGCTCAAAGTTAACTCTACAGCTTCAACTGCCTCTGCAAATCTCCTGTAGCTTCTCCCGTGAAACTACAACATGTCATGATATCGCGACACCTTTGCCTGTCGTACACCTTCTTTTGCCTGTTGTCGCAAAATTGCGACACTCTTGCTTGCCGTACACCTTCCTTTGCCTGTTGTCGCAAAATCGTGACACTACAGCCTTTGTTGACTTTATTTTTGCTCATGTCACAAAATCATGACATTTTTGATGCAGTACATTCTCTCTCCCTTTTGAGTTGTGAAACTATGATATGTCATGAAATCATGACATCTTCCTTCACTGGAGTCTGCACTTGCCTTCTGGTCGCAAAACTGTGACATGTCACGAAATCATGACATCTTCCTCTATTGGCGTCTGCACTTGTCTTCTGGTAGCGAAACTATGACATGTCATGAAATCACGACATCTTCATCCTGCTGGCTTCTTCACTTCTGCCTGTCATGAAATCATGACACTTCCTACATCCGTACTCTATCTTTTTTGCCTATCACAAAATCGTGATGCTTTCAGCTTCTGAAAGCTTTCCCTACTACCTGTCGTGAAATCATGACACTTTCAATTTCTAAAAGCTTTCCCTACTGCCTGTCATGAAATCATGATGGTTTCAATTTTTGAAAGCTTTCCTTGCAACCTATCGTAAAATCGCAATGCTTCTCATTTCAAACTCTTCCCTTAGCTACATGTCACGAAATCGTGACAATTCTCACTTCGATATTTTTAGCATGTCGCAAAATCATGACAGTCCTCAACTTGATCTCTACAGCATGTCACGAAAACTCGACAGTCCTCACTTGGAACTTTGCATCATGTCACGAAATTGTGACAGTTCCTGAATAACTTTCTCTCTCATCGAACTTGTCGCGAAATCACGACAGTTCACATTGCGGACTCTCTTTTTTGCATTATGTCGTGAAATCGTGACACTTTTTCATCCGTACAACTTTCTTTGTAGAATGTCGTGAAATCGTGACACTTTTTCTTCTTTGCCTTCCTACACTTTTCGAGTCGCAAAAATGCGACATGTCACGAAATCGCGACACTTTTCATCTGGCTCTTCTTCTTTGCCAACATGTCGTGAAATTACGATAATTTTGCCAAAACTTTCTCTCTCCTCAAACATGTCATGAAATCACGACAGTTTTGCCAGCACTTTCTCTCTCCTCAAACATGTGAAATCATGACAGTTTTGCCAGCACTTTCTCTCTCCTCAAACATGTAAAATCATGACAGTTTTTCCAGCCGCCTGCATACTTTTTCTTACTTGTATTTTTCTTGATCATTTGCAACTGGGTTACTCTGATCTTCTTGGAAACTTATTGTCCATGCTGAAACCTTCATCAAAACAAATTCCTTGACATCAAAACAAATTGCTTCAAGAACTTCTTGACATCAATGACATCTAAACTTGAGCAAAGGCAATGTACTCAAGGTACCCAAAATTGCCAACAGAATATTAGACCTTGCTCTCCTTAAACTCATGGGAGAACATAGCTCTTCATATTCTTCTCTTACATAATAAGTTCCATATATTACATAAAGATAAAGTATCTCATGATTGCATATAATTCCCTACTTCTATAATTGACATACCACACTCATAACTCTTCACTTTCTATCTAGACACCTCACATACTTAATTACATGACATATGCTTACACCTACTAAATTAACACATACTAGATAGATAAATATTAAAATCACACCCTAATATTAATATTTACAATAGGACCAATATCTCCAACAAAAAGAAGAAACTATAGTATATTTCTCAACCTAAGGAGCAAGGATCTAATAAGAAGCTAGAAGAAGTTATTATAGTAAAGCTTCACTATGCACAACCATTTCATGACTCACGCTACAAGATTACCAAGGATATTGGTCAAATAAATCATCTAAATTATATTTGGAGTAGATACGAAGGTTTCTAAGTAAACATATTTTGAGCATTGTAAAGCTTCCTCAAATAAATAGCCATAAAAGTCATAATACATCAAACTCAAGTCCTCCATGCTTCATATAGAAAATTTATAGCATCCAAAAAAAAATTCGTATTAGACCCCAAAAAATAAAAATGTAGTCACAAACCTTATAAAAATTACATAATCGTCTATCACCACTTGACATCCTTTGATTTTTTGGTGATATCCACTTATGTTTTAGAAAGTAAAAATTGTTGAACTTTAGTACAATGTGATAGTTTCCCTCTTATAATTGGTTAAGATGATTTAAATATGTATAATAAGAACTTATGTGGAATTATATATGGCCGCGTCAATAAAAAAAGTCAACTGATGTTCTAGATTGTAAGAAAAGTTATCGAATACCATTGGAGAAACTCAAACCTGAGTCTCATCTATGCTAAATCCCATATACTAACCAATAATCCATAACATTAGTTGAAAGTGAATAGGTAATTATAACACTCTTGAACTACCTACATCCTTTTCTAGTGCTACATAATGTGGAGGCATGTGGGTAAAAAATGCAACCCTATACTATAAAATGGCTATGCTTACCAGTGCAGCCACACTACTATAGGAAATAGTGAATAGGAACCTCATACAAAATGACACAAGCCTAGCTTATCTCATCAAAAAATAGTGGTATAATTTGAACATGCACCTCCTTGCCTTGAATACAAATAAAAAATTGGCATACCAATAGTGGCTTTGAAACCAAAGCATAATTTTTATGATTATTGCATATTCATGATCTCAAATTAGGAAAAAGTCTTACTTTCCTTCAAGAGAGACAACTATGTATAAATCAAATGCAAAATATGGAGCCTCAAACACCTTAACACACCCTTTGATAGTTACAATAGCACTATTTGTAGAAGGAAAATGGCACGTCCCTTCCCTGTGGAAAAGGAAACCACCTAACCCTAGTACAAGTGGCATCACACCAAATCCAAAATGCATACCTTTGTAAATTCAATAAAATACATGGGATTCTCTTAAATTATGGATCATCTCTCCCTTGTTGGATCTCCTTTTTTTGCTAAATATTTATCTAGTATAATATCAAAGTCCAATCTCTTGAATCATCTTTAGAAGGAACAAGCATATTTTATTTCTAGGGATTTTGAGAAGATGGAAAAAAGAATAGAAATTTTGTCCTATGATTGAAATAAGAATCAGAGGCTCTAAAAAACATTTCTATGTGACCAAGTTAGATAGCTCCATACCCACTCTTATACCATGTTAGAATTCATAATATTTTCTATAAATAAACTATGTGCTCAAATATTATCTAGAGAATGAAAAGTAGGATGAAAAAAAGATGTGGGTGTGCACCCATAAGCACCATAAATAATCACTAAATCCATAGATAAAAGTATACAACACTATGATTATTAAATGAAGAGTAGGAGGGATTGAAATATGTTTCTAAACTACTCTGCTAGGGTTTGATGAGGAAAAACTGCTCTAGGGGGTTGGTAGCAGATTCTGGAGGAGGTCTAAATAATTGGAGGAATGATGTGATGGCATCAGGTCCATCATAGAGCGTGCATGCTAGTGACATTTTTTCATATAAAAATTATTGGAAGGAATAGAATTTCCCATTGCATGTCGATAATTTCTTGTTAAAGAACAATGGATGTTTGGAATGATGTGAAGCTAGGCCAATTCTAGTGGTTCAACCAGACTCGGTGGTGGAAGATATGGAGTATTTAACCAAACATGCACTTATTGGAAAATTTATGGGCATCCAAAATTCTCTTCCATTTGTGGAGGCTTGGGTTAGGAAGACTTGGAACCCTAAAGGTGACGTGGAGGTGATGTTGAGTGTGAATAGCTATTTTATGGTGGTTTTCTCTTCTCTTGTAGATCATGACAAAGCATTTGAAGGGGGTCCTTATTTTTGTAACCAATAAGGACTCTTTCTTAAACCCTAGCATATGGGTTTCAACCCATTAGAGGAGTGGTCATCGTGGGTTCTACTGTGGGTTCGACTTCTATGGATCCCACTGGAATTCTGGAGAAATATCATATTGCATATGATTGCCCTTCTTTTTGGGAAGTCGATTGGACCATCACAACAAACTATGGATAAAAAGTTCATCTTTGTTGCTCATATTTGTGTTGAAATTTATTTAAACAATCCTATTCCATATTCTATTGAAATATAGTTTGGATCGACTACATGGGTTCAACAACTTGACTATGAAGATCTTTTGTTTCGTTACCAGATCTACCATGAATATGACCACCTGCAAAGAAAATGCCCTAATTTTATCCCACCCATGGCTTCAAATCCTGTGCCCTCTTGGTCTGTACAAAACTTGAATAAAGAAAAAATCCCGATAAAGGAAGGGGATCAGGATAAAGAAGGTTTTGTTCCAATAAAACCTTGAAACAAAGGAATAAGTGCAAAAAGAGACCTTAAGGATAGCCAGCCATATGCTTTGCTCAACCATTTTGAAATACTAGATGATATTTATCAGTGCATGGAGATACCTCAAACATCGCTATTTGATGCAGATATAACAAGGCTGAATTAGATGTCTCTTCTTGAGGTGTAACCTAAGGAATCAGATCTAGGGGGTTTAAATGAAGAACAGAGGGCTTTGGTTCTAATTATAGGTGATATGGTTGGACTTAGCCCTAGAAGAGAAACTATTTTGGAAAGTGGTATAGATTTATTTATGCCCTCTCCTACTCAGGAACTGATGCAATCATCCTTGGATTGCAAAACTTCTACGGTGTTGGGATTGCAAAAAATAATAATTTAAAAAGGTGCTTCGAATAAGAATATGAAGGTGGGTCAAAAAAAAGACCAAGATAAAATTAAGTTAATGGAAGAGACTTTAGTGGAGTCACGCTTGGTGAGAACATTGGAATCCCATTTTTCTAACCCCCAAAAATGATTATCCTTTCATAGAATGTAAGGGGGTTGAACAACATCCCCAGACAAAAATTTGTTCATGATTTGGTTTGTGTTCATTCTCTGGATGTGTTATTCAGGAGACTAAATTGGCTACAGATAGTATGTTCAATATTTCTCCCAAGTTGTGTATAAGAGGTAAATTCCAGTCTATTGGTGCATGTGGATATGTTGGTGGTATTGCTTGTTTATGGGATCCGATTAAGATCTTTCCTCTTACTTGGATTTCTAGCAAATGGTCTATTTCGATGATCGGGCATGATAATGAATCTGGTGAAACCATCCTACTTATAAATGTGTATGATCCTATTGATTACAATGGTAAAGTGAATTTATGGGGGCACATTGGCTTTGTGAGAAGTTTGGCTCCCCTGTACCCATGGATTTTGACTGGAGACTTCAACTCTATCATTTGTCTAGAGGAGAAACATGGTGGGGTTGATCGTCTCAAGCCTTTTTCTTTTGTCTTCAATTCTCATATCCGGGCCCTAAACTTGGTTGAAATCAAGTCGTATAATAGGATATTTACCTGGAACAATAGAATATATCTATAATATTCCATATTAGAGAGATTGGATAGGTTTTTGATCTCTAGTTTTTGGATTGGTAATAACAAAAGTGCTAGTTCTATTATTCTGGAGGGTAGGGTATCTGATCATTGACCTATCAAACTCTCTATTCTATATTTAGGGCTAAATAAGAATCCTTCCTTTAAGTTTCAAATTATGTAGCTTCAGTATCCTAAGATTATTGATTTCATGCAAGGTTGGTGGACAAATGGTAAACCTCCTCATGGCATCGCTATGTATTCCTTTATGAAGAGACCATAATTTGTTAAGCATAAATTGAAGATATGGAATAGACTAAATTTTGGGAACCTTTCCTTGGCTAAGTTGGTGTATCTTAGAAATGTGGAAGAAGATTCAAGGAATATTAGAGATCAGGGACTCACATAGGAGCTTCTCATTGAGGAATCTAAGGCTGCAAAAGACCTTGCTAAATGGGAACTAAGGAAAGAAATTTTTGGAAACAAAAAGCTCGAGTAGATTGGCTTCAGGAAGGGGATAGTAACATGGCCTTTTTTTATAACTTAGTTAAGTCTCACCATAACGTAACCTAATTACCTCTCTTGTGAATTCTCAGGATGCCCTACTCTCTTATTTTAGGGATATTTTAGAAGAGACTAGGAGGTATTTTTCCTCTCTTCAAGGAGGACTCCCTCTCAAATGATGAGGATGAAAAGCTTATTCTAAACTGTATTCCCTCAATTATTTCTAGAGATATGAATGAGCACTTGATGGGTCCAATTTACCTTGAGGAGTTGGAAAATTTTGTATTCAAGATTAAAAAAAGGAAAGCCTCGGGTTCGAATGGATTCTCGGTTGATTTTTATCAAGAGTTTTGGGAGTTAATCAAATTTGATCTTCTGGAGGTGTTCCATGAGTTCCAAAAGAATAAATAGATGCTAGGGGCCCTAAATGCTACCTTTGTGGTTCTTATTCCTAAAAAAGAGGGAGTGAATTCCCTGGATATGTTTAGGCCTATTGCTCTTTGCAATGTTGTGTATAAGATCATCACAAAAATTATTGCTGAGAGGCTGAAGATATGGTTGAGCAAAATTATCTTAGAGGAGCAAGGTGGGTTTGTTTCTAGCCAAAAAATCCTAGAGGGGGTTGTTATTGCTATAGAAGCTATTCAATCAATGGAAACTTCTAAGGAGAAAACTATGTTCATTAAGTTTGACATGGCCAAATCCTATGAACGGGTTAGATGGTCCTTTCTTTAGAAATTCCTTGCTGCTTTTGGCTTTGAGAAGGAATGGATCAGATGGGTGATGAGTTGTGTTTCTTCTTCCTCATTCTCTATTATTTTTAATAATGAGCCATAGAGACTCGAAGCTATTTAAGGTGAGGCAAGGAGATCATTTATCTCCTTACTTTTTTATCATTATGGTAGAAGGGTTGGGAAGATTTCTCAAGTCTCATGTTAGGCAAGGTCTCATTCAGGGGTGGAATTGGGATAGTATTTTTCCGCCTCTTTCCTAACTTTAATTTGTTGATGATATTGCTTTGCTGGGAGTTGCCACTATCAGGAAAGTTTGCAACATTACATGTTCTATTGACATATATCTTGGTTCTTCTAGACAATTGATTAATAAGGACAAGTCTTCTATTTTCTTATTCAATACCCCTCCTCTTATTCAAGCTAGGATTGCTCGTATTCTAATATTTTAGGTTGGGACTCCCCCCTTCATTTATCTTGGTATTTAGATTTCATCTCATCCTCTCCCTATATCTTCTTGGTAGTCTATGCTTGATAATTTTATAAGGAAGGTGAATCACTAGACCGTCAGATGGCTATCCTATGTAGGTAGAGTGTTGCTTTTAAAATTTGTTGTTCAAGATTTACCCATTTACAGGTGTTTTGTGCAAATAGCTCCCTCTTGTTTCATCAAGGACATGGATGCTTTTTCAAGATAGTTTTTATGATCTAGAAAACTTGATCAATATAAATGGATTTTGGTTAGGTGGAATTCTATTTGTAGGCCAGTTCAAGAGGGAGGTCTTGGGTTGAGATAGGTAGCTCTTTCTGGGTAGGCTTTGGTTGCAAAACTTTATTGGAGATGGTGTACCTCTCAAGATCATATTTGGGCTAAAATATTATCTTGTAAATACTTGAGAGGTATTTCTAAGGTTGAGATCCCTAGAGTCATCTTGGTTGGGAAAGGTTTAGTTATCTGGGACACTTTGAAAAGAGGAGCTAATTTAATTAAGCAAGGTTTGTTTTGGATTTTTAATTGGGGATGAGATGCTCTTTTTTGAGAGTATTATTGGGATGGCCACCCTCCTATATTGACTCAATATCCCAGGTTATGTTTCCTAAGTTTTTATTTCTTGGAAGCAGGCTGGTCTCGTGTGGAGGACTTTAAAAAAATCTAGTATTTAGAAAACTGGAGATATACAGGTGGAAATATCTATAGGAATGGTCCCAGGGAGGATTGGTCGAGGATAGAGATGTGCTTGCTATTATTCTTGTGAGAAGTCCATGTTCTTCATTGAGGGGTAAATACATTCTATCTTGGAACCCTAATCCCAAGGGAACCTACTCTGTAGCCTATGGTTATCAGGTTCTTGATAAGCAAAATTTTGGGGGTCTCCCTATTACATGGTGGAAAAAGGTGTGGAACATATATGCTTGGCTGAAATGTAACTTCTTTCTCTGGTTGGTAGCTCATAATAAATGCCTCACTTGGGATAACGTGAGGAAGAGGGGATTTTAGGGTCCCTATTTTTGTGTCCTTTACGGTAAGAATGAGGATGACTCTTCTCATTTATTTTTCCAATGCTCCCTTGCCATAGATATTTGGCACCATTTGTGGAGTTCTTGGAACCATCCTTATTTTCATGTGCTCTCCCTAGTGGATTTTTGGAGTAATCTAGGAAGACCTCCCACCAAGACCCCATTCCTCCAAGTGTCTTAGAATCTAGGTCCTTCTTTCATCATCTGGTAGATTTGGCTCGAATGAAACCATCACATATTTTAGGGTAGTCATTTGGCTATTCAATATATCTAGCAAAGGATCCTGTGTATGGTTCAGGAAACTCTCCATAGCAAATGTGATGTGGACCCTCTTTTGGACTCTAGGGAGAAGAAGGTATGGTAGGCCCTTGGTCTCTTTGGGGTTGGTGCAAACTCTTATAGCCCTAGCAGGGTTCCTCAGCTCAGTAAGAAGGTTAGGAGAGATGGTAAGTGGATATCGACCCCAGAGGATTTTTTAAAATTAATACTGATGGGTCATCTAGGGGTAATCCTAGACATCTTTGGAATTGGCACTCTTGAACTATCTACATAAGGGGTCGGCCCCGAAATCTATTTATAAAATCAAGGTGAATTGTCTTGGAACCCCACTGAAATTTGTAGAAGTATACATGGCGAATTGCATTTATTTATCTCCAAAAATTTTCAAACCGTGGCGATTTTCATTAATTTGTCTCAAAAAAATTTCAAACCGTGGCAAATTTTTCTGTGTTGGGGGCTATGAATATCGTTTGCAAAATCTAAAAATGTACGACATACTTAAAAGCTTTAGGTCGATATGAAAGACTTTAGGTCGACATGACGACCAATGGCATGCCGATCGGTTGCAGTCATGATGATCGATTGTAGCCATGATGATCGATTGCAACCATGATGATCGGTTGCAAGCATGACGATCGGATGCATGTCGATCGGTTGCATGCGTGTCGATGTGCTACAATAGTCTCGAGTTCCCATCGGTAGCAGTGATGCATCTGTGCCATGTGTCATCCATCCATTAAATGATTGCATGCAGAGGACACGTGTCACCCATCCAGGAGCTGATTGCATGCAGAAAAGTCTATATAAAGGGAATTAACAGTCATTTTTTTACCTTTTCTATCATCATTTTAACCTTTTTCCTCCCATTTTAAAGCTTTCTTACCCCTTTTTCTCTCATTTTAACACTTTCTTACCCCTTTTCCTCTCATTTTAATGCAATATGAACCCTCTTCCTCCACTTTTATCTTGGTTTTAACAATTTACCTTAATTTTTAAGCGGTTTTTAACCATTTTTCTCTCATTTGAAACCTTTTCCACTGTATCTTCTTATCCATACCCGTACACCCTATGGCATCCCCTACAACCCCTGGAATGTTTAAAGTTAATTATAAGAACCTGGTTTACCCCTTGATTTCAAAAATTTTATCAACACCGGGTTACGACATGTCTTGGGTCACGGACTCTGGTCTTCGAGGTCTAGTTTCAATGCCCCATTTTGATACGGACGTTAAACTGGTGGAGAGGATCATTGTAGCTTATAATATGGATTCGGGTAAGGTAAATCTTATCATCGACAACAAAAACATCGTTCTTTCTTTCTCAGCCATAGATATCACCAGATTGACAACATTGCCCCACGTTGGTGTTGAGCTTGTCACTTCCAAATACCAGTTAACTGATGATGACAAACTCTACTTGGAGACCAAATTCAAAGTGCAGTCAAAATATTTTCAAGGTATAACTATTTTTTTATTTAATTGAATTTAAATTCTTGTCAGTGATTGACCGTACAATTACTAATTTTAGTTTTTTTGTAGTTACGTCCACCAAGTCCAGAAGGGGTTTGACCGTATCGATGATTGAAAATAAATTTCTTTGGGCATGTTGTGAATTCTTCCTTGCTAGACTCATTCTGCAAGGAAGGCCGACAGAAATTTTGATGTGGGCCTTAGCGTATTTGGTCCGTTGTATTGGACACCAGAAATTTGACTAGTGCACCTATGTTTCAAATCGGATCAGATTGGAAATAGAGAACGTGAAAACCCACGCTTCACCCTCACCGACAGTTAGCACATGTAATTATATTATTGATTTTTTTTATGAATCTTTTCATAATTTGTAGAACACTTCAGTACCAACATCTTGGCACTCAACCCTTGTCAATTTAGCCATGACAGAACAACAGGTTCAGGTAATTATTTTTTATATTTTAGTAAATTTTTTATTTTTCCATTGTTTATCTTTTTGTAATTTTGACATTTTATACCAAACATAAAAAAGGCATCCTCTTCCTCTTCAAAGCGGGATGCTGCTATCAGAGGTTATAATCCAGAGGAATCAGGAGACTCCAAAACACCTACGGAGGAAGCAACACCACCACTAAGGAGAAGATCATCAAGGAAACGTAGAAGATCTATTTCTCCTGATCGTCGACAATCTCCACTTGTGGCTGCACGTCCGATGCCAACGGGCATAGTTACGCATGAGGTTTCATATTCTAGGAGTAAGTTTTAATTACTACCGAAACAAATTTTTTACAATATTTTTACTATTTTTAATTAATTTTGTTTTTTTTTCAGATGTACAACATGACCACATTCCATTTGCAGTAGCAGCTACGCAAGATGTTTTTTCTTCTATCGGTAAGTGTTATAACAAAGTTTGCAACCAATTTTCATAATTTAATTTTATAACTAGTTTTTATTTTCTACCTTCACAAAATTTATAACTAATTTTTATTTTTTATGTTTTAAGGTCCCTTGCAACAATTTCGTCAACAAAATCAACAAATGCCGCCACCTCCTCCACAACGCCCAACTCAAATGCGAGGTCAATGCTTCCCAGTTGGAAAACACTTTCTTCCATCTAGGCCACAGAGAGAAGCAACACAACAAATTTCAGAGAGAGAAGCATCAAAGACTTTTTCGATTTCGATCATATTTTTGTTAATAATTTTACTTTTAAGGATATACCAAAAGCTTCTGGTACTGGGTTGGATGATGTTCCACTTGATAAAGATTAATTTTTGCAAGATAACACACCCACTCAATTTCAACTATCATAATTGCTTCAAGACAAAGTAAATGAAGGTGCAGAATGTTCAAGCAAATCTCCTCCAAGGGAAAGAAGCACCCATCAGGCTCCTCCTCGACAAGAGGATGAAATAATAAATTTTTTAAAAAAATATTTGGTTTCTGATAACGTTGAATCTACAATTAAGGATTTGCTACTTCCAGATATAATAGAAATGAAAAAATGGGAGTATCGGGCTAAGGTGTTGATAAAGGAAATTAATGCCCGATACAATAATTTTTCAAAAAGAGAAAGAAATTTTTTTGTTGTTGAAAATGAACCTGAAAAGATGGAGGCTCTGCTACAACAAGTAAAATCTGGCATTTTGAAGGTGAATACATCATACACAGATGAAATTTTAAAGTTTATGATGAACAAATTGGAGAACATAAACGGTGAGGCCCAAGCTTATTACAATGAATGGGCAAGTGATAAGAAAAAGGTTGTTGTTGTTGTAGCTGCAAAGAATGTTGTTGAGGTTTGACTTAATCACTTTTGTGTTCAAAAATTTGTTGTTCTCTTTTTTTAAATGTAATTATCTTTTCATGTTGATTAACTTTTTTCCTTTTTGTAGGTAAAGTATGAAAATCTCAAGAAGCAGGTTCAAAACCTGCAAGACTATCTCAGGATGGCAAAGGAGTTCTTAAACGCTTCCATGTCAATGAAAAAAGAGCACAGGAATCAGTTCGACAAAACAACATTTTGCGGAAAATCATTATCCGCAATGGATTGGATCCTGATGTTCTGCTTAAGGAGAAGGGTAAAGAAGTTCAAGGACCAACATCTGAAGATGTTGGCAAAGAAGAAAAGACCCTTCTCGATGGAATGCAAAATGTTGAGATGATCCTTGTCAATTGTGGAGCAATTGATAGTACTGTTACCCAACCCGAGAAAAGAGTCATCGAAATGCAGAATGTGGATGAGGAAAAAGGAGCTGAACAAGGGAAAGATGAGGGAGGGGTCGTTGCTATGGAGACTGTGGAAGCCATTGAGAAGGCAAAAGGAGTGGAGGAAGGGGGAAAATATTCTGAAGTGAAAAAATGAATTTTAAAAACAATTTTAAGACATTTCATATGTTTTCATTGGAAAACAAGATACTTGCTTTTATTATTTTACTATTGCACTATTTACATTTATAATTGTGTGTTATTTTCATCTCTTAAGTATTATGGTGTTTCATTTCTTAGCTATAGATTTACATGTTATTCAATGTTATTCATGTTGTGATATAAAAATGAATGGATATATCAATGAATGTTTATTTCAATTTATTCATATTCTTAAATGGATATATCTGTGAATGGGTTTCAATTATCAATGCATTCATAGTCATTATAGTTGTATAAAATTGAATATGGTAATTTATATTATGCTATATTGTTTTTATATTTTAGAGTGAGTTTACAATGGATATATCTATGCATGGGTTTAAATTTTCATTTTCCATATCTAGAGTACTATTCTATATGCTTTTTTCATACATATGTAGAAATATTTTTAGTAGTTATGTATATATACAAGGTTAACTCAATGACAAAGCATAAACCATAAAAAATCTCTATATTTTGTCACATCATCAATGACGATCGATGCAGACATGTCGATCGATGGCAGACATGTCGATCGATTGTAGACATGATGATCGATAGACATGTCGATCTGTGAGACATGTCGATCGATTGTAGACATGATGATCGATTGTAGACATGACGATCAATTGTAGACATGTCGATCAATTATAGATATGTCGATCGGCTATAGACATATCGATCGATTGTAGACATAACGATTGGTTATAGATATGTCGATCGATTATAGGCATGATGATCAACTACAAACATGTCGATCGATTACAGGCATGACGATCAGCTGCTGGTATGACGATCGACTATTGGCATGATGATCAGTTGTAGACATGATAATAGGTTGTAGACATGACCATCGATTGTAGATATGATGATCGATTATAGACATGATGATCGATTATAGATATGATGATCGATTGTAGACATGTCGATCGGTTGTAGACATGTCGATCGATTGTAGGCATGACGATCACTATTGGTATGATGATGGTAGCAACATTGCATCTGTACCACGTGTCAACCATCTATGAAATGATTACATGCAGAGGCCACGTGTCAACCATCTATGAAATGATTGCATGCAGAGGCCACGTGTCACCCATCCAAAAGCTGATTGTATGGAGAGAAGTCTATATAAAGGGATTAACAATCATTTTTTTGCCTATTCTATCATAGTCTTAATCATTTTCTTCCTATTTTAACGCATTCTTACCCATTTTCCTCTCATTTTAATGCATTCTTAACCCTCTTCCTCCAGTTTTATCTTAGTTTTAACCTTTTACCATAAGTTTTAAGCCAGTTTTAACCCTTTTCCTCCATTTTGAATCCTTTTCTATCAAGTGTCACGTACCATCCTCTATGTCTTCTGATCCATATTCGTACACCCTATGGCATCCCCTACCACCCCTAAAATGTGTAAAATTAATTTTAAAAACCTGGTTTGCCCCCTGATTTCCAAAATTTTATCAACATCGGGTTACGACATGTCGTGGGTCACGACCTCTGGTCTTCGGGGTCTAGTTTCAATGCCGCAGTTTGACATGGAAACAAAACTGCTGGAGAAGATCATTGTAGGTTATAATATTTATTCGGGTAAGGTAAATGTTGTCATCGACAATAAAAACATCGTTCTTTCTTTCACAACCGTAGATGTCGCCAGATTGACAACATTGCCCCACGTTGGTGTTGAGCCTATCACTTCCAAATACCAATTAACTAATGAAGACAAACTCTACCTGGAGACCAACTTCAATGTGCAGTTGGAATATTTTCAAGGTATAACTATTTTTTAATTTAATTGAATTTAAATTCTAGTCACTGGTGTATTATTGATTTTGTTTTTTTGCAGTTTCGTCCACCAAGTCTAGAAGGGGTTTGACCGTACTGGCGATTGAAAATAAATTTCTTTGAGCATGTTGTGAATTCTTCCTTGCCAGACTCATTCTGCAAGGAAGGCCGACAAAAATTCTGATGTGGGCCTTAGCGTATTTGGTCCGTTGTCTTTCACACCAAAAATTTGACTGGTCCACCTATGTCTCACATCGGATCAGATTGGAAATAGAGAACGTGATAACCCATGCTTTACCCTCATCGATAGTTAGCACATGCAATTATATTATTGCTTTTTTTTATGAATATTTTTATAATTTGTAGAACACTCCAGTACCAACATCTTGGCACTCAATCCTAGACAATGCAGCCATGAGAGAACTGCAGGTTCAGGTAATTTTTTTGTCAATATTTAAATAAATTTTTTTATTTTTCCATTATTTGTCTTTTTGTAATTTTGACATTTTATATATACATAGAAAAGGGCATCCTCTTCCTCTTCAAAGCGGGGTGTTGTTGTCAGAGGTTATAATCCAGAGGAATCAGGAGACTCCAAAACACATATGAAGGAAACAACACTACCTGTATGGAGAAGATCAACAAGGAAACCTAGAACATCTAGTTCTCCTGATCATTGACAACCCCCACCTACGGCTGCATTACGTCCACTGCCAATGGGAAAATATTCTGGAGCAAGAAATTGAATTTTAAAATTTGATATTTTGAAAGACAATTTTATGACATTTCATATGTTTTCGTATGAAAACAAGATACTTGCTTTTATTATTTTACTTTTAAGAGATACACTTTTATAATTGTGTGTTATTTTCATATTTTAAGTATTATGGTGTTTCAAATATGCTATGTTGTTTTTATATTTCAATTTTCAAATGAGTTTACGAATGATATATCTATTCATGTGTTTAAATTTGAGTTTATTTATATTCATTCTTGTTCTTGTATAGAAAAGTGTTTTTTCTTTTTTATTATGCTATATTGTTTTTATATTCAATGTTAGTTTACGATGGAGATATTTATGAAAGGGTTAAATTTCAATTTCCATATATTATGCTATGTTGTTTTTATATTTCAATTTTCAAATGAGTTTACGAATGATATATCTATGCATGTGTTTAAATTTCAGTTTATTCATATTCATTCTTGTTGTAGTATAAAAGTGAGTATTTTCATTTCTATTAAGCTATATTGTTTTTATATTTCAAGTGAGTTTACGAAGGATATATCTATGCATGGGTTTCAATTTTTAGTGCATTCATAGTTAGTCATTATAGTTGTATAAAAATGAATATGGTAATTTGTATTATGCTATATTGTTTTTATATTTCGAAGTGAGTTTACGATGGATATATCTATGAATGGGTTTAAATTTTCATTTTCCATATCTAGAGTAATATACTACATGCATTTTTCATACATATGTACAGAAATTTTTACTATGCATACAAGGTTTACTCAATGACAAAGCATAAATCATAAAAAATCACTATATTTTGTCATATCATACAACTAATGATACTAATGATACATACATACATTTAAATTCAAAGGAAAAATAACTATTTTTTGTCAACATATACATTTAGTTCAATAACATAGCATCATTACGTATACATGGTTTTCAAATTTTCAACTTACTCAAAGCTATAACATACATCATAAATTTTGAAAACATAGACAATCCATAACATTAAAAAGCAAACATGCATAATCATTGAAAATTGAATGATTATATGATTTTACAACAAATCAAATACAAAAAATCTTTGATAATATGAAATATTTCAAATCCGGAAAATCACTGATAATATGAATTTATTCAAATCACTAAAATTTTACAAAATGATTTCAAATCCGAAAAAATCTTAGATTATATGAATTTGTCATATAATCATTGCAATTTTTACATTTCTGGAAGGTAATACAAAGCTTTATCAACTTCTCCACAAGAACGCAAAATCTATGAATTCTACGTTTCCATAATCTCATCATCACTCCTAGCTGAATCATTTTCATCATTATCAACCATATTAGAGAGACCTCTTCTTTCTGCTAGGGACTTCCAATATGTCAATGCTCTATCATAGGGAAAGTTACCCACCTCGTACGATGACACATACATTCTCAAACAATTTTCCAAATTTCTGTCCAACCTATTACGAACTTTTGATTTAACAAAAGTTAATGCACTGAAAACCCTTTCATCTTCAACAGATCCCAAAATCATTGTCTGACATAATTCATATAAAATAAAGTATTCACTCATAGTATCTTGCAAGACACTACTTCGATACAATTTTTGCTAGAAACGCGTGATTGAACCAGTCTCTTGTGGATTTTTGAATTGTGCAATTTGATTATCCATTGTTATTCCAAAATTGGTTGACTGAGATCTCAAAAGATCTTTGTTTAGAATACCATTGATTTCAAAGCCATTTATTTCCACACTTTTAGAGAAATGTGTCATAAGATTACCCATATATTTTACAAACAACTCACTTCTACTACTTTGGTCACCACAAGGATTCCAAAAATTAGGATTAACAATAGCCATGGCCTCAAGTGTCTCATCTCTCTTAAAATGATCTCTTATTTCACTTGTTAATGCATTTGCAATTCTTTTCAATTTATTCTTAGTGTTATCCAAAACCTCATCGAATCCGAAATGTGTAACGGGCACTTGTTCAATATCATCTATCAGAGTATTTAATCACTTTTCAAAATGATATACAAGAATCAACTTTCCATGGATAGCAATACAAATATTGTCATTGATGTTGAACTTTAAAAAGTTGTTCGGTTCATTGACATTAATTAACGTATTCCAACTATCAAACTTGGGATCATCAAAATATTTTTCAGATAAATAAATCCTGTCAATAACCATACATATTTGTTTTCTCATCCTCATGAAATCGACAATATAAATTGCCCTTTCCTGTGCAAGTTTAATCATAGTATTCATTTCTTGTAACATTGGTAGAATACCACATAATGTGAGAAGAGTTTCCAAGTCAGTCATACGAAAAAGCAAATATTTTGCCTTGTCAACATCTCTACGATGTGCATACATAAACCCAACCAAGGATTGATATTCTGAAAATACCCTTTTTGTAGGAAGAAACAGTGAAATCCACCTGGTTTCCACATCTTTTAACATTTTTTTGCCTTCGATTACACCTAGAGAAAACTGTTGAAACTCTGCAAACCTTTTTGGACTGCATGAAAAGTATGAGTGTATATCATGGATGAGTTCTTCCACTCTAGCTACATTATCAAAATTGCTCACAATTTTGTATGCAAGATTCATTCGATGAGCCATGCAATGAATAGGAATCACATATGGGGCAATGGAAGTCTGAAGCCTAACACAAAGACCATTCCTTTGTCCTTGCATTGTAGCCGCACCATCAGCTCCAACACAAATTAACTTTGTGGCAATTTCCTTTTCATCCATTCCGACAATATCCTTTAAACTGGTTACAACAACATTATAAATATTTTTCGCATTACAATTTTCAATCATCTTATGTAGTGCTAGTAAATGAGGTTGTCTCAAATGATTTTTGAATGTGTAAACATGTATGCAAATCCAAGATGTGTTGTCAACAGTTGTTACCTCATCAATGGAAAGTGAAATAAATTTGGCTTGTTTCACATTCTCTCTCAGGTCTTCCTTCTCAACCGAGTGATAGACATTTTGCCATTTCCCAACCACTTCGATCTGACCAATGTGAACTGGTAAGGTTTTGTACATTGGCTAGTTGAAGTATTTCCTTAAAATCAGCAAAATCAGACATGGGTCGACCTTTTTTAGAATACTGTATACAATAGCAAACTGCAATTTCTTTGAGGCTAATACAGTATTATTAATTTTTTGAAATTGTGCCTCGATTGTTCCACCCTTCTCAATGAGAGTTTGTTTTTGTTTCATTGCTTTTTCATATTCAAGTGCATATCTCACATGCACACATTCTGATGCATCCTTCCACCTATGAGATCTGTTAATTGTTCCATCACTTCGTATTTCTTTGATGTAAACTTTCCCACAGTGTTTTTCTATTGTGTCTTTCTTATTTTGCAATAAATGATCCTTTCCCAGCTTCCATGTACAAATAATGCATTTACACACATTCAGTTTCTCATCTCGCTCAATAAAGGGGTATAACCATGCCCATTCATTTTTAAAATCCCTTCCAATAGTCCATTCGCTTATCTTTTGACGTTTAGATTTTTGACTACAAGATTCCCTAGAGGTCTGAATTTTAATTGTACTATCTTTTTCTTTTTCGGTTGATGTGTCTGAATTTAAAATCTCCTGAAGTGGTTGTTGAATGTCATTATTAGAAAAATTATCATGTGGTCCCATCTCATCTGCTGGAATATCTTTGAGTGAACGCACATCAGGCTCGACAATGTTTACTGCATTCAATGTTTGGTGTTCTCTATCATTTTTTGTTGTAAAAAAGGCACTATTTTAAAGAATTAACAGAATACAATTTTACAAAGCATTTAAAAAGAGGTAGATAAGCAGAAAACCATTTATCTATTAATAGAGAAAGGTTTTACATTTAAGAAGAACAAATTTTAAAAAAAAATTTTAAAAATTGATGGTAAAAGGTGTCTGTACCTACAAGTTGTGTAGAATCTATAGAGATTGATGTCTCATTGCATTTTGATATTTGTGTAAAATATTTTAGAATTATCTTTTTACAAGAATATTGGCCTTCCTTCTTTCCATCTTCAGTAGGTGACATTGTATCTATAAAGAAAAACCTTCAGATGTTAGGAAATGTATATGAATTTGAAAGAAAATAGCAGACATCCCTCAAGACGAACATATGATCCTAACACACAACATGATAGGGAATACTTATCGACCATAGTTGCAGATAGTGCTTCTACACTATGTATGAAACATACTCTAAGAGACAAGAAGTAGTCTCTAACAAGAGAAATGATCCTGACACACAACCAGATGACATTGATAGTTGTCTACCACAGTTGCGTATAGTTCACCTACAGTGCCTATGAAACTATAGAAAAAGATATTTGGACAAAAGAACAATGGAAGAAGAATACTCTACCAATTTTTAGTCATGAATCCTCTACAATCGATACGCTTTTACCGATAGACACTTCCCTGCAACCGATCGGCTTATACCGATCGATAGTCCCTACAATCGATAGACAAATGCCGATCACACATCCCTACAACCGATAGAATGATATCGATTGAAACCTCTACAACTAAGAGATAAATACTGACAACACTATTGATCGACTATCCCTACAATCGATAGGCTTATATCGACAACACTACAATCGATCGACTAATGTCGATCGACACGGTCCTACAACCGATAGACTAATGTCGATCGACACATCTACAACCTACTAATAAATATTGATAGACAATCCCTACAATCGATAGGTAAACTTTGATCGATAGTCCCTACAATCGATAGATGAATGTCGATCGACACCACTACAACATCGACTAATGATGATCGACACGATTCTACAATCGATCGACTAATGATGATCAACACTCTAAATCAACGATCTACTTATTCATAAACACACTCTACAATCGATAAACTTATATCGATAGACATCTCTACAACCAATCGCTTATATCATAACATGACTCTCAACCAATCACTTATCATAAACAGGCTCTACAACTAATCTCCTTATATCGATAGACACGACCCTACAATTGATCAACTTATACCTATAGACATGGCTCTACAATCGATCAACTTACATACATGGCTCTACAATCGATCTCCTTATATCGATAGACATCACCCTACAATCGATCCTTATCTACAAACATCTCTACAACCGATCGGCTTACATCGACAGACACAACTCTACAATCGATCTCCTTATACCAATAAACACGACTCTACAACCGATCGACTTATATCGATAGACATAGCTCTACAATCGATCGACTTACCTATCGACAAACACGGCTCTACAATCGATCAACTTATCGACAAACATGGCTCTACAACCGATCGACTTACACCAACATACTCTACAACCAATTACTTATCAATAGACATGCTCTACAACCGATCATCTTGCATCGATCGACACTCCTCTACAACCGATCGATTTATTTTGACAATCACTCCTCTGCAACCTTCTCAAGTTTTTCATTGTTTTAGAGCTATTTTTGAGTTAGAGTATTTTTTATGTATGTTTATCGGTACCCAGTATAGTATATATACGGGTAGTATATGAGGCGATTTGGGCGGGAAAAATAAAATCATTTATAATTTGAAGGCGATTTGGGTGGGAAATATAAAATCATTTATAATTTGAAGGCGAATTGGGCGGGAAAATCAAAATCATATGTAATTTGAGGTCGACGAATTAAAATAAAGTTAGGTTCATGATTATCAACGATGGGTGAATTTACCCCAAAAAAACTTCCACCCCGTAAATTTCGGGTGAATGGGCCCCAGTGAAAGGATCCAAAATTAGCCTTTTCAAAATTTTAAAAATCCTAAATAGAGCCAATTTACGATATTTCGCGCTTGTGCATAACCCTGATGTGGAGGCATGTGGGTCAAAATGCAACCTTGTTCTACAAAATGACTTTGTTGACTACTCTAGCCACACTACTACAAGTAAAAATGAATAGTCATATCCTATAGAAGGACATAATATTATATTCTCATCAAAAAATAGTGGCATAATTTAAACTTGTACCTTCTTTCCTTACACACAAAGCATAAACTATCACACTAATTATGGCTTTGAAACCAAAGCATTATTTTCAAGATTTACTACATATGTGTGATCTCCAATTAGGAAAAGGTCTTACTTTCCTTCAAAATAGATAATTATGTATGACTCAAACCCAAAGTGTGGAGCCTTAAGCACCTTAACACACCCTTTGATAGTTGTAATAGTACCATCCATAGAAGGAAAATGGCATGTCCCTTCCTTGTGGAGAAGGGCACCACCTAACCCTACTACAAGTGGCATCACACCAATTCCAAAAAGGTGTGCCTTTGTAAATTCAAAAACACACATGGGATGCTAATAAATTATGGAGCATCTCTCCCTTGTTGGATCTCCCTTTTTTGTTAAATATTTCTATAGTATAAGATAAAATTTCAATCTCTTGAATCATCTTTGGAAGGAACAAAGATTTTCATTTCTAAGGATTTTGAGAAGATGAAAAAAATAATAGAAAATTTATCCTATGATTTGAAATAAGAATTAGAGGCTCTAAACAATATTTCTATGTGACCAATTTAGGTAGCTCCATGCCCACTTTGATACCATGTTAGAATTCACAATATTTTTTAGAAATAAACTATGCACTCAAATATTATATAGAGAATGAAAATCAGTATAAAAAATAGAAGGATTTGGTATACACCCATAGGTGCCATAAATAATCACTATATCCATAGAAAAAATTACACAACTCTCTAATTATTAAATGAGTAGGAGGGGGTATTTATACCAATTCCAAATCCCTAATTATGTAATGAAGTTTAACCTAAGTTGATATAACAAGAGGTATTTATATTAATTACAATTTATAAATAGGGTTAACCATAACAAGGTTAACCATGGCCTATAGGGCTTACATAACAAAATATATAACTAATTAATACATTGTACAATGAAATGCCCTTAGGCCTATTTGATACATAATGCAATTTCAGCCTTGGCCATAAATCAAATTACAATTTAAATACAAGATAGGATGAATGGATGATATTTGTAGATACATTACCATTGAACAAGTATTAGAAAGGTTGACAACCAAGGAAATAATCCAATTCTAACAAAATATAATATACTATATATGGATCCATAACATCTTGTTAAGGAAGGTACGTGATGGTATTTTGTTGTGTTTCATTTAAGAAGAAAATACAAAAGCTCTAATTAAGCAATACCATGATGAAGAAGGGTATTATTCTATGCCAACTATGGTCCATAAGATCATGAGTACCAAATATTATTGGTCTATCATTTTTTCTAATTATTTTTAATTGCAAATCCTATTGTATGTTCACAAGAAATAAGAGAAAGGCTTCAATGCCCCTAAATCTTATTATTGTGACCACAGCATTCCAACAATGGTTCCTAGACTTCATAGGTAATATTAACCCTCTATTAAGTGTGGGATATGGATGGATCCTTATTACAATATATCACAAAGTGGATTAAAGTAGTTTTAGACAAATCATCCAATTAGGAGACAATGATCCATTTGTTAGAAGATATCATTACCAAATTTAGATCTCCTATTGCCATAGTCACTCATAATGCCAACTACTTTAAGTGGGGAAATATGATGAAATTCACCTTGGAATATGTATTCTTGCTCAAAATATCCTTGAACTATTACCCCATATAATATGGATCAAAAATTATTGATCAATATTTTATTATTTTTAAGTGCTTTAAATAAGCACCAAAATATATTACAAATAGAAAATGCAACGGAAGCTAAGTTTGGTTGGTAACAACCAAACCAATATAGGCATGGTGGCTAACAAACTGTAACAAAGCCAACTCAACCTTAAACATAATCCAACATGAAGTTTCATGTGGTTAATAATCATAATAAAATAAGCATCATAAAGTATGCCTTCAATGTCCTCATCATTCCTCCCCACTATATAAGCATTGGACTCCAATGCTTTTACAAACATGGAGGAGAAAGAGGTGGAGTGTCGGGTACAACCAAAAATGCACTTTATACATTACAAAAGACCAAAGGTTAGGCATACCCTTACAAAATATAAAAATATTGGTGCCATTATAATCGGTTCATAAAGAGCTTTCTGATGACTATAAACACGCCTAAGGTTGTAAACGGTTGAATGGACCCTTAAATGGCATTAAAGAGAAGCATTAAATTAATTAATTTTGATTTAATTTAATAAATCATCATTTTTTCATAAAATATGCAGTTGTGTGTGTGTTGTACACATGCTGCACAGCGCATAATGCACACACCACACAACATGTGGTAATGTGTGACATACATGTTGCACATTGTGTGGTTGTGCATGGCGTGCATGTTGCACAACGTGTGGTTATACGTGACATGCACACTGCACAATGCATAGTTACATGCTTACGTGTGCACACTGTGTATTAGACCATGAATTGGGATGGCCTTTCGCATGTCCTGTGTATAGGCCAGTACACTCAACTTTGTGTGTGGTCCCATGAAGGCTAGCGCTGGTCGATTGCATGTGCGCAAAAGGATGTAAAGGGATCAGGAAGCATTTGAGCCCCACCATTTTTTCTCCTTTTGTTATCGTGTGAGGGGCTATTTGTGTGCATGGGTTGCCTTATGCATGCAATTTATATATATATATATATATATAATTTTTATATATATATATATATATATATATATATATATATATATATATCATGCACATTGAACAATGCATGTAGGGAGAAAAATGACCTTTGTACCGATTTTGACCTCCCATTAGTTGATCTGTAAAAATAATTTTTATAGAAGTCTTCAATGCACATAGTGGAGGAAAAGGCTTGAAACCCATGAGCAGTTGAGGCAGTGGTGGTGGCCAAGGAGGTGGTCGACCTATGATGCAAATCAATTACGGATCTATCAATTATGGTAAACCAGAGGGCCAAACAAAAATAGCTCCAACAACATAACAAGATCCACCATCTACAACAGAAGGGAAAAGGGTGAAATCTTCTTCTGGATCTTCATCAGGTGAACCTTCAATTTCTTCATTAGTTTTTACATTATTTTCTTCATTGGAGAGACCTCCAACATGGAGATATTCAATTTTGATAGTGCAACTGCATTAATCACTTCTGAGTTTTCTTTATAATGATTTACAGATTGTTCTACTTCTTTCTCAATAACAACATGGTCTAATGGTAGGACGATGGGCTTCTCACCCATAAACCCTAGTTCGATTCTAGGTGTTGCTTCTAGAATTTTTGTAGCAATTTCTTCTACAATAATTTCTTCTACAGGTATTTCTTCCATAGGAAGAATTTCTTATTCTTTTTTATCAACTTCTTCTATTTCAGCAGGAAGAATTTCTTCTTCTTTTTTATCAACTTCTTCTATTTCAGCAGGAAGAATTTCTTCTACAGCATTTTCTTCTTCTGTAGGAAAAATTTCTTCTTCTTTTTTATCAACTTCTTCCATTTCAGCAGGAAGAATTTCTTCTTCTATAGCAATTTCTTCTTCTACAGGAAGAATTTCTTCTCCAATTGATGCTTCTTTTGTTGTCATTTCTTCTGTGAGTTGGGTAGCTTGAATCTGTTGGATATTAGCAGCAATCATATTGAGTTGTTGCTTCAAATTTTCAAAGAAAATTTTATCTTGGATAGACAACATGGTGCCCTACCCAAACAGGAGTATAATCTACTACTCTGATACCACTAATATGGAAATACCAAATGTGAATCTAAGATTGGTTGGTAAAAATCAAATTAATACAAGCATGGTGGCTAACAAAGTATAAAAAATCCAACTCAACCTTAAACATAATTTAATTTGAAGTTTCATGTAGTTAATAATCATAATAAAATAAGCATCATAAAGTATGCCTTTGATGTCCTCATCACTATAAGGAAACATATTGGTCAAATTAACTAATACGAACATAAGATGGATCCTAAATAGAACTATTGTCGTATGACAAAAGGACTCACATACCAAGCTATGTAAAGTACTATGATAATATTGAGTGACACCAAAGGCATATATCGAGTTATCACCCTACAATATAGTCTGTAGAACCATGTTACTAATTAACTTGGAACTCTCTTTCCTCAAAATCTTGTAATAATTAGAGCTTGAAGATACTAAAATAAAGCTAACTCAAGTAAGGCTAAACACTATATTGGTCTTAAAGGAAGAGAAATAAAATGTATTTAAAATAAAACTACAACATAAGGAGGATGTCAAAATATGATTTGACAGAAAAGACACAAAAATAGATTACAAGGAGGGAGACCACATGTTCAAGTGGGATGAATACCGAATAAACTAGGGAAACATCCAAAGATTCAATTCTATTTGGAATGGGGCTTATCAATTTAAAAGTTAAATTTTCTTTGGAATGGACGTTATCATCTTATGAATATTGTGTGTATAAAAACCTATAGCATTGCCATTATGGATGGGAGAATAATTCCAATTTCCATGACTAAGCAACAACTTTATTTAATGAAGCAAAGTTTCATTCAAAAGAAAAATATAGATATTGCATTTATATTTTCTTATCATGGCTATTAACTACAAATAAATACTTACTCCTCATCTTCCAAATTTCTACTTCAATATTTCTTTTCTTCCTAATTTTTTGTCATTTATTCTTCTTTTTCTTTTCTTCTTCTTCTTCCTCTCCATATTTGATAAACTTAGTCATTTTTTTGTAATGCTATACAAAACAAATTAAGGGATAAAAAATTAATTATCTTCCTTGGTGAGTGAATTACTTGTAAATGCAAGAGAGTCACTTGCCAAGTGACCCTACCATGATCAAATCATCTAAATAGGTAAAGCAACCCTCAACCACTTGACTACCGACCCAGGCGGCCCCTACATAGAGCACGGGTAGGATGTAGGTAACTAAGAGCCACTTAGGTTGGGATATATAAATTCCTCCACCCATGTTGCTTCTCTTTGACTTAAAATGACCTATGCACTCCATACACCTATCATGCTCTAGTTATTGGAGGTATTATATTATTGATACCTTGCAATATTAATGCAAGGACCATGTAAATAGTTTAGTCTAGAGTGTATTTAATATTTGAGTATATAGTAGGTGTCAAGTTAGTAAGTGTGGAGTTATATATGTAAGGTGTCATGTTAATAGGTGTGGATTTATATAAGTGGTGTATCATGATAGTAAGTATGGGTTATGAGTCAAGTGCAATCATGAGAGTCTTTGTATTTATGTAATGAGAAATATGAAGAGTTAGATCTCCCGTGAGTATGAGGAGATGAAGAGTCTATGTAAGAGTAAATTTCAAGAGTCTTTTGTATATGAATAATCTCATGTATATATATTGAAGACAAAGCTTTGTAATAGAGTATCAAATAATAAGCATTGCATTACATTGCATTGCTTTAATAGATATATTTTCAATAATATATTCAATGATTTTTATATTAATTGTTGTTATGGATTGATTCATGTACATATATGTTATTGAGATATTTTTTATCCTATAAGAGTGATAAACTTTTGAGAATAGTAGTGATTTGATAAAAGTGGTATCATAGCTATGGTGAAGAGCAGACAAAACTACATTCAAAGTGTTTGGTATGAAGAGATATAGTGAGAAAGAAAATAATATTTGCATGAATATAAGAGCAAGAATGTCATGACTGAAGTAGATATTTAAGATTAAAGGAGAAATTTTGAAGTGCCTATGAGAGGAGACAAAGTTGTGAGAAGCCATGACTGGAAGCTGAATAATAGTTAGATGTTCAAAATATGAGATAAACCATGAGAAGGATGAGCATATTGTGAGATAAACATGCAGACCATGAGAAGGAAGTGAAAATTATAGAGGAATCATTTGAAGGAGCTATTTTAGGAGATAAAATGGATATTAAACATGTTTGAAGCATTGAATGCAAATAGAGAAAATTAAATATTAGGTCCAAAATTCAAGAGTGATTGAGTGTAGGAAATGCAGATTAGAGGAAAATTCTATATTTGGTTAGGGAGAGAGAGGAAGACGTAATGTCCAAGGTAGAGTGTGTAACTTCAAGGAGTCAACAGATTTGAAGCATTTAAACTAGGGATATGCAAGCAAAATTTGTGTAACACATTGGAGGAAAAGTGTCTTCCAAGGTACAAATTATATTTTATGTCATAATAATTCTTTCGGTAGTGAAAGGTTATAAAGCGAAGAAGTGTTAATTTTATTTTATCAAGTGAAGCAAAGGGATAATTAAAATTACAGAGAAATAATTAGAAGGAAGAAGTTATTTGAAATTATTTGAGGGATTTATGATGCAGGAGCATCCGGCAGCATTTGAGCAATCTTGCATCCTCCAAATCTCTCTAAATTTTTCTAAGTACTTTTTTTTATTTATTTTGTTTTATTCCAATTTTGTTCCAAGATCGAAGTTTTATGAGCAAAGGGAAGGCAGAAGTGTTTTAAGACAGGTTGGGGAGGGGAGCCGCGAAATCGTGACATGTCGCGATTTCGCGACATGTCGCGAAATCGTGGCTCCGAAGGCGAGTAGTGGGCGAGGGCCAAAACCGTCGCGATATCGCGACGTCGCGATATCGCGACAGTTTTGCGCAAAGCAAAGGCTGAGGCGCGGGGGGCCGCGATACCGCGACATGTCACGATATCGCGACATGTCGCGATATCGCAGCCCGTTTTGATTGCTAATGTTCGAAGGCATGGGGGGTCGCGATACCGCGACATGTCGCGATATCGCGGCTCGCGAAGACTGCGGAGGTCCGAAGGCGTGGGGGGTCGCGATATCGCGACATGTCGCGATGTCGCGGCCAATTAGAAGCTGCCACGTGGAGTAAAGTCGCGTGACTTAAAATTGAAGACAGACCGTTAAGAAAAGTTAAAAGCTGCCGCGTGGTTTGAATTGCGGTTGCCGAGAAAAACAAAAAAAGATAGCTATGTGGAAGCAACACAGCCTATTGAAGACGGAGGCCGAAGATGGACACGCGGGCAACCACGTGTATTAAAACGAGGACGAAGGCCACGTATATTGATGTGTGAAGGACAGCTACGTGCATTTAAACCGAGTTAACCACCGTGAGGAAGTATTCAACAAACAACAGTTACAGGGCATGGAAGGTAAGGAAGAAGCAGACAGAGTACCATCAGAACAAAGCGGCCAGTGCAGGGTATGGAAGCCATTAATGAAAGCTTCCTGGTAGATCGGGCAGATGGCCCATTTATGACTCAAAATTTTGAAAACCCCGAAAAGGGGGGGAAAGTTCGAATTTGAATCTTGTTAGGTAGGCATTAATTGCCTAGAGGATCGGGGCCTCGATAAAAACCCAAAATTTTGTAATAGGGACGGATGGTGAAGTCGGGATTGGGGAAGAGAGACTGTGAGCCTGGAAAATTATTGTATGACTGTATTAAGAAAGTTTAATGAAAATTGCTGTGAATTCTACGGTGAATTTGTGGTGTGAATCCCGGCTTGCCATCAAGTGGTATCAGAGCGGGAGCTCCTGAGAGTGTAACAGATCGCCGGAGAAGGAGGCAATTACACCAAGATCTGTGGAAAGATTTTCAAAAAAAAAAAAAAAAGAGAGATAGAATGCCTCCACGAAGGAACCGAGGCGAAGGAGGAGATGTGGTGCCGGCCGAAGACTTCCGAGCCTTGCAAAGGCAGAGTTCAAGCCCCGCAAGCGCAGTTACGCAGAAGGCGCGAACCCGGAGGGGATGAGGAAAGTGAAGACGAAGTTGAAGAGGAAGAACAGTCTGAGGAAGAAGAAGAAGTTGTGGATCCAGCTCAAGCCCGGTTGTATAAGGCCATCTCTCAGATTGGAAAGCAACCTAAAATGGAGGTTTCTACATACTCGGGAAACCTAAATCCAAAAGAAGTGATTGACTGGATAAATGATTTAGAGGAATATTTCGAGTACGAGGAAGTTGAAGACCCTAACCGGGTCAGATTTGCTAAGACTAAGTTGAAGGGTCATGCCAGCATTTGGTGGAGAGGAATACAGTTGGAGAGGAACAGAAAAGGGAAGGAGAGAATAACGAGATGGGATAGAATGGTGGAGAAGCTGAAAAGACAGTTCATCCCGACAGATTACGAGTTAGATCTGCTAAGAAAAATGCAGAGCTTGAGACAGACAAACAAAACTGTCCAAGAGTACACTGAAGAGTTTTACAAAATTTCTATTAGAACAGGGCATTTAGAGGCAAACAAAGAGAAGGTAGCCCATTACATTAATGGGTTGAGGCTTGGTATCCAGGAAGAACTGAGCCTGGTTCGAGTAAACACCATTGAGGATGCTTACCAATTTGCCTTGAAGGTAGAAGAAAAGCTGAACAGGCGGTTTGAAGGCAAGCAAAGAGGAAGAGGCCGAGGTGGAAGGACTGGTGGGAGGACCAGTGGAGAAAGGTACAAAGATCCGAAGAAGACTGGTGAAGCCAGTAGTAACCAGGAACAAAGAGAAGAAGATGTTTATCAGCCCCGAGATCAGAACAGCTACCCAAGAGGACGGGGTGGATCTGGACGAGGATTTGGAAGAGGAGTATTTCGTGGAACATGTTTCCACTGTGGTGAAGAAGGACACCGGGCATTTGAATGTCCACAACACCGAGAAAGAACAAACAAGAGGCCTGAGGGCCCAACCAGAGCTGTTGTGGCAGAGGAGGATGCTGAATCTGAGCATTCCGAAGAAGCGGAGAGAGGAGAAACAATGATTGTAAGAAGAGTCCCGTTGAATGAGGAGAAGGACACCGACCAGAGGAAAAGTTTATTCCGCACTAGATGTAAATGTGCGGGCAAGGTTTGCAATATCATTATTGATAATGGTAGCACGGATAACCCGGTTTCTGAGGAAATGGTTACAAAGTTACAGTTAGAAAGGAAGAAGCACCCACACCCATACCGGGTCGCATGGTTACAAAAGGACCACAGAGCTTTGGTCAACGAGCAGTGTTCTGTTAAATTTAACATTGGAAATTATTGTGATGAGGTCCTGTGTGACATCTTGCCCATGGATGCTTGCCACATGTTGCTGGGGAGACCCTGGCAGTTTGACCGGAGTGCGGTACATGATGGCCGTGCCAACACCTACTCATTGACAAAGAATGGTGTACGCCATAAACTAAAGCCCTTGAAGGATGCAGATGAAAAGGTATGTAATATTTCCAGAGTCTGTTTAGTTGAGGGAAGAGAGTTTCTGAACGGGTTAAAGCATAAACATTTATGTTATGCAATAATCCCTAGAGTTAGGGGGAAGGAATGCCAGGATACCCCAGCAGAAGTTCTAAATCTGCTGGAGGAATTTCCAGACATTGTATCAGACAATGTACCTGAGGGCTTACCCCCTATGAGAAAAATTAGCCATCATATAGATTTAATACCAGGATCAAGCCTACCAAATAAAGCTGCACACAGGATGACACCTGTGGAGACTGAGGAATTAAATAGACAGGTCCAAGAATTATTAGAAAAGGGATTGATTCGGGAAAGTTTGAGTCCATGCGCAGTACCTGCAGTGCTGGCGCCAAAGAAGGATGGGGAATGGAGGATGTGTACAGATTCATGGGCCATCAACAAAATCACTATTAAGTATAGATTCCCGTTGCCAAGAATGGATGATATCATGGACTGTTTAAGTGGAGCTGAGTACTTCACAAAGATTGACCTGAAAAGTGGCTATCATCAAATCCGTATCCGAGAGGGAGATGAATGGAAGACAACCTTCAAGACAAGAGAAGGCCTGTTTGAGTGGTTGGTCATGCCCTTTGGACTGTCCAATGCACCAAGTACCTTCATGCGGCTGATGAATGAAGTACTGAAAGAATTTTTGGGAAAGTTTGTTATTGTTTATTTAGATGATATATTGATATTTAGCAGGACCCTGGAGGAACACCTGATGCATATCAGGAGGGTCTTTGAAAAGCTACGAGAAGAACGGTTATTAATAAATTTGAAAAAGTGTAATTTTGTCAAGAAGGAATTGGTATACTTGGGGTTTGTAATCTCAGCAGAAGGTCTGAAGATGGACCCCGAAAAGGTGAGAGCCATCATTGAATGGCCTACTCCAAAGAGCACAATAGAAGTGAGGTCATTCCATGGTCTGGCCAGTTTTTATAGGAAGTTCATAAAGAACTTCAACAGTATTTGTGCACCTCTCACAGAGACAATGAGGGGAGATAAAAAGGAGTTCAAATGGACATCAAGGGCTGAAAGGAGCTTTGATACCTTGAAGAGAAAAGTTACAGAGCAGCCTGTTTTGGCACTTCCAGACTTCAACAAGGTATTTCAGGTGGACTGTGATGCCAGTGGCAGTGCAATAGGGGCTGTACTGAGTCAAGGAGGCAAGCCAATTGCTTATTTTAGTGAGAAGTTAAATGATGCCCGGAGAAAGTATTCAGTCTATGATCAAGAATTTTATGCTATGGTTCAGGCCCTGAAGAAGTGGAGACATTATTTATTACCAAAGGAGTTTGTACTGTTTACTGACCATCAGGCTTTGCAATACATTAACAGTCAGACAAAACTGAACCAAAGGCACATGAAATGGGTGGAGTTCCTCCAAAGTTATACCTTTGTGCTGAAACATAGAAGTGGGAAGTCAAACAGAGTTGCAGATGCCTTAAGCAGAAGGCAAACTCTGCTGACTAGATTGACAGTAGAAGTAGTGGGATTTGAAGAACTGAAGGGTCTGTACCCTGCAGATCCGGATTTTGTAGAAGCCTGGAAGGCTTGCTTGGTACCTATTACTATGGACAGAACAAAATGGTTGGATTTCTTAATCCAAGACGGAATGTTGTTCAAGGGTAGTAAGTTGTGCATTCCCAAAAGTTCCATGCGGGAGAATTTAATCAAAGAAAAGCACAGCGGAGGATTGGCTGGGCACTTTGGTCGGGATAAGACCATTGCCTTGGTTGAGGAAAATTACTACTGGCCACAACTTCAGCAAGATGTGCGGAAGTTTGTGCAAGGTTGCAGAATATGCCAGATGGCAAAGGGTGTAAAACAAAATACAGGGCTGTACCAGCCATTACCTGTGCCTGAGAGACCATGGGAGGACATAAGCATGGATTTTATCCTTGGATTGCCGAGAACACAGAGGGGAAATGACTCAGTATTTGTGGTGGTTGATCGGTTCTCCAAAATGGCACATTTCATTCCCTGCCAAAAGACAAGTGATGCAGTTCACATTGCTGGGTTGTTCTTCAAGGAAGTGGTACGACTTCACGGCCTACCGAGAAGTATAGTTTCAGACAGAGATACCAAGTTCGTTGGGTATTTCTGGAGAACCTCGTGGAAGAAATTGAAGACAGACCTGAAATTCAGTTCAGCATACCATCCACAAACAGATGGGCAAACAGAGGTGGTCAATAGGAGCCTGGGCAATTTACTGAGATGTTTGATAGTGGATCAACCCAAGGGATGGGATTTGGTCTTACCACAGGCAGAGTTTGCATATAACAGTTCAGTTAATAAAAGCACAAATAAATCTCCGTTCCAGATAGTATATGGAAACAACCCGAGGAATGTGTCTGAACTAAGAAAGTTGGACAGAAGAGAAAAATGTAGTGCCGAGGCAGAGGAATTTGCAGAGCATATGAAAAGTCTGCATGAGGAAGTAAGAAGACAAATTACAAAAATGAACAGTCAATATAAGACAAAGGCAGACCAGAAGCGGCGGTACAAGGACTTCAAAGTTGGAGATGAGGTTATGGTGCATCTCAGGAAGGAGAGATTTCCTGCCAAGACTTATAACAAATTGAAGATGAAGAAGTTTGGGCCATGCAGAATACTGGGAAAACGGGAGTCAGGAAATGCATATGAAGTGGAATTACCAAGTTGGCTTGGTATTTCACCTATTTTTAATGTTTCAGATCTAGTGGAATATCATGAAGGGGAAAGTACAGAGGTACCAAGTGCAGAGTTGTGGCAATTTCCAGCCTCTACTCCAACCGCCAACGAGATTGAAGAGATATTAGATACTCGTGAGGGCAGAAGCACCAGAAATAGATAGTATTCTGAATACTTAGTAAAGTGGAAGGGCAGGCCTGTTGAAGATGCGACTTGGTTGTCGAAATTGGAGGTTGACCGCCTGGGTCTTTCCCCAACACAACAAAAGTGAGGGTCACTTTCAATTTACCCCGGGTGTCTGATGCAGGAGCATCCGACAGCATTTGAGCAATCTTGCATCCTCCAAATCTCTCTAAATTTTTCTAAGTACTTTTTATTTATTTATTTTGTTTTATTCCAATTTTGTTCCAAGATCGAAGTTTTATGAGCAAAGGGAAGGCGAAGTGTTTTAAGACAAGTTGGGGAGGGGAGCCGCGAAATCGCGACATGTCACGAAATCGTGGCTCCGAAGGCGAGTAGTGGGCGAGGGCCAAACCGTCGCGATATCGCGACGTCGCGATATCGTGACATGTCGCGATATCGCGGCCCGTTTTGATTTTTGATGTTCGAAGGCATGGGGGGTCGCGATACCGCGACATGTCGAGATACCGCGACATGTCGCGATATCGCGACATGTCGCGGTATCGCGGCTCGCGAAGACTGCGGAGGTCCGAAGGCGTGGGGGGTCGCGATATCGCGACATGTCGCGATGTCGCGGCCAATTAGAAGCTGCCACGTGGAGTAAAGTCGCGCGACTTAAAATTGAAGACAGACCGTTAAGAAAAGTTAAAAGCTGCCGCGTGGTTTGAATTGCGGTTGCCGAGAAAAACAAAAAAAGACAGCTATGTGGAAGCAACACAGCCTATTGAAGACGGAGGCCGAAGATGGACACGCGGGCAACCACGTGTATTAAAACGAGGACGAAGGCCACGTATATTGATGTGTGAAGGACAACTGCGTGCATTTAAACCGAGTTAACCACCGTGAGGAAGTATTCAACAAACAACAGTTACAGGGCATGGAAGGTAAGGAAGAAGCAAAGCAGTACAGAGTACCATCAGAACAAAGCGGCCAGTGCAAGGTATGGAAGCCATTAATGAAAGCTTCCTGGTAGATCGGGCAGATGGCCCATTTATGACTCAAAATTTTGAAAACCCCGAAAAGGGGGGGAAAGTTCGAATTTGAATCTTGTTAGGTAGGCATTAATTGCCTAGAGGATCGGGGCCTCGATAAAACCCAAAATTTTGTAATAGGGACGGATGGTGAAGTCGGGATTGGGGAAGAGAGACTGTGAGCCTGGAAAATTATTGTATGACTGTATTAAGAAAGTTTAATGAAAATTGCTGTGAATTCTACGGTGAATTTGTGGTGTGAATCCCGGCTTGCCATCAATTTATAAGAAGATAATTAAAGACTAAGGTGAAGAAGATTATTGATTGAAGGTAGATTATTTGATTGAAAATATTATTGAGAAGAGAATATTTTATTGTGAAGTAAGGTAATTTATAATTAATGGGAGTTATAAGCAAAAATTAATATATTGAAGGAAATAAATATTTGAAGACTTGAAGATGAAGGAGAAGATTAAAGAGGTGATTTTTTTTTTGATAAGTTAAATTTAATTCATTACAGGTTTTGACAAGGACCCCAAAACCTGATTACATAATCATCAAAAATATGTTTGAATAAAGGCAAAAAATAGAAACCATAGGGATGCAACCCCAAATATAAATGACAACTAAAATGGTGAAACATCATGAACAAGATTGCGTAGGGGACACCCAAAACCCATAAAAAATATCCCATACAAGGAGACCCTAAAATGAACACATTAGTCCTCCTCTCTAGCTGTGGCACCCCCGTACTTAGCATCAACCTTGGCATCATCCTTAGCTTCATCCTCGATGAAGACCTCCAGCTCCTTCATGTCCTCCTGAGAGGTCTCGAAAAAACATTCATGGTAAAATAGCATGTGTAAAATATTCCTAAGATCCAAGAGAGAATCCTCCATGTTAGTCAACTAGAAAATAGCATTCTTCAGTTGGGAAATCCCAATAGAAGTGAATTTTATAGTAAACTTCTATAGAATTGAAGCTGGAGCATCACTGTCATCCTCGTCAAAGTCAATATTGAGTATTTTCTATTTTTCTTGGAGAGCCTTGTTTCGTAGATGGGGAGAATACCTGACCTCTCCCTTGAACTCCTCATACTTAATTTTTTTCCTTGTGAGTAAACCTCTCACGGTCTCCACAGCTACTCTCTTCTTAGCTGACATGGCAAGGGAAAAGGAAGAGGCTAATGGCAGGCTAGACTTAACCTGAGTAGGGCTGGATTTTCCTCTGGGATTGACCTTTTGGGTGGTAGGAAGGGTTAACCCACTAGGATAGTGGACCAGCCAGTGGTTATAAAATACCTTGAATAAACCTTGGTGGTAAGGGAGGTCATCTCCATTTTTCTTCCTATAGGCTTCAATGGAGTAGCTAATGGAATTAAACATGAATTGGGGAATGTTGATGGGATTGACATCCCTGAAATGATTCACAAACACAAAATGGAAACTATAGAGGATTTTTCCAAAATTTTCAATAGTAATATATTCCATAACATATTTCATTACCTTGTTCCATGTGGTGGGGAGGTTGACCCAGAGCATACCCACCTTTGCCTACTTGTAGAGTTTACCTTGGTCCTTGAACTCCTTCAATTCAGCTTTCCACTTATACTTTTCCCATCGTATGGACCGTACTTTAGCCTGTTGTTCGGTAATCTCAACCAGTAATTTGATGTCAATGAGAAAATTATTCTCATGAATTTTAATCCTTTCCCCATTCCAGCTTATCAAGATCATCATGGTGATGTCATGTGCATCCCCTAAGAATTTTTAAAGAAATGAATAAAGCCTCTCTATGTTAGGATGGCTTCAGTTATGGGATCCAGCTCCATGGAAATTGGCTCAACAAAGCTCATATTGGGCTGACAAGAGGGATGATTTTTTAAGGAAAATATGGAGGATTGGGGGATTTTTTCAGGGGGAATGAAAATACCATCTCCCAGTGGGTACTTAAAACAAGAAAACCACACATACATGTGAACGCAAGATTCATGGGGAAGGAGCTAAATATTTTGGAAGATTATTTAGAGATTACAACTATCATCATGGGGCTTCCCAAAATTCTTAAAACCAGCTTTGATAAAAATGATTCTTTTGAAATTCAAATATCGTTGAACTACCTTGAGGTACCACGTGAACCAGTAGTTGGGATTATGGAGGGTAGAAAAAAATAGAAGGGATAGGCTAGAGTATGAGACTTTGACATGGGATGAAGGAAAGGTGACATGAATGAGGGAAGTAAAAAATGGAGGGCGGGAACGGGAGGAAACGGTTAGCAAGGAAGCATCTCTAGTTAAATATATAAACTTGAGAGATATGGGGTTGGAAATAAAATTTGGTACAACAATCAAGGCACGTGACACTAATTTCATGATTAGAAGCCTTGGAAAAACCATCGATCAGCACTAATGAAAACATGTTGAGACCAAAACCCAACAAAAGATGGGGGTTGAGGTGGAACGAAAGAAGGATCAACAAGACCATTTGATTAGTCATCAGCACTATTGTTAATTAGTGTTCTTTATTGGTCTAAAATATTTCTAACCTCTTGTGATAGGGCATATGTCCATGTGGTCAAGATAGCAATGTTAACACCGAAATTGGCCAACTTATCTGTAACCATGTTAGTTTCTTTAAAGGAATGTTGAAAATGGTCTCCTATTGTATGAGGGTGAGACTTCTAACTTTTTCAATATAGTACCTGACCCTCCATGAAGGATTTCTATTGTTCCTTTGGTAGCTTATTATACTGAGAGAATCTCCTTCAACTATCAACCTTCTTAGATAATTTTTGGCTATGGAAACTCCTCTTGCTTTAGAAATATGGTTGGTCTAAACCCTAAGAATTTTAGCAAAGACAAAGATGACATGACCACAGTGATCTCTGAGGATTCCTCCCATACCCACCTTTCCATGTTTCCTTTGGTAGTACCATCAAATTTTAACTTGAACCATCCATACGATGGAGAAATCCACGTAGAATTGGCTCTGATATTGGGTGGCAGTTGCAATGGGATTTTTGCAAGAGGAAGATTCAAGGAACTCTCTAAGGAAGCCTCAAAACTAGATGTGGTATGGGTAGACGAAGGAATAAGAAGAGTACTTTCTTTGGAAAAGGATAGGATTTTGTTCGTAATAAATTTAGGATCCATCCTACAGTTGGAGAAAATTCTATAGTTTCTTTCAAGCCATATTTTCTAGAGTAAATGGTGGAGGTAAGAGTTCCATAGGAATTTCAAGTGAGGGTTATGGAATGGGGTGGGCCATTGGAAGAAAATATCAAAAATTGAACCTGGTTTGGCCCACAGGATATGGAAGGATTGGAGGATTTTGTTGAGGATAGAAGAGGAAAACTGGCAAGTGAGAAAGAGGTGAAGAGGGGACTCCCAATATGACAAACACAAAAAACATCTGTTAGGGAGAATAAAACCTCTTTTGAGAAAATTTTCAATAGTGAGTATTCTCTCTTGGATGACCTCCAAGGAAAATAATTAAATTTTAGGGCTAAGGAATTTGGGCCAAACAAGATGACAAGGAAATGGAGGTTCCTCGGGGTTTAGAAGTAACTGGTAAGCAGATTTAACTAAAAATTCTCCACACTCAGTGGGATCCCAAAATAGTTGGTCTGAGGGGTTGCTAGAGGGGATAATAATGGAATTTAGAAAGTATTGCAGAAGAAAAGACTCCATTGGATGCATGATGCTTCTGATAGGTTTCCACTTGTGCTTGTTGTTCTAGAAGCACAAAAAATCAAAAACTTTTTATCCAAATGCATTATCAATAAAATATTTTAAAACAGAGATAGGGTGGGATCAGTAATGATGGGTTATCCTCTTATCCACTTGTCTCTCCAAAAATCTATATTGCATTCATCCCCTAATTTCCATCTTAGTCCTCAACAACTATCTGGTATTCATTATGGATTTCCAAAATGTATATCCTATGGTGGGGGCCAATTCACTGAGGAAGTCTATTCCCTGTAAGTATTTTCTCTTGACAATGATAATCCATTCATTGTTAACATTGGTAATAAGACAACAAGCTTGTTTAGCCATAAGGGCTAGATTTAAAATATGGACTCTCTTGAGACCAATTCCTTCTTTGTTCTTTGGTTTGCACACCTTATCCTAAGCCACAAGACGTAGGCATTGTTTATTTTTGTCCCAAACCAGAGAAATTTTTTTGGATTTGTTCTATTCTATGGTAAACCTTTGTGAGAGCCTTGAAGACTAAAAAAAATACAAAGGGATAGTTTGAATAGAAGCCACTGTGAGAGTGGCTTTGGCAACTTGAGATAAGAGGTTTCCTTTCCATCCTACCAATTTCTTCTGGATTCTTTCAATCACATTATTCCACATCAGATCAGAGGGGTTTCCAGTGAATAGAGGGAGTCCCAGGTAAGTAGAATTGAAGGAATATGCAGATCATTCTAAAATTCTTGTTATTTTGATTTACCTTTGAATGGGGGTGTTGAAGAAATATATCTTTATTTTATTGAAATTAAATTTCTGGCCCACCACTTCCTCATATAACAACAAAATGTATTTAATTACCTTAGCTTCAAATACAAAGGAAAAAGTATAAATGATGGTATCATACATGAATTTTTGGTGTATCACTAGGTTAGTTTGAGATGTTGTGATTCCTGATAATAATCATGATCTACATGTTGCCTTGATGATCCTTCCAAGTTCTTCAACAATAATTATGAAAAGTAATGGAGATATGGGATCTCCTTATCTTATTCTCTTGTTGCTTTGAAACTACCCTATTGTGGATCCATTGATGAGAAAAAAAAAATCATAGTTTGAATAAGCATCCTTTAATGAGATCCACCTAATCCGGGTGAAATTCAAATTTTAGGAGGATTGCAATAAGGAAATCCTAGTTAATTCTGTCAAAATTCTTGTTCATGTCAAGCTTGAGGACAAAGGTAGGTTTCTTGGTTTGGGACATAGAATTCAAAGCTTCATGAACAGTTATTACCCCATCTAGGATGTATCTTCTCTTGATGGAGCTTCCTTGACACATGTCAATGAGATTGGGTAAAATTTCTTTCATCCTATTAGCTATGAATTTAGTAAGAATATTGTACACCACATTACAGAGACTTACATGTCTGAAATTAGTCATTGACTTGGAAGCAAAACCTTTAGGGATTAGGGCAATGAAGGTGTAATTATAGCTCTGTGGGATAACTTTGGATGTTTGAGATTTCTTAATAGTGGAGAAAATATCATGGTAAAAAAATGTCCCAAAAATTTTGGAAGAATCTAGGAGGGAAACCATCTGGGCTAGGAGTTTTGTCAGGATTCATAGAGAAGAGATCATGTCTAATTTCATCATCAGAAAAAAGGGCTAAGAACTTAAAATTGACTTCCTCTGAAATGATTTGAGGGACATGACAAAGCATAGAATATCTTGCAAACTCAGAGCATGAATTAATATCTTTGAGGAGGGAGCTGAAATAAGACACAACCTTGTTTCTTATCTCCATGATGTCTGAAGTGGAATTCTCACCGCCCTTCATGAGTTCCTTGATCTTATTATTACTCATGTTCCTCAAAGTCGAAGCATGGAAGAATTTGGTATTTGAGTCCCCCTCTTTAAGCCATAAGGCTCTGGACTTTTGTCTCCAAAAGGTTTCCTCATAAGCTAGAATATTATGGTATTCAAAAAGGAGATTTCTTTCTTCTATCCTGATGTGCTCGTCACTCTAATCGTTCTAAATTTTATTCTCTATTATGGCAAGCATGTCCTTGATTGATTGCTTGTTTGAAAATAAATTACCAAACACTTATTTATTCCAAAATTTGATATTTTCTTTGATATATCTGAGTTTTTGAGCTAGTTTCAAATTAAAATATTTGAATTTAAAGAAACTTATTGAAGGGAAATTTGAGAAGAGAAAGTTTATTTGAAGAATATTGAAGAAATAAATTAATGATATTGAAAAAATGAATTGAAGAAAATATTGAATTTGAAGAAAGAAATTTTATTTGACTATTGAAGAAAAGATTTTGAAGAGAATAAAAAATATTTAAAGGAGAAGGAAAGTGTTAAATTTGGAGTGATAAGAAAGTCTACAACAAAGGAACTTAATCTGAAAACTTTATATTATGGAAAATACAAATATTTTTCTTTCATAATATCAACTACTAAGAGGGCCTAGCTTTACTCCATGGAAAAATAAGATGAAATCAATACTTATTATTGAGAAACTTTGGGAAGTAGTAAATGGGAAGAAAACCATTCTAGAGGATACAAATGGAAGACAAAAATTTAAAGAAAAATATTCAAAAGGTCTTATGCTAATAATATTTGGTATATTATATGAGATTCAAGCACACAAGTGAAGCTAAAACTTCAAAAAATGCTTGGGAAAAGTTATGCACAATATTTGAAGGAAAAAATGAAGCTACTATTTTACACTTGCAATCACAACTATATTCACTAAAATTTCATGATGGAGAAAACATAGAACATTTTCTTTGAAGGATAGCAGAATTGAAATCTAAGCTACAAACTATGGGAGAGAAAGTGGAAGAAAATTTTCTTTTCCAAGTTACACTATGACCACTTCTAGAAACATTTAAGACATTAGTCACCTCTCTTCAAGTGTTGAATAAAATTTTATCCTTTGATGAATTGCTTAACATACTTCAAGAATATGAAATGATAAACCAAGTTAGATATGAAATGAAAAGAAAAGTTTTTATCTCAACAAAAAAGGTGTCAAATAATACTACCTTAACATCACAACATCAACCTAAATAGAAAATAAAATATCATCACATATATATTAAATAAAGTCATAACACCAGTTATTATAGATACAATTCTCTAAATCAATGGAATAAAATGTATAGACCTTTCCAAAGATATAAACAAATATAATATCAACCTAATCAACAACGATACTCAACAACCTAATATCAACCTAATTAGCAATATCTTCCAAGCTGTTGTTGATCCATGGTGAAGGTTTCTCTAGGTAGGGAATCTCCTTTATTTTTTCCTATTTTTTCTTGTTTGTTGAATTTTATTGCCAGTGAAGACTTCCCTGTGCAAGAATATTTTTTCAATTTTTTTTGAATTGTTATTGATTGCTAGTAAGGGTTTCCTAGAGCAAGAAACCTTTTTTCAAATGTTGAATTGATGGAGCTCTTTGGTGATGGTTTCCCTGGGTAGGAAACTTTTTTTTCTTTTTTTCAATCCTTTGAAAGTCTTGTTAGGGCTAGGATGGCCCCTATTTGTTGTCTCCTAGAGACTGTCCCATTTGTTGTTTTTTTGCAAAAGGTTTGGGATCCTTTCAAAACCTCTTTTCAACCAATAAAAAAAATCAACAAAAATACACATCAATACAACAACAATACCCAAAATGGGAAAATATAAGAAACATGATCCAAGAAGAATAGTAAATAGAGAAAAATAGTGAAGAATAAAATGAAACAATTCATATATCCCTATATCCTTGACAATATGAGTTCATAAAATGAATGTCTTATTAATATAGAATGTATGGATAAGCAATGTGACAAAGATAATGATACAAGCCACTTAAAAATTCTCAATAGTAATGGCACTGATAGAATTTACCACAAAACAAGAATTATTGAAAAAGGAAAAAAAACATGAACTGAAACAAATTTATGGATGCCCTAGAATTGCAAAATTTGTAAAAGGAACAAACAAAAGTCTTGTCAAGAAAAGAAAACTAAAATACACTATGGATGAATAAATATAATAGAATGGAAAAAAAATTATAGAAATGCTAAAATATTTCTACAAAAATAAAATAAACCTGATAAGCATAGATTTGTAGTTAAGTTGTATAGAAAAAAAAATATATACAAGTAACAACTTAGATGAACAAATTAAGTGCTAGAACTTGAAGTTGTACCAAAGTCAAATTAGAAATACCAAGACCAGAATTAAATATTAAAATACACGAAGGTAATGGACCTTCATACCAAATAATGTAATTGGGGTGTTGGAGGTATTAAATTATACCTTGCAATATTAATGTAAGGACCATGTAAATAGTTTAGTCTAGAGTGTGTTTAATATTTGAGTATATAATAGGTGTCAAGTTAGTAAGTATGGAGTTATATAAGTGAGGTGTCATTTTAATAAGTGTGGAGTTATATAAGTGAGGTGTCATGTTAGTAAGTGTGGGTTATGAGTTATGTGCAATCATGAAAGTCTTTGTCTTTATGTAAATATGTGAGATTTATTATTATGTATTGATAAATATGAAGAGTTAGATCTCCCATGAGTATGAGGAGATGAAAAGTTTATGTAAGTGTAAAGGTCAAGAGTCTTGTGAATATGAATAATCTCATGTATGTATATATTGAATACAAATATTTGTAATAGATTATCAAAGAATAAGCATTGCATTACATTACATTGCTTTAATAGATATATTTTCAATAATATATTTAGTGAGTTTTATGTTCATTGTTGTTATGGATTGATTCATGTGCATATATATTACTTAAATATTTTTTTTATCCTAGAAGAGTGATAAACCTATGATAATAGTAGTTATTTGCTAACACTAGTTTGTTCAAACTCAACTATGGATGTCAATGACCATTTTATTTTGTTCACTTAATGAACTACCTGGCCCAATTCAAGTAACACATTTAGAGTAAAAATCATATTGCATGATTCATGCTTTTCTTATAAGAGAGATAGTGTGGAGCATCATTAAGGATCCTATGTGAAGTCCCATCACATCATCTTAATGGTTTAGACAAAGAGGGCTACAAAAGAGGATTATTAAAATCTTATAAGTGACCCCTTGAGCACAAAACATTAGCCAAGGAATTTTTTTTGGAGAAAACGAGTGAATTGCTCACTCTTGAAAGCTAATCACTCTAGTTAAACAATAAACCAAAAAAATTCTAAGTGCCTCCCAAATGAGAGAATCACTCAAGTACATAACAAAATCACTTGAGTACATAAGTAACACACTTGCATATTGGAACAAATTGCTCTATTATTTTTTATATTTGACAAGTACCTTTCTAGTTATCTAGGAACACTACTTTTTGAATGAATCACTATAAAAGGCAATCAAATTATTTCGTTTTCCAATACCTAACAATTTTTTCCACCAAAAATTAAATTTCTCATTTTTGTCATTTTAGCCATCATGAATACATATTTTACCTCTAGTATCCCACCCATTCCCAAAGCACACTCCACTTCATCTTCTTCCACTACCATCAATCCACCCATATCGGCTCCACCTTCACTAGTACCTATACTTCCATAGGTTAGAGGTACAAAATAGAAATATAAAAAATAGGATAAGAGAAAGAGATAGGTCTCTCTTCTTTCAAAGAGACCATAGGAAATTTTTTATGACATGTATAAGAGAATCAAATAGGGAAATCATGCACACTCAATTAGGTAGGTCATAAGGGAATCCTTAATATGATTCAACTTGGGACCCCAAACTAATTTATGGAGCATCCATTATATTTGTACATTATGGCTTGTAATAAATCTAGTACCACAAGTTTAGAGTTGCTCAAAACTAGTGGAATATTATGCATATAAATACAACCCTTTATGTAGAAGTTTTAGACCACCTTAGTGGAGTGAAGAGTCCTTTTATATTTAAGAGTGGGATATTGATAAGATTCTTAAGGTAGTAGATAAGATATCCTTGTGGGTTTAATGTTGTCCCAAGATGCAAAAGGACTTCTACTATGGGGGTAGAAGCACATATTGAAGGGGCTTCCTAGTACTAGATCTAAAGAAGTTAAACTTGCCAATGGACTTCAATATTCAATTGGAGTTAGGAATATTTAGAGAGGATGTAAATATGATGTTGTTGATAATTTCTATAGTGCTTAGAGGAATAATTGACTTAAAAATCAATGAGGAACACATTGCCTTGCTCCATACTATGCAAACCTACCTTGGGTACTCCTAAATGATTTACAATGCTATATAAGTTACTAATCAAATGGATAGCTAGTTAAAGGCTTTCAAGGAGAAAATGAAGTTCACCTACACCTTGCACCTAGTCTAGCTTATTATATTCTAGAAGAAATATTGGTTCCTGAAACTTTAGCTAGACCAAGTAGGGGAAGATAATATTCCTCTTTTAGCGGTTGATCGTACAAGCATATCCTATTGATAAACATAGAATACCTCCTATCACTTCTATGACAATATGTATGAGGTTATTATGAATAAAAATTGGGGTAAGGTACTAAGGCTTAACATAAGGCACAATGACTACTCAAGTTCATATAATGGACTAATAATGATTTCTATTTGGGGATGACCCAATCGTTCATATGCCATTATGACTTTTAAGTCATACCATTTGAGTTGCTTGCATTCATCCTAGACTACATGCTCAACTTAGAATATCTAAGGCAACTTGACTACATGGACCAGAAATACTTTAGGGGTGGAAGAAAACCATGTTCTACTTGATCAAGAAGTAAATCATAAAGATTACACTAAAGCTACATGGGTTTAACCATGTCAAAAAGGTAAGGTTAAGATATACGATGATGGATCAATTGAGATATTGATGATATTATGATTCAATTTATGTTTTCAAGGTTAATCTAAGGGTCAATAAGTTTGACACCTTATTTCAACATGTAAGAGATACAATATACATGAGGTGAACCCCAATAAGTAAATAGCACTCATCACTTTGTAAAGTGATCATGATTATTAAAATAAAATTCATAGACGGTATACCAATCCATTAGAGTGGCATTATTTCTATATCAAGGCTAAGGATGACCTTGACCTAGATATAAATATGAGATATAAGATAGGCACCCTAACAAGACCTACCATATATGACTCATTTGATGATAAAATATTAGTCATCTAGGACAAAAAAATACCCCAAAATTTCTAAAAGGGACAAAACAATCAATAAAGTAGTGGCCAACCCAATAGGCCCTCAAAGACCAATGAAGAAGTTGATGCCCAAAATCAACATTTTGTTGCACTAACAATATTGGCAATGGTTGGTTCAACAATGAGGAAAAAACTATTGATGGATATAAGGTATATAAAATATATGATTCAGTGCTTGGCAAGGTGTCCATAGCACAAGAGTAGAAAAATCAAATAGCCCAACTTGAGGAGAAGAAAATTCCTTAAGGAGGTTTCCCTTTTGAGTTGGGAATATCTAGCATTGTGGCCACTACTATAATAAATTTTATTTCACTTCCACCCTTCATCACTTTTTCTTCTTTCTTTATTCTTTCTTATTCTCTTTCCACTTCTCTTTTTCTTTCTTTGGGTGCACCTTTCTCACTTGCCACTAGTGTAGCTTACGGTTCTCCTAGAAAAACTCCTCCTACTATTCTTGTTATGCTTGATATCATATCAATCACTCAATTCCTTTCACCTTATATCCAAGTGTTCACCATGCAATCATTAGTACCATATACCACATCATTATCATCATCAATCATATCTTCACCAATGATGTCATCACTAGATGATACATTAGTATTGCCAGCATCACATACCACTCCTTTCATATTTACCCATTTTCTTTTATCACCATGCAATTTATTCTTCTTACCATTTCAACACACCCCTCATGTCATCCATCCTAGGAAAGGTTACTCCATCTATAGGAATTAATGTCCCTTACACTAGCTAAGGAAACTGAATCTATACGAACACCTTATCAAACCAAAATAACTAAAGGTTCAAGTTAGGCCTTTGCATGGAATTGTTTTTGTGAATTAGAGGAGATGGATGTTGAGAAGGCATTCATTGTCATTGTCACTAAATTAAAGAAATGGAAGAAGGATTATAAGTGGATAAATATCAAAATTTCTAAGGCATCAATTTTCATGCAATCATAACTGGGTAGGAAAGGGGATGAGGTATAGTTAGTAAAGGCATCAAAATTAGACCCTTTCAAAGTGGAAACTTTATTGATGACTTAACTACCAGGGTCTTTGAGTTAGATCTAACTGAAGGACCTATAAAAAATCATCCCAATTTCCAACTAACTTGCATTAGGTGTAGCCTTGAAGTTCATCTAATTGGCAGATGAGATGAAGCAATATAGAAAAGGAGCAAATAGTTGGAGGTATAATTAGTGTAACTAAAGGCACAAATATATCAACTCTAGTATAAAAATGAGACTAAATAATGATAACTCAAAAATATTATCTAAAGAAATAGGTGAAAGACCTCAAATCCCAACTTACCAAGATTGAGAAAATACACAATACTTGCAAGATTTTTAAATTAAATTTTTCAAGGATAGATCTAGATCGATCAACTTCAAGAAGATCTATAAAGAAAAGACCAAAAATTATAGATGTGATAAATACAAGAGTGACAAAAGCAACTAAAAACCATAATAATTCTCATGAAATCCAATAAGTCAATTTCCTTTAGGAAAAATTACGAAAGAAGTGAAGAATATGCAAAAATACTTTTGGTTTGTAGCCTATATAGAATGTAGTTTGGGCAAAAATTCAAAAACCATCAAATAGGTGGAAGAACAATTTTTTGCTAGGGATGACTACCAATCAATTATAAAGATTTTATCCTCCCTGTCAACATCATAGGAACCCTATTGAGTACTAGCCTATTCAAATTCTAGAAATACAAAGACAATACATCCAACACATCCTGCATATGATATCTCTCTCTTGGTCCCATGATAAATATTGTTTTGGATGGAACAACACTACTAAGGGTGAGTATTCAGTTGCTCAAGGTTATTTGGCCTTATGCCATAATAATCCCAACCATTCTTATGATATATTTTCTCATTTGTGGTCTCAAAAGCTCTGTCCTAATATGAGGTTCTTTACTAGGATTTTATTGCATCGTAGGGTGCTAACTGGTGAGCAACTTATGAAAATTGGTTTTCATGGCCCTTTTAGATGTAAAATGTGTGGAGAGAATGTGGAAAATATTAGCCATATTTTTATTGAGTGTACCTTATCCTCTAAGATATGGAGGAGAATGGCCATCTTACTTGGCTTACAATGGTCCAATTTTTTTACTTTTGAACATATTTGGAGGAATTGGCCTAAATAGGATGGTGTTGATCATTTCATTAGGCATTTGGTTTGGATGGGTTATATCATTCTACCTTGGAATATCTGGAATGAAAGGAACAAATCGATTTTCAATCAAGAAAGAAATAATATTCACTATATCTGGCAAAATGCCATTGCCAACTTAGTTGAATTGGTCCAACAACTACTTAAGCACCCCCAAAACTCCCACCAAAGATGGGATCAAGTGATGCAAACATTGAATATTAACTCTTCTAAGGGCAACTAACTTAAAGGGAATTTGAGTAATTATAATATGGAAAGAAAAATAATTAGCAACCCTCCTCCTAAGGATTATGGAAAAGTCAATACTGATGGAGCCTCTAGGGGGAACCCTTGAAAAATTAGTGCAGGAGGGATTGGTAGACTTTCAGATGGCTCACTGGTTTTCACTTTTGCTAAGAATTTGGGTATCCTTTCCAATAACCTTGTTGAGAGGTATGGTATCCTTAGAGGCATTCAAGATGTTTCTAAGGTTGGATGGGAAAAGGTTTTGGTTGAATATGACTCTCAACTCATGATTAATATTCTAAAGAATCCTTCTAAGAATCATAAGGTTGATTGGAGAATAAAAAGAATTGTTGAGAAGATTCAATTAATCTAGATGGGCTTTTTGAAATTTGATTACAATCATGTGGTCAGAGAAAATAATAGGAGTGTTGATGCTTTAGCTAATTGGACATTGGATAAAGGTGATATTACTTGCTATGACCACCCTCCTAGATGGTGGGCTTCACAAATAAGGGAAGCTCTGCTTTTTATCATTTCTTTGGATGGCTCCAATACTAGAGTTACCTAGTTCATTTTTGCTTTGATTTTGCTTCTCTTTGGTTCAGTTAGGGTATTTTAGTTCCCTAGCTCATACATATCTTTCTTATGTTTCCTCTGTTGAATCTTGCCTTAAAAATATTTTGGCCTAAAAAGGTCGTAGTTGTAATTTATTTTTATTTTTTTCTCTTTTTTTAGTTTTTCAAGGGGTGTGTATGTTTTTTTTGTACTACTTTTTTTGTATTGTTTTTGTTGTTTTTTTGTGTTTTTGTTGTTTTTTTTTTTGTATTTACATGGTGGAATCGGTAGCCGTCACAAATCCAAGTAGGTTGTCTGGATTTTATGGCCACCACAATATTTTGCGTTGTCCACCCCGAAAGTTGCCACATAGATCTTTGTGCAGTCTACCCCTATAACCACCATTCCACAATAATTTTAAACCTTTTATGCCACTGAAAGCACCATGAAATGGACAAGCATTCAGTCCGGCGAGTTTTTGTTCTTTTTGTTGTTTTTATTGTTTTCGTGTTTTTGTTGTTTTTCATGTTTTTATGGTTTCTTATGTGTTTTGTGTTTTGTGTTTTGTTGTTATTTTTATTTTATTTTATTTTATTTTATTTTTATTTTTATTTATTTATTTTGTTTTTTTTAGTTCTTTGTTGCTTTTATGCTATTATGTTGTTTTTGTTTATTTTGTGTATTTTTTTGTTTGCTTGTTTGTTTGTCTTTATTTTTTGATATTGTTGTGTTTTTTGTGTTTTTTTGTTAGTGTTTTTGTTGTTTTACGCATGCTCATTGAGTGTGTCGAAGGGGGCAGGCCAGGTGTAAGCCCTGGGTATTTTTGGCAAAATAGATACCCCTGCCTCCTTGGGACTTACCCAAAGTGGCATCCCATTTGGGGTATTTTCCATATAAAAAAAAACATCGTAGGAACAATAACTAGGGATGGACCAAAAATACTTGGTCAAGAAACTCAAGAAGATCTTGGATTACTAGAGAGACATCCAATCTTGCAAATATATTTTGGTATCCCTAAAATCTTCAATGTAGGAGATGATCAAAGAAATTTAAGGGTTAGTTGTTTTCATATTGTCTAACATCTTTGACCCATAAATGAAGATCTTGGATGATGATATTATTGATGTCATGTTTAAAGAGCATGGCAAGGGTGATGTTGTTGAAATATATAAGAAATAAAAGCCTACATATGCCAAACTATAGGATATTAGGAAAAAATAAGATGCACTATCAAAGAATCCATTTTAATACCTGATGGGAGAAGTAGAGGATATTGCCTCCATCTATTTAATATATGGTGAGGAGTGGCAAAAACTATTCGGACTATTACAAAGAAGACACAATAAGGAGAACTCAATTTTGAAAATTTTATTTTAGGGATTCCAAGTTTGTAGATTTTATACCCAAGAATGAAGTCATGGTCTAGGATATCTCACAAATTGAGCTTGACACCCCTAATAGTTTCTATAAATATAGTGTCTTGACACTACCTTGGGAAATATTATTTTGAATGGACATAAAAACAATGAAATCAAGTAGCCAATACCTTTCAAAATTCTTTAAAATTTGGCTAAGTACAACTGAGGTGTTGATTTGCTCAAGACTAATACACTTGCAAAATGACCCAATTTTTTAGTAGTGATTTACTTGTAAAATACCCCAAATGGTTTAGGAGTGATGTACTTGCAATATTACTTGATTGTCTTTAGGGATAAAACTTCTCTTCATTAACTAGTGATTCACTAGCAAAAGTGAGTGATTTGCTTGCTTAGTAGAGAGAATTGCTTTCCAACCAATGAAGTAAAAACAAAGACATGGATCCCAAGGTACATCTTTTGAGAATGATATTTTGGCTTGTAGTGGTGCACTAACTTATTTTGGAAGCACTCTAAGACTGTTAGAGGAACATTTAGAAAAATATAACATTTGTATGTATATCATTTATTTAGAGATGCCCCTAAATATTTACTTTTACTAAGAGTAATTTTTTCTTACCCTAGGTAACTCAGGGGTAAATTCCTCTTCTAAATAAGATCCATAGACTCCATTGTAAAGATATTTTGTCCATGAGAATTTAGAGCTATAATTTATGAAACCCACATTGTACTTTGACCTTATGATATTTTTGATAAGTTGTCAAGTCCTTATGCTTTCCATAATTGAAACCATCCTTTGGCTTGTGAAGTGAATGGTAATTGAGGTATTGTCCCTTTACCCACTTTATCATTTCCTTATCAATGTCATAATTAATGAATGGGATAAAATTGATGTTAATTGAATTATCATGTAATGAATTATCTCTTGCACTCATTCACTATGGCTAAAATCCATATTACAATTAAATCCCTCACACTCTTAATATTTTATGCATGTTTTTTTTCCACATTTTAATTTTTATATAATTAGTGTAGGTCAAGATAGGAGTATTTTTGTGGGGAGATGGAGATTTGGCTTTAATATAAAGGTTGGGAGGATCCATTGGTCCTTCTTTCCAACTTTATTGAAACTATAATTAGGGCATAATATTAAATAGAATTTAAGATAATTCCCTAGTTCAAACAATGCCATAATTGTTTTTATTAAATTTTTCAAATTATGGACATCTAGACCTAGATAAAATTAATTATTTTTTTCTACTATCCTGATGTATAATATAGGCATATTTATAATCATTAGAGAGCTCCTTTTGAGATTGATATATCTACTAAAAATATGATACCAAATATTATAGTGATATTTGATGATTATCACTTGATTGAAGGGTACACAAATACATGTTTCTTGGAGCCTATAATACTTCAATATGATTTTTATGGTCATGGTGTGTGAAGAGCTAATGAAAGTTACCTTGCCAAATTTTATGATCATGTTCATGGTCACTAGAGGTCATGATCATAAGGAATGAAATAAAAATGGAATACATCTTTACTTAAATTTATTTGATAATAAGTACACATGTCACTATCAAATTGTTGGCTAATACAACATTTTTGTTGGAAAATTCAACTTGATTTTATGTACTTGTGTGTATACTCCATGATTTTTGAAATACAATATAGGCAAGTCCCACTATGAAGTGTGATGTAACATATTATCCTAGTCCAAACTCATTGTTGATTTCCTATCCCTATTGAGTAGTGATGTAATAAAAGGGAATTTTATGATTGCTACATCATCTATTAGGATGCTAGGTGGAGTTCAATGTTGTCTTAGTGGGTTCTACTCATACACATAGAGTTGGTTACATGGTAATTATATTATCCAAAATTAACTAACTTCATATTGTACTATAAATGAAAAATATTCATGATACTAAAATTTTCTAGGACCTTACTAATCAAACAAAATTTTCATCATGATCTAGATCACTAGGTATTTTATGGCTTCTATTGTTTTTACAAATAACATCTCATTTCATCAAATTTTGATCCAACTATCTAACTTAGATACAAAATATATTTTTTCCTTTAGAACTAATAGGTATATTGATATTTGAACCTTAATGTGGGAGCCTAGCATTGTTGTGAATATTCATGAAAGTCACCATGCAGTTTCCCAATATCTCCTATTCCACCCTATATAAAGGTATGATCAAATTGAGGAAAATACTTGTTAGTCAACACACTTCATCCCATGATTCCCTTTTCCTAAATCTCATGCTAAGGTAAATGGATATGGATGAAACCTTTTATTTAAATGGACTACAACTTATTTTCAATTGCCCCTTTAGGATCACAAAATTGGACTTTGAATTCTTGAAAATTGAAGATATTTATCATGAAACCTGCCATATGTAAATTAACTCTAAATTTCTACCCTGTAAAATTGAAGATATTTATCAATTTGTACAGAATATTGTGTACGCAACAAACATTAGTTCATAAACCCAATTATTGATTATCTATATCAATAATAGAAAAAATAACTATAAATGTTTTATAAACCTATTTCTCCAAAGCAATTAAGCGATATTTTCCATTTATAATGGTATCCTACCTTGGAGTGTTAAGTATGTAATAATTCCATGTTGTTTTTACCATCTTATATTTGGATAAAAAATTGTATTTGTTGGGAAATAGCTTCCAAGACCTATAGAACTAGGTATTTTTTTAGGTCATTCCTAGTAGAAATTTATTATTTGTTTAGATCATGTAGCTAGGCATCCATATCTATTATATTAGCATATTATTTAAATTAAAAAACTAGGTTTTTTACCAAAATATCATGCTAAATAAACACAAATCTTCTCATATTGCCTTGGGCTCAATTTTCAATCCCATGTCATATATCTTTAAGTTTAAATTCAATCAAACTTATACAATTGAAGACACTATGGAGATTATCCACATCTAGATTTCTCTAGGTACTTGAAAATATGGTATTCAATATATTACCCTTTTACGTAACCATTTTTTTTTATTTATGGAAAAGGGATTTTGAAAGGTCCCCGAACCTTTTACAATTACAAGTCAAAAAGGAAAAACTTAGGCAGGGATCCCGTAGAGAGACAAAAAATGGAGAAACCAAAAGGAGAGACAAGACTGACACAACAATACTAAAACATTAGCAAAGATAGAAGGAAAAAGAAACCCAGAATCAGTGGCATCGTCTCACCATGATTGCACTTTTTTGAAAATAATTATTGATTTGAAACATCATGATAGAGGCAAAAGTCAATGATTTCACTGGGTAAATCACTATTCCAAACTCGAAGGTCTATCTAGTTCAAGCCTAGGTTTACCATTAGATCAATAGCTCTGTTGCATTCTCTGAACTAAGGAGTGATCAAAGAATCTAATAATCCTTTTCGATTCATCGATGGCACTAGCAATAGACCACATCGAAGGAGAGGAACCCTTGATAAATTTGATGGTATTCAACAAATCTCTTTCGATAATGAGGTTGAGGAATTGTCTATTGGAATACAATGTGAGACCCTAAAACAAAGCTCAAGCTTCAACAAAGTTGTTATACTGGACACCAATTGCCTCAGTGAAGGCAAGAAGAATTTTGCCTTGGTCATCCCTGATGAGACCTCCCACACCAGCTTTTCCAGGGTTGCCTTTAGCAGCTCCATCAAAGTTGAGTTTAAACCAACCCAAAGGGGGTGAGACCCAATGAATAGAGGATCTATCAACTTTGGGAAATTGAGCCTTGGAAGGTCTAGCAATAATATTGAATGAAGAAATTAGATGGGTCTTAGTGCCATGACCTCGACTTTTAGGGCAAGGAACAAGACTAGCATTCTCTCAAGCCAATGTGAGAATTTTGTTAGTGATAGAAGCAGGGCTATAGGAAGAATCATTGAAATCCCTATTGTTCCTCTCAAGCCACACCTACCATAGGAAATGAGGGAGATAGAAGGACCATAGGGAGCGGAGGTGGATGTGGTGGAAGGAATTGGGCCACTAGGAGCAAAGGTCCATGATGGAATTAGGAGGAGCCCAAGAAATATTGAACTCCGACATGAGGGAGGATAGGACGGTTGAGGTGAAATGACATCTCAGGAAGAGGTGGGGGATCGATTCCCAATCGAAATGGCACATATAGCACATGTTGGCAAGGATTAACCCATGGTGATATAGGTTGTCTAAAGTTAAGACTCTATTTTGCACAACAAGCTAGAAAAAGAAGGCAACTTTAGGAATGAGGTGGTGAAGCCAAATGAGATTAGTTGGAAACCAATTTTGTAGAGGTTCTTCCTGGAGGAAGTAGGCATATTTGATAGTAAACCACCCGTGATCAGTGGCACCCCAAAGGATAGAATCTAAAGATGTGTTAGAAGGGATAATAAAGGTTTTGAGCAAGTCTGATAGGGATTTGGTAGCTTCAATAGAACTAGGGATAGAAGTGGAGGAAGGAATGGGTTTTCAAGGACACTGGTTACTGTTAAAGGCAATAAAATTGGAAATGAAATTCCTAGCAGATCGATCAAGAAGAGTTTTTAAGAGACAAAACTCAGAATAATTGATGAGGGGATGGTCTAAAATCCATAGGTCTTCCAAAAACTAAATGAGGTTGCCATTCCCCAACTGCCATATGAGGCCTTTGGTGAGGATACTTCTTGTGTGGTACAATGCATTCCAAAATGCCAAGTCATCAAGATAGACTGAATTTGTAAAAAAAATAGTGGCAGAGGTATTTTCTTTTGACAATATCAACCCATAGGGGTTTTTATTTAGAAAATATTTGCCATCCCTATTTGCATAATAAATCCATGTTAATTTTGGATACTTTTTGAAATCCCAAGCCCCCATGGGCCTTCCTTGTACAAAATCTATCTCACACTACCAAATTAAATATGTGTTTATTTTTTGACCCTGACCAAAGAAACTATTTTTAAATGTGTTCAATTTTTTGGTAGAATTCTTTGGGAACTTTGAAGATCAACATGAAGAAAAAAGGAATGCTTTGGAGGTAATATTGGACTAACATTGCTTTTTCTACCTAACTGAGTAAAGCACCTTTCCACCCTACCAACTTTTTCATGATGCGTTGAATAATTTTTTTCCACATTGCCTTCATTGGTTTACCCTGAAAGAGAGGAAGGCCAAGGTAGGTGGTTGGCATATTTGTAATGTTGCATCCCATAATCTGAGCTATTTTGAGTTACCTTTCTTTAGAAGTATTTATGAAATACAAGTTACTCTTTATGAAGTTGATTTTCTGACCAGCCGCCTCTTCATAGTCATTAAGAATGTGTTTGATGGCCTAAGCTTTGGGGACAGAGGACTGGGTGGCCAAGATAGTGTCATCCACAAATTGCTGGTGGGAAAGCGAAACAAGGCTAGAAGAGGCTTTGATTCTAAAAATTGACCCATTAGCACATGCCGCCTTGAGAGCACACCCTAAGGATTTGACAAGGATGATAAAAATGAATGGAGACATGGGATCACCTTGCCTCAATCCCCTATGGCTTTTGAAATAACCAATCAAAGAGCCATTGACAAGGATGAAAAATCAGGTTGTGCTAAGGTATTCCTTGGTGAGTCTAATCCAATCCTCATGGAACCCAAATTTGGAGAGGACGGCCAGCGAAAAATCCTAAAAAACTTGGTCAAAGGCTTTATTCATGTCCAATTTGAGAAAAAACTCAGTTTTTTCTTTTCAAGATGGAGTGGATTATCTCATGAGTGGTGATGATACCATCAGTAATTTATTGCCCTTGAATAGAGCTCCCTTGGAAAAGTTCTATGATTTGGGGAAGAATATCCTTCAAGTAATTGGCCATAATTTTGATAAGAATTTTGTAAAGGATATTACAGAGGCTAATGGACCAGTAGTCTAAGAGAGAATGGCATTCTTGGGATTTGGTAACAAGAGCCAAGAACATAGAATTAACGTCTCTCGATAAGGATTTGGTGCTCTAAATTTCTTGAATAGCAACAGTGATGTCAGGGCTTATGATGTCCCATAAGGTCTAAAAAATCCTAGGGAAACCCATTTGGTCCAGGAGCTTTATCCAGAGACATTGAGAACAGAGTGTCTCTAATTTCATCCTAGGAAAAGGGCCTGATAATTTTGGCATTGAAATCATATGGGATAAGGTTAGGGATATGGTGAATAAGGTCTTCTGAAATAGAGAGAGGGCATTGGTGGGAAGGTCCATGGAGATCCTAGAATTACTCCATAGGCTCTTTAGCCTTGATCTCTAGAATATCAGTGGTTATGGCTCCATTTCTTCTATGAAGTTCTTTGATTCTGTTGGAGATCCAATGTTTGAGGATTGACACATGGAAGAACTTGGTATTGAAGTCCCCTACTTTCAGCCATAAAGCTCTAGATTTATGCCTCTAGAATGTCTCTTATATGGCTAGGATGTTATTAAATTCATAAAGAAGAGAGTTTTTTTTGGCCCTCAAGTCTTGAGGAGGAGTGCCCACCTAGATTTAAAGATCCTTAGGAATAGCACCCGTCTAAATATATCTTTCAATTTCATTGAGCTTGTTATTAATAACTTTCTTTGTTTCAAAAGCATTCTCAAAGACTTCTTGGTTCCAAAGTTTAAGCTTCTCCTTAATGCAGTGGATTTTCTTGGTCACTTGAGCTATGTGAGATCCATCAAAGTCTTAAGGCCAACATTCAATGATTTGATACCTGATGTTAGGATGTTGGAGCCACATGAATTCAAATCAAAAGAGAGGTTTAAAGAAAGAAGTCAAATGCAAACCTTCAAATATGAGCGGGATTTGATTAGAAGCAATTTTAGGAAGGGAAAAAAGAGTAGCATCGCCCAGGAGGGGAATGGCTTCCTTGGATATGATAACCCTATCAAGATGGATTTGAATGAGACTATCACCAGCTCTTCTATTACTCCAAGTAAATATGTTTTCCTTGAGTTCCACATCCATAAGCTCATTGTTATTAAACACCTCATAACATTTGGGTGTAATGGGATTCCCTCCAATATTATCTATGGGATATAGAGGATTTTTGAAGTCCCCTGTAAGCATCCAGGTCTCATTAGGGAAGGCTATCCTCATCTACATTAGAAAAGTATAGAACATTGATCAATATGAAGGTTTATTAGGTGTGTATACATTATATAACACCCATCTAAAGCTTATATCCTTACAATGAAAGAGAGTTTTGGTCACATGATCAGAAGAGGAAATAAGTCTTCCTTAAAATTGGGTGGGGTTCCAAAGACATAGGGGTCCTCCAATTGAGCCACGGGTAGGACTGATAATGAATTTTAAGCCTTTCTAGAGGTAACTGACTATTTTTTGGTTAATATTTAAATCAATATTCATCTCTTGCAAAAGAATGATACTGGGCCTATATTTACACCTTATAAAAGAAATTACCCATTTCTTGGTGGGACCATTGAGGCATCTCATATTCCATGAGAGGAAATTCATTTGAGATATTTGTAAGAATCTCTATGCCTCTCTCTCCTGAGAGGTGGAATTTTGGATTGTTTTCCTTCTTTGGATAATGGAGCTTTAGCCAAATATAGGATTGAAGACACCAACATGGTTTGGATGCTTCTAGCAATGTCATATTCAATTTATTTTCTCCTTTTATCCAGATCAGATGGATTCCCTTTCTTCTTATCAAAAACAAAATCAAACTTTCTTACACAAGGTGAGCAGGAAATATGACCTTAGATAGGGGATTGAAGGAACCTATAAGGGGAGACAAGTGAACTCAGAAGATTACTAGATGGCTTTGGCCCAGAAGGAGAAGGGGGAGTGGAAAAAGGGCTAGACTGAGAGGGTGGGCACACAACTTCATTTCCTCAAGGGGCAAGGGGGTTTGAAGTTCCAATGCATTGCACAACAGGGGACTTAGGGGATTGAATGAGGGGGTAACCGTGGGGATGGGACCCCAACAACTCATTCACAGATTCTTAAATAAGAATTCTAAAAATATTAGATACTGCAAAACATGAACTTACCTTATCGAAATTTAGTTTAATTCCTAGGCCAAAAGGAGGCTTCATTGCTTCACCACTTGAACCAGGAACGACGAAAGAGGCATTGCCTAGAGTAGACACAATGAGAGATCCATACCTAGCCTCTGGTAGAGGAGCCTTCTGAGGAATTTTTGATGGGCCACAATCCTTTCTAAAATCTACCTTCAGATTCAAATAGTGGGATTGAAGGTGACCCTATTGCTTGTAATGGATGTAGAAAGCGAGATTTTTTTAATATTCGAAGGCTTACTTCCACCTAAATGAGCCAACGACCAGATCAATGAAATTTGGAAGTTTAAAATCTAAATTGGCATTGACACAAAAGTGGTCATAGTTCATATGATATTGAGCTTTGGAAGCTAGGTCAATAGTGACAAGATCTACAATATATTGTTGGAAATATTAAATATATTGAGTTGTCATTGATGTCAAAGAATTGATGTCAAAAGGGTTGATGTCAATAAGAGCATGGTAAGGTAGAAATATTTTTCTATGGTTGGAAAATTATGCAAAGCAAGGTATATCTCATAGCAAAGAAAATTGATGAAAAGAAAAGGTTTATAATATTTATTTTTAAATATTATACAAAGGGACAAAGGTTTAGAAGAGAAAGCAAAGCAAAGGTTTAAAGGAGAAGGCTAAGTTTAATTATTTAAAAATAGGGCCCAAGGTTTACATTTCAATATTAAAAGAATCCCAAAATTTTAAAGGTTAAAGAAGAGGTAAAAGGGTTTAGTTCAAAACAGTTGGGAAAAAGGTTTGAAGGCCTAAGTTTAAAAAGCAATATTATAATATTTTTTTAAAATATTATAATAATGTTTTGGCACCAACATATAGAAAGATTGTTTTAAATTTCAAAACCCTTTATGACATTCATGCACCGACATCATGATAAAAATGTGGAAGGCATATATAAATTAAACTTCAATCATTTGCTATCTCCAATGTTTTTTGAAGGTAAGCATAAAATATATCTCTTCATGTTGTGTATTGCAAATTTTAAATAAAGAGAAAAAATATCTGATTGGACAAGCGAACTATGAAACAAAAGTGATTTGATGCGTCATTTGATCCAACTGAGTGGCTAGCTTAGTTGGTCATCGAGCTAGCACCAAGCATCTGGGGGCAGATAAGTCGTAGGGTCGAATTCGGGAAAGGTCCTTTTATGAATTGTAGTGTTGAAAATATTTTGATTGGTTGATGAAGGACTTTAGAGTGTGTACTATTATTGATGTAACCAGCCACTGGGGTAGCCCGCCTAGCTACCTAGCTATTTCTAGGGCGCTACATTGGCAGAGGTTGTAGGGTTCGACTCTCATACGTTTGTTGGCTTGTGTTGTGAGGAATGCACTAAAATTTTTAATTAAAGCTATATGATATGTGAAGGTTGAGATATGTGCCAAATTTTTTGTGAAGGTTATATTCACTGGTTTTATCTGATTGACTATAAAGGTAGAAATTTTGTATTATTTGAGTAGTGGAGACATAAGGTGTATAAGGAATATTTTATTTTGTAATGTGTGCTTGCTGAAAATATTGAGTAGTGGATACATAAGGTGTATAAGGAATATTTTAATTTGTAATGTGTGCATGATTGAAATATTTAGAGGGTGTTTTGAGCATTAATTGAAAGTCAAATTCTTGCATGTTTTAGAGAGGAGAGAAAAGGTGTATTTGTGTTTATTGTTGTGTGTAATTTTTGGTTGTTCTAGAAAGGAGAAATAAGGTGTATCTATGTTCATCATTATTTGTATTTTTGGCACATCTTAGAAAAGGGAAATTTGATGTTTTAGTCTTTATTACAAGCTCTATCTTTGTAATACTAAAAGAGAGTTATAGAGTATTATTCTCAAGCATTCTTGTGCACAGCTTTTGAGAAAGGGTCTTAGTGTGGATGATTTGAAAAAGAAAATTTTCTAACCAAGTTTTTCTAGTGGCAAAAGAAAGAAGATTATTCTTAGACAAGTTTTTGAGGGCACATCTTCATCAAGGCAGATTTTAGAGGTATGGTGTTTTAACTCCTTCTCAAGGTGGATTGTTTGAAAGGAATATTTTAAGGTGGAGATATAAGGATTAATTTTATGTGCATTGCTTTGATTGAAAATTGAAAATATATGTGCTAGGGTTTGAAAGAAAAATTGATGTGCATTAGTGTTGAATGAAATTGGAATTGAATGTGCAAATATTGTAAGTCAATTTTGTGAGCAAACTTATACATTGCTTTGAATGAAATTGTGAATGAATGTGCAAGGGTTAAATATCATATTTGTGAAGTAAATTTACATATTGTATATGATTGGTTTTGGGTATATATGAGCATTGTTTGCATGCAAGAAATGGGAATGTTATGAGCATATTTGAGCAGGTTCATGAGCAGTTTTGAGCAGGTTCATGAGCATAATTGAGCAGGTTTATGAGCATATTTGAGCAGAGTATTGAGCAAATTTTGAGGTAGATTTATGGAGGTTGTGTGAGCAAGTTTGAGGTAGATTTGTGCAAGTTTTGTGAGTAGTTTTGAGCAGAGGGGATTGGTGTCTCCTATGGATAGAGGTCCATGAACTTGAGCATAGGGGATTGGTGTCTCCTTTGGGTTGGTGCCCATAAAAATTGTAATAGGGAATTGGTTCCCAAGAGATTGGTTGAGAAAATTTATAATAAATATTTTCTCCATGGATGTAGTCCACATTGGGTGAACCACATTAAATTTGTGTCTCTCATGTGTGTGATGATTTATGCATTATTTCATTTACTACATTGATATTATTGTTGTTATCATTTGGAAGGAAAAGTAAAATTTTTGATCTTATACTATTCACCCCCCCTCTCAGTATAAGCTTGTGTTCTTAAATTGGTATCAGAGCAGGTTCCTTCAGGGAAGCCTAACAGCTTGAGGGAAGATCTTACAAGAACACACATGGATACTGAAGTGATAGAAGTTGCTCCTAGGTTTGAAATCAACAAAAGAAATCCAAAAAATGAAAAGGAAGGTTTGGTTGACATAGAGGAGGAACTTACTACTACTATTGTAGAATTAAAAAGGGTAAGAGAGAAGAATTCAATATTGAAAAATTTTCTACAAGATCTCACAAACTTAAAAGTAAAGGTTGAAGAGGCAAAGAAAATTGAAGAATTAATGATTGAGAAACTAAAGGCAAAAGAGTTGGAATGTGAAAAATTGGAACATGAGGTTGTTTCTCTAAGAAAGGAAATTGAAAAGTCTAAGAATAGGTCACAACAAAATATAATATTACAAAAGGAAGAATCAAGCTCAAAAGAGACAAATCCCATGACCTATGCTGATGTATTAAGGAATAAGAAGGAAGAAAGTAGAGAATCATCATGGACAAAATTCAATCACAAAAATGGCATACAACCATATCATCCAAGGCAATCAAACAGATTTCAATACTTCTTTCATGGTTACTATTTTTCATGTAACAAATATGGTCATAAAGCAACATATTGCATGGTCCGTGTAAAAAATGATGTTGGTATCATCAATAGAAATTCATTTGCACCACTCAACGATGTCATGTGTTACAAATGTGAAAATCTTGGGCACAAAGCTAAATGGTGTAAAATAGTGTTTCCTGAACTTCCTAAGTCAAGCAAGAAGGAGGAAAGTCAAACAATTCAAAAGGAGATATCTTCAAAAGTCTAGAAAAAGAAGGAACAAGAAAAAGAAAAATCTATGTTGGTACAAATAGCTCTTCATGTGCAAAATGAAGGAAATCAGTGGTACATTGATAGTGGTTGTTCAAGTCATATGATAGGTGACAAAAGTAAATTTCTTTCTCTCAAGAAAATAAATGGAGGAACAATAAAATTTGGTGATAATGCTTCTACAAAAATTGTTGGAAAAAGGACTTTGAGTTTGGATAATGGAAAATCAAAGACAAAAAATGTGTTGTATGTTGAAGGATTGAAGCACAATTTACTAAGTGTTAGTCAAATTTGTGATCAAGGGCACATAGTCACATTTCACCCAAATGGATGTGAGATTAGGAAATCCAAAACATAAAATATTATTGAAGATGTTCGTAGAACTACAAACAATCTCTATGTGTTAAGTGAGATTAAAGGAGAAAAATATTTTTTATCTCAAGAGGATGAGAGTTGGTTATGGCATAGAAGGATGGGTCACTTGAACTTTGAAAACATAATGAAAATAAGCAACAAACAGGTAGTCAAATATTTACCTAGGATAACAAAACCCCCAAATACAATTTGTGCACAATGTTAGTATGGCAAGAAAACAAGATCCAGTTTCAGATCAAAATAATTTTCTTCATCCAAACCTTTGGAATTAGTTCACACTGATTTATGTGGTCCTACAAGGACAAAGAGCCTACAAGGTGAGAGCTACTTCATGTTATTTATTGATGATTTCTCTAGAATGACTTGGGTAACATTCTTAAAGGAAAAATCAGAAGCATTTAAAAAATTCAAGGTATTCAAAGCACTAGTAGAAAATGAAGCAGGCAGAAAGATCAAATGTCTAATATCAAATAGAGGAGGAGAATTCACTTTAGGTGAATTTGTAGAATTCTATGAACAACATGGAATTAAGAGATAATACTCAGTAGCAAGAACTCCATAACAAAATGGAGTAGTTGAAAGGAAAAACAGAATAATTTAGGGTATGGCTAGGGCTATGTTAAATGAGTCAAATATTTTTGATGGTTTTTGGAAAGAGGTAATTCATACAATTGTTTATATTATCAATAGAGCTCAAGTAATATTAAATCACCACAAAACCCCATATGAGCTTTGGAAAGGAATACCAACTACTGTAAAGTACTTTTAAAAATTTAGAAGCAAATGCTACATTAGAAGAGAAGAGAAAAATTTGGGCAAGTTTGATTCCAGGTGTGATGAGGGTATCTTCCTTGGATACTCCACTAAGAGCAAATCCTATAAATGCTACAATAAAAGATCACATACAATGGTGGAAAGTGCAAATGTAAGAGTTGATGAAGAAATGGATCTAAGAGAACCAGTTCAAGAGATTGTGTATCAAGAAGGATAAATTTATAGAGAAGAAGGAGAAGACACTAATGAATATGAGACACAAAGGACACCACCTAAGACACCATCTAGATATGTACAAAAGAATCATCCAAGAGATCTAATTATTGGGAATCCAGATGAGATACAAACAAGGAGGAAGATAATAGGAATAAATGAACATGCAAATATTTCTTTACTATCTAAATTTTAGCCCAAGGATTTCAATGAAGCAAGAGAAGATAAATATTGGATCAAGGCAATGGAAGAAGAGCTAGACCAAATAGAAAAGAGTGAGACTTGGGAACTTGTCCCACATACAAAAGGTAAGAGTGTAATTGGCACCAAAAGGGTCTACAGAAACAAGTTGAATGAATATGGACAGGTTGTTAGAAACAAAGCAAGACTGGTATGCAAAGGTTATGCACAAGTTGAAGGAATTGATTTTGAAGAGACATTTTCTCCTGTTGCACGTCTTGAGGCCATAAGAATGTTTTTGGTATTTTCAAGTTTCAAAAACTTCAAAGTATATCAAATGGATGTAAAATCAACTTTTCTTAATGGTTACCTAGAGGAAGAGGTCTACATTGAGCAACCAGATGGTTTCAACCTGACAGATAATCCAGACTATGTATGCAAATTAAAGAAGGCTCTCTATGGATTAAAGCAAGCACCTAGGGCTTGGTACTCAAGGTTGGATAAGTATCTTCAAGAATAGGGTTTCATAAAGGGCATAGCTGATAGCAATCTATACATCAAAAATGAAGGAAATGACTTATTGATTGTGGTAGTCTATGTGGATGATATCATTTTCAAAGGCAGTAATGATAAGATGTGTCAAAAATTTGCAAAGTGTATGCAAAATGAATTTGATATGTCAATTCTTGGAGAGTTGTCTTTCTTTCTTGGTTTACAAATTTCACAATTAGATAAAGGTATATTTCTCTCTCAGACCAAGTATATAAAATAAATGTTGAAAAAATTCAAACTAGAGGATTGCAAACCTGTGAGTACCCCCATGGTTATAGGATGCAAGTTGATTAAATATGATGAGTTTCCTAAGGTAAATTAGATATTGTATATATCCATGATTGGAAGTTTAATATATTTCATAGCTATGAGGCCAAATATAATGCAGGTAGTGGGATTAGTGGCAATATTTCAAGTAGCACCAAAGGACACACATGTATAGGTAGTAAAGAGAATCCTTAGGTATTTAAAAGGAACTATGGAATTTGGTTTATGGTATCCCAGGGGTAATAATTTCACTTTCATAGCATATACAGATGCGTATTGGGTAGGCAGTGTTGATGACAAAAAAAGCACAAGTGGAGAAGCATTATTTCTTGGAGATTATTTAGTCTCTTGGCTAAGTAAGAAATAAGCATCAGTATCCCTATCCATGATAGAGGTAGAATACATTGCAATAGTTTCTTGTTGTACATAGGTTTTATGGATGAAGTAAACTTTAAGAGATTTCAAAATAGAGCATGATCATCCCATCTCCATACTTTGTGATAATACAAGTGCCATAAGTATTTCAAATAATCCAGTGATGCATTCAAGGACCAAGCACATTCCCATAAAATACCATTTTTTGAGAGAGCAAGGTAACAGATCAGCAAGTTAAATTGGAATATGTAGCTACAAAATAATAGATTGCTGACATATTTACCAAGCCACTTCCAAAGGAAACTTTTGAGCATCTTAGAGAAAATTTGGGAGTAGTTTTACTCCCATCCCAAAATTGATCACCTCAAGGAAAGGAGGTGGTGAGGGGACTATGCTAAATGTCTTATTTTTAGCCCCAAGGAGCCCTTTGTCATTGATATCAAAGGGGGAGAGAATTCAGTGGGGGGGAGCAACTTGTCAAGGGGAGTAGTTTTTGGCATCCAGTTGTAGTAAAAAAAAAAATTGTTGTAGGGTTTCTATCAATGACAAAGGGGGAGATTATTAGAAATATTAAGTATATTGAGTTGTCATTGATGTCAAAGGATTGATGTCAAAAGGGTTGATGTCAATAAGAGCATGGTAAGGCAAAAATATTTTTCTATGGTTGGACAATTATGCAAAGCAAGGTATATCTCATAGCAAATAAAATTGATGAAAATAAAAGGTTTATAATATTTATTTTTAAATATTATACAAAGGGACAAAGGTTTAGAAGAGAAATCAAAGCAAAGGTTTAAAGGAGAAGGCTAAGTTTAATTATTTAAAAAGAGGGCCCAAGGTTTACATTTCAATATTAAAAGAAGCCCAAAATATTAAAGGTTAAAGAAGAGGCAAAAGGGTTTAATTAAAAATAGTTGGGACAAAGGTTTGAAGGCCTAAGTTTAAAAAGTAATATTATAATATTTTTTAAAATATTATAATAATGTTTTGGTGCCAATGTATAGAAATATTGTTTTAAATTTCAAAACCCTTTATGACATTCATGCATCGACGTCATGAGAAAAATGTGGAAGGCATATATAAATTAAACTTCAATCATTTGCTATCTCCAACATTTTTTTGAAGGCAAGCGTAAAATATATCTCTTCATGTTGTGTATTGCGAATTTCAAAGGAAGAGAATGAAAATCTGATTGGACAAGAAAATTATGAAACAAAAGTGATTTTTTGCATCATTTGTTCCAACTAAGTGGCTAGCTCAGTTGGTCACCGAGCTAGCGTAAAGGCATTGGGGGCAGAGAAGTCACAAGATCGAATTCAGAAAGGTCCTTTTGTGCATTGTCATGTTGAAAATATTTTGATTGGTTGATGAAGGAATTTAGAGTGTGTGCTATTATTGTTGTTACCACCCATTAAAGTAGCCCAACTAGCTGCCTAGTTATTGCTAGGGTGTTGTGTTGGCAGAGGTTGTAGGGTTCGACTCCCGTGCGTTCATTGACTTGTGTTGTGAATTATGTGCTGATAATTTTAATTAAAGCTATATGATATGCACCAAATTTTTTAATTAAATGCTATGTGAAGGTTGAGATATGCGCCAAAGTTTTTGTGAAGGTTATATTCGTTGGTTTTATCTGATTGACTATAAAGGCAGAAATTTTGTATTATTTGAGTAGTGGAGACATAAGGTGTATAAGGAATATTTTATTTTGTAATGTGTGCTTGCTAAAAATATTGAGTAGTGGAGACATAAGGTGTATAAGGAGGCTAGTCATACTTTTAGAGAATCACTCTCACTGCTTGCATGTGTTACCATATAATTACTTCAAGGTGTTCCTTTTGAAAGGTAAAACCTATGGGATCCTGACGCAGACGAAAAAGGTTGAAGCGGCCATTATATGAGTTTTTCTGAAAGGGTGAGCCTGCAGCAACAAAATGGCTCGATAGAGAGAATGATAGAGAGAATTCTTCACTGCCTACATTTCGACGCTGATTATGTAACCCTAGCCTCACACGAAGCCCTAGCCTACAAATCCATCGATGTGGCTGCTGGCACATTTTCCTCTTCACTAAAATTGTACACCTTGGTGAGTCAATTTCGATAATAGAAGTGGTTGTGGTCCGGACATATAGTTCTTTGCTTAAGGGTTGGGCTCTCTGTTAGAAGCTTTAAAATACACTCAAGAGTGCATGACAAAGTCTGCAATCGCATGACAGAAGCAACCCGGCTAATTGAATCTACTGAAGGCAGAATTGATGTCTGATTCTTGGGGATGGGAGCCCAGTTATTACCTTGTGAGAATTAGTCGACAAAGTCTCTCTTGGAAATAAACTTGTGGATAAGTCTATGAATTGTGGTGAGGTGGAGTATGCAGGACAAGTGTTTGACAGAAATCCTGAAAGAAATGTGGGAGCATATGAGATAATTTCATGTAATTTCCAAAAGCACCGAGGAGATGAGACTATGTCATGTCAATTCCAAAAGCACTGAGGATGCTCATCAGAGATTTGGATGTGAAATCTTAGGTGGAGTTTTCTATGGTCCATGAAAAATTAATTAAAAGTGGAGCTTGGTTGGATACACTTTTTGGAAAAATCATCTTACAACAATGTCTCACAAGCAGGGTTCTCCAACAAAATACAGGGTTCTCAACACAATACAGTGTAGAATTTAGAGTTGGATATGATTGTGTTCTTGTCCCCCCTTCAGCTAATTATGAGAGTAGAACTGTTATAGTACACTCATGGAGCAGCTCATCCTATGGTTGTACACTTGATGCAGCTATCAACCTAGGCAATAGTGGGGGGTCTACATTCATGGATGACAAGTTTGTTGGTGTTAGTTTTCGATAAGTTGAACATGCAATAGTGGATTTTTTCTGTAGTTATGGATGGACAGAGTGGGATGAGAGAGAGGTATGATAAAAATTGGATTTGAATCCAAAGCAGTAGATTTTTTTTTAGCAGTTTCTAATATAGCCAGCAAAATCCAAACTAACTGCCAGCTCAAGTGGCATTCCAGACTGTGCATGTTAGTATCCACTGAGAAGGGGTCAAAAGATTTCATTATTTGATATTTTTTTTCTTAGACTCCTTTGTAGATTTTCTGTTTGAATCAGACTCCATTTTTACTGAGTTGGGGTTGAGGAGATCTAAAAGGTGCTAAGGATTTAAAATTATAAATCTTGCATTTTGGTTTAAAAAAGCTTCTAATGCGTAGATTCAGGTGAGGGGAAGTAGCAAAAACATCAAGGTTTATCTAGAGGAAATACCAAGCCCAGGAACTATTAAGGATTACAAGGATTGGGAGTGACTGAGGGTAGGGTTAGCATGATGGAGGGTATGGCAGAATTGGTGGACTATTCCCTAGATCCAATGAATGATGTTCCTATTTTCCCTGCAAATGATTTTCTGATAGCTAAGTGGAAGTCACAGAGGGAGAATGGCCATTTAATTGAATCTAACTTTAGTCAGGGATCAAAAAGTAACTCAAATGAGGATCGTTCTCTAGATGGGATAGATAACCTCTCTCAGTTGTACGATGGTGATTCAGGCTTTATAGCAGTCCGATCTTGGGAGGTCTCCTCGAAGAAAAGCTCCCAGGACATAGGTGATGGTAAGTTTGACCCTTTTCTAGATATCGGCCTCTTGTAAGGGATCATGGCAGGAAAAAAATGTCCAGGTAGGGAAAATGAGGAGGAACCACTAATTACAAACAAACTAAACAATACCAATAAAAGGCAAAAAAAGTGTGTTAAGACTAAAAAAGAGAGTAAATTTGGTTCTAGGCGAGGATATTCTACTAGACAGTGTTCTAGAAATGGAAGGAAAAACTCTAACAGGATGATTCTATGGAAGATTATACTCGAAAAAAACTCTAGCTCAGTGGGTAGAAAGGGAATGGAGTCCAGCAATAGGATACTCTCCAAGTTTCTATTTTTTGGTAAGAGGATGGTTAGCTTTTTCATTCAGATCAAAAGAGGATGCAAATAAAATATTGCAGAGAAGATGGTTTTGGAACTCATATGCTCTGTCTTTAAAACGGTGGTCCCCTTGTTTTGACCCAAGAAGTGAGTCCAAATCAATTCAGCCTATATGGGTCAAGTTACCAGGTTTACCATTGGAGTTGTGGACATGTAGGATATTGAAGGAAATAGGTAACCAGCTAGGATCATGTGTGGACATTGATCAAGGGTGCTTGAGTGGCTCCTCTCGAACTATTGCAAGGATACTAGTGGAGATGGACCTTCGGGAAGGTCTACCGGAGACAATTGAGATCAGAATTCGGAAGTGGCATTATGACCAAATTCTTGATTATGTGAAGATACCTTTCCGCTGTGCTAGATGTCATGTCTATGGTCATTTAGTAGCATAATATGGACTAAAATTCACAGAAAGTGAGGGGAGGAAGATTTTTAAAGAAAATCACAACCCTGGAGGGAGAGTGGATGGTTTAGACAATCACTTGGAGGGATTCAATAGTAGACTTTTAGGTTGGATTCAAACTTTGTTAGATGAAAATGGTGGTCAGGAGAATGGTATAAGCAATGTTGAAGATGATCCCCATCTCTCCAATGCTCAGAACAAAGGAGATATAAGAGACTCAATCTTAGATCAGAGGGAGGAAACACATGTCCAACCAAACACAAGAGAGGCAAATACCTCCTTGAGACCACAGGTGGCAACCCAATTACACAGTAGTTCTCCCAGTTTTATAAATTATAACTCTAAGTTAATAACAAACCTTGTTGAAGAGCTATTACCCCCCTTCTAGGACAGGTATACGGGGTCTAATAAACAAAAGGTTTCTACAAAGAGAAGTGGTATCTGGAAAGAAGATATGAATATCCAACATCCTTGTAATAAGGGGCCTCTCAGCATTCCAATATTTTCTTCATTAACAAAGTCCACATCTCTACTCTCATATTCTTTTGAAGGCAGAGAGTCCTTAAAGGGATCTCACAATTATTTCCTCAGATCACACAAATTAGCAGCTTTCTTTGAGAAGGGAGAAATTGTAGGAGGACTTAGCTTGGATGTGGTTAACTCACAAGCCTTAGGGAGGAAATCAAAAATTCAACTAGCAAAGGATCAAGCTTTGAGGGAAGTAAATACAGGGAAAAAAAAATCAATAATAGGGGCACTTAGAGCAGGAAAAACCCTAGAAACAGTTAAATAATGTTAATCCTCTCTCAAAATATTTAGGGTTTGGGCAGCACCTCAAAAAATACTGCACTAAGGAGGTTAATGCAACTTCATATTACAGATATTCTATTTCTTCAAGAGACTATGGGAGTGGGTGTGAAAGTGGAAAGCATTCTCCACACCCTTATAAAGGACTAGGAATTCCTCTCTTTGGACTCCGATGGCAGATCAGGTGGCCTTGTTCTGGGGTGGAAGAAGAGGAATTTCAGGTTTATAAAATCTGTTTTTCTTACATCAGGAATAGGAGTGGAGCTATTCTCTATGGAATTGGGGAAATATTTTGTGTTGGTAAACATTTATGGCCCTTATGAAAATAAAATTCATTACTCGGATACCCTATTTGCAAATAACTTTCTGCAGCATGTTAATCTTATCCTAGGGGGTGATCTAAATTTCACTCTGAATAGAGCTGAGATATGGGGGACAGCAGCAAGAAGTGACCCACAAGCTGGATTTTTTAAACATAAATTTGAAATGGCAAACTTGGATGATGTAGAACCAATAAAAATTACTCCTACATGGATCAACAATAGAGCAGGTGAGGATTATGTGGCAAAAATATTGGATCATTTCTATGTCTCTGATTCCCTGCTGATGGATGGGGAGAAAATCAGGACCTGGGTGGACCCTTGTGGCATCTCAGACCATTTCCCTATTTTGCTCCAAATAGGCAACCCGGATAGCAAACCTCCAAGCCCTTTCAAATTCAATTCAACTTGGTTGTAGGACAAAGATTTTCAGAATCTGGTTAAATAATAATGGAACTCTTATGATGAAAACTTGGGAAGTTCAGCCTGCTCTCAAATGACAAAAAGCTTGAAGAAAGTTAAAATGGTTGTTTCTAAATGGGCTCATAACAAGTATAGGCAGCAAATGCAAGAACTCCTATTCGAACAACATATTATTTTTTTTTATGAGAGAGTGAATGAGGTCGGTCTTTCAGAGGATTCCAAATCGGCCATTAGAGCATTGGAAGGAAAAAGAGTAATATTTTGCTTGCTCAAGAAGCCCAATGGAGGCTTAATAGTAGAGCTCTTTGGTTGGAATTAGGGGACGAAAACATCAAATTCTTTCAAAATTATGCAAATCATAGGAAAAATATTAACACCATATGGGAATTGCCCAATGGAGAGGGGTCCAAAGCTAGGTCCTTCAAAGACCTCGTAGCTCTTGGCATAAAACATTTCAAGTCCTTGTTTAAAGATCCCAAAAGAGTAAACTTGGCTGAGATCTTAAAACATACAACCTTTTTTCCAAGTTTTGTTGATGAGGCTGCTAATGAAATGATTCTTGAGAAAGTGTCATTGGAGGAATTAAAAGAAGTGCTTTCATCCTTTCAGAAGGACAAAAGTCCTGGTCCTAATGGTTAGGGGGTTGAATTCTTCTTGGGTTTCTTTGACTTAATTGGGGAAGACCTAATTAGAGTTATTGAAGAAACTAAAGCTTCAGGGAAGATCCCTTTGGATTTCAACTCAACCTTCATCGCTTTGATTCCAAAGAAGGACTCTCCAATTTCTTTCGATGACTTCAGACCTATTTCCTTGTGCAACTGCCTCTATAAAATTATTGCCTTGAGGTTAAAAAGATTTTTTTCTGAAACCATCTCCAGTGAGCAATTCGGGTTTCTAAATGGGAGGCAAATCCACGATGCTGTAGGAGTGGCCCAAGAAGGGCTGCATACTATAAAAACAAAAAGACTTCCTGCTATAGTAGTAAAACTAGATCTTTCCAAAGCTTTTGACAGGGTTAATTGGTTGTATCTGAGGATCATGCTTCTTCACATTGGGTTCAACCTCCGAGTTGTTAATTGGATCATGGGATGTGTGACCTCTGTCTCCTTCATTGTTCTTATAAATGGTTCTGCTTCTAATTTCTTTTCCTCTAAGCGTGGCATCAGGCAAGGCTATCCCTTATCTCCCTTTTTATTTATTTTGGTGGCTGAAGGCTTGAGCAGGGCAATCAAAGAAGCTAAGATAATAGGGCATTTTAGAGGAATTCAAATGAGTGCATCTTTCTCTCTAACACATCTCTTATTTGTTGATGATATTATTTTGTTTAGTGTTGGTTCTTTTAGGGACATAAGCAAGCTTAATGATATTCTAAGGAGCTTTTGCCTTGCCACTGGTATGGAAATCAATATGGGAAAGTCTACAATGTCGTGTTTTGGCCTAGAGGAAGAGGAGGAAAAAAAAATTTAGAAAATTCTTTCTTTTCCCAAGACTGATTTCCAATCAGGAATAAAATATTTGGGATTTTGTTTGAAGCCAAATAACTATGGCATAAAATATTGGGATTGGCTAGTGGGAAAGATAGACAAAAGGATTTCTATGTGGTTTAATAGGTGGTTATAAATAGGAGGTAGATTAACTCTTGTAAAATCAGTCCTGGAGGCAATCCTTGTCTACTGGTATGGCATGGCTTTCATTCCAGTAGGGGTTCTTGAAAAAATCAAAAAAAGGTGTTTCAAATTTCTATGGAATGGAAAAAGGGACAAAGCAGCCATTATTTTAGCCAAATGGAAATCAATTGCAAAGCCAAAGGATGAAGGAGGTTGGGGTATTAAAAATATCCATATTTTTGGTAAAGCACTGGCTGCAAAAAGCTTATGGAGGCTGCTTACTCAAGAAAACCTATGGAACAAATTCATCAAGGCAAAATATATAGAACCTCTTTCTATGGAAGATTGGATAAGGAAACCTAAAAATTCCATCAGAAAGGTGTCCAAATTTTGGAAAGCTGTTATTCAGGCCTTTCCACTTCTAGGAAATTGGTTGGCTTGGAATATCGAAAATGGTGAAAAAGTGAGAATTGGGAAAGATCCTTAGGTTGGTTGTGGCAATGACCATAGACTTACTGAGGACCTCTTACTTTATCTCCATAATGCAGGTTTTTATACTCTTTCTCAGGTGGCAGACCAAGACACTACTACCATTTGGCATCAAGGTTGGATGAGTGTGCAACATCTGGGTCTTGAAGGCAGGAAGGCTGAGTCATGGCAAGCTTATGTGAAGGCACTTCTCATCAGTCATACTAGGATCAGACCAACAGTAGTGGATGAGCTAGTTTGGACAAAAAATACTAAGAGGGGTTTTTATACTGCTAGGATGGGATATAAGGACTTGTTTGCTCATGATAGGCAGGGGGAAAATATTTGGTCATGGAAAGTGATTTGGAAGGTTCAGACGCCTTTAAAAACCAAAATTTTATTATGGCTGGCCCTCAATAACAGAATTTTAACTTGGGATGTTTTAATGAAGAAGGGGTTTCAAGGTCCTGGAAGGTGTACACTCTGTCATAAGGAGCTTGAAACTATCAACCATTTATTGGTTGGCTATGTTTTCACAAAGTATGTATGGAAGGAGATTGAGGTGATTACTAGGAGCACAGGTACTTGGCAAGGAGACACATTGGAACTTTGTTTGCAACAGTGATTTGATTCTAAAGATCTGAAGTCCTACAAGGCCCTCCCTTTCACGGTGGCATGGGGATTTTGGCTTGCAAGAAACTTAGATATTTTCCAAGCCTCCTCTCAACTTGCTTTTAAAATTGCTACTCAGATCCGTTCTTTCATTGTTGATTTTGTGAAACCTACTGTGCAAAAAGGCCCAAGAAAAATGAAAGCTGCCAATGTCAACAAATTGGCTCCTTGGGGTTTTTTTGATGGTGCTTGTCAAGGCACCCCTCTTATGTGTGGGGCAGTGGGAATCCTCTTTCTTAAGGATTCTCATTTCATTTAGTTTAAGGCTGGCCTAGGAGGAGGCACAAATAATTATGCCGAATTAATTGCTTTGAAGCTTCTCTTGAAAATGCTCTGGACCACCATGTTCAATAGCTCCAAGTTTTAGGAGACTCCTTGTTGGTCATCAATTGGATGAATAAAATGTTCAGAATGGAGAACTTAACTTTGCAGCCAATTTTTCAACAGGTAAACATTTTGGCAGATGTCGTAAGCCCCATATCCTATACTCATATCTACAGAGAACTCAACTCTGGGGTGGATGCTTTGTCAAAGGAAGGTCTACAGCTGGTGCAAGGAAGATGGGAGCTGGTGGAAATAAAGGATGGTGTGACTATCCAAGAGACAGTGATTTCTTTGCTCAATAATTAAAAAAAAAAATATGGGAGGTTGTTTCTCGATCGCTTTTCCTTTCCTTTCTGGTTTTTCTCTTGTAGACAAAGTAGCTGAGCATTATAGACACCTTTGTGTAGAGGTCTTATGGGAAATTTTTAACTCTTAATGGTACAAAGAAAATTTAGGTGGGGACAGCCTGTGTGTTCCTGCCTGGTTATTCCAGCTTGCCTTGGGCAACTTCACAATGTAATTTTATTTTTCTGGTGAAATAGAAATTATGATTTTTTTTCGGGGAAAAAAAAATAAGGTGTATAACAAATATTTTAATTTGTAATGTTTGCATGATTGAAATATTTAGAGGGTGTTTTGAGCATTAATTGAAAGTCAAATTCTTGCATGTTTTAGAGAGGAGAGAAAAGGTGTATTTGTGTTTATTATTGTGTGTAATTTTTGGTTGTTCTAGAAAGGAGAAATAAGGTGTATCTATGTTCATCATTATTTGTATTTTTGGCACATCTTAGAAAAGGGAAATTTGATGTTTTAGTCTTTATTACAAGCTCTATCTTTGTAAGACTAAAAGAGAGTTATAGAGTATTATTCTCAAGCATTCTTGTGCACATATTTTGAGAAAGGGTCTTAGTGTGGATGTTTTGAAAAGAAAATTTGCTAACCAAGTTTTTCTAGTGGTAAAAGAAAGAATATTATTCTTAGACAAGTTTTTGAGGGCACATCTTCATCAAGGCATATTTTAGAGGTATGGTGTTTTAACTCCTTCTCAATGTGGATTGTTTGAAAGGAATACTTTAAGGTGGAGATATAAGGATTAATTTTATGTGCATTGCTTTAATTGAAAATTGAAAATATATGTGCTAGGGTTTGAAATAAAAATTGATGTGCATTAGTGTTGAATGAAATTGGAATTGAATGTGCAAAGATTGTAAGTCAATTTTGTGAGCAAACTTATACATTGCTTTGAATGAAATTGTGAATGAATGTGCAAGGGTTAAATATCATATTTGTGAAGTAAATTTGCATATTGTATATGATTGGTTTTGGATATATGAGTATTATTTGCATGCAAGAAATGGGAATGTTATGAGCATATTTGAGCAGGTTCATGAGCAGTTTTGAGCAGGTTCATGAGAAGAATTGAGCAGATTTGAGTAGAGTTTGAGGTAGATTTGTGCAGGTTGTGTGAGTAGGTTTTAGGTAGATTTGTGCAAGTTTTATGAGGATTTTTTAGTAGAGGGGATTGATGTCTCCTATGGATAGAGTTCCACAAACTTGAGCATAGGGGATTGGTGTATCCTTTGGGTTGGTGCCCATAAACATTGTAATAGGGAATTGGTTCCCAAGAGATTGGTTGAGAAATTTTATAAGAAATATTTTCTTCGTGGACGTAGCCCACATTGGGTGAACCATGTTAAATCTGTGTCTCTCATGTGTGTGATGATTTGTGCATTGTTTAATTTACTAAATTTATATTATTTATGTTATTATTTATAAGGATAATTAAAATTTTTGATCTTATACTATTCACCCCCCTCAGTATAAGCTTGTGTTCTTCATAGACTGTACAATGCTTCTCAAAATCCCTTCCTTCTAGAACTGAACAGTAATACCCGGTAGTCTAACCCAAATGGCCGTATGGTTGATGCTCTCAGTTTTTGGGTTGAATTCAGGGTCCCATATTCTAAGAAAGAGACTTTGGTATCCTAAGAACCAGGGTCTACCAATAAGGATGCGGCTTGTGTCATTAGGATTATTCAACCTAATCAAGAAGAAATACCTAGTGAGAACAATAATGTCCATGTACCCACTGGGGTGCAATTTAGCAAAGGCCCATTTGTGTATGGATTCTATGTCTGATTGATAACCCATAAATTTTCCTACCAGGTATAGAAAATCCCTGGAAATGGTTGACTCCATCCCCTCAGGAGGAATGATCAACTCACATTAATTCAGGGAAAGGGTTCCTATTCTAGGAACTGAGATATTTGAGGAAATCCTAGAGCCCTTCTTAAGGGCTTCCATAAAGTAATATTACGGTCGGTTAGGAGAGGGATGACCCCAAGCAAACGCAGCCCCGACCTTGACACCATGGAACTAGGAAACAAGTTCTGCAAAATACCCTTTGCCTAGCTTGGTCCACATCCATTGGGGTTGGTAATGAATCCCACATATGTCTTTTCCAAACTGCCACATGGAACTTATTTTTTCTCAGACCCTGCACCTATTTCTGTGGTTGAGCCCAAATCGAGACCATAGGACCCAAATTTTGGGTTCTCGTTCCCATTCCCACTTCTTAAAGTTTCAAACTGACCACTTTCTGTAGACTTACCGCTCTTTTCAAACTTCCCCCTCTCTACCATATCTCTTTCTTTTTTAACTTAACCATTTCAACTTAATATAGAATACACAAATAAAACTTGGATTCTATGTATTTTCCAAAAAATGGTTATCATTGTTCACTCCCAAAGACTACAATTAGTGAATGCATCGTCCCATATTTTTGGTATACTTATATAATTTCCCATATTTATATGAGATATTATCCTCCTATAATTATATCCTTGATAAAATATATTGAATTAATATTGCTTATAGGATTTATATTTTCCTTCATTGGATTTCATATCTTAACATAGAAAATATCCTTTACATATTGGAAATAGGCAAAAGCACATTTGAGTGAGATGTAGCCATTCAAGAAAATTAGAAATTTTATATTTTTATAGTTCCATCCTTATGATTTTTGTTACATTATCATGTGGTTTTTATTTATATTAACTCATTATTAATAGTCAAGCCTCAAATCAATATTATTTGTTAGATCAATATCTAGTCTTATGTCACTTTTTTGGATTCTTTTTATATGATATGGAGACATGAATGCAAAACTGTCCATAAAATTTTATTTTAAATACTCATCTCTAAATTGAAAAATGGTAATATTCTCTATAGGAAAACAACATAAGTTAATTAGGACTTATAGCTTGGATCTAGGTTTTTCTAATCTTAATTCTTTGTTTACCTTGCAACATGTATTGATTGTTTTGGACCATCCAAGCCTATTATTATTACTATTTTTAGTTAAACAATGTTAGATTCATCAATATTTCTTACTTCATAAAAATGATTAAATTTTCCTTATTTTATTTCCACTATTGGATCCCTAATAGGTGTTTCACAACTTCTTTGAGATGTTGATTATTAAATCATTAAGTGGTGATGAATGATCGGACTCAATATGTAATTCCTCAACTACCTATAAATTCTATCCTATTTTATGTATTATCCATTCATCTAGAAGACTTTATGGCTAAAATTTTATTTATAATCAATTTTTATCCATATTAGTGTTTGTAGTTTTCACATTAGAGTGGGTTTTGTCTCTTTAATACCTTAGATATTTGACTTCACATAAGTTGGAATTTTTTCCTATCTCCACCAATTGCTTGAAACTTTGTCCTACCTTATTTATAATCAAATTAATTAATTTTAAATGGCAATACTTAATTGCTTTATATTTTTTAAGTTTGTACATAGAATCCATCTTCATGTTTAGATGGTTTATTTTAATAATCAATAACTTACTTAGATTGCCAATCTCTAAATACATATTTAAAAATTCCAACCTCAAATTTTAAATTTTGAGTGTTAAAATTTAGTATAAACAAATATTCATTAAAGGATCTACACAAATAAATCTAACATTAAATCCCTTTTTTTCTTGAGTACTTCATTGAACAAGTTCCAAAAAAGATACACGATTTTTGTATTATCTATCATCTATGATTGTTTAATATGATATAGAAGAAAATCTAATGGATCACATGACTCTGAGTCATACCTATTTACATATTATATTACATTGACTACCTTGTACATTATATTTAACCAAAATATCTTAAAACTCATCATCAATCTATGCTTATTCCCATGGAAGTTGATTGTCATGAAGCTCTAGATATTCCCATGTAACATGTCAAATTACCTCCCACATTCTTCACTAGCCATATCCAAATGAGTTACATTCACAATCATTTTCTCTAACATTTGATAGAATTTATATTAATGTTATAAATTATATTTAGATCCTACATTATCATATGTTATTAACATCTTCTAAGAGAAGGCACTATATTATTGTTTGAAGTGCTTGCATTGATCTAGCTTAAATTTTACACCACTCCCTAACTTTTTATAAGAAGAGATCTTTATTGTAGTTTATAATATTGTGCTAAGAAAATAGATATAAATGATTCACTTAAATATTATAGAAAATAAAAATATAGAGGGAAGAAAAAAACAATAATATATAAGAGATAAAGAATACCATTAGGAACCTACACAAAATAATCAAGATAAATATCACACATATACAATGGATCTAGTGGGTGAAGTGTAAAAACAAAAAATAATTAATTACAAACTACATAATATGTAGTCAATATAACGTTAGGGTGATAAGATAATTGTATCATAAAGTCAAACCATGTATCATAAGTTAAATGTATAAATATTTATTAAATGGTATATAGTGATTACCTATAGTATTACATGTTATTATATTATAGAATGTTGACCATGAACAACTAAGGTCAAATTACACATTCTTAACACTCCTTATAATTTGAATTGAAGGAATAAGAAAAAAAGACATGCATGTTAATAATATTTCCTCCATTAATGGAAGCTTTGTTAACCAATATACTTCCATATAGAGAAAACATTTCAAATAATTCCTCTCATAATATGTTTTAATCTCTTGTTGTTACCTATAGTAAAGATTGGATGATAACCCTTCCTTTTACAGTATCAAAAGGTCCACATCTTGTTTGGAAGCTTCAACTTGCCCTTGGTTTATATGGTTATAGTCATCATAGATGAAACAACCTTTGTATGAGAAGATCTACCATATTTCCTCGAGAGCTTATAAAAATAAACAAGAAGAAACAAGATCTTATGAAGAATTAGATATTGGATATTTTTCAAGAACATGAATAATTTGAGTTAATAACCTAAATATTTGAGATTAATAGAAGGGGTGAAAACAAAAATTTTCTAAATCCTCATTTGTACCTCTAGAATATTCAATTTCTACCATTAATTCCTTGAAATCTAACTTTCTCATCTATAAAGGTGGGGAAAAGTTTCTCACTTTGTAATAATCTATACTTGATATTATTCCCCCATTTAAATGGATGCTATAATTCTAAATAAAATCATAAAATAATATGTACCACCATCTACAAGTCCGTAAACTAATACCACCAAAACAAAGATCTCAAAAACTCATGTGATTTGAAAAATGGGCTTATAAATATTTTGTATGTGATATTGATTTTAGAATACTTTTCAAAATAATTGCAAAGCATACATTCACTACAAATCATATTGTAAAATAATATAGATGTGATGAGAGCATATAGATGAAAGAAATAATATACATAATTGGAATAGGAAGGAGGGGTGGCTGCTCATAGGCACCCCATGATATCACATCACATAAACTGATACAATGGATAAGTGACTGGGGATATTTATAGGATAAATTAAATCCCTATTACTAATTATTATATATTAAATTAAGCTTGGATTATAGCATAGGGTTCAAGACAGTCAATTTCTACCATCAATTATTAAATCCTTGATGAATGTTTAGTTAAGGTTAACAACACAAGTAGCTTGACCAATTCTACTAGGGTGAATACATCAATATTATCGATAGGCTTACATAGAGGATTTATATAGTCTTACATAGATAATTCCTATATCTTACATAGATGATGCTTACAGGCTTACATAGAGGATGCTCATAGGATTACATAAAACATGCCCATAAGCTTAAATAGAGAATACTCGAGGCTTACATAGAGAATGATCATAGGCTTATATGAAGGATTCATATAGGCTTACATAAATAATTATAATAGGATTATATAGATAATTTCCATAGGCTTCTATAAAGGATGCTTATAGGATTACATTGCACATGCTCGTAGGCTTACATTAAGAGCACATAGAGGCTTACATTACTATTTTCAGCCTTGGACAATAAGGTTAGATGATTAATATTCCAACACCCCCATCATATTAGCTAACATGAGAAGAGGAAATATTAGAGATGATAACATCTCCCCCATAATAAATGCTTGAGTGGGCCAATGAATCTTGATCATGAATTCTACTATATATTGTTGCTAAAGGGACATAGACTAGATTAATACTTCCTCAACCATAAGGTTTTAAGTCCACATTCTAAATCAAATATGTTGAACTTCCTATAATAAGAATATCAACATGCAATATAGTACTCATAATATATCCTCCAGTCTCAAAATAAAATACTTAAATCATTATGTAATAAAATTGAGTCTCTGAATAATCAACCTCTATGGTCTAAGAGGGACCTGTAGGAACAAGACACACCTTGCACTGACCATATAAAGCATACTCCTTTTGCAATAAAAAACATTCTATAGTCCTATAATAAGTCATTAATCTAATAGCATTAATCCATAAAGTTCAAAAAACATATGATTTTTTTTACACTATTAAAAAAGAGGGTTTTTAAAGGTCTCCCAACACCTTTTACAACTGCTCCAAGATGGAGCACAACACACAACTTACGAAGGAGGGTTTTGAAAGGTATCCCACAACCTTGAACAACAACTCCATGGAGCACATCACATAGACAATAAACAATAGCTCCATATGGAGAACAACCAACCACCGCCAAACATAAATAGAATAAATCCACACACTAGATGGTAAGATTAAACCCCAACCAATAACTCCAACCGAAGTTAATTCAACATCAAAATACACTACCACACGAGGAATCGAACATCGAAGATAAGAAATTGACCTCTAGAGGATTCAAAAACATAGGACAAAGAGCGGTAAAGAATATTAAAATTTGAAATTTAAATCCAGTCCCACACAAGCTGGAACCAAAAATCACAGTCCTGTAGAGGAAACCACCAACGATACAACGATCCCCTACAACTCTGCAGAGAGACCTAGAAATTCACACCAGCCCCTGCAGAGGCAAACCCGTTGCCATAGGTATAGGTCCAACAAACCCTATTGGATATTTTGAGAATTTTTGTTTTCATTGATGTCAAAAGCATTTTTGTGCTATGTTCGTCATCTTTGAAGACATTAAGTGTTTCTTCCAAAAGCAATAAGGTCTTGAAAATCAATACATTATAATATAAAATTTTAAAAATTATATACCCAGGAGGGCTCAAAGGATGAAAACCCAAGGAAGGAGAAGCAAGTTCAAATTAAATGATAATATTTTATTATTATTATTTCAGGCCAAAATCCAAACCAAAGAAGATCAAGGACCAAGTTGAAAAAAACCCACAAGGATATTTAATTTAAATTAAAATATTTTAATCTTTGATTAAAATTTTAATCTAAATAATGATGGGTGCTAAGGTTTAATTGAAATATTTTTTTAATATTTAAAATTAATTTTATTATTCGAATTCAAATGCTCATCAATATTAGAATATGCTATGGTTTGCATATAAATAATTCCAAGGTTTTGCATTTGAAAATTATCCCATGCGAACGATTTTTTGGCTCATGCAAAAGAGTGAAAAGCTTGTGCATTTTCGCATGTGTTGAGCATAGAAGAGGACAACAGTTCGTGGCCTCTAAAATTCACACGAAGTCCCTCATAGCTGATTTAGCAACGAAATTCTGTGTTAGAAGCATTCAGGAATGCCAGGTGTGGGTTTAAATCTTGCGCACTCCATTTTTGCCTAAGGGAAGATCGTGTTGTGTTTGCGTCATTCGATGAGGAGGAAATCAAATGTGCATTTGTACCTTTTGTTTCTTGTGGAACCATGCAGCCTAGTTGGTGGGCGCGAGTGTTGTGGAAGTGCTTGGGGGAGATCCATCGGTGGCTCGAATCCTGCCAAGGCCTTTTGGACAATATTAACAAAGGTATGTGCACTATTTGGGTTGACTTGGCTTGCAAAAAATAAAAGAGGAAAACATATTTTTTAAAAGGTTTATTTTAATTAAGGTTTTTGCATAATTAATTTGGATTATAAGTTGTTGAAGGGAGTTAAAAGGGGTTTGCAAAACTTTAATTTTTGTGCTAATTTTTGAGTGATTAAGGAGTAGAAAAGTTATTCTTTTTTTGTTATGAATTATTTGAAGGAGATTTTGTCATCTAAACCCTTGAGATTGGCAAAGAGTTTGATCTTGTTAAAACAAGTTTTTAAGGGCACTTCTTCATCAAAAAAAAAGGTATGGGCACATATTTCTTGTGAGTGATTGTTAGATTTTATGAATTCTATGTTGGAGTAAAAAGGATTGTTTGGTAAGCATTGTTGAGTTTGGTTTTGTATTAATGCTTCAAGGTTTTTCTAGAATAAATGTTGAAGATAGAAACCTTGTTTGATAAGCATTATTGGAAACATTGGTTGAACCTTTATATGCATGATTAGGGTTTGTGCAAGAACATGAGTATCATTGTTATGTGAAGTTGTGAACTATATTGAACTAGGTTTTATGAAAGAACATTAGTATAATTGTTATGTGAAGTTGTGAACTATCTTGAATTAGGGTTTGCAAGATCATAAGTATCATTGTTATGTGAGATTGGTTAATAAGCATTGTTGGAAATATTTGAGTGAGTGTTAATATTCTTGGACTAGGGTTTGTAAGTAAGGAGTATTTCATTGAGTGATTGATTGAGTGGAGTTGATTGAGCCTAGTAAAGTGGAAGTGTTGAAGTGATAGTTCTACATTTGTGAAACAAATTGTTCTATATTCTAATTTGATTTGAGAAAGAGATTTAAAGTGATTGAGCAGTGTGATGAGTGTGAAGCATATTGAGTCTCTAAAAATTCTCTATATGTTTTTGTGATATTGGATAAGTTCTATTTAGGACTTGTAGAGTAGATTTGAGGTAAGTCTTGGTGAAGACTTGTTGAGCAGATTTGACAAGTTCTAGTGAGGACTTGTGGAGCAAAGTTGAGACAAGTCTTTGTGAAAGACTTGTGGACAGATTAGTGTGAGATTTTGTGGAAGATTACAATATAAATTTGATACAAGTCTTTGAGAAGACTTGTGAGCAACGTTGATTGATTGATTTGTTCAAACCTTGAGTTAAGGTTTGGGGTAGATCTAGCAAAGTTGATTTGTGATTAATTCAAGCTTTGTGTTAAGTCTTGAGGATAGAGAGTGAGAATATTTGTGCTAGATCAAAGGACTCTGTTTAGTGCAGATTTGAGGATAGAGGGTGAGAAGATTTATGCGTTAAGATGTGAAGTTGTGAACTATCTTGAACTAGGGTTTGTGAAAGAACATGAGTATCATTGTTATGTGAAGTTGTGAACTATCTTGAATTAGGGTTTGCAAGATCATGAGTATCATTGTTATGTGAGATTGGTTAATAAGCATTGTTGGAAATATTTGAGTGAGTGTTCATATGCTTGGACTAGGGTTTGTAAGCAAGGAGTATTTCATTGAGTGATTGATTGAGTGGAGTTGATTGAGCCTAGTCAAGTGGAAGTGTTGAAGTGATAGTTCTAGTTTTGTGAAACAAATTGTTCTATATTCTAATTTGATTTGAGAAAGAGATTGAAAGTGATTGAGCATTGTGATGAGTGTGAAGCATATTGAGTCTCTAACAATTCTCTATATGTTTTTGTGATATTGGACAAGTTCTAGTGAGGACTTGTTGAGTAGATTTGAGGTAAGTCTTGTTGAAGACTTGTTGAGCAGATTGGACAAGTTCTAGTGAGGACTTGTGGAGCAGAGTTGAGGCAAGTCTTGGTGAAGACTTGTGGATAGATTAGTGTGAGCTTTTGTGGAAGATTACAATATAGATTTGAGACAAGTCTTTGAGAAGACTTGTGAGCAAAGTTGATTGATTGATTTGTTCAAACCTTGAGTTAAGGTTTGGGGCAGATCTAGCAGAGTTGATTTGTGATTAAGTCAAGCTTTGTGTTAAGGCTTGAGGATAGAGAGTGAGCATATTTGTGCTAGATCGAAGGACTATGTTTAGTGCAGATTTGAGGATAGAGAGTGAGAAGATTTGTGCTAGACTGAAGGACTATGTTTAGTGTATATTTGAGGACAGAGATTGAGCATATTTGTGCTAGATCGAAGGACTATGTTTAGTGCAGATTTGAGGATAGAGATTGAGCAGATTTGTGCTAGACCGAAGGACTATGTTTAGTGCATATTTGAGGATAGAGATTGAGCATATTTGTGCTAGATCGAAGGATTATGTTTAGTATAAATTTGAGGATAGAGATTGAGTAGATTTGTGCTAGACCAAAGGATTGTGTTTAGTGTAGATTTGAGGATAGAGATTGAGTAGATTTGTGCTAGACCGAAGGACTGTGTTTAGTGTAGATTTGAGACAGATCTGAGAGCAAGCTTTGGAGGTGATAGAGTATAGAGGATGATAGTCTCTAGTGGATAGAGGTCCATTAGCCAGGGTAGTGAGGATAGGTCTTCTGAGTGAGGACAAGAGTCTTCAGTGGATAGAGATCCATAAGCCAATGCAGTGGAGGCAATAGTTCTTCTAGAAGATCACCAGCTAGAGCTAAGGAGAAAGAGTTCTCCTATGGATAGATATCCATGAACTTGATTAGGGGATTGGTGTCTCCTTTGGACAGAGGTCCATAAACATTGTAATAGGGAAAGGATTCCCAAGAGATTTGTTGAGAAAATTTTAGTGAAATATTTTCTCCGTGGAGTAGCCCACATTGGGTGAACCATGTTAAATTGGTGTCTCTATTGTGTGTGGTGATTTATGCATTGCTTTGATTATTGTTGTTGATATTGCTATTGATACATTGCATAATATTGATTGGGAAAGAAAAGTAAAAAGTGGTCTTATATTGTTCACCCCCCTCTCAGTATAAGCTTGTGTTCTTCAATTGGTATCAGAGCGGGTTCCTTCGGAAGAGTTTAACATCTTGAAGGAAAAGCCTACAAGAACACAGATGGATTCTCAGAGTGGATCCTCAAGAAATTCAGCACCATTGTTCGATGGGAACAATTATACACTATGGAGCACAAGGATGAAGTTTCATTTAATGGCACTTGGAAATGAAGTATGGGAAGCAGTTGAAAATGGATACACACCACCAGAAACTCCACCTACAGATAAATATGGTAAGCTTCTACATCATTATAATTCAAGAGCAATGAATGCAATTCAAAAGGGCTTACGTGAAATAGAGTTTATAAATATTATGCATTGCAAATCAGCAAAGGATATTTGGGATAAGTTGCAAGGCATATATGAAGGAGATAAAAAGGTCAAAAGGGTAAAGTTGCAAAATTTCAAGAGAGCATTTGAAGACCTAAAAATGAAGGATGAAGAAAATATTGTGGGATATCTACTTCATGTGGATGAGGTTGTTAGCTCCATGCAAGGACTTGGGCTTGAAGTTTCAGAACCTGATGTGTGTGATAAGATTCTAAGGTCACTCCACAAAAGGTTTAGTGAAACTATTTCAGCTATAGAAGAGTCAAAAGATATTGATCATTTGACAAGAGATGAATTACATGGCATTCTCACAGCATTTGAGATAAGAATAAAAGAGGAACCTATTCCCCATAAAGAAGCAACATTTAAAGCCACTAAGAAGACTAAGGGTAAGAAGTCAGATTCAAGCAATGAGCTATCCAGTGATGAAGAAGCCAATTATGGCAGAAGGAACAAGGACTCAAGAAAATATAAAGGTACAAAATTAGTTAGATGTTTTAAATGTGGAAAATATGGTCACTATGCATCTGATTGTCCAAAAGCTAGAAATAGTAGTGGTGATGAGAAACAGGATCATAAGAACAGGGATGCAGAAAGGCACAAGTACCAAAAGAAAAATAGGGATGGACAAGGTACACAAGGGAAGAAGTTTTTCCAGAGGCACAAGAAGAGTTTCTATGCAGATAAGGCAAGTAAGTACTCAACTGATAGTGATGATGGTTCCTCAGATAATGATAGAGATGAAGTTCTATTTCTGGAAAAAGAAAAAGAAGTGGTTAGGAAAAGAACACCAATAATCCTCAAATGTTTTAGATGTGGTAACTTTGGTCATCTTGAGGATAGTTGTACAAAGAGTGGTTTTAGTTTCAGTGATGATGAATATGAAGATACACTTGAAGGACCAGAAGAGAATCTTCTTATGGCACTAGAAGAAGAAGGAGGTGATCCTAAAGAAGACAAGTCAGAAAAGAATGAAGATGTTTTCAAAGGCAAAAAAATAGAGGAAGAATCAGAGAAGGGAGAATTTGATCTTGAGGGAGAGCTTATTCATGCTCTTGATGCATTAAAGAAGGTAAGAAAGCAAAACTCCCAACTTAAGCTTCAGTTTCAAGAATGTGATGAAGAGAAAGGAAAGCTTATAGAGGATCTAAATAAGTCAATGGCTAAGACAAGGAAGTTCAAAGATAGGTTAGAAGCAAAGGTCTTAGAATGTGAAAGGTTGGAGCATGAAGTAGCTTCACTAAGGAAGGAAGTAAAAGAGTCTAAGGATAGGTTACACAGGTTTGGGAGAAGCTCAAAGAATTTGGATAAGATTATCAAGACACAAAAACCTACATCAAGCAAAACAGGTCTTGGTTTTGAATAGGTACAAAAGAAACAAAAAGAGGAGTCAATCTCAAGTTCTGAAGAAGAAGAAACTTTAGAAGAAGAGAGTGTAAGAGAAAGTGAGACTTTTGAGGATGATTTGGACAACAGAAAGATCAACAAGGAAAGGAACAATGCACAAAAGAGGAACAAATGGAACAAGAACCAACACAGGGTAAAAGAGACTAAAAGACCCATGGGGTCAGGGCAAGGCAACTTCAATGGGTGATGCTTCTCATGTCATAGGTTTGGGCACAAAGCTTCTCAGTGCAGGACACATGAAAGACAGGAATATGGGAACTTCAAAAATAGGTAGCTATTTCAAGGGTATTGCTACTCTTGTAATCAGTTTGGTCACAAGGCAATGAATTGCAGGGTTCATGATAGGAATAGATATGGCTTCACCAGAAGAAATCCCAAGACATTTGCACCTCCAAGGAATAATAACATTAAGTGTTATAAGTGCAATAATGATGGACATACAACAAGATGGTGTAGAGCAGAGATTCCAGAGACAAGCAGGAATAGGAATAGTCAGAGGAATCAAAAGGATCAGATGAGGAGGAAAGTGGACAAAGGAAAAGAGCAGTGCATGCTGGGAGTAGAAATACTCCCACCCCAAAATTAACCACCTCAAGAGGAGGTGGGGGAGGGGCTAAGCTAAGAGTTTCATTCTTAGCCCCGAGCCCCAAAGGTGACCCTTTGCCATTGATGTCAAAGGGGGAGAGATTTGAGTAAGGGGGAGAGATTTGAGTTAGGAGGAAAGCATTCAGTCAGGGGGAGCAGTTTCTCAGGGGGAGTAGAATAGAAAAAGGTTAAGGAAATGGTAAAAAGTAATTGGGTTGCCATCAATGACAAAGGGGGAGATTGTTGGACATTTTGAGGAGTTTTGTTGTCATTGATGTCAAAAGCATTTTTGTGCTATGTTCATCATCTTTGAGGACATTAAGTGTTTCTTCCAAAAGCAAGAAGGTCTTGAAAAGCAATAGGTTATAATATTTATTTTTAAATATTATATACCCAGGAGGGCTCAAAGGATGAAGACCCAAGGAAGGAGAAGCAAGTTCAAATTAAATAATAATATTTTATTATTATTATTTTGGGCCAAAAATCAAGCCGAAGAAGATCAAGGACCAAGTTGAAAAAGACCCACAAGAAGATTTAATTTAAATTAAAATATTTTAATCTTTGATTAAAATTTTAATTTAAATAATGATGGGTGCTAAGGTTTAATTTAAATATTTATTTAATATTTAAAATTAATTTTAATATTTGAATTCAAATTCAAATTTGAATGCTCATCGACATTGGAATATGCTATGGTTTGCATATAAATAATGCCAAGGTTTGGCATTTGAAAATTATCCCATGCGAACGATTTTTTGGCTCGTGCAAAGGAGAGAAAAGCTTGTGCATTTTTGCATGTGTGTTGAGCATAGAAGAGGACAACAATTCGTGGCCTCCAAAATTCACTCGAAGCCCCTCGTAGCTGAGTTGGTAGCCAAAGGCTATGTTAGAAGCATTCGGGAATGCCAGGTGTGGGTTCAAACCTCGCACACTCTATTTTTGTTGAAGGGAAGATCGTGTTGTGTTTGCATCGTTTGAGGAGGAGGAAATCAAAGGCGCATTCGTACCTTTTGGTTCTTGTGGAACCACGTAGCCCAGTTGGTGGGTGCGAGCACTATGAAAGCACTTGGGGGAGAGCCATCGACGGCTCGAATCCCGCCAAGGCCTTTTGGACAGCATTAACAAAGGTATGCGCATTATTTGGGTTGACTTGGCTTGCAAAAAATAAAAGAGGGAAAAATATTTTTGTTTTCCAAAGGTTTATTTTAATTAAGGTTTTTGCATAATTAATTTGGATTATAAGTTGTTGAAGGGAGTTAAAAGGGGTTTGCAAAACTTTAATTTTTGTGCTAAGTTTTTGAGTGATTAAGGAGTGATAAGGTAGTAAGGAAAGTTATTATTTTTGTGTTGTGAATTATTTGAAGGAGATTTTGTCATCTAAACCCTTGAGATTGGCAAAGAGTTTGATCTTGTTAAAACAGGTTTTTAAGGGCACTTCTTCATCAAACAAAAAGGTATGGGCACATATTTCTTGTGAGTGATTGTTGGATGTTGTGAATGCTAAGTTGGAGTGAAAAGGATTGTTTGGTAAGCATTGTTGAGTTTGGTTTTGTATTAATGCTTCAAGGTTTTTTCTGGAATAAAGGTTGAAGATAGAAACCTTGTTTGATAAGCATTGTTGGAAACATTGGTTGAACCTTTATATGCATGATTAGGGTTTGTGAAAGAACATGAGTATCATTGTTATGTGAAGTTGTGAACTATCTTGAACTAGGGTTTGTGAAAGAACATGAGTATCATTGTTATGTGAAGTTGTGAACTATCTTGAATTAGGGTTTGCAAGATCATGAGTATCATTGTTATGTGAGATTGGTTAATAAGCATTGTTGGAAATATTTGAGTGAGTGTTCATATGCTTGGACTAGGGTTTGTAAGCAAGGAGTATTTCATTGAGTGATTTATTGAGTGGAGTTGATTGAGCCTAGTCAAGTGGAAGTGTTGAAGTGATAGTTCTAGTTTTGTGAAACAAATTGTTCTATATTCTAATTTGATTTGAGAAAGAGATTGAAAGTGATTGAGCATTGTGATGAGTGTGAAGAATATTGGACAAGTTCTAGTTAGGACTTGTAGAGCATATTTGAGGTAAGTCTTGGTGAAGACTTGTTGAGCAGATTGGACAAGTTCTAGTGAGGACTTGTGGAGCAGAGTTGAGGCAAGTCTTGGTAAAGACTTGTGGATAGATTAGTGTGAGATTTTTGTGGAAGCTTACAATGCATATTTGAGACAAGTCTTTGAGAAGACTTGTGAGAAGAGTTGATTGATTGATTTGTTCAAACCTTGAGTTAAGGTTTGGGGTAGATCTAGCAGAGTTGATTTGTGATTAAGTCAAGCTTTGTGTTAAGGCTTGAGGATAGAGATTGAGTAGATTTGTGCTAGACCGAAGGACTATGTTTAGTGCATATTTGAGGACAAATATTGAGCAGATTTGTGCTAGACCGAAGGACTGTGTTTAGTGCATATTTGAGGACAGAGATTGAGCATATTTGTGCTAGACTGAAGGACTATGTTTAGTGCATATTTGAGGATAGATATTGAGTAGATTTGTGCTAGACCGAAGGACTGTGTTTAGTGTAGATTTGAGGATAGAGATTGAGTAGATTTGTGCTAGATCGAAGGACTGTGTTTAGTGTAGATTTGAGACAAAGTTAAGAGCAAGCTTTGGAGGTGACAGAGTATAGAGGATGATAGTCTCCAGTGGATAGAGGTCCATTAGCTAGGGCAGTGAGGATAGGTCTTCTGAGTGAGGACAAGAGTCTTCAGTGGATAGAGATCCATAAGCCAGTGCAATGGAGGCAGTAGTTCTTCTAGAAGATCACCAACCAGAGCTAAGGAGAAAGAGTTCTCCTATGGATAGAGATCCACGAACTTGATTAGGGGATTGGTGTCTCCTTTGGACAGAGGTCCATAAACATTGTAATAGGGAAAGGATTCCCAAGATATTTGTTGAGAAAATTTTAGTGAAATATTTTCTCCGTGGAGTAGCCCACATTGGGTGAACCACATTAAATTGGTGTCTCTATTATGTGTGGTGATTTGTGCATTGCTTTGATTACTGTTGTTGATATTGCTATTGATACATTGCATAATATTGATTGGGAAAGAAAAGTAAAAAGTGGTCTTATACTGTTCACCCCCCCTCTCAGTATAAGCTTGTGTTATTCAAACCCACGAAGCCAAAAATACATATGATTTTAAAATATAGGCTCCAAATTTCTTTTATATGCAAAATTTATGGCCTCTAGAAGTTTTCCCTCCAAATTAGCCCTAGAGTGATGTTTTTAAAAAAAATATTTTTTAAAAAGTATTCTAATTTTTTTGCAAGGAATAATAATAAGAAATCAATTCCTTCTCCTACTTCTTGGATCATCAAAGAGATAAAATATTTTGCACAACTAGGTGTTACCACTTTGTGCCTACGCTAATACCATGTTATATTTTAGAATGCTTTCTAGAAACATTATAAAACATGCATTCACAATAGATCATATTGAAAAATAAAATAGAATAAAAATAAGATAGCATGTAAATGAAAGAAAGAATATAGATGACTAAAATATGAAGAAGAGATGGGTGGCCATAGACACCCCCATAATATCACATCACTTAAACTAATATAATGTATCAAGGGTTTGTAGATATTATAGTAGATACATAATCCCCAATATTAATAATTACGTATAAAATTAACCTAGGAAAATATAAGGATCAAGGTTAAGTCAATTTCAACCATAAGTTACTAAAATCTTAATGAATGTTTAGTTAAGATTAATCAAACATGTGGCTTAACCAATATTTCTAGAGGTGAATGCATCAATATTACCCATAGGCTTACATATAAAATGGCCATTATCTTATAAATAATTCTCATAGGATTACATAGAAGATGCTCATAAGCTTACATAGATAGTGCCCATAGGCTTACATAGAGGATGCTCATAGGCTTACATAGATGATGCTCATAGGCTTGCATAGAGGATGCCCATAGGCTTACATAGAAAATACCCATATATTTGCTTAAAGAATGCCCATTGGCTTATATTGCAAATTCCCATGGGTTTACATTAAGATCCATTGTATGATTACATCACCACTATCATTCTTCACCAATAAGGTCAAATTTCTCATATGCCAACATGAAAAATTTGAACCTTGATAAGGTATTTTCTATTAATCCTCAAGATATAAAAAATAATAAATCTCTCAAACCTTTGAAATGAATGGTAAACCAATATTTATTATATAAGTATTGGGTGGGTTTTACCACATGTTTAGCACATTTCTACAAACTCATGAAGGTCCATGTTGGCTACCACCTCAACCAACTAAAAGGTATGAAATGTGACAGAAAATAACAAAAAACCATAGGACTCAAAGTCATGACCCCTCCCATCTATTTAATTATTTATACTCAAGATTCATACACACTAGGGCTTCATCACCACTTGATTTGAGGCTAGGATGCCTGGCAAGATGCCCATTCTACAAAGAACAAAATATGATCTAGAATTGAACCCTCAATATTCTATGGAATACCTTCAACATTGTCACACTAGCCATAAATCTTACCACTTCTAGTGGGTAGAAGGACGATTTCTCTCCTTAAATAAGGTATTCCTAGCCCATGCACCCTAAAATTATGCAAAAAACTCAATTCCTTGCCATGACTTAAAATAATGACCAAGTATAGGAACAATTAAGATGTGGTCATGCTAGCCATCATCCTAACCAATTGTTGTGGCTGATCCACAACACACCCCAAAATTGGGGACCCACCTTTTTTGCATGCTTTCAAAGAAAACAGCAGTAGCCCAGATGCTAAAAAAATCAAGAAAAAAGCAAAAATTTCACTAAGGAGAAAAAGTGTCGCGATATCGCGACATGTCGCTCCGTCGCTGCCGAAAAAGAAAAGTTGTCGCGATATCGCGATATCGCAACATGTTGCTCCGTCGCTGGTAGAAATGAAAAAGTGTCGCGATATCGCGACATGTCGCGTTTTCACGGCCCAGGCAAGCAAGAAGAGGCATTAATGGAAAATTGTAGCGAAATCGTGACATGTCACAAAATCGCGGTCAAGACAGTCAAACGGGGCACGAAGCAGAAAAGCGTAGCAAAATCGTGACATGTCGCAAAATCACGGTCAACGCAGTCAACGGCAGCAGGTGGGCGAAACCATCGCGAAATCGCGACGTGTTTGATTTTCGTGGCTTGCAAACGGGCAGAAGGCATAAAATATAAAATGGTCACGAAATCGTGACAAAATCGAGCCAAAGGCGATAAGGCCCAGCAGTGTAGCGAAATCGTGACGAGAACTGACACAAAGCGCATAAGTCGAAAGGCATCGCGAAATCGTGACGCGTCGCATTTTTGCGACGCGGGTGGATTAAAAGGCCTAAGTGGTAAAATGGTAGCGATTTCGCTACAGTCAAAAAATGAAGCCAAACAAAGCAAAGAGCGTAGCAAAATCGCTACGTGTTTTGGTATCGTGGTTCACCTGAATGAAAAGAGTCTAAGGCACAAAGGCGTAGCGATATCGTGCAACTTTTGAGGAAACGTTCCAGCCAGACAAAGACGTCGCGAAATCGCGACAGAAAGTGAAGACCATGCAGAGGGCAGAAAATGGTAGCGATTTCGCGACACTTTATTGAAAAGAGACTAAGTGCGGAAAACTTGTAGCGAAATCGTGACATGTCGGATTTTTGCTGTGCATGAAGGCAAGAAAGGCTGTTGACAGAAAAACGTCGCGATATCGCGACATGTCTCATTTTCACTGTGCATGAAAGCGGACAAGGTTATTGGCAGGAAAATGTCGCGATATCGCGACATGTCGCGTTTTCGCGATGAAAGTGAAGGAGCAAAGCTACATGCTATTTTTGGTCGCGATTTACATGGGGCCGTTACAGAACATGCAAAAAAGTGCGGAACACGTGGCGTACATGTGTAAAGGCTGCAGAGGCGTTACAGTTCATAGAGAAGATCTCGAGCATAAAATCAAAAGCAATGGAAAGGCGAGGAAGGTGAAACGAAGCAATCTGGAAGACGAAACGATACAATCTGGGAGGTGAAATGAAGCATCGTAGAACGAAGCAGAGAATCGTACCAGCAAGTATAAAATGCAGAGGCACAGATTGATACGAGGGTCGAAAACCGCTGCGAGCGGGTTGCAGAGTTGAGGGTGATTAGCCGTTCTGAGCCTGCTGTGGAGTGCTTTTCTTCCACTTTTGCTGGTTTTGAGAAAAACCAGAGAATTTTGCTATTGTAATAGGACATTATTTTTAATGCAGAATTGTTCAAAAATTTGCATTTTATGGGCAAGAAAGGATGAGAAATTTTTTGCATGCTTCATTTTAACTGTTCTATGTTCCTCCTTTCAGATTTCAGATTTGTATATGAAATTTATGCCATTGTTTTGGATTATTTCATGTGAATGTCTGTAATCTAGAAATTATTTTAAACCCTAGGAGCTAGCACCTAGTTTACTTTGATTGTGTTTGTTTTGCAGGTCAAATAGGCTAGGTTGCATGTACGAAACTCTCACGTATTCGATTTTGTCGGAATAGGATAGCATCAGACTGAACGTGTTCTACTTTTAATTTTCTGTATTTCTTTTTGTTCATTTTATTTTATTTTCCAGAAGGTTTAAAATGAACATTTAAAAAATTACAAAATCTAAAAAAAAATAAAATAAAATAATGAACAATCACTAAAGTTTCATGGTGAAATAAACCAACATTGCCCCTTGTTTACAGTTACTTGCAATCACTAAGGTGTTCCAAGCATTTTAATTGAATATCTTTATTTGAGATTACTAATACACAGTTGCAAATGCTAATACAGCGGAGACCTTGGAGAAGTTGTTAGTTTGACTTCTTTGCAAGAGGGGATTTGGAACCCAAATCCTAAGGAAGAGTGTAATTTCACAAATGTGTGAAAATACCACTCAACATTTTGGCGCTAGAAGGAGGGCATGAACCGGTTTATTTTAGATTGATTTAAATGCTATAGGGATTTAAATTTTGAATATTTCATGCCCTATTGATTATTATCTTTAGCCCTCTTTTAACAATACAACTTTGTACTGTTAAAAGGAGGACATGAATTGCTATGCATTGTTCTAACGCTTTGATTGTTCATACAGGAATAATGTGATTTAATTTAATTTAAAAAAATAAAAATAAAATAAATAAATAAATAAAAAAGAATTGTTTTTTTTGGGTATTAAAGTTATATTCTTTAAAATTCACTAATGGCTATGTTTTCACCGTGGATGACAGGTAGCCCATTGAACATACCAGGAGTTCAACATTATTTTCCCGTTGGTTTTGAGAGATGTCTTCCTCGATTTTTGTCTAACGGGACAAATACTGCAGGAGAACACATTCAAGCATTCAAATTTGTTGTGAATCACTTAACAATTTGGCATGATGATGTTGTTTGTAAAATGTTCCCTTACACCTTGGACAAAGTGGCATTTGATTGGTTTACAAGTCTGCCTTTAGGGTCTATCACTTCTTGGGCTCAACTAGAGGCAACATTTCTTAATCAATTCAACAAAAAGCAAGTTGACCCAATCCGCATGTATGAGCGAGTTTCTCACTATTAAAAAAGGACCAAGTGAAAATGTGAAGTCATTTTCTGAAAGATTCTTTGGATTATATGCTCAATTAGTGACATTTTATGCTCTTCAAGAAGAAATGGCTCTCCAAATATATGTAAATGCTCTTGACCCACTCATTTCCACATATTTGCGAGGGATGCCTCAAATCACATCTTTGTCACAAGCCTATACTCAAGCAATGGCAATTGAGCAACAATTGAGTTGTCAAAATTATGGTGGGGGTTTTGGATCGTATAATCTTCAATCATTTAATACATCCTTTACCCATCCAATGATTTATCCACCTCAACCAAATTCAAGTGTAAATCAATTTCAGAATCAACAATCATTCCCAAGCTTCAATCAATTTCAAAATCCTCAACCTACTATGCAAGATCAACCATCTTTCTTAAGTATGAATCAACTTCAAAATACTCATCTTGATTCAAAGGATATTTCTAAAATCAATTTTAATGATTTTCATAAGAATATGATTTTAGGCAAGGGAGGAGTACTAGATCCAACTAGTATTGAAACATGTGACAAATTGGAAACCCTTGACTCACCAAAAGATGAATTCTATGAGGATGAATCTGTTTCGGATGACATTGTTGAAAATGATGGCCAAGAAAATCCACACCTTCCAAATTGTGATAAAATTGAATCATGGGTTACACATGTGGATTATGATAGCCTTATCAATTTGAATACAAGCAATAACCCAATTTTGGAAGTAATTGAACCATCTAAGGAAGGTGAAGATAAATTTGATGAGAAACATGTTGATGAATTAAAAGATGAAGAAGAAATAGTTGAGCATCACAATTTGATTTTGAAAGATGATCATTATGATTCTTGGGAAGAGTATGCTCACTCCAAAACTGCTAATGAAATTTGTGTGCCTATTGATATGCGGGATAATACAATTGCCCTTTCATATGAGGATATTACAAGTCCTGTACAATCCAAGAATGTTTTGGAAGAAGGGTTGGAATCTCATCAAAGGTTGGAGAAGGATAATGATTTTACTACCATGGATGAAGAAGGAGAATCAATTGTTTTTGTTCCCCTTGAGGGGCAAGAAATCAAAAATCTTGATCCACCTATTGTTTCTACAATGTCTATGCCATCTCAAAATGATGAAATTACAAAGCCTAAGTGGTGTGGGTTTGATACTATTGATGATCCTAATGAAAATATGGATTTTGAGGCAACTCAAGCCATTGATCATGGAAAGGTGTCACGTGACACATATCTTGAAAAACTAGGCTCTTGTTTTGAAAAATATGGATGCATGTTTGATTGGGTGCCTAACTTTGGTGTTTTTGAACAGGTGTTGGATGATGAAGAAGACAATGAAGAAAAAGAAAAAGCTACTAACACTCATCAAGTTGTGATAAATTCTAATCATGATGGGTTGAGTATGGGTGACAAAGGGAAATCTTTACCTTTGGTAGTAGCCACAAAAATTTTAAGTGATGGGTTACATGATGTCCCTTTGGATGCTAATGTCATTGATGATGAAATGTCAAATCTTGGTGATGTTTGTCAAGTTTTGATTGATTTTGATTGCTTTAAAATCTTGAAAAATGATTTGAATTCAAGACTTTTAGAAATAGGCTCTTGTTTGCAATATCTCACATTTGAAAAGGAAAGCCTACTTCTAAATCATGAATGGAATGATGAAACTTGCACTTTAAAGAATAGACAAAATAAAATTGAATACCAACCATTGTCTAATCAATTTGATTTGAATCTCACCTATGATGTTGCTAATAGAACTAAATCAAATTGGTATGGTGAGCATGGCAAGTTGAAATTTGTTGCATTGCTTGGTTTGATCTTATTGTTGTTGGATTCCTACAACATTTGGCATGTGTATTGTGACATATGTCTTTTGAAATGTTCTAATCATGTTTGGGATCCAGGAAAGTAATAGTCCAAGCTTGGCATCATCTTGTACTATATTGTATATAAATTTTGGTTTTGGTTTGGGTTTGTGTTTTCAAGTTTCATTTTGGGATTGCTATTTGGATTAGGATTTAAGTTGTGTGTTTGATTTCATTTGACATGTTTAGTTTGTTTTGATAAAAAAAAAAAAGAAGAAAATTTGAGATGTCAACTTATGCCTAAAATCAGGAGAATATGAAACATTGGAATTGTGTTGTAGAAAGCTCCACAAGTAACACAAACATTTAAATAATATCGTTTGAATCTTGTGATGCATGAAGTTGTCAGTTTTGCACATTATGGTAAAATAGATGATATATTCCAAAAGAAGCAGTGCATTCATATCTCATGTCATATTCCACATTGCATATACATGTCATCTGAGTTACATTTTCATTCCATGGGCAATTATTGAGAAGGTGTTGAATCCTCTTAGGATTATTACATAACATATATTAAAAGGATCCTAAGGTTGGGAACTGCTGCCCAAGCTATCTTGAACCAAGCACATTCCATGCACATTAAAGGGAGTCTTGAGCAAAATGGTTAAAACCATACTTGGATGAAAAGGTGAGGTGAAAAGAATATTTCATGTTTGTCCTATCATGCAACATAATCCTTAAAACAGTGGTTTTTACCATTTCCATTAAGCTTAAAGCCTAAAACCAGAGTAGTAAGGATAGGGTTAAATCCTCATCGAACTTAGGTTGAGGATCCAACTCCCCAAAGCTCTGATTTGACCTACATGGAGTAGTAAGGATAGGACTTAATTCTCATCTCGCTTAGGTTGAGAATCCGATTCCCCAAAGCTTCCATTTTTCCCATTTCATCATAAAGCTTGGATTGGAAGGATCGTACTACATGTCCTCTACAAAGGATGGGTAGTCATCCCAAAGGTCCAAGCAATAAAAGTAAAACTAATTTTTTTCCATTTCATCTTAATATTGGATTGGAGGGATCGTACTACATGTCCCTAGCAAGGATGGGTAGTCATCCCAAAGGTCCAAAGAAAAAAGAGAGAAAAGAATGAATGAAAGCCAAGTCATGGATTATGGGGTTAAGTATGCTCATGCGTGGCAACATGTCTTGTCTAAAAGCAAGACCACTGATTGCTCATATGGATAGACTAGCCTGACCATTTCATCCATAACAGGTTAAATTATTTTGTTCAAGATGAGGTAATGAACTCCAAATCAGAATAGTAAGGATAGGGTTAAATTCCCATCTCGCTTAGGTTGGGAATCCTATTCCCCAAAGTTCTGATTTCACTCACACTTGCACATGGGTTCAAGATGGTAGTGACACATAACCAACTTTGGGATCTAGTAAATTTAATTCAGTATACATATATTTGGTCCTAAGAGGGTTTGACATCTTTAATATGTTTGTCCATGATATAAGAAGGTTTGAGCATTTATAAAGCCAGGTTGTTACATCTCTAGCATCTTCATCATGCATCAAATCCTGCACAAATCATTCATAGCCTTGCATACAAATCATAAGTGAAACTGACAATGGAATGTTGAACAAGTTCAAATGATAGGGAATGAAGCACATTGCACACATCGAGCTGATACTTAATGATTCTGATGTTTCATGTATTTTTGATCTGTCGGTATTTGTTTATCTTCTATGTGCTGACGCCTGTATCTAAGCTTGTATGTTTCAGGTTGGGTTCTCACCAAAATGCTCAAGAGCATTTGACAGCAGAGTCGCCATTTGTTGTGGCTGATCCACAACACACCCCAAAATTGGGGACCCACCTTTTTTGCATGCTTTCAAAGAAAACTGTAGTAGCCCAGATGCTAAAAAAATCAAGAAAAAAGCAAAAATTTCACTAAGGAGAAAAAGTGTCGCGATATCGCGACATGTCGCTCCGTCGCTGCCGAAAAATGAAAAGTTGTCGCGATATCGCGACATGTTGCTCCATCGCTGGTAGAAATGAAAAAGTGTCGCGATATCGTGACATGTCGCGTTTTCACGGCCCAGGCAAGCAGGAAGAGGCATTAATGGAAAATTGTAGCGAAATCGTGACATGTCGCAAAATCGCGGTCAAGACAGTCAAACGGGGCACGAAGCAGAAAAGCGTAGCGAAATCGTGACATGTCGCAAAATCACGGTCAACGCAGTCAACGATAGCAGGTGGGCGAAACCGTCGTGAAATCGCGACGTGTTTGATTTTCACGGCTTGCAAACGGGCAGAAGGCATAAAATATAAAATGGTCACGAAATCATGACAAAACCGAGCCAAAGGCGATAAGGCCCAACAGTGTAGCGAAATCGTGACGAGAACTGACACAAAGCGCATAAGTCGAAAGGCATCGCGAAATCGTGACGCGTCGCGTTTTCGCGGCACGGGTGGATTAAAAGGCCTAAGGGGTAAAATGGTAGCGATTTCGCTACAGTCAAAAAATGAAGCCAAACAAAGCAAAGAGCGTAGCGAAATCGCTACGTGTTTCGGTATCGTGGTTCACCTGAATGAAAAGAGTCTAAGGCACAAAGGCGTAGCGATATCGCGCAACTTTTGAGGAAACGTTCCAGCCAGACAAAGACGTCACGAAATCACGACAGAAAGTGAAGACCATGCAGAGGGCAGAAAATGGTAGCGATTTCGCGACACTTTATTGAAAAGAGACTAAGTGCGGAAAACTTGTAGCGAAATCGTGACATGTCGGATTTTCGCTGTGCATGAAGGCAAGAAAGGGTTGCTAACAGAAAAACGTCGCGATATCGCGACATGTCTCATTTTCGTTGTGCATGAAAGCGGATAGGGTTATTGGCAAGAAAATGTCGCGATATCGCGACATGTCGCGTTTTCGCGATGAAAGTGAAGGAGCAAAGCTACATGCTATTTTTGGTCGCGATTTACATGGGGCCATTACAGAACATGCAAAAAAGTGTGGAACACGTGGCGTACATGTGTAAAGGCTGCAGAGGCATTACAGTTCATAGAGAAGATCTCGAGCATAAAATCAAAAGCAATGGAAAGGCGGGGAAGGTGAAACGAAGCAATCTAGAAGACGAAACGATACAATCTGGGAGGTGAAACGAAGCATCGCAGAACGAAGCAGAGAACCATACCAACAAGTATAAAATGCAGAGGCACATATTGATACGAGGGTCGAAAACCGCTGCGAGCGGGTTGCAGAGTTGAGGGTGATTAGCCGTTCTGAGCCTGCTGTGGAGTGCTTTTCTTCCACTTTTGCTGGTTTTGAGAAAAACCGAGAGATTCTGCTATTGTAACGAGACATTATTTTTAATGCAGAATTGTTCAAAAATTTGCATTTTATGGGCAAGAAAGGATGAGAAATTTTTTGCATGCTTCATTTTAACTGTTCTATGTTCCTCCTTTCAGATTTCAGATTTGTATATGAAATTTATGCCATTGTTTTGGATTATTTCATGTGAATGTCTGTAATCTGGAAATTATTTTAAACCCTAGAAGCCAGCACCTAGTTTACTTTGATTGTGTTTGTTTTGCAGGTCAAATAGGCTAGGTTGCATGTACGAAACTCTCACGTATTCGGTTTTGTCGGAATAGGATAGCATCAGACTGAACGTGTTCTACTTTTAATTTTCTGTATTTCCTTTTGTTCATTTTATTTTATTTTCCAGAAGGTTTAAAATGAACATTTAAAAAATTATAAAATCTAAAAAAAAAATAAAATAATGAACAATCACTAAAGTTTCATGGTGAAATAAACCAACATTGCCCCTTGTTTACAATTACTTGCAATCACTAAGGTGTTCCAAGCATTTTAATTGAATATCTTTATTTGAGATTACTAATACATAGTTGCAAATGCTAATACAACGGAGACCTTGGAGAAGTTGTTAGTTTGACTTCTTTGCAAGAGGGGATTTGGAACCCAAATCCTAAGGAAGAGTGTAATTTCACAAATGTGTGAAAATACCACTCAACATTTTGGCACTAGAAGGAGGGCATGAGCCGGTTTATTTTAGATTGATTTAAATGCTATAGGGATTTAAATTTTGAATATTTCATGCCCTATTAATTATTATCTTTAAACCTCTTTTAACAATACAACATTGTACTATTAAAAGGAGGACATGAATTGCTATGCATTGTTCTAATGCTTTGATTGTTCATACAGGAATAATGTGATTTAATTTAATTTAAAAATAATAATAATAATAATAATAAATAAAATAAAAAATAAATAAATAAATAAAAAAGAATTGTTTTTTTTGGGTATTAAAGTTATATTCTTTAAAATTCACTAATGGCTATGTTTTCATCGTGGATGATAGGTAGCCCATTGAACATACCAGGAGTTCAACATTATTTGCCCATTGGTTTTGAGAGATGTCTTCCTCGATTTTCGTCTAACGGGACAAATACTGCAGGAGAACACATTCAAGCATTCAAATTTGTTGTGAATCACTTAACAATTTGGCATGATGATGTTTTTTGTAAAATGTTCCCTTACACCTTGGACAAAGTGGCATTTGATTGGTTTACAAGTCTGCCTTTAGGATCTATCACTTCTTGGGCTCAACTAGAGGCAGCATTTCTTAATCAATTCAACAAAAAGCAAGTTGACCCAATCTGCATGTATGAGCAGTTTCTCACTATTAAAAAAGGACCAAGTGAAAATGTGAAGTCATTTTCTGAAAGATTCTTTGGATTATATGCTCAATTAGTGACATTTTATGCTCTTCAAGAAGAAATGGCTCTCCAAATATATGTAAATGCTCTTGATGCACTCATTTCCACATATTTGTGAGGGATGCCTCAAATCACATCTTTGACACAAGCCTATACTCAAGCAATGGCAATTGAGCAACAATTGAGTTGTCAAAATTATGGTGGGGGTTTTGGATCATATAATCTTCAATCACTTAATACCTCCTTTACCCACCCAATGATTTATCCACCTCAACCAAATTCAAGTGTAAATCAATTTTAGAATCAGCAATCATTCCCAAGCTTCAATCAATTTCAAAATCCTCAACCTACTATGCAAGAGCAACCATATTTCTTAAGTATGAATCAACTTCAAGATACTCATCTTGATTCAAAGGATATTTCTAAAACCAATTTTAATGATTTTCATAAGAATATGATTTTAGGCAAGGGGGGAGTACTAGATCCAACCAGTATTGAAACATGTGACAAATTGGAAATCCTTGAATCACCAAAAGATTAATTCTATGAGGATGAATCTGTTTCAGATGACATTGTTGATAATGATGACCAAGAAGATCCACACCTTCCAAATTGTGATAAAATTGAATCATGGGTTACACATGTGGATTATGATAGTCTTATCAATTTGAATACAAGCAATAACCCAATTTTGGAAGTAATTGAACCATCTAAGGAAGGTGAAGATAAATTTGATGAGAAACATGTTGATGAATTAAAAGATGAAGAAATAGTTGACCATCACAATTTGATTTTGAAAAATGATCATTATGATTCTTGGGAAGAGTATGCTCACTCCAAAACTGCTAATGAAATTTGTGTGCCTATTGATATGCAGGATAATACAATTGCCCTTTCATATGAGGATATTACAAGTCCTGTACAATCCAAGAATGTTTTGGAAGAAGGGTTGGAATCTCATCAAAAGTTGGAGAAGGACAATGATTTTACTACCATGGATGAAGAAGGAGAATCAATTGTTTTTGTTCCCCTTGAGGGGCAAGAAATCAAAAATCTTGATCCACCTATTGTTTCTACAATGTCTATGCCATCTCAAAATGATGAAATTGCAAAGCCTAAGTGGTGTGGGTTTGATACTATTGATGATCCTAATGAAAATATGGATTTTGAGGCAACTCAAGCCATTGATCATGGAAAGGTGTCACGTGACACATATTTTGAAGAATTAGGCTCTTGTTTTGAAAAGGATGGACGCATGTTTGATTGGGTGCCTAACTTTGGTATTTTTGAACAGGTAGTGGACGATGAAGAAGACAACGAGAAAAAAGAAAAGGCTACTAATACTCATCAAGTTATGGTAAAATTTAATCATGATGGGTTGAGTATGGATGACAAAGGGAAATATTTACCTTTGGTAGTAGCTACAAAAATTTCAAGTGATAGGTTACATGATGTCCCTTTGGATGCTAACATCATTAATGAGGAAATGCCAAATTTTTTTGATGATTGTCAAGTTTTGAATGATTTTGATTGCTTTAAAATCCTGGAAAAATATTTGAATTCAAGATTTTTAGAAATAGGCTCTTGTTTGCAACATCTCACATTTGAAAAGGAAAGCCTACTTCTAAATCATGAATGGAATGATGAAACTTGCGCTTTAAAGAATAGACAAAATAAAATTGAATACCAACCTTTGTCTAATCAATTTGAGTTGAATCTCACCTATGATGTTGCTAATAGAACTAAATCAAATTGGTATGGTGAGCATGGCAAGTTGAAATTTGTTGCATTGCTTGGTTTGATCTTATTGTTGTTGGATTCCTATAACATTTGGCATGTGTATTGTGACATATATCTTTTGAAATGTTCTAATCATGTTTGGGATCCAGGAAAGTAATAGTTCAAGCTTGGCATCATCTTGTACTATATTGTATATAGTTTTTGGTTTTGGTTTTGGTTTGTGTTTTTCAAGTTTCATTTTTTGGGATTGTTAGTTTAATCATGATTTAAGTTGTGTGTTTGATTTCATTTGACATGTTTAGTTTGTTGTTATAAAAAAAAAAATTAAGATGTCAACTTATGCCTAAAATCAAGAGAATATGAAACATTGGAATTGTGTTGTAGAAAGCTCCACAAGTAACACAAAAATTTAAATAATATCGTTTGAATCTTGTGATGCATGAAGTTGTCAGTTTTGCACATTATGGTAAATTAGATGATATATTCCAAAAGAAGCAATGCATTCATATCTCATGTCATATTCCACATTGCATATACATGTCATCTCAGTTACATTTTCATTCCATGGGAAATTATTGAGAAGGTGTTGAATCCTCTTAGGATTATTACATAAAATATATTAAAAGGATCCTAAGGTTGGGAACTACTGCCCAAGCTATCTTAAACCAAGCACATTCCACGCACATTAAAGGGAGTCTTGAGAAAAATGGTTAAAACCATACTTGGATGAAAAGGTGAGGTGAAAAGAATATTTCATGTTTGTCCTATCATGCAACCTAATCCTTAAAACAGTGGTTTTTACCATTTCCATTAAGCTTAAAGCCTAAAACCATAGTAGTAAGGATAGGGTTAAATCCTCATCAAACTTAGGTTGAGGATCCAACTCCCCAAAGCTCTGATTTGACCTACATGGAGTAGTAAGGATAGGACTTAATTCTCATCTTGCTTAGGTTGAGAATCCGATTCCCCAAAGCTTCCATTTTTCTCATTTCATCATAAAGCTTGGATTGAAAGGATCATACTACATGTCCTCTACAAAGGATGGGTAGTCATCCCAAAGGTCCAAGCAATAAAAGTAAAACTAATTTTTTCCATTTCATCTTAATATTGGATTGGAGGGATCGTACTACATGTCCCTAGCAAGGATGGGTAGTCATCCCAAAGGTCCAAAGAAAAGAGAGAGAGAAAAGAATGAATGAAATCCAAGTCATGGATTATGGGGTTAAGTATGCTCATGCGTGGCAACATGTCTTGTCTAAAAGCAAGACCACTGATTGCTCATATGGATAGACTAGCCTGACCATTTCATTCATAACAGGTTAAATTATTTTGTTCAAGATGAGGTAATGAACTCCAAATCAGAATAGTAAGGATAGGGTTAAATTCCCATCTCGCTTAGATGCTAAAAAAATCAAGAAAAAGCAAAAATTTCACTAAGTAGAAAAAGTGTCGCGATATTGTGACATGTTGCTCTGTCGTTGTCGAAAAAGAAAAGTTATCGTGATATCACGACATGTTGCTCTGTCACTAGCATAAATGAAAAAGTGTTGCGATATCATGACATGTCGCATTTTCACGCCCAGGCAAGTAGGAAGAGGCATTAATGGAAAATTGTAGCGAAATCGTGACATGTCGCAAAATCGCAGTCAAGACAGTCAAACGAGGCACGAAGCAGAAAAGTGTAGCGAAATCACGACATGTCACAAAATCACGGTCAACGCAGTCAACGGTAGCAGGTGGGCGGAACCGTCGCGAAATCATGACATGTTTGATTTTTGTGGCTTGCAAACGGGCAGAAGGCATAAAATATAAAATGGTCACGAAATCACGACAAAATTGAGCCAAAGGCGATAAGGCCCAGCAGTGTAGCGAAATCGCGATGAGAACTGACACAAAGCACATAAGTCAAAAGGCGTCGTGAAATCATGACGCGTCGCGTTTTTGCGATGCGGGTGGATTAAAAGGCCTAAGTGGTAAAATGGTAGCGATTTCGCTATAGTTAGAAAATGAAGCCAAACAAAGCAAAGAGCGTAGTGAAATCTCTACGTGTTCCAGTATCGTGGTTAACTTGAATGAAAAGAGTCTAAGGCACAAAGGCGTAGTGATATCGCACAACTTTTGAGGAAACGTTCCAGCCAGACAAAGACGTCGCAAAATCACGACAGAAAGTGAAGACCATGCAGAGGGCAAAAAATGGTAGCGATTTCATGACACTTTATTGAAAAGAGACTAAGTGCGGAAAACTTGTAGCAAAATCGTGACATGTCGGATTTTCATTGTGCATGAAGGCAAGAAAGGCTGCTGATAGAAAAACATCGCGATATCATGACATGTCTCATTTTTGCTGTGCATGAAAGCGGACAAGGCTGTTGGCAGGAAAGTGTCATGATATCGTGACATGTCGTGTTTTCGCGATGAAAGTGAAGGGACAAAGCTACATGCTATTTTTTGTCACGATTTACATGGGGCCATTACAGAACATGCAAAAAAGTGTGAAACACGTGGCGTACATGTGTAAAGGCTACAGAGGCATTACAGTTCATAGAGAAGATCTTGAGCATAAAATCAAAAGCAATGGAAAGGCGGGGAATGTGAAACAAAACAATCTGGAAGACAAAACGATACAATCTGGGAGGTGAAACGAAGCATCGCAGAACGAAGTAAAGAACCGTACCAGCAAGTATAAAATGCAGAGGCACAAATTGATACGAGGGGAAACCACTACGAGCGGGTTGCAGAGATGAGGGTGATTAGCCGTTCTGAGCCTGCTGTGGAGTGCTTTTCTTCCACTTTTGCTAGTTTTGAGAAAAACCAGAGAATTATGCTATTGTAACAGGACATTATTTTTAATGCAGAATTTTTCAAAAATTTGCATTTTATGGGCAAGAAAGGATGAGAAATTTTCTGCATGCTTCATTTTAACTGTTCTATGTTCCTCCTTTCAGATTTCAGATTTGTATATGAAATTTATGCCATTGTTTTGGATTATTTCATGTGAATGTCTGTAATCTAGAAATTATTTTAAACCTTAGAAGCCAGCACCTAGTTTACTTTGATTGTGTTTGTTTTGCAGGTCAAATAGGCTAGGTTGCATGTACGAAACTCTCACGTATTCGATTTTGTCAGAATAGGATAGCATCAGACTGAACGTGTTCTACTTTTAATTTTTTGTATTTCCTTTTGTTCATTTTATTTTATTTTCCAGAAGGTTTAAAATGAACATTTAAAAAATTATAAAATCTAAAAAAAATAAAATAATGAACAATCACTAAAGTTTCATGGAAATAAACCAACATTGCCCCTTTGTTTACAGTTACTTGCAATCACTAAGGTGTTCCAAGAATTTTAATTGAATATCTTTATTTGAGATTACTAATACATAGTTGCAAATGCTAATACAGCGGAGACCTTGGAGAAGTTGTTAGTTGGACTTCTTTGCAAGAGGGGATTTGGAACCCAAATCCTAAGGAAGAGAGTAATTTCTCAAATGTGTGAAAATACCACTCAACACCAATGTTGGTTGGACTAAAAAGAAAAGGACTTCCTTAAATATGCCCCCCTCTAAGGAGACCTATAACATGCACATAGGGGATTAAGTTTTTCTAATAGAAAATATTTGAGAAGATTTGGATCCATTCCATACCATCAAACACACATTCACCCTAATAATTCTAGCATTCTATATGTAATAATGGGGATGAACAACATCCCATTTAGGACATAGTATTTTATGATGACTAGGACATCCAACCAACACATTCCTAGGGAATAAATTAAGCATGAAACCTATAATAATGATATAAAATGGAGTGCATCCTTCTATTGAATTTCATGAATGCATTTGTGATATAAAAATAATGGAAGTACCTTGGTATGATCCCCCTATTTCGAATATCTAAAAAAATCAAAGATTGTGAGAAAGAAGGAAACTCATTTTAGAGGAAAATAAGCATGATGGTTCCCTTTTCAAATAAATTAAAATCTTATATTTTCCCCTAAAAATACTCCTACAAAATTATTTGGTCTCTTATACCTTTGTAGTTTATGATTTATCATGTAGTTTACCTTTGATGATTGGAAGAAGAGATAGAGGTTCTAAATGAGTTCTTTACTTGAACAAGTGATGATACTCCATACTTGGTTTTATGCTATATTGGATTTCATAATACTTTATCAGAACAAATGGAAGCAACCATCCACTCAAATATTATATAAAGAGAAAAATAGAGAACAAAAGAAAAGAGTAATAACATAAGAGACTAAAAATACCTTAGAAACACACAAAACATAATCAAGTTAAAATTCATACCAATATAATGGACCACGTGGATGAGGTGTGTTTATACCTCAATAATTTAATATGAATTGTATAACACTTGATCGATATAAAATATTAGGGTAAGAATATGTTAAAGTTAACCATCACATATTTAACCAGTGGACTTATAGGCTAAATACATAAATCCTTATTAAACTTCATACATTGATTACTCATAGGCTTACACATAATTACATTGTACAATGTCTATATTGGGCAAATAAGGTAAAATTTTATATTTTCAAAAATATTTTATTATTATGGCTAAAATGATCTCCTCCATTCTTTCTTAAACTTCCATAAAGGTATCCTAGATTTTTTTATTGTAGAATATCAAAATTTCACTTGAATAATCAATTGTCATGTCACCAATATACCTTATACATATAGATTTATAATGACATTTTTTCTATAATGTACTATTTCCAACACCTCATCCCTTATAATCCCATACATTTTTTTTTTTTTTTTGGAAGTAGAGGCAAGTAGAGGCATTGCTCCTCTCTTCCTATATTTACTTGGAACACCCTGACTTTAAACATAGACAAATCTATTAGCTTCTTACAACGAGGCATAAAGTGAAAGGATTCCATTTCCAAATGTAGTCCTCATCATCATCATTCTTCTTATATTATCCCAATATCTTAAACCAACACTCAATATTAAGTCCTCTATTAAGTGATTTTTTTATAGTAAATAATAACATGATTCACATATTACCAAAATAGTTGTTAAAATCTCATCTTTTATATTTTTCTAAATCTATTAAATTCTCTATATAATTCTCCCTTACTAGCCAAATCTTATTTTCTATTATGTCCTTTAGAGAATAAAATACTAGAACATGATCTCTTTGAACTTTCATGGACTTAATCTACTATCCTCTAAGGTATTATATAGAATTCCACTTTATATTTCCATTGTTCATAAAGTAGTGACATCATGCTTCTATCATTGGTGTTGAGTTAGAACTAAAGTGAAAGATATTATCAGTATTTAATTTTGATGGGTCAAGATATTGGACTATATTTTTTTTTATTGATTAAAATTTGCATAATTTTTTATTTTTTTTTTAAATAAGAATCTTTGTTCATAGTCTCAGTTAAAATTTGAAAATTAGTATACACTTTTATTTCTTGATCAAATTCCTGTGTTGAACAACATGAATTATATAATTTATAATATATATACTTTTATAGTATAATATTTTAATTTTATATATCATAAAAAATTTACGAAGGAAAAATATCTTTATCAAGAAAAATGATGAATGTTTACAATGCCGTAATTGAAGTTGAGATATGTTATCTTCTATGAAGAAAACTCAAGTTCAAGTCCTGATAGGCATAAAGGTCCCTAATCATGATCATATTCTTATTATAGTATATACAAGAAAACTATGATGCATCTTGCAATATAATTTGAAATAAAAGATAAGTTGTTATACCTTCTCAATAAACTAAAATTCATAGTAGTTACAAACCATATATATATTATTTAATTAAATAAAAAATAATATTGGTAAATTAATCGTGTAGTTCATATTTTTCCAATCATGGTGTTGATATTCATCTTGGAAAATTTTAAATTTTTGAAGGCAGCTACTCAAGAGATATTTTCTCTTAGTGAAAATGATATCAAGGAGTTGCTTGTAAAAAAAAAAGTAGTTTGAGAAAGATGAAGAATATCTTTGATGGAAAAGCAAATGAAGAATATATTTGATAAAAAGGCAAGTTGGATATGGTTTAGTTAACCTGATAGAAATGTAATGACAATAATTTAATATTTTATTATTTTAATGGGAGTGGCCCCTAATAGAAGCCACACATAGATTTTTTTTAAATAATATTTGATCAATAAAAAATAATGTGTTATTTTAAATGAATAGAATGGATTTCACTTTTCACAAAACTCATCCATAGTTAGACAAAAAATATGTATACTATTTATCTTAGTCCTTTATTTTATGAGGGACTTTAGCCCAAAACTTCATTTTGGGCATTTCATAGATTGAGTAGTTTATAAAAATCATACCTACTAGTGCACTCTTATCCCTTCAGTAATGCATATAATTGAGCTAATCCATTTGTATACCACAAGGTAAACATTACCCCTTAAGTATATATTTTCAATTGAGTAGTGAAAGGAAACGCTTTGGGGTATTTGAAGTTTTTGAGTATCACTCACGGGACTTCTTCAAGTGGTATTTTAGCGGTTTAAGTTTCATTGAGCAAAGACAAGGAGTGTTTGGGTCTTATTCCCCCAAGGAAAGTGTATTATGTGGAAAAAATGGTGCATGGAGGATCTAGAATAGGTAGTGTTGTGAACACAAGTGAGGGCTATGTACAAATGAATACTTCTAGTGCAAACATCATGTCATTTTCCATTAAATATATTTTTTATTTCCTACCCACATTGGTTGGCATTGTGTATAATGCAAGTATAACAATATCCCCTTCATAGAAATATGATTGAATCCCTATTACTTTTGTTGATATGATCTTCAAAAAAACTCTAGTGGGTATTCCTACTCAAGAAATGTTAGAAGAGCCTATGCCAAATAAAATTCCTCTTTTCTCTAGAATTGAGGATTATTCATTTGGTATCTCTTTGTCCCTTGAGTTGGCTAAGTGTATAGCTAAATGACCATATTATTTCACCATTATGTCCATTTTATTGCCTATGGTTTCTTTGGTAAGTCAGCCTACCATGTAGTCTCAAGCTTCATTACCAAATGAATCCTACCCTAACTTGCCAGCTTTTGATATTTTGACTAGCCTTTCCTCAGAGGGGATTTCTTCTAGAAGATATATTTCCTCAAACCCTAGTGTTTTAATTAGTAGTAATTATGTGTAATAATGGAATGAGCCATCCAAACTAAATAATGATAAAGAACTCTACAACCAAGAGTGAAGTGGTGGACAATTTGATTTGGCTATTAAGGGTCAAGGTAAAATCCCAAAGGTCAATCTTCTTAGTCAAGTTGTTTCTTATGTAATAAAGTGCCAAAAAAATTTAGTGCTTATATTTTTTTGGAGAGGAATCCACTAAAGCATGAATTCTATAAATGGGCTAGTGTTAATTGGGAATCTAAATGGTTAGTAGTGGATTACATGAGGGGAGGTTATGTATCATGTCAATTTGAGTCAAATAAAGTTATAAGGATTGTTCTATAATATGGTAATTGTGTGATTTTATGGGAAGATTTGTTATCTACAGATCTAGACCTTTGAATTTAACCTAGAAGGACCATAGAGGGTTAAATTTTTAGGTTGGATTATTTATATATTTGGTAGGTTAGGTAGATTTATTTAATGTTTTTATGAATAATTTAAATTTGTTAGTTTTATTGTCCACCCACAAGCTTATGTGGAGATGGATCTTAGTGCAAAATTTCCATAATATATTTTTTTTGCTTTGTCTTGGGTTTAAGTATGAATAAAAATTATTTATCTTAGAAATTTTTAACATGTATTTATGTTGTCCCCGTTACTAGATATTGCAAGGGAAAACTTTTATTTTACTTCCAAGAAGGATAAAGAGTTGAGTGGGCCTCTCTACAAGTCTACATGTGATTCTACTTTTAAGTCTTTTAGTGCTCCTTTAAATAAGTTGAACAAGGTACTTGTACCTACAATGGTTCAATTTTCTTATGCTATTCCTATATAATAAAAGGGTGTGTATTTAGCTAATGTAAGTGAAGGGCAACATAAGGATGAAGCCTCCATTTATGCCTTTAAAGATGAGATAGACCTAGATGAAATTTTGATTAACAATATAATAAAAGAAAATAAATGTTTTTTTTTTATTGGTGAAAAAGGGTTTTGAAAGGGTCCCATAACCTTTTACATTTCTAGCCAAATCCCAAAAGATCTCTAGAGGCTAACTGGCCCCCATGATATGATCCTATTGAGCAAAAAGGAAGAAGCTATAGTCGAGACATAGAAACCTTAATAGACCAAACTATGTACAGACCATCATAAGCCCTTACAAGACCAACCCAGGTACATACATGCATCCACGCAAGGGCAAAAAAATAAATATCACAAAAAAACTACCCTCGCAAGGGCCACCACAGACCAAAAACTTCCATTCGAATGTTGAAGCCTGATTGACGCAGGAGACACCCCTCCGTGTTGGCTCACGCATTAGGCCCACTGCCACTGTCCATAAGATACTCTTCGACCAGGCTCTTGAATTCCTAGATTATCTTGAACTTGTTCTTGTACTCCTCGAGGAGAGCATTCACCTACATCAATAGAGATGAAATGGTTCTGGTCGTCTGTACTAATGCTTGTAGGAGATATTGAATCTCCTGGTTGTGGCTATGGTTGGAGAGGCTCAGAAAGTGTGTTACACACGAGGCCAAGAGGGGAGCCTATGATGACGTTCCTTCTTTTAGGGCCATGAACCACATTGGCTTCTCCTTTTTCATCTAGAATGACAAAGAGTCATCTGATACATCGTCAATGACCATCGAAGCCTTCCTTTTACTACTTCCCCCTTTTGCATAGATAGGATAACGATAGGCCTCAGTATTCTTAGGAACGGGGGTATCATAAAATTTGGCGATGCAACTCAAGGTTTCGATGGATGGTGGAAAAAACTCAGCCTTGACATCTCCAAGATTGACTGGCCCTCCAGTAAGGAGGGTAGGCCTAGCCGAACCTCCAACTAGAGGAGGCTCGATCGGATCTCCAACAAGAGGAAGCCCAACCAGAGGTGTTGTTGTCTGATTCTGCTCTGCCACCATGAACCTAAACAAAACCTGATGTAGACCCTGATGGAGGGGGAGGAAGAGGCCCCCCTGTTAACATTGAGAACTGACCACTCCACTGACATGAACATATATTCAGGGATATTGATGGTTTTCTTTCCCCTAAGGTGGTTTAAGAATACAAGGTGGAAGCTCTGCAAGATGGCCGAGGGATTGTCGAGGGTAAAGTATTGGAGGACAGTTATCATCACCATGTCCCATGATTTTGGGAGTGTCTCCTTAAAAATCCCACCCTTTTCTTTCCCCATGGATTCTCCTTTATCCCTAAATAGTGCTAGTTCACCCTGAAGGGAGTGCTTCTCCCAATTGATAATTTCACCTTCATTTGGGAGACCAATAACCATCGCAAGAAGATCAATCGTAACAGTGAACCCCATTCCTCGAATGACCACGTGCCTCCCATTACATGAATGGAAAAATTACATGGATAAATTTTGGCTCAGCCCTTTCAAAATGATACAAGAAATGTAGGAGGCCATGGTCCCTAAAAATATCCTCTACTAGGGGAGTTAATTGAAGGGAAGCGGTCGATTTCGGATATGATGCCAAAACTCATATAATACCAAGGAAATGAGTTTAGATAGAAAGCACGAGGGTGGTAAAATTAAGGATTGAGAAATGTGGTGGGAATAAATAATAGATGATGCACGAGCATATTCCCCCACCAAAATTACCTCATGTTAAAAATATCTTGGATCGATCGAACAGCTAGTGGCACAGGTGGATAGGCACACCAATCAACTGAAAGGGCCAGGTGGATACTCTAGGAAATAACACCATAGCTAAAAAATGGGCCAAGAAATCATGGATCATGATGATGGGGATTACCTTCCAAGGTTGCACAGTGAGCATGGCAGAAAGGAGTAACAACAGTGACGTGGGTAGTTGCTACGAGGTAGATAGACCAAAAAACCACTTCCATACTTGTGCTACCAGCACATCTTTCCAAAATGGCACTGGATAAATATCAGGAGTCAGTGAGCATTGGAAAATAAGAGGGGATCACACATAGCACCTCGAGAGCATGGGAATTATTGTGATGGCCTGATCGAGGGCTAGGGTATCGGGGGTCAACATTCCCCATGTCCAGTCATCCAAGAAACCACTGAAGATGAGGTTGGACATGATACCAAGGTGACATCTTCTAACATGGTAGAGGTTCTAGTTCTGATTGAACCTAATACTATAGATGGACCTCCATACTATAGATGGACCTCCACTTCCAACGGGACAAGTGGTCGTGGAGGCAAAAAAGCCCTCTTATGAGCCAAATGGGAAGAATCACATGTTGAAGCTTCGACCAAATGGGAGTCACACATAAGGAAAAAATAGGGGTTAGTCTTGATGTGCCACTATGAGAGTACGCCATGTTGGAGCTTGGTTTGTGAATCATGCTTTGCAAGTGGAGACCATCATAGAGGTTGTGATTCTCCATGTTGGACCATTTTGCGTCATTGGTTGGCAAGGTCAGCGACATTTGCATCGATGATCACTTGGGGGAAGGAGCCAGTCCACACCTGAAGACCTGACTCTAAGATGTTGATTTTGGCTAGCTAGTCAGCCACATGATTATCGTCTCTAATAGCATGGGTTGCCTTGGATTTGGAGAAGGATTGGAGCAACTATTTGGATTCGTTGATCATGGTATATATGTTCCATGATAGATAGAGGGAGCCATAGGATAAACTAGCAATAATGTTCTTGGAGTCACCTTCGATCACAATGTTGGAGACTTGAAGCTTGCAGCTCAGGACAACACCTTGGTAGAGGGCCCAAGCTTCATCAAAGTGGTTGGAATTGAAACCCAAGTTTTCCTCATAAGTGAAGATAATGCAGCCTTTGTGGTTTTGAACAACTCTCCCAGTACCAGCAGCTCTAGGATTACCTTTCACTACTCCATCAAAGTTGAGCTTGAGGAATCCTAGAGGTGGAGGAATCCAATTGACATGGGAGCGGTCAGCCTTGTGTGGGTCTAGGAATAGATGCCCTATGGGATACCAAGGGAAGAGGCTAGAATCTCTTTAGAGAGAGGCTCTTGGCCTACCTCCAAGGGGGTGACCAACACATTTTCTACTACTGCGATCAAGATCCTTGCTAGGACATGATTTTCTTTGTCGTATGAATCTCTGAAAGCCCGTGCATTGCATTCTCTCTAGATTTCCCACATGAAATGCAGGAGGTAAAAGGACCAGAAGGTTCTGAGTTGGTGTCCTCTAAATGGGTTCAACCACTATACATAAATATCACTGATCTATAGGGGCGAGACCCAAGAGATTTCAATCAAGGAGAAAATGGAAGAAATTATGGAATGGGTGAAGGGACACGAAGAGAAGATGTGTTGGGTAGACTCAAAATACACACAACATAGGTATCATCAGTTGGAAAGGGATAGGCCATGACGATGAAGGTTAGGAATGGTAAGGATCTTATCCTAGACAACCAACCATAGGAAAAAATTGACCTTAGGGGTGAGGTAAGGCCTCCAGATAAGTTTAGATGGGAACTAGGGGGGTCGGGATCCTTAGATAGGGAATATGCTAACTTAACGATGAAGGAGTCAAACAGGGAAGGGTTCCAAAGTATGGAATCCTCTATAGGGGATGAGGGAACGACATAGAGGTGAAGGATATCAGACAAGACGACAGAGGCATTTAACTGATCTATTGAGAGGCCATCGATCGGGAAGAGCTTCCAGGAGAAATACCTTGGGAGGAGAAATTTACTTACTTTGGGACCAAATAGGGTGTCTGTCATTGTTTGGATGCACACAAGATCATATCTATACTAAAGAAGGCCATTTCCCAACTAGGGGTCACTCCAAAATTTGATTTTTGCTTTGTTTCCAAGTTTCCATCTGATGCCCTTCTAGATAATTTGTCTAGCTTTGGATATGGAGTTCCATACCGTTGATCCTTTGATTGGGTTAGGATCCTCTAAAAATTTGGGTTGGCCCAAAGGTACTTTGCTTTGATGATGGAAGCCCATAGAGAGTCTTCATTGGTAAGGACTCACCATCCTTGTTTGGTGATGAGTGCTATATTCATGTTGCAGACCTTGCATAACCCAATGCCCCCATGATCCTTTCCTACACATACCTAGTTCCAAGCTACCAAATGAATCCTTCTTTTATCCTCTGAGCCAGACCACAAGAAGTTTCTTTGGAGCTATTCAATGCAGTTGCAGACTTCAGCAGGAATCTAGAAGATTGACATGAAGAAGACAAGAATGCTCTACAAAGTGGCTTTGACAAGGGTGGCCTTACTAGCTTGGCTTAGTAGGTTGTATTTCCAACATACCAACTTCTTCAACATGTGTTTTATGATGGGTTCCTAAAGGTTTTTTTTGGACTGACCACCAAATAGGGGGAATCCTAGCTATGTTGCTGGGAGGGTGTCAATGGAGCAGCCAAGAGTAGCAGTAATGTGGTCTTGACGCCTCATCGAGGTTTTAAAGAAGTAGAGCTTACTTTTGTTGAATTTCACATTCTAGCATGTTGCCTCCTTAAAGGATAGAAGGATGGACTTGATGCATCGAGCTTGGGGAATCGATGCTTGGGTAGCCAGGATAGTGTCATCAACAAATTGCTGATGGGACATGGCCTAGAGAGACGATGCCAATTTGATGCCAAATATGGACCCTTCAAGGTAGATGTGTGTAATGGATCTATCAAGAGCTTTAGCAACAATAATGAAAAGGAAATTGGAGATGGGGTATCCTTTCCTAAGGCCTTTGAAATTCTTGAAGTATCCTATAGGGGAACCATTGTTCAGGATGAAGAATTTTGTTGAGGTAATGCACGCTTTGATTAACTCGACCCAATCTATGTGGAACCTAAACCTATGGAGGACCACCAAGAGGAAGTCCCAGGAGATCCTATCAAAGGCCTTGTTCATGTCGAGCTTAAGGAGAAGGCCTACTTGACTGCTCGAGGATATTGAGTGGGTAAGTTCATGGATGACAATGATATTGACAGTGATTTTTCTTTCATGGATGGAGCTCCCTTGGTTGGGGGAAATTATGGAGGGGAGGATGAGCTTGAGTTGAGTGGCCAAGGCTTTAGTAAAAAAAATTTATAAGACATTGCACAGGATGATGGGGTGGAATTTTGAGAGGGTGCAGGTCTGGCTAACTTTGGTAATAAGGGTAAGGAATGTCGAATTGATGTCTCCTGGGATAACCTTATCTTCTTGCATTTGTTGGACTTTTGAAACCACATCCAACTTGAGAATATCCCAAAAGTGCTAAAAAAATATAGGGAGAACCCATCCAGACCTGGGGCTTTCCCCCCTATATAGAGAATAGAGCAGACCTAATTTTCTTAGTAGATAAATAAGCACAGAGCATACAATTTTTGTCCTCAGATACTAACCTTAGAATATGTTGAAGGAGGCTTTCAGAAGTTTGGTTTTCACATATTGGAGAGGGCCCAAGAAGCTCTTCAAAGAAGAAAACCATCTTGGTTGGGTCCCATAGATATAGAAGGCCTCTTGAGGCTCCATTTGTTGAACTAAAATAGGAGGCAGAGTCCCTCCATATGTATTTGGATATAGATAAAACACTATGGGAGTCGAGTTTCAGTTCTTAGAAAATAAGAATTATAGGTCGTTCCTTCCCCATGGACTTGACCAAGTGTTGCTTGTTTCACACATTGAGGCCTCTCACATTCCATAAGAGGATCTTCATTTGGATATTCTGATCGAGATGCACTTCCCTCCCCCTACTAGGGGGAATATTGGTTTTGTTTTGGTCTTGATTCTTTGAGATTCAGGAGGACTCCTTAAGAGTGATTTTGGTGCCAATTGTGACATCATTGATAGCTTCCCTATTTTTTATGTCCTGGGAGGAGGGGCAGACCCTCTTCTTAACTGATCCTACATCCATCGAGGATTTATTTTGGGGATGAGCATGTAGAGGGTTGTGGGGGAGATCGAGGAGTGGGGATGGGAATTCGAGGTACAAGAGTAGGGGGGAACTAGGGAGGAAGGGTGCAACGAGAATTTTAAGGTTGGCTTAGAAGAGTCAATGGGGGGTTCATCAAAGGATAGCAAGGAGAAGAGATTGGAGAAAAGGATGGTTGGGTTGCTAGGGGAGGAGGGGATCGATAGAGAGGGGATAAAAGGGGCATCCTCACTCCTAAGGGTGTGCAATGGGGGCCAGTAGGGTTTAGGGCAGGGTCAGAGCCCTAGGGGGAAGGTTTTGGGGGCTCGATGATTTCTTTGAGGAGGGGCAATAGGGCATTAGGAAGGGCACTGAGATGGTAGATGGTCCTAATTGGAACAAAGATTGCAAAACATAGGTTTATTCTCATATTCAATGGATTAGATAAATGAACAGACCTTGGAGATGAGATTGATTGACTTTGATAGCTCAGCATCCAATATGGCATTCACGCACATGCGATCTTGAGTCATACGAGTCCCAACACGAGTTGGAGGGTCGAAAGAAATGAAATCTCCAATGCTTCTTACTATTCCATGAAGGATGTCTTCATGCCAAAATTAAATGGGTAGACCTAGGAGGTGAACCTAGATTGGAGTAGTATTAATTCTCGGGTTGCTGGTGGAAATCAACTCCTCATTTGCAAAGAAATAGGCCTCTATGACCATAGAACTAAGGTCCTCTAGAGAGGATTCACTGGGAATCAATAGGGTCACTTAACCAAATTAGAAAAAACCCTCTCATGAATGCAATCAGCTCCATGGATCCCTTTGGGCACCAAGAGATGTTAGCCCACTTGCGGATGGATTCCATATCAGATCAGGCCCTAAGGAACTTCCCAACCAATGTGTTTGAGTTACTGTTAAGCACATTGGACATAACATCACAGGGGATCTCGAGGTTACCATTATCGAGAAGCAACTCTACTTTGGGCCCAGTCATTCGACTAGGGTTAGGGTTTACTATCTCTATGTAGGATCGATATGGGCTCTTTCACCCATTGCTCACTTTTGAAACATTCTCCTCTCGATGAGGTAGCTTTGTCTGGTCGGAGCCTAATTATTTTTTTGAAGGTCAAGATTCTGAGAGTGGCTGGGATGGTGGGCTGAGGTTGCCTAGATGTTCCATGCTGGTGTTGGTCCAAATTATTTGAGAAGACTTTATAGAGAGTTGTCTACTTTTTCTTTTATTGTGTGATCGATCTCCACTTGCATTGGAGGTTATCCCCTTGCTTACATACAGGATGTTATGAATCTCACTAGCTCATTCAAGGGAGGCTTGGTGTTCTCCATAGGTTTTCCCTATGTTGGGGTCCTGGTTCTCATCTGCCACCAGTGTCTTCCCTTTGGGTGTTATGGTGTTCATCACCTTCCTACCAAATTTTGTTGCAGTCTTCGGGTGTGGTTGCTCCTCGATCGTCATATCAACTCCACAATGCACATTTTGGTTCAAAAATCGATAATCAATCTTCAAATTTTAATATTCTAAAAGAAAATAAATGTTGGAGATTGATGTTGACTAAAAAAAAGATAAAACCAAAATTTCTTCCATGAATTTGAAGAAGCCCAACAGTTTTTATAGGCATTTATGAGTCACTATGATTGGTGTGCTTCCTATAATGTGAATTGAAGTGTTGTAACATCATTTTATCTCTTGTAAATGCAAAATAGAATATTATAGTTGTAGTATATTATTGAAAAATATTTGTAATGCTTTTGATTTTGTTTGGAATGCAAAACAACCTTCTATTCCATTCATTTTGTTAAAAACATGTTTGTTCTGATTTTGTTTATACTTGTAGTCAACTTTAAAAGCTCATAAATTTTATTTTACAGCTCCATTGTGTGTGTGTGTGTGTGTGATACAACATTGGAAAATTATTTTTATGTAGAATTCACTCCCAAAATTTTAGAAAATTTTCAATAGTTTTGGTCCTTCAAATTTAGACTATCGTGCATTGCTACAAAAATTGTATTTTTTGTTGCTGCAATTTTTTTGTTGTGTTTTTGTTGCACTTTTTGTGCTATTCATTTTTGGGCCAAATACTTCATTTTTTATTGCTTGATTCTAATGGCAAACTTCAAAAACTCATAACACATTTCAAAATTTAACAGGCAAGATCATGATTATTGGAGCATAAATATGAGAACATTGTTAATTGAAAAAGATCTTTGGAAGGTAGTGGAGAGTGGTTATGAAGAACCACCAGATTGAAACACATTACAAGGAAATGATAGGCCAATAAAAAGGAAAATAAAATAGAAGAATTCATTATCCCTCTACCATATTCAATCTACTCTTAACAGAAGTCTATTTTCATGTATTGTTGTTGCTACATCAACCGAGGCTAATAAGTCTCTTCAAGAGGTTTACCAAGGAAGTGACCAAGTGAGAATGGTAAAGTTGTGAACCATGAAGAAAAATTTTGAGAATTTGTACATGAAAGAAGCTACAAGTGTGGGTGATTATTGTGTTAGGGTGAAGGATGTGGTGAACAAGATAGCCACCCTTGGAGAGACCTTGAAGAAAGAGGTAGTCATGAAAAATATATTGAGATATCTTACCCCTAAATAGAATCATGTTACAATAATTTTTTAGGAGATTAAAGCTTTTTCTACACTTGAATTTGATTGTCTAGTTGGTTCTCTTATATCACATGAGGAAATACTAAGAGAAACCAGTAAATAAAACGAGGATAATGCTTTTAATTCTAAATTTAAAAAAAATGAGAATGATGAAGTTGGTCCAAGAATAGGTAAACAAGCACATGGAAGAGTAAGAAATCAAAATTACTCAAGAGGTATAGGAGGAAGAGGAACAGTTGTTGCCATTAGAAGAGGATATGGAAGGGATAATAAAAAATATGAATGCTACAATTATCATAAAATGGGTCATATTACACGATATTATAGAGGGAAGATCATAAATGGAGATAGAAGAGCTCACTATGTATGTGAGCACGAAGCTGCATAAGGTAATTTATTTTTGACTAGTGACATGGCTGAAAAAACTAGTCAAGAAGTTTGGTATCTAGATTATGGTTGTTCTAACCACATGACTGGAAAGAAAGAGTTTTTTGCTTATGTAAATGAGAATTTCAAGACCAAGATCATTCTTTGGAACAATAATACTTTGGATGTGGTTGCAAAATGTACCATGGAGATTGGCACTAGAGAAGATATAAATAAAATTTATTATATCTACTATGCTCCCAATTTGAAGGATAATGTGTTGAGTGTTGGACAACTTGAAAAAACTATAAAATTGTGTTTGATAACAATGAATGTATCATTTATGTTAAGAATAATAGGAACCGTATAGTCACCATTGTTCCTATGATAAAAAAACTTGATGTTTCCTTTGAATTTTGGAGGAAAATGGAGTATGAACATGGCACATATGGAACTTGAAGATAAGAATTGGCTTGGAATCTCTAATTTGGACACTTGAATTTTAGAAGTCTGGAATTTGTGTCTTCAAAAGATATGGTAAATGGACTACGTAAGGTTAGAGAGCACAAGGGTGTGTGTGAAGCATGTGTGATTGAAAATCATGCAAGGAAGAAGTTTCCAAAATAAAAAGCATGGTGGGCCTCATATTTACTCCAACTTGTACATTCTGATATTTGTGGACCTATGCAAACACAAATTTTTGGTAAGTCTTCATATTTTCTCACATATATTGATTAATTTTCAAGAAAGTGTTGGGTGTATTTTTTGAAATATAAGGATGAAGCTTTTGGCATGTTCAAGATTTTCAAAGCATTTGTTGATAATGGAAATGGATATAAAATAATTTTTTTGAGAACTGATCGTGGAGGAGAATTTTGTTCAAATGATTTCAATGCTTTTTACAAACAATATGGCATCAAGAGGCAACTCACTACTGCCTACACACCACAACAAAATAGGATAGCTAAGAGAAAAAATAGAACCATCATAGAAATGGTAATAAGCATGTTGAAGATAAAAGGGTTGACAAATTCTTATTGGTCTTATGCAATTTATACAATAGTGTACATTCTCAATAGATGCTCCATAAGAGCACTACACAAGAAGACTCCACATGAAACATGGTATGGCATAAAACCCATTGTAAATCATTTGAGATTTTTTGGTTGTCTTGCATATGTACATGTGAATTATGAAGTGAGAAAGAAGTTGGACCCCAAAAGTGAGCCATGCATTCTTGTGGGATATTCAAAAACAAGGCATATAGACTATATAATCCAAAAACTCATGAGTTTGTAGTCTCTAGAGATGTAATATTTTATGAAGGGGGAGTGTACAATCATCAAAAATTTGTAGGAAAAATATATGATGTTGAATAAAATAATACAATTGAGGGATAACCTTCAAATATTTTCTTTACTCCTCCAATCCCACCTAGTAGCCCATCAACAAGTTCAAAGGAGACTACACCAAGTTCAAGCACAAGTAGCTCATCTACAAGTCCCACCAAGAATACAAATAAATAAAATATAATACTCAAAGCACATCCAACCAACCAAATTATGGATGAGAACTTTAAAAAGAAGGTTAACAAGAAGTCAATTGCAAGAGTTGGACCAAGTTATTTCAAGATTGGAAAAGCTCCAAATGTATGGTGATGATGAAGAAGAAACAAAAGGTGGGTTGGTAAATTATGATCTATTTTTTTAATCTAATTTAGAACCTTTATATTATGAATATGCTTGTACTAATGATGTTTGGGTTCAATCAATGAGATAATAAATTAAGTCCATTGAAAAATGACACTTGGAAACTTGTGGAATTGCCCAAGTTCAAGAAGATTTTTGGATCTAAGTGGGTCTACAAAACAAAGTTTAATAGTTATGGAAGCATAGAAATATATAAAGCAAGGTTGGTTGCAAAAGGATTCACTCAAATATATAGTGTGGATTATAAAGAAATATTTGCCCCTGTTGCAAGACAAGAGACAATTTGGATGGCTCTTCAATAAATAGTAGAAATTTTATAACATGGATGTGAAAAGTGAATCCTTGAATGGTTATCTATATGAGGAGGTTTATGTTCATAAACCTCAAGGTTTTGAAGTGGAAAAAAAAAACCATATTTGCAAATTAAAGAAAGCAATGTATGGACTGAAGCAAGCACCTAGAGCATGATACTCAAGAATTAATGGATACTTCAAAGATTATGATTTCAAGAAAAGTAAGAATGACCCCACACTTTATTTCAAGAATGAAGGTGATGATATTCTTCTTGTGTGTCTATATGTTGATGATTTGATCTACATGGAAAGTAGTTCAGAGAAGAATGATTTTAAGCATGCTATGATAAATAAATTTGATATGAAAGTGTAGCACCCTAAAATTGGCGCAGTAAAACCTTAATAATTACAATTACTCTAGTAAATAATTCAAATTCAAATTTTAACCTCCAAAACCGCTCCCAAACCATCGCTTAATCCGTTTCCTCCTTTCCCGTGCCATTTTTAGAGTTTGTTTTGACCGTTTGATGATATCATCATCGATCAGACGATATCGCCTCAGATCGGACGATTTCGTCTGGGCTAGGACGTCCAGACGATCTTGTCCCAAAACTAATTTTTCACAATTAGTCTTTGTTCCAACGGCGTCTCTAATCCGGGTAGAAGCGTGTCTGCACCGTTAGAGACCCTCCCCGTTGGAGATCTCCCAAATAGGGATGATCTCCAACCTCCTAACCTCCCTCCTAAGCCTATTTAATCCTAGGCCCTCCCCTTAGCATCCCCCTGGCTGAAATTCCCTATAACTCGAATTCTACACACACTAGACATCCTAAATTACTATTTGCACTTGTTCTATCCAAATTTTGTTGCAGGTACCTTAGTATTTTTCAGTCGGAGCAAGCTTACATCGTCGCAGATGATCCTGTTCAGATCGAAGGCGATCCTATCGAATCAGAGATGATTTCGACTGCAATCATCATTGGGGGCAATCAGTGCCCAGAGTTTGCATTTCTTCATCCCTTTTCTGTTGTATTATTCTGCATTTAGTTAATTCTATAGTTATTCTTTATTATTCTGCATCTTGGAGTTCACCCATCTAGATCAAATGCATAATTAAGTTATAATTGTCATTAAATCAGTATAATGCATTCATGTTTCTATTTATAATTCTTAGTTTGATATTGTTATTGTCATTTTACACTATTTCCCTCTGTTATCATAGTTGCATTCTCTGTATTTTGCATCTATTTTTCTGTTTGCAGGTCTCTGACGAATTCGTCAGATCTCAGACGATCCTGTCAGATAGGAGACGATCCTATCAAATTCCAGACGATCTTGACTGCTTCAAAAATTAGAATCTCCATCAGACATCCGGATCAGGTATGGCTCTGTAATTTAGCCTTTTCTCTCTGTTTTCTGTCTAATTTTGTTCTCTGTATTCATTTAAATCTGCATTTCATATAGAATAGCTTAGACGCATTTTGGCCAAACCTAGGACTTGGATGATTAAAGCTAAAACTGAACACATCAAACACATTCCCAACCTAGGCATGGAAACTGCCATTAAACGTTTCCTGGTGAACCCACCATCCATCGAAAAATCACCATAATACACCTCCCCCGAGAGGCGGGACCTTCGCAAGGCCTCTCAGTCCGAGGTACCATGCCATCCTTTTCCCATCCTCCTTTCGGGCATGGATCCTATAGCCTGAAGGTAGGGATGCAAAAAATTTGGAGCGATACATTTTGGTGAACCCGACATGAATACATTTTAAACCTTTTGAAAACAAAAAAAATAAAACAACCAAAACATAGATGCATTTCAAATCATTTAAAATTAATAAGTTGCATATCATGTTTAGATGGTAGCTCCTAAGAAAATATTAGCAGTTACTATAAATGTTGAAAACCAATTGGCAGCCATAGAAATCAATTATGTGCTTAGTGTGCCTAAAACAGATAGAAATCAACTTTTGTGGGACGAACTTGATAGAAGACTAAGTGTCATTTCATCTAGGTCAACAAAACTTAAACAAATCAAGAGGCTTGTCCTAGATAGAATCCTGGATCCTCATCAACTCATCTTTTATCATGAACTTCAGAGAGCCTGCCATAGATGGTTAGCTTATAGGAGAGCTCTTGTGTCTTTAGAATTGTTCACCTTCGAGGAATACCTCGAGAACGCAGCCATTATACACCAGTTCCTAGGTCATGTAGAAGACCAAGAGGTTGTTCTTACGGATAGGGAAATATGGAATAGAGTTCCTCGAGCTGTGTTATATCGAGAGTATTGCCACGAGCTTTACTTCTATCAACCAGAATCTGAGACAGATAATATCACTATAGCTCTTTTCATTAAATTTTTGAAAGAAAATTTTCAATTTGAAGAAGAACACTTCATGACTCCTGAAGAACTCGAGCCCATTAATGATATTTATAAATTGTTTATAGAAAACTAGATCATTACTTTCAGTATTAGTTCTTGCATTTATTGTGTTGTTTGTTATCTTTACAATATTATTACAAAAACAAGAAAAACTAAAAAAACATAACAAAAACCAAAGCATTTCATTTTAAATATTGTAGTAGGTATATAATTAATATATACCTCTTAAGCTTGTTGCAATATATATATATATATATATATATATATATATATATATATTTGCTGAAATCTAAATTAAGCACAATGCCTAAACTTAGGAATGGTAAACAAACTGAAGGAGAAGAAGAAGATTGGTTAGAAGATAAAACTAGAAACCCAAATCTCCTTCCTGAAGATCCAATTCCGGAAGGAGAAACTCTAGATCAACCAGAAGATGACCTAGGTGAAGACAATGAACAAGAAGAAAATGTTAAAGAGGATGGATCCTCATCCCCTAGAGTAGCTCCAGATGGAACTATTGCTTTTGACAACTTAGATCATTTCTGGAAATTTTTCAATAATAACATTGGCGCTCTTAATATGGCAGTTCGTATTGATAAAGGGCAAATTAGTGACACTCAAGCAACCATGGAACATATGTTTGATGTGCACACTAATCCCTTGTCTTTCATTGATCAAGAAAGTGATAAGGCTGGACCATCCAATAGAGATATGGTCACTATGATTCAGAACATGCCAAAACAACAAGTTACCCAACCTCCTAAGGAACCTGTTATTGAGCCTAAAATCATTCCCACACAAAAGAAAACTTCCTTCACTGCTTTACTTCGCCAAACTATTGATCAATATGCTTCAAGTAAACAAAAACCTAAAATGAAGTCAAACACCAATTTTCAACAATATGGAATACAACATAATACAACTTCAAAATTCCTTCATAACACCTTTCCTACCAACAATTTACACAATAGCAACATAGCATCTAATCTTCATGTCCCTCCATCATATGCTCACAAATCCCATATCAATGCCCTACCGAACCAATATGGTGGGCAAACTAGTAATCTGGAAGCCATGGTGAAACAGTTAGCTTCACGTATGGACCAGATAGATCCTTATCATCCCTCGTACAATTATCGAGAGATATGTAGTCAACCTTTGGATCCCATAGTTGTAGCACAACCGTACCCTAAGCATTTTCCCATGCCCATCCTGCCTATATATAAAGGAACCGAAGATCCCATAGAGCATCTTCGCATGTTTAGGATAGCATGTCATGATATATCACATGATGACTTGCTATTACTAAAAATGTTCCCGAAAAGTTTAGGTGGAATGGCATTAGAGTGGTACTATCAATTGCCCACTCATTCTTTGAGAAACTTTGAAGAAATAGCTGAATCTTTTGTCCATCAATTTAGTGCCTACATCGAGAGGCATGTAACCATTAAAGATTTATACAACTTAAAACAAGACAAGGATGAATGTTTTGCCGATTTCTTAGCTAGATGGAGGCAGTTGATGGGAAAACTGCACTTTGTGCTACCTTATAGGGAAATGTTGGACATTTTTATTAATAATTTACAAGAACAAATATCTTATGAGCTATCAACTGCTACTTTAACTACCTTCGATCAGGCTATAGATTTAGCTCGAAGAGTAGAAGATGCCCTCATTAGGAGAGGCCAACTTAGGAAGAAGGATGATGAGAAAACATCCAAAAATCAGTATAAAAACAAACAAGTTGTAGGTGACGGAGTCATTGACAACAAAAATGTTGCTAATATCAATGCAACAAAAACAACAAAAAAATTTATATTGAAACCTCCTGATAAGCCTCCTCGAGAATTTACTAGATTGAATCAACCATTATCAACTATTTTACCTCAATTACTCGAAAGAGGTTTGATCCAATTACCAACTATCCGGGAACTCCGATCCAACTATACCCGGATACAGAGTGACTTACACTTGTGATTTCCATAGAGGGCCTGGACACTCTACCAACGCTTGTAAAAGGTTGAAACATAAAATACGAGGATCTGATTGATAATAATGAAATGGAGGTGCAAGCCTTCCAACCTAAACAAAATGCTCCTAATAATCCTCAAAAGAACATTCCCCAAAATCAAAATCAAAATGCTAATCAATCATTAGACATATTTCAACACCCTTTACCAAGACATGGTAAAGAGGTGGCCAATCAAATCGAACATCATAATGTTCCTCCTCCTACCCGATATGTAGGAACTATTAGTGGACATTTACTTAATCATGATCCTCAAATATTTGACACAACCTTATCCCTGGTCACAACCAGGCCCCTACATAATATTCAAACTCCAGATTCTAGTGATGTAGAATCAGATACTGAAAGTGAAATAGACATCACTTCAAACCAATCGAATAGTTCTGAAAATGAATCAGATCCTATTCAACCCATCACAGATGCTATGGTTCCAGAAGAACCATTTCCTAGAAGAGTTACTACTCGACCCTCTTCTAATCAATTCCTCCCAAATGAACAAGCCATAAATGCTCGACCGAGACCGGTTCAGCGTCTTCAATATAACATTGTAGGTACCATTGGAGTCGTTACCCGACAACAGGCTCAAAATTCTCAACAAGAACCAAACCAGAATGATGGATCAGCTCCATTTGTTTTGAAAAATCCCAATAAAGGGAATCATGCTTCCAATGTTCAACCTAAACCCCCTTACAATATTAATGAGCAATTATCCAATACTATAGCCAGAATTTCCCTTTTGGATTTATTAAGATCTTCTCCTACCCATAGGGATGAGTTGATGCTTACATTAAGCCAAATGATGGTACCTCAAAATATTCAACTTGAAGCCATGGCCAATACTATCATCACTAGAGAAGTTGATTGTATTGACTTTCGGGATAAAGATATCCCACAACACAGTTTACATAAGGATAATCCCTTATATATTACTGCTCTAATTGGAGATGTAGCTGTTAAACGAGTCTTGATTGATAATGGTTCATCTCTAAACATTTGCACTTTTGACTTCTACCAACGATTTGGCTTTAGAAGTGATGAAATGAAGAAAAGTGACATGATTATCAAAGCTTTCAATGACGAAACACAAGAAACATGTGGAGTTATTACCATCCCATTGCAAGTTGGTCCTCGAACTCTAGATACCACCATGTTTATTGTACATTGCCCCGCATCGTACAATATACTCTTGGGTCATCCTTGGATCAATGCAATGTGGGTTGTCCCATCAACTTTACACCAATGTGTTAAATTCAAATTTAAAAATCAGTTGGTCACTATCCACGGTGATCCTAGACCCTTTGATATGTGTGCTTTGGCAGAACCTGTTGGAGTGCAATTTTGCCCTGCTCTGTCATCCACACATCCTAATTCTTATTTTTCATCTAAAACTGTGAAACACACACCCATAGCTTCACCTATTTCCCCTCCATTAATTTCATCCTCATATATAGATCAACAATCTTCTAAACAAACCACTCTAGAACCTCAAAAAGATCTTCAATCTACAACCAATCCTTCATGTTCTATCCCTATAATTTCAAAACCTATAGACCCATCTCTTAACACTTCCACATTATCAACATCTATCATACCTTCCACATCTAAAGATATAGGGAATGATCCTTCTACATCTTATGCTCTTTCTGATGAACTTTTACTAGATTTATCCACAATCTTAATATCAAAAAAAACAAATGCTTTCATGCAAGATTCAATTCTTTTAAATAACTTGCCACCATCTCCTCGTACTTTGGGCCTCCCACAACCTATGGGAAGTACTTACCAAGTCGGGAGTTGTGCCTTCATTTATAAAGGATATGACTAGGGAAGAATCCCTCGAAATATCAAAACTCATCATGAGGGATATGCTCGATGTTATTTTACCAATGAATATATTAAAGCTAAACCCATAATGCTTAAAATGGGATATAAAGGGAAAGGCTTGGGACCTTTCCAAAATGGCATGAAAGAACCTTTCGAGGTAGAACCGTGGCCTGCCCGCTGTGGTGTGGGCCTATTTCCTAGTAAGGGTCAACCCTTTCCTTTTGAATATGATGATCAACTCATATGTTATCAAGATTATTTGGATAGGCATGATGATTTGCCTCTAAAAAATCAGCCATTTACATGTAACATGCTATCCATAGCTTACCCTGAAATGATTGCTGACTCCGATGAGGAGTTGGAAGGAGATATCTTCCACGATGTCTCCGTTGAAGAGATGTTACACAATGGATTTTATTTTGATGGTTCTATACCAACTATAGCCCAACTTGAGACCACTAATCCTCAAGATGAATTATCCAACTTAACCTTACAAGAATTACAAGAATTGGGTGTTTCACCCGCCCCACCTAACTTTGAAAGAGATCTACACATGGAGGTAGAAAACGTCATTAAAATTAATATTGGAACTAAGGATAGTCCTCACATAATCAATATTGGATCAGAATTAAGTCAAGAAAAACAAGAGCAATACATTGCATTCCTTAAAGAATATGAAGATGTCTTCGCTTGGACATATGAAGATATGCCAGGTCTAGACCCTTCTGTAGTCATGCATCACCTAGTAGTCCATCCGGATGCTAAACCTGTTAAACAAAAACTTAGAAAAATGCATCCCAAAGTGGCTTTGCTAGTCAAAGGGGAGTTAGAAAAACTCCTGAATGTTGTTTTTATACAAGCTATTGATTATGTTGAATGGATCTCAAATGTAGTTCCAGTTACCAAGAAAGAAGCCACCAAAGTTAGGGTTTGCACAGATTTTAGAGATATTAACGTTGCATGCCCTAAAGATGATTTTCCTCTTCCAAACATGGATCAAATCATTGAATTTACTTTCGGGAGTGGGATGATGTCCTTAATGGATGGATTCTCCGGTTATAATTAGATCGGGATAGCTCCTGAAGATCGAGGCTAAAATAGCCTTTATTACCCCCTGGGGTACCTTTTGTTGGAAAGTGATGCCATTTGGCTTAAAGAACGCAAGTGCAACCTATCAACGAGCTATGACTTATATTTTTCATGATATGATGCATGATATCCTACATGATTATGTAGATGATATTATAGCTCGCTCTATTAATGAAGATAATCATTTAGATGATTTGAGAAAAGTTTTTAATCGATTACGAGAATATCTTATTCGATTAAATCCAGCCAAATGCATATTTGGAGTTAAGTCCGATAAACTATTAGGGGTTTTAGTTTCTTTACGTGGTATCGAAATTGACCCTCTCAAGATTGCGGCTATCACTGATATGCCCACACCTACTAATATATCTGAGTTACGAAGTTTACAAGGTAAGCTTCAAGCCATCCATCGCTTCATCGATAAGCTGGCGGACAAAACCGGTCCCTTTCTTAAACTTCTTAAGAAGGATGTCCCTTTTAATTGGGACAACGAATGTAAAGAAGCTTTTGAACTTCTCAAACAATACCTCCTTAACCCACCTGTGCTTTCATCGCCTAGACCTGATCGCCCATTTCTCCTATATATTTCAACTTCAGATTCTACCTTAGGAGCTATGTTAGCTCAGCTTGATGATGCAAAGAGAGAACGTGCTAATTATTATATTAGCCGAACCTTCATCAGTTATGAAACCCTCTACACAGCATTAGAAAAACTATGTCTAGCAATCATGTTTGCTACGCAAAAATTACACCATTATATGCTTAGTGATAAAACTTATGTCATTGCTAAATATGATCCCTTGAGGTATCTCATGAGTTGACCTTATTTATCGGGTCACACAGCCAAGTGGGTTCTTGCTCTTAGCGAGTTTGACCTCACGTTCATAGGACAGAAGTCTGTTAAGGGTCAAATCATAGCAGATCAATTAGCTGATGCACCCTTAGAGTCTACCCATCCCCTCATCATTGAGTTTCCTGATGAATGCCTTCAATTAGAGGTAGACCATATTGAACAATGGTCATTATACTTTGATGGAGCCCGATGCATGAGTGGGGCTGGTGCGGGTATTATTTTAATATCCCCGCAAAAACATCTTATTCCTCTATCCTTCAAATTAACATTTGCTTGCACCAATAATACTGCTGAATATGAAGCTCTAATCCTTGGATTACGAGTTGCCTTAGCGCTAAAAATTAAACATTTGTTAGTTTTTGGTGATTCTCAACTTGTTATAAACCAAATTAATGAAGTTTATCAGACCAAAGATGATAAACTACGCCCATATAAAGCCTATGTTTTACAATTAATGTCTCTATTTGATCAAGTTACCTTGGAAGCTATTCCTCAAACTTGTAACCGTGCAGCTGATGCTATGGCCGCAGTTGCATCTCTCCTACCCTTGGAGTTATATGAAAAATATGCCACTATCATTATTCGTCAACTCTAGGAACCCGCTTCAAATAAGTCATGCTTAGAACCTTTGGATGTGTTTCTAATCAATGAAACTACTCCTGAACCTTGGTATACGGATATATTTGATTTTCTTCAAAATGGGACTTTCCTTGCCAATTCTAATAGAAACCAGCGTCGGTTATTATGTAGACGAGCAAGTCGATTTGTAATAATTGGCAATACTTTATATAGGAGATATTTTGAAGGTATCCTATTAAGATGTTTGAATCTAGAAGAATCCAAATCAGCCTTGAGTGAAGCCCACGATGGATCTTGTGGAGGACACTTTAGTGGTAGTGTCATTGCTAAAAAGCTCCTTAGGATAGGATACTTTTGGCCTACCATGGAGAATGATGCACATGATTATGTGCGCCATTGCGACAAGTTCCAGAAACATGCTGACCTTGTCCATGCACTTGCATAAGAACTGCAGGCTATTTCATCTCCTTGGCCCTTTTCAAAATGGGGTTTAGATATTATTGGCAAAATCAATCCTGTGTCATCTGATGGACACAAATTCATCATAACCACCACCGAGTATTTGACGAAGTGGGTTGAAGCTATGCCTTTAGCTTCTTGCACTGGCACACAAGTCTCTAAATTTATTTTTAATCAAATCATTTGTAGGTTCGAAATTCCTACAAATCTCATCTTTGATAATGGAACTTGTTTCAAAAATAAAGATGTTAAAAAATTATGTCAAAAATATAAGATTCAACATCGCTGGTCCACTCCCTATTATCCTCAGGGTAATGGTCAAGCAGAAGCATCTAACAAAACCTTAATCAAAATTCTCAAAATATTGGTCAATAAAATTGGCCGTGACTGGCACATTCAGTTATATCCAGCCTTGTGGGCCTATTGAACTAGTGTTCGAACCCCCACTGGAACTTCACATTTTGTTTTGGTGTATGGTGTTGAAGTCATTTTTCCCTTTGAATTAGAAGTTCCTTCTTTGGCTCTACTACTTCAAGATACCGAAGTAGGAGATGAATATCAAGTTGGCAGACTCAGTCAGTTGGAACTCCTAGATGAAAAATGCATCAATGCTTTGGAGCATCTCCGTGCCTACCAAAACAAGCTTAAAAGATCATATGCTAAAAAAGTTTGTCATCGATCCTTTGAGATCGGTGACCTTGTTTTAAAAGAAAATCAAAAAAATACTAATGCAACTAAGGACCTTAAAGGTAAATTTGAGCCCAACTGGCTTGGACCATATATCATTACTGCTAAATTTGAATCGGGAGCATACAAATTATCTACCTTAGATGGTAAAGAACTTAAAGAACCCATAAATATTTTGCATCTTAAACGTTACTATATATAAATTTGGTCATTTCATCCTTGTATATATTTGTTTCAAATATTTCAAAATCACTATCTTGTATTTCTTTCAATTTATAAATTCAAAAATACCAAAAACATCAATGTTGTGTCATCTGATGGACACAAATTCATCATAACCACCACTGAGTATTTGACGAAGTGGGTTGAAGCTATGCCTTTAGCTTCCTGCACTGGCACACAAGTCTCTAAATTTATTTTTAATCAAATCATTTGTAGGTTCGAAATTCCTACAAATCTCATCTCTGATAATGGAACTTGTTTCAAAAATAAAGATGTTAAAAAATTATGCCAAAAATATAAGATTCAACATTGCTGGTCCACTCCCTATTATCCTCAGGGTAATGGTCAAGCAGAAGCATCTAACAAAACCTTAATCAAAATTCTTAAAATATTGGTCAATAAAACTGGTCGCGACTGGCACATTCAGTTATATCCATCCTTGTGGGCCTATCGAACTAGTGTTCGAACCCCCACTGGAACTTCACCTTTTGTTTTGGTGTATGGTGCTGAAGTCGTTTTTTCCTTTGAATTAGAAGTTCCTTCTTTGGATCTACTACTTCAAGATACCAAAGTAGGAGATGAATATCGAGCTGGCAGACTCAGTCAACCGGAACTCCTAGATGAAAAATGCATCAATGCTTTGGAGCATCTCCGTGCCTACCAAAACAAGCTTAAAAGATCATATGCTAAAAAGTTTGTCATTGATCCTTTGAGATCGGCGACCTTGTTTTAAAAGAAAATCAAAAAAATACTAATGCAACTAAGGACCTTAAAGGTAAATTTGAGCCCAACTGGCTTGGACCATACATTATCACTGCTAAATTTGAATCGGGAGCATACAAATTATCTACCTTAGATGGTAAAGAACTTAAAGAACCCATGAACATTTTGCATCTTAAACGTTACTATGTATAAATTTGGTCATTTCATCCTTGTATATATTTGTTTAAAATATTTCACAATCACTATTTTGTATTTCTTTCAAATTCAAAAACACCAAAAACATTCATAATCATCAAAATATTCAAAACTACTTGTTGTATTTATATATATATATATATATATATATATATATATATATCTTCTTACAAATGTTGCAGTTATATGTTTCAAATTATTTTGGATAAATTAGCATTTATTTGGAATCCCGCACTTTCACATTCACAAAAATAAATATCTTGATTTTATCTGGCATGATTACTAATCTCTCTTATATCAAAGTTCACAAAATTCAATTAAATAAATTTTGAGCACAGAGAATTGATCTTGTTATTTACTTAAACCAAGCACATCTTTTCACAATAAAATGATTATATTTGTAATTTCCATGCTTTGCTACATAGTAGAAGTGGTTTCTTGAGCGAAAAGTTTCCCCTGCTATCCTATATCATGCACATGGTCTAGCATCTTTGAGAATTGGCAAAAGGACAAGCTCACCCCTACCCAGAATAAAAATCCCTTGCTCTACAGCTAATCCGAGCAAGTATCCCTAGCATAGGAAGAAAAGCAAAGTTCAAGAAAAAGAGAAAAATAAAAATGTTATTTTATATCATTACAGCAATGTTCCAAGCATTATCAAGAAAAAATACAAAAAGAAAAGAAATGAAAGCAAAAGCAAAAGCAATAAAATCTCTTTCCCTACCCTTTGAAAAGAAAAGAAGGGTTGATGAGCTTGAATCCCTAGAATTCTCTATTATTCGAAAACTATGAGGTAAGCCCCATAACAGGTGGTTTGTGCCCAACCCGCTTGGCCTTGGGTAACTCCTACCATGGTGATATGTTTGTCACATTAGCGACCTTCTTTTGTATAGACCTATGTCTGCTTATGGATTAGCTAGCTCTTGATAATCCGACTTACATAGTAGTCTAGTATGGTTATATGCATCTACATCATGGTTAATGAACACTTATTTGGTTTATTCAAATCACTTGTATCAAATTATCTTGCTCAAAACTGGTAAACGAACATAGCAATTGCACACACATTTTGTATTTGAGAGATTTTGTGTATCATTATGATAAATCAAGATTGGAAATGAACTCACATATGCACATGGGATTCCTTATAAATCTAACTTTTGTCTTTAAGATACTTTGAAATATTTTTTGCAAATTGTCTGGAATAATTCATTTTCTTCTTTAAAGTACAGTTGTTTAGTCTAAAGACAACTACATGCATAATAAAAAAATCAAAATTTCTTTCAAAACCATACAATCAAAACACATATTGTCGACTTTCATGACGATGGTATAGTTCCAAAACCAAAATTGGAATTTTATGCCTAGCGCAAGTCCTCATCTTCATATTTTCTATTTATTAAAAATCAACCATGTAATCAAACTATTTCTTCCTTTATTTTCACGATGATGGTATAAGTCTATACCTACATATTCTATGCCTAGCGCAAACCATTGTACCAATTTTTTCCCCACTCATTTAAAAATCATAAAAACCATATGACTTAAATCATTATGTTATACAATTATGCTTTCAAACAAACAAACACCTATCACTATTTCATGTCATTATGTCAATATGCAAATTTGCAACCATGGTATAATTTCTAAGGAATTATTCAACATTTTATCACACTTAGGAATTTATGCCTAGCAAAAGTCATTTTAAAATATTTCATGCATAATATTTTCATGAAAATTCTGAAAACAAAATCATCATCATCATCATTTGCATCATCACACCAAGGTCTTAAGACAGTCTCTTAAGCACTCTTTTACTTTTAACAATATTTCTATACTAGGATTAGCTTGACGACCGAGTGAGCGGCGACTCCATGAAATGGTCTATAACAGCGACAATGTCCTTTGAAATTATTGTTAAAAGTCCCTTTTTTTTTATCAAATTATCATCACAACAACCAATTTGTTACATCAGATTATTTCATTTAAATTTTTAAAGCATGACATTTAAACCATAATATTTTTCAATGACATAATTACATGAATCATCAAAACAATCACACCAAAACATTAAAAGCATCATACAAACGCATAAGACAAGTCATATGATCAAAAAATATCTCATCTATATATATATCAAATATATGTACATCATATCAAAAATAGATTGGTATGCCACAATCTACATCTTAGCAAACTCAATCCTCTCAATCATATATCCTCTGTGCAGTGTCTCGAGAACCCCTCGAGCTCTCAGCCTCATCTCCTCCCCCGCCCTGAGGTGGAGGAGGTGGCCCCATCGTAGTCTGTGTGGTTCCATGAGTCCTGGATGTCGATCATGATGATGTCCTAGACAACCCCATCACGATAGGCTCTACAATATGAGCTGGTAATGGCACTCTCTACTCTGCTGGCATCGCCTGGTAGTATAGAGCCTAATAGAATGTAACCTGGGCACTAGCGTGTGCTAAATCTTGAGTGCTCACTCCTCTACCATGAGCTCTAAGCCATGTAGCCTCATCCTACAATGTCTGCACCTGAGCCCGCAAGCGGGCAACCTCAGCTCAGAGAGTCACTGTCTCGCTGCTCTCCCCAGTGTCAACACCCTTGCCCTTATCGGGCAATGGTGGCCTCTCTCTTTGTGGAGAAGGGGGTCTATCCTCCCTCCTCTACCATTATCGTGGCCTCTACTATGCCTCTGGTCTCCTTTGCTCTCTCCTGTTGTGACCCTGTGCTACCTCAATGGTCGCCTGGCGTTGCCTCTCCATCTGACGTACAACTGCATGAATCAGACCCTGAGTCCTCGTCATCCAAGAAGGGCAAATGCCTGCGTACCAGGCATCGTAGCCATTGGCTACCTTAGCGTTGTCCCCATCCACTGGCTGAATGGGGGCATCATCTGCATCATGACTCTAGAAGCGCTGCATATCTGGAGCCCCGCTAACTATAGTGTTATCCTAAATAGACCAAGAAAACTCATAACCCCTAAGAGATGGGATCCCCTGTTGTAGACCAAACTGTCACAAAACTCGGTCATATCGATGGAGCTCCACCTCTCCCCTCTCCATCCTCAGCCAGCAGACTCGCCTGATGCGAGCCAGCTCTTGTCCATCCTCGGCCCACCCTGGATGATCTCTCCAAGGCCTCCAAGTGATCTGGTCTAGGACAAGGTCATCCAGCAGTCTCTAGGACATTAACAGATCAATCCATCATTGTGCCCCTCTTCGAAGCCACCAGTAGAAAACTTGAGGCCTCTCCCCATCAACCCCTATCAAAGGAAGCCCTACCGACCTCCGCACTACAATGTGCTCCCAGCACCAAACCTATAGTAGTGATGTCATAACCAGACATCGGCCGCCCTTGTACACGACCTCGTGCAGGATCTTGTACAATCGGCATAGAACAAAACTGCCCTAAGAAAATCTATAACCATGGTCATGCATGTCACAGATCACATCTGCTAGCACCCATGGTACCCTGCACCCGCTCTGGTGGCACAGCAGAAGTCCACCTACCACTCCGACCAAAACCTATGTGAGTTTGGATGCCCCAGGAATCTGACGTAGCACCTCAATGTTCACTCCACCCTTCTTTAGGGCAAAGCTCAGATCGCCACACAATCCCATCATAGCATGGCCTTGATTGGCCACAAGAGTGATCAACTTTCCTTGTATGGGGATCCTCAAAATCCTCCATACATCCTCCAATGTGGGAGTCATCTCCCCTGTGGGTAACCGAAAATAAGAAGAACCCGGATACCACCTCTCTGCGAGGGCTGTCAGTAGCCCCATGTCTGTAGAAACTTGTGGCATCTCTGCCACATGTTGCAAGCCGGCTTGAGCCAGCTGATCCCGCTCTACCTGTGATAGAGCGGCCAAGTCATCTCTCAACCTGTCGTATTTTCATTCTCTACTCTTTAGTAAGCCTCTCTGCAACATAAACAACAACATAATACAAAATCATTAATAAAAACTCAAGTGATTAATAATGCAAGTAAAATCAGGTTCAATTTCATACAAATGATGATATCGTCCACTATTGGACGATATCGTCCCAAATTTGAGCAGAATCGTCTTCGATTTTGCAAGCCGCAATCATCCCTTATTTGACAAAATCGTCCCTCTTTCGTCGATTTCACCCTTCGACGAAATCGGCGAACTTGAGACGATTTAGTCAAAATCGGAATGATTTCGTCCCGACGATGTCGATGGCCTAAAAATGGTCGCGATGCTCAAAAATTGCTCAAAATTCACCTAAAAAGCATGTAAATTCAACTTAAACCATTCTAAGCTAAGTTTAGACTCTTACCCGTAGCTCGCGTCGGACCTCTGTCAATCTGTGCGCTGTCTCCACCATTTTTGCTTACAGAGCTCCAAAAACTAGAAAAATGAACAGTAAAAATGAATTAGGGTTTTACCCTATTTTTCTTAATTTTATTCAAAACACAATTAAAAACATTTTAAATTTTTTGTTTTTTTGCGTTTTTACCTCAAACGTTTAATTTGGGTAAAAACACGGAGGGGGCACCATAGTAAGTTGTACGATTCGACCAAGAATCGTCACCTAAAAATGGGAATAATTTTTTCTTTCTCGTAGATCGAGAAGAACTCATCTTTAACGCATTTTTTTCAAAAAATTTGCTAAAGAGGGGGCAAAATGTAGCACCCTAAAATTGGCGCAGTAAAACCTTAATAATTACAATTACTCTAGTAAATATTCAAATTCAAATTTTAACCTCCAAAACCGCTCCCAAACCACCGTTTAACCCGTTTCCTCCTTTCCCACGCCATTTTTAGAGTTTGTTTTGACCGTTTGACGATATCGTCGCCGATCAGACGATATCACCTTAGATCGAACGATTTCGTCTAGGCTAGGACGTCCAGACAATCTTGTCCCAAAATTGATTTTTCATAATTAGTCTCTGTTCCAACGGCGTCTCTAATCCGGGTAGAAGCGTGTCTGCACCATTAGAGACCCTCCCCATTGGAGATATCCTAAATAGGGATGATCTCCAACCTCCTAACCTCCCTCCTAAGCCTATTTAATCCTAGGCCCTCCCCTTAGCATCCCCCGACATCCTAAATTACTATTTGCACTTGTTCTATCCAAATTTTGTTGCAGGTACCTTAGTATTTTTCAGTCGAAGCAAGCTTACATCATCGCAGATGATCCTATTCAGATCGAAGGCAATCTTGTCGAATCAGAGATGATTTCGACTGCAATCATCATTGGGGGCAATCAGTGCCCAGAGTTTGCATTTCTTCATCCCTTTTCTGCTGTATTATTTTGCATTTAGTTAATTCTATAGTTATTCTTTATTATTCTGCATCTTGGAGTTCACCCATCTAGATCAAATATATAATTAAGTTATAATTGTCATTAAATCAGTATAATGCATTCATGTTTCTGTTTATAATTCTTAGTTTGATATTGTTATTGTCATTTTACATCGTTTCCCTCTATTATCATAGTTGCATTCTCTGTATTTTGCATCTTTTTTTCTATTTGCAGGTCTCTAACGAATTCGTCAGATCTCAGACGATCCTATCATATAGGAGACGATCCTGTCGAATTCCAGACGATCTTGACTACTTCAAAAATTAGAATCTCCATCAAAAATCTGGATCAGGTATGGCTCTGTAATTTAGCCTTTTCTCTCTGTTTTTTGTCTAATTTTGTTCTCTGTATTCATTTAAATCTACATTTCATACAGAATAGCTTAGACGCATTTTTGCCAAACCTAGGACTTGGATGATTAAAGCTAAAACTGAATACATCAAACACATTCCCAACCTAGGCATGGAAACTGCCACTAAACGTTTCCTGGTGAACCCACCATCCATCGAAAAATCACCATAATACACCTCCCCCAAGAGGCGGGACCTTCGCAAGGTCTCTCAGTCCGAGGTACCACGCCATCCTTTTCCCATCCTCCTTTCGGGCACAGATCCTATAGCCTGAAGGTAGGGATGGAAAAAATTTGGAGCGATACAGAAAGATTTAATACTTATGCAATACTTTATTGGTTTGGAACTACATCAAGGTGATGGTAAAATTTTCATTTATCAATCAAAATATGCAAAAGATATGTTGAAGAAATATGGCATGGAAAATTGTAAACCAGTTTGGACACCTATGGCACATGGAGAAGTGTTGTGTAGAGATATTGGAGAAGAGAAAGCTCATAAAAGTTTGTTTAAAAGCATTATTGGGAGCTTAATGTTCCTTACTACAACAAGACCTAATATTGTATTTGTAATTTTACTTGTATCAAGGTACACGAATAAACCTTCACAAAACCACATGAGAGCAGCCAGAAGAATCTTGAGGTATGTCAAAGGAACCTTAATTTTTGGTATACATTATGATTCTAACAACAAAATGAATCTTGTTGTATACAGTGACTCAGATTGGGGAGGTTTCTTGGATGATAGAAAATCAATATCTAGAATTTTTTTCACTTGATTTATGAGTGATAACATCAATTTCAAAGAAGCAAAGTATTGTTTCTTTATATTCTATTGAGAAAGAATATGTTGCAGCTACTACAAGTACACAAGCACATTGGTTGAGAAAATGTACTTGAAGAGATTTGTGAAGTTCAAAAAAATCCAACAATATTATTTTGTGACAACACAAGTGCAATCAAGATTGCAAAAAATACAATCTATCATAGTAAAACTAAACATATTTGATTTAAAGGTTCATTTCATAAGATACGTGGTGGACAAGAAGGTTGTAGATTTAAAATATTGCAGCACAAAACAACAGCTTGCAGACTTGTTTACCAAAGGTGTCAATAAAGAATAATTTTTTAGATTAAAATATAAACTTGTCTCACCACTCAACATCAAGGGGGAGTATGTTGGAGATTGATGTTGACTAAGAAAAAGACAAAACCAAAATTTCTCCCACAAATTTGAAGAAGCCCAAAAAATTTTATAGGCCTTGAAGATTCATTATGACTATTGGACTTTCTAGAATGTGAAATGAAATGTTGTAACATCATTTTCTCATATATATATATATATATATATATATATAATAGTTGTAGGATATTGTGGAAAAAGCTTTGTAATACTTCTAAGTTTATTTGGAATGCAAAACAACATTCTATTTCATTCATTTTGTGAAAAACATGCTTGTTGTCCCTATTTTTCTGAAACCTGCAGTCAACTTCAAAAGCTCATAACTTTTGTTCTTCATTTTGCGCATGTGAGACACTGTTGAAAAGGTCTTTTGTGTAGAATTTGTTAGCTTTTGATGCTAAATACTTAATGAAAAATAAATGCAAGATCTAAAAACAAGAGTGCTATATCAAATATAAAATAATGGCAACATTCTAAACATGTAAAACTCATGAATAACTTCTACAACTACTCATAAAACTGCCATTAACAAAAGCTCACGAAAATAGTATTTGATATAGAATGGAGATCTCAAATACTCCATACTTCATACACTCTTGCTCTACATTGTGTCTTGTGTCACTCTATGTTGTATCTTGTGATACTCTACATTGTTATATCTTACTCTCACTCATAGACACATATATAATAGAATGTGACTCTTCATATGGAGAACTCTTGGCCTTCACTCTTCTTGAGACTCTTCACTTTCCTATTCTATGGACTCATGTGCACATGGACTATTATGCATATTTACATTATTGAATACTTTGCACACTCTAATAATACTTGTGCATTTATTACATTGCATAAAGTAAATACTCACACTCTAATATAAAACACGTTGATAATCTAAATATGTACCCAAGGTGGTACATTAGCATGTACCAAATAATGTAATATATTTTAACAGAATTCACTCCCAAAAATTTATAAAATTTTGAGTAGTTTTGGTCCTTCAAATTCAAACTGTCGTACACTACTATAAAAATTGTTGTATTTTTTACTGTTGCAATTTTTTTCTGCACTTTTTGTGCTCTTCATTCTTGAGTCAAATACTTCAACAAAGTATCACTTTAAAAACAATTAATTATAAAAATTTAATAGAATGGTGAGTGAAATGTTTTCTATGAAAAATTAAGAATTTGAATCTCCTCAAACTTATAATTACTTTTTATAATCTTATATCCTATATATAGGTAACCCAATAAAAGAATATGTTTTATATTAAATGACAACTACAATGAATTCCTCACTTCTTTCTTGCTTGATGACATTTATGTGCATTAAACATGGGTACAATTATCATAGAGATATTAAAAAGGCTTGTATTTAAAATCTTAGAATAGGATGTTTACATTTGCTTTATTTTGTTTATTTTTTTTTGGTCCAAAAAATGATCTTCACAAAGTTCTTTAAAGAAGGCAACATTGCTTTCCTAACCAAGAGCCAAACTTGAAAACATACCCTCAAACTTTATTCCACTTGACAAACCAAACTTTAGCTCTAGTGTTCCCAAATTTTAAAGCAATGACCATTCATGCAACATGGACAATGCATACAAAATAAGCCATTATGCCTTAGATCAGCTACAGTGTTCCCAAATTTTAAAGCAATGGCCATTCATGCCACATGGACAATGCATACAAAATAAGCCATTATGCCTTAGATTCTCACATGCAACTCCTCAAGGTTGAAAATGTGAACAAAAGAGGGCATTATACATCAGATTCTCATGCCTAGTTGCCTTAGGAATTACACTCCAAAAGTATAAATACTTTGATAGAAGAGGTAGACAACTCATTTGGCTTTTGGGCTGCAACACCCCACATCTAAAAGTGAAATGTAGGATTACTTTTTTTCTTTTTCTTTTTTTGACTTTGGGAGCTCATGGCCATGATTTGTGAATTTATGGGTTTAAAAAGCTAAAATTCAAATCACCCAAGACATGGTGACCTCTTATGTTGGGCGTGCAAGCGCACTTAGCACTTGAAATGATTAGATAATGAGGCGAGGCCTTGTATAACCATCTCTGATAAAACTTGTAGAAACTTTTCCTATGAGCTTGTCACCGCAGATTCGCAATAATAATTGGGTTCAAATGCGATAATTAATGATGGGGTGGTGTCCCAACTGTTACGTCTCTTGTGTATTTTTCATGCACGGGGATTTACGGATCCAAAATTTCTGGCTTTTTAAAATTGATGGTTCCAAATTTGATGCGACCTGCATGACGAGGTTGACGACTGTACAGGCCTTGGAATATCTGTAGGACGCTTGGCGTGAAGAGACGATGTTTTCTTTTCTTTTAGTGATGACAAGAACCAATAATTACACTGAAATGAAACTATAAATATAAAATTAATTTTTAAAAACCAAATATATAATTTTTTATAAAGAAAATAAAATGATTGTGTTTGAAATTAATTAGAGAGTGTGAATAAGTTGAATATTTACTTGTTTGAATCTTATAGAGATCTTTTGGGAGATCTTCTACATTAAAACAAAAATGTTATTGTCTTTGCTTTAGTATATGTATGATGTTGGTTTTTTAATTGGTTATAAAGGATTGAAATGTTTTTATATCATGATTATATACTGATATTATAATAGTTTAACTATTATTCAAGTATTACTTTATTTTAGAAGATTTCAAACTCCATCCATAAATTTAATTTATTGTTTTAATACTATTTGATCACTTTAAAAATAATTATATTTTTTTATTATTAATGGTAAAAAATCAGGGTTTTGAAGGGTCCTAGAATCCTTTTACATTAGAGGTGGCAGAGAAAGAGAAAGCCAATTAAACACAAGCCAATCTCCAAGGTGAAAAGAACAAAAACTAAACCCAACAATCATCCAAGAGAACAAAAGAGAAAGATAACGTCATGAAACAACATAGACCAGCCCACCACCCAACATGGTACAAAGAAGAACTTTTGTTTCAACTTTCTTGTAGAGGCATCAAATATCATGCTCAGTTTTTTCATAATACTGGAAGGACAACAAATACATCAAGATGCAAATAACAAAACCTTAATCCCAAAGAGAAAGGGTGGGAGCAATACAGCAAGCATATTCCCTGAGAATGAAAACCACCAAAGGAGCAAAAGGGCCAATCCCCCAAAAAACACCTGCTAGAGAGAGGATCACTACAACACAAAGGAGACCTCACCCAAGTAGAAAGACAATAAAAAATCCTATTGGATAAGTAGGCCCAATGCTTCCAAAGCAACAATTGTCATTAACCGTGAAGGGAAATTATCTTACCAAATTCTAAATTAACCACTATCCACCTCCAAAATAGCCATAACATTAGTAGCCTGGTTACATTCCCTATAAATATGCTCAATTTTAACTTCTAACATACCTTCCAGAATCTTCGAGGTGTTCTTAATAATATTCAATATGAAACAATTATCAGTCTTTTCAGCCTATAAATCTCGAATTATGTTCAAGAAGTCTTCTGAAGCCCCTTTCAAAAACCTGATGAACACCTGAGAAAAGCATCTTAGCTTCAGCTAGGTGATTGGTCTGAATACCATAATCTTCGACGTAAGCCCAAATGACCTCACCATTATCATTTTTGATAGCATCCCCTCCACCAGCCCTCCCAGGGTTACCTTTGGCAACCCCACCAAAGTTCATAATGATCCACCCTTTAGCTGGTTTATGTCATGTAGTAGCCAATCTTTTTTGAACAATGGATACAAAAGCAAAAGACCCTAGATTCAATTTCCAACTAACAACAACCCCTTCCTCCACAATTTTTTCTCTACCATTTCCAACCAGGTTATTTTCAGTAGCAAATTTAATCCTTCTAAAGACAAAGGATTTATTCCTAGCAATATCCTTGAAAGTTCTTTTGTTCCTCTTCCACCAAATACCCCATTAAAAATAAGGAAGAACCAGGTCCCACACCCTAGTGAGGTTGTGACTAATGATGGGGGATTTCCACTAAGTAAAAATTTCCTTGAAAGTTTGAGGTAACGTCCACTTGATAAAAAAATCCAATAAAGCATTGACCACCTTATTTGAGAAATCATAATGAATGAAAAGATGATCCACAAATTTAGCATCCTTAGAACACAAGAGACAAATATTGGGAAGATGGAAGCCTTTCTTACATAATTATCAACAATCAAAATTATGTTTTGCAAACACAACCACAAAAAAATGCAATCTTGGGGATCAAATGAGGATACCAAACCCTTTCCACTGGAAAAGATCCTCCCTTGGACAATGTTTGGGCCTCATATGTAGTCTTGATAGAAAAAAGACCTTTAGGAGAATGAGTCCATAGAAGGAAGTCCCTATCATTCTGCTGAGGAAGAAAGTACTATTGCAACATGTTCAAATTTGCCAAACTTTGAAAGATCCGAAGATAAGTTGTGTGTAAAGTAATATGCTTTGAAATCCTCTTGCCATTAGTGATGATTATATAATCAATTACTTTTCTCCATATTTCATTGACAAAGGAACCTTCAACTCATTAAACTCAAGACTAAGAAAGAGGGGTTCAGGAAGAATCCAAGTATCCTCCCAGAAGAACACATCCCTGTCATTCCCAATTTGCCACTGCATCCCCTCTGTAATCCCCTCTGTAATCAAACTTCTGACCCTCAAAAAACCATTCTAAATCACAAAAACCCTAAAAAACAACATTTCTAATATAATTATATTATAAAATTAATTAATTTTTATTTTTTTCTTTTAAAATATTTTAAAAATTAATTATGTTATTATATTACAATTTTTTTATAAATTATAAAAACAAATATGTAAAAAACTAATTTTTTTAATATTATATTTTTTAAACAAATTACCATATATTTTAGTTTATAATTTTTTTTTTTTAAATAATCACTCACATATGATTTTAAGAAGATTTCTTCCAACTACTTCAACTCAACTTCATAAATAAAATACATTACATATTTTAAAACTTTATCAAAATATAATTTACTCCATCTCTATGCATTTATTAAGTTTTATAATTTTATAAAAGGTATATAAAATAATTCAAGATTCATTTTGAAACGTTAAACCTAAATATCTAATATATGATAGAGTAAATATTTAAAAAACATGTCACACCTTTTTTCATAAAGGTTAATTAATTTCATTTATTTATTTAACATAAACAAAATTTATTAGTAATAATAATTATATATTTAATTAAAATTATACATAATCATAAAAAAAAATTATACATTATATAATTTTCATAAATCAAAAATTTTAATGATTTATTTTTTTTAGTTTTTTTTATTTTTTAGATAAAAATTGTATTAAAAAGACATATTCAAAGTTATAATAATTGACTTATTACTTTTGGTTAATCTTAAAATTTTAATAAAATTAACTCTAATATTTCCTTGGATCACAAATTTTTTAGTGCGAACCAAAGAGCATAAACTCTTATCCTGATTACAATTTTCATAAGGATCCAAAATTGTTGATCTCTCTTACCATTATTTTAGGGGTTATCCCGAATTAGGACTAAGAATATAAGGAACAACATGATGTCAAACCAAAGGTTAATCATCATAAACATCTACCCTGGTCCCACATACTTCATTGCCTAAATCAATGTTGGCTAGTAAAAAAACTTGTTTGTTCACTTCCATTCAATCTACAATATCCCTAATCAGATTTCAACCAATATCCAACAAGATTCTCACTTCCCTTTTTAACCAAAAAGTAAGCCATGGCATTCTTCCCTCTGCTTACATAAACTAGAATTGCACCTTCAAATTGCTATGAAATAGCTTCAATCTAACTCACCATGTTCTTGATCCGCCACGCACTCGGTCTAAAATTCCTAATCTCATCTAGCAACCCCACTAAAATTTGAGATTCGAACTCGACTATGGTCTTTCAAAATCCATTTTCTCAAGCATTGAGAGAGCTATGGCCAAAGTCCTTGCTTCATTATTTGTTTCTACTCTAGGCCTTCCAATTCCCTATGAATAACCTTCCCCTTGTAGTCTCTTCTAAGTACCCATTGTTCCTGGGTTATTCTTGGCTACTCCATTTGTGTTGATTTTCTCTTAACCTAGGGGTCGGGGTTTTCCAAGCCCCATGAATATGCCTCATGGCAACATTCTCTCCTTGCTGATTTTCTTGCTTCCCTAGATGAGATTTTTTTGTTTCTATCACCTTGTTTAATTTTGTTTTCAAACTAGCTCTATCGGAGTGTATTTCTCTCTAAAAATTTTGGTATTTCTTTCCAACCATATGTGCCACCAAATAAAGCTCGGACCCAAAGACCAACCCAACTAAAGTGATTTATTTCTTAACCTTCTTCATTTCTAAACCTCTCATATATTAGTATGTGTTAACTCCTAATTGAGATGAGCCTTGAAGAGATCAATGTAATGTCCCAAAAATAAATATTTTTTGTAAATGTCTCCTACACTTAATTATAAAAGTGAAAAAGGGGTTCATGTGACTAGGAGACATAACTTAAGTTGTGTTTATTTATGTTTTATGTTTTTATGTTGTAATAAGGCACTTTAAGTGATTTTAGGGTTGGGAGATGTCAACTCCAAATTAGAACCTCACCCTATATAAGGGAGTGCGACGTCCCATTTTGGGCATGTTATGTTGATATCAGAATTGAATATTGAAACCCTAGAGGGTCCATGAGTTGAGATTGCAGGTCTTGCTCATTCCCATAGTGCATTGGAGGTGCATGGTTGGGGTCTTGGCAATATCATTGCAGGTGTTATTGCCCTAAAATATCAAAAATACAAAAATAGGCATCTATGAGGAGTTCATGGCATTTTTGGGAGCATTTGTGTCATGTGTTTCAAATCTGTTGGCAGCCCCAAACCCTACGCTTGTATTTGGGATCATTTTTGAGGAGTTTTTGCATCTGTTCAGCCTTGGGGTTAGTTCATCCCACTTGTGGGAGTTTGTATCTGCATTTTGAGTTCCTTGAGGACCCATTTGTCCATTCCAACTGTTATATTGGTTTGGCAATATTTAATAAATGATACTGGCTTATTTCTCCTCATACTTGTGTTATTTTATGAGCAATTTCTGAGTTATTTCCTTGTACTTAATTTTTGCATTTTCATAGTAAGGGTTTGTTGTTCCTAAAAAAGGGACATTACAAGTGGTATCAGAGCTGGAATCTTGCCAGCCTGTGGTTAGTTTCAGCATTTTCAGTGTTTTTTCAGTTGTGGGTATTTCAGTTTTTGAGTTTTCAGAATTAGGGTTTTCAAAAAAAATCAGGGCTTTCAAAAAAAAAAAAATTGTGGGTATTTCAGATTCGTGGTGATAAGTGTGTTTCTGTGGTGAAAATTTGTGCCCTAGTGAAAATCATGGATTTTTAGGGGATTCGTGAATTTTTAGGGATTTTTTTCAAAAAATAAAAATTGCAGATTTGGATACCCTTTTGACCAATTTGCAGTTCTGTGGTTTCAAAAAAAAAAATTGGTGGTCAGAATTTCAGATTTCCATCTTTTTAGGGTTTGATGGGTTTTATGCATCGTCCTCCTATTCATTAGTATTTTACTAGGAGAAACAGACTCGCTTTGGAAATGTCAAACAGGGAAGAGGTTGAGGAGCCCCAAAGGCCAGTTGATAGGACTGAGAAAAAATTTGATGCCCTACTTGACATGCTGCAAAGAATGGTGTCCTTACAAAAGAAAAATCAGCAAGAATTGAGGGTAGCTTTGGGCAACCCAAATGGCACAAGGAGGGAAGGAGAAATGGGAGGCAACAACAATGGGCATGAGTCATCGTCTAACTCACACACTCTCTTGCCTAGGTCGTCCAAGCCTATGTTCCTTGTTCCACCACCTCCACGAGAGGAAAATGAGGTAACTGATGAATTAGATGAATGGTTTATTGCTTATAGTAATAAATCTGATGGTTTTAGGGCAACAGTTTCTTTTGATAAATATTTGAAGATTGTGGGTAAATCTGTTGTTGAGGCTAAAAAAGAGAAAAAGAAGCCCTTTTTGCATCAAAAGGTGACCATTCCCTCATTTAATGGTCAATATGGTCTTACAGCTAGGGCATGGCTTCAAAAATTGTAGACTTATTTTACCTTGGAGCCTATTTCTGAATCTAATGCAGTTTAGATTGCTACACTCCACCTTGAGGGTAGTGCTTACTCATGGTGGCATCATGGGTTAGTAACCCAAGGGCATGGTGATATTGATACATTTGATGAATTTTGTACCAGGGTTTTGAACAGGTTTGAAAGGAGGAATGTGGAAGAGTATTTCAAGGAGCTTGCCACTTTGAAGCAAACTTCATCCATTCATACCTATGTGGAGGATTTTGAACAACTTTCAGTTCAGGTACAAAATATTTCACCCAAGAGGGTAATTTTTCTTTTTATGGATGGTTTGTTGGAACCCGTGAAGGGATTAGTTAAAGCTTTTGAACCAACCACTCTTGAAGATGCCATTAAGAGAGATTTAAGCTTAGAATCTGTTTTACCTCCTAGACAAAAATATTTTGCACATAATCCACCTGCTAGACCACCTTTTGCAGCCAGAAAATTAGTTTTTGGACAGCAGTATGGGTAGCAAGGAAACCTCACGCAGCAAGGTGGAAATGAGAGAAATTTTTATGGTAGGAATCCCACGCATGGATAAGGTTTCAGATCTAGTTTTCAGCCACCTAATAAGCCCCCAAAGGGCCCACACTTGACACAAGAAGAGAAAGATGAACTAAGGAAACAAAACAAGTGTTTCATTTGCAAGTCTCCTTGGCAAAGAGGTCATAAATGCAGAGAAGGAGGTATGAAAATCATTGAATTACATTCTGATTCTGATTATGATAATCCTAATTCTTATGAGGTAGATGAGACACCCTTGGAAGAGGAAGCACAAAGGTAGTATGAGGAAGTTCTTGAAGGTTCCCTAGCCACTTTAAGTGGGCTGAATAAGTTTCGCACTATTAAGGTACCAGGTAGATATTTTGATGAAAAGGTTATTGTTTTAATAAATGGTGGTGCTACTTACAATTTTGTTGATGAGAAGTTTACCACTAGAAAGAATCTTCCTACAGCTATCATTCCTGGTTTTAGTGTTGCTATTGGCAATGGTGATCTTATCACATGCAACAAAGTGGTAAGAAACATAAAAATTAATTTTGGCAACATGGAAGTAGATGAGCAATTCTTTGTTTTTCCCTTAGGAGGTATTCCACATATGGTTTTGGGTGTGCAATGGTTGTATTCACTTGGTGATTATGTTACTAATTATTATAAATTAGAACTGAAATTTGTGCTTGAAGGGAAATATGTGGTGTTGCAAGGAATCAAGGAAAATGGGTCAAAAGATTCTTACAAAATTTTGGAGGTTTCATACAAAATAATGGAGAAGATGATAAGGCATAAGGACGTTGAGTGGGCAGCTGTAATTTTCAGTTCAGAAGGGAAAAAATCAGCCACCTATCATCCTCAAATTCAAGGTTTACTACAAAAACATCTTAAGGTATTTTCTGACCTACCTAAAGGTTTGCCACCTAGTAGAGGTTTTCAACATGTTATTGAATTGGAAGCAAATAGTAAACCTGTCATAATTAAACCTTATAGGCATCCTAAGGTTTTCAAATATGAGATTGAAAATACCATTGTTGATTTACTTGAGAGTGGGCACATTATTTGCAAAGATGGGGTGAAGGTTGATCAAACTAAAGTTTCAGCTGTACAAAGATGGCCTATACCATCCAACCTAATGGAATTGAGGGGTTTTGTGGGTTTATGCGGTTACTACAGGAGGTTCATTAAGGGGTTTTCTTCTTTGGCTGCCCCCCTTACTGAATTAACTAAGAAAGTGGTCTTTTCATGGTCCAATGAGGCTCTTTTAGCTTTTCTAAAGCTGAAAGATGTAATGACTTCCATTCCTTTACTTGTTATTCCTAAATTTTCTGTTGCTTTTACTATTGCTTGTGATGCTTCAGGTGTTGGAGTTGGAGCTGTACTTATGCAACAAGGACGCCCCATTGCTTATGAGAGTAGAAAGCTCTCAAATGTGGAGAAAACTTTTAGCATCTATGATAAAGAGATGCTAGCTATCATGCATGCCTTGACCAAATTCAAGCAATACTTAGTGTGTGGCAAGTTTGTGGTCAAAACTGATCATAACATTTTGAAATACTTCTTGGGGCAAGTTGAACTGAATGAAAGACAACAGAAATGGGTAACAAAGTTGCAATCATATGATTTTGAAATTGAGTTTGTAAAGGGTAAGAAGAATTTAGTCGCTGATGCACTTTCTAGGCACCCTAATTTTCATTCTCTTTCCATTATTTCTGCTGATTGGAAGGTGAAAATTATGGCTGAATATGCAAAGAATGATTTTTGTTCTAAACTAATAAATGGGCAAGTTGAAGATGACAGGTTTAGCCATAAAGAAGGACTGATTTTTTGCAAGGGAAGAGTGTTTTTAGCACCTGAATCAAAGCTGAAACAAGCTTTAATTACAGCCATGCATGATGCTCCACTTGTAGGCCATCCAAGTTTCTACAAGACTTACAAACAGGTTAGATAAAGATTCTATTGGAAGGGTTTAAAAAGGGATGTCTTCTTACATGTTCAAGAATGTGTTATTTGCCAAGAAAATAAGGGGGAACATGAATTTGTAGCCGGTTTACTTCAGCCACTTCCTATTCCCAATCAAAAATGGAAAAGTATCTCCATGGACTTCATTACTGGTTTGCCCAAGGTATACATGAAGGATTGCATATTTGTTGTTGTTGATAGATTGACAAAATTTGCTCATTTCTATGCCATTTCAACAACTTGTACAGCCATACAAGTTGTTGATTTGTTTTTTAAAGAAGTTTTCAGATTGTATGGTTTGCCTAAATCCATTGTGAGTGATAGGGATAGCAGATTTTTGAGCATGTTTTGTCAAGAATTTTTTAAGCTATGTGGTACTAAATTGACTCCTAGTACTAGCTACCATCCCCAAACTGATGGGCAAAGTGAAATTGTTAACAAATGGCTTGAAGGATATTTGAGAAATTATGTTTCAGGTCAACAAAATGCATGGGTTAAATGGCTGCACCTTGGTGAATATTGCTACAATTCTACTTATCATATGTCCATAAAAATGTCTCCATTCAAGGCACTTTATGGTTATGATGCCCCACACTTTTCAGATCTGATTTTTGGTGATTCAAGGGTCCAAAAAGCTAGAGACTTTGCAGTAGAAAATCAAGATATTCTTAATGCTTTGAAGGACAATATTCTTACGGCACAAAATCAACAGAAGAAGTATGCAGATCAGTAGCATAGTGAGTGCTCATTTGAGGTGGGAGACTTGGTTTATGTTAGGTTGCAGCCCTACAAACAGTCTACATTGAAAAGAAGTGGAGCAGAAAAAATCAAACCCAAATTTTATGGACCTTACAAGGTGTTGAGTAAGGTTGGACAGGTTGCATATGCTTTGGAACTTCCAAGTGGAAGTAAAATACATAATGTCTTCCATGTTTCTTGTTTGAATAAGGCCTTAGGCCAACATATTCAGCCATCTTCAAATTTTCCACCCCTTGATGATGAAGGAAAGCTCATTCTTGAACCTGAATTGATCCTTGAGACAAGGGAGAGAAATCTTAGGAGTAGGACTGTCAAAGAATATCTTGTGAAGTGGAAGGACTTGCCTATGGAGGATGCTACTTGGGAAGGTGCAAAAATTTTAGATGCTCCAGCTTTGACTTTGCTTGAGGACAAGCAATTTGAGGAGGGTGGACTTGTAATGTCCCAAAAATAAATATTTTTTGTAAATGTCTCCTACACTTAATTATAAAAGTGAAAAAGGGGTTCATGTGACTAGGAGACATAACTTAAGTTGTTTTTATTTATGTTTTATGTTTTTATGTTGTAATAAGGCACTTTAAGTGATTTTAGGGTTGGGATATATCAACTCCAAATTAGAACCTCACCCTATATAAGGGAGTGAGACGTCCCATTTTGGGCATGTTATGCTGATATAAAAATTGAATATTGAAACCCTAGAGGGTCCATGAGTTGAGATTGCAGGTCTTGCTCATTCCCATAGTGCATTGGAGGTGCATGGTTGGGGTCTTGGCAATATCATTGCAAGTGTTATTGCCCTAAAATATCAAAAATATTAAAAGAGGCATCTATGAGGAGTTCATGGCATTTTTGGGAGCATTTGTGTCATGTGTTTTAGATCTGTTGGCAGCCCCAAACCCTACGCTTATATTTGGGGTCATTTTTGAGGAGTTTTTGCATCTGTTCAGTCTTGGGGTTAGTTCGTCCCACTTGTGGGAGTTTGTATCTGCATTTTGAGTCCCTTGAGGACCCATTTGTCCATTCCAGTTGTTATATTGGTTTGGCAATATTTAATATATGATACTGGCTGATTTCTCCTCATACTTGTGTTATTTTATGAGCAATTTCTGAGTTATTTCCTTGTTGTACTTAATTTTTGTATTTTCGTAGTAAGGGTTTGTTGTTCCTAAAAAAGGGACATTACAATCAACCCATCGGTTCCATAACTTCAAGATAAAGTCACACTGGAAGAGCAAATGATCTATTGTCTCCTCCTGGGTATTACACATGATACATTTAGAGGGGCCTTGAAAACCTCTCTTTTGTAAGCTATCATTAGTAAGGAAGCTCCGATGCATAAACTACCAGGCAAAGAAATTTATTTTTGGTCAACCCTTTGACAACCATACTCTATCCCATGGAACATCCAATCGCATCATAGGGGGAGGGAGTAGTTCATTATAACCATCTCGAATTGTATGGATGCTTAAATTCCTATAACCCAAAGCTATCTTATCCTCTTCCTCCTTTCTTGTAAGGTGATGTTGCTTTAATACCCTCTCCAAAAGCGACAACACATTCTTAGATATTAGGACTAGCCACTCTTTGGACTACTTTAGTTGCATAAGAGATGTCTCAATATGCCTTGTATGTAGATAACATGTTGTCTTAATCCAGCCTCTAGCCTCCAAGCTTTGTAAAAGGGGCTACAACTCTAAAAATTTTGAAATTAAGGGGGGTATTGGTCCCAAGATTTGATCCAAAAATTTGCCTTATCCCCTCTACCCACTTTCCAAAATAGTCTTAGTTTTACCACTTTCTCTCCTAATTTCAATACTTTCCAAACAACAGAACCTTGGTCACTCATAGGAATTCGACCTACTTTCTCATTGGGAATATTGCCCAAATACTTACTAGTTATAACTTTGCTAAACAATGCTTCTTAAAGATCCATCTCCAATAAAGTTTGTCTGGTAGAGTTTGGTTATTCAATGTTGCTTTTTGAATTCCTAATCCTTTACTTGCTTTAAGTTGACAAATTTTGTCCCAAACTACTAGAGCCCATTGCTTACCCATCATTGGGCCATCGTTTAGAATACATAGTATAGAATACATAAATAAAATTAGGGATTTATATATTTTCCAAAAAATTGTTACCATTGGTTACCCCCAAAGACTACAACTTTGAACTAGTGAGTGCATCGTCCCTTTTTTTTGGTATACTTCTACAACTTCCCATATTTTTATGAGATATTATCCTGCTATAATTATATCCTTGATCAAATACATTGAATCAATCTTGCTTATAGAATTTATAGTTTCCTTGAGTGGATTTTATGAATTAACATATAAAAACTTCTTTGCATGTTGAAAATAGATAAAATCACATTTGAGTGACATATAGCCATTCAACAAGATTGGCTATTTTAAATTTTGATAGTTCCATCCTTATGATTTTTTTATATTATCATGCAATGCTTAATTATATTAAGTCATTATTGATAAAGGGAATTCCTCTTTTCTCTAGCATTGAGGATTATTAATTTGGTATCTCTTTGCCCTTGGGTTGGATGACTGTATAACTAAATACCTATATTATTTCACCGTTGTGTCTATTTTCTTGCCTATGGTGTCTTTGGTAAACTCAACTTATCATGTAGTCTCAAGCTTCATTGCCAAAGGAATCCTACCCTAACTTGCCAGTTTTTGAGCTTTTGTCTAGCCTTTCCTCAGAGTGGATTTCTCCTAGAAGACTTGTTTCCTCAAATCCTAGTGTTTTAGTCAGTAATAGGTATGTGTGGAAAGAGAATCACCCATCCAAGCCAAATAATGATAAAGAAATCTACAACCAAGAGTGAAGTGGTGGATACTTTGATATTGATATTAAGGGCCAAGATAAACTCCCAAAGCTCAATCTTTCTAGTCAAGTTCTTTCTCATATAATGAAGTGCCAAAAATATTTAGTGATTATATTTTTTTCGGAGGGGATCCACTAAAGCTTGAATTATATAAATGGGTTAGTCTTAATTGGGAAGCCAAGGGATCAGTAGTGGAGCACATGAGGGGTTTAGAAAAAGGTTATGTGTCATGTCAATTTGAGTAAGAGAAAGTTACAAGTATTTTCTATAATATGGTACTTGGGTGATTTTATGGGAAGATTTGCTATCTATAGGTCTAGACCTTTGAATTTCACTTAGAATGACCATCAAGGGATAATTTTTTTGGGTTGGGTTCCTTTTTTTAATTTAGTATTTAGGCCTTTTGTCATGGATATTTTGGTAGGTTAGATAGAGTAATCTAGTGCATGTATAAATAAGTTAAGTTTGCTAGTTTTGATGTCCATCCATAGGCTTGTGTGGGGATGGACCTTGGTGTAAAATTACCATAGTATATTTATTAATTTGCCTTGGGTTTAAGGAGGAACAAAAATAGTTTATCATAGCAATGTCTAACATGTGTTTTTATTATCGAGAAGTGGGTCACGTTGCTAGAGATTGCCAAAGGATAAATTTTATTTTTCTTCTAAGAAGGCTAAAGTGTCGAGTGGGCCTCTCTACAAGTCTACGAGTGGATCTGCTCTTAAGTCCTTTAGTGCTCCTTTAAAAAAATTGAACAAGGTACTTGTACCTACAATGGTTCAATTTACTTATGCTCTTCCTATACAAGAAAATGGTGTGTCTTTAGCTAAAGTAGGTGAAGGGCAACATAAGGATGAAGCCTCCATTCATGCCTCTAAAGATGAGGTGATGTAAACCCTTCTTTTATCCAAGAGGGTTCTTTTATGGTTTGGAAGAGTGTTCAAAAAATGAAAAAAAATTCCTTTGTCTCTAGTAATAGGTCTAATAAAAATTATAGTAGGACTGAAACAAACCCTGAGAATGATATTGAATTTTTTGACACCTTGGTAGAAGGGAAAGTGAGGTAGGGTCAAGGGGAGTTATAAATCCCTTTTATTCTTTAAGCATAACTTGATAGGCTAACTCCTTTGAGTCTCTTGTAGGTGATCTAATAGATGGTTTTGAACCTTCATTTTGAGTTTGCCTATGTTTGGTTTGTTTAGTTTTACGATTGTTTGACTAGGAAAGTGATTGGTTTTGTTGTTTGAGAAAATATTTGTCTTAAGAGAGAACATTTCATGGCTACTTTAACTCCCAGATTTTACTCTTTTGATGAATTCTTTTCTATAAATAATTGCTCTTTCCTAACAGTTTGAGGAACAAAAATAATGGATTCAAGATTAAAAGAATAGGTACCAACTTTTAATTAGTGCTTTGGAAAGCAAATGAAAGTTTACCATAACATTGTAAAGGCCATTCAAGAAAAAGATCAAGGAAACTTTTATTTTAATTATGAGCAACTTGTTTTTATTAAGACTTAGTTGGTAGACATGATGAGTAAAGGTAAAATGAAAAGATAAAATAGTTGTTAACGTTTGTGAGACCATAGACCACGTAAGATGACCCACATAGAGGATTTTATTTACCAATATATTTTTATCTAATCAAACTCCAGTTATAGAAGTATGGTGCACAACTCTATCCCTTTAAATTCAAACCTTGAACCTTAAAATCTTAAGATTAAATCTCCTCACATTATTATTAATTATACCTTAAATTATTTTGTCTTAATATATAACTTTATACCAATTATTTAACTATTTAATCTCAAGGTTGAAGATGTGGACAAAAGAGGGCATTATACATCAGATTCTCATGCCTAGTTGCCTTAGGAATTACACTACAAAAGTATAAATACTTTGATTGAAGAGGTAGACAACTCATTTGGCTTTTGGGCTGCAACAGCCCACATCTAAAACTGAAATGTAGGATTGCTTTTTGACTTTGGAAGCTCATGGCCATGAATTGTGAATTTATGGGTTTAAAAGCTAAAAGGCAAATTACCCAAGTGAAGAAAAAAAAATTTGGAGACATGGTGACCTCTAATGTTGGGCCTGCAAGAGCAAGGTTAATGCATTTAGGACCTCAAATGGCTAGATAATAAGGCTTTGTATGACCCTCTTTAACAAATGTTCCCATGCTTGTCACGGGAGATTCACAACAATAATTGGGTTCAAAATGTGTTAGTTAATGATGGAGTGGTGAAAGACATGAGATTCTCATTCTAGGATTTGTTGTCGTTCCAACTGTTACGTCTCTGCATTTTTTTATGCTTTATAATTTTATCAAACGTATATAATATAATGCAAAGGTCACATTGAAATATATTGTTAAACATATATAATATAATGCAAAGGTCACATTGAAATATATAACAATGCAAGACTCATATTCAAACATTTACTTAAATATTAAAAAAATATAAGCCGTAAGCTTATAGTAAGGCTTTAGTCTCTTTTTCAAAGGTTTAAGTTTTAATCCTTATTTAGTGTGAGGAGACTATAACCCCTCATAAAAAAACCTCTGTAAACTTAATTCTTTAATGAAGTGACATTAGTTCAACCGGTTTAGATTCCTCAGCATTTTAAGGAAACCCTTCAAATCTTACCAAGTGATACATAGATAATATTCAAGTTTTGTTGTAATATTTTAATTCTTTAATGAAGTAGCATTAGCTCAACCGGTTAGATTCCTCGACATTTTAAGGAGGAGATCTTCAAATCTTACCAAATGATACATAGATAATATTCAAGCTTTGTTGTAATATCTTAATTCTTTAATGAAGTGGTATTAGCTCAACTGGTTAGATTCCTCAACATTTTAAGGAGACCCTTTAAATCTTACCAAATGATACATTGATAATATTCAAGTTTTGTTATAACACCAACATGTGGTGATAATGTAATATGGGTGGGGTTGTTTCAATCCCATATAACCCATTATATATATTAAAAAAGCATGTCATAGGAAAGTTGGTCACAAGCACACTTTTTTTTATGTACACACTCATCCCCTAACACACTCACTCACGCCACTGTTTGAACCTTGGACCTCCCGAAGAAGAACCAAATCCCAAACCATTGCGTTGAACCAATTTATTTTTAGTAACCTCCGAAGAAGAGCCAAATCTCAAACCGTTGCGTTGTACCAAATTATTTTTAGTAATTGGCAAGCACATGGTTCAAACCACATGGACTGCTCCCACCAAACCTATTTCATCTCGTTATTGTTGACCCGGTGTGAAGGGGACCACCAGTCGCTTCTCTTTCAAAGGTTCAAGGTTCAATCCCCACTCATTATGAGGGGACCGTAACCCCTCATAAAAATATGTGTAAACTTAATTCTTTAATGAAGTGGCATTAGCTCAACCAATTAGATTCCTCAACATTTTAAGAAGAAAACCCTTCAAATTTTACCGATACATGGATAATATTCAAGTTTTGTTGCAATATCTTAATTCTTTAATGAAGTGACATTAGCTCCTCAACATTTTAAGAAGGAGACCCTTCCTATCTTTCCAAATGATACAGGAATATTTTCAAGCTTTGTTGTAATACCACCATGTAGTGATAATGTAATACGACCGGGGCCATTTCAATCCATATAACCTATTAAATATATATTAAAAAATCATGCTACGCTTTTTTATAATAGAGGTTAGTTAATTTCATTTATTTACTTAACAAAATTAAAAAATTTAATTAAAAAGCTATACATCATAAAATTATCATAAATAAATAGTTTTAAAGTTCTAGTTTTTTAATTAAATAACATAAATTTAAGTGGTTAAAATTAGACTTTTAACATGGAGGTCAGACTTTAGATCTTGTAAAATATAATAATGCAATCATCAAACAATATAATAAGATTAGTTTTGATTGGATTTTCATTCAAGATATCCAAGCTCAAACCCAACATTACAGACGAGATCCTTATAAAAACATTTGCTTTTCCTTAACATTTTTTTCACCTGTGAGGAATACTATAGTGGTAAGGCCTTGGGTTTTCATCTAGAAAACCCAATTTCAAACCCTAGTATGAGGGGACTGGAATCCCTCAAAAAAACCCAAATAAACTTAATTTTTTCTTGCAAAGACAACGTAATGGTTAGGGTTTTAGCCTCTCTTTGAGGAGGTCTAAGGTTCAACAAAACCCTTTAGGGTACACCATGGTTTAAAACTTGGACCTTCTAAGAGAGGCCAAAGCCCTAATCACTAAAACCTCAAAATTTACTATTTTATTTTATTTTTTAATACATAGAGGAATCGGTAACACCATTGGATGTTGAAACTATAAACCTTAACCCATTGGATCAGACGAAGTCAACGGACCCTGACCCTTGGGGGCAACCTTAGCTTGTTGGGTCAAACAAAATTATTGGACCCTAACCCCTGGGAGCATCGACAACAATCCAAAAAAATAGCTTATATGGATTTTTGTGAGGGGTCCTAACTCCATCATACCGGGGTTTAAAACCTCAAAAATTATTACAATATTTTTTGTATTTCCTTATAATACTAATTGTATATTTAAATAATAATATTTTTCTTTTTTGTTACATAGGAGAGAGCATAGGGTTCAAACTGCAGGGGATGTTCCCACCAAACCTATTATCATTGTTATTGTTGACCTAGCGTAAAGGGGACCACCATTTGCTCGGTATTTAAACCATCATCACGGGCCTAGCGTATAGTCAAAAGATTTAGATCATACTACTACCTTTGCAAACAAACTGCCCCCGAGGTTTGAACCTAAGTGTCTTCTTTGTAAATGCCTAGCCAGACAAACACTTAATTAAATATTAGTTTAAAGTTGTTAAAAGCTAAAGTTAATAGCTAAATATTTTTAAAGTTAACTACTGAAATATGGTGTACAATCCTACTCCCTTTTAAAGTTGAACTTTAAACCTCTTTTACAAATTTGTTAGTGTGAAAAAACCTATGACCAACCTCCTTCCAACCATAACCCCTCGTAAAGCCAATAACTATGCTTATCAATAGAGAATTTAACACAGCCACCACACACCCACCCCTCACACTCTTTTTCAAATTTTAAATCCTTAACCTTTAAACCTACTCAAATAATATAATAGTTGTAGACACCACCTCTATCAAATGAACTAGTGCTTATACTCACTTAACCTTCAACTTCATATAAGGTATACTAAAAATTATTTTAATTTTAAGCTTTATAAACTTTGAGAAGGAACTCAATTATCCTTAAAGAATTGAGGAGAAACTAGTGATTAAAGCTTTAAATTTTCTTTAGAAAAACTTAAATTCAAATTATAATAAGTATATATATAAATAGTTGTCTAAGTAAAATACTAAGATTCAAACCCTATTGCCAAGGAAGTATTGATCAATTGCAAAGATAAATAATAATATTTTTTAATAAAAGCAAGGCCCTTTCATGGTCTAGCAAGATAATATTTTTTCACTTTAGATTCAAGTAAATCTCGAGTTTATGTGTCCTTAATATTCACTCATTGGTAGTCTAGAAGAACGCTTTGCTTTTTCTTAAAATGATCATGGAATGTGGACTTGCCTCAATTCACATGATTTCCAACAAGTTGAAAACAGAAAATAATGACAATTATTCGTTATATAACTCTTCACATAAGTTTTTGGAAGGTGGATGAAAGTGATATGTACAAATAAAGACCGGAGCACATGAATATTGATTCATTCTAAAGTCATCCATAAAAGCAAAGCTTGAAGCATGCATAAGCTTTTATATATAAATGCAACTCTAACATTTGCAAGAGGAATCATATGCATTGTTCATAGCTTATTTTTTTCTTTGGAAAAAATAATAATAATATCACTTAAAATCTTTGTCAAGGGTTAAAGAGCCAAAAGTTCAATTAAACTTTAACAATATTTGGTTGCGAAGTATGGTTTTAATTTATTCTATATATTATTTAATTTTTTAAAATTGGTTATATAAAATTAAAATAGATATAGTTTAATTTTTTATGATTATATAATAGTATTATAATTGTGGATAATTATATATAAATAATAGATTTCCTTCTTAAAGTAAAAGAATTTAATAAATTATCATCATGCTATTTGATATTATATCTTAATTATATTTTTTTTTTGCTTGATAAAAAGGGGTTGTACTCGGGTCCCCCACCCTTAACAAATTACATCTCTCTTCTTTAGAGCTTGAGAGTTTACAAATAGATACACTTCTCATCTCAATTGAGATGCTATAGTTAGAAACCTACATCATTTTACATAAAATGTCTGAATTCTTGATTTTCATTTTTTGGATCTTTTCAAATCTTTGTATGAATACAATTACTCCAGAATTTAGCATCTTTCTTGACATTTTCCTATAGCAGCCTTCACAATGCCAAAACTTCACCTCTACTATCTATGCCTTGCATCTTAGTAGAGTAATATTTCCAAAACATCACACTAACATAGTCCGCTTTACCAAATCTGGATTGCTAGTTTCCTTCTTGAAACACAAGTGCAACCACAAAAATTATAATAAATAGTCTAAATGAACACACATTATTGTTACAAAATAAAATAGATATTACCAATGGAAAACATTAAAGTAAATCTTAATCATTAATTGATTTAGGCAATCAACAATTTTTGTCAACTTCAACTAAACTTTCTACTTCCTCTAACCATGGAAAGGAGATGTTAACTTCACGATCCTCAATCAAAACCCCTCTATTGGCTAGCTTATCTGCACATTTGTTTCCTTCCCTTAATATATGTGTAAACCTGATTTCTTCAAACTCTTTAGCAAGATCTTGAATTTCCACAATTATCTCTTGTATGTTCCATGGAGCCTTTGCTTTCCTCAAAATTGCATTTATTACTATGAGAGAATCACCTTCCATCCAAACTCTATTCCATTTCATTTGTTTACATATTTTTAACCCTTCTAAAGTTGCCCAAGCTTCAACTTCATTATTTGTCTTAAATCCACAATTGAAAGCATAATGAGACAAAATCTCTCCTCTATTATTTCTAATTATTCCTCCTCCTCCTGGTCCTGGGTTTCCTTTAGATGCTCCATCAAAATTCAATTTAACCCACTCCACATCTGGTGGTTTCCACTTTATATTCTTTACCTTATTTTTGCTTCTCTTGTACCCAACATCATAATTCCATTTAATGACTTGACTCCATCTATCAAGACTCTCTGCTTCCAAATTAGGGATTGGGTGAGTTGATAGGGTTGGTTTAGACTCCTCTATGGCTAAACATATCTTCTTTTTCATTACCTCTAAACTGCTTTCCTTTCCTTTAAATATTCTTCTATTCCTTTCTAGCCATATAGTCCAAAGTATTGTATCTTTTGATATATCCCATATTGTCTATAAAGCCTCACTTTTATAAGTGCTCTACCATTGCTTTAACCAATCTTCAATTCTGCTATTCATCACCATGCATTTACCAAACATATTAAGAATCCATTGCCATAGATTCCAAACTATTGAGCAATGTCCCAAGAGATGGTCAATACTCTCCTCCTCCTTATTACAGAAAACACATTTAGAGGGGCCATGAAAACCCCTTTTCATAAGGTTATCCCAGGATAAAATTCTTCTATGACCTACTAGCCAAACAAACATTTTGACTTTAGGAATGCTTGGGCTATCCCAAATATCTCTCCAAATTCTAGTGATATTATTATTATGTTGGTGTTGAACATTATATCCACTTCTTGTTGTGTATTCTCCTGAGCTATTCAACTCCCAAATCAATTTATCCTTGGCACCCCTCGAAATAATTACAGTTGTTATCTTTCTACTCAATTGCCTCCTAGCATCAATGTCTTGTATACTTGTAAAAAAATCTTCTTTCCATTTGTATCTTCCTTCTCGATCCTTGTACAAAATGTTTGAAACCCTATCACCGTATTTGTCTTGAAGCAATCTCATCCAAGGTTTCAAAACTAGATCTAAATTGAGTGGTTTTTTATCACACCAAGTATCCATCCAAATAGAAAATTTTTCTCCAGTTCCCACCACCCATCTTAAACCTTTAATCATAAGATCAATAGATTTTTTAAACCATTCCAAAGAGCAGAACCATTTGGAAGAGAGAATGCAGTAAATATTAAACTTGGGTCATTGGGATCAACATACTTAGAAGAATTCTTGCCCATTGTCTTTGACTCTCTTTGTACAATCTCTAGATAACTTTTCCCCTAAGAGCTAAGTTTGCATCTGTAAGAGCTCTTAAACCAAGACCTCCCCTAGTTTTGTCATCACACAACTTGCTCCATTTCACCAAAGAAAATTTCCTTTTATCATGTAAACCTGACCATAAAAAGGATCGCATAATAAAGATTAAAAATTTTTCAACTGATTTTGGCATAGAATACAAAGACATATAATATGTTGGAATGGCTTGTAAGACTGACTTAATTAACTGCACTCTTCCTACTAATGATAACCATCTACCTTTCCAAGCTGGAAGTTTATTTTGAACTTTACTAATAACTGGATTCCATAAATCTATCCTCATTCTCCCCTCAAATAAAGGCATCCCTAGATAAGTTGTTGGTAAATTTGCCTCCTCCATTTGAAGCAACCTATAAATTCTTGCTTTGATATTAGCAGGAGTGTTAAGAAAGTAAATTTTGGATTTAGTCCTATTAATTTTTTGCCCTGAAGCTCTTTCGTACTCTTTTAAAAAGTTATTCAAAGCTCTGGCCTCATTTATCCTTGCCCTTCCAAAAAGGGTTGTATCATCTACAAACTGTTGATGGGTGATGTTATCGATGTTATTACTAACCTTAAGTCCACTTATAAACCCATATTTGTAAGCCTTCTTTAAGTTCCTACTCAAAACTTCTACCATAATAATGAACAAATAAGGAGATAGAGGATCTCCTTGTCTAAGGCCTCTCTTGGATTTAAAATATTTTATCACTAACCCATTGACCAACACTGAATAAGAAACTGTAGAGACACAAGCTTTAATCCATCTAACCCATTTCTTCCCAAAACCAAACTTATCTAAAACTGCAAAAAGAAAATTCCATTTAACCCTATCATAGGCTTTACTCATATCAAGTTTTAAGATCATAGCTTTCTCTTTTCTTGAAGTTGTTGAATGTATAACTTCATGAGCTACTATGATCCCATCCAAAATTTGTCTCCCTTTCACAAAACCTCCTTGCTCTTCTGAAATGATTTTGTCTAACAATGGCCTTAATCTATTCGCCATCACTTTGGAAATAATCTTATAAGCCATATTACATAGGCTTATGGGTCTAAAAGAATCAAACAATTCAGCATCCTTCTTTTTTGGAATTAGGGTAAGATAAGTTGCATTTATTTTATAAGGAATGTATTGTTTTACCCTAGACTGTTCCACTGCCACCAATAAAGAATCCTTCACTATATCCCAATTATGTTGGTAAAAAGCTATAGAGAGCCCATCTGGACCAGGGGATTTATCCTTATTAAAAGAGAAAAGAGCTAAATGAACTTCTTCTAGAGTAATAGGCTCCATCAGTTTCCTATTGTCTTCATTTGTTATAACTGAAGGAACATCTTGAAGAAGTTTATCATTAAGAACTTCGGTCTCCTCTGAACCTAGAATATTCTGATAAAATGACTTAGCCTCTTTTCTAATTTCACTCTGATCTTCAATCCAAACCCCTTCTATTGATTTAATTCTACCAATTCTAGAAGAAGATCTTTGTACTATAGCCATCCTATGAAAAAACTTTGTATTTTTATCTCCTTTTAACCAAGTCTGTCTTGATTTTAATCTCCAAAATTTCTCTTCCTTACTCAAAATATTATGATATTCACTAAGCAACTCCCTTTCCTCTGAGCTTGTATTATTTTCATCACCTTTTTGGAATTTTGAAAGTTTATCTTTTAGTTCTTCTTTCTTCTCAAAAATATTTCCAAAGGTGTTCTTGTTCCATTCTTTTAATCTAGATGTCATAGCTTTAATTTGGTTTGGAAGAGCATACAACCCACCATTACCTAAAGAATTCCATGTTTGAGCTATCATATCAACAAATTGAGGATGGTCTTCCCACATCTGCTCATATTTAAAATATGATATTTTTTTGAATTCACTAACCACCATTTTAACTCTTATTGGCCAGTGATCTGAACCAATCCTTGTTAAGGTATTAATTTTAGCACAAGTTCCTTCATCTAGCCAATGATCTGAGAGAATGCATCTATCTAATTTTTTTGCTATTAGGTTCTGGCCTCTCCTGTTGTTGGTCCAAGTATAGTTGTCTTCTTCAAACTCAACTTCCCATAGATTGTTGTTTTGAATAAAAGCTGAGAAATCTTTCATACTTTGGGTCAATTTCCTAATTCCCCCAAATTTTTCATTCAGCTTGGTAATGGCATTAAAATCTCCAATGATCATGAAACGGGTTTCTTGGTCTTTACTTCTCATAAAGGCCTCAATCCCACTCCAAACTTCTAATCTACCTGACTGAGTTGTAGGACCATACACATTGATAAGGATGAAGCGAATATCAGCAAAGTAGCAAGTGACTAAAGAGGCTATCCAATGCCTAGTTTTATGAATGGTTACACAAGAGGTTCTAGAAGGATTCCAACAAGTTAGAATTCCCCATGCTGCTCCTTCAGAATCCATAGCATCCCATTCACATCTTGCCCAAACTACTTTCATAGTTTTTGAAACTTCTTCTTTTGTCATTTTAGTTTCCTGGATACAGAGAATATCAAGTTTATTACTTAAACATAGGTCCCTAATACACCTATGCTTTGAGGGGGCATTAGCACCCCTTATATTCCATGAGATGATAATCATGTCTCATTAGGGGCTTTTGGCCCCTCTTGCGTATTACCAATATCATTTTGTTGTTTGGTAAAGAGAAGTTCAACCAACTTAGTTTGTGTTCCTTTCTCTATGTTAGCTCTTGCTTCCCTGGATCTTGCTTGATAATTTGAGGGTTTTCCTCTTTTTGCCTTGCCTATATCAGGAGTAGGTCTTATTATTCTATTCCTCAATATTCTTTCACCATTTTGTTTTTCAACATATTTATCCTCTCTTGGATCTATTATAGAAGCTTTTGACTTATCTTGCTCATTTTCTAGTATTGAAGAACACAAGCTTATACTGAGAGAGGGGGTGAACAGTATAAGACCAGCTTTTACTTTTCTCTCCCAAACAATATTATCAATTGCAATTTCTTTCCAAAGAAGTATTAACCAATATCATCAATAGCAATAATAAAACAATGCACAAATCATCATACACATGAGAGACACAGATTTAATGTGGTTCACCCAATGTGGGCTACGTCCACGGAGAATTTTTTTTTCTAAATTTTCTCAATAAATCTCTTGGGAACCAATTCCCTATTACAATGTTTATGGACCTTTGTCCAAAGGATATCTCAATCCCCTTTGCTCTAGTTTGTGGATATATCTCCATAGGATAAATCTATCCCCTATGCTCTGGTTTGTGGATCTCTCTCCATAGGATAACTCGATCCCCTCTACTCTGGTTCGTGGATCCTCTCCACAGGAGAACTCTATCCCCTTTGCTCTGGTTTGTGGATATCTTTCCATAGGAGAAATTTATCTCCTTTGCTCTAGTTTATGGATCTCTCTCCATAGGATAACTCTATCCCCTTTGCTCTGGTTTGTGGATATCTCTCCATAGGAGAACTCTATCCCCTTTGCTCTGGTCTGCTCCAAAGCCATCTCAACACACTGCTCAAAAATTGCTCCAAGCCTTCACACTAGGCTTGCTCAAATCTATACCAAGATCTACTCAAATCACTTGCTCAACACTACCCCAAATATGCACATATTACATGCACAAATCTATCTCAAACCTACTCACACAATCTGTCCAAATCTTCTTCAAGTCTTCTCACAAATATGTCCAATACCTGTTCCAAGTCTTCTCATAAATCTGCTCTCAATTTTATCCCAAGTCTTCTCCCAAATCTGCTCTAAATTTTGTTCCAAGTCTTCTCACAAACCTGCTCTCAATTATGTCCCAAGCCTTATCACAAATCTGCCTCAAACCTGCTTCAAGTCTTCTCACAATACTTGCTCAAATATGCTCACTATCTCTACTTAAATCACATGCTCAAAACTTATCACAACACATAATAAAAATTTACTCATAACACATACTCAAATATATTCATAAAACATACTCAACCAATCACATATCTTGCACACAAATGATGTTCAAAATAATACTTGTATCTCTTTCAGAAATTCTTTCTTAAACTAGGCAATTCAGATATATTCTACCCAGAATTCTTTCAAGAACATATAAGGAATGATGTGCAATACAATTTCACAATATGTTCTTTCCCAAAATCACTCAAATCCAATGCACAAATTGCTTCATAAAACTACCCTATAACCTTTGTAAATTTATCTCAATATCAATCAAAGCTAGTGCATAAATTTGTTTCACAGAACTAGTCTCTACTCTTTGAAGGTTTACTTCAATTTCACTCAAACAATGCACAGTTATGTTCTCAACAACTTGCACAAGTGTTTCCAATTTATTTCAATGATAATGCACCACTTGTTCTCAAACCCAAGCACATATATTTGCAACAATGCTCATGAAACCAATCCTTTTATCTCCACCTTATGATTCATAAATTATCACTCAACAAAACACCTTAAAGAAGGAATAATGTCACCATACCTCTTAAATTGCTTTGATGAAGAAGTGCCCTCAAAACCTGTCTCAAAATATTATATCTTTCTTATGCCACTTTCAAGGGTTAGTTAGCATAGCACTTTTCAATCATCCACATGATAAACCTCTCTTTAAAAATGTGCACAAAGATATCACTCTACAACTCCTTTTAATTTTCCAAAATATGGATTTTTAAACAATGAACAAAGCCCTTCAAAATTTATTTCACCATGCAAAAATACACATAATATTTAAACCACAAAACACCTTATAACTCCTACTTCTCATATGCAAAAATTAATTTCTTTATATTTTCTCTTTATAATTTTTGCAAGACAATACTTTATAAAAGCACCCTTATCACTTATATTTTTCAAGCTAAAATATTTTAAAACACACCCTTATAACTCCTAGTTTGCAAAACAACAAATCCTTTAATACACCCTTAAAATTCCCAAATGCAATATATTCAATTTTTAGCATATCCGTATGACTCCCTATAGGCAAAAACAGACTTAATTAAACCAACCTTATAACTCCCTAATCAGCGCATACTATCGGATATTTAATTAAAAATATATACCCTTACCATATGCAGTCATCGTAAATAGACCCCCTGACCTCCTATATGCCAACACCTTAGCTTTGGCTAAGCTGCCACGTGAGCTAGCTGCCTACACAAAACCTTAAGTCCGTGAAGTTCTCTTTATTTCTTTGGCACTCTTCTTCCTTGACCAAAAATGCGAATAAAACTGGAGTCATCGCGAATCGACCCCCTGACCTCCTCTCTGCCAATGCCTTAGCACTTCTCAAATGACCAACTATGCTAGCCTGCCATCTTGGAACAATGAAGGTGTGTCCTTCTATTTGACACTTTGCTTCTGCCTCGAAAGGAGTGTACGTGTTGTCTTGCTCTTCTCCCTTTCTAAAATGTGAACGAATTCGACGTGCTCCATGATTTTTCAGACACACTACTCTAATGAGGTATGTCCCTAATAAATATGCAATTTTGAATATTTCTCAAACACCAATGAAGGTGAGTTTAAATTAATTTTCAATGGCACCCTTTTTCCAAAACCTTAAGTTATATTATAATATTTAAAAAAATGCTAATAACTTTTAAACTTTTGAACTTTTGCCACTAATTCTAAATTTTAAATATTTTGAAGACAAGTAGGGTCTTGTCCTTTTCTTGCAATATTTAAACCTTGATAACTTTTGCACTTTTTACACTATCTCATGCATCCTTTGAATATTTTACCTTGCAATTTAATATTTCAACCTTGAAGAATATTTTTGCCATACCAATATTTCTTTGACATCAACCTATTGACATCAATCCTTTGACATCAATGAAAACTCAAAATATTTAATATTTTCAGCAATATCCTCCTTTGTCATTGATGGCAACCCTTCTAAAATACTTCCTTTTTCTACCACTGGATTCCAAACTACTCCCCCTGAGAAACTGCTCCCCCTTGCTAAAATCGCTCCCTCTTTGTCATCAATGGCAAAGGGCTCCTTTTGGGGCTAAAAAAATTAATACTCTTAGCTCAACCCCCTCACCACCTCTTCTCCTTGAGGTGATTAATTTTGGGGTGGGAGTAAATCTACTCCCAACTTACAATGCTCTTCTTCTTTTTCAACTTTATTTTTCCATACCTTTGTAGTCATACCTCTTTGAACCTTTTGATCATCTATGTCTTTGCTTGTCTTTGGAAGTTCTGGAAACTTTGTTCTACACCACCTTACTTTATGCCCAACCTTATTATAATTGTAACATCTAATGTTGTAGTTATTGAAAGGTGCAAATTAATTGTAGTTCCTCTTGGTGAAGCCATAACCATTTTTACCATGAACTCTACAATGTATAGCTTTGTGACCAAAATGATTACATGAGTAGCAATGATCTTGAAATAAATATCCATATTCCAATGATTTGAAGCCATAATTCTTTTTTATATGAACCTTGCAATGCACTTCTTTATGACCAAACTGATTACATGAGTAACAATAACCCTAGAAAAAATATTCATCTTGCCTTGATCTCATTATTCTTTCTTTGCTTATCCTATGATGATCTCTCCCTTGATGGTGCATTGTTTGCTTCCTCTTTGATACTATCACCTTTCAACACATCAACGTAAGTCTTAGGTTCTTCTTCAATCACTTCTTTTGATGCTTCCTTTGAGACTTCCTTTTCTTTTGAGCTTGACTTCCCTTTCTGTACCTCTTGACCTTCTTCATAGCCTAGTCCTATTTTGATAAATGAAGATCTTTGTGCTTTGGTAATGTTATCCAAAGCTTTTGAACTTTTCCCAAACCTGTGTAGCTTATCATTGGCATCTTTCACTTCCATCCTTAGAGAAACCACCTCATGTTCTAGTCTTTCACACTCTAGCTCTTTTACCTTTAATTTTTCAGCCATACCTTCTTCAATTTTTCTTGCCTCTTCAACCTTAACCTTAAAGTTAGTGAGATCTTGTAGAAAATTTGCCTTTGTTTCCTTATCCTCTTGTATTTGGGCTTTCAATATTGAGTTCTCTCTTTTTAATTCTTCAATATCAACAACAAGTCTTTCACATTCTAGCTCTTTTACCTTTAACTACTCAACCATACCTTCTTCAACTCTCCTTGCCTTTTCAATCTTAACTTTCAAGTCAGAGAGATCTTGTAGAATATTTATCTTAGTTTTCTCATCCTCTTGTATTTGAACCTTCAATTCTAAGTTATCCCTTTTCAACTCAACAAGTTCCTCAACTGTGGCTTCCTCCTTTTATTTTTATGAGTCTTCCTCTTTTTCTAGATATTTAATTACAAAAGCATCTTCTTTTTCTTCTTCTTGGTCATAATTGTGCTTGTTTTCTTTTCCATGATAAAATATTCTTTGATGTTTCTGCTTATGATATTCAACAGGAGCGTCTTCTTTTTCTTCTATTGTCAAAAGTAGAATTTCCTCTGCATACCTGATTTGACTATCCCTGTTTTCTTTTTCATCTTCACTACTACTAAATCCATTACAATAAGTTGCATCGTGGCCAAGGTTACCACAAACAAAACATTCTTCTTCACTTCTACTATACCCAATTTTTGAACAATGATCTTCAAGATGACCAAAGTTACCACAAATAAAAAATTTGAGTATTCTTAGTTCCTTCTTATTCCTTTTTATAAAGTTAGCTTCTTTTCCACTTTCTTGGATTTCAATTATTGGAGCATCTTCCTTTTATTTCATAGCTATGTGTGTTCCTTCCTTCTTAGGTCTCATGGTTCTTCTTTTGCCTTTCTTTGCCATGTGTGTTCTTGTAAGATCTTCCTTCAAGTTGTTAGACTTTTTCAAAGGAACCGGCTCTGACACCAATTTAAGAACACAAATTATCAATTATTTGAGGAACAGTATAAGATCAACTTTTACTTTTCTCTCCCAAATAATATTATCAATTACAATTTCTTTTCAAAGCAGTATTAATCAATATCATCAATAGCAATAATAAAATAATGCATAAATCATCACACGCATGAGAGATATAGATTTAACATGGTTCACCCAATGTGGGCTACTTCCATAAAGAAAATATTTCTTCTAAATTTTCTCAATAAATCTCTTGGGAACCAATTCCCTATTACAATGTTTATGGACCTCTTTCCAAACGAGATCTTAATCCTCTTTGCTCTAGTTTGTGGATCTCTCTCCACAGGAGAACTCTATCCCCTCTACTCTGGTTTTTGGATCTCTCTCCATAGTAGAACTCTATCCCCTCTACTCTAATTCATGGATCTCTCTCCATAGGAAAAATCTATCCCCTCTACTCTGGTTTTTAGATCTCTCTCCATAGGAGAACTCTATCCCCTTTTCTCTGGTTTGTGGATATCTCTCCACAGGAGAACTCTATCCCCTTTGCTCTGGTTTTTGGATATCTATCCATAAGAGAACTCTATCCCCTTTGCTCTGGTATTCTCTAAATCTAGCTCAACACACTTCTCAAAAATTGCTCCAAGCCTTCACACTAGGCTTACTCAAATCTGTACCAAGATCTGCTCAAATCACTTGCTCAACACTGCCCCAAATCTGTACACATTACATGCATAAATCTATCTCAAACATGCTCATACAATCTATCCAAATCTGCTTTAACTATTCTCATGAATATGTCCAATACCTGCTCCAAGTCTTCTCACAAATTTTCTCTCAATTCTATCCCAAGTCTTCTCACAAATTTACTCTCAATTCTATCCCAAGTCTTCTCACAAATTTACTCTTAATTTTGTCCCAAGTATTCTCTCAATTATATCCCAAGTCTTCTCACAAGACTTTCTCAAATCTGCCTCAAACCTGCTTCAAGTCTTCTCATAATACTTGCTCAAATCTGCTCATTATCTCTACTTAAATCACATGCTCAAAATTGCTCACAAGACATACTCAAAATCTGCTCATAACACATACTCAAATCTGTTCATAACACATGCTCAACCAATCCCATATCTTGCACATAAATGATGTTCAAAACAATACTTGTATCTATTTTAGAAATGCTTTCTTCAACTAGGCAATTCAAACATATTCTACACAGAATTCTTAAAAGAACATATAAGGAATGATGTGCAATACAATTTCACAATATGTTCTTTTCTAAAATCACTCAAAGTCAATGCACAAATTACTTCACAAAATTGTCATATAACCTTTGTAATTTTATCTCAATATTAATCAAAGCTAGTGCATAAATTTACTTTACAAAACAGGTCTCTACTCTTTGCAGGTTCACTTCAATTTCACTCAAACAATGCACAATTATGTTCTCAACAAATTACACAAGTATTTCCAATTTCTTTCAATGATAATGCGCCACTTGTTCTCAAACCCAAGCACATATATTTCCCATAATGCTCATGAAATCAATCCTTTTATCTCCACCTTATGATTTACAAATATTCACTCAAAACATACCTTAAAGAAGGAATAATGTCACCATACCTTTTAAATTGCTTTGATGAAGAAGTACCCTCAAAACCTGTCTCAAAATATTCTATCTTTCTTATGTCACTTTCAAGGGTTAGTTAGCATAGCACTTTTCAATCATCCACATGATAAACCTCTCTTCAAAAATGTGCACAAAGATATTACTCTACAACTCCTTTTAATTTTCCAAAACAAGGCTTTTTAAACAATGAACAAAGCCCTTCAAACTTTCTTTCACCATGTAGAAATACACATAATATTTAAACCACAAAACACCTTATAAATCCTACTTCTCACATGCAAAAATTAATTTCTTTATATTTCCTCTTTATAATTTTTGCAATATAATACTTTATAAAAGCACCCTTATCACTTATATTTTTCAAGATAAAATATTTTAAAACACACCCTTATAACTCCTAGTTTGCAAAACAACAAATCCTTTAATACACCTTTAAAATTCCCAAAAGCAAGATATTCAATTTTTAGCATATCCTTATGCCCCCCTATAGGCAAAAACAAACTTAATTAAACCAACCTTATAACTCCCTAATTAGCGCATACCATCGGATATTTAATTAAAAAAATATGCCCTTACCAAATGTAGCCACTACGAATAGACCCCCTGACGTCCTATCTACCAGCGCCTTAACTTCTACTAAGTCACTGCATGATCTAGCCACCCACACAAAACATTAAGTCTGTGAAGTTATCTTTATTTCTTTTGTGCTCTTCCTCGACTAAAAATGCGAACAAAATTGGAGTCATCATGAATTGACCCCCTGATCTCTTCTCTACCAGCGCCTTAGCGCTTCTCGAATGACCAGCTGCGCTAGCTTGCCATCTTAGAACAACGAAGGTGCACCCTTTGATTTGACCCTTTGCTTCTACCCTGAAGGAGTGCACATGTTGTCTTTCTCTTCCTCTCCCTCTCTGAAATGCAAACGAATTCGACGTGCTCCATGATTTTTCACACACACTCTGCTCCAATGAGGTATGTCCTTAATAAATATGTAGTTTTAATATTTCTCAAACTGTTGTAACCACAGTGACACTGAGAGGGGGGGTGAATCAGTGTGACCTTTTAAATTTCAAATATGCAGTTCTAAAACCAGCAGCAGTTTAAAACTTATAAAAGATATATCAACTACAGTAAGAAAGCATCACACATAACACAGCAATTTAATGAGGTTCACCAATGTGGCTACTCCTCAAAAATGGTTGCTTGGACTACCATCCAAATCTAGCCTATGCAAAGCAACAACTTTACAACTTTTTACCAGCACCAACTGGAAAGAGCATCAACCCTTCAATTTTTTTGCACCAACAAAAGGGAGCACCAACCCCCAAGACCCAGCTACTACTGGAAGAAGCACCAACTTCTTATGCCAAGCTACAACTTGGACTTTACAAGAAATAATAAAAAATTACAGCAACAATACTTTCACCTTATTACTCAGTCTGCAGTTTACAAGCACTCAGCTTCTGCTGTGCAAAAAGCTTTGCACAACTAGTCTGCTACTTCGCAATTACTTTGCACTCTCTGCTACAGGACGGTTGATCGACCCGATTCGCTTTCTATGCACAGTAGTCGTAAATCACACCTTCTGTAGCTCTCTGTGTGCTATCACTTTGCACTTAGATCAGTGCATCTTCAACCTCAGCACCCTACGCACATCACTCGCAAAGATTCGATACGCCCTCTTTACTTCGACTCCAACAAACTATCACTTCGCACACAGTTTGAATCGAGACGACTCGCTCTCTGCTCGACACGAACTTCTTTCACACTTCTCACCACATTTCAACCTCGAAATAGCCCACCTTTTTATAGAATAAAATTCAAGATCAATTCTTAAATCATAGTCGGTTGTAACCCTAAGGACGTCGGTTGCAAACCCTAAAAATGTCGGTTGCAAAACCCTAGAATTTGTTAGCTGCTAAAACCTAGAGATTGTCGGTTGCAAACCCTAAGAATATCCATTGTAAAACCCTAGAAATTATCAGCTACAAAACCCTAAAATCTGTCGTCCCTGATTCAACTTTGTCGGCCTCAACCGCTACTGTCACCTCTATCACCTTTCTGTAACTGTTGTCGTAAAATAATAACATGTCGCGATATCGCGACACTTTTTGTAGCCGTATGCCTTCATGTCTTTGCTGTCGTGAAATCGCAACCATTTTGGCCTTTGAAAGCTTTGCCATCGTTCTTGTCGCAAAATCGTGACACTTCGATCTGTTGCTGATGTCATCCTCATTCTTGTCACGAAATCATGACGCTTTCGGCTTCCAGCGACTTTTCTTGCACCTTGTCGTGAAATCGCGATGCTTTCGGCTTCTAGCGGCTTTTCTTGCACCTTGTCACGAAATCACGACACTTTCGGCTTTCGCTGACGTCATCCTCAGCTTTGTCATGAAATCGCGACGCTTTCAGCTTCCAAAGGCTTTTCTTGCACCTTGTCACGAAATCGCAACACTTTCAGCTTTTGCTGACGTCATCCTCATCTTTGTCATGAAATCGCGACGCTTTCGGCTTCCGTACATTCCTTGCTTCATGTAGTAGTGAAATCGATACAACTTTGTGCCTTGTGCTTCCAACTTTGCTTCTACCCATGAGATTTTGACTTGTAGCGAAATCGCTACACTTTTGTGCCTTGCACTTTCGACTTGTAGCATAATCGCTACACCTTTGAGTTCTGCACTTTTGACTTGTAGCGAAATCGCTACACCTTCGTGTTTTGCACTTTTGACTTGTAGCGAAACCGCTACACCTTCGTGTTGAGCACTTTTACCCCCCGCTTTTTCAACTCGTAGCGAAATCGCTACAACTTTGTGTTGTGCTTTTTCAACTCGTAGCGAAATTGCTACACCTTTGTGTTGTGCACTTTTGACCTGTAGCGAAATCGCTACACCTTTGTGTTATGCTTTTTCAACTCGTAGCGAAATCGCTACACCTTTGTGTTGTGCTTTTTCAACTCGTAGCGAAATCGCTACACCTTTGTGTTGTGCTTTTTCAACTCGTAGCGAAATCGCTACACCTTTTTCACTTAACACTTTCTGCTTGCTTTGGTCTACGAAATTTCAACATGTAGCGAAATTGCTACAGTTTTTGGACTTAGCTTCTTGGCCTCCAACATGTCGCGAAATCATGACAGTTTGCCTTGCGCCTTCTCTCTGCTCATTTTTGTCGTGAAATCATGACATTTTCAGTTGTGCCTTCTCTCTCCTCATTTTTGTCGTGAAATCACGACATTTTCGACTGCGCCTTCTCTCTCCTCATTTTTGTCGTGAAATCACGACATTTTCGGCTGCACCTTCTCTCTCCTCATTTTTGTCACAAAATCGTGACATTTTCGGTTGTGCTTTCTCTCTCCTCCGACCTTTCACGAAATTGCGACAGAAAACATGTCGCGATATCGCGACAGTTTTCTAACTTGTCTTTTTCTTTGAATTTTTGAACCTGGGTCACTTCTGTTTTCTTGGAATTGCACTTTACATAATCTGACTATCCTTTGATTTTTTGTCCTCTGCATCTGAATGGCTCCTGAACTGTCTATCCACTGCATCATTGGATCTAACTGCCTATGTTGACAACAATGACAAACTTCTTGCAACACCTTGCTCAACAATCTCCCCCTTTGGAATTGTTGGCAACACCTATGTACATTCCTGTAACTCTTCTCCCCCTTTGTCAATAATACCAAAGGGCTACTGCAGACTCCCCCTGAGTCCCTCCTCACAATTCTCAGGCACAATTTGTTGCATCTAGCACAAATTGTGATCATGGGAAAAATAATAGTCAAATACTCAAATGCTCCCCCTAAGAAAGTGATCCCTGTAGCTAGTCACTTCTTAGGAAGTGTGACTACTCCTAATTTGCTTCGTAGGTACTCAAACACTTCCTTGGGTAAAGGTTTTGTAAAAATATCTGCTACTTGTTTTGTAGTTGGGACAAAATCCAATTTGACTTCTCCTTCTACAACTTTCTCTTTCAAGAAATGATACCTTATAGCAATGTGTTTAGTCCGTGATTGCATAACTGGATTCTTGGAGATGTTAATTGCACTGGTGTTATCACACTTAACAGATATTGGTTCACCGAAATTAATTCCAAGATCTTTCAAAGTTTTTTTCATCCACAAGACTTGTGTACAACATATTGTTGCTGCAATATATTCTGCCTCAGCTGTAGATAAAGAAACTGACTCTTTCTTCTTACTGTGCCATGCAACCAATTTGTCCCCCAAATAGAGTGCACCTCCACTGGTACTTTTTCTGTCATCCACACATCCAGCCCAATCTGCATCTAAATATGATATAAGAGTGAAGTCTTTGCCTTTTGGATACCACAACCCATACTCCATGGTGCCCTTGAGATACCGAAAAATCCTTTTAACTGTTGTCACATGAGTCTCTTTGGGACTGGCCTGAAATCTAGCTACCATGCAGACTGCCTGCAGAATATCAGGTCTAGTGGATGTTAAATATAGTAGACTTCCAATCATAGATCTGTACATGGTTTGGTGTATAGGTGGAGATTTGTATTCTTTACCCAATTTGCAGCTTGTTGTCATGGGAGTGCTGACTGGATTACAGTCCTCCATAGTGAACCTTTTTAGCATTTCTTTCACATATTTGATTTGGGAAATGAATATGCCTTTCTCATTTTGATTAACTTGTAGCCCAAGAAAGTAAGACAGTTCACCAATCATAGACATTTCAAATTCATTTTGCATCTTATTTGCCAGGTCTTTACAAGATTCATCTTTGTTGCTCCCAAATATGATATCATCTACATAGACAACTAGAACAATGAGATGCCCACCTTCTATTTTTACATACAGATTATTGTCCACTAAACCTTTCTTGAATCCCTGTTGAGAGAGATAGTTATCTAGCCTAGCATACCATGCCCGTGGTGCTTGCTTTAATCCATACAGTGCTTTCTTTAATTTGCAGACAAGGTTAGGATCCTCACTAATTTGAAATCCATCCGGTTGTTCAATATAGACCTCTTCTTCGAGTTTCCCATTTAAAAAGGCAAATTTTACATCCATCTGATAAACTCTGAAGTTTTTGTGAACTGCTAAGGCTAGAAACATTCTAATTGCTTCTAATCTGGCCACTGGAGAAAAAGTCTCTTCAAAATCAATGCCTTCGACCTGTGCATATCCTTTACAAACCAGTCTTGCTTTGTTCCTAATGACCTGTCCATCTTCATTTAATTTGTTTCGAAATATCCATTTGGTGTCAATTATATTCTTGTTTGCAGGTCTAGGTACTAATTCCCAAGTTTTGTTCTTTTCAATTTGATCTAACTCTTCATTTATTGCCTTCATCTAGCTATCATATTTGCTTGCTTCATCTATGTTTTTGGGCTCAATGCTAGATAAAAGAGAGTAATTACTTATTACTTTCCTTCTTGTCTAAATACCAGCTGTGGGATCTCCAATTATTTGGTCTCTTGGATGATTTTTCTGCCAGCTGCCTGTTTTAAATTTCTTGTTTTCTTGCACCTCTGAGTCATCGACTAATTCATCTGAGTCAAACGTAGATTTATTTATTTTTTCATTCACTTCATATCCTTCAATGACTTCTTCATAGATTGGGTAGTTTTCCTCAAAGTCAGCTAATCGTTTCCCAACTTCATCGAATTTAACGTCTGCACTGTCCATAATTTTCTTGAGTCTCTTGTTGTAGCATTTGTAAGCTTTGCTTTTTGATGAATACCCAACAAAAACACCTTCATCTGGCTCTATCTTCAAACTTCCCAAGGTTGTCATCTATTTTTCCGATGTAGCACCTACAACCAAATATTTTGAGATGTTTTGCTGTTGCTTTTCTACCAAACCACAACTCATAAGGTGTTTTGCATTCATGAGTTCTTAACATATATCTGTTTTGGATGTATACTCGCAGTGTGAACCGCTTCTTTCCAGAATCTATCTGCTATTTTATTTTCTGCCAACATGGTGCGTGCCATTTCCTGTATAGTTATGTTCTTTCTTTCTACTACGCCATTCTATTGTGGAGTTGTAGTTGCTGAATATTATCTCCTGATACCATGTTTTTCACAATATTCTGTAAATTCATTTGAAATGAATTCTCCTCCTCTGTCTGATCGTAAGCATTTGACCCTTTTTCCTGTTTCATTCTCAACTAGTTGTTTGAAGGTTCTGAACATTTCAAAAGCTTTTGTTTTATCTTTTAGGAAAAATATCCATGTCATTCTGGAATAATCATCGATACACAGCATGAAGTATTTGTCGTCGTTTATGCTTTGAGTTCTCATGGGTCCAAATAAGTCTGTATGAATAAGTTCCAAGGGCCTGCTAGTGTGGTATTCTTTTGTTTTAAAAGAGACTCTGGTTTGCTTTCCCTTTTGACATGAAGCACAGACATTGTTTGAGGGTTTTTTAATGGTTGGAATGTCTCTCACTGCTTGTTTCGAGCTGATTTTCACAAAATTATCAAAAATTATGTGTCCAAGACTTTTGTGCCACAACCAGTTCTCTTCTTCTTGTCCAATGAAGCACGTACCTTCTGAAGTTTTTGAGAGTGTGTACAAATTTCCAAATGTCCTTGAACCAGTTGCTATTAATTTCCCACTATTTATTTTTTTGACTTCACAACCCTGCTTTTTGAAGACTACTTCATGTCCTTTGCTGTCGCAAAATCGTGACCATTTTGGCCTTTGAAAGCTTTGCCACCGTTCTTGTTGTGAAATCATGACACTTCGATCTGTTGCTGACGTCATCCTCATTCTTGTCGCAAAATCGTGATGCTTTCGGCTTCCAGCGGCTTTTGTTGCACCTTGTCGCGAAATCGCGATGCTTTCGACTTCCAGCAGCTTTTCTTGCACCTTGTCATGAAATCGTGACACTTTCGACTTTCACTGACGTCATCCTCAGCTTTGTCACGAAATCACGATGCTTTCGACTGCCAGAGGCTTTTCTTGCACCTTGTCGCGAAATCGTGACACTTTCAGCTTTTGCTGACGTCTTCCTCATCTTTGTCGCGAAATCGCAACGCTTTCGGCTTTCGTACATTCCTTGCTTCATGCAGTAGCGAAATCGATACAACTTTGAGCCTTGTGCTTCCAACTTTGCTTCTACCCATGAGATTTTGACTTGTAGCGAAATCGCTACACTTTTGTGCCTTGCACTTTCGACTTGTAGCATAATCGCTACACCTTTGAGTTTTGCACTTTTGACTTGCAGCAAAATCGCTACACCTTCGTGTTGTGCACTTTTGACCTATAGCGAAACCCCTACACCTTCGTGTTAAGATTTTTCAACTCGTAGCGAAATCGCTACAACTTTGTGTTGTGCTTTTTCAACTCGTAGCGAAATCGCTACACCTTTGTGTTGTGCACTTTTGACTCGTAGCGAAATCGCTACACCTTCGTGTTATGCTTTTTCAACTCGTAGCAAAATCGCTACACCTTTGTGTTGTGCTTTTTCAACTCGTAGTGAAATCGCTACACCTTTGTGTTGTGCTTTTTCAACTCGTAGCGAAATCGCTACACCTTTTTCACTTAACACTTTCTGCCTGCTTCGGCCTGCAAAATTTCAACATGTAGCGAAATCGCTACAGTTTTTGGACTTAGCTTCTTGGCCTCCAACATGTCGCGAAATCATGACCGTTTGCCTTGTGTCGTCTCTCTCCTCATTTTTGTCGTGAAATCGTGACATTTTCAGCTGTGCCTTCTCTCTCCTCATTTTTGTCGTGAAATCACGACATTTTTAGCTGTGCCTTCTCTCTCCTCATTTTTGTCACGAAATCATGACATTTCTAGCTGTGCCTTCTCTCTCCTCATTTTTGTCGCGAAATCGTGACATTTTTGGCTACGCCTTCTCTCTCCTAATTTTTGTCGTGAAATCGTGACATTTTCGACTGTGCTTTCTCTCTCCTCTAACCTGTCGCGAAATTGCGATAGAAAACATGTCGCGATATCGCGACAGTTTTCTAACTTGTCTTTTTCTTCGAATTTTTGAACCTCGGGTCACTTCGTTTTCCTGGAATTGCACTTTACATAATCCGACTATCCTTTGAATTTATGTCCTCTGCATCTGAATGGCTCCTGAACTGTCTATCCACTGCATCATTGGATCTAACTGCCTGTGTTGACAACAATGACAAACTTCTTGCAACACCTTGCTCAACACAAACGTCGACGAAGGTGAGTTTAAATTAATTTTCAATGACACCCTTTTTCTAAAACCTTAAGTTATATTATAATATTTAAAAAATATTATAATAATAACTTTAAACTTTTGAACTTTTGCCACTAATTCTGAATTTTAAATCTTTTGAAGGCAAGTAGGGTCTTGTCCTTTTCTTGCAATATTTAAGCCTTGATAACTTTTGCACCTTTTACACTGCCTCATGCATCCTTTGAAGATTTTGCCTTGCAATTTAATATTTCATCCTTGATTATTTCTGACATACCAATATTTCTTTGACATCAACCTATTGACATTAATCCTTTGACATCAATGACAACTCAAAACACTTAATATTTCCAACAGGTATTTTCTTATTAATGGCAGAGGTATTAACTTCTAAAACTGCATTTTCTTTACCAATTATTTTCTCCTAATTGGTGCATGGTACTTCAAGAGAGTATTCAAAATCTGATGAAACACATTCCTTGGGTTCATTGATAATGTTCTTTCTTAAATTAGGATCATATTGAATAGATGGTTCCTTGCTAATATGTTGAAATTGTTGTCCTATGTCCTCTAAGTTTTGATATAATTTTTCTTCATAGGCTAAAACCTCAAAAGAATTGGGACTACTTCCAGTATCCTTTATTATTGGTTTCCATTGTTCATTTTCTTTTATTTTTCTATTTTTTGGAAGTTGAAAACCATATTTATCCATAACCATTTGTAAATTTCTCTTACGATTTTCTACAAATAAATTTGTTGGGCCCTTCTTAGGGCATGATATTTCAATATGCCCCACCTCATGACATCTTCTACATCTAAAAGATATGTTTTCATAATCTATAGTTTGGTTCCACATATTATCCCCATACTTAAGAATGATTTATTTTGGTAAAGCTTTACTTATATCAATCATGACCAATATTCGAGCATAAATAGCAAAAAATCCATATTTTGTTGTATTTGAAATCTCAAGGAATTCTCCTAGAGTGTTTCCTATAGCCTTGAAGGTATCTATTTTCCAAAATTTAATGGGTAATCCAAAAATCCTAAACCAGACTAGTACTAGGTATAGATTTACATTTTCAGGTGAAAAGACTTCATACCAGGGGGCAAGGAAGAGTCCTGCTCTTCCCATAAACCAAGGATCCCTTTTTAGGATTCTTTCTCTTTATTCCCTAGAACAAAAAATTGCTAGGAAGAAACCTTTGGGAAGAAATTATAGAATCACTTTTGGATACTTCCAACTCCTATCAATCCATTTTATCAAAGCTGAAGCCCCCAGTCAATACCTATTAAATTTACCAAATATTGTCTTATTTTGGAGAAATGAGGATCTCTCTAAGGTGCGCTCACTATACTCTACAACTAGGGATGATTATAAGTATTTAACTATAAATCAATCCATGGAAAGAAAACTAAAACTCAAAATCTAATGAAATTTATCTGAAAATTCTATAACAAATATAATATTTGATAAAAACTTTATAAAATTTTCATGCACAATTTCTAATATAAAGAAATAGAAAAAAGAACTTAGCTAGAAAATCCTTTGTCTAGATAGAATATCTTGCCTCACTAAAGTCCTAGCCCTTCATTGCTCTTCCCATAGTTCGAACCCTTGATGGCAAATATTTGCAATTTTGTTTTTCGCAAACTTAAAAAATCATCACTACCCTTATTCTGAATGGTTGACTTCATAGGGTTGTATATCCCTCAATATTACTTGGATTTTTGCATATGACCACTCATTTTAAAGCTATTCAAATTCTGCACAAGTTGGTCCAATAATCAGCTAAATCAAATAACTCTTCATGAATATATGGCTCCTAAAATATGAAACATTTTTCAGGAAAAAATCCTAATCCTTCGCACTTTGCAATTTTTTTTTTTACGATTTGAAAAATCATCACTGCCCTTGTTTCGAATGGTTGACTTCACAGGGTTGTATCTCCCTCAATATTGCTCGGATTTTTATAGATGACCACTCATTTTAAAGCTATTCAAATTTTTCACAAGTGATCTAAGAATAAGCTGAATTGGATAACTCTTTGTGAAGATATGGCTCCTAAAAGATGTGATGTTTTTCAGAAAAAAACCCTAATCCTTCGCACTTTGCAATTTTTTCCCAAGTTTAATTTTTTATATATCTTATTTATATTATTTAAATTGTAGCATGGATATTCTAAGGCAATTATATAATGCTCATCTTCATATTTTAAAATATTTGGTATCATATATCATAAATAAAATTAAAAGTTCCATTGCTACTCAAAGAACCTATTCATTTTGTATTACAATTGCTCATTATCTTGTTTTAATTTCTTTAAGGAAGAATAATGATCCCCCAATATATCATGGAATCATTTAGTATTGGTGTCATTTTTTGCCTTAGTGGTCTCAATGGTGTGGCCCATCACATCACAATACATATTGATATGAGCATAATTTTGTCTTCTTTGAAAAATGCGCGTGCACTCGTAGCCTTCTTTGGTTGGTGTATCTAGGCTCTTAGTTTAATATTCTTTATCAATGACTCTTGTGTCCTTTTGTGTGCTTCTTTAGGTAAAATATTCCATGCCCACAACCATAACATATTGTAAGATTCCTCATCATTCAAGTCTTTTATACTAGCCATGGTATCACTTAAAGTTGATTTCAAATGTTTGGATCAATTGCACTACCTAATGTGATATATCATGACCCCTTGGAAGTAGTTGTCTATGGATTTTTGAGATGCATCAAGCAACCCATTTGAAATATCCATACCATGGTCAACAAAATTGATCTTGTGGTTGTACCTTGTATGGTTTCAACTTCAAGCCATTCATAGGGTCAATACACAACGTCTTGTCTGGTAATTGTACACTTAAGGATCCATTACTCAACATCTTATGATTTGAAAAGGGCCAAGTCGTAAGGTCTCCCTTCATAAAATACAATTTCCTCAAGTTATTGGTATGCTAATGTTTATGTCATTGCTAGCCTACCTCAATAACCCATTAGGCCATAACCTTGAGCTTGTCCAACTAGTAATCTAGTGTGTGGTAGATGCAAAATTTTGATGTTAGAAAAATTTTGGTGTTATCCTCTAGATCACCTATTTTACAAAGTGCCTACCACAATCACTTGTGATATTTATTGGTCCTTGACTTAGATATAGGGGTCCAATAAGTTCCAACCACTATTGCTTCAACAATTCTTGTAGTTGAGATGAATGTAATGGTATGAAGTCTCTTTTTGAGCAGCTTATCCTATATGTGTCAAAGGACATTACCTACTTCTTCATGTCAAAATAGAGTTTGCCTAGAAAGTATGATAAGTGATACCTTCCTCGTCATAACGTCTAGTTTTCTTGCTAGTGCTTCATGCAATTTTTTTATAATATTACACAATTCTTCCTCCAACACACAGTAGTGCCCTTTAAAGTTAAACCCTATTTTGTACAATAGTCTCTCAATAAATTGTAAGGGCATTTACTTGAGCACTATATTACAACAACACTTCAATTAGGTCTCTTGTTGATGTGTAGGTAGCTATCTGAATAAATCCTCACAAGGTTTAAATACCACTAGAGATCACAAGTGATTGTGATAGTTACTTTGTTAAAGAGGTGATCTAGAGGCTCACATTAGACTTTCTCATCTACCATACACTAGCTTGTCAACTGGACGAGCTCAAGGTTATGGCCTAATGGGGTTTAATTGTAGGTCAACAACAATAAAAAATGACATTACAAGCACTTGAGGTGCATGTCTTTTAGGAATGGAGACCTCATTTTGTGATTTAATGGAAATCAGGATATCAAACCTAAAAATGTGAAGACCTTGTGGCTTGGCCCTTTCCATATTGTAAGGTGTTTGAGTAATGGATCCATAAGTGACTATATGAGATGTGTATTGACCCTATGAATGACTTAAAGTTAAAACCATACAAGATACAGGAGTAAATCAATTTTTTTGACCATGGTATAGAAATTTCAAATGGGTTTCTTGACACATCTCATCAATACATGGATGACAACTTCTAAGGGGTCATGATATATCAAATTGGATAGTATAATTTCTCCAAACATGTCAAAAGAACAATAAGTGATACCACGAGTAGTACATAAGAGTTGAATTATGAGGAAGCTTATGATATGTTGTGATTATGGGCACAAGATATTTTAGCTAGAGAAATACACCAATAGGCACAAGGGCCAATGACAAAGAAGACTAAACTAAATCTCAAATACACCAATCGAGAAGTTTATGAGCGCACATGTAGTTTATGAAGAATGTAAAATTATGCTCATGTCAATGTGTGTTATGACATGATGGGCCACACTATTGATATTGCAAAGGCCAAAAATGACATCGATACCAAAGGATTCTATGATGTCCCTTCTTGAGGACCATGTGTAACACCAAAAGGAAGAGGAGTTTAGTGACTTGAACAAATAGACCCATTTTTGGAGGTATTATATTATTTGATACCTTTGTAAATATTTATATTAGGGTGTGTTTATTATTTGATTATATAGTATGTGCCAAGTGAGAGTATGTGTCATGTAAATAAGTATGTGAGGTGTCTTGTTAGTAAGTGTGAATTATATGAGTGATGTGTCAAGTTTAAAAGTAGGGAGTTATATGCAATCATGAGAGGATTTATCTTTATGTAATATGTGAAATTTATTATGTAAAAGGTAAATATGAAGAGTCGGTTCTCTCATGAGTTTGAGGGTAGAGAATGTCAAGAGTCATGTAATATGAAGAGTCTCATGTATGTATATATTGAAGACAAATCCATGTAATATGTAACTCGAGGAAGCATTGCATTTATGCATTGCTTTAGTAGTTTCAATAAAGCTTTCAATGTGTTTATTGTTCATTATTTGAGTTTGATATATATGCATGATTATTGAGTTGATTAACACTTGTGGTGGAGAAATCTAGGAACTGCTCACTCATATAGGAGATCATGATTCTTGACAAATAATGATACCATAATACCTCCCTCCTAATCACCTATTTATTTGTTCCACATAAAATAAGGAGATAGAAGGATGATTGGTTCTGGCTAGTGGATAGAGTAAAAAGAAAAATAGAAAAATGGACTAATGCATTGCTTTAGTAATTTCAATAAAGCTTCTAGAGTATTTATTGTTCATTATTTGAGTTTAATATATATGCATGATTATTGAGTTGATTAACACTTGTGGTGGAGGAAGCTAGGAACTGCTCACCCTATTTAATATGACTACCACAAAATCATAATGAGCTTGACTAATTACTTTATTGTATTTAATGATTTTGCTAGAACCTTAAGAAATAGGGGGATCTGTAAGGGAAGGGAAGCTTAAAAGTGAACCTAGGTTTATGATGTAACCTAAATCATCGGTAACAATTGAAATAGATTCCTAACAAACCCTAGTGGCTAAATTATGAAAATTAAAATTTAGAAGACCATGGAGGGTTCATAAAAATATTTTAAGAAACATTTGACATGTATTATATCTTAATTCTAATGATAAACAATGATAATAAAAATAAATAATATAATATAAAGTAGTGGCTATAATGTAGCTATGTTGACTATATTTATTATTGTTAGCATATGTCCTAGGATTAGGTTATTTACCCCTTGAGCATTAGATTTAGGGTAATTGTTTATTTTTATCTATAAATATAGAAGTAATGTTGAAGTTTAGACATCATTTATAATTGTTACCGTAGGTCATCTTTGGTGCACATATAATATGCCACCCTCTCCAAGAGGGTATGTGATTTTTCCCTAATTTGTACTAATTTGAAATCTAGAATTTGCTACTTCCATATTTGATTTTCTTCTATTGAGTATAATTTACTATTTTGATGATTTTTTATTTTGTACATTTTTAGTTTTACTACTATTGTTGCTATTTATAGAAATTTTTTCAATGTAACTAGTATTAGAGTATTGATGTTGGCTTCTTATGGCAGTGCAAAAAATAGTAGGACATGCAAACCATCCTAGAACCTCACCCATCAAAATCTACTTGTTATGTAGGTAATTTTTTTTAAAGTTATTTTAAGACCCACATTTCAGTGCATTTTTCTTCTATATTATTATGTGTTAGTCATTTTTGTTTACTTTTCTAAAACTTGATTTAAAAAATTAATGGGAACATATGAACACTTATGCAAGATCCATGTCATTAAGATTTTCTTATTATGTCGATCACTATAAGGGGTATATCTTGCAACACTATTTTTACAAAATCTCACAAGACATATTTTGGATTTCTCTTATGGTCCCTAATGTATGATTAAACCCTTGGATTCTATTGGATGCATGTGAATCAAAGGGAATTTGCAATGCAATAGGTCACCCAAGGATGCTTGCATGAGTAGGTAGAAATGCCAATATAGAAATCTTGTTAAGTATTATAATATCTATTTTTGCATCAATAGATTTGAACCACGTGTATTTTCTTCTTTAGGCACCTTGAATACCTCTCCCAATCCTCTATTTGATTGTCATCCCATGCCTAACATAATTTACGTTGATATGCACAACTATATTTCTTCACGAGGAGAGAAGCATGCTCAGATGATAAAAATTATGGATTCCATTGATAAAAGATAGGTAGAAATACTATTAACACTAGATTAAATCAAATGCTAGTTTGACATACAATAATGTTTTGTATTTCCTTCCCTTACCAACTAATCCCTAGATGGTGATTTCCAATAGATCTATGGTATCCATGAAGTAAGTAGGAGCCAAAATATTTGATGGACAATATTTCTCTAATTAAGAATATTCAATTTCATAATATCTAGAATCCTCCATGATCTCATAATGAACTAGATCCAACATGCTACTGGTATCCTAAAACTAACATATATCAGTATTTGCCTTATAGGGGAAAACCCCAACACCTCCATTTTAGGCATAGGGAAGCCTATGTTTGTAGAGGTAATATTCTAGGTATGGGTGCACATAATTTAATTTTTTTTACTAATCTTGATCCCTCCATAGGAGGAACTACCCATTTAATTGGCATCATGAAATTTTTATTTTACGCATCAACATTCCAACCTTTTAGGGAACGTATCTATGTGGTTGGATATCTAATATGGATAGCATCATCTACCTCCACCATGTTCTAAAAATAGGACATGTCACATTGGATGCAACTAATATAGGAAACCATGCTCATCAGTAGTTATTATGGAAGCTTCGCTGATGTGGGTACTCTATTTTATGGATAGAATTCAAAGTGGTGTTCCTCTATAAGTTTGAAAAAGACTCTTCTACTCAGTATATAATTAATTTAATGCAAACCAAGAAAACAAGCTTGATTGAGGAATACTGCAAGGATTTAATAGGATTTATCACCTATACCTATCATTTAGATCCATCAATGATATCTTTAGTCTTTTTCCATGGCCTTAAGGGTGACATAAAGCAAAAGTTCAATATGCATAATCTCTACACCCTTGAGAAGGATAAAATTATGGGTATTATATTATAAAACAAGATCCAATTATTCTATCCCCAACCATGGCATGATTTTAACTCTTAATAGCATTACTTCAATAATCACAATAAAAAGCAACCCCAAGGATTCTAGTATAAATATTTTTCATTCTATCCTTGAGATTAGACTTGTGATAAATCGTGTAGCTTTCTAGTTGAATCCAAGGAATAAATTATGTTAGACGATGAAGATCATTATCCTTCTCAATAAGATTTATTAATCAAAGTAAAAGATTCTAAGAAAGATGGTAAAACCATGGATATCTTCATGTTTTCTCTAATTGGGATCTAGGCCCATCACACCATCAAGGTCCAATGCTTCAATAGACATTAGTGCATCAATGTGTTGATCAATTTAATTAGCATGCACTTTTTTAATAGTAAAACAATGAAATATTTAGTATTGTATATCAATAACATTACCCAATATAAATTTTATGAATTAATTATAAATTGGGGTAAAACTCAACGTGTTAATTGTATGGCTAACATTATAATCTAGGGGGAGATTATACTTGGTTTGACCATATTATTTTCATGAACCTAGGTAGTACCAATGTTATCTTTGGGAAACACCAACTCTCATATCTTAGAGATATTACTATTAATCTACAAAGGCTATGTGTCAAAGGGGAAGAAAATGGTAAGGTCATTAGTCTCTAAGGAATCAAACCTCCTCCTTCCTAGGTGGTTAGTTACACTAAATGAAAAATCTCCTAAAAAGGGTGCTAGAGACTTCTTTACCTAGGTCAATTGCATAAAATTCCATTATTCATAATAACTCCCTCCAACTCTTCCTTTAGATGTGTAGTCTATTATTTATTTCTATGTGTAAGTCATCCATAAACCCATGGGTCTTCCTCCTAAGTGCACACATGATCATGTCAACCACCTAGTTTCAAAATGTTAGCCTTCTAGTGTTCATCCTATTGCTATCCTCAATTCCATAATTCAAATATAGAAAAGATGGTTCAAGAGATGTTGGAGAAAGAAATTATATATATAAGCATTAGTCCGTATTACTCTCTAGTGGTCATGTTGTGACATAGGGACAAGTCATGGTGCATGTGTTAATGTTTTGACATTTTAACAAGATCACCATCAAAGATAAGTTTCCTATACCCATTATTAATTCATTTTTGTACGAATTTCATGGTTACTAGCATACTAACATACGGCCGCTTTTGACTAGTTTTTCCAGCAAGTGTAGTGCCTTTGAGGCACGTTTAAATCTACCTTCTCTCCCTATATAACCAGATTAGAAATAGTGCAATGTAATGTAAAATAGTTTTATACAATATGACCTTGTTGCACCTTCTTTTGCACTCCTCTTTGTAAATCTGAATTTTTTATTTTTTTTAGGCAGAATATTGAGTGCAATATAGGGGTTTTGAGGTTGTCTCTTGATTAGACACCTTCCCCTATTTGCTTGGATATTTTATAAATTAATCCAAGCTTGTAACCACATTATAGAAGCTATTTTTCTGCACTATTTCTTGTGCTTTGAACTTGAGACTCACCAAGTCTCGTTCGAGGCTTCTTTTGATGCTTTTATTGTGGTTACTTTCTTCTCCAATGCTTGGAGGATTGAGCTGATTTTATGGCTTCCTTAGGCCACTTCAAATTTGCAGATATTAATGCATTAATAGTATCTTTAGACACTTTAACAAGTTCTATTTTTGTGTCCTTCTAATGAACACAAACAATAATCTTTGAGACCTTCTTTTGCACTCCTCTTTGTAGATCTAAATTTTTGGTTTTTTTTAGGCATAATATTGAGTGTAATATAAGGGTTTTGAGGTTGTCTCTTGATTAGACACCTTCCCCTATTTTCTTGGATATTTTATAAATAAATCCAAGCTTGTAACCACATGATAGAAGCTATTTTTATGCACTATTTCTTGTTCTTTGAACTTGAGGCTCACCAAGTCTCGTTTGAGGCTTGTTTTGATGCTCTTATGATGGTTACTTTCTTCTCCAATGCTTGGATGATTGATATGATTTTGTGGCTTCCTTAGGCAATTTCAAAGTTGTAGAACTCGTTGCATTAATAGTGTCTTTAGATACTTTGTAAAATTCTATTTTTGTTCCTTCTAACGAACACAAACAATAATATTTGAGAGCAATATAATAGTGTGAATGAATCTAATAATATTTTAATTCTACTACATTAACAATTTCACCTTATCACTCCAATAAACTCTCAAAAATAATGCACTTAATCAATTTACTACAACTAATCAAGAATAATCTAAAATAAATCTTCAAGAATTATTCTGAAATTTCTTTAAAAGCAAGGTAATAGGAGCTAGTCTTCATTTTCTTTTCCAAAGTAGATAATAGGTAGTTGATAGATAGTTTGATATTCTAAAATCTAATCAAATCCTAAAGTGCAAATGAACCTTAAAGAATTCGTTTTTTTTGCACCTTTTGAAGACTCTAATTCAACTCTCCTTTTTGCAACTTCAATCCAATTAAGGTGCTTAAACAAATCTGATAAGTAATTCACTTAATAAATTTACTTGCACCATAGTTTATTACCTTTTTTTTAAATCCCTTTTCACCACTTCTATAGATAATGTAGATCTTGATTTCTAATATCACCAAGTTTTTGTCATGAGTAAGATCCTGCAGCTCTTTTTAGGTTGCCTTGAATAGCTTTGTCTTCACCAAAGATGATCTCCAACTCTCTTTCAAGAGCCTAGAATTTTGGTGGTTTGTTCTCCTCTTGTAGTCTCCTTATTTTGTTGTAGATTAAAAGTGATCTTTGATTCTAAAGTGGTGTCTTCTTACTGCGAGAGGTAATCTTCAAATATCCTATATTTGGTAGGCTTCTTCAATATGAATCTTCCTTCAATATTCTTATCAAATTTTGACTTCAAACAGGATCTTCTTCTCAAGATTCTGAATTTCTTGAGGTCTTCTAAGATTTGGCACTCCTTGATAAATTCTTTTTCTTGGTCTTGTTGTTGGATTACAATAATTATCCTAAATATTTCACTATCTCCAATAGTGAATTTCTCTAATGAGTTCTCCTTGGAACTCCTTTGATGATTTCTTCAGTAAGGCTCTCCAAGCCTATTACTGGATGCTCATAGAGCCCTCTCTAAGAACTTGCAACTTCTTTTGGTCTTCTTTGACATCCTATCTTCAACCTTCTGCTTCTAGAAGTGTTGGTGGTGAGATCTTCTTCTGGATCTCTGATTATGTTGTCTCTATATTCGAGCAAGACTCTCCTAGTCCTTCTTCATCAATGATATATTATTTTGATCTCTTTTTCTTTAGGTGCTATATTGATTCTGAAGAAGATTCTCTTCCTAACCTTTTTTTAGAAAGCTTTCCCAACTCACTGAATCTCCTTGTTCTTGCAACAAAGTATTAGTACTAAAATCTTCTTCTGAATTAGATACTCTCTTTTGGAGTCTTCTTTGGGATCAAGGCTTCTGTGGCATTTTTCTTCAATGCTTCTATGGTCTTTTCTTCAATACTAAGGCTATGGTTTTTTCCTCTAGACCAAGGCTTCTATGGTCTTTTCTTCTATATTAAGGCTTCTATGGCCTTTTCTTCTTGTGAAGTTTCTAATCTAGCAATGGATATCTCCTATATCCAAACTTCACCATAATTCTTCTCAAGAAGTCTCTTCTATAGTGTTCTTCTCTTGCAACAACTAATATTTGCACTATGAAGGCACTCCAACCTTCGAGCAATGAAGTTGAAATCTCCTAGCTTTCTGTTGTAGGGGGTGTCCCAATCATTTAAGTATTAATTCCCTAAATTAAAATAACATTCACGTTAATTTCTCTAGATCTCTTATATGAGCTTAACTAGTTGATTCATCAAACTAGTGGATCAAGTGTTGAGTCCTAGTCTTCACAAGTTTTCCCTTGAAACTCTATGGAAAGACTCTAGTCATATGCAATCTCAGTATTCCATAAATAGATATTTCTTTCAGTCCTTACTTGTGGCTCTCCTTAATTCTACCACCTAGACTCTTCTAAGAATTTTTGACAGTGACTGGTCTAATGGCGCGTTAGGTTGTCAAAAAACTTGGGTTCAATGATAATGGTGGTTTTTCTATTGATCTACCATAGATCTAATACCACTATTAGCTTTTGATGCAACATGTAATGGGAGATAACAACCACAAGATGTAGAATAATATGAAATAAAGTAAATTTGTGTGATGACTGAAAATATACTATAAATAGACTTTATGGAGATGTTTACAAAAGTAGCTATGGAGGAAATGAACACTTCATGAATATAGCTACAACTCAAGAATGGACATTGAGCATATTATACCCCATCACAATACATCACACTACTACATCATGTCACACTGGTCTACACTACTTCCTGCTCTCTATGTCTCTATGTGTATATGTATCTATACTCTATGTCTATGGCCCTTTATATAGGAAATAGGATCATTGGCCAACACTCTACCTAGATGTGCAACAACTTGCACATATACAGCTTACATTTTGACACTTGTGCAATTATTACATTGCATGAAGTAACTAAATAACTTCCCTCTAAAGTAATCTAATGTCCTAAGTATGTACCAAGAAAGGTACATTTACATTATCCAGATGATGTAATATAGTCTATTTTTGATATCCTATACTTCTCTCAAACATGGATTCCTTAGCTACATAAGCCTCATCCATAATATTTTCTTCTTTCCATAATTTAGAATATAATCCATACTCTATTCCATAAATAAAGTCATTCCAATTCTTATAACATGGATTGTTACTTCACTAAACACTATAACAAAATATTTCAACATTAAACAATTAAGCAGAACCATTATTTAACAAAACAAGTTATCAATGCAAGCTAATAATTTCATCCCTAAATTATTAAATAATGATTAATATTGAAAGAGCAAATACATTAAACAACCAATAAATGTACTTCTATGACATAAAATAGTTATTCATAATTATATTAACGTTGATGCATAACTTGCCGCATCCAAAAATATATAAAGATAAATAAAATATGAATTCCTTCAAAAATAATCAATTAATGAGACAACCATAAATATACAGGTAAATCAATTAACACTCATTTATTAAAATAGACCACTCTTTGCTTAAAATAATGTACGCAACCAAAATGTATAACAACAATCACCCGTAAATATATCACCATCATTCCAACTTCAAACAAAGAAAATATCATTTGAAAGATAAAAGAAAAGAATAATGACAACCAAAATATGAGATAGAGAATGGTGAACCTAAAGAGGATCTAGACTCTAGATTCCTCTAACTATAAAGCCTTCAAAATTAAGTGGCAATCCTAAAGATATTCCAAAATTCTCGATATAACCAACGCTATTGAAAAATAGCTCAAAACGTATCCAAATCATTCAACAGATACATTACCTTAATCAAGAGAATTTAAAAGCAACTTTAAGATTTAAGAAAGAATGTAAAGTAAATTTGAAGCTCTATGAAAAATAAAGAGAAGTTAATAAAACCAACCAAATTACTCGAGTAGTTATTCACCCTTATATATACTGCTCTTAACACTGGACTAAAACTATAAGCATTCGTGTGGTCTCTGGATCACAAAACAACGCATGCAATATTTAAAAGAGAAACTTAAATCTTAGAGGAAAGTATGAAAACTCTTTGAAACATAGCCCTAGATAATAAAGAACGTTCAAATGAAATTCCCCCACTAGAACTATTCAACCATAATGAAAGCACAACAATCTCTTGACCAACATCTAGACATCCTTAGAAGAAGGCTTTAGAAAAACAAACTTGGTTGTAAATAAAAATAATTTCAACAACACACAACCTACTTCACACAAAAAAACTGTAAAAACTCAATTTGGAAAGCACACGATTGGAACAAATATTGAGCATTAAAACTAACAAAGAAGAACGCTCTTAGGATTCTTTCCATAAATTAATCATAGAATAAGTGACAACTAAAATGTTGGTGCAAGTAATCCGAAAAAAGCATAACAAAATATGTGTTTAATAAACCAAAACCTCTATTGATTATGAAGAATCTAACAGACCTCCAATCTAGAAGAAAAGAGTCCACTAGCTAATTCTTGTATACCATAGAGAGTCTAAGCTTATTTTAAGCGTATTTATTTAAAATAGAATAAGCAACATTTGAAATTCAAGTAGATTCGAAGGTAAAAACCATTTTACTAAAACCAAAAATCAATATTTCCATCAAAAGATTACCTCCATAGCAACAACTATTAGATTCTCTTCCTTTCTCTCCAATATTTCCTCTTCTGGATCCTTTCTCTTCTCCCTTAGCCTTGCCAAAATTTTGCAATCAAGCAATCATATAATCCCCTCCAGAACTAGGGAGATCAAACATTGGGTACTTCTTCATGCATACCCGTTACGCCTTTAGGGTAACATTTTCAAGATTTAACATTGCAAAGATTTCAAAAAATTAATTTTCCAATGTTTCCATCATTCTAAAAATAACATATTGTCAACATTACTAAAATATGAACCACATTCATATTTATTAAATATATTCCTTAAAGTAATGCTATAAATTTACTAATGCTCTAGCATTAATAATTAAATCAGTTATTTTTCTCTTTAATATGTTTTCTTTCTTAATGCTACCCACATTATATTAATAATAATTAAATTAATCACTCACCTAATTAATTTAATTAATACCGAATGTTAATATTAACCATTAACATTGATATTTTTTACCAACATTATTAATACTTTGTTTGATAAATTTGTTAACCAAGCAATTCCATACTCCAGAATAAATACAACAACACAAGGGCTCTTGTTAAACCATACTTGACCAACTAATATGAAATCAACAATATGCACAAACAATATTTTTCCTTAAGTAGGAGGCTTTATGATAGCTGCAACATTATCCCAAGCCTACTAAGGATGGCTCTTTTGCTTAATAACAACCTCCTTGCCCAAAAATATATTTTCATCAAACATACATATATGCAATGCATCTATATGAGGGTATTATTTTACCCTTGAGTTGTCTATGAGAATTTCATCCATCATTTCCCTTCTTCTCTCAACTTTGGTATTTATCCCATACCAATCCACCTATGATATTACTCGATCTTGCAACTACAAACTTCATCAATAGTACCATATTCTAAAAGTAACATAATCCAACTTTAGAAAGCATAAAGTGCAACTATCAACACATCTTGATAAAATAAAATAAGATTATGCATTTGATATCCACACATCAATACATAAATCAAGCATCAAGGAAAATTCCTACCAAGGTGGGCCATTACATAATGCAATGCTTCTTCGATACACAATACAGAGCTTTGTCTTCAATATAAACTGATATGATACTCTTCATATGCACCTAACTCTTGAAATTTTCTCTCCTCAAACTCACAGAAGAACCAACTCTTCATATTTCCCCCTTTACATAATAAATCTCACATATTACATAATGACCAAGTCTCTCATAACTGCATATAACTCCCTACTTCTAAACTTGACACACCACACACATAACTCACTCTTACACACATGACACCTCACACCCATAACTCCTCATTTAAATACATGACACATCTTCACACTTGACTATTAGCTTAAATAATAAACACACAATATAATCTAAATGTTTACTAAGGTACTCAAGGTACCAAATAATGTAATACCTCCAATATCCCCTTGTATTACATTATTTGGTATAAAGGCCTTTTGCCTTTAATATCTAATTTGTGTCTTCATTATTTGGCTTTGGATGAGATTTTGGTATTGTCTCATTAACCTATTCTTTGCAATGCTTTTCATACTTGCTTTCTTGTAAAAACATTTTAGCATGTCCATAAGTATGTTCCATTCTGATTTACTAATCCATCCATAATGTACTTCAATTTTCTTTTCCTGATAAGTTTTTTATTTGTTCTTTTCATAAATCCTGTATAGAACCAACTCTTCATATTTCCCTCTTTACATAATAAATCTCATATATTACATAATGACAAAGTCTCTCATGATTGCATATAACTCCCTACTTCTAAACTTGACACATCACACACATAACTCACTCTTACACACATGACACATCACACCCATAACTCCTCACTTAAATACATGACACATCTTCACACTTGACTATTGGCTTAAATAATAAACACACAATATAATCCAAATATTTACAAAGGTACTCAAGGTACCAAATAATGTAATACCTCCAATACCTCCTTGTATTACATTATTTGGTATGAAGGCCTTTTGTCTTCAATCTCTAATTTGTGTCTTTATTATTTGGCTTTGGATGAGATTTTGGTATTGTCCCATTAACCTATTCTTTGCAATGCTTGTCATACTTTCTTTCTTGTAAAAATATTTTAACATGTCCATAATTATGTTTCATTTTGATTTACTAATCCATCCATAATGTACTTCAATTTTCTTTTCCTGATAAGTTTTTGATTTGTTCTTTTCATAGATCTTGCAATTCTTGAGCATCCTTTGTGTTTGTTTTGGATTATGTTTTTTATTCTTTTTCTTTGTTTCTCTTCCAACAATATCATCAATGGCATTATTAATAAAAAAAAATTGAATAACATATTATTATCTTTGTCACTTTGTTTCTCAATTTTGTCCATACCTTCATTTTCTATATTGTCTACAGTTCTTCTCATAAGGACTCTTATTTCATTTTTTCTCATTGATATTTTATGTTTCTTGTATTTCTTGGACCAAGTTTCCTTTTTTATTCTCTCATTTTTGGATATTGTTGTTAAACTGATGGGTATCAAGACTAATATTGTCTTGGCTGAAATCTTTAAAAAGATCTATTCATTTGATTCCATTGGTTCAAAGAATTGTATCTACAATAACTTGTGGTATGACCTTCCTTATTACAAATGTGACAAAAAATTTCTCTATTTAGGTTGAGACTGAGATGATGAAGTCGTATTATCTGATATCTTTTTATTTGACATAAGAGCATTACTTGTCATTTTGTCTCTGATTAGATTTTTTTTCATATTCTTGGAGTATGTTGACTAATTCATCAAAGGATATAGTTTTATTTAGCACTTGAAGAGAAGTGACTAAAGTTTTGAATGTTTTTGGGAGTGCTCTTAATGTAACTTGAACAAGAAACTTGTCTTCCACTTTTTCTCCCATAGTTTGTAATTTAGCTTTTAATTATGCTACCCTTTAAAGAAAATGTTCTATACTCTCTCCATCATGAACCTTTAAAGAATATAATTATGATTGCAAGTGTAAAATGATCGCTTCTCTTCATGAAATCGTAAACTTCTTTGTCTACTACTTGCAAACCTATGTCTGCATTCCTTGGAATTGAATATTAACTTTCATCCCCCCAATATGATTGCAGTAATATGCTTGTTCTTCACACACTATGAATCAATCTTCCTCTCTCTAATATGCTCTTTCTTTGCATGTTCTCATCTAGTTGGACTTCTAGCCTTGATGTCTCCTCTCAGATTCTTATATTCCTCCTTTAATCGTCTTCAATCTCCTTCACTCCAATTGACGTTTCATTGTCTCCTTACTATCTCTTCACCGTCTCTCTGCTTCAACTTCTATAAACCTCTCTTTCTGTCCATCTTGGATGGATAACAAACGTGGCTCTAATAACACTATTAGCAAATGGGCCCTATTATCACAAGTTAATGATCCCATGATCTAATAATCTCTCACATAAACACATTCAACCATTCAATAACAATATTGCATAATAACAAAATGAAATCTTTATTGAAAAATACATCTACTAAAAGCATGCATAAATGCAATGCTTCTTTAATACATGATATAGAGCTTTGTCTTCAATATAAACTTACATGAGACTCTTCATATGCACCTGACTCTTGACCTTTGCTCTCCTCAAACTCACAAGAGAACCAACTCTTCATATTTCCCTCTTTACATAATAAATCTCACATATTACATAATGATAAAGTCTCTCATGATTGCATATAACTCCTTACTTCTAAACTTGACACATCACACACATAACTCACTCTCACACACATGGAGCCTCACACTCAACTCCTCACTTAAATACATGACTCATAATAAACACACTCTAATTCAAATATTTACAAAGGTACTCAAGGTACCAGATAATGTAATACCTCCATCAAAAAAAACATCATTAGAGCAAATGATTTGATGGGTTAAAATCAATATAATAAAATAAATAATATCAAATCTATAAAATACCTATATAGATGCAAAGACAAAATGATAAAATACATGCATGCTAGCAATAAAGGAACTACACTCCTGCACGTAAAACTATAAATAATTTGTTACTTATGCATGCAAGCATATTAAGTAACAATATAGTTTGAATTCATCTAATGAAAGAAATATGTAACCTAATTAAATAGACCAAATATAAAAGCAAATGATACAAACGAAATCTAGTTCCAAGTTTGAAGAGCTTGGACAACAAAAATGATGGTACCCTCATAATGTTAGAAAGTAGCAATCCAAGTAAAATTGTGATCATTGTTGTTCCTCCAAGTTCAAAAATTAGCACCTTATTTTCATAGTATAAGTGGAGACTTGTCTAAGGGGGATGTTGGGATTGCAAGGCTAGGTGTAAGATAGTAAGGAATATCTTTCTAACTTATCCCCTATGTAAACATGTAAGTCCTTCAAAAACAGAAAAGAAAGATAAGCATTTGACAAGGGTGATGGTAAGCAAAGAATGCTATGTGCATAAATTACAAATAAATTTTTATAGTATAATAACATAACTCTCGGGGGAGTATACCTTCTAAAAAACAAAACATGATGTATTTAGAGTTGTAAGGAGGATAAGAGATAAAACCATTCAAAGGTTTACGAGGCATGTTCAATACATAAGGAAAAGATACATAAGTGACAAGATTGTCCTATCAATGATGAAATGTTTTTGAGATGAAATTACCTTTTGATAGCTTAGAACAACATCTGAAAGCAAAAATCACTGTTTAGTTAGAACCATTGGGCTTTTGTCTTAGAAAAATAACCAAATTTACAAGTTTAAAGTGGGTTTCATAGGAAAATAAGTTTAAATAAAATAGAAGGGTTAAAGAGATTGAGTAGGATGCCAACTAAATGTTTAAAATGAATCAAAACAAGTACACATACTTTTATTCAAGGTCGAAGTGACTTGTACAATTATCATCAGACTCATCATGGAATAGAAATTTTATGACCAGGTGTTAGCATAGTAGAGATGGTTAAATATGGATATGTACATTTTGCCCTCTTAAATTTAGCAATTCTTAAAATTCCATAATTTTGAGAAGGATTCACCTCCATTTAAGTGGTGTTAAAGCCAAGTTAAACCTATAATTCAATACTACCTCTACGATAACTATGAAACATATGCTTAAAGAGGACAATGACAAAAGATAATATTTTGATTTAGTAAAATTTCAATAAGTTAGTGAAGTCTCTTTGTTGAGAGTGTTTGATTCTTGGTCCATATAGAGCCCATTAATATTGAATTCCAATGGGTGAGGTTGGTGTTAGGTTCAATTTATATTGGATACCCACCTATCATGGTAGCTTATTCAAAAAAGTGATCTATATATAGTATATGACTTCCTTAGATGACCAAATCACTTTTTTGTAAGTTAGATATGTTGGTACTATGTAATTTGTAATGTTTTCCACAAAAATAAAATAACTTAAAAATTAATAGAAAAGAATAAAATTCACTAGGCTACCTTGAAATTAAAATTCAACCTTACCATTACATTAAATATGGTTGAAAAGCCTAAGATCATTTGTTGCATCAAAATGTTGATGTTATCAAACTAAACTGGTAGAAAAGGGACCAAAAAGTCAATACGAAAGGGTCAACATTGACTTTTTTACCAATTATTTTTCATGTGCTAACTTAGTGAAAATGAACTCTAGTATAAAAAACAACTTCAATAGAAATAATGGTAGTAAAAAAGACACGACAAGATAAGCAAGATCTTTTGTAATGGGATTTGACCTTTTTCTTAAATAGAAAATTCAATCAATTAAGAATGCTCAAGAATGTTAAAGACTAGGTGGCTTCCTTTATTAAAAAATAATTCAATTGGTCGTAGGAGTAGAAATATAAAAATTTCCAAAATGAAGGGTTGTATGAAACCCTTTCTTATAGTCGAAATCATTGGTAATGGTTTCTATTTCCATGAATGGTTTTGTCTAGATAATAGAATCATGAAGAACTAATAATCATGGTCATATAAGGACTTGTTTAACTAAATCATATGGTATAAGTAATTTATATAAATTCGTGTGTGACGAGGCTTATAGCTACATAGGATCTTGGATGAGGTGAAGAATTAGGAAGGAGATTAGTTAGGTTCAAGATTACAATATTTGTCCATGTGGAAAACCCCAATTGCACCACAATGGATAATGGTAGACTTCCTAACTTACTAGGATGAATATGATAGCACATTCTAGTTTATAATTCTACTTAGATTAGACTTGGACCAATAGTAATTTTCAAATCGAGATAGTTGCATAGTCATTTTAGTGAAAGCCTATCAAATATTGAAAAGCATATTTTATAGTAAATAAGATCAAAAAGGAGATTCAAAAGGTAAAACAATAGTTAGAGGAGCATGACAACCTCCAATGAACAAAACAGCCAAGGGAAGGAAGGACATCAATTTTGAAAAAAAATCAAATTTTACGACATCCTTTGATCATAGATCAAGCCCAATCTATAGTTGTTTATTTATAGATGACCAATTTATTCCATAGTCAATCTATCAATGTGACATAATCTTGCCCAACTAAAGCATTGGATCTAAGGGTTAAGGAGCTTTAAAGCTAAGCAACACATTAGGTGGTTAATACATCAATTTTATATGAGAGCGTGACTAACAATGTACTGATCAAATATTTTACATAATTTTGAAGAAAACCAAAGGCAGATTATTAGGTGGTTAATACATCAATTTTATATGTTAGCATGACTAATAATAGGACTGATCAGATATTTAACATAATTTTGAAGAAATGCAAAGGCAAATTACTGAATCCATTGGATATGAAACCATAAGTACCCAATCTATTGATGAAATCAATCTAAATAGCAACATGGTCCCGAAAAGGTATTTTTGGAGGAATTTACTAGCATTTACATAGATGGGTAAAAATAGAGGCACGAGCGCATCATTCTAGCAAAGAAACCATGCAAAGGAGGCACTTTCGACAATAATAAAGTTTTGAATTATTGATACTCAATACGAAAATCCAACAAATGCTTAAAGCAAACATCTCATCCAACAATAGGAGTTGAAATACAAGATCAACCCGTAGATAGAAGTCAAAAATAAATAAATTTAAGACTACGTCCAATCTTGAAAAAATGGATTAGATATTTTAGTTTAATTATTTTGAAAATTGTAAAAATGATTTTATAATTTAATACAACATTTCATTATAAATAAGACCCTTGGACACATTGTAAAGGATCTAATCCTTAATCCTTGGAACTCAAAAGAACTCTTTTGTCTTGAAAAAATGGAGTAGATATTTTAGTTTAATTATTTTGAAAAATATAGAAATGATTTTATATTTTAATACAACATTCCATTATAAATAAGCTCCTTTTGTAAAGGATCTAAACCTGGTCCTTGGAACTGAAAATAACTCTTATACTTTGATTGTGTTGCAAAGCAAAATTCTCTAAAATTTAGGCAATCGTGCATGAAATTTTTTTACATGTGATTTACCTTGTGCTTCTGTTGGAAAAGTGTTAGTATTAATTGTGCATGATATTTTTTGCTATTTCCTTGTGTGAATTAGCTAACTTTCCTGCTCTATTCAATGTTTCAAGTATACTTATAAAATAAATGTGGCGATACAAGTTCAAATAAGTTGTTAATAATTCTTATTTATTGTGATCAATCATCAAGTCATCCCTCGTCTCTCCTATAAATTTAGAATTAATTTCTTTTTATTTTCTCCTAAAAACATTACCAAGGAACATAGCCTCTCTAGAGGTTGGCATGATGACAGTTTGGCCATCTAATTATGCTCTTGGTCTAGGGCACAAACTGTACACTTAGGCAAATTAGTAACGCATCTTTTAGCATGCCTCATGAGACAAAATTCAGTATTTATGTTCAAATGTACAATGTTCTATTAAGATATTTGTCGTTATTCTACTATGATTCCACTAAGAAATTTATCACTACATGCTCACCAGGTCCCAAATGAGATGCTTAGGGATAAATGATCTTTTATGAACTAGTAGTCCATCCAATAACAAAAAAACAACTCAATGTAGATCAGTTTCTTCATCAGGTACTCTTCCATCCACAACAAAGATGCAAACGCACTCTTTGATATTCAAGTTTACAATAGCTCAACCATTACCACTAGATATGCAAACAAACTAGCCACCATGGGATAACTAGGGTCCATTGCATCTGACAACATATAATCAAATACCTCTTTTGGCTATGAAGGATTTGCCTACTTTCAATGTACAAAAGGAGAAGATAACACAGGAGCATCTTTAGGATTTGAATACTAGACACTTCACAACATTCAACATAAAGATATCATGGCCTAAATGTTAGCTCTTTCTTTCAAAAAAAAAAGGTGAATTTGATACAAAGTACTAACCAAAGCTATCGTTAATTGGGCAACACTTACAAATGCAATTACTCAGAAGTTTATGAGTCTTCTAATACTGACTGCTACAGTTTAATAGGTTTTACATCTCCTTCGAAGGATATATATGACTTCACTTTGCAGTTTCTTTGGACGTGGAATTGAGTTTCAGAAAAATATCATAAAAATCTAGGCCGAGTTGCAAAGATGAGGGGTATATTACAAACCTTACCTCATCTAAGTTTGACAACCCTCCTCTTCCAATGATAAAGACAATGACATTGTTTAATAAATCAGATGTTTAAGAAGACAATCTGAACAACTCCCCCAAACAACCAAAAAAAGTTCCATTACCAACATAGTTTTTTTTTAAAACAAATACATGATTAACACTGGAAAACAGCATGATTAGTTTCTGTGTAGGCAAGAAGCAAATTGCAAATAGTCAAGATTTAAATAAGAATGGAAGGCTTGTATGACAAGCATACATGTGCAGTCTCTACTAATAACAGACAGTCTACTATCAAATACAACCCAAAAAAACAAGGTAAGCTTAGACAAGTAATCGGTGAAACTCCTCCACAAACTGCCATTCTTCTAGGTCTAAAAGAACACAAAAACGTTAATTTCAATAAGCATTAGAAGGGATAAGCCGCATTCTTTGTATGAATATTTTATAAAATGCAACAGCTATTACGATGTAACCAACAACAATCACATTTCATAGTTCAATCAAACACAAATTTTCAGTGTCAAAACAAAGGTGCATGAAGAAGATTGATTGAAGAAAATGCTGAAAAGCTGTCACGCTTTTTTATCATTTCTCTTCGGCATAACTTAAATTGATGAGCAGGCAGAAACAGAGGAATCAGTGGACCAATTTTGTCATCTTGTAATCCATATTTTTTTCTACAGTATATATGCAAATACATAAGGAAATTTGGTGATATGTCATAACATTCAAATTATAAATTTGAAAATATCTATGAATCCCAATAACTAATTCCAGAGAGTATGAAACATGTGTCCCAGTCTAACAGAAACCCAATACACTATCTTCCAAAAAAAAAGGAGCCATGGTATTCTAGGAATGTTTCTGCTGTTTCTTTTTCCATTTGCTGTTGTTGCCATTTCCTCAAGAGGGCCCCAAGATATCAATGGAAATGGGACAAGAGCCACTACCACTTCATGTATTTCCAGGTTCTCACTTCAGATGCGTTGCAAGTACCTTCTTCCAGGTTCTCACTTCAGATGCTTTGCAAGTACCTTCCATTGACATTCTAAATAACCATCAGCAAAGCCACCAATGCATAACCATCCTCACCAATGGTGGTGATATTGGAGTTCACTAAGCAATCCCCATGAACCATCTCAATTACTATATCATCTCTTTCATAAATAAATTGAATCATTTACGGTTTAACTATCTACAATATTAATATCCACAGCTATGTTCACTAATATCGATATAATTTCATTGGCATATTAACCATTACTTTAATAATGGCCTTGTGGTGACATTGAGTATGCGCCTTGGTAAGAAATAACGGACAAATGAGAACGAGTACAAGCATGCTATTTAATTAGTGAGCTATAAAATTTCAGTTTATGACACAATCAGTAGGGCTCAACATTTTAAAATGACTAACTGCATGAAATTGAAGTATGCATGCAGCAAACAAAGCCAATTTGCTGCTAATTATTTACAATGATTTGATATCGTTCTTCAGTAGTCAGAATTTCCTTTCTGATTAAGAAAATAAACTAATAAATGAATAAAACTTGAACAAAATACATGGCAAATCCAGTTCCCAGACGCTCATTTCGAGATCCAGTAAAGAAGGAGGAACACTGTGCAACCAGCAATAACAGCTGAGAGAATGAGTGTATCTTTGGAACGCTTCCTTCTAATGGCCCCTGCACAAATTAGCTACTTCAGATTCTGTAATCCAAAATCTAAAATTGAATACGAAAAATTAATAAAAACTGAACTTTAATAAAACAATATTATTTTAAAAAGAAAAAAAAAGGCACAGACCTAATAAGCCACGTACAACTGGAAATTTGTCACTCAATTGCTTCACTTTTCCCTGAATATCTACAAACAGGGTTCTTTGAGAACCCAGGGCACCTTTGGTTGCTTGTGCTTGACTGATGACATCATCAATCTGCACAACCAAATCAGGTTTTCATTTCAATTGCATACTTTGTCCTCACCAAGAAAACTCCTCATTTGCTATAAGTGAAGTAATCAGTAACACCTCATTCTTGTCACTGAAGATAACAAGTTCCTTCACAAATCCTGGTATGTCGGCTTATATACGCTTACATGTATTTGCTCAATACCCAAGGCTTTCTGCTCTTAAACAAATAATCATAACTGTGTAAATGAAAAAAGAAATATGGAATAATACAGGATATAATTTTCTTGGATCTGACAGAATCTTTAACTTGCCTAAACTTGGTAAAAAATTCCCTAAAATAACCTTATAATTCCTACAAAATGAAACTAGTGTCACTAAGAGATAAATCATTTAGTGTCATTTGTGAACAGACTTGAAACTTTTGTACGTTGACAATTGATGACACAAGTAGCCTCTGCAAGTGAGAAGGAACCAAAAGGTTACTATGAAATTCTGGGTGAACGGATCTCTGCAGCATTAAAATATTTTGTTCTTGGCATACAGAATTGGCAGGAAGAAAGGGCTGTATACGGTACAGAATACAAATATAGTCATTCTGCTTACAAGAATGAATATTATAAGCCCTATATGTATATGAACTCTCTGATCAAGGTGAGTTCATATAGAGGTTTGACTTTATTGCTAGTCATTTTCTAAACCTTAACCATTCCTCTCTGATCAAAGTGAGTTCGTATAGAGGTTTGACTTCATTGCAGGTCTTTTATTTTTAAACATCGTTTTCTAAACGTTAACCATTCGGATATAACAAACTAAATTCATTAATACAATGAAAGAGACTATCCCATCTCATTAGTTGCAGTGCTCTGTCTATGTAACTTGTAAGAGTAATTTTTTATTTTTTAAAGTGTAACCAAAAACAATCTTCTCTGCATTGAATCTTATTGCCCACCTTATCACAAACTGATAAACATTTTATCCAAAGGCTAACTAATTGTCTTTAACAGGTTTATGGGAAGGCTTTTACCGGCTAATTCTCTTGCTTCAACTCCCAATCGACAAGCAAAGCATCATACTCGATCAGCTTATATAAAAAAGGTTTGAAATGCTCAAATATATGCACTTCAATGTTTTTGTCCATGTGTGCTTCTCAGCATGTTCAACACCTACTTGTACGATTGATGTTATTTTAGAGTGAAGCTTCTTTATGTGATTCTAAAAAGGCTTTTTGTGAAAATAATTTTTTCTTGTTATATTAAGGGGAAAAATTGTAATTAAAATTAATTTAAATATTGACATCAACATTTGATAATGAACATTTATTTTTTCTAAATATATAAAAGGCCAACTAAATATGGACATAATTTTTTAAAAATAAAAACTTGAAAACAAATGTGTTTCTTTGTTGAATAAAGCAAAAGCATCATGAGAACATGGTAATAAATTGCAAAGAATAGAAAAAAAAAAAAAATTTAAAAAAATTATTTCCAAAGAATATATATATTCAAATAGACAAAAAAACAGTAATGTAATTAGAAGATGATCCATTATATTGACATGCATCTTAATCTATTCTCTACCTCTTTTCTTGCAGTGACAATAACTTTCAACTCGATAAACTGTTAATATGTAAAACGAGTTGATGCTTTAAGATAATAAATAGTAATCTACATTAAAATGTCCCTAGGGTCCCAGGATCCATCCCCTTACATTTAGGGGATGTTGGGACAAGGACAAAACATCAGTCCCCAAAACATAAACAGACAAAAGGCATCCTTGCAGGAATCAAAATTGAAGGGATCTTCTTCTTTTTATTTGAAAGGTAGCTTTTTCTAACACCCTTCAATCATGAAGAGTTGGAAAGGATTTTCTCCTTTTTATGACAAATAAAGATAATATTCAACTTCAATGAACCACCATATCATAGTATTACAACAAACAAGCGCCTTCACCACTAGCTCGAGCTTTTGGTGCAACAGTAGCACTATGGTGTGTAAACAGCCTTGGCACGCCTGGTGGGACAGGTTCAATTCCCACTCTCAGCAACTACTCACCTCGAGGCCGACTGTGTCCTGTTTGTCAGACCTCTTGGCTCGGAGGGGTAGACTATTGGTGTGGGACCCTCAACCCGTCCATCGGACCCCTTACCTCCGCATCAAGAACCTTCACCACTGGCTCGAGCTTTTGGTGCAATGGTAGCACTGTGGTGTGCAAACAGCCCTAACACAGTCCATGTTACTACAAGTGTGCCCATCACAACATGAGGATTTTAACTCTCATCATGCTCATACAATTGCAATCCATTACCATTGATTTAAAATGCCTTGGATACATACTATCATTTGATATGTTTAATTGGTTACATGAGATTGAAATAGGTGCCACTTGTATTATATCATGACCGCATTACCAAGGTATTCCAACGAATAACACGGTGGTATTACAACATATCATATTTTCATGATATCATGGGAATTGAACCTTGGTGGGCTCATACTATTATATAATCTTTTTTTAATAAGCTATGTTTAGATTCTATTATAGGTCACTCCTATCAAAACATCAAATAATTACATTTCTTTAAGTCAATTAGACTTTCTCCACCTTGCCTTTCTATCATATTATTTTATTTATCAATCTGGCGATTTTCCTATATCGAATCCTTGATATAATTTCTATTAAGAGATAGATATCCCTTGTTACATTCTACAACTTGAATTTTGCCAAAACAAAGATCAACACTACAATTAACTAACTTATCTGTCATCTTATTTCCTTATCTAAAGATATGTTGTCATTTTCAAGATACTACATTTATCGATAATTGATGGGCATGCAAAATAGTCTGATATTTAAACCAATCCCCATTGTAATCTCAATCACTTTTCCATAGCTATCTTGATATATGTAAGAAGCACCCTAGCCTCTTCATAGTTGTTTACTGAATTTCCATATGATTCTGAAAAGGTGAGGAGAATTTGATCTCCCTTGTCCCTTAAAAACCACCTCTGCTAGCTTTCCTTGGGCTTTTTGGAAGCACTATCATAATTAAGTTTGATGAACTCAACTTCTCTACATTTTCATTTTATTGTGAATCGGTTTCAATCCTTTGCACCAACTTCATGTTGAAGATCACACCTACATGTATATTCAAATCTTATAACCAAACACCTAGCACATATTTTTCCACACTTGCGACTTCCCATCATAAGCACCATGTTTGTAAACATTCATCAAGAGATGCAACAATATGATTCCAAACTGATGCAGGAGCATCCAGTGGCATCAGATGCAGAGGCATCCAGTGGCAGGAGGGCCACTTCAGAAGAGTCGGCTAAGGAAGAAGAAGAAGAAGCAGAAAGCAAGGAGGAAGTGCAGAGCAGAAACTGTCGCGATTTCGCTACGTCGCAAAATCGCGACAGTCAACAGGAGAGAGAAAAAGTCCTTAAGGAGGTCGCGATTTCGGGACCGTCGCGAAATCGCGACATGGAAAGCAGCAACAGAGGGGAGCAGTTGGTTTGTCGCGAAATCGCGACGGCAAGGAAGAAAGCAGAGCGATGCGGAAGGTGGTGGCGAAATCGCGACGTCGGAGTAAAGACTCGGCAGGAGTTGGCAGCAGGAGCGAAATCGCGACGTCGAAAGGAAATGAAGGCAAGGGCGGAGGGTTGTCGCGATATCGCGACGTCGCGACGTAAGGCAAAGCAGAGGGGCGATGGACGGAAGGGTCGCAATATCGCGACGGCAAGGAGGAAACCAAGGCGAGGACAGAGTCGTCGCGATATCGCGGCATCAAAGAGGAAATCGAGACGAAGGCAAAAGTCGTCGCGATATCGCGACAAAAAGAGAAGAAGAAGAAAGAGATGGCGGGAAAACCGCGGCAGGCGGTATTTTCGGGGACCATTCCAGAATGACACGTGGCACCAAGGTGCAGTTAAAGCGGGCGAGAACCCAGAAGCGCAGGGAACGAAGAGGATGGGTCGCACAGAGAATCTGACAGGGAGCGGCGATGACAGGGACCGTGCGGAGTGGGGTCTTAAATCGGGTTGGTGTCCCGATTTTTGTGTTGATGTTTCAGAGGGTCGGGGCCTCTATAAAAACCCAGTCTTTGTAATAAATCGGGTTGGTGCCCCGGTTAAATGCGTAAGTTGTTTCAGAGGGTCGGGGCCTCTATAAAAACCCAGTTTAATGTAATAGTCGCGGTGGTGGATCGGAGAACGGAGGCAAAAGTGTGATTGTGAAGACCAAGCCGAGCGCTGGTCATTTGTAAGCCTGCGGGCTGTTTATGTAGAGGATTTCAGATTAATAGATGAAATTTTCTGGATTTGCGGGTGTGTGTTTTTCGGTCCCCCCATCACAAACTTGGATGTGATTTTCAGATTTATTTTTGAAAATACTATTATTCCTTTCAAGTCAAAAATATTTAAAAAATAGTGGCCAAAACAATCCTCCACAAAATGCTTACTTCTTTAGAACTGAAACAATCTGTCCAACAATTCAGCAATTCTTCTATTGTCATAGTACATTATTTAATCTTATTATTTTAATAAAAATGATATTAATAAAAAATATTTAATACAATATATTATCATTTGCATTATCTTGATTAAAATATTGGATCATTTTTAGTTGATATGTTAAAATTCTTTTTAAGTACCTAAGTTCTATAAAAATGCATATGTATAGAATGAAAATCATTTCAAATAAATTATTAATGTCCTAATAAATTAAGTAAAAGCTTGAGAAGTATTATAGCTCAGAAATAAGGAGAATGGAATTATTGATGATCATTTCCTAGAAGGATTTATTTTTTATTAAATAGTCATTATATAGGTCATAAAAACTTGCAATATTATTTGTTTTGCCATAAAAATAAATTTAATAAAAACATAGAACAAGAAACTATGCATAATATTGGCATCATTCGTAAAAAAGTTCTATTTACCCAAATCCATTTTGCTCCTTTACAATGTACTCCACCCAAATATAATGGGAGATGGGAATAAAAATCCACTTGAATAATATACATATACACAAAAAAAAACAATGTTTCTTATAAATTTTGTCAATATCATGTTTCTTAATTGTACTTTCATTTTTTGTTACGCTTGCATATTTTCTTGATTTCTTCTTGGTTAGTTGTTCACTTCTTTCTCATTCTCCAAATGCTTTTCTGATTTTTTTATTCTTATGAGATATATAACCCTTAGTGTCTTGAGATATATAAGCTTTGAACAAACAGAAGGTCTGGGTCTAGTTAATTTGATGATAACGAAACTAATGTTAGAAGCAACTGCAAAAGTAAAACAGGTTGTCATGCTTCTGATTTGAAATCCAGACATCAATAAGAGATATCAGCCCATCTATGTAATTGACTAACATGATTAGTGTTGATGATAAGATTAGCCATTTCATAGGAAAGTTGAACCCAGATGGAGGGCCCATGTTTGTCCCAGTGGAAAACCAGTTCTATTATATGATTCCCATGTTCTGTTCAATCAGTTATACACAGAATTAACATTATTGAGAAACAGAACTCCAAGTCATCAGGCTAGAATGATGAGATGCACTGGATGAAACAGATTCAATCCATGTCGTCTACATCATGTGTTTTTAAGCTTAGAGTTATTGGGTGACAAGTTCTTTTTATAGTTTAAATCTTGAAGCGATGTGTGTTTCATATGTAATTTAAAGTTTTATAGTTCAGAGTCCTAATTTTGGATGTGTATAATGTTAATTAATTGCAACATGCATTTTATTAAAAATTCTTTGGTGTTTACTGTTTTTTCGCCGACATTTTCCAGGTTTTCTTACTGAGTCCAAGTCCGAGACAAATTGGCCTTGCCCAGTCCATGTCGAGTCCAAGTTTCTCCACTATGGTTTCAACATCTTTGACATTTTTCATTTGATGCCCTGGGGTCTTGAATATCTATTTTTTGTTCAAACAATGCAGGCTCCGCGTCATAGCTTAATATCCCTTGAAATTGAGTTCTATATAGAGAAGACAGAGACCTTTGAAGCTAAGCTCTGCTGTAGACTATTTAAATAGAGTCCTTCAGGGTTAAGCTCTGTACTAAGCCACCGCTCTGATATTTATTTGTTGAAAGATGGCTAATGAGGAAGGCCTCTATACCTATGAACATTAAGAGTGTCACCTTTATATATGGTCTGTCGATGGTCATACCCTTTGCTGGACATTTAAATTTCTTTCCTAAAGTTACTAAATCTTTGCAAGTTTTATTTTTATTTTATTGTAGTGTGCAAGTATCCAGAGAAGAATCCATAACAATTTTTTGAAGCAACAACTACAAAACAGAAGGTTTTTGTTAGTTACGAATCTGCCATGAGGAAAGGATTTGTTGTTATTGCGCCCAGATTCGCCCACCAGATTGAAAGGCCGGAAGGAAGGAATGCCTTCCGTGCCAATCTCCGGAGAAGGCCGGCTTCCTGTGGGGTTTTTAGTGTTAAGATAAGAGTGCAGGGAAAGAGATAAAAGTGCGGAAAGAGAATCCAAATGTGATTGGAGTTGGGTGGGGGGAATAAGCAGCACGACAACGATCAATCACCGCTACTAACAACATTCCTTTACAAAGCACACATTGAAACTACAGCTATCATTAATCCTATGTATCCTCTATCTATGCATTCCAGGAATACTTGATCATCAAATACCAGAGTCCAGAGTTCAGTACAACAGTAAGCAATGATACAAGAAACATGAGGCAGAAATGACAAGGAGAGGCAGCATACAAGATAAAAGACAGTAAGCAGAGCCAAGTATATGCTTGTATTAGAGGCAAACGCACAGCTACAATGGTTCCCTAGCAATATATTCCCCTTCCCCCTTTTACAATGAATTGCATGGCTATTTATAGCCTCAAGTTCCCCCCGATTACATTCTCGGGCACAAAGTCCCAGACTAAACATTAGCTGACACAAGCGGCTGAAGAGCTGCTGATGCTGACTTCTGTCGGGCAGGACTGTACTTGCGGCATGGTCTCCCTGAAAGATGTACAGCTACGTGGCGGTGTGTCGGGTCAAACCTTTGGTCAGCAGGAATGCGGGTAGTTGTGGCGGATGGAACTTCTTATCAGCCTTAAATGATAGCAGCTGGCGTAGATAGTGCAGCCCATGCTTTGTCCTTTTCCCGGTCATGTCTTGGCTCGAATCCCGAAGTTGGACACTTGTCGGATGCTGATGAATGACACGTGTCTGCCTTGAAAGGCAGTTTATCCAACTTCGCCCAGGATTAGAGCGCTGTCGGGTTGCGCAGGTGGAAAACAGCGCAGTTGGGGAGGCCTCCGTGCCTTAGTCAATTTCTGGACTTGCTTGCCCAACTGCGCACCGGTCGGAGGGCGCACCCCGACTTCGCTGCGAAGTCGGGTTGCGCACCGGTACTTTGCTGTCTTCTCGCTGTTCGGACTGCGCACCAAGAGGGGGGCGCACCCCGACTTCCTGCGAAGTCGGGTTGCGCCCAACACTTAGCTGATTTTCTGCCTTGCTCTCCAAGTGCGCCCAGGAAGAAGGGCGCACCCCGACTTCGCTGCGAAGTCGGGTTGCGCCCGACACTTAGTCAAATTTTGCTCATTTCCTGTCTTCTGTCGCACTTCGCATTCCCTACTGCGCTCCAACTGGAGGGCGCACTCCGACTTCGCTGCGAAGTCGGGTTGCGCCCTGACACTTAACCATTTTCAGGGAACACTTGCTGGAAACTTTGTTGGGGGAAGTTAAAGGGGAAGAGGGAGGAATGAGACTGCAAAGAAGAGGGAGAAAGAGAGAAATGAAGAAAGGGAAAGAGAGGAAGGAAGGAAAAGAGCAAGTCACTTACAAAAACTGAAAACATGGCACCCCGTGCCAAATGTGGCAACATTCCTGGCGGCTCGCGGGGTGTCGAGCTCGCCTCGACGCAAAGAACCATGCCTTTATCCATTGGGTGCAGAGGAACTTCCTTCCCCTGCTTTCTGCTGCTCTGACCGCTTCATTCCGGGCAACTGTTCTTCTTCTGGATCACTTTCGGCAGTTGCCTCCTCAGTCTCTCCTTCTGAACCTGAATGTTCTCCACTGTCAGCCTCCCACTCGCTGATGCGTTGGTATGCAGCCTTGGCTTGGTCCCAGACTACTGCTTGGAAGGGCGCAAGGTCGCTGATCTCTCTTAGTGCTGCGTGGAATGCAGCGACCGCGTGCAGGTCGATGGTGTTATATCTTCTTCCCAACTCCTTTAGGGAGGAGTTGATTTTACAGTATTTCGACACCATCTGGGTGACCTGAGCTTCTTGAATTGGCTCTGCCCAGCTATCAATTTCTGTTGTATCTGTCTCGAAGGACAGCCAATTCTGCTTAACCTGCTCAAGGGTCAGAAACTCGCCATCTTTGACGTAGCTCGGGCACCCGTGTTCGGACAGAGTGTGAAAGGGGGCCAGGAGAATGTTCCTTTCATGTTCTAGGGCGTCCAGCGCCTTCCTGGCAGTTCTAATCTTCTCTGTCTTGTCAAAATAAATATGCAAGGTTACCCTTGCATCTGCCCACTCTGAGGCAAGTTGGGACATAGGGGCAAATTGGAGGCCTTTGCGCTCAAACTGCTCAAGTTTTATAGCCAGGTCTAGCCATTGCCTCGCCTGGTGTTCGGCCTCCTCTACCACAGGCTTTCCCTGGGCAGATACTTCTTCAATCCTGGACACGAAGTCCAGAACTGACAAGGACTTGACAAGGTTGGGCTTGCAACCTTGTAGCAGACTAGCCCGCATCTCCTTGGCTTTGCTCTTTGAAAAGACCGCCGCTTGTGATGTTTTCTCTATGAGTTGCGACTGCGCCTGTTTCAGCGAATCTTGAAGCTGCGAAACCTGCTCCAGCGCAACTCTTTTCTCTTCTGACAGCAGCTCGGCTGTCTGTCTCTGTGTTGTGGCCTCCTGCTGAGAGGCGGCCAGTTGAGCCTTAAGCTCATCTATCTCCTGTTGTGCTGACCCTAGCTGCGCGGTGGCCCTAGCCAGGTCCTCCTCAAGCTGCCTTGTGTTATTCTGCATCTGGAACAGCGCTTCCTGGGTCTCAAGATGTTTGACGAGGAGATTGTCTGTCCTACGACGAATACCACGAATTTCGTATTCCTCGTTGATGTCGTCAAAGCTTTTCTCCTTCCTTTGAAGTTCGTAGTCTGCCTCGGTCATCTCCCGGAGAGGCTTCTTTACTTTCGGGATCAATTTCTCGGTTGTCAGCACTCTCCTGTCTAGGTCGAACTTCGTGCGTTTTACCGGGGCAGCTATCTCTTCGGCTCTCCTTCGTTTCACGCCCTGGAGAAAGGAGGCGGAACATCCTGAGGCGCTTACTGCCAAAGGCAGGTCATCAGCGCTCTGTAGTTCGCCCATGAAGTCCAGATCCTCCAGCATTGGATTTTGCCGCGGCATTTTTCCCGCAAACAGTGACGCGGGAGGTATTCCAGAAGGAGTGGCCGCTTTTGAGGGCGACCGGGTCCTAGGGGAAACGGGCGGCTGAGTGGATGGTGCTGGTAGGGTTTTGGACGGCTGGGGTGAGGAGCGCGGCGGCGAAGGAGCAACTTCAGCACTGGCTGCGGGGGAGGGTTCTAGGGTTTGACTCAGTGATTGGAAGGCGTTAGGATCTTGAGCAAACTGGTCGAAGGAATGTGAGCCGCTAGAGGGCTGGGTAGCTTGGGAGGAAGAAGACGCGGCTACGGCTTGCCCTGATGAAATGGGAGAGGGAGCTTTGGCAGGGCCGACTGGGACTTGGGGAAGAGAAACAGTGGACGTACCTGCGGGCTCCGCCTGAGCCGTTGTTGGAGGGACGCTTGCAGCCCGGGTGTCTGCTTCTGGTTCAGGGCTGTCCAAAGAGACAACTTATGGCGCTGCTGCTCCCGACTGTTCTCCGACTGATTGCTGCACAGGCTCTTTAGGCCGCTTTGTCTTTTCAACTCTCTTCCTCTTCTTTTCTTCTGGCGTCGTGGCTGGTCCAGAGGAAAGAGATAATGTCGGGGCGGCAGGCGCTGACGTTCCCACGGTAAACTTGTACCTGGGTCTGGCTGGAAGAATGCTCGCCGTAGCCGATCTGCTAGCTGGCAGCGCAGGCACTTTTTCTGCTGGAGGGGCCACCTCAGGGGTTGACTTCTCTGAATTTTGCGCCTTTTCGGGCACTGTCTCAGAAGCTGCAGGCTGCATTGGGCCCACTTGACTACTCGTCGGAGTTGCGCTGGAAGTTGCCGGAGTTGACGATTGCTGGGACGAGGGCCTCTTTATATACCTTTTCTTAGCGCCTCGGGGAACGCAATTGCGGAATTCGAAAGGTTGCCAGGTGGCAACATGCTGGTCATATAGTGCCGAAAATTCGTCGTCAACGGCCAGATTCCTCCGGTTGGATTTATCGTGCTGTGTGCGACACCTCATCTTCCAGCATTCAATGATTTTGTCTTTATGCCAGTTGAGGGGCGACACCTTGGCGAGGAATTTTCTGAAGCCCGCAGACTCCATCCGGTGATCCGGGTTTCGCTCGGGATCGTACGTCACCTCTTCGCAGTAAAACTCATGCCATGGGGGCCATGATTTCATCTGCTCGATGTGCCATTCCAGGTCTGCACCCGTCCTGTTCCTTCTTTCCTGCATGATCTCGGCTCGGGGACAGATGTGCGTGAATTTACCTCTGACCCCAATTGGGTCGTACTTCCAGCGCTGAGGCAGCATTATTAGACCCATATCAATGAGTTCCCGCTCGAGGTAGACGTGCTGCCCGATTTCGTACACTTGGGTATTCGCCCAGGTCATGGGATACTGAAATATATGGCCTTTCTTTTTGCCCTGGCCGAATTCTTCTTCAACGTAGTCCATCTGCCGCGCAATTTCCATCCCGAACTGGTGGTCAGTGCAGAAGTAGGGCAGCAGGAACGGCTGCCCCTTGAACCCGTAGATTCTAACTATGATGCCCTGAGTCAGCCGGAAGGTGTCCCCGTACTCATTCTTCCACAGGTATTTTGTCATGACTTCCGGTGGGCGACATGCCTTACGGTTGAACAACCCCATGACCTGGCACAGAAATTTGAGATTAAATTCGTAGAATGAGCCTTTTCTGTACAGAATCTCGGTCCATTCGTACACGGGCAGCGGCTCTCCTTTTTCATTTATTTTCTTCAAGTCAGGAACGTTCATCCGGTAATGCATGTGATACAGGCACAACCATGCGAGGAAGGAACAAAACCGGAAATCCTTTGTCTGCTTCTGTTGCAGCCTAACCAGACTTGAATGTATTGCATATGCCAGCCAGTCCGCCCAGTCGAAGAAAATAGGGCGCTTTCCACTCTTCTGCGCTGTAGAGTCATAAAATTCTCCGTGTAGGAGACATTCTGCCAGCGCCAGCTGGTACGGCCGTACTACTTTGTCAGAGTCACAGCCTAGGACCCACGCCAAGATGATGTAGATGTATTTATTCTCAAATCTGTCCAAGGGTATGGGGCCAGTCGGCCACTGTCCGGCTGCCAACGGAGTCTTCAACTCCGAATCAAGAAACTCTCTCATCCGCTTTGTCTGCGTAAATCTGCCGGTCTGCTCATCCAGATTCACCCTTCTGACAATTGCGCCGGGCTCGTACTGCAGCCCCGGGGCGAACGTTGGCTGGACGCTCTCCCGGAAGAGTGTGAACAACACTTTTCCCTTGTTGTCGCAGACTTGCCGGGCAGCTGGTTTGTAATATTCTGCAATTGCTTCAATCGACTCCGGAGCCTGGTGAGTAGGAGGGCACAAGAACCAGTATAGGTTCGATTTATACGCAGCGCCGACATGATGTGAGGGCGAAACCTTGTCTACCCACTTTGCAATGTTTAGCCGCAGTTTGGTGAGGCTGATGGAGAAAGAGCCGTCCTTGTACCCGGACAGGCGATTAACTGGTGGCGGCGGAGTCTGCCCAACTACGCGCCTCTTCGTCCGGGATTTTCTTTTCTGGTCCTTCTGCGGCGCTTCGCTCTCATGAGCGCTTGACTCTGGTGATTCCTCAGCTTCGCGCCGTTCTTCACTGGATTGCGCCTGTACGGGCGCTTTCCCCTTGTCCATCCTTTTCGAAACAGCAGAGGCGGGAATTACGGCTTCTGAGTTTGTCAGCTTTATTCCTTGCAGTCAGGAAGTCAGCTTGAACGATTTGAATTTTCTGGTTGCGCCAGGGCCCTTTTTGTAGACAATGACTGCAACATTAATGGCGCGAGGGAGGGAGTTAGGGCAGTTAACTTGGAGTTGGTGGAGGCGTTATGATTTTTTGGCGGCTGTGCATGGGTTTATTTTTGAAAAGCGCACCCTAGTAGCCGTTGGTCCAAAACGCACCTTGCTTTTTTAATGCATCATTCTTGAAAGATGTGCAATCATTAAACCTCCTTGGGCATCGTGCCATTGCTGACGTCATCGCTGCCGCCTGGGCACACTTTACAAGAGAGAATTTCTGGCCCGTTGACCCAACTTCGCCCTGTGCCGTACTTCGCCCTGGGCCCACACTTAGAATTTTTCATGTTTTCCGTGGTGGGTTATTCGGACTTCGCCCGAAATTCAGGGCGCACTCGGACTTCGCCCGAAAAATGGGCGCACTCCGACTTCGCCCAAATTTGCTTGCGCAGTCTGACACTTAGCCGTTTTGTCGCTGTCTGTTTCCCAACTGCGCCCTTTGGAGGGGGCGCAGCCCGACTTCGCTGCGAAGTCGGGTTGCGCACCCAGACTTAGTTAATTTAGCTCCTCTTTTCAGCTGCCTTGCTCCGTACTTCGCACTGTCCAAGGAGCGCTACCCGACTTCGCTGCGAAGTCGGGGTTTGCCCTAGGTCTTACTTGGGCCCTTTTCTTAAAAAATTAAAAACTGAAAAACTGAATGCTGAAATATATACATTCTGAAAACTAAAAATGCAGAAGGGAAATTTGTACAAGGAAGGGCCCATTTGGGCGCCTTCAGTGGTGGTAAATTTTTAGGTGGAACCCATTGACGGGAATGGGGAGAAGCTGTCCCTCCATGTCCCGGAGCACAAATGCATTAAACTGATTTACCCGGGCAATCTGATAGGGGCCCTCCCATAGGGCATCAAACTTCGTTGCCGTGTGCCCGTTCCCGCCTTCAACGAGTCCCACTTCAGCACCAGGTCCCCGATTTTGAAAACTCGGGCAGTGGTACCTTTTGCGAACCAGCCTTGTGTTGCTTCAGCGTGTTTGGTGAAGGCCTGGTACGCTTTTTCTCTGTCTTCCTCTAACTGCAGCAGCTGGCAAAGTCTGTCATCTACCGGATCCCCGTTGCCTCTCTCTTCATCAAGCATCCAGAGAGCGGGAATTTCGATGTGGGTCGGCAAGACTGCTTCTTTGCCGTATACGAGCGCATAGGGGGACGTTTTAATGGACTTCTTGAAGGATATCCTATCCGCCCACAGCGCCCGATCCAGGAGTAGGTGCCAAGTCCTCTTGTTTTTCTCTACTGTCCTCCTGATGATTTTCAGCAGATTCTTGTTGGTGGACTCGGCGAGACCGTTCCCCTGCGGGTAGTAATTGGAAGACATTTTGTGATAAATGCCGTATTTGCCGGTGTACTCCGTGAGTACAGCGCCTGCGAACCCCGGACCATTGTCCGTCACTATTGACTCAGGGACACCGAAGCGGGTAATGAGGCTCTCGAGGAACCTGATGACCGTCTCCTGGTCCGCATTCTTTGTGGGGATCGCCTCTGCCCACCGCGTGAAGTAGTCGGTGGCGGTAAGAATGAACTTGTGCCCCGCTGCAGAGTTCGGCGTAATAACCCCAATAAAGTCCAGACCCCATTGCTGAAACGGAGTCTCGGCTTGGATCGGTTGAAGGGGCAGGGGTGCTTTTCTATTTCTGCCGGCAAATCTCTGGCATTGATCACATTTTGTACAGACCGCATGCGCGTCTGTAAAGAGAGTGGGCCAATAGTACCCAACTCTTATTATTTTCAAGGCCGTAGGCCTTGCAGAATGGTGACCCCCAGGCATCCCGGAGTGGAATTCTCCGAGGACCCTGGGCTGGTCTGTTTTCTTGACGCACCGCAACAGGATGCCGTCAATGTTCTTAAAGTAAAGCCCCTCGGGGCGAAGAGTGTATTTCAGTGCACCTAGCCGAAACCTCCTTCTTTGTGAGGCATTCAGGTGGTCTGGACATCTCCCGGTGCAGAAATACTTCACCGGGTCATCTGTCCAGTCACTCTCCTCGGGTAAGGAGTTGGCTAGGTTGGTGTTTGTTGCTGGATCCTCCCACTTACAGGCGGATATCTGGGCTGCTGCGCTTCGGGCCAGCTCCTGGCACAAGGCTCGGCCTCTGATAAGCTTGGTTGGCCGCACTTCGATGTCGAACTCCTGGATTTTAGCAATCCATCCTGCTCTCTTGTGACCCGGCTCTCCTTGTATGATGAAGCTTCGGACGTCCGGGTGTATCACAAAGACGGTAGTTCTGCTCTGGGAGACGAAGTGCCTGAACTTTCGGAGAGACTTCATGACTGCGTGAACTTGCCGCTCTATAAAGTTGTACTTTTCTTCATGCGGCTGAATCACTTGGCTCAGGAACGCTATGGGGCGCTCCTCGCCATCGTCTCCCTTTTGGGTCAGGACTGCGGCGTAACTCTCGGGTTCTCCCACCGCGTACAGGATGAAATCCTTGGAGTAGTCCGGGTTTATCAACACCGGAGCTTGTGCAATTCGGGCCTTGATTTCCTCGAAGGCCTGCCTCCTCTCATCAGTCCATAAGAATTCAGCATTCTTTTTCAGCAATTCGGCCATGGGCTTGATTACCTGTGCGAAGTCCGGTATGAACTTCCGCACGAAGTTGATTTGGCCGAAGAAGGACTGCAGCCCCTTCTTGTCAACTGGAGCGGGCAAGCGGAGGAGGGCTTATGCTCTATCAGGGTCCACGGCTAGGCCTTTCTCGGAGATGACATGCCCCAGTAGCTTACCTTCTTTTACCGCGAAGACAGATTTCTTCGGGTTTATGGAAATGCCGAATTCACGACACCTTTCAAATATTTGCCGCAAGTGGGGAACATGGTCCTCTCTCTTGTGAGAGAATACGGTCATGTCATCCAAGTAGATGACAATAACCTTGTTGAGCGAGCTCTCGGAAGGCCGAGGTCCATGGCTCTCTGGAATGTGGCGCCAGCATTGGATAAGCCGAAAGGCATGCGCTGGTAGGCGAACGTTCCCCATTTGGTGGTGAACGCCGTCTTATGCTGGTCCTCATCCTTGACCCATATCTGGTTGTACCCAGAAAAGCCGTCTAGGAGGGAGAATCTTTGTGCTCCAGCAACTATATGGAGGATCTGATCGATTTGGGGAAGCGGATAATGGTCCTTGAGGGAGGCCTGATTCAGATTTCTGAAGTCCACACAGAGACGAATGTCTCCGTTCTTCTTCCTCACGGGAACCAAGTTCGCAACCCAGGATGAATGCTTGATGGGGTAGATGATCTTGGCTTCCAGCATCTTCAAGAGCTCGGCTTTCATCATGGCCTCGATCTTCGGATTTACTGACCTGCTTCGGAATGGCTTGGCGCCATCTTCTAGCTCAATGGTATGCTGGATTATATTTCTGTCATACCCCTTCAAGTCCTGGTAGCACCAGGCTACTATGTCAGGGAACTCTCGGCACAATGTTCTGATTTGCTCAAGTTCCTCTGTGGTGCAGTCTGTCCCGACCTTAATTGTTTTTCCTGGTTCGAGCTCCAGGTCGGAGTACTGCTTCGGGTCTACTTTGATCCGGTGTGATATTGCTCTGTCATTTCGATCAAATAGACTCTCAAGTGTAATCAGTCCTTTTGGGACATGATTATTTTTCAGCTGTATCAACCCCTCATATTGCTCGTCATCAGGGTCTCTACCTTCGATTGAACACGCTTCGTTAACCAAAAATGTGACGATCTCCTCGTCACAATCAAACACCTGCCAGTGGGTGTCCTTATCAGGCACAGAAGGCCTGTAAATGGTACGGACCGGCTTCGGCTTCTGGACAGTGTCATCAGCCGGAACGTACCTGGCTCCAACAGACGCCAGAATGTCAGCATGCTTGTTTTTCTCGCGTGATATAGCCTTGACATTCAATGAGTCGAAAGACTCCATCAGATCCCAGACCCGATTACGGTACGCCTTGAGATAGTGCTTCTTGGAGGCGCACTTGTTCGTAATCTGGTGGCACACCAGCTCTGAGTCGCCAAAGATCTGCAGATGCTTAATCCCCAGCCTCTCCGCTTTTCGCAAGCCTAAGCACAGGGCTTCGTACTCCGCCGCGTTGTTGGTACAGCTCCAGGCCAGCCTGTAGGTGTAGTCCTTCTGGATCCCGGTTGGGGAAACCAAAAGTACACCAGCACCGGCGCCATTTTTGCATCGTGCGCCGTCAAAGAAAAGCTTCCACAACTTTTCAAGTGCAGGTCCCACTTCTCTTTTGGCCGACTTGTCAAGCCTCTCAGGCTGAACAACAGTGTAGCAGCCTTGCTCAGTTTCAATCACGGCGTTGAAGTCCCGCAAGGAGAATTCATCTTCTACTTGCAGCAGCTCAAGAGCTTGCTCTGTCATGTCCACCACCACCAGTTCTTCCTCCGTCAGCTGAACCATGCAGTCCTGCGACTCTTCTCCGGGTATCTTCTCTACTAAGAAAGTGGAAGGCTTCTCGTTGTAGATCTTCAGTCTCCTTCCTTTGAAGGGCACTTCCATGTGTGAGTAGTCTAGAGACAGATACCCTCCCAACTTCGCAGTGAACTCCCTGGAGAGGCACATGCCGAAGTAGGGTTCCAAGTCGACGACCACGACCTCTTGGATGACCACGATGTCGAGAGCTTTGTGCAGCCGAATAGGGATGTCTTTAATGACACCGACTGTCTTGACAGGGGTGTCGTCCAGTTGCAGCACGCCTTGGCTGCTCCTTGTGTACTCCATCCCGATCTCGTCGCAGACGGCTCTCGGCATTACGGTCGTGGAAGCACCAGAGTCCACCATACAGTTGTGCACTATGTACCCTTGCATCCGTAATGACAGATAGAAGGGAGGTGGTCTGTTCTTCCCAGTGGCTGAGACTGTTAGGGGTTGCACCAGAACAGCGGGCTGTATCTGCTTGCCATTCTTCATGCTTTTCAGAGATTCCTGCAGCAGATCAACCTGCCCTGGGAGCAGAAGAGCATCATACATGCTGATTCTTGCGGGGGTCCTCTTCAACTCGTCTACTATGCTGTAGCCCGAGGTGCTAGCTCCTTCCGCTTCTTTTGCCGGCTCATACTTCGTCCGATACTGCTGAGTGGCCTCAACTCTCTGTCTCTTGGTCAGAGACGGATATCTCAGCTTCTCCTGAGCTTGTTCTTTGGTTTCAGCTGGAGGCTGAGCAGCGGGAGCTTTAGGCACGGGAGCTTTCACTACGGGAGGCTTGACTGCAGGAGCCTTCTCTTTGGCTGTGTAAGGCCACAGCCTCTTGTCAGGTGGTAGCCCAGCGGGTTGGGCCTTATCTCTCTCGGCGTATACCTTCAAGGGCTTTACAGCGGCTTCGACAGACTTTCTGTTTTCCTTGGCAGGAGGCGGCAACGGATCTTCCTCTAGGACGGCAAAGTTGCCTTCGTCGTCCAGGATCATATAGAGTTCTTCGTCTTCTATGGCGCTGTCGGCCAAGGTCTGGAGGTAGTGTTGGTGCAGTGTGCAGTCATCCTCAGAATGCGGGTCGTTGCACGTGGTGCACCAGTTGATCTGGTCAGAGGTACCAGGTTGGTCTTCAATGGCAGCATTTCTCGGAGGGGGACGCCTCTGATCTCGCCGTTCTGGGGCTTGATCTTTTGTCAGTGTCGGGGGTGGATATGGCCTCCTTGGAACAAGGTCCATCTGGGCCTGTTTTTTCTTTAGAACGGTCATGTCGTTGGACATGGTGTGATATCCGGAGGCCAAAGCTCGTACCTCCTGGAGGATTTTATTCTGAATATCATTGTCAGGAGGCGGCAACTGAGCTGGAGGAGGTAATGCAGCCAATGGAGGAGGTGTGGAATATTGTGCATACTGCGGGGGAGCAGGGAGTGTTGGATAATGCGGAGGAGGAGGCGGATAATGAATTTGTGGTGGGCCGTAAGGATTCACGACCGGCGCCGGATTCCATTGCTGTTGGGGTTGCTGTCCTGAAGTGGACGGCACTGGACCAGAAGCTGATGGGTACTGAGATCGGGGAAGTCGGGGTAAATAGGCGGTTGTACCCTGTGCGGGAGTCTGCCGATGGAAATGATATCCATTTCAGCTTGTTGGGCAGCCTCATACAGAGCAGGGAACGAGTCGATTCTGGCTACCTTCAGCAGCAGGCAAATGTCTGAGTTGAAGGACCTCAGGTAGTAGTAGGCGGCCTGACCTGCTGAAGGTCGGAGTTCGCGAGGTACTCGTTTCCAAGACCTCGCAAACCTGATGTTGAAGTCTGACACCTCCTCTTGGGGGTGTCGTATACTTTGAAATTGATGCAGCAAAGAAGAGGGATCAGCAGACTCGTTGCATCCTTTCACGAGCCTGCCGGCTAACTGTCGCCACCCCGTGATAGATCCCTCTGGCAGTGATCTCCACCAGTAGAGAAGCTTTCCCCTTAGGGAAAGGGCCAGCAGACGGGTCTTCACACCTTCGTCAGTGATGGAATGTAGCGCAGCCAGGGCCAGAATGTCCTGGATGTGTTCATACGCCGTCTTGCCGTAGCCGTCATACGTAGGGATAGACTTTAAGGCAGCAGGGGGCACAGCTTGCTGTCCGACTAGGGCCAAGGGCCCCGTAGAGTCCACCGTCGGGAAGAGGTCATCATCGTTCTGCTGGGCAGCCATGTCTTCTTCCCCTCCGGTGGTGTACTCGGTGTCAGAACCGTCCGAGGATGTGGATTCTTCCTCAGCCTCGACTTCTTCGATTTCAGCCTCGGCCTCTTGAATTTCAGCCTCGGCCTCTTGAATTTCTTCCACGCGAGCTTGGTAATCAGCCAGCCTGACGCGCTCGCTTGGAGCGTCAATGTCAATTTCGTAAAAGTCAGGCGGGTTTCCCGGATTCCTTGCTCGCCACCTTCTTGTTTGCATGAAGGCGTTAGGACCGGTCTTCACGGACTCAGAGAGTATTCAGATATTTGCAGAGTCGCCAGGTGCTCTGATTTTTAACAGCAATGAAGCGAGCACTCGTGCTTCGATTCTGTTTGGGGGTGGGAAACTACCATGTCCCACCGGGCGTGCCAGAGAAACTGTTGGTTACGAATCTGCCATGAGGAAAGGATTTGTTGTTATTGCGCCCAGATTCGCCCACCAGATTGAAAGGCCGGAAGGAAGGAATGCCTTCCGTGCCAATCTCCGGAGAAGGCCGGCTTCCTGTGGGGTTTTTAGTGTTAAGATAAGAGTGCGGGGAAAGAGATAAAAGTGCGGAAAGAGAATCCAAATGTGATTGGAGTTGGGTGGGGGGAATAAGCAGCACGACAACGATCAATCACCGCTACTAACAACATTCCTTTACAAAGCACACATTGAAACTACAGCTATCATTAATCCTATGTATCCTCTATCTATGCATTCCAAGAATACTTGATCATCAAATACCGGAGTCCAGAGTTCAGTACAACAGTAAGCAATGATACAAGAAACATGAGGCAGAAATGACAAGGAGAGGCAGCATACAAGATAAAAGACGAGTAAGCGGAGCCAAGTATATGCTTGTATTAGAGGCAAACGCACAACTACAATGGTTCCCTAGCAATATATTCCCCTTCCCCCTTTTACAATGAATTGCATGGCTATTTATAGCCTCAAGTTCCCCCGATTACATTCTCGGGCACAAAGTCCCAGACTAAACATTAGCTGACACAAGCGGCTGAAGAGCTGCGATGCTGACTTCTGTCGGGCAGGACTGTACTTGCGGCATGGTCTCCCTGAAAGATGTACAGCTACGTGGCGGTGTGTCGGGTCAAACCTTTGGTCAGCAGGAATGCGGGTAGTTGTGGCGGATGGAACTTCTTATCAGCCTTAAATGATAGCAGCTGGCGTAGATAGTGCAGCCCATGCTTTGTCCTTTTCCCGGTCATGTCTTGGCTCGAATCCCGAAGTTGGACACTTGTCGGATGCTGATGAATGACACGTGTCTGCCTTGAAAGGCAGTTTATCCAACTTCGCCCAGGATTAGAGCGTTGTCGGGTTGCGCAGGTGGAAAACAGCGCAGTTGGGGAGGCCTCCGTGCCTTAGTCAATTTCTGGACTTGCTTGCCCAACTGCGCACCGGTCAGAGGGCGCACCCCGACTTCGCTGCGAAGTCGGGTTGCGCACCGGCACTTTGCTGTCTTCTCTGTCGTTCGGACTGCGCACCAAGAGGGGGCGCCCCGACTTCGCTGCGAAGTCGGGTTGCGCCCCAGCACTTAGCTGATTTTCTGCCATTGCTCTCCAAGTGCGCCCAGGAAGAAGGGCGCACCCCGACTTCGCTGCGAAGTCGGGTTGCGCCCTGACACTTAGTCAAATTTTGCTTTGTTTCTGTCTGCCTGCGCACTTCGCATTCCCTACTGCGCTCCAACTGGAGGGCGCACTCCGACTTCGCTGCGAAGTCGGGGTGCGCCCTGACACTTAGCCATTTTCAGGGAACACTTGCTGGAAACTTTGCTGGGGGAAGTTAAAGGGGAAGAGGGAGGAATGAGACTGCAAGGAAGAGGGAGAAAGAGAGAAATGAAGAAAGGGAAAGAGAGGAAGGAAGGAAAAGAGCAGGTCACTTACAAAAACTGAAAACATGGCACCCCGTGCCAAATGTGGCAACAGTTTTCAAGCATAAAAATTACATTAAGAATGTCTAACCAATTGAAACATATCCTAGGATCCCCAATTTCAATAAAATAAATCCTTGCAACTTCTTGGAATAATGAAATTAGCCAAAAGCATAGTGAATGGTCAAGACTTAAATCGAGATTAATGCAGAAAACATGTTTAAAATCAAAAACATGATTATAGAAGTAATATACCATATTAATACATCACTCATTCAGAAAATAACAAACCCTGGAAATTATGACTAGTGACTACCAACTAGGAACCTGATCAAACATTTCTATACAAGACTAAATTAAATAGTATAAACAAACCTTTAAGAGTTGGTTGCTTTCTGTCAGTGTATTGTTGGTAGTAGCAAGAAGCAAAAGAAACACGTATATTCCGCAGCCAGCATTTACCAGTCAAAAGACATTAGCTTTCTAGAGATGAGACAGTATCCACCATTCAAACATTGCTCTAATAATTTTGTTTCAGATTTCAAATTTTTTTTTTTTTGAATTCAGATGGGCCTCACCCATATTACCCCATCACCACATAGTGGTATTACAACAGCTTGGCTATTATTCATGCATCGCTTGGCAAGATTCGAACCTAGGTTTCCTCCTTGAAAGTTGAGTTATTTAACTGGTTAAGCTAACGTCATTTGATTCTTGGAGCTAATTTTTATATCCTAGAATTGTTCTTGTAAAGACTAGTTAAAACGTTTTACCTCGGGAATTCTAGGTAATTGGTTTAAAATTAATATAAAGCTAAGCATTTAGCAAAGTAACAAATTTGCATTGTTCTATAGAAAAGTCATGCAGGATCATTTCAACATCTTTTCAGACAACTATCAGGTTTAGTGTCTTCACGCTAACGGTCTTAACTGCCTATTATCTTTCTGTATGTTCAATAGTATATCTAGTTCTATTGCAAATCTGGTATAGTTAACTACACCAGAGTTTATCATGTATAGTCCTCTATAGCATATTTACAAGATAAGTTTCCAGATATTATGAGATAAGACCAGTAGTAAATTATTTCTAAATGATAATAATAGAAAGAATTAGCAAAGAAATGTCTTCATTATGCAATATGCAAAGTTGTGAAACAAGACATCAAGATCTTACTTGGGTAATACTTCCATGTATGGCTGCCCTCTCCCGTAGCAAACTTGGTCCAGGTGACATGCTCCCAGATGCCTAAGTGATATTAACCGAAAAAAATTATTTTCAAGGTCAGCATACTAAACATACAAAGCATAGCAATCAACCTGCTTAAAGCAAATGTCTATCAAATAGGCAATATATCTGATGCATATCAAGGCCTATTACATACCCTGTATTCACTGATGTCATTGCGAACAGATGTTAGGAGCTCAGCATGCTCCCTCATAGCATTAATGTTCCCTTTGGTCCGCTTAAATTCCTACCCAATATAAGAAAGACCAAAAATAAGTATGATACCTTCTAATATGCAAAGGTGAATGTCGAGAACAGGTAATCGGCCAACCAGAGATGCAAAGCCAAGAATCATTTCAAACAAAGACATCCTCACTGTATGACTTAAATAAATCAAGCTAAAGCCACTAAAGTGGTGATTTAAAAATATTGCAAGGAATGAGTAAAACAAAACATGTCGCACGGCAAGAATGTTGTTATTATCTGTCTCTAAACTGATAATCAATGTGCATTGCCCAAAAGAACAAAATACTACACAATCATTTTCATTTTGCATCTTAAAAGTAGCTAAGCCCAATTTTTCTAGAGAAGCACCATGGTCACCTGAATTCATTATGGATGTTATGATCTCTTGGCTGAATAGGATCTCGCATCCTGACATATCATCTACTGCATTGATGTTCTCCACTTATAATCTATTTCACCTAAATCTAATGGATCTGATAAAGTGCAAAATTGTACAACATGCAGGTCAACGTGAAACCACTTCTCTCTGTTGGATTTTAGAACAATTTCCAAAAGCATTCCAAAGCATAGCATTCACCATCATTAGACTAGCTAGGCACCCCCATGATGCCTTTAGATCCAAAGAGACACATGCACCTCTTGAAGTCAATGAAGGCGCTATGACATAGTACACCTTCCTCCAAAGGGCAAAAAGAACTGTTATGGAGATTCAAACAAGTGACCTCCATACTACAAAGAAGCTTACCAACCACCACACCAATGGGGCAATATTGGAAGAACAGCGTCATCATGTCTTTGATATGGTATAGTGCACCCTGAGAAAGGTGCGCCAAAAGAAATTGTCATCTGGCAGATTTGAACTTGAGATCCGTGGCAAAAAATTTAGCATTGTCACCACTACGCCACCATGTGCTAACAAGAGTTCGTTGTGACAAGATAATATGTCAACAAATCCTATGCACTAGTCATCTTGCCACTATGCCTTCTCAATCAATAGAACAGGAAAGAGGGTCATAATTCATGGCTTAATTTCCAACTATATTTGGGAAGCGTGGACACCTACTCCATGCGTCCCATGAGTGCATGCCCTCTAGAGACACTACATCCTGTCCTTAGGTGGAAAGCAACGAAAATTCAAAAAAAAAACACTAAAGCCAAGGCGAATTGAACTCTAAACCTAAGGAACAAAGCCCATTAGCTCCCACGATGCCAACATTCTTTGTTGATCCAAAAAGGCTGTTCCAGCCCAACATCTTTACTAATCGTGTAGACTAAAGGCAAAAAAATGCACGCACGATTGGGCATGCAAAAATTGATGCCTCTGGGGGTTTGATCCCTAAACCTATCATTTAAGGCATTAAAAAATAATTGTGTTAGACAAAGCACCCAACTCTCAAGGTGGCGAAAAAGCAACTTTCTCAAAAACTGAGCTACCTTTTGTTTGCAATGTTCCCAATCCTCCATATGTGGCCACAAAGCACACCCATCATGGCTCCATTCCATGCCTAGGAGGGACGTTTGGGGATTTTCACCAACAATATATCTCAATCTTACAGAAACACAATGAAGCAACCATGCAGCACCACCAACAGCATTTACATGAGGTATGTTAACAGGATCAAGGACAACAGTTAGGCAAAATACTACTACATTGTGGGCAGGATCATAATGAATGTTGCTCTTGGCAAAATTCCTGATTGCTCTATTTGAAGGACCCTAGCCTATATTGTCCAGAGTCAAATCGACACTAAATTTTACATGTCATTTAAAACACAACTCAATGTGGGGTCTCTGTGAGGAAGCTATATCACCACCCTGCCCTTGTGTTGTCCCCTTTTTCCATGCAATGAGTTTCAAAATTTTCCAAAGAAATGATATGGACATTCCAAAGAACTGATATGGACAATGTTAGCAAAGTGATAAAGGATGCAACCCTTATTGCATCATATGGCTCTGATGCAACTTGTCCACTGAAATACACACAGATTTCACCATGCAGCAGCCCAAAGCAAAGTGTGCGGATGGTAAGAAGCAGCCTTAAAAAAATTAAAAATTTACCCTTCCAAAACAAATGTCAACGCAGATTGAACTTGCATCCTCTTATTCCCAAAACTATAGCGCTAACCAGAATTGTTGTAGCTACAGATGAAAAACAGACGCCCTTCCACAAATTAAATGCAAATTGAGGCACATGAATTTGGCATTGAAAGTGTCGAGCAAATTTGGGGGCAAAAATTTAAAAAAGTGAATTCAAATTCCTTGAGTTTTCCCTCCAGAAAAGAAAAATGAAGGTTTTTTCTTCTTTGCTTCCAACGTCGTCAAATAAGAGAGGATTCTTTTGCATAATTGGATGATGTCGCTCTCCATTGGCTCAGTTACCATGTTAGATTTTAGAACAATTTCCAAAAAAACATTCCAAAGCATCGCATTCACCACAATTAGATGCAAAATAACATAGAAGCAAAATAAAAGAACATATAGACAAAACAAAATAATATAGATAGCCAAAATAGGAAGAAGAGGTGAGTGCCCGTAGGCACCCCCACAATATCACATCATATAAACTGATCCAATGGATTGGTGATTGGGGTATTTATAGCATATACCTAATCCCAAATTAATACAAAACTCAAGTCGACATAACTTGGCTTAAAGGTAAATTACAATATATTAAGCCATTAAATAAGATTAACCATACAAATGGTTTAACCAATATCACTAAGGGTGAATAAATCAAATCTTACCCATAGGCTTACATAGAGAATGCCCGTAGGCTTACATTGCACATGCCTGTAGGCTTATGTCAAGAGCATTCGTAAGCTTACATCATCACTGCCAGCCTTGGCCAAATCCAACACTCTTGAACAGTAATTGGTTTTGCTAAAAATAATTAGGACAGATTAACACTCAATTACACTTTAACATACAGGCTAGATGCATCTATCTACCATTATCACTATTATTCTATTTACAACAATTTTTCACTAACACATCAGCTCAAATTAAAAATAAGCTTTCGAGTATAAAATGCCCAAACATATATTTACCCCACTAGGGATTCTCATATGCATACAACTTTAAGAGCATATTTTTCATGCAATGGCCATCTTAAATGTACTCTGAGATGACCATTGCATGAATCTTGACCTTCCATTGTTATAAATAAGATTATCTAGACCATTATTTCTTAACACAACTTAACTAATCCTATAACTTTTCAATAATTAGTATTGAATTGAATGGAAGAGGATGATGTGGCTTTATTAGCATTGATGTAAAAGGTAAAAACATTTGATAATTAGGTTTAAGCCTTAAAATACAGTTATCAAATGCTTAACTGTAAAAATTGTTTGACTACTTAGTATTCGTCTTTTATAGCGGTGAAGACAAGTAACAGCCAATGCTCAGTGTTTTATTTTCTTTTTGTTTTTGCACATTAAAATTGATATGGGCATGCCTTAAACAAGAGCAAAAAATTGTTTTATTTTCTTTTTTCTAAATTTCAAAACTTTGGTCCCGGCAAGGACACCGCAATGGCAAAAGTCATTGGGCTCTCTTAACGGAGACCCAAGTTCAATTCACAGGAAGGGTGGCCCCTGATATGCCCCCACTTTTCAACCTCTTCAAAAAAAAAGAAAACTCCGTAAATGTAAAGCCTACATGGAACTCCTCTATGGTTTTCACAGGCGACAAGTTCAGTGTTTGGAGTATCAAGAGGATTCACTAGGACGGGCAAAGAGTCACAGTGGATGGACCATCCTATTATCGTTATTGTGATCATGAGTCGATGCCATACTCCGCTTATCGAAAGGAGGCAGTCATCAATGCACTTCCTAAGTCCGTGTACGGTTAGCATCCTTCCCTCTTCTGTACATCAGAACTAGAGACCGTTCCCCATTTCTCTGTGTATATTTCCAGTTTTCTATTATGATAATAACGATCATACTTCCTCTGCTAAAGCTTAACAACTCTCTATTATTATTTGTATGAATTCATACCTCCTTTGCTCAATAGTAAAAGTAAATGTGAGACAGCTTCTGGAAACGTAATATTGGAAGTGAATGATAGTAGGAAAGCCACCACCTTGTTCATGTTGCACGTTGTGCATAGAGTCGTGTATGTAAACCGGAAATATCAGGATTTTTTTCTCTCCAGCAATACAAACAAATCATTTGAAGATAATAATCTTTCATTATTTTTTATTGTCAAAGAACAGTTGGGGTGACTTTAATCATCTTTTTTGAAATGTATATTTATTGCATAGAATGTGAGAGTGGGAGATAAGAAAATTTTATTAATAGCCTTAGATGGCCAAAGTAGACCAATGGGACTAATTGAAAAGAGTTGTTACAATGCACTGTAGTAAGCAAAAAGTACGACGAGAATAAGCAAAACTAGAGCAAAGAATCTAGTGTAAACTACGCTGAATTGGAACAGTTGTATGGCATAAAATTGCAGCCTCAAGGGTTACCAAAAATGGATAAACCTTGACATGCTAAAAGTACTGATGAAGAAAGAGCAAGAAATCGATGTACAACAGAGATACAAAGGAGCTCCAGTGGATCCAAGCACCAACATTAATCTATAGTGGGATGTAAAGTAGAAGCACAATCGTCATCATCACCAACTATCCCAAAAGAGCCAATGCATGATCTAATGATGCTTCTAGGAGAATGACCAGGACTAAGAGGGCCTTGTTGGGTGATCCTGGAAGGACACGAAGTTCAAACCCTCAAGACTCTTCTAGCATTCATGGTTATGGAACCAATAGAAGAGGACAAGGAAATGGTAAGCTACGTTTGTCTACAACTCCTTGGTATGTGAGGGGTGGCCAAAACCCAACACTAGAGAACCGCAATCCTGTCTTGCCATAAGCAAGAAGAAAGAACTTAAGTTCTAGTAACCACTCTTGGATGTAAACAAGAGCACACAAATTTGTCATTAACATTTTAAAAAGTTGTAGCTTCAAAAGAACTTTTATTACTCTTAACTGCAGAGAAAGAGCGAAAAAATGACGTGTTAAGTCGAGTAGTAATAGGTATCCTTTATAATAACTAACGTCGAAGAGTGATAGCTTCCCTGAGGTAGAAAACCAAGCATCTTTGGTCGAGATAGCTGAAAAAAGTAGTAAGCGATCCACCTGAGTCTCTATACAACAATGGTAACTCCCTTCAAATCTCATAATAAACAGGACATAAAAAAAAAAATCCAGTATAAGTCTATTGCTTTACCAGATGAAAATAGTTCTTGATTTATATTAAGTTTTCGACATGCTTTTAGAGTCTGTGTTTTCATTATTAGTCTCTACTGTACAGCAAGTTCCCTACTTGTAATTATTTAATTTGTTTCAGCCAACCAAATTTTGAAGATTTTATTGACATTTTCAATATTTTGGAAAAATGTTATATTTATGTAATATAAAGATGGCAACAAATATGCACATTTTATAGCTAGATAAAAATGTTTAAAGATACACTTGAGCAAAATATGCATGTTTACAGTTTGATTATTACAAGGTGTACATTATACATGGAAGAAGTGATAGACATATGTCTTGTTTAAAATGACGGAGTGGATGGCTATATCGATATAAGAAATAGGTAGTCGTAAATAAGTTGATTGCTTTTTGAACTTCTTCATTCCTTGCTTTTGGTTCCTTTCCTATTGATTTTGTAAATGTATTCAAAAGCGTAGATAATACACATAAGAACGCTTAATGTACTGTATTTGTTCCAAATTTTATGCATTAGAGGTAAATTGTTCGTTCGGTTGCAACAATAATGAATTTCAAAAGTTTTGAGTTGTTGAAAAGATACAAAGTATGGCTTCTGTGTTACAGAGGTGACAGGGATAGGTTTTGAAATTTATTGTTCTACAAAATGTTGACGATCATAACAAGCTTCTCTATAGGGTAATAGATTTTGGATTGTTGGTATGTTGGTTTTTTAAATTATGGTTATCTTATATCACTGCTAGACCATTCTCTCCCATATCACTAGTGGCTAAGCAACATTTGTGGATATTATTCATATATCCATGAGTTATGTGAAGAAGCAACTTTTAAAAAATATTACTAATACAAAGAAATTCAAGTGGAATATGCAAAAGCATTTTAGATAATTAACAATAAGAAGACATTCAATTTAGGAAGCAATTGTTAATAACATCTAACATCAAAATTTAAACGAAATCAAAATATATATCACTATCAAGGTTACTTTGCACCAATAGATGCAGCTGCTACTAGTCGATATAATTAATCCTAATCCAAGGATCATCTTTATAATTAGTTTGCTTCAGTATTTTATATACAGTGTGTAAAGCATTCAAATGATTCATTTCATTTTTTTTAAATTGGTTATATGGAATTGAAAGTGAAACAGGCCCCATATGTGTTACATCACAACTGTTATTGCAGTAATTCAACAAACCACATTATCATGGCATTACAACAAATCGTTACTATCACAGGCCACCTTAACGCAACTTGTCCATTACAATGCTGGGGATTTGAACTCGGATTGTACTTGTATGATTGCATCTCATTTACCATTGCTCCACAATGCCTTGAACAATTCATTCCATACTAGTAATTCGTAGGTTAAACATTTTGATGGAGATTTTAGCCATCTTACATGTGGTGGACAAATGGAAACCTTACTTGTTGGGTCCTCATTTTATTATTAAAATTGATCACAGCAGTCTCTAGCACTTCTGGGAACGTCTCTCTTGTCTCGAACAAAACAAATGGTTGACCAAGCTTTTGGGCTATGATTTTGCAATTGAATACAAGAAAGGGAAGGAGAATGTGGTCGTGGATGCCCTTTCTTGCGAGTATGAAGATTTTGTAGTTTTGTCCAAGCTATATCCAACACCCTTCACCTTTGGATCACCCAGCTTTGAGATGAATGGCATTCAGATCCTGAGACTGTTCATTTGATTCACATTGTTGGGGCTGGTAACCCACACAATCTATTGTTCTCTTGGTCTGACGAGATTCTAAAGAAGAAGGGATTTGAATTTAAACATTTTGACGGAGATATTAGCCATCTTGCATCTGGTGGACAAATGGACATCTTGCTTGTTGGATCTTCATTTTATTATTGAAATTGATCACAGCAGTCTCTAGCACTTCTTGGGACGTATCTCTTGTCTGGAACAAAACAAATGGTTGACCAAGCTTTTGGTCTATGACTTTGCAATTGAATATAAGAAAGGGAAGGAGAATGTGGTCGTGGATGCCCCTTCTTGCAAGTATGAAGATTTTGTAGTTTTGTCCAAGCCATAGTTGGAAAAAAGATCAAGAAAATTTGGGAATCGACAAAAAAAATAGGGAAAAATCAGCAAAAAAACGGCAAAAACAAAAAGAAGAAAATGCAATTTTTCATTGAAAAAAAAAAATTATGCATATCATAATTTTTTGTAAAAGATTGGCAAAAATCAGGATTTCGATGCGATTTGAATTGGCAACCATTCTGAATCAAGCAAAATCGGATCGGATCGGATCGGGGATTTAATTAGGGTTTTTGTAACTATGGTCCAAGTTATATCCAACACCCTAACCCTTTGAGATGAATGGCATTTGGATCCTAAGACTGTTCGTTTGATTCACAATGTTGAGGATGGTAACCCACACAATCCATTGTTCTCTTGGTATGACGAGATTCTAAAGAAGGACCACATTTACTCATTCAGCCTTCCTAGGTCAAGAACAACATGCTTAAAGAATTACATGCTTCTCCCTTGGCAGGATATTATGGATTTCTTAAGACCTATTAGAGGGTTAAGTAGTCTTTTTTCTTGGAAAGGAATGAAAGTTGATGTCAGATAGTTTGTGGTAGCATGTGAAGTGTGCCTGAGGAATAAGGGTGAAACAATTAAATCTACAAGATTGTTGTAGCCCCCTTCCTTTTGGATCACCAGTGGGAACACATCTCAATGGATTTCATTGAAGGTCTTCCCAAGTTAGGAGGCACAACAATGATTTTTGTGGAGGTGGATCGCCTTCCCAATTATGCCTATTTTTGCACCTCCAACATCCATTCACTACCAACAAGGTGGCCGAGGTATTCCTTGATTTTGTTTTCAAACTGCATGGTATGCCCAAGTCTATTGTTTGTGATCATGATCCTATTTTCACTAGCAACTTTTGGAAGGAGTTGTTCACTCTCAATGACACTTAGCTTAATATGAGCTCTTCCTATCACCCTTAGTTGGATGACCAAACAAAAATTGTGAACAAGTGCCTAGGTACATATCTAAGATGCTTTGCCCAAGATAAGCAATATCAGTGGGTTAAATGACTTCCATTAGCAGAATGGTCGTATAATACTCATGATCATCTTCCCCCTAAGATGTCCCCATTTGAGGCATTGTCTGGGCAAAAAGCCCCATCCATGGAAGAGATTCTTCCCATGTGACTCAAGTGGATAATTTCCTCCAACAACATCAAACTATCCTCCAACTCCTCGAGGACAATCTTTGTCAAGCCCAAAATCACATGAAGTAGCAGCAAGATTTACACTGCTCTAAATGACACTTTAAGGTGGGTGATGTGGTCTTTTTGCGACTTGAACCATATACGCAGCTTTCTTTGAAGACAAAATCCAGCCAAAAGCTTGCACCTAGATTCTATGGTCCATACAAGGTGATTTGTCAAATAGGGGATGTGGCATATCAATTGGAGCTTCCTCCTACCTCCAAAATACACCTTGTTTTTCATGTTTCTTGTCTTAAGCAAGTACTTGGTCAGAAGGTGCAGTCCCAAACAAAGCTTCTAGAGTTGGATGAAGGATGGGTTGACTTGAAGCTAGAAGCAATGTTATAGTCACAAGCCCATAATTTGCAATCTCGCAAAGTGTAGGAGCTAACCCATTGAGTGGCAGGATCTTCATAAAGAGGATGCAACATCAGAAGGAATGACCATTCTCCTGAAATTTCCAGCTTTGACGACGGCAAGCCATGTACCAGCCTCGATATAGCAACGTCAACTATCTTTATTTTGTTGGCTTGGGCACTGAGGTTAGGAGTTGGCCCTTGAGCATTACGATTAGGTTTTGTTATTTTGTTAGACTATAAATAGGAGAGATGTGGTGTAGCTGGATTATCATTCATTTGTCTATCACCTCTAGTGTGCATAAGAGACTTCACCCTCTCTAAGTGGCAATGGGACTTTGCCCTCTCTAAGTGGCTTCAATTGTTTTTGAGACTTGGAATCTAGACTTATGATATTTTATCGGATTTACTATTCTAGAATCTGATTATGTTACAAATATCCTATTGTATTGTTACTTTTGTTGCTATTATTGTTACAATTGTTCTTTCCTAAAAGTTTTTCCGTTACACTATCTTTATTTTTGGCCCAGACCCATACTTACGATGAGTCGGTCCATGGGCATTAGGGTTAGAGTTTGTTACTTCAAAAGTTTATCAATAGGAAGAGTTCCGCTCTTGACAATCATCCTTCATACAATCTTTCTTCTATCACCATTTATGCACATATGAAACTCTGCCCTCTCTAAATGGCCTTGGATTTGAATCAAAGATTTGGATTTGGATTATTGATTTCATATTTGGAAATGTTATTGTGAACATCTTTGCTTCTATTTTGTTGCAAATTGTAAAATTGATGTTGTTAAATTGATAGAATTACAAGTTGTTTCGTTATGAATGGTATCTAAGCATTAATTTTGGCTTCCTATGGCGGGCAAAAATTTGGAGAAGCAAGTAAGCTCCAATAACCTTTTTCAAAAGAAAATCCACATCAAGACTCAAGAGCTAGAGTTACAATGGTAGTTCATTGTGGATCCATTTGCTTCTAAAGGCTAGTAACATATCAAAGGGTATTTATTGAGAATAATTAAGAGGGATGATGGAGTACGAGTAGCAAAATAATCCTCCAAGAAACCAAGGCAGGTAGCCTTATATCTTGGAAAGAATAAACAAATAAAATCCTTGCAGCCTTCAGCATCATGCCATCATGATTTCTTCACTCAGTCAAGTGGAAGTCCTTCTGAGGATATAATTCCGCATCAGATTGATGACATAAACACAAGGAATAATGGCCTCAGAGACAATATGCAAAGCAGTTTTGATTGCCTAAATAGCACTATGAACAATTTCAATAGGTCATTGAACATAATAATGGAACTACTACATGGAGGTGACAGTGAGTTTCTAGAGATCAAATGGCATTAGCTCAACCAGTTAAATTTCACGACTTTCAAGGAGGAGACCCAGATTCAAATCTTTCCAAGTGATACATGCATAATAGTCAAGCTATTTATAATACCACTATGTGGTGATGATGTAATACAGATGAAGCCCATTTCGATTCCACATAACCAAATTAAAAGAATAAAAAGTTTTCGGAGATGGAGCACAATCTAGATTTTGAGTCTCAACAAGTTTTTGGCCAACAAACCAAAGAGTAAGGTCCACCAACATTGACACATTAGACCACCCTGCACTCCCCTAGATCCACTATGCATGGGAGATCGCACTCATGTTATGCTATCGACCAAAAAAACATACATACCCTACCGCCTTCACCTTGGACCTCCTATTTGAAGAAGTCAAACCTTCACAGTCATGCCCCCTTGCGTGCATATCTAAAGAAAAAAAAAAATAGAGGCTGAAAACGATCAATAAAGGCACACTTTTGGGATGTTGCATAATCATCACATAGTTATTCTGATTATGATTATGACATCAAGGTTGATCTGGATTTAAATGTAGGAGGAGCAATTATTTTTTTACAATGGCCTTCTACAAGTGCAAAACTAAATCAACCAACATTCATAGGAAAAGACCCTAGCGGTTGGATTTCTAAAATAGGCCGCCTATTGCAAGTGCAGAAATGAAATGAAATGATAAATTATTATTAATGTCTGCGGTGGGCCAAAAAAAGACCCAAGGGACTATAAGAAGGACAATAATGACTGCCAGCTAACGGGCTAAAAATCCCAACAAAGAAAAGAAACTAAGTTAAATACGAGACGTAACTCGACAAAAGGGCAAAAGAGAAGGGGAATAGAGAAGCGGAGGGGAGGGCTGCAATCCAGAGGAGCGGAGTGCATGCCAAGAAGAACGGAGAGAGAGAGGGAGGGGAGAGGGAGCAGCCCAGGAAGGGCAAGCTCCAAGAACCCCCAGAAACTAATCTCTCCTAACAGTCGTGGCCAAAGTATTCGAGCTGAAGAAGTCCATGATATGTCTTTGTCCATCGCTAGTTTGGGACCCTAACAAGCTGTGGGTGCGCTACCTAGTGACCCTGCTACCGTCTAAACTAGAAGAAGCAGAGCGTTTCCGACCGGTGTGACCTGGTCCGTCGGAGATGGTGAGGTAAGTTGTGATGAGCCGATGTTGAAAGGGGTGAGATCTAGCTGGAAGAGAGCTTTTATGGCGACGAAACTGAGTTATCTCACTAAGAAAGAGTGCGAGACACTGCTGGTCCGGGTATCTGAAGAAGGTAGAAATAGATCGAGAGTTGTATTTGAAAAGGCAATGGAATCTGCCTCGGATCTCATAATAACAGGGACAGCAAAAAATAAAGTGATGTTGGGTTTCAGCTTCCCCCAAGGAGCAAAACAAGCAAAACCGCTCCTCCGTCAAAAGATGGTGAGTTGGTGAGAACACACCCTGAGTTGCCCAATCGATATCCGAAGACTATGCATTGTGTGTTGCTAAAGGTATTGTGAAGGAACTATTCTGCTCTCTTGAAGTTGTAAGAAGTGCTCACGGTAGAAAGACAGCTTGGGGGAAAGAGGGGCAACAAGAGAGATCCATGTGCATCTAGTGTACTGGAGACTAACATCCTTTCGGATCTCATGGAGCATCTTCTCCTTACTAAGCCGAGAGGGGGGAACACTCAAGGAATAAGGGGGGAGCCTGTCTATCCGTATCTGAATGTTGGCCAGGAGGGCAAAGACCTAAAAATACCAGCTCCTTCAACCTCCCCGAGAACTCGAAGAGAGTTCCATCGAGGAGCGAAGGGCAAGGTAAGGGTACCGCCTGCAGCCCGTAGGGGTATCTCCTAGAGTACGGATCCTGTGAAGATAACCAATAATCAAGAAGATAATCTCAAGTTGGAGAGGAGAGGCCCCAAACTCTGCAAGAATAATAGAGCGGGGGACCATGCCCTTGCAACAAATGAACCGTCGAAGAAAGTGTTTGTACTCGTTCGACCAGTGCCCACTCAGTCGGGCCAAGACTAGGACCCCAAACCACTAACCCATAAGTAATAGTTGGCTTGACCAAGGCATCAAAGATCCTCATCTTCACAAAGATATCCTGAAAATGTGCTTTGAAGCAATTCCTCTCGAGCAAAGACAGAGCTACATACCCCTTACACACCAGAGCCTGGACAACGAGCTTCATACTAAAATTGGGACCAGTGAAGAGATCCCCCAAGTACACATAAGAGGTGGCGATCTCAACCTCCTGACCTTGAAAAAAGAAGTGGAGATGAGATAAAGCATCCTTGGTAGTATTGAACACCAAAACCTTGGTCTTCGAAAGATTCACCGTCAACTGTCTCAAGTCACAGAAAGCAGCGAATGTGTCCAGATGACGTTGAAGCCCCTTAGGGGATGAGGCTAACAAAACATCATCAGCAAAGAGGAGAATAGAAATCGGCACACGGTGGAGAAGGCAACCATCTTCTGCATGTGCGTTCTCCCTAATAAAAGTCTCAAGCTTGTCGATGAAGATCCCAAAAAGTGTCAGGGAAAGGGAGCAACCCTGTTTCACTCCTATGGTGCTAAAAGTGTGATTCCTAAAAGTGGGAAAGTCACTAGCAATTCCCTTCCTAGACACTCGTGCTTTTAATTGGATTTTATGGCCAAAGTTCAAGAGGATGTTCTTTAAGAAATTTGATAAGGGGTCTTCATATTCCTATGTAGTGAAGTTGTTACAAACTAGATAGACTAGATTGGTTGTGTTAGGAAAAACTTAAGATTTTATACCTGCAATGGAAACACAATGACAAAGAACAAAAACAGCAACACAAGTAACACAGAGATTTACGTGGAAACCTGCAATGTGCAAGAAAACCACAAGGCAATGGCAACTTCTTTTTATTATTTCAGCAAAACTTTACATTCACGTTTCATTCATTTTCTAGATATGCAAGGGATCAAGTCCCTTTTATAGAGCATGAAGGGAAGACCCTGAACCGTTTGTTTCCTCTCCCAAAGGAAGCCTCCGCAAAACTGTTTGTTTCCATGCGAAACTGAAGCGATTCGTCTTCCGTGTCCTGACGTCTATCCTGGACGTCTACTTGCCTAGACGTCTAGCAGCCCAGACGTCTGGTCTGCTGCCTAGACGTCTAGCAGCCCAAACATTTGGTTTGTTGCCTAGACGTCTGACCTAGACGTCTAGCAGCCCAGACGTCTAGTCTGCTTCTGCCGACTGTGCACCTGTATAGTGACTTCACTTCCTAACATGTTGATAAATATTCTAATGAATTCATAAGCACTATCAACTACACCTACAATTTAAATTGAGTAAAAGTAGTTTCAGCATTTAGGAATGGGTTGAAGGAAGAGATTCAAAAGCAAATTGATAAGCATGATCCTCCCTCAATCCGGGATGCTAAAAGATTGGTGAAGGTAGCAGAAAACAAAATCAAGGTATGCATGATTCATCCATGAAAATATTTAAATATAATAAGGCTATATTTCAACACATGAGGGGATAATCAGGCTTCGGTATTCTTCTGCTACAAGTGCAAATCCAAACATTATCGCAATCAGGAATGTGAGGAAAAGAAGTTTTACCACATGGACATGGAAAATGAAGTTTTAGACATAGAAATCAGTCCTAATGACACGAATGAAGAAGTTGAGCATTTAGTTGAGCAGCCTATTTATCTTTGCACTCATTGGAGTGCAAAACCATAAAGCAATTGAAGTTCAATGCTTCATCAAATATCAACAAGTATGTGTGCTGATTGATTCTGAGAGCACTCATAATGTCATTGATAGCCAAGTTGCCAAATCGTTGGGCTTATATGTTAACATCTACGGATACCACCTACGGAAAGTATCAACGGAAAGGCATTACGAAATGGTGTTACGAAAAGCAGTTGATTGTGTAAATCCGTTTGACGCGTTACAAATCCCACGTGTGTTGACAGCTCAACAAGTGAAACGTATCATACACAGTCAGCATGGTCGTTGTTGCATTGCATTAACATTTGGAATATAATCTTATGATTATTATGTAATTTATTAATCTGTCAGTTGTTCGAGATTACGTAATATTAATGTAATCCGAATTTGTTAGTATTTTGTTAAGTCAGTTATAGGACAAATCCATTTGTAATAAAGTCTAAAGTAGTTAGCGGGATGTTTTAATTTTAGATTATTTTTGTTATGTTATATTAGCATTCAAATCTTCAAGTGTTCGAGATGTAACAGAAAGACATTAAAGACTTCTATTGAAAATGTCCAGAGTGACATTATAAAATACAATGTAAAGACCTTTGAAAAGGTCTACCGTCTATTGTCTACCATATGCTTTTTGAGTAGTTTGTTGTCCGCATAATCTATCATTTACATTGTACGAATGAATATTGAAGTCAAGCAATAAATTAGCAGCATTTTCTTCAATGAATTTGGTAATTGTATCTTGTAATTTCTTCATGTTTTACTTGTTATTGTAATTCCATTTTATTTTCTTGCACACATGAATTAAATAGCATTAAGTTAGTTTAAATGAATATTATTTGCTGAAGTAAAGTAGAGTAGAAAGGAGAAGAGAATAACACTGATCTGTAAGAGGCAGGGCCCACTCTGAACCACCAGTCCCTTGCTCTCTTCCTCGTAAATTACAGTAGGATTAGTTAGAATATAGAATAAGTCTTAGAGCATAGAATTAATTAAAATTGCATAAGATAGAATTATAAAATCTATTAAATAATTGTTGCATTATTAGATCATACGTGGATCCACACACATAGACTTAGTCATAAATTGCATCTTTAAATTAAGCATCATTTCATTTCAATTTCCTTTATTGTAACTGCAAACGAAACTAAGAAAACTGAATAAAGTCAATGATTAAAAATTGTGGAATAATCTATACGAGATTTATGTTCTTTAAATCTAACCTAGATTGATATCTCACATTTAATTTGTCAATCCAAGTTAGATTTAAAGAATAGAAATCCCGTATATATTATTCCACAATTTTTAATCGTTAACTTTATTCTGTTTTTTTAGTTTCATTTGCAGGAAATGAAAGTTTACAATAAAGGAAATTGAAATGAAATGATGCTTAATTTAAAGATGCAATTTATGACTAAGTCTATGTGTGTGGATCCACATATGATCTAATAATGCAACAATTATTTAATAGATTTTATAATTCTATCTTATGCAATTTTAATTAATTCTATGCTCTAAGACTTATTCTATATTCTAACTAATCCTACTGTAATTTAGGAGGAAGAGAGCAAGGGACTGACTGTTCAGAGTGGGCCCTGCCTCTTACAGGTCAGTGTTATTCTCTTCTCCTTTCTACTCTACTTTACTTCAGCAAATAATATTCATTTAAACTAACTTAATGCTATTTAATTCATGTGTGCAGGGAAATAAAATGGAAGTTACAGTAACAAGTGAAACATGAAGAAATTACAAGATACAGTTACCAAATTCATTGAAGAAAATGCTGCTACTTTATTGCTTGACTTCAATATTCATTCGTACAATGTAAATGATAGATTATGCGGACAACAGACTATTCAAAAGGCATATGGTAGACAATAGATGGTAGACCTTTTCAAAGGTCTTTACATTGTATTTTATAATGTCACCTTGGACATTTTCAATAGAAGTCTTTAATGCCTTTCTGTTACATCTCGAACACTTGAAGATTTGAATGCTAATATAACATAACAAAAATAATCTAAAATTAAAACATCCCGCTAACTACTTTAGACTTTATTACAAATGGATTTGTCCAAGTGGCATAATGCCAAACACACATAACAAATACCTATAACTGACTTAACAAAATACTAACAAATTTGGATTACATTCAGATTACGTAATCTCAAACAACTAACAGATTAACAAATTACATATTAATAATAAATTACATAATAATCATCAGATTATATTCCAAATGTTAATGCAACACAACAACGACCATGTTGACTGTGTATGACACATTTCACTTGTTGAGTTGTCAACACACGTGGGATTTCTAACGCATCAAATAGATTTACATAGTCAACTGCTTTTCATAACACCTTTCCGTAATGCCTTTCCGTAGATACTTTCCATAGGTAGTATCCGTAGATATTTCAGTATATTGATTGCCAATGGTAGTAATGCTTCTTGCATGGGTCAAGTATCCAATGTCTTGCTCACTCTTGGTAGCTCTACTGAGACAAGAAATCTATGTGTGATGGATTTGTGAGGTTCAAGTATTGTCCCAAGTTCCCAATGGTTGGCTCGCATGGGGGATGTCACCTTTGATCTCCAAAAACTATATGTTCAATGGACAGAAAATAGGAAGCTTAGTAAGCTTCAAGTTATGCAGTCCCCACCTTCCAAGATGGTAAGTTCTCATCAAATGGAAAAAAATTTGAAGATAGGAGGTAATTGCAAATTCGCAGAGCTCTCTTTGGAAGTCAAAGTGGAAGCCTAGGACACATCAGGTCTTCCATTTGATAGGCACTCCATTATCAACAAATATGAGAAAATTTTTGAGGAATCCAGAGGACTTCATCCTAAGGGAAAACGTGATCATGCTATACATTTGATTCTAGGTAGCCATCCACCCAATGCTAGGCCTTATAGATATCCTCAGCCACAAAAATAAATAAAGAGAAAAGTTGGTATAGGACATGTTGTAGCAAGGTATCATTCACCCCAGCACTAGCCACTATTACTCACTTGTGGTCATGGTCAAGCCACAGAAATAAATAAATAGAAAAGTTGGTATAGGACATGTTGTAGCAAGGTATCATTCACCCCAACACTAGGCATTACTACTCACTTGTGGTCATGGTCTAGCGAAAGGACGACTTTTGGCAGATGTACCCAGATTTTTGTCTTGTAAACAAGCTTATCATCAAAGATAAGTTTCCTATTCCTATTATTGATGACTTGTTAAATGAAGTGCATGGGGAGCAGTTTTTTTCTAAGTTATATTTGAGATCATGCCTTCATCAAATTAGGGTTAAGGAAGACGGCATGCCAAAAAGCTGCTTTTCAGACTCATGAGAGTCATTATGAGCTTTTGGTTATGCCGTTGCCTTTTTGGCTTCACTAATGCCCCATCCACCTTTCAAAGCCCTCATGAACTGCATCTTCCAGCCTCTTTTGCAGAAATTTGCCTTGGTGTTTTTTGATGATATTTTGATCTATAACAAATATTGGGAAGAGAATTTGCAGCATGTCAAACAGGTTCTTAAACTACTCAAGTAGAAGCAGCTGTTTGTCATGTATCTAGAGTAGGTGTGAAGGTAGATCCCACGACAATTTAGGCATTACAGGACTTGCCCATTCCCAAATCTCATAGGAGTCTGCAACGATATCCAAAACTCACAGGATATTACAGGAAGTTTATTAAAACTTTTGGAAAGCTACTTTGAAAACACTAACTATGAAAGATGCATTTTTGGGAAAGAGGCGTCAATGGCATCTTTCAATGCTTTGAAAGAGTCCACGTGTTCAATGCCAGTTTTTTATACCCCATATTTCAGCAAACCATTTGTCATAGGATGTGATGTGTGAAGAAGAAGTATTGATGTTGTGGCGATGCAATGATGGTCACCCTCTTGCTTTCGAGAGCAAAAGGCTTTCTAGGAGGAATCTGGGCATATATATTTATGGCAAGGGAAAGATAGCCATTTTACATGCAATAGAAAAGCAAAGCCTTCGGCATTTTATAATTAAAACCATAATTACAAAACTCAACAATTTTTTTAAAAACTCGCCAAGTCCATGCCCAAGTCACAGTTCCCGAGTTTTTTTTGAACTAACTCGGTGAGCTTTTTTTTTACTCGCTAACTTTTTTTAAACTCGTGTTTTTTTTGACTCGCCAAATTTTTTCAATTCAAAAAATGGCGTTTTCTTCAGTTTTTTTTTGCCGAGTTTTTGTCTAGTTTTTTTGCGAAGTCCTAGTCCGAGTAATAAATTGGCCTTGCCAAGTCCACGCCAAGTCCAAGTCATAAATTGGCCTTGCCAAGTCCACGCCAAGTCCAAGTTTCTCTACTATGAGTAAAACCAATCAGAATAACCTGAAATATTTTTTCAATCAGGGCTTGTCTTGCCTAGAAAAGAATAAGTGGTTGATCAAGCTGTTAGAATGACTTTGGGATCGTATATAAGACAAGAAGAAAATGTGGTGAGAGATGCTCCCTCTCATAAATATGAAGATTCAACAGCTATTCATGCCATCTCTTGTTCCACTCCATTTTGGATTGTGCAACCTCATGAGGAATGGAAGACTGATGCTAAGACTTCTAACATTAGTAGCAGTCTTGAAGCAAACACATTGTTAGACCAAAGCCTTTTCCTGGTCAGGTGAGATTCTCAGGAGGAAGGATTGGATTTTCTTGATCAAAACATCTAACATCAAAGAAAAAATTCTCCATGAATTGTATGCACCTCCTTCAGCAAGTCATTCAGGTTTTCTCAAAACATATCAAAGGGTTAAACAGTATTTTTCTTGGCAGGAATTTAAAGCAGATATTAAACAGTTTTCCACAGAATGTGAAGTTTGCCAACACAATAAAGGCAAAACTGTCAAGGCCCCAGGACCTTTGCAGCAACTACCAGTTCCACAAAGGCAGTGGGCCCCAGGGCTGTTGCAGCCACTACCAATTCCACAAAGGCAGCGGGAACACATGTCCATGGATTTAATTGAAGGTCTTTCTAAATCCAAATGGAAAACAGTGATTCTCGTGATTATGGGACGCCTTCCCAAGCATGTGCATTTCCGTGAATTGCAGCAGTTATTTTCAGCTAGCAAAGTGGCTAAGGTAATTTTAGATCAAATTTTCAAATAACATGGCATTCCAAAGACTATTGTTTGCGATCGTAATCTCGTGGCCATGAGCAACTTTTGTAAGAAGTTCTTCATGCTTGGTAGTCCATAGCTCACCATGAGTTCAACATATCATCTTCAGACAGATGGGCAAATAGAGATTATGAATAAATGTTAAGGTACTTATTTGCAGTCCTTTGTCCAAGACAAGCAATATCTGTGGAATTAGTGACTTCCATTGGATGAGTGGTGATACAAGACTTCATATCACCTTTTCACTATAATGTCACCTTCTGAGGCATTATATGGTTAGCAGTCCCAGTCCTTGACAGAAGAGACAGTCAGTTCATAGAATCCTCAAGGACAATCTTTGTCAAGCTCAGAACTGAATGAAGCAGCAACAGGATCAACATCAGTCACAAGCGCATTTTAAGGTTCATGATATGGTTTTCTTGTGGCTCTAGCCATACAAACAAGTTTCTCTCGAGACCAAGACTAACCACAACCTGGCGATCAAGTTTTATGGTCCATAAAAAGTGGTTCGTAGGATTCGTGAAGTAGCATACGAATTGAAGCTTCCCCCTACATCCAAAATACACCCTGTTTTTCATGTTTCTTATCGCAAACAGATCCTAGGGCAGAAAATGCAGTCCCAAACCAATCTTCCTGAGTTAGATGAGAAGGGATGCATCGAGTTGGAGCTCGAAGCAGTCTTGCAATCACAGGTGTGACATTTACGGAAGTGTTAAGTGCATGAGCTGCTTATCAAATAGCAGGATCTTCCAAAAGAGGATGCGACCTAGGAGCCAACGGACATTCTCCAAAAATTTCTACCTTTGAGAACAAAGCTTTTTGAAGGGAAAGGGCATGTAATGGCCCAAATATAGCCATATAGCCATGTTGGCTATATTTATTTGATTGGTTAAGGCCCATAGGTTAGGATGAGTCAGTCCTTGAGCCCTAGTGTTACGTTTTGCTACTTTAGAAGACTATAAATAGGAAGAGATGTTCTAGTTAATCATTATTCATATAATCTTTCTCCTTTCACCATCTGTGTGCATATGAGACTTCTGCCATCTTTGAGTGGCCAATGAGACTTTGCCCTTTCAAAGTGCCTTGGACTTGCATCAAAGATTTGGATCTGGATTATTGATTTCATACTGGAATTGTTATTATGGATATCTTTGCTCCTGTTCTATTGCAAATTGTGGAATTGCTGCTGTTGAATTGCTAAAGTTGTTTCGTTACAAAGATATATTCAGAAATTATCCTTAAGTTGGGCAATGTCATACAATAATCCATAATGAAGGAATGGCTCCCTATTATCTCATAGTATGAGAGTCTAAACCAACTTGATATCTTAAACTCATCATGGTCCTAGATGATATCCATGCCCCATATATAGTATCTCATCTAATAACACCATGAAAGAGTGAAGGCTCCAGCCAAAATTCCCCCTTTGACTCATTTGACCCAACAAATGGACCCAAAGGTTATGTCTGTCCCATAACAACTACTCTATAAACCCAATAGACATTACAATATTGTAAACTTTGTACATATTACGACAAGGATGAAATGCAGGCAATATGAAATTGGCCAGACTTTTCTAAGTTTAAGGTGATTGTCATTATTTTCAAAATCAATGAATCATTGAGAATGTAAAGCCTAATTTGTAAAGGTTGTATCATTTTTGCTTTTGTAGATTCACAGTGCAGGTAAAATTAAAGAAACTAGACTGTTATATTCATTGCTTGCCAAAGAGTTCCGCATTGTCTTGAAAGTACATGACCCAGATGAGTATGTCACTGTTGTGATAGTTCAAACTTGAATTCTTCTCAAAGTAGTTTATTGAATGTGCTAAAATGTTTCTTGCTGAACTGATCACAAAATTGGTAGAAGCAGTGAGATATAGTCAATGCTTCCCATCAACATCAGGAGGAATTAAATAAAATATATTTGATTTTTGGTGATTTTTCCCTTAACATGAACAGATTCGGAGAGCATAATTGGACAAAGAACAATCAATGGCAAATGAGATAAAAATAAATATTAACAATTATTATTAATATTATTATTATTATTATTATAGTAGAAGAAGAAGAAGAAGTATCATTAAACCTAAACTTGATATCCCACCATCTATGCAATTTATTCCCAAATATGCTATAGACTTGTTGCTGCGCTTGCACAACATGCCCCAGTCTGCATGGATTGGGGACCCACTTTTTTAAATTTTGATGAATTTTCTCTTGTTTGCTTGGGTTTGTGCATAATAGTCGACCATCCAAAAACTCAGGTTCTCAGTTGAAAGTTTCTAATCGTAGATGCCCAATTTCTGTGTGCCTTGAGTTTGTCATGATGCCTATTGCTATTGTTGTGTACGGTAAACTCTTCAAAATGGCAAATAACCTCTCCCATAAGAACAAGCTCAGAATAACCTTTCCAACAAGTACCCATATGCCTATGTTCCCATAGCCTTAGCACCCCAAACCTACTTAAATTCAGGTGCTGCAGGCTTGGCAATCCCCCCAACAACATAGATGGCCTCACTTTCGGGACCTGTATCTCTTGCAATACTCAATAAAAATTTGTGAAACCACCTCCATTAGATGCAGTTTGAAAATAGCTCTTCAAAAAATATAAACTTGCCTATGTTCCGAGAAGAGTTGACCCCTGAATGGCCTATTATGAACATGTTATTTATTTGCCTTGTTGATCGTAACGCCTGCCTAATCCCGCAACACTCACTTTCGGGACCTATATCTCTTGCAATACTCAATAAAAGATTTGTGAAACCACCTCCATTAGATGCAACTCGAAAAGAGGTTTCCAACAAATATAAATTTGCCTATGTTTCGAGGAGGTTTGAGGCCTGAAATTGCTTTTTTTTTAAGGCTGTCTAAGCTGTTGTGACCAAGGCAAATATAAGTGTGGATCAAATTAAAACCCTGTAAACCGGAGATTCATAGGGCAATTAAAGCCCTACTACCACCAGAACCCTGGTAAAAGGATATTTGCGGGGAAATATAGAGGCCAATGAAATTAAAAACCCTACTAACCAAAAACCCCATTAACTGGAGATTTGCGGGGAAATATAGAAGCTTAAGACATTAAAACCCCAATAAACAAAGATCCGAAGGGAAATTAAAAGCCCGCTACCTAAGATCCATGGTGAAATATAGATGCCAATGAGATCGAAACCCCGATAAACGAAGAGTTCAACTAGAGGTCAGCAAAGAGCATGCCCAAACAAATGTCCGATAAAGCACGAATTGCAAAGTTCTGGTAATGCACGTAGGGAAATTAATTTGCCACCTACCTGAGATCAACGGCCTGAAAATGGAGAGGGAGATAAAAATGCAGAGAGAAATATAAGTGTGTGGCCTGTGGGGAAATAGAGATTAAAGTGAAGCCAGACAAGGGGAATCTAAAAATATAAGTAGCCATAGGGAAAATTGAACGGCAATTTCGGTTAATATTGTCACCAATCTGAGAGGAAATAAAAAAATTGAAATGCTACCAACAAGACCAAAAGCACCCTAAACCAATTTGTGAGGAAATTAAAATCCCACAAGATTGAAACCCTGGTAGCTGGAGATTTGCGGGGAAATTAAAACCCCACTGGCCTAGAACCCCGCCAACCAGACAATTTGCGAGGAAATAGAAATGCTAGAAAGATCAAAACCCCGGTAATTGGAGATTTGCAAGGTAATTAAAAACCCGCTAACCTAAAGCCTTGTAAATCAGAAATTTGCAGGGAAATATAGATGCCAACCAGTTTAAAGTCCTAACAAATGGAGATTTGTAAGGATATTTAAAACCCACTAAACGGAAATTTGCGGGGAAATATAGATACCTACTAGTTTAAAGCCTCGGTAACCGAAATGGCCCGAAAATGAAGAGGGAGATAAAAATGCAAAGAGATATAAGTGCATGGCCCACGGAAAAATAAAGATTAAAGTGAAGCCAAAGGGCCCTTTTGCTTCCAGTTACCATTGTTCTATGTGTAATGCCACCTTGAAGTTTTTGTTCTACGTGCAATGCCACCTTGAAGTTTTTTGTTCTACGTGCAATGCCACCGTAAAGTTTTTTCAAAGTTCCGGTTTTTTTTCTTTTGCAAGCGAAATTGCAAGGGTGAAAACTATCGGAAAATGCAAGAAATTACAGGGAAAGGAGGAAAATTACCATAAAATACATAAATCGCCAGAAAATTGCAAAAAACACCGAAAGTGCAGAAATTGTCGAAAAAAAGGGAAAATTACCAAAGGATGCAAAATGGAAGCCAAAAATCACCAGAACGTGCAGACTATTTACCAGGACATGCGAAGAATATATGAAAACAATGAAAATTTATCAAAAAAATGCAGATTGTTGGAGAAACGCAGAAAGAGAGGCATAGAGAAGAAAGAAATAAAAAATATAAATAAAAAAAAATTATAAAAAAATTTAAATAAATTAAATTAAATTTAAAAATAATAATAATAAATTATAAAGCCTACAATTTTTTACTTTGCCTTACAGGATATCTGACATGGCTGCTCGGGATTCAAAAGCGACAAATGCGGTGAAGTTAACGATCACCCACTTGCGGCCGAAAAGGTAAAAATTAAATCAATTGGAGCCAAACAACCCCAGATTTTGCAAAGAATGAAAATTTAATGAGGCATGCCATAGGCATGGTCAAGAGATTTAGAAAGAAAGAAAGCGGCAAAAAATTAATACACAACCCACTTGCTACGGACAAGAAAGCAGAAGTCAGACCACTTGAGACAAACCGAGCATGAGTGAGCCTGAAATGTCGATTAGTTTACAATTTAATACGGCATGGTTGAAAGTACAGCAAAAGTGATCTTGAGGAACTCACAACATGAATGTTTTGAGAATAAAATCTCATATTTGATATGCCCCAGAGAAAGGAAGATAACAACAATTAAAAAATTGTAGAAGTGAGGCTATGTTAAGAGCCCAAAAATTGTATAAATACCGGTTCACTATGACAACTAAAGGGTCAAAAACCATCCATTGGTTGGGCAACAGACTCAGTTTGTTTCTTGCTTGTTTTGTGTTTGTAGTTGGATGGATTTTCTAAACCAAGCCTAGCATTGTTTTGAGCTCTGTTCCTGTAATTCACCAAAGTGGGTAAATCCGAATCAAATGTACTCCATGATTATCTTTGTAATGCAAGGCTTTGAAATTTTCTATGTTCAATTTGTGCATGATGATGGTGGGTACACTCAATCTATTTCATAGTATAGTCTATTTCTCCTCTGAAGATTGCACCGTCTCAAACCTCAAGTTGTGTGAATATTGGTAGGGCCAAGGTTGATTTCAAATAGAAATTGCCGCTTTACCATATCAGAACCAAATTCAGCGCAGTATAGGTTTTTTTGTTTTCTTTCTTTTCTCTTGCCCTCAAACCTTTCATTTTTCTTTGGAGGCTATTCAGATTAGGAGTAGATTAATTTTAGTTGAAAATGATTTTCTACTATGCTAGTTTACAATTCCATTTATGTTGCAAGCTAATCATTTGAGTGCAATGAATGATATTCTTTGGGCAATTACAGTTTGCACATTTTAAAATTCTGCTCAACTCACATATGTTATAACATCAATGAAGTGGAATTGTTTTCAAACAGTTAAGCATTTAATGTTCAGACAATGTGCCTAGCAAGCCAATCTCTTAGAGTCGTACCAACAAATGCCCCTTGAAGGAACAGCTATCATAGACCTCTGGGTTTATCCACACCGGCCGGCCATATCAAAACCTTGGGGGAAACGAATTCCCTTTCAAGAGGGGACAAGATATGTTCCAAGTAAGTTGGCTTGCCCTTGACACACCAACAACTAGCTTATGCTTCTTCATGCCCAACAAAACTAGCACTAGGGGTGGAGGTTAGAGTGTGTCATTTGCACGCTCAACATAAGTGGTCACAATGTTATCTTTGAGGAATTGGATCACGACCTTTGTTGTGCACTTTTTGGATGCTTGAGCCTCTATCTAGCAAGTGCAATAATCAGTGGCAATCAGGATGAACTTGTCGTTGGCTAATGAGTTAGGATTGATGACACTAACAAAGTCCAATCCCCATTGTACAAATGGGCAAGCTTCGCTCATTGGCTATAATGGCATGGGGGAATTCCTTTCTTGGCAAGCTGCGATCTGGCAAACATGACATGACTGAGCATGTGCAAGTGCATCTTCAAAGACATGGGACCAGTAGTAACCAGCTCTCAATATTTGATGTGCTATGGCATTCCTTGAGCTATGTCCTATTCCATATTTGCTATGAAAATATTTGAGGACTGCGCAAATATGGCATTCCCTGAGCTATGTCCTATTCCATATTTGCTATGAAAATATTTGAGGACTGCGCAAATATGGCATTCCCTGAGCTATGTCCTATTCCATATTTGCTATGAAAATATTTGAGGACTTACGCAGCTTCTTGTTTGTACAAATATCTCAAGTAGATTCCCTCATGATTTCTCAGGACATACTTTGTTTAGTAAATAATAAACAATGTCTCGATATCACTCATCATTGGTGATTTATTCCACAAAATAATGTCGGCATGAGATCTGAGAGTCAACTTCGACCAACGTTTTGCTTAGTCCTTGTCCTTTAACAATTCTCATAGGTTGTATTTCCAAATCAAACTCTTGCAAGATAGACACCCACTTGCCTCTGCATTCTCCTAGCTCATTCTGCATCAAAATTGTTTTCATGACTGGATCCAGTACTATTGCAAACACTTGGTTGTGTAGGATATAGTGTCTGACTTTCTTCACAACTTTGATCAAAGCAAAGGCTTGTTTGTCAATTACCGAATATCTAAGTTAAGCATCCTTCAATGGTGAGCTTATGAAAGCTACTAGTCTCTCATCTCCAGCTTCCTTCTTCTGAGTTAAAACACTAGCAATCAAATGCTCAGTTGCAAATAAGCAAATGTAGAAACGTTGAGTGTAATCAGGACTGATTAATACAAGGACATTCATGATTGCCATTTTGATTTCTTGGAAGGCGGATTGCGCTTCCCTGGTCCATGTAATCTTGGCATCTTTCTTGAGCATTGTGTTCTGTGGTCGAACTATTTTTGCAAAATCAGAAATAAATTTCCTTATGAAATTAATTTTGCCAAAGAGGGACGTCAACTCCTTTTTCCTTCCAGGAAGGGAATTTTTTGAATTGCTTCAATTCTTTCTAAGTCAATGGAAATACCAGCTTCCGAAATGGCATGTCGCAAAATTTTTCCTTTTGTGACTCCAAATATGCATTTTTTGGGATTCAATGAAATTCCATGCTCTCCCTAAAGAAAACTATTGAGAGTAGGAGCGGAGATGGAGCAGCGGGAACAATGAAGGCAGAGAAGGAGGTTCGAAGGTTTCGGGCGGGAACCTCGAGCAGGCGGCAGGTGAGGATCCAGAGGCAGGCAGGTCGACTGTCTCTGGAAGGGGTCAGGGGCCCATCCACGAGCAAGTTGACAAGGTACGAGGACCCGAACCCCCTGACAAAGACCCGGACAAATGGACCCAGCAGAGTACTGCGGGTCCCAGAAGAGGTCTATCCTTTGTAGAAACCCTAAAAGGCAAAAAGAGTGATTTTCATTCACTCCCGCCCCTCATACCTGAGAACAACCGGATTATGGCACCTGCGAATGCTATGGGTCCGTTTTTATCCCTGGAGGAGTTTTCACTAGTAGGCAAGTTTCTGGGCGGAAGGCCGGATATAGAAACTATACGCTCCTGGGCGCTATCCAAATGGAGAACAGCTGGGAACCTGGAGATTGTTGCTTTGTCCAGGGGCTTTTTCATCTTAAGATTCAATAACAAGGAGGATGCAAATCGCATTCTAACAGGCGGGCCGTGGTTTTTAGGAAAACGTAGCTTGTTTCTCAAAAAATGGGGGGAGGACTTTGACCCCGAAAAACAAAATATTAATATAGCTCCCATCTGGGTCCGCCTGCCAAACCTTCCCGCTCAGTTTTTTAATGAGTATTGGTTGCAAGGGATTGCCAGAGCCATTGGGGAGTTGGTTGCCATTGACCATTCAACCCTGGCAAGGACAAGGATGATGCATGCAAGGATCTGTGTCAACGCAGACTTAGATTCTGAACTGCCAACCTTCGTAGAACTGGGCTATGGAGATTATCTGAGAAAACAGCCAGTGGAATATGAAAATAAGCCAGCATTTTGCATAGAATGCAAAACTCAAGGTCACCTGCGAAATCAATGTCCAAGTCTAGCAGCTAGCAGAGAAGCTCAGAGGACAGAAGGCAAAAGGACAAATGGCAAAGCATTCCCCAGGAACCAATCCATGGGAGGACCAGCAGGTAGAGGAGGGTTCAGGCCGGCCAAGAACAACAATATTTACCAGGAGCAGGACAACCAGGCTCAACCCCAGGAGAAAGGAAAGCAACAAATCACCAACGAGCAGGAAAATCAGGTAAGCCCTAGAATCCCGAGTTCAAATAAGTTTAAAGTTCTTGCTGACCTGACGGTAGAAGGGGAGATGGGTGAGGACGGAATCCTTCAGGTTGAATTACCAGAAACTTTAGAATCCCCATCCATATCGGGTCCTTCCAACATCAAAACTAAAAGACTCCCAAACCATCAGGAAGGATTAAAGCACACCCCTGAGGAATATAGGAAAAGGATGGAGGAGATAGGATCAAAGGAATCGGGTCCTTCCAATATCATAACCAAAAGCCCTGCAAACTTTCAGGAAGGTTCACAGCAGAATTGTGGAGAATATAGGATAAGGACGGAAGAGTTAGAATCAAGGACTGAAATGGTAGGAACAAACAGGCCAGAAGAGTGTTCTAGTCCAGTCCTTCAACAGATTGTACCTCCTCATTTTAGCCCAAAATAGACCAGAAGCACAACAAAATCCCCAATTGATTACGGCAGTGAGAAAAAGAGGGGAAGGATGTCTAATGTTGAACATAATAGATTGAGGACTGACAACGAAGTGGCAAGTGGAAAACAAAAAACATTGATACAACAGGTTATCCCAGGTCAAGATGATAACAAATTAGGCAAACCTCCCCAAGGAAGGGGGAGGGGAAAAAATCCCAAACAGTCTAAATGAAGGTACTCTCATGGAATGTGAGAGGCCTAAATGGCCCACCGACCCACAGGGTGGTCAGTTCAATAAGAAGGCAATACAACCCAACCATTATTCTCTTACAAGAAACAAAAACAGATGAAGCCCAGTCGAAAATAGCAGCAAAAAAAATATGGAGTCAAGGAGATTTGGTTTTCAAGTAGGCAAGAGGAGCTTCAGGAGGACTCATGGTGCTATGGGATTCTAGGAGTGTGGAAGGCAGCATTATTCAGGATGATGACAGGGTGTTAAGTGTGTTTTTTCATGACATTGACAAGAATAGATCGTGGATTGTGTCAAATGTGTATGCACCCAATTCAGTTCAAGGAAGAACCTCATTGTGGGAATATCTGAGCCACTTGAACGCAGTCTTTCATGATATTCCCTGGATGGTAGCAGGAGATTTCAATACTCCCTTATACCCTTCAGACAAAAAGGGTGGGGTTGGGCTTCCAACAAGGAGCATGGAAGAATTTAATGAGTTTGTCAATTCTAACGAGCTGATGGATGTGAGGCTAAGAGGGGCTAAGTTTACTTGGAGCAACCGTAGGATAGGAAGCCAACTTATTCAAGAAAGGTTAGACAGGTTCTTTCTATCAAAAGAAGTTGTCACAGTTTTTGGAGACTCCACTCTGCAAGCTCTTCCCAAAATTGCGTCAGATCATAACCCCATTTTATTGGAGGTCCCGCAAGCTAACTCCTTTAAGAAACCCTTTCGCTTTCAGTCAATGTGGATCAAACATCCAGACCTGAAGGAAAGAATCAAAAGTTGGTGGCAACAACCCATTCAGGGCAGCTCAGCTTTTAAGTTAGCCCAAAAGTTGAAATCAGTGAAGGAAAACCTGAGAATCTGGAATAAGGATGTTTTTGGGAACCTGTTTGAGAACAAGAAACAAGTGGGAGAAAGTCTAAAGGCTATTGACAACAGGATTCAAAATGGTACTTATGATGAAACAATAAGAACAGAGGAGCAAATTAAGCTTTCGAAATATCATAATATTCTGGCTTGTGAGGAAACCTATTGGAGGCAGAAATCCAGGGCTTTATGGTTGAAGGATGGCGACTCGAATTCAAAATTTTTTCATATCACTACCCTGAGAAATAGAAGTAATAATAAGATCAGAGAGCTGACTAGAGCTGATGGATCCAAAACTCAGGATTTAATTGAGATCAGAGAAGAAGTTGTTAGTTATTTCAGCTCCCTCCTCGGGGATGAAACCCAATGCCAAGAGGAAGCCAAGGAGACTCTCCTCCAATTCATACCTAGTGTCATAGATGGGGCCACTAATGCCAAACTTCTAGCTCCCTTCACAGAGGAGGAAATCAGAAATGCTTTGTTCAGCATGGAACCTGATAAGGCCCCAGGTCCTGATGGATTCCCTCCTCGTTTCTACCAGGTTTTCTGGGACATTGTTGGGGAGGATGTAATCTCGACGGTCAAGGAGTTCCAGGCTTCAAAACACATCCCTAGAGGGTTTAATTCTACTTTCATTGCATTGATTCCTAAGGGCCCGGCCCTCAAAACGATGGCAGATTTCAGACCAATCAGTCTATGCAATGTGTCCTACAAAATCCTTACTAAAGCCATAGCTAATAGGATGAAAGGAATCTTGCCCCTTATGATTGATCCTTGTCAAGGGAGCTCGGTTCAGGGAAGATCGATTCTTGATGGGGTGATTACAGTCCATGAAGCTCTTCACACTGCAAGCCAAACTAAGAAGGCAACCTTTGCCCTAAAGCTTGACATGAATAAAGCCTTTGACCGCATCAACTGGGATTTCTTGATTGCAGTTCTTCTAAAATTTGGTTTCCATCCTCAGTGGGTAAGACTTATCAAAGGATGTATTCTCAAGCCTTGGTTCTCTATCCTTGTAAACGGTACGACAACAGGGTATTTCCAAAGCCTTAGAGGCCTCAGACAAGGGGATCCGATCAGTCCAATGTTGTTCATTATTGTGGCGGAGGCTCTAGGAAGAACTATCAAAGCGGCCTGCAACGCAGGTCTGATCTCTGGGATTAAAGCCACCTCCCTTACCAATCCGGTAACCCACCAACAGTTTGTTGATGATACCCTTATGTTGACCCAGGCGTCAGTAGTTGAAGCTAGAAGGATAAAGCGCATTCTAAAGCTTTACGAGGAGGCGGTTGGGCAGAAGGTGAACTTCTTCAAGAGCAAAATTTACTTCCTCAACACCCCCATTCCAAGGCAGGTCAGGATAGCTGGGATTTTGGGATGTTCAATTGCTGCTCTCCCTACTTCTTACCTAGGTCTTCCCTTGTTTACAGGCTCCCCAGGAAAATCAATGTGGGACAATGTGGTAGAAAGAATTCAAAAGAAACTGGCTGGTTGGAAAGGGCTCTTTCTGTCTCAAGCAAGTAAAGCTACCCTCACTATGGCCTCCCTTCAGAGCATCCCCGTGTATTTTTTATCCATTTTTAAGGCCCCAACTAAGGTATACCAAAATATTGAACAACTCCAAAAGAACTTCCTCTGGTCAGGGTCGGAGGAAAAACAGAGAATACACCTAGTTGGGTGGAGTAAGGTATGCAGACCTAAGGAGAATGGGGGGTTAGGCCTGAGAAGAGTATCTCAGTTGAACACAACACTGCTAGCTAAGCAAGCGTGGCGTCTCATAACCAACGAGGAGAACCAATGGACTGCCATTATTAAAAGAAAATACCTCCAAGGCATTGATTTTCTAAAGGACAGTATCCTAAACAGAGGATCGACTTTTTGGAAGGCAATCTTGACCAGCAGAAATATCATCAATAAAGGGCTGAGATGGATCTTAGGGAACGGGCAAAATATTAGCTTTTGGGATGATAGGTGGGCCAGGGAGGAGGCTCTCTCTCAATTGCCACACCTAGCCAGGGTCAAGGATTATACTGATCAGTTCATAGGAAGGAAAGTGGCTGATTTTATGATGCAGAATAGGGGAAGGTTTAGATGGAAACAAATCAGGATACCGGGATTTGAAGTCGAGTCAGAAGAGATCCAAAATATCCTGCACCAACAATTCATTCCCATGAGAAGTGGAGAGGACCATGTAACGTGGGCTGCAACCGAGAGCGGGTATTTCACTATCAAATCTGCCTATAAGCTTATGATTGATCCTGAGGATCCCATCCTCCAGACCCAGTTGGTGTGGGTCAAAAATCTCATCCCCAAAATCTCCTTTTTTTCATGGTTGGTGATCCAAGGGAGGATACTCACCATTGATAATATGTTAAGGAAAGGTATGATAATTGCTAATCGTTGTTATCTGTGCAGGGCTAACTGGGAATCCACCCTCCATATCTTCCTTGAATGTCCGGTTGCAGATGATATTCTAGGTGGGGTTTTCCAAGCTTTTAGCATTTCGTGGGTCAGACCGGCCTCCATCATTGACCTCTTCCAGCAATGGCCTAACCCCTTTACTAACCTTAGGCTCAGGTTCATGTGGAAGATTTCCCTTCACCATTTCCTGTGGCAGGTCTGGTTAGAAAGAAACCACAGAGCCTTTAAGGGTTCTAGCCATGATCCCGTAACCATTACCAACAAGATCCTTGCCTTTGCTCGTGAAAATGTCAGTATCATCCCCTATGAAGCTCAATATAACCATCCCTGGGAAAAATAGCTTGCTCAATCCCTACATATTACCTTGGAAGAGGAACCCTTGGTCATTAAGCCCAATCCCAGAATAGGTGTGAAGTGGACCCCGCCCCCGGTTGGTTGGTTCAAGCTCAATTTCGACGGTGCAGCTAAGGACAATCCTGGAAGAGCAGGTGTTGGAGGAGTGGTTCGCGACCACCAAGGAAACTTGGTGCTGGCATTTTCTGAACAACTTGGAAGAAAGACCAACAATGAGGCGGAAGCAAGAGCCCTATGGAGAGGGTTGCAGATGTCCCAGGAGAACGAAGGCAAACTAATAGTTGAAGGGGACTCAATGAACATTATAAACCTCCTAACCAATGGGAAAAAACCTCCGTGGTGGATCAAATCAATCATAGAAGAGGCAAGGATCCTTTTTGAAGCTAGGAATGACAGGCTGGCACAACACGTGTTCCGGGAAGGCAATAAAACGGCAGATAAGCTGGCCAACTTAGGGGTGGACGCTGATGGACTTGTCACGTGGGAGCAAGGGGTCCCCAATGATGTGGAAGAAGTAATGCAAAATGACCGCCAATGAAGTCTGAGGTGGGGACACTACGGGCAACATAATTCAGCACATGAATGAGCTCCATGGAGCCCTCACCAATCTATTTTTTAATGAAGGATATCAAGGTGGAAAGTCGGTTGAACTTGTCCAGGACTTGGATGAAGAAGAGGAGGATGAGGAGGTCGAGGAGCTCGAGGATGATGATGAGGAGGAAACTTAGCTTCCTCCATCCAACCGCCCGGTACAGAGGAATTTTGGCTTGTCAGCCCTGTTCTGTTCTAATCCGTGACAAATTTTGGTTTTCTGTCTGTACTGAGGAAAGGGTCCTTCGTGGGGATATCGTTCTTAATAGCTCTGTAGATTGTCTTGAAAGATGTCTGGGGGTCTATAGTGTTCTTACGGTATGTTGTCAGCTTGATGGTTGGGCTATTAGTATGGGTAAGGGGTATCGAGCCCACTCGTTTCTAGGGCTTAGAAAGGCAAGGAATAGTAAAGGACAGGTAGTCCTTAACAAGGCAAGGATCCATATCAGCTTAAGGTTGTATTTTGTAATAGGTTTTGGGTTAACCTTTAAAACCCGATATTAATGAAATGACCCTTAATTACCAAAAAAAAATCCCATGCTCTCGACATCTTTGCAGTACCATTTTTAAGTCTTCCACATGGTCTAAATGCTTTTTAGAAAATATAGTGAGGTCATCCATGTAAATAACGATGCATTTCCCAATGAGGTCTTTGAAGGCAATGTCCATAGCTCTTTGGAAAGTCACTCCATCATTTATCAGGTCGAACAACATCCTCTTGTATGCAAACGTTCCCCATTTTATAGTAAATGTAGTTTTAATCCTGTCCTTGGGGTCTACCATTACTTGATTGTATCTTGAGTAACCGTCTAGGAAGGACATCATCTGAGAGCCATTCATTGTTTGTAGTACTTCATCCAGAGAAGGGAGGGGATAATTATCCTTCTCAAACGCTCTATTAATATTTCTAAAATCTACACACAAGCATATTTCTCCATTCTTCTTACAAACTGGTACCAGATTTGCAACCTAGGTAGAATGTCTTACGGGGAAAATAATGTGGGCTGCCAACAATTTTTGTATTTCCTTGAGAATGAGAGGTTCCAGCAATGGATTCACTGGTCTTTGTTTTTGCTAAAAGGGTTTCGTTCCCGACTTCAAAGGAATGGTATGGGTAATGATGGACGCATCACAGACCTTCAAATCTTCATGACTCCATGCTATAACATCTCTGTAATCCTTTAAGACTTGAATTATTCCCCTTTTCTCCCCATCAGTGCAGGTCTTTCCCAGGAAGACATTTTGAGGATTATCAACATTTCCTAGATTATATGCCTTGTATGATCCCTTTTCAGATGGAGCAATTTGTTGCTTGTGGTCATGATAATCAATATCAAACAAACGTTCCAAAGAAATCATACCTTTGGGAACTGTGTTTATCTTCAAACTTTATTCACCTTCTTCATCTAGCTCTGCACAATTTGTCTTTTTTGTCTATGATCTATGTTTCAAATATACTCGAATTAGTGATAAAGTCAGCCATATGCTTGTCATCTTCAAATACTTGAAAGTTCTAGACATTGTCTAGTATAGAGGGGGTGGCAACTAACTCTACTAAAAATCGCATCATCTTGGAATAAGCAACCGGTTCCAAGGTACTTGTCACTACTACCAATGAATCTGCAGTACGCTTTTTTTTATGCAAAATGGTTTGGATATTGAAAGCATCACACTCCTTAATTAAGACCCAAACATTATAGTAATTTGAGAGATGCCTATACCGATTTCGTACTTGTTTGATCACCAACTCAGAATCTCCCAGGACACATACATACTTGAGTCCCTTCTTGATGGCAAGTTGCAATCCATGGATCAAGGCTTCGTACTCGACAGCTTTGCAGGTGCAAGGGAATTGCAACCGGTAAGCAACAAGACAAGATTTGCTTCAAGGGTTGCCCAATTCGATTCTAACGTCGTTGCCATGCTTACATTTTGACCCATCAAACTTGAGGGTCCATAACTGATCTTCAATTGTTTTTTGTTACTTTGTGGGTCCTATACTATTGGAGCATTATCTTCAGGTTGGGTTTCTACCACTATAGTGTAGACTCCCAATTCTGGCTTAGTGTACAGAACCTCGTTGACATTGTTGTACTCAGTAATGAGTTCCTTCAGTTTGGGCTCTCTTTCTATCTGAATCTAATTGGCTATGCCACGCCAAGGAAGCCACATATGTGAGAAATCAGTTGCCATATAACCATTCAGCATTCTTGACCAATCACGACTAAGCAGCATCCCGTATGCACCTGGGATACCTACAACCTGAACATCAATGCATTGTTATATCCTAGATTCAGCAGCCAACTGTATATGGATCTGTTTCAGTACCCCAACCACATTTACCTCTGTCTTACCCAGTTGAATAACCTTCTTGTTTGAGGGAGCAGGGGTCAGTCCTAGTTTTTAGTTGACAACATATGGCATCACATTACAGGAAGCACCTGAATGCACAAGACAATTATGTAAATTTTTACCAGCAATTTTAATAGTCAAAAGGAAAGGTGGGGATTCTACCTTTTCTTTGTATATGGCCACCTGAGCATCAACATCCCTTTTAGTCTGTTTTTTTATTTTGAGTAGAGAGAGTTTTAAGCAACAAATCCTTCTGGTTCATTAACTGAGTTACCTCAATAAAGGAAATGTTTGCCTTGGTTTTCTTAAGATCTTCAATAATATTATATCCAAACTTGTTTTGTTTTGGGATCTTCTCTGTCTAGGCTAATGGTGCATTCATTTTTGGCTGCATAGGCATTTGGGACCCTTAGGTGGGACTAGGTTTTTATTGGCATGCTCATCAGGTGGGATGGAGGTTTTGTTGGGTGTTGTGGAAGAAGTTAGGACATAATTGTTCTCTCTCTGAAACTGTCGATAAGCTCGCACCTCTTCTTTCAGACATTCTTCAAGTTCCTCTTCATCCACTCCTGAGAGTTCATATGTCTCTAAAACTAGGGTTGTCCCTGCGTTATGATTAGCTTGATTCCTACAATCCTCATTGGTGGGTACTAACTCCAAATTTTCCATCTCTTTTTGGACAATATCCAAAGTAGTTTTAAACTTTGAACAATTAGTTTCACCATGTTGAGTTGTGGAATGGACCCTACACCAATTGGGCAAAGCAAGATCAGCCAAATTTACTAAAATGCCTCGGTTGTTATTAGATTGGTTCTAGTTGCTAGCAAGATTTGGGACTCCTCCATTGTTTGGGTGAGTATTCCATTGACGATTAGTCCTTTGAAAGTTAAAGTTCCTATTCTGAGTGTTATTTGTAGGTGGGTTTTGAGGAACTTGCCTTTGCAGTTTAAGCATATCATTGCTCAATTTTTGAACCATCCTTTGAATGTTATCTAACTCAAGATTCAAGGCATAAGGTTGACTTGGTCCGAACTGATGTGTTGCACTAATCATTGGTGCGAAGGTGTTCAAAAATGAGGGTAAGGTCTGTTGATTGTTTGCTCAAGGCGTATGATTGAGAAAGTCATTTGTGGTTACCTAATTATCTAAATATGTCGGAACGGTCTGTTGATTGCTCACTTTAGGCATCATTTGATTTAGGGGCACAAGATTGAAGGGTTGGTTTTGGTTGGCATATATGGTACCTAGTAACACAATCAGCATGGGAAATTGTTGTGTAAGGACTTGGTTTATTAGCGGTATCTGATTATAAGCTCCTAGTTGTCCAAGTGAAGATAATTGACCCAAACCAAAACCTTGAGGCATTAATTGTTGTTCAACAATTCAACTATTAGAGCCTCACAATATGTTAGTGCCAAAGCTCTCAAGTACATTTGGATGGTTGCTTCCTCTATGAGGGTGTAAGGTGTCACCAACCTAGTGTATAATTTATGGAACCTATTGATGAATAGTTTCAAGGGTTCATTAGGTTCTCTACAGACAGAGGCAAACTAATGATATGCCACAACTAGGTCAATGGATAATCTAAAATGGTTGATAAATGCTACCTCTAGCTAAGTCCAAGAGTAATAGAGCCTAAAGGTAAGCTGATATACCAATCATATGCAAAGTCATCCAATGTGTGGGGAAACATTCTCCAGGAAACATCCTCATGCTCAATTTGTAAACGAATTAAGACGTCTTTGTATGTATGAATATGTTCTTCAACTAGCCTCTAAAGAGGGAGATATCTTTCGGCATTCTTAGGCATATTATGTGCAGGCCCTGGTATGCTCAAAGGACTACTTTCTACTAACCATGGAGCAGAAGCTGCCATTGGTGGACCTTGGGGGTTGATGAAAGGATCAACAAAAAGGATAATAGCCTTGGGAGAACTATTGGTAGTCTGAGGAGTATTGGGTTTGCCTTTGTCAGCTCTGGGTCTTCTGAATGGGGAAAGTCTGAGAAATTCAATGTCACCTACAACTAACTTGGACCTAGTGATAATGACCTTTATTTCCAACTTGACAATCAAGATGTGTAATATAAACACTATACCAAGGGAAATTTAATTTTCAAAGTCTACAAGCCCTCCTTATAGCGCTACTTTTGTTGAGAGTGCAAATGACACACTTTGACCTTCCCCCTAGTGCTAGATTTGTTGGGCATGAAGAGGCCAAAGCCAACTATTGGTGTGTCAAGAGCATGCCAACTTATTTGGAATAGATCATGTTCCCTCTTGGAAGGGAATCTGTTTCCCCTAAGATTCTGGTATGGCCAAATCTTGACTAACGTGGATAAACCCATAGGTTGATGATAGTTGTTGCTTCAAGGGGCCCTTGTTGGTACGACTTTAAAAGATAGGCTTCCTAGGCACAATATCTTAACATTAAATACTTAACTATCTGAAAACAATTCCACTACATTGATGTTATAATATGCGTGAGCTAAGAATCAAGCGGCATTAGCTCAACCAGTTAAATTCCTCAACATTTCAAGGAGGAGACCCAGGTTCAAATCTTGCCAAACGATACATGGATAATATCCAAGCTTTGTTGTAATACCACTATGTGGTGATGATGTAATACGAGTAGGGCCCGTTTCAATCCCATATAACCCATTGAAAAAAATATACGTGAGCTGAACAAAATTTAAACTATGCAAAACGGAGGTACATTTAAACTATGCAAATTGTAATTTCCCAAACAATATCATTCATTGCACTAAATGATTAGCTCGGAACATAAATGACATTCTAAACTAGCACGGTCGAAAATCAATTTCAACTAAAATTAATCTACTCCTAGTCTAAACAGGCTCCAAAGAAAAATCAAAGGTTTAAGGGCAAGAGAAAAGAAAGAAAACAAACAACGCCTATAATGCCTTGAATTCGGTTCTGATACAATAAAGTGGCAATTCCAATTTGATACCAACCCCGGCCTAACCAGTATTCACATAGCCTGAGGTCCGAGACAATGCAATCTTTAGAGGAGAAATAAACTATGAAATAGACCAAGTGCAAGCACCATTATCATGCACAAATTGAACACAAAAAATTTCAAAAGCCTTGCATTACAAAGATAATCATGGAGTACATTTGATTTGGATTTACCCATTTTGATGAATTACAAGAACAAAGCTCAAAACAATGTTAGGCTTAGTACAAAAAATCCATCCAACTACAAACTGAAAACAAGCAATAAAAAAACCGAGTCTATTGGCCAACTAATGGATGGTTTCCAACCCTTTAGCTATCATAGCAAGTCAACATATATACAATTTTTGGGCTCTTATCATAGCCTCACTTTTACAATTTTTTAATTGTTGTTATCTTCCTTCCTTTGGGGTATCAAATCTAAGATTTTATTCTCAAAACGTTCCTGCTATGAGTTCCTCATAATCACTTTTGCTACTCTTTTGACCATACTATATTAAATTATAAACTAATAGGCATCTCAAGCTCACTTCGTGCTCGGGTTGTCTCAAGTGGTCTGACTTTTGCTCTCCCGTCCGTAGCAAGTAGGTTGTGTATTAAGTTTTTGCCGCTTTCGTGCTCTACAAATCTCTTGACCATACCTCTACCATGCCTCATTAAATTTTAATTCTTTGCAAAATCTAAGGTTGTTTGGCTCCAAGTGATTTGATTTTCCTTTTTAGCCGCAAGTGGGTGATTGTTAACTTCATTGCGTTTGGCGCTTTAGAATTGAGCAGCCATGTCAAATATCTTGTAAAACAAAGTCAAAAATTGTAGGTGTTAGAATTTTTTTTTCATTTTATATATTAGATATGTTTATTTATTTATTTCTCCTCTATGCCTCTCTTTCTCTTTCTGCGTTTTTTCAACAATCTCTGCATTTTTTGGTAATTTTTCATTGTTTTTTGGTTCTTCTTCGCATGTCTAGGTAATAATCTACACTTTCCAATGATTTTCATGTTTTATATATATATATATATTTATTTATTTATTTCTCCTCTATGCCTCTCTTTCTCTTTCTGCGTTTTTCCAACAATCTCTGCATTTTTTGGTAATTTTTCATTGTTTTTTGGTTCTTCTTCGCATGTCCCGGTAATAATCTGCACTTTCCAATGATTTTCATGTTTTTTGGTTTCATTTCTACATCCTCCAGTAATTTTCCCCTTTTTCCGGCAATTTTTGCACTTTCCAGTGTTTTTTGCAATTTTCTACCAATTTATGTATTTTCTGGTAATTTTCCCCCTTTCAAAGTAATTTCTTGCATTTTCCGGTAGTTTTCACCACTTTTTCTGCAATTTCTTAAATTTTCCGGTTTTTTGGCATCTTCCGACAATATCACTTGCAAATGGACAAAAACTGGACTCTGAAAAAACTTTAAGGTGGCATTGCACGCAAAACGGTAACGGAAAGAAAAAGGGCTCTTTGGCTTCATTTTCATCTTTATTTCCCCACGGGCCAAACACTTATATTTATCTCTGCATTTCTATCTCCCTCTACATTTTTAGGCCATTTTGGTTACCGAGGCTTTAAACTAATTGGCATCTATATTTCCCTGCAAATTTCCATTTTATGAGGCTTTTGGTTAGTGGGTTTTAAATTTCCTCGCAAGTTTCCATTTGCCAAGACTTTAAACTAGTTGGCATTTATATTTCCCCGCAAATTTCCGGTTTATAGGGCTTTCAGTTAGTGGGTTTTAAATTACCCCGCAAATCTCCAATTACAGCGATTCCGATCTTTGCTAGCATTTCTAATTCCTTGCAAATTGTCTAGTTGGCGGGGTTCTAGCCCAACGGGGTTTTAATTTCCCCACAAATCTCCAACCACCTAGGTTCCAAGCTAGCAGCATTTTAATTTCCTCACAAATTTTCCGGTTTACAATGATTCCGGTCTTGTTGGCAGCACTTTTAATTTTTTAATTTCCCCGCGGACCAATGACAGTACTAACCGGAATTGCCATTCAAATTCCCCTATGGCTACTTCTATTTTTAGATTCTGCTTGGTTGGCTTCACTTTAATCTCTATTTCCCCGCAGACCAATGAGTACTAACCAAAATTGCCATTCAATTTCCCCTATGGCTACTTCTATTTTTAGATTCTCTCTGCATTTTTATCTCCCTCTGCATTTTCAGGCCGTTTATCTCAGGTAGGTGGCAAATTAATTTCCCCTACGCACATTACCGGAATTCTGACAATTCATGCTTTCAAGGACATTTGTTTGGGTTTGCTCTTTGCTCACCTCCAATTGAACTCTCTGTTTACCAGGGTTCCAATCTCATTGATATCTATATTTCACCATGGATCTCCGATTGATGGGATTCTAAGCTAGTGAACTTTTAATTTTCCCATGGATGTTCGTTTACCAGGGTTTTAATTTCATTGGCTTCTATATTTCCCCGCAAATCTTTGGTTGAGAGGGTTTTTGGCTAGTAGGGTTTTTAATTTCATTGCCCTCTATATTTCCCCGGAAATATCATTTTACCAGGGTTCTAGTGGTAGCAGGGCTTTAATTTCCCTATGAATCTCCGGTTTACAGGGTTTTAATTTGATTTGCACTTATATTTGCCTTGGTCACAGCAGCTTAGACAACCTTCAAAAAAAAAGCCATTTCAAGCCTCAAACCTCCTCGAAACATAGGCAAATAAATATTTGTTGGAAACCTCATTTCGAGCCGCATCTAATGGAGGTGGTTTCACAAATCTTTTATTGAGTATTGCAAGAGATATAGGTCCCAAAAGTAAGTGTCGTGTGATTAGGTAGGGATTACGATCAACAAGGCAATTGTTGAAAATAGGCCATTTGGGAGGTCAACTCTTCTCGGAACACAGGCAAGTTTATATTTGCCAAAGAGCTTTTTTCGAACCGCATATAATGGAGATGGTTTCACAAATTTTTATTGAGTATTGCAAGAGATATAGGTCTTGAAAATGAGGCCACCTATGTTGTCGGGGGATTGCCAAGACTGTAGCACCTGAATTTAAGCAAGTTTGGGGTGCTAAGGCTATGGGAACATAGGCATATGGGTACTTGTTGGAAAGCTTATTCTAAGCCTGTTCTAATGGGAGAGGTTATTTTCCATTTTGAAGAGTTTACCATACACAACAATAGCAATAAGCATCATGACAAACTCAAGGCACGCAGAAATTGGGCATATACGATTAGAAACTTTCAACTGAGAACCTGAGTTTTTGTATGGTCGACTATTATGCACAAGCCCAAGCAAACAAGAGAACATTCACCAAAATTAAAAAAGTGGGTCCCTAGTCCATGCAAACTGGGGCGTGTTGTGCAAGCGCAACAACAGGACTTTCATGGATAAACATGCACCTAAGGGTGAAACAAAACAACTAGGGAAAAAGCGATCTCACGCTAACATTCACAAAGGCATTTGCCACTCAACTCCATTCTTTTATGACACGTCAAATTTTTATACATTTTTATTTTTATTTTTCATTTAAACATTTGAAATAATAAAACTATTTTTTCCAAACTAAAATGGTGCATTCCCCAATGGGTTTTCAGGCAAGCAGTTGGGAGCGAAGAATTTCACACCATAACCCAAGGTTTCAATCCCAGGGGTGAATTTTAGCATTTAGTCCAAGACATTGTAGAGCAATGGTAAATGGAATGCAATCATATGACCAAGTTCAAATTCCCATTTTGTAATGGGCACTCCTACGATAAGGTGGTAATCATATGAGCACAACCCACGTTCAAATCCCCACATTGTAATGGACACTCCTACGATAAGGTGGTAATATGGCCGGTGATAATACAATTTCTTGTAATACCACAATAACACAGTTCATTGAAATAGATGTAATATGGGTTGGGCCAATTTCAACCCCATGTAACCCATTAAAAAAACACTTAAATGGTGATAGCTTATTTTATTGATGGCTATTATTATAACTTTTATACTTTATTTGAACTCGAACCGGGGAACATAGCTTGCAGCTATGTAGATTCATGATGAGTGTCAATGCTGTGAAAGCTTCTGTGTAACAGAGATAAACAATATTGCAGCTGCTGCATACTGATTTTTTCCTATTTGATCTATATGTATTTCCAATTAGATCAAATAGACTTTGATTTACCTTTTGAACAGGATTACCTTTGGATGTTTTAGCACTTGAATGAAGATCCTTCCCTACGTAAAAGCTATGGACTCACTAAGGATCAAAGATTATTAGGACAGTAATCATCTATAACGTGAAGTAAAAGGTTTCAGTCAGTTCTGAGAGAAGGATGTTCCTCAGGAAAACATATTTGATAAAGCTTCATCTATTACTACATTTCTCACGGTCACTTCATTGCTTCCATTGATTGTTTTATAGTAGTGGCAATCATCTCTTTTCTCTCTCCCACAGGTGTGTTCCTCCAGTGAAGATCAGTAAGACCATTTTTATCAAATATTCATGTTGGGAAAATCAGAATATTATCCTCCAAATGCATATGCCTCAGAAATTTTAAGTGAGAATCATATGTGGAGAGAATGCTTTGGCTTATATTTTAGCTTTGAGAGTTAAACACACCTAGAAAAATAAATAAATAACTGAATCTTTATATCAATCATGCATCAAAGGAACCATAAAGAGTCCATCAATGTCTCAAAAATAAATTCAGATAAAAAGGCAGCTAATGTCATGCCCTTTCAAACTTGTTTACTTCTCATACTAATTATTTGGAAAGTGCTAGAGAATTACTTGTAGAAACTGTTCTTAGAATTCCTAAGCAGCAAGAAAAGCAAATTAATGCTTCAACCAAATTTAAAATTAAAAATAATTCATCCAGTAAACAATATAATAATTTGACATACTTTTTGTGTAAACTTTCACCTGTGTAAATTCATGAAGAATATCTCTATGCCTTGCAAGCTTCTGTGTAACAGAAGTAGTTGCTGTTGCAGCTGCTGCACATCTACTCATTGCATCATTTATGTCCAGCAACTTTTCAAGCAATGACTGGATCTCCATTTCCATGGATTTCCATGATCGATCTCCTGCAATAACATCTGTTGATGAACCAGCATCTGGATATGCTGCAGTAAAAGGGCAAAAGCGACAGCAAAACATTTTTGCAGATGTTAATGCCTGCCAACTAACCAGAACTTAGGAAGAAAGGAGAAAACTGTTTAATGCAAGAAAAGCAAACTGCAGCCTAAAAGTAGAAAATTACTGTTAATAAGATTTATTAATTATTTTCTGAAACTTTGTGTTCTTTTGCTCTTTCCTTCTATTTTTTTCTTTCAATTTCTTTTCCATTTTGAAGATGCAGAGCTGTTAGCTGTCAATGCTATACAAAAATATAACCATAAATTACAAAATTTGTTACTGCCCCACTAGAAGCAAATCTTCTAGGTCTAGACGTTCACTAGATAATATATACTCTCAATTTTTTTGGCTTTTCCATGAGAATTTGTCTTATCAAGAATGAATGCACAACAGAGGATCTAAGTTGCAACTGAACAAACCCAAGACGTGCGATGGACTACATATCACAACTGTATTGAAAATGAGAACTGAACTACCAAAAGAGAATAGAATCAGTGAATGAGAATCTATGAATCCATCAGCAGACCGAGAGTTTTGTTGAAGCTCAGTTTATTGTGTCTTACCATTCATTGGTCGATCACCAGAAAGGAAGAGGGCAGGAAAGGAGTATTAGAAGGTGAGAAATTACATTATGCAAGCTAAGTGCTTTGGTAAAGACTCAAGAGCTTCCTCTTTCCTGATAACAAATTGAATTAGAGATTAAAGCTGAATAGATTTAAGTGAGTTGCTTGCCTCTCCTATTTTAAAAAAAGGCATAGCCTGCACTGGGGCAGGAGCAACAAAGGAGGGCAGAACATATGTAGATAGAGAAGTAGAAACTGTCGGGACAGGAGGCTCCATAGACTGTTATCATGACAGGCTGTGATTAGATATACCAATTGGTTAAAATGCTTAAACTGAAAAAAAAGATTTTTAAAATTGGCTGCTTCCACACTTCCAGACAGATTTAGTTTTTCAAATTCAATATTGATAAAAAGTCTAGCATAACTAAGAACAGGCTTCTGCAAAGTAAATAGAAGCCACTACATACTTCCATTGCATTACCATTCTTTCAAAATGATTCTACCCAAACACCTGCATATACAATTTAACTCAGATCAGCACAATGTAGAGAGTGCATCTGATAGACTAAACATAGGAGCAAAATTCATACAAAGACCTGCCCCATTCATAAACTATGGCATGGAACAACCTGAAAAGCAATGCTTTTATCAGCTTTAGAGGAGAATACCATAGTAAAGCATCTCTTTACATTATCATCATCTTCAGCAAAGAAGACAGTTACCAGTTGTGTAGAACCCATTCTCCAAATAGTTTTGAGGTTTGAATAAAGACCCATAAATGAGAGGTAAGATTTTTCTTTAGTTTACAAGGTGGGTATTCCACCCCTTCTATTGAAAATTGCAACTCAGATGACTGTTTCAAATCTTTATGTGCATCCATTTTAAGAGCCTGGATCAAAAAGAAGGTTATACCACCATCTTTAGAACAAGCCGATGCAGAGATTGCAGCAGCTAGACAACTATTGTGATAAATCTGCTCTCATGATTGAGTGCTAACATTAGAGGAGGGAATAGCCCTCCATAACTAAACAAAAAGTCTGAAAAGAATAAAAATTGCAATGCTACCTAAGAAGTAGGAAAATGTTAGAAAAGACAGAACAGGGGGTGTATGAGGTGGGGTGTTGGGGAATGGAGGGAGGGTGTTATCAGAGTGTGCATAGGCTGAGATGAACTAACATTGTCTTTTCAAGATAGATACCCATTTCATCAGATCTATGAGTTTTCTAAATCTATTTTCAAGATGGAGAGTTTGTATTCCATATTGTGTTTATTTTCCAATTGGTAGTTCTATGGTGAACACCTTGTTTTCAAATAGAAGTTGTGCATACAACCTCAGTTTACCAGAATGTCGGTTCTGTCTGTAGTGTTCTATCTTATCAATAATAATCAAGTTAAGTCTCCCACACTATAGTCATGGTATTTATTATCTTTGTTACCAGACATTTGTTGATTTCTGTTTCATCATCAGTTATCTGAATTATTTTCAGAGCAGTAATTTCCAAAGTTGGTTCCTTTGCATTGTCTGCACTTTATGTCTCTTCTTATTCAATCTCCTCACACACAAAAGCTCTGAATGGGGGCTCCATTTTCTTCAATCATACATGTCTTTTCATGAGAGCTGATCTGTATATTGTTTGCTTGGTTCCTTATATTCTTGAGGCCAGTATTATGGCTTTTTCTAATGAATTGGCTTTTGTTGCTCCAAGTGGGTCCCATTGCTCCAAGTGGGTCCCATATTTATGATTTGCGGCCATCCAATGGGTCCATTGACTAGTCCTGCAACTGGACTTCTAATTTAAATGTACATTCATTAATGTTACATATGTATTTGAGAATTTTTTTACTCAGAGAAGGCTTCTGCTTTGTCATTTGGGCTGGAAAGCAGTTCTTCATGACTGTTTTTCTCATCCCAAGTGTTTAGGGTCCCCTAGATTTAATTTCTAGAGTAGTTTCTATGATATTCCACCATTAATTTGTGATTCCTTTTAAATATAGTGCTATTATTAAAATTTTATTATTGCCATCTACATCACAGAGCTGGTAACAGAATTCTACTGACCTCTTCCAATTGTGAGATACCCTTCCATGCCTGTTGTGTCATAGTCCATGAAAGGGACTTCTATGTCTTTTTGTTCAGTGGTGGTGGAGTGGGTGGTTGGCTTATGTGCTGCATTCGTAGACATGAGTGGTGTATTTCCCTTGCAAAGAATTGCACTGTTGATTTTGCAGCAGCTAGGCTAGCACATGAATGCAAATAGTATGTGCAATAATGTTAACTGCAAAGAAAGAACACTCATGATACAGCTTGATGTTGGCAAGCTTCTGTGAGTCCTTGTACATAATTGAAGAAGAGATAGAGCCATAATTTAATAATTAATTTAATCCCTCTTTAACCTTTTTAAAAATTCTTCCTGTTACAATTTTATGAATTCCTAATGAGTTAATAAGTGGGGCTGCACATGCCAGTTATATTGTTACACTGTCAGATCTGATATCAAAAAGGCATCCCATTGGTAATTTGCTTGTAATGGTCAATGGCCATTACCTCTCATCAGAAGGAATTGTCCTCATTGCACCAGGTTATAGATCAATTAACAGCAATAGGGGATGAGAAAAATGAGTGTGGGTGTGATGAAATTGTACCTAGGTCAATGAAACTGAACTGTCCCACAGGCATGGATTGTGATCAATCAAGCTTTGCTCAAGAGTCATTGGGTGGTGGTGAGTGCCACACCCTGGACTGATGATAATGTTTCTTTATGAGATTGGATTTCAGAGACACATCTCATTGTGATATCAGGTGCATAATAATTCTGGCAGCGTCAGGTTTCCCTCTTTGAATAAGTTGATCATATGCAATCCACCTCTTAATGGATCTGCAATCCCCAGTGGTGACTGCAGAGCTGACAATAATGTTATAAGTCTGGCACACAGGAAATTGATCAAACTGTTACTACAAGCAGAGATATTGCTTAGCATATCAAGCAAGTGGTAGATGAAATATCCAGCCAGCTAGAAAATGTTTTTGGAGGTGTTGATGAGAGTGCAACACAAAGGAGATTGAATAATGGGTGGATAGCAATGTATCAAACCCCATATATCTGATCTAGAGGACGGTTTAGTTGAGATGGAGCCGGGGAGTGTGCTCTCTCTTCACAAGCTTGGGATGTCTTCTACATCGGTGGACAGGAAGACAGGTGAATGAACATCCAGCAGGATGAGTTGCAGCTACATCGGTGAACAGTGAGTTACAAAGAAATAATGTTTCTGATAGAGTGGCTCAAGATAACTCTGTAGGAATAGTAGACAATAAACCTGTCAGAGGTAGCATTACATAAGACAACTAGTAGCATTCTAAAAAAAGGTTTAGGCTTTGCGATTCCACGAAGGCTGATCCCAGTTGAAACATCCTCACAATTATTGGGTGTTGTTAAAGACTTACATAAACGTATAGCTCAGCAAATCCAACAAGACAACAAAAAGCAATATTTTGAAGAAAAAAACAAGTTTCACACTCTCGTGGATCATAAAATTCCAGATGGAAGATCATCTACTGAACACTAGGAGTTACAAAAATGACTGGATAACAAACCCAATTAGCAGAATTATGAAAGGTAAAGTAAAGTAGTTTTTAACATCCGCAAGACCATAGGTCATATGAGATGACCCTCATGGAGGATGTTGTTTACCAAATCATACTCTGATTACTGAAGCATGGTGTACAACTCTACCCCCCATAGGATTCGAATCTTGGAACTCTATTCCGAGTTCCAAAGTCTCCACCATTAGGGCCATGAAAAGGGGATCCAAAGCAATAAAAGACTCTTCATTTGATGAGAGAATAAAGAAGAAAGTAAATCCCAAAAAAGGAGGAGAAATCAAGGATTCACTGTCTTCCAAAAAATTATAAAGCAATAATGCCATTAAGGCAGATTACAGATATGATAGATTTTAACAAACTAAAACCATTTATTGGGGGAACAACCCCATTCATACTGTTGAAATATTTGAAATCTGACTTTATTAGACCAAGGCCGACAATGATGAAGTGCCTACGGTTGCTCTTGATGTAGCCTATAGGCATTCTTATATGTGAGTTTACGAGCATATTTATGTAAGCCTATAGGCAATTTTGATGTATTCACCCTTAGCAATATTGGTTAAACCACCTTTATGGTTAACCTTGATTAAAGGGTTTAATACATTTAATATATTGTAATTTAACCTTCAAGTTAGGCTTGAGGTTGGCATTTAATTGTGGATTGTGTGTCACTATAAATACCCCCCAATGACTGATCCATTGTCTTAGTTTGTGATATGTGATCATGGAGGTGCCTAGGGCACCCACCCCTTATTCCTCTTATTTCGAATCCCTCTATATTTTGTTTATTTTTCTCTTTACTTCCCTTTGCACTCTTTTGCAATATGACTTGTGGTGAATGCATGCTTCAGAATGTTCTTGGAAAGTATTCTAAAATCCAACATGGTATCAAAGCCAATATGAAGCAACATTGCTCAATCACACAGAAGGGCTGCACAAGGTAAACCATAGCAAATATGCACAAACCATCAATTTTGCTGGATTTCTTGTGAAATTTCAAGGGGGGTCCTAGTTCAGCGTTTTTGGTGATTTTGTCATTTGATATCTCCTCTTTGCGTCTGAAAATTTGATCTTCTCCCTCCATCTCTTATAAAATTTTGAATTCAAAAAAGGGTATATTTTGCCGAATATTCCCTCCTTCAGCAGGAAAAGCAGGGTGATGAGATTTTTTTGTGTAAGCAGGGAGGTGCGAGAGAAATTTGGCAACTTAAGCATCTAGTTGCGATTACCATCACAAAACAGTGGCACAATGGTAAGGTGTTTGTTTCGAAGCCAATTATACCCAGCTCAATGTTTTCTTCTCTCATGCGAGACGCTTTGGACACACCAATATTATTTAGGAAGCGAAGTATCACATTTGTAGAAGTGCTATGGCGTATAGGTGATGTACCTCTTTTGGACAATATGGGTCGCGAGTTCAAATCGCATGATGAGCTTTTACACATACATTGGTAGAACGACGATTACATCCGTTAGTTAGGCTGGCATAGTGGAGAGGCGCTTTTCTCGCATGGCAGAGGTCTCAAGGTTGAACCTTGGCTTCATCCTTTATTACATTTTAGTGCTTCAAGGCTAATAATAGAACCTATTTGTACACAACGCTCTTCAATTTCATGCATGGCCCATACATGTGTCGCTAGCTTGCCATTTGTGAAGGATTGCCATAAGCAAGGATTAAGGGTTTGAACCAAGTCATTGTTTGTTCCCCTTTGGCGATGGCCAACATAAACTTTAGTTTACATACCCAAATTTTTACATATATTATAATGGGCAACCAATCATTTCACACCACATGTCAAACAGTCGTTCATCCAGTCAGCAAAAGCAACCAGTGATGATGTCTGCAGAGCAAGCATATTGATATGACAGCAATTTTTGATTGGCTTGTCTTCTCTTTAAGGTTTGAAGATAAATTCTTTTTTCCAATAGTAATAAGCTCAATTTTCCGAAGGCCGTAACTTTTCCATACAAATGCATTTTGGGCCCCATTCTTCAAATCATCTAGTTTTTGAGCCCTACACACTGATGACATCAGTGCAAGGACCTATTATAGTTTCGTGGGATGTTTTTGTGCAAAACAAACCCATTTGACATTCTCTTCTCTATTTTGGTGCAACATTAACTCCAACAACCCTATTGGTGTGGCGGTTGGTAAGCTCGCTTGCATCCAAAAAATCTATGGTTCAATTAAGCATAGGCAACAAGGTTGAAGTTTGTTGGTACTTCTTCTTGTTGTGTCACTCGTAGGATCTTCAGACCAAGCATAATAGACTCAACACCTTCCCTTGCTACCTCGGCCAGTGCAAGTCTTTTAAAAGCCTTCCTCATCAAGAAGGTCATAGGATCAAATCTCTCTATCACATTCTTCTTTTACATAGCACACTCTTAACATGTTCACGGAGCATGAGGAATATGACTTCCAATAGTGCTACAACATAATGATTGGCAATTTGTTTTGTATCTCGAAGGATCAAGTTTCAATTACCCCATGCATCACTTCTTGATCCAAGGTTATTTCAATCAAATCATAAAGGAACAATAGAATGTCTTGGTATTCCTACTCATCTAGAACTTTACTACCTTCGAGAACATAAAATCTTTCTTCAACAAGGTCATAGGTTCAAGACTCATCTCTTCACATGTTTTTTATCACAGTACTCAAGGTTTGATGTCTTCAAGCAGCACCAAACATCTATCTTCCAACCAAAGTTGTGGATGTAGCAGTTGGTTAGTTGTACTGTATCCGAGAGGTTAACAGTTCAATTCCCCATGTATATCATTTTGCACACTTCTCTCATATTGCTACTGAAAAATAATTATGAGTTTAAGAAGTACCTAATTGCATAAAGAGGTCGATGGAGTTGCCTCATCCATCTCTTATCAATGATTTGCCAAATGGGTTCATATTTGCATTGATTGCCTCCATAGTAGTGTTGGATGGCCTCTTTTGCCCTATCCATGGCCTCATACAAATACCCCATTGCCAATTTCTTGCCATCTACAAGGCAAAGAACCATGACCAAGGGTTTTGTCACCTACAATTGAACAATAAAAATTAATCATCGTAAATTACTAAATATATTTAATTAAAAGTTACAAATCCAAATTTGTAATTTTTAGTTAAAATTTGGAATAAATGCTAACATTAGAAGTTAAGATTTTAAATTTAGACAGCCAAATAGTTACTTTGAGTATTTCCTGCATGCTCACCCAAAATGGATCGTGAAAGACTTGCCTCCTCCTTTGAATGATATGGAGAGACATACCATTCCTTACAAACATCCTCTTCAAAGCAAGCAATGCAATTAAAAGGCTCTGCAAGGCAATGATGTTTCAGGCAACTCGGGTGATACCTAGACCAAGAATGTTCTCCCCTCAAAAGTTGAGCACTCATGTGTGGTTGTATATGAATCTTGTAATGTTCTTCACCTCTTCCACCACAATCTTCACCCATTATAGTTTGCCAATGTCATCATCAATAAGGTAAACGCAATGGGCAGCACATGGGCTCCAAAAAAAAAGAGGGGTACTTATCCCCAAGAAAACTACTCATAGATACATAGGTCATTGCATTGTCTGTCACTACTTGGGCAACATTCTCCACTCCTATTTCCAACACGTCCTCCTCCAACAAATTAAAGAACTGCGCACTTCACCTCTCATGAGGCATCAATTGACTTCGGAAAGACCATGGATCCACCCAAAACTACTATGAAACTAAGGGGCATGCATTCCTCACATCCATCTTTCCATCAGGGAGAATGTTGCAGTCCTTTCTACCCCATATTTTTTTTGCTCTTTTAAGAAGAGCACGTGTGTTTGTGACACACTAAGGCCCGCTAAAATCATTCGTTGTAGGTGTATTCATCCTTTTGACAACCTCGCATGGCTTCCCAATAAGGGTTGCTTGTGCAATTAAAGGGAATGTTGCAGTAGTACCAAAAAATTGTCATCATTCTTTATGCTTCTTTCAACTTCTCCTTCTCCCATGCGGTAGTCTGAAAGGTAGTCTTCCTTGTGTTTGAACCTGAGCCAATACTGAAACTCTGCCCAAAAGTTCGTTAGATGCAAGGGCTAAGGACGAATTAATTGGCAACTACGGCAATATCCTCCAATCTAGCCTCATCCTGGTAAATAGAGGCCAAAGGCCCTACTCCATGTCCAACTATAACTTTTGTCCATTTCGCCTCTATCTTCTTTGCTTGCTTAATGCACACCCAAGCCTTGACCTCATTTCTTATTATACCGTCTGCTGCTGGGAAGATGTTCACATCATGACCTTTTGCCCCAATGAGATGAAAATTGAGGCGATGGATGCCTCCTCTTATGTCCTTGCCACAACATGCAGAACACTTGATTTGGTAAGTTGCTTTTAATGCTATGCTTCCATATTGGGTCCCTCCCTAGGCTTGGAGTTGGGGCAGATGGATTCAGCTCATTGTTGTTGGTAATGATTCCTTGGCCCTCAGAACAACAGACAAGAGAGATAACATAAGAAAAAAACCAAAAAAAAAAAACCTAGAAATTGCTTTAAACAAAAAACACCTCTGAAATCTTGTATGAATGAATGAAATCTCTAATAAGTGGTGTCTAATCCTTAAAATATATCTCCAAATGTGGTCTACGATGTCTGGTTGGCCTCTAGAAAAATTCTATTCAAATCAAGAGAAGGAGAAAAATGAGCAAATGAGGATTCATGGGTTTTTAAATTCGTTTTCTATGTTTTTCCCCACATGGCACAATTTTGTTGAGTTTTTGAAAATTTCTCAAATGTTTTTTTGGCAAGAAAATTGTTGATTTCTCAACAACAAGTTCAAAAAAAAATTGCTTGCCGAAATTTCTCGAGAGAAAAACAGGAATTCTCGAGAAATCGGCAAGTTTCCTAGCAATGTTTTGACCCATTCAACATACCTCATTTGTGACAAACAAATCATTTCTCTCTTCAAAACACAGGCAAATCTATTGCATTGCTTGGTTCTGGTCATAGTTGAGAAACTCAAACTCGATCAGAATTGGCAAGGCCCATTTTGACTTGAACTCAAGACTCGACAAAAAAACTCAACAAAGACTTTGCAAAAAGAAAAAAAAGAAAAAACATGCAAAATTTCATTGACTTGGCAGAAACTCGGGAAATGACAAAAACTCAAACTCACGAGCCCTTGCGTCGACTCAGCTTTGAACTTTGTGAGTTTTCAAAAATTCGTCAAGTTTCATAACTATTGTTCCAATAATGAGATTAGAATGTCTTAATTTCTATATCCATAACACTGCTAGAAAACTCATCGCTTTCTCACAAGTTCCTACTTTTCTTGCGAGAAATTCTAACGGGCAATTTTTTTTTAAGCTCGACATCGAGAAATCGGCTATCACCTTGCCAAAAATTCACCAAAAACTCGACAAAACTGGGCCATGGTGCGGAGAACATAGAAAACAAATTTAAAAAACCTATAAATCCTCATTTAATCAATTTTTCCCTCTCTTGCTGAAAACAAAATTTTTCTAGAGGCCAACCAAACACCATAGATGGCATTTGAAGATCGATTTCACAAATTTGACACCACTTATTGGAGATTTCATTCATTCACACAAGATTTCAAAAATAATTTTTATTTAAATCAATTTCTAGGGTTTTTTTTGGGTTTTATTTCTATGTTTTCTCTCTTGTTTGTTGTTTCTAAAGCCTCTTAGGGTTTGTTTTGTTACTTACTACTTATTTTATTTTTTCCACATTGGAAAATAGATGGCTTCTTCAAGCGACGGCCAAGGAACCAGTGCCAACAACAATGAGCCGAATCCATCAACCCCAACTCCAAGCCCAAGGAGGGACCCAATGTGGAAGCATGGCATTAAAGGCACCTTGCCAAATCAAGTGTTCTACAAGTATTGTGGCAAGGACATGAGAGGAGGCATCCATCGCCTCAAATTTCATCTCATTGGGGCAAAAGGCCATGATGTGGACATCTACCCAACAACAAATGATACAATAAGAATCAAGGTCAAGGCTTGATTGTGCACTACGCAAGCAAAGAAAAAACAGACAAAAGTTGCAAATGGACATGGAGTTGGGCCTTCGTCCTCTTTTTATAAGGATGAGGCCGAATCAAAAGATGTTGTTGTCGCTACCAAAGAGTTTGTCCTTGGACCTCACATTTGGCGAGCTTCTAGGCAAAATTCAGGTATTGACTCAAGCTCAAAAACAAGGCAGACTACCGCATGGGGAAAGGAAAAGTTAAACGAAGCAAGAACAGCGACAACAATTTTTTGGTACTACTGCAACATTTCCTTTAGTTGCGCAAGCAACTCTTATTGGGAAGCCATAGCGAGGGCAATAGGCTAGGTTGGCAAAGAGATGAAGCCACCTACAACGAAATATTTCAGCAGTCCTTTGTTGGAGTGTGTCATATACACATGTGCTCTTGTAGAAGAGAAAAAATATGATGCAAAAAGGGTTGCAACATTCTCTTTTAATGAATGGAGGAATGCGAGGAGCACGTTCCTCTATTTCATAGTGGCTTCGGGCGGATCCATGGTCTTCCTGAAGTCAATTGATGCCTTGCAAAAGGCGAAGAGCACGTTGTTGTTGTTTAATTTGTTGGAGGAAGTCGTGTCAGAAGTAGGAGTGGAGAACGTTGTCCAATTAGTGACATACAACACATCAGCCTAGGTATTTGATTGTAAACTTTTCGAGAAGTACCCCTCTATTTTTTGGAGCCCATGTGCCTCCCATTGCATTGACCTCATCCTTGAGGACATTGCCAAACTATCATGGGCGACAACTGTGGTGGAAGAGGTGAAGAACATTACAAGATTCATTTACTACCACATATTGGTGCTCAACTTGATCAGGCAGCACAATGAGGGAAAGGCATTTTTCACCCAAGTATCATTCGATTTGCCTCGAACTTCATCGCCCTGTAGAGCCTTCTAACTGCATCACTTGCTTTAAAGATGATGTTTATGAGTAAGAAATGGTATGCTATGTCATTCAAAGAAGGAGAGGAGAGGGTCTAGAGGCAAGACTTTCACAACACATTTTGGGTGAGCATGCAAGCAAAAGTAATTATTTGGTTGTCTAATTTAAAATCTTAATTTTTATTTTAGTACTTTTATGAATTTACCTAAAAATTTCAAATTCAGATTTGTAATTTTTAATTAAATATATTTAGTAATTTACAATGATTAATTTTTACTATTCAATTGCAGGTGATAGAACCCTTGGTTAGGGTTCTTCGCCTTGTAGATGGTGAGAAATTGGCAATGGGGTATTTGTATGAGGCCTTAAATAGGGCAAAAGAAGCCATACACCACTAGGATGGAGGCAATCAATGCAAATACAAACCCATTTGGCAAATCATTGATGAGAGATGGATGAGGCAACTCCATCGACCTCTTCATGCAGCAGCGTACTTCTTGAATCCTAATTTTTTTCAATGGCAATTTTAATAATGATGATGAAGAGGTCTAGGAGGGCTTCTACGTTTGTTCTGACAAGACGATAGATGGTCTTTGCATTGACAAGATGATAGATGACCCCGCCAAACATCACCTGATCCCTTCCAAGTTGTAAGCCTACAAGGAGGCTCAAGGGAGCATGTTTTCATCCCCCTTTTGTATTGAATCAAGGTCAACCTTGTGACCAAGTAAAAGAAAATTAAAGATTTTTACTTGTAGTTTATGAAATTACAAATGTAAGTTTATAATTTGAAAAAACTTATTTTTTTGCAGATTTGTAGTGGGAGGATTATAGTGCTAGAACACCAAATCTTAAAGGATTGCAATCCGCATTTTGAGTCAGCCTTGTAGCGCTTTTGGGTGTGAGCACAATTGGTCTCTATTTGAGGTTGTACACACCAAGAAGCGCAATAGGTTGACCCAAGAGCGCCTCAATGACCGCATCTTTGTGCCTACAATCTTCGACTTCACACCAAACAAGTGAAAGCAAATAAATCCTATGAGGCAATTGACTTGGATGACGTAGATCCACCTATAGATTGGATTGTTGGAGGTCTGCAGAGTATTCGATTCACTCCAGAGGACATTGAGGCATTAGAGGCGAAAGCGGAACATACCAAAGGATGGGAGGAAATATACAATGATGATCCTATACCTGAGGAGCCTCCAATTCAATTACCTGTCCAAGGCCAACCATCCAATTTGAGGGGAAGGGAAAGTGAAGAGCAGTTTAAAACTGCTTTATATTTTGTATGTTGTATTTTGTTGGTTTTAATGATCAAGAATTGTAATTGAACTCATTTTAATAAAAATTTAATAGAAAATCAGCTTTTTGGCTCTCCAGTTTTTGTTTCAAATGTTGTCTTTTCTTTTATATATGATAAACACTAAATTGTTCTCTTCGATTTTTCTTTTGTTAATTTTTCTTGAGTTTCCAAGGAACTCTCCAAAATTGGACTGTTGAGCTTTTACCAAGTTGCAAGTTTTCCAACTATGATTCCTAAATTAGAATATTTTTATGCTTTGTAGCATACTTTCTATACATGTAAAGCAGATGCTTGGGTTCATTGCCTTAAGGCACATTTCAAGACGCAACCCCAACTCACAAAGGCACAATAGATCATGGTGGTTGGGGTTCATATGGATGATCAAGACCTCATTTGCTCTCAATTCCATGGTCAAGCTTCTAGAAGCAACAACACAACCAGAAATTGTTAAATGGAAATTTTTCCAAACAACTCTTGGGGCACACTTTTATCCCCTTACATGTGCAAAGAAGTTATTGGTTGTTTGGCTTTATCTTTGCTTTCTAGTAGACCTACAAATAAACAAGTCAATTTGCAAAATTTTCGTACTCTTTGTATCCTTCAAGAAGATGCTCATTGCATTGCTCCCATGCTTGATCCCCCTGGTCCACAACAACCATCAATCCTTGAGACAAACGCTTCTCAGTATGCCATTGATGCAATTCCTAAGAAGGAATACATCTTGTATATGATGACTTTCAAGTTTCAACCCTTCACCCCTATTCCAATAGCTCTTCCAACTCCCCATTCGTCCCACAAACAAAAGGAACAAGACAATGCTTCTTCCTTTTAAGAAAAATTGGCAAAGCTTAACACCAAAGTTCAGGATATTCTTCGGCACCCACAAACCACATTTAAGGCACTTCATGATGGACTTCAAGTACCTCATTTTTTTTTGGCTTCACTTCGACAACCATAGGTTTCATAGACATGTCAAGTGGAAGAGGAAGTTTCTATTGTTCTTCCTAATGATCCAATTCCGGATTTTCAGCAACCACTGGTAAACGATACTTTGCTCGATGTTTAGATTCCTTGCCTATTGGAGAAGTTGGGGACAACTTGCAATAAGCAGGGAGGAAATAATGAGATCAGAATGCCTTAATTTCTATATTCATAAATTAGAATGCTTTTATGCTCTGTAGCATACTTTTTATCCACATAAATTAAAATCTTAATAGTCTGTAAATGTGCATCTTTCTAATTAGTAACTTTTGCATGTGCTTTGTTGGTACCCAGTAAGCACATCTGTATTCTTGAACTTCTATTTAATACATTCCAAGAAAGAGTGCAAATCATCAGTTTTAGTAGTTATCTTCTCTAATTTACTCCTCAGTCTGTGTTTTTCTGCTATTTGCATTCCAGTTAGCACATGCTGTTGTTATGATTTTACTGCGGGTTCATATTATCTAGAAATGTAGCATGCAGACAGAGAGCATGTCATAAACGCTTTTCAGAAAAGACCACAAGGGGTTTATTGTAAGTTTTAGGTAGAGAACAGGAGCCGTACTATACCATAAATATGAAAACAATATTGGCTACCCAAAACTGCCTCTTGTAATTCTGGTTATTCTACTAATCCAGAATTCTAAGAATGCATATGACACTTCAGAAATTAAATAGCCAACCTCTCCCACATTTGTCGAAATGATTCCAATGTAAGTTTTTATAAGATACTATGCAACTACCAGTCTCCCATGTTTAGAGCCACTTGAGGAGGCAAAAAGAAAAAAGAAAATACCACATCTTCAATATAATTTTAAATAAGTCCAATCAATATTCTCTTCGTGAGACCAACCTGCCATCACAGAAGATAAGAGAACTTCTTCCTTGTTAACAGAGTTTCTCAGCTAATTAACCTATCCAAAGTTCAACTCTCCCTGAAATGCAATGCAAGAGGAAATAAATATATTCCTTCGAGTAGAGTGTTTGACGTGTAGATCAACACTGACAAAGTCAGATCAAATGGTTACCATCTCATATCCATCTTCACTAACATTAGGTGAAAAATTAAGATAGTAAAGACAACTGATTTTGTCTATCAGGCTGCAATTTAGCGATAAATGGAAGTCATTTATTGCCACGACAACCCAATTCCAAAACCCAATGGACATGCTTTCTATGATTGCAACAATTAAAGTGTTATTTGTAAACAGGAGTAAGTACACTCTCAAAGAGATTCAGAAATGGGACTCTGCGAATAAGAAAATAGAAATAGCATGATTTCATCACTTACTCCCACACTGCACATATTAAGTACTTGCGGAAAGGTCACTCCCTGTGGTACAAAGATCTCTACATTGCACCTATTAAGCACTTGCGGAAAGGTCACTCCCTTCAGTACAAAAATCTGTTATATCTATATCACAATTCACAGCTGAAACATCATATCTCTCGAAATGCATGCTTCTTGAATAGACGGTCTCAGACTTCCTCAAATACTGTTACGGGTTAAGCAGATTCCTCTTGAGAAGGAGTGAAAGAATATATTCAAAAGTCTGTGACCAAATGTTTATATGCCAATGTGATAAAGGTGAAAGTGTTCAATCATCTGGGCTATAGTAACCATTAGTTGGCTACCCCTAGCCAGCAATGGGAAGAAGAGAAAGGTGTAATAGACTTCATTAGATGCGTTCATAAATCAAAACATTGTGGACAATCCTACCAAATATGTCCGTTCCTGAGATATAACTTTCCCATTTTCACTAAGTTCAGTGGCATCAGCTTCAATGCACCATCATTACGAAGAACATATCATAGTCCATTGCGCATGATTCACAGATGAAGTTGACTTTACTGTTACAAACCCTATTGGACTCCACTAAGGCATAATTGTACACCGTCAAATGGCATAAGGCCGGATGCGAGTTCCAGAAGGATTTTGATAGAAATGTTAACCCTTAGAGTTTGGCATCCAAGCAGAAAAAAAAAATTATTTATCCGTCCTATGAAGGGTTTATTTTCCTTCAAATCTGAAATACCGAAAATACAAAAAGACTGCAATCATAACTCACTCTTTAAATCTCCCGTTCTAACAAGGTATCCTTAAAAATGTCGACGGGCAATTCCGAAAATTTATTCATTATGGTATTGTTATGCAGGGAAGAACAGATAATATTGAGCCTACCTCCATGGGCAAGTCGCCCTCCGAGCTTGGCATAAGAAGAAAGCTTGACATCCAAATCGCCCTCTATTTTGCGGGCTTCCCTCCTCAATTCCTCCCATCCCGCGTCCATCGCTTCCATTGTCTCCCCCATGTTGGCACTAATATTTGTGGCTTTAACAATGTCTGTGTATATATAGCAGATCACCCACAGAGCCTTCGGACATATATTAAATGTGTATATTCACCCGATCTTTCCACGAATGGAATGCACGAAAGTTGACTCAAATACAAACGGTGATGCAGATTGCTACTTAAATTATATAACTCGAATGGCATTATGGCGGATCTGGCATCGCATTGCCTGTGGGCCTTTGAGCGTGGCGGATGGAATGAGATATCTTACGAAGTTTTTGTTTTAATTCTCAATTTTTCCCCATATCAACCAGGGGTTTGTGCCGCCGGTTGACCGTAAGGGCTGTTTTAGATTCAGGGAAAAAGCGTGTGTGAATACATTGTCTGAATGGTTTGATATTGAATTCTCTTATTTTCCATCGTCTTCAATTAATTCTTACAGTAATAGGGGAGTATCATTATAGTTAGTTTGAGTATTACTATTAGAATGTTTCTTTTGTGTACAAAGGCGCATATTTTTTTTTATTTTTTTTTTTCTTTCATTTGCTTATTTTACATTTAAGTTGGTGTTGATTCTTTTGTTGTGTAATGAGTATTTTAGTTTTTTAATTGATGTTTGTTTTTATATAAGCTTTTTGGCGGTGGTTGGATGTGGGATTAAATTCAAAAAAATAGTATTCTCTTTCTTCCTAATTTTCTTTTTCTATATAACTATTTAAAAAAAAATCTTAACGAATATTTGTTATAATTTGGGTACTCATTTCAGATTATATTTTATTTGTTCATCCACTTCTTGCTTCATTCATGTTTTCTTTTGTTTGTTTAGATATTTTTCTACTATAAAAGTTATTTGTTTGCATCCATTTGTTCAATTTTTTTAGATATCCTAGAAGATGAACCATAACAATTACGAAGGTGTTTATTTTTGCTAGAAGAATCATATGGATCTAACACTTGTATTTTGAGTTTATTTGTAATCAAATGTTTCGTAATCATCTTTATTTACCTCTAGTTTAAGTCTAATGTGTTGCTAGCCCACACTTTAGACCCATACAACATTATTAGTACCACCAGTAGCCCAAATAACCCATATAGAATTCCAGTCTCATAATTTAGCCTCTCTGCTTCTATTTTGTAATGCAAAAAATGCTCTTTATCCTCCTAATGTCCTCTTCATTCTATATGTTCCTAGTTAAGCTTATTATTGATATATATCCCAAGGTATATGTACTATGCTACTTCTTTTAAAGACCCCATCCAAAATAAATATTTAATTGATTTATTTTCTTTTGATTGGAAAAGATCATGATCATGATTTTGTTAGGATTTACTCACATGTCGACCTCTTTGTAAAAGTGCTTTAAGGTCTTTATGTGCTCTCTCAAACTCTTTGCTAACTTTGTGATAAAAATGAGATCATCTACATACAAAATAAGCCTTGCCACATGTTTTCCAAAATAAACATCATCTTCTCCTTTAAGCTTTAGTCATTCTTCTAATTTCTCAATAACGAGCATTCTTGTTTAACCCTTATGTCACTCCCAAAGCATTTTCAAAGGCTTACTTGCATTCTAATTTTAGGTCAAGCCTTCTCATGGAGTGTATGAATTGTTGTTCTATACTTTTATGTTATGTCTAAGTTTTTCATTCTACTCCATAGTTTACTTCTAGGCATTATGTTAAAAGGTTTCTTAAAGTCTGCAACATAGCAATAGGATTCTCCCTTTTCATTTCTTATATTTTCAATGATATGTCTCAAAGTGATAATGTGGTTTATTGTCAAGTGTTCTAGCCTAAAATCTACTTGTCATTTTGCCCTCTCTTTTTTTATCCAATTGCTAATTATTCTCTCAATGATGCTTCCAAACAACTTTGCAAAGAGCAATAGACCTCAATGGCTTGGTAAATTGGGGAATTGTCTATGTCTCCACTCTTGAAGAGATGTATTGCTAGACTTATCCAGTTCTTTGGAAAGTCATGTTAACGATGTTATTGAGTATCCTCTTGATGTGTGGTGCTCAATTGCCCTATAATGACTACTTCACCTTCCTTAACTAATTTACATGCAACTAACTATTCTACATGTCTTTCCTTATCTTCTTTGCTTTTGCCACATGCACATGGTAGGCTCATTATAATATTGTACATTTAATGTGTACAATTTATTTTGCTTATGATCCAAACTGTCCAAATAGCTAGATGGTTTGCTTGAGTATCCAATTAACTCCTCCAACTACTCATATAAGCAACTCACAAACCTAGATGACCTCCTTTGTAGACCTAGATGACCTGTTCTACTTGACTGCCTACTTGGTTGCCTTGACAGCTTGACATTATTTTGTTCTAGATGATCCACCTCCTTGTTTTAACAGTCTCCTGGGTTTTGCTTCATTTCCATCAATTTATGAATTTTCTAGAAACTTATACTCTCCTTCTTCAAATGACCTACCATGTATTTCTTCTCTATGCGACTGTCTAATGACCCTTCCCTTACTATTAATTAGATAGAATTTTATGACTATTTAAAAATGGTTTTACTCCAATTAGTCTTGTTGGGCGACCTCCAAAAGGAGCATACGACTTAACTCTTAGTCTTGATGGCCTAAGGGTCATCCAAGGTTCTACTCTTACCAGATGGCCAAGGGGTGGTATAGACGACCCACTCTATAGGCTAGGTGGTCTATGGGCCATCTGGAGAAGACTACACCCCTTATACGGTTGAGAAAGAGGCTAGATAGACTCCCCTCTTGGCCAAAATGACCCACATGGTTTAGGGGTCCTAATGGCCCACCTAGACTGCTTGAGTAGCCTTAATTAAATGTTTACCTTAAGTCATTAGGTGGATTTTGTAGACCTCTCTAACTTCCCAAGGAACCATTGAAGGTTTTTGGTAGAATTTACCTTCTATTCATATGCCATTATTGAGGTACTTCTTGCAACATAATATTCGATAGTAAGTTTACATTACGTGTTGGTTGGACAACTTATTATCTCCTTCTTGGTGTTTCCTGCCTCACTCTTTTTCAAGTTACAAGCCTGAATTAACACGGTTTTAGTCTTCCTCCTCACTGTTTAAACTCATTAGTGATACACTAATGGATTTGTTTCTCAAGTTACCAACACCTATGTTTGTCTGGTAATATTTGTTGAAGTACTTCATGAATATCATGGCATTCAATGTTTTTACTAGCTAAACTTATAGTCTCTTCTCAACTTCTTATGCACAATCATTAGTAGTTCCCAACATCTATTTATCTTTCATACACCTCAACGGGTCTCTTCTCAACTTGTCCCTTCTCTAAAAACCTTCTACCAATTGCTTGAATATCTTGTTACAACCACAACTCCTATACACGTTGTTTTTGTAATTCAGTTGTTTTATTATTTAGTTGCTCACTTTTTTTATGTAATTGCTACATTTTATCATGCATTTTTTTTGTGCACATCCAATGGTTGCTATCAAACTCATTCCCTCACATTTGCTTTCATCGCTTTGAGGCTCATGTTCTAGTGGTTCATCCAATCCAACATACATTGCCACCATTCATTGTATATTTTTAGCATAAATGATCTTAGTCTTTGTTCCTTCTTAGCGCTCAAAAACCTTATATGCACACAAATACTTCTATGTTATATGGATCTAGGTGGAAACTCTTCTTGTTTCATTATTGGTTGCATGTTCATGTCCTATTTTCTTGCATTTTCTTCTTCACACAATCATGACAATTCTTCCACAAGTTTGTTGTCATTTGTGTCACTTATATTTTTCACACCATCTTCTTTTGTACAATTTGATTCCAACTTCTTGTATCAAGATTCCTTGTAAATATCTCAAAGGCTAACTTACTATAGTCGTCAGTCTACTCATACTTGTACCTTCATCTTTCAATTCAAAATTTATAAAAGTTCACTTGTGCCCTTACTTTTTATGGCTTCAACTTTGAACCATTAAGTGTCTTGGGATATTGTGTCCCATCTAGTCTTTTCAATCTTACTACAACATCTCTCATCATCTAATCTACTTGGAAAGGTCCAATCCATAAGATCTTGAGCTTCCCTAGCTTGATTTCTTTTTTGATGTTAAAATTCATCACTAAGTCACCTGCCTTCAAGTTTATCTTCTTTAGGTGTTTGTCATGCCATGACTTTCAACAACATTGGAAAACCTTCATGACCGTCTGTGTCATCACCCTCTTCTTATCTAACTTGATAAGGGTTATTAGCCTCTCCTCTAGGATCTCCTAGTCATGAAGATGATTATGTACTACCACTCTTAGACTTGTACTAAAAAATTCGTTGACACAACTACATCATGTTCATACATCAACTAGAACGGTGTATAGTTTATCATCAGTTTATATGTAGCCTTGTATGCCCACTATATCACTAGTAATTCCTTCTCCCAATTAGCATCTTCAATTCGACATATTTATACATTGTGGATCTAGGACCTTATTCGTTGTCTCTACCTTCCCATTTGCTTTGGTGTAACACAGATTGGACAATGAATGCAAGATCTTGAACTCTATTGTGAGTTTTTGAATTATCTCATTAACAAAGTGACCTATGTGATCACTTATAAATCAAAGAGGTACTCTAAATATTGTAATAACTTATTCATGCAAAAATCACGTAGTGATCTTTACAAAATTATTAGACAATGCTCTTGCCTCTACTCACTTTGTCAGTTTTTCAACAGTTACCACAATGTATGTACATCTTCTATTAGTTCTTAGTAATCCAACAAAATCTAGACCCCATATCTCAAACAACTCTTGTGCTAAGATGGATGTAATGGTATGAAGTCCTTTAGCAGTAGCTTCCCAGTTGTCTAAAACATATCACATGCAGTCACAAACTCCTTCATATTATGATAGAGGGTGGGCCATCATAGATCTATCGAAAGCACCTTCTTTGCAATGTGCTCTTCTACCAATCCTTCATGACCTTCTTCAACACTCAGTTCACTTCCTCATCCATTACACATCTCTATAGAACACTATTAAGTCTAATATTGTACAATAAACTAGTTATTAATTGAAATGGAGGTATTTTGACAATGATTTTCTTCTTTCATGTTTTTATCAACTCCTTTGATAGATCTTTCATTTACAATTATTCATTTACCCACATACGTGTACCATGATAGTAGCATAGTAATTGAAAATAAATGAACACCTAAAAATTCATCTAACACTCTTCCTTTTATAAGTCCTCTTCAGTGAATCCTTGATAACTAATCCACTATCATGTGTTTCTTCCCTAGTATCACCACCACTTAAAACACAAATTCTTACAATGTAACGGGTCACCTACTAACTCCTCCATGAATGGTTGACTTATTGATAAAATACAATAATGCTTTATGACCCACATAAAATGAAAAAGAGTTGGTAAGCAACTAATGTTTTATTTTTTGGACTACATATACCATCCCCAAGGCCTCCTATTCTATGGTGCTATAATTCTTCTCCTCTTATAACAACAATTGACTTGAAAAATATATGGGTTTATCCAACCTATATTACCCTCCCTAATCAAGCCTAATCCAATTATAAATTTGAACACATTTATGTGGACATGAAACTCTTTTTTCCAATCTAAAAACATTAGAATGTGCACAAACAAAATTTTCCTTTAACTCCTCAAAGGCCTTTTGGTGCTCCTCCATCCATATGAAAGGAACTCTACATGACAATGCATTAATAGGATGAGAAACATGTGCATAATATTTAATAAAGCACCAATAACATTCGACATGCCCTAACAATGACTTCAATTAACTTACATCGTATGGCTCTTCCATGCTCATCATGTTTGTCAGGATTGGTATTCAACTCCTCTTTGCATATGATGTGTTGTAGCAACTTTCCACATGATACTATCAACTTGTACTTCTTTGGATTTAAGGATAGTTGAGCATTCGTTTACAACCTCGGGCATTCTTCCATTGCCTTCAAATGCTCACTCTTTATCTCGTGTAATGACCAATCATCCAAGAGCACTTTGAATTTACTTGTTGATATTTGCTCAAAAATGTACAACATAATCCTTTGGAACGTGGTAGGGGTATTACACAAACCATAAGGTATTTTATTAAATGCATATTTCCCATTTTCTACCACAAAAGTGGTCATCAATCTATCTTTCTTGGCAATACTAACTTGGTTATATCTTGAGAATCCATCCAAAAAATGAATAGATATCATGATCTACTACTTCCAAGATTGTATTAGTAAAGGGTATAAGAAAGGGATCCTTGATGGTCACCATGTTCAAATTTTGGAAATCCACACATATTCAACTTTGATTACTATCCTTCTTCAAACTAATGACAATAGGTAACACGCATTCACTCATTGTTATTTTGAAGATTATTGTCACATGTAGCATCTTTTCTATCTTTGTGTTAACCAAGTCCGTGTACTTTGGATTCATTTGATACAATTTTCTTTGTATAGGTTACACACTATGAACCAACAAAATCCAACACATGTATAATTGTTAGGACCTTATTTTAACATCACTATCATTATGTAATGTTGCGCCTTGGGCGCCTAGTGTGTGGGCCCATTATAAGCACTTGTGTTATTTTATTTTTGCAATTATGTTCAATTTTGCATTATTATTATGGATTATTCTTATTTTTATCTTACAATTTATAACAACTCAGGTGCAATCCCTTATAAATCCTTGTATGTCCATGTGAATACCTCTTTATACTACAATCCCACTCATCCCTATAATTTATTATTTTCTCCTCCTTGCCTCTATCGAGATTTACCTGCACCATGTTTGGTCCTTCATACTTTATGGTGTCATGTTCCTTTGACACTTTTGTCATGTTGTTATGTTCTCACCTGGTTGTCAAAACACAAATTCAAAATTTTGCTAAATACAAACATAAATATCACACATTTACGCAAATATACCCAACTTTGTATTAGTACTTTGTCATAGAGGAATGCACTTCAAGAACTTCTACCGCTGCAGACAGTTTCTCAAGTGCTCGGGATTGGCCAACTTCCCGTAACAGGTTACCATTTAAGAGATCCTTACTTCCTTTCTCAAGTTTTCTCGATCTTGGCATGGGGTTGCCCTTAAATAGCCCATAACACTTGGAAGGGTGGATGCACTAATTTCCCGTATTAAAGCATAGAGAACCTGGAATTCACAATCCCACTATTGTCCTTATTGATCCATTGACCGGTTAATTCATACTTTGAGCTAGCGTAGCTATACCAGTGCCTGATTATTAAACTTCTTATAAGGTTTAACCAGGGTCTGTCAACTCTTTGGAATTATGGACCATAAGCTTCAAATCCAGTTCCAATTGATGGTAATACTGCCCATACCATCTACCGCTAAACTTTCCAATCTCAAGTATGCTCCCCATATTGAGTCTTGTTGGCAATTCCACAACTAGAGGAGGCTCAAAGCATCCTCACGTACTACTCATAGGGTAACCTGGAACGACATCCCATTTCATCATATGTTACTCTCTACAACATAGGACCACTGTCCCTATTTAAACTATTGGAAAACGGTTATCTCTGATTCACAATAGTCGCCTCTGTGAACTATTGGAGTTGGGTGGATGATATTCTACTCAATAACATCATTATCTTGGATTGTCATCCTCCTTGATGATATCCACATAATCCATTGGTTCAAATTCTTATAGCTTTATTCTTATTTTAAAACAAAGGTTTGTTTAGGTGTATACAACGTAGTTTCTTATCTACACATGATAATCATAAATCCTACTGCATCAAATGAAATTATAAATTACCACCTAATTTAAGATTGTACAAGTATCAAATCTATACTATATAATTGATATTTTAAAACTATTAAATTAAACTTTGTAGTGAAATTCCTTACTTTACCAACCAAATAAATAAATTATCACATGAAGTCTTTCTAACTTACTCCAAGACTTTAGACATTATGTAGTGTAAACATATAAAACTATATATGTGAAAACGTTTAAAGAGTAGTTGAACTCTTTTATATATTAATTGAGGAATACAACTTGAAGAGAAACTAGCTTTTAAAACATTTGCTTTTTATATATCATATCTAACTAAGATCTTTTAGAAGAAAATCTTCTAATTAAGTGAATCTATTCTTCATTTATGACAAGTTAGCTAACATCTAACATAAGGCTATTTTCTCTTCTTCCTCGTTCACTACTAGCTTGGCATTTTGACTACACTCACCAACCTCGTATACACTTCTAGGTCCTTCATCTTAATCATCTTCCTTTACATTAATACACATGTAAATAGGTTGGAAAACTTCATAATATTTCATTTACCAATGTAGAACTTTGCTATATGAGTGCCCTTCATCTTATGTGCACTCCTTCAATTCCAACATTCCTTCTGAGTTCTCGTCCATTTGCTTGATCTTCCTATTCTAATGATGAACTTCCTGATTCATAAGATGTCACCAATTCATTACTAACAGACTGGTTCTTTAAATTGACATACTTGTGTTGTTCTTTCTTGAAATGCAAGTAGTTATTCTCCTATTTGTGGTTTACTTTTGCCATGTGTAACCATTCACATCCCAATAATGCATCATAGGCTAGTTTTTGTATAACAATAACCACAAAATCTAAGATGAATGTATGGTCAACAATATTCACTCTTTATGTAGTCAAAATTCCTTTCATTTTTATGCTATATTGATCTATGTCATATAATCAAAAGTTGGGAGACCATAAAATGGTGTCCTCAAGTCCTTCCATGTCTTCTCAAGCAATACATTCATAGTTGAACCCTCATCAACGATCACCTATGTAACACCCCTCCTTGGCAGAACTTAATCTTGACATTATCTTATGTATGGATGTATGATTATTTAATGCATAATCTTATCTTTATGATATTAATAAAAGTAGTCACATTTGTGGTTAATTTCTACTCTTGGATATGGTAATACTTGTGCGTTTGTGGTTGCAAGACTAGGTACTCTCACCGTTGGGTTGAAAAGGGGCAACCACCTAAGTTGAAAGAAAATTTGGGAAAATTATGGTTGATGACATGTTCATCGACAAATCAAGGGTAAAGTAGACCCTTTATGCAGTTACATCTTCATTTGCTTGTTGTTTGAATACATCATTGAGCCATGAGCTTGCTATTGGCAAGGGAGTTATCCTTAGTATGTAGGGAATAACGTATGGTTATTTTTAAAACTTGCTTTCTCAAGGATAAAGTAATGTAATGTATTATAGGTTTGGTTAAACTTTAGTTTTTTTTAAAGCATAGAACCAATTAATTTAAGTATTAATACATTTAGCATTATTAATACTTGAGAATATTAATATCAAGGTTAATAATTAATATTAACCATTGATATTAATAAAGATGACAATTATCAAGTGGTATTAGCTCAACCAGTTAGATTCCTCAATATTTAAAGAGGAGACCAAGGTTCAAATATTGCCAAGCGATACATGGATAATATCAAATATTTTTTGTAATACCACTATTTGGTGATGATGTAATATGGGTGGGACCCATTTCAATCCCATATATCCAATTGGAAAAAACAAATGTGATAATTAATTATTTAAGGAAATACGTAAGTAAATTAGTATGGCTCATTAAGCTTGGTAAACCTTCATATTTATAAATTACCATGCTTTGGTGGCACGTTAATTTTATAAGAGTAAAGGTGGCAAATTTTCAACACCTCACCTACTTGTAGTCATAAGATTGAGGTTACTAGTTTTGCACATCCCATACTTTGGTATTCGATTTTGTAATCTAGTATTGGAGATATTGGCCTGCACATTCATATTGGCTTTTATATTCATTTATAGTATTTAAGTTTAGGCTACACACCTTTTTTTTAGTACTTTAGATTTAGCCACATCATCATCTTGTTGCATTAAGACTCGTAGCCACTTACTTGTACAATTCATCATTTGTAAAAGAGATTCCACTTGTATGGTGAGCAAGATCTAGTGGATCACATTCATTCATTGTCATCACTTGACTCATTATTTACTAGCACATTTTGCCTCACTTAGTCATATGTTCCTTGTTCACACCTTGACACAAATATTTTAGGTCTTTGTAGTATCACAAGTCATAATGACTTCCAACTTCAAATAACGAGTTGGATGTACCCTCAAAGATAAGGATAATTGGGATCAATGGTTCACATGCCTTAGGATAGCTGTAAAATTTGAGAACCTATGGCGCAACCATCTGGATGCAAATCCCACATGACCTATAGATATTGTTGCCCTAGAAATTTGGCAGATAGATGATGGTTGAATTTGTCTCGACATCCTAGTTGTCACAGACTATCACCTTCATAATTTGATTGATTAAACCAAGCATGACACAACATGGTTAGTTCTTGAAGTCTTTAAGAAAAACTTTGACACCAAATCTAACCTATAATTTTTTCATCTTGTCCTCAAGATGAATTAAATAAAGATGAAAAAAGGACACTCCAATTCCACCATCGACCTCCTTTGCCCTATCAAACAGGTTATTGATAAAGACTTCAAAAATCAATGTATCACATAGGATTTCCTCATTCAGTTATGTCTTCACATTCCAGACTACAAGAACTTGCTTGTTAATTTATTAGCTAGCGAAACCTTAAAAACTCTCAAATTTGAAGCCTTAGTAGAAAATTTTGTTGAACTTGACAAAACCTTTGACACAAACTTCACTAGTTGTGACCCTGGTGACTCAACCTTTCAGGTGGATGAATATGTAAATTTTTTAAACAATTAAGGTAATAGAAGTTGTGGCCGAGGCCATGGTTGAGACAAAGGCAAAGGACAAGGTTCTAACAATGGTCAAAATGAACACTCACGATATAAAACTAGTCAAGGATAAATAAAACAACCAAGTACCTCTCAAGGAACTGGTAACTCAAATGTCATGTGCAAACATTGTAACAAAAAAGGGCACCATGCCACTGATTGCTGAACTGCCACACATAAGATCAAGCAATTTTAAAAGTACAATAATCATAATGTAAATGAAGATGACTCTGATCCAAAAATTTTCCACAGTGCTCAATTTGTGCATACTCAGATCATCAGCACATGGGCACCTATATCACCATTTGTTGACCATCCCAAAATATTCATTGAGGCACATTCAAGATATGTTGGTTATGACATTTCTCATCCCACATCACAATCCATTGGAGTTGCCCACGGCGTAGCCTCCACCAATAGTTTGTGGATCATGGATACTGGAGCCACACAACACATCACTTCCAACAAGAACTTTGAAGAATTCAACTCAAAAGTACTTGGTGTAGTTCACATGGCTAATAAATCCTCTCAACCAGTTGAAGGAGCTGGAACTGTTCGATTGAAACTTCTCAGATTATTTTATTTTTGGCTACTTGATGTTATCTAGATACCTACTCTGAAGTAAAATATATTATCACTATCCACACTTGTCTACCATGGATTTGATTTGAGTATCACTGCCAAAGATAAAACTTTCATCCACCCTCCAAAATAGTGGTCATGACCGGTTCCTTAGATGGAAAAGTCATCAGACTTGTTGGACATCCTGCTTCTGAAGTTCACATTATCAAAGCTACATTGGCACTTAATTCCACCTTGACTCCTAATAAAATTTCTAATGATGCATTATGGTATGCTCACATAGGTCAGGTAACTACCACACTTCTCTTCCAAACCCATCAAATGTGAAGCATGCATCATTAAATCCTCTCGATAACCTTTCCCAAAGAGTCAATGGAATTCCACATAAAAATTGGGGCTAGTTCACTCAGATATTTACGGGCCTATGCCTATTCCTTCATTAAAAGACAAAATATATTACATCACCTTCATTGACAACTTCTCAAAGAAGCTATGGATAAGCTTTTTAGAGAAGAAGTTTGAAGCTTTTGGATTATTCAAAGAATTAAAGGCTCATGTAGAATGAGAATCAGGTTGTAGAATCAAGACCTTTAGGAGTGACAATGGTGACAAGTACACCTCAAATAAATTCACACAGTACTTGTCCTCACATGGGTCAAACACCAATTGATAATACTAAGCACACCTCAACAAAATGATGTTGTCCAGTGCATGAATAGGAAAATTATGAACATGGCTCATACCCTTCTTGTCTACAAAAATGTGCCTCCATATCTTTGGTACGAAGCCACCTGGATTGCTATGCATGTACTCAACACAATGGGTCCCTCAAAACCCAACTCGTCCCCTCATGAAAAATGGACTGGACACCCCCCACTATCAACCACTTCAGAATAGTTGGCTCCATTTGTTATGCTCATATTCTTCTAGAGCACATAAAAAAACTTGAAGCTTTATCTATTAAAAGCATCTTTGATGGATACCCTATGGATTAAAAGGGATACAAGGTATTCATTCCTTCACACTGAAAAGTGATTATAACATGTAATGTTGTGTTTGCATAAATTGAAGAACAACTAGTTACTTTGGATACCAAGGGACACAATATTTAGTCTAGATTAAAAGATGCTAACATATATGATGTTCAGATTCCATCCTTCAAGGGGGAGATATTGAAAAGTTACTCAAAAATCTAGAATTTGAAAATCACTCCACAAGTCTAGAGGAACCAAACTATGATACTGAGTAGATATATGTATCTTCTGCACCTTCTGCCCCTTCACATAGTAATGTTGATTATGATAAAAGTATTATTTCACATCCATCTTCGTCAGCATCCTCCGTACCTAATTATCCATTCCAGGATCATGATAAAAAAATTGAGGTAGGTGAGACATCCACACTGCTCCCCACTCGAGGAATTCATGAAGCTTGCCAACTCTTAAAGGACATCAAACTAGATGAAGTGAGCAAAACAGGCACAAGAGGTTCCCTTAGAGCAAGAGTGCACAAATCATTACTTGTTGAACTGGAACCTGTAGAACAACACCTCTGATGTTCACACAATGACACTGAGAGGGGGGGTGAATCAGTGTAGTTATTTAACTTCAAAACAGCAGCATTCAAAGACTGAAGCACATAAAACTTATAAAACCAGAAGAACAAAATGAGAGCACACCACAACACACAATATAACGAGGTTCACCAATTTGGCTACTCCTCAAAAATTAACCGCTTGGACTTCAATCCAAATCCAGTCTTTGCAAAATTTCAATTTTACAACTTCTTTACCAAGGATCCACCCGGAAGGAGCACCAACCCCCGTAATTTTCTCGCACATGAGATGGAGCACCAACCCCTAGTACCAAGCACCAACTTGGACCGCAATTCTAATCAAATCAAAATGACATAAAAATGTCTTCACTACTAACTCGACCCCGACCGGTCTCGTAATTTTAACAACCTCTCGCACAATCTCATGTCTCTGCTTATTTCTCTATACAGACCCTCTTTTCATAGCAATTCCCTTCTTACTGCAACAACTTCTATCTTTCTTCAACAATTTCTCTTTACAGCTATTCATTTATATACATCCAATCCGGCACGCAGTCGAATCATATACCCAACTGTTCGAATTCTTTTCTCCTGCAAATAAGTGGTCGTTCGAAAACGACTGTTCGAAACCCTGCAATACGGCGTTTCGATTTCTTGTGGTATGGCTGTTTTGAATGCCGCAAACATATCTTCTCGAAAAGCATATCTCGATCCTTCATATTCGGCTCTTTGAATACAAGCAAAATGTCCGTTCGATTCCATGAGTGCGACCGTTCGAAAGCCGAAAAAAAAAAACTTTTCGAAAACCTTTCGATAATTTATATTTGATTCTTCGAATACATGCAAACGGCTGTTCGAATGCATGACTGACACTTGTCAATCAGTAACTGCAGATCTGACATCAGTTACATTTTATGTAACCGGCTGCATGATGTCTTTTATGACACGTGTCACCATGCCTGCTTTTTCGGCTTTTACCTGCCAACCTGTCGCCTGTCGCGATATCGCGACATTTTTAACTTATGCTGACGTCACCCTGAAGGTTGTCGCGAAATCGCGACGTTTCGGCTTCCAATGGCTTTTCTTTCATCCTCGTCACGAAATCGTGACACTTTTCAACTTTGTCGACGTCATCATCCTTCTTGTCACGAAATCATGACGTTTTCGACTCTTGCTGACGTCATCATCCTGCTTGTCACGAAATCGTGACACTTTCAGCTTCCGTACACTCTTCTTTGCCAGCAGCAGCGAAAAGGAACATGTCACGAAATCGCGACACTTTGCTCTTCCGTACAACTCTCCTTGCCAACTCCAACTAAAATGGAACATGTCGCGAAATCGCGACACTATGCTTCATGCAATGGCAAAATTTTTACATCTTTGTGCCTTGTGTTTTCACCTTGCCTCTTTTCATGAAATTTTGACTTGTAATATCATTGCTGCATCTTTCAGTTCTACACTTTTGACTAGTAGCGAAATCGCTACACCTTAGTTTCCCTTTGTTTCAACATGTAGCGCCATCGCTACACCTTAGTTTCTCTTTGTTTCAACATGTAGCGCCATCGCTACACCTTAGTTTCTCTTTGTTTCAACATGTAGCTAAATCGCTACACCTTCTTCTTGTGAATTTTTACTTGTGTCGAAATCGCCGCATCTCACCTTTCTTAACTTTCGATTTGTAGCGAAATCGCTACACCTTTGTTTCCATACATTTCCACCTGTGCTTTGAAATGCGAAACTTCAACATGCATGGAAATCGCTACTCTCTTCATTGCAAGCTCCTTTCCTCCATTTATGTCACGAAATCGTGACACATTTTCTCTCTCCTCAACGAAAACTCGACATGTCGCGACATCGCGACATTTTGGCGTGCATTTTCTCTCTCCTACTTTTTGTCACGAAATCGCGACACATTTTCTCTCTCCTCACGAAAACTCGACATGTCGCGACATCGCGACATTTTGGCGTGCATTTTCTCTCTCCTACTTTTTGTCGCGAAATCGCGACAGAAAACATGTCGCGATATCGCGACAGTTTTCTTCCTTGTCTCTTTCTGCCAATTTTTGAATCTGGGTCACCTCTGTTTTGCTTGAAACTTTCTGCACTTGATCTGACTGACCTCTGAACTGCATCAACTACATCAATCTGTCTGTGTTGACAACAATGACAATACTTTCTCAATGCTTTTGCTGCACCTTGCTCAACAATCTCCCCTTTGGAATTGTTGGCAACACACAGCAACCTTGCTCAACTTCTTCTCCCCCTTTGCCAATAATACCAAAGGGCTGCTGCAGACTCCCCCTGAGTCTCTCTGTACACCATTCTCAGGAAAATATCGTTATAGTTAGCAAAAATCATAAATATAAGCAAAACTATAAGTATAGGCATGCATGCACCCATTGAGAATGTGATCCCTAATGATAGTCAGTTCTTGGGAATTGTGACCACTCCCAACTTATTCCTAAGGTACTCAAAAACATCCTTGGGCAATGGTTTTGTGAATATATCAGCTACTTGCTCTGTAGTTGGAACAAAATCCAACTTGACCTCTCCTTCTCGCAACTTTATCCTTCAAGAAATGATATCGGATTGCAATGTGTTTGGTTCTTGAATGCATAATTGGATTCTTGGATATGTTGATAGCACTAGTGTTATCACATTTTATTGATATTGGCTCTTTGAAGTGGATACCAAGATCTTTCAAAGTTTGTCTCATCCATAATATCTGTGTACAGCAAGTTGTGGCCGCAATGTATTCTCGCCTCTGCAGTGGATAGAGAGACCGATTCTTGTTTCTTGCCGTGCCATGCTACCAACTGTCTCCAAGATAAAATGCTCCTCCACTTGTACTCTTTCGGTCATCAATGCACCCTGCCCAATCTGCATCGAATATGCAATCAAAGTGAAGTCTTTGCCTTTTGGGTACCACAACCCATAATCCATGGTACCTTTGAGGTACCTGAAGATCCTTTTTACAAGTTGTGACATGAGTTTCTTTGGGACTTGCCTGAAATCTAGCAACCATGCATACCGCCCCGTAGTATATCCTCGGTCTAGTAGCCGTTAAATACAACGAAGCTTCCAATCATAGACCCGTACATTGTTTGATCCACATCCGGAGATTTATCATCCTTGCTCAACTTGCGACTTGTTGTCATGGGAGTGCTCGACCGGTTTACTCGTCTTCCATTGTGAACTTTTTCAGCATTTCTTTTACATATTTAACTTGAGAAATAAAAATGCCTTTTTCATTTTGATTGACCTGCAGACCTAAGAAATAAGAAAGTTCACCAATCATTGACATCTCAAATTCTTTTTTCATTTTAATTGATATGTCTTTGCAGTATTCATCCATGCTGCTACCAAATATTATGTCATCTACATAAACAACAAGAACAATAAGATGACCCTTCTCTGCTTTGACATATAAGTTGCTATCCACCAAACCTTTCTTAAACCCTTGTTTAATTAGATAATTATCCAAACCTTGCATACCATGCTCGGGTGCCTGCTTTAATCCATATAAAGCTTTCTTTAACCTCCAAACAAAATCTGGATTGTCACCAAGTTGGAAGCCATCTCGGTTGTTCAATGTAAACCTCTTCTTCCAGCTTTTCCATTCAAAAATGCTGATTTTACATCCATTTGATATACTTTGAAGTTTTTATGAACTGCTAATGCCAGAAACATTCTGATTGCCTCTAGTCTGGCTACCGGTGCAAAAGTTTCTTCAAAATCAATGCCTTCAACCTGAGCATAGCCTTTACATACCAATCTTGCCTTATTTCTGACAACCTGCCCATCTTCATTCAATTTATTTCTAAAAACCCATTTAGTGCCAATTATGTTTTTATTTGTTGGTCTAGGTACTAATTCCCAGGTATTGTTTTTCTCTATCTGATCTAGTTCTTCATTGATTGCCTTCATCCAACTTTCATCAGTGCTTGCTTCAGCAACATTTTTAGGTTCAATACTAGATAACAGAGAATAGTTCCTCACTGCTGTTCTTCTTGTCTGAATACCATCTGTGGGATCCCCAATAATCTGTTCACTTGGATGATTTTTCTGCCAATTGCCTGTTTTAAATTTTCTTGTTTTCTTCTTCTTCAGATTCAGTTTTTACACCATCTGGATCAATTTTCTGATTCTTCTCTGTTTCTTTTTCATCATCACCTTCAATGACTTCTTCATACATAGGGTAGTTTTCTTGATAAGTAGTTTCTTGTTCTCTACCTTCATCAACTTTCACATCAACACTTTCAACAATTTTCTTCAACCTCTTGTTGTAACATGTGTAGGCCTTGCTTTTTGTTGAGTAACCAAGAAAGATACCTTCATCAACTCTATCTTCAAATTTACCGAGGTTATCTTCCAATCCGCTTTATGTAGCACTTGCTGCCAAATACTTTGAAATGTCTTGTTGTTGCCTTTCTCGCCAAACCACAACTCATAAGGTGTTTTGCTTTCATGTGGTCTCAAGGATGCACTTGCTTTGAATGTAAACTGTAGGATGAATCGCCTCTTTCCAAAATCTGTCAACTATTTTGTTTTCTCGCGACATTGTCCTTGCCATTTCCTGCACCGTTCTATTCTTCCTTTCTACAACACCATTCTCGCTGAGGTGTCCTAGTCTGCTGAAACTTGTCTTCTTATCCCATGTTTTTGACAATATTCTCGCAAATTCTTCGGAGATAAACTCTCCTCCCCTGTCCGATCTTAGGCATTTAATTCTTTTTCCTGATTGATTCTCAACAAGATTTTTGAAGGTTTTAAACATCTCAAAGGCTTCTGACTTGAGTTTCAGAAATAGTACCCATGTCATTCTTGAGTAGTCATCTATACACAACATAAAATATTTGTGTCCATTTATGCTTTCAGTTCTCATGGGTCCACATAGATCAGTGTGAATTAGTTCTAATGGCTTGCTAGTGAAGTATTCTTTTGCTTTGAAAGTGGCTCTGGTTTGTTTTCCCTTTTGGCATGACTCACGAGATGCTATTTACAGGGTTTGCCAATGTTTGGTATATCTCTAATTGCTCTTTTTGAATTGATTTTTGCCAGATTGTCAAAACTAATATGCCCAAGCCTCTTGTGCCATAGCCAGTTTTCATCTTCCCGTCCAATCAAGCATGTTCCTTCTGCAGTTTCGAAAGTGTATACAGATTTCCAGAAGTTCTCACTCCAGTGGCTATTAACTTTCCATTTTTTGTCTTTCTTACTTCACAACCCTCCTTCTTGAAGATTACATCATGACCTCCTGTCACATATTTGACTTACACTTAGCAAGTTATGCTTCGGGCCAATTACAAACAAGACTTCTTTTGATTTTATATTGCCATCACCGATCTTGACTGATCCCTTTCCAACAATCTTTGCTCCATCATTATTTCCAAATTTCACGTAACCACCTTCATAATTCTGTAAATTCTCAAACTTTTGCTTGTCACCCCGTCATGTGACCCGGAACAACCACCGTCAAGTATCCAAGGTGCTGATTTGTTCCGAGCTTTAAAAGCAGTCCGGACAATCAAAGATTCCTTTTCTTTCCATTCCGGTTTGATAGCAGATTTTGCTACTTGTTTTGCCTTTGTCCTTTCATTAGCATGTGCCTGTTTTTCAAGAAATTTCTGGTTTTGTTTCAACCCACTTGGCCGAGATTTTCTACCCCGATAATTATTTGATGCAAAAGTGCTTCTGCAGCTTCTAGCAATATGTCCAAAATTATGACAATTATAACATTCAACCGCATAATTCATTAAAGGAGAAAAAACATTTCTCGCCGGTAAAATTCCTTTGAGATACATTATGCCTCGCAATCTGAAATCTTATGGCCATAAGCATTGCATTTAAAACAATAACCAAAAAATGCATGATTAAACCTGGGTGCCGGTCTTTGCCAGTTTGAAGTAGGAGCCATGACTCTTCTCCTCCTTGGATGTGTGACTTTTGTGAATCCATCTTTGTCAGTATTCTTCTTGAATCCGGCATTATTGTTTTCTTTTGCATGATTTGGTTTTTCTGGTTCAACCCTGATCTTTTCTTCTTTCTTTATGGGTTCTATATTCAAGTTCTTTGAATCCTTTGAAGATTCTCCTTCATCAAAGCCTAAACCAAATTTTATGCCATAAGGCCTTTGGTTATTTAACATTTTATCCAGCTTTACAAGTACTTTCTTCAAACTTATGAAAACAGCTTAATTTTCTATTCATCTCCTCTAACCGCATCCTTAACATAACAATGTCTTCCTCTAGCTTGCCGCATTCAACCTGTCTTTACGCTTAATTGTTCATCAAGAACTTCGAGACATTTTCTTGAATTCCTCCTGTCTCGTATTTTCAGATTGTTTATTATGTCCGTGGCATTCTCTAATTTCTTTGAAAATTTCTTATTCTTCTTCCTTTTCGCACTCAACTCTTCAAGTGCAAGGAACCAATTCTCCTTCCAAATACACTTCAACTTCATCCTTGGAATTTTCATCACCTTCCCGATTTTTCTCTCGTTCTTTCTTCTTCAAGTGCCATGAACAGAGCTTCACCTCCTTCTTCTTCGGACTCCTCATCCCGTGCTTTCTTCAGAACTGCTGACATTCTTGGTTATGAAGCTTTTCTTCTTGAAGTTGTTCTTTCTGAAATTTTGTTTCTTCTTCCAGTCACCTTTTTCTTGGTGTGAACCTTCACCATTTTTGGTTCTCTCCTCGCATTGGACATTTGGCTGCAAAATGACCGACTCCTCCACAATTGAAGCATTTAAAAGGTAGCTTCCCTCTATATTTTCCTTTTCCTTTTGTGAGTTTTCGAACAAAATTGGCTTCTCGTTTCATCCAGTTGTTCCTTCATCCTCGGATTCATGTTCAGCTTTTACATTCTTGTGTGCTTTAAAAGTCTGCTTCTCTCGTCTCGTAGACTTGGTTTGTCCTATTCTCATTTCATATGTCTGTCAGGGGAACCATGCAACTCATCCATGTCTGAAGTTGTTTAGATCTTTTGCCTCTTCTATTGCAGAGACTTTGGAGTTAAATCTTTTGTGAAGTGTTCCGAGAACCTTTTTCACAACAACCGCATCATCAATTTCTTCACCGAGTCCTCTCGATTGCATTAATAATTCCGTTGACTCTCAAGGATATAAGTCTCTATGTTTTCATCTTCATTCATTTGCAGTGCTTCGAACCGTGCTCGATGAGTTTGCAGCTTTGCTTCCTTAATCTTACTTTCTCCTTCATGGATGCTCTTCGACTTATCCCACATGTCTTTTTCTTATTTACAACTCATGACTCTTATCAGTTCACCGTCAACAAGCCCACACATTATGGCATTCTTAGCTTTGGAGTTGTTCTCAAATTTCTTTTTCTCAGCAGTATCTGTTGGAGGAGTAGTGGGTGCTATGTATCCACTATCTACGTAATCCCAAATATCATATCCCAATGCACTCGGATATGTTTGCATTCTCGAGTTTCCGAAGGTGTAATTTGTTCCATCAAATAAGGGAGCTTTGTTGGATGAAAATCCTTCACCGCTCTGCCATTGTTTCTTCCAAGATCTCCTTAGCTGATTAAGCTTGTACAAGGAACCTTGCTCTGATACCAATTGATGTTCACACAATGACACTGAGAGGGGGGGTGAATCAGTGTAGTTATTTAACTTCAAAACAACAGCATTCAAAGACTGAAGCACATAAAACTTATAAAACCAGAAGAACAAAATGAGAGCACACCACAACACACAATATAACGAGGTTCACCAATTTGGCTACTCCTCAAAAATTAACTGCTTGGACTTCAATCCAAATCCAGTCTTTGCAAAATTTCAATTTTACAACTTCTTTACCAGCATCCACTGGAAGGAGCACCAACCCCTGTAATTTTCTCTGCAATGGATGGAGCACCAACCCCTAGTACCAAGCACCAACTTGGACTGCAATTCTAATCAAATCAAAATGACATAAAAATGTCTTCACTACTAACTCGACCCCGACCGGTCCGTAATTTTAACAACCTCTCGCACAATCTCATGTCTCCTGCTTATTTCTCTATACAGACCCTCTTTTCACAGCAATTCCCTTCTTACTGCAACAACTTCTATCTTTCTTCAACAATTTCTCTTTACAGCTATTCATTTATATACATCCAATCCGGCACGCAGTCGAATCATATACCCAACTGTTCGAATTCTTTTCTCCTGCAAATAAGTGGTCGTTCGAAAACGACTGTTCGAAACCCTGCAATACGGCGTTTCGATTTCTTGTAGTATGGCTGTTTTGAATGCTACAAACATATCTTCTCGAAAAGCATATCTCGATCCTTCATATTCGGCTCTTTGAATACAAGCAAAATGTCTGTTCGATTCCATGAGTGCGACCGTTCGAAAGCCGAAAAAAAAAAACTTTTCGAAAACCTTTCGATAATTTATATTTGATTCTTCGAATACATGCAAACGGTCGTTCGAATGCATGACTAACACTTGTCAATCTCTAACTGCAGATCTGACATCAATTACATTTTATGTAACCGGCTGCATGATGTCTTTTATGACACGTGTCACCATGCCTCGCTTTTTGGCTTTTACCTGCCAACCTGTCGCCTGTCGCGATATCGCGACATTTTTAACTTATGCTGACGTCACCCTGAAGGTTGTCGCGAAATCACGACGTTTTGGCTTCCAATGGCTTTTCTTTCATCCTGTCACGAAATCGTGACACTTTTCAACTTTTCTGACGTCATCATCCTTCTTGTCATGAAATCACGACTTTTCGACTCTTGTCGACGTCATCATCCTGCTTGTCACGAAATCGTGACACTTCCGCTTCCATACACTCTTCTTTGCCACAGCAAAAAAGGAACATGTCACGAAATCGCGACACTTTGCTCTTCCGTACAACTCTCCTTGCCAACTCCAACGAAAATGGAACATGTCACGAAATCGCGACACTATGCTTCATGCAATGGCAAAATTTTTACATCTTTGTGCCTTGTGTTTTCACCTTGCCTCTTTTCATGAAATTTTGACTTGTAATATCATTGCAGCATCTTTCACATCTACACTTTTGACTAGTAGCGAAATCGCTACACCTTAGTTTCCCTTTGTTTCAACATGTAGCGCCATCGCTACACCTTAGTTTCTCTTTGTTTCAACATGTAGCGCCATCGCTACACCTTAGTTTCTCTTTGTTTCAACATGTAGCGAAATCGCTACACCTTCTTCTTGTGAATTTTTACTTGTGTCGAAATCGTTGCAACTCAGTTTTCTTAACTTCCGATTTGTAGCGAAATCGCTACACCTTTGTTTCCATACATTTCCACCTGTGCTTTGAAATGCGAAACTTCAACATGCATGGAAATCGCTACTCTCTTCATTGCAAGCTCCTTTCCTCCATTTATGTCACGAAATCGCGACACATTTTCTCTCTCCTCAGCGAAAACTCGACATGTCGCGACATCGCGACATTTTGGCGTGCATTTTCTCTCTCCTACTTTTTGTCGCGAAATCGCGACACATTTTCTCTCTCCTCAGTGAAAACTCGACATGTCGCGACATCGCGACATTTTGGCGTGCATTTTCTCTCTCCTGCTTTTTGTCGCGAAATCGCGACAGAAAACATGTCGCGATATCGCGACAGTTTTCTTCCTTGTCTCTTTCTGCCAATTTCTGAATCTGGGTCACCTCTTGTTTTGCTTGAAACTTTCTGCACTTGATCTGACTGACCTCTGAACTGCATCAACTACATCAATCTATTATTACATCACCTTCATTGACAACTTCTCAAAGAAGCTATGGATAAGCTTTTTAGAGAAGAAGTTTGAAGCTTTTGGATTATTCAAAGAATTAAAGGCTCATGTAGAATGAGAATCAGGTTGTAGAATCAAGACCTTTAGGAGTGACAATGGTGACAAGTACACCTCAAATAAATTCACACAGTACTTGTCCTCACATGGGTCAAACACCAATTGATAATACTAAGCACACCTCAACAAAATGATGTTGTCCAGTGCATGAATAGGAAAATTATGAACATGGCTCATACCCTTCTTGTCTACAAAAATGTGCCTCCATATCTTTGGTATGAAGCCACCTGGATTGCTATGCATGTACTCAACACAATGGGTCCCTCAAAACCCAACTCGTCCCCTCATGAAAAATGGACTGGACACCCCCCACTATCAACCACTTCAGAATAGTTGGCTCCATTTGTTATGCTCATATTCTTCTAGAGCACATAAAAAAACTTGAAGCTTTATCTATTAAAAGCATCTTTGATGGATACCCTATGGATTAAAAGGGATACAAGGTATTCATTCCTTCACACTGAAAAGTGATTATAACATGTAATGTTGTGTTTGCATAAATTGAAGAACAACTAGTTACTTTGGATACCAAGGGACACAATATTTAGTCTAGATTAAAAGATGCTAACATATATGATGTTCAGATTCCATCCTTCGAGGGGGAGATATTGAAAAGTTACTCAAAAATATAGAATTTGAAAATCACTCCACAAGTCTAGAGGAACCAAACTATGATACTAAGTAGATATATGTATCTTCTGCACCTTCTGCCCCTTCACATAGTAATGTTGATTATGATAAAAGTATTATTTCACATCCATCTTCGTCAGCATCCTCCGTACCTAATTATCCATTCCAGGATCATGATAAAAAATTTGAGGTAGGTGAGACATCCACACTGCTCCCCACTCGAGGAATTCATGAAGCTTGCCAACTCTTAAAGGACATCAAACTAGATGAAGCGAGCAAAACAGGCTCAAGAGGTTCCCTTAGAGCAAGAGTGCACAAATCATTACTTGTTGAACTAGAACCTGTAGAACAACACCTCACTTTGAATAATGAACATCTCACATACTAAGAAGCTATCAAACACACAACTTGGAGATATGCAATGAACTAGGAGTACGAATCTCTGATAAAAATGGTACTTTAGAGTTAGTCGATCTACCACTTGGAAGAAAGGTAGTTCGAAACGAATGGATGTACAAAAACAAGTACAAATTAGATGTCACCCTTGACAAACACAAGGTGATATTAGTGGCTAAAGACTTCATCCAAAAGCAATACATTGACTACACTGAGATATTTGCACCTATCACAAATGGCCCACAATCAAGACTCTTGTAGCCTTAACTGCACAACAAGGTTGGAAGATTCATCAATTAGTGTAAAGACTGATTTCTTGAAGGGAGAATTGGAAGAAGAAATATACATGGTACAACCATAAGGTTTTGAGATTGTAGGATAGGAGCACAAGGTATGCAAACTCAAAAAGTCTTTATATGGATTGAAGCAAGCCCCTCGCGCTTGGTTCAACAAGCTATTAGATCAGATGAAGCAACTTGAATTTGAAGTGTGTGATTACCAAGACATTGATGCAACACTGTTCATCAAGAACAACAAAGACAAAGTCACATACCTCATACTATTTATGGACGACATACTTCTAACAGGTAATAGTGAACATATCATCAACACAGTGAAAAAGAACCTTGTAAAGACTTTTGATATATCTAATTTGGGATTGATGAAATTTTGTTTGGGCATAGAAGTAACTCAAGAAAATGGTAAAATATTCTTGACCCAAGAAAAATACATCAATAATCTTCTAGAGAAGTTTCTACTCATAGATGCACACCCTATGAAAACACCAATGGAATCAAATCTCAAACTCACCGCGGACGATGACACACTAGAGGCAGATGCAACACTCTACAAAAGGCTAGTTGGTAGTCTCATCTATGTTACTTTTTTTTTGGTAAATAAAAATTTCATTAAAGTGGGTTTTGAAAGGAGCCCCAAAACCTTTTTACAATAGGTCCACAAACCAAAGAAAAGGCCACAAGGAAGGCCAATGAAAAAGTACATTGAAAACCTACCCACAACAGGAATAATAGAGAAACCCACCCAAGAAGGAAAATTAAACCATAAAATTTTGAGAATCCTACCTAAAGTAGAAAATTTGAAAATCTCGTCCAACAGGAAATTTGAAAATTCCTGCCTATGTAGGAAGAATACAATTTTGAAAAATCTTGCTCAAGGGAAAAACTGAAAACTGGTATCCCGCCAAGGAAAAATCGGAAAACAAAACTGTCATGCAAGAAAACCATCCCGAACAGCCAGATGGAGCAGAGGAACCGCCGTGAAGGATCGTCCCGCCCAGGGAAGGATGAGATACACATTGGGACGCAAGGGAAAAAGATCAGAATAGCATCCCGTACAGGGCCTGGAAAATGGAGCAACAAATCTGAGGATCTCCATAGGCTATGAAATCCCCTTGCATACGAGGTTGAGCTACGTAGAAACCAGAGGAAATAGAGGAAGCAACAGAGGCAAAACCACAAGCCACGGGAAAGGGGATTTCGTGTCCTAACATCTATGTTACTAACACAAGGCCTAACATCGGTTATGCAATGGGGATTCTGGAAAGGTACATGACCAAGCCAAAGGAGAGTCAATAGCAAGTGACAACAAGAGTGTTGAGGTACCTAAAGACAACCCGCAATTATGGCCTGTTGTATGAAAATAATGTATATTTCAAACTCATTGCATACATAGACTTATAATTTGTAAGAGATAAAGATATTGGGATATCTAATTTTGGGTATTTGATGTTTCTTGGCTTAGCCCCAATTTCATAAAGATCAAAGCAACAAAATATTGTAGCAAATTCTTCAACATAAGCCAAATATTTTGTCGTAACTGATATAAGCAAAGAAGTGGTATGGTTGAAAAATTTGTTACACACTCTCGATATCATTGAAAAAGGTCCTACAAGACTACATGTGGACAACAAATCAACAATCCATATGGCAAAGAATCCTTTGTTTTACGATAGAACCAAACACATCAGTATAAAAATCCATAGGATACGGGAACTTGTTCAATATGCACAATACAAATGCACCATTGTCCAACAATAGATCAGATTGTTGATATTTTCACCAAGCCACTCTAGAGGGTGAAGTTTGAACAATTCAGACAATAGTAGACTTGAGAGCCTTCATATCCCCTTGATAATGGAGATGCAATAGGATCAACAAGGCTAATGTTTATTTGTAAAGCCACCTTCATGTGTGTTAGTACATTATCCTAACATTATTTTTATAATTTTCAAATGATTATGTAATGACCCATACAAATTGGCCATGGTTCGCTTGTTTGAGGTGTTGGATCACGGTTGACCTTCTTCCACTAGAGAATTTCACCCAAAAGCCTACTTCTTGATTTGCAAAGCTTTATGTGGGTGTTGTGCTTTATATACCACCATGAGGGCCATCATGGGATACATGTGGGATAATGGCTCAAGACTCCTTCCTAGTATCATTGGACCCAACCAAGGATATTTTGTTCCTAGAAGATAGATTTTAGATGGGATTATTAATGTTCATAAACTTATCCATTCGATGGAGAAAAGTGGTAAAGGAGGAATGTTTATTAAGCTAGACATGAATAAAGCTTATGATAGAGTCTCTTAGGTATTTTTGGAAAAAGTTTTAATCAAATTCAATTTTCAGTAGATTTGGGTCAACCTTTTGAAGGAATGCTTCTCTACCTCGATGTTCTCGATCATTATGAATGGTGCTACTATGAGATACTTCAAGAGTTCAAAAGGGTTGAGGCAAGGGGATCCTCTTTCTCCTTATCTCTTTATTATTCTGACTAAAGCTCTTGAAAGATCCCTCAAAACTGCTTTGAAGGTGAATCTTGTGAAAGGTATCAAGGTTGCTTCTTATTTAGCCCCTTTATTTCATCATCAATTCATATATGACACTCTCTTAAGAATGACTTATTCTATTCCTCAAGCTAGGGAGATTAAAAAAATGTTTTAATATGAGGTTCTTGCGAGGTAGAAAATCAATCTAAGAAAAAGGAAGATCTTTTTTCTCAATACTCCTTTGAGAAGGCAAAGAATCATAGCCCATATACTTGGTTGCACTCTTGCTGCTCTCCCTTCCTCTTACTTGGGCTTGCCCTTATTTAAGGGGAGTGTAAAAGAGGAGCTTTGGTTTCTTGTTCTTGATAGGCTTCATAAGAAACTTGTCGGATGGAAAGGTGCTCTTTTAAGTCAAACTGGCAAGGCGCTCTTGGTGTTGTCCACTTTACAAAGCCTTCCAATTTATTTCATGTCCCTGTTCAAGATCCCTTAAAAAATAGCTCAAAAGATTGAACAAACCCAAAAACAAAATTGGTAGTTCTGAGAATGAGAGGAGGTTTCACTTGATCTCTTGGGACCAAGTTTGTACTAGCAAGAAAAATGGTGGTATTGGGTTGAGGAAACTAAATTTTATGAATAATGCACTCTTGGCTAAGCAAATTTGGAGGTTTATTAATCGCAAGGAGGTAGGATGGAATCACATAATTCAAGCCAAATATTTAAATAGAGGTTCTTCCTTCTTGGACAAGCAGATCTTCCCTTCAGGATCTACTTTTTGGAACAACATTGCTACAACAAAAGACATCATTCTAAAAGGATCTACATGGAAGCTTAGGAATGGTCAAAAATATATTTTTGAAAGGATCCCTAGATTATGGAAGTTTTGTTTAATTATTATCCTAATTTTTCCATGTTGAAGCCAGTTTTGGATCTGCTTTTGGGACCTAAAGTAGTTGATTTCATAGAAGTTATGGACGGTAGGAAGTGTTGAAAGGATTTGCTAGTCCCAAGCTTATGTAGAGAAGAAAAGGAAACACTCTAGAATCTAAAGAGTGAGTTGAGGCTCCAAATAATTAAAAAATTTGACTGTGAAGATTTTTTGATATGGACTGAAGAGAGAGAAGGAAATATCTCTATAAAATATGCTTACCTACGGGAGACTAGAAATGGTGAATTTTGGACCCCAAATAAGTAGGTTTGGGTTAAATATTTGACCCCAAAAGTTAATTTTTTTTTATGGTTGGCTCTCCAAAATAAAATTCTTACAATTGAGAACCTTAAAAAAGAGGTTTAATCCTCACAAATAGATGTTATTTATGTGGTAAAAGTGAGAAAAATATTCAACATCTCTTTGTAGAATGTGCCTTCTCTTGTAAATTTTTTAGGTTCTACTTAAGAAAATTGGGATCTCTTGGGTGTTTCTGAGATCCATAGTGGAGCTCTTCGAGCAATGGACTTCTCTATTTTCAATTAAAAGATGTAGAAGCTTCTAGAACCTGAGTTTACCACATATCCTATGGGGGATTTGGAAAGAAAGGAATAGTTGGGTATTTAAGGATTATGCTAATGACTCTATTTTAGTTAGTAATAGGATTCTTATTGCTTTAATATAAAATGTCTCAAGTATCTGTTTGTTAAAGAGAAAGAACGTAGAACTCCAAACTTGTTGATCTTTTGGGAATTCCCTACAGTCACAAGATTGATGCTCTTGTTTCTCAATTGAGCAAGCTTCAAACTAAATGGATTCCACCTTAGACCGTATGGCTAAAATTGAACTTTGATGGGGCCCCTAAAGAAAATACCAAGCCAACAAGAGCTGGTGGTGTGGTAAGAAACAAAAAATGTGAGATTATTATGGCTTTTGAAAAACATATTAGTATTCAAACAAGTCATTATGCGGAGGCAAGAGCAAATTTTCAAGGATATGCTCTTCTTAGCTCTATTCAAGAAAGAAATATTATCCTTGAAGGGGATTCACTAAATATTATCAATACCCTTATAGGACATCAAAAGGGTAGTTGGATCATAGACAACATGATGGCCGAAATGGATAGAAATCTAGAAGCCTTGGACTATTTTTGTTGTGAGCATGTTTTTAGGGAGGGAAATAGGACGGTCGATGCTTTAGACAACCTAGAAATTCTTCAAATTGGTTTAACCATTTGGAGGAACGACTTACCTTAAGACTTATTGCTAATTATTTAGGAGGATTGTCCTCAATCCAGTAAAGATTTTTCAATATTTTAGCTCTCAGTGGATGGGATTTAGTAGACCTCTGGAGGCGATGGTCAATTGTTGGATTATAAGTCTCTATCTCAAAATGCTTTTGAATTTTGAGGACCTTTCCCTATCCGATTCTTGAAATAACTATAGTATATTATTCTTAATTTGGGGATGGGAGATTTTTTTTTTAATTTTAATTGTTTAGGTGGGATTTTCAAATTAACCTTTTGTTGATTGTTGGTTGTTGTTCTTTTAGTTTAGGACACTTTCAACTAGTGGGTTGAGGAGATGGTCTTCTTACCACTTGTCTTTCCATTATAGGTGCCTTCTTTTATGGTGGATTTGGTTCATTTTGAACCTCTTCATGTGGATTCTTTGTTGTGGGTGGCATAGATTTTTAGGTAATTCTTTGTCTTGGATAGTGATCTTTTATTGGGTGGAATTAAGGCATGTGGGATGTAAAATATTTTCTATCAAGTGGTTAGAAAGTTGGTCTTCTTTGTACATGTCATTCCTTTATTAGCAGATCTTTTCTAAGTGGTTTTGGATCATCTTTGTCCTCTTCGAGTGGATACCTTGTTGTAGGTGGCAATGCCCTTTTGGTAAGTCTTTGGATAGGATGGTGGATTTCTATTGGGTGGACCTAAGGATTTTGTGGCATGTCATCTCTTTTTCACTTAGGACTTTAACTTGTAATTTTGGGTTGGGTGCCTTGTGGATTGTGAATTCTAGTGTTATGATCTCCATGTCCTTTTGTTCTATCCCAAGTCGAGTGATGATTCACTTCAAATCATTTGCCCTATTTTTCTTACATCCAAAGATGAAATAAGTTCATGTGGCTCTAATTTGGTATGAGGAGAGACTTATAGGTGTCCTTGGACATGTGGTATCCCTTGTTTGAAAGATAGAGCCTTGATTATTTGTTTATACCATACTCTTCACTCTTGTTATCCATCATGTGTCAATCATTTCAATACATTCTATAGGCTTCAGTTAATGCTTGGAAGATTTACCCCTTCAGAGATTCATTGTCTTAGATTTTATGATGGTTGTCTCTGGTCTCGAGGTTAGATTTTAGAAGGTATTTTTTTTTTTAAATCCAAATTTTCCAATTGGCACTTTATCGTTGTTAAAATGTTTTCCCTCGTTGAGAATAAAAGTCTTTCTAGCCTCTTGTCAACTGAGATTGATTGTTGGGTGGCTTTGGACTTTTGAAAGCATTAGGAGGAAGGTTATTTATGGAGGAGGTGGTTAAAGGTGTCAAGTCTTATTCTCTTACTTTGGATAGAGATGTGATGGATTTTTCAAAAGAGGAGACAATTTAAGGTTTTTGAAGTAATTTAATGGACACGATCTTGATTTGGCCAAGGAGATGACATTCTCATGGAAGAATGAAATTGTCTCGATGGGTGGATTTGAGTTTGCGATCATAGTTTTGCTTCTATATGAGGTCATTGTCACTCCGATTGATGGTGATTGTGTCAATAGGGAAAATAATTTATTAGCTAAGGAGGTAGAGTTATTTAGACGTAAAGGCGGGCATTCAATTAAGTTTTACAATTGCTTTAAGAGAAAGTCATTCAGAGCCCCATGGGATAGGGTGATTCTTGCAATCATGGACTACTTTATGCCAAAGTGTAATAGGGAGGTTTTCAGGAGCATCCATATAGCATTGGTGAACCATATTCAGGGGAAGAATATTATCAACATTCCTACATTTCTCTTTAAAGAGCTGGAAAGAGATGTTTTAAATGTTCATCAAGGTAGTTCATCTTTCCTTAACAACCAAGGCTTATTTAAGCTTATTTTCAATTATGTTGCTTTGAAGAAGAGAGCAATTGCTCTGTAGAAAAGTGGTGTTGGGTCAACCTCTTCCCCTAGTAAGGAGATGGAAAATTACTTACTGAAAAAATCAATTGTTAATGTTGGTTTGGATAAATCTTGTATAGGAAAAATATTGTGAGTGGTGTGCAAGAGAACCCTTTAGAGTTGAAAGCAGGTAAGAGTTCGCTTGATACAATTACTGAAAATATTGAAGCTAGCAAAATTATGGCTCCAAAGTTGGGAAGCGAGGACCTTAAGAGTCTAAAAGACGGTGAGGTCCCTCTAGCTTATGAAGGTAGAGGTTTCAATTCCTCCTATCTCGGTTGGACCTGTAGAGATTGGAGATTCTTCTTCCTTGGAGGAAGAAAAACTTGCTTTAAAGAAGAAATCAGAGACTCTAAATAAGCCAAAATTGGAGATGAAAGGATCGAGGAGATCAAACTATCTGAAATCCAAGCAAAAGAAAAAGCAAAATACCTCTCATGTTATTCAAGACTCAGATGATTATGAGGATTTGATCTCAACCCCAATGTCAAATAAGAGTTTGAAGACTTCTAGAACACCGATGGTGAATCACAATCTCCAAGTAAAAATGAAAGGCACTCCGAGCAAGACCTCGATTCTATTATGGATCTGATGGGATCTATGAAGATGTCTGCATTCTATGCAAAGGAATTATCTTGGAGATTGAAGTATAACCAAAAATTAAATTTTCCTGAGTTGGAAATTGATATTTCTGAAGAGAACTCTCAAGACTAAGTTGTCTCTCTTTCTCTAATCTATTTAGTTCTAATGGATTTGATGGTTACTTGGGCTCTATTTTATAGCTGGCTTGTTTAGTTACTCTTTTGATGGTCTTTCTTATTCTAGTTATATTTGATGTTGGTCATTTTTAAAAACCGACCTATTTTTAACTTTTATTGTAAAAGATTTAAGGTTCTTTTCAAAACTCCCTTTCTAATTAATAAAAAAATATTAGCTTTAACTATTTAAATAGTAAGTATCTAATTATAACTAAAATCTCTTATTAATGGTGAGGGAAGAAAGTAGAGAGGGGAGGGCTCGGGTCCCTCCCCTGCTCCCCCTCCCATGGCTCCTAGTTCCTGCCCAGTCCCTGGCTCAATCCAGGTCATCCCTCCCGGGGAGTGGTTGTTTGCAGATGATCTTCTAGGGGAGATCCTTCTCCACTATCTGCGCCCCTCTCGGCCGGCTAGGGTTTCCTTGGTTGTTTTTTTAGACTGGTGCTTCCTAGGGATCCCTGTTTGGTTGGGGATCCCTTCCCTTTTTCCCTCGCCTCTTCCCCCTGGGGTTTTTTGCAGGTTATTCACATGGAAATGGTCCCCTGCGTTTCTCGGTGCGGTGGAGGTGACGGTTTAGGGTTTGGACAACTTCCCCCTTTTTCTTGTGAATCCTCGGCGGGCTCTGTGCTTGGACGGGATTCTTGGTCCCTGCTACTAGGATCCTCTTCTGTTTTCTCGGGGCGGGTTCCTTGTAGTGCAACTCTCTGGTCACTTCTTGATGGGCTGGATCCTCTCTGTGCTGGCTGTCGGCTTCCTACAGGATGGCTCTCGCTGAACGGAATGTTTTCCCGGTGGGCGATCGGTTTCTCCACAGGGCAGGATCCGCCAAATCCGTCGGTTTTCCCACGAGGCGGGATCCTTTCTTTTTTGCTGGTTTCCCGGATGGCGGGATTTCCCCGTTGCTTCCCGCTAGGCGGGACTGTCTGTGGTGGTTTTGACTGCTTCCCACGAGGCGGGATTTTATTGTAATGATTTTTATTTGCTTCCTGCTGGGCGGGATCTTCTCGATGGTGGTTTTTGGCTACTCCCCGCTAGGCAGGATCTCCAAAACTACTTTCTTTCTTATTTGTTTGTTTCCTGCTGAGAGGGATTGTTTCATGCTTATTGTTACCGCTGGGCGGGATTTCTGTTTTGGTGTTCAGCTTCAAGGGATTGATGCCCTAGGCCCATTGCTTATGTAATCAAGTTTTGGGATCCTTGTTAAAACCCGCTGTAAATACAAACACTACTTACCAAAAAAAAAATCTCTTATTAATATATTATGCAAGAAAAATAAAAAATAAAAAATAAAAAATAAAATTGATCTAACCCTATTATAAACTAAAACTCAATTAAAACTATAAAATTTAATTAAAATCCATATTGAATCGTCGGCCAAACACTACTTACCAAAAAAAAAATCTCTTATTAATATATTATGCAGTAAAAATAAAAAATAAAAAATAAAAAATAAAAAATAAAATTGATCTAACCCTATTATAAACTAAAACTCAATTAAAACTATAAAATTTAATTAAAATCCATATTGAATCGTCGGCCCACAGGGGTCTCTAAATGTTGAAGCAATTTCGCTTGTTTGTGATTCTTTCCTCCATTCATGATTTAACAGAGGAAAAAATTTAGCTGCGCCTTTTCCTGCATGTATTTATGATTTATATTATTATATTCGAAAAATGGTTACATCACAGGGTCCATAGCTCAGTGGTAGAGCATTTGACTGCAGATCAAGAGGTCACCGGTTCGAACCCTGTTGGGCCCTTCGTATATATATATGTATTTTAATTTAACAAAATAATGCCTATAAAACATTTGGCCTTTTAGACCATATTTAAATGGAATTTAATTTAAAAATAAATTAGTGTGTAGATACGTTAAAGCACGTTCAAGTAGATGCGTGCAACATGTCTAGAAATACATTAAAAGGTGAATGATTGAATTTAATTTAAATTTAGAAGGGTTTGATTAAAGGTTTAAGGATTAAATTTAGTGTAGGTTTATAAGGGTTATTTTATATGGTTTTATATAAATTTAAAATTATTTTATTTTTTATATTATTATTTTTAATTTAAAATTTATTATATAATATATAAAATTATTATTTTTTTAAGTATATAAAAATGTTGTTATATATTAAAAAACATTAAAAGAACATTTTAAGTTTTACACTAATTTAGAAAACTAATGTAACATATATAGGAATTAGTTTGTAAGGGTTGTCTTATATAGTTTTATAGACATTTAAAATTATTTAATTTTTTATATCTTTATTTGTAATGAAGAATTTATTATAATATATAAAATTTGAAAAATATAAAACCAAAATTATTTTTAAAGGTATCAAAAAAATGTACTTATGTAGTTCGTCTTTGTAGCGTAAGTGGAGAAGGCGAGCCTAGCCCCGTTGAATAGGAGGTCCACGGTTCGAACCTCTACAATGCAAAGGGAGACACAAAGGTTGTGTGTTAAATTCCCTATTGATAAGCATAGCTTTTGGCTTTACGAGGGGTCATGGTTGGGAGGAGATTGCTTAGCCCTGTGCGTTGGTCGTAGGGGTTTCTCACACTAACCTAAAATTTTGAGCACTTGGGGGTGCAGCGCAACTGTTCGGGCTTTGGATTTTCTTCGGGAGGTCCAAGGTTCAAACCATGGCGTGGACGAGTGTGTGAGGGGGTGGGTGTGTGGTGGCTTTGTGTTAAATTTTCTATTGATAAGTATAGCTCTCGGCTTTACGAGGGGTCATGATTGGGAGGAGACTGCTCAGCCCTATGCGTCGGTCATAGAGATTTCTCACAATAACAAAAAAAAAAGTACTTATGTATTAAAAAACAATAAAAAACATTTTAAGTTAGCACATGGTGGTGCAACGCAATGGTTCGGGCTTTGGCTCTTCTTCGGGAGGTCTAAGTTTCAAACCGCGACGTGGCGAGTGTGTGAGGGGGTGGGTGTGTGGTGGCTTTGTGTTAAATTCTCTATTGATAAGTATAGCTATTGGCTTTACGAGGGGTCATGGTTGGGAGGAGACTGCTCAACCCTGTGTGTCGGTCATAAAGGTTTCTTACAATAACAATATATATATATATATATATATATATATTTAAGTTATGCAATAATTTGAAAACAAATTTAATATAAATTAAAATTATAAAAATATTGTTTTAAATGTATTCGCCAACCCAAGAAGAGCCTAGGATGTTGTATTATAACAACCTTTAATCTTTTGCTTGGTTTTTTGTTTGCTATATATATTTAGCCACTTATGCTAAAGGCTCTAATTGTCTTATAAAGGTTATCCCCTTGTTATTTTGCTTTTTATGGGCTTAAGAACTGTAATTGATTGTTTTTGCACCTTTACTTTCTTTTTCACATCCTTATACTTTTGTTTCTAGTAGGCAACATCTTTCTTCTAGTTGCATTTTTCCTCTTTTGGAGGAATTTCCTTTGTCATAGATTAGCTTTGTACTTTAACCGAGGGTTCTTGTTGTTGTGCCTCAACGATAAACACTACTTGAGTCTTCTTCCTTGATGGCCTTGTAGGTGTTTCATCAATGAGAAGACGTTTGGTGGTCTTGTAGCTAACCTAGTGGCCTTTCTTAGGGGTTGCCTCCAGGTAGGGGGTTGCTTATTCAATTTTTTCCTCATCCCCCTTCCTTGTGACTACATCAACTACTTCCACATTTGTCTTATTGGCCTTTGGCGTAAGTATTGCAAACTTTACCAAGCCACCCATTATTTGGCTTCTCTCAAAGCCCTAATAACCAACAACTACATTAGACCATGATGGGTCAAGTTATTTACTTTTCCAACCCTAAACCTCAACTATATTATTGAGTGAAGATAGAAGAAAATAGGGTACATTTATTTATGACCTATGACTCAAATGAATCATTAGCTTAAAATGATGGCTAAAAACAAAAGAATATTTACCTTCATTTATTATATAATGCTCTAAGATTTTAGTGGCATTGTCCCATGATTTGGGTAGAGTATTATAAAAGACACCATTGTCTGTGTTATCAATATGCTTTGATTTGCATAATAACACCTTATGATGTTGCTTGGAGTTTCACACAACCTCTCTAGTCCAATGTACCCTAGCCTAAGGTAGGGGAGTGACTTCAACAACTATGCAGTCTATGACTTCTACCTCAAAACTCTTGAAATCCATGGCTGTTGTGGCATATTCCTCAATGCGCTAAATAAATACAATCCAATTGACCCTTCAATAATTAGCCAAATGACTTGTTTCTCCTTTGTCTTTGTATTTTTTATCTCTTTTTTATTCAAATTACCCCCATATTCAGAACCTTTCTTTGTTCATTCAACGTACTCTATTGTCTACAACTTAATTCCTTCAATGATGTCTTATTGTTTTGCAAGTAATCAAGATTTTATTCTTTTTAACTAGGTACACATCATGGATTAAAATGTTGAATTATGGAAGTGAATATAATAAATACTACTAATTACATTGCATGCCTAAGGAGAGGGCATTGAAATGATTGTCGATGTATGTCCTATGAAAGAGTGCTACACATCAGTTGTCACATGGGGGTGATGACCTTTGCTCACATCATACATGTTTTTTTTACATGCATGTGTCAAAATTTATTCATTTATGGTGATTATTTTGTTGAGGAATATTATATTATTTAGTACATGCTAATGTAACCCCAATGTATCTTCATGGTACATTTGTAAATATGTAATAGATTAGGGTTGATTCTATAGCTTAGAAGTGTGATTTATATTTCTCCTTTTATGTAAGTGTCAATGTGCACAAAATGCACAAGTGTCATATAAGTTAGAGTGCAAGTGTAGATTGAGAGAATGTGCACAAGTGTCTTGTATGTAAGAGTGAAAATATGTAATGTGAGGATGTGCACAAGTGTCTTAAATTAGGAGTGCATGTAGAAGTGTAAGAGTCATATAGATGTGTACAAGTGTCTTAGAGTCAAGAGTCCATGAAGAGTCCTTTATGCAGGTGGTAAGATGACAAGCCAAGAGTCATGAGACTTGTCATATAGAGAGCAATAATAAAGTACTTGAAGAGTCATATTACTATGGCTATATTATGGAGACAATACTCTATGAGAAGGTAATCTAATTGTAATATCAAGAGAATTTGAATATCATATCAGTGGTCTAGTAGAAAGGAAAATAATAAAGCTTGTATACATTTTTGAGCAATTAATATTGTAAGTTTTCTTCATGCATAGTTCATGAATGATTTAGGCCATTTACATTCATATTTCAATATATAAATGAATGTTATTTGCTTTATTATATAGGCCTTGATATACATATTAATTTGCTCATATATTATTCTACTCTTATATTATTATTTTGACCTTTAATATTGTGGCTATTTTATATTGGAACTTGTGATATTTTGTGGTAGTAAGGCTTAAAAATCCAATAGTGGTATCAGAGCTACCACCAGACTCTATCCATTTTGATAGATTTTATTGAGCCAACATATTTAATTAAATTTATCCACTTTTCATAAAGTTAATTTAGAGTCTATCCAATTTGAAGGCAGTGCAAACTTGGACTCTAATATTTAAAGGTAATATTGAGTAGAATATTGAGGGGACTAGGATTTAGTTATCTTGATTTATAGGCTAGGGTCTTTGCACTTGGTTGAAGAAAAAACAATGAAGACTATGACTCAGCTATATTGATAGAAAGGGCCAACTCTGGAGAAAAGTTGAACATTTGATATAGAAGAAGCCAACTCAAAGAAAAGTTGGATATTGAATATATAAGATTACAAATTGAATATTGAGGTAAAATCAACTCAAGAGATAGTTGGTCATTCAAGGATATTTAGTGCCATCCTAACATTGATATTGGGTTCTATAGTATAGAGGAGAATTATATTGAGTTCTTAGGTGTGACCTAAGATATTGAATATTTCATATTGAAAGAAACATCGAAGATTAAGCTACAAAGGTTGAGAAGCTTCCTACAGAGATAGAGAATAATTTTAGCTTCTAAGTATAGAATAAGAAAATAGAAATAAGAAGAATCAAGTCAAGAGTGAATTGATCTTGACATATTTGAAAGCACAAAGATAAAAGAATAAAAAGAAAGAAGAAGTAGTATAGTAGCATAGATAATAAGAGAGCAGAGATCAAGAGGCTTGTATTGAAAATAAGGTCAAAGTAGCCTATATTAAAGATTAGGTCCAAGAGACCTATATTGGAAGAGAAGAGTAAAGAAGCCTATATTAAAGACTAGGTCCAAGATGTCTGTATTGGAAAAGAAGGCCAGAGAAGCCTCTATTGAAAAGAAGGTACAAGAGTGGATTGCATTGAAGGTCCAAGACAATGATCTTCATTATTGAAGAAGGCCAAAGAAACCTATAGTAAATATTCAAGAGATCTCCATTGAAGGAGAAGAGATCAATATTATTGTAGAAGAAGAAAAAATTGCATTATTGAGAAGAAGAGCATAGAATCTTGCACTATTGAAGAGAGAATATTACACTATTGAAGAGGGTTAAAGGAAGATTCACAAATTACCTACATATATATATATACCCCTAACGTATTTGTAGAATCATATACAAATTTAAATAAAATATTCAATGCAACTAGAAAGGCTTACAAAGCCATTGTAAGCATATACGATTTAGAGAAAGCATACAAAGAAAAAATGGTATTTAAGCTAGTGGAAGCATACATTAAAGGAAGAGCATGTAAGAGAAAGCACATGATAGCATAAGTTGCTAGAGTAGCAAAGAAAAATTATAATCCACAAAGGAAGAGGTAAACCAATTGCTTAGGGTAAATCAACCACAAAGGAAGAGGTAAACCAGACGTTTGAATCAAGGTGGACCAACCATAAAGAAGTAAGCAGAGAAGGAGAATGCAAACCAGTTGCTTGAGTCAAGCCATATCAAACCTTCTATGGAAGAGGTTACCTAGGACAAGTCAACTCCATGCACCTAAGGTAGATCAAATTGTACCAGTCAAGGTAAACTAGATTCGTCTAAGCGAACCATAGTGCATTGATAAAAGCGATCAACTGGACATGAGAGGAGCCAAAATGAAACACTTTGAATCACCTGCAAAGCAATCAAGTTGAATGTGAGAAGAGCCAAGGCGAAGGCTCAAGGTGAAGCAAACCACCTGTAAAGTCATCTTTAGAATAAGTGAAAGGTGAAGCCGAGACAAAGGCTCAAAGTGAGACAAATCACCTGTGAAACCAACAACCGGATGAGCAAGCAAAATAAGGAAGAGCAAAATTATGTTGTATACAAATGATAGTTGATTGCATTTACATTATCGTAGCATTGATTATGGAATTAGCTCAACTATAATCTCATCGAGCATCTTCAAGTAACTGTCATTACGTTATATCCAGTGCTAATGGAGAAAATTAATAGTTTTTGAATAATATTTAGCGCTAAGGTTATAAGGAGGAATAAGGTTTAATTTAAGTTCTTTGATTATTTGGTTTTTCAAATATTTAAAGAAGTGATAAATTAAAAGAATAGGAGATATGAGTTAATGATTTTTTAGTTTGGAGGAATTTTTTGAAGGTTGATAGTTATTTAATAGTTTTAAAGTTTTTAGAATATTGGAAAACTTTAAAAACTTTAAATTTTTGAAATTTGGAGATTTTGGAAAATTTGAAGTATTTGAATTTTGAAAATTTGCAAATCAAATTAGAGAGTTAAAAGATTTTCAACATCAAAGGATTTTAAAAATTGTAATTTGAAAATTCATAGTTGAATTATTTTTCACTTAGTAGATATAAGGATTTCAACTTAAAAGACACAAGATGGATAAATGGAAAATAGGAACTTTTCAACATAGAATACATTATCAAAGTGCAAAACCATACTTTATGAAATAAAAAGTTCAAAAATAAATTTGTATAAAAAACAATCTTTTGAATACAATGGGTAACATCATAAAAGAGTTCTTCAAAACTCTTATCAAAGATGTAAGATAATATCACTTGAGTCTTATCAAAATGTTCAAATGGAAAAAGATGTTTGGTATATAGACTTAGGAGCTAGTCATCATATGACTGGAAACTTATATTGGTTTGAATCTTTAGAATTCAAGGATAATATCTCTCTAAAAATTGCAAATGATAAGATATATCAAGTTCAAGGAACTGGTAGAGTAATACCTAGCATGCCTTTTTCAGATTTTGTGCTAGATAATGTTTTATATGTTCCTGGACTATCAACCAATCTTATTTTAGTTACTAAATTGGTTGAAAAAGGAAAATCAATTGAATTCAAATATATAAATGAACACAACAAATGCATCATCAAGTATCAAAACAAAATTGAAGCTACAAGTTCAATCAAGAATGGAATATATGCCTTAGATTCAACTATATTTTTTTAATATATTGTTAAATGTCTATCTCAAGATGAGGCAAATGATAAATTTCTTGAGTTTTTAGAAAGACAAGATATAGGGAATTGGATCTAGCATAGTCCAAAGTTTTCCTACAAACATAAGCAATGGATGAACCCAAGATTCAAGATGATGAAGAAAGAAGTAGAGGTTCATGAATAGTGCAAGGTCATATGAATATTTAAGATAAATATGAAGACCAATATTGAAGACTAAAATCTTCAATCAAGAAATAATATAATACAGGGGGGTGTTGAGGAATATTATATTATTTGGTACATGTTAATGTATCCCCAAGGTGCCTTCATGACATATTTGTAAATATGTAATAGATTAGGGTTGAGTCTATAGTTTAGAAGTGTGATTTATATTTCCCCTTTTATGTAAGTTTCAATGTGTAGAAAATGCACAAGTGTCATGTAAGTTAGAGTGCAAGTGTAGATTGAGAGAATATGCACAAGTGTCATGTATGTAAGAGTGAAAATATGTAATGTGAGGATGTGCACAAGTATCTTAGATTAGGAGTGCATGTATAAGTGTAAGAGTCATGTAGATGTGTGAAAGTGTCTTAGAGTCAAGAGTCCATGAAGAGTCTTTAATGCAAGTATAAAGATAGCAAGCCAAGAGTCATGAGACTTGTCATATGGAGAGAAATAGTCAAGTACTTGAAGAGTTACATTACTATGGCTATATTATGGAGATATGCTCCATGAGAAGGGAATCTAATTGCAATACCAAGAGAATCTAAATATCATATTACAGTGTTGTAATATGAAGGAAAAGAATAAAGCTTGTATACATTTTTGAGCAATTAATATTGTAAGTTTTTTTCATGCATAGTTCATGAATGATTCATGCCATTTACATTCATATTTAAGTATATAAATGAATATTATTTTATTTATTATATAGGCATTTATATACATATTAATTTTCTCATATATTATTCTACTCTTATATTATTATTTTGACCTTTAATATTGTGGCTATTTTATATTAGGACCTGTGATATTTTGTGGTAGTAAGGCTTAAAAAGCCAATAGATTTTATAGCATTGGATGTGGTCTAAGAGATAAACTCATGTAAAAATTTACTTTGTGTGGTTTAATATGAGTAAGTTATGTGTTTCAAATCTCATGGTCATCCTATAGCCACATGGTAGAAAATGTATGCCAAAACACTTGTTCCCCCAACTAAAGCTTTTATTTATTTGTAGGAAAACACATGGAGGTAATAATCAAGGGGTGATGTGGAGGAGATAATGCATCAATACTTGCAACACACTATGTGAATTTATTAAGCCTCTCTAACAATGTTAATTGTAGTGCGGTGGTTGTGACTAAGAGGAAATAAGTAGACTAGAGTGGAAGTGTTGAGGATACTTAGGCTTATCCACTTAAGCCTAAGTTCATATTTTATTATTTATTATTATTATATTAATTTCCTATTTCATGCACTTTGTATTCACGTGAGGCATAGTATACCCATGTTAGAAATAAGTTAAATTTTTTGGGTGTTTAGTTAACTGTTAGAGGTCTCCTTTGTCTTCTAGCAGTTAGTTGTCACATTTTTTTAGCAGATAGTTATCTGTTAGTTAAGTGGTTGGCCATGTTTGAAAAATTGTTGCAACCACTTAACCACATGATATTCTTTTGTATTTGTTATATATTGCATTGCATCAATAAAGAAATCAACTTCATGTTGAGTTTCTACATCACTGGTATTATATTGCCAAGGATAAGTTTTGGCAGAAAGGAGGGCAAGTTGATCCACTTTTTTCTAGGTGTCTAGTTGGAGTTCACAACTAGTTCATCAAGATCCTAGGAAGGTGTTGTTGGGAATTGGCTTGAAGCCACCCACAACATCAGGTGAAGCTGAGGTAGTAGAAGGTAAAAATTACCCTTGCACCAACTACCCCTGGAAGAAACCAAAGGGTAAAATCTACTTGCCTTGTGAGGGCAAGAAAAAGGTTTTCCAAGATCTTTCGAAGAAAATTTGAGTGCAAGTTTGAGCCAATTACATCCTTGCATAAAAATATTTGCAGGGAAAAGTGAAGTTCTTTTGTATGCATGCATTTTTATATTTTATTAATATAAAAAAAGGGCATGCATTTTATTAACATAGGCTTTAGCCTATTTTAGACTGTTAGTGGCCACCTATTTTTGGTGGGCCACTTAAAAGGCTAGTGGAGCCGTTGGCCATCGATGACCCACCTCACGACAGCCAGCCAGTGCCCATCGGTCGACCATTGGCAACCACACCAATGGGTCGACCACCGGCCAATGCCAGCATCGACCACTGAGGGTAAGGACCCCCACCCCCTTGGCGGTCATCCGACGTCAGTGTCGACCAACATCCGGTCAGCCACCAATCAGGTAGTACTCACCTTGTAGGAGGGCATCGTATGCAATCGAAAGATGATACAGTGGTAGGAGGTCACACTTATCTACAAATGAAAAACCAATAGTAAAATGACAACAAAAGTTTCACGATGATAAGAAACTTTCTACGTGCATACGAGTTTCATTTTCCACCACGTATTGGATTTCCTGACAACGGACGATGAAACACAGCCACCAACAAAGAAAACATCGATTTTAGGCTTCGACATCGTGTTATCGGTGAGGTTAAATGCATTCTAGCCACCACATTGCACTCTCAACGAAAATCCATGATTTTCTAGTGATAAAATTTAAATTTTGATGCTAGTGATAGTTTTCGACGCGTGGTGATAATTTCGACGTTGGTGATTAGTTTCGATAGGCGAAGACAAATTATTTTTTGGTATGTGAATTCAAAATTCTTGACGAGCAGTTTTCCACAAGGTCGCAGGGTTTCGATGAGCATCGTGTTTCAGATTTTGTGTAAATCTCCCCGACGCGATTCCATCCTCCATTGACATTCTAGTTTTTCGGTAACCTTACGAGGAGGTAACCATTCACGACGAACAATTCTATTTTTTTGGTGGCCACCACATTACACTTATAGCAAAAATACATGATTTTTTTACTTAAAAATCTAACATACGATGGAGTTATTGATATTTCTAGCATATTCACGAATATTGGTAAGGTGCGGTTTTTGACAGGGTTCAAAGTTTCGATCGACGGTGGTCATTTCCTAATTCCAAAAGGTGGAAGACCAAGGAATTGGGACTATTTTTACCATATTGCCCACACAGTGGGTAAAGTGTGGTTTATAACCACCTTACCACACTAAGATTAGTGTGAGCAGCTCACACAATTTGCTTACGCAACAGTGCCAGTTGAGGCACACGCTAGTTGTTGGGCTAGCGACCGTTGTTGCAAGTGCTGATTTGGATGTTGACTTGCCTTCCTTCGTTGATCGGGCAGTTGACCAGCTCGCAACCCCAATTGACCAGGGGCATATAAAAAAAATTGGCGGGAAGATATTTTTTTGTGTTGGAGGAGAAATTCAAATTTTGCCACCAAAAACCTGCAAACACAAGACAACAAGCAAACCAAGGTGAAATTTTGCTCAAATTTGGTCAATTTTTTTGTAATTTTCAGCAATTTTTCATAAATTGACCATTTATTTTGCCTCCTAACCAATTTTTAGCATTGTAAGGGCTAATTTTTCAAATTTTTAGTGCTAATTTGTAATTGCAAAATTTGATTTAATTTGGTAAAAGCACTTTAAATTAGCCATTTTTAAATAATTTGGAAGGCAAATTATTGTAGAAGTCTAGGCAATTCTTGTATTAGAAAAATTGTCAAATTCCTAAACCTAGATTAAGTTCTTGCGTCCATTTTGTAATCCTCCTAGTCTGGCATATACTCAAAAACATATGGCCCAAGACCTCAAATCAAACATGGAAAACCTTACTACTGCAGTAGATATTTTAGCAAAGAAGGTGAAAGACATTGTGGTGCAATTAACCCCTGGAGATATAAAAATTCATCACAATCATTCCAGTAAAGCTAAATGTAAGGTTAAATTGTATGATAGATCTAAGGATATTGATGTATTATCTACATGGATTTTAGATATGCAACCTTGGTTTGCTTATGCTGAAATTCCTGAAGATGAACATGTTGCATTTGCTATAGTTAAACTCACAGACTTAGCAAAAGTTTTAATTGTAGAAAGACAAAGCCATAATTCCACCATGAATTGGAAAGAATTGATCCAAATTCTGAAAAACACATTCTTTTCACCAAACTACCAAAGTGACCTCACTACCAAGTGGTATAGATTGAGGTAAGCCTATAGTATGTCTATTTTTTACTATATTTTTCAATTCAATAGGCTAAGGGTACTTCTTGGTGTGAAAGATTCAGAAGATGATTTAATTAATAAGTTCACCCATGGCTTGTAAGATCAAATTTTTAGGGAAATCAAGTTCAATGTCTTCCTCACCTTGGATATGGAATTCAACCATGCCATTCTTACAGAGGAGAAAGTTGGTGCATATCACAAATCTCGTTCATCACAGGAGACCTCTTCCAAAGTTGGGAATTAATATCAATAAAAGGTGAAGAACACTTCTCATTCTTCTCCTCATTCTTCTTCTCCTCCCATTTCTCCTAAAGCACATTCTTCTTTTTTTCATTCTAAAGATCCTTCTTCTTCAATGTATTGTGAATTTTGTAAAAAGCATGGTCATGTAAAATCCAAATACTTTACTTTTGAAAATTCAAGAAGAAGAAATCCCTATTTGTAAAGCCTACACATGAGGAACCATAGGATGGTCCCATTGTGGCTATAGTGACATAAGAAGAGCATCTTGCTTTAAAGGGTAAACTGAACAAAGTTACCCTTATGTCAAATGTATTTGCTCAAGGGGGTTGTGACCATTTGTTTGTCACTAGAGCCCACCTTACGCATGATTTCTATGTTGATTGTATCATAGATAACGAATTGCAAAAGAACCTCATTGCAAAGTCTATTGTGGAGAAGTTGAAGCTTCCCATAAAGCCACATCATAAACCATATGCACTTGGGTGGAAAGATGTAGACTCCACATCTAACATCACCCACACTTGCACCTTGACTTTTGCTTTTGGTGATAAGTTTGTGGATAAAGTAAGATGTGATGTCATAGAGATGGATTGTTGTGGACTATTGCTAGGTAAACCCTATAAATTTGATAGGAATGTTGTATATCATGCTAAAAAGAACACATACACATTGGATTTGCATGATAAAACCTAATTGATACAAAGCACTACACCCACATCAAATTTGATATTAATTTGTAGGCAAGTACGAAAGCCACTAAGTCAAGCACTCATTTTGGCTCCTTCTTGCCTAAGTTCCACAAAAAATGAAGAACAAGCACCATCAAAGGCACATGATAAATAAGAAGTTTCACTCCCACCAAATGAACAATCACAAGAGCAAGTGGTTAAGGAACCCATCACTTTCACTCATGAGAAATATTTCATTCATTCTATTGGTATCATTTCAGATATAACTCTGGCTACACAACCACTTGGTCCATATAAGTCACCTTTGGATTTGCCCACTCCCACCATTGCACACATGGAGGAGCAAGCTAAGGTCACTTCCTTCATTTAGCACCTGTAGAGCCTTCTAGGCAAGATACCATAGGACTTGCAGGAGACTCCGTAGGAATATCAGAGAGTGGTGCGTAAGCATCACAATCCTCACTCATCACAGGTTGGAGACAATGTTTGGGTTTCTTTGGATAAGCATCGCTTTGCAGAGACACCATTTCAGGATCCTATTTTGGTACCTGATCTTGTTGTCAACCCTATAGTAGTAGTGGCACCTGATTGTCAGCTTCTGCTCATTTCAGATAGATTTTTTGAGATGAAGACTCATCACACTAGACAAGGTTCTTCCACTTATTACCTTGTCGTACATCATGGTCACTTTCCACACATGGCTCACTAGATTCCTCACCATGAGATGGCCCATGACTTTCCACATTTGTTGAGAGCATTGGGGTCCAATGCTTTTATTATTGGGAGGAGTGTTGAGGATACTTAAGCTTATCCACTTAAGCCTAAGTTCATATTTTATTATTTATTATTATTATATTAATTTCTTATTTCATGCACGTTGTATTCACGTGAGGCATAGTATGCCCAATGTTAGAAATAGGTTGTTAAGTTGTTTGGGTGTTTAGTTAGCTGTTAGAGATCTCCTTTTTCTTCTAGCAGTTAGTTGTCACCTTTGTTTAGTAGATAGTTATCTGTTAGTTAAGTGGTTGGCCATGTTTGGCAAATTGTTGCAACCACTTAACCACGTGAGATTCTTTTGTATTTATTATATATTGCATTCCATCAATAAAGAAATCAACTTCATGTTGAGTTTCTACATCAGGAAGATTCCAAAAACTAAGAGAAAGCAAGCTACAACTTGAGCATTGAGATATGGAATTGGAGTGAATATGAAGCATGTTGTACATGCTTAGAGTAAATAGATGCCATACCTACAAGGTGGATTTCATGCAAATGATAGATCAAAGAGAGTAAGAGATAAGTGCATTACCTGATTTTATGCAAATGTAGGAAAATAACTATAAAAAGCAAATATTGATAGACCAATTACCATGAAGGAATTTTGGCACTCTTTTTTCTTCAATAGGGTAGGTATATTTTACCAATACTAGTGGCAAACACCTCCCTAGATGATAGTGTTGATTGTTCGATTTTTAGCTAGATTATCATAGGTACCAGTGTTTAGGATCAAATATTTGAGCCTTCAAAATATATGGTCAAACAAAAATTCATATTAAATAATAATTAAATAAAGTAAAATGGTCAATATCATTCATGTATTAACATGAATAAAACTTACAATAGAATTGCTCAAACTATATACAAGCTTATTTGTATGATGCTTGAAATATATATTCTTAAATTATAATTACATTACATGGAGATTTATCTCCATAATATAGCCTTACAAATATGACTCTTCAATACTTGACTATTGCTCTCCTCACATATCCGAGAGATGCATCTTTTCCTATTCCATGCATAAGACAAATCCTCTCATGTCTTTTGGTTTCTCATCTTGCCACTTGTATACATGAATCTTGACTCTCTATTTACTCTTGCACATTTTATTCTATGATACTTGCACATTCACACACTTTACTATATGACACATTGCACACTCCTACATCTATACACATGCACACTCTATGAAAATTGTGTACATTCTCACTCTTTGCACTTGCTCACATAATTACATGACACTTGTGCACATCCTACACATGAACGCATACATAAATGGAAAATATAAATCACACTCCTAAACTATAGACTCATAGCCTAATCTATTACATATTTATAGTTCTACCATAAAGGTACCATGGGGGTACATTAGCATGTAGCAAATAATGTAATATTCTCCAACACCCCCTTGTATTACATTATTTTGTTACTAAAATCTTTAATTTTCAATTTTTGTTTTCATATTGTGCCTTCCTTTTCCATTCGTTCCGACACTGCTTGCAATTCTAATGTTGATGAAGTTTTATTTACTGTATCACTGCTGGTATTGTACCTTCCACAATATTGATGATTTGAATATTTGCTTTGGTAACAACCTATTTAAGTACCTCATCCAATGTGATTAGTAGAATTTTCATCATAATATTCCATTCATGAACATCATTCCATTTATACCAATATGTTTGGTGGGTATGATTATGACTCCCACAACCTAGGCAATGGACTTGTCTCCATTAACAATATTTAGTCTTATGTCCAAACTTATGATATTGTTTAAAGTTTGTTTTTGGATAAACTTTTATGGGAACATAAAATTGATTTCTTGATTTTGTAGTTTTATTTTTTTGGTAAGTTGGAAATATTATTTATAAGGGTTTTGACTGGGTCCCTACCCCAGATGTACAGAAACTTGACGTAGACGAGAATTCTTCAGAACTACAAAATCCCTTTCTAGAAAGGATGGACCCACTAAAATTTTATCATTCCCGCGCAGGGGACCATCAACCAAAAAATCCCTCACAGGGGAGATTAGAGCCGGTAGAGTCAGACTGCAAGCCCACGTAGGGCTGAAAGAAACAGACAAAGCATTCAAGGACCAAGGCAAAGCCTTTACTAACCAAATGATAGAAAATCCCAAACCACAAAAACCCATAGAGTCAAAAACCCACTTGCTGCCACCTGAACAGGGAATTCTGGACACCTGCAAAAAATTACAGTTCTGAAGCAGATCAGGGATCGATGTCCAAGACCTCCTCACCTGCATGCTCAACGTTTTGCTGGAGGGCCTATTTTAGAGCCGAGCTCACACTTTCAAACGCTATGATGAAGCTTCGCAGGAACATTCTTGTCAACCGATTTGAAATGCTAGAGGTCGGAGTCGAATCCCCACTGAGGTCGTCACCCTCCATGGGAGTGGGGGAATTCTGGCTCGACTTGGCCTTGGGTTTCTTGGTGTGGGATGATCATCAAAAATGTGGGGGAGCCTCTACAGTTCTCATCCTGTGCTTGCCCAGTGGAGTCCTTTTGCCAGTCGAAGGAGCAGGATTGGTCGATGAGGCGGTGGTGATGGAAGGGGAAGGAGCAGCTTTGGGAGGGGAGGCAGAGGGATTGGTTAGGGAAGCAAAAGGCTTGGGAGGGGAAATAGAGGTATTGGTTGAAGCAGAGGACTTGGCTAGAGAGGCAGCAACACCAGGGATGGTGGCAAAGGTGGCAGGAACCTCTTCACTACCCAAGGGACTGGACAGAGAGTGGGCAGGGCTTTGGGGGGAGGACAAGGAGGGTTCGACTGCAAGGGGGTCGCTACAATGGGGGGGTTGGACGTGACATGGTAGAAGATAACAACAAAAAGACCCTGGTGGGTGGGAGGGGTAGATTTTTTATGGGCAACATCCACAGAAAGGTGAATGGAGCGATGAAGAAACCCTGGGATGTTCATGGGCTTGTAACCTCTAACATAGTTGACTAAAGTAAGGTGAAAACTGGCCATGGGTTTGTTGGGGTCATCACAGGCCAAATATTGCATGAGAGGGATAGCGACAGTGGGGAAAGGATCAGGGAGGGTCTCTCTTATCAGGGCCACACCATCCCATAGGAAACTCTGGTAGTTTGGGAACCCCTCCAACTCTGGTTCCCAATAGTGCTTATCACGGCGGACCAGTCGACCCGATAGGGGCAGAGCCACAATCTCTTCGATAAGCTGAGGAGTAACTTTGAAGTGAATGTTCCTCATGCAGACATGGCCATTCGACCACGTGCGAACAAAATCCACAGTAATGTCTTCCTCGGCTCCGTGGAACTTGGATAGCAGGGTCATGAGCCTGCAACCTTGCAGATAAGCAGTGGAAAGAGAGTCAAGCTGGAGAGTGCTTGGTTCGACGAAGGCCATGGTGGAGGGGTTTGGAGAGGGGGCAAAAGGTGGCGGAGGGGGCAGAAATTGGCCAGAGTAACGGCTTGCGGGGGACGTTGAAGAACAGTCGACGACCATGGGATAAAAAGGATGAGGGAAGCAGAAGGGTCATGCCAAGGAGAGTGGATGAAGGATAGGTGGATGACCAATTGCCAATCCAAGGATGCCAAGGGTGAGGAGTGGACATTGGGACGATATCCACATGGGTGATGATGATGATATGGGTTGGCGAAGCAGACGTGGTCGACGGAGGGAGGGCAAGCGAGGGAGCAGCCAAAATCTCTTGCGGCAAGATTTGGCAAAAAGCATTGGGATGCAGCAAGGGTGGATAGAAAGTCCCACTCATTGTGATGATTAGGATGGGTGTCAACAAGCCGACCAATCATGATGTGGCATCGCGCCATGCTCCATAGGGAAAATCGATGGAGGAAGACCTGGAGAATCACCTGCATGACATTGGAAACATACATTATTGGTTAGCATGGAAAAACCTTAGATGACTTGCCACGTGCTTTCGAAAGGGCGAGGGGGAGGACAGGGGGGGGGGGAGGCCACACCATTAATGGCATCTGGACAATGCCCAAGTTGGCAATCCTGTCAGTGAGCCCGTTTGCTTCCCTGTACACGTGGTTGGCTTCCACCTGGATGTGTTGACTCAAAAATTCCCTGCATTCCTAGATCAAGGGCTTGATGTTCCATGGGGGATTCTTGTTAGAAGTGATGTAGCCAATGATGTTTAGAGAATCCCCTTTGATGTGGATTTTAAGGTGAGTGTTTTTGATCAGATAGAGGCCTCACCACAATGCCCAAGCCTCAACCACATTTTTGGTTTGGTGGTTAAGGTTCTCAGTGAAAGCCAAGACAATCTCCCCAAGGTGGTTCCTAACAACACCCCCTGCGCCTGCCAGACCAGGATTCCCTTTAGACGCTCTGTCAAAATTGAGTTTTAGCCATCCCTCCATCGGGGGATTCCAACAAGCTCTGAACCGGGGATGGGGAGCGGGAGGGGGTAGGGTGGGAATGGGAATGTTGAGGGAATTGAGGATGGTGGCTTCAACTTGGTTGAGTGGGAAGCTTGGCCAGGGGAGAAGTTGGAAATTATCAGATGCATAGGCTAGGGATTTAATGGTCATGGAAGTGGGGTTGTTTGAGTTGGTGGAGAACACCCTGTGGTTGCTCTCCAACCACACCTTCCAGATGAAGTGATGAAGGCAGATTTTCCACAAGAAAGCCACCTTGGGATGCCGAAAAGGGGTGGGCCATTGGATGAACAAATCCATGAGGGATTTAGGATGGGCCCACTAAACTTGAAAGGTGGAGAGCATGAAATCAAGGCCCTCTTTGGCAAAATCACACTCTACAAGGAGGTGGTTGACGGATTCCCAATTGGACAAGCAAAGGTGGCATCTGTTGGGGATCGGGATTCCCCTCTTCATGAGGTTGTCAGTGGTGAGGGATTTGTTTTGGATGGCGGTCCAAGAAAAGAAGCCAATTTTGGGGATAAGACGCTTAATCCAGACAGCATTGAAAGGGATCGGGGAGCCACGAGAGTTAATCAGGAGGGAGTGAGCTGACTTAACTGAGAAATCCCCACAGTCTGTTCCTGCCCAGATCGGATGATCTGGGGTGGCAGAGGTGGGGATTATGGTAGTTCTGAGTAGCTTAGACAGATGGTCTCCCACCCTGCCTGGGATAGTCTTCCACTGACCTTACCTATCGATATAATATTTCACCTTGATTCCCCATCTTCTTTCGAGATTTGGTCTGATAACAAAAAACTCAGGGAACTCCTTGAGGGGTTTATCTTTAAGCCACGTGTCTTCCTAGAAGTTAATAATTGATCCTTCACCTAGCTACCATCGGGAGCCTTTGATGATAAGAGGTTTAGCTTGAATAACGACCTTCCAAAAAGCAGATCCATTAACAAGGATGCGACTTTCCATCAAAGACATATTTTTGAGATACTTGCTCTGGATAGTTGAAACCCATTCCACTTTGAAGTTGGTAAATAGTTTCCAGGCCTGTTTTGCCAGGAGGGCTAGATTCATGTTGGTAGACCTCCTCAGACCAAGGCCTCCTTTGTCCTTCGGTTGGTAGACCTTATCCCAGCTCACAAGATGAAATTTTTTGGTGTTCTCTGGGCCCTCCCAAAGGAATTTTTTTTGGATCTGCTCAATTTTGTAATGAACCGACGTGGGAGCTTTGAAGACAGACATGAAATAGATTGGGATGCTTTGGAGGACAGCCATGGAGAGGGTTGCTTTGGCTGCTTGAGATAGAAGGGAGCCTTTCCACGCTGCAAGCTTGTGTCTGATCCTGTCAATAACGTTGTCCCACATTGACTCTTTCAGGATTTTGGTGAATAGGGGGAGACCCAGGTAGGAGGTGGGGAGATCCGTGATGCAACACTGAAGGATGCGGGCAATATTCCTCTACATGTTGCCTGGAGTGTTCAGAAAATAACATTTGCTCTTAAGGTAGTTGATTTCCTGGCCTGCAGTAGAGGCATAGGTATCAAGGATCCCTTTGATAGATTTGGCTTGGATGATAGAGGAGACAGTTGCAATGATGGTATCATCAACAAACTATTGATGGGATAGGGGAGGGGATTCAGAAGAAGCCTTGATCCCTGTAATACACCATGTCATGCATGCCTGTTTGAAAGCTCTGCCTAGGGATTCGACAAGGATAATGAATAGGAAGGGGGATAAGGGATCTCCCTGCCTGATTCCTCTGAGGCTAGGGAAATAACCAACAACTAAGCCATTGACTAAAATTGAGAACCAAGGATCTGAGATGCATCCCTTAATGAGGTTAATCCATTCTGTGTGAAAACCAAACCGGGATAGGACTTTCAGGAGAAACCCTCTGTCCACTCTATCAAAGGCTTTGCTGATATCCAGTTTTAGGAACATGGCCACTTTCTTGTTGCAGAGGGTTGAGTGGAGCGTTTCATGAAGGGAAATGATGCTATCAGTAATGGATCTTCCTTCAACTGAGCTGCCTTGGCAAGGATCAATGATGGAGGGGAGAATTTTCTTTAGCCTTTGGGTGAGGGACTTGGTTAGGATCTTGTAGATGATGTTGCACAAACTGATGGGCCTGAAGTCACTCATGGTTTTGCATAGAGGGCTTTTAGGGACCAGGGCAATGAAGGTGGAGTTAGTCCCATGGGGGATGATCTTGGTATGTTGGAGCTCCATGATAGCATAGCAGACATCTTGCCCTACTATATCCCAGAAAGTCTGGAAGAAACAGGGGGGAACCCATCCGGACCTGGAGCCTTGTCCGCCTTCATGGAAAATAAGGCACTCTTGATTTCCTTCTCAGACAAGGGTTGGATCAGAGATTGATTCATTTTGGGGGTGACCAAGGGGGGATGTTTTCCAGTAGGGCTTCCTGGGCTGCGAAGTTGGTGGGGAGGGTGGTACCCAACAAGTTGCTAAAAAAGGATGAGGCTTCCTCTCGGATCTTGAAGATATCTTGAGAGACAGTTCCATCATGCAAGGTGAGCTCTTTGATCTTGTTAGTACTTCTGTTGCACAAAGTAGAAGCATGGAAGAACCTTGTATTAGCATCCTCATCCTTGAGCCAGAGATCCCAAGATTTCTATCGCCAGAAGGTCTCCTCTTTGGCAAGAATGTTGTGATATTCAGCTAGAAGCTGTCTTTCTTCATTCCTCAGTTGAGTGGTCCACTGATCATGCTGGATTTGTTGTTCTAACATTTTGAGTTGGCTCAACGTCTCCTCTTTGGCCTTGAAGATATTTCCAAACACTTCCCTATTCTAGATTTTTAGGTTTTCTTTGATGGATTTCAGCTTCTGGGATACCTGAGAGATAGCTGACCCTGGAGTAGGGGTGTTCCACCACTCCCCAATCCTCTGGTGTAGGTCCAGGTGATGAATCCACATGTTCTCAAATCTGAAGGGGGTCTTGAAATATGGGGCCTTATTCGATTCCAGGAGGAGAGGGGAATGATCAGAACCAATTCTGGGGAGAGGGATCAAAGAAGTGTCTCCAAATAGGGGAATGGCCTGCTGAGATAGGAAAAACCGATCCAGTTTGACTTGGATGTGTTCAGCCCCAACTCTTTTGTTGCTCCAGGTGAATTGGTTGCCTCTGATCTGGATGTCCATGAGCTCATTCTCAGAGACAAACTCCTGGAAGTCTTTGATGCTTTTGGAGGGAGTGCATGCACCTCCTTTCTTGTCAAAGTGGAAGAGGAGGAAGTTGAAATCCCCAGCTACCATCCATGAAAGGTTGGAGAAAGCCTCCTTCATAAGAGACAGGGATCTCCACATGCTGCATCTTTCCATGGGATTGTTGGGGGCATAGATGTTGGACAACACCCAAGTGAATTTGTTTTCTTTGTAGTAGAAAACCAAATTTAGGGTTCTGTTGGAATAGGAGATGACTCTACCTTCTACCTTTTTAGGGTCCCAAAAACACAGGAGGCCTCCCATCGATCCTTCAGCTGGGGATGAAGCCCACTGGCCCTTCTTCCAGATTTTCTAAACTATACTACGAGTTCTTTCAGTATCCATTTTAGTTTCTTGAAGGATGAGTATAGAAGGTTTGTACTCTTTCCTCATGGTGCGAGCTAACCTCTGTTTGATCATGCTGTTAAGACCTCTGATGTTCTAGGAGAGGATCTTCATCTAGATGTTTTGCTGGGTTTCTTGCCTCCCTTGTTCTGAAGAGGGGGAGGTTTGGGATTCTTAGTCTCATCCTTAGTTTGGTTGAACAAAGTGGGGCACAGGGTTAGCTGCACTCCATTCACAATCTGGTCATCGATATCCTTCTTGTTTTGCTCCTGGTTGGATGGTCGACCTCTTTTCTTCTCACCCCCGATGTCTATGGGCCCTTTTTTGCTCCTGGTGATGATGGAGCTGAAATTTGCTTTGGAGTGGGAGGGATTGGAAGCATCTTCTGAGGATTCAAGGCATGACCCAGAAGGGGACGAGGGTTCTTCCGAGGGACAAGAAAGAGGGGCACCCGACTGGAGGAGGGGGTTGGGGTCAAACATGGGATCAGGATGGGGGATGATGGGAGGGAGGGAGATGTCGGGGATGGGGATAGAAGGCCCAAAAATGGAGGGGGACGAAGGGGGATGGGGATTGGAGGAGGGGTTCTACATAGGAATGGATTCTGTGAAGAGAACCTCATCATTTGTAGTGCTTAAGGGTCCAAATATGTTAGGGAAAGTGAACATAGAACATACCTGATCAGAGTTTGAAGATGGATTGTTGATGAGGGGTTCTTGGTGAGCAGCCTACTTCCCCTTGTCACTTTTCGATTGGGTGCTCCCGACTCCCTTGGACCGGTTATAATGCTCTCCCATCTGGATCTGACTGGAGCGAGGAGGGGGGAGCTTTGACAGGAGCTTCCCACTGGGGCTTGAGGGAAGGACATTGGGATCGGAGGTGCCCCTGGGATTTGCATTCGATGTAGAATGCAGGTTTGTTCTCATATTCAAAAGCTTGGCACCATTGGAAGTCCCCATAAATGAGGTTTAAGCGGGTGGGGAGTTGGGAGGAAAGGTTGGCATTGACACAGATTCGGGCATGGCCCATGCGGGATCGGGCTTTAGTTGCAGGGTCAATCGCTACAAGTTCCCCAATGTAACCCCCTATCCATCGAAGGACATCTTCATAGCAGAACTGGATGGGGAGCTCTGGGAGACGGACCCATATTGGCACGAAGTTGATGTCTTGAGTTTGGGGGTTGAAATATTCCCCCCATTTTCTTAAAAATAGACTTTTCCTGCCAAAGAACCAGGGTCCCCTAGTGAGGATCCGAGCATAATCATCCTGGTTGTTTAGGCAGATCAAGAAGAAACCCCGAGAGAGGGCCACCAACTGAAGGCTTCCCATCATGCACCATTTGAACCTGGCCCATTTGTGAATAGACTCCATATCGGGTCTTCCTCCCATGAACTTGCCCACTAGAGAGAGGGATTCATTGGAGAGTTTTTCTACCATGAAAGAGATAGGGAAGACCATATTCTCCCCTGATACGATCACAGGGGGATGGTTTGCATTTATTGTGGGGCTAGGAGAAGCCTTGCCCGTAACCTTCTCTAGGTACGACAGAGGGGCATCGATTTTCCCTCTAGGGTCCGGGTCGGGGCCCTTGGTCCCATCCTCCTAAGGAGGAATCTCACCCTGCTCCAGGTCCCTAGACGGGGCCTGGGAAATCTCGCCCGAAGAAATCCCGCCAGCAGAAACCCCACCAGTTGCAGAGGTCGCTAAGGAAGTCATTTTCTGTACAAAAATCGATTTTGTAGTTATTTTTGATATCATAGCATATTCATAATTTGTCTTTCCTTCATTACAAGAATCTTCAATGTATTCTTTATAATCATAGAAATGATATTCTTAGATTCATTTTGAATGAATTAAATATGTCTTATTAATTCTTGAATTTCAAAAGCTTTTCATTTTTCTTAAGTGTAGACACCAAAATCTAGCCACTTGTCATTCATTCAGGTCTTCCCGCCATTTTTACCCATTATTTACATATATTTATGTATATCTGTTTAATATATATTTAAATATTAATATTTTATATTATATTATATATATTTGATATATATATATATATATATATATATATATATATATATATATATATATATGTGAATTAATCTCAACCATCCATCTTGGTCTAATCCTAGCCATTCATCCACCTCAATCCATGCCACCTGCCCAAATCTAATCTCCACCCTCCGTCATGTTTTAATCTTGACCGCACAAATTGTGTCATTAAAACCCTAACATGCCCTAGGGAAGATTATAAATAGGAGTCATTTTGATGGCTCAATCACTGGAAAAATCCTTAAGCAATTTAAGCTTTCAGAAGTTCCCTTTCACATCCCTCACCTTCGCTTCTACATTCATCGTCGTATCCCTTGCCCGAAGTAGATTTGCTTCTATAGAACCCGATTTAGCTCCCGAGCACCAATTTGCTGCTCCTGAACGCCCGTTTGCTATTCTCGAGCACCTTTGGGTGCTTTTCACCATCCTTGAGCACCCTTGGGCACTTCTTGTTGCCGCCAAGCACCTACAGACATTTCAGACCTTAGTTCTACAGACTAGCAAACCCGTGGGTGTCGCTAGGGCATCCATGCACTTGTTTTTTTGCAATGACGACAATGAAAAACTAGAAAATGATAATTTTACAAGGTAAATCTTCCATTATTGTATTAATTTTATTATTTCCATATTTTCTTATAGTATTACTATTTGGCACTTAGGATTTTTATTGATTTTTGAGGGTCTCACACAGTGGAGCCCTCACAGTTGCTACTAATCCTCTTTTGTCATTTTCTATGTGTAGATTTGGAGATATATAGGCATTTGGCAGTTACTTAAGTTGGAGTGGTCCGGTCAATGGATAGTTGAAGCCCACTCACCCTTGTTGGGAGCAAGAACGAGTTCTGAAGACACCACAAGCGTTGTTGGCTAGGGTTTCGGATAACCCTAGCATATTGTATTTATTGTATCAAAATAAATAGTGTAAACCCCTATTTGGGGTACATTTGATTGTATTGAGATCCATCGACGTTAATAATATAAAATCTATTCTTTGTGCAATCTCTTGTATCACTGTTTGTTTATTTCCTATTATATATTTGGTGTTTCGTTTTTGTCTTCACATTCAGTATTCATTATTATTTGTCGTTTATCCATCAAAGTTTTCAAATTACAAATTTGCAAATTAAATAATCAAATAAAACATAATTTCTTTGAAGTAGAAAACCTTGTCTCTGAAATAATCAAATTTTAATTTACAAATTCTTTAATCAATTCTAGCTTCAAAAATCAAATAATCATATTTGTTATTTCAATTTTCAATTCCATTTTTTTTGGAGTAGGAAAACATTCTTTCCAAAATTTATCACTTTTCTATCGATAAATTCTTCAAAGCAAATGTTAATTTAATTGCAATGTTCAAAAAATTCTTTTTGGATTTGAAAAACCTTTTCTCTCCAAAATTTAAATAAATCACAAATTTTCAATTTCTAATTGCAAATATGATTTTCAAATATAAAATATCAAATTTAACTTTTGATAATCTTTGATAATCTTTAGGAGTAGAAATCCTTATGAATCCCAAATTAATAATAAAAAAATAAATTCCCTAAGTCTTTTCACTTCAACAAAACTTAAATGACAGGTATTTATTTAGTGTTCAATATCAAATATAAAATGGTTTAACGTAATGTTCCTTACCTTATTCTCTAGCCTATAAAATTATATTGCATTGTCCATGTTGTTTCTAAATCTCACACCCTCTATGCCTCGATTTGAGCATTACATTTAGAATGATGAGGGTTTCCTTTTTGTATTTTTAGTGATGTAGTTAGGCATATGAAATATCTCTACTATGACTGCGCTTATTAGGTTGGACCAATCCTCTTGGATGGTTTTGCTTTGGTGCTCAAATCTAACATTCTCATGCATATATTTTGCTTTCAAGTGAATGCAATTCACTGGGCTCTCAGATGCAACATTTGAATGCACTTTCAAACTCAAACAAACTCTTCAGACGACTTTCTACTTCTAGTCCAAAAATTTCTCCAAAACAAATTTCTCTACTACTATTATCTTGGATAAAGTTGTCCAAATTAATCTTTGGTGGATTTTGACCACTCTTCCTTATATGTTTTCGCTTATTTTAGCAAAAATTATTATGTATCTTCAATATTTTTCTTACAATGTTGCTTCTGGATTGGATACATATCTCTTCAATGATACTATCAAATGGAATCCTTGTCTACACTCGACTTCTATCCAAATGAGTAGACTCTATAGCAGTTATCTTTTTGATTTAGGTGACTTCTTCCTACGATTCTTGTAATGGCTCCCTCTTTTCTTTATATTTTTCTCCTTATTTGGTGGCTTTCACCACTCTATATTATCTTCCTTCTCTAATATATATATATATATATATATATATTTGTCTAACGTTGATAAAGACTATCAATGCATTTGTTGGCTTTGGATGACTCAAACTCAAAGGTTTTTTGTGGCTCTTCAAATGTCTACTCTCCACACGTAGGCAAATACTTATCCTATTGTCTTCAACCCTACTATTCGTTATGCTTCTATATCAAAATAGAATATTGATTCCTGCCAACGTTAATATTCAATATTTATAGTTTTAGGATAATATCAATCCCCCAAAAATTGAGCAACTTCAATAGAATAATCAATAATTTTGAGTCGAACTCAAAATATAATATGAGCCCTAAAAGCTCTTCAAATTTTAAAGCTTCAAATTTAAATTCACACCAAAAACACTTTTTTTATGCTAGCAATAGATACTACTCAAAGTAGCTCCAAATATGGCTCTTCCAAAAAGGAATAAAGTATAGTGGTAGCTCTGATACCACTATTGGATTTTCAGCCACATTATCACACCTTCCAATGTTTAAAATCAAATATAATAATCAAACATTTGAGTCTTCATATATGTGGCCAATATTAACAAACACACATTTATATAAAATAACAATAATATGAAGTAAATGACCAATATCATTCATACAATAACATGAAGAAAACTATCAAGTGACATTAGCTCAACCAGTTAGATTACTTAATATTTCAAGAAGACCCAGGTTCAAATCTTGTCAAAAGATACATGGATAATATCCAAGCTTTGTTGTAATACCACTATGTGGTGATGATGTAATATGGGTGGGACCCATTTCAATCCCATATAACCCATTAAAAAATAATAACATAAAGAAAACTTACAATAGAATTTCTCAAACTGTATATAATTTTATTTGCATGATGCTTGAAAAACATATATTCTTAAATGATAATTACATTACATGGAGCTTTATGTCCATAATATAGCCTTACAAAGATGACTCTTCTATACTTAACTACTTCTCTCCTCACATATTCGGGAGATGCATCTTTTCCTATTCCATACATAAGACAAATCCTCTCCTGTCTTTTGGATTCTCATATTGCCACTTGTATACATGACTCTTGACTCTCTATTTACTCTTGCACACTCCTACATCTATATACATGCACACTCTATGACACTTGTACACATTATCACTCTTCACACTTGCACACATAATTACATGACACTTGTGCACATCCTACACATGAACACATACATAAAGAAGAAATATAAATCACACTCATAAACTATAGACTCACACTCTAATCTATTACATATTTACATTTGTACCATAAAGGTACCTTAGGGGTATACATTTTTTCAATTGGTTATATGGGATTGAAATGGACCCCACCCGTATTACATCATCACCACATAGTGGTATTACAACAAAGCTTGGATATTATCCATGTATCACTTGGCAATATTTGAACCTTGGTCTCCTCCTTAAATGTTGAGGAATCTAACCGGTTGAACTAATGCCACTTGATGTCCTTAGGGGTACATTTTTTTTTAAATAAAGGGGTAAAAATTTATTAATAAAATTTTGGATTACAGAGTACAACTGAGCTTCCAACTAGGACTCAAATAAATAGCCAAACATGCTAAAACCACTAGACTAGATTGAAACCTGAAGAAGAAAATAAGAACAAACCATAAACACTAAAATATGGTTAACTCGATTAAGCATCTACAAAAAATGATCAAATTGGCATCAAATCGCCCCTTGGGAAACACTTAGGAGGCTCACAGTGGTTCTAGCCACTCCACAAGATGTTTTGGAGGCTTTCGACCCAATTTTGGGAGGTTTTGGCCCAAAATTCACCACCGTCCCACCCTGGGATGGTGGCAGATTCCCATCGTCCCACCTTGGGATGATGGCAGATTCCCATCGTCCCACCCTGGGATGGTAGTGAGCCATCATCCCAAGGTGGGACGGTGAGCAAGTTTGACCCAGAAAAAGTCAAATCTGGGACAAATGGCACCCAAAAACTGCCATTTACCCCGCCAAATGAAGCATGCGGGTCAGAGGGTGCTGAATCCTTATGACACACTTCTTAATAGAGGCCCAAATTGGAGATTCTCTTCCAAATCCATTGCATTCCTCCCGTTTGACAAGTGGCACCATGCATGCCCTCGCATGCATTTTTGCACATGAGCCCCTTTGGGCTATAAAATGTATTCGATATCCACAAAAAACATAGAGAGGAGTTCTAGGATATGCAACAAAGTGCTGTCGAGATTTCCCCTCACTTTATTGTGCTCTCTTGCCCTCGAAATCTCTCCTTAGCGACGGAGGTTACCGAGTGACTTCAAGAGGGTCCTTTGAGCATAACTTTTCCATATGGGTGAATTTCTTCACCAAATTCGATGAAAACATCCCTTAGACTATTTAGGATCATTCCCCAATGGTATTGGTAGCAAAAAGTGTGCATAATTGGTGGGTATCCCCTCCCAGGGTGCCCTCTAATTAGTTGCAGTCACCACTCCTCCCCGGACGAGGACAAATCCTTGCACAATTTCTTTATTTTTTTTAGTATTATTCTAGACTATCATATGATGATGTACTTCTAATTTCATGCAATTTGGAGTTAAATTGGCCGAGGTATTGTATTTTTAAGGTTTGCACTGCCCATCTGGGCACCTCAGTTTCATGTAGGTGGATTAGCACCTCATTTTGAAAATCTAACCACACGGGTTGTCTTGAAATGTTTATTTATACAGTTTATCCAAATTTCATGTGTTTTGGACATGTTTAGGTGTGGGAATTGTTTGTCTTGGTCTTCGTAGGTTGTAGGATGGCGACACAAAATCAAGGGGTCTACGGATGCAATTTCAAATCTATTTTTGGTGATATCCCATCAAAAACTCTTATTTAACATCCCTATAAAGTTTCAAGTCATTCTGAGTTGATTTGATATATTTTTAATATATATGTCATTTTGTGCCTGTGGGGATTGCATGTTTTCCTTCACACGCCCTTGCTATTTGAACCTTTTTGCTTTCTTGTGTGCAGGTTCAAGTTCCTATAAGGAATTTGGAAGGAATATCAAACATCAGAGATTAAATATACAAGCAGTGGTGACATTTTCCCGCCCACCTCGATTGTGAGTACGAGGAAAGACACTAGATGTGCACCCAAATTTCTTAGAGGATTTGATCCTTGGGAACCCAAAATTTGTAACAATTGTATCACCTTTGAGACCTCAATGGGAATTCTATGTAACCTTGGATTTTATCTACCAAATTAATAAGAAAGAGACTTGTTTCATTTCATTCCTTATTGTTTGGTATTGCTTCATTTTCACATGCATGCTTCCGTTTGATGCTCATAAGCGAGATAGGATAGATACATATATTGTTATTCATCATTAGGTGCACTGATTTTCCCTACTTCATAAACCACATTAAGTCTGAAAATCCTTGTGGATCAACTCCCATAGGCGTTGAGAGTCCCCAGATGGAAGACTCTCTCAGTTATCGATAATCTAAGGATCCAACAACTTAGAAGCCCTTTTGGCCAGGTAATAAGCAACCACATTCCATTCCCTTGGAATGTGCACAAAGGATATAAATTCAAAATCTTCACTTATTCTGAGAATTTGAACAGCTACAGAGGACAACTTCCAATTAACTTCCTCCACCCTTTTACTGTTTAAAATATTAACCACAATTTGAGAGTCAGACTCGCAGATAATCCTACGCCAGCCAAGAGAAAACCCCCTCTGCAAGGCCTAAATAATTGGAAGAGTTTCCATAAAATTGTTGGAGTGAACACCTTTATAAATGGAAAAGAAAAAACTAACACCACCAGTAGAATCTCTCCAAATATCACCAATGCCAGCATGTCTAGGATTGCCCCTAGATGATCCATCAATATTAATTTCTAGGGGGTGGCCTCCACCTACCATCTCTCCTAACATTCTTGCTGAGCTAAGGAACCCTGCTAAGGCTAGAAGAGTTTGCACCATACCCAAAGAGACAAAGGACCTACTGTACCTTCTCCTCCCTAGAATCCAAGAGAGGGTCCACATCACATTTGCTATGGATGGTTTCCTGAACCATACACAGGATCCTTTGCCATATCTGTTGAACATCCAAATAACTACCCTAAAAGATGCACTGGTTTTGTTCGAGCCAAATCTTCCAGATGATGCAATAAGGGCCCAAATTCTAAGCCACTCGAAGGAAGGGGGCCTTGGTCGGAGGTCTACCCAGACTACTCCAAAACTCCACCAAGGACAACACATGAAAATATTGATGGTTCCAGGTGCTCCACCAACGATGCCAAATGTCTCTGGCAAAGGAGCATTGGAAAAATAAATGAGAAGAGTCATCCTCGTTCTTACCGCAAAGGACACAAAAAGAGGGACCTTAAAATCCCCTCTTCCTCACGTTATCCCAAGTGAGGCATTTATTATGAGCTACCAACCAGAGAAAGAAGTTACATTTCGGCCAAGCAAATTTTTTCCACACCTTTTTCCACCATGTGACAGGAAGACTCCCATACTTTTTCTTATCAAAAACTTGATAACCATAGGCTATCGAGTAGGTTCCCTTGGGATCAGGATTCCAAGACAATATATTTACCCCTCAACGAAGAACATGGTCTCCCCATAAGAATAAGAGCAAGCACCTATTTGTCCTTGGCTAGTCCCACCTCGAGCTATTCCTATGGATATTTCCACTGGTACATCTCCATATTTACAAAAGACTAGATTTTTTTAAAGTCCTCCACATGATACCAACCTGCTTCCAAGAAACAAATGCTTAGGGAACATAACCTGGGATATTGATTCAAGATAGGAGGGTGGCCATCCCAAGAATACTCCCAAAAAAGAGCATCTAATCCCCGATTGCAAATCTAGAACAAATCCCGCTTGATTAAATTAGCTCCTCTTTTCAGAGTGTCCCAGATAATTGAACCTTTCCCAACCAAGCTGACTCTAGGGATCTTAGCCTCAGAAGTACCTCAAGTATTTACAAGATAATATTATAGCCCAAATATGATCTTGAGAGGTACACCATCTTCAATAAAGTTTTACAGCTAAAGCCTACCCAAAAAGAGCTGTCTGTCGCAACCCAAGGCCTCCCTCTTGCATTGGCCTACATATAGAATCCCATCTAACCAAACTCCATTTAGATTGATCAAGTTTTCCAGACCATAAAAACTATCTTGCCAAAGCATCTATGTCCTTGATGAAATGAGAGGGAGCTATTTGTACAAAACATCTATAAATTGGTAAAGCTTGAATAACATATTTCAAAAGCAACACTCTACCTACAGTGGATAGCCATATCAAAGTCCAGTAATTCACCTTCCTTCTAAACTTATCATGCATAGACTTCCAAGAATATCTAGGTAGAGGATGAGATGAAATTGGAATACCAAGATAAATGAAGGGGGAGTCCCAACCTGGAATCTTAGAATGTGAAAAATATTGGCTTGAATAAGAGGAGGGATATTGAAGAAGAAAATAGAAGACTTGTCCTCATTAATCAACTGTCCAGAAGCACCAAAATATATGTGAAGATACTGTCTAATATTGCTAGCTTTCCTGATAGTAGAAATTTCCAAAAAAGCAGTATCATCTAAAAATTGAAGGTGGGAAAGAGGTGGTAAAATACTATCCCACTTCCACCCCTGAATGGACCCTACCTGACTTAAGACTTGAGCAATCTTCCCAACCCTTCCGCCATAATGATAAACAAATAAGGAGATAAAGGATCTCCTTGCCTCAATCCCCTTGAGGCCTCAAACAGCTCTGATGGCTCATTATTAACAAGAAAAGATAATGAGGAAGAAGAAAAACAACTCATCACCCATCTAATCCATTCCTCCTCAAATCAAAATGCAACAAGAATTTTATGAAGAAAGGACCTTCTGACCCAATCATAGGTTTTGGCCATGTCCAACTTAATGAACATAGTTTTCTCCTTAGAAATTTCCTTTGAGTGAATAACTTCTGTAGCAATAACAACCCCATCCATGATTTTATAGCCAGCAACAAACCCTCCTTGCTCCTCAGAGATGATTTTGCTCAACCATGTCTTCAACCTCTCAGCAATAATTTTTGTGATGATCTTATACAAAACATTGCAAAGAGCAATAGGCATGAACATATCTAAGGAATTTTCTCCCTCTTTTTTGGGAATAAGCACCACAAAGGTAGCATTTAGGGCCCTTGACATCTATTTGTTCTTTTGGGACTCATGGACCACCTCCAAAAGAAAAAATTTGATTAAATCCCAAAACTCCTGATAAAAATCAATCGAGAATCCATCTGGACCTGGGGCTTTTCCTTTTTTCATCTTGACTACAACATTTTACAACTCCTCAAGGGAAATTGGACCCATCAAGTGCTCATTCATCTCTCTAGAAATAATCGAGAGAATACATTTTAGAATAAGCTTTTCATTCTCATCATCTGAGAGGGAGTCCTCCTTGAAGAGAGAGGAAAAATACCTCTTAGTATCTTCTGAAATATCCCTTAAAGAAGAGTGCAAGGCATCCTGAGAATTCACAAGAGAGGTAATCGGATTACCATTACGATGAGCCTTAACTGAGTTATAAAAGAAGGTTGTGTTCCTATCCCCTTCCTAAAGCCAATCTACTCAAGCATTTTGTTTCCAAAAAAATTCTTCCCTCAGTTCCCATTTAGCAAGGTCTTTCGCAGCCTCAGATTCCTCAATGAGAAGCTTCTCTGTGAGTCCCTGATCTCTAATATTCCTTGAAGCTTCTTCCACCCTCCTAAGAGCTTCCAGCTTAGCCAAGGAAAAGTTCCCAAAATTTAGTCTATTTCATCTCTTCAATTTATGCTTAACAAATTGTAGTCTCTTCATAAAGGAATACATCGCAGTGCCATGAGAAGGTTTTCCAATGGTCCACTAACCTCACATGAAATCATGAAGCTTAGGATCACAAAGCCACATAAGTTAAAACTTAAAGGAAGGATTCTTCTTTAGCCCTAACTCCAGAGCAGAGAGTTTGATAAGTCAATGATCAGATCCCCTACCCTCTAGAATCACATAATTAGCACTTATGTTATTACCCATCCAATAACTGGAGATTAGAAACCTATCCAGTCTCTTTGAGATGGAAGCTTCCCCACACCTTCTATTGTGCCAAGTAAATATCCCATTTTCTGGCTTGATGTCAACCAAGTTCAGGGTCTAGATATGAGCACTGAAGATAGAAGAAAAAGGTTCGAGACGGTCAATCCCATCGCGTTTCTCCTCTAGACAAGTGATAGAGTTGAAGTCTCCAACCAAAATCCATGGGTACAGGCGAGCCAAACTTATCACAAAGTAAATGTGATACCACAGATTCACTTTACCATTGTAATCTGTAGGAGCATACACATTTGTAAGTAGGATAGTTTCACCAGATTCATTATCATGCCCGATCATCGAAATAGACCATCTTTTGGAAATCCAAGTAAGAGAGGATATCTTAACTAGATCCCATAAACAAGCGACACCACCAGCATATCCACATGCACCAATACATTGGCATTTCCCCCTTCTCCACAAATTGGGAATAATATTGAACATACTAGCAGTAGCTAATTTAGTCTCCTGAATAAACACCACATCCAAAGAATGTACACGAACCAAATCACGAACAACTTTTTTTCTGGGGATGTTGTTCAACCCCCTTACATTCCATGAAAGGATAATAATTTTTAGGGGTTAGAAAAATGGGAGTCCAATGTTATCACCAAGCCTGAATCCACCAAAGTCTCCTCCATTAACTTAATTTTATCCTGGTCCTTTCGACCTACCTTCATATTCTTATCTGAAAAACTTTTTTTAATTTTTTTGCTACAATCCCAACACCGTAAGAGTTTTGCATTCCAAGGATAACTGCATCAGTGCCTAAGTAGGAGAGGGCATAACTAAATTTGTACCACTTTTCAAAATAGTTTCCCTTCTAGGGCTAGATCCAATCATATCACCTGTACTCAGATCCAAAGCCCTTTGTTCTTCATTTAAACCCCCTAGATCTGATTCCTTAAGTTCCACCTAAAGAAGAGACATCTGATTCAGCCCTGTTATATTTGCATCAGGTAGCAACGTTTCAGGTATCTCCATGCACTGATGAAGATCATCTAATATTTCAAAACGGTTGAGTAGAGCATCTGGCTGGCTATCCTTAAGGTCTCTATTTGCCCTTCGTCCTCTGTTTTGGGCTTTTATCGAAACAAAACCTTCCTTATCCTGTTCCCCTTCCTTTATTGAGACTTTTAATTTATCAAAATTTTGTCTAGATCGAGAGGGCCCAAGATTTGAAGCCATAGGTGAGACAAATATAGGGCCTTTTCTTTGCAGGTGGCCATATTCACGGTAAATCCGACAACGAAACGAAAGAGCTTCATAGTCAAGTTTTTGATCCCATGTAGTCGATCCAAACTGTATTTCAATAGAATCTAGAATAGGATTATTTAAATCAATTTTAACATAGATATGGGTAATAGAGATTACCTTTTTATCATTTTGCTGTTGTGATGGCCCAACTAGCTTCCCAAGAAGAAGGGCAATCTTATGCAAGATATCAGTTCTCTAAAATTCCAATAGGAGTCACAGAAGCTGAACCCATGCTATAACTCACGACGGCCACTCCTCTAACAAGTTGAAACCCACATGCCAAGGTTTAAGAAAGAGTCTCTATTGGTTATAGAAATAAGGACCCCCTTCAAATGCTTTTTTACGATTTGCAAGACAAGAGAAATCCACCATAAAATAGCTATTTGCACTTAGCATCACCTCCACGTTGCCTTCAGGATTCCAAGTCTTCCTAACCCAAGCCTCCACAAAGGGGAAAGAAATTTAGATGCCCAAAAATTTACCAATAAGAGCATGTTTGGTTAAATACTCCACATCTTTCACCATCGAGTCTGGTTGAACCACTAGAACTGTCCTGGCTTCACATCGTTTAAAACATCCATTATTATTTAGCAAGCGGTTCCCGACATGTATTGGGAAATCCTGTTCCTTCCAATAATTTTTAGATGAAAAAACATCACGAGCATGCACTCTCTGTGATGGACCCGATGCCATCACAACATTCCTCCAATTTTTTAGACCTCCTCCAGAAACTGCTGCCATCTTCGTAGAGCAGTTTTTTCTCATCAAACCCTAGCAGAGTATTTTTTACTCATCAAACCCTTTAGAGGTATATTAGCATGTACTAAATAATGTAATAATCTCCAACATTGACAAGTGGTTTTCATTATTAGCATTATTGTTTATCCTTTTCTTTATACAATCAACTACTAGCCAGTAATGCTAGTTTTTGAGCACCTGCCTATTAGCATTATTGTTTGTCCTTCATAAAATAGTTTTGTTAATTAAATCAAATCATAAAAATAATTTTTACGAGCAAAAGAAAATCATTATTGTTAAATAACAATATTAAAAAAAAAAAATATTATATAAAATAGAAAAAGTTTAAACTAGTGTTTATATTAGATATTTTAATCGTAAGCTAATACATTATTTAAACAAATAAACTATATACTAAAATTTAAATCCAACCTTTATGAGAAGTATGAAAATGGTAATTTATTATAGAATCCTTTAACATACAATAGTAAAAGGAACAATAAAAATTTAATCTTGTTAGCAATAAGTGTGAATATGCAATGGGCCTCACCAATGGAGGTATTGATCTAGATCATTAGATAAATTCAAGGAATGAAATTCTATCATGAGAAAAAGTTTGGCAATGAGAACAATAAGTCAATTATGCAAGTCTTAGCTTAAAACTAACAGTCTTAGAACTATTAACTTTTTCTATTGTATTTAAAGTCTTTAGAACAATTGTATCAAGTTATCAATAAGAAGGTTTTAAAGAATATCGATACTACTCATTGACAATTCATATGGAGAGCATGCTATGTAAACTTACATATTGTTAAAACTATAATTTGACATATGTCCAAGGTCGATTTTGTATGATATAGAATTTTATAGGTCTAATGGAAATCATTGTGTAAACATATTTATTTATTTGATGTAATCCATATGGGTCAGGGTCAACCTTCTTATGGTTAAATACATCTTATATTTTAATTACCTTAAAGACCATTTGTCATGTTGGCTTAGTTTAACTTAATTATGTATTGAAGTTTTTGATATTGGTATAAATACCCTCCAACCACTCCATGTATTGAATTAGATTGTTGTGATCCTTATCCACATATATAATATAATGATTATTGAACACCCACCAATTTTATCTTCATCTTTTTTGTAATTTTTGTATAAAATTTAAGAGGATGGATAGTTTTTATTTGTTTCAATAAATAAGGGTAAAATCCAATAGGTATAAGGTGTTATAATTTTTTTTAAAACATTTTCAGCAACCACTAAGATTAAATTTACATTAAAAGAATATAAGCAATAAGTAGATTATGAAAATATTTTCTTTTATTTTTACAAATGTTATTGAGTTAGAACACATAAAAAGATATTATAAATAAAAAATGATAAAAAAGGATATGGAATATTTTGGAAGATCCCATCAAAATTAAAGGTAGACCAAGTCAAACAATTAATGATAAATTAATTATTAAGAACATATTTAACAAAACCTTCAAGTTTGTGTTTGGAAATATAAGTTGAATGTTGATTGTATAAAAAATAGAAATTGAGGCCCAGGGGGTTTCGTCAATTGATAAAGCGCCTCGTTTGGCATGTGTAATCCCCGTTCAATTTTTATGGACCTTGTAGTACTAGGGGGAATGTCACACCAGCGCCACTGACTACGTTAAAAATTTTACCCAACACAATTGGAGGTTATAGTAGCAACAAGGAGCAAGATTTGAACACACGATGAGGCAATAAAAAATGTAACGAGTTACCGATTCCTCTAGTATACACAAATAATAATAATAATAATAGAAACTAAATAGTCCTTCACAAGTAATTTTCTTCCCATGATGGACAAAAGAAAAATGTCTTATTATGAGGAAAGAGTTATATATTGACTTCATTCTTACTTGTATCATTCTCATTAAGAATGTATTAAAGCCATTGTAATTCCAATAAAACAAGCACTAAGGAGTTAGGGATCAAAGTTAACACCAAAATTTGGTGAAGAGTATTTAGCTCTCAAAAGAAAGAAGAGAATAAATTCAATATAATTGCTAACTACTTAATTTATTTTAAATATACTAAATTAGAATTATCAATGTCCTAATTATTCTCCTAATTTACCTATTGATTGAGAAATATACATTGAAAATTATATCAATGCATTGTTAAATTTCTTTCAACATCCAAATGAACTTGTTGACAATTTGCATAAAATATGTGAATATTTAGGAAGTGATACTAGCATCAAAATTATGTATATATAATATTCATTTAAATCATAATTCATATGATGATGCTTGTTATTAAAAACATGTATTAGCATAAATATTTTTTAAAAGACTATTGATTTTGTTAAATATTTTAAATTATAATAATGAACAAAATAAGAATAAGCCTACTTATTCAAGAAATGCTAATAAGCATGTTATAGATGCTAGAACGTGTGATGTTCTTTGTATAAATGCATACACTTTTTTATTGATAAAAATAGGGGTTTGAGTGAGTTCCCATCCTAGATAGAAAAGAACCCACATTATTAATGGTTATGAGTTTTCAAAACCAACATTTAGGCATCTATAAACTAAAACTATATTAGCCAAAGTTGTAACAAATTTTTTCTCTACATTGTCAAAATTGAAACAAAAACTTTATATATAGAGAAATAAATAAGGAACTTTAAAATAGACATAATTCATCACACTAATCATCACCATCAAAATCAAACACAAATTTTATAGGGATCATATCCTCTATGAAATTATCTGCCATAAAATTGCTCCCATAAATATTCTAATGTTAATATCCATCGACTAGTGTTAACATCCACCGAGCATGAAAAGCCCCCCATTAAGGCTTTTCCCCTCTTCCCTTTCCTTATATATCTTCTCATCATTAAGATGTGGGCTAGCTCTTTATTATAGAAATATCTAGAATAAATTTTTATTGGTCCCCATCCGTATCTCCATTGACAAATTATTCCTTGGTTCATTGTCCAATCAACCAAATTATTACCTTTCCTATAAATATGGGATAGTTGTGCCTCACAAAAATGACTTAGGATCCTCTTGGTGTAACCAAAAATATATTTAATAAAACCTTCCTAAAGGGTTTTCCATTTTAGTCTATCAATGGCAATCAACACATCACCTTCCACATAGATTTGGTTAAAACCAAGTGATTGAGATTTTTACTTCTGGATAGAACCAACCTTACCTCCACCATCATAGTGGTTGTAATCCAATAAATTGTAGTATAATAACCAAGAAGAATCCCCTTATAGTAATGAAAATCCCTTCTACTCTACCTTACCCTAGGTTGGCATTCTAGGTCCCATAAAAATTCAATTTTTTCTAATCTTCCTTTGGCAAATTCTATTTTACTATATTTCTATTGTTTCATTTATTCTTGAACCTCATTGATAAGGATTCATTATAGTTTCTAGTACTTAGCTATAAATTTATATATCATTTTCTACCGCATCTCTCCAATATGGAATTCTACAATTTCTTTGATGTTTAAACTAATCTATTCCAAAATCCTATCAACAATCCACCATTTCCATCTAAAAATCCTTTTGTTTCTTTCCAAAAAGTTATTCCAGATCATGTAACCTAGGATTAAATGATAAAGTAACTAAAGGCTTCTACTTTGAAAAGGACATTCCCACTACATCAACATGTCCTTGAAATTACTAAAAACCTAATAAATTATGGTTTTTTTTGGTTCGTAAAGGAAATTTGTATTAATGTAAGGGTTTTGGAAGGGACCCCAAAACCTTAATACATCCAAAGTGAAACTGAATTACATTAGGTTTAATAGCAAACATAGTAAAATCTATCAAAAATGGTGGAAAACCCAAAAAACAAAAATTGGAGGACCTATAGTATAGAAGGGATGATCCCATCCCGGGGATCAATCCCATCTTGAGGGGGACCCCACATTTAGGGCCAAGCCTTTAGTTGCCTTCAAGGGTGGTGCAGATCTCCTCTGCATCCTTGAAGATGATATTGAGGTGCACATGGACGGTACCAAGGTCATTCGCCACCTGCTAGAGGACGATCCACTAGGACTTAACAGTTTTAGTAGCCACAGAGAGGGTGGCCATAGAGCTAGCCAGATGACTGAGGACTGCATTGTAGAGAGCACCATTATCACTAGTAACATTTGTCAGTCCCAAAGCATCAATGCCTTCGGTATTCACCTCGCTTTTAGTCTTCACCTCCACTCGAGCAAGAGTTTTTACCACATCATTAGATTTAGCTAGAGAAGATTTAGCTTTTTACCCAACTTGTTGGTTTTAGCAGGGGAAGCTGAGTTAGCTTTGAGATTTTTAAGCTGCGGAGAGACACACATGCGGGAAGGGCTAGGATTTTGGAGAAATTTGGACAAAGAGCGCTTCACCACTCTCGAATTATGCTCAAAATCTTTTGGGGGCATGGTATTGATTAGGGGAGTAGCAAGGAAGGGGAAATAAGGGTTTGAGTCATCACTGGGGACCTCCTAGATGTGGGTTTCTTTACTGGAGCTACCAATAGAATTTGTAGGGGTGGGGTAGGTGGGAGGACGAGGAGGGGGATATTGAAGGGGCAGACGATGGGAATTTGGGGGGGCAGGTTGAGAGGGATCAAGAGCAGACTGAGAGGGGCTAGAGGTGAACTAAAAAGGGCTAGGGGAGGAGAGGTGGGAGGGATTGGGGGACGAGGGGAGTGGAGGAGGAAAGGGATGTGGAGGGGAGGAGGGATGAGGAGGGGAGGAGGGATGAGGAGGGGAGGAGGGATGAGGAATGGGTGACGACAATGAAAGCTCTTCTAGAAAAAGCATCGAGGGTATGCTTGTAAAGGATGTAGTGCAGGCCTTGGTGGATAGTATAGTGGGCTTTCCCAATGCGGACATTTGTGATGAATAATTTAATGGATATAAAAAAGTAATCAAGGATGTTGATTTTTTACCTCTAAAATGATTCAGAAAAGCAATATGGAAGCTTCACAAAGTAGAGTCAATTTTATCAACAGTGAAAAACTAAAGTATGGGAATCATTACATGATCCAAAAGACCAGGGAGCTTGGTTATTTCAACACCCTCATTAGTAGTGAGGAGATCATTACCTTTGTTCGGGAAGAATTTGAGCTCCACTACCATCGAATATTTGTCTCTACGAATGGTCCTCCCATCCATAGGAAGGCCCGTCACCTTCGCTAGAAATTGCACGTCAATGGTAAACACAAGGCCATGGAAAAAAACATGACCATCCTCCTAGGTACTGATGATGGCATTGGTAATGTCCTCCTCATTGCCAATGAATTTTCTCAAGAAAGGGAGGCAATTGTGGAGGACATCCTTGACCACAGGGTCGAGGTTTAGGGAGGTAATTGTGGAGGATAAATTATGGTTTTGACCAAAAATTTATCCTAGATATATAATGCACATTAGAAATTGATAAATAGATGATCATGAGTCTCTTTTTTAGCTAAGTAGAGTTCACATCTAGAAGGTCCTTTAAATCCTATATTATGAAGGTTATCCATAGTTACTACTTTCCCTTGCATAGCTACCTAATAGAAGAATCATTATTTTTAGGTACCCTTTCCTAATTTGAATCTTCAACCAAAGGAAATTTGGAATTTCTTCCCCTTTTATCATGTAATAACCAGACTTGACTTGGTATTATCCATGTTTGGACCATGACTACAATAATTGATCACTCATCATAGAAGCCACCTCCATCCTAGATGTGGTAACTCATATTTTCTCCATATTCTCTTTTAAGCATAGGATGCAATTCAACAAAATACTCCCCATCTATTTATCATCATAGAACTTGACCATGGTTCTGTCTCTAATCTTCCAAATCACACCTTTCTCTATTATATCTTTTCTCTTATCTATATGATTCCATATTGTGAAGCGAAAATATGACACTAAAACAAATATGAAAGTAAAATAATTTCAATGAACAAGAGACAACACAAAATATGATTTTATTCAATAAATGGGGGGAGCTAAGAAACTCCTTTGTTACAATATGTTTGTTCAAAAGAACTTATTTTGATACAATAAATACATATGAGAGGGTTATCCGAAACCCTAGCTACAAAAAAAGTAGTGTCTCCAATGTATCTTGCTTCAAACAGGGTGAGTGGGCTTCTGGCTTCAATAGCTACTCAACAATCCTTGATGAATGCTACCTAATCCTGCACACACAATAAACATAGAGTTGTTAGAAAAAAAAATGAGGGTTCCATAGTACGAACCTTCAAAAATGAAAATTAAAAACCCTATATTTGAATAAAAAAAATATGCAAAATCTAAATAACATCAAATAAAAATGCATAAAATACTTTGTTGTTTTGTTGCTCCGTTGCAGATTGATGGCAGGGTGCTTCGGTGGAACCTGATGATTTTATGCAGCAAGCTCTGGTCTGCGACTGTGAGGATAATAGACGCTTTGTAGCACCTATGGGATGAGGCAGGTGCTCTGTAGCGCCTATAGATTAGGTCTAGATCTACAAAAGCAGATCAAGGGATTGCAAAGGGCTTGGCGGATGAACGGTAATGGCGATGGTGGAAGTGGGCTACGAAGATGGTTGGAACTAGGAAGTCCTAGGGCAGACTAGGGTTTTGGGGAAGAATAGACTAGGGCACAACCTACTCATAAGAAAATAGATCTAAGAAAGGTTAGATCTCACAAGTAAATTAAAGCTACAGTGTTCAAGTTTTCCAGATTCTAAGGTTGAGCATTGAGAATGCTCCTATTTATTATTAAGCCTAGGGTTTCCTTAGGGTTTTAGCTTAACACTTTTGATCATGTGGCTAATATTAAAGCAGATCCAAAGGTTTATATTAAACTTTAGGTGTGACACAAATTATGGATGATGGATGGCTGATATTAGATCAAATCAGATGACTGAGGTTAATTTGGCTTATTAAAATATATATTTTATAATAAATATATTAAAATATAATATTTAAATATAAATAATATAAAACAAATATAAACAAGTCAAATAGGGGTCAAGAAATGGTAGGAAAAGGCTAAAGTAAGTCATTGGATGGCGGGGAAGGCATGGAATGGCCAATAGCATGGCGGTAAAGGGGGATGGTGGACAAGTGGCTAGGATTTGGTGTCTACAGAGATGCTCCTTTTTGTACCATGTTGCATGAAACACAATATGGTGCAAAAATATGAGACACTTGGTTGGGCTCTCGACATAGAAGCAACTTCTCTCTCATTGGATTTTGAGCAATAGTGTTGAAGATAAAAGAATAATTTTTTTTGGGCGTTTGTGTAGCTTACCCCCTCATTTATTGAATAAAATCATCTTTTGTGTAGTCTCTTGTTCATTGAAATTATTTTACTTTAATATTTGTTTTTTTTGAAATTAATACTAATGTAAAATGTTTGTTGCTACAGTTGAGGGAGATAGAGCCTTGACATCGGTTCTCTCCTATCGTTCTCGGGATGAGGAAGAAGCTTATGGAGGAGGGTTGAGACCTGTGGGTTTGGACGGAGTGGCTCAATTAGATGTGGTTAGGGTGGATGATGGGTATATCTCATCTCTAATAGAGAGGTAGGATTCATATAGGGGGACTTATCAGCTGTCGACTAGGAAGGCTACTGTCACACTTGAGGATGTATACCACATCCTCAAGGTGCTAGTAGAGGGTGTGAATATGATAGTTGGGCATTCGATGATCGATGGCGGGAGGCTAGGATGGGAGATGGAGGTATTTGCTATTTGAGCATGTACAAGGCTAAGGAGTTGGATGCACTCCCATCCTTGATCATGTTCATGTTAGCAAACATAGTGCTCCCCAATAGCACGGGGTGTAGGTTACCTTGGAACCTACTGGGATTGGTGTAGAGTTCTAGGTCTAGGGCTCCTACTAGGTCTCAGGGGTCCTCTCATAGACATTAGCTTAGTGCTTAGATACACTTTTGTGTATAAGCCTTGGTGCTTCATTGTAGCCTTTTTGGCACTCATTGTACATGCGATATTTTTTATATATATACATGGATTTTATGTTTGTGTTATCTTTTGTGTGAATGTTTTGTGTGTATGCAATGCATATTTTATGAAAATGTTTTATGGATGATTAATGCAAGCTAATTATGATGTGTATGCGTAATGCTTATATGGATGATTAATGCAAGCTAAATGGTAAACATATGGATTATTAATGCAAGCTAAATGGCATGTATATGAATAATGAATGCAAACTATATGAGAGGAATGCATGATGTTCAAATGATCATTTATAGTTTAGAATTTTGTTGGCCATTTTTGTTCATTGTTTTTGCAATCGGGGGCACCAAACTTGGTGGCTTTATGCGGGTTGATCCATGATGAAGATATGGATGCTGACATGGAAGAAGATATGGATGTTGATATGGAAGAAGATATGGATGTTGATATGGAATAAGATATGGATGTTGATATGGAATATTGAAGGATTTTTAGAGACTCAAACCTACTAGTGTTATCAACCAAACTCACTAAAGGTTGTCTAACTTTATTTAGGACCCATGTGTGTGCAAGTGAAGTTCATGTACCAAATATTGAGCATGAAAATGACCCTAGGCAATCAAGAACCAATGTGTGTGCACATGAATTTCATTAACCCATTATGAGTAAATTAGGCATGACCTGTTATGGAGAGGACCAAGAAGTTAGCTTGTCCATATGTGTGGTCAGAGGTCTCTCTTTTTGGAAGAGAGACATGTCGTCCCTCATGAGCTTACTCCACTGTCGGTCAAGCGTCTATAGCCTTAGTGGAGACTCACTCCATATTCCAATTATCTGATCTTTAGGCCTTGGGGATGACTACATAACTTTCTTAAGGCAATGTAGTACAATCCTTACAAATTTAGGGATATGTGGTGTGTATAGAAATTGTTAACTTTAGATAGAGCTTTGGGGAATCGGATTCTCAACCAAAGTGTGATGAGAATGTGACCCTATCCTTACTACTCTATATTTTGTGTTTATATTTGGAGAGCAACTATGATAGTGGTGAAAACCATTGTTTTTGATTTTGGACTATGTTGCATGATAGGACAAGTGAGGAATACCCTTTTCACTTCAAGGTGCCACCCAAGTATGGTGTTTCCATCTTTGACTCAAAATGCTTTTAAGATGTGAAGAAATGTGGTTGGTGCAAGATTGTTATTGGAATAAGTTGATACGACTCAAGATTTTCTTAATATGAAAAAGTGCATTTGGTCCTAAAGAAAATCAGACATCTTTTGGAGGTTGCTAGACACACTAGTAGTGGATGAGTGACTAAAAACATGGATTTTGTGATTTTTGACAAATGGGATTGTTGGCTTATGATATTGGGTAAAATTTTATAAATGCCAAAAATAGGTACCCTTGATTGTGGAAACTAGATTTTTTTAATTGGCCATATCATCACTACTATAACATATCATGGAACATGGGACGGGATGAATGCAATTTGTAAAATGAAGGAATGTAGTGAAATGCATATGAGATTTAAAATGCAGTGGAATGAATGCAAATGGAATATGTACAATTTTTTTTTGTAGTATGTAAAATTGTATGTAAAGATACCTATATGTAAATGCAAGATGTATGCAATGGGAACATGCCTATGTGAATGATTTGTTTTTTTTGTTTGTTTGTTTTTTTGTTTTAAGCCATGTATATATATACATATAATCATCATATTAACAATAAAATACGTTCAAATGGATAACATTTTTAAATATAGAAAATTTGATTTGTAATAGATCATTTAATGATGATCTTGTTTAGATTAGGCTTTATTGCTTTTTTCTAAGATTAGATTTTTTTTTGTAACTTCCTAAGTTTAGATGATTTTTGTAACTATTTTTTGGTGTCTAGAATTTTCCAGGTTTATCCTTCTAAGGTTATAAATGTTTGGCATTTCTCAGCCATGGTAGCAGAAGAAGAAGAAAATAAAGAAGTTTTTTTTGGGTTTTCTGTGTTAATATTTGTAGTTCTATTTTGTGGATTTATTGCTCTGTTCTTTAGTTTATCTCTTTTAATATTATATTGTTTATTTTATTACCTCCATCATCTGGTATCAAAGCTAGGATCAAAATGTCAATGAATTCTAATAACATGCAACTCCAAATTCCCAAATTCAATGGAAAAAATTATGAATTTTGGTGTTTTCAGATGAAGATTTTGTTCAGATCATAGGACCTATGGGATATGGTGGAGAATGGATATGTAGAACCAGTGGATGCAACAACATTAGACGTGCTCACACAAAATCAAAGAGACATATTGCGGGACAATAGGAAAAAGGATAAAAAAGATTTGTTGCTTATAGTGCAAGATCTTGATGAAACCCTCCTCCCAAGAGTTACAACCACTACGAAGGCAAAAGAAGCATGGGATATCCTTGCACAATCATTTCAAGGTACGAATAGAGTAATAAAAGTCTACCTACAATTACTTAGAAGATATTTTGAAGTTTTACAAATGTCATATTCATAAAGTTTAGGGGATTTATTTACTCATGCAATGGGGTTAATTAATTAGATGAAATCAAATGGTGAAGTTATGAGAAATCAAAAAATTGTAGAAAATATTTTAAGATGTATGCCTTCAAAATATGTCCTGTAGTTATAGCCATTGAAGAATCAAAATATCTAACAACTTTGTTTGTAGATGAACTTATGGGTTCATTGTACACACATGAGCATAGAATAAATAGATCCACAAATGAACCACTAGATCAAGCCTTCAAAAGTAAGGTTTCAATGTCTGAAAAAGAAGAAGCATTAGAAGCGTCATTTCCATAAAGAGGACGAGGAAGAAGTCCAAGAGGAAGAGGAGGTCGCTTTCAGCAAAGAGGCAGAGGTCCAAGAAGCAATAGAAGTTATGAAGAAACCAACAACTACACTCAAGCAAGAGGTAGAGGCAGAATAAATTTTCAACAAAGATGTAGAGGTAGAGAAAATTTTTAGCAAAGAGGTAGGAACTCTCAAAGGTATGATAATTCATCTGTTTAGTGCTATTATTTTCAAAAGTATGGACATATTGCATCTGAATGTAGGAAAAAAATAGCAGATGAAAGTAAACATGAAGCTCAACATGCAAATGAAGGTGAATAATAGGAAGAATATGTGTTGCTAACATGTAGCACAAAAGAGGAAATAAATATATGGGGAGAGGGAAGAAAGTAGAGAGTGGAGGGCTCTGGTCCCTCCCCTGCTCCCCCTCCCATGGCTCCTGGTTCCTGCCCAGTCCCTGGCTCAACCCAGGTCATCCCTCCCGGGGAGTGGTTGTTTGCAGATGATCTCCTAGGGGGAGATCCTTCTCCACTATCTGCGCCCCTCCCGATCGGCTAGGGTTTCCTTGGTTGTTTTTTCAAACTGGTGCTTCCCAGGGATCCCTGTTTGGTTGGGGATCCCTTCCCTTTTTCCCTCAGGCTTCCCCCTGGGGTTTTTTGTAGGTTTTTCGTGTGGATCTGGTCCCCTGCGTTTCTCGGTGCGATGGAGGTGACGGTTTAGGGTTTGGACAGCTTCCCCCTTTTTCTTGTGAATCCTCGATGGGCTCTGTGCTTGGACGAGATTCTTGGTCCCTGCTGCTGGGATCCTCTTTTGTTTTCCCGGGGTGGGTTCCTTGTGGTGCAACTCTCTGGTCACTTCTCGATGGGCTGGATCCTCTCTGTCTTTGGCTGTCGGCTTTCTGCAGGATGGCTCTCGCTGAACTGAATGTTTTCTCGGTGGGCGGGATGGTTTCTCCATAGGGCGGGATCCACCAAATCCGTCGGTTTTCCCATGAGGCGGGATCCTTTCTTTTCTGCTGGTTTCCCGGATGGCGGGATTTCCCTGTTGCTTCCCGCTAGGCGGGACTGTTTGTGGTGGTTTTGACTGCTTCCCACGAGGCGGGATTTTATTGTAACGGTTTTTCTTTGTTTCCTGCTGGGCGGGATCTTCTCGATGGTGGTTTTTGGCTACTCCCCGCTGGGCGGGATCTCCAAAACTACTTTCTTTCTTATTTGTTTGTTTCCCGCTAAGGGGGATTGTTTCATGCTTACTGTGTTACCGCTGGGCGGGATTTGCATTTTGGTGTCCAGTTTCAAGGGATTGATGCCCTAGGTCCATTGCTTATGTAATCAGGTTTTGGGATCCTTGTTAAAACCCGCTATAAATACAAACACTTACCAAAAAAAAAAAGAGGAAATAAATGAAGATAAATGGTATGTTGATAGTGGGTGTAGTAATCATATGACAGGAAGCAAAGAGATATTTCAAGATTTGGATGAGTCCATCAAGTCAACAGTAAATATGGGTAATAATACAACTGCACCGATCATGGGGAAAGGGAGGATATTACTCAAAACAAAGCAAGGTGAGAAGAAATTTATTGGTGATGTATTTTATGTACCAGGTTTAAAACATAACTTGTTAAGTGTAGGTCAAATTTTTCAAAAAGTCCACACTATGAAGTTTGATAATGGTACATGCTTTATTACTGATGGTAAAAATAAGATGATAACCAAAATACCCATGACTGCTAATAAGATGTTTCCTCTTAGCATTGAGATAAATATACCTTTAAGTTTCAATACCATAGTAAAAGATTCAAAATGGATATGACATTTTAGATTTTGTCATTTGAATTTTGGTGGACTAAATCTTTTGCATAAGAAGAACATGGTAACAGGTTTACCGCTCATACAAAGGCCAAATGAAGAATGTGAAGGATGCATAATTGGAAAACACCATAGAGATCCCTTTACAGTAGGGAAATCTTGGAGAGCTTGAGAGCCATTGGAGATAGTACACTCAGATCTATGTGGACCACTTGAAGCCACCTCCTTATCTGGTATGAGATATTTCTTAACATTTATTGATGACTATAGTAGAAAACTCTGGGTGTATCCATTAAAAGCAAAATTTGATACTTTCAAGAAATTTAGAGAATTTAAAGCATTAGTTAAAAAGCAAAGTGGCTATTTTATCAAAATTTTAAGGATTGATAGAGGTGGAGAGTACATATCACATGAATTTCAAAATTTTTATATTGATAATGGTATAAAAATGCAGTTAACAACTAGGTATACTCCTCAACAAAATGGTATAGCTGAGAGGAAGAACATAACCATTCTAGATATGGTGAGGAGTATGCTTAAAGCTAAAAATTTACCTATTTTTTTTTTGGCAGAGGCAATTTGTTGTGTAGGTTATATTCTAAATAGGAGCCCTACAAAGTCAATTTGGGGTATGACACCAGAAGAAGCATGGGGAGGATTCAAACCTCGTGTAGATCATTTTAAAGTTTTTGGCTGCATTGCTTATTCTCATGTTCTAGATGCACTTAGAAATAAATTAGATGATAATGCAGAAAGGTGCATCTTTGTGGGATACAATGAAGAATCAAAAGCATACAAACTATACAATCCAAAAATAAAAAGGTTGGTGATAAGTAGAGATGTTAAGTTTCTTGAAGACCAGGAGTGGTGTTGGAAATTGAAAGACAACAATCAACAAGTCAACATTGAAGATGAAGCAGTAAGCCCACACCAAAATTTGGTTGGTACCAAAGGACCTAGCAGTAGTAGCATTCACAAATCAACACCAAGAAGCAACTCTTCTTCACTAGGAAGTAGCCTTTCTTCACCAACTACCACAAGCAAATTTTCATCACCCACATCATAATCTCTAGAAATAAGGCAAAAGATAAGGAGTTTGTCTGACATATATCAAGAAACAATAGAGGTAAGTGAAGATGCTTGTCATTTTGCATTTTTTGGGGTTGATTATGATCCCATTACATTTGAAGAAGCAATACAAGATGATAAATGGATTAAAGCTATGAATGAAGAAATTGCAGCCATAGAAAAGAATCAAACTTGGGAATTGACAAACCTCCTAGATCACAAAAAGCCAATTGGAGTAAAGTGGATTTATAAAACCAAGTACAATGAGCAAGGAGAATTGAATAAATACAAGGCCAGGTTGGTACTGAAGGGCTACAAGCAAAAATCAAGTATTGATTATCTTGAAGTATTTGCACCTATTGCTAGAATGGATACTATTCGAATGATTTTAGCTCTTTCAGCACAAAAGGGTTGGAGACTCTTTCAAATGGATGTCAAATCAGCATTCTTGAATGGTGTATTGGAGGCTGAAATATACATAGAGAAACCACCTAGTTTTAAGAAAGAAGGTTACAAAGGTAAAGTGCTCAAACTAAATAAATATTTGTATGGTTTAAAGCAAGCACCTAGAGTCTGGTATGAAAGGATTGAATCATATTTTTGGAAAATGGTTTTGAAAAATGTCCTTATGAGCACACCTTATTCACAAAAAAAAATCAACAAGGAGATGTTATGATGGTTTGCATTTATGTTTATGATTTAATTTATACTAGGAATAATGAAAACATGCTTAGAGAATTCTCAGTTGCAATGCAAAATGAATTTGAAATGACTGATCTTGGTTTGATGCGTTATTTTCTTGGTATTGAAGTCACTCAAAATAGTGATGAAATTTTTATTTCTCAAGAGAAGCATGCCAATGTATATTGAAAATGTTTAGGTTGGATAATTGTAAACCAACAATTACACCTATTGCTATGGGTGTGAAGTTGAACAAAGAATATGACAACAAAAATATAGATTCTACCTTGTATAAAAGCTTGGTTGGCAGTTTAATGTACTTAACTACAACAAGGCTAGATATCATGTACGCAGTAAAATTAATAAGCAGATTCATGGAGTATCCTCATGCTACACATTTCCAGGCAAGTAAAATAATATTCAGATATGTGAAAGGGACTACAAATCATGGGATTTTTTATGAAAGGAAGGATACCTTGAAGTTAGATGGTTACACAGACAGTGATTGGGCAGGAGACATAGATGACAGGAAAAGTACTTCAGGATATGTTTTTAATCTTGGTTCAGGGGCAATTTCATGGTCATCAAAAAAATAAACTATTGTTGCATTATCCACAATAGAAGTAGAATATGTAGTAGCCACTTCAGCTAGTTGCCAAGTAGTTTGGTTATGCAGGATGCTTGAAGAATTGATGCAACCCCACATGGAAGAGACCACTATTTTCTGTGATAATAATTCTACCATTCAAATTTCAAAAATTTTAGTTTTTCATGGAATAAGCAAGCACATACATATCAAATTTCACTTCATCAGACAACTAGTTAAAGACAAAGAAATAAAGATTTCTCATTATAGGTCCAAAGATCAAGTTGCTGATATTTTGACAAAGCCATTGAAGGAAAATGACTTTAATAAATTGAAGAATCTTTTGGGAATGAGAGCCCTTTCACATAAATCAGATTTGAGGGAGGATTGAGCAATTATTTTTCACAAATCAGATTTTAGGGAGGATGTTAAATATAGAAAATCCGATTTGTAACAGATCATTTAATGATGATCTTGTTTAGATTAGGCTTTATTGTTTTTTTCTAAGATTAGATGTTTTTTTTGTAACTTCCTAAGTTTAGATGATTTTTGTAACTATTTTGTGGTGTCTAGAATTTTCCAGGTTTATCCTTCTAAGGTTATAAATGTTTGGCATTTCTCAGCCATGGTAGTAGAAGAAGAAGAAAATAAAGAAGTTTTTTTTTGGGCTTTCTGTGTTAATATCTGCAGTTCTATTTTGTGGATTCATTGCTCTATTTTTTAGTTTATCTCTTTTAATATTGTCCTGTTTATTTTATTACCTCCATCAAACATTAATTGGTTTGAGCTCCTCCACTCCCTCTAACTCGGCAAGTCTATATGTACCTTTACCCAATTTTTGGGACCCTTGGACAAGGAGGAGCTAATACTGGCAGAGAAGCTAGGTAATTCTTGATATCATCGAATGTTTTTTGCCATTCATATGTCCATACAAATGGCATCCCATTTTGTAGCAGGTAATTGAATGGCCTACATTTATCAGAAAGTTGCACAATAAAACATTGGATTGATTGAATATTTCCTTGTAAACTACACAATTCCTTAATGTTAGTTGGGGGAGGCATTTCCATGATGACCTTGACCTTGTTTGGGTCCACTTCAATGCCTCTTTTGGAGATAATGAATCCTAAAATTTTACCTGAGATAACACCAAAGACACACTTTTTGGGATTTAATCTCACCTTATGTTCTAGAAGTTGGTCAAAAATATTTTCCAATACACTTATGTGCTCTTATCGAGTTTCAGATTTTTCCAAGAGATCATCCACATAGTCTTCGATAATCTTATGCATGTAATCATGAAAGATGTAAGTCATGGCTCGTTGATAGGTAGCTCTTGCATTTTTAAGGCCAAAGGGCATAACCCTATAACAAAAGATTCCCCAAGATGTTGTGAATGCTGTTTTGTGTTGGTCATCAGGATTTATGCAAATTTGGTTGTATCCTGAAAAACTGTCCATGAGGAAAAATATTTCATGGCCAACGCAGGTATCGACAAGAGTATCAATGTTTGGAAGAAGAAAGTCATCTTTAGGACATGCCTTATTAAGATCTCAAAAATTAGTGCAAACGCGTATCGACCCATTAGGCTTACGAATGGGTACCATGTTTGAAAGCCACTCAGGAGAGTCAATAAGAACAATAAAATTGACATCTAGAAGTTTTTGAAGCTCTTCCTTGACTAAGAGGGCCATGATATGATGCATCCTTCTAAGCTTTTATTTGACCAGTTTGGCATCGGGATGTCAGGTGAGGTTTGGACCACAAGACTAGGGTCAATACTAGACATATCCTTATAGGACCATGCAAACACATATTTTTTCTTCTTGAGGATAGCAATGAATTATTCTTGTTCATCAGATGATAGGCTTTTTCCAAGCTTGACAATTTGGGGATTGTCAGGATCTGAACTAAGGTTCACTTCGATGGTATCTTTAATAGACATATGTGAACCTTCCTCAAGTTGATGTGGTGTTGGTATCAGATGAATGTTGTCTAAGATGTCATCCAACTCTTCCTGCTTATCGTCATCTGACTTTGCCTAAAAGACCTCAGGATTCTTGGAAAAAGAAGGAAGTGAAGATGGAGGGGAATGAGGAATGTAGTTGGCAGAAGCCCTTAATTATTCCTTAGATAGTACAAACCTCAAAAAGGAGGGTGGGGAAGAAATTTGGTCTATGTCAACAAGGATTATGTCAATTGGAATTGGCTTAGTCGGATTGTATGGATTGTAGAGTGGGGTGAATAAGTCAATAGGATTCATACTGACTTAGTAGAAAAAGAGATGGATTGGAAGAATGGATGGGTGGAATGATTGGATTGGCACCTATGTTGGATATTGTTAACCCTAGATAGCAACAACAAAACATGAAATTAAATTCTATGTACATGAAAAAAAAGATTTTGTTTTTTTTGTTTTGATTTTTTTTTAAATTTTTTTTGTTTTTTTTTTTTGTTTATATACGTATGTTACAAATTTTGGCTTGGATAAATGTCTCAATGGAACTTAGGTGGGGTGTTTCACTAGGTGGGTCAATTTGTTCTTGTGGAAGAAGCAAGTGAAATATGGGCTGATGGATGGGAAACAATTCGAGGTATAAATCATCCTATAGGGTAAGGAGAAAAATGGGCTGAAATTCTTCTTCAGAATTGTCAGAAGCGTTGGACATAAGTTCATACTCCTCATAACTTTCATCATCAAAATCTAGAATTGGATAGGAAAAATTTAGCGGATCTTCTTCTTCATTGAAGCTAATCTCTTGAAGAGCTTGTTCAAGATAAGTGGTTGAGGAAAATGGAAGGGGGGCTTTGTCTTATTCATTGAGGCTAAGCCTTTGGAAGGCTTGCTCAAGGGAAGCAATTGTGAAAAGTGGGGTATATCTTAAGCTTGAATGATCGTGTGATTCTCGATATGGGAAATAAATTATGTCATGTATCCCTTGTTCATGGGAACCTAGACCCTGACCTTGCCAATTGACTATATGGAAGTAACGAGATGGAAATCCCGTCATGTTTTGTATGTTGGCACGTCTTGGCTCTTTTGGTTCTTCGGGAAGATTTGCCTCAATTGAGGAATCAATCCATCCATAGACAAAGTTAATACTATTAGGAGCAGAGATCATATCATAGACAACACCTATGGTTAAAGTATGATCATGTGGGTGACCTAAATCCTTGGCTGTAGGGATGGCAAGTGGGATAATGGTAACATATTGGACCATGTATTCACCAATACCAAGACTAGTGATGTGGACCTCAACTTGGGATGAGGTGGTGGATGATGTGAAAATGGATGGTTTAGGATTGGAGGGGGCCATGGAAGGTGGTGGGGAGTTGAATATTTCACACTTCAAAAGTTCAAGTTGTGAAACATCGAACTATGGAGAAAGATTGGGTGATGGCTTGGAATTAGAAGAAGGTGGATGAGGCAATGATGATGAAGAAGAAATGGTTATAGAAGGAGTGTTTTAGGTGGACTATGTGGTGAAAGTGGATTGAACTTGACCACATGTACAAGAAGAAATAGATGATTGAGGGGGTTTGGTGATGGGTAACTCCTCAAAAATAGGAGCTTTGGAAGAAGATGTGGATGGATTAGAAGATGAAGTGGATGGATTCGAAGATGAAGTGGATGGATTCAAAGATGATGGGGATAAGAATAGGTGGGTGGAAGGCAACATGGATTCATAGGGGTTTGAAATGAAATTGTAATACTTGAAAGGTTCTACATCCGTGGGGATGCAATGGACTTGATCATCATGAATGTATTTCAAGCATTGGTGGAGAATTGATGGAACACATTTCATCTCCCTCATCCAAGGTGTACTAAGGAGTACATTTTATGCCATGGCCCATTCCAAGATATGGAACATAGTATGCAATGTTTTAATCCTTACTTCAATGGATAAAACAATAGTGCCAACTGTGGTACACAAAGCATCATTAAATACTTTGAGGGTGAATGAGAACTTGGAAATATGGGAAGGCAAAAGTTTGATGTTGCTAAGGGTAGTGGCAGTCATAATGTTTATGGATGATCTGGTATCAATTAAGACTCTCTTAAATGACTTTTTGTCTATCAAGGACTTGATATGAAATGGAGGATCTATGAATTCTGAGGTCATTGACTTTATTTGAAAGTCATAGAAGGTTATGGATGGCTCCATGCATGTTCTAATGCTCCCTGCAAAGTTGTTGAAGGTATTAGAGTCTTGAGCTTCAAACTCAATGGATTTAAGAATTTCCATTAAGGCTTCTCTATGACTAGGGGATTGTTGAATAAGCTCATATATGGAAAATTTGGATGAAGCTATCTTCAAACTTGTAGTTAAACAGCTGCTTAAGGATACTACTGGCATTAGAGGATGATGGATGGGCTGATTGGATGGACTAGAAATATGGATTGGTGGGGATGGATTTGGAGAGGTTTGAATGGGTGGTGGATTTGAAGGCTATGCATTTGGTTGATTTTGCCTTTGACCTCTTGTGACCACATGGACTGCTCCCAAAAAATGTTGGTAATGTTGAACATGATTACCTTGGTTAGAAGGTGTGTGATTATTATTACCTCCTAAATTAATTTGGGCCTCTTCATGGTTGGGAAGAGGTGTTTGAAAAATTCCCAAATTCTAATTTTGTGGAGCTAGGGGGTTATCTGCCTTAATGGCCCCCAAGTCTATGAGGTCTTGAATAATATTCTTAAAAACATTGTAAGTGTTGATATCATGACCATTTTTCCTATGGTATGGGCAAAATAGATGTTCCTTATAACTTATGCTATGTTTGGTAGGGTCATCGGGCTTGATTTATGTCAAAGCCAACTTGTTTGTTTCATACAACCTTTGGAAGATGGAAGAATACGACTCTGTTAAAGGAGTGTATTGGCATTGGGGTTGAGCATATTGTTGATGGGAGGAGTTTTCCATAGTTGGCACTATATTTTGTATTGTGAGTGCTTGAGTTATCGAGGGGACCACATGATAAGCAATTTTTTGTGGTTGTTGCATAGGTTGTTGAGCCATTACGGGCTGGCTCATCACACTTGATTCACTTGATTGGATGGACTAGCCGAAGAGGCTTGTGATGACTTATTTTGGCCTAATTTATTATTTCTAAATTGGCCCTTGTTTTGCCATTATTTCTTTTTAGGCTTAATTACGTCCTCTTGGATTTTTATCTCCTCAATAACGCTAGCCTATGCTAAGGCTTCTTCAAATGAACAATAGATTTGAAGCTGAAGCATCCAAGAGATGGGTTTTAAGCAACTCTTGGTAAATAATTTGATGTTTTCATCCATTGGGAGGGAGAGTGACAATTTGGTAATGACTACCCTCCAATGGTTTCCAAAGTCATAGATAGGTTCATCATCCCATTTTTTTAAGGCATATACATCTGATAATGAAACCTTCTTTTTGATTTTTAGGACAAAACGCTCAAGGAATAGGTCAATTAGTTGGGCAAAGTATAAATACTATGACTTGGTAACTGATTAAACCACTCTATGGTGTCTCCTAATGTTTGAGAAAATTTTTAGAGCATGAGAGCATTGTTGGTTTGAATTCGAAAGCATGTGTGAACAAATGAGCTAACATGCTCCTTAGGGTCCTCGATTCCCCTAAATTTGTCAAACTTCGGTAATGTAAAGTCTATCAAATATGGCGATGATGGTATCGAAGGATAGATTGGTTGATGGATCAGTTGGCTTAAAGTTGATTTTTGGCTTGACATGCCAAGAGTGTTTTGCATCAACTAATCTATTTGTTTTTGCATGGTCTAAATCCTAAGATCCTCCCCAGGAATATGGAAGCCTTGGATAACCTGATGATTTGGAGATGGACTATAAGAAAAATATTGGGGAGTGATTAGATGGTTGTGATGAAACTGATGGGGGTAAAATTGATGGTTGAGAGAAGGAGAAGATTTATGAGGAGGAAGATCTTAGAAGAATTGCTTGGGTTGGCCAAAAGAAATTGTGATTGGAGGGGTTGGATTTTGAATTGGAGGTGGATTAGGGATGGAATCCATCAAATATTGGGGTACCCAAGTTGAATTTTGGTTGGCCATGGTTGGTTGGGTTGAAACTACAGGAAGCGTAGGATTTACATGAACTTGTTGTCTAGCATTTTTATGCTGTAGAAGCAATATGTTCACAAGACTCAACGTGTCATGAAGTTCTTATTTGGACATGGAAAACATTGACAAGGCTGTAGATAAATTAGAAGATGAAGGTATGGATGTGGATAAATTGGAGGAAATGGGCATGGGGTGAGTTGCACTTGATGTGGCAACTTGTGAGGTTGGTACCTGTAAGGCAACATTAACATACTTCTCATACAAAGGATTGGAATAGGTTTGGGTATAGCCAGATGGAGGATGAGTGTTAAAAACACTTGGATTTTGTTGGGTTGGACTAGGAGAAGAGGGCATACCATATTCATAAGCAAAATTAGGATATCCTCGGGTGGGGTTGGATGGGCAGGATGTAGCCAATTCTGGTTGTTCAACATAGTCTTGGCTAATGGGTTCTAGGACATAGTTAGAAGACCTATAGATGACTTCTACCTTGTCCATGTCAATTTAGGTGGATGGCTGCTCAATGTTTTGGGGAATGAATCCCTCTTGTAGGAGATATGGGTGAATGGGACTAGATGGACTAGGTTGGATAGAATTGGAAGGGTTGGCTACTGAAGTAGCGGGTGTGTTTGTTATATTTTCCATTAAATTATTTTTATTTAATATATTTGTTTGATTTTGAGTTAAAACCATGAAATAATTAAATCAAAATGCAATTTTAGGATTGTCAACTTAAATCTGCAAAACTAAAAATAAAGCTAAATAATTTAGAAACAAAGAAAACAATCACTCCTAAGTTTCACCTTGTGTGGCTTACCTTATTCATTGATTATATATTTTTAGTGTAAATTATTTTTAGAAATGACAGTTTTGTGTGTTTGATGTATCCTAATCTTGCTTAATAAAAAATAAATGTGAAAAACTATGGCTGAATGGGGCAACGAGATTCTTATTGGTGATGAAATCCAATAAGTTTGCTCAGGGGTAGTCCTAAGGTGTTTAAGGTTAGATATTGGTGGATGGAAATGACTACCACCATCACCAAATCTCAAGCAATGGTTGGTGATGAAATCCAGCCACTACTGTTTAAAGTGCAACATGTTGTGTGTGATTAATTTTAAACTTTTCTATTCTTTATTGTGATCAAAAAATGTTAAAGGTAATAGATTTCACAAATCTAAATTAGAATCCCATACATAAATAAAATTTTCTTCCAAAGAGTGTGAAGTACACAGCTTAAAACCCCCTGCCTAGATAGCAACCGAAGGGTTTGTCCACCTCTCTGCCAAAGGAGTCACCCAAGGGCAGGAATAATTTTTACATTTAAGTATTGTTCCTACTTAAATAAAATAAGCAACCTTTAACTCCTAAGATGCAAATTCTAATTAATGCTTTTTACTTTCAAAGGCAAACAAAAAGATGTAGGAATTATTTGAATTTGTAATTATTTTCAAAAAAAAAATGCACAGATGCCCTAAATGCAGTCTAAAATGAATTTATTTCTAGATTACTTAATGTGTGTTCATTTTAAGCTTAAAATCTGAAAATAAACAGTGAAATAATGAAATACGTAAAAATAGGAATTTGGAATAGAATGACTGTAGGGCTTACTTGGAAGCCTAAGCTTTGCTCCAAATTACTACCAGGTGCAGTTGGGCTCCTATGTAGGCATAGTAGGGAACTTGCATGGGTGCAATAGGGCACCTGTGGGGATCAAATTGTGTCGTAGAGTGTCTGCACACCTTTTGCAAACATCACAAGACCTTACAGAAACCCTAATCGATGATTTCGACTATTTTTTTGCTCCAAAAAACCTTGTAAATTGGAACAACATAGTGAAATTAGTACAACAAAGTAAATTAGAAAGTGGAACCCTTGTGGGGTCCCACTGTGATCACCATTTATGAAGCAAAAATATGACACTAAAACAAATATGAAAATCAAATAATTTCAATGAACAAGAGACTGCACAAAAGATAATTTTATTCAATGAATGGGGGGAGCTAAGAAAATCCTTTGTTACAATATGTTTGTTCAAAAGAACTTATTTTGATACAATAAATACAGATGTTAGGTTTCTTCGAAACCCTAGCTACAAAACAAGTAGTGTCTCCAATGTATCTTGCTTCCAACAGGGTGAGTGGGTTTCTGGTTATTCGTAATCGAGACACTTTAGCTTCAACAACTACTCAAAAATCCTTGATGAATGCTACCTAATACTGCGCACACAACAAACATAGAACCGTTAGAAAAAAAAATGAGGGTTCCACAGTGTGAACCCTCAAAAATGCAAACTAAAAACCCTAGATCTGAATAAACAAAACATGCAAAATCTAAATAACATCAAATAAAAATGCATAAAATACTTACTTTGATGTTCTGTTGCTCTATTGCAAATTGATGGTAGGGTGCCTATTGACACCTTATGATCTTATGTGGTAAGCTCTAGTCTATGGTTGTGGGGATATTAGGCTCTGTGTTGTGCTTACAAAATGTAGTAGGCACTCTGCTGTGCTTGTGGGATGAGGTAGATGCTCAATAGTACCTACGGATTAGGGTTAGATCTACAAAAGTAGATCAGAGGATTGCGAAGGGCTTGGTGGATGAACTATAATGGTAGTGTTAGAAGTGGGCTGCGAAGATGACTGGAACCAGAAAGTCCTAAGGCAGACTAGGGTTTTGGGGAAGGATAGACTAGGGCCTAACCTACTCACAAGAAACTAGCTCTAAGAAAGGTTAGATCTCATAAGTAAATTAAAGCTCCAACATTCAAGTTTTCTAGATTCTAGGGTTGAGAATTGAGAATGCTCCTATTTATTATCAAGCCTAGGGTTTCCTTAGGGTTTTATCTTAACACTTTTGATCGTGTGGCTAATATTAAAGTGGATCCAAAGGCTGATATTAAACTTTAGGTGTGACACGGATTAAGGAATATGGACGACTAATATTAGATTGGATCGAACGGTTGAGGTTAATTTGGCTTATAAATATATATTTTATAATAAATATATTAAAATATAATATAAATATTATATTTAAATAGAAATAATATAAAATAAATATAAATAAGTCAAATATGGGTCAAAAAATAGTGAAAAAGGGCTAAAGTAGGCCATTAGATGGTGGGAAAGGCATGGAATGACCAATTGAATGGCAAAAAAATGGGGATGGTGGACAAGTGGCTAGGATTTCATGTCTACACATATATTTGATCTTGTACTAATATGTTGTGCTCTTTGTTCATACTACCTCTAGTATTTTATTATCTGATTATTGATCCAAAATCCATTCTCCCACTCAAACATATAGCATAATTTATCCCAAAAGCCTCATTCATTTCTCTCAAACTTCTTATCCCATTTCTTTCTTTTTTGTATTCTCAATATCAATGAGTAGAGGGAATCTATTCCTATCCTTTATCCCTTTCTATAAGAAGGAGCATATCCTCCTCTCTAAATCAAAACGCACTATGGCTAACATTATTAGGTCTACCATCAAATAGATGGTCAATGCCTAAAGTGTGGATTTTGATAGTTGTAGCTATCTTGCATATGAAAGAAGCTTATCTTTCCAATTAGTCAGCTTCCTTTGAAACCTTTCCATTAAGGGATTCCATAAGGAAATAGTCATTCTTCTATCAAAAAGGATAAACACCAATTAAGTAGATGATAATATACCCACATGCCATCCTAGAATATCCAATATCCTCCTTTACCTCCTATTATGGGTGTTGAGGAAAAACCTACTCTTATGATTATTAACATTTTTCCTTGATGCTCTTTTGTATAAGTCAATAACTTGTTCATGAATACTAGCCTCCTTAGTTGAGGCTTACCCCAATAGGATTTTTTAATCCAAAATTTGATGATGGTTAACTAGCCTTAGGTCATGAGTGATTGTTAGAAATTTTAGATTCTTATTTTATTGGTGGTTTACTATGCTCCCTAAAGCCGCCCTTAATATGAGAAATAGGTAGGGAAGAAAGTTCCCATGGTAGAGACATCTAGATTTATTGAAAAACCTTGGGTGATCAATTCATTAGGATTAAGAATTTTGGTGAAGTGACACAATCTATAACCCAAATTCTCCATTTTCTATCAAAGACAAACCTATCCAAGTTCCTATTGAGAATAAATTGATCCATGCACTATAATTGTACCATCCGTAATTTATTTTCCTTGAACCAAACATTCATGTTCATCTAAAATGATGTCTAACAAAACTTATTTTAATTTATTGGCCATAACTTTGGTGATAAATTTATACACTTAGTTACAAATACTTATAGGTCTAAAGTCAACACATGTATGAGGATCTTGATTCTTAGGAATCAAGGCTATGAAGGTGTTATTTAATTCTCTCAACATACTACTCCTTCTTTGGGCTTCCTTGACTATTCCAACCACACCATTCACCATAATATCCTAGTATATATTTAAGAAACCTATAAGAAAGACATTAGTTCCCATAGCATTATACCTCTCAAAGCAAAAGACTACATTGTTAATTTCTTTCTTAAACACAAGGACATTGAAGCTTTTATTCATCTATTTAGTGACCGCTTTAACTATAAACTCTAAAATCACCTGAACCACTTCATCTTCCTTGTGCTTTCTCTGTGTAAAAGTTGTTTGAAGTAATCCATAATATCTCTACAAATATCTTCCTCTTCCTACAAATTTTGAACCTACCTACTCTAAATCCATTTGATGGTATTCTTGTTTCTATGGACTGAGGCTATAATGTGCAAAATATAGTATTATGATCCTCTTCCTTTATCCATGTAACATTGGATTTTTATATCCAATAATCTTCCACTTTTACGAAGACATTGTTGTACTCACTAAGGACCTACTTCTCTTTTAGTAGCAAATAATGAATTTGGTCTTCCACCTTGATTTTACCTTAAAGATCTTATATTTCCTTTTCCAAATATTTTTTATGTATGAAAATATTACCATAATTCTACTTATTCTAAATTACCAATATTTTCTTCACTAGCGTGATTTTTTGAGCTAGATTGAACATACTCATTTTCCAAATGTGATTGTTCTACTAATACTTCAAAAGAGGAATTGAATTCTATATGTTGTAACCACATTAGCTGTGTAAACACCTAAAAAGTGTCATATTGGCATTGGTTGACTATTAATATTTAATAACTCATGCAATTAGTTTAATTAATACATTGCAACCTTATAAATATCAATGTTGACTATCCTAGCCCCTTTGACCATCCTAACCACCTTCCTATGGCTAACCCATGGTCATCATGGGACCATCCCTCTATTTTAACCTCGATACACCTCACTCTAATTGGAATTTACTCCCTTCTCTCTTCCAAATTCCAAGCTCATTAATGCACATGGGTGAGGATTCCCTCCACCCAAGCACATTGATGAAGCATGCCATTTTTGTGGGTGAAGAATATCTCCACCCAAGAGCATTAATGAGGTATGTCATAGCACGTCCTAGTGTGTCATAGCCCAAATAGAAAATATTGCACACTTGTCCATCCAAGAAACCAAGTGGGAAAACCTAATATTCTTCCTTTATCTCACCCAGACCACTTGTCCATCATCCTATCACCCCATCATCATTCTTATCATCCTTGAGAAATATTATAAATATGCTCCCATTTCATTTGCTTCAAGAGAAGGTGCACAAAACACTATCGAAAATCTACCCAGATTTTGTTTGACCCTCCTTGTGGATTTTTAAAATTGTGAATGCATGCACATCATTTGGAGAGCTCAAGACCATAAATCATGAAGTTTCTTTGGAATGCATGGTAACCTTTTTTTTGTAATGGTTCTCATCTTCGACAACCAAAAAACATTGGATATGCACCAAAAGACCCAAGACACTTCCAAAAAGGTCCAAATTTGAGTTTAAAAACTCTGCCAAAAGATAAATCCAACCACCCTAGGAGGTTGCACATTGACAACCATCCTGGGTGGCTACACATAAGCCAACCACTCTATGCGGCTACATAGAGACACCTACCCCGGGTGGTTGAGTCCCAAAGGTAGATAGAGACTCAGAATCAATAGTAGGAAGCTAAGCAAGATAAAATAGAGTAGTTTAAAAGTTTTTGTAACCATTTTTAATAGTTTTGTAACTTTTGTAAAAGGTTTTGTAAGATTTTGTAAGCTTTTTGTAATCGTCTTTCATGATAATGGGCCTTATCTTGAAAGACCCAACAGATGCTACTAATGCTTTTATTGTGGATTTGTGTGTAAGTATTGGGATTGACATAGATGCTCAAGAGGTCAAGCAATGAGACTTCAAAATCCTCCCTACAATTTTTTGTGTGACCAAGGAGATGATTTATGGCACCATTGAACTCATTTGCAAAGAAAACCCTCTCTTTTAGGAGGTCCATTGTAATCAAAAGGGCTGATTTATAACAAACAAAGTCTATAAATGCAATATCAAATCTCATTTTATTTATTTACATGTTATGGTGCATTTCCTTAGTCACACAAATGGCAATCATGGTGGGACCGTTTGCCCTTAACACACTTGACATTCATTATTTTTGCTTAAGTTAGAAGACTTGCATCTAGCATAGTATGCCTTGTGTATTTTGCTTAGGCTTTCTCATGCTTTCTTCTTATTTTGCTTGATTTATTGACTTTCTATATTTTGTATTCTATCATAGGTACTTAGGAGTAGAAAGGACACAGTCACCTCATTCAAACCAGGGCCCAATCTTGTAAACTTTGCCCACCCAAACATAGACACAATAACCCATGTTGTCTACACAAACACAGACAACCACCCAGGGTAGCTACACAAACTCATATACAATCACCTAGGGTGGCTACATAGACATAAACAATCACCTAGGGTGGTTACATAGACTCAGACACAACCACCTAGGGTAGCTACAAAGACACAAATAACCACCCAAGGTGGCTACATAGACACAAAAAACCACCTAGGGTGGCTACACAAACTCAGACACAACCGCATAGACATAGACATAGAGGCACAATAGGTTTTGTTCCTTTTATTACCAACATAGGCTCAGAGGTTAGTAGATTATATTCCTTAGTCTTGCATAGAGGCTCATTTCATAGCCCATTTCTTTATCATTGCATGTTTGAATAATAAATTGCTTCTAGTCATTCCTTAGTTTGCCATAGGTATTTATATCCTTAGCATAGTTCTTTAATCTTCTTTAGTACCTCCATAAGCTTTTCTTATTTATATTAATTGCTTAGCAAAGTTTCTTTAGTCTAGAAGATCTTCTTCTTCATAGTCTAAGCATTTTCCCCTTCTTTAGATTCTCAATAGCCTAGCATAGTTGCTTTATAATTTTTGACACAAATACTCAAGGGTCGTTGTCACAATCATTATTGTTTTATGCTTAATTAGATTAAATCAAAGACTCAAAGCTCATTAATTTAGTTATCATTTTATTTCAAGGATAATTAGTTTAGTTGTCATATGATTTCAAGGCTCATTAGTTTAGTTATCACTTGATTTCAAGGTTCATTAAATTAGTTGTTATTGCTTTCATTGATCATTAGATTAAGTTTTGCTTTCACAACTCATTAATATAAAGGTTATTGTTTTCATTGGATCCTTAAGGTTAGCTTTATATTTGCATGGTAAATAGGTATTCTTAGCATCAAACAAAAAAATGAAACCAAAAATAAATAAATCAAAAAGTAATTCAAATCAAGCACACACTTTAAATGATATATTTTGCAAATATTTTATGAGGAAAACCAATCGATACCATTGGATTTCACCACCAACCATCGGTTGAGCCCTTAGACACCATAGTTAGATCACATAGTTTCCTGGAATTCATCAATGGGAAGCTAGTTACCCTTGGGGTTAGCTTAGGGTAATCTTGAGGTTAGATACCCTTTTGTTCATAGGGCTTGATTATTACTAGACACACAACTATTATTTTTATTTGAGCCTGATCGAGGATGAAGTGAAATATCGATTAGGCAAGTAGCAGGACTTATACAACATGGCCTATCTCGAGAGGTTTTGTTTTATCCCCATTACGATACTCAAATCTGATCCACCATCCTAGGAAGTTGCATTAGCCATTTGTGTCTCATTCCTCGTAAGGGGAGTGGGAATGAACACACCCTTACAAATATCATTTCATCACCCCTTTATAGTTCCTAGGTTTAGGAAACATAAAATAGATAAAAACAAAAAAAATAATCATAAAAGCATTCAATAACATTACAAAGCATCAAAGCAAAACCAAAACACCAAAACAACCATTACTTGTTTAATTGACTGCTTGAATTTTTGTTTGTATAGATAGTGTATTTTTATTTAAAAAAAGAAACACCATGAGCACCATTACCACAAACCTTCAATTTGCATCCCACTCCATTCCTTATAACCTATGGTATTGAGTCATAGTTAGGCCAAATCCCAATACCAAGTCCAAGCCTCCATGGACCATTTTGGTCAATCCTCCCATCCTTCAATTATTTTCCTGACTAGAAATGTGTCATAAATTCACTAGGGTAGCCTATCCAATAAAGCTCACTGTCACATATATCACCCACCTAAGAATCATCACACTAGACATGATTTACGAATGATTCACCATGCTACCCATATTGTACCTCTTGAATCACTTGGCCCTGAGACTCCCCTCTATTTAGCCACTCCCAATGTCACACATATTGATATTGATGATGCCTATATTCTCTATATCAATCCAATATATCATCCCCAATCACTTCCTACTAACCAGTATCCATCTTCATCATGTCTTCCACCATATAGCTCACCATGACCATCCCCACCCCATTGCATATTCCTACTCGTACTGATCCCTCACTCTCCCAAGTGTAAGCTTATAAGCCCTATCATCCTCCATCGCTCTCGCATATTCTACCATTATTCACATCACATTGAGTGTGATAACTTTTGAAATACCACCAGAGTTCTTCCAATTTGAGGGAACTAATCTCACCCTCTCATAGCATACAGTAGGCTTAATATCAGTGGTTATCAACCCAAACCACTCATCTTCTAATCACACTCATTCATCACAATGTTAGCACACTTCTACACCATCCTCATTTATTATGCACAATTCTCACCAACATCATCAGGCCTAAGTTAAAACAACTTTCCATCTACACACATCCAGCTCTTCCTCTTCTTTTTAATTTTCTAACCCACCTCAACAATCTACCACTCTAAATATCGCTCCTTCCATAACCTACCCTTCATCCACTAATATCCATATCACTGGCACTCATGTTGCACATCCTTCTACCTCCTATTATGCTTGTTATTATCTATTTTGCAACCCTCTTATTTTTTCTCATCATTTATCTCCGTAACAAGCACACCCTAGCAATTGTCCATGTCACATTCATTATTTACATACTGCTCATATTCCTCAATAACCACCTCAAATCCTAAATCCTTCATCCCATCCATATATCCAAGGCTCCTTCCTTCCTAATTATCCATCATGGGCCTCCTATCCACCCATGATACCCATGATATATTCCCACCCTCATGATTCTCACCAGTGACTAGTGATACAGTTGCAAAATCCACACCAACATCAACCACCATATAACCAATACAAATTCATCCTTTATCAATACCAACACCTCTCTCATTAGCATCAATAAATACCTTCTCCAAACCAACATAAATATACCCCACAACCATACCAATCACATCCAACCCAACACCCATATAATTTGACCTCCATACAACCCCTCCACACATACCAGTCACCATATAACCAACCCCAACCACCTCCTACATATCATCAACATCTAACTCAACAACTACCATCAAACCCCACAAATATCAACAACCACTCTCATCAACCCCACTAATATATTCCCTTGGGTTCCCAAGTTCCCCAAGCACCATCCTTTGATCCCAACCAACATCATTACCATCAACTTCATTCACATCAATCATATCCCCCTTTTGAGCCATTTCATTTGACCCATCATGGTGCACTCTATTCAGCTCCCCAAGCCACTTCGAATGCATTTCAACTATTGGATAACAAGGTTAATAGTTTAGAATCACAAGTTATAGGCATTGGGTACCAAAAGCCAACAATAATACAACTCTAAAATTACCCCATCCACCCTTTAGTACCATCATTACCATATCCTCCCTTGTTTGAAATACCTAAATTCAAAAAAATCAAGGGAAAGAAAGATCTCCAAGATCATGTGAGCACTTTCATCAATGTCTATTATCTCATCAATGAGATATACCCTTTCATGCTTCACACTTTTTTGTTATCCCTTGTAGAAGGAGACTTGGATTGGTATAACCACTTGCCCAGACACAACCTTTATAATTTTGAACAATTTTCCAATCTCTTCCTAGAGCGTTTTTCTCTAAATGTCAAAATGAAAACCACATTAACGGATCTTACCAATATTTGCCAATTTGATGATGAATCTATCATTTATTATGGCAATCTATGGAGAGCTATATTAACAGAGTTACCATTTTATATCTCTATCATTGAGATGACTTGAATGTTCACCCAGAGTTGTTCAAAATCGATATCCCTCTCGCTACAACTCCAATAATATCGAACTCTCGAGGAAGCCTTGATCCAAGCCAAAATCATTGAAGACATCAAAATTTAAGAGGGAGATATCAAGATTAGAAATAAAGAATGGCCAAATAAAAATGCTAAGTGCAATAACAAAAACAATCAATCTAGGCCCGCTCAGGTTAACCAGGTAGTGTTGAGTAGTCCAACCACTTAGCCCCCACAACCTTAATTATTGGCATTAAATACCTATGTAATCACACATTTGTAATATGTGTCAAAGTCAAGGGATGAGGTGTCAATATGTATGTAAGGATGAGGTGTCACCTTGCATGCACATGTGAGTTGGTAGTGGCAGATGCTAGGGTTTGCCTTGTAGAAGATGCAATGTAGTATTTATTTGAGATTGCTAATGAAAAAAGTGGAATGTCTAGACATCCCCCAAGGGGGTTTTCCCTTGTTATTCTCTTATTTTATGTTTACATATTTATTTTGCTGCTCCTTGTTATGTTTAGCTCTCTTCATTTAGTATCAATGTCATGTTTAATTTTAACATTTGGTATCAGAGCTAGGTCTTATGTTTAATTTTAACATTTGGTATCAGAGCTAGGTCTTAAACTTGGGCAATTTATGTATTGTATAAAAAGATGTAAGGGTTTAAGTATTGCAGTAGATTTGGTGAGCTTTGATAGTAGCTAATCTAGTGAGATTCAATAGTAGTAGATCTAGATTAAGGATTGTTCATCCTAGGGTTTGATATTGAAATATTATTGAGCTTCTATAAAAATAGATCTGGTGAGTTTCTACAATGGCAAATCTAGTGAGCTTCGACAATGATAGATCTAGTGAGCTTCAATAATGGCAGATATGGTGAGCTTTACTAGTGGTAGATATGGTGAGCTCTGGTAGTAGCAGACCTGGTGATATTTAATAGCAACACTATGTTTTATCTATATTTATATATTTATTTTTTGTGAGTGTAATCTTTGATAGCGGTAGATAAGGTGAGCTCCACAATAATATATCTGGTGAGCTTCAATAGTGGTAAATATAGTGAGCTTCGATAGCAATAGACCTAGTGAGATTTTATAGCGATACTATATTTTATCTATATTCATATGTTTATTTTTTGTGAGTGTGAGCTTCGATAATGATAAATATGGTAAGATTCAACAGTGGTAAACTTGGTGAGCTAAACGGTGGCACTATATTTTATTTATATTTAGATGTTTATTTTTTGAATAGGTGCTAGAGTTTAAGGTTGGAAATGCCTATTCTAGTGGTTTTATTATGCAAGTTGCAAAGGTGTCCATGCATGAGGTTTCATTTTGTAGTTGGTATTCTTCTTATTTTAGTGTGTTGTGTAGATCTAAAACCTCAAATCTATGTTTTGCAAAGTTGTTGAAGAATGTCTAAGATGGTTTATTGGTTGTACCACAAGTTTGGGGTAAGTATTAACTACTGTAACTAGTGTAGCTTGTACCTAAAGAAGCTATTGTAATTGGTGTAGTTGGATTATTGGCTACTTTAATTGATGTATCTTATAGGGCTATTAATGCTATTGTGACTGGTGTAGTTGTGCCCAAAAGATACTAGTGTGAATGCTAGTGGTATTTGCCTAGTGTAACGTTCTTAGAGTTAGCTCCAATAATATTTATAATATTTTAAAAGTGGTTTTTTGAACATTTTTGTTACCTTATCAGTATATGGCTGAGGGTAACAAATGAAGCTAATGTGTTTATAAGGTTGGATGTAGATTTTAGGGTGGATAGGTCTTAGAATGACTAGATATAGTTGGTGGAAGTTATAGGCCTAGAGGTTGGTAGTAACTGGGTTAAGGCTACTTGTCTTCGAAAGGACTAGTTTTAGCTTATGCCCATGAAGGGTTGTGTCAAAAAATACTTGTTTGTACTACAAAATATCTTATATGTCATTAAGGGAGGAATGTTGGCATTAAATGCCTATGCAATCACACATTTGTAATATGGTTCGAAGTCCAAGGAAGAGGTGTCAATATTTATATAAGGACGAGGTGTCACCTTGCATGCACATGTGAGTTGGCAGCGGGGGATGCTATTGTTTGTATTGTAGAATATGCAATGTAGTATTTATTTGAGATTGCTAATGAAAATGTGGAATGACTGGACATCCCCCAATGGGGTTTTCCCTTGTTATTCTCTTGTTTTGTGTTTGCATATTTATTTTGCTACTACTTGTTATGTTTAGCTCTCTTCATTTAGTATAAATGTCATGTTTAGTTTTAACATCAATATCCACCACAAAAACATCAATATCCACCACAAAAACCTTCATATCCACTGCAACATCCCACATAAAAAATTGTGCCACCTCTCATCTGACTTCACAATCCTAACAAACCCACTTATCAATATATGTACCCTCAATGGCCCCCATATAACTTCACACCTATGTTGGATCCCTTTTCAAACATATTTTAAATTTTTTTGGAGGAACAATTGATATATTTACCTAAAATAAGGCCTGAAGATCCAAAAAATCCAAAGGTAGAGGGTATAGAGAAGATTATTACTATATTTTTTATCGACTGAAGGACCACAATATCAATGGTTGCATTCAACTCAAGCACATAATATATGATTTGATCAAAAAGAGGTCTATCAAAGTTGATAATCCTCTTTCTCCAAATAACCAAACCTTGGCATTTATCAAATTCCTTTACCACAACATGGGGCATCACAACTAAACAATGAGGACTCAACATATGCTCCTCAACCAAATCAAGTCAATCACGTCAAAAATGTCCCATAGCACTAAGGTTGTGTTGGCATGATTCATGTTGTCACTAGAAATTGATGGTACCTTGATCAACCAACACTACCAATTGACCCTTTAGTTGCACCTTTCTCATCCACTTTTCCACCTCCACTAGTGAAAGCCATGACATATCAACCTCGACCAATCCTTCATCTTAAGAGCAAGCTCACCCATAGCCTCAAAGACATCATCCAAGCTATTGATTTATAAACTAATACAAAAATTGCCTCCTCATCAAGAGGCATTAATGGATATCCTTAAGTCCATAAGGTTGCAAACCCATGATCTTTATACTTTTACTAATTTTATGGGTAATATTCAAACTTGCATCTCACTGGCCATTACCTTTATGACAATGAAATTAAAATTGTCCCAATGGAAGGACCAGATCCACCCTTGCACATCATGGCTTATATAGATAACAAATTTTTTAAATGTGTTTTGATTTACATAGGCTCTTCAATCAACATCATCACATATACTTCCCTCAAACACCTCAACCTACCATCCACTCATATAGCCAATTCCACTTTCACTCTACAAGCCTTCAATACCACGCTATGCTCAACACTTGGAACAATTGTTCTCCCTATTCAAGTAGGGATAAAAATCATCCACACCTTGTGTCATTTATTGGATAGAGGAATGCAATATAATGTGATCCTTGGCCAAACAGGTATATGATATATATGGTGTGTACCCTCAACATTGCATAATTACCTCAAATATACCCACAATAGTTGCATACACTACATTTCGACATATGAAAAACCTTTTAAATATTATCATATGGTCACCAACACACATGAGTCTCCCTTACCTTTCACACAACTATCTCTCATCCATCTCCCACTTAGCTCATCTTATCACTTGACCACATCTCATCCTCCCTCACCTGCACTGCTTGTACCTAATTTTCCACCTACCCACTCAATTCTACCCAATATAATTCCTCCTTCCTTATCCTTGGAAACTAACCACACTCCTCATCTCACCCAAAATCAAACCCATACACCTTATTCATATTCCTTGCATCTCTCTCCCCAATACTATCCACCTTTCTTCCACCCTTCTCCCAATGCTCAACCATTCCACCCTTCTTCTAGAAGTCAAACCGATCATTCTCCTCCCCAACCTCTCTATTATCGATATTTTTCTCATACCATTTCATATATAGTTACTATATATCCACCATTGACCCCTCTCTTCTTACCCACATCACTTTCTATAGCCCCTTTTGTCCATTAACCCCCACCAACTCCATCCAAACCGTAACTTTTTTCTCCTTTTGACTTTCCTAACAACTAGCCCATGGCCTCTATCTCTATTCTTATCACATCCATAATTGGAAAAGTTACTACCACCATAACTCCTACCACTGTCACCCCTCCTACCTCTACCATACCCACACCTACACAATATTCCTAAAAAATATCTTCTTCCATGGCATCTAAACCACCCCTACCTCCAAATTCATCTAATGTGAACCCATTCATCCTTAACATTGTTCAAGTGACACACATTCCTTTTTTGCCACCCTTATCTTCATCCCTATCCCCTTTCATGGACAACACTAAGCCTTCATGCTCATATTATTCCCCAACACCCCCATATCAAACTATTAATATCATTGAACATATGACTACTTTTAGCATAGGTGAATGTTTTGTACATAGTGTTGCATTCACACCTCTTGTTATAGAGTCGATTAGGGGTTTTTTTTCACCCAAGAAATACCCCCTTAACCCTCAATGTTGTTTTATCCATGGGATCCTCATCTAATTACACCAATTTATTATATGGGGGAATCGATTTATCATTAGATAAACTTCTTGATAAAGATCCCGAATTTTTATTTTTTAGCAACATCATTTTTTTGAATAATACCTCATTTGTTATGAGGTATTTTCAACACTTTAATTGGAAAGGATGCATATTGGCCACAGTGAGAAAGGAACACACACTATTTTAGAGCCTCATTTTTAGCCCCTCATCATAAATCCGGTTTAGGATACAATCAACATTATTTGATCGACCTCAAAGATAATCTTTGATGCATTACCCCTCGAGAAAAATAGTGATGATGAGTACATTGAACCCGAGTATGCTTACCGATCACTAGATGATTTTTTCTAAGTATCCACTACTCATGCAATTCCATATAACACCTTAAAAGATGAATTCGACAAGCCATTTGAGGCACTTTTGATTGCCTTTGATATCTCCAAAGAAGAATCATCCCCCATTATCCCCATTATAGACACAAATAATTTTTAGCTATGTCTATTCCCCATTTTGCTTCCCATATTTTCTATGGTCCTCCCACTAGATCACCTTGATGCACCCATGCATCCCTAACCTCCACCATGGACATCTCCACATGATCCTTGCCCACCCATTTAAAAATCAACTTCTTCCTCATGAGCATGTGCAAGGTTACCTGACCTCTAATCCACAATCCCTTTCATTTCCCCAATTCAACATGATCTCCATTGACTTATGCACACCCCTTCATAATGATCTTAGATACCCCATTCCCATTAACACCACTCTCATCAACTTTGAGTAGATTTCAGACACTGTATCTATCTCTATTTTCCTTCCTTTCAATCAATTACTCAGATAATCAAATGTTTACTTTCCTTCTCCCTCTTCCTCACCTTATTTTATTTATTATGCCAAATTTAGTGATACCACACTATATCTATTAAAAAATATCATAGATTTCATTCACCTCATTTCCACCCCTCATTAGCTTGAGGATGGTTCCCACATGCTCATTGAGGAAACCATCGATATAAAAATCAACACTGACCTTGGAAACCTCAAAATACTTAAACTTAGAAAAAGTCTCTCATATGAAGAGCAACAAAATTTTATCACCCTCTTGATAGAATGCCAACAAGTTTTTGCATGGTCCCACAAAGACATACTTAGTCTTGATCCAAATCTCATTGTCCACAATCTCACATTAAATCCCAATACCAAACCAATCAACCAAAAGTTGAGGAAACTTCATCCTACCATTACCCTCATGGTTGAAGAAGAATTACAAAAGCTACTAGACGTGAGATTTATCCAACCAATTGATTATCTAGAATGGATCTCAAACATGGTGCCCATTGGAAAGTCTAATGGGAGGATACACATTTGCACTCATTTTCATGACCTAAACAAAGCATGTCCTAAGGATTATTTTCCTCTTCCCAATATTGATACACTTGTGGATTCCACTGTTGGCCATGAAATGCTCTTCCTTATGGATGATTTTTTAAGATACAATCAAATTCAAGTCAATTTTGATAACTAGCACAAGACAACCTTTATAACTCCTTGAGAGATATTTTGTTACAAAGTCATGCCATTCAGTCTCAAAAATACAGGAGCTATGTACCAACATGCCATGATTTACATATTCCATGACTACATGCACAAAATCATCAAAGATTATGTGGATGATATTTTGGCCAAGTCTAAAACTTGTCATGAGCACATCGATATTTTGCAAAAAAAATTTAACCGATTACTCAAGCATAATGTGAGACTCAATCCTAAAAAGTGCATCTTTGGCATCACTTTAGGGAAACTTTTAGGGTTTATAGTCTCCAAATGAGGTATCAAAGTGGACCATAATAAATTCAAGGTCATTTTTGAAATATCACCCCCTACAACCCTCAAAGAACTTCGTAGCTTGCAAGGAAAAATTCAAGTGATCTGTCGCTTCATTTCTCAATTATCAAACAAATGCAAGCCATTTAATCATCTTTTGCAAAAGGGGAAATCACATTTAAATGGACCATAAAATGTTAGGATGCTTTTGATGCCATTAAGAGTTACCTCACTTCCTCACCACTTTTATCACCACCTCGACCAGAAATTCCATTTTATTTGTACATATCTACTATTCATTTTGATCTAGGGACTATGTTGGCTCAAAAAAATGATGCCAATTGACAACAAGCCATCTACTACATTAGTCACACGTTGGTAAATTACAAAACCAAATGCGCATACTATTTGCAACCAAAAAGCTTCACCACTACATGCTAAATATTATAACCTATGTCATTTCCAGAGAAAATCCATTATGTTATATGATGAGTCACACTTACACCAATACCCACACTGAAAAATGGATAATGCTCTTAATAAAATTCAATATTGAATTCATAAGTCAAAAATCCATAAAGGGTTAGGTCATTGTCAACCAGCTTACTGAAGCTCCTCTTCAAGATGATAAACCACGTATCATAAAGCTTCTAGATTATTTTATCTTCAATATTACCAAGGTCAAAGAGCACGTCAAACCTGAGGATGAAGTAAATATTACCATTTTCTTTGATGGTTCTAAGTGTGAATAAGGGAGAGGTGCTAGAATTATTTTCTTCACACCTCAAGGGGTCCCCATCCCTTTTTCATTTAAGCTTGTCTTCCCCTGCACTAATAATAACGTCGAATATGAAGCATTGATCCTAGGACTCCAGACCACTATTGCCATACACATTACATTTATCCACATCATAGGTGACCCCCTCCTTATTTTTGATCAAGTTAAAGGGGTCCACTAGTGAAAATACCTAGTTTTAAAGTCTTACAAATAAATTGTTGACAAATTGCTAATCAACTTCCACTGGTATGACATTGAAGCTTTGCCAAGGTTGTCTAATCATTTTATAGCTACCATGGCCTCTCTTGGGTCCCTTATTCCACAAAAACCTACCCATAGCATCACTCAAGTTCAAGTTACCATACTTTCTCAATTGGCTACATCTCAAGAATATTCTAATGATGAACAAGACATCCATCTAGTTCAGGTAGAGCTAGACAATGGTATATTTGCTCAAATAAAGGATTTCATAAAATTCAATGCCCTTCCTACTGAATTGACGTCAACCACTAAATGCATATTCAAACAAAAAGTGGTTTGATATACTCTCTTAGGGGATGTGATTTATCATCATGGTTATGATAGTGTTCTTCTTCATTGTCTTGAACAAAAGGAAATAAAATGGGTGATATATCAAGCCCAAAATGGTACATGTGGTGGTCATTTTAGTGGGATGGCCATCACAAAGCATATTTTATGCATGGGTTATTATTGGCCCACCATGGACTGTGACTATTGCACATATGTTGAGAAATATCCTAAATGTGAACATCATGTCAATTTTATTTTTGGTAGATAAGATACTATAGCATTAATACCGGGTTTTACAGGTTGACCCAAAACCTTTTACAAAAATCAGCCCAGGGCTGTTGATGAACATGTCCTTACTAAGGATCCTATATATGTAAAATCTACATGCCACCAAAGCCATTACATCTGGTAAGGCACATAGCCTGTTATCAAAAAGAAACTTTCCATACAAAATTTTGGTTATACCCCATGAAAACACACTTGCATCATAATTACAAAAAAAGAAACAGACACGGATCCCTTCCTTGAAACAGTGGAGAAATAAAAAGTTGCAGACACACATAGCAGAGTATTGAAAAAAACCCCCACAAGCTCTGTATTGACAGTTACTCTTAATAATTATTTGGTAATTACTTTCTTTCGTATATGACATGCTTTAGGACCACATCTCGTATTGGCCAATTAGCCTTGGAGAAGTGAACTTGCTGGCTATATTTATGGTGATGGCTATCTAGTGGTCCACGTGGCTCTGGTTCAAAGTCTTATATTGCCATTTATTTCCTGCCTTGTGATTATCAACCAACCTCAAATTACTAAGACAACTAGGAGCCATGTTATCTAACATGTGACTGTCCCCATTAGTCTTTGTGGTATTTCCAAGCAGCATCCACGAAGACTAACAGCTCGAATAATTTTTATTGTGAGTCCATTTCAAAAAAGAGACGGGAATACTCCTAGCCTTCAAACTTACAATGCCTTCCCTATTGGTAAATTAGACTATCATTATTGGAATTCTTGTTGAATAAGCTCCTTTACTTTGCTTGGGACACCGTGTTTCCATTTGAAAAGTCGATCACCATCGACACCCAAATTGGCTAGCTTATCAGCAATTTTGTTAGCTTCTCGAAATACAAGTTGGGCTTTTTGTCCTATCTTCCCTAGAAAAATATCCTTGCCTCTTCAACAATTGTTTTAATCCTCCAAGGAGATGTTTTCCAATTATTGAGGAGATTTATAACATGCATAGAGTCTCCTTCTATGATCAAATTGCATTCTAAGTATTGAGTCATTTGAAGGCCTCTCCACATAGCTCTAGCTTTAGCTTCGTTGTTCATCCTTGTTCCCAAATATTTAGAAAACATAAGCATCATATTCCCATTATGATCTCGCACAATATCGCCAGTGCTTGCTCTACCAAGATTGTCCTTAGCCGCTCCATCAAAATTAAGCTTAAACCAACCCGTAGGAGGTGGGGACCACTTAACATTGGCTCTGGGGTTGACTACCCTAGGCACAAACTCATCTAACAAGGTTAATCTTAAATATTGAGCAATCATGGTCTCCTGCAGATGAGGTTTATGACTATAAAAAGGGATAAGGTTCACATTCTCATTGGAAAAGGATAGGATCTTGTCAATGATAGTTTGATATCATGGATAGACTCATTAAAGACTCTATGGTTCCTTTCTAACCACACCTGCCAAAGATAGTGATTGAGACAAATTTTACACATGTATCTAAGTCTTTGGCTTGAAAAGGGGCAAGGCCACTGGATGAACAAATCAAGTACGATGGCTGGTTTAACCCAAGAAATATTGAAGGCCTGAAAAACCCCACTTAGGATAGTCAAGGAAAAAGAGCACTCAAGGAAAATGTGATAAATTGTCTCCCAATTATCCCTGCATAGATAACAATGATTAGTGATACAAATACCTTCATGCTTCATATTATCAATGGTTAGAATTCTTCCTTGGATAACCAACCATGAAAAGACTACAATTTTTGGAATTAAATTTTTTATCCAAACTAAGTCCTTTTGGAGGATGAAATCCTCGTCATCAAGTAGAAGATTGTAAGCTGATTTAACAGTGAATTGCTCATTTTTCATAGAAGCCCAGGTCACTTGATATTCCTTGGGTCTCATGGGGATAAAATGTTGCTCGAGAATGTTATAAAGATCATTTGATTCTACTTGAAATCCTTGAATCCTTATTTGTTTCTACTTCATTCTGCCTCTGTCCTCAACCATATAATCGAAGACTTTTTTGCCAATGAGTTCTTCCGTGATATATCTGATTCGGGCTAAGTTAGGATATTGTGTCAATGGTTCATCCTTAGCCCACCTATCATTCTAGAAATTTATTCTTTCACCATTGCCTAAAACCCATCTTAAAACTTTTTTGATGATTTCCTTACAATTGAGAATTGCTTTCCAAAAAGCAGAACCTTTGAATGGAACTGAGTCACTTAGAAATTCCATATTTTGAAGATACTTTCATTTGATGATAGTTATCCATTCATTTTCTTCACTAGAAATGAGGTGCCACGCCTGCTTAGCTAGTAAATCTAAATTCATATGAGAAATTCTCTTCAGACCTAAGCCCCCATTTTCTCTTGGTATGCACACTTTGGTCCATCCTACAAGGTGTATCCTTTTTTTCTCCTCTAATCTAGTCCATAAAAAATCTTTTTGGAGTTTCTCAATTTTTTGGAAAACCTTCACAGGGGCTTTGAAAATGGAGAGGAAATAGACTAGAATGCTCTGAAGAGAGGCCTTAGTGAGGGTCAGATTTCTTGCTTGAGATAGAAGATGACCTTTCCATCCAACAAGTTTTTTTTGAATTCTTTCAATAACCTTGTCCCACATTGACTCTCTCGAAGAACCAATGAAAATAAGGAGACCAAGATACAAAGTGGGGAGGTTTGATATATCACACCCTAAAATTTTTGCAATCCTTCCTTGCCTCTGAATGGGGGTGTTCAAGAAATATAACTTGCTTTTACTAAAATTAACTTTCTAACCAACAGCGTCCTCGTAGATTTGTAGGATGTATTTAATTCTTTTGGCCTCAACCACCGATGCCTTAGTCAATAGAAGGGTATCATCGACAAATTTTTGGTGAGAAACAACCCTAGTGAGAGATGTTGCCTTGATTCCCGATATTAGCCTTGAACTGCAAGAATTTTTTATGGTTCTGCCTAAAGATTTTGCCACAATGATGAATAACATGGGGCTGATAGGGTCCCCCTACCAAATTCCTCTACGACTTTGAAAGTAACCAACAGTTTTTCCATTAACCAGAATTGAGAACCATGCTTTAGAAATGCATTCTTTGATCAAATTAACCCATTGGTGGTGAAAATAAAACTTAAGGAGGACAACAATCAAAAAGTCCCAATTTAGCTTGTCAAATGCTTTGTTCATATCAAGCTTGAGGGCAAAAACAAACTTGTTAGTCTTATGAGCAGAGTGCAGAGCTTCATGAACTGTGATAACTCCATCCAAGATTGACCTGCCCTGGACAAAGATTACCTGGAATAGATCTATGATGTGGGGCATAACATCTCTCATTTTATTTGTAATGGATTTAGTTAGGATCTTGTAAGAAACATTGCACAGACTGATTGGCCTGAAGTCAACCATAGATTCAGGGGTTTGCTTCTTAGGAATTAGAGAAATAAAAGTAGAGTTGAGACCTTTTGGGATATGATTGCTTGCTTGGAATTATCTGATAGCAAAAATTACATCCTCACTTATGATGTCCCAAAAAGCTTGATAGAAATGAGGGGGAAAGCCGTCGGGTCCCAAGGCTTTGTCTGGATCCATGCTAAACAAGGCTTCCTTAATTTCCTCATCAAAAAAAGGATCTAGAAGCTTAAGGTTTATATCATCATTTATTATGCTAAGAATGGATTGCAAGAGAATATCTTTGGCCTCCTCATTGCACTGTGATTCCTGACCAAGGATAGAATTGAAATAAGTTACTACCTCCTTTCTGATTTTTGTTAAGTCTTGAGTAATAGAACCATCTGCTTTTTAAATTTTTTTATCTTGTTATTGCTTCTATTTCTAAGCATGGTGATGTGAAAAAACTTAGAATTTGAATCTCCATATTTCAACCAAAGAGCCCTTGATTTTTGCCTTTAATAGATTTCCTCACAGGCCAAAATGTTATGAAACTCTGCTATTTTTATCTGTTCCTCCTGCCTAGTAGTTTCATCAACATCACCATGTAGAATTCTCTGATCAATTATCTTCAAACTTTCAAAAACCTATTTTTTATTTTCAAAGAGGTTCCCAAAGACCTCTTTGTTCCAAGTTCAAAGCTTTTCCTTAACAAACTTAAATTTTCCAGCAAGTTTAAAAGCTGCACTACCCCTGACGGGATGCTGCCACCACTGAATTAAGTTATCTCTGAAACTAGAATGTTTGATCCACATAGATTGAAATCTAAAAGGTTTCTTGAAGGACAGAGAGTTAGGGATCTCCAACAAAATAGGATTATGATCAGAGGCAATTTTAGGAAGGGCTTGCAGGGTAGAATCACCGAACAGAGTTGTAGCCTTCTTTGATAGAAAAAACCTATCAAGCCTTTCTTGAATGAGATGACACCCTATTCACCGATTGCTCTAGGTATAATTTGCTCCTTTAAGTTTTACATCCATCAACATGTTGGATTTCACAAAGTCATTGAACTCATCCATGCTCCTGATAGGTGGTCCATTTCCACCCATTTTGTTTGAAGGGTAAAGAGGAGTGTTAAAATCCCCAACTAGAATCCAAAGGACATTATGGAATATTTCACTTGGATTGCCTAAGTACTCCCACAGTAGAGATCTCCCTTGAATTAAAGTTGGGGCATGAATATTAGAAAGTATCCACGACCTGTTGTTGTTTATTTCCTTAAATAAAACACTAAGAACCCTGTCATAGTTCTGAATAATGGTGCCTTCTACTATACAGGGATCCCACAAAGTCATAAGGCCTCCAGACGCTCCTCTGGCTAATTTTCAAACCATCTCCCCTTGATTCCAGATTTTTTTGTTACTTTTTTTGACTGAATCTCATTAGTTTTTGTTTCTTGCAACATGATAATAGTTTGATTCACTTGATTTCTTATTGCACTGACTTCCTTGTGTTTGGTAAGGCCATTAAGGCCTCTCACATTCCATTAGAGGAACTTCATTTAGTTTGTTTGGGATTTATTCCTCTCCCCCTCCCTTGAGGGGGTTTTCCTAATTTGTTATCTTCAGAACCCAAAATAACTTGTTGAAACAAGGTTCTCTGTTTTCCATTGGCAATGTTATTATCAGTTTTATTTTTTTAATTCTCAACATTTGATATTCTCCCTCTTATTTTTTCACTGCCAAAATATATAGGAGACTTCACAATGCTCTTGGTTTGTTTAGGACTAAACTGAGGGGAGGCAATTTAATGCATAACCAAACTGCCATATTCCTCAGTATGAAGAGTTTCACATATCTCCACCCCTACATCCAAATCTTCTCATTTTTTCCTGTATTCCCCTGGTCTGTGGGATGGCCCCTTAGTAGTATTCACCTGGCTTCTAGTGATGATGTTAGGGAGATGATATTTTTTATTTTCCAATGCCTCAAATTTCTTCCTAAGTTCTTCAACATTAGGGTTTGGCTTTGGGATGCCCACTGGGCTTGAAGTATTTTCAACATTGGGGTTTAAGGATCCCAACTTGTATGGGGATTCTAGAGATTGGGCATTAGGGTTTGGCTTTGTGATGCCCACGGGGCTTATAGTAATTTCAACATTGGGGTTTGAGGATCCTGACTTGGATGGGGATTATAGAGAGTTAGAAAGGTTAGCCTGAAGGTTCTGGGCTTCCATGTCTTTCAATAATCCTCTTACTCCCATATTGGATAGAATTGAAAATTTATTTGAAACTAGAGGATTGGAACTTATCTGAGTATTTTGGTTGCCAAAAACCTGTTGTTTTCCTTTGTTTTGTTAAGACCCTACACCCTCTCTTTTATTTTTTTGGTAGACATAGTTTGCATGATCATGTCAATTTGACCCATGTTCCATCACAAGCATTGCAACCCATTCAAGCTCTATGGCCATTTTCATAATGGGTTTATATATTTTTGGGAAAATCTCCCCTCCATCCTTGGGATGTCATATATTTATCATCACAATCACATAGTACTTTACCATGTGGGTCAAGGCTATTTCTCTTACCAACACAATCGGCTCTTGAATCGTTGAATTTATACTACAACACATCATTTGTTGTTTTGGTATCCCTTCAAATATCATATTTGATAATGGTCCTGCATTTAAAAACAAGGATGTTCAAGTGCTATGCAATAAGTATCATATCCAACACAACTTCTCAACACCCTATTACCCTTAGAGTAATGGACAAGTTGAAGATATCGATAAGACTATATGTACCATTCTCAAAAAACTATACAAGAAAATCATAAATATTGGCACCTCCAACTCCCTTTGTCACTCTAGGCTTATCACAAAATCATCTACATGCCCACAGAGGTAACACCATTTTCACTAGTCTATAGTGTCGACACCATCATGCCTCTTGAGCTCGAGATCTTGATCCTGCACATATCCTTGTAGGAATTCATGGATGAGGACACAACCCACCAAGCAAGGCTTGATCAACTCACTCTCCTTGATGAATTTCAAATCAAAACTCTTGAGCATATTTGTATTTATCAAGATCGAATCAAAAGAGCCTATGATCACAAAATCCATCCGCAAGAATTCCAAGTTAGTGACCTCATTTATGTGATAATTTTTCTCCCAACTGGCTTGGTTTGTTCATTTTCACACAAACATTTGGATTGGGGTCCTCTAAAATTTTCACTCTCAAGGTAATTGAGGAACCTGAGCCCATTAATATCCTTCATTTGTGCGTATTTTACGCCTAGTTCATATTCAACTTTATCTTCTTGTACATAATCAATTCTAAAAAAAGAAACAAATCAATAAAAATATGCAACATAAAACAACAACAAGATCATATCACAAGCACTCTCTACTTTCCAATCAATCACTTTCCTTCCATGTTCTCATTATTTTTATTTTCTCTAAATTCCTCGCACATCACTCCTAGTTGTATGGTCACACTTCGAGTGGCTATGTACCATGGACCAGTGTGTTCCTCTCTTCTTTCCCTTGTTCTTTATCCTCTTTATTTTTTCTTATTTTATCCCCCTCTTTTATTTATCCTTAATTATTTGTTATTTTTACCTCCATCACCATCTAATTACTTTTTCCATACTTTGTTTTATGTTCTCATTTTGTTTTAATCTCATGCTATCTTGGTCATTATTCTATTAAGTTTGACCTATGTCGTTATGAATTATTTTGTTGTATTAATCAAGGGCATATTCATAATCATAGTTGTCCAACTTCTTTACATACACTTTTCCACAACATACACTACTTCTAAATACATAGCTCACCATGCTTTGTCTCTTTCCTCTCTTAGGTTTGTAGAATGTTTGGGTTATTTCAGTTGTTCAACCATACCTAGTGTCTCAATCAACCTTCATTGAATGTCATTTATCTCTTGAGTGCCATAGGACTTCTTGGTTACCTCAAATTTTCTCTTGGACCATACACACATCTCATACATTAATCATATTTTGAGTCTAGGAAAGATGAAACCAATCATACCTCTTTCCATAAAGTGAACAGTCTTCCCTGCTCATCCTATCATGCACATAATCCAAGTCTAAGGATCCACATAGCATATGTGTAAAAAAAAACCATCAATCAAAATTAATATAAAATAAAATAAAATGATATTTTATTATGGATCCTTAGGCATATTACACATCTCCATCAGGGCTATAGACACCTGGCTGGTAGTGGAGCAATGTCGAAGGATTGTGGGGGTTATATCCATAGAGGATATAAACACCTGACTGATAGTGGAGTATGCCCTCCATATGGCAACATGTCTATCACATTAGTGACCTAATTTTATACATACCTATGAACACTCATGGATGAGCTAGCTTATAATGGCTTGAGTCATAATTGATTAGTCCTACCTCACTCAAAATTGGAAATGAACATCACTGCACACACTTTGGTCTTTGAGCAACTTGACTTCCTTGGTTGGTATTAGTATCTCAACCATTTATTTGATCAGTATATGAGTTTTATTGATGTCACTAGGGTGTTTGAGCTTCCTAAAAGCACCTGTCGATTCTTCCATCATAGGATAGGAAAATTGACAAGTCATGCCATCTTGGCTCCTATAGTTTATTTATCTCCTATATTCATAGTGTCACCTTCACTCCATTCCATTTTGTAATTACATTAGTACCATTGTGTTGACACCCTTGATTAATCCATCAATTCATAAGTAGTTATGCATCCTTAGGCCTTTTTGAATGATAATCAAACATGTATATATATCTCCATGTTATTACATTCATCACTTCATAACCATTACATATCACCTTTACCATATTTATCATTTCATAAGCTAAATTATGTACTATGAACAACATCATTATTATTTATCCATACATACATCATCATAAGACATCATACATTCATCACACATCACATTATCCCACACACCATACATCATTTTCCATAAAATGTATATATATATAGACTATCCCTCTCTCCCATCACCTCCTCTCTCTCATAACCACTCCTCCCTCCTAGCCATCAATGTAGCCTTATGTTTCTCCACCTACCCAAGTCTCATTGTCATCCTATCTCGCTCCTCCTATAGGCTATCCCACTCTATCTAGAACTTACATATATTTGGTCCTAAGAGGGTTTGGCAGTTTTAATTGTTTGTACATGATATTAGAAGGTTTGAGCCTTTGCAAAGCAGGTTGTTATATCTCTAGCATCTTCATCATACATCAAATCCTACACAAATCATTCATAGCCTTGCATACAAATCATAAGTGAAACTGACAATGGAATGTTGATCAAGTTCAAGCGATAGGGAATGAAAACACATTGCACACACCAAGATGATACTTAATGATTCTGATGTTTCATGTATTTATGATCTAACGATATTAGTTTATCGTTTATGTGCTGATGCTTGTATCTAAGCTTCTATATTTTAGGTTGGGTTCTCACCAAAATGCTCAAAAGCATTTGACAGCAGAGTCGCCATTTGTTGTGGCTGATCTACAACACACCCCAAAATTGGGGACCCACCTTTTTTACATGCTTTTAAAGAAGACCGTAGTGGCCCAGATGCTAAAAAATCAAAGGAAGAGCAAAATATAGCAAGAAAAAGAAAGTGTCGCGATATCACGACATGTTGCTTCGTCATGACTAGAAATGAAAAGTTGTCGCGATATCATGAAATGTTGCTCCGTCGCGGCCGAAAATGAAAAGTTGTCGCGATATTGCAACATGTTGCTCCGTCATGGCTGAAAATGAAAATTTGCCGCGATATTGCGACATGTTGCTCCGTCGCAGCCGAAAATGAAAAGTTGCCGCGATTTCGTGACATGTTGCTCCATCGCGGTTGAAAATGAAAAGTTGTCGCGATTTCGCGACATGTTGCTCGGTCACGGTCGAAAATGAAAAGTTGTCGCGATTTCGCGACATGTTGCTCCATCGCGACTAGAAATGAAAAGTTGTCGCGATTTTGCGACATGTTGCTCTGTCACGGCTAGAAATGGAAAGTTGTCGCAATTTCGCGACATGTCGCATTTTTGCGACTAAGAGTAGCAAACTGCATCGTGAAGAGAAAATGTCGCGATATCGCGATGTGTTGTGAAATTGCGGTGCAAGACAAAGAACCAAATTAAAGACTCAAATGTTGCGATATCGCGACATGTCGTGAAATCGTGGTTCATATAGGAGAGAGAAAGACAAAATGAAAATGTCGCGATATCACGACTTATCATGAAATCACGATCAAAGGCAGCAAGAGAAGAGTCAATGCAGAAGTTGTCGTGATATTGCAACAGGTCGCGTTTTCGTGGCTCCAAGCAACGAGATGGTAAGGAAGGAAAATATGTCACGATTTTGCGACATGTCACGTTTTCACGGCCAAGTACAGTGAGAGCAGTCCGAAAGAGAAAAGCGTCATGATTTCACGATAGAAAGCAGCGAGACAGCCCGAAAGAGAAAAGCATCATGATTTCATGATAGAAAGTAGCGAGACAGCCCAAAAGAGAAAAGCGTTGCGATTTCACGACAGAAAGTAGCAAGATGGTACGGAATGAAAAAGTGTCATGATTTTACAACATGTCACGTTTTTGCGACTGAGTGCAACAAAACACAGCAAAGGAGAAAAATGTCGTGATTCACGACAAGTTGCATCCATGCGGTCCGAAGCAGAAAAATGTCACAATATCACGACATGTATCATTTTTGCGATGCATGATGACAAACAAGGCTACTGACAAAAAAATGTCACGATATCGCGACATGTCTTGTTTTCACGATACAGGTAGAGGGGCAAAGCTGCATACATAAAAATGTCGTGATATCGCGACATGCTATTTTTGGTTGTGATTTACAGGGGGCCATTACGAAACATGCAGAAAAGCATAGAACACATGGCATAAAGGTGTAAGGGCTACATAAGCGTTACAGGTCACAGAGAAGATCAAGCGTCTCGATGTCGAACATAAATTCAAAAATAATGAAAATGTGGGGAAGGTGAGACGAAGCTATATGGGAGATGAAGCGAAGCATCACAGGGTGAAATAGAGAGCATTGCCAGAAAGTATAAAAGCAGAAGCACAGATTGGTACAAGGGTCGGAAACCGCTATGGGCAGAGTTGCAGAGCTGAGGGTGATTAGCCATTCTGGGCCTGCTTTAGAGTGTTTTTCTTCCCCTTTTTTTGGTTTTGAGAAAACTAGAGATTCTGTTATTGTAAAATGATCAATTTATAATACAAAAAATTTAGGGAGTTGCACCTCATTGGCAAGAAAGAAGGAGTTATTTTCTGCATGCAGGATTAAATGTTTATCTTTCTCCTTTTTAGATTTCTAGGCTTATAGGTGAAGTTTAATGCAAGTTCTCTTGGTTTCTTCATGCGAATGTCTAAATCTGAAATCATAGTTAAAACCCCAGAGACCAGCACTTGACTTATCTGGATTGTGCATGTTTGCAGGTTCAATAGGTTAGGTTGCATGCATGGAAACCTCATTAGGTTCAGTTTTGTCAGAATAGGATTGCATCACCCTGAATGCATTTCATTTCTCTTTTTGCATTTTATTTTCATTTGTTCCGCACTTTATTTTCATTTACAGGAATTAAAATAAAAAATAAAAAACTAAAAATTCCAAAGTCTGAAAATAGAAAATTTTCATTTCAAGGCCAGAATTTCATTTTTTAGTTTAGTTTTTTTTTGATTGGTAGAAAGGGTTTTGAAAGGTCCCTGAACCTTGTACAAGAGAGATTACAATAAAACCAAATCGACCGAGGTGGTCCAAGAAGAAATGAAAAGAAAGTTGGTCAACCTCCACACTAGGGAGGGTGTCGCGAAATCGCGACCAAAATGGTGATATCGCGACAGGAAGCACCGTAGAAGCGAAAGAAAGAAAAGAAGTCACGAAATCACGACAAGAAATGCCATCGGAGCCGAAGAAGGGAAGAAGTCGTGATATCGCGACATGTTGCAAAGTGTCGCGATATCGCGACAAGTTGCAGAGTTGGAGCCGATCGAGAAAAAGAGCCGCAAAATCGCTACAAGAAGTGAGAACGCTGTCGAAGAGAAAAGGTGTCACGAAATCACGACAAGAATGAAGACCGCAGCCGAAGAAGAAAAAGAGCCCCGAAATCGTGACTAAAGTGGAAGCCTGCTGCCAAGAAGAAAAAGCGTCGCGATATCACGACAGAAATGAAGACCGCCTTTGGAGAGAAAAAATGTCGCGATATCGCGACAAGTTTGCGCAAAGGCACCCGGAGAGAAAAAGTGTCGCGATATCGCGACAAAAATGAAGACCGCCTTTGGGGTGAAAAAAGGTCGCAATATCACGACAAATCTGCGCAAAGGCACCCGGAGAGAAAAAGTGTCGCGATATCGCGACAGAATGGAAGACCGTCGTTGGAGAGAAAAGGCGTCGCAATATCGCGACCGAATGGAAGACCACCATTGGAGAGAGAAAAAGCATCGCGATATCGTGACCAAAATGAAGACCGCCGTTGGAGAGAGAAAAAGCATCACGATATCGCGACAAAAATGAAGACCGCCTTTGGATAGAAAAACAATCGCGATATCGCGACAAGTTTGCGCAAAGGCACCCAGAGAGAAAAAGTGTCGCGATATCGCGACATAAAGGAAGACCGCCATTGGAGAGAAAACTTGTCCCGAAATCGCGACCGATAGGAAGACCGCCGTTGGAGAGAGAAAAGGTGTCACGAAATCGTGACAAAAAGCAAGACTGCGCCTGAAGGCCAAAAGTGTCGCGATATCGTGACAAGTTTGCGAAAGAGCACCCGAAGGGAAAAAGTGTCGCGATATCGTGACAAGTATGCAGAAAAGCACCCGGAGAGAAAAAGTGTTGCGATATCGCGACAAGTTGGAAGACCGTACCAGAGGAAGAGAAAGGTGTCGCGATATCGCGACAAAAAGCACCCTCGCGGCCTGAGCAAAAAAGAAGTTTGTGATAGCGCTGCAAGCTGAGATTTTGCAACCAACTTAGAAAAATGACGCAAAAACGCTCCAAGGTGCCAAAACGTAGCCGAAGAACCCGAAGACCAGTAACCCACTCACATTGTGCAAACATTGGAACTTGAAGAAACGTCCCTTAGGTCGATTAGGAAGGAGTCTCTCCAGACCTGAATGTCAGTTGCATCAACTCCCTTATTAGCAAGCCAGTCCGCAGCTTTGTTTCCTTCTCGGTATTGATGTTGGATGATTAATTCTGGATAAACACCAATAAGAGTCTTGCATTCATCGAAGATGGAAGCCAGGGCCCAGGGAGGCACGGAGGTTCCTTTGAGCCAGTTAATGCACTGCAATGAGTCTCCTTCTATGATGAGTTTATTGATAGTCAAGCCTTCCAAGAGAATCAAACTTTGGAACAAGGCCCGAGCCTCGGCCATATTGTTAGACTGAATTCCTAGGTTCTGAGCGAAGGCTAAAATTATTTCTCCTCTGTGATTTCTGAGAATCCCACCTCCGCCAGCAGCGCCAGGGTTGCCTTTGGCTGCGCCATCGAAGTTAAGCTTGTGCCACCCAGAAGGAGGTAAGACCCACTTGATAACATACCTGTCAACCAAAGTGTGGGGTGAGGCAAAATAATTAAGAAGATTGAAATGATTTGCTAGATTCAATTCAAGTCCAGGAGGGGGGGTTTGGTCGATGAGACGAGAGAGGCATTCTCCGCAACAAGGGTCAAGATTTTGGCAACGACAATCTTCTTATCCTTGACTATGTTTTGAAAAATTCTGGCATTTCTCTCCAGCCAAATCTGCCATAGGAAGATGTGGAGGCAAGCTTGCCACATGAATTTGAGTTGACTGCTTTTGAAAGGCCGGGGCCACTATTGAAAAAGGAGGGGAATGGAATGGGGGAGGGCTACGAAGATGGCAAAAGTGTTGAAAACCTAGTTGAGGACTGCAAGGGAGAAGGGACAATCCAAAAAAACATGCTTAGTAGACTCGCAGGCATTTTTGCACAGGATGCACCAATTGGGGATGAGAAGCCCTCTGTTAATCAGATTATCAGTGGTGAGGATTCTATTTTGGATGGCCAACCAGCAGAAGAATTTGACCTTGGGAATGATCTTGGGAACCCAAACCAGATTAGAGGAGTCACAACCATCACTGGGAGCTCTTGGCTGTAGTAGGCAGATTTAACAGTGAACTGCCCCGAATCTTCAAGGTTCCAGACCATGGAGTCTTCTTTGTGAGAGCTAGGAATTATGTAGCTCCTCAATAAGTTTTGAAGCCGCCTAAGAGCCTCGGTGATATGTCGAGGCCCGTTAAGTTCCAGTTGCTTCCATTCGGGTCTTGTGATCCCTGGGTTGATGAAATGACACACCTTATCTCCAATGGTAGCTTCGGTCACCGGCTTGAGCATAGCAAGATGAGGATCTTGACTGAGAGGTTTGTCACGGATCCAAGGGTCATCCTAGAAACGAATGTTCAATCCATTTCCAAGACACCACCTTAAACCTTCCATGATGATCTTCCTTGTTTTAGTGACCCCATTCCAGAAATGAGATCCGCTAGGAAGGTTGTGCTCTCCCAGAAAAGGAACCTGATGAAGGTACTTAGCTTTGATGATGTCAATCTAGGTGGCTTCTTCGTTGATGGTAAGTCTCCAAGACTGCTTGACAATGAGAGCCATGTTCATCCGCTTGATTTCCCTGAAGCCAAGACCTCCATCCTTTTTCTTAGAACAGACCTTGTCCCAGGCAACAAGGGGAATTTTGTTCTTGTTTTCGTTTCCCGCCCACAGGAATCTACGTTGAATTTGCTCAATTATTTGGCAGATGGAAGCTGGAGCTTTGAAGATAGACAAGAAAAAAATAGGAATACTTTGCAGGCAAGCCTAGACCAGAGTGGCTTTGGCTGCCTGACTGAGCATTGAACTTTTCCAGCCTGCAAGTTTCTTGTTGAGACGATCTAGAATAGGGTTCCACAGAGCTGAGACCGATTTGCCATAGAAAAGCGGTAATTCAAGGTAGGTAGTTGGAAGGCTCCCAATGATACACCCAAGGATCTCAGCTATCCTGGTTTGCCTATGAATGGGAGTATTGAGGAAGTAAAGCTTGCTTTTGCGGTAATTGACTTTCTGGCCAGCCGCCTCTTCATAAGAGTCAAGAATGCTCTTAATGATTTTTGCTTCGGGGACAGAAGCTTGAGAGGAGAGAATAGTATCATCCACAAAATGTTGATGGGAAATGGCCATGGTAGTTGAGGCAGGTTTGATCCCAGAAATGAGACCACTGTTACAGGCAGTAGTAAGGGTTCTTCGAAGAGTTTCGGCCAAAATGATGAAGAGGAAGGGTGACAAGGGGTCCCCTTGGCGAATGCCTTTAAAACTTGGAAAGAAGCTAGTAGGTGAACCATTGATAAGCATAGAGAACCACGTAGTAGATATACATTCACGGACCATCTTAACCCATTCTTTGTGAAACCCAAACTTCTCAAGGACCTCGAACAGGAATATCCAGGAAACCCGATCAAAAGCCTTGTTCATGTCAAGCTTAAGGAACATACTAGGTTTTTTGTTTTTATAAGCCGAATGGGCCAAATCATGAAATGTTATCACCCCATCAGCAATAAACCTGCCTTTGACCGAGCTGCCTTGGCACTGGTCGATGATGGAGGGAAGGATGTCTTTCAGCCTGTTTGCCATAACTTTGGTGATGAGTTTGTAGATGACATTACAGAGACTCATAGGTCTGAAGTCGAAGAGGGAAGCACGCTCATTAGACTTGGGAATTAAAACAATGAAGGTGGAATTGGTTTCTCTCAGCATCTTCTTGGCCCTCTGGAAGAATTTAACCACAGCGACAACATCAAGGCCCACGATATCCCAAAAATGTTGAAAAAACCGGGGTGGAAAGCCATCAGGACCAGGAGCCTTATCAGGTTCCATTGCAAACAGAGCATCTTTGATATCCTCTTCAGTGTAGGATTGGAGGAGTTTCTCATTATCATCGTTAGACACCAACGTTGGAATGTTCTGAAGTAGAGAACTTGCTGTGCGAGGGTGGCAGTCAACACTTGGACCTAGGATTTATTGGAAGTGGTGCACAGCTTCCTGTCTGATGGCAAGAATATCAGAGACAATGCTACCATCAGCCTTGGTCAAATCTAAGATTTTATTAGAGCCTCTATGGCGCAAGGTGGAAGCATGAAAAAACTTTGTGTTGGTGTCTCCTTCTTTGAGCCAGAGGCATCTAGATTTTTGTCTCCAGCAGGACTCTTCCTTAGCCAAAACATTATGAAAGTTTGAAAGGAGTCATTTTTCTTCCATGAGCGTTTCTACCCTCTGATCCCCTTCCTGAATCAGATTTTCCACCCTTTTGAGCTCATCCAGTAGAAGGTTTTTTTCACTAAAAGGTTGCCGAAAACCTCCCTGTTCCAGACATTTCAGCTTGAGTTTGACTGCTTTGAGTTTGAGGAACAGATTCAAGAGAGGGTTTGGACAAAGGTTTTGCTACCACCATTGTCAAATACACCAACCTAAATCTGGATGAGTGAGCCACATCTTTTCAAACCTGAAAGGGGTTTTAAAGGTTTTCTGGGGTCGGGAACAATCCAAAATTATAGGGTTGTGATCAGATCCAATTTTTGGGTGGCCATGCAGCCTGGCATCGCCAAAAATAGGAATGAGTTCTTTGGATAAGAGAAATCTGTCAAGCCGAATTTGGATGTGATGAATGCCCACCCATCTGTTGCTCCATGTATAGTTGGATCCTTGGAGCGGAGCAGATGATGATATTCCCTTCATAAAATTCCAATTTCACTGAAGGGGTTATGTTTTATGACATTTCATAAATTTCCATTTTTTTTCTGCAGTGTGGTCATACGAAGATCAAATCACATTTGCTTTATTCGGGTTCAACGAACAATCATTACAGTTTCACAGTAAAATAAACCACAGTGCCCCTTGTTAACAGTTACTTGCAATCACTAAGGTGTTCCAAGCATTTTAATTGAATATCTTTATTTGAGATTATTGATACACATATACCAAATGCTAACTTAGCGGAACCTTGGAGAAATTGTTTATTAAATTTCTTTGCAAGAGAGGATTTAGAACCCAAATCCTATCGGAGAGTGTGTTTTCACAATCGGGTGAAAATACCACTCAACAAGAACCTATGTATTTTTGAAGTAATATTTTTTCCCAATTCTTTCTTTGATATCTGAATAGTCTCCACCCAAGCTTTGCTCCTAATGCCAAATTCATAAGTCTACAATTTTGCAAGCCTACTCCTCCAATATTCTTTCCTTTGCAAAACCTATCCCACTTACAAAGAGGAAACCTAAATTTTTCCTCACAACCTTTCCATAGAAAGTCTCTTTGAATTTTATCCATTTTTTATGCAATATTTATTAACGGTCTTGAAAGTGACATCATATAAATAGGAATGCATTGCAAATTAGTCTTTATGAGTTGTAGCCTTCCTGCCATAATTAAGAACTTTTCTTTCCAACCTACCAAGCAAGCTTTCATTCTATCAAAAAAAGAGATCCAAAGCTCCTTTTTATTCCCTTTATCAAACAAAGGAATGCCCAAGTAGGTTGATGGAAATTTTTCAATTTTGAACCCTAAAATATTCACAATAATTTGTTGTAAATCTAGGGCAGTATTAATGGAAAAGATCTTGCATTTTGAAGTACTTACCAACTATCCAGTAGCCTTCTCATAACATGATAATATTGATTTGAACTCCATGGCCTCACTTACTAAGGGATGGCCCAAAAGAAAAGTATCATCAACAAACTGGATATGAGATTTGAAGGGACCATTTTTTACAACTTGAATACCCTTGATTTTTCCTTCCATTTTTACCTTTGAAAAGACTCTCCCTAATGCTTTTACCAAAATAACGAATAGATAAGGAGAAAGAGGATCACCTTGACGAAGTCCACAAGATGACTTGAAATACGCAGCAGGATAACCATTGATCAAAATAGAAAATTTTGCAGTGTTATAACAACATTTAATCCACTCACACCAACTATAATCAAAGCCAAAGTTTTTGAGAATAGCATGTAGAAAATTCTAGGAAACCCTATCATATGCTTTGTTCATATCTAATTTTAAAAGCATACCTGGTTTTTCATAAAATGAAGAGAATGTATGGCCTCTTGTGCAATAATTATACCATCATGAATTTGTTTACCCTAAACAAAGCCATCTTGTTTCTTTGAGATAACACACCCTAGAATACCCTTTAATCTATTTACCATAATTTTTGAAATGATCTTATAAATCATATTACAAAGGTTTATTGGACGAAAGTTATAAAAATATTTTGTCATCTTTCTTGGGAACCAAGGTAATAAAAGTAGCATTGATATCACTTATTATAGCTTTTCTTTTTTGAGCCTCTTCAACTTAACATATAACTCTTCAATAAATTCCAAAATTTTTGAAAGAAAATTACTCGAAATCCATCAAGGCTAGGTTCCTTGTTAGGATGGAAAAAGAAAACTGCTTCATGGAGCTCCTCCATAGAAATATTCTTCATCAAGCTTTCATTTTGTCCCTGAGTGATAAGTGATGGAATATTTTGTAGAATTTTTTCTTACGCCTCCTTATCTTGCCTAGAATATGATAAACTATTTTTGAAATAATTTATTGCTTCCTTCCTTATATCTTCTTCATCCTCAATATTTCTTCCATTTGGAGTTATAATATTTTTAATATGATGAACAAAAAAATTGTTTTTGCTATAGCATGATTTTTTTTTGTATTTCTATCTCCTTCCTTGAGCCATTTCTCTCTAGATTTTTGGAACCAATACGACTCCTCCTTTTTCAATGCATTATGATAATCAAAAAGTAATTGTTTTTCTTTCACATAAGAATCCTAGTCCATTTCATTAATTTTTACTATCTCTTGTAAATTTTTGAGCTTGGATTCAATTTATTTTTTTCTTTAAAAATGTTACCAAAATATTTGACATTTCATATCTTCATTTGCTCCTTTAAACATTTCAACTTTTTGATGGGGAGCCAAACTTGCTCAATACCACTTGATGGAGATCCAAACTTGCTCAAACCAATTCTCATTCAAAAACTTGGAAAGATTACTTCACAAACCCTCATTTTGTGGCTATATAGCCAAAAAACCCTAAAAATTAAAATGAGTCGGATGGGGCCCAAAATTGGGGTGCGCATCCCTCTTACAATAGACAAGCCAAAAATAAAGTTTCCAGTCCTAAATCTAAATACATTAGGATATATTAACCTCCGAACAACTCAAAAAGCATAAAAAACTAGGTAAGTAATTTTAAAACCTAATTTCGGGGCACTAGATGATGGAATTTGGCCCCGAAAACTAGATTTTTTGGACAAATAGGACTCAAAGGAGTCATATTTGTTTAGAACTCTCCCAACTAGCTCCTTGTCAAATTTCATGTCAATCGAAGCTACGGTTGAGAAGTTATGGCCCCGACAATTTCGTTGGATGCTCCTGCATCACTTTTGAATAAACTTGTACATACATGATCCTTCAAATTTTGATTCATCCCACCATAACATAACCATATAGAAAAAAATCAGGATCTTGGAACCACATAGACTAGAAGTGAAATGGCTTTGGATGACCATTGTTAGGTGACTCACAAGTTGAAAGAATGGGTTTGTGATCTGATCTTGCTTGTATAAAATATCTGAAGAGATTGTATACTTTGTTTGTAACCATTTATTGGATAAAAAAAACCTATCTAGTCTTTTTGCTATATGATTTTTCCAATGCGTCTATTATCTCATGTGTATTGAAAGCTTGAGGGACTAACATCCCAAAGGTCATTTGAATTGACAAATGAAGCAAACTATTGCATTGATTTCGACCATCCTAGAATACCACCCTTCTTTTCCAAAGGAGATATAACATTATTAAAATCACCCCCAAGAATCCATAGATCACAATGGATCATTATTGTATTTGATAAAATTATACTAAGGTCCTTCCAACATCTTTCACGAGGAGTAACTACAGTTGGATCATATACATTTAAACCCCAAATTTGATGTTTTCCTCTTTCCTGTAAAATAATCTAGCAACCCAATTACTTTTTGCTTCTAATAGTTGTCTATCCCATTTGCATTTATCCCATATTATTGCAATACCGCCTGAAGCTCATGTAGAAGAAACTGTTGAACAATCACTTGCCTTCCAAATCTTCTTAAAAGTAACCTTACATTCCTCACTACTTAATTTTGTTTCTTGTATTAATAAAATCAGGGCTATAACAACCTATTAATTCCTTAATAACTCTTTTTTAGGGATTTTATTCATACCCCTAATATTCCATGATATCATTTTCATCATCAACACTTTTTATTTTTATTAGTGGGCTTAACCCCACTTCTTGTTAACACCTGTGATATTTTTATTTGGCTTCCCAGATCAATATCCTTTTGAGTTTCTTTTTCTCTTTTTTCTTTCTATGATAGCCTTCCTATCCTTCTTCCATTCTTTCCACCACTCTCATATTCATCAATCTCTTCTATTTTTTGATATTATTCAAAATAGGACTTATCTTCTATAGATTTATGTTGCCCTAAAGAGTCGAAAGTGCAAGGAATAGCCTCAATAATTTTTTTTTCTTAATGTTGCCTTGAAAACTCTAAACTGCATAGATGATACTCCATAGTCATCACTTTCTTATGTTGTAGTTGTACTGAAATACCTAAATTTCCTTGGATATCCTCTACAAGATTTTCTTTACCATATTGCTCTTGAAATCCTAAAGTGCAAGAAATACACTCCATACTACTTTTATTTTTCTTTGTAAGGAGAAGATTTTAAGCTACTTGCGGATAATAAAGGTGATTTTACCTAGATTAAGCTTGACCTCCTTTGCCTCATTTGCTTTAAAATTTGTCTCCCCATCTTCCTTTATATTAAAATTTGTCTTCCCCTCTTCCTTTATATTAAAATTTGTCTTCCCCTCTTCCTTCGCATCTTTAGCTCCTTTTATATTTGAACTTGTGCATTGTACTTCCTCATCTCCCATATCATTTTTTTCTTCTAATGACTGATTTGAGTGAACTATAATGACCTTCATCATCTGATGATGTAGAGGGATTTTTCTAGCCACTTTCTTAGGAGTGGAAAATCCTTGATGTGACCTAGCTTCTCCTGTGATATGGTCTCCTTGTTTCAAATTGAAACTACCCTCATGCCCAAAAAATTCCATCTCTTCCTCCATTTTCACTTTGTAGTCTCTTGCCATGTGCCCAATTTCATGACATTTACGACATCAAAATGCAATGTTTTCATAATCCACTTGTTGATCCCATTCTCTTGATTCAGATTTAATCCTAATCGATTGTGGTAAATGATTAGAAATATCCATGGCAACACATATTCGAGTGTATACAACATGCCTTCTCTCCTTAGTAGTTGGTCCCTCCTGGATGAATTCACCTAGGGTATTACCAATATTCTTCAAAACCTCCTTATTTATAAGTTGATAAGGAAGTCCAAAAAACCTAATCCATACTAGAAGCCTTTTAATAGTTTTTGTGTCCACAGAAAAATTCTCACTCCAAGGTCTTAAATATAATGCATATTTACCCCTAAACCATGGGCCTCCATCCATTATTTTATCCCTTATTTCTAAACTAGAGAAAATAATGAGAAAAAATCCTTTTGAAAGAAAAGTCATGAAGTAATTTGAATTCAATCCCCATTTCCACTTAATCCAATTTTGAATCTCGAAAAACGTGACCAAGATCAATGAAACTAACAAATTAACCCTCAGTTTTAAAAATTATTATATCATGCTCAATCATCTCATCCTTGATAATCACTTCTTCTAGCGTAGAATCTACTACTTGGACTAGGTTTTCCATAGATTCTCTCTTCTTCTTATTGCTAGGTAGGGCATCCAAACTTCCAACTTGGCCATTCACACTTTCAGTAAGCACTTTCACAAATGACTTTCTTTCTCTGTTACCTAATTTTTTTGCACTCTATACCAACTGCATTCACTCCTGACTCTTACTTACACTTGCTACCAGCTCCCATTTACACTCGCTCCCAAATTATAACTAAAATCTCTCTTATTAAAACACTCTTCTTAATAATATGATATGCACTAAAGCTAAAAATTAAAATTAAAATGAAAAACTATCTTAATCCTATTATAAACCAAAGCTCATGATAATCAAGTAAAACTATAATGTTTTTTTTAAAATCCATGAATGAATTGTTGGCCCATAGGGTCCCTAAATGTTAAGCAATTTTGCTTGCGTGCGATATTTTCCACCATTCTAGAAGTGTTTTACCACTTGATTTAGATAATTTTGACATGGAGTGGATTCATGATTTAGAAGGGGAAAAGCTTAACAAGATAAGTTTAGGTGCGCCCTTTCCCGCATGCTTTTAAGTCTTATTATATTCGAAATCTGACCACATCTCCGGGTCCATAGCTCAGTGGTAGAGCATTTGACTGCAGATCAAGAGGTCACCGGTTCGAACCCGGTTGGGCCCTTTATGTTTAAATTTTAATTCCGGTTGGGCCCTTGATATTTAAATTTAACTTAAAAACACGAAGTATATATCTATGTATTTTAATTTAAAATAATAACGGCGATAAAACATGCCTTTTGAGACCCTATTTAAATGGATTTTAATTTAAAATTTGATTAGTATGTAGATACGTTAAAGCAAGTTCAAGTAGATGCGTGTGAATCTGCTTTACAATTTGACTAAGGTTTAAGGATTAAATTTAATGTAGATTTATAAGCGTTGTTTATATATTATTTTTGGGCCCTTGATATTTAAATTTAACTTAAAAACACCGAAGTATATATCTATGTATTTTAATTTAAAATAATAACGGCGATAAAACATGCCTTTTGAGACCCTATTTAAATGGATTTTAATTTAAAATTTGATTAGTTTGTAGATACGTTAAAGCAAGTTCAAGTAGATGCGTGTGAATCTGCTTTACAATTTGACTAAGGTTTAAGGATTAAATTTAATGTAGATTTATAAAGGTTGTTTATAAATATATTTTTGTTTTTTTTGCTAGATAATAAGGGATTGTATTTGGGTCTCCCACCTTTGATAAATTATATGTCTCCCACCTTTGATAAATTATATCTCTTTTCTTCAGAGTAGAGTTTACAAACAGAGACACTTCTCATCTCAAAATGTTTGAATTCTTGATTTTCATTTTTTTGAATCTTTTCAAATTTTTGTATGAATACAATTATTTCATAATTTAGCATCTTTCTTGACATTTTCTTATAGCAACCTTCACAATACCAAAATTTCACCTGTACTATCTATGCCTTCAATCTTAGTAGAATAATATTTCCAGAAAATCACACTATTATAGTCTGCTTTACCAAATCTGAATTGCTAGTTTCCTTCCTTGTTGAAGTCATAGCCCTTCATTACTCTTCCCATCGTTTGAACCCTAGTTGGCAAATATTTGCAATTTCATTTTTCACGACTTGAAAAATCATCACTACCCTTGTTTTGAATGGTTGACTTCATAGGATCATATCTCCCTCAATATTGTTCGATTTTTGTATATGACCACTCATTTTAAATTTATTCAAATTCTGCACAAGTTGGTCCAAGAATCAATTGAATCGGATAACTCTTCGCGAATATATGACTCCTAAAAAATGATATGTTTTTCAAGAAAAAACCCTAATCCTTCACACTTTGCAATTTCGTTTTTCGTGACTTGAAAAATCGTCACTGCCCTTGTTCCGAATGGTTGACTTCACAGGATCGTATCTCCCTCAATACTATTTAGATTTTTGCATATGACCACTCATTTTAAAGCTATTCAGATTTTGCACAAGTTGATCCAAGAATCAGCTGAATCAGATAACTATTCACGAAATATGTGACATTTTTCAAGGAAAAAACCTTAATCCTTCGCACTTTGTAGTTTTAATTTTCTCATTATAAGTAGTCTTCCACGCTCCTTTAGCCTTCCCAACCTTCCACTCAGCATCCCATGTTGGAACATGAGACTATTTCATGTTAACAAAACAATAAACCAGAATCATATATTATGCATTGAAACATAAGAACATCACACAAAGTATACACATCAAAATAGACACAAGATATTGACATAGAAATATATCACAAAAGAGAGATCTTCATCTATTATTCTTCCATGTTCAAGGTATATTACAACAATGGAGAGTTATCTCCAATATAATACAATAGGTGACTTTTCAGTCCTCAAACTATTGCTCTCCCCTACAAATCCGGGAAATGCAACCTTTCACATTCTTGTCATTAAGACAAGCTCTCAACATGCCACATGTGAGTGTGACTCTTCATACTCCTCTCTCTTTTGACACTTTGCACTTTCACAAGGTGACACATACATTAGGACAAAAGGACCAAATAATGTAATACTCACAACATCCCAGCCTTCCATTGCAGCTCCTTCATTCATCCCAGCCTTCCATGTTCCTTCAGCCATCCCAACCTTCCACCCAACATCCCAACCTTTTGTTGTAGCTCCTTCAACCAACCCAACCTTCCACGCTCCTTTAGCCAACCTAGCCTTCCACGCTCCTTTAGCCTTGACACTCCAAAGATCAACTCATCATTCAACCTTCCACGCTCCTTCAGCCTCCAACCTTCCACGCTCCTTCAACCTTCAAATTTGTTGATTGTTAAAGCACCAAACCATTTGCCAAGCCCCTTAGGGAGAAACCCCCTAGGGTTTGTCCCCTTCTATAAGAGTTGTTTATATGGTTTTATAGATATTAAAAACTAATTTATTTTTTATATCATCATGTGTAATTAAGAATTTATTATATAATATATAAATTTTATAAAATATAAAACTAAAATTATTTTTAAAGGCACGAAAAATGTTGCTAGGTATTAAAAAATAATAAAAAATATTTTAAGTTATACAATAATTTAGAAAATTAAATTTGTATGTATAAAAATTATAAAAATATTGTTTTAAATGTATTCTCGAACCCAAGAAGAACCTTGGGTGTATGTATTATAACAACTTTTATTCTTTTGCTTGGTTTTTTGTTTGCTATATATTTTTAGTCACTTGTGCTAAAGGTTATAATTGTCTTACAAAGGTTATCCCCTTGTTATTCTACTCCCTATGGGTTTAAGAACTATAATTTATTATTTTTGCACCTTCACTTTCTTTTTCGTGTCCTTATACTTTTGCTTCTAATAGGCAACATCCTTCTTCTAGTTGCATTCTTCCTATTTTAGAGGAATTTCCTCCATCATAGATTAGCTTTGTACATTAACCAAGGGTTCTTCTTGTTGTTCCTCAACGATAACCACTACTTGAGTCTTCTTCCTTGGTGGCCTTGTAGGTGTTTCATCAAGGAGAGAGCATTTGATGGTTTTGTAGTTGACCTAGTGGCCTTTCTTAGGGGCTGCCTCTTGGTGGGGGGTTGCTTCTTCAACATTTTCCTCATCCCCCTTCTCCGTGTCTACAACTACTTCCATATTTCTCTTATTGTCCTTTGGCATAAGTACCACAAAATTTACCAAGTCACCCCTTGTTTGGATTCTCTCAAAGCCCTAATAACCAACAACTACATTAGCCCATGATGGGTCAAATTATTTACTTTTCCAGCCCTACTCCTTAGCAATATTGTTGAGTGAAGATAGAAGAAAATAGGGTACATTTATTTATGACCTATGACTCGAATGAATCATTAACATAAAATAGTTTCTAAAAACAAAATAATATCTACCTTCATTTATCATATAATGCTCTAAGATTTAAGTGATATTATCCCATGATTTGGGTAGAGTATTATAGAAGACACCCTTACCCGTGTCATCAATATGCTTTAATTTGTGTAACAACACCTTATGATGTTCCTCGGAGTTTCACATATTCTCTCTATCCCAATGCACCCTAGTCTGAGGTAGGGGAGTGACTTTAGCAATTGTGCACTTTATGAATTCTACCTCAAGCCTCTTGAAATCCATGGCTATTGTGGCATATTCCTCAATGTGTTAAAAAAATTCAGTCTAATTGACCCTTCAATAATTAGCCAAGTGACTCGTTTCTCCTTTGTATTTGTATTTTTTAGCTCTTTACAATTCAAATTACCCCCATATTCAAAACCTTTCTTTCTTCATTCAACATACTCTATTGTCTACAACTTAATTCCTTCAATGATGTCTTATTGTTTTGCAAGTAATCAAGATTTTATTCTTCTTCATTAGGTACACATCATCGATTGAAATGTTGAATTGTGGAAGTGACTATAATAAATACTACTGATTACATTACATGCCTAAGGAGAGGGCGTTGAAATGATTGTCGATGTGTGTCCTATGGAAGAGTGCCATACATCAATTATCATATGGGGGTGATGACCTTTTCTCACATTGTACATATTTTTTTTATTACATACATGTGTTAAAATTTTGTCATTTATGGCAATGATTTTGTTGAGGAATATTACATTATTTGGTACATGTTAATATACCCCCAATATACCTTCATGATACATTTGTAAATATGTAATAGATTAGGGTTGAGTCTATAGTTTAGAAGTGTGATTTATATTTCTCCTTTTATGTAAGTTTCAATGTGCAAGAAATGCACAAGTATCATGTAAGTTAGAGTGCAAGTGTAGATTGAGAGAATGTGCACAAGTGTCATGTATGTAAGAGTGTAAATATATAATGTGAGAATGTGCACAACTGTCTTAGATTAGGAGTGCATGTAGAAGTGTAAGAGTCATATAGATGTGTGTTTTAGAGTCAAGAATCCATGAGGAGTCTTGTATGCAAGTGGTAAGATGACAAGCCAAGAGTTACTCTTATACTATTATTTTGACCTTTAATATTATGGCTATTTTATATTGGGACCTATGATATTTTGTGCTAGTAAGGCTTAAAAAGTTGACAATGGTATCGAAGCTACCACCAGACTTTGTTTATTTTTATAGTTTATTGAGCCACCATTATTATTTAACTTTATCCACTTTTGATAAAGTTAAATTAGAGTCTATCCACTTTCAAGGCAGTGCAGACTTGGACTCTAATTTTTAAAGGTCTTATTGAGTAGAAGATTGAGGGAACTAGGATTCAATCACCTTGATTTATAGGCTAGGGTCTTTCCACTTGGTTGAAGGAAAAATAGTGAAGATGAAGACTCGGTTAGATTGATAAAAAAGGGCCAACTTAGGAGAAAAGTTGGACATTTGATAGAGAAGAAGCCAACTTAGAGAAAATTTGGATATTGAAGATATAAGATTGCAGATTGAAAATTAAGGCAGAACCAACTCAAGAGATAGTTGGTCATTCAAGGATATTTAGTGCCACCCTAACATTGATATTGGGTTATATAGTAAGGAGGATAATCATATTGAGTTCTTAGGTGTGACCTAAGACATTGAAGATCTCAAATTGAAAGGAACATCAAAGATTAATCTATAGAGGTTGAGAAGCTTCCTACAGATATAGAGAAGAATTTTAGCTTCTAAGTAAAAAATATTAAAATAGAAAGAAGAAGAATCAAGTCAAGAGTGAATTAACATTGGTATATTTGAAAGCACAAAGATAAGAGAATAAAGAAAAAGAAGAAGTAGAGCAACAATACAAGGAAGAAGATCACAAAGGTCAAGAGGCCTACATTGAAGAAGAAAGGCCTATATTGAAAAGAAGGCCATAGTAGCCTATATTAAAGATTAGGTCCAAGAGACCTATATTGGAAGAGAAGGATAGAGAAGCCTATATTAAACAATAGGTCCAAGATGCTTGTATTGAAAAATAAGGGCAAATAAGCCTATATTGAAAATAAGGTCCAAGAGTGGACTACATTGAAGGTTCGAGAGAGTGACCTTCATTATTGAATAAGGTCAAAGAAGCCTATAGTAAAGATTCAAGAGATCTCCATTGAAGGAGGATAGATCAACATTATTCTAGAAGAAGAAAAACTTGCATTATTGAGAAGAGTAGAGAATCCTACACTATTGAAGAGAGAATCTTGCACTATTGAAGAGGGTTAAAGGAAGATTCACAAATGATCTATGTACATATATATGTAAGGTATTTTTAGAATCATATACATAGTTAAATAAAATATTTAGTGTAGTTAGAGAAGGCTTACAAAGAAAAAAAGAATGGTATTATAAACCAACATAAGCATATGTTAAATGAAGCACATATAAGAGAAAAAACATGATAGCATAAGTTGCTAAAGTAGCAAAGAAACAATATAATCCATAAAGGAAGAGGTAAACAAATTTCTTGAATCAAGGTAGACCAGCCACAAAGGAAGAGGTAAACCAGTCACCTGAATCAAGGTGGACCAACCATAAAGAAGTAAGCAGAGAAGGAGAAGGTAAACCAGTCACTTGAGTCAAGCCAGATCAAACATCCTAAGGAAGAGGCCACCTAGGGTAAGTCAACACCAAGCACCTTAGGTAGATTAGATTGTACCATTCAAGGAAAACCAGAGTTGCATAAGTGAACCAAAGTGCATTGATAAAAGCGATTAGTCAAACGTGAGAGGAGCCAAAATGAAACACTTTGAACCACCTGCAAAGCAATCAAACTAAATGTGAGAGGAGCCAAGGCGAAGGCTCAAGGTGAAGCAAACCACCTGCAAAGTCATCTATAGAATAAGAAAAAGGGCATGTTAGGAACCTATTATAACATTATTATGTAATTATCATATTATTATGTAATGATCCCTTTCCAAATTGGGTACCCCATTATAATGATATATTGTAATATTTTGTAAAGGTATGTGATAATTGAGGCACCTAGACAAGTGGGGTCATATCATGTAACCGTTATCAAGAATGTAACTATTGTTTGGTAGAAGATTCTAGCTCGAGTGACACTTTGCATATAAGCCAACTCTTGAGCATTAGATTAGGGTTGCATGAAGTGTATCTTTAAAAGACAAGGGTCCATAAATGAATGTATCTTTTCATATATTGAATAAAATTATTGAAGGAGGTTGCCCCCCTAAAGAGGCCTGTGATTCTGTGTTGTGTTTTATGAGGTTATTATATTTTTGTATTTAAATTTTGTATTGAAATATTATATTCTTCATGAATTTATGCTTTTATGGAAATATTTATGTGAATGTGCTTATTTTAATTAGAATTTCCTTAAAATTTTTTACATATTAAGTAATGCCATGATTCCTACTCAATCCAAGGAAATTGACAAAATAAAAAAGTTCCTATAGCAAGTGTAGAACTAGACATAAATCTAATATATCCTATAGTGACAATAACAAAAATACAAGGAGTTACATGAAAAACATAGGATACCACACATATTTTAGGTTAGGAGATGAAATTTGGATCCACCTAAGGAAGAAACACTTATCTGACCCACATTAGAAGATCAATCTACTATGCTATGGTTCTTATATTATCTAGTGCTAGACAAGAGAAAATTCTTTCTTTTCCAACATGTTGCTATGCTTGGGGATGCATCCAATTTTCTACAATGAAATCCTCAAGCCATACCTATCTCCTCTATTAGATCCCATGAAAATATAATATCCAACTAATTTAGACCCAACATAATTGGAACCCATCATCGTATAAGCTCATCAAGATTACCAATAAGAGTAATTGCTAGGGGACACAACCTGTTCAAGATTGAGAAGTAGGGTTATTTTCCATAGCAAGTAAAGTGGTACATACTTGACCAACTCAAGCACCTTATCCCATAAAGGGAGGCTAAAACGATGGGAACTATTACTTATCAAGCGATATGAATGATATGAACAAATATGTCTTGCTTAGAGTTCCTCAAGGCATGATGTCAAACTTACTTCAGAGCATTAGCCTTGATACTCATATGGAATCCTCACTAGATAAGTTGGTGCCAACTCCTACTTTGGCACCAAGACTACACTAGTGCCAAATTACTAATTTGGTGTTAATACTATGTTAGTGCCAAACCACTTTGATACATATTGACTAGTTTTTATGCAAGCAACAACCAAAGGGTTTTAAAACCCTCTAGTTCAAAGCACTAATTGCTTTCTCACTTAAAAGAGTGGTATCTAAACCAATAATAGTAATAAGAAATTCATATACCCTTGTTCATTCATCAACTAATTACTTTCAAAGGTAGGTAATTAGACCAATAACAATTAAAAATCCATATACCATAGCTCATTCATCAAACACTTGAGTCATATAATGCATATCAACAATTTTTAAACTAGCAAGTATTAATTCCCATTCACTTAGGGTTTACTTTTAATTTCTTGTCAATAGAAAACATTCACATTCATGAAACAAAGAAAATGCATTCTCACAAGAAAATCTAAAACAATCCTAATTGAGCTTAAATTAGAATTATAACTATACACACATAAAAATGATAAAAACATTCAAGTATTTTTTATTTTAAACTTTTTTTAAAGTAAAAAAATTCTGAATTGAACCTTGAATCATTATATATTTCTCCCTAAAATAGAGAGTCTAAAAGGTAGTTAAACAACTACCAAATTAGTTAAGATAACAACTTTCTCCATTTAACATAACTTTTGAATTAGATCAATTGTCATAAATTGAAATACATTGAAAATAAAAAGTGACAATTATGAACTTCTCCTCAAGCGATGACTCAATGGAGATAAACCCATTGAGATAGCTATGCATATTTTCATTGTTAAACATCGGGTCTATAAACTATTTCTAGAAGTCTTTCAGAGATAATTTCATTGTAGATTTAATTACCACAGTCATCTTATCTAAAGTACTTTAGACATTTGCTTCTTTAATGGTTACTTCCTCAAAATCTGCTTGGGTAACATTATCTTTTAGCAAAAGTTTCCTATGCTAGTAGATTTATTTTCATCAAATTAAAGTCTTCTAATAGATTTTTTCCCTCTAAAGATGGCACCTTCCCCTTAGGATCTCTCCCATCCATAGGATTTAGTTCTTCTTATGGATAGACTTTGTCTAATGAAAGGCTTAAGTCTTTGCGGATATTTTACTCTACAAGCTTTTCACTATTAATAATTAGTAAATTTTTCAAAATTGCCATTAAAATAAAATTTTCCTCCATGTATGCAAGGCTAGACTTTATGAAAATTTTTAAATTACCTTGGGGTTTTTATTGAAGATAATAATAATGAAACATAAAGCATAAAATAGTACACAAGATAAAACATAAAGGGTAAGGCGAAGCCCATTATAATTTTTTTCATAATAGGTTTAATGTGGCAACAATACCATGACTACTTTAGCATCAAGCCTTTGGTACCCATCTAGAAATGAAAAAATCCATGTAAATATGATAAATGACTCACACCAATATTTTGCATTAACATGAGATGATTGGTACAATAATTTTAGACTAGTTCAGCCACTTCCCCAATTCTTTATGTGGCACTTGATTTCTAAGACACTAAAATCAAATTCTTGGTTTTTTCTTGATACCACCAAGATGAATTGAAATTTGAATAACCTTGTAGCATTTTTGTAACATTGTACATTTGATATAAATCGAGCGTAGAGCTTCTTTTATTCTCAACCATGAAACCAAGAAGCTAGGACCTCCTCTTGCTTTTTATTTTATTTTTCTCTCTATTACTACACCTCTACAAAGTGCCTTACGTCTTATACCACCAATTATATTCAATATCTATAATACATTTCATCTAAACAATATACCTAAAGCTTTTGCAACACTACTCTGGTTATAACTTGTAGTTACCACTAGGACTAGCTAGTATTATGAGTTGTCCATCGTGCCAACCATCCTAGACCCTATCTCATGAATCAAATCTATCCAATGTTAGCCTTAATATTTTATCCCTAATCATGGAGTAAGAAATAGTGGGGCACACTTGTTGTGTTGGACTTAAAACCACCATAGGATTAGGTTAAAAAAATATTGATAGAGCATCCAAGGACAATCTTGGTACTTTATGTATGGGAGACATTTGTAAAAGTGACATTGAAAAATATCCCTTCTATTTCATGGCCCATTAGGCCATAATACAAATAATTATATTGAAGCCATGCCAATCCACTTTAGCAAAAAGAAATTCAGTAAGAGAAGCTTGAAATATAGTATAGTTGAATCTAATTTTAATTGAAATATGTTATAGTTGAATTTGATTCTAGTTGAAATATGTTATATTTGAATTTGATTCTAATTGAAATATGTTATAGTTGAATTTGATTCTAAAATACTACTTTATAGTATGAATTTGGATTTAACCTTTCTAGGTAAGGATTAGTGCTCGAGTATGTTACTTAAATATATCAAGCTTTTAGTAGGGATTTTCTATGGAATCACTATCAATAACATTCATTCAAAGGGAAATAAAGTGGTGGATCTACAAGTAAAAAAAACTTCAATGTTAAGAATGTAAAAACTCCATTGTTTTTTATTGTGAGCATAATTGAAGTGATATACAATATGAATTTAAAGGGATATTGCAAGTTGATTCACCTTCTTATGATAATGAATATAAACCTTAATAATAATGGATTCATGTTATATGTAGAGAGTTATTGCATATAGTATTTAGTTTGTAATTTAAATAACTTAATTAGTTCCCCTTTATACTATTTCCTTGCAATAGCCCTTCCTTCCCTTGAATGCAAAGACAAAAATGCAAACCCAACGCTTATAAGTATTATACTAGGATGCCAGTTGCATTATCGGTGATGCGACCCAGGTTCAATCCCCACGGTGGATATGTATATGTATAAGAAGTATTTACTCAATAAAAAAAAGTATTATACTAGGAGTAAGAGCAAAAGATCTAAAGGTAAGTGACATGTCGTACAAGTGGGAATAGTTGGATCTAGGAAGTTTAGAAGATTTTATCTTTAAAATAATATTTTATGTAATTTTATTTTGATGTATTCTTAGCAATTTTAAAGCTACTCTAATAGACTTGATTGTTATCATGAAGTTGAACCTATAATATGTGGAGATATTTTAAGCACACTTGGGCTAAAAAATTGGTATGGTGGCAAGTTATGGATAACCTAGTGTGCTTAGATAAGTGTTGTGAAAAATTAAAATTAATCAATTTTTTTCCAAAAATTCATCATCACATAAAATGCTTGTGGTTTAGATAAGTCCTAATAAATATATAGGTATGTATGAGAGATATTATAATTAATTATAATTGTTAATATGTGTAGTGTAGGTTGTTGGAGTATATTACATTATTTGATACATGTCTTATATTAGGCTTTACTTTATGTAATGTAATAAATGCACTAGTTTGTATAATATTCAATTAAGTAAATGTGTCATTAGTCCATGTGTACATGAGTCCATAGAATAGGGAGTTGAATAGTCTAGAAGTGTGAAGGTCAAGAGTGCACCATATGAAGAGTCACATATTGTTATATATGTGTGACAAAGTATTATAATGGGTATCGAAGGTGCATTGCTCATAGCATGCATTAGTAGAGTAGTTTCATATTTTTACGAATTTCTATTAATAGCATATTTCAAAGTTATTGCAGAAGTCTGTTATCTTATTATTTCTACTTTACATCTTGTGGTTATTTTACATATTAAACATTATCAAAAGCTAACACAGGTGGGCCTAATGGTGAAGGCTTTCTTACTCTAGATAGGAAGTCCAAGGTTAGATCCGAAGGGGTAGGATATCTATGCCTCGTTAGCAAACAACACAATACTAGTACCTCCTCCCATACATAGTGGACTCAAAGGAGTATGAGGTAGTCTCATATGTACAATGTTAATGGATCTTTAAAGTTTTTTAAATTGATTTTATGGGATTGAAATGACCCTTCAATTGTATCACATTATTATTATATTATTATTATTTGGATAATGTGAGAAACCCCTACGACCAACACTTAGGATTGAGCATTCCCATCCCAACCATGACCCCTCATAAGGTTGAGAGCTAAGCTTATCAATAAGGGATTAACACACACCCACACACACATGCCACAATTTGAACCTTGGACCTCCTAAAGAAGAGCCAAAACCTGAACCGTTGCACTATCCTTCTAGGACCAATTATATCACATTATGACCACATAGTTTGACAATTATATATTAAAACAATTTGACAATTATACATGTGTCACTTGACAAGGTTCAAACCTAGGTCTCTCCTTGAAAATTGAAGAATATAATCGATTGAGCTAATATCATTTAATCACAAAACTTTAAAGATTAACTTAATGACCATCAAACTAAATATGCATGATTGAAACAAATTAAAATAAATATTAAAACCTATATAATCAATAAAATAGTAAATATTTAATTCTAACTAAAATCTCTTATTAAAAGACACTTCTTAATAATATGATAGACACTAAAATTAAAATTAAAATTAAAATTAAAATTAAAATTAAAATTAAAATTTATCTTAATCTTAAAGTTTATCTTAATCCTATTATAAACCAAAACTCATGATAGTCAATTAAAACTATAAAATTAAAATTAAAATTTATCTTAATCCTATTATAAACCAAAACTCATGATAATCAATTAAAACTATAAAATTAAATTAAAATCCATGATTGAATTGTTGGCCCATAGGGGTCCCTAAATGTTGAAGCAATTTTGCTTCCTATGATTTTTTCCACCATTCTAGAAATGTTTTAATACTTGATTTAAATAATTTTGACACGGTGTGCATTCATGATTTAGAAGGGAAAAAACTAAAAGATAAGGGTGGGGCTGCGCCCTATCCCGTTAATTTGCTAAATCCTAGATATTCGAAATTTTGCGACATACCTGGGTCTATAGCTCAGTGGTAGAGCATTTGACTCAGTTCAAGAGGTCAGCAGTTCGAACCCGGTTGGGCCTTGGTATAAAATCTTTTAAGGCTGTTAAAACATTTGGCCTTTTGTGGTCCCAATTTAAATGAAATGTAATTTAAAAATTAATTAGTTTGTAGATACGTTAAAGCACCAGATGTGTGCAACATGTAGATGCGGTAATTTAAAAATTACTTAGTTTGTAGATACGTTAAAGCACGTTCAAGTAGGTGCTTGCAACATGTCTAGAAATACATTAAAAGGTGAATCTTTTTGAAAATTTGACTATAAGATTTAAAGATTGAATTTAATGTTGGTTTGTAAGGGTTGCTTATTTAATGTAGATTTATAAGGTTGTCTTATATGGTTTTATAGATATTAGTAACTATTTTATTTTTGATTAAAAATTTATTATATAATATATAAATTTTGTAAAATATAAAATTAAAATTACTTTTAAAGGTGTAAAAAATATATATTTTTAATATTTTATATGGTGGAATCTGTAGTCACCATGATGATTTAGGTATGTTGTCTATTTTTTATGATCATGATTGTATTTTTTGTTGTTCGCATTGAAAGCCGTCACACAGTACTTGCGCATCCCACCCCTATAACTACCATGCCACATTCATTTAAAACCTTTTACACCATTGAAAGCATCAAAAAAGGGACAAGCGTTCAGTTTAGTGAGGCCTGAGATTTGAACTCTAGATGTTTGTCCCTCTTACGGGGTTTCGTCGCACCAATTGGTCTACACCTCGGACCTGTAAAAAATTATGTTAGGTATTAAATAATAATAACAAATATTTTAAGTTATACAATAATTTAGAAAACAAACTTAATATATATAAGAATTATAAATATATTGTTTTAAATGTATTTTCCAACCCAAGGAGAGCCTTGGGTATATGTATTATATCAACCTTTATTCTTTCACTTGGTTTTTTGTTTGATATATATCTATAGTCACTTGTGCTAAAGGTTATAATTGTCTTACAAAGGTTATCCCCTTGTTATTCTACTCTCTATAGGCTTAAGAACTATAATTTATTGTTTTTGCACCTTCATTTTCTTTTTCGCATCCTTATACTTTTGCTTCTAGTAGGCAACATCCTTCTTCTAGTTGCATTCTTCCTATTTTAGAGGAATTTCCTCTATCATAGATTAACTTTGTACTTTAACCAAGGGTTCTTGTTGTGCCTCAACAATAACCACTACTTGAGTCTTCCTCCTTGATGGCCTTGCAAGTGTTTCATCAATGAGAGGGTATTTGATGGTCTTGGAGCTGACCTAGTGGCCTTTCTTAGGGGCTGTCTCCTGGTGGGGGGTTGCTTCTTCACCATTTTCTTCATCCTCCTTCTTTGTGTCTACATCAACTACTTCCACATTTGTCTTATTGTCCTTTGGAATAAGTGCCACAGACTTTACCAAGTCACCCCTTGTTTGGCTTCTCTCAAAGCCTTGATGATCAACAACTACATTAGCCCATGATGGGTCAAGTTATTTACTTTTCCAACCCTAACCCTCCTTAACTATATTGTTGAGTGAAGATAGAACAAAATAGGGTACTTTTATTTATGACCTATGACTCAAATGAATCATTAGCACAAAATGATGGCTAAAAACAAAATAATATCTACCTTCATTTATCATATAATGCTCTAAGATTTTAGTGGCATTGTCCCATGATTTGGGTAGAGTATTATAGAAGACACCCTTGCATGTGTCATCAATATGCTTTGATTTGCGTAAGAACACCTCATGATGTTTCTTAGAGTTTCACACATCCTCTCTAGCCTAATGTACCCTAGTCTGAGGTATGAGAGTAACTTCAACAACTGTGCATTCTATGACTTCTACCTCAAGCCTCTTGAAATCCATGGCTATTGTGACATTCTTCAATGCCCTAAAAAAATACAGTTCAATTGACCCTTCAATAATTAGCCAAGTGACTCATTTTTCCTTTCTCTATGTATTTTTTGGCTCACGATTCAAATTACCCCCATATTCAGAACCTTTATTTGTTCATTCAACATACTCTAGTGTCTACAACTTAATTCCTTCAATGATGTCTTATTGTTTTGCAAGTAATCAAGACTTTATTCTTCTTAATTAGGCAAACATCATCAATTGAAATGTTGAATTATGGAAGTGACTATAATAAATACTACTGATTACATTACATTCCTAAGGATAGGATGTTGAAATGATTATCGATGTGTGTCCTATGGAAGAGTGCCACACATCAATTGTCACATGGGGGGTGATGACTTTGCTTGCATCATACATATTTTTTTATTACATGCATGTGTTAAAATTTAGTCATTTATGATGATGATTTTGTTGAGGAATATTACATTATTTGGTACATGCTAATGCACCCCCAATGTACCTTCATGGTACATTTATAGATTAAGGTTGAGTCTATAGCTTAGAAGTGTGATTTATATTTCCCCTTTTATGTAAGTGTCAATGTGTAGGAAATGCACAAGTATCATGTAAGTTAGAGTAAAAGTGTAGATTGAGAGAATGTGCACAAGTGTCATGTATATAAGAGTACAAATATGTAATGTGAGGATGTGCACAAGTGTCTTAGATTAGGAGTGCATGTAGAAGTGTAAGAGTCATATAGATATGCATAAGTGTCTTAGAGTCAAGAGTCCATGAAGAGTCTTGTATACAAGTGGCGAGATGACAAGCCAAAAGTTATGAGACTTGTCATATGGAGAGTAATAGTCAAGTACTTGAAGAGTCATATTACTATGGCTATATAATGGAGACAATACTCCATGAGAAGGTAATCCAATTGTAATACCAAAGAATCTGAATATCAAATTACAATGTTGTAATAAAAAGGAAAGGAATAAAGCTTGTATACATTTTTGAGCAATTAATATTGTAAGTTTTCTTCATGCATAGTTCATGAATGATTTGTAATGTCCTACCCCTTTCGAAGGTAAATAAATTTGCCATCCAAAGAGCCAGGTTCCAATCTTGGGTTCCAAACTGAAAACTTGAATGTCTTGTTTGTTGATTGCTTTGATATCATGTGATTTATGCAAATATATATTTTTTATACTTTTTGCAATAATACAAATTCTGGAAATAAAAATAGCAACAAACTAGAAATGCTTGTATCTTAAAAACTACTCCTCCAATGACTACGAAATTCAAGAACAAACTTCTTCTAATGATATTGAGAAAACCCAATGAAGGAAATTGTATAAGGATAAGTGTACCCGAAGATCTAAAGGCCTGATATAATTATGAAACTTAACACCAACAACAACAAACTTATATATTCATTAAATATGCTTGTAATACAATTTCTCAAGCATACTAATTGTTGTTTGGATGTCCAAAAAAGAGAAGACCTCATACAACACAATGAATACTCAAAATGAAATGGGAGGCGTTTGGCCTCAATAAGTGCATGCCCTTCACTGCAACTGGTACGACCTGTTAAAAACCCTTCACAAATGACAGATCCCTTCCAAACTGCTGAAGTGTATGGGTGATAAGCTGATCAAAAACTATGAATAATCAACAATACAAGCTTCTTCAAAACCCAAGCAATCTAATTTAAAATAGCCTCTAATGGTTTGGCCTCACTAGAAACATATGAAATCTGAAGTAACTCTAAAAATGGCACCAAATGCACCCCAAAACTCATCAACAACCTGCCACTTTGAAGCTCAAATCATTCCCCGTCATGAAAATGCCACAATCACTCCAAGGATATCTTGCAATCCCAAAAGTGATGTTCCTGCTGGAGGGTTTCGTCTCCAAACAAGCCAAATCTGCCCTTGCCTGTGATTTTTCGTCACAAACAAGTTGGATATCTTCCTGCAAACTCTTCTACAAGCAAGCTCCTTTCTCCAAACATGAAATGTAATAACCAAATATGTCTTCAAATGCTCTCACAACCTCTATTTATTCTTTTCTCGAGCTAGTCGACCCAATGTGGGTAGAATGTGGGATTAAACTTCTTTCTTTTTTACTTGCTTTATGTCAATAATTCATTTACTAATGAACACATATAATGAATTAACTCTACAATATCACTTAATCATATCATAATCTACCAAAGTGGCGTCCAAGCTAGGTATTAATAAAACCACATTAAAATATATATTATTTCCTTCAAAATAAGTACTCATAAGCCCCATAACAAATTATAGTCATACTTAGGAGAATAATATAATAATTTAATGACTTTATAATAATTATAACTTCGATGATTAAAAAATCCATGACCGCTCATCCAAACTCACATCCGAAGATAGAAATGAGTACCCATTTGGCCAAACTAGCCACTCGTAGGACTTCCACTCCGCCAAAACCAACTTACTAAAAATAGTAAGTTCCCTGCACTGATAACCAAACGGGTCTAGTCAATCAACTGAAGATATATTTGGATACCCAATTCAACAAAGAACAACATTCTATAGTTAATTCGACCAGAAACCTGGATCATCAACTTACTATAAATAGTAAGTCCTCCCTCAAATATCATAATGTCCTTGAAAAACTGGCATCCAAAGGCATACAACCATCTAGCGAAACCCCAACATCCTCTGAGAGCATTCTCACAAAAGATAAGCCTAGAAAGGGACATTACAGTCCCCCCTCTCTGAGATTGCTTGTCCTCAAGCAACCCAATCTCATCACATAACAATCTCAATGATAACTGCCATGTGATCCCTGGATCCTAGATGAACCAAAGAGCTCCATATCTCCAACTGAGATAAATCCTGTATCTTCCTGAAAGAACTTCCCTCCATACTATCTGTATGCCAGGATCCCAAATGAAACTGCATAATGACTCACTGTAAAGCTGTTTCTCAACCCTATCAAAACTGACCCAGTCAAATTGCACTAGCTGATGAAGCAACCCAAAATGCAAACCAATACCTGGGTCCCATAGCCAAGCTGGTAACCTGTCATTACTCACAATTGGAAGCTTCTACTGTGCCACATTGATTACAACTGAACTACTCTGTAGCCCAATCTGAAACTCATCAAGATCTGATATGCTGGGGAACCAACAGAGAAATGATTCTGCATCTGAATAAGATATCGCCTCATGCCAAGGGGATACAGAAAAATTTGTATCGCAGCTCTTCTTCTCATCTGAATATGTCATGAATAATTTCTCCATATGTGAACTGAAAGAGAAATGGTGAGCATACCTCCCAATGCAATCCATGCGCACTTCTTTGATAGGCTCTATGGGAAACTCGGAAGAATCACCCTCACCATCCATTATGCATGAATCGGGAGAAGTTTGATCAACTTCAAAAGTTGCATCAACTTCACTGTCGTTACTGTGCAATTTTTCATCAATTATTTTCTCCTTTCCCCTGAGTGCTTGATAAGACTCCTCAGCAAAATGAACAGCCAAGTCCCTATCAGACAACAACTGTAAATAATCTGATTTGATCTTCTCTAAAGCATTTTTAATTGCTTGCATGCTTTTTACAGAGATAATTTTTGTCAAACCTTCTTTTCGCTCTTGTCGTTGGGCAATCTAGAGGAGGTATTCGACCAAATTATGTGTGCTGTCCAAGTGGGTTAAGGCTTGGACAATCTGCCCATCTGTGACTTACAATTTGTCTTTCCAAGTTTGCTTTGCTTCAGGTTCTAATTCATGATCAACAACACACAAGAATTTTTTTGATTTGACCACCTTAGAATAATGATCAATATTAGCATCCCTTTTAACTCTACATTCACCAACTTCATATATCGAAGTTATAACTAATTCATTCTCAACCCAAGAGTCGTCAACAATTGCTGATTTAGCAACCAAATCAACATTCTCCACTTTCTTACTTCCATTGTACATCTCTCCGAAAGTGGACCCACAAGATGAATTAACTTCATCTTCATCGAAAATAGTACCATGATCACAAGGAAATTCATCTCCGCTCTCCAATCTTGGGACCTGTGGGTTATCCGGTACACCATCCAACACCCTGTTGATCCTCTCTACCTTTGAACTCAAAGAAGAATCATCATGGGTTTCCAATTCATTGTACTTAGGATCTTCAGGAACATCATAATTGTCATCATTATGCACAGACAAATGGCTACTCAACCTGCTGTAAGAAATCCTATAACTATCAATGGATTGTTCTACATGTAAACCCATAATTTTTACCCCATCACTATTATCATCAAAATATTCCTTAACCAGGTCATCCTAAAAATTTGATATGGATTCAACCTATGACAAACCATCTTCTACCAGCTCATCACCACCCAAATCATTTTGAGTCTCTATCCTGCTTACCTCCTGAGATGAAGCATCTATTATAAATTCAATTGTTTTGTTGTCTTGAACCATGTGTGGTTGCAATAAATTACTAACATTACTGGTTCCACAAACATGACCAAATGTCCAAGTCTGGTGACATGTGAAACACCTGTTCCCTCTCATCAATTGATTCTTGCTTATACGAGGAGGTCCTCTATCCTATGAAACTTCAAAAGCCACTGTTTTACCTACCAACTTCTATTTTTATTTATCGTTTCTTGCTGGGACAACAAGCTCATCTCTTTTAATTCCAACTTGTATTAGCAACTCAGTGTATAAAGGTTCAATATTGATCGGAGAAGCACCTATTGATAGAGAAATTTTCATCATTACAACTAAATTTTTGAGGGACTGTTCTATCTCATGCTAGGTCTTATCCCACTCATGTTGTCTCTTAGTCCAATCATTAATAGACGCCATGAATCTAAAATTAATTTGAGGCTTCCACAGGCTGGCAAGAATGACCTGAGCTCTGAATTAAAAATACCCAGAACTCTTAAAGCCCAAATCAACCAAATGGGTATTCAAATCATCAATACCTAGAAACTAGAAACCTTAGATTTGAAAACGACAACCAAACCCTAACTTCTGCTAATCTTCTATACTCCGCAAATTTTCAAGCAATATAATTTCAGACAAAGAATTATTTCCACCAAATAAAACTTGAGAATTTTATCTTCGATAGAAGACTTCACAAAATTCGTAATGAAACCCTGAACATGCTGGTAGGAAAAACCTACTCTGATACCACAGTAATGTCCTACCTCTTTCCAAGGTAAATAATTTTTCCACCCAAAGAGCCAGGTTCCGATCTTGGGTTCCAAACTGAAAACTTGAATGTCTTGTTTGTTGATTGCTTTGATATCACGTGATTTATGCAAATATGAATTTTTTTATACTTTTTGCAATAATACAAATTCTAGAAATAAAAATAGCAGCAAACTAGAATTGCTTGTATCTTAAAAACTACTCCTCCAATGATTACGAAATTCAAGAACAAACTTCTAATGATATTGAGCAAACCCAATGAAGGAAATTGTATAAGAATAAGTGTACCTGAAGATCTAAAGGCCTGATATAATTTTGGAAGTTAACACCAATAACATCAAACTTATATATTCATTAAATATACTTATAATACAATTTCTCCAACATACTAATTGTTGTTTTGCTGTCCAACAAAGAGAAGACCTCATACAACACAATGAGTACTCCAAATGGGAGGCGTTTGGCCTCAATAAGTGCACGCCCTTCACTGCAATTGGTACGACCTATTAAAAACCCTTCACAAATGACATAGATCCCTTCTAAACTGCTGAAGTGTATGACTGATGAGCTGATAAAAAACTATGAATAATCAACAATACAAGCTTCTTCAAAACCCAAGCAATCTAATTTAAAATAGCCTCTAATGGTTTGGCATCATTGGAAACATATGCGATCTGAAGTAACTCTAAAAATGGCACCAAATGCACCCCAAAACTCATCAACAACCTACCATTTTGAAGCTCAAATCATTCCCCATCACGGAAATGCCACAATCACTCCAAGGATATCTTGCAATCCCAAAAGTGATGTTCCTGCTGGAGGGTTTTGTCTTCAAACAAACCAAAAAATGCCCTTGCTTGTGGTTTTTTGTCACAAACAAGTTGGATATCTTCCTGCAAACTCTGCTGCAAGAAAGCTCCTTTCTCCAAACATAAAATGTAATAACCAAAGATGTCTTCAAATGCTCTCACAACCTCTATTCTTTTCTCAAGCTGGTTGACCGAATGTGGGTAGAATGTGGGATTAAACTTCTTTCTTTTTTACTTGCTTTATGTCAATAATTCATTTACTAATGAACACATATAATGACTTAAATCTACAATATCACTTAATCATATTATAATCTTCCAAAGTGGCATCCAAGCTAGGCATTAATAAAACCACATTAAAATATACATTATTTCCTTCAAAATGAGTACTCATAAGCCCCTTAACAAATTATAAAGTCATACTTAGGAGAATAATATAATAATTTAATGACTTTATAATAATTATAACTTCGATGATTAAAAACTCCATGACTGCTCATCCAAACTCACATCCGAAGATAGAAATGAGTACCCATTTGACCCAATTAGCCACTCGTAGGACTTCCACTCCGCCAAAACCAACTTACTAAAAATAGTAAGTTCCCTGCACTGATAACCAAACGGGTCTAGTCAATCAACTGAAGATATATCTGGATATCCAATTCGGTGAAGAACAACATTCTATAGTCATTTCAACCAGAAACCTAAATCACTGACTTACTATAAATAGTAAGTCCTCCCTCAAATCTCAGAATGTCCTCGAAAAACTGGCATCCAAAGGCATACAAACATCTGGCGAAACCCCAACATCCTCTGAGAGCATTCTCACAAAAGACAAGCTTGGAAAGGGACATTACATGATTCAAGCCATTTACATTCATATTTTAGTATATAAATGAATGTTATTTGCTTTATTATATAGGCCTTTATATACATATTAATTTGCTCATATATTATTCTACTCTTATATTATTATTTTGACCTTTAATATTGTGGTTATTTTATATTGGGACCTATGATATTTTGTGGTAGTAAGGCTTAAAAAACCAACAGTGGTATCAGAGCTACCACTAGATTCTATCCATTTTGATAGATTTTATTGAGCCACCATTATTAATTAATTTTGTTCACTTTTGATAAAGTTAATTTAGAGTCTATCCACTTTCAAGGCAGTTCAGACTTGGACTCTAACATTTAAAGGCCTTATTGAGTAGAAGATTGAGGGGACTAGGATTCGGTCACCTTGATTTATAGGCTCGGGTCTTTCCACTTGGTTGAAGGAAAAATAGTGAAGACTGGGACTTATCTAGATTGATAGAAAGGGCCAACTCAAAAGAAAAGTTAAACATTTGATAGAGAAGAAGCCAACTTAGAGAAAATGGATATTGAAGATATAAGATTGCAGATTGAAGATTGAGGTAAAACCAACTCAAGAGATGGTTGGTCATTCAAGGATATTTAGTGCCACCCTAAAATTGATATTGGGTTCTATAGTAAGAAGGAGAATCATATTGAGTTCTTAGGTGTGATCTAAGACATTAAAGACTTCAAATTGAAAGGAATATCAAATATTAAGCTACAAATATTGAGAAGCTTCCTACAGAGATAAAGAAGAATTTTAGCTTCTAAGTACAAAATAAGAAAATAGAAAGAAGAAGAATCAAGTCAAGAGTGAATTGACCTTGACATATTTGAAAGCACAAAGATAAGAGAATAAAGAGAAAGAAGCAAAGTAGTAGTACAGAGAAGAAAAACGAGATCAAGATGTCTACGTTGAAGAAAAAAATTCTATATTAAAAATAAGGTCAGAGTAGCCTCTGTTAAAGATTAGGCCCAAGAGACCTGTATTAGAAGAGAAGGCCAAAGAAGCCTATATTAAAGAATATGTCCAAGATACCTATATGGAAAAAGAAGCCTAGAGAAGCATATATTGAAAAGAAGATCTAAGAGTGAACTACATTGAAGGTTCGAGAAAAACCTTCATTATTGAAGAAGGCTAGAGAAGCCTATAGTAAATATTCAAGAGATCTCCATTGAAGGAGAAAAGATCAACATTATTTTGGAAGAAGAAAAACCTGCATTATTGAGAAGAAGAGCAAGGAATCTTGCACTATTGAAGAGAAAATATTGCACTATTGAAGAGAGTTAAAAGAAGATTCACAAATGACCTACGTACATATATACGTAAGGTATTTGTAGAATCATATACAGAGTTAAATAAAATATTCAGTGTAGCTAGAGAAGGCTTACAAAGCTAGTGTAAGAATATACGATATAGAGAAAGCATATAATGAAAAAAAAGAATGGTATTATAAGCTAGCAGAAGCATACGTTAAAGGAAGCATGTGTAAGAGAAAAAACACGATAACATAAGTTGCTAGAGTAGGAAAGAAACACTATAATCCATAAAGGACGAGGTAAACCAATTGCTTGAATCAAGGTGGACTAGCCACAAAGGAAGAGGTAAACCAGTCGCCTAAATCAAGGTGGACCAACCATAAAGAAGTAAGTAGAGAAGGAGAAGGTAAAACAGTCACCTAAGTAAAGCTAGATCAAACCTCCTAAGAAAGAGACCACCTAGGGCAAGTCAACACTAGGCACCTAAGGTAGATCAAATTGTACCAGTCAAGGTGAACTAGAGTTGCCTAAGTAAACCATAGCACATAGATAAAAGTAATAATTCAAACATGAAAGGAGTCAAAATGAAACAATTTGAACCACTTGCAAAGAAATCAAATTGAATGTGAGAGGATCCAAGATGAAGGCTCAAGGTGAAGAAAACCACCTTCAAAGTCATCTATAGAATAAGCAAAATGTAAAGCTGAGATGAATGCTCAAGGTGAGGCGAATCACTTGTGAAGCCAACGGTCGAACAAGCAAGTAAAATAAGGAAGAACAATGTTATATTGCATGCAAATGATAGTTGATTATATTGCAAAAAATAAGCATTTGACGTTACTGTAGCATTGATTGTGGAATTAGCTCAACTATAATCTTGTCGACCATATTTAGGTAACTGCCATTATGTTATATTTAGCACTAAAATATTCTCTAGAGAAGTAATGATTTTTAAATATTATTTAGTGCTAATGTTGTAAGGAGAAATAAGGATTAAGGTTATAAGGAGGAATATGGGTTAATTTAAGTTCTTTGATTATTTGGTTTTTCAAGTATATAAAGAAGTGATAAATTAAAAGAATAGGAGATATAAGGAGTTAATGATTTTTTAGTTTGGAGAAATTTTTTGAAGATTGATAGTTATTTAAAAGTTTTAAAGTTTTTAGAAAATTGGAAAACTTTAAAAACTTTAAATTTTTGAAATTTGGAGTTTTTGAAAAATTTGAAGTATTTAAATTTTGAAAATTTGCAAATCAAATTAGGGAGTTAAAAGGTTTTCAACATCAAAGGATTAGAAAATTGTAATTGCAAATGAATTATTTTTTCACGTAGGAGATATAAGGATTTCAACTTAAAAGACACAAGATGGATAAATGACTAAGTGGAACTTTTTAACATAGAAGACATTATCAAAGTACAAACCATACTTTATGAGAGGAAAAGTTCAAAAACAATCTTTTGAATACAATGGGCAACATCATAAAAGAGTTCTTCAAAACTCTTATCAAAGATGTAAGATAATATCACTTGAGTCTCATCAAAAGGTTCAAATGGAAAAAGATGTTTGGTATATAGACTCAAGAGCTAGTCATCATATGATTGGAAACTTACATTGGTTTGAATCTTTAGAAGTCAAGGATAATATCTCTCTAAAAATTGCAAATGATAAGATATATTAAGTTCAAGGAACTGATATAGTAATACCTAGCATGCCTTTTTCAGATTTTGTGCTAGAGAATGTTTTATATGTTCCTGGACTATCAAAAAATCTTATTTTAGTTACTAAATTGGTTGAAAAAGGAAGATCAATTGAATTCAAATATATAAATGAACATAGCAAATGCATCATCAAGTATCAAAACAAAACTAAAGCTACATGTTCAATCAAAAATGGAATATATGCCTTAGATTCAATTGGATTTTCTCAAGATGAGGTTAATGATAAATTGCTTGAGTTTTTAGAAAGAAAGGATACAAGGAATTAGATCTAGCATAGTCTAAAGTTTTCCTACAAATATAAGCAATGGATGAAGCCAAGATTCAAAATGATGAGGAAGATTTCATAGAAGCAGAGGTTCATGAATAGTGCAAGGTCACATTAATATTGAAGAAAAATATGAAGACCAATATTTAAGACTAAAATATCCAATAACGAAATAATGTAATACATGGAGGTGTTGAGGAATATTACATTATTTGGTACCTGCTAATGTACCCCCAAGGTAACTTCATGATACATTTGTAATAGATTAGGGTTGAGTCTATAGTTTAAAAAAGTGATTTATATTTCCCCTTTTATATAAGTGTCAATGTGTAGGAAATGTACAAGTGTCATGTAAGTTAGAGTACAAGTGTAGATTGAGAGAATGTGCACAAATGTCATGTATGTATAGAGGGGGAAAACTGCCCTACCGCATACAATTCCCAAAAATGCTGGATCCACGAGAGATAGAAAGCCTTATGGGGTGAACCACGAGGGTATGTTGTTCTCTACACTCGGTGCTAGGGGGAAGGGTTCACCAGGAACGGTTTTAGGACTCGCTCCAAGTCCTCAGGATTTTGGGATGTTTGATGTATTCAGTTTTCAAGCAATCACCTAAGTTTGGCCTTTCTAGATCTATGCTATAAAAGATAAAGGACAATGCAAAAATAAAAATGCAAGAATACAAGAGCTAACCTAATATGATTCTTTCTTTGAATGCTTGCTAACCTAGGGTTTTATCCAAAAAACCTTTAAAGCAAGGACACAAGATAAATGCACAATATTAACCCTAGATGCACACTATATGCTTTTCACTTTCAGATGCCTAAGAATCAATACTCAGATCAGATCTTCAACCAATAAAATAATTAGGGCACTTATCTAGACCGGTGGTTGACTTAGCTTTTTCTGCCTCTTGTCCAATGATATCAAAAATACCTGTTTTTGCAAGATAACTTATGAAACACTTGAAAATGGGATTAGCATTAGGGGGCCTGCTTAGGCCACTGTACAACAATGCTTGGAGGTGCATAGAAGTCAAGCCCCCTAGGTCCTTTTAGATGACCTTTGGAAACAAAAGCGGAAATTGACCTTTGGAGAATTAATCATAAAACAACAATGCAATAGCAGAGAAGCAAAAAATAGATTATGCTATCATGCCCTAAATGCAATTTAGAAAATACTCATGCAATCAAAAATTGATAGATGCCCCTAGTTCAGTCCTGGGAAAAATCGTGCCTCGTAGATGGTGGGCGTGATAACGCTACAGGCGAAGTCGCGCTCCATCAGAACGGGGCGTGATCTCACTTCTGTGAGCGAAAACCCTAAATTAGGGTTAGCGAAGTCGCGCCTCATCGAGATAGGGCATGATTTTGCTTCAGAGACATGAAAAATAAAAGATAAATGTAGAGCATAAATAAATGCAGGAAACAAAGTGCGCACAACCTGATGGACGATGCAGAAGTAGGAAGAAGAGATCGAGGTATCCAAACAGGCACTCTCTTTCCTTTCGAACTACAACACGAATCCACCAAACCACACAACAATCCAAATCAATGCAGCAGAAGATCAAATCCAAAATTCGCACTTCGAGGTTAGCTTGTAGAAGAAATAGGAAGCAGAGCGAAAGTAAAAATGTGAGCACAAATCAATCATAAGAATTTTGAGCTTAATTGTTATCTAAGATCGATCACATGTCTATCTTTTAGAGATTAACCCCTCCTTTTATAGATGAAAATCGGGGTGAAAAGAAGCGGGAAAACAAACACAAGCCGATGCCAAGCATGCTAAAAAGGTTAAACCCGGGTTTTAATAAATTAAAACCCTAAAATAGCGAAATCGTACCCCATGCCGACGGGGTGTGATATCGCTTTTACGAAGTCGCACCCCATCGTAACCGGGTGCGATTTCACTAAAAGGCTAAAGAAAGGCAAGGTAGGGGGGAAAGAGGCTTACCCTTGCCTAGGGCAAGGGTTAGGGACCTCTTAGGAGCTCTAAGGAAGATTACCCACTAAAAGTGGGTCAATTTTTTGTGTCTACATTTTGCCCCCTCTTTGATGCATTTAAGGCCAAGTAAATGCATCAAAGAAAGGATGTAGGCACACTCACTAGAAGAAGACAACAAGCAAAAATGGGATGGCCAATTAAGAAAGGGGTGGTTAAAAAATAGTGTCATTCCAGACACTTTCTTGTTTTACACGCAAATCGAGGCATTAGGGACATTAATGCCTCTGTAGGCTAGGGTGCCCCCTCGAGTTTTTATGAAGATGACATATCTCATAAAAACTCGAAAGAAGAAGAAAGAGAGAGAAAGAATGAAAATTGGAGAAATCAAGGGTAACAAACAAAGTTTAAAAAGGGTGAAAAAGGGTAAAACCCTAATTCATTTTCACCACGCATTGGCAGAGAAAGGGCTCTGGGGAGAAAAAGAAATGGTGTTACCAGTTCATCGAGCAGCGGTCATGAGGGGTGAAGTCGGGGCATGAGAGTGGGTAAGTACCAAATTCCTCCCTCTTGATGCACATTTTCCTCTATTTTTCATAGATTTTTAGGGTAAAAATAGGGAATTTCATCGATTTAGATGGTGAAACTTGCGCTCGATCCGGATGCAATTTCATGGTCCGAATATGATTTCACTCTAGATGGAGTACGATGAAATTGTGCCCAGATAAAACCGAGCATGATTTCATGAAATCGCATCTCCTAAAATGGAGGACGTGATTTCGCACTGATGAAATCGTGCGCCCTAAGAGTGGGACGTGATTTCACCAGAAACTAGAAAAAAGGAAAAAAGAAAAGCAAAAACAAAACACAAGAGGAAAAATATGGAAAACAAGCAACTACGAAGTGTGAATTACAAAATTATGATCAATCTTTGTGTTTTGATTTGAAATTATGGATTTTATTATTTTTATTTTAACTCATGAAACTGATTTAATTTTATTTGTTTGTGGATGTAGCTAGGTATCCTCGAGAGTCGAGAGTGGAGGGTAGGGGCTCTAGTGGTAGAGTTGGATGCATTGGGGCCAGCGGAGATGGCTCGACTAGAGGCAGTGGGGCTAGACCACCTAGCGAGGATGCCTCGCATTGAGACAGATAGGGCTATGCTGACAACCCTAGCAGAGAGGTGGTACCCGAAGTCCTCTACTTTTTGGTTACCCATAAGAGAGCTCACCATCACACTAGAGGATGTGTGGTAGATTTTGTGGATCCCTATCAGAGGGATAGTAGTTTATGGAGCATGGGGATGGGTAGCCACACTACAACGGTTCTCAGTAGGGTTTACCCACCAGGTGCGAGAGAGCACCATATCAATCGATGATCTAGTGGGCCGCTATGGGGCAGATCCTTTGACCACCATGCTCTATGGGGTTGTGGTTGGGCTACTGATGTGCCATACCAACAAGCGACACTTACCATGGGTGATGGTGGGAGTAGTGGTAGACATGCGTGATCAGAGGGTTCAATTCGCATGGGGCCCATATGTGTTGGCTCGCCTATACAGGATGTTGTACAACATCGTGTATAGGATTGGTATGTACGACATTGCTCTAGGTGTGGTTCTAGGAGCACATCATGATACGGAGATCGAAGGCACTACCAAGTCCATTACCCAGCCCGGAGTGGCCAACAACATATAGGTGGTCGAGGTCCCTAGAGAGGACCATGAGGGCCTATGTAGGGAACCTGCCACTAGCGAGGTGGGTGATTGATGAGCTTCGAGAGGTGAAGATCATCTGGAGGCCATGGTGGCTTCACCCTGGGTGGGCGGAGGATAGGACAGAGCTAGCTAGGATACGGAGGATCAAGTGGTTGAGGTCAAAGAAGGGAGAGTCGAAGGTCTTCAGATTTGATCGAGTCCTTCGATAGCATGGGATCTTATAGGGAGTCCTAGACCTGGGGGACTATTGGTACCAAAGGGTGACCCAGGACCCAAGCAGGGTAGGAGATGAGCCAGACCTCACCAGGTGGGCCGAGGAGGATATGGATGATCCTCCTTATGTCGACCCGAGGGTAGATGATGTAGGAGTGGCTATCGGGTACAAGTGGTGGTATAGAGGAGTTGTGCCCCAAAGGATCTCCTCACTAGTACCGATATAGAGGTGCCAGGTGATGGACCCGAGCATGCAATGAGCATTCTAAGAGGTAGCTCACTGAGCCATAGAGAGGGCACAATAGACTCCCCATCGCTTTAAGATAGAGATCGGCTCATGTTCGGATCTTGGTGGTAGAGGAGGCCATCCAGGTGGTAGGGACAAGAGAGAGGGGGTGAGGTATGCCCCCACAGATAGGGAGGCCATAGATCAGAGATCCTAGAGAGGCCTCCACATCTATAGTAGCTTTTGGTGAGATCCATAGAGAGAGGGAGATAGAGGAGCTACGAGCATAGGTAGCCTCTCTACAGAGCCAGATGGCCCAAGTCCAGGAGGATAGGGCCAAGAGGCTAGAGGAGCTATGGAGTTCATTGAGAACCGTAGAGGCTGAGAGGGATGTGGCTCGGGCAGAGATCGGTTGGCTTCAAGGAGAGATGGCTCATCTGGATGGAGAGCACTAGAGAGCCAGGGTAGAGGGGATGGTTGTCATTGAGAGTAGCCAAGTGGGAGGTATGGTGCAACTTCTTCAGGCAGAGCTACAATGGATGGGAGAGAGGTTGGAGATAACCCTTTAATGGGCTATATTTTATGAGATGGCTTACTATGCATAACTATCCCACCAGGTTAGAGGATGCCACTTCCTCCATCCCTACAGTCAATGAGCAGATCATGGTCTCGATCATGAACAACATCGATATCATGGTAGTCCATGTCACAACCTAGGTTGCCTCCTCCTCAGGACGAGCCAGAGGGAGTTGGCTCTCGGAGCTAGGAGAGAGAGGACTAGGGATCGGGATGATGCACCAATTTTTGGATTGTGGTGTACATCCCTAGGTTGAGTGTACCGAGTCTAGATTGTGGTACACCAACCTGACATGAAATCTTTTTCTCTCAAGTAATATATAGCTGCTTTTATTGTTTTATTTGTGTGTGTAATGTGTTTTCATGTATGCAAACTATCTTAATGCAAACTATATGAAAATGGATGGATGCAAAAGGAAAGAAATGAGAAGAAGGAGAAGGACGAAGGAGACAATCAAAAAGAAGGAAACAAAAGAAAGAGGAGAAGAAAGAAGAAGAAGAGGAAAAGGAAGAGAGAAGAAGAAGAAGAAGAAAATCCAAAGGTCAACCATCTAAAAAGGAGAATAACTGACGACCCATAGCATGGAACTAGCATAGGTTGCAAGGAACCAGTGTAGTTAGATACCATAGATCATTTCAGGAATAGAGCTAGACCCACTATAGGTTTAGCACTTGTAGTAGTGTAAAAAAATGTATGGAGTCTGACCCGCTATGGGTGGTTGCTCCCTTATTGACTGCTATGAGGCATTTACCCGCTAGGATGTATGCCGAGGTCTACTAAAACTGACCAAGGAGCTTATCCTGTAATGGGGTGTTGAGCCTGCTGAGTCAAAAGAGAGTATGACCCGATAGAAGATCGTAGATGATGTAATACCCACTAGGATGTATCAGTATCCCATGTGGGGTGTAATATGTAAATAAATGATATGCAAGTGCTATCCTAGATAGGGATCTTAAAAAGACTTTGTGAATGAAAGCATTATCATGATAAAGAAATTGAGAGAAGGAGAAGAAGCAATCATAAGAAGAAAGAAGGGAGGCCCTAGGGGGGATCTTGCTAGGCATTAGAGTCCTAGTGAGAAGTGCAATGCATGTGAGCTATGTCCTAACTAGGTATCATCACATGCCATTGTCGCAAAATCCCCAAAAATCTATATGAGCAAGCAGTCATGAACAAGCAACAATGCAATTATGATAGGCAATCATGCAAGGATGACAAGCAATAATGCAATATGAGCAAGCAGGTGGATGCAATGGGAATGCAAATGCAACTACATGAAATATTTTTTTGTTATACAAAATTGAAATCAATGCAAAACCTAAATGCACCATTCATCTTATTAAAATAAATTAGCATGCCATGAGGTGTCGGATCGAAGATATCCCCAAGGAGTGCATTTTATCGATGATAAAAATCATGGGAAAGTTCTTCCAAGGCCCTTCTTTGGACATCCATGGCACGATAATCAACACATCTTCTAACAACACCATGCTTTTTAGTAAAACAAACATTATATAAAGATCCACCACTCTCTTGCACATAAGCAATATCATCTTTAAAACAAATAGAATCAATCATATTGCAAGACATTAGCTTTGGAGGAGAAGCACAATTAATGCTTTTATTTTCATCTATTATCATCTTTTGATATTCTATATATTTTGCATAAGTCACAAGATGATCATCATCCTCAAAAGGCAAAGGTTGATTTTTATTAGGTATAAAACCTATACCACATCTCCTAGGCCAAATCTCAACATCCAAAGGTTCTTGAATACCTTTATGTTGTGGTCCCAATCCTTTACTTGCATATCCCATACTAGATAGGATCTACTTAGGAAGGGGATAATCATTAGTGAGATAACATTGAGCAAAAGAGCGCTCGCTAGGAGATGGGTTGCTACCACGAATATTTTCTTTGAAGGTAGTCCCTCCAAAGACAAAGGTACACGTGCCAATGTGTACAATGTCACCCTTCTTATGGGGTAAACCCATAGTTCGAGGTGATGGTGGTAGCTTGGTGAGATCTAGAAGAGGCTCTTGAAGAAACTGATTATCATGATCCAAGGATGAAGAATAGGGTTGACGTTCCTCACTCACTTTTAAATTTTGAAGATGCTCTAAAATTTGAGATGAGGAACATGGAGAAATTTTTGAAGAAATAGAAGGACAAGAGTAAGATTCAGATTGAGCTAACTCTATATTTGAACAGAATTCAAATGGTCGAGGATCGCCTAGAATGGTGATAACTTGATTCTTGAATTCAAATTTGAGACATTGATGAAAAGTAGAAGGGACGACCTTCATCGCATGAATCCAAGGTCACCCAAGAAGAAGATTAAAATATGCAGGACAAGACACCATGTAGAACAAAGTATCCAATATTCTGGGCCCCACTTTTAATGGAAGAGATATGACACCACAGGCCTCTTGGGACTTATTGTTGAAAGCTTTAATAAGGATATCAGATTTTGTTAAATCTTCCTCTTTTAATCCAAATTTTTGAAAGAATTGATATGTACACAAATTGAGGGATGAGCCATTATCAATCAAAACTCGTTTGATAAGGGTATCCCCAATAAGTGCAGTGATGTAAAGTGATGAATCTCCGTGTAAGTTTGAGGAAGGTTTATCATCATCTGAGAATGAGACATGATGTATCCCAAAAGAACCTATGGCATCAACTATGGCATCAGGGGTGACATCTGGAGAAACATATTGTTGTTTTAAAAATTCCATTAAAGCATTTCGATGATCAGGAGAAGTCTGCAAAAGCTCTAAGACTGATATTTTTGTTGGAGTATTAGCTAACTGCTTTTGAATATCGTATGAAATCTGTGATTGTGGTCTCAACACTATAGGTGGAATTCTTGTAGCTGAATATTTTCTTTGATTCTCCTTTAAAACTGAACTAGGTTGCGGTGCTGAACTCTATCCTTGCTGATTCTGAACTTGTTTCCTTGTAGTTACCCCAACCATACCAACCACATTATTATGGCATAGAGAATCATCTTGATAAGCCACTTGGTTGGCTGCTTGTTGATCATGCTTTGGTAATGGATCCTTGAATATTCCCATATCTTGATTTGTCATTGGGGCTTGTTGAATAGGAGCCTGATTACTTGAAGTTTGGGAATTTCTTAAATCAATGCATCCTGCATCAATCAAATCTTGAACCACATGCTTCAACTTCTTACAAGAGTTTGTCCAGTGTCCTTCTACTCTATGATATGTGCAATATTGACCTACCTTATACCAATGAGTTGTAGTATCTGGTTGTATTATAGGAGGTAGTTCAATTGCCTTAGCTTCCAATAGTTGCTTCAAAACTACTTCCATAGGTATATTAAGTCTAGTAAAATTCCTTTGAGGAGGTTTTTGAAGTACAATATTTTGTAGGCTATTGGTGACATTATTAACAGGCCTACTACCATTATCACCTCCTGAATGCTTATTCTTATGTTGAGACTTAGTAGAATTTTCTTCTTTATTCTTAAGTTGACCTCTTCTAATGAGAGCTTGTTCCACTTTTCTGGCTAACTCAATTGCTTGATCAAGAGAGGTAATAGTAGTAGTTTCTAGTGCATACGATATATGTTCTTGTAAATTACTAATGAATATATCAAGCATATCTTTCTGAGACACAGGCTATCTTAATCGACCAACTAAACTTCTCCAACGAGCTAAGAATTCTAAAAAAATTTCTTCTTTACTTTGCTTTAAATCATATAGGTCTCTCATTGTCACTTCCTTTTCAATATAAGCACTAAATTGATGAACAAACATTTCTGCAGTCTTTTCAAAGCTCTTTAAAGAATAGTTGGGCAACCGATAATACCATTCCAATGCAACCCCAACAAGACTCTTTGGAAATGTTTTCAATAGAAGCATATCATCATAAACAAGATCATGGCAAGCTATCCTGAATCCTCTTAGATGCTCTATTGGATCTTCTATCCCTTTATAGATTGGTAAAACCGGCATAGGAAAATGCTTGGGATAAGGTCTAGCAACAACAATAGGATCCAATGGTTGACTACACATTTCCTTATAATTGTATGTAAACCCTGAAGGCTGAATCATATCCATCCTTGAAACCAATTGATTCACTATATTTTCCAAATTCTGCATTTCTGAATTATGTGTGTTCCCAATATTCCCTTGACTTAAGTTGGACATGAGAAGGTTGTTGTTATATGTGGTGCCTTGTGAGAATGGAAGATTAACTTGTGGTGGAACAGAAGCAATAGTGTTGACATTAGAAGATAAAGGAGGAAATTGAAAGCAATTTTGGGTGCCACTACTAGTTGGAGGAACAAGTGGATTCCATCCAACGTTGGTGGTATTAGTAGTAGCACAAGTCACTTGGTTCTTCAGATTACTAAGATGCACAGGTTGAGATGTGGGATTATCATGATTAAGCACAAGAGACCTAATGGGAGGAGAAGGAGTAGCATCCTCTTTTTCAAGATGAGCTTCTCATTCTACATATTCCAATAGCTTCTCCTTATGAGCTTTCATGAATTCCCAAATATGATCAAATGATGAGAAGACAAAGCTACCATTGGGTCCAACATAAGGATCAGGATTAGTTTCAGTTTCCATATCTACCTCTTCTTGCTCTTCTGGACCTACATTAGGGTCTTCCCTATCAATCTGGTCATCTTCCAAAGGAACATAATCAGATTCTAATTGTTTCCTCTGACTTCTAAGGAAGGGAGCCATTTAGAAGTAGTGAAAATAGTTAGGGGAAAACACTAACACACAAATTTTAATTTCTTTAAGAATTTTCAAACAAAATTAATGATCTTGTTTAAAGTTTTCAAAAGAAAGGAGGTGTTCACGTCGGGTTCACCAAATATGTAGAGGGGAAAACTGCCCTACCATGTACAATTCCCAAAAAGGCTGGATCCACGAGAGATAGAAAGCCTTATGGGGTGAACCACATGGGGTATGTTGTTCTCTACACTCGGTGCTAGGGGGAAGGGTTCACCAGGAATAGTTTTAGGACTCGCTCCAAGTCCTCAAGATTTTGGGATGTTTGATGTATTCAGTTTTCAAGCAATCACCTAAGTTTGGCCTTTCTAGATCTATGCTATAAAAGATAAAGGACAATGCAAAAATATAAATGCAAGAATACAAGAGCTAACCTAATATGATTTTTTCTTTGAATGCTTGCTAACCTAGGGTTTTATCTAGAAAACCTTTAAAGCAAGGACACAAAATAAATGCACAATATTAACCCTAGATGCACACTATATGCTTTTCACTTTCAGATGCCTAAGAATCAATACTCAGATTAGATCTTCAACCAATAAAATAATTAGGGCACTTATCTAGACCGGTGGTTGACTTAGCTTTTTCTGCCTCTTGTCCAATGATATCAGAAATGTCTGTTCCTACAAGATAACTTATGAAACACTTGAAAATGGGATTAGCATTAGGGGGCCTTCTTAGGCCATTGTACAACAATGCTTGGAGGCACAATAGTCAAGCCCCCTAGGTCCTTTTAGATGACCTTTGGAAAAAAAAGCAAAAATTGACCTTTGGAGAATTAATCATAAAACAACAATGCAACAATAGAGAAATAAAAAATAGATTATGCTATCATGCCCTAAATGCAATTTAGAAAATACTCATGCAATCAGAATATGACAGATACCCTCAGTTTAGTCCTTGGAAAAATCGTGCCTCGTAGATGGTGGGCGTGATAACGCTACAGGCGAAGTCACGCTCTATAGAATGGGGTGCGATCTCACTTCTATGAGCGAAAACCCTAAATTAGGGTTAGCAAAGTCGCACCTCGTTGGGACAAGGCATGATTTCTCTTCAGAGACACAAAAAATAAAAGATAAATGTAGAGCATAAATAAATGTAGGAAACAAAGTGCGCACAACCTGATGGATGACATAGAAGCAGGCAAAAGAGATCGAGGTATCCAAACGAGCACTCTCTTTCCTTTTGAACTACAACATGAATCCACCAAACCACACAACAATCCAAATCAATGTAGCAAAAGATCAAATCCAAAATTCGCACTTCGGGGTTAGCTTGTAGAAGAAACAAGAAGTAGAGTGAAAGTAAAAATGCGAGCACAAATCAATCATAAGAATTTCGAGCTTAATTATGTATCTAAGATCGATCACATGTCCCTCCTTTTATAGATAAAAATCGGGGTGAAAGAAGCGGGAAAACAAACACAAGCCGATGCCAAGCACACTAAAAAGGTTAAACCTAGGTTTTAATAAATTAAAACCCTAAAATAGTGAAATCATGCCCTGTTTCGATGGGGTGCGATATCGCTTCTGAGAAGTCACACCCTATCGTAACCGGGTGCGATTTCGCTAAAAGGCTAAAGAAAGGCAAGGTAGGGGGAAAAGAGGCTTACCCTTGCCTAGGGCAAGGGTTAGGGACCTCTTAGGAGCTCTAAGGAAGATTTCCCACTAAAAGTGGGTCAATTTTCCGTGTCTACAGTATGTAAGAGTGCAAGTATGTAATGTGAGTATGTGCATAAGTGTCTTAGATTAGGAGTACATGTAGAAGTTTAAGATTTATGTACATGTGTGCAAGTGTCTTAGAGTCAAGAGTCCATGAAGAGTCTTTTATGCAAGTGGCAAGATGACAAGCCAAGAGTCATGATACTTGTCATATGTAGAGTAATAGTCAAGTACTTGAAGAGTCACATTACTATGGCTATATTATGAAGACAATACTCCATGAGAAGGCAATCCAATTGTAATACAAAGATAATTAAAATATCAAATTATAATGTTGTAACAGGTTGAAAAGAAATAAAGCTTGTATAAATTTTTGAGCAATTAATATTGTAAGTTTTATTCATGCATAGTTCATGAATGAATTAGGTCATTTACATTCATATTTCAGTATATAAATGAATTTTATTTGCTTTATTATATATGGCTTTATATACATATTAATTTGCTCATATGTTTTTCTACTCTTATATTATTATTTTGATGTTTAATATTATGGCTATTTTATTTTGGGACCTATGATATTTTGTGGTAGTAAGGCTTAAAAAGCCAACAATTTTTATGGTATTTTATGTGGCCTAAGAGATGAACTCATGAAGCAACCAAGGTGCCATCTATTAAGAATCCGCACGTAAAAATTTACTTTGTGTGGTTTAATATGAGTAAGTTATGTGTTTCAAATCTCATGGTCATCCTATAGCCACATGGTAGATTCCAAAACACTTGTTCCTCCAACTGAAACATATGTTTATCTCTAGGTAAACACATGGAGGTAATCATTAAGGGGTGACGTGGAGGAGATCATGCAATCAATAGTTGCAACACACTATGTGAATTGATTAAGCCCCTCTAACAATGTCAATTCTAGTGCGATGGTTGTGATTAAGAGGAAATAAGTAGGTTGGAGTGGGGTATTCCAATAACTAAGAGCAAGCAAGCTATAGTTTGAGCATTGAGATATGGAATTGGAGTCATTATGAAGCATGTTGTATATGCTTAGAGTAAATAGATGCCATACCTACTAGGTGGACTTCATGCAAATGATAGATCAAAGAGAGTAAGAGATAAGTGTGTTACTTGATTACTTGCCTATGATAGTGTGGCTGAAGTTATGTAGGGAAAGAACTATAACAAGCAAATATTGATAGGCCAATTACCATGAAGGAAATTTGACACTCTTTTTTCTTCAACATAGTAGATATATGCTAGCAATACTAGTGGTAAACACCTCCCTAGTTGATAGTGTTGACTGTTAGATTTTTAGCTAGATTATCACATGTACCAATGTTTATGCTCAAATATAATAATAAAATATTTTAGCATTCAATATATGTGGTCAATATTAATAAAAAAATATTCATATAAAATAATCATATAAAATAATAATAGAATGAAGTAAAATGACCAATATCATTCATGTAATAACATGAAAAAAATTATAATAGAATTGCGCAAACTGTATACAAGATTCTTTATATGATGCTTGGAATATATATTATTAAATGATAATTACATTAAATGGATATTTATATCCATAATATAGCCTTACAAAGATGACTCTTCAATACTTGACTATTGCTCTCCTCACATATCTAGGAGATGCATATTTTCCTATTCCATGCATAAGATAAATCCTCTCATATCTTTTGGCTTCTCATATTGCCACTTGTATACATGACTCTTGACTCTCTATTTACTCTTGCACACTTTATTCTATGACACTTGCACACTTCTACTTGCACACTTGCACACTTTACTATATGACACATTGCACACTCCTACATCTATATACATGCATTCTCTATGAAACTTGTGTGCATTCTCACTCTTTGCACTTGCTCACATAATTACATGACACTTGTGCACATCCTACACATGAACACATACATAAAGGGAAAATATAAATCACACTCCTAAACTATAGACTCACCCTAATCTATTACATATTTATAGTTATACCATAAAGGTACCATGGGGGTACATTAACATGTATCAAATAATGTAATATTCTCCAACACTCCCTTGTATTACATTATTTGGTTACTAGAGACTTTAGTCTTCAATTTTATCTTCATCTTGTACTTTCCTTTTCCATTGGTTCCAACACTGCTTGCAATTCTAATGTTGATCTAATTTTATCTATTGTATCACTGTTGGTATTGTACTTTCCACAATTTTGACGATTTCAATATGTACTTTAGTAACGACCTGTTTAAGTAACTCATCCAATATGATTAGTAAAATTTCCTTCATAGTATTCCATTCATGAACATCATTTCCTTTATACCAACATATTTTGTGGGTATGATTATGACTCCCACAACCTAGGAAATTGACTTGTCTCTAACAATCTTTAGTCTTATGCCCAAATTTATGATATTGTTTATTTTTGGATAAACATTGATGGGAACAAAAAAAATTCTTGACTTTGTAGTTCTTTTTGATATCATAGCAGATTCATATTTGCTTTTCCTTCATTACAAGCATCTTCAATGCATTCCTTTATAATCATAAAAATGATATTCTTAGCTTCATTTTAAATGAATTAAATATGTCCTATTAATTCTTGAATTTTATAAGCTTATCCTTTTTCTTAAGCATTCATTCTTATTTGTCATTTATCCATCAAAGTTTTCAAATTAAAAATTTGTAAATTAAATAATCAAATAAAACATAATTTCTTTGAAGTAGGAAACCTTTTTTTTTTTTCAATTAGTTACACATGTTTTTATGAGGGGTCCTAGTCCCCTCATACCAAGTGGGGTTTGAAATTGGGTCTCCTTGAAGTAGGAAACCTTATGTCTCCCAAATAATCAATTTTTAATTTACAAATTCTTTAATCAATTCTAGCTTAAAAAATCAAATAATCACATTTGCTATTTCAATTTTCAGTTCAATTTTTTTTGGAGTAAACCTTCTCTCCAAACTTTATCATTTTTCTATCAATAGATTCTTCAAAGTAATTGTTAATTTAATTTCAATATTCAAAAAATTCTTTTTGGACTTGAAAAAACTTTTCTCTCCAAAATTTAAATAAATAAAATATTTTTCAATTTGTAATTGCAAATATGATTTTCAAATATAAAATATCAAATTTAACTTTTGATTATCTTTGATAAAATTTAAGAGTAGAAATCCTTATGGCTCCCAAATTAATAATAATAAAAAATAAATTCCCTAAGTCCTTTCACTTCAACAAAACTTAAATGACTTAAGTATTTATTTAGAGTCCAATATCAAATATTAAATGATTTAAGGTAATTTTACTTAGCTTAATCTCTAGCCTACCAACTTATATTGTGTTGTCCACCTTGCTTTTGAATCTCACACCCTCTATGCCTCAATTTGAGCATTACATTTAGAATGATGAGGATTTCCTTGCTACATTTTTAGTGATGTGCTTAGGCATATGAAATGTATCTACTGTGACTGCACTTCTTAGGTTGGACCAATCCTCTCAGACGATTATGCTTTGGTTCTCAACTCTAACGTTCTCATGCATAGATTAATCTTTCAGGTGGATGCAATTCAATTGGCTCTCAGGTGTAACATTTGAATGCACTTTCAAACTCAAATACACTCTTAAGGTGATTTTATACTTCTTCTAGTCCAAAATTTTCTCCAGAACAAATTTCTCTGCTACTATTATCTTGGAAAAGTTATCCAAATTAATATTTGGTGGCTTTTGACCACTCTTCCTTATATGTTTTTGCTTCTTTTAGCAATTTTTTTTATGTATCTTAAATATTTTTCTTACAATGTTGCTTCTAGATTGGATACATCTCCTAAACATCTCTTTTCAATTCTACTATCAAATGGAGTCCTTGTCTACACTTTACTTGTATCCAAATGAGTAGACTCTCTAGCAGTTCCATTTTTGATTTAGGTTAATTCTCCCTAGGATGCTTGCAATGGATCCCTCTTTTCTTTATCTACTGCTCCTTATTTGGTGGTTTTCACAACTCTATCTTATCTTACTTCTCCAAAAAGATATATCTTTTTGGTCTAATGTTGATAAAGACTATCAATGCATTTGTTGGTTTTAGATGACTCAAACTCAAAGGTTCTTGGCGGCTCTTCAAATTTTTGCTCTCCACACGTAGGCAAAGACTTATCCTATTGGCTTCAACCTTACCATTCTTTCTGCTTCTATCTTAAAATAGAATATTAATTCCTCCCAACCTTAATCTTCAATATTTATAATTTTAGGATAATATCAATTCCAAAAAAATTGACCAACTTCAATAGAATAATCAATAATTTTGATTCAAACTCAAAATATAATATGAGCCCTAAAAGCTCTTCAAATTGAAATTCACACCATAAACAATTTTTTTGATGCTAGCAATAGAGACTACTCAAAGTAGCTCTAAATACGACTTTTTAAAAAGGAATAGATTATAATGGTAGCTCTAATACCACTATTATATTTTTAGCTAGATTATCACAAGTCCCAAGGTCTAGGATCAAATATAATAATCAATTACTTCAATATATGTGGCCAATATTAATAAATAAATATTCATATAAAATATAGAGTCTTTAATGAGTCTATTCATGATCATCAAACTATCATTGCCAGGATCCTATCCTTTGCCAACGAGAATGTGAACCTTATCCCTTTTGATAGTTGTAAATCTCATCTGCATTAGACCATGATTTCTCAATATTTAAGCTTAACCTTGTTAGATGAGTCTGTGCCTAGGGTAGTCAACCCTAGAGCCAATGTATAATGGTCCCCACCTCCTACAGGTTGGTTTAAGATTAATTTTGATGGAGCGGCTAAGGAAAATCCTAGAAGAGCAGGCACTGGTGGTATTGTGTGAGATCATAATAGGAATATGATGCTTGTATTTTTTGAATATGGGAACAAGGATGAACAACGAAGCTGAAGCTAGAGCTATGTGGAGAGGCCTTCAAATGACTCAAGACTTAGAAGGCAATTTGATCGTAGAAGGAGACTCTATGCATGTTATAAATCTCCTCAATAATTGGAAAACACCTCCTTGGAGGATTAAAACAATTGTTGAAGAGGCTAGGATCCTTTTCCATGGAAGACAGGACAAAAAAACCCAACATGTATTTTAGGAAGCTAACAAAGTTGTTGATAAGGTGGCCAATTTGGGTGTCGATGGTGACGAAATTTTCAAATGGGAACACGGTGTCCCGAGCTAAGTAGAGGAGCTTATTCAATAAGAATGCCAAGAATGATAGTCAATTTACAAACAAGGAAGACACTGTAAGTTTGAAGGCTATGTGTATTCCCGTCTCTTTTTTGAAATGGACTCACAATAAAAATTATCCGAGCTGTCAATCTTGGTGGATGCTGCTTGGAAATACCACAAAGACTAATGGGGACAGTTACATGTCAGATAACATGGCTCCTAGTCATCTTAGTAATTTAAGGTTGGTTGATAATCACAGGGTAGGAAAGAAACTATAATATAAAACTTCGAACCAGAGTCATGTGGACCACCAGATAGCCACCGCCATAAATATAGCCAACAGGTTCACTTCTCCAAGGCTGATTGGCCAATATGGGATGTGGTCCCAAAGCATGTCATATACGGAATTATTAAGAGTAATTGTCAATACAGAGCTTGTGGGAGTTTTTTTAGTACTCTGCTATGTGTGTCTGCAACTTTTTGTTTCTCCACTATTTCAAGGAAGGGATCTGTAAACTTCCCAAAATTTTGTATGGGAAGTTTATTTTTGATAACAGGCTATGTGCCTTACTGGATGTAATGGCTTTGGCGGCATGTAGATTTTACATATAAAGGATCCTTAGTAAGGACATGTTCATCAACAACCCTGGGCTGATTTTTGTAAAAGGTTTTGGGTCAATCTATAAAACCTGGTATTAATGCTATAGTATCTTATCTACCAAAAAAAAATATTCATATAAAATAATAATAATATGAAGTAATTTTAACAATATCCATGCAATAACATGAAGAAAAATTCTAATAGAATTGCTCATATTGTATATAAGTTTCTTTGTATGATGCTTGAAATACATATATTCTTCAATGATAATTACATTACATGGAGATTTATGTCCATAATATAGCCTTACAAATATAACTCTTCAATACTTGACTATTGCTCTCCTCATATATCTGGGAGATGCATCTTTTCCTATTCCATACATAAGATAAATCCTCTCATGTCTTTTGGATTCTCATCTTGCCACTTGTATACATGACTCTTGACTCTCTATTTACTCTTGCACACTCCTACATATATACACATGCACACTCTATGATACTTGTACACATTCTTACTCTTCATACTTGCTCACATAATTACATGACACTTGTGCACATCCTACACATGGACACATACATAAAATAAAAATATAGATCACACTCCTAAACTATCACACATTAATCTATTACATATTTACATTTGTACCATAAAGGTACCTTAGGGGTACATTAGCATGTACCAAATAATGTAATATTCTTCAACACCGACAAGTGGTTTTCATTATTAGCATTATTGTTTGTCCTTTTCTTTATATAATCAATTACTAGACAGTAATGCTAGTTTTTGAGCACCTGCCTACTAGCATTATTTTTTGTCCTTCATAAAATAGTTTTATTAATTAAATAAAATCATAAAAATAATTTTTACGAGAAAAATAAAATCATTATTGCTAAATAACAATATTTTTCAGAAGAAATATTATATAAAATAGAAAAAATTTAATTTAGTGTTCATATTAGATATTTTTACTATAAGCTAATAAAACCTTTATGAAAAGTATGAAATGGTAATATATTATAGAGTCCTTTAACATACAAAAGTAAAAGGAACAATAAAATTTAATCTTGTTAGCAACAATTGTGAATATACAACGAGCCTCACCAATAGAAGTATTGATCTAGATCATTAGATAAATTCAAGGAATGAAATTCTAACATGAGCAAAAGCTTGGCAATGAGAACAATAAGTCATTTATGCAAGTCTTAGCTAAAAATTAAAATATCTTAATATAAACTATTAACTTTTTCTAGTGTATTTAAAATCTTTAGGACAATTGTATGAAGTTATCAATAATAAGGTTTTAAATAATATTGATACTACTCAATGGTAATTCATCTAGAAGGGCACAACTATAAGGATGAAGAGCATGCTATGTAAACTTAGATATTGCTAAAACTGTAATTTTACATATGTCCAAGGTCGATTTTATATGATATAAAATTGTATAGGTCTAAAGGAAACTATTGTGTAAATTTATTTATTTATTTGATGTAATCCATATGGGTCTAGGTCAACCATATTATGGTTAAATACATCTTATATTTTTAATTACCTTCAAGACCATTTGTCATGTTGGCTTAGTTTAACTTGATTATGTATTGATATTTTTGATATCGATATAAATAACCCCAAACCACTCCATTTATTGAATTAGAGCGTTGCGATCCTTATCCACATATAATACAATGATTATTAAGCACCCACCAATTCTATCTTCATTTTTTTATTATTTTGTATAAGATTTAAGTGGATGGATTGATTCTATTTGTTTCAATAAATAAGAGTAAAATACAATAGGTGTTATAAAATTTTTAAAAATATTTTCAAAAACCACTAAGATTAAATTTTCATTAAAAGAATATAAGGAATAAGTGGATTATGAAGTAAAGAGTGAAACTTATATGCAATCGAGAGTAAGTGTAGTTGAAAGCGAGTTCGATCACGAGCCAAGAGTGAGTGCAACCAGAAACAAGAGTGCCAATGCAAGTTGGGAGTGAGTGCAGACGGGAGTGAATGCAGTTGGAAGTGAGTGTGAGCACAAGTTGGGAGAGAGTGCAACTAGGAGCAAGTGTGAGCACGATATAGGAGTGAGTGCAGCTAGAAACACGAGTGTGAGTGCAAACCAAGTGTGCTGACAGTGAGTGCAAGTATGATCTAGAAGTGAGTGCATCTAGAAATAAGAGTGTGAGTGCAAGTTGGGAGTGAGTGTAGTTGATAGCGAGTGCAAGAATGAGCTGGGAGTGAGTGCAACCAAAAATAAGTGTGAGCATGAGCTAGGAGTGAATGTAGCTAAAAGTGAATGTAAGAATAAGTTGGGAGTAAGGAGGAAGTGTGAGTAGGAAAGTAGAAATTAGAAAGCAAAGTGTGATCAAGTAACAAGTGCCACTTCTTGTTCCAGATATTAGGATAATTTAAAGGATTCATTTGAAAAAAATCTAGGTAACATGGAAAGAAAGTCATTTATGAAAGTCCTTATTGAAAGTATGAATGGCCAATTTGGAAGTTTGGATGCCCTAGCTAGCAATAAGAGGAAGAGGGAATCTATGGCAAACCTAGCCCAGGTATCAGATTCTACTCTATAAGTGATGATCAAGGATGAGATGATTGAGCATGATATAATGATTCTTAAAACCAGAGGGTTAATTTGTAAGTTTCATGGATATTGGCCAAGTTTATCTAAGATTTAAAGTTGGATTAAGTAAAAGTGAGGATTGAATTCAAATTACTCATTGACTTTTCTTCCAAAAGGATTTTTCCTCATTATTTTCTCTAGTTCAAAAATAAGGGATAAAATAATGGATGGAGGCTCTTGGTTTAGGGGTAAATATGAATTATATTTAATACCTTGGAGTGAGAATTTTTTTGTGGACACAGAAACTATTAAAAGACTTTCGATATAGATTAGGATTTTTGGAATTCCTTATTAACTCATCAATAAGGAGGTTTTATAGAATATTGGTAATACTCTAGGTGAATTCATCCAAGAAGGACCAACTACTAAGGAGAGAAGGTATGTTGTATACACTCGAATATGTGTTACCATGGATATTTCTAAACCTTTACCACAATCGATTAGGATTAAATTTGAATCAAGAGAATGGGATCAACAAGTGGATTATGAAAACATTGCATTCTAATGTCGCAAATATCATGAAATTGGGTACATGGCAAGAGAATGCAAAGTGAAAATGGAGGAAGAGATGTAATTTTATAGGCATGAGGGTAGCTTCAATTTGAAACAAGGAGGCCATATCATAGGAGAAGTTAGGTCAAATCAAGGATTTTCCACTCCTAAGAAAGTGGATAGAAAAACACCTCTACATCATCAGATGGAAAAGGCCATTACAGTTCACTCGAAGTAGCCATTAGAAGAAAACATGATATGGGGGATGAGGAAGTACAATGCACAAATTCAAATATAGAAAAGGTCATTACAATTAACTCGAAGTAGCCATTAGAAGAAAAAAATGACATGTGGGATGAGGAAGTACAATGCATAAGTTAAAATATAAGAGCTAAAGGTGTGAAGGAAGAGGGAAAGATAAATTTTAATACAAAGGAATATGGGGAGATAAATTTTAAAGCAAATTAGGTGAAGGAAGTCAAGCTTAATCCAACTAAATTACCTTTATTATTGATGAGGCCCAAAAATGCCTCATTATTGCACAATGTTTGACTACCATATGATAAGTTAATTGCCAAATAGTTGACTAAAATATACTATTTGTTAAGTGTTTGCATGATTTTATGTTAGGAATACTATATCTCTGTTTTTGACTATTTTCAGCATTTTGTGACTGATTTTGCTTGATTAAGTAGCAAGTAAAAACATGCATTTCAATTAACCAAATGTGGTATGCTGATATCCATTAACTTCTCAATGGTTTTTGAATGTTTTCCTGCCCTTCAACTTGTTTCAAATCCACATTGAAGCCAAAATTTTAGGACTGTCATAAATCTGAAAATCTGAAAAAAATAGCCATATAAAAATCAGCAAGTTGTCACTTTATAGGAACACCTTGAAGTTGTCAAGCAAAGCATGAGGATATGGATGGAATGAGTTCAGAAGGACTACAGAAGACATCTGACCTATTTAGAAGCATTCCCACATGGTCTAAATAGGCAGCAACAGGGTATAACAGAGCAGGGACAATTGTGCAACATTGTTGCACTATTTCAGCATGGTTACTTGGTGAATGAAGTGTATAAATTCAGTAGCAACTTGATGTACTCCTTCATGTTGATATTTGAATAATTTTTCCATGTTCTAATTTGTTTGAATTTGCAAGAAATGCCAATATTTTACAACTGTGCAATAGAGTTGGAAAATGCAGTAATTTACCATGTAAATTCCAGCAAGCTACCAATGAATGGCAAGGCATGGAATTCACACATGGAGAGGAATGAAGGCTATTGCAATCTGATCCTGAGGGCTAATCCACCTGAGAAATGCAGCTAAAATCACTTGAAGAGCACACAGTTGGTCATTTCGAAGATCTTCGGATTGAACAGGTATCTTCGGATTGAGAAATACAGTCTCTTCGGATTGAGCCACTTAGCTCCGGATTGAGAACAGAAAGTGCTTTTTGACTTTTTGACTATTTTTTGATGGTGGAAAAAGGGAAATAAGGTTGAGAAGGTTAAGGGAAAATATCCCCCAGTTGTCTTTGTCGTCCTTGTCGTCCAAAGCCACCATTCATGGAAAAAGATCAATTGATCCTCTTCTAGGATAAACCCAGAAATAACTGCAACATAATAGGAAGTTGTTTGCAAGATAGAAATGGCATATTCTGAAGTGGAGAAATATGTGTGAGATATTTCTAGACTCCTCCCATGTACTCCCACCACTGAAGATGCTTTCTAAGGGCCAATGACTACTACTGCAACACAAACTGTCCAGATTTGCATTTATTTTAGATCCAAAATTATTGGCAAATCATTGTAAAGTAGCACATAGGCTGATTTGAGCATGGGATATGTTGTAAATATTTATATAAATAACACAGCTCCCTCCTTGGTTGAGCCAGTTAGGAATTAGAATAGAGGAGAGTTTTCAATAGCAACAATTAGGATTGTACAGTAATTTTTTGTAACTAGTTTTCAGCATGTTTTGTCATCAATAAAAGTGCAGTTATTTTATCATTTTCTATTCTGAGTGTTAATTAGTTAAGGAGTGCTTTTCACCTCCTTCTAGATCAGGAAGTATGGGCCCACTTTCAGATCTAGAAGGAGGATTTTTATGGCAGGTTTTAATCTGTAATTTTGTCTATAGTAGAATTAATAGATTACTTGTCAAGTTTACTTTTCTTGTTTTAAGTTTGTATAATGTTCTTTATGTTTTCTATTATGTTTGTGTACAACATTTGTGTGTGTGTCAGCTGAAAAATTATATTAAGCATTTTTCCTTTGCTTTCCATGTTTTCCCTACTTTTCTATTTTAGCAACTTTCCATTTTTAGCATATTTCATTTTGTTGTCAATTCCTATGTAGCAGAAGCTTGACGACCTTTTGTGGTAGGACATTGATAGGTGTTTTTAGCATAAGTTTCATTTACAAGCATCATTTCAATTATGCAAGAGTAACTAGGTTTCAATTCTGCAAATGTAACTTAGGATTTCATTTCAACAACATTTAAATTCAGCAATTTAAATTCTATTATTTTAATTCTGCAAAAGTAGATTAGACTTTCAATTTAGCAATTCTAATTCCTGCAATTGTAGTTAGATTTCAATTCCTGCAACTTAGAATTAGTTTTTAGTTCCTGCAAGTTTCCATTCTATAGATTAGGTTTAGTGTGACACCAAAAGGCTAAACCAAATCTGTCTCACCCAATAAATGCTTGAAATCTGAATGCCTGAATTGTACTCTACCCTAGCCTTCTATCATAGACAACCTTGGACACCACCCCGGATTGATAAGATCTTTGAGATTTAATGATGTGCTTAATGACAACGCATCATTTTGGCACCGTTTTCGGGGAACACGGTGTTGTTAGAGGGTAAAAGTAGCCCAATAATTGTTAATTATACTAAATTGTGAACTTCAGAGTAAAATCTGGATAAATGATTGGTATTAGTAATAATTTTTGGTAAATTGCATTTCAGTCCATTTAGAAAACAAGCAACCACAGGGAGGTGATCTTCACACCTAGGGGTTAAATTGCTTATGTTTGAAATTCTTGATAAAAATTGAAAGAATTCATCATCCTCATTATCAAGAAACATAAGATCTCTTAGAGGAGCCATCTGCTAGTACTACCATTTTTATATCCATATCATCAGGGTAGTATAAACAAATTTGTACTAGGTGTTGGGAAGACATCATGGCAGATATACAAGACTATCCCTTGAACAAAACAATCATATCAGCTACTTGTAGCATTTGTTCACAAGGACATATCACTGATAAATGCCATTTACTTCCACAACTCAGAGATGCAAAATTTGTTGCCTGGTCTAAATTCTTCTCAAGGGAGATCCCAACAACAACAAACAAAGCAAGTAAAACCACTACCTCCAGCCCAACCTGTGGTCAATATGAATAATACAGGACAGGTAACCCCTGTCTATGTAAGTTGAGTCAGTTAAAAAAAAAATCACAAAACTTTTGCACAATCAAAATAGAAGTTTACAGCTTAACAGTGATCCTAGAGTTTTGCCATTATTGCTTAAATATTGTTAGGGTTTTACCGTGCTAAACCGCAACCTAACAATTCTTAGCCTACATCGACAATAGTTGATCTCATTAGAGGTGATCCTACCTGACAAGTAGTTGATCTGCTAAAGTTGTACACTTCTTGTCTTATTGTGCAAACCAAAAATATGTCTTTTTCAGCCCAACCTGTGATCAATCTGAATAATACAGGATAGGCAACCCCTGTCTATGTAGCTGAATATGGTAAAAAAAAAACTGCAAGAAATGTTATTGACTGCAGCAACATCCAACTGTGCTCAAACAAGAACTTACCTGAGCTTGAAGAGACAAAAATCAATGGAGATACACAGAAAACCTTTAGTCCAAACACACAGAAATTAGCCTTGGATAAAGGAGAAAAACTAGAAAAACTGCACATAGAAAATTTACTTCCATTGAACTCCTTAGTAAGAAATTACAAAGGGGTAAATTATGTCCTCCTAGGAATGAAACAAATTGAAGTGCAGCCAAGAAAATTCTTGAACATTATTAGTTTGGTTGACTTATAAACAAAAAGCAAAATTGTTGCTATTTTGAAACAATATTTCAATCCCTTTACATGGAATTACAAGGGTATATCAAGATTTTATCTTGATGTAAGCACTTAACATCTTTTGGGAATTGGTATTTAATTGTTTCAAGTACAGATTGACAAGATTTTGTAGACTAGGAGGCATGGACAACACTTGATTGAAGAAGTTTTCAGATATGGAGCAGTGCTTCTTTCTCCCATTGGTAATTCATGGAGGATGTTAGTGGTGAATGGACATTGCCTTCGGGTATACCATGCACCATTAACTAAGGAGGAGTTCTTGAAGGAGATTCCATTGGATGTACACATAATGGAAGAGAATTTCTCTTCAATATCAGATTCAGAGTGATGATAAAAAGTTTGACAAAAAAAAAAAATACAAGAAAAGCAAAAAGAAGAATAGTCTTGTTTGTGAACTTCCTTCTTGGGTACAAGCAAGACAAGAAAAATTGAAAAAAAAAGAAAAAGAGAGAGAAAAATTGCAGCAAAGGCATGTCCCACAAAATGGGGATACATGAGGACAAGCATCAATTTCAGCAAGGAAGAGGAACAATGGAGCCAATACTTCATTTCCAACAATAAGGAGGCAATTATGATGTAAGAAGATTCTTACTGCTCATCTAGAAAGGAAGGTTGCATCAATGTTGCAGGTTTCAACAGAAAGAGATGGTGTTTTCATACAACAATTGACATGTTTTTGGAGAATAAGGATTGGTCTTATCCAAATAAGAGTGAGAGATGTTCTCTCTCATTGAAGCACTTGAAAAAAAAAGGACAGAAGTTGGTTGAAAACCAGAAATGGCAGCCTCTTCTGATGAAAAAAATGAAAAAAGAGATGAAAAAAAAAGAAAAAAAATGAATAATTTAGTAGTGAAAACCTTCTTGGAGGCGCTACTGAGTTGGCTTGCATGAAAACCAATTTTTCGGCATGCATTGCCTTGTTGATCTACCCATCATTGTTCCACCATTGTACAAATCTCACATTGCACATGTGTTATGTTTATGTTTTCAGATAGCCTGCTAACAATCATCAAAAGCAGCTTGTAAGGTGCATGACCAATTTTCAGGACAGTAAGGTATGTGTTTCTTGCATTTAATTCATAGTAAACATTTAGCATTTAGTGTATGATAATCGGTATTTGGCATAAACTATTCATACAATATTGGCAAGTTGAAAATGGAACATGTTCAAGATGTCAAGAAACACCCCCTTATGCCCTTAATTGCATGGAAATTCCAAAACTGTGCAAAAACCTGATTTTGGGACAGACATGGCAACAATTCTATTTCAATTTGTAGGGCAAGTTTCAGAAGGAGAACTGCAAGTTTATATCTCACAATTGTCTGATAAATTGAAGGAGGATAATCAACAAAATGCACCTGAAGGTTCTATTTTAGTACTACTAGAATAAAAAAAGCAACATACAAAACAAAGAATAACATCTAAACAAAAGGATGAAGAAGGGATTTTTGATGTTATGGAAGGCTTATACACTCTAGAGATGGGCCCACAATAGAATCTGTAGCTAAATTTTGCATAGGAGGTCATTTCTGCATTTTTTGATGCATCTTCAGAATGAACAATCATATCTTTGGAATGAACAGGCATATCTTCGGAAATGAGCAGGATATCTTCGAAATGAGCAGAAACTATACCAAAATTGTTGAAAATGCTACAGAATAGCAAAAAGAGTAGGGTACATCAAATATTGAGGTTCATAAGGCTCTACCACAAGTAAGTACATCCCTCAAGCATTTCAAATCCAAAAATTTTATCAATTTTGTTCAAAAGGTGCAAACAATAGAAATAAGCATTCAGGCTGAAATGTTGTTAAGAATAGAAAATTCCATCAGTAGTAGTGCATCTGCCAAATACGGTTCCACAATAAGACTATTGCAAGATGAATCACATGATATCAAGCCTTTAAGAGGTACCTTGCAGCACTAAAACTTGTAGAAAGACAGAAAAAGAGTCATACATGTGCTTAATTGCAAAATACTTGATATAGTGCAGCAAGGAGGAATTTCTCAGTTAGCAGGTAGCAAAGGATGTTGTTCACAAGAATAAAACCTGCATATTACTATGGCCTACTAAGATGCATGAGGGCATGCATCAGTTCAAGTTGGGGGGATGATGAGGCCCAAAAATGCCTCATTATTGCACAATGTTTGACTACCATATGATAAGTTAATTGCCAAATAGTTGACTAAAATATACTATTTGTTAAGTGTTTGCATGATTTTATGTTAGGAATACTATATCTCTGTTTTTGACTATTTTCAGCATTTTGTGACTGATTTTGCTTGATTAAGTAGCAAGTAAAAACATGCATTTCAATTAACCAAATGTGGTATGCTGATATCCATTAACTTCTCAATGGTTTTTGAATGTTTTCCTGCCCTTCAACTTGTTTCAAATCCACATTGAAGCCAAAATTTTAGGACTATCATAAATCTGAAAATCTAAAAAAAATAGCCATATAAAAATCAGCAAGCTGTCACTTTATAGGAACACCTTGAAGTTGTCAAGAAAAGCATGAGGATATGGATGGAATGAGTTCAGAAGGACTACAGAAGACATCTGACCTATTTAGAAGCATTCCCACATGGTCTAAATAGGCAACAACAGGGTATAACAGAGCAGGGACAATTGTGCAGCACTGTTGCACTATTTCAGCATGGTTACTTGGTGAATGAAGTGTATAAATTCAGTAGCAACTTGATGTACTCCTTCATGTTGATATTTGAATAATTTTTCCATGTTCTAATTTGTTTGAATTTGCAAGAAATGCCAATATTTTACAACTGTGCAGCAGAGTTGGAAAATGCAGTAATTTACCATGTAAATTCTAGCAAGCTACCAATGAATGGCAAGGCATGGAATTCACACATGGAGAGGAATGAAGGCTATTGCAATCTGATCCTGAGGGCTAATCCACCTGAGAAATGCAGCTAAAATCACTTGAAGAGCACACAGTTGGTCATTCCGAAGATCTTCGGATTGAACAGGTATCTTCGGATTGAGAAATACAGTCTCTTCGGATTGAGAAATACAGTCTCTTCGGATTGAGCCACTTAGCTCCGGATTGAGAACAGAAAGTGCTTTTTGAATTTTTGACTATTTTTTGATGGTGGAAAAAGGGAAAGAAGGTTGAGAAGGTTAAGGGAAAATATCCCCCAGCTGTCTTTGTCATCCTTGTCATCCAAAGCCACCATTCATGGAAAAAGATCAATTGATCCTCTTCTAGGATAAACCCAGAAATAACTGCAGCATAATAGGAAGTTGTTTGCAAGATAGAAATGGCATATTATGAAGTGGAGAAAGATGTGTGAGATATTTCTAGACTCCTCCCACGTACTCCCACCATTGAAGATGCTTTCTAAGGGCCAATGACTACTACTGCAACACAAACTGTCCAGATTTGCATTTATTTCAGATCCAAAATTATTGGCAAATCACTGTAAAGTAGCACATAGGCTGATTTGAGCATGGGATATGTTGTAAATATTTATATAAATAACACAGCTCCCTCCTTGGTTGAGCCAGTTAGGAATTAGAATAGAGGAGAGTTTTCAATAGCAACAATTAGGACTGTACAATAATTTTTTGTAACAGTTTTCAGCATGTTTTGTCATCAATAAAAGTGCAGTTATTTTATCATTTTCTATTCTGAGTGTTAATTAGTTAAGGAGTGCTTTTCACCTCCTTCTAGATCAGGAAGTATGGGCCCACTTTCAGATCTAGAAGGAGGATTTTTATGGCAGGTTTTAATCTGTAATTTTGCTACAACAGAATTAACAGATTACTTGTCAAGTTTACTTTTCTTGTTTTAAGTTTGTATAATGTTCTTTATGTTTTCTATTATGTTTGTGTACAACATTTGTGTGTGTGTCAGCTGAAAAATTATATTAAGCATTTTTCCTTTGCTTTCCATGTTTTCCTTGCTTTTCTATTTTAGCAACTTTCCATTTTTAGCATATTTCATTTTGCTGTCAATTCCTGTAGCAGAAGCTTGACGACCTTTTGTGGCAGGACATTGATAGGTGTTTTTAGCATAAGTTTCATTTACAAGCATCATTTCAATTATGCAAGAGTAACTAGGTTTCAATTCTACAAATGTAACTTAGGATTTCATTTCAACAACATTTAAATTCAATTAATTTGTTATTTTAATTCTGCAAAAGTAGATTAGACTTTCAATTTAGCAATTCCAATTCCTGCAATTGTAGTTAGATTTCAATTCCTGCAACTTAGAATTAGTTTTTAGTTCCTGCAAGTTTCCATTCTATAGATTAGGTTTAGTGTGACACCAAAAGGCTAAACCAAATCTGTCTCACCCAATAAATGCTTGAAATCTGAATGCCTGAATTGTACTCTGCCCTAGCCTTCTATCGTAGACAACCTTGGACACCACCCCGGATTGATAAGATCTTTGAGATTTAATGATGTGCTTAACGACAACGCATCAATTATCCTCAAGTAGCTTAAAATATTCTCCTTACAATAAAATGGAAGTAGTATAGAGTGTATTCATTGCACTTTAGGTTTTCAAAAACAGTATAGTAAAGAAAATCTTATGGAGGATATCCAAGGAAATTTAGGGTTTTTAGGTCAACATAAGAAAGTGATGACTATGGAGGATATCCAAGGAAATTTAGGATTTTCAAGTCAACATAAGAAAGTGATGACTATGGAGGATCATCTATGCAGATTAAAGTTTTTAGGGAAACTAACGAAAAAATGCTAATGAGGCTATTCCTTGCACTTTTGACTCTTTAGGGCAACATAAATCTTAAAATATAAGTCTCATTTTGAACAACATAAAAAAATGAAAGATATTGATGAAGATGAGAGTGTTGGAGGGAATGGAAGAAGGAGAGGAAGGCCATCAAAGCATGAACTAAGAGAAAAAGAAACTCAAAAGAATATTGATCTGGGAAGCCAAATACAAATAGCATAGGTGTTAACATGAAGTGAGGCTAAGACTAATAATAAAAATAAAAAGTGTTGATGATGAAAATGATATCATGGAATATTAGGGGTATGAATAAAAACCCTAAAAAAAGAGTTATTAAGGAATTAATATGTTGTTATAGCTCAAAGATAATTTTAATACAAGAAATAAAATTAAGCAGTGAGGGATGTAAGGATGCTTTTAATAAGATTTAGAAGACAGGTGATTGTTTAACAATTTCTTCTACAAGAGCTTTAGGTTGTATTTCAATAATATGAGACAATTGCAAATGGGATGGAAAACTAGTAGAAGCAAAAATTAATTGGGTTGCTAGATTATTTTACAAGAAAGAGGAAAACATCAAAGTTGGGGTTATACATGTATATGCTCCAACTATAGTTACTTGTCGTGAAAGATGTTGGAAGGACCTTAGTATATTTTTGTCAAATACAATGATGCTTCTGTATGATATATGTATTCTTGGGGTGATTTTAATACTATTATATCTCATTTGGAAAAGAAGGGTGGAATTCTAAGATGGTCTAAATCAATACAATATTTGTTTCATTTGTAGATTCAAATGATCTTTGGGATGTTAATCCCTCAATATTTCAATACACATGGGATAATAAATGCATTGGAAAAAATCATATAGTAGAAAGATTGGATAGATTCTTGTTATCCAATAAATGGTTGCAAAAAAAGTATACAATCTCTTCAGATATTTTATTGCAAGTAGAATCAGATCACAAACCCATTTTTTTGACTTGTGAGTCACCTAACAATGGTTATCCAAAACCTTTTCACTTCCAGTCTATGTGGATCCAAGACCTTGATTTTTTCCAAATGGGTATGGTGGGATGAATCAAAATTTGAAGGATCATGTATGTACAAGTTTGTTCAAAAGTTGAAATATTTAAAGGAGCAAATGAAGATATGGAATGTCAAATATTTTGGTAATATTTTTAAAGAAAAAAAATAAATTGAATCCAAGCTCAAAAATTTACAAGAGATAGTAGAAAATAATGGAATGGACTAGGATTCTTATGTGAAAGAAAAAAAATTACTTTATTATTGTCATAATGCATTGAAAAAGGAGTCATATTGATTTCAATGCATTATGATTAGGAGCTATAATAACTACGCAAAATGGCTCAAAGAAGGAGATAGAAATACATTTTTTTTAAATGCTACAGTAGAAACAAAAAAATTTGTTCGTCATATCTAAAATATTATAACTTCAGATGAAAGAAATATTGAGGACGAAGAAGATATAAGGAAGGAAGAAATAAATTATTTCAAAAATATTTTATTAGATTCTAGGCAAAGCACAAGAATTTTTTTTGCAAAATATTCCATCAATTATATCTCAGGGACAAAATGAAAGCTTGATGAAGAAAATATCTATGGAGGAGCTCCATGAAGCATTTTTCTCTTTTCATCCTAACAAGGAACTTGGCCCCGATGAATTTCTTGCAATTTTCTTTCAAAATTTTTGGGATTTATTGAAGAGTGATATGTTAGATGAGGTTGAAGAGGCCCAAAAAAGGAATAGTATTGTAGACATGGAAAATTGACCCACCAAATGAGTTATTTTTCCCTAGGTTCCTTTGGGAGGCTCTCAAACTTGCTAGGAGTAACTTTAGCCCCCTTTTCTTGTGTTTCTTCTTGCTTTTCTTAACCTTGACTGAATTCGCACTTGATAAATTATGAGGTGTGAATTCGGTAAATTTAGAGTTTTTCTTAAAAAAACCTAAATTTTAAGCCAACCTTTTGGAGTGTCGACTTAATCAAGGTTAATTTTTGTTTTCCTGCATTTTAGCCCTCCAAACCCTCTATAAATAAAGGTATTGAATCCCCTTTTTCTCCTTGAAGTTAATCAAGCTATCAATCTAAGAACGTTCATGTGAAATAAAAATTATTTTGGTTTCTCATGCAATCCTTTGGTGCTCTTAGTGCTTTTGGTATTTTGTTATTGGTGTGTTTCTTGTGATTTGCAAGTGGATAAAGCCTTGACAACAACTTGTCTTCTTGAAGGAGGAGAGGTCTTCCAAAATATATCTAGGTTGTTTATTTTCATACATTTGTTCATTATTCATCTTATTCCATGTTTGTTGCATTATTGATCTTTATTTTTAAATTTAGAACCCTTTGTGTGAATCTAAACTGTGTCTGCTACAGGGCATAAATTCGATGAAAAACTTGTTTTCACTTGTCAAGCACTCTACATCCATTTTTCTCTCTATTATCGAATCCACACTCGAAAATTTATAGGACATGAATTCAATCTATTTATATTTTTAGATGGTTATGCATCCCCAAATCCTAGGGTTTTGATTTGTGTACCCTCTGCATATTGTTTCATCTATGTTTGCATTCTATTCTAAGTGCTATTATTTTGTTTTGCTTACATTTCATATTGCATTAGCTTGGGAGCAATTGCTTGTTCCCAAACCCTAGGTTTTAGAGCTGCATTCTTATTCAAGCATTATGTCCATTCTATTTACATTTCATTTACTATTCCATGCTATCATATTTTGTTGTGTTTGTTCCAAAGCTAAAATCTCATTTTATCTCGAATGGTCAGCTAAAATAACCTAGGGGGCTTGACTATTGCACCTCCAATCTTAGTCTTACAATGACCTAAGCAAGCCCCTAAATGGTGACCATATTTTCTAGGGTTTTTGTGAAGCTATTTTGAAAATTTTAAGTTGTTGGATATCTTGGATGCAAGACAAAGCTTGGATCAAACATTGGATCATATAAGTACCCCAAGTAAAGCTTCAAGGTTGTGTGTTTTTTACTTTTGTTATTCCTATTCAAAACCTAGGTCATAAGTAAAAGGAAAAACATTTGATTGCTTTCTAGGCATTTAAAAGAAAAGGATATATAGTTTTGCATCTAGGCTTTTATCTTGTTTGTTCATTCCCTTGGTCCCTTGCTCAAAGAAAAATATTTCATTTCTTGCAACCTAGGATTAGATATCATTGAATCAAAGAATCATATTAGGGTTATTCATTTCTTCTTGCATCTTGTGTGTTTTGCATTGTTATTTTATTTCAATAGTAAAGTTTAGAAAGTCTAAACATAGGTTTTTGCTTAAAATCACACATTAAATACTTCCACCCTAGAATTGGAGCAAGTCCTAAAACTATTCCTGGTGAACTCTTTCCTTGTTATGAGTGTAGATATATAACACACCCCCATGGTCACCTCGGCTCCCAATGGATCCAGCTAAGAATCGTACGTGACAAGGAAATTTTTCCCCCTCTACATCTTTGGTGAACTCTACGAGAAACACACATCTCAGTGGCCAAGATAGGAAGCCTCTTACTTTTCTTTTGTCTTGAAAACTTTAAATAAGACCACTAATATTGTTTTTTTAGAATAAAAAATATTAAAAACATCTTAAGAATATTCTTGTGTGTCTTTCCTTAGTTTTTTCCTCTATCCTTTCATTTATCCTAATAGCGCCATTCCTTAGGAGTCAACAAAGGTGTCTAGAATTTGATCAAATTCCTTAAGAAGATGATCATATTGATAGGGAGAATCCTAATATTGATGCAGAAGAGCAAGAATATGTGGGAACTAATACTAACTATGATTCCTATGAGGGGTCTAATGATGGCTTCACCTTTATATTATTTGAACATGTTTGGTGTTTCATGAAACACCATAATGTGGCTTTGCTCAAAGCTATGGAAGATAAAGCTCAACTCGAAAGAGGTGAGACTTCTCCTCCTCCAGCCATATCTCCTAGAATTGTTCATGACAACCCTTTGTTTGAATCTTCACATCATGGCAATCCTTCTCATAAAAAAACATATGTTATTACGATGACCACCAACGTTGGAAGAATTCTGCAATTTCCTCCAACTAGTAGTGCATATCAAGATTATGTTCAATTTCCTCCTCATTCTGATCATCTCAACATTCATGATTTTCTTCCATCAAATGTCAGTTATCATCCACAGCAAGATAGCACGTATCGCAACCCATACCATAATAGTGTCAATACCTCCAACATTGGCCAAGTTCCCTTTCAATAACCTACCTATACCCCTACCTTAGGGAACCTAGGGATTTTACATAACAAAAATATTAATATATAAAGTTTAACAATTTTGGTGAAACAATTGGTTTTAAGAGTGGAAATGATTCAGCCTCCTAGTTTCACCTACAACTATAGAAAAATGTCCAATAAACCCTTAGACGTGTTGTACCCCATAGTTACAACTTAGTTTTCACCACAATTTTTCAAAAAATTTGTCACAATTAATGTCTAGGTGAACTTAGGGTGCAAGGCTCAATTTTTGATGATTCTAGAGAATTAAAGTTTTGGGTTTAATCTAAATTTTTGGCTTGCATCAAGACTGTTTAAAGATTTTTTATTACATTGAGGTTTCAAAATTATTGGCACTTTGCATTCTTGAAGATTGGGATTTAGCTACATTCATTTAAATTCAATATATTTGAATACTGGCATATAATCTGCATTATTTTGGCTGGATTACTTCAAAAAATTCAAGTCCTAAGGTTTTATTAAAGGTCTAAATAATTAAATTTCATTTTAGGGTTACTCCAATCTTGTCACTTTGCCCTACATTTTGATGCAAATTGATATGGCCATAACTTGAGCTAGAAAAATCCTATTTAGCTAATTCAAAAACTGGTGGAAAGAGCTTGATCTCATCTTCACAATGGCACTAAATTTTCAAAATTTTAGCTATCAAGTTTTTTCCATAAATAGTAATTTACAGTAGCATATTGTAGAATTTAAAATGATGTATCTCATTAAATGTGATGAATTTTTTGATTATCTAAAGGTATTTGAGTACCCATTTGGCCCATTTAGATTCTTGTAAATTTTCATAATATTTTGAGCACTTTGAATTTTACCCTATTTTTGGCACTTCGGGACAACTCAAAGCTTCGGGTCAGATTTGGTCTCCATTAACCAGGCCTAAAATCAGTCCTTGGATGAGTATAGAAATTACCATGATCTCTGACCTCCTATTTGGCTGTGCAAAATTATCCATTTTTAATTTGGTGCCAAAGTTTGCAGACTCAGACCTCGGGAAAGCTTATCATCGATAAATCGAAGCCATCACTCTTACATCGGCGACAAAGATCTTCCATTAGTGAAAGGAATGCAAGAATTTGATAAATTGTCATTGATAGACCAAATCCATCACTCTTACATCAATGAAGAAGATTTCAATCGACGACCACATAAAGTCTTGGCACAAAGAAAAATTAAAAATCGCTCTTGCAAAAGCCTTGTCACAAATGCATCAACGACAATGAAATCTGATCAGCGAAAAGGTTTTTAGTCATCGCCCTTATGAAAGACTCGTTGCTCTTAAATTAGTGATAGCTCCAGGAAATCAATGATCATGCATTTTTTGTAGTCTCCGTCACTCTTCCATTAGTGACAAGGGTTTTACATCAACGCCAGTGCATTTTTGGCAATCTTCGTCACTCTTCCATTAGCGACAAAGGTTTTACAAAAATGATAGTGCATTTTTGGAAGTCTTCATCGCTCTTCCATCAGTGAAAAGGGTTTTACATTAGCGATAGTGCATTTTTGTCATTCTTCATCATTCTTCAGGAAAGCCTATCGGTAATGCATCAATGATAGACATAATCCTTCAGCGACAAGGATATTAAGGCAAGGGTTTTAAGGAGCTATTTGAGGCATTGATAACAAAATAATATTATACGAATATGAGTGGATGCAATAATTAATTAAAATAAAACTTTATGGAATTATTTAATTAATCCAAAGGTTTTAATAAATAGTTTGACCAATAAATTCCATCGCTAATAAAATCATGCATTGTCGACATCCAATGAGATCTTGTCACTGATGGAAAGAGGCTATCGCTGATGTATCTTCGATAGGGATTGCACATTGCCAACAAAGGTTTTTGTTGCTAATAATCATCATTTTCATTTTAATTAAACCTAAATGTTTTGGCATGAGTTTAATATCAATGAGAATCCATCACCGATATAACAAAGTCGTCGCTCTTTCATCAATGACAAAGGCTTTGCATGAGTGATGTGAATTTAATGATTTAATTTCATCACCAATAGCACAAAGTCATTGATAATGCATGAGCGACAAGGGTTTTGGATTGCCGATGAATTTTAAAAAAGGGAATTTTGTGGAGTATTAACTATAGAAATGATTTTAGCCTAAAATATGAGATCCTGGGTATTTTAATAAAATGATGTAGAATTTTAAAAATTTGGATTTAATATTAAAATCAAGACAATTGATGGCATGGAATTAAAAGGAGAGCGAATACTTTAGAGATATTTTATATTATTGTGAATACTTTGGTATTTATTAATATTAATTCTTGGGCATTATAAGCTTAATATCCAAAGCAAACCTTAGGATTAATGATTAATATGAACCCTAATGTGAAATTTAATAATTAAAATTAAAAGCCAAAACCTTAGGCAGACATTCAATAAATCTAATATCATCAATATTGATACCAAATTTTGATTTTATTTCATTACCAAATTCTTAAATTGGATTTTTCTTCTATGTCAGCATGTGATCAAACCAGGGGACGAATAGGGAAGAAAGGAAGCCAAAATATCGAGAAGAATGATATTCATTGAATCTAGACTAAAACCTGACTAGTTGGTACATGATATATTAGATGGAATGTGATGATTCAACTGCCCAAATATTCATGGAGAAATATTTAATTAGTCAAAGATCAAAGGCTGAAGTTGCAGATCTAAACCAAAAGTTACTTCAAGACCTACCACCACCAGAGGAGAAAAGGAATCAGAGTCAATCATAGAACAAGAACACCCTGGATATTTGAGGACATGCGATACAATTTCTCCAATTTTGATAGTCTGTGACAGGCCAGTTCTTGTTGTAATACATTCACAAAAATTAGTGGTAGAGAGGATGCCAAGTGGTTGCATATGCACCAAGTATTCAAAACAGAATTGCAAAATTCAAACTATAAAAGAGGTCTTTCAAGCTAGAATTCAGTATCGAGCATCAGAATAGCAAAATTTTACAAGAGGCATTTCAAGTGTTTGGTCCGGGTTGGTTGTATTTTCCCTATGTTATCTTTGTTCTCCATCTCTTCATTCTTCTCACCTTTGTACAGACACTGCTAAGAGTTGAGTAGCTCACTTGAGATAATTTCCTAGGAGTTGCTTTAGGAGCCAGAGTTTATATGTCACTACAATTAGGATAGTAGATTGCGTTCTCCTATTACAAAATTCAAATGGGGTGAATATTGTGTTGTGTTCTTTGGAAGACCTGAGCACACTGCCATGATCTATCATTGTAATCATCAGAAATCAAACTTAATACAAAATTTAGATTCTACTCTTTGGCATATTATGGTGCAATGTGTGTATGTCACTGATTTGTATATTACATTATTTGAATTCGTAGGAAATGTTTCTTTCATTGATTTAATACCTATGTTGATTATGTTATTCGAATGAATGTGGGTATGCCAGTTCTTTCCTTATTTTTCTCACTATTTCATAGAATTGGTTAAGTTTTGCTACAGTCACCCAATAGACAAGGCACCGATCTGCATTCTTGAAATTGAAGCTATAAATGCTATGTTTTCTTGGTCATCATAAAAATCCATTATAATTTATTATATCTGGTAGAGCTTAGCAATACTGAAATTCATTAACAATTAGGCTCATTGTGAGGTGTCTATACCCAACATGTATTCTTAAGGATTTAGTGTTTCAGGTTAAAGAGGTGAGTTTACCAAAGCTCACATATTGTTGTGATTAGGAAGTTTTGGTAGCATGACAGTCAATATTTTAAGGATATCAAAATTTTCCACAACAAGACCCTATCATTACCTCTAGGCTCTACCCTAAGCATTTTCTAATGTCGGTTTTGCCTCTCTATAAGGGAATGAAAGATCCAATTGAGCATTTAAAAATGTTTAGGACAACATGTCATGATATAATATATGATGAAATGTTGTTGCTAAAGACATTCCCTAAGAGCCTTGGTGGTATGACATTAGAGTGGTATTATCAACTGGATAATCATTCTTTGAGAAATTTTAAAGAAACATCTGAATTGTTTGTTCAATAGTTCAAATCTTATGTTGAAAATAATGTGACTATGAAAGATGTTTATATGTTAAAACAAGATAAAGATGAAATTTTTTTAGAGTTTTTATCTCATTAGAGGGGTCTAGTTGGACACTTGAGATATACCTTACCTCCTTGAGACATGCTTGAGATATTCATTGGGAATTTACAAGAGCAAATATTTTATGCATTGGAAACAACAACTATCACATCTTCTGATCCAATAGATCTAGCAAGAAGGGTAGATCAAGCCCTTATTCGAAGAGGTCATCTTAAGATAAAATAAAATTGGATCATGAAAGCATAGTATAAGAACAAGCATGTAGTTGGTGATGGGGTAACATTTTGTAGGCTTGTTAATAGTGTTGTTGACACCCTATAAAATATGGTGCTTCGCCAACCTCAAAAACCTCCACCAAGAAATTTCACAAGACTCAACATACCTATGAATGTGGCCTTATAGTAGCTTTTGGAAGCTAATATGATTGAGTTGAATCCCATTAGGTAGCCTAATACCATGACTGATTGGTATAAGCTTGTTCAACATTGAGAGTATCATAGAGTGGAGGGGCACATGACAAATTCATGTAAGAGGTTGAAATATATGGTTCAGGACCTAATTGATGATTGATGCCTTCTTATAGAAGGTTCTCAACCCAATCCTCCAAAAAACAATCAACCTCCTACTCAAAAAGCACCCACAAAAAATAAAGACATGGGGGTATTTCAAGATCCCCTCCCTAAGCATGGTTCGCAGGAAGCTAATCAAGTGTTATATCATAATGTGCCACCTCCCTACCACAATGTGGTTGGTATGATTACAATAACTAGAAGGCAACAAGCATAGATTAAACTAACTCACTATTCTCAACAAGAGATAATTTTTTCATCCAACCAACCTTCAAAACCACCCTTAGTTTTGAAGAATACCAAAAAAAGGAGCACAAGAGTAGGAAACCCACCCTTAGTGTTGAAGCCACAACCTAAAGTCTCCTTTGAAATACAACAATATTTAGCTAATACCCTAGCCAATATCTCTCTCTTAGAACTTTTTAAAACTTCTCCTATTCATAAAGAAGCCTTGTTGAAGCTTATGAGGCAACAATCTATTTCTTAAGATATTTCCCCTAGTGCTATAGTTGATGTTGCAGGTTCTCTTGGGATACATCATATCATATTTTTAGATGATGATATTTCTTCCTTAGATGCACGATAGGATTCTTCCCTATATATTATTGCATTTATTTGGGAAATTTTTATCAAGCAGATTTTGATAGATAATGGATTTTCCCTCAATTTATGCACTTATTAATTTTTCAAAAAAATTGGATTAAAAGAGGAAGATTTAACTGAATATGATATCATAATTAAATATTTCAACAATGATGTAGCATAGGGGTGCAATATTCCCAGGTGGGGAGGTGATATTTTAGGGCCAGGAATGATCAATAGACAATTCCCAACTTGACTACCAAATCGTACAATCGTACCGTCCTCCAAACTACCCCTTGCGATAGCTAAACAACTTGTACGGATGTCAAAATCTCACACTATACGGTTACAAATCATACAGGGACATGGATTGTATGCTTTTGCACTCAGTCAAACTGATAGATTCAGTTTTGGAAGCTGTCGTACACAGTTTTGTAACTATTCAAGTCGATTTCCTCAAACTGCCAAATCGGGTAAGTCGATCTCTATGGTTCAATTTGCCAAATCGGGTAAGTTGACTTTGTACGATTTGTACGGACTCTGGTGTACGATCGACAGAAACTGATGGTACAGTCAGGTGCCAAATTAGATGCTCTAATGCCTCAATCTCTCTTAGGGATATTTTGTAAGGTTTTACTATGCCAATTAATCCATTCTCCGGGTTGTGCCAACCATCGCAAAGGAGTTCGGGAGAGATTCCATTCAACCAATTACGTACAAAAATCATACAACAGGACTCATAACGTCATTCTCCACATCGCCATGCTCATATATCATCCCTCAAGTTCCACCAGTGTTAACCTCTATCAAGGAGTTGCAACAATGCATAAAACTAAGCTAAAACAATAACCAGAAAACACACATACATCAAGATTCCAATATAGATCATCAATCATCATTGCCAGGATCATACATGATGTGTAATGATGTAGTTCCATTCCATTATAGCATAAATGTCATTACAACAAGGTTATTCTATCAATCTCTTGCAATAACTCAGATATAAGTTAGCTATTACAACCAACAAGTACTCTATTCTACCTCTTAGCAACCAGACCTACAATTTTGAAAATGGGGCCTTATATAACATTGCCCAGGCCATTCCAAAGTGGTTCCTGAGGCAATTAGTTATTTACAACTACCCATGTACAACTGAATTCATTAATTCAGCCTTTTACTAAGTCTAACACCTTAGTTAGCAAATCTATGCACCATTTTACCATGAAATTACATTTCCCATGCATTTGGATGAATTTCAGTGCACCTTGTATGATTTGCCACTGCCTTGTATGGTTTGTCAATCCAGTTGTATGGTTTGGTTCCTGACTGTACGGTTTGCCCCTCCTATATGGTTTACAAAACTTGGCAAACTATCAAAACTGAGCAAATCCTCTTTGATCACTTCTTCTTCTAGGAGGTGGATTTGCTGCCTACATCTGCCCTCCCCTTTACTTTGGTCGGTGTCCTCACCGACTCATTCTGCTTCTTCCACTGTGCTTCGTATTCTGCCACTACAGCCTCTAAGTCCTTGACTTGTGACTTATACATTTCTCGTTCATTTCTCAATTTGGTTGCGTAGCTTCCCATCTCTACTGCTTTTACCCCGTGGAAGTTAGCCTTTTCCTCGATAGTCTTCAGGAACTCCATCATCTACTTTTCACATTCTGAGGCACTCTTTTTCAGCTTCTCCTTCCAGTGAGCTTCTGCTCGAGCTGCCACCTATAGTTCTTCATTATTTTTAGTAATGGTCTGTAGGTGGTGATTGATATCAACCTCCATAGCTCGAACACTATCTTCCTTAATTTTCAACTGAGCTTGCTTTTCTAGGACCATCTCATTCAATCTCTTATTGTCCTTTGTCAGCTCCTCTATTTGCTTGGCTTGTTTTGCCATTTGCTCACTCTTCTCAGCCAACTGAGTTGTCATATGTTCTTCTTTTGCTTTGAGTTGTACCTCCAACTCCTTAATCCTATCTTCTGCCTTCTATGAGATCTGTCACTTTTCCTCTTCAAGCATGTTAATTCTAGCTTCAAACTCAGTTTTGATGCCCAATAGATCTCCCTCCAGTTTCTTTATTTTCTCTTCTATCGTAGTTCTGCTTTTCTACAGTTCTTCTTCCATTATGGCCAATTCCTTTTGAGTGGTTGTAGTCTCCTCCCATTGGGCCTCCTTGAACTAGTAGATTTGTTCCAAACCTATGCTCAACCACTCTATCCAGTGTGTTAGGAAGTTAAACTTCCTCAGGGTGATGGCCACTCCAGTAGCAACCCTCTTGTACTCCAACTCTATCATATTTGTGGGGTAGGTCGGATGATTGACCCTATCCAAGTACATCCTTGGGTCTTTCTTGTAATTTTTTATCACCCCCTCAGGCAAGTCCTCTCTTCCCAACATTGTTGTTACCTCTTCCCTGGGTAACTTCCATGGATGTTGTGCATGAATGTCTACAATTCTCCTTGTACGCTCCGCACTACTCACCCATTTTGTTATCTTTTCCAGCTCGAGGGACACTTGTTCTTCCCATAGCTTCAATTCTCCCATGTGGCCAATACAAAATTCCAATATAGCACTATTAATAACATGGCCTAACTGAGAAAATAAGTGTTCCACCTTATCATCTATTCCACGTGCCTCCTCCTCAGTTGCAATTCTACTAAACCAAGGTACTTCCAAAAGATAACTGGATTGCATCCCACGTCGTTCTTCCTCTGTAGGAGTACGTACATCTTCTTCCTCCATATGGTGGCTAGAGCTTCCCCCAAGCTCCTGAAGTGCCCTCACCATATCTATATTTTCTCGAGGTGGAGACTATTTTACGATTTTCTCCTCCTCACTATCTTCTATATTCACAATCTCCTCTTGAGATTGTTACTTTTCAACTTGTTCTTGGGCTTTTTCTGGTTCAGTAGAGCCCACCTATTGCTCTTCTTTATTTTCCTAGGCCACTTCTTGTTCTATCTTGCCCACTTGTTGTTCTTCCATCACTTCTTCCTCCTGATCCTACTGGGTATTCATTGTTGTGACCCGTTCAACAACAAGTTCTTCTTTTTCCTGGGATGCCTCCGTATTTTTTGGTGCATCCTTCTTACTTGAGCCTCCTCTCACAAACCTGTAATGAGGCTTCTTCTTGGACTCATCCTCCATGGTATTTATTCTAACTTCCATTTCCTCCTGAATAGGGGTTGTTTCTTCTTGCCCTACCTCGAATCCTTTAAAAAATTTAGAAGCGTCCATCTGCTCAAATTGTTGGAAGATTTGTAGAGATGTCACTATTCTTTCTGCCTCCATCCAACACAACTCATCTAGTTCCATCTCTTTCGAGTTTGACTATTCTTTTTCTTGTTTGTGCACCCTCGATGTAGGCTCTTCTCGTACTTCTGGAACTAGTTTGCTAGCCATTCTTTCATATTGTCTCCTCGTCATTATCTAAATTGGGCTTCCTTGCCTCCTCTCCCTTTCTTGAATGAGCGATTGCTCCTACTACCATTGCCTAGGTGCTTACTATTCTAGCTCCTATTCCAACCATCTAGGCCTTTTTCTTCGATGGTGTACATCCTCATCTCCCTCCAGAGTAGTATCCTCTTGAGCTCTACTGGTCTATTGCTCGCTCCTCGTTCGAGATCTCTCTAGGGTCTCTTTTGCTATTGGTACTAACTTAGCCCACCTCAATATCATTGGTTGTCCTCTCCTAATTTCTTGAGGTGGCGTCAATCCTGGAAAGTGGATCTCTACTTCTATGACCGCATTTAATAACAATCCAATAGCATGGAAAGTCATTCCAAAGTTCTTCGGCCTCTTTGTCAGTGCCTCATGCATTTTTCTTTCTAGAAAGGTACCCCAATCATACTGAATTCCCTTGGTGATACCCTCTACATACTGTGCTATCCACATTGGCATTTATATGGCCCTTATATCTCCTATCAGTCGAGCCATGACTGTATTCATTGCACATGGCCAATGTTCCCCTTTCAACTGGCTCTATTTAATTTTGCATGTTCCTGCACCTGAGATCTTTGCCTCAGTCAGTGAAGTGACAGTGGTGAGTGTAGTGACGAGGTGGTATGCCTCTATTGGATCTACCAATCTCTTTACTACCTCCATACCATCTTTTGGTAAGCCAAATATCTTCCGAAATGCCTCTGCCAAAATATCCACTTTCATCGACCTCTTGCCCACATTGACATAGGCAGTTCGGGTTGCAGGGTTATACGCCTGAACTATCTGCAATAGATAGTTATGGAAGAAGGATTTGTGAAATGGTGGGACTTGTGCAATTACTACTACATGAGCATCCTCGAACATCTTCCTCCAAGGATGATTCTTATTTCTTTCATCACTCCACCACTTCCTACAGGTATCTGCCCCATGTTGTACAAATGTGATATTTGCGACCTCAACCTATCCCTCTTCCTGTCCACTGCTCAGATTCTCCTCCTGATCTGGTAGGTGTACCTCACTTCTCATTTCCCTCTGTGAGGTCCTTTCTTGTGCCATTCTTCCCTCTCTGTGCCTTGGTGGTGTTCTTCTTATATTAGCCCGCCAATGTCTCTGCCCCCTCCATGGCCTATATCCTCCTCTCCTCCAAGGATGATTACCACGCCACTCGTGGGACTAAAACTGCCACCCTTGGTGTTGCCGTGGGTATGCTTCTCTCTCGTGCAAGGGACCTGGTGACCTCTCCACCCTATTGGCTACAATCCACCTTAACCGGCATCCAAATTCTTCTGTTGAGATCATTCCTCCAACATCTCACCGATTAACTTGACATCCAACATCACCATTTCTGCAATCGAAAGTGTACCAAAAATCGTACAAATTGCTGTAAATCATACAATGTATGGTTCTTTGTACCCTTGTACGGTTCTTACCTTCCCAACCACTTCTAGATCGAACACTACTTGTTTCCTTCCACAGTTCGATTTTCATCCCATTAGTCTTCAAACCATCATATCTCCTCAAAATCATACATACACAATATAAAATTATATAGTATGATAATACTCTATACGATGTTGCTTTTGGACTACCTTCCCCCTTGCAAATTTGTACGGTTCCATACGATTCCTTACGATTTTCTAAAACTGCCAAAAATGGCTTGAAAATCCCCCAAACTATGCTATTTTCATTGGAAATCTTACATTCCTCCTCTGAAATTGTACAACATGATTTTTCAAACCCTAGGTTGTGAAAAATTCAAAATTTTGGCCCCCTTTGTTGGATCTTTCACCAACCCATTTGCTGAATTGCCCCGTTCCTTCGTTTCAGTGTTTTTCGTGAGCAATTTTCCAACTCCTTCACCTCTAGCACAATTTATTTCCCCTTGATGAATTTTTGGTTGTACTTTGATGGCTGTACAGACTGCACCTTCCATCCTTTGCTTTTTCTAGCTCTGATTCCTCTATTTCTAGGGTTTAAATCTTCTCTTTTCCTGCAATTTCCATCGCCCAACTCCAATTTCTCACTTCTCCGAACTCTAATCTATCATTTATTGCCTTTGAGTTCGTACTTGGATATTTTCTGCTGTATGTTCTTCGTATTTCTTATTAAACTTTGAATTTTCCCTTTTTAATGGAGTAAAACCCTAATTTCACTCTCTTCCGGGCTAATTTCATTGAAAATGAAAAGTACTCCTTGGTGCTAATCAGGATGGGTCCTTCTAATTGCGGATTGTTGATGAAATTTGGCTGCCCATATGGTCTTCTCCATTCAATTGCATGCTTTCCACCTTCGTCCTCCAAAAAAATTCGAATTCACTTGTATGATTTAATGAAATTGCTAGTTCTGTCTTCTATTTAAAGCATTTTGAAAACCCTAACTAAACCCTAAATTGCACCACTTTGCACATTTCCCTTCCATCTTGCATGGATGATTGACAACTCAACAATTTTTTGAAATTTCATCTTTTTCCCTCGCTTTTTCCTCCAACCATTGCTTTTTCCCATGCATGCCGCATTAATTGGTTAGTTGGAAATCGTACAACCTAGCCAACATCATACAGTGTATGATCCAAATCGTACAACATGTCATCTTGTATGATTTCATATACCTTTGTGTCGATTTTACTTGTACGATCTCCCAATTTGTATGGTTTCATCCTCAATTTTTACTTGTACGATCTTTATACTTAGAGAAATTTTCAAATTTTCTTTCTCTGAAGAGGCCGTCATTTTCGGTTTTCAACCACTTCCTTCTTAATTGCGTCCCGAGGGATTTTCACAACTAAGGCACTTTATTTTTCTTTTTCTATTTTCTTTTTTTCAATCCTAATCTATTTACACTTACCTTCTTGGCAATCGTACAGTGACATTCACTTGTACGATCCCATCAAATTCTTCTCTTGGGGATTCAACTACAACGTTCGGAGTGGTTGTGTCACCTGTTGGTATTTGTTCCCTAGGCCGATTCATCTCCACTTGTGATGTTACCGAATTCCCTGGCCTTCTTCTTCCATGTGTACAATTTGGAATTGTACAATTGCAAGCTGGAGTATCTTCACCTGGTGTCCTTTCCCCTTGCTGCATAGGTGATTGATCCCTTGGTAGCGGTGTCCTTACTACCCTACTATCATTCGAGCGACTTCTCCACCTATCCCCTCAGATCAGTTCTGGCTCCAGACTTGGTGATCGGATTCTCAGTTGTCCCTGGTTTCTTTCATCTACAAACTGTACTCTTCCCCTACCGGCAAGGCCTCTTTCGCACGAGTGTCTCCCCCATCCTATTCCTCTTGGCATTGGGTTTCTCTGCGTGAATGGTGATTCCTCCCTTCTCTGGAGTAATCCTCTACCACCCATCCCTCATTGAGATGGTTGTCCCCATGTACGTTGCCTTGCGGGATTTGGTAACATACCCCTAATTCCTGGTAATCCTCGCAGATTCCTAGTCCAGTTCAGACAAGCTAAGGGTGTATCTCCTGGCCATCTTGGAGTAGGGGGTCAGAATATTCCTCACCCTCTTCCTCCTCTAATTGTAACATCACCTTGTCTTTGTTCATTTCGTAGTTGAATACCTCTCCCCCTTCCTGGATGAAGCCTTAGGGGTCTTTCTCTATCTCTTCCTCCCATTGTTCGGGTATCAGGAGTTATTTCTACCAACTCAATATTGGCTAGTGGACTTCTATTTCTTCTTCTACTTGGTGACAATTGTCGTAGTGCTCTGATTCTCCGATCCACATGGGCTAGGCGACGTCTCCATATTCTTTCCTCAAAGTTTCTTTGTGGGGATGATGTTGCCAAAACTTCTCTATATGCATCAAAAAAGTCCGTCTCAGAGCTTGAGTGATTCTGATTCTCCTCTCTCTGTTCTACCCAATTTGTTGGTAAATTCATCATCCTCTCTAATATTCGTACTTCTCTCCTTTGTCTTCTCAACTATCGATAGGCTATTATATATTCTTGCGATCCACAATTGGTTTGATGTCCCTGTGATTTTCCTATTTATCTGTCTTATTGTACATGTTGGGGTATCACGGTTACCTTGATGGTTATGAGGATTCAATGGGCTATTATATTCCTCACTACTTACTATACTAGGTTCCATTACGAGCCAAGGCATACCTTCACTACTAGAGTCTATCAAATCTAGTAGTGTATTACCTTGTGGTTCGGGTGATGTAGTTGCCTCTTCAATATCTCACCACATCATCTTTGCATCTTCGTTTGTCATAGGTGGGTCACTTGGTGGTATCTGTGAGCTAGTGCTTGCACCACCCTTTCCTCCACCACTTCTCGGGGTTAACTCCTCGACCTCCTCAGGTTCCCTTTCAATATCTTGTAGCCTAGCTACCCTTTGTTCCTCCAACCTATGGATCGTGCCATCCAACTCCTGGATGATTTGCTCTCTCAACATTGCATTATGACCCCTCAACGTTTGATATTCTTCTTGCAATTGTTGAGTCTGTAACCACATTCTCTATTGTAACATCCCTATCTGAGCCAATGGAGTAAGTCCAGCCAATTCTTGATCAATGGTCTCATTCCCTTCTTCCTCTGGAACTTCCATTTCAAATGTGTCCACTCTATCTTCATATCGTACTGTTAGCCGTATCCTTCGTCGACCTTCCCTTTGTTGGGGTAGTTCCCTTCGTTCAACCTAGGGGAACATCCTATTTTTGGGTAATAGTACTATCTCTTGATGTTCTCTTCCATCTGGGGGAATCCGTTCCCCATATTCTTCTTCAACTCTTTCAGTTCCATCAACAAATCTGACATGTACTCGTAATCTTCTTCTTTCTCCGGGTCGAGGTACCAACTCTTGTTGTTCTATGGTTGGTCGTAGTTCCTCCCCTTCTACAAATAAGTGTATGAGTCCTATGTCTGGCTCTTCCTGTGATGGATCTGGCTCACTCTGAGCTTCATCTTGGGTTTTCACTCATCTTCGTCGTTCCACTTCTTTTGAAGCAATGAATAAACATTGTACCTTGTAAGGCTTCAACTTTGAGCCATTTATAGTATCGGGCACTTCTATCCCATTCAAGTTCTGCAACTTGACTGCTCCATTATTCATTACTTCTACTACTTTATAAGGACCAAGCCATAACATCTTTAGCTTACCCAACTTGATTTCCCTTTTTCCATTAAAATTTAGAACTAAGTCGCCCGGACTAAGTTCCAACTTCCTCAAATGTTTGTCATGCCATGCCTTTCATATTTTTTGAGCTATCTCAATTGCCCATTGCGCCATGACTCTTCTTTCATCTAACTTGATCAGTGTTGTCAATCGCTCTTCCAAACTTTCTTGATCACCCAAGCGATGCTCTACTGCGACTCTCAAACTTGGTATCAAGAATTCGACTGGCACCACTGCTTCCTATCCATACATTAATTGGAAAGGTGTATGTTTTGTTGTAGGTTTAAAAGTTGTTCTATATGCCCATAAAATGGATGGTAGCCTTTCCTCCTAGTCTACTCCCTCTATTCCATAGGTTTTATACAGAGTAGAAACTAGGACTTTATTCGTTGCCTCCACCTGCCCATTCGCTCTGGGATAATACGGACTAGACAATGAGTGTAAAATCTTGAACTTTATTGTCAGCATCTTGATAATATCATTAACAAAGTGTCCTCCTCGATCACTTGTTATCCATAGAGGAATACCAAACCTTGTGATTACCTATTCGTACAAGAATCTCGTTGTACTCTTCATCGAGTTATCAGGTAATGCTCTCACTTCCACCCATTTCATCAGGTATTCTGTTGCTACTATGATGTATCTACACTTCCTCCATCGAGATGTCTTTAATGGGCCTATGAAGTCCAATCCCCATCGTTCAAATAACTCTTGTGGTTGCGATGGGTGTAAGGGCATAAAGTCCCTCTTTATTGGCTTTCCTGCTCTTTGGCAAGTGTCGCATGCTTTCACATGCTCCTTTGCATCATTATACAATGTGGGCCACCATAGCCCTACTAGAAATACCTTCCTAGTAGTCACGTCTGGTCCCATATGCCCTCCTGCTAAGCCTGCGTGAGCTTCCTTCAATGCTACTTTGACTTCTTCGTCCATCACACATCTCCGTAAGACACCATCACTTCCCATTTTATACAATAATCCTGCTATTATCTGGAAAGGTGTTGACTTCATTATTATTTTCTTCTTCTCAGTTGCCATCATTTCCTGTGGCAACTCTCCTGTGGATAGGTATTGGCCAACCAACTTGTACCATGATGGAACAACGTTGATGGCTATAGCACCCTAAAATTGGCACAGTAAACCTTAGCAAATAATTAAAATTACTTTAGTAAATAATTCAAATTCAAATTTCAACCCCAAAACCGCTCCAAAACCACCTACTACCCGTTTCCTCATTTTTCATGCCATTTTTAGGATTTGTTTTGTCCATTGGATGATATCGTCACCGATCAGACGATATCGCCTCAGATCGGATGAATTCGTCTGGAGCAGAACGTCCAGACGATTTCATCCCAAAACTAATTTTTCATAATTAGCTTCTATTTCAACGGCGTCTCTAACTAGGGCAAAAGCGTGTCTGCACGGTTAGAGACTTCCCCCATTGGAGATCTCCCAAATTAGGATGATCTCCAACCTCCCAACATCCTTCCTATGCCTATTTAATCTTAGGCCCTCCCCTTGACATTCCCCTGGCTGAAATTTCCTATAACACGAGTTCTATTTGCATTAGACCATCTTAAATCACCATTTGCCTTCGTATTTTTCCAAGTTTGTTTGTAGGAACTTCATTGTTTTTCAGTCGAAGCAAGCTCAGATCATCGCAGATGATCTTGTACAATCTCGGACGATCACGCCCCAATTCGAGATGATTTCGACTACAGTCAACATTGGGGGCAATCAGTGCCCAGAGTTTGCACTTTTCCTATACCTTTCTGCTATTCTATTCTGCATCTAGTTAGTTTTATTATTATTTCTTATTATTCTGCATCTTGGAGTTCACCCATATAGCTTAAATACATAATAAAATCATGATTAGCTATTAAAGCATGATAATTTACTTGCATTTCTATTTGGGATTATCTTATTAACATCATTATTATCATTTCACATCATTTTCCTTTATCAGCATAGCTGCATTTTTCGTATTCTGTGTCTACTTCTCGGATTGCAGGTCTCTGACGAATTCATCTGATGAATTCGTCAGATCTCAGATGATCCTGTCTGATTTCAGATGATCCTGTCAGATCAGAGGCGATCTGGACTGCTTCAAAAATTAGAACCTCCATCAGACATCCGGAATCAGGTATGGTTTTTCTCACTTAGCTTGTTCTCTATATTTTTTATTTAATTCTATTTTTTGTATTCATTTAAATCTGCATTTCCTAATAGAACAGTTTAGATTCATTTGGCCAAACCTAGGATTTGAATGATTAAAGCTAAAACTGAACACATCAAACACATTCCCAACCTAGGCGTGGAGACTGCCACTAAACGTTTCCTGGTGAACCCCACCATCCGTCAAAAAATCACCTTAATACTCCTCCCCCGAGAGGCGGGACCTTCAAAGGGCCTCTCAGTCCGAGGTATTGTCCCATCCTTTTCCCATCCCCCTTTCGGGCGTGGATCCTATAGCCTGAAGGTAAGGGTGCAAAAAATTTGGAGCGATACATTTTGGTGAACCCGACGTGAAACTAAAACCTTTTGAAAACAAAAAAAAAACATAGATGCATTTAAAATCATTAGAAAACTACTAAGTTGCATATCATGTTTAGATGGTAGCTCCTAAGAAAAGACTAACTGTCACTATAAATGTTGAAAATCAAATAATAGCCATAGAGTTTAATTCTTTGCTTAGACTATCTCAAACATATAGAGTTCCACCTTTGTGGGATGAACTTAATAGGAGATTGGGTATTATTTCATCTAGATCAACCGAACTTCGGCAAATTAAGAGGTTTGCCCTAGATAGAATCCTGGATCCTCATCAACTCATTTTTTATCATGAACTTCAGAGAGCTTGCCATAGGTGGTTAGCTTATAGGAGAGCTCTTGTGTCTTCAGAATTGTTCACCTTCGAGGAATACCTCGAGAATGCAACTATTATACACCAATTCCTAGGTCGTGTAGAAGACCAAGAGGTCATTCTTACGGATAGGGAGAGGTGGAGGAGAGTTCCTAGAGCTGTGTTATATCGAGAGTATTGCCACGAACTTTATTTCTACCAACCAGAGTCTGAGACAGATAATATCACTATAGCACTTTTTGTCAAATTCTTGAAAGAAAATTTTCAATTTGAAGAAGAACATTTCATGACTCCTGAAGAACTTGAGCCCGTTAATGATATTTATAAATTGTTTATAGAAAACTAGATCATTGCTTTCATTATTATTATTTCTTGCATTTAGTGTGTTGTTTGTTATCTTTATAATATTGTTATAAAAAAAACAAGAAAAACCAAAAACAAGAAAAACCAAAAACATAACAAAACCAAAACATTTTATTTTAAATACTATAGTAGGTATATAATTAAAATATATACCTCTTAAGCTTGTTGCATATAATATATATATATATATATATATATATATATATATATATATATATATATATATATATATATATATATATATATTTGCTGAAATCTAAGTTTAAGCACAATGACTAGACTTAGGAATGGTAAACAAACTAGAAGAAGAAGAAGAAGAAGATTGGTTAGGAAAGAAAACAAAAAAATCAAATGCCCTTCCTGAGGATCCAATTCCAGAAGGAGAAACTCTAGAACAGCCAGAAGATGAGCTGGTTTTAGATGAACAAGAAGAAAATGTTAAAGAGGAAGGATCCTCATCCCCTAGAATGGCTCCAGACGGAACTGTTACTTTTGATAACTTAGATCATTTCTGGAAATTTTTCAATAATAATATTGGTGCTCTTAATATGGCAGTTCGTATTGATAGAGGACAAATTAGTGACACTCAAGCAGCCATGGAAGATATGTTTAACATACACACTAATCCCTTGTCCTTTGTTGATCAAGAAAGTGATAAAGCTGGACCATCCAATATAGATATGGTTACTATGATTCAGAACATGCAAAAACAACAGGTTACCCAACCCCCTAAGGAACCTGTTATTGAGCCTAAAATCATTCCCACACAAAAGAGACCTTCATTCACTGCTTTATTTTGCCAAACTATTGATCAATATGCTTCAAATCGACAAAAACCTAAAATGAAGCCAAACACCAATTTTCAACAATCTGGGATACAACATAATACAACTTCAAAACTTCTTCATAACACCCTTCCTACCAACAATTTACACAATAGCAATATAGCATCTAATCTTCATGTCCCTCCATCATATGCTCACAAATCCCATATTAATGCCCTACTCGAACCAATATGGTGGGCAAACCAGTAATCTGGAAGCCATGGTGAAACAGTTAGCTTCCCGCATGGACCAGATAGATCCCTACCGTCCCTCGTATAATTATCGAGAGATGTGTAGTCAACCTTTGGATCCCATAGTTGTAGCACAGCCATACCCTAAGCACTTTCCCATGCCCGTCCTGCCTATATATAAAGGAACTGAAGATCCCATAGAGCATCTTCGCATGTTTAGGATAGCATGTCATGATATATCACATGATGACTTGCTATTACTAAAAATGTTCCCGAAAAGTTTAGGAGGAATGGCATTAGAGTGGTACTATCAATTGCCCACTCATTCTTTGAGGAATTTTGAAGAAACAGCTGAATCTTTTGTCCATCAATTTAGTGCCTACATCGAGAGACACGTGACCATTAAAGATTTATACAACTTAAAACAAGACAAAGATGAATGTTTTGCTGATTTCTTAGCTAGATGGAGGCAGTTGACAGGAAAACTGCACTTTGTGCTACCTTATAGGGAAATGTTGGACATTTTTATTAATAATTTGCAAGAACAACTATCCTATGAATTATCAACTGCTACCTTGACCACCTTCGATCAAGCTATAGACTTAGCTCGAAGGGTGGAAGATGCTCTCATTAGAAGAGGTCAGCTCAAAAAGAAAGATGATGAGAAAACATCCAGAAATCAATATAAAAACAAACAAGTTGTAGGTGACGGAGTCACTGATAGTAGAAACATTGCTAATGTTAATACTACGAAAACAACGGAGAAGTTTATATTAAAACCTCCTGATAAACCACCTCGAGAGTTTACTAGATTGAATCAACCATTATCAACTATTCTACCCCAATTACTCGAAAGAGGTTTGATTCAATTACCGACTATCCGGGAACCTGATCCAACTATACCCGGATACAGAGCTGATTTACATTGTGATTTTCATAGAGGACCTGGACATGCTACAAACTCTTGCAAAATATTGAAACATAAAATACAAGACTTGATTGATAATAATGAAATGGAGGTGCAAGCCTTTCAACCTAAACAAAATCCTCCTAATAATGCTCAAAAGAACATTCCCCAAAATCAGAATCAAAATGCTAATCAATCATTAGATATATTTCAACATCCTTTACCAAAACATGGTAAAGAGGTGGCCAATCAAATTGAACATCATAATGTTCCCCCTCCTACCCGATATGTAGGGACTATTAGCGGACAATTATCTATTCAGGATCCTCAAATATTTGGCACAACTTTCTCCATGGTTACGTCCAGACCCCTATATAATACTCAAACACCGGATCCTAGTGATGTAGAATCGGATACTGAAAGTGAAATAGACATCACCTCAAACCAATCGAATAGTTCTGAAAATGAATCAGATCCGATTCAACCTATCACAGATGCTATGGTTCTGGAAGAACCATTTCCTAGAAGAGTTACTACTCGACCCTCTTCTAATCAGTTCCTTCCTAATGAACAAGCCATAAACGCTAGACCGAGACCAATTCAGCGTCTTCAATATAACATTGTAGGTACCATCGGAGTTGTTACCAGACAACAGGCTCAAAACTCTCAACAGGATCAAACTCAGAATGATGGATCAGCTCCATTTATTTTGAAAAATCCCAATAAAGGGAATCATATGTCTAATGTTCAACCTAAACCTCCTTACAATATTAATGAACAATTATCCAATACTACAACCAGAATTTCCCTGTTGGACTTGTTAAGATCTTCTCCTACCCATAGGGATGAATTAATGCTCACATTAAGCCAAATGATGGTACCTCAAAATATTCAACCTGAAGCCATGTCCAATACTATCATCACTCGAGAAGTCGATTGTATTGACTTTCGAGATAAAGATATCCCACAACATAGTTTACATAAGGATAACCCCTTATATATTACTGCCCTAATAGGAGATGTAGCAGTCAAAAGGGTCTTGATTGATAATGGTTCATCTCTAAACATTTGCACTTTTGACTTCTACCAAATATTTGGGTTTAGAAGTGATGAAATGAAGAAAACTGACATGATCATAAAAGCTTTCAATGATGAAACACAAGAAACGTGTGGAGTTATCACCATCCCATTGCAAGTTGGTCCGAGAACCTTAGACACGACCGTGTTTATTGTACATTGTCCCGCATCATACAATATACTCTTGGGTCATCCTTGGATCAATGCAATGCGGGCTATCCCATCAACTTTACACCAATGTGTTAAATTCGAATTTAAAAATCAGTTGGTCACTATCCATGGTGATCCTAGACCCTTTGATATGTGTGCTTTGGTAGAACCTGTTGGAGTTCAATTTTGCCACTGCTCTGTCATCCACACATCCTAATTCTTATTTTTCATCTAAACGTGTGAAACACACACCCATAACTTCATCTATTTCTCCTCCATTAATTTCACCCTCATATATAGCTCAACAATCTTCTAAACAAACCACACTAGAACCTCAAAAAGATCTTAAATCCACAACCAATCCTTCATGTTCCATCCCTATAATTTCAAAACCTATAGACCCATTTATTAACACCTCCACATTCTCTACATCTATCATACCTTCCACATCTAAAGATATAGGAAATGTTCCTTCTACCTCTTATGCTCTCACTGATGAACTCTTACCTGATTTATCTAAAATTCTTATATCAGAAAAAACAAATGCTTCTATGCAAAATTCCATTATCTTAAGTAATTTGCCACCTTCTCCTCATACCTTGGGCCTCCCACAACCTATGGGAAGTATCTACCAAGTCGGGAGTTGTGCTTTTATTTATAAAGGATATGATTGGGGAAGAATACCCCGAAACATCAAGACGCATTGTGATGGATATGCTCGATGCTATTTTGCTAATGAATATATTAAAGCTAAACCCATAATGCTTAAATTGGGCTATAAAGGGAAAGGCTTGGGACCTCTCCAAGATGGTATGAAAGAACCCTTTGAGGTAGAACCATGGCCCGCCCGATGTGGTGTGGGCCTATTTCCTAGTAAGGATCAACCCTTCCCTTTTGAAGATGATGATCAACTCATATGTTATCAAGATTATCTAGATAAACAAGATTCTTTGTATCCCAAGAATAATTCTTCTACCTGCAATATGCTATCCATAGCCTATCCTGAAATGATTGTTGAATCCGACGATGAGTTGGAAGGAGATATTTTCCATGATGTCTCCATGGAAGAGATGTTACACAATGGTTTTTATTTTGATGGTTCTATACCTACTATAGCCCAGCTTGAGGCCACGACTCCTCAAGATGAATTATCCAAGTTAACCTTAAAGGAATTACAAGAATTGGGCGTTTCACCTGCCCCACCTAATTTTGAAAGAGATCTACACATGGAAGTAGAAAACGTCATTAAGGTTAACATTGGACCTGAGGATAATCCTCACATCATCAGTATTGGATCAGAATTAAGTCAAGAAAAACAAGAGCAATACATTGCATTCCTTAAAGAATATGAAGATGTCTTCGCTTGGACATATGAAGATATGCCAGGTTTAGACCCTTATGTAGTCATGCATCACCTAGTAGTCCATCCAGATGCTAAACCTGTTAAACAGAAACTTAGAAAAATGCATCCCAAAGTGGCCTTGCTAGTCAAAGGGGAGTTAGAAAAACTCCTGAATGTTGTTTTTATACAAGCTATTGATTATGCTTGAATGGATCTCGAATGTAGTTCCAGTCACCAAGAAAGAAGCTACCAAAGTTAGGGTTTGCATAGACTTTAGAGATATTAATGTTGCATGCCCTAAAGATGATTTTCCTCTTCCAAACATGGATCAAATCATTGATTTTACTATTGGGAGTGGAATGATGTCCCTAATGGATGGATTTTCTCGTTATAATCAGATCAGGATAGCTCTTGAAGATCAGGCTAAAATAGCCTTTATTACCCCTTGGGGTACCTTTTGTTGGAAAGTGATGCCATTTGGTTTAAAGAATGCGGGCGCAACATATCAACGAGCCATGACTTATATCTTTCATGATATGATGCATGATATCCTACATGATTATGTAGATGATATTATAGCTCGCTCTATTAATGAAGATGATCATTTAGATGATTTGAGAAAAGTATTTAATCGGTTAAGAGAATATCTTATTCGATTAAATCCAGCCAAATGTATATTCGGAGTCAAGTCCGGTAAACTATTAGGGGTTTTAGTTTCTTTACGTGGTATCAAAATCGACCCTCTCAAGATTGTGGCTATCACTGATATGCCCGCACCTACCAATATATCTGAGTTACGAAGTTTACAAGGTAAGCTTCAAGCTATCCGTCGCTTCATCGATAAGCTGGCGGACAAAACCAGTCCCTTTCTTAAGCTTCTTAAGAAGGATGTCCCTTTTAATTGGGACGACGAATGTAAGGAAGCTTTTGAACTTCTCAAACAATACCTCCTTAACCCACCTGTGCTTTCACCGCCTAGACCTGATCGCCCATTTATCCTGTATATTTTAGCTTCAGATTTTGCTTTAGGAGCTATGTTAGCTCAACTTGATGATGAGAAAAGAGAACGTGCTAATTATTATATTAGCCAAACTTTAATTAGTTATGAAACCCGCTACACAGCATTAGAAAAACTATGTCTAGCAGTCATATTTTCTATGCAAAAATTATGCCATTATATGCTCGGTCAGAAAACATATGTCATTGCTAAATATGATCCCTTGTCGTATCTCATGAGTCGACCTTATTTATCGGGTCGTACAACAAAGTGGGTTCTTGCTCTAAGCGAGTTTGAACTCACGTTCATAGGACAAAAGTCTGTTAAGGGTCAAATCATAGCAGATCAATTAGCTGCTGCACCCTTAGAGTCTACCCATCCCCTCATCATTGAGTTTCCTGATGAATGCCTTCAATTAGAGGCAGACCATGTTGAACAATGGTCCTTATACTTTGATGGAGCCCGATGCATGAGTGGGGCTGGTGCGGGTATTATTTTAATATCTCCACAAAAACATCTTATACCTTTGTCCTTCAAATTAACATTTGCTTGCACCAATAACACTACCGAATATGAAGCTCTAATCCTTGGATTACGAGCTGCCTTGGCGCTAAAAATTAAACATCTGCTAGTTTTTGGTGATTCTCAACTTGTCATAAATCAAATTAATGAAGTTTATCAGACCAGAGATGATAAATTATGCCCATATAAAGCATATGTTTTACAATTAATATCTCTATTTGATCAAGTTACCTTGGAAGCTATTCCTCGAACTAGCAACCGTGTGGTTGACGCTATGGCCGCAGCTGCCTCTCTTCTGCCCTTGGAGTTAGATGACGAATATGCCACCATCATTATTCGTCGACTCCAAGAACCCGCTTCAAATAAGTCATGCTTAGAACCTTTGGATGTGTTTCTAATCAATGAAACTACTCCTGAACCTTGGTATACGGATATATTTGATTTTCTTCACAATGGGACTTTCCCTGCCAGTTCTAATAGGAACCAACATCGGTTATTACGTAGACGAGCAAGTCGATTTGTAATAATTGGCAATACTTTATATAGGAGATCTTTTGAAGGTATCCTATTGAGATGTTTGAATCTAGAAGAATCCAAATCAGCTTTGAGTGAAGCCCATGATGGATCTTGTGGAGGACACTTCAGTGGTAGTGTCATTGCTAAAAAGCTCCTTAGGATAGGCTACTTTTGGCCTACCATGGAAACTGATGCACATGATTATGTGCGCCATTGCGACAAGTGCCAGAAACATGCTGACCTTGTCCATGCCCCTGCACAAGAACCGCAGGCTATTTCATCTCCTTGGCCCTTTTCAAAATGGGGCTTAGACATTATTGGCAAAATTAATCCTGTGTCATCTGATGGACACAAATTCATCATAACCGCCATTGAGTATTTTACGAAGTGGGTTGAAGCTATGCCTTTAGCTTCCTGCACTGGAACACAAGTCTCTAAATTTATTTTTAATCAAATCATTTGTAGGTTCGAAATTCCTGCAAATCTCATCTCGGACAATGGAACTTGTTTCAAAAATAAAGATGTTAAGAAATTATGCCAAAAATATAAGATTCAACATCGTTGGTCCACTCCCTATTATCCTCAGGGTAATGGCCAAGAGAAGCATCCAATAAAACATTAATTAAAATCCTCAAAATATTGGTCAATAAATCTGGCCGTGACTGGCACATTCAATTATATCCGACTTTGTGGGCATATCGCACTAGTGTGCGTACTCCCACGGTACTTCACCTTTTGTTTTGGTTTATGGCGCTGAAGCTGTTTTTCCCTTTGAATTAGAAGTTCCTTCTTTGGCTCTACTACTTCAAGATACCGAAGTAGGAGATGAATATCGAGCTGGAAGACTCAGTCAGTTGGAACTCCTAGATGAAAAGTGCATCAATGCTTTGGAGCATCTTCGTGCCTACCAAAACAAGCTTAAAAGATCATATGCTAAGAAAGTTCGTCATCGATCCTTTGAGGTCGGCGACCTTGTTTTAAAAGAAAATCAAAAAAATACTAATGCAACTAAAGACCTTAAAGGTAAATTTGAGCCCAACTGGCTTGGACCATATATTATCAACTGCTAAATTTGAATCGGGAGCATACAAATTAGCTACCTTAGATGGTAAATATTTAAAAGAACCTATGAATATTATGCATCTTAAGCGATATTACGCATAAAATTTGGTCATTTCATCATTTGTATATATTTTGCATGTTGTCTCATTTTAAAAATGTATAAAACTGTTTAAACAAAAACAAACAACAATATTATTGACTCTTTCGAAACCAAAAAAAAAAAAATATATATATAGAGAGAGAGAGAGAGAGAGTCAAAATTATCAAACTCCTCAAAAATATTTGTTGTATATATTTCTTCTTAAAATATTGCAGTTATATTTTCAAATTATTTTGGATAAATTAGCATTTATTTGGAATCTCTCACTTTTGCAAACACAAAAATAAATATCTTGATTTTATCTGGCATGATTACTAATCTCTCTTATATCAAAGTCCACAAAATTCAATTAAATAAAGTTTGAGCACAGAGAATTGATCTTGTTATTTACTTAAACCAAGCATATCCTTTCACAATAAAATGATTATATTTGTAATTTCCATGCTATGCTACATAGTAGAAGTGGTTTCTTGAGCGAAAAGTTTCCCTTGCTATCCTATCATGCACATGGTCTAGAATATTTGAGAATTGACAAAAGGACAAGCTCACCCCTACCCAGAATAAAAATCCCTTGCTCTACAGCTAATCCGAGCAAGTATCCCTAGAATAGGAAGCAAAAGAAAAAGAAAAATCAAGCAAAATCATGAGAAAAAGAAGCATTATTTCAGAATCATTTTGTACTCTCTTAGCACTATTTCAGCATTATCTCAAATATCAAAGCAAAAATACAAAAAAAAAAAAAAGAAAGAAAAAGAAAGCGAAACAAGCAAAAGCAAAAGCAATAAAATCCCTTTCCCTACCCATTGAAAAGAAAAGAAGGGTTGATGAGCTTGAATCCCTGGAATTCTCAATTATTCGAAAACTGTGAGGTAAGCCCCATAACAGGTGGTTTGTGCCCAACCCGCTTGGCCTTGGGTAACTCCTAGCGTGGTGATATGTCTGTCACATTAGCGACCTTCTTTTGTACAGACCTATGTCTTGTTATGGATTAGCTAGCTCTTGGTAACCCGACTTACATAGTAGTCTCGGTACGGTTATATGCATCTAAATCATGGTTAATGAACACTTATTTGGTTAATTCAAATCACTTGTATCAAATTATCTTGCTCAAAACTGGTAAATGCACAAAGCAATTGCACACACATTTGTATTTGAGAGATTTTGTGTATCATTATGATAAATCAAGATCGGAAATGACCTCACATATGCACATGGGATTCCTTATAAATCTAACTTTTGTCTTTAAGATACTTTGAAATATTTTTGCAAATTGTCTGGAATAATTTCATTTTCTTCTCTGAGAACAGTTGTTTAGTATAAAGACAACTACATGCATTATCAAAAAAATCAAAATCATTTTCAAAAAACATGCAATAAAGTTACATTTATATATAAATTTTTGACTTTCGCGATGATGGTATAGTTCCAAAACCAAAATTGGAATTTTATGCCTAGCGCAAGTCCTCATCTTCATATTTTCTGTTCATTTTCAAAAGTTAAAAATCAACCATGCAATAAAACTATTATTTTCTTCTTTGGATTTCGTGATGATGGTATAAGTTTATACCTAAATATTCTATGCCTAGCGCAAACCATTGTACTAATTTTATTTCCCATTTATTTAAAATCATAAAAACATATGACTTAAATCATTATGTTACACAATTATGCTTTACAAACCAACGCACATTGTTACTATTTCATGTCATTATGTCAAACTTCAATTTTGCAATGATGGTATAATTCCTAGGGAATTATTCAAAAAATTTATCACACTTAGGAATTTATGCCTAGCAAAAATCATTTTAAAAAAATATATATTTCATGCATAATATTTTCATGGAAATCTGAAAACAAATCACCATCATCATCATCATTTGCATCATCACAACAAAGTCTTAAGGCAGTCTCTTAAGCACTCTTTTACTTTTAGCAATATTTCTATACCGGGATTAGCTTGACGACCTAGCGAGCGGCGACTCCATGAAATGGTCTATAATAGCGACAATGTCCTTTGAAATTATTGTTAAAAGTCCCTTTTTATTTTTTATCAAATCACACCACAACAACCAATTTGTTTACATCGGATTATTTCATTTAAATTTTAAAAGCATGACATTCAAACCATAATATTTCCAAACGACATAATTACATGAATCATCAAATCAATCACATCAAAACATTAAAGCATCATACAAACACATAAGACAAGTCATATGATCAAAAATATCTCATCTATATATATATCAACAATATATACATCATCTCAAAACCGGATCGGTATGCCACAATCTGTACCTCGGCATACTCAATCCTCTATCAAAAATAATAAACACTATGTATCAATATGTGCAGGTGCGTACAGTAGCGGCTAGCCTCGAGAACCCCTCGAGCTCTCGGCCTCATCTCCTCCCCCGCCCGAGGTGGACGAGGTGGCCCCATCGTAGTCCGTGTGGTGCTATGAGTCCTGGACTCTGATCGTGATGATGTCCTCGATGACCTCATCATGACAGGCTCTGCAATGTGGGCCGACAATGGTAACCTCTGCCCCTATGGTACCATATGGTGGTATAGCATCTGATAGAATGTGATCTGGGCAATAGCCCATGCTAGGTCCCGAGTGCTCGCCCCTTCGCTCCGTGCTCTGAGGCATGTGACCTCATCTCTGAGCTGTGTGGCCTCCTCTCGGTGTCGTGCAGCCTCATCCTGCAAGGACTGCACCTGAGCCTGGAGACGGATAGTCTCCACCTGGAGAGTAGCCATCTCGCTACTCTCTCCTACCTCGACACCCTTGCCCTTATCGGGCGATGGTGGCCTCTCTCTCCATGGAGAAAGGGGTCTCTCCTCCCTCCTCTCCCGTTGTCATGGCCTCTGTTGAGCCTGTGGCCTCCTCTGCTCTCTCCTGCCATGACCCTGTGCCGCCTCAATGGCCGCTTGGCATCGCCTCCCCATTCGATGCACAACTACATGAATCGAACCCTGAGCCCTCGTCATTCGAGGAGGGCGGATGCCTGCGTACCAGGCATCATAGCCGTCAACAACCCCTGCATCATCCCCATCCACTAGCTGAATGGGGGCATCATCCGTGTCCTCACTCCAGAAGTGCTGCATATCTGGAGCCCCACTGACTGTAGTGTTATCCCGGACGGTCCGAGAAAACTCGTAGTCTCTGAGAGATGGGATCCCTTGCTGTAGACCGAACTGCCTCAAAACTCGGTCGTAGCGGTGGAGCTCCACCTCTCCCCTCTCCATCCTTAGCCAGCAGGTTTGCCTAACATGAGCCAGCTCCTGTCCATCCTCGGCCCACCCTGGATGATCTCTCCAAGGCCTCCAGGTGATCTGGTCAGAGACAAGGTCGTCAAGTAGTCTTCGGGACATTGGCAGATCTATCCGTCGTTGTGACCCTCTCCGGAGCCACCAGTAGAAAACTCGGGGCCTCTCCCCATCAATCCCTATTAGTGGGAGCCCTACCGGCCTCCGCACCATGATGTGCTCCCAGCACCAAACTCGTAGTAGCGATGTCATGACCAGACATTGGCCGCCCTTGTATACGACCCCATGCGGGATCCTATACAATCGGCATAGTACAAAGCTCCCCCAAGCAAACCTGTACCCGTGGTCTCTCATGTCATAGACCACATCTGTCAGTAGCCATGGTACTCTGCATCCACTCTGATGGCATAGCAGCAGACCACCTACCACCCCAGCCAAAACTTGTGTCAGTCTAGATGCCCCAGGCATCTGGCGTAGCGACTCGATGTTCACTCCGCCCTTCTCCAGGGTGAAGCTCGGATCTTCGCACAGTCGCATCATCGCGTGGCCCTGATTGGCCATGGGAGTTATTAGCCATCCTTGTATGGGGATCCTCAAAATCCTCCATACATCCTCCAATGTGGGAGTCATCTCCCCTATCGGTAACCGAAAACAAGAAGAACCCGGATACCACCTCTCTCGCTAGGGCTGTCAATAGCCCCATATCTATAGAAACCTCGTGGCATATCTGCCACATGTTGCAAGCCGACTTGAGCCAACTGATCTCGCTCTGCCTGAGATAGAGTGGCCAAGTCATCCCTCAGCCCATCGTATTTCCATTCTCGGCTCTTTAGTAATCCTCTCTGCAACATAAACAACAAAACAATAAAAATCATTAATAAAACAAGTGATTAAAAATGCAAGTAAAACAAGTTCAATTTCATACAAATGATGATATCGTCCACTATTGGATGATATCGTCCAAAATTTGAGCAAAATTTGTCTTCGATTTTGCAAGAGGGAATCGTCCCTTATTGTACGAAATCGCCCCCATATCGTCGATTTCGCCCTTCGACGAAATCGGCGATATCGAGACGATTTCGATGAAATTGAGACGATTTCATCTCGACGACGTCGACGGCCCAAAAATGGCCGCGATGCTCAAAAATCATTCAAAATTAATCTAAAAAGCATGAAATTCAAAATTAAAGCCTTCTAAATTAAGTTTGGACCCTTACCCGTAGCCCGCGTTCGGACCTCTGTCGATCTGTGCGCTGTCTCGACCATCTTGTCTGTAGAGCTCTAGAAACCAAGAAAATGAACAGTAAAAATGAATTAGGGTTTTTCCCTATTTTTCTTAATTTTATTCAAAAACAATTAAAAACATTTTAAAATTTTGCTTTTCTGCGTTTTTACCTCAAACGTTCGATTTGGGTAAAAACACGGAGGGGGCACCATAGTAAGTTGTCGTACGATTCGACCTAGAATCGTCGCCTAAAAATGGGAATAAATTTTTTGCTTTCTCGTAGATCGAGAAGAACTCATCTTTAACGCATTTTCTTTGAAAAATTCGCTAAAGAGGGGGCAAAATGTAGCACCCTAAAATTGGCGTAGTAAACCTTAGCAAATAATTAAAATTACCTTAGTAAATAATTCAAATTCAAATTTCAACCCCAAAACCGCTCCAAAATCACCTGCTACCCGTTTCCTCATTTTTCATGCCATTTTTAGGATTTGTTTTGTCCGTTGGACGATATCGTCGCCGATCAGACGATATCGCCTCAGATCGGACGAATTCGTCTGGAGCAGAACGTCCAGACGATTTCGTCCCAAAACTGATTTTTCATAATTAGCTTATGTTTCAACGGCGTCTCTAACCGGGGCAAAAGCGTGTCTGTGCGGTTAGAGACTTCCCCCGATGGAGATCTCCCAAATTGGGATGATCTCCAACCTCCCAACATCCTTCCTATGCCTATTTAATCTTAGGCCCTCCCCTTGACATTCCCCTGGCTGAAATTTCCTGTAACACGAGTTCTATTTGCATTAGACCATCTTAAATCACCATTTGCCTTCGTATTTTTCCAAGTTTGTTTGCAGGAACTTCATTGTTTTTCAGTCGGAGCAAGCTCAGATCGTCATAGACGATCTTGTACAATCTCGGACGATCACGCCCCAATTCGAGATGATTTCGACTACAGTCAACATTGGGGGCAATCAGTGCCCAGAGTTTGCGCTTTTCCTATACCTTTTCTGCTATTCTATTATGCATCTAGTTAGTTTTATTATTATTTCTTATTATTCTTGCATCTTGGAGTTCACCCATATAGCTTAAATACATAATAAAATCATGATTAGCTATTAAAGCATGATAATTTACTTGCATTTCTATTTGGGATTATCTTATTAACATCATTATTATCATTTCACATCATTTTCCTTTATCAGCATAGCTGCATTTTTTGTATTCTGTGTCTACTTCTCGGATTGCAGGTCTCTGACGAATTCGTCTGACGAATTCGTCAGATCTCAGATGATCCTGTCTGATTTCAGACGATCCTGTCAGATCAGAGGCGATCTAGACTGCTTCAAAAATTAGAACCTCCATCAGACATCCGGAATTAGGTATGGTTTTTCTCACTTAGCTTGTTCTCTGTATTTTCTATTTAATTCTATTTTTTGTATTCATTTAAATCTGCATTTCCTAATAGAACAGTTTAGATTCATTTGGCCAAACCTAGGATTTGAATGATTAAAGCTAAAACTGAACACATCAAACACATTCCCAACCTAGGCGTGGAGACTGCCACTAAACGTTTCTTGGTGAACCCCACCATCCGTCGAAAAATCACCTTAATACTCCTCCCCCAAGAGGCGGGACCTTCAAAGGGCCTCTCAGTCCGAGGTATTGTCCCATCCTTTTCCCATCCCCCTTTAGGGCGCGGATCCTATAGCCTGAAGGTAAGGGTGCAAAAAATTTGGAGCGATACAATGGCAAACAATTATGCATCTGGAAATTCATCAGGAACTCCTATTCCTATAGGTTTTGATTGTATCTGAGACAACTGGTCTAAAATAACGTGCTTCTTACCAGGGCTCACCACTACTCAAAATACAAACTCCTGAAGGGTGACGAGCCACCTATTGACTCATCCTTGTATCACCAACTTATTTATCAAGTACAAAAATGCTTGGTGATCAACATAGAAGGCAAAGGGATTCACCAATAGGTAATGCCTAAACTTTTGAACTGCATATACCATTCCCAAAGCTTCTCTTTCTTTTGTACTGTAGTTCCTCTTTGGCCTTGACAAAAGATGACTAGAAAAGAAAATAGGTTGATCTAGCCTAAACTGTCCTTCTTGTGCTAAGGCACATCCAATTGTAAAATTGGAAGCATCAATGTGGACATGGAATTCCTTATCCTATTTTGGAAACACCAAAATTGGACTACTCACAAGCTTAGCCTTCAGCTCCTCGAAGTCTCCCTGGTCCTCCATCCATCTGAAATGAACATTCTTTTTCGTCAAGGAATTGAGTTGGTAGGATACATGTGCATAATTCTTGATGAACCTTTGGTAATACCTCGTCGATCCAAGGAAGGTTTTTAGTGAACTCACATCAAATGGTTCCTCCATGTGTAATATTACACGAATCTTATCAGGATTTGTCTTCAATCCTTCACTGCATACAATATGTCCCAATAATTTTCCATACGGTACCATCAAAAAGCATTTCGCTGGACTTATTGATATTTTTGCATTTATACACCTACTCATATATTCACTAAGGGCAGGAATATGTTCCTTGATCTTCCCGTAAATGGACCAATCATCCAAAAATGCTTTAAAATTCCCTATTGCCAATTGATCAAATATATAAAGTATGATGCGCTGGAATGTAGCTAGGGCATTATAGAGTCCGAATGGCATTCAATTATATGCATATATACCATTCTCCATAAAAAAGTGGTCTTTAGCTTATCCTTCTCAGCTATATTGATTTGATTGTATCTCGAGAACCCGTCCAAAAATGAGTAAATCTCATGTCCTACGACTTCTTCCAAGATGGAATCTGTGAAGGGGATAGGGAAGGGGTCCTTAATAGTTACAGCATTGAGACTCCTAAAGTCCATGCATATTTTGATCTTGTCTAATTCCTTCTTCAAGGTGATCACTATGGGTGAGACCCATTCACTGTTGATCACTCTAAAGATAATTCCTACTTCCAACGTCTTTTCTATCTATGCATTCACTAATATCGCATATTTTGGGTTCATCCTATATGGTCTCCTTCTTACAGGTTGAGCTCCAGGCATTAGCATAATCTTGTGGACACACAATTCTGGTGGTACTCCTTTCAGATCCTTATATGTCCATGCAAATACATCCTTACAAGAATAGCTTAAAAGTGATCACTTTCAGTACAGGATTCCAATCATCACCATAGTAAATCATCTTAGGTTCTTCCTCTATTCCTATATTTATGTCCACTATACAAGGTCCTTTGTATTTGATATTTTTCGATTCACTTGTAGCTTTCTCTACATTCTCTGGGTGTGTTGGTCTTGTATCAATCTCTGCATCGCCTATTGTATACTTTGCAAAAAAATTCAAAAATATCCATTTCTCTTCTGCTTCCTTCTTAGGTTCTTGGCTAACTTTTGGTTTGTCTTGTTTTTCCTTGATCTCTTTTGATTCAATACAGAGGCAGTTGGGCTGAAAAATTTTGTACTCCTCCATTTTCCAATGAAGAATTCCACTATCAGATCGAGCTTCATCTTTGGTACATTCTTCTAGGTACAACATTCCTTCTCCGTCAAGTTCATGCCCTTCATCCTCTGAGGAATTTTATGATTCATCCGTCGTAGCTACATCCTCACTAACTCTTTGATTAGCTAGATTAATCATGTATTTGTGTTGTCCCTTCTTAAAAGTGATCTGATTCTTCCCCCAATTGTGATTGACTTTGGCTACTCATAGCCAGCCTCTCCCCAAGAGAGTATTGTATGCAAGTTTTTGCATTGTAATCACAATGAAATACAAGACAAATTCTTGTTTAGCTATCACCACTTGTTGTGTAGTCAAGACTCCCTTTGTCTCGATGCCATTCTAATCAACACCATATAATCAAAAGCTCGATACCCATAGATATGGAGTACCTATTTCTAGCCATGTTCTTTCAGGTAGCACATTGACACTGGATCCTCTATCTACAATAACTTGTGTCAACTTGTGCCCTAGGATCTCCATATGAACTAATGTAGGTTTATTTCCTACATCAATCATTAATATGGTTGGATCCATGAACTGATCCTTCCACTCCTTCTCCTGAATCGGTTGGCTCTACACTTCCATCACCTTATGCGATTGTATTTCTTCCACCATTACTTTCTACAATGTTGGAATAGCTTCCAGCAGGTTTGATACTTTAACTTCTACTATGGTATCCAAAACATGTGCTGCCAAATTTTGCACAACTATCTCCTAATCTGATGGTTTCCTTAGTTCCTTACCAGTTGTTGACTCTACTCGCTTAGTCTTTTCAGCTTCCTCTTGCAATATTTTCTTTGCTACTTGCCAGCATTACTTTTCCTTTGATGGCTTTGGATACTTATCCTTCTTAGCATGATTCCTCGTTATGACTAAAACTTCTTGGGTATCCTCCTTAACTTGAGGAACCTCTATGTCCAAATAACTAACATTTTGCGGGTTACTCGAACTCGTCTATTTTGGACAATTCTCTTCTTTGTGGTTCCTCGGACCACACCATCTACACAAATGTGTAGTACTTTATGGCAGTGTTTCTTGCCTCTGAGGTGCAGGACATTTTTTTGTAAAAATACCTCCATTCCTGGAAATTATGGCACTATATGTTCGGTCTTCCTTCTGAGTCATACTACAAATTACTCTGTCCTCCTTGCCAATTACCTTGATTCAGTATTCCACCTCGTCTATTATTTCTATAATCACCACTCGTTGCTTGTTACCCACTTCCTTGGGCCTTCGATTTCTCTTCCTGCTCTTGGGTTGATAATACTTGTGGGCATACTCTTGCATTATATGAGCATAACATTACTTCATGCTCCATCACATTATAGATGTGGCAATAGTTGTTCCTTGGACACTTCATATTTGTATGACCTTATGTTTTGCATTCCGTACACCACATATCATTTCTGTACGATTTGATCTTTTGTTCTTTTATCATTTTATCAAAATCCTTGTGAAATGATGCTACTGTCCATTGTATAGTGTCGTCTTCTCCACTATCTGAATCATTTGACTTGGAATGAGACAAAATTCTTGTATATGTTTGTTTTTATTCACTCTCAAAATTCTTTGCATGTTTCAGTGCTTCTTCATATGTTTCTTATGGTAATACCTTCATCTTTTTCTTATATTTTGGAAGTAATCCATCTGCAAACCACCACTTTACTAGAACATTTTCCAGAGGCATATGTATCTTATCGAATAATTGCTTTAGTCTGTGGTTAGAGGACTTCACATCTTCATCAGCTTTTTGCTTTGTCATGCAAAGTTATGTCACAATGTCTCCATCATACTTCAAAAATTTAAATTCTTCGATGAACTTATCATTTATCTGATTCCAAGTCTAAAAATCTATGGTATTTTCTCTCTTCAAATACCAATCAATTGCCAATCCTCTCAAGGTGGTAGGAAATAGATTACCCAATCCTCTGGTCTATCCACTCCATTTTCTCTCCAAATGGTTATGCAAGTTCCTAGGTGCCATGTGGGGTCTTCCTTAACCTCATCTAAAAATGGTGGACATCTATGTTTAGCTGCCCTATTAGCCATCTTAGGAGAGTCGTCACTCTCACTTGAGGTACCTCAAAATTTTTTTGATTGATTCCTCCTTGGGGGTTTCTTACTCCCATTATCATCAGAAGTGTCAATTCAAGGTATCTTATTTTGTTCCACCACTTGGTGACCAAACCCTTGTGTGTCTTCACTTGGAGACCTCCTTCGCTGATGTGAGGAAGATGGTCTTGGTCTTTCCTCCTGAGACCTTGCGCCCTATTGCTCTAGTTCCTGAATCTCGTCCTCCACACTCTATTGTAACCCTTCTACCACTTTCTCAGGTGTCACCATCCACTCTCCATTGTCTTGCAATTTTCCTTTGTCAACCCTTGCCGCTACGCTTGGCGGTTCTACTTCCTCATAATTCATCTCTATCAACAATGCCTCAAAGTCCCCTTCTTCTAATGTATAGACTTGCTCTATTTCTGGTTTGTGAGTACTTTGATCTGAGTTACTTGTATTTTCTCTCTGATAAATCCTTGTGCTCCTTCTTACTTGAATGTTTTCTCATGCTTCTCATCTCCCACGATTTCGTGCACTGGTGTCTGTCATTCACCTCTAGCTTGTAGTATCACAATTCGTCAATTTGACCAATTTTAACAAAAAATCCAAATTCGATAAGGCAATGGCACCAAATGTAAAATAGGGGTGCAGTATTCCTAGGTGAGGAAGTGATATTTTAGGGCCATGAATGATCAATAGACAATTTTCAACTTGACTACCAAATTGCACAATCGTACTGTCATTCGAACTACCCCTTCCGATAGCTAAACAACTTGTATGGATGTCAAAATATCACACTATACGGTTAAAAATAATACAGGGATATGTATTGTACATTTTTGCACTTATTCAAACTGATATATTCAGTTTTAAAAGCTGTCGTACATGGTTTTGTAACTATTCAAGTCGATTTTCTCAAAATGCCAAATCGGTAAGTTGATCTCTGTGGTTCAATTTACCAAATCAGGTAAGTCGACTTGGTACGATTTGTACGGACTCTGATGTATGATAGAAAAAAAATGATAGCACAATAATGTGCCAAATTAGATGCTCTAATACCTCAATCTCTCTCAGGGATATTTGTAAGGTTTTACTATGCCAATTAATCCATTCTCTGGGTTGTGCCAACCATCGCAAAGGAGTTCGAGAGATTCCATTCCACCAATTACGTATAAAAATAATACAATAGGACTCATAATGTTATTATCCACATCACCATGCTCATAGATCATCCTTCAAGTTCCACCAGTGTTAAAGCCTGTCAAGGAGTTACAACAATGCATAAAACTAAGCTAAAACAATAACCAGAAAACACACATATATCAAGATTCCAATATAGATCATCAATCATCATTTCCAGGATCATACACGATGTGTAATAATGTAGTTCCATTCCATTATAGCATAAATATCATTAAAAAAAGGTTATTCTATCAATATCTTGTAATAACTCAGATATAAGTTAGCTATTACAACCAACAAATACTCTTCTATCTCTTAGCAACCAGACCTACAATTTTGAAAATGGGATGTTATATAATGTTTCCCAGGACATTCCAAAGTGGTTCCTAAGGAAATTAGTTATTTACAACTACCCATGTACAACTGAATTTATTAATTCAGCCTTTTACTAAGTCAACACCCTAGTTAGCAAATCTATGCACCATTTTACCATGAAATTACATATCCCATGCATTTGGATGAATTTCAGTGTACCCTGTATGATTTGCCATTGCCCTATATGATTTGTCAATCTATTTGTATGGTTTAGTTCCCAGAATGTATGGTTTGCCCCTCCTGTATGATTTACAAAACTTGGAAAACTGTCAAAACTAAGCAAATCCTCTTTGATCACTTCTTCTTCTGGGAGGTGGATTTTTTGCCTACAAATGAGTCCCAAGAGGCTTGTGGCATTATATCCCTCCACCTTAGGGTTGGACCCAATATCATAGGTACCTTGTTCTATGTGGTATATTACCTTACATATTTTAATCTTCTTCTTGGATGCCCTTGGATTCATGTGATGAGGGAGGTCCCTTCTACTTTTCATCAATGTCTAAAGTTTGAATTCAAGAATCAAATTGTTACCATTTTGGGCGATCCTTACCCATTTGAATATTTTTCAATGGTTGAGCAAGATCAATCTGATATCAATGTATGTCCATCATTTTCCTCATCTAACATAACTAAGCAATTTGAAAATTTAAAGGTGAGTAAGGAACCCCTCATCAATGTTTCATCATGGGATCAAGTTAATCATTTTCTTTCAGAGCCTCTTTTGAATCTTGCCAAGCTACCATATTCATCGAGGGCTATGGGTTTATCCTATAATAAGGATGAAATTGTACACATTGGCATGTGTACCTTTATCTTCGTGGGAGTCTCCCTCAAAGAAAATATCCATGGTAGCAATGCTTTTCCTGTAGAATATTATTTTTCCCATTGTTACCTATCTAATGATTACCCACTTTCCAAGAAAATCCTATCTAGTATGGGATATATAGGTAAAGGTTTGGGGCCACGACCAAAGGGTATTCAACAGCCTTTGGAAGTTGAGATTTGACCTAGAAGATGTGGTGTAGGCTACATCCTTAATAAAAACTAACCTTTACCATTTGTTAATGATTATTACCTTATTACTTATGCTAAATATTTGGATCATCAGGGTTTGGAGTGGAGTGATGAGGATAAGGGACCACCTTATCCCTCAAATATTCTATTTTACAATATGGTAACTTTTGTGCATCTTGAGTTTGGTATGACCCCAAAGGAGTATGCTAGAGGAGATATCCTTGATGATAAGGATCATGAGGATATCCTCCAGAGCAGCTTCTTATTTTATGGGTCAATCCCTTGCATCCCACATAATGAGCTTTCTAGCTCTCAAGGGGATCCTGTTCCTTTCTCTCATTGAGACCTAGTGAAATTTAGAATCTCTCCCCCTTTCATAAAAAAGGATGACACTGTGAAAATTTGAAATGAATTTCGTGTAACAACTCCCATATATTATGTTGTGGATGATCCTCTTTGTGATAGGAGTCATGAAGGTATCCTCCATAATAGCCCTTTTTTTTATGGGTCAGTTTCTTGCACTACCATTCTTTTTGTTAAGATAAATGACATAATTAGAATTTATGCCGATATAAAAAACTTAAAGCACTAATAATAAAAATTAAAAAAAAATAGTAAAAACAACAATACTATGCATGAATTTGCATTTTCATCTAGTTTAGTTCACATATTACATCCGGTTTACTTTATTCATACTGCACGACTACCTATCATATTTTACATGTTTTTCCTGACACTCTTTTTCACTTTGCATTTTGCTTGTCATACAATTGCATTGTTGCTTGTTCATACTTGCATGACTGCTTGATAATATAGCTTCTTGGGGATTTTAAAACAAGTGATGATACCTAGTTAGGTCATAACTCACATGCATTACACTCACACTAGGGCTCTAATGCTTAGCGAATCCTCAACCTAGGACCCATTTCTGTGCATTTTCATCATTTATTTCACCCATTCCTTCCTCTCTTCTTATTTCTTCCTCTTATATTCCTTGACCTTGAAAGTTTTCATTGCTTCTATCTCTCCAAGTCAAGGGATATAGTTCTTTTTTTGTATATCCTTGTCATTTGAATATTTTTCTTTCTTCCTTTCATCAAGACAAGGATATACGTTCTTCTATCTGCTCCTTTTTCTTCCACACTTCTTCCTTCTTGAGTTTTGATGGTTAAGTGGTCCTTATGGGATAGGTTAGATACCACATGGATATAACTTATGGTGTTTATACGATCATTGATTTTATTACACACACCTCTTAACCATTGAAACTTCAAGATAGATACACACAGTCACCTCTTGTTCTACTCCATTGGCTTTGTCCATACACCTTGCATACACCAAATCCCTATTGGGTAGTATTAATTGGCACATCACTCAATTCTTCTCCCCATATGGGATAGCTTCACGGCCACACATGAGGGGTAGCCTCCATATTGGTCATTTGTGAGCATACATCCTAGAGGAAATCTCTTTTTCTCTAGCCATCTTAGTGAGCACTACAACCATAATAGATATCAACCCACATTTATCCATATTTTTTGTGAGCATAACACCCTTATGATATAGCTTTACGAGCATAACCATATTTTTTGCAACCTCCATCTTGATCATTTGTGAGCATACATCCTTACAGGGTTTCACTCCTTTTTCTCTTCTTTTTCTTTTCTCTTGTTGGCCTTTTGGAGATTTATTTTCATCTATTTCTTCTTCCTCATCATTTGTTTCTTCTTATTATTTCCCTCCTTTCTTCTTTCCATGCATTCATCTATGCATTTCATGTTGCGTTTCATTTTAGGTTTGCATTTAGATATTTGCATTTAGTTAGATTCATGTTATTCATTCATTTAGTTACATTCATCCATTCATTTCACTCATTATGTTTGTCATTGCCAAACATAACAAAATCACTTAACAATCATTAACATAGTGCCCTTGCAGTTTCATACCATAACATAATAAAAACTATAGCATGATATTAGTTGATAAGTAGATAATACATGTCATCTAGGTCAGTGTGCCACAGTCCAAGCCTAATACACTCAACCCTCCCTAAAGATGAATATTGCAATACAAAATTGGCATGTCACCCTAATTCTAGACCTAGCTCCATAATCTGGTATCCTCTACTTTAGTGGTGGTCTTGGTAGGGGAATGTTCAGGAACTGTGTAGCTATCTATGATTGAGATCGTGACTGAATTTGTAACTTAAGGGAGGTTGGTGGAAGCACCCTTTGATCCATTGACACCACCTAAAAGTACAAAGCTTGGTAAAAAGTCTTCCTTTGTAATGATACATCCCACCTCTCCTTTACCCTCTATAGCTGCTTCCATAGAAGTCGGATCCCCTCACTTGGATGGCTACACATCATAATAGCCATCACCTTAGCCTAGGATTACTGACACTCTTGCTCTAGCCGACCCATATCCCCTCTAAGGTGGTTCACCTCAGCCCTCATTGTTTCTCGCTCTACCATGACCTAGCTCAAATATGCATAGAGTGTGTCTATCTTCCTCTACATTGTAGCCACCCTATCTGGTAGTCTCTCTGTCACCATCATTGGGTATCTCTAACCCATAGTCTTGTTTGGTCCTACCTGTGCCATTATGGGGACTCCCCCAGCTATCCTCCCTACCTCTAACCTAAAGAGAGTGATGGTGGTTCTTATGGTTATCACCACCTCTACCCTGACCTATACCATCCCCTCATTTTACCTCTCTTGTTTTCACCTTTTGCTTTCTCTCCTTTTGTTGCTCTTTTTTCTTCTGATTCCACCATTTTGAGTTTCCTTAGGAATTTTACATTCCTTTCAAAACTCGAGGGGGGTATCCTAACCTGAGAGGCATTAATGTCCCTAATGCCTCGATTTGCATGTAAAATATTCAAAGTATCTTGAATGAAACCATTATGCACCACCCCTTTATTCTAGATCGACCATCCCTTTTCCTTGTGTTTGTTATCCTTTTTGTCCATAGGTATCTATATCTTTCTTTGACACATTTATTAGGCCATAAATGCATCAAAGAGGGGGCAAAATGTAGACATGAAAAATTAACCCACCCAAATGAGTCATTTTTCCTTAGGTTCCTTTAAGAGGCTCTCAAACTTACTAGGAGCAAGTTTGGTCCCTTTTTCTTGTGTTTTTCCTTGCTTTTCTTAACCTTGACCAAATCCATGCCCAATAAATTATGAGGTACCCAATAAATTTTCTATTTTGATCAATGGTTCTCCTGCTGGGTATTTCAAGTCATCTTGTGGACTTCGTCAAGATGATCCTCTTTCTCCTTATCTATTCATTATTTTAGAAGAAGAATTAGGGAGAGCATTTTCAAGGGCAAAAATGGAAGGAAAAATCAAGGGTATTCAAGTTGCAAAAAATGGTCACTTTGAATCTCATCTCCAATTTGTCGATGATACTTTTCTCTTGGGCCATCCCTCAATTAGTGAGGCCATGGAATTTAAATCAATATTATCATGTTATTATAAGGCTATTGGATAGTTGGTAAATACTTCAAAATCTAGGATTTTTTCATTAATATTGCCATAGATTACAACAAATTATTGTGAATATTTAAGAGTTTAAAATTGAAAATTTTCCATCAACCTATTTGGGTATTCCTTTGTCTGATAAATGAAATAAAAAGAAGCTTTGAATATCTTTTTTGGATAGAATGAAAGCTTTCTTGGTAGGTTGGAAAGGTAATTTCTTAACCATGGTAAGAAGGCTGCAACTCATAAATACTACTTTACAATCCATTCCTATTTATATGATGTCACTTTCAAGACTGCCAACAAGTATTACATCAAAAATTGATAAAATTCAAAGAGACTTATTATGGAAAGGTTCTGAGGAAAAATTTAGGTTTCCTCTTTGTAAGTGGGATAGGGTTTGAAAAGGAAAGAATATTAAAGGATCAGGCTTGTGGAATTGCAGACTTATGAATTTTGCATTAGGAGCAAAGCTTGGGTGGAGATTATTTAGAGATCAAGGAAAGAATTGGGCAAAAATATTACTTCAAAAATATATAGGTTCTCTTGATGAAATGAAATTTTTTAGGAAAATAACTCTACTCAAAGGATCATCAACATGGAACTTCATATAAGAGAGTTTGAAATTGATAAAAAAACCATATTATATGGTCAATCAATGAGGGGAGTTATGCAAATTTTTGGTATGATGCTTAGTTGAAGCCTTATCCTCTTATCTCTTACTCAAAATGGAAACCATTGGCTCAAACATGTCTAGCATGTAAAGGTCCAAAGGTCAAATATTATATTATTATGAGCAAAAAATCCAAATCATGGATTTATTTTAGTAACCTAGTTGAAGGAGAGGAACTCAAAAAAATTGCAGATGAACTTCAAAAGATGCTTTGAGAGTTTTATTTGCCAATTTTCACACGAAAGGAGATTTGGTTTGGAATTTATCAAAGGATGGTGGATACTCAATCAAGTTGGGATATGAGGATTTAGAACAATCAAAATTTCCCTCTCCAAAATATTTTCCTTGGAGGAACGTTTGATCATTAGAGGATCTCCCTAAGGCCTCAATATTTCTTTGGTTAGCAGTTCAAAGTAAGATTCTTACGAGAGAGAGTCTACAAAGAAGAGGATATTATGGGCCCTTCAGATGTGCCTTGTGTGAGAAGTATTTAGAAACGTCATACCGTTTACTTATTCATTATCCATTTGCTCACACCATTTGGGGTTATTTTTTAAATATGAAATTATATTAGGTAGCTCCATCAATATTGAAAGAGTTGATAAAATGCTGGATAAATTATTTCAAAGCTAAAGCATTATGTATTCTTTTGGAGGATATGCCCTGTCATTATTTGTTGGAATTTATAGCTTTAAAGGAATAATAGAATCTTAAAAAATAAATATCAAAATCATGCCCATTTTTAGAACCGTATTAGTGCCTCTCTTGTAGAATATCTACAAATATGGTGCTCATCATGGGAAGTCTCAATTGCAGAAAAATAAGTGCTAATAACTTGACTATGGGATTTGAACATACATGGAAGATTCATCTACGACAATGGAATTAAAATAAAGGATTTACTTCGATCTATGGTAAAATGGAAATATCCAGAAATTGGGTTTATCAAAATTAATTTTGATGGTGCTTCTAAAGGAAATCCAGGAAAAGCTGGTGGACGTGGTGTTTTTAAAAATAGTGAAGGCAAAATTATCCTCACTTATTTAGAATCATATGGAACTTCAACTAACAATTATGCAGAGGTTAGGGTACTTCTTACGAGGATTAAAATTATAGTAGAAAAAGGATGGAAATATATTTCAATTGAGGGGTACTCACAAATTATCATCAATGTTATTAACAAAAATGAATGTAGAGACTACATAAATAATAATATTATTGTTGGTGTTCATCATCTATTACTAGAGGCAATCTCCTCGCAATGTGAGCATTTTATAGAGAAGGAAATTGAGTAGCAGATAAATTAGCAAATTATGATGTTGATCTTCATCCCGATGAAATTCAAATTTTAGAAGGCAATTGACCAAGTGAGATTTTATGTCTTAATCAAAATGATGTCAAGGAGTTTATTGTGGAAACATAGCACTTCAAGGAATTTGAAGAATATATTTAAGAGCAAAAAGAAATAAAAAAACCGTGATAAAAATGTATGCTACAACAAATGTAATATTTTGGTATTTTGATGGGAGTGGCCCCCATAGAAGCCACATATAACCTATTAAAAAAAAGTAGATTATGAAAATAATTTATTTTATTTCTACAAATGTTATTGAGTTAGAACACATAAAATATATTATAAATAAAAAATGATAAAAAAGGAGATGGAATATTTTGGAAGGCCCATCAAAATTAAAGGTAGGCCAAGTTAAACAATTAATGTTAAATTAATTATGAAGAACATACTTAACTAAACCTTCAAGTTTGTGTTTGGAAATATAAGTTCAATTTTGATTGTATAAAAAATAGAAATTGAGGTATAGGGGTTTGGTCAGTTGGTAAAGGCATGTGTAACCTCGGTTCAAATATCATGGGCCTTGTAGTACTAGGGGGTATGTCACGCCAATACCACCAACTGCATTAAACATTTTACTTGATGTAATTAGAGGTTATAATGGCAACAAGGAGCAGGATTCGAATCCACGATGAAACAATTCAAACCCACAATGAAAATTTAATGAGTTACTGATTCCTTTAGTATATGCAAAAAATAAATAAATAATAATATTAGAAATTGAATAGTCCTTCGCAAGTTTTCTTCTTCCCACGATGGACAATAGAAATGTGTCTTATTGTGAGGAAAGAGTTATATATTGACTTCATTCTTACTTGTATCATTATCATAAACAATGCATTAAATCCGTTGTAATTCCAATAAAACAAGCACTAAGGAGTTAGGTATCAAAGTTAACACCAATATTTGGTGAAGAGTATTTAACTCTCAAAATAAAGAAGAGAATAAATTTAATATAGTTGCTAACTACTTAATTTTTTTGAAATATTCTAAATTAGAATTATCAATGTCCTAATTATTATCTCCTAATTTATGTATCAATTGAGAAATATACATTGAAAATTATATCAATGCATTGTTAAATTTATTTCAACATCCAAATGATCTTGTTGACAATTTGCAAAAAATATGTGAATATTTAGGAAGTGATACTAGCATCAAAATGATGTATACATAATATATATTTAGATCATAATTCATATGATGATGCTTGTTATTAAAAAAATGTATTAGCATAAATATTTTTTATTACGTCATTTAGAAAAGAATATTTATTTTGTTAAATGTTTTAAATTAATAATGAACAAAATAAGAATAAACCTACTTATTCAAGGAATGCTAATAAGCATGTTATAGATGCTAGAACATGTGATGTTCTTTGTATAAATGCATATGTTTTTTGTAATGATAAAAATAGGGGTTTGAGTGAGTTCCCATCCCAGATAGAAAAGCACCCAAATTATTAATGGCTATGAGTTTTCAAAACCAATATTTAGGCATCTATAAACTAAAACTATATTAGCCAAAGTTATAACAAAAAAATTCTCTACATTGTTAAAATTGAAACAAAAACTTCAAACATAGAGAAATAAATAAGAAACTATAAAATAGACTTAAGTCATCACACTAATCATCACCATAAAAATCAAACATAAAGCTTAAAGGGATCATATTCTCTATGAAATTATCTGCCATAAAATTTCTCCCATAAATATACTAGTGTTAATATCCACCGACTAGTGTTAACATCCACCGAGCATGAAAAGCCCCTCATTAAGGCTTTTCCCCTCCTTCCATTCCTTATATATATTCTCATAATTAAGATGTGGGCTAGCTCTTTAATATAGAAATATCTAGGATAAATTTTTGTTGGTCCCAAGCCATATCCCCATTTACAAATTATTCCTTGGTTCATTGTCCAATCATACAAATTATTACCTTCCCTATGCATATGGGATAGTTTTGCCTCTCCAAAATGACTTCGAATCCTCTTGGTGTAACCAAAAATATATTTAATAAAGCCTCCCTAAAGGGTTTTCCATTTTAGTCTATTAATGACAACCAACACATCACCTTCCACATGGCTTTGGTTAAAACCATGTGATTCAGATTTTTAATTCTAGATAGAACCAACTTTACCTCCACCATAATTTTGGTTGTAATCCCATAAAACTTGTCATAAGCACCAATAATAATCCCATTATAGTCATGAAAAATTCCTTCTCCTCTACCTTACCTTAGGTTGGCATTTTTATTCCCATCAAAATTTAATTTGTCCTAATCTTCCTTTGGCAGGTTCTATTTTACTATATTTTTATTGTTCCATTTATTATTGACCTCCATTAATGAGGATCTATTATAGGTTCTAGTATTTAGCTATAATTTTCTTTATCTTTTTCTACCGCATCCCTTCAATATGGAGTTTCTATTATTTATTTTATGCTCAAACTAATCTACTCCACAATCTTATTGACAATCGACCATTTCCATATAAAAATCCTTTTGTTTCTTTCCAACTAGTTATTCCATATCATGTAAGCTAGGATTAAATGACAAAGTAACTAAAAGCTTCTACTTTAAGAAGGAGATTCTCACTACATCACCATGTCCTTGAAATTACTAAAGACCTAATAAATTATGGTTTTGACCAAAACTTTATTGTAGATATATAATACACATTAGCAATGGATAAATAGATGATCATGAATCTCTTCTTTAGCTAAGTAGATCTCACATCTAGAAGGTCTTTCAAATCCTAAATTGTGAAGCTTATCCATAGTTACTACTTTATGTTTCATAGCTACCTAATGGAAGAATCATTATTTTTAGGACCTCTTTTTGAATTCAAATATCTAGCCAAGGGAAATTTAGAATTTCTTCCTCTTTTGTCATGTAATAACTAGACTTGACTTGGTATTGTCCATGTTTGGACAATTACTAACACAATTGATCACTCATCCTATAAGCCACCTTGATCCTAGATGTGGTCACTCATATTTTCTCCATATGCTCTTCTAATAATAGGTTGTAATTAAAAAAAATACTCCTCAACTATATATTATCATAGAACTTGACCTTGGTTCTATCTCTAATATTCCAATGTACACCTTTCTCTATTATCTCTCTACTCTTAACTATGTGATTCCTTATATTTGATCTTGTGCTAATAAGTTGTTCTCTTTTTTCATACTACCTCTAGTATTTCCTTATCTGATTTTTGATCCAAAAGCCATTTTCCTACTCAAACATCCAACATAATTTATCCCTGAAAGCCTCATTCATTCCTCTCAAACTTTTTATCCCTAGTCCCCCATTGTTTTGCATACTAAATCTCAATGGTATATGGAATCTATGCCTATCCTTTGTCCTTGTATATAATAAGGAGCATATCCTCCTATCTAAATCATACTGCACTATATCTGACATTATTAGGGTTACCATAAAATAGATGGTCAATCCCTTAAGTGTGGATTTTTATAGTTGTAGCTATCCTTATTATGAAAGAAGCTTTCCTTTCCAATTGGAAAACTTCCTCTGAAACCTTTCAATTTAATAATTCCATAAGGATATAGTCATTCCTTCTATCAAAAAGGAGAAACACCAATTAAGTAGATGATAATCTACCCACGTGCCATCCTAGAATATCCAATATCCTCCTTGACCTCCTATTAGGAGTGTTGAGGACAAACCTACTCTTATGATTATTAACATTTTTTCCTGATGCACTTTGGTATAAGTCAATAACTTGTTCATGAATACTAGCCTCCTTAGTTGAGGCTTACCCCAATAGGATTGTGTCATCCAAAATTTGATGATGGTTAACTAGCCTTAGGTCATGAGTTATTGTTAAAACTTTTAGATCCCTATTTTATTGTTGGTTTATCATGCTCCCTAAAGCCTCCATTATTATGAAAAATAGGTAGAGAAGGAAGTTTCCATGGTAGAGATCTCTAGAGTTACTGAAAAACCTTGAGTCATAAATTCATTAGGATTAAATTTTTTGGTGAAGTGACACAATCTATAACCCAAATTCTCTGCTTTCTATCAAAACCAAACCTCTCAAAGACCCTATTGAGAATAAATTGATCCATGTGCTATAATTATACCATTTGTAATTTATTTTCCTTGAACCAAACCTTCATGTTCATCTAAAATGATGTCTAAAAAAATTAATTTTAATTTGTTGACCATAACTTTAGTGATAAATTTATGCACTTAGTTACAAAGACTTATAGATCTAATATCAACACATTTATGAGGATCTTGATTCTTAGTAATCAAGGCTATGAAGGTGTTATTTAATTCTCTCAACACACTACACCTTCTTTGGGCTTCCTTGACTATTCCAACCACACCATTCACCATAATATCCTAGTATTTTTTAAAGAAACCTACAAGAAAGCCATTAGTACCTAGAGCCTTATACCTCCCAACAAAAAAGACTACATTCTTATTTGTTTCTTAAAAACAAGGAAATTTAAGAATTTATTCATCTATTTAGTGACCACCTTAGGTATAAACTCTAAAATCGCCTGAACCACTTCATCTTCCTTGTGATTTCTCTATGTAAAAGGTATTTGAAGTAATCCATAATCTCTCTACAAATATATTCCTTTCCCTACAACTTTTGATCCTACCTACTCAAAATCTATTTGATGGTATTCTTGTTTCTATGGATTGCAATTATAATGTGCAAAATTTAGTATTATGTTCCCTTTCTTTTATCCATGTAACCTTGGAATTTTATCTCCAATAATCTTCCACTTTTACAAAGATATTGTTGTACTCACTAAGGACCTACTTCTCTTTTACTAGAAAATAATGAACTTGGTCTTCCACATTCATTATCCATTAAATATCTTCTATTTCCTTTTCCAAATATGTTTTATGTATGAAAATATTACCATAATTCTACTTATTCCACGTTACTAATTTTTTCTTCACTAGTGTACATACTTGTTTCCCAAATGCGATTGTTCTACTAATCCTTCAAAAGAGAATTGAAGTCTATATATTGTAACCACATTAGATCAAACCTAAAAGGAAAAATTCTCTTCTTACACATCTCTAGCTTAACTACTATAGGGAATGATTACATCCTACACTAGCCAAAGATATCAAGACTAGATTAAATCCCTCCAAGAACCAATGGGTAGAGCACAAAGTGCTATCTAATTTCACACGTATGTTCCAATTTTCCACTTTTCTATGTCCATGTAAACATAGATTATTTTAGATCTAGGTTTATTAAACCTCTATTAGTAAAAAATTCCCCAAGCACATTCATAGAATATAAAATTTTGGTTATTCCTCCTCTCTTCTCTTGTTATATGATGGTAGTATTGAAGTCCCTTGTTATCATCCATTTAATGTTCTTTATCTTGTTACTAAAAATAAGCAACTCTTATTGGAAGTCCTTTTTAAGGGCTCTCATGTTGGGAGTAAATTAGTTACAATGCCTATTGTATTAGAAGCTAAGTGTTCAAGCTCCACTAAGATGAACCTACCATCTGGAGCTAATAAAGTTCCCTTAAAAATTATTGAGTTAAGAAAAAAAAATTAAACCTTCAATAGTGCCTACTACTCTAGCTAAAAATATTCTACTACTATTCTAATAAAATCCCCAAACATTCTCCATGTCCATAATTGAAAGCTTTCTCAAAAGCTCTGGCCTAAGATGAGGTTCTTTACTTGGATTTTATTGCATCGTAGGGTGCTTACTGGTGAGCAACTTATAAAGCATGGTTTTTATGGCCCTTTTAGATATGAAATGTGTGAAGATAATGTATAAAATCTCAACCATATTTTTGTTGAGTGTACTTTAGCCTCTGAACTATGGAGGAGAATGGCCACTTTACCTGGCTTACAGTGGTCCAATTTTTTTACTTTTGAACAACTTTGGAGGGGTTGGCCTAAACAAGAGGGTGTTGATCATTTTATTAGGCAGTTAGTTTGGATGGGTTCTACCATTCTTCTTTGGAATATCTGGCATGAAAGGAACAACTAATTTTTTAATCAATATAGGACGGATATTCACTATATTTGGCAAAATACCATAGCCAACTTAGTTGAATCAGTCCATCAACTCATTAATCACCCCCAAAACTCCCACCAAAGACGGAATCAAATGATGCAAATATTGAAGATTAAATATTCTAAGGGCAACCAAATTAAATGGAATGTGAGTATTTGTAATATGGATAGGACAAGAAATTGGCAACCTCATCCTAAGGATTTTGGAAAATTCAATACTGATGGAGCCTCTAGGTGGAACCTTGGAAAAGCCAGTGTGGGAGGAATTGGTAGACTTTCAGATGGCTCCCTGGTTTTTACTTTTGCTGAGAATTTGGGTATTCTTTCCAATAACCTTGCTGAGGGGTATGGTATCCTCAAAGGCCTTCAAGAGGCTACTAAGGTTGGATGGGAAAAGGTGTTAGTTGAGTCTGACTCCCAACTCATGATTAATATTTTGAAGACTCCTAAGAATCATAAGGTTGATTGGAGAATAAAAAGAATTATTGAGAAGATTCAATTAATCCAAATGGGATTTTTGAAAGTTGATTACAATCATGTGGTCAGAGATCAAAACAAAAGTGTTGATGCTTTAGCTAATTGGGCTTTGGACAAAGGTGATCTTACTTGTTATGGCCACCCTCCTAGATGGTGGGCTTCACAAATAAAGGAAACTCTTCTTTCTATCATTTCTTTGGATGGCTCCCACTCTGAAGGTACCTAGTTTATTATTGCTTTATTTTTGCTTCTCTTTGGTTTGATTAGGTTATTTTAGTTCCCTAGCTCAAACTATTCTTTCTTTTGTTTCCTCTGTTGTTTCTTGCCTTAATAGTCTTCTGGTCTAGAAAGGTCATTGTTATGTTCAATTTTTTTATTTTTTATTTTTTATTTTTTTGTTTATTTTTTTGAGGTGTGTGTTTTCTTTTGTTTTGTTTTTTTTTTGTGTTCTTTGTGTTGTTTTTTGTTGTTCTTGTGTTTTTTTAATGTTTTTTGTTATTATTCTTGTGTTTTTGTCATTCTTGTTCTTTGTTTTTGTTTGCTTGTGTTAATTCATGTTTTTATGTGTGAGTGTTTTCTATGTTTTTTGTTTTTGTTTATTGTCTGTTGATTGGTTTTTTTATTATTTTTATTTTTTTAATTTTTTAGGTTTTGGTTGTGTTCATTTTTCATGCTTCTTTTTTTTGTTGTCTTTGTAGTGTTCTGTTGTTTTTGTGATGTTTGTGTTTTGTTATGTTGTTCTTGTGTCTTTTCTATGAGGTTCGTGTTGTGGGATTTTATTTTTTCTTATTGTGTGTGTTTTTGGTTGTGCTTTTCTTTTTGACACACTCAAGAAGCATGTTTTTATTTTATTTTATTATTTTTATTGTTATTTATTTATTTAAAATGTTTTTGTATTTTTTTCTTCTTGAGTATGTCAAAGGTGGTAGGCCAGGTTTGAGTCCTGGGCATTTTTGGTGGAATGGATACCCCTACCTCCATGGGTCTTACCCGAAAGTGGCATCCCTTATGGGATGTTTTCCACAAATAAAAATAATAATAATAATTGAAAGCTTTATTTATTGGAGGAACACAACTTTTGGATGATGACTTTTGATTACATTACAAAAAATCCTTCTCTTATCAGAGGAATTCAAGCCCCTATTATTCCATTACAGTATATTCATTTACGTACCTTTCCAAAGGGCTTAACACCTCCTAAAATAGATCCAATAGTGTTTGTTGTTTATTATCAACTATCTCTTTCTCTAACTCTCTAGATTTTGTTTCTAAACCCAAGGGTCTACCCTTTTTTAGAATATACTACAAATACTAGGTACACTCCTTTAGTCTTATTTTTATTACTATAAAGAGCTAACAACATACTTTTCTCCTCTAGTAACTCCCATTTAACATGCAAGGGTAAGGATGAAGGAATAAACTTAGAATTTGATTCACTTACATCTTTAGTCAAACAATCTACAAAACCCAAGTCTACTATTGGTCATTGAATCCTTCCTCCTCATACTCCAACACATCCTCCTTCACCTATACCTCATTTCCTTCTAGTTGAGAAGCCTTTATAGCTACAAGCTACTCTTGTGGATATTTTAGAAGGATGTTAGGGTCCTTATCCTAAGAAATCCTAGATGTTGACTCTCTGTTTGGTTTTCGTAGGGGTTAGTAGGTTTTAGGTGTCCCCATTATTGTTTGGGTGAATAAATTGAGAGAATTGAGGTGAGGATATAGTGGAAATAAGGGTATAGTATGATGTCCAAGGATTTTAAATGGGGATGGGGAATTTTTGAAAGCCTTGTGTTGCATCTGCTATTCTACAAGAAATTATTTTTGAGAGTGATTAGAGGGAGTTGTAAGTTGATGTAAGAGATGAGAGGGACTATGGAGGAAGCCATGAAATTCTCAATGACACCCATTTCTTCTTCTTCTTCTTTGTATATTTTTAATTTTATTTTTTGTCATTCCTGCCATAGATGTAGTAATAGTTAGACATTTGAGTTGTGGCTTTATGTGATTGAAATTGGAAAAATCTTATTATTCTATCTTAAATATTAGTATGTAATAATTATATCTTAAAATATTAGCATAACCAATAAAATTATTATATTCTTATTTGTAAGAATGATGCATTAGTTAAGGATTTTGTCTCTTTTTAGGGAATTCCAAGGTTCAAACTAGGACATACCCAAAAGGGGATAGGCTGGATGGTAGTGATCAAGTGTTTGTCAATAGGCTGCCCTATTTTGATGCCCCAAAGGGTTGGGGGTCTTGTTGAATTCATTTAACCCAACAACTTGTCCCATTAGGGATATCGTAGTGGTATATCTTTAGGTTTTCATCAAAGAAACCCAAGTTCAAACCCCAGTACAAGAGGACTGGGCACATTTCAAAATTCTACATTTTACCTTAAGATTTTTTCTTGGGAGATACCATAGTGTTAAGTTATTAGGTTTTCATCCAGGATACCTAAGTTCAAACCCCAGTGTGAGGGGACTGGGATCCCTCATAAGAACTCGTATTTTACCATAAATTGTTTTTGTTCACCTAGGACAAAAAATTGGTTAGGGCTTTGGCCTCTATTTGGGGACATCAAAGGTTCAAACCATGGCCTACCTAGAAAGGGATAGGCTGGATGGTAGTTATCGAGTGTTTATCGATTGGTTGCCTCAATTTGATGCCCTATACGTTCGAAGCCTCAATGACTTCATTTTACCTAGTGGTCTAGGGTTGATAGATGTAGCATCCAATGATATTATCACTTTTCATATATATTATTATATTCTTCATGTTTCAAAATAAAATGTTTTTATGTTTAAATTGTATTTAAAGTATAAAAGTTATATATTTTTTCCTTTCATTTTTTTGGGTCTCTTTTTTCTACGTTTCTCTTATTTTTTATTTGGTTTATTCATCTTCATATCTAAATTGGTATGAGTTAGTATTTAGTTAGGCCATAAACATACTTGCGATGATTAACTATATATAGGACTTTTAGTAGTGATTGCATGTAGGGTTAAATTCATTGAGATAATGTTCTCTTTTTTCTTTACCTTTTTCACATAGTTGCTCTAAATGTTTTTAACAAATGTCTATATCCTTGTTATTAATTGGACATTCATCCAAATTGATATTCCACTTCATCCATTATTTTGATTTATATATATTTTCTTTCTCTTGTTCAAATCTTCTATTACAACTTTAGGTCATTTGTTTGCATCCATCTATTCAATTTTTTTTAGATATCCTAGAAGACAACCATAGCATTTATATTTATGGGGAAGGTACTTATTTTTACTAGAATAATCTCATATGGAACTCAATTTTTTATTTTGAATTTGTGTGTAATTAGATATTTATCAATCCTCTCCATTTTCTTCCATTTCAAGTTTGATGTGTTTCTAGGCCACACTTCACACCCATATAGATCATCAATACCAGTTATAGCCCAAATAAAATCCATATAGTTTTTTAGTCCTATAGTTTAATCTCTCTACTTTGGTTTTGTAATCCAAAATGTGCTCTTAATCCTTCTAATATTTTATTTCTTTATTTATTTCTCAACTGAGTTTATTATTGAAGTTCTATCCCAAGATATATGTAGTTTGTTACATCTTTCAAAAGCCCCCCTTAAAAATAAAAACTAAACTAATTATTTTTCTTTTGAATGTAGAAGATTGTGATCTTAGTTTTTCCAGTATCCTCCCTTCTTGAAAATGTGTTCTAACACATTTAAATATTATCTCAAACCCTTTGTTGATATTACAATCAAAATAGAATTATATGCATACAAAAGAAGACTCACCATATATCTTTGAAATGAACATCATCCCCTTCATTTAGATTTAAGCAATCTTCTAATATGTTAATATATAAAACAAATAAGTTAAAGGATAATGGGCTTTCTTGCTTAACTCCTATGTCAGTTCTAATGCATTTTGAAAGGCCTACTTGTTGGATTTTTAGTCAGATTATCACAGGTCCCAATATTCAAGATCAAATATAAGATTAATATTTGAGCATTCAATATATATGGTCAATACTAAAGAATGTAACATTAAAATTAAAATACAAAAATAAGAAGTAAGATGGCCAAAATCATTCATGAAATAACATGAAGAAAACTTACATTAGAATTTCTCAAACTATGCATACAAGATTTATTTTTTCAATTGGTTTTGCATATAAGATTTATTATTATCAATGCTTGAATTACTTCTTTTGTGATCATATGCAACTTGGACCTTTATCTCCATAATATAACCTTATAAATGTGAATCTTGGACTCTCTTTTTTTTGGCTCTACTCACATGTCCAGGAGATGCATCTTTTCCTATTCCACACATAAGACAAGGCTCTCATATTTTTTGGCTTCTTATCTAAATCCCCTAACAAGAGTTGATGTATTTTTTATATTTAACTTATATATACATTTTCTTATGTTTTTTATTTACATGATTTTTATGGTCTATTTTGTGTGTGTGAGTATGTTCACTCAATTCATTGCAATGATATTTAAAAAAATTCAATGAATTAAGGATAGATGACTTCGTATTTTAATTTGATCGTTTATTCACTTAGTTGTTTTACATTTAATAGGATTAACTACATATGATTTCATGTGCATGGGATAAGAAACTTAAAGTATATTGAAAATCATGTTAAAGTAATATATTTAATCATTTTTATATCATATACATATAAGTTGTATTCTTCAAAAGTGAATCAATATAATCATTTTTACTATTTTAAATAAAAGGTGAATCAATATATTGAATCAATTAAATCATATATATTGAAGTAGCTTTATTATATTTGACCAATATATTGAACCATTCATATTTATCTTTGGATAAACTTTGATAGGTCCTACAAACCATTGAGTGTAAGGGACATTAAAAGACATCATTCATTCATATTGATTCACCTTTTATGAAGTTACTTAGGAGTGTTAACTATCAAGTATTTATTAATACATGATATATGATGATGAATGTGAATGAATAATTTTCTCTCTATTTATTATATTCTAGTGAAAGAGCACATTCCTTATGAAAAGATATACCTTTATAATTAATAGTTGATTATAATAAATTAAAGGATCATATTCTAGTATTATTATTTAAATTCAAGGTTCATTATTTTAAAAAGTTAAGTAAAATTTTCCTCTTTGTGTAATTTTAGTTTCAAATTTTACATAATTTGTTTTGTTAAATATTTTACTATTTTAAAACTATTTCATGTTATAAATGATATAAATATTTGGTATGCAACTCAAATATAACCCCCATACCCTCTTCTCTAGCAGGTGCCATACATTCTCTTCATATATATATATATATATGAACATCAAATTAAATTTTTCTTGTATGATAATTTTTGACATAACCATGCTTTTTATTTCATTCACCACCAAATCTGATTTGTCGTTATATATTCAAATTAATAAATAGAATCAATGAATTTGGTTAGCCTACATGGAAAATTTTGGGGAATACAACATGCTATGTAATGCACCATAACTCCATAATGATTATGCTTTTACGATCAAGAGGATCATGTAAGTTGCTTAACATCAATCTCATTATGAACTTTTCTACCATAAAACCTAAACCTATGTCACATTATTTTAGGCATTTTTTCTTAAAACTAAGACATTTTTTTCTCTTAGTATAGTTTTTATTTTACATTACATGGTATTTGGTTCTTTGTGTCCCAAAATTGCTTATGCATACCTAAGTTTATTTTACTATTTATTTAACCTGCATCTCAGTTACAGATAGATGGATAAAGCAAAATGTGAATACAAATTTGTTTGATGAGGCTATTGATCTTCTTGAGCTATTGGTAACTTTGAAGAATGAGCCATAGCCGACACCATAAATTCCCTGATAGGCAACACAATTTTCACAATTTCGTAAAAGAATTTTGATTTGATAAACATAGCTTCGATAGGCAACACAATTTTTAGAAGGAAATATAAAGACTATGTTTGTCAAATCAAAATTATTTAAAGGAATTATTCAAATGGTGTTGCCTATGGGGGTATTCATAGTACCATCCATGGCTCCTTCAAATTTTCCAATAGCTTAGAAAGCTCAATAACCTCATCAAACAAATTTGTATTCACATTTTGTTCTAAAGTTTCATTTAAATTTACCTTCGAACTGCAATTAAGATGTAAGTTAAATAAACAATAAAATAAACTAAGTAATTATTGGACACAAAGAACCAAGACCATGTAATTTAAGAGCTAAAAAATAGGCTAGGATTTAGGAAAAGTGCCAGAGATAATATGATGTGGCTTCAATGTTTGCAATAGAAATGTTTATAACAAGATTGATGTCGAATTAACTCATATGATTGTAAAAGTTTTGTCTCCATATTTTGTATATCATCTCCTAAAAAATACTAGGGATGATGGAATCAAAAAACACATTCTCTCTACCATTCATTGTTGATGGAAAATGACTTTCTTGGATAAAACTAAATCTATCTTCCACTGCGCTCTACTTCACTCTTTTGACTCCACCTCTTATTCCATTTCATATCTATACATAGCATAAATACACACAATTCCCTATCTTGAATCCACCCTTTATTACCTTTCATATATATACATAGCATCACTACACACAATTCCCCATTTATACCAACCCTAATCTTGGGTTACCTTCATTAGATAAAGTGTTGATTTCCCATGTAGAATGATACACACAACTCTCTATATACTCCAATCGGGAGAAATGACATAGGAATCATGTTGATGAAAGAGGGAAGACCATTGGTCTTCATAAGTAAAGCACTTTCAAGTTACAATTTGAGAAAATCTACTTATGCAAAGGAGATGCTAGCTATTTTGCATGTGGTTAATCACTAGAGACTCTATCTCATTGGGCATCATTTTTCAATCAAAATAGACCACCAAAGTCTCAAGTACTTCCTAGAAAAACAAGTTGCCACACCTAAACAACAAAAATAGATCTATAAATGAATGGGCTATTATTATAAGATGACATATAAAAAAGGAAAGGAGAACATCATGATTGATACACTCTTCCTACAGTTTGAGGATCAAAGTATGTTAAATTTTATCTCTTCTCCCATAACTCAATGGATTACTTCTCTTAGAAAGGATGTGATCAAGGACTTAGGATTGCAAAATTTGATCACCAAATTTAAAACAAATCCTAACTCATGCTCGGGATACACTTGGGATGGACAATATTTATGATATCTTAACCACCTTGTTATTACCAAAACTTCACAACTGCGATAATTCATCTTGAAGGAAATGCATAACTCACCCACCATGGGACATCCAAGGTTCCTAAAGACTTATGAAAGTATTAAGCATACTTTATTTTTGAAGGGAATGAATAATGATATTCAAAATTTTATGGCTAAATGTGACATGTTCTAGATAATGAAAGGAGAAACGGTGCATTCTCCTGTAACTCTTCAACCCTTGCCAATTTCAAGGGTTACCTATGTTGGGAGGAAAATTAGTATTCTAGTGGTAGTGGATCATCTCATCAAGTATGTTCATTTTTTTCCCTCTCCCATCCTTACATAGCCTCAGTAGTAGTCCAAATCATTTTTAGACTTCCTCTTTTGCCTTCATGGCATGCCCACATCTATTGTGTCTGATAAAGACCCTACCTTTACTAGTCATTTTTGGAAAGAACTATGTAAGTTACAAGGAATTCAACTCAAAATGAGTTTAGCATATCATCCAAAGATAGATGGCCAAACATAAATTGTTAATAAATGCTTGTAGATATACCTTTATTGCTTTACATGTAAACATCTTGCATAGTGGACAAAGTGGCTTCCCTTGGTCAAATGGTAGTATAATACTTCATATCACAAAGTAGCCAAGGTTACCCCTTTTTAAGTTGTCTATGGTCATCCCCCATCAACACCCTCCTACATTCCAAGAAGCTCTAAGATTCATGTTGTTGAAACTACACTCAACCAGCATATAGTAGTCCTCCATCAACTAAAGATGAATTGGGAATTGGCGTAAAACTGTGTGTCAACAAGCTGATCAACACCATTCTGGGCATAAATTTGAAGTAGGAGATACGGTATTTCTTCATCTATAGCCCTATAAAAAATCATCACTCTAGCTCTATAGATGCCAAAAACTAGTTATCAAATACTATAAACCCTACCAGGTATTATAGTGGATTGGTGCAGTGGCCTCCAAATTGACTCTTTCAGTTATTTCAAAGCTCCATCTGGTCTTTCATGTTTGCTCTCTCAATAAGGTTATGGAAAATAAGATACAAGTTCAATTTGCTTTACCAAAAAAAGATGAAGAGGGTTCCAAATTTCTCAAGCTTGAACAAATTTTGGATCAAAGATCACACACCCTTCAAACAGTGTCATCACAAAGGTTATTTTTCAATGGCATAGATTACAAGCTAAACATGCCACTTGGGATTCTCTCCAACTACAACAATATTTTCCTCATCCCCAACTTTGAGGACAAATATTTTTTAGGGGAAAGGGCATTTTAGGAACCCATCCTAACATTATTATGTAATTTTCATATTATTGTGTAATGACCCCTTTCCAATGTGGGGACCCTATTATAATGATATTTTGTAAAGGTATGTGATAATTGAGGCACCTAGACAAGTGGGACCATTTCATGTAATCATTATCGAGCATGTAATTATTGTTTGGTAGAAGATTCTATCTTGAGTGGCAATTTGCATGTAAGCCAACTCGTGAGCATTAGGTTAGGGTTGCATGAAGTGTATCTTTAAAATAAAAGGGTCCATAAACAAATGTATCCTTTTGCATATTGAATGAAATTATTAAATGAGGTTTCCACCTCAAAGAGGCCCACAATTTTGTGTTACGTTTTGTGATATTATTATATTTTTGCATTTACATTTCGTATTGCAATATTTTGTTCTTCATGAATTTTTGCCTTTATTTCAATATTTATGTGAATAATATTATTTTAATTATAATTTTCTTAAAAACTTCCACATATTGAGTAATATCATGATGCCTACTCAATCCAAGAAAATAGACAACATAGAAAAATTCCTATAGCAAGTGTAGAACAACTAGACATAAATCCAATATAACCTATAGTGGTAATAACAAAAATATGAGTGCCATGAAAATAGGATACTACACACATTTTAGGTTATGATATGAGATTTGAATACACCTAAGAAAGAAACACTTCTATGGCCTATATTAGAATATCAATCTACTATTATATGGTTCTTATATTATCTAGTGCTAGACAAGATAAAATACTTTCTTTGTCAACATGTTGCTATACTTGGGGATGCATGCAATGTTCTACAATGAACTCCTCAAGCCATAACTATCTACTCTATTAGATCACATGGAAATACAATATCCAACTAATTTAGACCCAACATAATTGGAACCCATCATTGTATAAGCTCATAAAGATTACTAGTAAGAGTAATTGCTAGGGGACACAACCTATTCAGGACTCAAAAGTAGGGTTAGTTTCCATGGCAAGTAAAGTGGTACATACTTGATCAACTCAAGTACCTTATCCCATAGTGGGAGGCTAACACAATGGGAATTATTACTCATCAAGGGGGATGAATGATATGAACAAAATATGATTTGCTTAGAGTTCCTCAAGGCATGATGTCAAATCTACTTCAGAACATCAACCTTGGTACCCATCTAGACTCCTCACTAGAAAATTTGGTTCCAACCCCTACTTTGGCACCAAGACTACGCTAGTGCCCAATTTTTTATTTGGTTTCAATACTATGTTAGTGCCAAACCACTTTGGTACCTATTGACTAGTTTGTATGCAAGCAACAACCAAAGGGTATTACAACCCTCTAGTTCAAAGCACTAATTGCTTTCTCACTTAAAATATTGGTATTTGAACCAATAAGAGTAATAATAAATCCATATACCCTTGTTCATTCATCAACTAATTACTTTCAAAGGTAGGTAATTAAACCAATAAAAATTAGAAATCCATATACCATAGCTCATTCATCAAACACTTGAGTCATATAAAGCATATCAACAATAAGTATTGACCTAGCAAGTATTAAAACCCAATCACTTAGGGTTTCCTTTATATTTCATGTACATAGAAAACATTCACATTTATGAAACAAAGAAAATATGTTTGTAACAACCTACAAACTCAACCCAAGGGAGAGATTTTTTTACAATAATCTAGAAAGAAGACCCAATATTTGTTAGCAATATTCATTGTACCTGTAGACAACACTCAAGTGGAAAAAATTCACCATTTAGAAAATATGCATTGGTGGTCCCCCCACTTTTACTATACCCTCATCAGTATAGGACAACTTGACCATGATGTAAGGATTATCCTTTAAGGCCCATAACACTTAAATGGGGATGCCTATTTTCTAACCCTACATAAGTCCATCTATATAGGATTATTTTGGTGTAATGCCTTAGTGCTTAGTTACTTGCACCTCCATGGGCTAACTAAGGCCATTACCACTCACTTAGTAATGAGCATGGTCACTCTTGCCTCATCGTAAGGTGCCACCACTATATTATCTTGTGAATGATCTAATGGATTGTCCCATACCAATCCATCATTTAGATTCCTAAACCTCACCACTAGGAATACTTCCAAGCCTCATCGCTTAGGACTACCCAAAAGCCTCATTGCTTTGGGACACCCGAGCCTCATTATTCAAGGTGTATAATTCACAAATACCTAGTTATTGCCTCATCGCAACTCCTACCAGGATTGGGTACATATTGACTCAAGGGTTTTCTAATATGGCTCTAGATCATATCCAAAAATGAAAATCCCTTCCAACCCAAGAGTCATAATATTTAAAATAAATGAACATCTCTCCCAAAATGAAATAAAGTGTTATATTAATTCATAAATTCAATTCAATATAACACATTGCTAAAGACTAGGAATTTAAATACTTCAAATCATAATACTAGAATTTAGCATTTCTTTATTTACAATGAAATATTAACACAACATCAAAGAAATTATAATCATAATTCATGAATTATGCATATTCTTTCCATATTGCACATAACTAATATTTCAATAACTTACCTAAAAAAATAACAACATATAATCTTTCATTCTTAAACATGCCTTGAAATACTATAACAAGAGTATTTACAAAACATCAATGCTTTTCCCAATTTCAATACAAGCACTTTCTAGATATCTTTTCTTCTTCAATAACATTATTATATATCAATATAAAATGATCCATAGCTTCATATTTTTCTTTGAGATATCCCTCTTGATATCTCCTTTCCCATGAACTTTGACTTGAAGTTTAGGGAGCAGGATAGTTCTTACATGCATATGCAAGCCTAACATGCACTATGCAAGAAGTATACAACAATGCAAAACATACAACATACAAAGCATATTCCATGCAAAAATCATCGAGAGAATCCCATTCTTCTCTCACATATGGACTCCTTAGCTACTCTAGCCTCATCCATAATACTTCTCATTTCCAACATATATCCATATATATATATATATTAAATAACTCCATTCATAAATCCAAACTATTATTGATTCATGATCCCTCATTAATAATAATGAACAAAATTACTTATTCAAACTAATAATTAGATTATTCATATTTATTTCCTCAATAAAAGCAGTAGTTCCTTTCTATGTTTTTCCTCAATTCTTTTGATAATTAAAACCCTTGTTTACTCAAAAGAATAATATAATATCTTCACCATAATACAATTCATAACCTTAATATACAATGTATATAAATATATAAACATATAAAGTTTCAAAAACATGCCAATGCTTATACCATAACATAAACTTACATTCAACTTGGTTCCTATAAATTTAATGAACCCAAATTATTAAATAATAATTCGTGTATCCTAAAATGCAACTACTCCAGTACATACTCCACTTTTCACTTTTTTCACTGCCCTAAAGCCTGATGTAAACTAGATTAAAAATATAAATGCAATCTTAAAAAAAAATTATAGCCTTTCGCAACAATTACAATGTCTAAGAAATTTATTGAAGGATAAAAAAAAACATAATGGCTAAGGCTTCCCTGGTTACATCAATCTAGAAAGGATTTACATACACTAGATCTATTCTAGTGAAACCAGTTGTAGCAAGATACGTTCCACCAGATTGCTTATAAAAGCATCTTCCAATACTAAAAAATATGACGTACAGCCAACCAAAAGGCTCTTCTTGTCTATAGAACGTACATGGATATGAATGCCTAAAATAACCAACATAAAGGTATTACAGATAGATAAGATAACTACTCACTCCATAGCGTAAGAGCCTAGCTAAAAATTGTAACAAAACTACACATTCCATCCAACTAACAAAAAGAAAACTATGCATACTCAAAATGAGAATGCGCTTCTAGCCACACACTAGTCTCAGAATAAGAACATTAAAGATCTAAGAGGGGTCACTGGATAGAAGCATAACCAAAGCTTAAGTACTGAACCCTTCTATTGGAATAATAATAGAGGAACCTTCCTAGCTCTCAAAGATGCAAATAAAAAATGAAACCTTAGGTAAAACAATCAAATATTATCTGGTAAAAGCTTATCTGGTACCCAAAAATTCAATCTCAAATTAAAAATAGCTACAAATCTTCTTTTAATTTCTTAAGCAAGAGATTGAATTCAAACAAAGCAAATGATTAAATTCAATATAATCAAGGATTTAACTAGAAGATATTACGTCCTCCATAACAACTCCAAGTCTTTCCTTACACCATTAGGGTAATGCTCCAAGATATACGTTGAAAAATTTCCAATGTTATTAATTTCCCATATAAATTAATTGATTTAATAAATGTACTTATTTTTTATGTTAGCTTACTAAGATCAATATTAACCTTTTAACACTTTTAAAACAAAGTAGTATTATCCAAACATTCACTCATAACATTACTTAGCAGTATTATTTCTTTCTAATGTTGGAGATAACATTATTGAAATATAATAATAATTAAATTAATTACTTTCTTGATTAAGTTAATTAATACCGAATTTTAATATTAACCATTAACATCAATATTTAATATCTTACTAATATTATTAATACTTTGTTTGATAATCCTTAACCAAACAATTTCATGCTTCAAAACACAAGCAACAACACAAAGGCTTTCACAAATCAAAATATGTGCAATGTTATTTTCCTTAAGTAGGAGCCTTTATGATAACTGTAATGTTAACACCCACCTGCTAAGGATGGATCTTTTTCTTAATAACAACCTCCTTGCACAATGGTGTATTCAATCAAACATACACATATGCAATGCACCTATATTAAGGGGTTCTCTTTACCCTTGAGTTGTCAATGAGAATGTCATCCATAATTTTCCTTTTCTTTCAACTCTGGTGGTTGTCCCATATCAATCCACCTATGAGAGTACTTGGTCTTGCAACCACAAATATAATCAATAATACCATATTCTAAAAGTAGCATAATTCTAAATTTAGAAAGCATAAAGTGCAACTATCAACAATAAAATAAGATTATGCATTTGATATCCACACATCAATACATAAATCAAGAATCAAGGAAAAGTCCTAACAAGGTGGGCCATTACATTCTAACAAGAAAAGCTAAAATAATTCTAATTGATCTTAAATCAGGATTTTAACTTTAAACACGTAAAAAATATAATAGCATTCAACTATTTTTTGTTTTGAACCTTTTTTGAAGTAAAAAAAGTTTGAATTGAACCCTGAATCATTCTATATTTCTCCCTAAAATAGAGAGTCTAAAAGGTAGTTAAAAAACTACCAAGTTAGTTAAGATAACTTCCTCCATTTAATAGAAGATCTTTTGAATTAGATCATTGTCATAAATTGAAATATATTGAAAATCAAAAGTGACATTATGAACTTCTCAAGCGATAACTCAATCGAGATAAACTTGTTGAGATAGCCATGCATATTTTCATTGTTAACCATTAGATCTATAAACCATTTCTAGAAGTCTTTCAGAGAAAATTTCTTTGTGGATTTAATTACCTTAGTCATATTATCTGAAGCACTTTAGACATTTGTTTCTTCAATATTTACTTCCTCAAGATCTGCTTGGGTAACATTATCTTTTAGCAAAAGTTTCCTATGCTAGTAGATTTATTTTCATCAAAAGAATATCTTCTAATAGATATTTTTCCTCTAAATATGGCAACTTCCCCTTAGGATATCTCTCATCCATAGGATTTAGTTCTTCTATTGGATGGGCTTTGTCTGACGAAAGGCCCAAGTCTTTATGGATATTTTATTCTGCAAGCTTTTCACTATTAATAATTTCTCAAATTTTCCATTAAAATAAAATAAAGAAACATAAGCAATTTATGGAATTTGAAAATTGCAGTCCCCAAGGGTAGGCGGCCTTCTTCCCACCACTGTGGAATTTTCCTTCGGAGATCCTCCTTTTGCAACCAAAAATTTTCAAATTTGAATGGCTTATGGTGTTGATCTGTCATCGGCCCTCCCTCCAACAAAAGGGGATAGTGGTCTGAGACTGGACCTTCCAAAATCTGGAACTTAAGATTCCATTTAATAAATGCCTCTTCAGAAACCAAAAATCGGTCTAACTTAACCTTCCTGTTGTGTGGCTCTCTCCTCTTGTTTGTCCAAGTAAAGTAGGTTCCAGGGCCTTTGATATCAACCAGATTAAAGGCTTGGATTTGGGCAATCAAGAACCGATCCCCAGGATCCAAAACCGGGGCACCACCTTCCTCGATCCCTAACGGGACAATTTGGCATTAAAATCCCCAACTATGATCCAGTCAAAAACTTCCTGGGATGACCTCATGTTGTGTACAGCTTGCCATTGGAGCCGCTGGCCATCAAGCATTGAGCCCCATAGAAGTTTGTAATAAGAACATGTTCAGCTGTGGCATTGTTTCTAAACAGAGAAGTGATAACACCCCTCCAAGCTATGTGTTCTAAAGCTATCCATACTTGAGGGTTCCAGAGAGTAACAATCCCCCCTGAGGCACCCTGAGCAGCCACATCCATATAATCAGCACCCCGCCATATTCTGTTAGCAGTCTTGCACATAAGATCTACAGACATTTTTGTCTCCTGGATGAGCAAAAAGTCTGTTTTACATTTTCCTAAAAGTCCTTGAACAGCAGATTGATGGGTTCTGCTGTTTAAACCCCTAACATTCCAGGATTGAATAATCATTGAGGACCTTGTGAGCAATAAGACTCAATTGGCCTCACCGATCCTCCATTGATCAGCTTGTCTCCTTGTACTGCTAGTAGATCCTTATTGGATTTTCTGCCTGCTCCTTGGGAATTACTGTTTTTAGACCTCTTCTCCACCTGGGTAATCCCTAGAACCGGCCTTTCCCTGTTCTTTTTAGAGCTTCCCATATTGACGTCCTTAATAACCGGCTGTGTTGGGGAGTGGATTACCAGTGTCCCTGAGTTCTCTGGCTGCCTTGTCCCAGAGGGTTCCATTACCTATTCTAAGACTGGAGTAGAAGAAGGGGAAGCATGAGAGTGAATGTTAATATCCGCAACATTCCCATCCACTCCTTCCATAACTTGGTCCTCTTGATCTACTAGGGATTTAAAGATTTCATACCGATTGGTTGGTTTAAGTTGTGCCTGCTCCTTGGAATTTTTCTTTTTATTTCTCCTTCGCTTCGGTTGTTCAAAACCATATTTATGGAGATCAAAATCTTGAGGAATACTAGATGGATCTTGGACAGGGGTAAACTTGCCCTCTCTGGGGCGATTTGGATTTCCAAGCGGCGCCTCCACTTTTGTGCTCAAAATATTTGGGCAGAACCTCGCCAGATGGCCGTGCTTATGGCAGACTCTGCATCTAAAAGGTAGTGCCTCATAATCTAACTGTTGTATCCAGGAGAGCCCTGTCAACTCAAGTTCCACCTTGGTCGGTAGAGGTGGCTAATGTCCATTTCAACACAGATCCTAGCAAAGACAACTGTGTTTCCCTCTATAGTGTCTCTGGAAACTCCTATAAATCTGCCTAATGAATTACCAATCATTTCTAAAACCTGCTCACCCCAAAACTCCATCGTGAGAGCATACAGTCGGATCCAGACCAGGACTGCCATGGGTTCGATACGAGGGTCAAAACCCACTCTCCAAGGTTGAAAAAATAACCCAGCCGGGCCATGGTTCCTCTTCTCTGATTCAAATGCTCTGTTTCTATCTGCTAAAGAAGAGAAACTAATAATGAAATATCCGTTACTAATAGGCCATAAGGAGTACTCACCTAGTGGCTCCCAATTTTGTCTAACCCAGGTGTGCAGAAAGTTTAGAGTGGGATGGATACCCATGAATTTGCAAATCAGGTCGTGATGAGCACGATAGGAGATTGTGTCTTCGACCAGTTTCGGTTCTATAATAATCTTTGGTCTGGAAGTTGATTGCGGAAGGCAACCGTTAACTCGGTGTGTGGAAGCACCCTTGCCAGTGTTCTTGAGTAACGTCTGAAAAGCAGTCCTCTGCGCTTCACCAGTGGAGGGCGAGGGGTTTTCTTTCAGCATCTCAACGTATGAACTCTTTTTTCCAGCAGAAGAGACTGGAGGAGACCCCATCGGGCCCTCCCAAAACAGCTTACAAGTCTTCAGAGTAGTGCAGAAACAATCAAACAAAGGCTCTAGGAAGATCTGTCTGGCCAGAGGCCCACGAGCAGCGCCCGACGTCGGTTCAGAAGTTTTCCCGCCAAATCGCCAGAGCGCGAAAACTCATCCTTCGACCAGGGTCAACCCCATTCCTAAATTTCAATTTTTTTTATATATTAATATGATGTTTATGTGAGTTTATTTCCAAGCAATCATGTGAGTGTGTTATTTGAGTTTATTTTATAGCAGGATCTTAACAAGTGGTATCAAAGCGCTTTCCAAGGCCAAGTTCTACTGCAACTGCAATGATTCTTGCCATCCAATCTACCTGTTAGGTATAAATTCTGTGTGTTTTTCCCATTTCTATTTTTCCTTATTAAAAAAAAAAATCCAAAAAATACAGTGCATTTTTTTTCTAGACCAAAAAAAAAAATCTTTTTAGTTGAGTAGGTAGAAACCCTGTACTGGGGGTTTTAAAATATTGCGAAGGATCTGTCATTATTGGCTAAGCTAGATAGCCCATAAAGCATCTAGTGAAGTGAGGGGCGATCAGGCTCCAATACCTAGGCCTCAGACAGAACTCGTGCACGGACTTGAGCTCCCACGTATCTTTGGGTATATCGGGAGACCATCTAGGATTAAACAAACTTTTAGCCATTAGGAAGCTCTTCGACCTTGTATTACTCATAGTCTACGGGACACAGCATCCTAGACAATTACCCTCTCGTATTGTCAGAGAGGTAGGTAGTGTGCTCAAGGGTATGTGTGGAATCCTCCTTGAGTAGTGGCTCGAAATATTGGTCCGAGCACTATTGTTCATCACTGTCGATATATTAGAGGGCCTAAGGGTGGTACATACTCCTATACTTAGCATTCCCTGGTTCTGTTAAAACTTCAACCTGTAAAAAGTGCAAAAAAAATAAAAAATAAAAATCCAAACATCCCTGTTCGTAAACCTGCATTTCAAAAGTGAGCATATGAGAAAGGAGTCCTCTACTAAAAAAATAATAGAAAGGACATGCATTCGGGATAAGCCATGAGGGTGACACTTAAGTTGACAGTCTAGAGAATAACAGTCAAATTTATAGTGGCAGTCATAGTCAGGTCAGAGAGGTCAGCACAATCAGGGCATAATTCACAGTCTTTAGGGTCAGAATAGAAATGTCATAACAGTCACCTGCAAAATACAGAGAATCTTGAGTTTGAAACGAGGCCAGTTATAGATAGTGCTCCAGTACCCAAATTTTGCTCTGTAGCTCAGAATCAAAAACTGTAAACACCGTTAGACTCAGCAAAACAGGAGAAAAAAAAAGTCTAGGGTGCCAAAAAGTAGTGTTGAGAGATATAGCTCATTGTGACCACCTCCTTGAGCTGATCATTTTGATATATAGCACCCAAGCACTTTTTTGGGCACTTACTAAAAATAGTAAGTCCTAAAAACTCAATTCTATTTTTAGTAACTGGTCACAAAAGGTTTAAAAAATGGCCCAGGGTACCCGTGGACACCAAAAAGAACTAGAACACTTGGAATCCATAACAAAAGCCATTGAGAACTTGAACTCAGATTTTCACTCCATAAGGGAAGAAGTCCAAGGTCTTCGCCTAGAGCATGAGGCCACTAGCAACCGCTTAGAAGAAGCACTGATAGAAGTAGATAGCAAACTAAAAAGAGGACCACCCAAATCAGAATACCAAGCTAAGAGTTCTACAAGGAATCATGACCATGATCCACCCTTTAGAATGCCCAAATTGGACTTTCCCAAATTTAGTGGGAAGGATGTTGATGGGTGGCTATGTCGGGTTGACCAATTCTTTCGACTTCATAATGTACCCGTATTTCATTGAGTCCAGATGGCTTCCTTTAACTTGGAGTCTGAGGTTCTACACTGGTTTCAATGGTTACGTGTTGCCTACCCAAATATCTCTTGGTAGGATTTTGAATCCCAACTACTCACTCGATTTGGTCCTAGTGAGTATGAGGACTTTACAGGAGCCTTGACCAAACTACAAAAAATAGGGTCAGTCCGAGAGTACCAAGCTCAATTTGAAAAATTGGCCAATAAGATAAGAGGATTGAATGAAGGGTTCTTCCAGAGTTGTTATATCAGTGGGTTGAAGGTGGAACTCCAAGCGAAAGTAAAAATGTTGAAACCATGAACTATGATGGAAGCTATTAGTTTGGCCTGTTTGGCCGAATCTAAACTCTCTGCCCAAAGACGCCCATCAAAGTTTCCTCAAAATAGACCTTCATTTCCTCCTAGAGCCCAAAACCCAGCTGATAATAAACCTGCTACACCCAAGCGCCTCACCATCGAAGAGATGGATGCATGTCGTGCCCAAGGATTATGCTACAATTATGATGAAAAGTTTTTCAAAGGGCATAAGTGTGCACAAAAAAAATTGTTCTTGATAGATGTTGAATAACCTGATACCTCTGATGAGAGTGATGAGGATGAGGACCCTCTAGAAACACCTCCTCCATAAGAAGAAGTGAAACAAGAATCTGAGACAGCAATTACAGTCCATGCCCTTGCAGGCATTACTACTCCTCAAACCATGAAGGTTACAGGATTTTTCAAGGGCCAACGTCTTTCCATCCTTCTGGATTCGGGAAGCATGCACAACTTCATTGACCCTAGAGTTGCTCAGCGGGAAAATTGCTATATCCACACTTGTAATTCCTTTGAGGTCATGGTAGCCAATGGGGGAACCTTACATTGTAAAGGAAAATGTCGCAATGTTAAAATCAAGATAGGGGACTATGAACTCAAGCAGGACATGTTTGCCCTCCAGTTGGGTGGATGTGATATTGTTTTGGGATCTCAATGGTTGAGTATGTTGGGAACTATCAGTTGGAACTTTGCTGAACTTTGGATGCAGTTCTCCCAGAACAGAAAAACACACATCATCAAGGGCTCCTCGACAGGAACACCTCAAATTATCAGTTCAAATGGCATGGAGAAATTGCTAAAGAAATCATCACATGGGGTCATTGCACAACTATTCTCCATATAACCATCCACATATCCAATGGGTGAAATCCCACTAGACATGCAACAGATTCTCCACAAACATGAGGCCATATTTTCAGAACCAACCACACTACCATCGCATCGCTCTCACAACCATGCAATTCCATTATTACCAGATAGTACACCTCCCAATATCAGACCATACAGGTACCCCCATGCCATGAAGTCAGAGATTGAGAAGATGATATAGGAATTACTCAAGGCGAGTGTCATTTGGCCTAGTACTAGTCCCTACTCTGCACCAGTCTTACTGGTCCTCAAGAAGGATGGCTCTTGGCGATTGTGTATTGACTATCGAGAACTCAACAAGATAACTATCAAGGATAAATTTCCTATCCCTGTGGTTGATGAATTACTAGATGAATTACATGGGACCATGTACTTCACCAAGCTAGACCTCCGCTCTGGGTACCATCAGATCCGGCTTAGGGATGAAGATATTCCTAAAACTGCTTTTTGCACTCATGAAGGTCATTATGAATTCTTGGTAATGCCATTTGGTCTCACAAATGCTCCTTCCACATTCCAAAGCCTGATAAACAACATCTTTCACCCTTTTTTGCGGAAGTTCATCCTTGTGTTCTTTGATGACATCTTGATTTACAGTCACACATGGGAAGAGCATCTCAAGCATGTAGATCAAACCCTCCAACTATTGGCCGACCATAAATTGTTTGCAAAAAGGTCCAAGTGTTCCTTTGGTTTGACTAAAGTAGAGTATCTGGGACACATTGTCTCAAAGGATGGTGTCAAGGTTGACCCTAAGAAGATCCAAGCAGTCCAAGAATGGCCGAAACCTCGCACACTCAAGGGGCTTCGAGGATTTTTAGGGCTTACAGGATATTACCGTAAATTTGTCTACAATTATGGAAAGATAGCCACCCCCCTCACCTCCATGTTGAAGAAGGATTATTTTACTTGGACAGGGTCGGATGAGCAAGCATTCCTGGACCTCAAGCATGCCATGACCACCACTCCAATTTTAGCCATGCCAGACTTCTCTAAAAAAATTATCATTGAAAGTGACGCTTCTGGTTGTGGTATTGGGGTGGTATTGATGCAATAAGGACGCCCTTTGGATTTTACCGGCAAAGCCCTATCTGATCGCAATTTGGGGAAATCCACTTATGCCAAGGAAATGTTGGCAATATTGCATGCAGTCTTGCATTGGCGACCTTACCTCATTGGGCACCATTTCTCCATCAAAACTGACCACCAGAGTCTGAAATACTTTCTAGAACAACGGGTTGCCACCCCCAAGCAACAAAAGTGGGTATCAAAACTCATGGGCTATGATTATGACATCACATACAAAAAAGGGAAGGAAAATCTTGTGGCAGATGCTCTCTCTCGCCAATTTGAGACCCTTAGTATGTTGTGTGCCATCTTTGCACCATTGCCCAAGTGGATTGAGCCCTTACGTCAGGAAATACTTTAGGATGTAGATTTGAAAGACCTGGTTGCTTCACTTAGGGATGATCCAAAATCTAAACCAGGATATGGTTGGGATGGCCAGGATCTATGTTACCATCAATGCTTGGTTCTTCCTCCTAAGTCCCCACTTCAAGAGCTCCTCATGAAGGAATCACATGCTACTCCATCTGTTGGTCATTCAGGGTTCCTCAAAACTTATGAGCGACTCAAGCGCACCTTCTTTTGGAAAGGTATGAAACAGGACATTCACTCCTTTGTAGCAGATTGTGACACATGTCAAAGGATGAAAGGAGAAACAGTGTGCTCTCCAGGCACTCTTCAACCATTGTCGATACTAGATCAGGTGTGGACTGACATCTCCATGGACTTCATAGAAGGGCTACCTAAATCTGGAGGCAAGTCTGTTATTTTCGTGGTAGTGGACCGCCTTTCAAAGTATGCTCACTTTTGTGCCCTAACCCATCCTTACACAACATCCACTATTGCCCAAATTTTTCTTGACTCCATATTTTGCCTTCATGGCATGCCAACCTCCATTGTATCTGATCATGATCCCACATTTACTAGCAATTTTTGGCAAGAGTTATTTAAGTTGCAGGGTACTTAGCTCAAAATGAGTTCAGCCTACCATCCGCAAACGGATGGTCAAATAGAGGTTGCTAATAAATGCTTGGAAACTTACCTTCGTTGCTTTGCCTCCGATCATCCTACTCATTGGGAAAAATGGCTTTCTTTGGCCGAATGGTGGTACAACACTTCTTATCATACTACCACCAAACTCACACCGTTTGAGGCAGTTTACGGGCGCCCTCCACTCACGCCTTCCTCCTACATTTCGGGTAGCTCCAAGGTCCAGGCTATCAACAATGCTCTGAGTCAACACACCAAGGTCCTCCGCCAACTCAAGTAAAATTTGAACATGGTCCAGAATCGGATGCGCCAATAAGCTGATCAGCATCGTTCTGAGCGCAATTTTGATGTGGGTGATATGGTCTTCCTTTGCTTACATCCATACAAACAATCATCCCTACAACTCCGTAGGTGTCAGAAGCTCGCTCCAAAATTCTATGGTCCTTATCAGGTTCTCCAAAAGATTGGTCCAACAGCTTACAAATTGGATCTTCCCCCCACTTCCAAGATCCACCCTATTTTTCATGTTTCCCTTCTCAAGAAAGTTGTGGGCACAAAGGTACAGGTTCAATCAACACTCCCCGAATTGGATGAAGAAGGCTCCATCTTACTTGCACCAGAGCAGCTGCTGGATCGTCACACTCACACTCTACGCAACCATACCATTACAGAGGTCCTAGTTCAGTGGCATGGATTTCAACCTAAGGATGCTACATGGGAGTCTCTCCATCAACTCCAGCAACAGTTTCCTCATTTTCAGCTTTGAGGACAAAGCTTCTTCAAGGAGAAGGGCATGTTAGGATCTCATCCTAACCCTTAATGTAATAACTTCCCTAATGTAATAATTCCTAGTGAACGTGGGTAGTACCCATGATTAATATTTTGTAATGTTCTAAGTTTTAGCTTAGGTAGTGCCTATGACAAATGGCACCATTTTTATGTAACACATGGTAGATAGGTTAGGTAAGGTGGCATTGTGCATGTAATTCGTGTGGCATTATGCATGTAATTCGAGTGGCATTGTGCATGTAATTCAAAGTGGCACTATGCATGTAATTTGGGTGGAATTATGCATGTAATCCAGGTGGCATTTTGCATGTAAGCCAACCTTGGAAGGAAACTCCTTAAATACCCAAAAAGGCACCAATGTAACCATATTTTTGCAAATTAATGAAGTATTGAAGGAGGTTACCCCCTCGAAGAGGCCTGCAATTCTGTCTTATTGTGAGATTGTTCCTTATGCAAATTTTTGTTATATTAATATGATGTTTATGTGAGTTTATTTCCAAGCAATCGTGTAAGAGTGTGTTATTTGAGTTTATTTTATAGCAGGATCTTAACAAGTCCATCTTCGCAGTCCATGAAGGGATATTACTGGGACATGTGGTGTCAAAGTAGGGGATGTTCATTGACCTAGATAGAATAAAATCAATATTGATACTTCCTCTCCTAATGAATTAAAATGCTTTTCAGTATTTCTTCAGACAAATTAACTTTATGAGGAAATTCATTTTAGATTTTGCTTAGATTGTTAAGCCAATATCAGAGTTACTCAAGAAGAATTCTAACTTCAAATGGACTTACAAAAGGAAGGAAGCATTTGAATTGATTAAGCAGGCCATTTCCATAGCTCTAGTACTGGTCAACCCTAATTTTGATAAGGACTTCATATTATATGCTTATGGAGCTGAGGAAAGTTATGCTACTGTGCTAACTCAAAAATATGATCAAAATAGTGAGCACCCCATATTATTTTGGATTCAAACTTGACACGAGTACTAGATAAAATACTTCATAGAAATGTAGGTGTTTATAGTCATGAAATCTCTAAAGAAATTCAGGCAATACCTAGCTCAAAATAAAATGTTGGTGTATGTGGTTCACCCTGATGTTAGAACCTTTATCTTGCAAGGAGAGCTTGGCAAGAAGAGAGTAGGATGGATTACAAATATCCAAGAATTTGATATAGAAATTCATACCACTAAGTTGGTCAAAAGAAGAGCATTGTGTCAAGAGCTAGCAACCAAAGCTAATCCAAGAAAATTAGTTTACCAGATCAAAGATTTAGAGCAGGAAAATGTCACTCTCCCAGGAGTAAATTGGATAGATCAGCTCATGAGCTACTTCTATAAAGGGGTTTGTCCTCCAAATCTTAATGCTTAACAAAGGAGAAGGTATAGGTTGCAATACTTGTACTATGTGTTGTTACATGGAGGGTTTTATAGAAAAAACTTGGATGGTGTTCTCCTAAGATATGTTAGAGAAGATAAAAAGCAAAAATTCTTAAGAGAATTCCATGATGGATTATCTAAAGGTCATTACTCAGGCATGTCTATTGCACTAAAAATTATAAGGGCAGGTTATTATTGGCCTACCATATTTTTTGATGCCTTCAAGACTACCAGATCATGTGACAAATTCTAGAGGTATGCTGGTAGAAATAGAAACATTGCAATACCTCTTCAACTAGTCCAAGTAGAGCAACCATTTTAGCAGTGGGACTAGAATTTATGGGAGAAATCAATACTAATTCCTTAGCAGGCCACAAATATATTCTGATAGCCACTGATTATTTTACTAGATGGGTTGATGCAATTCCAACCAAAAAATTTGATCAGGATATAGTCCTTGAATTCCTTGAGACTTTGATCACCAGGTTGGGTATCCCTGAAGCTTTAGTAAGTGATAATGGCCTAGCCTTCATAGTAGCCAAGTAAATTGAATTTTCCAGTAGATATGGCATTTATCTAAAGAATTATTCTAACTAATACCCATATGAGAATGGCCTGGTATAATCAATCAATAAAAACCTCTTAGAATGATTAAAATATCTCTCAAAGACAACAAAATATCCTGGTATTTGCTCATGAATAAGGTACTATGAGTAGATAGAATTACTATAAAAGATCTATAGGCACATCTCCTTATGCCCTGGTATATGGAAAAGAAGTTGTACTTCCTATACATTTAGATATATCTGCCTTAAAGTATATCAGTGGAGATAATTCTTATAAAGAAGACCCAGTAAATAAAAGGCTAGTTCAGTTGTTGCATTTGGAAGAACAAAGAGAAGAAGCTTATAAAATATTCTAGAAGTATTTGTCATAGATAAAGGGTTGTTTCGATAAGAAGGCCACCTTTAGGAAGTTCAAATTTGATGACTTAGTTTTGAAGTGGAATGCAGAGAGGGCCAAACCTGGTAAGCATGAAAATTTTGATACATTTTGGGAAGGCCCATTTGAAATAGTTGTAGTCAAACAAAAGAATGTTTTTCAGCTCCAAGACCAAAGAAAATTTTTGTTGTCGATCCTATTAAATGGTTATCATCTCAAATTATACCTCAACTAAAGGATTTTTCACTTTGTGTTATATGTATCATACTGTATAAATACTTTTATTTTTGTTTTTTGAAATTTGAATTAATATCGTGAAAGTAAAAATGAAAAATGTGCTACAATGATAAGTTTCCTTATAACTGTGACCCAAAGCCTATTTGCAAGAATTCTTCATACCATGTGTCAAATCCAAATATCATCTCGCTCTTGAGTTAGCAAAAAAGGGTACAACTGTGATAAAAGAGAAAAGTAGCTTTGCACAGACCTCACTTTGCTTAAAAATCTGAAAGGTGCAAGTTATTTTAAAGCAAACAAATAATTTCAAATTATGATACAAAGGTGACACACATGTCAGGACTGCACTGCCAACCACAAGGTTAGGCCAATTATGAATGGGAAAGGTCATCGATGCAATACCACCTAGTTCCCACATGCATAGTGAATGTTGCACCCATTACATTAAAGATGCACATTTTAGAAGGACTATATATTGGCACCTTAGAGTAGAATTCACTCCTATCGCATAATAAAAACTACAAGAATTGTGCAGTGCAGAGAAGAGAATATACATCGACATATTGATAGCAAGCCCAAATGCCATTGCAATTAGTTCTTTGTTATCTTTTTACATGTGTAATTTTGTACATCCTTGCCCAATTTGATAAAAGAAATAATAGAAAATTATGATTCATAACATAGAGTGTTGTAGAGTGTTGAGGGCAAAACCATAATGCATGTAAACCCTAAATATTTCAATAATGTTTTTTCTCTAGGAGTGAAACCAAGTGGGAAGGCAAAAGTATTTTCTTAGAAATATTAGGTAAAATATTATGTCCTAAAAAAGCATGCTGATAGGGAAAGGAATTTCTTGAGTTGGGTAGCAGATCAATTAAAGAGGAAATTGAGTGGCAATTCCTTACCATCAATCCCAATTAATCTCGATCGGTTCAAGGACCCAGAGCTTTGCTTGATGTTGGTTGTGATAGGAGGTTTATCCTTAGAAAATAATATCTCCCATTGGTAGATAACTACTACCCATTGCATCTCTAATCCCAAAAAACTATGACCTTGCCCAGATGAGTAACTATTTGGTATTCTTTGATTGGCCCTGATACCTGGCTAACATGATTCATGAACTCCTAGTAATATTGAAAACCAAAAAATAAGGGGTAGATTTTAGGTATTCTTCTCATGTGGCATGGCTTTTCCTCTACTTTACACACTTAGAATTGTTGTTTATCCCAGTAAAAACCATGGCTTCGAATGAAACTACTCTCACTATCTACTCTTGGATGAGCTCACTCTGCAAAATGGAATCATATTACAATTTTAACAAAAATTTCCTAGGGCCTTATCCAAAGCTTATTAATGAAAGAATGCCTAGATTTCCTGAATTGGCAATAAAGACATCAAGAAAAGAGAGGGAAGCAGAAGGTTACTGGTATATACTAACAGAAGGAACAATAATTTGTCTATATAGTTTTACTAAAAAACCTTTTGTGTTGTCATATTATATCACAAAAAGTATGTTTGCGCTAGAATACTGTCTCCAAAAATATTACATCGATGTAATATTTGGAATAAGAAAAGGTAGGAAAGGCATTTGCACCTACCCCATTACACAGAAAGATATCACAATCAATAAAAAGAGCAATATAAGAGCATTACCAAATACCTGCAAGAATTGGGGTTAGTAGAACTCCCTCACAGATGGAGGTATGATCCAAAAAATAAATTTACAAAGATACTGAATGATCTTACCAAAGAAAAACCCCCAAAATTCAAGAGAACTCTCAGACCTCACTATGAAAAATTTAGAAATAATGATGAAAATTCTGAATTGGAATGGGATGTTCAAAATATAGAAACATTACCTTCATGGAGAGATTTCTATGATCATGTCATTGAATATACCCTTGAGAAAGATCAAGCACATTTTTATGTGGAAGATGAAGTCAAAGAAATGATAAAGAAATAAAAATGGAACCCCACAAAAATGTTTGAATTCTAGAGAATGCGAGTGGAAATAGATACTTTAAAGTTGAAGTATCCCACTAAGAATGATAAATATTTTGATGAAAAATATGACCAATTTTTAGGATCTTGGCAAGGTAGTGGGAATTTTTTGACTTTATGTTTAAAAAAAACTACTAGTCTACAAGGAGCAACGAATACCAAAAAAACTGGAGGACCTAAACTAAAATGAGTTAGCATCAAAACTCCCCCATCCTCTCCTCCTCATAGGAAGGCTACCTCAAAATATATCCCTACTTGAAAATGAAAACAACCTATATTTTAGAAAACTAAAGAACACAAGCTTATACTGAGAGCGAGGGGTTAACAGTATAAGACCACTTTTTAAATTTTTCCTTTTACTTCAGAAAGCAATGCAATGAACCAATAGCAAAATCAAAATAGTAATCAAACCAGTGTACAAGTCATCACACAATTGAGACACCAATAAAATGTGGTTCACCCAAGGTGGGTTACTCCACAGAGAAAATATTTCACTAATTTTTCTTAATCAAATCCTTTGGGAATCCTTCCCAATTAAAATGTTTATGGACTTCCTGTCCAAAGGAGAATCCTTCCCCTAATCAAATATTTATGAGACTCCTACCCAAAGGAGATGTCTTATCCCCCAAATAAGTATTTTATGAGCCTCCTGCCCAAAGGAGATGTCCTATCCCCCAAAGATCTGGAAATTATACTTCAAAATATCACTGTCTCTTCTGTCGCTAGTAGGTGGAACTCCTTTCCACATAAGAAGTCATGTCCTCCTTGATCTGGCTCTAGAGACTTATGTCCTCACTGATAACCTCCATAGCTACTCATCAACACCTGTACTAAATACATTCATTCGGTCTAGCACAAGTCCTCTCAAACTCTGTCACAAATCTGCACCAAACTCAATCCTCTGGTCCAACACAAATCTGCTCTCAAATATTTTTCAGATTTGTCCCAAGCTTAAGCCAAAATCTTGAATAAATCAATCACAACTGCCCACAAGTCTTCACCAAGACTTCATCAAATCTTTCCACAAGTTCTTCAACGAGAACCTATCCAAATCAGTTCACAAGTTCTTCACAAGAACCTTTCCAAATCAGTCCACAAGTTCTCCACAAGAACCTATCCAACTCAGTCCACAAGTTCTCCACAAGAACCTGTCCACATCTATCCTAGCAAGCTCACCAAGAACTTGCCCAAATCATCTCAAGCAAGTTTACCAAGAAACTTTCCCAATGTGAACACACAAAGAGAATTTTTAGAGACCCAATGTGTTTCATCCAAACATATCAAATCAATCTCATATAAACATAAATAGAATTTTTAGAGACTCAATATGTTCTATCCTTCAACTTTCAATCTCAACTCAAATCAATCTCATAGAAGCATAAAGAGAATTGTTAGAGACTCAATATGTTCTATCCTTCAACTCTCAATCTCAACTCAAATCAATCTCATAGAATCATAAAGAGAATTTTTAGAGACTCAATATGTTCTATCCTTCAAATTTCAATCTCAATTCAAATCAATCTCATAGAAGCATAAAGAGAATTGTTAGAGACTCAATATGTTCTATCCTTCAACTAAAAAACAAACTCTTTCTCAAATCAGAATAAAGATATAAGTAGTATACTTTCACAATATCTTGAACCATAACCCAAAAATTGTCAATAATGCAATATCAAGGAATCAACTCCTCCAAAATAGAACCTTAACTTGCTATCAAACCCTAACCAAGTTAGTTATCAATAACTCAAAGCAATCTCTCTCTAAGCATCAAAAAGGGGTTCAAAATATTTCCAACTTCTCTCAAATGGGAATGCTCAACTTAACCACACAACCAAGTTTATCAAGCAAAGTACAACATGATAAAATCAAATCTCAAAGGAGCAAGAACAACTCATGTATCAAGTAAAGCATAACTTGATCAACTCAATCTCAATGGAAGCAATCTCAAAACAAAACTCTCAACAACCAAACAACTCAATTAGGGTTTCAAAAAATTATAGCAATGACATAAGCTTCTCACTCAAAAAACCTAAAGCAAACTTCAAATGCTTCCACTCTCATAAACCATAATTATGCAATAACTCATAAACTCATCATGATCTCATAATGCATAATCAATACTTCCACTTTCAGAAAATAAGATCCACTCCAAATAAGGAAACTTAATTTAATCCTTTTTACTCCAAACTTATTTTCAAAAAACCATCAATAAATAATAACCATGGAATAATGTGCCCATACCTTTACTTTGATGAAGAAGTAGAACTCAAAATCTGTCACAACACTAACTCTCAATTTGCCACAAATTAGAGTTAGCAACAATGGAATAATGCACAATGATAAGAGTCCTAATAACACCTTATCACTCCAACTCATCAATAATAAATACTCACAAATATACATATCAACAACATTCCTTTACACCTTATAACTCCTACTTAATATATCACAAAATAACTTCAACCTCAAAAAATAATTACAAGAGAATATCCACTCAATAACTCCAAAGGCTCTCTAACCCCAATATGACATTAAGCACAATTATCCCTTAAACCCTTATAACTCCTAAAATATATTTACTTATAAATGCATTTACCACATAAACATTAAGCATCAATAATAACAATGTCAAAGCAATATTTCTATTTAACCTTATATCTCCATCCAATTACCAACAATAATTGCCAAGTCAAATCAAATATTCCACATTATCAACAAAAGATCTACCTTGGCCAGAAATCAATTCTCCAACCTTAGGAGAAGTGTGGAGACACCAACATAAGTGTCAAAGTGCTTCCTCCTCCAAAATCATGGCCCAAAGCAACTTTTGTACCACGTGCACAATAATCCATGACCAAAAATGAAACACGCCTGACGCAAATCGATCTCGACACCTTTGCCTAGAGAGCACCTTCGCTCCACTGCCTCCGTCGTTGGAGCACAAGTTCCCAATGAAATTATCAAGCACTACTCGTCATTTTACCTTTCCTTTGCTCATAAAAGACAACCATAATTTCCTTCCTCACTGCACACAAAATTGGAATTTAACATAGACCAGATTTGTCTTCCTCACTACACATGAAATCAAAATTTAACAAAGACTAGATTTGTCTTCCTCACTGGTGCACAAAATCAGAAATTAACACAGAGCAAAATGAGACTCAAAAATCATGGTGCAATCCAAAATCAAAGGTCACAGAGCAATACTAATTCGAAGGTAATCACACAAATCGAAGGTGCTTAAAACCTTAGGAAATAATGCCCTTTAATAGTCTTTCATCCCATGCAAATTGACATCGGTGCTCCTTTCAAACATTGTGTTTTTCATCCCATGCAAGTTGACGTCGACGAGGTAAGTCTTTTACATGAGCGTCACTAAGGGTTTAGAAACCCTTTCAATAATAATAATTATTTTATTAATAATAAACTTAACTTAAAACCTTTTCAAAGGTTTGAGTTAATTTATTTATTAATAATCAAAATGGACTTTTAAGGTTTTTTCAAGGAGCAAAACCTTTTTATTAAGCCAAGATGGTTTTAATAAAAACCCTTAATGAGTCCAGATGGTTTTAAGAAAAACCTTTAACTTTGTCACCATAGTTTTAATTAAAAACCCATAAACAAACATCATGGAACTTTCAAGATATTTTTTTTACCAAAATCTTTTTGACATCAGCACAAATTCCTTTTGACATCAACACAAACTCCTTTTGACATCAATGACAACTCACAAACATGAAGCTAGGAAACATACCCAAAATTACCAACAATCTCCCCCTTTGTCATTGATGGCAAACCACTACTGAAACCACTGCTGAAAAAAAAACTTTCAAGCAACTGCCAACTGTCAAAACTGAAACCAACTAAAAAAATCCTCTAAAGCTTTGCTCCCCCTAACTCAAGGCTCTCCCCCTTACTCAAATTTATCTCCCTTTTTCATCAATGGCAAAGGGTCACCTTTGGGGCTCAGGGCTAAGAATGAGTCTCTTAGCTTAGCCCCTCCCCTACATCCTGTTGAGATGATTAATTCTGGGGTCAGAGTAAAACTCCCATTAGGCACTGATCATCATCAGTGTCCATATTTGTCTTTCCATGATTTTTCTTGATATCCTTGTCCATGTTTCTGTTCATGTTCTTTTTCATATTCTATCCCTATTTCTGTCCAAGCCATTATTCCTATTCCTATCATTATTCTTGTTCCTGCCATTATTCTTGTTCCTGTTCATAGCCTTGAACCTGTACCTTGGAACTTCTGCTCTACACCATCTGGTTGTATGTCCTTCATTATTGCACTTATAACATTTGACAATGTTATTCTTTTGAGATGTACCTGTTTTTTGAATCCTCTCTGTTGGACCAAACTTGTTCCTATTTTTAACCCTACAATTAACTGCCTTGTGCCGAAACTGATTACAATAGTAGCAATACCCTTGAAATAAATTACCATTTCTAAAATTTCCATTAACCTGTCTTGCTTGAGCCTTGAACTATCAAGCCATGTGTCCAAACCTATGACATGCAAAACATCTTCCATTGAACTTTCCTTGACTTGACCTCATAGGTCCTTTAGTCTTTCTCCCCTTATACTGATTCCTATTTTTTGATTCTGTGCTATCTAAATCACCATCTGAAAACTTACTCTCTAAAGTACTCTCTTCATCTAAACCATATTCTTCTTGGGAGCTCATACTAGATTCCTCAACCTGTTCCTTTTGTTTCTTTCCAAAACCAAGACCTATTTTATCTGTTGTCCTTATTTGATCCTTGATGATTGATTTTACCTTCTTGGAACTTTCTTCAAACCTGTAAAGCTTATCCTTGTACTCTTTAGATTCCTTTTTCAAGGAAGCTACTTCATGTTTTAACTATTTACACTCAAGAGACCTAGCTGCCAACTCTTCTTTGAGTTCTTGTGTCTTTGCTATAGAGATATAAATATTCCCTATAAGCTCATATCTTTCATAACAAAATTCATCAAACCTATCAATGAGTCTAGCATATTTCTTTCTTTCTTTCTTTAACACATCAAGAGCATTAACAAGTTCAGCCTCAAGATCTACTTCTCCCTTTTCTGAAACATCCTCTATTTGTTTGCCTTTTGAAACATCAATATCCTTTTTTGATTTCTTACCACTAGAGGTGCTACCTTCATCTAAATCCATAAGAAGATCTTCCTCATAATTTTCTGAAGCATCCTCATACATAGTATTACCAGAATTCAAACCATCATTTGTACAATCATCCTCAAGGTGACCAAAATTTCCACATCTAAAGTACTTAAGCACAACAAATCTATTCATATTTTCTTTTCCTTCCTTTTTTTTTAGAAACAACATCTCATTTCTATCATCACTTGAAGAACTTCCATCATCACTACTAGAACACTTACTTGCTTTTTCTATGTAGAAACTTTTCTTGTGTTTTTGCAAGTACCTCTTCCCTTGAATTTTTTGCTCATTTCAGTTCTTCCTTTGATACCTATGCTTCTTAGATTCCCTGTGCTTATAATCTTATTATTCTTCATCACAATCATCCTTGGGTTCCATACAGTCAGTAGCATAGTGACCAAAATTTCCACAATTGAAACATTTAACAAATTTCATACCTTTGTGCTTTCTTGAGAACTTGCCTTTCCTATTGTAGTTTGCTTCTTCATCACTAGAAGAATCATCACTGTCTTCTTGTTGTTTACCCTTGGACTTATTGGTAGCTTTGAAAGTTGCCTCCTTCTTAGGATCAGGTACCACTTTAGTTCTTAACTCAAAAGCTACAAGTATACTATGAAGCTCATCCTTTTTCAATTTATCCAAATCCTTGGCTTCCTCAATAGCTGAAATTTTTTCACTAAATATATTTGGAAGAGACCTCAAAATTTTATCACAAACATCATTTTCAGCAAGCTCAAGACCTAGTTCCTTCATGGAATTAACAATCTCATCCATACAAAGCATATAGTCACTAATATTTTCTTCATCATTCATCTTGATTTGTTCAAACATACCTTTGTAATATCTCAATTTTACTTTTCTAATATTTACATCACCTGTATGAACCACTTGCAATTGATCCCACATTTCCTTTTTTGTATTACAATGAATCACCTTTGTAAGATCTACCTTTTGTAGACCTTTAAGAATTGCATTCATTGCCCTTGAATTGTTGTGATGTAGAAGTTTCTCATTTGCTGTAGTAGGAGGAATATTTGGAATAGTGTACCCAAACTCAACTGCTTCCCAAAATTCATTTCCAAGAGCCATTAGATGAACCTTCATCTTTATGCTCCATAGACCAAAATCTGTCCCATCAAGAATAGTTGTTGAATTACCACTTGTAAAATCCATTGTGTTCTTTTCAATATTTTCCTTCAAGTTGTGAAACTCTTTCAAAGGAACCTGCTCTGATACCAATTGAAGAACACAAGCTTATACTGAGAGGGTGGGTGAACAGTATAAGACCACTTTTTAACTTTTTTCTTTTACTTTAGAAAGTAATGCAATGAACCAATAGAAAAATCAAAGCCGTAGTAAAACCAGTGTATAATTCATCACACAATTGAGACACCTATATAACGTGGTTCACCCAAGGTGGGCTACTCCACAAAGAAAATATTTCACTAAATTTTCTCAATCAAATCCTTTGGGAATCCTTCCCAATTACAATGTTTATGGACTTCCTGTCCAAAGGAGAATCCTTCCCCTAATAAAATATTTATGAGCCTCATACCCAAAGGAGATGTCCTATCCACCAAAGAAGTATTTTATGAGCCTCCTATCCAAAGGAGATGTCCTATCCCTGAAATCTCTAGAAATGATACTTCAGAATATCACTGTCTCTTCTGCTGCTAGCAGGTGGAACTCATTTCCATAGAAGACGTATTGTCCTCCTTGCTCTGGCTCTAGAGAATTTTATCCTCACTGATCACCTCCACAACTGCTCATCAACACCTATACTAAACACAGTCAGTCGGTCCAGCACAAGTCCTCTCAAACTCTATCACAAATCTACACCAAACTCAGTCCTCTGGTCCAACACAAATCTACTCTCAAATCTCTATCAGATCTATCCCATGCTTAATCCAAAAGCTTGAATAAATCAATCACAACTACTCACAAGTCTTCACCAAGACTTCATCAAATATATCCACAAGTTCTTCAACAAGAACCTGTCCAAATCAGTCCACAAGTTCTCCACAAGAACCTATCCAAATCAGTCCACAAGTTCTCCACAAGAACTTGTCCAAATCAGTCCACAAGTTCTCCACAAGAACCTGTCCAAATCTATCCTAGAAAGCTCACCAAGAACTTGCCCAAATCAGCTCAAGCAAGTTTACCAAGAAACTTGCCCAATGTGAACACACAAAGAGAATTTTTAGAGACCCAATGTGTTTCATCTAATCATATCAAATCAATCTCATAGAAGCATAAAGAGAATTGTTAGAGACTCAATATGTTCTATCCTTCAACTTTCAATCTCAACTCAAATAAATTTCATAGAAGCATAAAGATAATTGTTAGAGACTCAATATGTTCTATCCTTCAACTCTCAATCTCAACTCAAATAAATCTCATAGAAGCATAAAGAGAATTGTTAGAGACTCAATATGTTCTATCCTTCAACTTTCAATCTCAAATCAAATCAATCTCATAGGAGCATAAAGAGAATTGTTAGAGACTCAATATGTTCTATCCTTCAACTAAAAAACAAACTCTTTCTCAAATCATAATAAATATAGAAGTAGTATACTTTCACAAGATCTTGAACCACAACCCAATAATTGTCAATAATGCAATATCAAGGAATCAACTCCTCCAACATAGAACCATAACTTGCTATCAAATCCTAGCCAAGTTAGTTTTCAAGAACTCAAAGCAATCTCTCTCTAAGAATAAAAAAGGGGTTCAAGATATTTCCAACTTCTCTCAAATAGGAATTCTGAACTTAACTACATAACCAAGTTTATCAAGCAAAGTACAACTTGATATAATCAAATATCAAAGGAGCAAGCCCAACTCATGTATCAAGTAAAGCATAACTTGATCAACTCAATATCAATGGAAGCAATCTCAAAACCAAACTCTCAACAACCAAACAACTCAATTAGGGTTTCAAAAACTTATAGCAATGGCATAAGCTTCTCACTCAAAAACCCTAAAGCAAACTTCAAATGATTCCACTCTCATAAACCAGAATTATGCAATAACTCATAAACTCATCATGATCTCATAATGCATAATCAATACTTCCACTTTCGGAAAATAAGATCCACTCCAAATAAGGAAACTTAATTTAATCCTTTTTACTCCAAACTTATTTTCAAAAAACCATCAATAAATAATAACCATGGAATAATGTGCCCATACCTTTACTTTGATGAAGAAGGAGAACTCAAAATCTGTCACAACACTAACTCTCAATTTGCCACAAATTAGAGTTAGCAACAATGGAATAATGCACAATGATAAGAGTCCTAATAACACCTTATCACTCCAACTCATCAATAATAAAAACTCACAAATATACATATCAACAATATTCCTTTACACCTTATAACTCCTACTTAATATATCACAAAATAACTTCAACCTCAAAAAATAATTACAAGAGAATATCCACTCAATAACTCCAAAGGCTCTCTAACCCCAATATGACATTAAGCACAATTATTCCTTAAACCCTTATAACTCTTAAAATACATTTACTTCTAAATGCATTTACCACATAAACATTAAGCATTGATAATAACAATGTCAAAGCAATATTTCTATTTAACCTTATACCTCCATCCAATTACCAACAATAATTGCCAAGTCAAATTAAATATTCCACATTATCAACAAAAGATCTACCTTGGCCAAAAATCAATTCTCCAACCTTAGGAGGCAAACTCGTGGCCCAAAGAAATTGATGTACCACGTGCACAATAATTCATGACCAAAAACAAAACATGTCTGATACGAATCGATCTCAACACCTCTGCCTAGCGAGTGCCTTCACTCCACTACCTCCGTAATTGGAGCACAAGTTCCCAATGAAACTCTCGAGCGCTACTCGTCGTTTTACCTTCCCTTTGCTCGCAAAAGACAACTAGAATTTACTTCATCACTACGCATGAAATCAAAATTTAACACAGACTAGATTTGTCTTCCTCACTATGCATGAAATCAAAATTTAACACAGACCATATTTGTCTTCCTCACTAGCGCACGAAATCGGAAATTAACACAAAGCAAAATGAGACTCAAAAATCACAGTGCAATCCAAAATCGAAGGTCACTGAGCAATACAAATTCGAAGGTAATCGTGCAAATCGAAGGTGCTTAGGAAATAATGCCCTTTAATAGTCTTTCATCCCATGCAAATTGATGTCGACACTCCTTTCAAACATTGTGTTTTTCATCCCATCCAAGTTGATGTCGGTGAGGTAAGTCTTTTACGTGAGCGCAACTAAGGGTTTAGAAACCCTTTCAATAATAATTATTAAATTAATAATCATTATTTTATTAATAATAAATTTAACTTAAAACCTTTTCAAAGGTTTGAGTTAATTTATTTATTAATAATCAAAATGGACTTTTAAGGTTTTTTCAAGGAGCAAAATCTTTTCATTAAGCCAAGATGGTTTTAATAAAAACCCTTAATGAGTCCAGATGGTTTTAAGAAAAACCTTTAACCTTGTCACCATGGTTTTAATTAAAAACCCATAAACAAACATCATGGAACTTTCAAGATCTTTTTATCACCAAACTCTTTTTGACATCAGCACAAATTCCTTTTGACATCAACACAAACTCCTTTTGACATCAATGACAACTCACAAACATGAAGCTAGGCAACATACCCAAAATTGCCAACACAAACAACAGAGCAGTTGGAGACATATGGACCAGGTGCTCAACTAATGCAAAGACATGGTTATGAAGGATGAGGTCTAGGTCCAAATGAGACAAGTCGAACATTGGTAATCTAGGTCAAATAAATGTTGGAGGCTAGTCCTTAGGGTATCCTTAGAGGGTTATGTCAAACCTGGGTTCAAATCTAAATAGGTTATATCTAGTACCTATATAGTCATATTTGCATGTCCCACTCTCGTTCAACAACAAATCCATCCAAAAAAATCAAGGGGAGAACCTCAGCAACAGTATCAAAGGGAGAAAATAGAGGTTGATTATTTTAGGCCATGGCCATTAGAAATAGTCATTGAGGCTTTGAAAAAACAAATGAAGAGGATTTTTAGGAGAAAGAGTTAGAGAAAGTTTCTTAGGCATTGGAGAATTCATAAGCTCCATAAGAAGAACAACCTAATCCTAACCAAGGCTTTTGATAGTCTCCCTTGAGAGACTCAGGTATGATTTTTGCTTCCTCTTATTCTTCTCTTCCTCCTCTAAGTTCCCAAGAGACACCCCCTTTCCATTCTGAGAGATGAGTTGAAATAACATAGGTCCCCTCATCCATTTCATTACAAATCACCACATCACTACCACCATCACCCACTCCACCTTCATCCAATATTCTACCTCTTTCATCAATTTCCATCAAAATCCAACCTCCATCTCCTCCACCATTGAAACCTCCTCTAACATTAGCAAAATATTCTACAATATCAGCAGGGCTGTAATTATCTATGCCTCTCCCAATATCCTCATTTACTGAAGCTCTAGTGTCTACCCCTTTTCGTTAGTATTCCACTATTTTAGCTTCTCCTCATATTCCCCTTCCCTTAGTATCATCTCTGGTAGACATGTCTACTCAATCATTGATTTTTCCATGGCCCCACATCAAAAGGTCGATGATATTTCATTTAATACAATCACTTGGTGGAATGAAAGACTTGCAAAACCATTAGAGGAGAGAGCTCGTAAAAGAAAGACAACGATTGTTGATCTAGTTTCTCGAAAAAGGACAAAGCTCACCATCACTCCCAAAGTGAGCAAGCCAAGGAAAAATATGACCATTGACTATTATCAGGTGATAGAGAATATGAAATACATAATGCAATTACCTACAGTTGATGAGCTCGTAATTGCTAAAGCTCATATAGACACAATTTTCCTGCAAGGTGACGTCTATAGGGAGGAGAATGAAGAGCTAAAAAGGAAGATTGAAAAATTGGAAGTTTTACTCAGTGACCAAAAGAATATTGAGAGAGAGCTCAGGGATGAAGTGAAAAAGTGGTAGAACAAATTTCAAATGATTGCTGACTATAAGGAGTAGGCTTAAAATTCTCAAGCTCAAGTTAAGGCTTTGACCAAGCAGAATAGGAAATTACAGTAGTAGTTGTTGATAGAGAAAGCTAGATCTATAGGATTCTCAAAAGATAAGGTGAAGTAGATTAGGAAAGAAATTTGATATGATATCAAACTGAGAGGTCTAGAAGCCAAGCTTATCTTCATTTTCTTATATGAAGGTACTAGTGAAGTGGTGAGCATTAGAAATACTCTTAAAAATATGCAAGGAGAAATCCAAAACAAGGTTGCTCCAACAAAAAAGATTTGTAAATTGGTGAGTAAGATTCAGGGCTACAACCATACTCATATCCAATAGGCAATGGTGCACTACTAAAAATATAGCCAAAGATATTATACCTAAGAACATGCTACTAAAAAAAGGTTGGAAACTGTTAGATAGGCTGGAGAATAAGATGATCAAAATTATGCAAAAGTTATCTCACATTAGATAACTAGGCTTTCCTGATTACTTAGGATAGGATCGTCAATACATCGAAGAAGTAGCACTAGGAGCTTGCTTAGACTCTATTATGGAGAATGACTCCAAAATATAAGGATAGCTTGAACTAATTCAACAAGACCAGGTAGTCCAGTTGATCAAAAAACTAATAGAGATCAAAGATGTCATAGCTGAAGTTGGTAATGGTGGGCTAAACCATCTTAGAAGAGGCTATCAATCTTACAGTGGATTCATCAAAATATTTTGTTAGTACCAGGAATTCCACAAAAATCCTAAGAAGAAGCTTTAAATGCACTAAGTGATGTCCAACTACTCAGTGAGGAGGACATTAGTGAAGCAGACATAAGTGAAGAAGAGATGGAAGAGGATGAATCTGAGTAGGAGCATCAAATAGAAGAGGAATAATTTTAGGAAATTGAGCAAGAAAAACCTAAGATATAGGTGATTCATATCGATGAATAGAATGTTGAAGATGAAGAGCAAGAAGAATAGCAGGTTGAATAACAGAAATCCCAGAAATGAATAATTTTTGTGAGGGTTTGCATTCTAATAGGTGTCAGAGAAGAAAAAAACATGAATCTACAGACAATCTCATGTGTATGGAGCTGCAAGAAGAAGGCTGACAGTCATGAAAAAATATTTTTGAGTTATAATGTCACAAATAGTTGAAGGTCATGTAGCCAAGCCTTGAAGAGAAATTCAAATTGGGCACAACATGAATTTTTACCTCTTGTCTTGTTTCCATGTGAACTGTTATCCTCTGATCATCTTTAAAATGGTCAAGAGGGTGATGGTCATAAGGAAATAATGCTTTGAGACCTTATTTCAAAGAAACAAACTAGAGTCTTGTTAACCCTTTTCCATTCTTACATTCAATCTCAGTTACTTCCCATTCATCCCATCCTTCGTCCATCTTTAGTTCATTTGTTCTCTCTCTTTTTTATGCTCTCTTCCAAGTCATTTTCTCCATCTCATTCTTTCTGTCTATTTCCTTTCATTCCACGATCATTCATCATCCCATTTGTTTTTACTCCATAAACCCAATAGATAAGGCTTTGAGTTCTCAAAATCTTGTGAGCAAGTTTCCCCGTAAGACGTCAATAATGTAGGTCAAAATTGGCTACATCTCAACTTAACTCAAATTTTGCAAAATTTAGCTAAGTATGGAGAAAGCAAGCAAAAATCTACTGATTTTCCCATTTTTGTTGAAAATGTAAATCCACGAGAAAAGGCTAAAATTGGAAAAAAAATCTCTAGAGTGAGATTTTCCATCTTCTTAGTTAATCATGCGTAAATAAAAAAATGCTAAAAAATGTAAATCCATTGAAAAGCATGATTCTATGGTAAAAGGTGTGAAGTGGCCATTGCAAGTAAGGTGTTGTGATTTCTTTGTCCCTTTGGTAATCGTGCACAAATAAAAAAAAGCACTTAGAAAGGCTAAAATAAAAAAGTGCTAGAAAACATGAATTCACAAAAAAAAGGCTAAATCACATGAAAGCGGTGCATGCGATTTCCTAACTCTTTAGTTAATCATGCGCAAATCAAAAAAGTGCTCAAAAGGGTAAATATATGAGAAAAGGTCAATAGGAAAAGACTTCCTAGAGTGATTTCTTGATTCCTTTATTAGTCATGCACATTTGAAAAGCACTGGAAAAGCCTTGCAAATAAAAGATCGTTGAAAAATGCATTTCCATGAAGAAAGCTGACCAAAAGGCTTAAGATGGAGAAGTGAACGTGATTTTTTGTACCCTTTATTATTGGTGTGAAGCTGAAGATCACAGATAATGTGTTTGCACATGAAGACCAAGGGGGGTCCACCAATTAGAAATTTGGTAAGCTCAAGAAGCAAGTTGAATGGGAATACAAACATAATCTTAATTTCATGACTAAGGTTGAGGAAGTCTAATCTCGCACAGATTCAAGAATATAGCAACAAGTGATCGTGTGATAATCAATCATAATTGTTCATCATCAGATCATCAACGAGGGCTAATCTTTCTTTAAGTTCAAAAATTTAGCACATTTTCATGTGGTTGTGTACCATAGAGATAGAGGAAATATGAACCAAGGCACCATGGAAGCTGAATCACCACTTACAGTTTGGAAGCTTCCAGAATCTTTTGTTCAACCAGATTCAGTTGCAGATCAATGTATGAAAGAGGATAGCAATAACCATCAATGGCGAAGATGAATTTTGTCTAAAGTTCTATTATAATTGATCAATAAAATGCAGCTGGCTAGCACCATTAATGGCAAGTTGCTAAGAGATCAAGAATAGTAAAAATTCTTTGTAATGCTTAGAGTGAAACTCATTATAAATATATAAATAAAGGTAATGACCTCCTTTAAAAAGGTTGGCTCTGAAGTGTTTGCTTGCACTATTGTGTACATTTTTTCGTAATTAATAAAAGAATCATTACAAGGGATGTTTACCTCAAACTTAAAATCTGTGTTTACTAGTTGGTCTTAATCTTGTGAAGTATTTCTGCTATTATTGTTATGGTTAGTCTATTTTGTTGATATGGATTGCTAACTTAGAGTAAATTAAAATATTTCATACTTATACACATGCTTATGGGAATCATATTTCTATTAGTCAAGGCATCAATCTTATTCTGTTAATTTGGATAATTGATGCTTAGATTTTTGGAAAAATTCTTTGAGTATGTTAAAGCCCTTGGCACAGAGAATTGTTGAGTTTTGAATATTGTTAGTCTTGAATATTTCTTCTATAAAGTGATTTGTTGGAAAATCCTCTGTGGATGTCTATGTTGTTAGCTTCACTCGTCCATCATTCATTCATAAATTTTTAACTATTTTATTCCTATCCTTAAGATTTTTAATATTTTGATCTAAAAAGAGTCAACACCTACTAAGTTGACAAGGTATACCAGCCTACTCTGGAGGTTGAATCAAAGTAATTTGGTTCTTCCAATGTTTAGTTTGGGTTGTGATTAGTGGGTGCTCACCTTCAAATATCTCAAGATAATGATCATAGTTCTAGTGTTGGCTTGATGATAAACCATACTACATCAAGACTTATCCATTTTATGGATAAAAGTGGTAATGTAAACATGATTAGTAAGTTGGAAATGAATAAAGTTTATGATAAAGTCTCTTGGGTCTTTTTGGAAAAAGTTCTAATCAAATTCAGTTTTCACCAAATTTGGGTCAATATTTTGAAGGAATGCTTCTCTATCCAAATGTTCTTGATCAGTGTGAATGATTCTACCATGGGATACTTCAAGATTTCAAAGGGTTGAGGCAAGGAGATCCTCTTTCTCCTTATCTATTCATTATTTTGGCTAAAGCTCTTGGAAGATCCCTCAAATCCGCTTTGGAGGTGAATCGTGTGAAAAGTATCAAGGTTGCTTCTTATTTAGCCCCCATCTCTCATCATCAATCTGTATATGACACTCTCTTAATGATGACTTCTTCTATTCCTCAATATAAGGATATTAAGAAAATTTTATTTTTATATGAGGTGGTTGCGAGGCAAAAAATAAATCTAAGAAAAAGTAAGATCTTTTTTCTCAATACTCCTCTAAGAAGGTAAAGAATCATAGCCCATATACTTGGTTGCACTCCTGCTACTCTCCCTTCCTATTATTTTGGCTTGATCTTATTTAAGAGGAGTGTAAAAGATGAGCTTTGGTTTCCTATTCTTGATAGGCTTCACAAGAAACTCATCGGATGGAAGGGTGCTCTTTTAAGTCAAGCTGACAAGGTGCTCTTAGTTTTGTCCACTTCACAAAGCCTTCCAATTTATTTCATGTCTTTTTTCAATATCCCTTCAAAAATAGCTCAAAATATTGAAAAAATTCAAAAAACAAATTGTGGTCTAGTTTTGGGAATAAGAGGAGGTTTTATTTGATCACTTGGGACCAAGTTTGTACTAGCAAGAAAAATGGTGGTCTTGGGTTGAAGAAAATGAATTTTATGAATAATGCACTCTTGGCTAAGCAGATTTGGAGGCTTACTAATCTCAATTAGGTAGGATAGAATCATATAATTCAGGCCAAATATTTAAATAAATGTTCTTCCTTCTTGGAGGAGCAGATCTTATCTTTAGGATCTATTTTTTAGAATATCATTGTCAAAACAAAATACATCATTCTAAAGGGATCTAGGTGGAAGCGTACGAATGGTCAAAAAATAGATTTTTGGAAGAATCCCTGGACTACAAAAATTTTGCTTAATGATTATCCTGAATTTTCCATGTTGAAACAGGTTCTGGATCTACTTTTGTAACCTAAATTAGCTGATTTTGTAGCAGTTGTGGATGGTAGGAAGTGTTGGAAGGATTTGTCAGTCCTAGGCTTACGTAGAGAAGAAAAGGAAGTGCTCCAAAATTTAAAGAGTAAGTTGAGGCTCCAAATCATCAAGAACTTTGACTATGAATATTTGTTGATATGGAATGAAGAGAGCGATGGAAATATCTCTGTAAAATTTGCTTACGTGCTAGAGAATAGAAATGGGGAATTTTGGACCCCAAATAAGTAGGTTTGGGTTAAATCTCTGATCCCAAAAGGTAAATTTTTCTTGTGGTTGGCTCTCCAAAAAAAAATTCTTACAATTGAGAACCTTAAAAAAAGAGGTTTAATACTCACAAATGGATGTTATTTATGTGGAAAAAATAAGTAAAATACTCAACATCTCTTTGTAGAATGTGCCTAGTGAAATTTTTCAAGTTTTGCTTAAGAAAATAGGGGTCTAATGGGTGTTTTTGAGATCCATAATGGAGCTCTTCAAGCAATGGACTTCTCCAATTATAAGTAAAATATGTAGAAGCTCCTAGAACCTAAGTTTACCACATATCCTATGGGGGATTTGGAAAGAAAGGAATAGTTGGCCCTTTAAGGATTGTGCTAATGATTCTATTTCAGCTAGTAATAGAATTCTTACTACTTTAATAGAAAATGTCTCAAGTATCTTGTTTGCTAAAGAGAAAGAAAATTCGTAGGACTCCAAACTTGCTAATATTTTGAGAGTTCCCTCCAGTCACAAGATTGATGCTCCTATTTCTCAGTTGAGCAAGATTTAAACCAAATGGATTTCACCTCAGATCAGATGGCTAAAATTAAACTTTTATGGGGCTTCTAAAGGAAATCCTAGGACAACAAGAGCAAGTGGTGTGGTAAGTAATGAAAAATGTGAGATTATTATGGCTTTTGCAAAAAATATTGGTAATCAGACAAGTCATTATGCAGAGGCAAGAGCAGATTTTCAAGGATTTGTTCTTCTTAGCTTTATTCAAGAAGAAATATTATCCTTGAAGGTGATTCACTAAATATTATGAATACCCTTCTAGGACATCAAAAGGCTAGTTGGATATTGACAACATAATGATCAAAATAGATAGAAATCTGGAAGCCTTGGACTCTTTTCATTGTGAGAATGTTTTTAGGGAGGGAAGAAAGGCAATGAATACTTTAGCCAACCTAGGAATTCTTCAAAGTGGTTTAAGTTTGGAGGAACAACTTCCCTCAAGACTTATTATTAATTATTTAGGAGAACTACCCTCAATCCAGCAATGACTTTTCAGTATTTTAGTTATTTGTAGATGGGATTTAGTAGACCTCTGGAGGCAATGGTCAATTGTTGGATTCTAAGTCTCTGTCTCAAAATGCTTGTAAATTTTGAGGATCTTTTCTTGCTCGATTATCGAAATAGCTATAGTAGATTTTTTTTAATTTGGGGATGGGAAATAATTTTAAATTTAAATTGTTTAGGTGAGATTTTCAAATTAAGCCTTTTATGATTATTGGTTGTTGTTTCTTTAAGTTTGGGATGCTTTCAGCTAGTGGGTTGGGGAGATGGTCTCCCTGCCACTTGTATTTCCATTATAGGTGGTTTCTTTTATGGTGGTTTTTGTTGAAAATAGAGTCTATTCCATAATTTGGCTTATGTAAATGTATCCTCCAAGATACATATCTAGATTACTTCCTGTGCAAGTTATCTAGTTGCTTCATGCAATGTAATAAATGCACAAGTGTCAATGTGCAAGTTGTACATTTAAAAATTATCCCTTGCACAGCTAGATAGAGTGTTGGCCAAGTATCCTATTTTACCTATATAAGGATGGCCTCTTAGATAGATAACTGAGAGAGTCGAAGGACATAGTCAGATAGTGTAGCTTAGTGGATAGTGAAGTTCTGTATGCCACACCATTCAGTGGTGATGGATACAATGTAGATCTGTAGCTTTGTTAATGGAGTGCTCACTTCCTCCATAGCTACATTGTAATCTTTTATATGATTTATATTTTCAACATACTTCAGTCATCTACCAGATTTAATTTCTTTCATGTTATTATGCATCTTGTGATTTTTATATCTCATGGATAATTCATTAAAAGCTAACAATTTTGTTTCATCTTGGGCCTCATCATGTGAATTCTTCGTTGTAGGTGACAGATTTCTAGGTAATTCTTTAGCTCATATAGTGGTCTTTTACTGGGTGGAATTAAGGCCTATGGGGCGTAAAATATTTTCTATCAAGTGGTTAGAAAGTTGGTCTCCTTTGTACATGTCATTCCTTTATTGGTGGCTCCTTTCTAAGTGGTTTTGGATCATCTTTGTCCTCTTCGAGTGGATGCCTTGTTGTGGGTGGAAATGCCATTTTGGTAAGTCTTTTGCTAGGATGGTGGATTTCTACTGGGTGGACCTAACACTTTTGTACCATGTTATCTCATTTTTTTTTCAGAATTTAACTTGTAACTTTGGGTTGGGTGCCTTGTGGATTGTGAATTCTATTGCTATGAGCCCCATGTCCTTTTATTCTTTCCCACGTCAGGTGATGATTCACTTCAAGTCATTCACCCTATTTTTCTTACATACAAAGATGAAATAAGCTCATGTGACTCTAATCTGGCATGAGGAGAGACTTCCAGGTGTCCCCTAGACATGTGGCATCTCTTGTTTGAAAGCTAGCACCATAATAATTTATTTTTACCATGCTCTTCGCTTTTGTTATCCATCCCATGTCAATCCTTTCAAGATATTCTATAGGCTTCAATTAATGCTTGGAATATTTGCCCCTTTAGAGAGTCATTATCTAAGATTTTGTGATTGTTGTCTTTGGTCTCAAGGTTATATTTTAGAAGGATCTAGAAGGTAATTTAGAAGTTTTGGTAAAATTGCGTTAAAAGGTCTCCTTTTTTTAAAACTCTGCATTTTTCAATTGGCACTTTATCGTTGTTCAAAGATTTCCTCTCATTGAGGATAAGAGTCTTTCTGGTCTCCTGTCAGTTGAGATTGATTGTTGGGTGGCTTTGGAATTTTGAAAGTTTTAGGAGGAAGGTTATTATGGAGGATGTGGTTAAAGGTTTTGAGCCTTCTTATCTTACTTTGGATAGAGATGTGATGATTTTTTTTAAAAGAGGAGGCATTTTAAGGTTTCTAAAGTAATTTAATGGACATGATATTGATTTGGCCAAGGAGATGGTATTCTCATGGAAGAATGGAATTGTCTCGACGGGTGGTTTAGATTTTGCGATCATAGTTCTACTTCTATATGAGATCACTGGCACTCCAATTGATGATGATTGTGTCAATAGGTAAAAGCATTCCCTAGATAAGGAGGTGGAGTTGTTTAGATGTAAAGGCGGGCATCTAGTTAAGTTTCACAATGGCTTTCAGGGGAAGTCATTTACAACCCCATGGGATAGTGTGATTCTTGCAATCATGGACTACTTTATGCCAGAGTGCAATAGGAAGGTTGTGAGGAGCTTCCATCTAGCGTTGATGAACCATATTCGAGGGAAGAATATTATGAAAATTCTTACATTTCTCTTTAAAGAGTTGAAAAGAGTTGCTTTAAATGTTTAGCAAGTAATTTTTCCCTAAAGACCAAGGCTTATTTAAGCTTATTTTCAATTATGTTGCTTTGAAGAAGAGAGGTGTTGGGTCAACCTCTTCCCCTCATAAGAAGATGGTAAATTGCTTACTAAAAAAATCAATTGTTGGGGCTAGTTTGGATAATTCTTGTCTAGGAAAAAATATTGTGAGTGGTGTGCAAGAGAACCCTTTAGAGTCGGAAGTGGGTAAGATTTCACTTGATAAAATTATTGAAAATATTGAGGCTAGTGAAATCATGGCTCCAAAGTTGGTAAGTGAGGATCCTAAGAGTTTGAAATATGGTGAGGTCCTTCTAGCTTCTAAAGGTAAAGGCTTTAATTCCCCCTGTCTTAGTTGGACCTACAGAGATTGGAGATTCTTCTTCCTCGAAGGAAGAAAAATCTCCTTTGAAGAAGAAATTAGAGACTCTGAAGAAGCCAAAATTGTAGATGAAAGGATCAAGGAGATCGAATCATCTGAAATCCAAGTAGAGACTTTGATGATTATGAGGATTTGATCCTGACCCCAATGTCAAATAAGAGTTTGAATATTTCTGGAACGTTAGTGGTGAATCACAACCTCCAAGTGGAAATGAAAGGCACTCCGAGCAAGAACTCTAATTATGTTATGAATTTGGTGAGATATCTCAAGAGATCTGTGAAGATGTTTGCATTCTATACAAAGGAAATATCTTGGAGATTGAAGTATAACCTGAACCTAAATTTTCCTGAGTTAGAAATTGATATTTATGAGAACTCTCAGGACTAAGTTGTCTCTATTTCTCTGGTCTGTCTGATAAATTCCCTATTAAATTTCCTGTGGTGGCTTTGGCTCTTCTTCGGGAGGTCCAAGGTTCAAACCGCGATGTGGGTGAGTGTGTGAGGGAGTGGGTGTGTGGTGGTTGTGTGTTAAATTTCCTATTGATAAGCATAGCTCTCGACTTTATGAGAGATCATGGTTGGGAGGAGATTGCTTAGCCCTATGCGTTGGTCGTAGAATCGTAGGGGTTTTTCACACTAACCAAATAAAAAAAAAGTATTTGATTCTAACTAAAATCTCTCTTATTAACACACTCTTCTTAATAATATGCTATGCACTAAAAATTAAAAATAAAACTGATCTTAATGTTATTATAAACTAAAACTCATGATAACCAATTAAAACTATAAAATTTAATTAAAATCTATGATTGAATTGTTGGCCCATATGGGTCCCTAAATGTTGAAGCAATTTTACTTGGTTGTGATTTTTTCCACCATTTTAATTTTTTTTTTTTTTCATTGGTTATATGGGATTTGAACGGTCCCACCCTTATTACATCGTCGCCACATTTACAATAAAGTTTTGGATATTATCTATGCAAGGTTTGAACTTTGGTCTCCTCTTTATATGTTAAGAAATCTAATCGATTAAACTAATACTACTTTATTACTATTCTAAAATTATTTTAATACATAATTTAAATAATTTTGATATGGAATGCATTCATGATTTAGAAGGGGCAAATATTAACAAGAGGAGGGCGTGGCTGTGCCTTTTCCTGCATGCATTTATGTCTTCTAATATTTTACTTCGAAAACCCGCTACATCACCGGGTCCATAGCTCAGTGGTAGAGCATTTGACTGCAGATCAAGAGGTCACCGGTTGGGCCCTTTGAATTGAATTTTTAACTTAAAAAGACTTCGTATATATTTTAATTTAAAAGAATAATGCCGATAAATCATTTGCCCTTTTGGACCCTATTTAAATGGAATTTAATTTAACAATTAATTAATTTGTAGATACGTTAAAGCACGTTTGCGTGCCACATGTCTAGAAATACATTAAATGGAAATTAATTTAAAATTTGATTGTACTCTATTTAAACGGAATTTAATTTAAAAATTAATTAGTTTGTAGATACGTTAAAGCACGTTCAAGTAGATGCGTGCCACATGTCTAGAAATACATTAAATGAAATTAATTTAAAAATTAATTAGTTTGTAGATACGTTCAAGCACGTTCCAGTAGATGCGTGCCATACATTAAAAGGTGAATCTGCTTTAATTTGGGTTGTCTTAATTAAAAACTATTTTATTTTTTTATTATTATTTGTAATAAAAAAATTTAATATAATAAATAAAGTATATAAAATATAAAATTAAAATTATTGTTGAAGGCACACAAAAATGTTGTTAGGTATTAAAAAACAATAAAAAAATATTTTAAGTTATACAAAAATTTAGAAAACAAATTTAATATATATAAGAATTATATAAATATTGTTTTAAATGTATTCTCCAACCCAAGGAGAGCCTTGGGTGTATGTATTATAACAACCTTTATTCTTTTGTTTGGTTTTTTGTTTGATATATATCTTTAGTCACTTGTGTTAAAGGTTATAATTGTCTTACAAAGGTTATCCTCTTGTTATTCTAGTCTCTATGGGCTTAAGAACTGTAATTTATTGTCTTTGCACCTTTACTTTCTTTTTCATGTCTTTATACTTTTGTTTCTAGTAGGCAACATCCTTTTTCTAGTTGTATTCTTCTTATTTTGGGGGAATTTCCTTTGTCATAGATTAGCTTTGTACTTTAACCAAGGGTTCTTCTTGTTGTGCCTCAACGATAACCACTACTTGAGTCTTCTTCCTTGATGGCCTTGTAGGTGTTTCATCAATGAGAAAGTGTTTTATGGTCTTGTAGCTGACCTAGTAGCCTTTTTTAGGGGCTGCATCCTGGTGCGGGGTTGCTTCTTCACCATTTTCCTCATCCCCCTTCTCTATGTCTACATTAATTACTTCCACATTTTTCTTATTGTCCATTGGCATAAGTGCCACAAACTTTATCCAAGTCACCCCTTGTTTGGCTTTTCTCAAACCCCTGATAACCAATAGCTACATTAACCCATGATGAGTTAAGTTATTTACTTTTCCAGTCATAAGCTTCTTAGTTATATTGTTGAGTGAAGATAGAAGAAAATAGAGTACATTTATTTATGACCTATGACTCAAATGAACCATTAACATAAAAGGGTGGCTACAAACAAAAGAATATCTACCTTCACTTATCATATAATGCTCTAAGATTTCAATGGCATTGTCTCATTATTTGGGTAGAGTATTGTAGAAGACACCCTTGCCTATGTCATCAATGTGCTTTGATTTGCGTAAGAACATCTTATGATGTTCCTTGGAATTTCACACATCCTCTCTAGCCCAATGTACCATAGTCTGAGATAGGGGAGTGACTTCAGCAACCGTGCACTCTATGACTTCTACCTCAAACCTCTTAAAATCCATGGCTATTGTGGTATATTCCTCAATCCGCTAAAAAAATACAATCCAATCGACCCTTCAATAATTAGTGATGCAGGAGCATCCAGTGGTGTAAGAGTGATCTTGCATCATCCAAAATTTGTAATGGTTTTTATTATGTTCTAAGTTTGTTTAGTTGTTTAGGGAATGGAAAAACAGACCTAACGATGAAAGAATCGTCCCAATATCCTAATCGGTTTGGGAGATGCAAATTTTAAGGTGAAGACCCTACCAAAAATAGTAAAAAATCCTGCTACTGAAACTTAAAGGTGAATTTTGAAGGCCTTAGAGGCCTCGTAGAGGGATGAAAATCAAGTGTAATATCTCTCAGGGCATTATGTTGTTGTAGGTCTTTTCGAGAGCTTTTCATAAATATGCACTAATTGTTAATCCGAGCAACGAGCGAGGAGTTATGACCCCGGGAAGCGTTGCCTCTTAAATTCAAATTTCAAATGAATTGTTTTAGGCGGGAAAAGGGGAAACAGGGTATTAGAGGGAAAATTTCAAAATTGTAAAGGGGGTTTGGTTTGTATCCTTATTTTCATGAAAAAGAAATACAAAGCTTTGGCTCAGATATTGCATTTTTCTTTGTTTTTCAGTAGATTGCTTTTATTTTGTTAAGGCAATTCTGCTTCAATTAGCCAAGTGACTTGTTTCTCATTTGTCTTTGTATTTTTTGGATCTTTGTGATTCAAATTAACCTCATATTCACAACCTTTCTTTGTTCATTCAACATGATGTAATGATAATCAACAACCCAATGTATTCAATGAATAATATTTAAATACAAATGCTATAGACTATAGATAGCTTTAGGAAATATTCACGGTAACCACTAACCTATTAACCTAAATCAATTTGCCTACTACTTGTCGTCCATAATATCGGTAGAACAGATAACTTAACCTAGGTGAATAGTAAATAAATATTTACCTAGTGGTAAAAAGTAATTAATTAATTTTTACCATGTGGTAACTAAAAACTACCTAATGTAGGAAATGGGAAAATATCCCAAATGATGGAATATTATTCTAACATCCCCCCTTATTACATTATTTGGGTAATACATACATATCCTCCTATACAACAATATTTGGGTAAAGTATATAACTGCCCCAATACAGTGGAAGAAAATGTCAATCTGTTGGTTCTTTGCTCTGTCACAGTGCTCTGGCTGCTCCTAAGCAAAAAGTGGGTCATTCCTTACTTTATCTTCACGCCAACGAATGTCCTTATTGTAATAACATCATCCAATCGAATTGCATGGGTAACCAACCGCTGCAATCGCTAGGTGTAGTAGAATAGATCACTTCATATGAGGTTCATCCATTTTACAATATGAGTTTTGCAAAAGATAAGGTAGCTAAGGTGTCGGTCACTACCGAAAATGCACCCTTATAAGCTCCCCCCTTCTCGTTGCAAAACATAGTGTATTCAATTTCTGAAGGAAGTGTGACTAAGGTGTCGGTCGAAGCCGAAAATGCACCCTTATAAGCCATCTTCCCTGTTTACAAAAATTGTGAAGAAAAGAAATTTATATCCCCCCTTAATTGCAAAAAGTGTGCAACTCAAGAGTGTTGTGAAGGATTTTACAAATATTGCCTCCTAGACAATTTTACATCACAAAAAATCGCTCCTCTTGTTACAAGTACTTCAAACACCTAGAATTTGCTATTTATGAAGCCTAAAATAGGTACAAGCACCCCTTATTACAAGGTCTTCAAACAAAAACTTATGCTATTTATGAAGCCTAAAAAATGAGAGAGAGAAAATGATGCTTTTGCCCAAGGGACACATGTGTTTTCCCTCTACAAAATTGTTCTAGCAATTAGCACTCTATGTGCTTTCTCTGAACCAGAATCAGAATCTGTATTAGACATCTCATTTGCAACATTGCCTTGGTTTTTCTTTTGACCTTTCTCTTTGGGAGGCTTGTTCTTAAACCAACATCTCTTGGTTTTATGAGTGTCTTTGTCACATATTTTATAATACTGCTTCTTCTTCTTAGTGTCTTGGCCTTGACCTTTGTTTTTGTTAGAAGAAGAGCCTTGTTGTTGATTCCACTTTGTCTTTCCTTGTTTATGTGAGAAAAATGCATTGTTGGATGCCTCATCTCTTTGGAATTGATTAGCTTCTTCAGTTTGTAGCATGTTCACCAACTCTACAAACGTCACTGTCCTACCAGATACTTGAAGGGATGTAATCAACATTCGATAGGAGTAAGGAAGAGCTCTCAAAATAATTGAGATTAAGACTTTGTCTTCCACATTTTCTCCTAGGGCTTGCAATTTTGTTTTCAAATCGACCACTCTACAGAGGAATAGCTCTATTGTTTCTCCAGATTTCATGTGAAGTGTATGAAGCTGTGTTTGAAGGTTAAGAATCATGGATTGATTCTTTCCCTCAAAGATGGTAGTTAAGGCATCCCATGCCTCCTTTCCAGTTTTAGCTTCACTTATATGAGGTTGGATATCATCAGTAATAGCTAGCAATATCATTAAGGATAGTTTTTTTATCCTTTTTATCAAAGTCTCTTTGATCTCCTCTAGGTGATTGAGGTCTAGTGACACTTCCATCCACTATTGACCACAAATCCTCTACGGTTAAGATAGCTTTCATCTTAGTCTTCCAAAGCTAAATAATTTGAACCTTTGAGCAGTTGGCTCTCGGTGAGATACTTGTGTATCATGGCCATGGTTTAGGTTTCAAATTTGATAGGACTAAGATGGTTGTATCTTGCACTATACCCTCAAAAGAGTATATGGAAGTTGTTTTCAATTTTCCTCTAGAAGATATTTAATGGCACCTGCCTTAACACCCCTACCAAGGGATGAAAAGTTGGAGGAAATTAAGCCAAACAAATAGAGCAAATAAAAAAAAAAGGGTAGGTTTGTGAAAAACTTTTTATTTTGCCCTCTAGGATATTTAATGGCACCTGTCTTAACACCCTTCAAGAAGGATGAAAAATTTGAGGATATTAAGTCAAACAAAGAGAGTGAATCAAGGTGTTTTGGATTTGTGACCTTTGATGGGGAGTAAAAAAAAATGACTTGTTTTAACCTATGCAATGTTTAGCATGGTTTTTGAGTGAAGTTTGGGTTTTGTGAAATGCTTCTTCTAATGGTGTATTTGAATGTTTAATTGCACACAAAAACATGAGTGTTAGTGCAATAATCAAATCATGAAAGCAACCCAAATTTGTATCACTCTATGGTAGGAACCTAGGGTTCCTAGCACATAAATTGATAAATAAATAAATAAATAACCTAAAACTAAAAGAATCGCTTTTGGATTGTCGGGAAGTCCCTTCAATGTTTTAATAAATGTTATATTATATATTTCATGGATATTTGAATGATAAGTTCTTACAATGTTTTATACCCCTCTAGGGTTATAGGTGAAAGGTTGCAATGCTTCCTAACCCTAATCTTATAATAATATAATAAATAATATAATTAATTATTATATTATTTATTATTATATTATTTTATTATTATGACCATAGGATAGAATATATTATTATTATTAAGATTATTAATTAATGTTAGGATATGATCCTAACATTCCACCCCTCTTGAAAATAGCTTTGTCCTCAAAGCTGAAAAAAATTGAAAAATATGTTGCAGCTTCAATATAGTATTGGATTTGTGAAGGTCTTCATCAACAATATGTCCTCTCTTAGTTGAATCTATCTTCACATTAGAAATACTTTTCACACATAACCATTATAAATACTTTAGACCTCATTGTGCTTGCACTCTTACATGCTCACTCATTATGCATCTTCATTATGCATCCACATATTTTTTTCCTCATACTAGTTGTACGTCTTCATTTTAGATGTCTTCAGCGATCAATGATACAACTGCATTGGATTTATCAAAAATATCAACAAAAGGGAGGATACATATCCTTCTTCCAATCAAATAGTCATTATTAGAACATGGAGCATAGTTCAACCACACTTTAGTTTGGCCTTTCAGAATATGGAACATGTGTACCATCTTACCACTTAGTTATGTTATAAAAACATAGAGTATGGTATATCATCTTATCATCCAAGGTGATATCAACCAGAGTTTTTTTTTTTTGGCATACTATTTTATTCATAAAATCATTTGAATTTATGTGTTCAGATTTGGTATACCATCCTGTCAACCAGATTTAACTTCAAATTCTTATTACCTTATTGTTTTTAAACTTTAATAGAATTCCAAAAGTCTTAATCATTAGAAATCTTCCATGTTTTATTTTGTATTTTTTCCTGAGAGATGTGAACGTCAGCCCTGTGATGCAAGCGATGGTAAAAATGTTTTCCTCTAGAAGATAGCAACACTTCAGACAAGAGTCCAACTTCCAATCAAAGTTAGCTAATGCAGTCTCGAAAAACTAGAATGGAACTGGAACAAATCATATGGGTGACAAATATCTGGGTACTTCGGCTCACTTCTTTTCCAACGATGCTTTAGCAAATAAGCCTGAAACATTAGCTATAATTCGCCTCGTCTAGGATTCTAAGATGTTGGAGTTGATTTTATAATTTGTGGGCCGATTTAATTTTTTTTTGAGTTTAATTCTCCTCAATGTCAAAGGATGAAGCCCGATTACATTTTGTTTCTATCTTTAAAAAGAAAAATTGGGTGAGTAGATTTATTAAGCACAACATATCCACTGTTGTCATTTTTTATTTAACAGTGAAGGCACCAATTATCAATTCAAAAAATTTCAATACAATTGAGAGGAGATTCGATGTAGCATTGAGAACCATATGGCATGAGCAAGCTATTGGCAAATAACACGTACGACGAGGGAGTTCAAAACTCTCTGCATGTAGATAACATTGGTTTTTATCAGTTGGAGGACCATTCAAGCTTACCTATAATATCAATTAAAAGCAATCAAGACTTCTAACATCGTCCAAGTGACAAGCTACACTTTCGTAGGCTTATTTCTTCCAAACCAATGCACTAATTTCAAACTTCATCTATTGTTGGCATGAGGCTGTGAAAACAATGTCAACAAGAGGTGCACATGACCTAGTAATGTATGTTTGACATATATTACCAAAAGATCTTTGGATAGGAGAATTTCAAGCATGGAATTTGTCTGTATGTAAGATATCCAATTACAAATACTGTGTAGATGTTGTCTTCGTTCTGTCGGTTCACCAGTGTTTTTCACGGTCTCCAACACAGTCATCTGCTCAGAAAATCCTGTCACCGTCACCTTCGGCTTCTTCATGTTGGAATTGTCTAAACTGGCGATTGCATGGTATTTGTTAGTGGTGTTTTAAAGAACTCCAAATCAATAGCAGAGAGTCTTTCATTAGCATTAGCCTATTGGGAGATATCCAGTACATCAACAACAACCATCATGGTCTAGTCTTCTTTTACAGATTTTGTTAATTGTTCTCTTGCCCACAACACTACCTCTACTCAGACTTCACAAGCTGATTATGATGTCAGCTCTCGAATCAGTGGTTTCATCTATGAAGATATCTGATATGAAGATATTTGATTGATGGCACAGATGAATATCTGATTGATGGCAGCCTTTCTATAGATATGAACATCCCTACTCCCTTTATGAATGATATTTCACCTGGTTCTAGCAATGATGCAGGTGGAAGTCATCACTTATGCATCTCAATGAAAAGCTCTATTTTCTATAGCAACTTAGTTGGCGAGAGCAGTTCTCAATCAGAAATGTACAAGTGAACAATGAAACTGGAGATGCGGGGCACACTGACCATATTCTAATCATGACTTTTTTCATATTATAGCTATGAGAGTAAATTGTAATTGTTGTGTAAGTTGTAAAAAGGCAGTGAGAGTAGACTGTAATTGTTGTATAAGTTGTACAAAAGTAGTGAGAGGAGACTATAATTGTTGTATAAGTTGTACAAAATCATTTAGCCACCCGATAATTTGTGTGTATAGAAGTTACTATGGAGGCAGTGTATTTTCTTGTAAATTGTTGTTTTTTAAAGTTTTAATTAAAACTGATGGTTGCACTTCCATGAAGCATCAATTTGTCATTCATTCTCTTTTTATATGAACTTGTTGTAATGTTTTTGGAATGAAATATAAATCCCGAAAGCGTATTCCTTCATCACAATGTAGAAGTCTAATATAAGAGGCAACTTGTATTCATATTCAACTGTTGTACTCGTTCCCCTAAAATAACTTTTGTAATGTATGTCTTGTAGATAAATACTTTCAACAAGAAATAATGACAGTAGGGAACATACGTCCATAGCAACAACATTGTTTAAAGTTTATATCCTGAAACACACTCATTCATACGTTGTATGTTTATATAAAAGCAGTATTTTAATATAACTCAATATTTTATATTATTTGTTTGTTTAATTATGTTTAGATTGTCCAAATCAACTGGCAAGTACTTGGCCTTCAGATGAGGAATGAGAATCTAGGTTGGAGAAATGGCAGCAGCTTTGACATCGGCTTTCATTATTTTTAAGCCAAATCACATGTGCCATTTTTGATTTGGGAGGAGGCCAAGGTGGAGGACGAGAGGGTAACACAGATTTTGAAAATACACTCCCTTCAACATCACCAAAAAACTTAGTTTTTTGTGAAGTTATCTCATGCCAAAAGTTCAGTTTCAAAAATTTGGCAGGCAAGTTTGCAAAAGTAGATAATTTTTGAGCAATTAACCTGTTTGCTATTTCCTGAATTTTACAGAAGGGATACTTTCTTCCATTTATATAGTATTTATTTTGATCTTCATAATATCCGTTTGTAATTTTAATTGGTTGCACCTTTGGAAACCATACAATCTGTGCATTGTTGTTCAAAAAATCTTCTTCATCATTCACTTTTTTTATAAAAAAATTTGCATTATTAGGGTTTTGATTAATTTCTTTCGGAAGTGCAATAGGTATTTCTAGAAGTTCTCTGGTTATGGGCTCTTCCTCCTCCTCATATTCCATGGCTATGGGCTCCTCTTCTTCCTGGGATTCCATGGCTAGGGTCTCCTCTTGCATTTCCATTAAATATTGTATAATACGATCAGAACGTTCCATTTGTTTTTTTTGTTTTTGTTCAATCATTCTTCTAATTTTTGCAATGTCATTTTTCATTTCCTTGACCAATATGGTTGGATCCATAAGGCTATGATACCATATGGTAGGAACCTAGGGTTCCTAGCACATAAATTGATAAATAAATAAATAAATAACCTAAAACTAAAAGAATCGCTTTTGGATTGTCGGGAAGTCCCTTCAATGTTTTAATAAATGTTTTATATAATATTTCATGGATATTTGAATGATAAGTTCTTACAATGTTTTATACCCCTCTAGGGTTATAGGTGAAAGGTTGCAATGCTTCCTAACCCTAATCTTATAATAATATAATAAATAATATAATTAATTATTATATTATTTATTATTATATTATTTTATTATTATGACCATAGGATAGAATATATTATTATTATTAAGATTATTAATTAATGTTAGGATATGATCCTAACACTCTAGGTGTCGGATGCAACCGAAAATGCACCTAGTACAAGCAATTTTTAAGAAAAGGTGTCGAGTACAATCGAGAATGCACCTTTCTTACTCTTAAATATCCTCCATTTTTCATTACAATTTTGCAAACAATAGAATCAAAAAACTGAATTCTATCCCCCCTTAATGTTTACAAAATTGAAAATTTAGAGCACTCCTTCCAAGACAAGTCGACACACGACCCGTGTTTGAAAGGCTTCCAGAACTAGTCGACACACGACCCAGTTTTTGTCTTCAACAATGGCACATGTAGGAGCAAGAAAAAATGGTTTTGAATCTCAAGTTTTTTTTTTTTTGATAGTTATAAGTGTTTGTATTTATAGCGGGTTTTAACAAGGATCCCAAAATCTGATTACATAAGCAATGGGCCTAGGGCATCAATCCCTTGAAACTGAACACCAAAATAGAAATCCTGCCCAGAGGTAACAGTAAGCATGAAACAATCCCTCTTAGCGGGAAACAAAAAAATAAGAAAGAAAGTAGTTTTGGAGATCCCGCCCAGTGGGGAGTAGCCAAAAACCACCATCGAGAAGATCCCACCCAACAGGAAGCACAGAAAAATCGTTACAATAAAATCCCACCTCGTGGGAAGCAGTCAAAACCACCACAAACAGTCCCGCCTAGCGGGAAGCAACAGGAAAATCTCGCCATCCGGGAAACCAGCAGAAAAGAAAGGATCCCGCCTCGCGGGAAAACCGACGGATTTGGCGGATCCCGCCTTGTGGAGAAACCATCCCGCCCACCGGTAAAACATTCAGTTCAGCGAGAGCCATCCTGTAGGAAGCCGATAGCCAGCACAGAGAGGATCCGACCCATCAAGAAGTGACCAGAGAGTTGCACCACAAGGAACCTGCCTCGGGAAAACAAAAGAGGATCCCATCAGCAGGGACCAAGAATCTCGTCCAAGCACAGAGCCCGCCGAGGGACCAAGAATCTTGTCCAAGCACAGAGCCCGCCGAGGATTCACAAGAAAAAGGGGGAAGCTGTCCAAACCCTAAATCGTCACCTCCACCGCATCGAGAAACGCAGGGGACCAGATCCACGCGAATAACCTGCAAAAAAAACCCCAGGGGGAAGCCTGAGGGAAAAAGGGAAGGGATCCCCAACCAAACAGGGATCCCTGGGAAGCACCAGTTTGAAAAAACAACCAAGGAAACCCTAGCCGACCGGGAGGGGTGCAGATAGTGGAGAAGGATCTCCCCCCGGAGATCATCTGCAAACAACCACTCCCCGGGAGGGATGACCTGGGTTGAGCCAGGGACTGGGCAAGAACCAGGAGCCATGGGAGGGGGAGCAGGGGAGGGACCAGAGCCCTCCCCTCTCTACTTTCTTCCCTCTACATCTCCCCTTCTACAACCACCTTGAATCTCAAGTTTTTGACAACAAAAATAATGTTGCTATTTTATGTTTTTATGTCCCCTTTGTTAAAGGAGAGAACAAAAGCAATTTTGTTGTAGTTTTTGAAAAATTTGAGATGACCTTTGATGCTCCCTAAACCATGAAAGGATTTGTATGTTTGCAATAGAAATTTTTGAGTTCTATGTCTTATATCTCCACAATACTGAAGAAAACATGAAGTTCTTTTTGAATTTATTGCAATGTGGAATTGTTGAAGGGGGGTTTTGAGGTTCCTAGTGCCTTATGGTTTTATTGTTTGAGCAAAAGACATCAATGATTTAGGAACTTTGAAAGGCTAATTTTAATGCGATTTTCAGGATCCTAGGTTTCAAAAGGCAAAAAAAAAATACTTATTTGGCATTAAAATTCGATAATTTTAGAAAAAATTGGAAAAAAAATCGTCCAATTTGGTGAAAAATTGGACGTTTTATGCCAATTTGAAAAAAAATTATAGAAAAAATCAAAAAAATATTTTATTTGCAAAAAGAACTTTAGAAATCCTAAAAAAAATTGAATTCGCAAAAAAAAAACTTTTTCTTTCTTGCCTTTGGAGGGGTTCGATCCTTGGTTGGCGCTGTGCAAATCCGCTGCCCGAACCACCCAAGCGATGGTGCTATTTGGTAATCCCAAAGGCGTCGGATCTCTTTATTTTCGTCAAACAGAACACGTCTTCGAAAAAAAAATTTAATTGTGCATGGGAGGGGTAGAGACTCGATCCGTGGTCTCCGTGCTGCGAGTCGGCCGTGGTAACCAACCGAGCCACCGGCCGGTTTGGTACATCCTTGGTAGGTCGGCCTTTTATCTCGCCCACAGCTTGCGAGTTGCAATGTGAGATTTATCCCACATGCATCCCAAATTGGGATGCACAGGGGTTTATAACCCTCAGGCCACCCCCTTTTCGTCGATTGCCTTCGAGAAATCGACCAGAGTCACTGCCCTTTTGGACATCGCCACATGTCGAGCGTTGGGCCAGTCTGTGTCTGTGTCGGTCCAGTGGTTGTCCGCCATGTGTCCACGTCAGTTCGATTCGGTCCGCGTCTAGGTGGCGCGTGGTCTGTGTGCCACGTGTCGCCTCGTCAACAATGAGGTGGCATGCTGTCGGGGTGCCACGTGTCACATTACGATTGGTCGAGGTAGCAAATCAGTGGTCTATCATGCCTGGTGTCAGAACAGAGGTCATCCATGTGTCTGAGATCGGAGGGCCTCCTACCCTCTCGGATCTCGAGCTGGTCCGATTGGCTGGGAGGGGGAGGGCGCTCTTGCCCTCACTGCTCTCCCAGGCGCACGCCACATGGCCTCTGTGCCAATGTGGGTGTGCGGGCCATTGGCCTATGCGGGATCCCGACGGATATCGATGATCGATAGTCGGCTGGCTGCGTCGCGTCGGCCAGGTCGGCTCGTGACTGTCGATCGATCGGCTGACCAAGTCACTGGAGCCAGAATGCGTCGCGTGGGCCAGTGATCTAGTCAGATGCCCATCAAATCCAGACTAAATAGCAATGAGGAGATGGTTGATCCGTCAAAGCAACCAGTCGAGTCTCCCAAAAAAAAATTAACGCAGTCTAGGGGAACGAGCAACGCTCGTATTACCCACCTAGCGAAAGATACCAATGATGTAATGATAATCAACAACCCAATGTATTCAATGAATAATATTTAAATACAAATGCTATAGACTATAGATAGCTTTAGGAAATATTCACGATAACCACTAACCTATTAACCTAAATCAATTTGCCTACTACTTGTCGTCCATAATATCGGTCAAACAGATAACTTAACCTAGGTGAATAGTAAATAAAGATTTACCTAGTGGTAAAAAGTAATTAATTACTTTTTACCATGTGGTAACTAAAAACTACCTAATGTAGGAAATGGGGAAATATCCCAAATGATGGAATATTATTCTAACACAACATACTCTATTATCTACAACTTAATTCCTTCAATGATGTCTTATTGTTTTGCAAGTAATCAAGATTTTATGATTCTTAATTAGGTACACATCATTGATTGAAATGCTGAATTGCAGAAGTGATTACAATAAATACTATTGATTACATTGCATGCCTAAGGAGAGGGCATTGAAATGATTATCGATGTATGTCCTATAGAAGAGTGACACACATCAGTTGTCACATGGGGGTGATGACCTTTGCTCACATCATACATGATTTTTTTTAAAAACATGCACGTGTTGAAATTTAGTCAATTATGGTGATGATTTCATGGTATTTGATGTGGCCTAAGAGATGAACTCATGAAGCAACCAAGGTGCCAACTGTTAAGAATCCACATGTGTAAAACTCTACTTTGTGTGGTTTAATATGAGTAAGTTATGTGCTTCAAATCTCATGGTCATCCTATAGTCACATGGTAGAAAGTGTATGCCAAAATACTTGTTCCTCCAATTGAAGTTTTTTGTATGCATAAAAAGTAACACCATTGCAATAAAAATAACACATTTTATTAAATTCGGGAAAGTCCCTTTTGATACACTTTGACCCTTTTAGGGTGCATTTTACAAAGAGATGTGCCAAAGGGGAATCCCTTTTACAAATCAAGGATGGTGTCTTCGTCTCTTCATGCTACAACAATGTGGGAGGTGGGTTTGTCGTGACCACCATGATGAGCCTTGAGCTTGTTGAATCTAGAACCTGTAATCTGCACACATGGAAATGGACAAGGGTTTAGTAGCACCTGTCACAATGAATAATGATAAAATGTAAATGAAAATGACTAATGTAAAATGAATATGAATAGAAGAAAATGAACAATGAATATGGCTTACATAGCACAATCCGGGCAGCATAACATTAGCATTCTCCTCCTCCTCTCTTCTTGGTCATGTGATGGTGCCTTTATAGGCCTTTGAGGGTTTTGGAGGGAAGGATAGGTGGCAAGCCAGGGCTTCCAAGTGGCAAGGACTGGGTAGCCACCTATCCTAGGTAGTTGCAGTGAGTCACTAGAAGTGTCTCACTTAACTAGGGAGAAGTGGAGTGATGTGTGGAGTGAGGTGTGAGATGTGGCAAGTGGGTAGGTGCAAGTGGAGTGAAATGTGGAGGGTTGCCCCATGTGAAGGGACAAAGGGGACAAGGGTGTATGAGAGGTGGCAAAGGAGTGATGGTGATGTGGCCAGGACACATGTCAAGTGAGGAGAGAGGGTATCCTAGGAGGATATTTCCCAGATTTAATAAAATCTAGAAAATATAATTATGTGCAGGATTTTATGCCTAAGTCAAAACTTAGGCACATAATGTTATGCAAAACTGAAATGTGCAATGTGAATGAATAATGTGCAGGAATTATATGCCTAAGTTTAGACTTAGGCATATATTATTATGCATAATTGTGATGTGCAATGTGAATGAATAATGTGCAGGAATTATATGCCTAAGTTTAGACTTAGGCATATATTATTATGCAGAATTATGATGTGTAATGCAAATGCCTAGATTTTAGTGTCTACAGATGCCCCTTTTTGTACCGCATTGTGTGAAACACAATGTGGTGCAAAAATAAAAGACACCTGGTTTTATTTGATGGAGGAATGGACTCAAATCTTCTCGATGCAAAGAATGAATGACTTTTTTTGAAATTTTTGATTTGTTTGCTTACCCCCTCAATTGGTGAATGGGTAAAGGATGAAACCCATGAGCCAATTGACCAAATGTGGATGATGAAAGGAGGTGGTTGATTGAATGATGTGGATGTGATGCAAATGTATGTCATTTTGATCAACTTGATGCCCCAAGTTTGGGATTGTTTGTGTTTTCGTAAATTTACCTTTGGTTTCGATGATGCGCAAAATGTTGTGGTAAAATATTCGACCATGTTTGGAGTTCTTGTTCCACTATGACTTTAGCAATTCCTTCCAAATGATGGGTTCAAGGAACCAGTCATTCGGGAATTTGATACTCGAGTGATTTTTGATTATTACCAAATTGTGTTTGGTTGTTTTTCGCTTTTGACCCAATGGAAGGGGTTGAAGGATAACCTTGTGCAAATATGTTTTGAACACATCTAAGCTCAAATATTTAGGGACCTAGCTGATTTAATGCCATAGTGATTTGATGTTGAATGTTTGAATGAGTTTCCTTATGGTGAGCTACCCATCCGATCGGATTGCATGGATTGCTAGTCGTTGCAACCGCTAGGTGTATAGGGTAATCCACTAGATACAAGGTTCACTAAATGATGTGATGATGATGATGATGATGTTTGTAAAAATGCATGATGTGATTGATGTAAATGTTGGAAATCAATATCAAGTTGGATGCCCCAAGTTTGGGGTGGACTTATGTTGTCCCTAATTTGCCTTTTGGTTTGATTGACATGCAAGATGATGAGATAAAGGAACCAATCACCCTAGGAGCTCGTTGTCCTAGTGACTGTTAGCAATTCCTTAATGCAAAATGATGAAGTATAAGTTTTCCATGTTTTGTAACCCCATGGAGTAGGCGTCAATGACAACCTTGGACAAATCTACTTGAACACAAGTCACTCAAAAATTGAAGGATCAACCTGGTTTAATTTCAAACATTATGATGTGAAATGATTTTGAATAAGTGTCCTTATGGTAATTTATTCATCCTACCGGATTGCATGGATAACCAATCGTTGCAACCGCTAGGTGTCTAGAGTAAATCACTAGGTACAAGGTTCACTTGAGATGATGATGATATGAGATGATTATTTGGAGGGTTTTACAATGTTTTTGTAGCCATTTGCATTTGAAGAGGAGTTGTGTAAGATGGTCACAAATAAAAGTCAATTTGTGTTGCCCCAATCATGGAAAATATGCTCATTTTAATGAGCGTAATTTGCATGATTGAGTGTTTGGGTGTTGACTTTGATTATGAAACTGAATTTGTTGATTTTGTCTTTCCCTTCAAGCGATGAGTCGATGGAGAAGATATGAAATGATGAAAGCAATGAAACAAATGATAATGGTTGGAATGAAATAAATGTTTTTATTTTTGTTTCAACTATGATTTTGACCATTGTTGATAATTGTGCACTTCTATCCCTTGGAGCAGTCCAGTCGTATGGCTTTCTTAGGGAATTGAGATGATAACAATTCATTTTTTGCATGAGGTGAATCACTTTTCAAGGGCCTTATGGTAACTTATCCATCCTACCGGATTGCATGGATTGCTAGTCGCTGCAACCGCCAAGTATATAGGATAAGTTATTGTATACGAGGATCACTTGAGGCTAAGTGGAAGAAGGAAATGTACACCTCTATCCCTTGGAGCAGTCCAGCCTCATGGCCTTCTTAGGGAGTTGAGATGAGAACACTTCTATTCTTTCAAGAGCCTGTTGAATTTGTTTTTGACCAAAGGAATTGAGATATCTTTGGGATTTTTCTTTGTTTTTTTGTTTGTTTTTTTTTTAGAATGCATGATTTTTTTTTTGTGTGTGTGTGTGTGTTTTTTTTTGTAAGACAAAAGATGCATGGAAATGTTTTTGATGTTTTATGTTTTTGTATGACAAAAGATTCATGGAATTTTTTTTTGTTTTATGTTTTTGTAAGACAAAAGATGTAAATTTTTGGTGTTTGAATTGAATGTGACCAAAGGGGTTGATTCCTTTGGAGCCTTTTGAATTGAATGTGACCAAAGGGTTGATTCCTTTGGAGTTTTGAATTGTGAAAGATGATTGCTTTTTGAATTGAATTGACCAAAGGGGTTGATTCTTTGGGTTTTTATTGATATCAAAGTTGATTTTTGAAGCCTTTTTGAATTGAATGTGACCAAAGGGGTTGATTCCTTTGGAGATTTTTGAATTGAATGTGACCAAAGGAGTTTGATTCCTTTGGAGCTTTTTGAATTTGATTATTTGAAATGTGAATGTTTAATGTGATTGTTGGGGTAGGTGTGAGACCTTGAATCCCCCAAGTTGTTTGATTGATTGTTTGATGTGATTGATGGGGAAGGTGTGAGACCTTGAACCCCCCAAGTTGTTTTGTGATTGTTTATGTATATGTGTAATGATTGATTGTTCAAATTGTTTTTTATATTTTTGTACATGTTATGAATGAATGCAAATGAATGAAGGGTGTTGCTTTATTAATCATTGTTCAAAGAGATTTTGAACCATTTGAATGAATGGTGTTGCTTTATTGATTGTTGTTCAAAGAGATTTTAAACCATTTGAATGAATGGTGTTGCTTTATTGATTGTTGTTCAAAGAGATTTTGAACCATTTGAATGAATGGTGTTGCTTTATTGATCATTTTTCAAAGAGGTTTTTGAACCATTATTTAGCAAACTTTGCCTTTATTGCTTAATCAGGGGCACCAATATGATACTACTAGTATGACCACATGGATGAAATGGATTATGATATTTATGACTATGCGATGGTGGTATGGAATGGAGGCTTGCTTATGACTTTCTTGTCCTTAGGGATAAAGGATCTAGAGTTGTTTTGCAAAGACTCAAACATCCTAGTGATCTCAAACAAACTCACTAAAACTGCCTAATTCTTCTAGGACCAAATGTGTGTGTAGTGAATTCATTTACCGAATCAAGAGCATGGTAATGACCCGAGACAATCAAGAACCAGTGTGTGTGCAATTGAGTTCATTAACTCATCTTGAGTAAATTGGGTAAACCTGTTATGGATGAAAACCAAGAAGCTAGCTTGTCCGTATGTGCGATCAGAGGTCTCTTTAAAAGAGACATGTCGCCACACATGAGCGTACTCCACTGCCAGTCAAGCGTCTATAGCTCCGGTGGAGGCTAACTCCATAGTCCATGATTTTTGTTTTTGATTTCTTGAATTTTGGGGATGACTACTTAACCGTCTGACTAGAAATGTAGTACGATCCTTACAACCCAATTAATCAGTGGTGTGTGATGTAAAAGAATTAGAGCTTTGGGGAATCGGATTCTCAACCTAAGTGTGATGAGAATTGTACCCTATCCTTACTACTCTATATTTTGAATTTGAAGCAACTGTGATAGTAGTGAAAACCACTATTTTCATGGACTATGTTGCATAATGGGACAAGCAAGGATGACCCTTTTCACCTCAAGGTTCCTACCAAGTATGGTGTTATCCCTATTTGACACAAGATGTTTTTAAGATGTGAAATTGTGTTTGGTTCGAGAATATTTTTGAGATCAATTCCCAATACTCAAGATTTGCTTAGTGTATATATGTGCAATGGTCCTAAAAGAATTCGACATATTTTTGGAGGTTGCTTAAAACACTAGGAGTGGCTGAGTGATTGAAAACATTAGGATTTTTCTTAGGAAGCAATGGATTATTATGTTGATGGTTTTGGTGATGTTTGATGTGAGGTGCCCCTGATTAAGGCAACAAGACATAGTGCACTATCAATTATTCTTGATTTTAATGAATACGAATGGTATGAATGTGCAAATGCTATGAAAGTTGGAATGTGTGAATGCAATGGAAGATGGATTGTGAAAGTGATTTATTAAAAATGCAATGTGTATGAAAATATTTTTGTGTTTTATATTTATTATTGTTTATTGTTTTTATCTTTTGATGTTTTTGAGATGAAATGTGACCAAAGGGGTTTGGTTCCTTTGGAGCTTTTTGAATTTCATGTGACCAAAGGAGTGTTGGTTCCCTTGGAGCCTTTTGAATGGAAATTGACCAAAGGAGTGCCTCCCTTGGAGCATTTTGAAATGAGATTTGACCAAAGGGGTTAGGTTCCTTTGGGGCCTTTTGAATTGATTTGACCAAAGGGGTGTCCCCTTTGGAGCTTTTTTATTGATTTGACCAAAGGGGTGTCCCCTTTGGAGCCTTTTGGATTTTGAATTGACCAAAGGGGTTTGGTTCCTTTGGAGCATTTTTGATTGATTTGACCAAAGGGGTGTCCCCTTTGGAGCCTTTTGGATTTTGAATTGACCAAAGGGGTTTGGTTCCTTTGGAGCATTTTTAATTGATTTGACCAAAGGGGTGTCTCCTTTGGAGCCTTTTGATTTGAATTGACCAAAGGGGTTTTGTCCTTTGGAGCCTTTTGATTTGATTTGACCAAAGGGGTGTCCCCTTTGGAGTCTTTTGAATTGATTTGACCAAAGGGGTAGTTCCTTTGGAGCATTTTGATTTGATTTGACCAAAGAGGTGTCCCCTTTGGAGCCTTTTGAATTGAATTGACCAAAGGGGTGTCCCCTTTGGAGCATTTTGAATTGAATTGACCAAAGGGTTTGGTTCCTTTGGAGCCTTTTGATTTGATTTGACCAAAGGGGTGTCCCCTTTGGAGTCTTTTGAATTGAATTGACCAAAGGGTTTCCCTTGGAGCATTTTAATTGATTTGACCAAAGGGGTGTCCCCTTTGGAACATTTTTTATTGAATTGACCAAAGGGGTATCTCCTTTGGAGCATTTTGAATTGATTTGACCAAAGGGTGTCTCCTTTGGAGCATTTTGAATTGAATTGACCAAAGGGGTTGTCTCCTTTGGAGCTTTTTGATTTGATTTGACCAAAGGGGTGTCCCCTTTGGAGCATTTTGAATTGAATTGACCAAAGGGTATTCCCCTTGGAGCATTTTGATTGATTTGACCAAAGGGGTGTCCCCTTTGGAGCCTTTTGATTTGAATTGACCAAAGGGGTTTTGTTCCTTTGGAGCATTTTGATTTGAATTGACCAAAGGGGTTTTGTTCCTTTGGAGCCTTTTGATTTGAATTGACCAAAGGGATTTGGTTCCTTTGGAGCCTTTTGATTTGATTTGACCAAAGGGATTTGGTTCCTTTGGAGCCTTTTGATTTGAATTGACCAAAGGGGTTTTATTCCTTTGGAGCCTTTTGATTTTTTTGTTTTTTTTGCATTTTGAATTTTGATATGCATGTGGAAGGTGGTTCAAGTGAAATGAGGTGGTGAATGTGAAGGTATGTGTGTGAAAATGTGATGGAAATACAAATGAATAACACACAAATCAAATAAACAAACAATGTTTTCTAAGTTTTTTCAATTTTTGTTTTCGATGTTTGATTTTTTGATTGTTTTTGGATTTTTGAAGTTTTTGATTTTTTTGTAATTTTGAGGTTTTTGATTTTTTTGTTTTGAGTTTCAGTGTGTTTTGATGTTGTTGGAATTTTGAAGAAGTTTTTTTTTTGGATTAGAATAAAGGAACTCGATTAAGATGGTGATTAAGAACACTAGTGCCAAGCATGATTTCTCAAAAGAGTCTAGGGTACACCGCTTAAATCCCAGTGGGGGGTTCGCCTAGCTCTTCCACTTGATTCAACAATCGTTCCAATAGTGGGAGACAGCTTGAACACAAGTGACCTATACCAACTTAAGGAGTTCCCTATTCTGTCTAAGACATCTAGGGGGCAAGCCGGTGGAAGGAGATGAATTCCAACGTCACCGGTCTGAATTGGAGGTTGGTGATTAAATCCAACCTACCAATGTTATTATGAAACGTGCAAGTGTGTGAAGATTTTCGTTTTCTATTGTTTTTGTAAAGCAAGATACAATGCAATCTAGGATGCAATTCAATTTTGGATGCCTAAAAATGCAATAAAACACACCAAACATAGAAAAGCACACAAAAATGCAAAGTTGACTTAGTTTTTGATAATATTGTTTTGATAATATTTTTTTGACATGTTTTTGTATTTTTTTGTTTTGTTGTATTTTGTGTATTTTGATTTTTTTTTGTTTTTGTTTTTAATGCTGTTATAATGCAAATGCTTATGTAGAATGCAAAATGGAAGCTAAGGATGCAAAATGCAATGCAAACAAATATTATGCCTAAAATGTTCATAAGATGAAAATGCAATGTTTGTTATGCTATTTTGTGTTTTTGAAACAATGTTTTTCTAAGTTGAAATTTTTGAACTTTGTTTATTTTTTAATATTTTCTAAGTTGAATTTTTTTTTTTGTTTGTGAATTTTTGAATTTTCATTTCTAAGTTGAAATTTTTTTTTTTGTTGAATTTTGTTTAGTTATTTTTTATTTTTTAATGCTTTCATGCTTTAAGTTTTTGAATTGTTTTAAAGTTTTGTTTTTGCTTTTTATTTTGAATTTTTTATATTTTTTAATGTTTTTTTTTTAAATATTTGTTTGATTTTTTTAAGGTTTTGTCTCACGCTCAAAGTGCACCACTTTTTATTTTTATTTTTTTAATTGAAATTTTAAATTTTTATTTTTTTAATGTTATTTTTAATTTTTTTTTAATGTTAATTTTACTTTTTATTTTGACCTGCGCAAATAGGCCGACATATGCAGGTCAGCCTGCGCAGGCCGATGTCTGGCCGACTGCGCAGACCGACGTCTGGTCTGTGCAGGCAGGCCTGTGCAGGCCGACGTCTGGTTTGCATAGGTAGGCCTACGCAGACCGACGTCATGTCTGCACAGGTAGGCCTACGCAGGCTAACATCTGGCCGACTATGCAGGCCGATGTTTGGTTTGCGCATACAAGCCTGCACAGGCCGACGTTTGGCTGACTGCGCAGGCCGTCGTCTAGTCTTCATAGACAGGCCTACGTAGGCCGACGTTTGGTCTGCGTAGACAAGCCTACGTAGGTCGACGCCTACATAGGGCCTGCGCGTGCAGGATGGCCTACGTAGGATAGCCTAACGCAGGCCAAGAGGGGATGTACCCTATGAAAAAAAAATGTGTTTTTTTTAAATGTATATTCATATATTAAAACACAAACAAAAATCATTTTTTTTTTATTATTATTTTTTAATTTAAAAATAATTTCTCTTAATACATTAATTTTTTTTAATTTAAAAAGAATTATTATTATTTTTTATATATCTAAAAAAAAAATTATTAACTTTTTCTTTTATTTCAAGAAAAAAAAAGAAAGGGAGAATGATTGGAGCTAAAACCACCTACTTGGATTTCCTGCTCTTGAGGAGGTTGCCACTACAAAATTTAGACCTTGTATTGCTCTTCATGAAGATGTGTTATGGATTAGGAAACCCTGCAATTACACAAAGAGATACAAAGTTAGTATTCTAAAAATAAAAAATATGGAAAAGGGGTAAGAAGACCGTGATCGCCAATTTGTATACATAAAAACACAACACCATTGCAATAAAACGAAACATTTTATTAAGTTTGGGAAAGTCCCTTTTGATACACTTTGACCCTTTTAGGGTGCATTTTACAAAGAGATGTGCCAAAGGGGAATCCCTTTTACAGATCAAGGATGGTGTCTTCGTCTCTTCATGCTACAACAATGTGGGAGGTGGGTTTGTCGTGACCACCGTGATGAGCTGGAGCTTGTTGAACCTGAAATCTGCACACATGGAAATGGACAAGGGTTTAGTAGCACCTGTCACAATGATAATGATAAATGTAAATAAAAATGACTAATGTAAATGAATATGGATAGAAGAAAACAAACAATGAGTATGGCTTACACAACACAATCCGGGCAGCATAACATTAGCATTTTCTCCTCTCTCTTCTCTTGGACATGTGATGGTGCCTTTATAGGCCTTTGAGGGTTTTGGAGGGAAGGATAGGTGGCAATCCAGGACTGCCAAGTGGCAAGGACTGGATAGCCACCTATCCTAGATAGTTGCAGTGAGTCACTGGAAGTGTCTCACTTAATTGGGGAGATGTGGCAAGTGGGTAGGTGCAAGTGGAGTGAGGTGTGAGATGTGGCAAGTGGGTAAGTGCAAGTGGAGTGAAATGTGGAGGGTTGCCCCATGTGAAGGGACAAAGGGGACAAGGGTGTATGAGAGGTGGCAAAGGAGTGATGGTGATGTGGCCAAGACACATGTCAAGTGAGGAGAGAGGGTATCCTAGGAGGATATTTTCTAGATTTAATAAAATCTAGAAAATATAATTATGTGCAGGATTTTATGCCTAAGTCAAAACTTAGGCACATAATGTTATGCAAAACTGAAATGTGCAATGTGGATGAATAATGTGCAGGAATTATATGCCTAAGTTTAGACTTAGGCATATATTATTATGCAGAATTGTGATGTGCAATGCCAATGAATAATGTGCAAGAATTATATGCCTAAGTTTAGACTTAGGCATATATTATTATGCAAAATTGTGATGTGTAATGCAAATGCCTAGATTTTAGTGTAGAAACTTATGCTAGCATTAGTCTTATGTTTTTTAGCTAGATTATCACAGGTACCAATATTTAGTCTTATGAGACATATTTTAGTGTAGAAAATTAGTGTAGTCTCCAACAATCTTTAGTCTTATGTCCAAAATTATGATATTGTTTAAAGTTTGTTTTTGGATAGACTTTGATGGGAATATAAAACTGATTTTTTGATTTTGTAATTTTTTTTTATATCATAGCAGATTCATAATTTTTTTTTCCTTCATTACAAGAATCTTCAATGCATTCCTTTATAATCATAAAAATGATATTTTCAACTTCATTTTGAGTGAATTGAATATGTCCTATAAATTTTTGACTTTCAGAAGCTTTTTCTTTTTCTTAAGCATTTATTCTTCTTTGTCATTTATCCATTAAAATTTTCAAATTACAAAATTATAAATTAAATAATCAAATAAAATATAATTTCTTTGAAGTAGGAAACCTTATGTCTCACAAATAGTCAAATTTTAATTTGCAAATTCTTTAGTCAATTCTAGCTTCAAAATTCACATAATCACATTTGCTATTTCAATTTTCAATTATAAAATTATTTTGGAGTAGAAAACCTTATCTCTCCAGACTTTATCAATTTTCTATCAATAAATTCTTCCAAGAAATTTTTAATTTAATTGCAATATTCAAAAAATTCTTTTTGGAGTTGAAAAACCTTTTCTATCCAAAATTTAAATACATCAAATATTTTTTAATTTCTAATTGCAAATATGATTTTCAAATATCAAATATCAAATTTCTTTTGATAATCTTTGATAATCTTTAAGAGTAGAAATACTTATGGCTTCCAAATTAATAATAAAAAATAATTTCCCTAAGTATTTTCGCTTCAACAAAGCTTAAATGATTTAGGCATTTATTTAGTGCGTAATATAAAATATTAAACGATTTAAGGTAATGTTTCATACCTTAATCTCTAGTCTGCCAACTTATATTGCATTGTCCACGTTGCTTCTGAATCTCACACCTTCTGTGTCTCAATTTGAATTATAAGGGTTTCCTTTCCATGTTCTTAGTGATGTGCTTAGGCTTATGAAACATCTCTACTATGACTGCACTTCTTAGATCATACCAATCCTCTTGAATAGTTATGCCTTGGTGCTCAACTCTAATTTTCTCATACACAAATTTTGCTTTTAGGAGGATGCAATTCACTTGGCTCTCATATGCAATGTCTAAATGTACTTTCAAACTTGGACAAACTCTTTAGGCAATTTTCTATTTCTAGTCCAAACTTTTCTCTAGAACAAATTTCTCTGTTGGTGATATCTTGGACAAAGTTATCCAAATTAATCTTTGGTAGATTTTGACCACTCTTCCTTATATGTTTCCACTTCTTTTAGCAAAATTTATCATATCTCTTCAATATTTTTCTTACATCATTGCTTGTATATTGGATACGTCTCTCAAATATCTCTCTTCAATATTGCTATCAAATGGATTCCTTGCCTTCACTCGTCTTGTATCCAAATGGGTAGACTCTCTAGTAGTCCTCTTTTTTATTTATGTGAATTCTCCCTAGGATGCTTGCAATGGCTCACTCCTTTCTTTATCTACTGCTTCTTATCTGGTGGCTTTCACCACTCTATATTATCTTCCTTCTCTAGAAAGATATATCTTTTTTGTCTAATGTTGATAAATACTATCAATGCATTTGTTGGCTTTAGATGACTCAAACTCAAAGGTTCTTGGCGGCTCTTCAATGTTTGATCTCCACATATAGGTGAAGACTTCTCCTATTATATTCAACCCTAGTATTCTTTCTGCTTCTATCTCAAAATAGAATATTAATTCTTGCAAACGTTAATCTTCAATCTTTATAATTTTAGGATAATATCAATCCCCAAAAATTGTGTAGCTTTAATATAATAATCAATAATTTTGAGTCAAACTTAAATAATAATATGAGTCTCAAAAGCTCTTCAATTTTTAAAGCTTTTTCTTTTAAAACTTCAAATTTACATTCACACTAGAAACCCTTTTTCTAATGCTAGCAATAGAGACTACTTGAAGTAGCTCTAAATATGACTCTTCCAAAAAGGGTTAGCGTATAATGGTAGCTCTAATACCACTATTGGATTTTCAACCAGATTATCACAAGTCCTAATGTTTAGGATCAAATATAATAATCAAATATATAATCAATCAATATATGTTGTCAATATTAATAAACAAATATTCTCATAAAATAATAATATGAAGTAAAATAGCCAATATCATTCATGCAATAACATGAAGAAAACTTACAATAGAATTGCTCATACGTTATATAAACTTCTTTTATGATGCTTGAAATGCATATATTCTTCAATGATAATTACATTACATGGAGCTTTATCTCTATAATACAGATTTACAAATATGACTCTTTAATATTTTATTATTGCTCTCCTCACATATTTGAGAGATGCATCTTTTCCTAGTCCATACATAAGACAAATCCTCGCATGTCTTTTGGATTCTAATCTTGCCACTTGTATACATGACTCTTGACTCTCTATTTACTCGTGCACACTCCTCCATCTATACACATGTACTCTCTATGACACCTGTACACATTTTCACTCTTCACACTTGCACACATAATTACATGACACTTGTGCACATCCTACACATGAACACATACATAAAGGGAAAATATAAATCACACTTCTAAACTATAGACTCACACCTTAATCTATTACATATTTACATTTGTACCATAAAAGTACCTTAGGAGTATATTTTTATGTACCAAATAATATAATATTCTCCAACACCGAAAAGTGGTTTTAATTATTAGTATTATTATTTATCATTTTCTTTATACAATCAATTACTAGCTAGCAATGCTAGTTTTTGAGCACCTGCCTATTGATGGTATCCATAGGTAGTTTTCACCATCATAATTATTACTTGTTTTTCCAAAGTGTAGGTCCCTATGGATTTATTGAAGTAGAAGATTCAAAAGTTTCGTCCACTAGGTGAATTCTATGTTGATTGTGAAGTGAAGTTACAACTTCCTCCCTTGTTCTTGGTTTGGCATATGACTTTAAATGTTGTTTATTAGCTATTAATGGGATTTTTGTTGAGTCAATGGTTCACAACTTGAATATGTCATTATCATTAACTATATCAATCATGTAAGGTCCCAACCAGTTATTTTAAAGTTTACCTTTAAATATTTGTACATAAAATCATATAAAAAGGCCCAATCTCCTAATAAAAAGTTATTATTTGTTAATAAGAAAATCATTCCATTTCTAATGTTATCACCCACCTACTAAGGATGGCTCTTTTGCTTAATAACAACCTCCTTACCCAATGGTGCATTCAATCAAACATACACATATGCAATGCACCTATATGAAGGGTTTCTTTTTACCCTTGAGTTGTCGATGAGAATGTCATCCATCATTTTCCTTTTCTCTTAACTCTAGTGGTTGTCCCATACCAATCCACCTATGATAGTACATGGTCTTGCAACCACAAATATCATCAACAATACCATATTCTAAAAGTAGCATAATTCCAACTTTAGAAAACATAAAGTGCAACTATCAACAATAAAATAATATTATGCATTTGATATACACACATCAATACATAAATCAAGCATCAATAAAAAGTCCTAGGTGGACCATTACATTCTCACAAGAAAACCTAAAATAATCCTAACTAAGCTTAAATCATAATTATAACTATAAACACGTAAAAATGATATTAACATTCAAATATTTTTTATTTTGAAAATTTTAAAGTAAAAAAAGTTTATAGTGAACCTTGAATCATTTTGTCTTTCTCCCTAAAATAGGGACTCTAAAAGATAGTTAAACAACTACCAAGATAGTTAAGATAACAAATTCCTCCATTTAACAGAAGAACTTTTGAATTAGATCATTATCATAAATTGAAATACATTGAAAATCAAAAGTGATAATTATGAACTTCTTCTCAAGCGATGACTCAATGGAGATAAACTCGTTGATATAGCCATGCATAAACATCAGACCTATAAATTCTTTGTAGATTTAATTACCTCAATCATCTTATCAGAAGCACTTTAGACATTTGCTTCTTCAATGATTACTTTCTCAAGATCTGCTTGGGTAAAATTATCTTTTAGCAAAATATTCCTATTCTAGTAGATTTATTTTCATCAAAAAAATATCTTCTCATAGATTTTTTTTTTCTAAAGAAGACAACTTCCCCTTAGGATCCCTCCCATACACAAGATTTAGTTCTTCTACTAGACAACCTTTGTCTAATGAAAGACCCAAGTCTTTGTGGATATTTTCCTCTGCAAGCTTTTCACTAAAAATAATTTGGTAAAATTTTCAAAATTACCATTAAAATAAAAGTTTCCTCCATGTATGCAAGGCTAGACTTTATGAATTTTTTTAATTACCTTGGGGTTTTATTGAAAATTAAAATAATAAAACATAAAGCATAAAATAGCACATAAGAGAAAAACAAAGGGTAAGACAAAGCCCATTATAAATTTTTTTATAATAGGTTTAATGTGATAACAATACCATGACTACTTTAGCATCAAACCTTTGGTGCCCATCTAGAAATGACAAAATCCATTGGAAACCATGCAAATATTATAAATGATTAACACCAATGTTGCACATCAATATGAGACAGTTGTTACAATCATTTTAGACTAGTTTAGCCACTTCCACACTTCTTTACATGACACTTGATTTCTATGATACTAAAAGTAAAATCTTGGTTATTTCTTGATACCACCAAGATGTATTGAAATTTAAATAACCTTGTAGCTTTATGTAACAATGTACATTTAGTATAAATCTAGCTTAGAGCTTCTTCTCTTCTCAACCATGAAACCAAGAAGTTGGGACCTCTTCTTGCTTTTTTTTTTTCATTTTTTCTCTATTACTGCACCTCTATAAAATAAATTACCTTACTTCTTATACCACCAATTGTATTCAATATCTATAACACATTCCATCCAAATAATATGCCTAAAGTTTCTGCAACATTGCTCTGGTTATAACTTGTAGGTGTCACTATCTAGTATTATGAGTTGTCCTTCGTGCCAACCATCCTAGACTCTATCTCATGAATCAACTCTATCCAATGTTAGCCTTAACATTTCATCCCTAATTGTGGAGTAAGAAATAGTGGAGTGCAATTGTTGTGTTGGAATTTAAAGGCACCACAATATTAGGTTAACAAATTTTAATAGAGCATCCAAGGGTAATCTTGGTACATTATGTATGGGAAAAATATGTTAAAGTGAGGTTGAAATACATGTATTCTATTTCATGGCCCACTATGCTATAATACAGATAATTATATTGAAGCCATGCCAATCCACTTTAGCAAAAAAAATTCAGTAAGAGAAGCTTGAAATATATTATAGTTGAATCTGATTCTAATTAAAATATGTTATAGTTGAATTTGATTCTAGTTGAAATATGTTATATTTGAATTTGATTCTAATTGAAATATGTTATAGTTGAATTTTATTCTAATGTACTACTTCATAGTATTAATTTGGATTAACCTTTCTAGGTAAGTATTAATACCCGAGTGTCCAAATTTAAAGGCATTGAGTAGGACATCACTACCGACTTTGTGGAAACTTTGTCAAATGGTCACGTCATTGTGTGCCATATCCGGTTCAAGGTTATAATCGAGTTGATTGTTGAGGTGTCTGGTCTCCCATTGATAGGTCATGTGGTTCGGCGAGACAAGCACAACTAGGACTAAGATCTTGATGAGTTCCCGAATCACCAGGAGTTCAAATGGATCAGAGTCACCCTCGACCGTGAATCTCTCCTCTCCCCATGTCCCATAGTGATTATCCCTTTGCTCCAGTACATTACCTGTGATAACCCGACCAAGCCTTTATCTAGCTTTCATTTAGCCTTGGTCAACCATTTGCGTGGTTTCAAACCCATGAATATCCCGGTCTTCCTCCAACGTTCCATTAGGCTGTCAATCTTCAATGCCCGTAAAAAGTACTCCACATCCACCTATCAAGGCCCGTTTGCCATTATTTTTCACCATGTCGTAGCATCCACCCCTCCTCCCATTTCAGCCAACTCCCTTCATTCCAACCCTCCCCTTCCCTCCTCTGATCATAGCCCTTTTAATTCCCTATCCAACGAGCCTCTGGTTAACGAGGAACCCCATGATTTCCAAACTCTTATCTCCAAGAAGGGTTCCCCGACTATTGCAATCCCTCCCTCCATCAAGCCCCTGCAGGGAGTGGTGGAAAACCATTTCCTACGAAGCGGAGAGTGAAAGTCAAAAAAAGCTCTACTCATGTCAATATATCCTCTCAATTTAAGAGAGCAAAGGCAGAGACCAGTCAGAATTCCCTTGTTCATATTTTTGAAGATAACAACAAGAATTCAAACCCCGATATTACCATTTTTGATAGGATTTCAAGGATGTTTTTCAAAAGTTTAATCTCAGCCTTTGATAGTGCCAGCGTAGCCCTGAAGCAAATCCTCTAGCAGGACGTACATTTTACTAAGGAGGACGCCCCAAAAGCCTTGTTTCACTAGCCTTGATTTTGGGTGGGTTTCTAGGGTTGTCTTGTTTTGTTTTTTGATTCGAATGTTTGTTTCCCTTACAGTGTGGCGATATCTAGAAGTTTGGTGTTTTTCTATTCACCCCTGCGCGGGTGCTGGATGTTTCTATGGTTGTTAATTCTCTTTTCTTCAGGTTGCCCATACGTGGGTGTTGTTTGGGTTTTTGTTTTGGTGGACCCTGCATGGGCAGTCTCCCTACAGTAACTTGTTCTAGCATCCCCTGCGTGGAAAATTTTATTTCTTCTATAACTGGTTTCCCTAGGTCGGGATCTTTTAGTTTTACGTCTACTCTATCCTATAAGGATTTTTGTATATCTGGGATTGGGACCCAGTCAAAACCCGTATAATACAATCAACTACTTACCAAAAAAAAAAGATTAATACCCGAATATGTTACTTAAATATATCAGGTAGGGCTTTTCTATAAGATCACTTTCAATCTCATTCATTGAAAGGAAAATAAAGTGGTGGACCTACAAGTAAAAAAACACTTCAATGTTAAGAAAATAAAAACTCCATTGTTTTTTTATTGCGAGCATAATTGAAGTGATATACAATATGAATAACGGATATTGCAGGTTAATTCACCTTATTATTATTATTTTTTTAAGCGAAAAACCCCTTGTGGGGCCGCCTTGGTCTAAGAGACCACGAACAGGGGTTCTACACCGTCAAAGTCACCCGGGGTCGCACCCAACCCTGCCCGCACCAACATTATCAATTGGATTTTGGGTACTCAATTCAGCTTTTTGGTAGGGTGGAGATTCGAACCTGGGACCTCCCTTGGAGGATTGCCCTCTCCTCTCCAACTCACCTACAACACCTGGGTAATTCATCTTCTTATGATAATGAAAATAAACCTTAATAATAACAGATTTGTGTTATATGTCGATATTTATTACATATAGTATTTAGTTTGTAATTTAAATAACTTAACTAGTGTCCCTTCATACTTTTTCCTTGCAATGGCCCTCCCTTCCCTTGAAGGCGAAGACAAAAATGCAAACCCAACAAAAGATCTAATGCTAAGTGACATGTCATACAAGTGGGAATAGTTGGATCTAGGAATTTTAGAATATTTTATCTTTAAAATAATTTTTTATGTAATTTTATTTTGATGTATTCTTAGCAATTTAAAAGCTACTCTAATAGACTTGATTGTTATCATGAAGTTGAACCTAGAATATGTGAAGGAATTTTAAGCACATTTGGCTACAAAATTGGTATGATGGCAAGTTATGGATAGCCTAATGTACTTAGATAGGTGTTGTAAAAAATTAAAATCAATTAATTCTTTTTCTCAAAAAATCATCATCACATTAAATGCTTGTGGTTTAGATAAGTCCTAATAAATATAGAAGTATGTTTGAGAAATATTATATTTAATTATAGTTGGTAATATGTGTAGCCTAGGTTGGCCTAATGGTGAAGGTTTTCTTACTCTAGATAGGAGGTCCACAATTAGATCCGAAGGGATAGGATATCTATGCCTTTAGGCAAACAACACAATACAAGTACCTCCTCCCATACATAGTGGAATCAAAGGAGTACGAGGTAGTCTCATATGTACAATGTTCATGGATCTTAAAAGTTTTTAACATTGATTGTATGGGATTGAAACAATTCAAATTGTATCACATTATGACCACAGTGTAGTATTACTTTGATAATTATATATGGGTTACGTGGTATTAAAACAATTTGATAATTATGTTTGTGTCACTTGACAAGGTTCAAACTTAGATCTCCTCCTTAAAAGTTGAGGAATATAATCGATTGAACTGATATCATGTAATCACAAAACCTTAAAAATTAACTTAATAACCATCAAACTAAATATTAATGATTGAAACAAGTAAAAATATTAAAACCTATATATAATAAACATTAACTTTAAATATTTTAATAATAAATATTTAATTCTCACTAAAAATCTCTGTTATTAACACACTCTTCTTAATAATATACTATGCACTAAAAATAAAAATAAAAATTGATCTTAATCCTATTATAAACTAAAACTGATGATAACCAATTAAAACTATAAAATTAATTAAAATCCATGATTGAATTAATGTCCCTAAATGTTGAAGCAATTTCGTTCAACATTTCGCTTGCTTGTGAATTTTTCCACCATTCTAGAAATGTTTTAATATTTGACTTAAATAATTTTGACATGGAGTGCATTCATGATTTTGAAGGGTGAAAATTTAACAAAGTGAGTGTGGCTGCGCCTTTTCCCGCATGTGTTTATGAATTGTAATATTATATTCGAAATCTTCCTACGTCATAGGGTCCATAGCTCAGTGGTAGAGCATTTGACTGCAGATCAAGAGGTCACCGGTTCGAACCCGGTTGGGCCCTTTATATATAGGTTTTCACTTGAAAGAGCTAAGTATATTGTATTTTATTTTAATGCCTATAAAACATTTGGCCTTTTGGACCCTATTTAAATGGGATTTAATTAGTTTGTAGATAGGTTAAAGCACGTTCAACATGTATGGAAATACATTAAAACGTGAATCTGCTTTAAAATTTGACTAAATAATTGAATTTAATGTAAGTTTATATGGTTTTACAGAGTTTAAAAATTATTTTATTTTTATATTATTTTTTTAATTGATAATTTTTTATATAATATATAAATTTTGTAAATTATAAAACGAAAATTATTTTTAATATAAATTTTGTAAATTTTTAAAACGAAAATTATTTTTAAAGGTGTATAAAAATGTTGTTAGGCATTAATAAATCATACTTTTTTTTTTATTGAGGTTAATATGAGAAACCCTTATGACCGACGTTCAAGGTTAGGCATCCCCATATCAATCATAACCTTTGATAATGGTGAGAGTTGAGCTTATCAATAGGGTCAAACACACATATTCTCCCTCGTACACTCGTCCAGGTTTGAACCTTGAACCTCCCGAAGAAGAGCTAAAAGGCTGAACCATTGCGTTGTCTCTTTGGAATAATAAAAAATATTTTAAATTATATAATAATTTAGAAAAATATAAGAATTATAAAAATACTATTTTAAATGTATTCTTCAACCCATGGAGAGCCTTAGGTATTTGTATTATAACAATATTTATTCTTTCACTTGGTTTTTTGTTTGCTATATATTTTTAGTTACTTGTGCTAAAGGTTCTAATTGTTTTACAAAGGTTATTCCCTTGTTATTATGCTCTCTATGGGCTTAAAAAATGTAATTGATTGTTTTTGCACCTTCACTTTCTTTTTTTTGTCTTTATACTTTTGCTTCTAGTACGCAACATCCTTCTTCTAATTGCATTTTTTCTATTTTGGAGGAATTTCTTCCATCATAGATTAGCTTTATACTTTAACCAAGAATTCTTCTTGTTGTGCCTCAACAATAACCACTACTTGAGTCTTCTTCTTGGATGGCCTTGCACGTATTTCATCAATGAGAAAACATTTGATGGTCTTGTAGTTGACCTAGTGGTCTTTCTTAGGGGCTGCCTCTTGGTGGGGGATTGCTCCTTCACCATTTCCCTTGTCCCCCTTCTCTATGTCTACATCATCTATTTTCATATTTGTCTTATTCTCCTTTGGTGTAAGTGCCACAAACTTTATCCAAGTCACCCTGGTTTGGCTTCTCTCAAAGCCCTGATAACCAGCAGCTACATTAACCCATGATGGGTCAAGTTATTTACTTTTCCATCCCTAACCTCCTTAGCTATATTGTTGAGTGAAGATATAAGAAAGTAGGGTATATTTATTTATGATTTATGACACAATTGAACCATTAGCATAAAATGGTGGCTAAAAACAAAAAAATATCTACTTTTACTTATCATATAATGCTATAAGATTTTAGTGGTGTTGTCCCATGATTTGGGTAGAGTATTATAGAAGACACCCTTGCCTGTGTCATCAATGCTCTTTGATTTGCATAAGAACACCTTATGATGTTCCTTGGAATTTCACACATCCTCTCTAGCCTAGTGTACCCTAGTCTGAGGTAGGGGAGTGACTTCAACAACTGTGCACTCTATGAATTCCACCTCAAGCCTCTTGAAATCCACGACTATTATGGTGTATTCCTCAATGCGCTAAAAAAATACAGTCCAATCGACCCTTCAATAATTAGCCAAGTGATAGTTGCAAGCTTACTGTAGTGGTAAGGGCTTTGGCCTCTCTTTGAGAGGTCCAAGGTTCAAACCCCACTCAGTATGAGGAGACCAAGACCCCTCATAAAAACTTGTGTAAACTCATTGAATTTGATCAAGTGGCATTAGCTCAACCAGTTAGATTCCTCAATATTTAAAGAGGAGACCAAGGTTCAAATCTTGCCAAACGATATATGGATAATATCCAAGCTTTGTTGTAATACCACTATGTGGTGATGATGTAATACGGGTGGGGTCCCTTTCAATACCATATAACCAATTGAAAAAATAATTAGCCAAGTGACTCGTTTCTTCTTCGTCTTTGTATTGTTGGCTCATTCAAACTACCCCATATTCGCAACCTTTATTTTTGCATTCAATGTACTCCATTATCTACAACTTAATTCCTTCAATGATGTCTTATTGTTTTGCAAGTAATCAAGATCTTATTCTTCTTAATTAGGTACACATCATTGATTGAAATGTTGAATTGTGGAAGTGACTACAATAAATACTAATGGTTACATTGCATTCCTAAGGAGAGGGCATTGAAATGATTGTCAATGTGTCCTATGGAAGAGTGTCACACATCATTTGTCACATGGGGGTGATGACCTTTGCTCACACCATATATGGTTTTTTTTATTACATGCACGTGTCGAAATTTAGTCATTTATGGTGATTATTTTGTTGAGGAATATTACATTATTTGGTACATGCTAATGTACCCCCAAGGTACCTTCATGGTATATTTGTAAATATGTAATAGATTAGGATTGAGTCTATAGTTTAGAAGTGATTTATATTTCTCCTTTTACGTAAGTGTTAATGTGTAGGAAATGCACAAGTGTCATGTATGTAAAAGTGTAAATATGTAATGTGAGGATGTGTGCAAGTGTCCTAGATTAGGAGTGCATGTAGAAGTGTAAGAGTCATGTAGATGTGTGCAAGTGTTTTAGAGTCAAGAGTCCATGAATAGTCTTGTATGCAAGTGACAAGATGACAAGCCAAGAGTCATGAGACTTGTCATATGGAGAACAATAGTCAAGTACTTGAAGAGTCATATTACAATGGCTATAATATGGAGACAATACTCCATAAGAAGGTAATCCAATTGTAATACCAAAAGAATATAAATATCATATTACATTGTTGTAATAGAAAGGAAAAAATAAAGATTGTATACATTTTTTAGCAGTTAATATTGTAAGTTTTCTTCCTGCATAGTTCATGAATAATTCAAGCCATTTACATTCATATTTTAGTATATAAATAAATGTTATTTGCTTTATTATATAGGCCTTGATATACATATTAATTTGCTCATATATTATTCTATTCTTATATTATTATTTTGACCTTTAATATTGTGGCTATTTTATATTGGGACCTATGATATTTTGTGGTAGTAAGGCTTAAAAAGCCAACATATTTCATGGCATTTGATGTGGCCTAAGAGATGAACTCATCAAGCAACAAAGGTGTCAACTGTTAAGAATCAACACGTGTAAAACTCTACTTTGTGTGGTTTAATATGAGTAAGTTATGTGTTTCAAATCTCATGATCATCCTATAGCCACATGGTAGAAATTGTATGCCAAAATACTTGTTCCCCCAACTGAAGCTTTTATCTGTCTGTAGGAAAATACATGGAAATAATCATGAAGGGGTTATGTGGAGGAGATCATGTAGACAATAGTTGCAACACACTATGTGAATTTATTAAACCCCTCCAATAATGTCAATTGTGGTACAATGGCTATGATTAAGAGGAAATAAGTAGGCTGGAATGGGGGGATTCCAACAACTAAGAGCAAGGTATAGTTTGAACATTGAGATATGGAATTGGAGTCAATATGAAGCATGTTGTACATGCTTAGAGTAAATAGATGCCATGCCTAATAGGTGTATTTCATGCAAACGATAAATTTAAGAGAGTACGAGATAAGTGTGTTATGTGAGACAAGCAAAGTCTCCCCAAGATAGAAGAATGCTCCACAAGATCAATTACACACAAAAGAGGAAAACCCACAACACCAATATTAAGTGGTAAAACCCTACTTCAAATGAAGAAGGGAAACATCCACTATGAAGCTCACTATATTACTCAATGATTCAACAATACATAAATACTTCAATGTTGTGCAACAATATGATATGACAAGATGTAGTAGACAACACCCCTATTTAAAGAGAAGCTTTTCTACTACAACCCTAAAATTACCCTAATCTTATCACAATCTTATCTTGAGATGTGTGACAAATCTTATCACAATATTATCTTGAGATGTGTGACAAGTGACATCTATCAAATATTAAAAAGTGATTGGTTACTTTTTAATATTTGCTAGAAAAGGGAAAATAACTTTTTTCCACAAATTAAATATTCCTAGCACCCTTATTTTATTTATTAATTGGGTGGAAATATTTTTACATAAAATAAAATTATTTTCTAATTCAAATATTATTCTTTAGACTTTATATTTTAGTCTAAGAATAATTTACACAATGTTGCATTACATATTCCAACATGTTACTTAATTGATTGCCTACGAGAGTGTGGCTGAAGCTATGTAGGGAAATAACTATAATAAACAAACATTGATAGGTCAACTACCATGAAGGAATTTTGACACTCTTTTTTCTTCAACATGGTAGGTATATGCTAGCAATACTAGTGGCAAACACCTTCTTAGATGATAGTGTTGATTGCTAGTTTTTATCTAGATTATCACAGGTCTCAATGTTTAAGATCAAATATAATAATTAAATATTTGAGCATTTAATATATGTGGTCAATATTAATAAACAAAAATTCATATAAAATGAAGTAACATGGTCAATATCATTCATGCAAACATGAGAAAACTTACAATAGAATTGCTCAAGTTTTTTTTTGGGTTACATAGATGAATTGGTTACAATCACAATTTTTAGTAACTTCCAGCGCAACTGGCAGGGTTCAAACTATCAGTGAAGGCTTCCAACACACCCACAGTCTCGTTAATGGTAACCCGACGTGATATGGGGACCACCGGACGCATAGGGTTCACACTGTCTTTTTCAATATGGTTCAACACATGGCATGAAGGGGGACCGTCGGACAAGCAAGAAATAAATCACCATCATCAGTCAGGTGCAACACGTAGAGGAGTCAAATCGGGCTATTGGCTATGCATGGGCACGTCCGTGGGATTGGAACCTAGGTCTCCTCTCGATAAGCGCCCCAACTTACCAATCCACCTAGACCCACGGACATATAATTGCTCAAGTTGTATACAAGCTTCTTTGTATGATGCTTGAAATATATATATTCTTCAATGATACATTACATGGAGCTTTATCTCCATAATATAGCCTTACAAAGATGACTCTTCAATACTTGACTATTACTCTTCTCATATATACATATATTCGAAAGATGCATCTTTTCCTATTCCATGCATAAGACAAATCCTCTCATATCTTTTAACTTCTCATCTTCTCATCTAGGTTTGAAAGGTTCTTATACAAGTATTTTAAGGAGCATTTCATCTATGTGCATTGGCTTTCCATAGTGTTGATTCCCCATGTATAATGATGCTGGATTTAATCGAGTTATTGTGAATTACATACCATGTTGTATTCCCAATAATTTTAATGTAGGCTAACCAAATTCATTAATTCAATTCATTAATTTGAATATATAACCAGAATCAGATTTAGCGGTGAATATGAAATAAAAGGTACGGTGAACAAAATAAAAGATATGGTTCCACTGGTTATGTGAAATCATTTTTCATGTCTGAGTCAACATGTGTTCTTTTGCTTATTTTGCTGGACAAAGTTTATCTATATCTTTGTGTGATTTAAATATTTATTATTTTTTATAGATGAGTATATTTTAATGAATATGACATTAAAGATATGATTGGTTTTTGTTGAGTGTTAGTTTAGTTAGCTCGAGATTTTCGGTTGCAATCTCGAGCTCTTTTACGATCTCTTCATGTGGAGTAAAATTTTTATTGAGGTGGGAGGCGGGGGCTATAATGGTAGTTTTCGAGATTCAAAAAGTATCTGTGGGAATAATATTACTAGAAGTGTTATTGATTTCCCTATATAACAAAAGAAAAAAAGAAATTTATAATCCCTGTAACCAGTTGTTAAAAAATAGTTACAGATTCTTCTATGTAAAAAAGAGTAAGAAAAATCAAAGGCCTCCCGCTCCTACTTCTGCAACCCTTTGAGTAGGAGGCTTCTGCTCTTCTTTGCTGGATCTAACATCTTAGACCGCATCATTGGTTACCTTATTTGGTCAGTATGATATCAGTCCACGGGATCTCTTAGTATTACCCCTCCCTGACCCATTTTCAGGGGAAGATCCTACACCTTAAAACGACTGTGAAGTAATTATTGTGCTGCCAGGGTCCGACTAGTGGCTATTCGACTATTAGCTGTAGAGGACTATGGTCGAATGGGAGTGGCTTCTTGTGGATTCTATATGTGTTTCTTTTGGGTCCTTCTCCTCTCGGACTAAATCCCAGGGAGAGACCTTAGATTTCATGTACATTATGGAGGAATCTTGCTGGTGGCCCCTTTGTTTGGTGGGGTCCCTTTGCTCTATTGGGTAAATGTGGGTAATTCTCTCTACTTTGTTCTATTGTTAGGGTTTGTTGCCAATTATGGGGTTTTGTTTGGGTTGTTACGTGCATTTTATAGGTTTTTTTCTTACAATTCCAAATCTTAAGGGGTGACCATGGGTTGATGTGTTGCTCTAGAGGAATCTGGCTATTGGTCCCTTGGCCTAGTGGGGTACCTTAGCTCGGGTGGTTTGCAGTGAGTGATTTTAGATCCAATTGCTTAGGATGTGTATGATCCTAGGATTCCAAGCTCACATTTTCCTACGGTATCTTCCCCCTTTTTCCTCTCAGAAGCTGTGTTGGGTGCTTCTTGATCTTTCTCTCATGTCACGACATGTGTGTGGGGGTAGTTGGCTCTCTTGCTTTCTAACTAGTTCATGTGATGTTGTATTTATACAAGTTGTTTATTTCTAGTGGCATATTCCCATGAGGAATTTCGTTCCAAATTAATATCTCCTCTCTCTCAAAAGGCCCTTAGAGTGGTTGTTCTACAACAAAATTTATGGTGTTGTTTCTCGCCTGACCTGTTGCACTCTATCTACTAGGAGATTTTAAAGTTCCATGTTTATAGCGGTTTGTTTTTTTCTCTTGCCAATTGCCTTGGTTTTTGGCTTTTTTCTACAAGCCTTAGATGGTTGTTGAGGCAGAGGTGCAGTTTGTTTTTAGCCTCAATAACTTTTATTGGAGATCTTTATTTTGTGTTGGGGTGTTTGTTGTTCTTTCGTCTGAGTTTCTCAGGTGTGATTGTTGCTTTCATTGCTCATTCCTTAGAGCATGATTATCAGAAGGTTTTGATGGGATACAACCTACTTCATTGAGCAAAATACTAATCCCAAAATTATTTTCATCTTAGAAGCACTAGTTCTGGGTAGATTTTTAATTGGTTCGTGCTTCTAGTTTCGTCCATCTATGATCTTTATTGGATTCTTCTTCTCTGTTTGGTGGTTCTTCTCTGCTTTCCCCAATTACTGGTTGGGTGGGTTCACCAGCTAGAAGGTTTCTGGATGGTCGTTTGTGCTCCTAGTGCCACCGATAATGCAAGTGATGTCCTTATCGGTAGACTATATATTTTTAATAAAGTATTTTTTTATTAAACACTAATGTTTTTAAGGAAAAATTCTTATACAAAATAAAAAATATATATATTTATATAAAATATTTTTAGCTTAAGTTAATAGAATATTATAACAAATAAGTGGAAATGTTAAAATTTAAATCCATCGTTTATGATATATATTATGCATGCTAATATATTGTAAAATCATTTAACATCTAAAATAAAATAAAATAAAAAGGAACAACAAATATTTAATATTTCTAACAATAACTATGAATGAGTCTTAACTTTGGTTTTGTTGCTCTAGATTCTTAGGTAAACTCAAACACTATGACAAGGAAAAACATGACAATAATAAAGATAAGTCATTTATAGAAGTCTTAATTACAAGTAAGCCCCATTAGTAATGTAGGATGCTCTAATTTAGAAGAAAGAAAAATTCGATCAATATCAATCCCTATTTGTGAACCACATATTTTACCTCCAAAATATATATATTATAAATAATGAGATCATCAATTATGATGTAATATTTTAGCAAGCAAATTTCATAAAATATTTTTTTTAATTAAATCAAATCATAAAAATAATTTTTATAAGCAAAAGAAAATCATTATTAAATAACAATATTTTAAAGAAAAAAATATTATATAAAATAGAAAAAATTTAATATTGTGTTCATATTAGATATTTTTACCATAAGTTAATACAATATTTAAACAACTAAACTATATACTAATATTTAAATCCAACCTTTATGACGTATGAAAATTGTATGGTAAACCCTAAGGTACAGTCAAGTAATAGAACAAAGAAATAAATTTGGCTACAATATCCATGAAAGAGATGCAAACCTTAGGTGCAATCAAGCATTGAAGGAAGAGGGTTGTTCGTAGACCGTCTCTTCAAAGAAATATCTCTCAAGGATCTTTGGTTTCGCGGATGAATGAACCATTGACCTCTATTAGGATTTCAGAGGATGAATTTGGGTTGGATTCGATTGATCATGAAGCCCAAAAAATTATTTGCAAACTCAAGGGAAAAAAATCAGGCTTGGAGGAGCGCAAAGGATACATTAAATATTGGTAAACCAGTACAAAATTTCAAGTAACTCTCCTACCCAAATATTTCTTTTCTGTTTCCTTTTCTAATTTAGCGGATAGAGATAGGGTAATGGATTATAGATTTAATTGGTTTTTCAGACAAAGGGGTGTCTATATAAGACCTTGGACTCTTAGTTTCAACCCATTTAAGAAGAAGTTAATGGCTTCCCAGTCTAGGTGAATCTTTATGCTCTCCCTGTGGAGTTTTGGGGAGAGAAGATATTCACCAAAATCAATAATGCCATTGGTGCATTCCAGTATATGGATGCCCAAATAGAGGAAAATTTGTCTAGTAAAATTAATATGAGTAAAGTAAGATTGATTTTTTGGATGGATGTTTTAGTTCCTAGGCCTCAACCATTACTATCTCCTCAAGCAAAGGGGAATGGATCCAAAATATTGAATATGAAAATTTCTTCCTAAGATGTTATGGTTGTTAGCAACATGACCATCTAAAGAAGAGATGCTCGGTCATCCAATCATGCTATGATTACTCGATGGAGGAGAAGGCCCTGCATGTGAATGATTTGAAACTTCAAATATCCTAGTTTAAGAGAAATAATATCATCCTTGAGATGTACCAATTGTCCAACAGGAATCATGCGAGCAACAAAATACTCAACCCCAAAAGAAGAATTTGAATCAGATCATTGATGAAATTCAAATGGTTACTAAAGACCATACGAATGGTTCCATGGAAAATATTAGTACCTTATATGGTATTCTTGAACCAGATTATGAAACAATCTGTGATGGTCAATTTTCTAAAAATGAAGATCCTACAAAATGTGTTACAACTAGATATTACCTTAGGAGCTTGAAGTGCAAAAATGCATTTGCAGATCTTGCCACTCTAAAGGAGGAAGAACCTCTGCTAGAAGAAAAATAATCGAATTGATTTTCTCTTTGATGGATGATTATTATGTTTGTTTTCCTTCTATTTGTTGGAGTTGTTTCAAGTAAGTGTTGTTCTTGTTGTTAGTTCCTTTAACAAAAAAATAGCTGATTATGGAAACTTAGCCGTTTGAGGAATATGGAGAATATATATGATAGAAAGACAAATATGGGTATGCTTTAATTTACTTTTTAGAAATGTAACAAGAGCAATGTAATGTTTTGTTTTTATAATGGGAGTGGCTTCCTGTAGAAGCAACACATAGCTTATTAAAAAAATATATATGAAAATGGTAATATATTATAGAATCCTTTAACATACAAAAGTAAGAGGAACAATACCAATTTAATATTTCTAGCAACAAGTGTGAATATACAATGATCCTCACCAAGGGAGGTATTGATCTAGATCATTTGATAAATTCAAGGAATGAAATTCTATCATGAGAAAAATCTTGGCAACAAGAACAACAAGTCATTTTTGCAAGTCTTAGCTAAAAATAACAATGTCTTATTACGAACTATTAACTTGTTCTAGTGTATTTAAAGTCTTTAGGATAATTGTATCAATTTATCAATAAGAAGGTTTTAAATAATATTGATAATACTCAATGGAAGTTCATTTAGAAGGGCACAACTATTAGGACGAAGAGCATGCTATGTAAACTTAGATATTGTTACAGCTATAATTTGAAATATGTCCAAAGTCAATTTTGTATGATATAGAATTGTATAGGCCTAAGGGAAATCACCATGCAAATATATATTTTTATTTTATGTAATCCATATGGGTCAGGTCAACCTTCTTATGGTTAAATACATCTATTTTTAATTAACTTAAAGACCATTTGTTATGTTGGCCTAATTTAACTTGATTATGTATTGAGGTTATTGATATCCATATAAATATGCACCAACCACTCCATGTATTGAATTAGATTCTTGTGATCCTTATCTACATATAATACAATGATTATTTATTGAGCATCCACCAATTTTGTCTTCATATTTTTTATGCTTTTTGTATAAGATTTAAGTGGATGGATTGCTTCTATTTGTTTCAATAAATAAAGGTAAAATCCAATAGGTATAATGTGTTATAATTTTTTTAAAAAAATTTCCAACAACAACTAAGAATAAATTTACGTTAAAATAATATAAGCAATAATTGGATTATGAAAATATTTTCTTTTTTTTCTACAAATGTTGAGTTAGAACACAAAAATATTATAAATAAAAAATTGATAAAAAATGAGATGGAATATGTTGGAAGGCCCCATCGAAATTAAAGGTAGACCAAGTCAAACAATTAATGATAAATTAAGTATTAAGAACATATTTAACTAAAACTTCAAGTTTTTATTTTGGAAATATAAGTTCAATGTTGATTGCATAAAAATAAAAATTGAGGTCTGAGGGTTTGGTTGGTTGGTAAAGCACCTCGTTTGGCATGGGTAGCTCCGGTTCAAATCTCATGGACCTCATAGTACTAGAGGGTGTGTTGCCCTAGTGCCATCAACTACATTAAAAATTTTACCCAATGCAACTAGAGTTTATAGAGCAATAAGGAGCAGGATTCAAACCCATGATGAGGTGATGAAAAATGTAACGAGCGAGTTACTGACTCCTCTAGTATACGAAAAAAATATAAAAAAATAAAAAAATAATAGAAATTGAATAGTCCTTCACAAGTATTATTCTTCCCACGATGGACAAAAGAAATGTATCTTATTGTGAGGAAAGAGTTATATATTGACTTCATTCTTACTTGTATCATTCTCATAAACAATGTATTAAAGCCATTGTAATTCCAATAAAACAAGTACTAAGGAGTTAGGGATCAAAGTTGATAGCAAAATTTGGTGAAGAGTATTTAAATCTCAAACGAAAGAAGAGAATAAATTCAATATAGTTGTTAACTACTTATTTTGTTTGAAAAATACTAATTTAGAATTATCAATGTCCTAATTATTACCTCCTAATTTACTTATTGATCGAGAAATATACATTGAAGATTCTATCAATGCATTGTTAAATTTCATTCAACATCCAAATGATCTTGTTGACAATTTGCATAAAATATGTGAATATTTAGGAAGTGATACTAGCATCAAAATGATGTATACATAATATTTATGTAGATCATAATTCATATGATGATGCTTGTTATTAAAAAATGTATTAGCATAAATATTTTTTATTACCTAATTTAGAAAAGACTATTGATTTTGTTAAATGTTTTAAAATTACAATAATGAACAAAATAAGAATAAGCCTACTTATTCAAGAAATGCTAATAAGCATGTTATAGATGCTAGAATGTGTGATGCTCTTTGTATAAATGCTTATTTTTTTTTATGGATAAAAATAGGGGTTTGAGTGAGTCCCCATCTGAGATAGAAAAGCACCCACATTATTAATGACTGAGTTTTCAAAACCACCATTTAGGCATCTATAAACAAACTATACTAGCCAAAGTTATAACAAAAAATTTCTCTACATTGTCAAAATTGAAACTAAAGAGAACTAAATAAGAAACTATAAAATAGACATAAGTAATCAAACTAATCATAACCATCAAAATCAAACTAAAAGCATATAGGGATCATATTCTCTATGAAATATCTATCATACGATTGCTCCCATAAATATACTAGTGTTAATATCCACCAACTAGTGTTAACATCCATCGAGCATGAAAAGCCCCTCATTAAGGCTTCCCATCCTCCCCTTCCTTCTATATCTTCTCATAATTAAGATGTGGTCTAGCTCTTTAATATATAAATATCTAAGGGAATGTTTTGTTGGTCCCAAGCCATATCCCCATTTACAAATTATTCCTTGGTTCATTATCCAATCAACCAAATTATACCTTCCTTATAAATAGGGGATAGTTGTACCTCACTAAAATGACTTAGGATCCTCTTGGTGTAACCAAAAATATCTTGAATAAAACCTACCTAAAGGGTTTTCCATTTTAGTCTATTAAAGACAACCAACACATCACCTTCCACATGGATTTGGTTAAAACCAAGTGATTGAGATTTTTAATTATGGATATAACCAAACTTACCTCCACCACCATATTGGTTGTAATCCCATAAAACTTAGCATAAGTACCAAGAAGAATCCCCTTATAGTCATGAAAATTCCTTCTCCTCTACCTTACCCTAGGTTAGCATTTTAGGTCCCATCAAAATTCAATTTGTCCTAGTCTTTGGCAGGTTCTATTTTACTAAATTTCTATTGTTCCATTTATTCCTGACCCCCACTAATGAGGATCTATTATAGGTTCTAGTATTTAGCTAATAATTTCTCTATCCTTTTTTACCACATCCTTCCAATCTTGAATTTCTACTATTTCTTTGATGCTCAAACTAATATACTCCACAATCCTATTGACAATCCACCATTTCCATCTAAAATTCCTTTTGTTTCTTTCCAACTAGTTATTCCATATCTTGTAATATAGGATTGAATGGAAAAGCAACTAAAGGCTTATAATTTGAAAAGGATATTCTCACTACATCATCATGTCCTTGAAATTACTAAAGACCTAATAAATAATGGTTTTGATCAAAACTTTATCCTAGATATATAATGCATATTAGCAATGGATAAATAGATGATCATAAGTCTCTTATTTATCTTAGTAGAGCTCACATATAGAAGGTCTTACAAATCCTATATTGTGAAGGTTATCTATAGTTACTACTTTACCTTGCATAGCTACCTAATGGAAGAAATATTATTTTTAGGACCTTTTTCCTAATTCAAAAATTTAGCCAAGGGAAATTTGGAACTTCTTCCTTTTTTTTCATGTAATAACCAAACTTGACTTGGTATTGTCCATGTTTGGACCGTGACTAACACAATTTATCACTCATCCTAGAAGCCACCTCCATCCTAGATGTGGTCACTCATCTTTTATTCATATGCTATTCTAAGAATAGGTTGTAAATTAAATAAAATACTCCTCAACAATATATCATCATAGAACTTGACCTTGGTTCTATCTCTAATCTTCCAAATGACACCTTTCTCTATTATCTCTCTACTCTTACCTATGTGATTCCATATATATGATGTTGTGCTAATAAGTTGTGCTCTTTTTTCATACTACCTCTAGTATTTCCTTATCTAGTTGTTAATCCAAAATCCATTCTCCTACTCAAACATCCACCATAATTTATCCCTGAAAGCCTCATTTATTTCTCTTAAACTTTTTATTCCCAGTCTCCTCTTCTTGTTGCATACTCAATCTCAATGAGTAGAGGGAATATATGCCTATACTTTGTTCCTTTCTGTAAGAAGGAGCATATCCTACTCTCTAAATCATATTACACTATGGTTGACATTATTAGGGCTACCATCAAATAGATGGTCAATGCCTAAAGTGTGGATTTTGATAGTTTTAGCTATCCTTCCTATGAACGAAGCTTACCTTTCCAATTGGTAAAATTCCTCTGAAACCTTTCCATTAAAGAATTCCATAAGAATATAGTCATTCTTCTATAAAAAAGGGGATGTACCAATTAAGTAGATGATAATCTACCCACGTGCCATCGTAGAATATCCAATATCCTCATTTACCTCCTATTAGGGGCATTGAGGAAAAATCTACTCTTATGATTATTAACTTTTCCCTGATGCTCTTTTGTATAAGTCAATAAATTGTTTGTGAATACTAGCCTCCTTAGTTGAGGCTTACCCCAATAGGATTGTGTCATCAAAAATTTGATGATGGTTAACTAGACTTAGGTCATGAGTGACTATCAAAATTTTTAGATCCTTGTTTTATTGGTGGTTTAATATGCTCTCTAAAGTCTCAATTAATATGAAAAATAGGTAGGGGAAGGAAGTTCCCATGGTAGAAATCTCTAGAGTTGTTGAAAAACCTTGATTGAAAAATTCATTAGGATTAGGAATTTTGATGAAGTGACATAGTCTATAACCCAAATTCTCCACTTTCTATCAAAACCAAACGTATCCAAGACCTTATTGAGAATAAATTGATCCATGAACTATAATTATACTATTTGAAATATATTTTCCTTGAACCAAAAATTCATGTTCATCTAAAATGATTTCTAACAAAATTAATTTTAATTTTTTGGCCATAAATTTGGTGATAAATTTATACACGTAGTTACAAAGACTTATAGATCTAATATCAACACATGTATGAGGATCTTGGTTCTTAGGAATCAAGTCTATAAATGTGTTATTTAACTATCTCAAAATACTACTCCTTCTTTGGGCTTCCTTGACTATTCCAACCACACCAGTCACCATAATATCCTAGTTTTTAAAGAAACCTACAAGAAAGACATTAGTCCCTAGATCCTTATACCTCCCCAAGGAAAATATTACATTCTTAATTTCTTTCTTAAACACATGTACATTTAAGATTTTATTAATATATTTAGTGACCACCTTAGGTATAAACTCTAAAATCATCTAAACCACTTCATATTCCTTGTGCTTTCTCTATGTAAAAGGTGTTTGAAGTAATCCACAATCTCTCTACAAATATCTTCCTCTTCCTACAACTTTTGGACCTACATACTTTAAATTTATTTGATGGTATTATTGTTTCTATTTATTGAGGCTATAATGTGCATAGCATATTCTTATGATCCCCTTACTTTATCCATGTAACCTTATATTTTTATCTCCAATAATATTTCTCTTTTACGAAGACATTGTTGTACTCACTAAGGACCTACTTCTCTTTTACTTGTAGATATTGAATTTGGTCTTCCACTTCCATTTTACCTTAAAGATATTCTATTTCCTTTTCCAAATATTTTTTATGTGTGAAAATATTACCATAATTCTACTTATTCCACCTTACTAATTATTTCTTCACTATTGTATTTTTTGAGCTAGCTTGAACATACTCGTTTCCAAAATGTGATTGTTCTACTAGTTCTTCAAAAGAGAATTGAAGTCTATATGTTGTAACCACATTAGATCAAACCTAAAAGGAACAATTATCTTCTTGCTCATCTCTAGATTAAATACTATAGGGAATTATTACATCCTACACTAGCCAAAGACATCAAGAATATATTAAAGCCCTCCAAGAACCAATGAGTAGAGCACAAAGCTCTCTCTAGATTTACTTGTATGCTCCAATTTTCCACTCTTCTATTTTTCCATGTAAACATAGATAATTTTAGATCTAGGTATATTAAACCTCTATTAGTAACAAATTCCCCAAGCAAATTCATGGAATCTAACATTTTGGCTATTCCTCCTCTCTTATCTTATTACATGATGGTAGTATTTAATTCCCTTATTATCATTCATTTAATATTTTACATATCATTACTAAAAATAAGGGAGAATATGTATTAGTTATAATGCCTATTGTATTAGAAGCTAAGTGTTCGAGCTCCACTAAGATGAACTTACCATATTGAGCTAAAAAAGTTCCCTTAAAAACCATTGAATTAAGAAAAAAAAGTAAACCTTCTGTAGTGCCTACTATTGTAGCTAAAAATATTCTACTACTGTTCTAGCAAAATTCCAAAATGTTCTCCATGTCCTTAATTGAATTTTTTTTTTCTTGGAGGAACAAAATTTTTGGATGATGCCTTTTTATTACATTACCACAAATCCTTATCTTATTCGAGGCACTCAAGTCCCTACTATTCCATGAAATCGTATTCATTTATGTGCCTTTCCAAAGGTCTTAACATTTCCTAAATTAGATCCAATAGTGTTTGTTATTTATTATCAACTATCTCTTTCTCTAACTCTCTAGATTTTGTTTCTAAACCTAAGGCTATACCCTTTTTTAGGATCTACTACCAATACTAGGTACACTCCTTTAGTCTTCTTTTTATTACTATAAAGAGCTAGAAAAATAATTTTCTGCTCTAGTCACCCCTCTTTAACATGAAAGGGTAATGAAGAAGGAACAAATTTAGAATTTGATTCACTTACATATTTAGTCAAACAATCTATAAAGCCTAGGTCTACTATTTGGTCATTGAATCCTTCTCATTCTCCAACATATCCTCCTTAATCTCTACCTCATTTCCTTCTAGTTGAGGGACCTCTATAGCTAAAAACTACTCTTATGGATATTTAAGGGGTGTTGGGGTCCTTATCATAAGAAATCCTAGATGTTGACTCTACTTTCCTCCCATCTAAGAATGCCCACTTTTTTATTTCATTGATGAACCTTCTCACTAGGGGAGACTTTAGGGGAGTAGGCCTCAGCTAGATGATCATCCTCATGGTCCTCATGATTATTTTCTTGAGCATGCACTCCGAACTTTGAATATATGGTAAGATAATTTAGGAGTGGTTTTTGCAAGCCATTCTTAAAATAAAACCCAACATACACCACTAATGTTTACTTCATCATAGATGGTGAAACAACTAGAAAATCACCAAAGTAACTTCCAATAATTTCAAAAATACCTTATGAGTAAAACTCCAATGGAAAACCATATAGTCACATCTATATTGACACCTTATCCATATATTCTATGTTACAGTTAAAAATAGGCTTCCATAGCTTAAAAAAAGACCCACCACTCCTATGAACCATGGTCCACCTAGTAAAGAATTTTAAAATTATATCAAGGAGGCAAAGGTAGCTACAAAAAGCCCTTCAATAGGATGTTCAAAGAGACTTTCCCTTTTGGCTCCCACTTTACCTTAATATAATTTCATAAAACTAACAAACCTATCTAGGGCCCTAGTAATTTATAGATGATTTAGTCTAACAAAATTTCTAAGTTTTGGTTGAATAGATTTTCAACATGCTCAACATGTGCTCTTGGCTCCATATGGTGGATTTTGACACCATCACAATTCCTATAAAATGAATGGGTTTTCCATGCATTGTATTTATGAAATAATCCTTGCTTTTATCAAAGGATATCAAGCCCACATATTTTTTCTTCTATTTTCTACCCAATAGAGTCTTGATACCATCCTATAAGGAGTCCCCGTCTATTCTTGTCTGAAACTACATAGAAGCCCACTACTATTCTAGATTAAAAAATGAAACTATATTCTTGTTAGCTATGTCCTCTCCCATCACTCTTCTACATGTGTGCTTTTAGCTTTACCTTAGTACATAATTAATATTATTCTCCAAATAGTCCATTTAATTAATACTCAAGGATATCATGATAATATTAACATAATTTAGGACTAAAGGTGTTTTCCTTGTCCTTATACAACATATCCATGATTGACATGATAGTACTATTGTGAGGCCATCAACATAATCAATGATTTGATTTCTTAAGATTTAATTAATAAAATATTTTTGTTTCAAAAATTGAATTAGGTTCAATATTGTAGAATAAATTAAATATGTTGAAGAACAAAGGTATTAAATGTTATCTAGAGAACATAAATGTGTCAAGAATAAAAATTAGATAGAGAATGATCTTCTAGTTATATTAGAAATCTAAACATTTCTTAAAATTTATACCTATTGTACTTGTACATCAAAACAATAACCATGATGGCCCTAGGTTATTCTTTCAAAAGAATAATGACAATACATATTTGTAGATCATAATTAGTATAGGGTAACCTCTTAAACCCAAATATCTGTGTCAATCATGTTCATTCTATTAATCCTAGTGATGGAAATGCACAAATTCCTCTCATCAATATCAATCTAGCACCTAAAACCATATAAAATCATGAGGATATCATCTTTTTATAGTATAAATAAATTTATTTTCAATATCATTGATGACAATTGAATCATATTAGAAGTTGAAAAGGGGAGATGTACAATCATAAAAAAAAATCCTCTAATATAGTATGATGAAATGATGGTAAAAATAAATAAAAAGATCAAACTATAGCTCATAATACTATCTTATTATTTTATTATCTAATCCCAACCCTTATTGTAGGTAAATTTCATCACCTACATCCACAATATGGCCTAGTCCAAGCCGTATAATTATTTTTCAAGGCAATAGTATGACAAATTGTATGCAATAACTTAGAAGGCCACCAAAGCAGCACTAGATGAAGCTCTTATAGTCGATTCAAAGATAAAAGGTTGGTATAAAGCAAACTAAAATATTGCATAGAAGTAGGGAGAGCGGAAAGGTGTGGCCAAATGCAATATTAGGTGAGCCAAGTAACAAATAAGCAGGCATAAGTTTATCAAATAGCAAAAAATGTCAAGGCAATTATATTTGGCAACACAAAGTAGAGAACACAAAAATTTGACTAAGTAAAAAAGTTGGCTAGACATTTGAGATATTTATGTGAGCAAAGGGATATTAAAAATATAGCATTCGACATGAGAAAAAGTAAAGCATGTGAAGGCCTCAACATTCAACATCCAACATTGAGACAAAGGGAAAATGAATGAAGCAAGCCATATAGATAATAATGATGATGTTAGTAAGGTAACATAATATGTCTGATGTAGTATAAAGAAATTCCTAAGCAAGAAATATTCGAAGGCATTGGATTTGACATCTAGCATTGTGATATATAAGGCTTTCAAAGGCATCACACTTCATGAGGCAATGACATCATCAACAATATTTTATATGTCTGACAAGCCAAAATCAATATCGTACGTAAAATAAATCTAAGATAGAGGACTCGATAATGAAGCATTAAGTATCAAACAAAGAAACCCAACGTCTAACATCTGCCATAGGTAAACATAGCTATTGAACTCTTCAGATGATGATGTCATCAAAAGATAAAAGAACCTCTGACACTTGACATAAAAAAAGGATAAAGAAAGCAACATTGAGCTAGGATAAACCATTCAACAATAAGAAATATGCTTTCACACCACCAAACTTTGCATAAATGATTTGAAATCATCCTAATCAATAGGAGCACATGTGCCAATTAGCTGCTAGGTATCATTACTATTAAAAAATATCAATTATAGAATCCTTCTCCAACACACATTTGCCCTTGCTTAGTTGGATAAGCATAACAAAAAGGAGTGGACCATCATCATATGGTTAGAATCCAACAATGTAGCATACAAGACAACCTCATAATGAAATCTACATCACACACATCAACAAAGTATGCTTGATGTAGTTAAGCATAATTTAATTGAGTGTGACATCCACACCCTGCACATGTTTGAATAGACCTACAATATGCTATATAGGCAATCATGACTAGATAACTGAATGTACTATAAAATCTATATATACTAAAATGTAATTCGTTCTAAGAAATTGCCCTTTAGCATTTATAATTACATAGCTGTATGATTGAGGCTATATACATTTTGAATGAAGATTGGATTTTTGTCTAGCCTCTTGCTTAATTCTTTTGAAAAACATGTATGTATGTCTCACTGAGTCATTAAGCATTTTTATTAAAGCTATGAATGGATAATTCAGCTATAGTTATTTTGCTTTCTAGATTTCTCCTTGGATCTATTGTTCTAGTTTTGGAATGACTTAATAATGCTCAAGGTTTATTATGATTAATTATTTTGTCATAAGAAAAGTAAGCTGGTCTATTAGGCAGTTTAGTTTGAATTGAGATTGTCACTATATCTCTTGATATTGCTAAATTTGCACCACTTTTAGCTTAGCTTCTAACCCTTTGCATTCCTTAATTTAGTCTACAATCCATATTAGTTAGATTAGCTAGGACCATAGGACCCAAACTTCTTCAAAGGTTGACTTAGAGACCCATGTTTCTACGACATCCAATCTTGGTCAAGGTCTTGAGGGAGCAACACATTCATTTGGATTTTGGACCAAGTTTTTTGGCATGCCCAATGGGACCCAAATCCCACAATCCCATGATTAGATAGAATTCTTATAGCATATAATGATATAATCCACAAAATCAAGAGCTATCTAGTGTGCCAAGAGTTTTTTTGCACATCCTGTGGGATACAGATGTCCCACCTTAAAATTCATTTCTAGGAATTAGAGATACTTATCCACTATGCTACCAAGAGTTTTTTTGCATGCCTGGTGGGACATGATTTTGCTGATCCTATTTCAATTACCCATAGGACTCATAATTTTGGTGAATAGAATTGACCTTGCATGTAAAGATTGTATGTTCACCTAACGAATTTGTTGAAAGCAAGAATATGAAAAAATGGTGACTACTAGAAAAAACTTAGAATAAAATGGTAAACCACTAAAAATTCAATATAATCTACTGTGTACAAATCATATGGTTTTACAGACATATTAGTAAAGGTATTAGAGCTATGGTTGGACAAATCTCTCTAACTTGGAATAGTGTCAAACCTCTCAACCTACCAGTTCTCCATGAAATTTACTAAAATGCATTAAATATATCTTAGCCTTGGCCACATTTTGCAATATTGTCTTTGAAGATGTAATGGTGAGGTTGTTGGCTCAATATTTTTGAGGTAAATTATTGGAATGGTACAGGTCCTTAGAAGACAATAGCATTAGAGATTGGGTAAATTTGGTTGAACCCTTCATAAAAATATATGATGATCTAGGGGATCCTTTTCTATTGCTTATTCAAAAATCCTATATGCAAAGCCACCCCTAGGAAAGCCTCTTAGACCTCAATATCTGGTTCAAAAAGCTCTAGAAAAAAATTCCTTATGAAGTGTGATTGTCATAGATATAGGCTTTATGTATTATATCCAAGCTTTGGATCTAGAATTAAGCCTCCAAATCCTATAGTACAAGGAAAAGGGATTGTCACAAGTTTTCCACCTGGCCATCATGGCTGAAAATATGCTTGTCTTAGTAGAAAAACTACCACCAAAAAATATATTTCTAGATGCCCATGAAAACCATAAAATGAATTCATAGATAATGGTTATGGTCATATCTTACCCATAATTTTTGACTCTGATAGAAACAACTTCTCACATGCATACAATAGGAGAGAATTTTCCCACTACCATAATCGATGAGCCTTAGACAATTGAAGAATTAAAAGCTATAATCCAATGCTTTTCCAACAAGCTTAAACAATAGAACAATGAAGTAGAAAATAGAGAATATGATAAAGAAGATACCCTAGTAGGAAATCAGAAGATGAATATAGAAGGGGAAAATGATTCCAACTCTAAGTTCAAGAGATTTCATGGCCTATGTAGCAAATCTAAATCCATCCATAACAACAAAAAATAATTTTGTATTTTATCCAAAAAACCAAATATAATTTGAGCACGTCCTCTTTCCATAATATATTTAAAATATTAACAGTATTTTGGATAGAATGCAAAGAGTGGGACAAGGAAGAACAAATGGTGTAGAGTCTACAAGAAAAACAAAAAACAAATGGAACTTTAAGGTAATTCAAGCTAAATTCAGAGCCATGGGATATCAATCAACAGAGAAAGGAAGCCTATAGGAATTTGTATTACTCAACAATCACTAACAAATAGAGGTCAAAAATAGTTAAAAAATACAATAAATTATTCAAAGAAATATCCCAGAAGGCAAAGGATAGTATTGTAAAAGATGTCAAAGGGCAAAGAAAACTTTTTCTAGTCACAAAATAGGTGGACCTAGTCAAATTTATTCTCAGATGATCAAAAAATGAAAGGACTGCTCATCAGGATAACCAATTGGCATCTAGGAAATTATCACTTGAATGGTGTGAAAATCAACCCCTACCATTTTATTTATCCTTGTTCCTAGAAGGCTAGATTGTACATAATTATATGATAGACTCAACCAACAATGCTATCACAATTATGCCTCTAACAATCTATAAGGCTATGGGCTTAAATTATTCTTGGAAAAACTCTGGAATATTTCTTTACAAGGGTATTTAGATTTGGAAAATTGGAATCATAGAAAATATTCCAATATTATTGCATAAATGCTCAAAAATTGTAGTAGTATAGGATATATGGTTGTTGATCTCCTGCCATCATTTAGAATATGCTTGTCTAAAGAATTTTTGGAGTAGTTAAGGGGGTACCTAGCTTTGGATCATAGTCACATTATAATACCATGGGTCAAAGGGATGGTTAGGATTCTCAGCTAGAAAATCAAGTTGTATCATATCAAGAGATATGAAGAGCAACAAACATGTCCAATTAATAAAATTCATAAAAATATGCAAGTGGAGATATTTACTTCACCCAAGCCAGAAGGCAAATCCATCTATACCTTGAACAATCACTATCCTAAGATGCAAATCTGGTTAAATTGGATAGAACAACAAAAATCAAAACCCGTGCATATCCAAACTCAGGGTCTGCAAGGTCATAAAAGTAACATATATGGAAGAGAGACCAAATATTATCACTAGAAGATCTGAATATGGCAAAAAAATGTAATACACCCAACCTAAAATATGCAACAATGATTTTTTTAAGAATATTCCAAATACATACTACTAACACAATTAATAAAATAAAATTATTTAGAAAATTACAGCTGGCTGCACTAGCTTATGATATGTTGTGCCAAGTATTTCTTAAAATAATAATTAGCTTAGGATCATATCAACATCAAAAGTAGTCTGATACCAAATTTATACCTAAGAGGATGTACCAGAGAAGAAATCTCAAATATGGCATAATATGGTCAGGCAGTTGTAGATTCCAATGAATAAACAAAATTACTCCAATGGCATGAGATAGCACACCATAATTTTGTGTAAATAGCCATCATATAAATAAAAATTGTAATATATAGGTGGAATTAAATAAAGGTAGCTTACCAAACAAAGGAGAATTTTGATAAAATAACCAAGCAAGATCACATGCATGAAACTTAGAAGACTAATGTAGATCATGTGAAATACTAAGGGGTTGGAACAACTAATAAAAAAGTAGCATTGCTCTCATGAAGCTTATAAGAAGTGCTCTCATCCCATAGTGTTTCACTACCTTCAAATCCCAATGGGTTTTGTAGTAGGCGAGAAAATGATGACAATAATGGGCTCTCCCTTTTGATCACCCCATTTCCTTTTCCTACCCCTTATGGCTTGAATATTATTAGGCTATTACAAAGGAGAGTCTAAAATTAGAAGGAGAAGGGGAAATACAAGGGGTAATCTAAAGATATTTTGAGGTTGATTAGTAGAAAATGGTTGCTAATGGAGATAGGTTTTCTAGGCTCATATTGAAGAGTATTACAACATTTGTATTCAAATAATATTAAGCTATATATTTTTGTGTCCTTGTCACATTACTAAGCTATATTTTTGTAGAAGAATATGATAATCCACATATTCATTGAATATCTCATTTGTATTACTTTTTCTTGCTTCTTGCCATATTCACCTTCTGCTCATCCACATCCTTCCCATTACACCCCTTCCTCCAAATATTTCCTTTTCTCCTTTTCTTCCTTCCATCCTTTTGAATCTATATCCCAATGGAAGAACTAGCTCAATTCATCCTTCACAAATAATTGCAATTATTTCACATATCTGTGGCAATATGTGGAATGTCTGTTCATAGTATCATCATAATGAAAGCAAGTATCAAAGGTCATCACAATAATATCACAAAGCATATTGGCATGTGTAAGTTGAATACATATGGTGCTTGGCAATAATGTTTGACAAGGTAAATATCATGCTGAGTTGAAATTTGTATGATGTGATAGCAAGATGATGAAAGCAAGCACACATTGCATTAATGAGAAAATTGTGATATAAAAATCTAATTAGATAAATAAAAGAGGAAATAAATAAACTAGGATGGTCACATGGACAATCAGATCTGAGAATTTATTGCCAACAATGACAAAAGCTAGTCCAATTAAGGATTCAACTCCCATCCACTTCAACAATTGACTTTAAAAGAATGTATAAGATCATATAATACATGTAGTGTCATGATCATTATGAGTAGACATGCATTATGTTGAAATAGTAAAGAGTTGAATGGAGTCCACTAGCACAAAGGAGGCTTGCCTACACAATTTTGCAAAGGAAAAAGTAGAGAAAGAGAGAAAGCTTTAGAGTACCTAGAATATTTGCCCAGTGTAACTTGCACAAGTGAACATTCATCTAAGGCTACTACTCTAGATCTACAATAACCTTGATATGTAGTGGAATATGCTCATAAGGTTTTCAATTTTGTTGGAGGTGCTTGCATACAAGTATCTCCACTTCCTTTTCTCTCTTTTCTCTTACCTATATTCACCTTGCCTTCATGAATCTACACCTTGTCCACTTATATATCTCACTACCACTATCAACCATTCTAATTCTTGGCATATTTCCACTCCCTATTATTAGTCATCCACTTCCTATTTTCTTGCAACCTTTGCCTCTATAGTCATACCCCTAATTCGTATATTCCCGTAAATCTTAGCCTTGTCTTCCTCTGGTACTTTTCTTCTTCTGTATGCTACAATGCACCATGCATTTTATAGGCAAATGGGATCGAATTAGCATCAAGACCTATTTTAAGATGTGTTTTAGAAGCTCTGTTGTAGCTATAGAATACATCAACCTCCATTACATCTCCATCATGGCTCCATCAATCCCTTTCTCTTAAACTATTTTAATTTCCATATATCCAAGTTTTGCCTCCATAAATTTTCTTGTATTTAATCATCTTATCTTCTAGCTCCATTTCCTCTCAAAGTTTTCATCATCCCATATATTAGGCTTACTAGGTTTTCAATTTTACAAGCCAAAATCCTCAAACGTTGACAATAATGTAGGTAAGTTTCATCACCTACATCCACAATATGGTCTAGTCCAAGCCGTATAGTTATTTTGCTAAGGCAATAGTGTAGCAAATTGCATGCAGTAACTCAGAAGACCACTATAGTAGCACTATATGAAGCCCCTAGGGCAAATTGAGAGATAAAATTTTGGTACAAAGTGGTTCAAAATATTGTAGAGAAGTGCAAAGAGCAAAAAGGTGTGACTAGAAGCAAGATTAGGTGAGGCAAGTAACAAAGCAACAAGCGGAAGTTTGCCAGATAGCAAAATATGTCAAGGTAATTGTTGGAAATTTTGAGTTAGTTGTGTTGTCATTGATGTCAAGAGTCAGTGTCAGGAATCAGTGCAGGACTTGGCAAAAGAAGGGTTAAAATATTTATATTTTAAGCCCAAGATATTTGGTCTAAGAGCTCCACATGATTGGTCAAAAGGATGGTTAAATACCCTGAAGAAAAGGCCTAAAAGGAATAATATTATAATATTTATTATTATAATATTAAAGGTGGTCAGAAAAGGTCTAAAGGCGAAAGAGGAAAACACCTAGGCCCAATGGAAATAATATTATAATATTTCATTATAATATTAAAAGGTTTAATTATGCCTAAGGTAGTTTATAAATAATTTATAATATTTATATTATAAATTTATTTATAAAATAATATTGTTTATAACCCAAAGTTGGGTTGGGCGCCAAAAACAATTTAATTTTTATAATCTCCGTCGACGTGGGAGAGAGGGAGGCATATGGTATAAATACCATAGCACTTACCCCTAAGGAAAGCAAGTCTCCAAAATTTATTAATGCATGCGAGTTTGGTGTGAATGCGAAATATTTTCGTGAGCAAACAAAGGACAAGGTTATAATTTCATTTGCCCCCGATATTTGTGGAAGTCAAAGCGTTAAAGGTGGAAGGGACAAGCAACCAACCAGCGGTTGGGCTAGTGGTGAATCCGAGGTGTGCAAAGTGTTTGGAATGCAAAGGTGTTGCGTTCGATTCCCGTCGGTGATGTGGGACAAGAGCCTTTTGGCTTTTGGTGGGCAAGGAGGAGTCAAAGCGCTTTTAGCGCCTTTGACTCCCACGTGAGCGCTTAGCTCACGCGACTAGGGAGCCATGCAGCTAAGGCACTGTAGGTGCTTCGACCAGGGATCGAATCCCATGGGGAGCGCACAAGGAGGTATTTAATTTTTAATTAAAATTTGCATTGCCTAAGGTCGTTGGTGGTGCTCAAAGCGCATGGTTTATTTTTGCGCTTGGACTATAGTGTGAAGAGGGAAAATTATTAGCACGTGGGGTTATTTGATTTTGTTAAAGTGCTTAGGGAGTTAAAAGGGTAAGGTAATTAATTTTTACCTTAGAGAAAGTGAAAAATATTTTATTGAAGGTTAAAAATATATTGCATTGTTTTATAAAGTTAATTACTTGAAAAATGCAATATTGAGTAGGGAGACATAAGTAGTGTTTGGATTATTTCATGCATTAAATTTTTGAAAGGGGTTATTGTGAAATTGAATGGTTGAAATCTTTATTTGATAAAGTTTGGAGATAATAAGGTGTACTTGAGTTTTGTTAATCTTGTAATATTTGAAGTGAGAGATTTTTGATATCTAACCATTGAGATTGGCAAAGAGGTTGATTGTGATTGAGACAGGTTTTGAGGTCATTTCTCCATCAAGAAAAAGGTATGGGCATATCTTCCTTGTGAGTGAAATATTGTTGGGTTGGATGTTGTGAATGCTAAGTTGGAGTGAAAAGGATTGTTTGATAAGCATTGTTGAGTTTGGTTTTGAACTATCCAATATTGATTGATGAATATTTTTTGGAATGAAAGTTGATGCTAGAAACCTTGTTTGATAAGCATTGTTGGAAATATTTGAGTAAGCCTTCATGTGCATGATTAGGGTTTGTGAAAAAAACATGAGTATCATTGTTATGTGAATGAGGAATCATCTTGAGTCAAGGTTTGAGTTCCATAGTGTGAGTTGTTAAAAGCATTTTGAAACACTTGTTTAGGGTTTGTAAGCAAGTTGTGTTTCATTAAGTGATTGGTTGAGTGGAGTTGATTGAGCATAGTTGATTGAAAGTGTTGGAGTGATAGTTCAAGTTATGTGAAACAAATTGTTCTTTATTCTAAATTGATTTGAAGAGAGTTTGAAAGTGATTGAGTGTTGTTGAGAGTGAAACATATTGAGTCTCTAACCATTCTCTATATTTTTATGTGATAAACAAGATTTTGAGTTCAACTTGTTTGTGTAATTGAAGAGGTTTTCTATGATATATTGAGTTAAGTTTTTTTATACAAGTTTTGATTTGAGCAAGCTTTTGTGAAAGCTAGTGAGCAGATTTGAGTAAGTCCTAGAGAGGACTTAAGGACAAATTGAGGTAAGCTTTTGTGAAACTTAAGGACAAATTTGTGTGAGATTTTGTGGAAGCTTACAATCATATTTGAGGTAAGTCTTGGTGAAGACTTGTTGAGCAGATTGGACAAGTTCTAGTGAGGACTTGTTGAGCAGATTTGAGGTAAGTCTTTGAGAAGACTTGAGAAGAGTTGATTGATTGATTTGTTCAAACCTTGAGTTAAGGTTTGGGGTAGATCTAGTAGAGTTGATTTGTGATTGGGTCAAGCTTTGTGTTAAGGCTTGAGGATAGATTTAAGGATAAATTTGGTGTAGATTTGAGGATAGATTTGTGCAAGAAAAGATTGAGAGATTTGTCTAGACTGAAGGACTATGTTTAGTATAGATTTGAGATAGATATTGAGAATATTTGTGCTAGACTGAAGGACTATGTTTAGTGTAGATTTGAGATAGATATTGAGAAAATTTGTGCTAGATCGAAGGACTATATTTAGTGTAGATTTGAGATAGATATTGAGAAGATTTGTGCTAGAATGAAGGATTATGTTTAGTATAGATTTGAGATAGAGCTGAGAGCAATATTTGGAGGTGATAGAGTAGAGGATAGTAGTCTCTAGTGGATAGAGATCCATTAGCTAGGGTAGTGAGGATAGAGGTCTTCTAAGTGAGGACATGAGTCTTCAGTGGAGAGAGATCCACAAGCTAGAGTAGTGGAGGCAGTAGTCTTCTAGAGGATCACTAGCCAGAGCAGAGGAGAAGGAGTTCTCCTATGGATAGAGATCCACAAACCAGTTAAGGGATTGGTGTCTCCTATGGATAGATATCCATAAACTTGATTAGGGGATTGGTGTCTCCTTTGGACAGAGGTCCATAAATATTGTAATAGGGAAGGATTCCCAAGAGATTTATTGAGAAAATTTTAGTGAAATATTTTCTCCATGGAGTAGCCCACATTGGGTGAACCACGTTAAATTGGTGTCTCTATTATGTGTGGTGATTTATGCATTGCTTTGATTACTATTATTGACATTGCATTGATATATTGGATAATATTGTTTGAGTAAAGAAAAGTAAAAAGTGGTCTTATACTGTTCACCCCCCTCTCAATATAAGCTTATGTTCTTCAATTGGTATCAGAGTGGGTTCCTTTAAAAGAGTTTAATAGCTTGAAGGAAAAGCTCACAAGAACATAAATGGATTCTCAGAATGGATCTTCAGGGAATTCAACACCATTGTTCAATGGGAACAATTATGCACTTTGGAGTACAAGGATGAAGTTTCACCTAATGGCACTTGGAAATGAAATATGGGAAGCAGTTGAGAATGGATACATACCACCAACAACTCCACCTACAGATAAATATGGTAAGCTCCTACAACTGAGTAATTCAAAGGCAATGAATGGAATTTTAAGGGGTTTGCATGAAACAAAGTTTATAAAGGTTATGCATTGCACATCAACAAAGGAAATTTGGGATAAGTTGAAAGGTATATATGAGGGAGACAAAAAGGTCAAAAGGGTAAAGTTGCAAAATTTCAAGAGAACATTTGAAGACCTAAAGATGAAGGATGAGGAAAACATTGTTGCATATCTACTTCATGTGGATGAGGTTGTTAACTCCATGCAAGGACTTGGGCTTAAAGTTGAAGAAACAGATGTTTGTGATAAGATTTTAAGGTCACTCCCAAAAAGGTATAGTGAAAATATTTCAGCTATAGAAGAGTCAAAAGATATTGAACTTTTGACAAGGGATGAATTACATGGAATTCTCATAACTTTTGAGATGAGAATAAAAGAGGAACCTATTCCCTAGAAAGAAGCAACCTTCAAAGTTACTAAGAAGACAAAGGGTAAGAAGTCAGATTCAAGCAATGAGTCATCCAGTGATGAAGAAGCAAATTATGGCAGAAGGAACAAGGACTCAAGAAAGTATAAAGGTACAAAATCAGTTAGATGTTTCAATTGTGGTAAATATGGTCACTATGCAACTGATTGTCTAGAGGCTAGAAATAGCAATGATGAAGAAAAATAGGATCATAAGAACAGGGAAATAGGAAAACACAGGTACCAAAAGAAAAGTAGGGATGGACAAGGCAAGCAAGGAAAGAAGTTTTTCCAAAGGCATAAGAAGAGTTTCTATGCAGACAAGGTAGGTAAGAGTTCAAGTGATAGTGATGAAAGTTCCTCAAATAATGAAGAAGAAGAAATTCTATTTATGACAGTAGAAAAAGAAAATGTTAGAAAGAGAGGTCCAATGATTCTCAAGTGTTTTAGATGTGGTAACTTTGGTCATATTGAAGATAGTTGTACAAGGAATGGATTTAGTTTCAGTGAAGATGAATATGAAGATGCTATTGAAGGACCAGAAGAAAGTCTACTTATGGCAATAGAAGAAGAAGGAAGTGCTTCTAGTGGAAATAAATCAGAAAGGAATGAAGATGATCCCAAAGGCAAACAAATAGAGGAAGAATCAGAGAAAGGAGAAGTTGATCTTGAGGGTGAGCTTATTTCTGCCCTTGATGCATTAAGAGAGGTAAGAAAGCAGAACTCAAAACTCAAGCTTCAATTTCAAGAATGTGATGAAGAGAAAGGAAAGCTTATAGAGGATCTAACCAACTCAATAGCTAAGACAAGGAGATTCAAAGAGAAGTTAGAAGCAAAGGTTTTAGAATGTGAAAGGTTAGAGCATGAAGTAGCTTCACTAAGGAAGGAAGTAAAAGAGTCTAAAGATAAGTTACACAGGTTTGGGAGAAGCTCAAAGAACTTGGATAAGATTATCAAGGTACAAAGATCTTCATCAAACAAGACAGGACTTGGTTTTGAACAGGTACAAAGAAAACAAGGAGAGGAGTCAATATCAAGCTCTAAAGAAGAAGAAGCTTCAGAAGAAGAGAGTGTAAGAGAGAGTGAGACTTCTGAGGATGAGTTGGACAATAGAAAGTTCAACAAGGAAAGGAACAATGCACAAATGAGGAACAGATGGAACAGGAAGCAACATAGGGTAAAAGAGACTAAGAGACCAATGAGGTCAAGGCAAGGTAATTTCAATGGATGATGCTTCTCATGTCATAGGTTTGGGCACAAGGCTACACAATGCAGGACACATGAAAGATAGGAATATGGGAACTTCAGAAACAGGCATCTCTTTCAAGGGTATTGCTACTCTTGTAATCAGTTTGGTCACAAGGCAGTAAATTGTAGGGTTCATGATAGGAATGGATATGGCTTCACCAGGAGAAACCCCAAGATATTTGCACCTTTAAGGAATAACAACATTAAGTGTTATAAGTGCAATAATGATGGGCATACAACAAAGTGGTGTAGAGAAGAAATTCTAGAGACAAGCAGGAACATGAATAGTCAGAGGAATCAAAAGGATCAGTTGAGGAAGAAAGTGGACAAAGGTAAATATCAGTGCATGCTGGGAGTAGAAATACTCCCACCCCAGAATTAACCACCTCAAGAGGAGGTGGGGGAGGGGCTAAGCTAAGAGTCTCATTCTTAGCCCCAAGCCCCAAAGGTGACCCTTTGCCATTGATGTCAAAGGGGGAGAGATTTGAGTTAGGGGGAGAGCATTCAGTCAGGGGAGCAGTTTTGAAAGAAGAAAAAGGTTTGGTAAAAAAAGGGGTTGCCATCAATGACAAAGGGGGAGATTGTTGGAAATTTTGAGTTAGTTGTGTTGTCATTGATGTCAAGAGTCAGTATCAGGAATCAGTGCAGGACTTGGCAAAAGAAGGGTTAAAATATTTATATTTTAATCCCAAGAGATTTGGTTTAAGAGCTCCACATGATTGGTCAAAAGGATGGTTAAATACCCTAAAGAAAAGGCCTAAAAGGAATAATATTATAATATTCATTATTATAATATTAAAGATGGTCAAAAAAGGTCTAAAGGCGAAAGAGGAAAACACCTAGGCCCAATGGAAATAATATTATAATATTTCATTATAATATTAAAAGTTTAATTATGCCTAAGGTAGTTTATAAATAATTTATAATATTTATATTATAAATTTATTTATAAAATAATATTGTTTATAACCCAAAGTTGGGTTGGGCACCAAAAATAATTTAATTTTTATATTCTCCATCGACATGGGAGAGAGGGAGGCATATGGTATAAATACCATAGCCTTACCCCTAAGAAAGCAAGTCTCCAAAATTTATTAATGCATGCGAGTTTGGTGTGAATGCGAAATATTTTCATGAGCAAACAAAGGACAAGGTTATAATTTTATTTACCCCCAATATTTATGGAAGTCAAAGCGTTAAAGGTGGAAGGTACAAGTAACCAACCAATGGTTGGGCTAGCGGTGAATCCGAGGTGTGTGAAGTCTTTGGAACATAGAGGTGTTGCATTCGATTCCCATCGACGATGTGCGGGACAAGAGCCTTTTGGCTCTTGGCAGGCAAGGAAGAGTCAAAGTGCTTTTAGGCACCTTTGACTCCCACGTGAGCGCTTAGCTCATGTGGCTAGGGAGCCATGGCTAAGGCACTACAAGTGCTTCGACCAGGGATCGAATCCCATAGGAGCGCACAAGGAGGTATTTAATTTTTAATTAAATTTTGCATTACCTAAGGTCGTTGGTGGCGCTCAAAGTGCATAGTTTATTTTTGCGCTTGGACTATAGTGTGAAGAGGAAAATTATTAGCATGTGGGTTATTTGGATTTTGTTAAAGTGCTTAGGGAGTTAAAAGGGTAAGGTAATTAATTTTTACCTTAGAGAAAGTGAGAAATATTTTTATTGAGGGTTAAAAATATATTGCATTATTTTATAAAGTTAATTACTTGAAAAATGCAATATTGAGTAGGGAGACATAAGTAGTGTTTGGATTATTTCATGCATTAAATTTTTGAAAGGGGTTATTGTGAAATTGAATGGTTGAAGTCTTTATTTGATAAAGTTTGGAGATAATAAGGTGTACTTGAGTTTTGTTAATCTTGTAATATTTGAGTGAAGATTTTTGCTATCTAACCATTGAGATTGGCAAAGAGGTTGATTGTGATTGAGACAGGTTTTGAGGTCATTTCTCCATCAAGAAAAAGGTATGGGCATATCTTCCTTGTGAGTGAAATATTGTTGGATTGAATGTTGTGAATGCTAAGTTGGAGTGAAAAGGATTGTTTGATAAGCATTGTTGAGTTTGGTTTTGAACTATCCAATATTGATTGATGAAGATTTTCTAGAATGAAAGTTGATGCTAGAAACCTTGTTTGATAAGCATTGTTGGAAATATTTGAGTGAGCCTTCATGTGCATGATTAGGGTTTGTGAAAGATCATGAGTATCATTGTTATGTGAGATTGTGAACTAGGGTTTGTGAAAGATCATGAGTATCATTGTTATGTGAGTTTGGAATCATCTTGAGTCAAGGTTGAGTTCCATAGTGTGAGTTGTTGAAAGCATTGTGAAACACTTGTTTAGGGTTTGTAAGCAAGTTGTGTTTCATTGAGTGATTGGTTGAGTGGAGTTGATTGAGCATAGTTGATTGAAAGTGTTGGAGTGATAGTTCAAGTTCTGTGAAACAAATTGTTCTTTATTCTTAATTGATTTGAAGAGAGTTTGGAAGTGATTGAGTGTTGTGTGAGAGTGAAACATATTGAGTCTCTAACCATTCTCTATATGTTTCTGTGGATAAACAAGATTCTGAGTGAAACTTGTGAGTGTGATTGAAAGAGGTTTTCTGTGAAATATTGAGTTAAGTTTTGTGTGCAAGTTTTGTAATTGATTTGAGCAAGCTTTTGTGAGAGCTTGTGAGCAGATTTGAGTAAGTCCTAGAGAGGACTTTTATTTTGGTAAGTTACAAATTTTAATTATCAACATAAGGTATTTTAAAGGCACACCAACACCTTGTACAAAAGCAAAACAAGAGGAGGAACACAAGAGGAACCCTAAAAGGAATCACAACAAAGAGGTAAAAATCCTACTACAACAAACATAAACCATCCTTAGATAGAAAGGAACAAAAAGAAACCGGTCTACAACCAGTAGGACTAAACCATACCAAAACCTTCAGACCGAAGGAATGAGAGAAAAAGGGAAAGAGACATCAATAGGTGGAGCCACAACCTCGCTTAGAGAGGAACATCAGTATGCATAGGATAAGTAACATTGGTCTCTAGCATGGTATTCTTTGCTTTATCCTTTGGTGCATCCTTTGGAACATCCTTCAGAACATCAATGCAAGCTTCCTTTACAATCTCCACCACTCCTCATTTTTGCTGTCACCCTTGGCATCAGAGGGACCCTAAATAATGGAAAATATAGGAATATCCTCAAACATATCACAAAAGAACATGATACTGAAAGCTTGGAGCTGATCCTTTATCCTTGAAATTTCTTTACCGATGGCCATGTGGGTTGTTTCCAGATGATCAATTGTGGCATAGGTTGCCTAGATATCAAGTTTATGAAGATATTTCTCCACAAGATAAGGCAAATTGGAATAGTCCTTTGTAGGTTTAACAGACGTGGAAGGAGAGGTTTTAGAAATATCTTTAAGGTTGAGCCTCTGGGAACATTTAACAGGCGTAGTCCCAACCTTGAACTTTTTTATGATGTTGAAATCAGGAAGAGGTTTATAATTTTTATCCTTCCTCTTAGGTCTAGAAATTTTAGGACTGGGAGTTGAGGAAGAATTTTATTCATCAAACTCCGGGGCAGGGATGTTTCCTTTGGGGAATTTCAAAAGGAGAAATCTGTAAAGGACTTTAAAAAGCCCTTGATTACAGGGAAAACCCTCCTCCTTTTTAGATCAGGTGGATATTATGGTGTAATATATGGATCAAAAGAGGGTAGCGAGAATGTTCATCATTTTTGCTTCATGGAAGTGGTTTATGTAAGCCAAATGGAAACAACAGAGCTAGGATTTGGGATTATCAGAGGTAAGGTATTGCATGATATGTTTTAGAATTTCTTTCCAGGGAGTGGAGAGATGATGACGATACAAACCTTTCTTGAACATCTTGTGAATCGTCGAGTATTTATCAAAAGTCCTAGAGAGAACTTAAGGACGAAATTAAGGAAGCTTTTGTGAAAGCTTAAGGATAGATTTATGTGAGCTTTTGTGGAAGCTTACAATGCAAATTTGAGAGAAGTCTTGGTGAAGACTTTTTGAGCAATTTGGACAAGTTCTAGTGAGGACTTGTTGAGCAAATTTGAGTTAAGTCTTTGAGAAGAAAGAGTAGAGTTGATTGATTAATTTGTTCAAACCTTGAGTTAAGGTTTGGGGTAGATCTAGAAGAGTTGATTTGTGATTGAGTCAAACTTTGTGTTAAGGCTTGAGGACATATTTAAGGATAGATTTTGGTGCAAATTTGAGGATAGGTTTATGCCAGATCAGAGACAGAGATTGAGCAAATTTGTGCTAGATCAAAGGACTATGTTTAGTGCAGATTTGAGATAGAGATTAAGTAGATTTGTGCTAGACTGAAGGACTATTTTTAGTGTAGATTTGAGACAAATATTGAGTATATTTGTGCTAGACTGAAGGACTGTGTTTAGTGTATATTTGAGATAAATATTGAGTAAATTTATGCGAGACCAAAGGACTATGTTTAGTATAGATTTGAGACAAATCTGAGAGCAAGATTTGGAGGTGAAAAACATAGGATAATAGTCTCTAGTGGATGGAGATCCATTAGCTAGGGCTGTGAGGACAAAGATCTTTTGAGTGAGGACAAAGTCTTGAGTTAAGGTTTGGGGTAGATCTAGAAGATTTGATTTGTGATTGAGTCAAGATTTGTGTTAAGGATTGAGGACAGATTTAAGAATATAGTTTGGTGCAGATTTGAGGATAGTTTTATGTTAGATCAAAGAAAGAGATTGAGCAGATTTGTGCTAGACCGAAGGACTGTGTTTAGTGCATATTTGATATAGAGATTGAGCAGATTTGTGCTAGACCGAAGGACTATGTTTAGTGCATATTTGAGATAGATATTGAGCAAATTTGTGCTAGACTGAAGGACTATGTTTAGTGCAAATTTGAGACAAATATTGAGTAGATTTGTGCTAGACCGAAGGACTATGTTTAATGCATATTTGAGATAGAGCTGAGAGCAAGCTTTGGAGGTGACAAGTAGAGGATAGTAGTCTCTAGTGGATAGAGATCCATTAGCTAGGGCAGTGAGGATAGAGATATTCTAAGTGAGTACAAATTCTTTAGTGGAAAGATATCCACAAGCCAGTGCAATGGAGGCAGTAGTATTCTAGAGGATCACAAGCTAGAGTAGAGGAGAAGGAGTTCTCCTTTGGATAAAGTTCCACAAAACAGCTTAGGGGATTGGTGTCTCTTATGGATAGAGATCCATGAACTTGATTAGGGGTTTGGTGTCTCCTTTGGACAAAGGTCCATAAGCATTGTAATAGGGAAGGATTCCCAAGATATTTGTTGAGAAAATATTAGTGAAATATTTTCTCCATGGAGTAGCCCACATTGGGTGAACCACGTTAAATTGGTGTCTCTATTGTGTGTGGTGATTTGTGCATTACTTTGATTATTGCTATTGACATTGCATTGATATATTGGATAATATTGTTTGAGTAAAGAAAAGTAAAAAATGGTCTTATACTGTTCACCCCCATCTTAGTATAAGCTTTTGTTCTTTAGTAATTAAATCCAACAACATAAAATAGAGAATATAAAAATTTGTCTAAGTAAAAAAGTTGGCCAAGCATTTGAGATGTTGATGTCGGTAAAGGGATATTAAAAATATGACATCTGATAGGAGAAAAATCAAAGCATGCAAAAAATAGACATCTAACATTAAGGCAAAGGAAAAAGGAATGAAGCAAACCAGATAGATAATAATGATGATTTTAATAAGACAACATAAAATGTACAACACAGTATAAAGCAATGCCTATGCAAGAAAAATTATAAGGCATTACATCCAACATCTAACATCGTGATCTATAAGGCTTTCAAAAGCACCAGACTTTAGGAGGTAATGAAATCATCAACAAGATCTTAGATACTTGAGAAGACAAAATCAATATCAAATGCAAAGTAAATCTAATACATGGGAATCAATAATGAAGCATTAAGGATCAAATAAAGAAACCCAACATATGATATTTGATATAGGTAAACATAGTTGTCAGACTTTTTAGATGATGATGTCATAAAAATACAAAAGAACATTAGACACTTGACATAAAGAAAGGATAAAGGAAGCAACATTGAGCTAGGATAAACCATCCAACAATAAGTAATATGCTTTCATGTCATCAAAATTTACACAAATGATTTGAAATGATCCTAATTAGTAGGAGCACATGTGCCAATCAATTTAGGTATCATTATTGTTAGAATATATCAATGACAAAATCCTTCTCCATCACACATTTGCCCTTGCTTAGCTAGCTAGGCATAACAAAAAGGGGTGGACCATCATCACATGGTTAGAATCCAATGATGTAGCACACAAGCCAACCTCATAGTGAAATATACATCACACACATAAAAAAGTATGCTTGAAGTAGTTAAACATAACTGACTTGAGTGTGATCTCCACACCCTACACTTGTTCTGACATGCCTGCAATATGCTATGTAGGCAATCATGACTAGATAATTGAATGTTTTGTAAAATCTATATATACTAAACTATAAGTAATTCTATGGATCATCCCTTTAGCATTTACAATTGCATAGTTGTATGATTGAAGCTATATGACTTTTGAATGAAGATTAGATTATTGTCTAGCCTCTTGATCAGTTCTTTTATAAAATATGTATGTATGTCTCACTGATTCAATAAGCATTTTTGTTAAATCTATGAATGGATAATTTTGCTACAATTATTTTGCTTTATGGATTTCTCCCTGGATTTACTATTCTAGTTTTGAAATGATTTAATAATACTCAAAGTTTATCATGATTAATTATTTTGTCATAAGGAAATTAAACTGGTCTGTTAGGTAGTTTAGTTTGAGTTCAAATTATGAGACTCTCATGCATAATGTCTCTTGATGTTGCTAAATCGACACCACTTTTAGCTTAGATTCTAACCCTTTGCAATCCTTATTTTAGTCTACAACCCATACTAGTTATATTAGCTAGGACCATAGGAGCCAAGATTATCCGAAGGTTGACATAGAGACTGCTATTTATAAGGCATCCAATCTTGGTTGAGGTCTTGAGGATGCAACTCATCCACTTAGGTAGATTTCAGACCAAGACTTATTAGTAAAGAGTTTGTTTAAATTCTTATGTTTAATTCTCATCCAAAGAACCTTGGGAAACAACTACTTTTAAAAAGGTTTCTTTTCAATACAAGTATTCTAAATATTAGTCTAGAAGAAATCCATTAAATCCTATTTTCAGCATAAAGTACTCTCATTGCATGTATTTTTTTATATGTAACCATCAAAGTCCTATGGCGTTGTGGATGTGTTCAATAAATATTGTAATATTTATTATCTTGATATTATTTGGATGTTAGCATATTAAAGGAAGAAAATTAGGTCATGATATAATATGATATGAATATTCCTACAAATAATCCACTAAATTAAGATCCAAAAATATTAGCTATTTATAATATCTAATACATCCACCTATTTTGTTATTTTTTGTTTGATTAAATTTTCCCCTTCTATATGTAAAACTTAATAAGTCGTAACTTATTAGAGTATATAATGACAATCAATTATCCAAATTTTTTACCATTTTATGATTTTTGACATTCCTATTACCTTAGGATCATAAATCATAACTGTTAAACATATCAATATTTTGAGTAGTAAAAATGTATGCTACATTATAATTGAAGATCTCAATATTCTTTAGGGTGTATATGATTAGCTATTTCTACTACTATAGTGAAAATTAAATCAATTCCATGGTATACAACATTCATGTTAATAATAATATGACCATATAATACTATTAAACTAATAAAATAAGGTAATAGTGTCCCCCTCTACACCACGATATCTTAAAGTTTCTTATGAAAGTAGGACATATGAAATAATGAGTGAGATAGATCCTTATGTATCCATCAACCCTTTCATAATGAATTTGATATATATGTTAAAAGTACTATCTAATTTATGACTAAGATTGACATAGTATGTTGTATTTTTGTATATATACAAGGGCAATCATTGTGCAGTGTGTTTATTTTATCATAGTATTTTATTGTGTAAGCCCTATGGAACACATTTAACATTCTCATGGTTAAATCCATATTATAACTTAAAATTAACCTTAAATAATTTTTATTATATCAACTTAAGTTAAACTTTTTGATGTAATTTAGGAATTGGGTATTGGTATAAATACCCTCAACCACTCTTGCCATTGTATTAGAATAACATGATTCTTATCTAGAAATAATATAGTGATTATTTCTCATACTTTCGGGTGCCCACTATATATTTTTCTCTTTCATCCCTTGTTATACTTTCTATATAAGATTTGAGTTGATGGACTACTATTTATTTCTAGAAAATATTATGAATTATGACATGGTATTAGAGCAGGTATGGAGCAACATTGCTTGGTCATGTAGAAAGTTTGTTCAAAGTCTCTAATATTTCTTAGATTTCTTATGGTGAATTAATTTTCATTGTTTCATAAGTATAGAGGATATTTTTGTAGCTTTTTCATCAACTTTTATTTATTTTCATATTTTTAGATATATTTTTGCCTATTCCATGACTTATTTCATTTTTATAAAAGAATTTTAAATTTCTTGGACTTAGATTTGGTCTTGGATCAACACATTTCTCTTTTGATGTTATATAAAAGATACAACACTCTCTTTGGACAAGAGAAACATGTATGGAACCAATATTTTGAATTCATATCCAAAACACATGCCTAGTTATTTGTTATTTTCTCCAAGTACATTATGAAACCTTCTTTGAAGGAAGAGGTGTATAAGAGCATATACTCAAGAAAGGCATCAAGATAGTTAAACATGCAATTCTTAAGGAATTTTTGGTAATAGGTTGTATGTTTGAAACCACATAGTTATTGATTAACAATCTTCACAATAGATGACTAAGGATAGGTTTAAAGTTTAAATCATAATACTTTTGTAATCTCTTGAGATGTTTCTATTGTAATCTCTAGATGAATTGACCTATTGGAGAAAAACCTTGACTTGCCTATGACACTCACACCTCACATAGAGTGACACAATTGGAAGTGTCATGGGCAAAATGATCACCTATTGGAAAACATCCAAGTTTTTAGCTAAGGATGGCTCCTTGTTAGATTGATATTGATATACTTTAATGCCTTAATGATCTTAGGCCTAATTTTCTTGGGGATGTAAGGAAAGGAATTGCAATGAAATCAAAATGTAGAAAACATAAAGGAATAAGAAAGTAAATTGTATAAAAAGTAAAATCTAAACTATGTGTGTGATGCACCAAGATTAGGCTTCCCCTCTCAACTACATGAACAAGATACAAATGAACACATTCACCATAGTCTAACAATTATTATTTGAGAACACTACAATATGTACTACCCAAAATTGGAATACACTTAAGGGAGTAGTATAGAGAAAAATTAGTAACAACTTCCATTAATGTATTGGAGTAATTACAAAACAAGTTGTATGAAGAGGCTTGATTCTCCTTAGACAATAGGTATAACAATTGTCCTTGGTAGAACTAATTATGTACAATGAACTATGTATTGGTGTGAATATTTAATGGTATAATTTCTTTAAAGATGTCTATATGATGGAATGATTGTATTTTTTTGAGCATAAAATATGGTACTGCTAATATATTTGTGGGTGTAGGACTAGGCACTCTCTCTATGGTGGGAACTATGGTTGAACCACCTACAATAAGAGATATTTTAGGAAATTATGATGATGACTTTATCATTAACAACTCAAGGTAACACATTGCCCTTCATGTAGATGCATTACATTTTGCTTGTTTTCATGTTCATGCCATTGGGCCAGGAATTTGCTTGTGCAATGAGTCTCCTTAATAGGTTGGCGATAGCACTAGACTATCTTAAAGGAGATTGCCTACTTAGGGATAAAATAATGGTGTGAAATATTGTTGGAATGAATCTATGTTTGTTCATGGTATGCATAGATTTGGATTAAGTTTTATTAAGTATTAATTGGTAACATTAATACCTTAGATTCATGAAGTATTAATTAGTTGTTGATATTAATACTTGGAAATTATGAAGTAAATTAAATATTGGCTTTAAATTATTTAGACTGAAATATTGATTTGATTATAATATTTGGAATTAAAATTAAATAAGCAAATGTTAATTTTGAAATATGGCAATCCTTTGTAAATAAGAAGGTTAATATGTTATTAGAGCACTTTGTATACTTTGAGTGGCCCTTTATTAAATACTTAATGTGGCACATGAATCTTGTAAGAAATATCTTCTTGGAAATTTCTTTTATGATCATATCCATGCAAGAAAGCATACCCCATACATTTTGCTCCTTACAGAATGTGTGTTTGGTAAAGGATGGGTGGGAAGAAAGGAGTTTGGACTAGTAGGATTGAGGGGAGAATATCTGGGAGTAGCATGTTGTTAGAGTTAGAAGGATGTTAGAGAGCTTGAACTAGGTATTTTTCTTGTGATTTTGTTTATATTGTATGCTTTACTTTGATCTTGGTTTCCTCCCTATTGTTGCTTGGCTTGTGTAAAGGTTATATTATTATTTTTATTTTACCTTACTTTTAGTGACATGGGAAGATAGACATGTATCTAATTTTTTCCTTATTTTGAAGTGCTTGTGTATTGTTGTGCACTTGAGGTTGGTCCTGTCCATTACTTTGAGTTTGATGTTGCTTTGCTTGTATAGCATAGTTTTGCTTCATTGTTTGAGGCTTCCTAGTTGTGGCCATAACTTTTCTTCCACCCATCACGTAGGTTATATTTATGTAGCCTGTGCATAACCATCCCTTAGAATATTAGAGGGTGTTCATAATTTTATTATGTCAATCATTTCATCATTGTGTTTGTACAGGTCATCTCGGTTTGAGGGCTAGATGGGATCGCCATCGCTGGTTAGCAAACAACTCAACTTGAGCTGCCCGAGTTGTTTATATTCCCTTCATTTGGGTCTATGTGTAGATTAATTTTCATGGCAATGTTTAAAGTTTATTTTAGCTTGCTAATGAAAAGTATTATTGAAGTGAAGTTCTTCAGTTAAATGTTAGAAATATATTTAATTAATTAGAGTGAATGTTTTTTCCCTAAAGTGATGAAAGTATGGTTTTTGGAAAAGAGATTATTTTATAGCTTGTTAGGATGGAATTAATCCTAGAATTGGAATTTTATATTAGTAGATTTTTATGTTAGACTTGTAATATTTGTTTTGGTTAAATATATACTAGATGTATTTTTCCTTGTTTAAAAAAAAAGTTTTAAGATTTGAATTGTTGGTTTTGAAATAGAAACTATGATAATGAATTTTGAGACTCTTGTGAGTTAGGGAGTCATTATAAAGAGAAGTGTGGGATTATATTTGGTATTATTGTATGTTTGTGTAGACATCTAAAACACGTCATGTGGAGGGCGACTACTCATATGGACATGCTACAAGACCATATGGAGGATCTTGGACAGACTCCAAGATAGAGCAGTGGTTCTAACCACTCAATTTAGGCATTTTGGCCTAAGTAGTCTGACCTACAGCCTAGACCTACAGTCTCTAGTCTAAACCACGGTTGACACCTACGGTCTACAGTTTGGACCGCAACTGTGAGTCTTAACTGAAGTTCAGTTAGACCTTCCATCGGAGCCAAATCGGATGGAACGGCCAAAAGATCTAGAAGGAGGCAGTTGAAGGACAAAATATTCTAGAGGCTTCCATCCCAACTGTCCTAACCACCCTTCTTGGTCTTGGCTTCTCCATGAAGCCACCCCTAGCCCTAGGGGTATGCTATAAATACCCCCTCCAAATGGGGAGAAAAGGGAGCAAGCATTGGAGATTTGAGCAGTGAAGCCCTGGCGAATTGTACACTCAAACTAAGTATACTAAGATATAGAGCTATTGCACTTAATCCCTGACCATTTTGCCACCATTCATGATGAATTAAATTATGGATTTCCTAGGTGCTTAAGAGGATCAAGAAACGCAAATCTAGGCAAATGAAGGCCCTTCACATTGAATTGACTACCAAATCAGTCTGAGGACAACGAAGGAAAACCTTGAACATCAATTTGGACAAGGAGATTGAGCCCACTACCCTTGATTTTGAGGGTAAACTTATCAGAGGTCAAACCGTAGCTGTTAGCCACGGTTCACAGTCTGAGAAAACTCACCAGAGCTGTAGTTTGCAATAGGTGATAGATCACCGTACTCTTTTAATTTCTATCTGGCTATTTAGGTAAGACTAGCTATTTTGTTGATTTAATAGCATTTTAGAAGACTTATGACCGTAGAACTAGTCTAGATTCACATTTTGCGCTTATGTTTTAATTAGGACTAAAATGTGTTATTTATGCATGTTTATGCTTCATTTTCTATATTTGATCCATGCATAGTGTAGATGCTATTTTACTTTATGCTATTACATGAATCTTGATTCAATTTGCATAGTTTAGTAGCTTTCTTTATTATGCATGTTAATAGTGTCATTATGCATTTTACCTAAAAGGGCCTCATCATGAGAGGCTTCCTATATTTTTGACATTCTTGTTGTTTCTTGACCATAGGGAACAGTTCCAAAGGAGAGTATAGCATCCAATTCCTTCATAAACACGAAGAAGAGGGTCATCGACACCCTAGAACAGTTCATGTCATCCTGAGGGGCATTTTGATTGAAGAACACAAGCTTATACTGAGAGGGGGGGTGAACAGTATAAGACCTCTTTTTACTTTTTCCTTTATACTTCAAAATAGTAAAGCAATATACCCAAAGCAATATCAAAACAATGCACAATATCATCCACAAAGTGACACCAATTTTAACGTGGTTCACCCAGAAATCCTGGGCTACGTCCACAAAACTTTTCTCTAAAAGTTATCTCAAAGTTCTTTGGGAAACCTTCCCAATTACAATGTTTATGAGCCTCGGCCCAAAGGAGACACCTTCCCCCAATATGAATTTATGGCTCAAAGGAGATACTTCCCCTGAATTTATGAGCCTCTGCTCAAAGGAGATACCTTCCCCTACGCTCTGGAAATGATCCCTCGGAAGATCAACCGCCTCTACCTCTTGCCAGCACGTGGAACTCCTTTCCACTGAAGACCTCCTGTCCTCAATGCTTAGCCTAAGAGACCTCTGCCTTCTATGATCACGTCCACAGCAGGCTCAACTACCTGTACCAAACACAGTCAGTCGGTCTAGTACAAGTCTTCCTCTGTCTGTCAGATCTGTCCAACTCTATGAACAAATCAATCCTCTGCACACAAGCCTTCTCAAAGACTTGCCAAATCTATCCTCGGGTTCTCTGATAGAACCAATGTACCTCTGTCCTCAAGTTCTCTGATAGAACTATCAATCTCAACTCACTAGTCCTCTCGCTAGGACCTGTCCAAATCTACTCACAAGTCCCCACCGAAACCTCGTCCAAATCTGCTCACAAGTCCCCACTGGAACCTCGTCCAAAACCTCGCTCACAAGTCCCCACTGGAACCTATCTAAAACCCGTCCAAAACCTCAGCAAGCTCACCAAGAAAAACTTGCTTAGCATGAACTCACAAAGAGAATTGTTAGAGACCCAATGTGATTCATAAACCTCATAGAAGCATAAAGAGAATTGTTAGAGACTCAATATGTTCTATACTTAACTCCCAATATCAATCTCAAATCTCATAGAAACATAAAGAGAATTGTTAGAGACCCAATATGTTCTATACTTAACTCCCAATCTCAATCTCAACTCAATCTCAACTCAAACTCAATCTCAAAAGAATAAGATAGATGTAGTATGCTTTTCTCAAGAATATGAAACACAACCCAACAATTGCCAACCATGCAATATCTCATATAACAATGATGCTTATATTCTTTTCACCAACAACTAGGGTTTCATCATCTCAATGCAAGTAGCAAGACTTATTAACATAAACCCTATTGCAAAAATGCTTCCTCTTCCTCAACCAGAATTATGCATTCACCCAAAAATTCATCAATGACTTTAATGCATAAACAATCTTCAATATCCAGAAAATAAGATTTACACCAACAATACCTAGTAGACAACCTTTTCACTCCAAACTCAATTTCAGAAAATATACCATAAACAACATACATGGAAGAAGTTGCCCATACCTTTACTTTGATGAAGAAGGAGAACTCAAAATCTGTCACAACACTAACTCTCAATTTGCCACCAATTAGAGTTAGCAACTATACAATAATACACAATAATAAAGATCCAAATATAACACCTTATTTCTCCAACTTAGTAAAAACACCAAAGTACAATAACATACAAAGTAAAACCTCTTTACACCTTATTACTCCACATAAACATTAAACAACAATAAACCAATGTCAAAACAAAAAAATGATACCTTAACCTTATACCTCCCGTGCATTTACAGCCACCATTCTTTGCACACCGCGACCAAAAGGAAATTCCCAATGAAGAGAATCGAACTCGGCACCTCTGTCGTCTAGCGCTTTCGCTTAAACGCCACCGCCGTTGGGTCACAAGAGCCCAACGAAATAACAAACCGCTGCCCTCTCTTTTATCTTCCTTTGATGCCAAGAAACTGGAAAACGTAAACGTCTTCCACAAACCGCATGCAAACAAACCACTGCCATCAAGCCAAAAGGTAAGGATGCAGCCCAAGCTCAAAACCGAGTTTGCCAAGCACAGTCTCCATGACGCAGAACATGCACGATCTCAAAGACGTCGACGGAGATCAAAAACATAGAGCAAGCTCAAACGAAGACACCAAGCGCTTTTTGAAGGATGTAGAGCAATGCAAGTCACAGACGCCAAGCGCAGATCGAACGAAATGGTGCAAATGTAAATCGTAGATGCCAAGCGTAATTCGAACGAAACGGTGCAAAATCAAATCGTAGATGCCAAGCGCAAATCAAAAAATACAGAGAACCACAAATCATAGATTATCAATGTCAAATCGGAGGTGCTCACTTTTGAGAATCATCCCCGCTTAAATAGCCATTTTTCCTTCACTGTTTGACGTCGGCGCTCCTCCTCGCTTAAGGGTTGAAAGACCCTTTAATAATAATTAAAATAATAATTATTATTATTTTATTAATAATAAATTAAACTTGGACCTTTGACAAAGGTTTGAGTTAATTTAATTATTAATAATACACATGGACCTTTGCATTAAGTTAAGCTTGGTTTTAATAAAAACCCTTAATGAGTCCAAATGGTTTTAAGAAAAACCTTTAGCCTTGTCACCATGGTTTTAATAAAAACCCTTTAACATAATGAAGCTTCTCAAGATATTCCACTCTTTTGAAATCAACACAAAAATGCCTTTTGACATCAATGACAACTTATACATTTGAGCAAAGGCAATGTACCCAAAGTACCCAAAATTGCCAACAATCTCCCCCTTTGTCATTGATGGCAAACCTTTACTGAAAACACTTCTCAAGAGCCAAAACTAAAACCAACTGAAACCAACTATGCTAACAACTGAGAATCTTCCTTTGAAGTTTTGCTCCCCTGACTTGAAGCTTTCCTCTTCACTTTGAAGCTCTCCCCCTTACTCATATCTCTCCCCCTTTGTCATCAATGGCAAAGGGCCACCTTTGGGGCTTGGGACTAAGAATTAGCCTCTTAGCTTAGTCCCTCCCCCACCTCCTGATGAGGTGATTAATTCTGGGGTGGGAGTAAAACTCCCATTAGGCATTGATCATCATCAGCATCTATAACTTCCTTGTCGGGCCTTCTCTTGAATTCTTTGTCCATATTCCTGTTCCTGTCACTATTCTTGTTCTTGTTCTCATCCCTATTCTTATCCATGCCTTGATCCTTGGACCTGATCATGCCACTGTTCCTATTCCTGTATTCCAGAATTTCAGCTCTACACTGTCTGACTGTGTGACCTTCATTGTTGCACTTATAACAAGTAACAATGTTATTTCTTTTAGGCATACCTATTCTTTGAATCCACCAGTTTTGACCAAACCTGTTCTGACCAAACCTGTTTTGACCAAACCTATTCTGACCAAACCTGTTCTGACCAAACCTGTTCTGACCAAACCTGTTTTGATCAAACCTGTTCTTGATATTTGCCTTGCAATAAATTGCCTTGTGCCCAAACTGTTGACAAGAGTAGCAATACCCTTGAAAGAAATTACCACCTCTGAAACTGTCATTTACCTTCTTTACTTGAGCCATGCAATGTGAAGCTGTGTGACCAAACTTGTGACAAGCAAAACATCTGCCTTGAAACTTCCCTTTATTTGACCTCTTAGGCTCTGAAAACTTTTTCTTCTCATTTTGAATTCTGTTTTCTATTTCTGTGCATCTATCATTCAAGGACTCATGATCTGAAATACTTTCCTCATTAGAACTCTCTTCCTTTTGGAGTCTCTTACTAGACTCTCCAACTTGTTCCTTGTGAGGTTTAACAAAACCAAGGCCTGTTTTATCTGTTGTCTTTCTTTGACCTTTGATGAGAGACTTAACCTTTTTGGAGCTATCTTGAAACCTGTGAAGCTTATCCTTGTACCCTTTAGTTTCCTCTTTCAAAGAAGCCATTTTCTGTTCTAACTCACTATACTCAAGAACCTTAGACTCTAACTCATCCTTGAGTTCTTGTGTCTTAGCTATAGAGAAATCAAGATTTTCAATAAGATCATCTCTCTCCATACAACATTCATCTAACTTATCCTTGAGTCTAGCATTCTTCTTTCTTTCCTTTTTCAAAGCACTAAGAGCACTAATAAGTTCACCTTTAAGATCTACTTCACCTTCCTCTATATGTTTGCTTTTAGAATCATCAAAGCATTTTTCAGATTTCTTATCACTAGAGGTGCTACCCTTTTCAAAAACCATACATGCATCTTCCTTATAGTTTTTTGAAGCATCCTCATACATACTAGAAACCAAATCATTATTTGTGCAATCATCCTCAAGGTGACCAAAATTTCCACATCTAAGACATTTCATGATAATGAATCTATGTTTTGGTTCTTCCTCTTTTTCCGATATGAACAACATCTCATTTTCATTATCACTTGAAGAACTTTCACTATCACTACTAGAACACTTACTTGCTTTGTCTAGGTAGAAACTCTTCTTGTGTTTGTGAGAATACCTCTTTCCTTGATTGTTGTGCTCATCTTTGTTTTTCCTATGATGCTTGTGCTTTTTAGAATCCTTGCTCTTACAGTCTTGTTTATCTTCATCACTTTCATCCTTGGCAATAGTACAATCAGTAGCATAATGACCAAACTTTCCACAATTGAAACATCTTACGTTTTTCATATTTTTGTGCTTTCTAGAGAACTTGCCTTTCTTGTCGTAATATGCCTCTTCATCACTAGAAGACTCATCACTCTCTTGAAGCTGTTTACCTTTGGATTTCTTGGTAGCTTTGAAAGCTGCCTCCTTCTTGACATCAACTTTCACTTGAGTTCTCAACTCAAATGCTGCAAGTATACTATGGAGCTCATCCTTTTTCAACTTATCCAAATCTTTAGCTTCCTCAATAGCAGAAATATTTTCACTAAATCTATTAGGAAGAGATCTTAAAATCTTATCACAAACATCATTTTCAGCAAGCTCAAGACCTAAGTCTTTCATGGAGTTAACAACCTCATCCATACGAAGCATGTAGTCACTAATATTTTCATCATCATTCATCTTGAGTTGTTCAAACATACCTTTGAAGTGTCTCAACTTGGCCTTTCTGACATTTGTATCACCTGTATGAACCACCTTCAACTGATTCCACATTTCACTAGTTGTCTTGCAGTGAATCACTTTGGTGAGATCTGCTTTCTGTAAGCCTTTCAGAATTGCATTCATTGCTTTTGAATTGTTGTGATGTAGGAGCCTTTCTTCTTTAGTATTAGGACCAAGTTCAGGAATAGTGTACTCATCTTCAATCACTTCCCAAACCTCATTCCCAAGTGCCATTAGATGAACCTTCATCCTTGCACTCCAAAGACCAAAATCTGACCCATCAAGAATAGGTGCTTGCATTGCCACTTGAATGATCCATTGTGTTCTTTACTAGCTTTTCCTTCAAGCTGTTAAACTTTTCGAAGGCACCCGCTCTGATACCAATTGAAGAACACAAGCTTATACTTAGAGGGGGGGGTGAACAGTATAAGACCTCTTTTTACTTTTTCCTTTATACTTCAAAATAGTAAAGCAATATACCCAAAGCAATATCAAAACAATGCACAATATCATCCACAAAGTGACACCAATTTTAACGTGGTTCACCCAGAAAGCCTGGGCTACGTCCACAAAACTTTTCTCTAAAAGTTATCTCAAAGTTCTTTGGGAAACCTTCCCAATTACAATGTTTATGAGCCTCGGCCCAAAGGAGACACCTTCCCCAAACCTCCCGATCTGAATTTATGAGCCTCTGCTCAAAGGAGATACCTTCCCCTCTGCTCCGGAAATGATCCCTCAGAAGATCAACTGCCTCTACCTCTTGCCAGCACGTGGAACTCCTTTCCATCGAAGACCTCCTATCCTCAATGCTTAGCCTAAGAGACCTCTGCCTTCTATGATCACGTCCATAGTAGCTCAGCTACCTATACCAAACATAGTCAGTCGGTCTAGTACAAGTCTTCCTCTGTCTGTCAGATCTATCCAACTCTATGAACAAATCAATCCTCTGCACACAAGCCTTCTCAAAGACTTGCCAAATCTGTCCTCAGGTTCTTTGATAGAACCAATGTACCTCTGTCCTCAAGTTCTCTGATAGAACTATCAATCTCAGCTCACAAGTCCTCTGCTAGGACCTGTCCAAATCTGCTCACAAGTCCCCACCGAAACCTGTCCAAATCTGCTCACAAGTCCCCACTGGAACCTGTCCAAAACCTGCTCACAAGTCCCCACTAGAACCTGTCCAAAACCTCAGCAAGCTCACCAAGAAAAACTTGCTTAGCATGAACTCACAAAGAGAATTGTTAGAGACCCAATGTGATTCATAAACCTCATAGAAGCATAAAGAGAATTGTTAGAGACTCAATATGTTCTATACTTAACTCCCAATCTCAATCTCAAATCTCATAGAAACATAAAGAGAATTGTTAGAGACCCAATATGTTCTATACTTAACTCCCAATATCAATCTCAACTCAATCTCAACTCAAACTCAATCTCAAAAGAATAAGATAGATGTAGTAGCTTTTCTCAAGAATATGAAACACAACCCAACAATTGCCAACCATGCAATATCTCATATAACAATGATGCTTATATTCTTTTCACCAACAACTAGGGTTTCATCATCTCAATGCAAGTAGCAAGACTTATTAACATAAACCCTATTGCAAAAATGCTTCCTCTTCCTCAACCAGAATTATGCATTCACCCAAAAATTCAACAATGACTTTAATGCATAAACAATCTTCAATATCCAAAAAATAAGATTTACACCAACAATACCTAGTAGACAACCTTTTCACTCCAAACTCAATTTCAGAAAATATACCATAAACAACATACATGGAAGAAGTTGCCCATACCTTTACTTTGATGAAGAAGGAGAACTCAAAATCTGTCACAACACTAACTCTCAATTTGCCACCAATTAGAGTTAGCAACTATACAATAATACACAATAATAAAGATCCAAATATAACACCTTATTTCTCCAACTTAGTAAAAACACCAAAGTACAATAACATACAAAGTAAAACCTCTTTACACCTTATTACTCCACATAAACATTAAACAACAATAAACCAATGTCAAAACAAAAAATGATACCTTAACCTTATACCTCCCGCGCATTTACAGCCACCATTCTTTGCACACCGTGACCAAAAGGAAATTCCCAATGAAGAGAATCGAACTCGGCACCTCTGTCGTCTAGCGCTTTCGCTTAAATGCCACCACCGTTGGGTCACAAGAGCCCAACGAAATAACAAACCGCTGCCCTCTCTTTTATCTTCCTTTGATGCCAAGAAACTGGAAAACGTAAACGTCTTCCACAAACCGCATGCAAACAAACCACTGCCGTCAAGCCAAAAGGTAAGGATGCAGCCCAAGCTCAAAACCGAGTTTGCCAAGCACAGTCTCCATGACGCAGAACATGCACGATCTCAAAGACGTCGACGGAGATCGAAAACACAGAGCAAGCTCAAACGAAGACACCAAGCGCTTTTCGAAGGATGTAGAGCAATGCAAGTCACAGATGCCAAGCGCAGATCAAACGAAACGGTGCAAATTCAAATCGTAGATGCCAAGCGTAATTCGAACGAAATGGTGCAAAATCAAATCGTAGATGCCAAGCGCAAATCAAAAAATACAGAGAACCACAAATCGCAGATTATCAATGTCAAATCGGAGGTGCTCACTTTTGAGAATCATCCCCGCTTAAATAGCCATTTTTCCTTCACTGTTTGACGTCGGCGCTCCTCCTCGCTTAAGGGTTGAAAGACCCTTTAATAATAATTAAAATAATAATAATTATTATTTTATTAATAATAAATTAAACTTGGACCTTTGACAAAGGTTTGAGTTAATTTAATTATTAATAATACACATGGACCTTTGCATTAAGTTAAGCTTGGTTTTAATAAAAACCCTTAATGAGTCCAAATGGTTTTAAGAAAAACCTTTAGCCTTGTCACCATGGTTTTAATAAAAACCCTTTAACATAATGAAGCTTCTCAAGATATTCCACTCTTTTGAAATCAACACAAAAATGCCTTTTGACATCAATGACAACTTATACATTTGAGCAAAGGCAATGTACCCAAAGTACCCAAAATTGCCAACATTGATCACACCAACCCTTGATAGGGATTAAACACTATTGTAATTGATGTATCAAATGGTTATCCTTAAGAGGGATGAATTTGTAATTTGACTCCATTGAAATTAATAAAGGATTCCTTGTATTCATGTTATTTCTGGTTATCAAATTATGCATGCATATTTGTGTAATTTTCTTCAATTACAATAGTGAGATCGGGTGTGAGCATTTTTGGTGGTTACAGATGGTGATCACGGTGGAACTTCACATTTCTAGCCCCTGAGTGCTGACATTCTTGTTTGTTTTATCTCAGGTGCTAACCGCAGCTAACAGCTATGATTATTTTTTGGCTCGCGGTTGTCACCTACGATTTAAACTGCAACCCATAGACTATAGCTATGGTTTATAGTAGAAGTAGCAGACAACAGAGAAACCACTTGGCAGTAGAGCAGGATCTGAGGTAGGATCTATTTTTATTCTCTATTTTGCATTTTCTCCTCTGTATTTTTACAGTAAGCAATAAATCGATGGCAAATTAGGAACTTTAAAGGAAAATCATGAATGAATAAGTCCTAATTTGCTTTCGCATTCTTTCCATTAGAAATGCGCTGCTAGGAAAAACAAACCTCTAATTGTAGTCTGCCCTAGAATACAGTGACCTTGATAAAATTGTGTGGTCATTTGCATGCGTGAGGCCCAATTAGAGGCCATGTCATTTTAATTACATTGTCATAATGCCATGTAGGGCATATCATGCATACCTTTGTGAATTTGAAACCTTCCTTCTTATGCATATCATATAGGAATGATCATATGAGTGCTCTTTTATGTATTTGTCTTTATGCAAAGTAAAACGAACCACACACACCACATTTCATTTTAAACATATATCACATTTGTCTCTCACATCCAACCCATTTTATTGAGACCAATAGTGGATGTCATTACCACTTGGTTGGCTCATTTGAAATTGTATTATCGAGACCCACTCGTTGCCAAGGCCGACCCAAGAACTGTCCTATCCATGCAAAATAGCACACACTCATCTTCAAAAGGGTGTATCGCTACGCATGATGTGCTGGGTGAGGGTTGGTAGTACCTGTGCTACTTCATCGAGTATGGACTTCATTACCATATTCGGATTGTATGAGTATATAGGTGAAAGCTAATTAAACTGAGAATAAAATACAATGATTTTGCAAAATATGTGAGAGTTTCTCATACTGATACAACACATTTTGAAACAACATCAAACATTTTAGGGCACATTTCAAAATTTAAAAATAATATAAGCATCAGTGTATACCTTGTTTGATAATAAAAGATACATCTAGATGTTAGGTACACTATGGTGGATACACAAGGTGGTCGATAAAGGTGCAAGCCTGAAGATGATGACCAATCCCCAACCGATTCACATTTACACGTGTCTAGTACTCAACCACATGAGCAAACCGAACGATGTTTGGCGAGCATTAGAGGAGACAACTCAACATGAGAGGATCCCATTGAGTGTACCCTTGATAGACTAGCATCATTGCATATTGTTAGACGTATATTAGAGCATGAGGATTCTCAACCTGAGGGTGCTTCACTTGGAAGCCATTATCGAGACCATGGTGTACGCACATCCATGGGATCGACCGAAGAGTATGTCATGCAAGGGACCAAATTGGTACCCATCCACACTAAGTCTACAAGATGTATTATACTCCCACCTTCTGAGTATAGAAGGAATAGAGATCCTCTCATTCAGGGGCAAGTAGACGGGCTCCCTATTGAGCACAAGTCTACCCATACTCCCGTGGATACTATAGCATGCAAGATCACCATTGATATGTCAAAGGTGGGAGCTAATAGAAAACCATCCCATGAGAGGTGGAGGTCTAGATAGCTAGATGGTCTAGGTAGTGTGATAGAGTAGCTAGGTTGTAAGCCTTTGGCTCCACCCACTCGTGCTCCGAGTGAGCATAGCGAGAGCACCATTAGAACTACTAGAGAGCATGGAGAGGCTTCTAAGCACCCTCATATCTCGTATCCACCATCCATGCATGGTGGCACGCAGCACAGGACACACCATGATGTCGATGTCGTCTTCATAGACAGAGGCAAAAGCACAGCATATCAGTATGATGGGTACAAAACCCATAAGGTCGCTCATACAGAGCAAGCATATCAAAAGCCTTCGAAGATTGACCAGGTCAAAATATCATATCGACTGGCCTCTGAACAAAAATGCCAACTCCTCCAAGATCAATTAGAAGATGCTCACCTAGAGAGGCAATGCATTGAAGATGCAGATATTCAAGCACATAGGCTTACTAGACAAAGGTTGTATGAGCATCGATTGCGCGAGGAGCGCATCCTCGTCCATAAGGAGCATGTAGAGCAAGAAGATAGGTTGACTAGGGCCGACCTATATTCTCAATACAAGCGTAGAGAGCAGGTGTACAGGAATGCTTTTTTGCAAGATGACATGCACCATGAGCGCGTAAGCATTCACACTCATGTCACTGCCCATCACAGACAAGGACCACCCTCAATCGACAATCAGAGGTAGCAACATTATGAGGAACAAGAGGGGAATAGATACAACTAGGAATATCTTGAGAGTTCTCGAGCTGAGGAGGAGGAAGGGCAATGCCATCCACCTCGATAGAAGAGTAATGTACCTCCCATACCGCCTCCATGCCAACTTAGGGAGGAGGAATTTCTATATTCTGAGGCTTACAAAGCTTTGGCTGAGAAGGTCAAAGCAATTGAGAAACAAGGCATGGTTGTCCAAAAGCTGACATTAAGGAAAATTCACAATGAACCTCTAGATCCATCGGTGCCTATGCCCCCATACCCTGAGCATTTTAAGATGCCCAGGTTGGACAAATTCAAGGGTGATGAAGAGGCACAAGAACATGTCACGAGCTTTATAGATGCTTGCTTCTAGATAGAGAACAATTATGCACTATTGTTGCGTATGTTTGTCACGACACTCTTTGGACCGGCCTGAGAGTGGTTTAATCAGATAAAGAAACACAACATAACAAATTTTGAGCAATTAGCTGATGCCTTTCTTGAATGCTATTCCTTCGACGTCAATAAATAGGCCAACCTTTCTGATTTGGTTGCGCTAGCTCAACGTGATGACGAGCCAATAGAATAGTATGGGAAGAGGTGGAGGATATTAATGGCAAAGTTGCCATTCTTGATTCCTACCATAGAATTAAACTGAATGTTTACAAGGAGTTGTGCCAAACACATCTCACTACTATTGCAACTGCAATAATATGCCACATTCGAAGAAGCTTTGGCGCAAGCCAAGGTAATTGAGGACATCAAGTTGCAGGAAGGCAACTTGAAGCTCAAAACTAGGAAAGAGGGATATAAGAAGAGTACCTCAAAGCAACAGGGCAAGCAGGCCCATGTGAATTAGGTGGTACTAAATCTCCAAAATGAGGATAAAGGGCAAAAGAAATAGAATTATCAAGCCCATCTTCCTCCTGCACAATATGACCAGCGCAAAAATAACTACAAGGGCAAGAACAAAGAGCAACGTCCACCTCACATATTTATGCTATTTATGGAATCAATGACATTGATTTTTTGTCATCTCTACAAGGCCAATGCAATAAGATTACCTAAATTCAATATGTTTGATCCAAATCAGCCCAAGCCCAAATACTATTAGGAAGATTTGTTTTGCATATTTCATAGAGCAAAAGACCATGACATCGATGTGTGTTGGTCCTTCAAATACATTGTGCAAAATATGATAAAAAATGGAGACCTTGTAGTACCAGGAAATACCCAGGCGCCAGACAACCAAAACATTGGGAATTTTTAAAAATCCATTACCAAACCATGAGGCACCCCGTAACCACGTTGGCTACGTCAATCAAGTGCGATTCAAACCACCTACCTAGGAGTTCATCAGTGTGGTAAATGTTATTACCAGACATGGGAGGTATAGATAGCCGAATAAACCTCATGCTCCCATTCAAATACAAGCCATGCCCCAGCAGCAGCAGACATAAAATATTCTAGGCCCACCAACGAGACCGATGGTGACCATTAGGAGCAAGCTAGTTCAAAACCTGTAGATGACTCCTGTGAATTTGTCGATATATGAGCTTATACAACAGTCCCCTAGGCACAGGGAGACTCTTATGTACATTTTGAGGTCCACTAAGGTACAGTCCCAGGACACATAGGCATTCACAAACTTTGTGGGGCATGTACAACAGTTCCAGGAACCAATTATTCAATTCTACAATCATGAAGTGAAAATGGGTTCTGCAAGCGTGGCTAACCTGCCACTACATATCATTGCATGTGTTAACCACGTGCTGATCAAAAGGGTCTTGATTAACACTGGTTCATTGATCAATATAATCATGACGAAGGAACTGCACCATTTAAAATTGCCTAAATCACTCGTCGTACCAACCACCTTTACATTAAGAGCATTTAACGATGCACTATGCTCTACGATTGACATGATTGTCCTACCTATTCAGGTGGGATTAAAGACCATTCTTGTAATATGTCACATGATAGAGTAAGCCTTACAGTATAACATCCTGCTGGGGAGGCCTTGGATTCACAAAATGCATTGTGTTCCCTCGATATTGCATTAGTGTGTCAAGTATATACATGAGGGACAAGTTCACGTGGTTTCATCAGATGAAGAACCATTCAAGTTCATGAACTTAGTAGATTTTCTTGGGGGCTTCGTGATCCCATCAATGCACTTGGACATACGGCCCATGTCACCAGTAAGGGTTCCAATAGGTAAACAGGCGGTCCATGTTCAACCATAGGTGTCTTTATCAAACAAATCTAAAAATACCACTACAACTTATCTGAGACCGAGTGCATCGACAATGCGTCGGGATGACAAGAAATTAAAGGTTAAATTGGGCAGGAAAGAAGCAAAGAACGTGCCCGAACCAGTTGCTATTGATACTGCCACTCCCATAGAGGTGGAGGAAGCCCATGATCAAGTCGATGAGGCACCTCAGCCTACTTTGCCTACATCATCAGCAGGGTCATCCACACCGCAGGTGTCTGTTCACCTAGCCAGCACAGGTCTGGATGAATATCTTGTGCAAAATGTGATCTTTGATCCTATTTTAGAGATTGCACGAGACATGGGTTGGTTGATAGCCCATCAATACCCAGTTGGATCTATAGTATCGTTCGATGAGCCACCCAACCAAAAAAACTTCATCTATGCCAGGTTGGATCAAGTTCCAACACGAGCACCCATGGAGGTGGATGATGAGGAATAGTTCACGATGAATGTTTGGTACTTGTCCAACCCAGAGTATGTCATGTGCATTTTTGAGCTCTATCATTGGCATGGATACGACCTTGGTATTTTCGAACAAGGACAAAGAACCCCTATTGAACCACGTTATTAGTTGGCAACTGATAGGTTCGGATTGGGATTGTAGATTTATGGATATGATGATTTACTCACTACATCATTGGATCATTTGTACCTAGATCTAGGGGATGACGTGGATTTTAATCTGTATCATCCTAATATATATAGCCTTTAGGGCAACAACCCAATGGTGTCAGTCATCACCATTGAGAGACCAGAGATTGAACATGAAGAGTTCTCAAAGAAGAACCCCAGAGGCAACCTGGGTAATCAAAACTGTATCACAATCGAAGATACCGGTATGCAGAGTCACAATCCCATCATTGTAGGAGATCTCAATTTAGGAGATCTTTGTAATGAATATGTAGAGGAGTCCACCTCCAAAATAAGCAAACCGAGTTATGATGCAGATGGCAATTCCTCACATGATGATCAATCTGAAGAGGAAATTGATTGAGCCTTCATGGTTATAGCATTTCTATGCCATTTGTTGCATAGAGAATAATTATATGAGATACAAGAGCATTTTATGTTTGATAGTGATTATGAATATGAGACAGAGCAGGCCTACTTAAGGCCTCGTACAGCTAATCTCCCAATATTTGTAGACACGATAGAGTGGTATGCTCACAGTAGCAATCATAACGATGAGTTTGAGATTACCGATATGAGGCTAGTATATCCGCTACATCTATTGTCTACAGAGTCAAAGTATGTTATAGAAGAGGTGATTCTTAACATTGATCATTCTGAAGAGAAAGTAGAGCCAATTTTTGCGTCAATATCGTATATACAATCATTTTATCTAGTTTATCTAGATAGTGATGATAGTGACTACAAAATCAGATACATGGGACCACATCTAGTAGATCCTCCCTTGCATATGGGGGGAAGTGAAGGATTATATATGTACAGTTATGATGATGAATCATTGGAGATGGGCTATTTGAGGCCTCATCACCTGTGTAATCGGAATCCACCTCAAGGTTCGCCACCTATTACAGCTACGAGTTTGCATCGAGAGATTAATCTCCAGCACCACCTCAAGGAAAGAATAAATCTAGAAGAGGAATATCAAAGAATATTTCCCCATCCACCTACTTATGTCGAGCTACTTGAACTGAGAGATCCCATTTTGCAGTCAGTGCATAGAGAGGATCCAGTTGTTTGGGCATCCCATAGGGAGGACCCGTTCATCCCCATACCATCCAAGCCAGACCTTAGGTACGAAAGCTACACAGGTGATGTAGAGTTTAGTCTATGTGGTCCTGGAGATCAATTCCATTCCATAAACATAGTCTCCATTGATTTAACCACTCCACTCTGCAATCCAGAAGATCTGTCCAAACCATTGCATCTAAACATGGATGCTATCGATTGAGATCACACTGATTCGCCAGTAGAGCCTACAAATTTATTCCCAAATGAAGAGATGCTGCAACCATTTTATTTTGGACCAGGTTGTGCTTATGATTTTTATCATGCTGAAAATGCTTCCAATGAAGAACATATAAATCCAGCTGATGACATCCATTTGATCCCTATGCCTCATCAGCTTGAGGAGGGATCCCATATGTCAGTAGATGAAATCTTCAAAGTGGATATTGGTAACAACCCCACCAATCCAAAGAAGGTTAAATTTGGAATTAGTCTCACTCCAGATGAGCGCGCTAGCATCATCCCTTTGCTAAAAGAAATACCTGACCTTTTTGCTTGGATATACAAAGATATGCCCGGTCTAGACCCAAAGTTGGTTACTCATAACCTTTCACTAGACCCATACAAGAATCCCATCAAGTAGAAGCTCAAAAATATGCATCCAACATTAGCATTAATGGTGAAAGACAAATTGCAAAAATTGTTGGATGTAGAATTTGTCATTTCCATCGACTATCCAGAATGGGTATCCAATATGGTGCCTGTAGGAAAACCAGATGGAAGGATCCGTATTTGTACGAATTTTAGAGATCTCAACAAGGCAACACCCAAAGATTCATTTCCATTGCCCAATATTGATGCTCCAGTAGACTCTACTGTCAATCACGAAATGCTCTCCTTAATGGATGATTTTTTTGGTTACAATCATATTCAGATTAAACCCAAAGACCAACACAAAATCTTGTTTATAATGCCATGGGAAACATTTTACTACAAATTTATGCCATTTGGTCTCAAAAACATTGGTGCTACATACCATCGGGCCATGACATATATTTTTCATAACTATATGCACAAAATTTTGGAATATTATATCGATGATTTGCTAGCCAAGTCATTGCTATGAAAAGAGCATGCAGAGGTCTTGAGAAAAGTTTTCAATTTCCTGATAGAGCACAACGTCAGGCTGAATCCTAAGAAGTGTGTATTTGGTGTAACTTTTAGAAAATTACTAGGGTTCATTATCTCCAAGAGAGGCATCAAAGTAGAGCCAACGAAGGTCAAGGCCATTTTGGAAATACGTCCTCCCACCAATATTAAGTAATTAAGAAGCCTTCAAGGCAAGGTAACCTCGATAAAGTGATTTATCACCCAACTATCGGATAAATATTGATCCATGAATCGACTACTACATAAGGGTGTTCCATTCAACTGCGATGAGGACTACAAGATAGCCTTTGGTGAGATAAAGCAATACCTAGCAATACCGCCAGTGTTAGATCCACCAAGGCCAGAAGAGCCTTTTTTTCTATATATATCAGAAACAGACTTTGTGTTAGGGACCATGTTGGCAAAAAAGAATGTACAAGGCAAAGAGCAAGCCATATATTACATTAGCTAAACCTTGGTGAGTTATGAGCTAGGATATGCATATGTGGAAAAGCTATATTTAGCAGTAGTGTTCGCTACTTAGAAATTATGGCACTACATGTTAATTCACATGACATATGTGATATCAAAACAAAATCCTTTGCAGTATATGATGAGCAAGAAATATCATAATACACGTACTGCAAAGTATATCATGCTATTGATAGAATTCAATTTGGAATTCATAAACCAGAAGTCCATTAAGGGATAGGTCATAGCATATCAGTTAGCTAAGGTGCCACTGTCCAACAGTAGGCCTCTGACAATCAAGCTTTCGGATGATGTAGTGTTTGTAGTATCCGAAGCTCTTGAACCTGAAGAACTAGAGAACAATGCTGATATGAATCTATTTTTTGATGATTCGAAGTGCGAGCAAGGAGCTGGTGCAGGGATAGTGTTTTTCAAACTGCAAGGAGCTCCAATGCCCTCATCGTTCAAACTATACTTCCCATAAACCAATAATAATGTTGAATATGAAGCCCAATTTTTGGGCCTCCATACAACCGTCCCCATGAATATCAAGAGATTAAACATCTTTGGCGATTCCCTGCTCATAATTAAACAAGTGAAGGGAATATTTTAGTATTAATGTCTGGTACTGAAAGCCTACAAAGATCTTGTTGCCACATATCTGGCTAAACTGGAATGGTATAACATCGAGGCAATCTCTCGTTCGTCAAATAGTTTTGTAGACACCATGGATTCTTTGGGATACTTAATCCCTCAAAATCCATCTGACAGCTTCACTACCATCTATGTCAAGATGCTCTCACATCCTATAGTAGAGTGTGTAACCTTTGATAAAAAAGAATCAGTCAACATGATTAGTGTGGAACCAAAAGTTGATTGGTTCTGCAAAGTTGAAGACTTTCTCAAGAAAGCACCCTAGGGGTATTTAACCTCATAGAGTCCTGCAGGGAGTGGCACCACCATTCATCATAGGTTGTCTCCCAGTCTGCATTTGCAAAAGTAAATATGTAGGGGGTACAGGTTGTCTTAGTGGTCGAAGCTAAAGCTCATCAGAATTGGATGTCACAGATTCAAGACTTCCTAAGACTTGGTTTTGTCCCAAAGGAACTGTCGTGTGCCACAAGATGCACATTTAAACAAAAAATAACTAAATTTATCTTGATAGGAGAAATTTTGTACCACATGTTCAACCATAGTGTTTGTATCAAATAGATCTGAACATACCACTACAACTTCTCTAATATCGAGTGCATCGGCAATGCGTCGAGACGATAAATTAAAGGTGAAATTGGGTAGGAAAGAAGAAAAGAACACGCTCGAACCAATCATCGCTAAGGCTACCACTCCCATGGAGGTGGAGGAAGACTAGGATCAATTTGAGGAGGCACCTTAGCCTACTTCACTCACATCGTCAGCAGGGTCACCCGCATCGCAGGTGACTGTTCACCTAGCTAGCATAGGTCTGGGTGAATATCTTGTGCAAAATGTGACCTTCGATTCTATTTTAGAGACTGCACGAGACATGGATCAGTCGATAGACCATCGATACCCTTTTGTATCTGTAGTACTTTTGGGTGAGCCACCCAACCAAAAAAAATTTATCTATGTCGAGTTGGATCAAGTTCCAACGTGGGCACCCATGGAGGTGGATGATGAGGAACAGTTCACGATGAATGTTCGATACTTGTCCAACCTAGAGTATGCCATGTGCATTTTTGAGCTCTATCATTGGCATGGATATGACCTTGGTATTTTTGAACAAGGACGAAGAACCCCTCTTGAACCACGTTATTAGTTGGCAACTGATAGGTTTGGATTGGGATTATAGATTTAGGGATATGATGATTTACTCACTGCATCATTGGATCATTTGTACCTGGGTCTGGGGGACGACATGGATTTTAATCCACATCATCCTAACATGTCTAGCCTTCGGGGTGATAACCCAATGGTGTCAATCATCACCATTGAGAGACCGAAGAATGAACATGAAGAGTTCTCAAAGAAGAACCCTAGAGGCAACTTGGGTCATCAAAACCATATCACAACCGAGGATATCAGTATGCAGGGGCACAACCCCATCATTCTAGGTGATCTCAATTTAGGATATTTTTTTAGTGAAGATGTATAGGATTCCACCTCCGAAATAAGTAAACCGAGTTATGATGCAGATGGCGATTCCTCAAATGATGATCAATCCGAATAGGAAATTTACCGAGCCTTCATGGTTCTAGCATTTCTATGCCATTTGTTTCCTAGAGAGTAATTAGATGAGATACAAGAGTATTTTATGTTAGATAGTGATTATGAAGATGAGATAGAGCAGGCATACTTAAGGCCTTGTCCATCTACTCTCCCAATATTTGTGGACACGATAGAGTGGTCTGCTCATAGTAGCAATCATAACGATGAGGTTGAGATGATCGATCTGAGGCTAGTATATCTGCTACATCTATTGTCTACGGAGTCAAAGTATGTTATAGAAGAGGTGCCTCTTAACACTGATCACTATGAAGAGAAATTAGATCCAATTTTTGTGTCGGTGTCGTATATATGATCATTTTTATCTAGTTTATCTGGATAGTGATGATAGTGACTGCAGAATCAGATACATGGGACCACATCTGGTAGATCATCCCTTGCATATGGGGGGAAGTGAAGGATTATATATGTATAGTGATGATGAGGATTCATTGGAGATGGCCTATTTGAGGCCTCATCACCTATGTAATCGAAATCCACCTCAGGATCTGCCATCTGTTACAGCTGTGGGTTTGCATCGAGAGATGAATCTCCAGCACCACCTCAGGGAAAGAATAAATCTGGAAGAGGAATATCAAATACTCTTTCCCCATCCACCTACTTATGCTGAGCTACTTGAGCCAAGAGATCCCATTTTGCAGTCAGTGCACAGAGAGGATCCAGTTGTTTGGGCATCCCACAGGAAGGACCTATTCATCCCCATACCATCCAAGCCAGACCTTAGGTATGAAAGCTACACAAGTGATGTAGAGTTTAGTCTATGTGGTCCTGGAGATAAATTCCATTCCATAAACATGGTCTCCATTGATTTAACCACTCCACTTCGTAATCCAGCAGATCTATCCAAACCATTGCATATGAACATGGATGCTATCGATTGGGATCGCACTGATTCACCAGTAGAGCTTGAAGATTTCTTCCCAAACGAAGAGATGCTACAATCATTTTATTTTGGACCAAGCTGTGCTTATGATTTCTATCATGCTAAAAATGCTTCCAATGAAGAACATATAAATCTAGCTGATGACATCCATTTGATCCCTATGCCTCATCAGCTTGAGGAGGGATCCCATATGTTAGTAGAGGAAACATTCAAAGTGGATATCGGTAAGACCCCACCAATCCAAAAAAGGTTAAATTTGGAATGAGTCTCACTCCAGATGAGCGCGCTAGCATCATCCCTCTGCTAAAAGAAAGACCTGACCTTTTTGCTTGGATATACAAAGATATGCCCAGTCTAGACCCGAATTTGGTTACTCATAACCTTTCACTAGACCCATCCAAGAAGCCTGTCAAGTAGAAGCTCAAAAAGATGCATCCAATAGTAGCCTTAATGGTGAAAGACGAATTGCAAAAATTGTTGGATGTAGAATTTGTCATTTCCATCGACTATCCAGAATGGGTATCCAATATGGTGCCTATAGGAAAACCAGATGGAAGGATCCGTATTTGTATGAATTTTAGAGATCTCAACAAGGCAACACCCAAAGATTCATTTCCATTGCCCAATATTGATGCTCTAGTAGACTCTACTACCGGTCATGAAATGCTCTCCTTAATGGATGATTTTTTTGGTTACACTCAAATTCGGATTAAACCTAAAGACCAACACAAAATCATGTTTATAACGCCATGGGAAACATTTTACTACAAAGTTATGCCATTTGGTCTCAAAAACATTGGTGCTACATAACATCGGGTCATGACATACATTTTTCATGACTATATGCACAAAATTCTGGAATATTATATCGATGATTTGCTAGCCAAGTCATTGCTAAGAGAAGAGCATGCAGAGGTCTTGAGAAAAGTTTTCGATCGCCTGATAGAGCACAATGTCAGGCTGAATCCTACGAAGTGCGTATTTGGCGTAACTTTTGGAAAATTACTAGGGTTTATTGTCTCCAAGAGAGGCATCAAAGTAGATCCAACGAAGGTCAAAGCCATTTTGGAAATGCATCCTCCCACCAATATTAAGGAAATAAGGAACCTTCAAGGCAAGGTAGCCTTGATAAAGCGATTTATCGCCCAACTATCGGATAAATGTCGACCCATGAATCAACTGCTACATAAGGGTGTCCCATTCAACTGGGATGAGGACTGCAAGTCAGCCTTCACTGAGATAAAGCAATACCTGGAAATATCGCCAGTGTTAGATCCACCAAGGCCATAAGAGCCTTTTTTGCTATATATAACGGCAACAGACTTTGCGTTAGGGACCATGTTGGCCTAAAATAATGTACAAGGCAAAGAGCAAGCCATATATTACATTAGCCGAACCTTGGTGAGTTATGAGCTAGGATATGCATATGTGGAAAAGCTATGTTTAGCAGTAGTGTTCGCTACCAAGAAATTGTGACACTACATGTTAAGTCACACAACATATGTGATATCAAAACAAAATCCTTTGCAGTATATGATGAGCAAGACATATCATAATACATGTACTACAAAGTGGATCATGCTATTGATAGAATGCAATTTGGAATTCATAAGCCAGAAGTCCATTAAGGGACAGGTCATAGTAGATTAGTTAACTGAGGCACCACTGTCCAACAGTAGGCATCTGACAATCGAGCTTTCAGATGATGTAGTGTTCGTAGTATCCGAAGCTCCCAAACCTGAAGAACTAGAGAATAATGCTGATATGACTCTGTTCTTTGATTATTTGAAGTGAGAGCAAGGAGTTGGTGTAGGGATAGTTTTTTTCACACTGCAAGGAGCTCCAATGTCCTTGTCATTCAAACTATACTTCCCATACACCAACAATAATATTGAATATGAAGCCCTACTTTTGGGCCTCCATACAGCCATCGCCATGAATATCAAGAGATGAAACATCTTTGGTGATTCCCTGCTCATAATTAAACAAGTGAAGGGACTATTTCAGTGTCAATGTCCAATACTGAAAGCCTACAAAGATCTTGTTACCACATATCTGGTTAAACTGGAATGGTACGACATCGAGGCAATCCCTCATTCGTCAAATAGGTTTGCAGACACCATGGCTTCTTTGGGATCCTTAATCTCTCAAAATATGTCTGTCGACTTCACTATCATCCATTTCAAGATGCTCTCGCATCCTACAGTAGAGTGTGCAGCCTTTGATAACAAAGAATCAGTCAACATGATTAGTGTGGAACCAAAAGCTGATTTGTTCTACAGAGTTGAAGACTTTCTCAAGAAAGCACCATGGGGGTCTTTAACCTCACAGAGTCCTACAGGGAGTGGCACCACCATTCACCACCAGGTTGTCTCCTAGTCTGCATTTGCAAAAGTAAATACATAGGGGGTATAGGTTGTATTAGTGGTCGAAGCTGAGGCTCATCAGAATTGGATGTCATAGATTCAAGACTTCCTAAGACTTGGTTTTGTCCCGGAGGGACTGTCGCTTGCTACAAGATGCACATTTAAACAAAAAATGACTAAATTTGTCTTGATAGGAAACATTTTGTACCATCAAAGTTATGATGGAGTTCTCCTTCATTATCTTGAGCCCCAAGAGTCATCTTGGGCAATTTTAGAAGCTCATGATGGTACATGCGGTGGCCATTTCAGTGACATGGCCATCATCAAGCACATCCTTCGAATGGGTTATTATTGGCCCACTATGGAGAAGGATTGTAATGTGTATGTTAATAAATGCATCAAATGTCAGCATCATGCTAATATTATGCACCTACCATCACAGGCCTTATAGCCCATCAAAGTGGCTTGGCCATTTACTCAGTGGGGGTTTGATCTAATTGACAAGATCTCTCCTTCGTCATCAGGCTGACATACATTCATCATTATGGCTACTGAGTATTTTACTAAGTGGGTGGAAGCCATTCCCTTAACAATGACCATGAGAGCTCGTATAACAGAGTTCATAATGGAGCATATCATAAGTCATTTTGAGGTACCATATAAAATAGTTTTAGATAATAGAGCTTCTTTTAAGAACAAAACTGTGTGAGCTTTAACATCTAAGTACCGCATCAAACACAATTTTGCATCTCCATATTATCCATAGGAAAATGAGAAATATAAGGCCTCAAACAAGACTATGGTAGCCATATTGAAAAATATAGTGCAAGAACACCACAAGGATTGGCATATATAGCTGCCCTTGCATTATGGGCTTATAGGACTAGCATTCAGTCTCCCACTAGGGCAACTTCGTTTTCATGAATATATGGCGCTAAGGCCATTATACCCTTAGAGTTGGAAATTCCAATGCTACGCATTGCATTGAAAGATTTCATCGATGATGACACCGTGCGACAAGCTCACCTAGATCAACTGATGCTGCTCGATGAACGTCGCGTGAATGCCCTTGAGCATCTCCGCATTTATCAAGAGTGACTCAAATGAGCTTACAATATCAAAGTCCACCAGAGAGACTTTGAAGTTAGGGATCTTGTGCTAAAAGAAAACCAACAAAACTCAAATTTTTTGCTCGATATGCGAGACAAATTTGCGGCTAATTTTCTAGGACCCTATATCATATCTGAAAAGATTGGTCCAGGTACCTATCACTTGACGTCGCTAGGGGGTGTTGAAGAGCTTGAACCTCTCAACATCATCCATATTAAGGCATAATATGCTTAGAGAGTGTAGTATAAAAAGCTCCAAAGGCATCTATAAGCCCTTTGGTCAGTCAAAAAGGCACCAAGGATTTCTAAAAATTGCTTGGTCAACCCAAAGGCTCCGAGGGTTGCTTAAAGCCACTCGATCATCCCAAAAAGGCACCAAGGATTTATAAAAATTACTTGGTCAACCCAAAGGCTTTGAGGGTTGCTTAAAGCCACTTGGTCATCCCAAAAAGGCACCAAGAATTTCTAAAAATCACTTGGTCAACCCAAAGGCTTCGAGGGTTCCTGTAGCTTCTCGGTCATCCTAAAAGGCTCCATGCCCTCTGGATGAGAGTTTGGTCAACTAAAATATTCCAAAGGCATCTGTAAGACCTTTGGTCAATCCAAAAATCTCCAAGGATTTCTAAAACTCACTTGGCCAACCCAAAAAAGCTCCAAAGGCATATATACTCATAGTTTGGTCAAATATGAAAGCTCAAAAATACATAAAATTTTGAAAATATATAAAATTCCAAAAAAAAATTGGTAAAGCATAAAATCCAAAAACATTTGCTTTTGCAGTTTGCATTTTCATACATGCATTCACATCATAATATTGCATTTAGGCATTTTTCATCCATTGCATTCCACAGTAGAGTGTAATGTGTCTATCCAAATCTTACAAACGATCGCATGTTTGTGTTTCAATCATGCACCCTTGCATTTATCATAATTCATTGTATTCATACACGATACTTGTTGTAGAGAAATATGTATGTATATTAAGTTTTCTAGTCACTCAAATATACCTAGTGGGTTCTTTAGATATTGTAGAAAGCTTGATTTGCTGTTATAAACGAGGTCATTAGTTGGGATAGTGCTTCAACATATCAGAATCCCGTCACTAAGCAAAACAATATAAAATCCTACTAAGACGAGATGATGAAAGCTACAAAAGTAGCCTTAGGTATGTAGAGATATGGGTTTCATGACATTTTTATCTTGCAAATAGTCAGTTTAGAAAGGTGAACTTTGGCAAAAGGACAAGAATTTCCCCTATAGATCCCAAAGTTACAAAGTTTAAATCCCAAGTTACAAAGTGCAAATTTCAAAATACAATGTTCAAATCAAATGTAAAGTAACATAGTGAATTAAAAGCACTATAAAAATCCCTTGCTCAAAGAAAACGGTAACACGTGGACTAACAATGATTTTTATCACTACATATGAGCAAGTAAGAAGGGTGAGAACTTGAATCCCTAGATTGTCCACCTTTTGAAATCCATAGAGTGATCCTCGATCGTAGCAATGGGTTGGAAGAGTCCCGCTTGCAATCGGAGGGGTAGTTCTATTGGGTGATCCCCAAACATAGTAATGGGTTGATAGAGTCCCGCCTGCATTTGGAGGGGTAGCCCTGATCAATTTGCAATATGAGCTAGCTCTAGGTACCTAGGATTGTATAGTTGTATAAGTCTAATCAAAGCTGAAACAAGGATGGTATGATCGTATGAGGAACCCTATCTCACATATGGATTGAAAGAGTCCCGACTGACATACGGGGTATGCTAAAGATTTATCTGAAAATACTCACATGCACACATAGGGATAATGAATAGTTGGGTCTGTCATGATAAAAGCCTTGTCCAATAAAAGCCTTGTATAGTTAGTATGTGATTTTTGGAGAAGTCTACTAGGGTTTTTGAGTCTCATGGAAAACCCCAAAAAGTTCTCTAATAGCAACAAGATACCAAATATCATTAGAAATAAAAAATACGAGTCATTCATTCATCAGAATGCATTTTACAAAGCACAATCAAACATATAGGATAAATACTGCATGAATATTAGAAATGATGTTTAGTCTGCCACTGACTATATAGTGTAGCAAAGAAATACATAATGACATATTCATTCATTAGCATTGTACCAATTTATTTCACTGTATTTCATATATGGGTGATTAATTGATTAAGTTCTTGTAATGAGAATTATCAATTATTTTGCATGATTGTCATACATTTTGTGGTGTCGCATTTTAAAATTGATATACACAAGTTAAATTTATTCCTTATGTTTTAAGTGATTAAAGCATATAGGTTCATTCCCATTTGATTACGATTATGTATATAATGCATTACCATACATTGCATAGCATACCATAACTTCATAAAAATAAATGCATGCCCATAAAGCAAAAATAAATATGCGTTCAAAATAAATACTGCATCCATTTGCATCCATTATATATGGCACATATAATCATCTAGATCACTGCATAACATCATCATCATAAATAAAATAGCTATCTAGTGCATGTCATCCATACATTGCATCATATAAACATAGCATCATATAAGCATTGCATCCATGTGCATCAAATAAACATAAAATCAAAATTAAACATCAGATACACATAATGAGCCATAAAGACCAAGTCATATATATATATATATATATATATGTGTGTGTGTGTGAAAAAAGAGTACATATGAGGAGTATCAAAATGCCCATAGGCTACAAAGTGTGTAGGTCATCGATATTACACTCAAAATGATTACAACATAGCAAAAGTATAATCTGCATCTAGTAGAGCCCAGGTCTAGTTTTCTCCCCCTGTACCAGAGCTCTCGTTACCTCCCTCAGCACTGTGCTCTAGAGCCTTCTCTCATGCCTACTCTGGCACCTATGGTGGGTCCTGTTGTGGGTCCTGCCTGCCTCAAAATCCTAAGGCACCCAGTGCATGAGAAACTAGTAACTACAGTAGGCTAGTCCTATGACTGGTGGCCCCTGAAGTTTGCCCTACATCTCTATGCCTAGCATGTGATGTCACCCCGTGTGTGCTAGAGGACTTGTGCATCCTCTTAGTCCTATGAGTCCTATGACCTGAGCTCACCATAGACTGTCCTGAGGTCCTAGACCTAGTCCACTGAGACTCTAAGGGGAAAGGATCCTCAGGAACCTGTAACCCATGCATCTCAATGTAACCAACTAGCTGATCAATGCGAGCAAGCTAGGCTACATGCATCTCATTGGTCCTCATAATCATACTATGTAGTTGCTCTACCTTGATCATCAGATCGTATGCAACTATTGGTGCTACCACTGGTACTATCGAAAGCCCCATAGTAGCCTGAGGAGGTGGCATAGCCCCCCTCGATACTCGAAGGAGATCCCTCTCCACCTATGTTGCAGTCCATTGTACCTATGCTAAATTTAGAGCATTTTGTAATCTTTGAACCTGGGCCTCTGCATATGTGGCCCATGTAGTTAGATCCTATATCTGACCCTGCACCTTAGTAAGGTGCCTATCCCTATCTACTACTCTCACCTCTAGAGTTGTGATAGTAGTATCTCGCTCTAGTTATTGTGTGTGGAATCACCCTATCTAACTCTGCAAGTCAGCCACTTGAGCTAAGAGCTAACCCTCTACATTTTTAGGAGGGACCTCACCCTCCTTTGGAGCCTCCTCATCAAGGTCAACCTTGGGAGCCTCCTTGGAGGTGGCCGCTGCACCCCAACCGCCCTCTATCCACTGGTGCACCCTACGCTCATTAGGATCCACCTCTGCCTCTGCCTGATTTGGCTCTTGATCTAGATGCCTTGTGTTGTACCATCTGAACATGGACCACCACTCGTCATACTCTATAGTGGTCCGAGTAATCTTGACTCCAATCTCTTGGTAGTCATCGGTAGCATCTCCCAGAGGCTCAAAAATGATCCACTATAGATCGTGCTTCATGACCAAGCGTTGGTACCTAAGGGGGATATCTGGAATATCCTACACGAGACCAAACTATCACAAGACCCGAGAGTAGAACTGGTACTCTCGAATCTCAGCCTTACAACCGATCAACCATCTATCATGGCATGCCTATCTTAGCCACTAGCCCTCCTCTAGCCACGTTGGGCAATCCATATAGGGCCTCCACTAAACATCATTCAGGCCAAGTACCACAAACTAAGTGATATAATGTTGGACATCATCAACATGGATCCTTCTATGGGTACCCTCCTCCTCATGAGGCCAACACGTGGTATAACACTGACGATCATTAGCAATAACAGTTATCCATAGTGGAAGATCTGTAGGACGTTTGATCCGGATGTGCTGCCACCCCTAAATCTATAATAGAAGACTATAGTTGAGGCCCTTATAGCTACACTCTATAATATGGTATAACTCCCTATAGAGCTGACATAGTAGGGTGCTCCTTGTAGCACCCTAAAATTGGCGCAGTCAAATTGGAATAATTACATTCACCTTAGTAAATAAATTTAAATTCAAATTTAACCTCCCAAACCGCCCGTTAACCGTCGAGAAACCCGTTTCCCCTTTTTTCCGTGCCATTTTTAGAGGTTGTTTTGACCGTTGGACGATATCGTCGCCGATCAGACGATATCGCCCCATATTTGACGATTTCGTCTGGACTAGAACGTCCAGACGATTTTGTCGCAAAACTGAATTTGCATAGATAGACTCTGTTCCAACGGGTCTCCAATTCGGGCAGAAGCGTGTCTGCGCCGTTGGGACCCTTCCCCCGTTGGAGATCTCCCAAATTGGGATGATCTCCAACCTCCCAACAACTCCCCTATGCCTATTTAAACTCTAGGACATTCCCTCCCCAACCCCCGGCTGAATTTTATCTGCAAGTTGAATCCCTCTGCGTCAAGACATCTGAATGTTGCTTCTACACTAGTTCCATAGTATTTTTATTGCAGGTACATCACCAATTTTCAACCGGAGCCAGCACCTATCGCCGTCGACGAACCTGTCAAGATCGGAGGCGATCCCGTACAATTCGAGACGATTTCGTATGCTGATGCGAGACGATCTCGACTGTAGTCCACATCGAGGCAATCAGTGCCTGGAGTTTGCTTTTCTCGACCTTTTATTTGTCATTTTCTGCTATAAATTAGATCAGTTACTCGGTTTTTATGTTAGTCTGCATCTGGAGTTCACCCATCTAGTCTAGATTGCATGTTAAGATCATATTCTGCCATTAAAGTACCGTAATTTGCTTTAAATTCCATTTTTTTAATATCGTTCAGTATTCATATTGCAATTTCATGTAGTTTGCCTCTGTTTGCACAGTAGAATTCCTTGCATTTTGCACCTATTTTCTGTTTTGCAGGTCTCTGACGAATTCGTCTGACGAATTCGTCAGATTGCAGACGATCCTGTCAGTTTGGACGATTTTGTCAGATTGCAGGCGATTCTGTCGAATCTCAGGCGATCCAGACTGCTTCAAGCATCAGAAACTTCTTCAGACTTCCGGATCAGGTAATCTCCATTGGCCTCCTGCAAATTCTCTATTTTCTGCTTTCTACTCTGTTTGTTGTATTCATTTAAATTGCATTTTCATATAGATTAAGTTAGATTCATTCGGCCAAACCTAGGATGAATGCTTAAGGATAAAACGAACTCATCAAAACACATTCCAAAAACCTAGGCGTGGAAACTGCCGCCAAATGTTTCCTGGTGAACCCACCATCCGTCGAAAAATCACCAAAACACACCTCCCTTGAGAGGCGGGACCTTCGTAAAGTCCTCTCGTCCGAGGTACCGCACCATCCTTTTCCCATCCTCCTTCCGGGCGCGGATCCAATAGCCTGAAGGTAGGGATGCGAAAAATTTGGAGCGATACATTTTGGTGAACCCGACGTGAATGCATCATAACCTTTTGAAAAACAAAAACAAAAACAAAAAAACAAAAAATTAGAACAACTAAAATTTAGATGCATTTTAAAACATTTAAGGTTCAAAATCATGTTTAGATGGTAGCTCCTAAAAAGAGGTTAGCAGTTACTATAAACGTAGAAAACCAATTGGCAGCTATAGAAGTTAATTCTGTCCTTAATATCCCTGAAACAAGTAGAAATCAATCCTTGTGGGACGAACTTGTCAGGAGACTTAGGCTTATTTCATCTAGGTCCACACAACTTAAACAGATCAAGAGGCTAGTCTTGGATAGAATCCTGGATCCTCATCAATTAGTGTTCTATCATGAACTTCAGAGAGCCTGCCATAGATGGTTAGCCTATAGGAGAGCTTTAGTATCTTCAGAGTTGTTCAGCTTTGAGGAATACCTCGAGAACGCAGACATTGTACACCGATTCCTAGGCCTTGTAGAAGACCAAGAGGTTGTTCTTACAGATAGGGAAATATGGAATAGAATTCCGCGTGCTGTGCTATATCGAGAGTATTGCCATGAGCTTTACTTCTATCAACCAGCATCTGAGATAGACAATATCACCATAGCCCTTTTCATCAAATTCTTAAAAGAAAACTTTCAATTTGAAGAAGAACATTTCATGACCCCTGAACAACTTGAACCTATTAATGATATTCATAAGTTATTCATAGAATATTAGTTCATTTACTTTGAGTTTTATTATTATTTCGTGCATTTATTGTTTCATTTGCTGTCTTTATTGTATTATTTCAAAAATTTAAAGAAAACTAAAAAAAAAAAAAAAACATAGTAAAAAACTTAAACATTTCATTTCAAATATTGCATTAGGTATATATAAATATATACCTTTTAATTTGTTGCATATATATATATATATATAAAAATATATATATATATATATTTGCTGAAATCAAAACTTAGCACCATGACTAGACTTAGGAATGGTAAAGAAACTTTAGGGGAAGGAGAAGATTGGTTGCAAGATACAACTGAAAACCCAAATGTCCTTCTTGGAGATACAAATCCGGAAGGAGAAACTCTAGGTCAGTCAGATGAAGACTTAGGTGAAGATAAGGAACAAGAAGGAAGTGTTAAAGAGAATGAATCCTCGTCCCCTAGAATAGCTCCCAATGGGGGCATCACTTTTGACAACGCAGAACATTTTCAAAAATTTCTCAATCAGAATATCGACATCCTTAATGTAGCAGTCCGTATTGATAGAGGGGAAGTTAGTGACGCTCAAGCAGCTATAGAACGGGCGCTTGATATACACACTAATCCTTTATCTTTTGTTGATCAAGAGAGTGATAAGGGTGGACCATCCAATACGGATATGGTCACTATAGCCCAAGCCATGTCAAAACAACAGGTTACCCAACCTCCTAAGGAACCTGTTACTCAACCTAAAACCACTCCTGCACAAAAGAAAATTCCCTTCACTACTTTGTTCCGCCAAACTATTGAACAAAATGCTTTAAATAAACAGAAATCTAAAACAAAGCTAAATACAAATTTTCAACAATCTGGAACACAACATAATCCAACTTCAAAATTCCTCCATAACATTTTTCCTACTAAAGTTTTACACAATAGTAACATGGCATCTAATCTGCATGTTCCTCCATCCTATGCCCATAAAACTCATGTCAATGCCCTACCGAATCAATATGGGGGGCAAACTAGTAATCTGGAAGCTATGGTGAAACAATTGGCTTCACGTATGGACCAGATAGATCCCTACCGTCCCTCGTACAATTATCGAGAGATTTGTAGCCAACCATTGGATCCCATAGTGGTAGCTCAACCATACCCTAAACATTTTCCCATGCCCGTCCTGCCTATATATAAAGGAACCGAAGATCCCATAGAACATCTTCGCATGTTTAGGATAGCATGTCACGACATTTCGCATGACGACTTGCTATTACTAAAAATGTTCCCCAAAAGTTTAGGTGGAATGGCATTAGAGTGGTACTATCAATTGCCCACTCACTCCTTAAGAAACTTTGAAGAAACAGCTGAATCATTTGTTCATCAATTTAGTGCCTACATCGAGAGACATGTAACTATTAAAGACCTATACAATTTAAAACAAGATAAAGATGAATGTTTTGCTGATTTCTTGGCTAGATGGAGGCAATTGACAGGAAAACTGCACTTTGTGCTACCCTATAGGGAAATGCTAGACATTTTCATCAATAATTTACAAGAACAACTCTCTTATGAGCTAGCAACAGCTACTTTGACTACCTTCGATCAAGCTATAGACTTAGCTCGAAGAGTAGAAGATGCCCTCATTAGGAGAGGCCAACTTAGGAAGAAGGATGATGAGAAAACATCTAGAAATCAATATAAAAACAAACAGGTTGTCGGTGACGGAGTCACTGACAGCAGAAATGTTGCTAATGTCAATACAACAAAGACAACAGAAAAATTCATATTGAAACCTCCTGATAAGCCTCCTCGAGAATTCACTAGATTAAACCAACCCTTGTCAACCATTTTACCTCAACTGCTTGAAAGAGGTTTAATCCAATTACCAGCTATCCGGGAACCTGACCCAAGTATACCCGGATATAGAGCTGATTTGCACTGTGACTTTCATAGAGGACCTGGACATTCTACCAACGCTTGTAAGAGATTGAAACATAAAATACAAGATTTGATTGACAATAATGAAATGGAAGTGCAAGCCTTCCAACCCAAACAAAACCCTCCTAATAATACTCAAAAGACTGTTCCCCAAAATCAAAATCAAAATGCCAATCAAACTTTGGACATATTTCAACACCCTTTACCACGACATGGTAAAGAGGTAGCCAATCAAATCGAACATCATAATGTTCCCCCTCCTACCCGATATGTAGGAACCATTAGCGGACAATTACCTGTTCAGGATTCTCAAACATTTGACACAACCTTATCCCTGGTTACAACCAGGCCCTTACATAATTTTCAAACTTCTGATTCTAGTGATATAGAGTCAGATAGTGAAAGTGAAGTAGACACTATTCAATCGAATAGTTCTGAAAACGAATCAGATCCTATTCAACCTATCACAGATGCTAATGTTCCAGAAGAACCATTTCCTAGAAGAGTCACTACTCGACCTTCTTCTAATGTAGTCCTTCCCTATGAACAAGCCATAAATTCTCAACCGAGACCGTTTCAACGTCGTCACTATAACATTGTAGGTACCATCGGAGTCGTTACTCGACAACAAGCTCAAAATTCTCAACAAGAACTAAACCAGAACGATGGATCAGCTCCATTCGTTCTAAAAAATCCTAATAAAGGAAATCATGCTTCTATTGTTCAACCCAAACCTCCTTATAGCATTAATGAGCAATTGTCTAATACCACGGCTAGAATCTCCCTTCTAGATTTATTAAGATCCTCTCCCACACATAGGGATGAGTTGATGCTTACATTGAGCCAAATGATGGTACCTCAAAACATTCAACCTGAAGCTATGGCCAATACTATCATCACTCGAGAGATTGATTGTATTGACTTTCGGGATAAAGATATCCCACAACACAGCTTTACACAAGGATAATCCCTTGTACATTACTGCTCTAATTGGAGATGTAGTCATCAAACGAGTCCTGATTGATAATGGCTCCTCTCTAAACATTTGCACCTTTGACTTCTACCAACGATTTGGTTTTAGAAGTGATGAAATGAAGAAAACTGATATGATTATCAAAGCTTTTAATGACGAAACACAAGAAACGTGTGGAGTCATTACCCTCCCATTACAAGTTGGTCCTAGAACCCTAGAAACAACCGTGTTTATTGTACATTGCCCAGCATCGTACAATATACTTTTGGGTCGCCCTTGGATTAACGCCATGCGAGCAATCCCGTCAACTTTACACCAATGTGTGAAATTTGAGTTTAAAAATCAGTTGGTCACTATTCATGGTGACCCTAGACCTTTTGATATGTGTGCTTTGGCAGAACCTGTTGGAGTGCAATTTTGCCCTGCTCTGTCATCCACACATTCTAGTTCTTCTTTTTCATCTAAAACTCGTGAAACATAAACCCATAACTTCATCTATTCCTCCTCCATTAACTTCATCCTCCTATATAGATCAACAACCTTCTAAACAAATTTTAGAATCTCAAAAGGATCTCAAATCTACAACTAATCCTTCAACTATTATTCCTATAAATTCAAAACCTTTAGACACATCCATCATACCTTCCACATCTCAAGATATAAGTAATAAACCTTCTACATCTTATGCCCTTTCTGATGAACTTTTACCAGATTTATCTACAACCTTAATATCAGAAAAAATGAATGCTTTCATGCAAGATTCAAACCTTTTAAATAATTTGCCGCCCTCTCCTCGTACTTTGGGCCTCCCACAACCTTTGGGAAGTACTTACCAAGTCGGGAGTTGTGCCTTCATTTATAAAGGATATGACTAGGGAAGAATCCCTCGGAATATCAAAACTCATCATGAGGGATACGCTCGCTGTTATTTTACCAATGATTATGTTAAAGCTAAACCCATGATGCTTAAAATGGGATATAAAGGGAAAGGCTTAGGACCTTTCCAAAATGGCATGAAAGAACCTTTCGAGGTAGAACCGTGGCCTGCCCGCTGTGGTGTGGGCTTATTTCCTAGTAAAGGACAACCCTTTCCTTTTGAGGATGATGATCACCTCATATGCTATCAAGATTATTTGGATAGGCATGTTGATTTGCATCTTAAAAATCAGTCATTTTCATGCAACATGCTATCCATAGCATACCCTGAAATGATTGCTGACCCCGATGAAGAATTGGAAGGAGATATCTTCCATGATGTCTCTGTTGAAGAGATGTTGCACAATGGATTCTATTTTGATGGTTCTATACCAACCATAGCTCAGCTTGAGACCACTAATCCTCAAGATGACTTATCTAAATTAACTTTACAAGAATTACAAGAGTTGGGCGTTTCACCCGCCCCACCTAATTTTGAAAGAGATCTACACATGGAGGTAGAAAATGTCATTAAAATTAATATTGGAACTGAGGATAATCCTCACATAATCAATATTGGAGCAGAACTAAGTCAAGACAAACAAGAACAATACATTGCATTCCTTAAAGAGTATGAAGATGTCTTCGCTTGGACATATGAAGATATGCCAGGTCTAGACCCTTCTGTTGTCATGCACCATCTAGTGGTCCATCCGGATGCTAAACCGGTTAAACAAAAACTTAGAAAAATGCATCCCAAAGTGGCTCTGCTAGTCAAAGGGGAGTTAGAAAAACTCCTGAATGTTATCTTCATACAAGCTATTGATTATGCTGAATGGATCTCAAATGTAGTTCCAGTCACTAAGAAAGAAGCTACCAAAGTTAGGGTTTGCACCGATTTTAGAGATATTAACGCTGCATGCCCTAAAGATGACTTTCCTCTTCCAAATATGGATCAAATTATCGACTTCACTGTCGGAAGTGGGATGATGTCCTTAATGGATGGATTCTCCGGTTATAATCAGATCAGGATAGCTCCTGAAGACCAGGCTAAAACAGCCTTTATTACCCCCTGGGGTACCTTTTGCTGGAAAGTGATGCCCTTTGGCTTAAAGAACGCCGGTGCAACTTATCAACGGGCTATGACCTACATTTTTCATGATATGATGCATGATATCTTACATGATTATGTAGATGATATTATAGCTCGCTCTCTTATTGAAAATAATCATTTAGATGATTTAAGAAAAGTTTTTAATCGATTACGAGAATATCTCATTCGATTAAATCCAACAAAATGCATATTCGGAGTTAAATCCGGCAAACTATTAGGGGTTTTAGTTTCTTTACGTGGTATCGAAATTGACCCTCTTAAAATTGCGGCCATCACTGATATGCCCGCACCCACTAATATCTCTGAACTACGAAGTTTACAAGGTAAACTTCAAGCTATCCGTCGCTTCATTGATAAGCTGGCGGACAAAACTGGTCCCTTTCTCAAACTTCTTAAGAAGGATGTCCCTTTCAATTGGGACACAGAATGTAGAGAAGCTTTTGAACTTCTCAAGCAATATCTCCTTAATCCTCCGGTGCTTTCACCGCCTAAATCTGATCGCCCATTTCTTCTATATATTTTTGCTTCAGATTCTGCCTTAGGGGCTATGTTAGCTCAACTTGATGATGAAAAGCGAGAACGTGCTAATTATTACATTAGCCAAACTTTCGTCAGTTATGAAACCCGCTATACAACGTTAGAGAAGTTATGTCTAGCAGTTGTGTTTGCTACGCAAAAATTACGACATTACATGCTTAGCCAAAAAACGTATGTCATCGCCAAATATGATCCTTTAAGATATCTCATGAGTCGACCTTATTTATCGGGTCGCACGACCAAGTGGGTTCTTGCTCTAAGCGAGTTTGATCTCACCTTCATAGGACAGAAGTCTGTTAAGGGTCAAATCATAGCAGATCAATTAGCTGCTGCACCCTTAGAGTCTACTCATCCTCTCATCATCGAGTTTCCTGATGAATGCCTTCAATTAGAGGCAGACCATCCTGAACAATGGTCCTTATACTTTGATGGAGCCCGATGTATGAGTGGGGCTGGTGCGGGTATTATTTTAATATCTCCGCAAAAACATCTTATTCCTCTGTCCTTCAAACTGACCTTTGCTTGCACCAACAATATTGCTGAGTATGAAGCTCTAATCCTTGGATTACGAGCTGCTTTAGCGCTAAAAATCAAAAACCTCTTAGTTTTTGGGGATTCCCAATTGGTTATAAACCAAATTAATGAAGTTTATCAGACCAGAGATGATAAACTTCGCCCATATAAGGCCTATGTTTTACAACTAATGTCTTTGTTTGATCAAGTTACTTTGGAAGCCATTCCTCGAACTAGCAACCGTGCAGCTGATGCTATGGCCGCAGCTGCATCCCTCTTGCCCTTGGAGTTAGACGACGAATATGCCACTATCATCATTCGTCGACTCCAGGAACCCGCATCAAATAAGTCATGCTTAGAGCCTTTGGATGTGTTTCTAATCAATGAAACTACTCCTGAACCTTGGTATACAGACATATTTGATTTTCTCCAAAATGGGACGTTCCCTGCTAATTCTAATAGAAACCAGCGTCGGTTATTACGTCGACGAGCAAGTCGATTTGTAATAATTGGCAATACTTTGTATAGGAGATCTTTTGAAGGTATCCTATTAAGATGTCTAAATTTAGAAGAATCTAAATCAGCCTTGAGTGAAGCCCACGATGGATCTTGTGGAGGACACTTTAGTGGTAGTGTTATTGCTAAAAAGCTCCTTCGGATAGGATACTTTTGGCCTACCATGGAAACGGATGCACATGAGTATGTGCGCCATTGCGACAAGTGTCAAAAACATGCTGACCTTGTCCATGCGCCTGCACAAGAGCTGCAGGCTATTTCGTCTCCTTGGCCCTTTTCTAAATGGGGCTTGGATATTATTGGTAAAATCAATCCTGTGTCTTCTGATGGACACAAGTTCATCATAACCGCCACTGAGTATTTCACGAAGTGGGTTGAAGCTATGCCTTTAGCTTCTTGCACTGGTTCACAGGTCTCTAAATTCATTTTTAATCAAATCATTTGCAGGTTCGGAATTCCTGCCAATCTCATCTCTGATAATGGAACTCCTTTCAAAAATAAAGATGTTAAAAAATTATGCCAAAAATACAAGATTCAACACCGCTGGTCCACTCCCTATTATCCTCAGGGTAATGGTCAAGCAGAAGCTTCTAACAAAACTTTAATCAAAATTCTCAAAATATTGGTCAATAAAACTGGCCGCGACTGGCATATTCAATTATATCCAGCCTTGTGGGCTTATCGCACTAGTGTTCGGACTCCCACGGGCACTTCACCATTTGTTTTGGTATATGGTGCCGAAGCAGTTTTTCCATTTGAATTGGAAGTTCCTTCTTTGGCTCTGCTACTTCAAGACACCGAAGTAGGAGATGAATATCGTGCTGGCAGACTCAGTCAGCTGGAACTCTTAGATGAAAAATGCATCAATGCTTTGGAGCATCTCCGTGCATACCAAAACAAGCTTAAAAGAGCATATAATAAGAAAGTTCGTCATCGATCCTTTGAGATTGGCGACCTTGTTCTAAAAGAAAATCAAAAAATACAAATGCAACCCAAGAACTTAAAGGTAAATTTGAGCCCAACTGGCTCGGACCATACATCATTACTGCAAAATTTGAATCAGGAGCATATAAATTATCTACCTTAGATGGTAAAGAACTTAAAGAACCCATGAATATTTTACATCTCAAACGTTACTATGCATAAATTTGGTCATTTCATCCATGTATATATTTGTTCAAAGTTACTCTCTTATATTTCTTTCAATTTATAAAAACAAATTTCAAAAACATCAAAAACATTCATAATCATCCAAAAATCTTCAAAACTATCTATTGCATTTATTTAAAGCACTTGTTAAGTTCTTTTTGCTCAAAAACAAAAATCTAAATAAAAATCTAAAAACAGCTATATGCTTGACTCTTTCGAAACCAAAACAATATACAGAAGAAAGAGAGAGTCAACATTCTCAAAACTTTCTAAAAAAATCATGTATATATATTTTCTTACAATTATTGCAGTTATATGTTTCAACTTATTTTGGATACAATTAGCATTTATTTGGCATCCCTCACTTGCACACTCACAACAATAAATATCTTGATTTTATCTGGCATGATTACTAATCTCTCTTATATCAAAGTTCACAAAATTCAATTAAATAAAGTTTGAGCATAGAGAATTGATCTTGTTATTTACTTAAACCAAGCACATCTTTTCACAATAAAATGATTATATTTGTAATTTCCATGTTTTGCTACATAGTAGAACTGATTTCTTGGGTGAAAAGTTTCCCCTGCTATCCTATCATGCACATGGTCTAGAATCTTTGAGAATTGGCAAAAGGACAAGCTCACCCCTACCCGAATAAAAATCCCTTGCTCTACAGCTAATCTGAGCAAGTATCCCTAGCAAAGAAAAAGAAAAAGGAAAAGAAAAGAAAAAATTCAAGAAAAAGAGAAAAGAAAAATGTTATTTCAGCAATGTTCCAAGCATTATCAAGCAAAAGAAATACAGAAAGCAAAAGCAAGAAAGCAATAAAATCCCTTTCCCTACCCTTTTAAAAGAAAAGAAGGGTTGATGAGCTTGAATCCCTGGAATTCTCAATTATTCGAAAACTGTGAGGTAAGCCCCATAACAGGTGGTTTGTGCCCAACCTGCTTGGCCTTGGGTAACTCCTAGCGTGGCGATATGTCTGTCACATTAGCGACCTTCTTTTGTACAGACCTATGTCTGCTTATGGATTAGCTAGCTCTTGATAATCCGATCTACATAGTAGTCTAATATGGTTATATGCATCTACATCATGGTTAATGAACACTTATTTGGTTTCTTTAAATCACTTGTATCATAGTATCTTGCTCAAACCTGGTAAATGAACCATACAATTGCACACACATTTGTATTTGAGAGATTTTGTCTATCATTATGATAAATCAAGATCGGAAATGAATGCACATATGCACATGGGATTCCTTATAAATCTAACTTTTTGTCTTCAAAATACTTTGAAATATTATTTTTGCAACTTGTTTGGAATAATCAAGTACAATTATTTAAAAAAAAAAAGACAACTATATAATAGAAAAATCACAAATTTCTTTCAAAACATATCATACATATCATATCAACTTTCGCGACGATGGTATAGTTCTAAAACCAAAATTGGAATTATATGCCTAGCGCAAGTCCTCATTTTCATATTTTCTGTTCATCAAAAATCAATCATGCAATAAAACTATCTATTTTCTTTGATTTCCGCGATGATGGTATAAGTCTATACCTACATATTCTATGCCTAGCGCAAACCATTGTAACAATTTTTATTCCCTCATTTATCAAAATTCATAAAAACCATATGACTTCATTTTATTACACAAATTTTGCTTTTCAAAAGAATGCACATTTTCATTATTTCATGTCATTATGTCAACCTCCAATTTTGCAATGACGGTATAATTCCTAAGGAATTATTCAACAATTTTATCACACTTAGGAATTTATGCCTAGCAAAAATCATTTTTTACAAATATTTCATGCATAATATTTTATGGAAATCTGAAAACAAACCATCATCATCATCATCATTTGCATCATCACAACAAAGTCTTAAGACAGTCTCTTAAGCACTCTTTCACTTTTCACAATATTTCTATAAATGGGATTAGCTTGACGACCGAGTGAGCAGCGACTCCATGAAATGGTCTATAATAGCGACAATGTCCTTTGAAATTATTGTTAAAAGTCCCCTTTTCTTTTATCAAATCATTGCATCACAAACAACCAATTTGTTACATCAGATTATTTCATCAATATTACAGCATGACATTTAAATTATAATATTTCCAACGACATAATTACATCCGATTATTAAATCAATCAATCAAAACATCAAAGCATCATCAATATACTCATAACATAAGTCATATGACCAAAAAAATATATCTCATCTATATATATATCTCAAAAATATATATGTACATCATATCAGATAGATTGGTATGCCACAATCGATATCTTGGCATACTCAATCAAGTGTCCTCCGAGCAGTGTCTCGAGAGCCCCTAGAGCTCTCAGCCTCATCTCCTCCCCCGCCCTACGGAGGACGAGGTGGTCCCATCGCAGTATGTGTGGTACTGCGAGTCCTCGTCGTCGATCGGGATGAGCTCCTCGATGACCCTGTCCTGATCGGATCTGCTATGGCAGCCGACAGTTGTACCCTCTGGCCCTCCGGCACCGCCTGGTAGTATAGCGCCTGATAGAATGCGGTCTGAGAAACCGACCGTAGCAGCTCCTGAGTGCTCACCCCTCCACCCCGTGCCCTGAGACGTGCATTCTCGTCTCGCAGCCTGCGACACCTCAGCTTGGTGTTGTGCGGCCGCATCCTGTAGTGTCTGCACCTGAGTCTGCAGACGATCTCTCTCTGCCCGGAGAGTAGCCATCTCGCTACTCTCTCCTATATCCATGCCCTTGCCCTTATCGGGCGATGGTGGCCTCTGTGGAGATGGGGGTCTCGCCTCCCTCCTCTCCCTCTCTCTCTGTCGTGGCCGCTCCTGTGCCTGTGGCCTCCTCTGATCTCTCCCGCCGTGACCCTGGGCTGCCTCTATCGCCGCCTGGCGCCGCCTCCCTATCCGACGCATGACTGCATGGATCGGACCCTGTGCCCTCGTCATCCGAGGAGGGCGGATGCCTGCATACCAGGCATCGTAGCCGTCGGCTACTCCTGCGTCGTCTCCATCCACTGGCTGGATGGGGGCATCATCTGAGTCTTGGCTCCAGAATCGCTGCATGTCTGGAGCCCCGCTAACAGTGGTGTTATCCCGGACGGTCCGAGAAAACTCGTAATCCCTGAGAGATGGGATCCCCTGCTGTAGACCGAACTATCGCAAAACTCGGTCGTAGCGGTGGAGCTCCACCTCTCCCCTCTCCATCCTCGCCAGCAGACTCGCCTGATGCGAGCCAGCTCTGTCCATCCTCTGCCCACCCTGGATGCTGCCTCCATGGCCTCCAGGTGATCTGGTCCGGGACAAGGTCATCCAGTAGTCTCCGGGACACCGACAGGTCGATCCGTCGCTGTGCCCCTCTCCGGAGCCACCAGTAGAAGACTCGGGGCCTCTCCCCGTCTACCCCTGTCAGTGGAAGCCCTACCGGCCTCCGCACCGCAATGTGCTCCCAGCACCAAACCTGTAGTAGCGATGTCATCACCAGACATCGCCCGCCCTTGTACACGACCCCGTAAAGGATCCTGTACAGCCGGCATAGTACAAAGCTGCCCCAAGCAAACCTGTAGCCGTGGTCCCGCATGTCGCAGATCACATCTACGAGCATCCACGGCACCCTGCACCCGCTCTGGTGGCACAGCAGAAGTCCACCAACTACTCCAGCCAGAACCCGTGTGAGTCTAGATGCCCCAGGCATCTGGCGTAGTGCCTCGATATTAACTTCGCCCTTCTCCAGGGTGAAGCTCGGGTCACCGCACAGCCGTCCCATCGCGTGGCCCTGATTGGCCGTAGGTGTGATCATCCGTCCTTGTATGGGGATTCTCAAAATCCTCCATACATCCTCCAGTGTGGGAGTCATCTCCCCTGTCGGTAGCCGAAAACATGAAGACCCCGGATACCATCTCTCTGCTAGGGCTGTCAGTAGCCCCATGTCTGTGGAAACCTGCGGCATCTCTGCCACATGCTGCAATCCGGCCTGTGCCAGCAGATCCCGCTCTGCCTGGGTGAGAGCGGCCAAGTCGTCTCTCAGTCCGTCGTACTTCCACTCTCTGCTTTTTAGTAATCCTCTCTGCAAACATAAACAACAAAACAACAAGCAATCATTAATAAACAATTCCAGTAATCAATAATGCAACTTAAAGATCAATTTTTTGCAATTGATGATATCGCCCACTATTGGACGATATCGTCCCAAATTTGAGCATAATCGTCTCCGATTTCGTAGTTCGAAATCGTCTCTAATTTGACGAAATCGTCCCCCTTTCGACGATTTCGCCCTCGGGCGAAATTGCCGAAATTGAGACGATTTCGTCGAAATCGGGACGATTTCGTCCCGACGACGTCGACGGCCAAAAACGGCCGCGATGCTCAAAATTCACTTAAAAATTCATCTAGAAAGCATGTAAAAGCAACTTAAATCAATCTAAATTGAGTTTAGACCCTTACCCGTAGACCGCGTCGGACCTCTGCAGATCTGTGCGTCGTCTCAACCATTTTTTGCTCCAGAGCTCTAAAACAGTAAAATGAACAGTAACAATGAATTAGGGTTTTACCCTATTTTTCTTAATTTTATTCAACAATAATTAATTTTGCTTTTCCGCGTTTTTACCTCAAACGTTCGATTTGGGTAAAAACACGGAGGGGGCACCATAGTAAGCTGTCGTACGATTCGACCAAGAATCGTCGCCTAAAAATGGGAATAATTTTTTGCTTTCTCGTAGATCGAGAAGAACTCTTCTTTAACGCATTTTCTTCGGAAAATTCGCTAAAGAGGGGGCAAAATGTAGCACCCTAAAATTGGCGCAGTCAAATTGGAATAATTACATTCACCTTAGTAAATAAATTTAAATTCAAATTTAACCTCCCAAACCGCCCGTTAACCGTCGAGAAACCCGTTTCCCCTTTTTTTCGTGCCATTTTTAGAGGTTGTTTTGACCGTTGGACGATATCGTCGCCGATCAGACGATATCGCCCCAGATTTGACGATTTCGTCTGGACTAGAACGTCCAGACGATTTTGTCGCAAAACTGAATTTGCATAGATAGACTCTGTTCCAACGGGTCTCCAATTCGGGCAGAAGCGTGTCTGCGCCGTTGGGACCCTCCCCCGTTGGAGATCTCCCAAATTGGGATGATCTCCAACCTCCCAACAACTCCCCTATGCCTATTTAAACTCTAGGACATTCCCTCCCCAACCCCTGGCTGAATTTTATCTGCAAGTTGAATCCCTCTGCGTCAAGACATCTGAATGTTGCTTCTACACTAGTTCCATAGTATTTTTATTGTAGGTACATCACCAATTTTCAACCGGAGCCAGCACCTATCGCCGTCGACGAACCTGTCAAGATCGGAGGCGATCCCGTACAATTCGAGACGATTTCGTATGCGATGCGAGACGATCTCGATCGTAGTCCACATCGAGGCAATCAGTGCTCGGAGTTTGCTTTTCTCGACCTTTTATTTGTCATTTTCTGCTATAAATTAGATCAGTTACTCAGTTTTTATGTTAGTCTGCATCTGGAGTTCACCCATCTAGTCTAGATTGCATGTTAAGATCATATTCTGCCATTAAAGTACCGTAATTTGCTTTAAATTCCATTTTTTTAATATCGTTCAGTATTCATATTGCAATTTCATGTAGTTTGCCTCTGTTTGCACAATAGAATTCCTTGCATTTTGCACCTATTTTCTGTTTTGCAGGTCTCTGACGAATTCGTCAGATTGCAGACGATCCTGTCAGTTTGGACGATTTTGTCAGATTGCAGGCGATTCTGTCGAATCTCAGGCGATCCAGACTGCTTCAAGCATCAGAAACTTCTTCAGACTTTCGGATCAGGTAATCTCCATTGGCCTCCTGCAAATTCTCTATTTTTTGCTTTCTACTCTGTTTGTTGTATTCATTTAAATTGCATTTTCATATAGATTAAGTTAGATTCATTCGGCCAAACCTAGGATGAATGCTTAAGGATAAAACGAACTCATCAAAACACATTCCAAAAACCTAGGCGTGGAAAGCGCCGCCAAATGTTTCCTGGTGAACCCACCATCCGTCGAAAAATCACCAAAACACACCTCCCTTGAGAGGCGGGACCTTCGTAAAGTCCTCTCGTCCGAGGTACCGCACCATCCTTTTCCCATCCTCCTTCTGGGCGCGGATCCAATAGCCTGAAGGTAGGGATGCAAAAAATTTGGAGCGATACACTCCTCTAAGCTAGAAGTAGAGGAACCTCTGTAGAGCTCTATAGCACCCTTTAGGTGATGGATAGGAGGTTTCATGGAATCATCACACCCGAGGAGTCTAGAAGCATAATCTGTACTATGAGGTGCATGAAGAGGGATTCTCATACAGAGAAGATAGCCTCATGGTACCACTTACCAATGTGCACCCCTCCGTGGTGAATCACATCCTAAGCATCCTCGCTCTGGTCACCAAAGATAGTATCAAAAACAACCTCCTTTACCCTGGAGGTAGAGGAGACAATGGCCTCACCATTAATGGGGATCCTAAAGATCCTATAGATGTCCTCTAAAGTAACAGTCATTTCACCTGTAGGTAGGTAAAATGTGTTGGTCCACGAATTCTAGCACTAGGCCAACACAGTTAGGTAGGATTTATCTACCCTAATAGTGGGCAGATCCATGATGTATCTAAACCCGACAGCTCGAAACTAATCCCGATCGTCATCAGATAAAGCCTCATGGAGAGTCTTCAGAATATCCAGCTCCCAAGCTCTAGAAGTCAATATCTGGAATAAAAAGCATAATTTAAGACAAAATCTAGCTAACTAGAGCTAAAAAAAGACAAAAAGAAATCATAGCAACAACAAATTGTAGCTAAAACCTACGGTCCCCAATTTGCAAATTGGGAACCGCAGCTGAAACCTACGGTCCCCAATTTGCCAATTGGGAACCACAACTACCAACTGCGGTTTAGGAGTGGCACCCATTTCGGGTACCCTCCTAGACCACTAAGTCATAAAATTAAATTCCTAAAGCTAGCCTAGACTAGTGGGGTTAATTACCAATAGTTTAGTGAGGTTCATTATCCGCATTACTTAATGTGGTTCATTTTACTGGTATTGAGTGTGAGGTATCGATTTGGAGTTACCTTGCCTATACCCTGGCCCCAACTAGTAGATGGCTGATTAGGATCTGCCACAAAGGTCGAGGAGTGTAATCACAGTAGAGTGTGGTAGCGTTTTGGATCAGGAAAGGTTTTCTCACTCTCAGAGCTCTCAAATTGCTAATGCTTACCAAAAAATAATGAAAAATTTCAAATGGGAATTCAATTTATAGGTTTTCCTAGTCTCGACGAACCACAGCTGACACCTGCGGTTCTGAAACTAGGGTTTTTCGCCCATAGGTCTGACCTGTGGTTCCCAAAATTTAGAAATGTAAACTGCAGACTGTTCCTATGGTCCATAATTAGCATTAAATGCACTAAAAAACCATCGTGGGAAGGTCTAAAAGAGCAAATTAATGACTTCCACCGAATCAAAATTCAAAATCAGTGATTAAAATTGTAAATTTGGTGATGTTAAAATCACCCGGACCAATCAAATACATGCAAAATCAAAACAAAAAAATAAAATAATTAAAAACAAAATGCGCCTCACATTCAGTGATTTATCCTATACACTTGGTGGTTTCAGTGAGTTACGATCCATGCAATCCAGCAAGATGAGTAAATCACCATAAGGACATTTGGGGTAAAATTGTCATTTCTTTTGACATATTTTAGCAAATCATCGATAACTATGATTCAACACAAGTCTAATTGCATTTGTATCATTTTGATTCCTTAAAACAACTATTGTAGCTTGACTACTCCATGGGATAGAAATGTGCCAATACTACTAAGAGTTGCAATCATAAGCTGAACTAGGCCTAGCCAAGGCATTAAAAGGCTCAAATCTTAATTTGTTCAAGATCATTCATTATGGTCAAGCAATTTTGTCACTTCATACATTGTCATTACCCTCATAAACTCGTCGCTTGAGGGGGTAGTCATAATTTCATAATCATAATCAAAGTCAACAAAAAATCCCTGAGATCGTAGATCCCCTGATCTTGTCAAAATTGCTTTCATTCTTGCGAATCATTTTCAATAGCTATCATAAGCTTTCCCCTTTGCTTGGGGCAAACAAAAAATATGATAATTGGTTTGTAACTCTCATCCTTCAAATTTATGGGTTAGAAGATACCCATACTTGGCATTGATGCTATCTGAACGTCTGATGATGAGGGCAAACTTGTCAAAATGTAAGCCTTTCATAAGTTGGAAGCAATTATTCCTAGATGCACGTCCTTTTGCTGGACCTGGGGCATCTAATGTTGATCTGAATAATGATCATCATAGAACCTTAGACATCATTTTAGGATGTATATTTTTTCTCAGCATTGTTCAATCTCACAACACATCTCAAAAGGGGCATCTGTAGACACCTAAAACACGTCATGTCAAGGGCAACTACTCATATGGACATGCTACAAGACCATATGGAGGATCTTGGATAGACTCCAAGATAGAGCAGTGGTTCTAACCACTCAATTTAGGCATTTTGGCCTAAGCAGTCTGAACCGCATCCCAGAATTGTGGTCTCCAGTCTAAACCGTGGTTGACACCTACGGTCTACAGTCTGGACCGCAACTGTGACCTGCAGTCTTAACTAAATTTTAGTTAGGCCTTCCATCCGAGCCAAATCGGTTGGAATGGCCAAAAGATCTAGAAGGAGGCAGTTGAAGGACGAAATATTCTAGAGGCTTCCATCCCAACTGTCCTAACCACCCTTCTTGGTCTTGGCTTCTCCATGAAGCCACCCCTAGCCCTAGGGGCATGCTATAAATACCCCCTCTAAATGGGGAGAAAAGGGAGCAAGCATTGGATATTTGAGCAGTGAAGCCCTGGTGAATTGTACACTCAAACTGAGTATACTAAGAGATAGAGCTATTGCACTTAATCCTTGACCCTTTTGCCACCATTCATGATGAATTGCATTATGGATGCCCTAGGTGCTTAGGAGGATCAAGAAATGCAAATCCGGATAAATGAAGGCCCTTCACATCGAATTGACCACCAAATTAGTTTGAGGATAATGAAGGCAACCCTTAAAAATCAATTTGGACAAGGATATTGAGCCCACTGTCCCTAATTTTGAGGGTAAACTTATCAGAGGTCAAACCATGGCTGTTAGCCACGATTCACAGTGCAGATCACTCACTAGATCTGTGGTTTACAACAGGTGACAGATCACCTTACTCTTTTCATTTCTATTTGGCTAGTTAGGTTAGATTAGCTATTTTGTTGATTTAATAGCATTTTAAAAGACTTATGACCATAGAACTAGTCTAGATTCACATTTTGTGCTTATATTTTAATTAGGACTAAAATGTTTTATTTATGCATGTTTATGCTTCATTTTCTATATTTGATCCATGCATAGTGTAGATGCTATTTTACTTTATGCTATTACATGAATCTTGATTCAATTTGCATAGTTTAGTAGGTTTCTTTATGCTTTCTTGATTACGCATGTTAACGGTGTCATTATGCATTTTACCTAAAAGGGCCTCATCATGAGAGGCTGCCTATATTTTTGACATTCTTGTTGTTTCTTGACCATAGGGAATAGTTCCAAAGGAGATTAAAGCATCCAATTCCTTCCTCAACGTGAAGAAGAGGGTCATCGACACCCTAGAGTAGTTCGTGTCACCTTGAGGGGCATTTTGATCACACCTACCCTTGATAGGGATTAAACACTATTGTAATTGATGTATCAAATGGGTATCCCTAAGAGGGACGAATCTATAATTTGATTCCATTGAAATTAATAAAGAATTCCTTGTATTCATGTTATTTTTGGTTATCAAATTATGCATGCCTATTTGTGTAATTTTCTTCAATTGTGACAGTGAGATCGGGTGTGAGCCTTTTTGGTGGTTACAGTTGGTTTTGAAAGAGAAACTAAAATAATGATTCTTGAAGACTCATGAGAGTTAGGGGATCATTATAAAGAGAAGTATGAGATTCTCTTTGATTAAAATGGAATGTTGTATATTGGTTTTGAAATAGAAACTATGATAATAATTTTTGAGACTCTTATGGGTTAGGGGATCATTATGAAGAGAAGTATGGGATTCTCCTTGTGTTGGCTTGTTCCTAATTTATGCATGGTTGTTTGCATCAAAAGTATAGTAATGGCATGATTAAGTTGCATTGCATTTAGAGTTGTCCTAATCCCTAAGCATTCCTCATAAGCAATGGGTGGATCCCTATCAAGGAGATGCTATAAATATTTAGATGACTTGGAGATCCTTGGAGGATGGATTTATAGTTCTAGGAATGTATAGTTGCTTTGATAGAAGAATCAAAAGCTATGTAAAGGAATGATTTTCTCAAAGAAATATTGTAAAACTTAATTATTGTATAATTTGAAGGATTTTTGTTAGTATGGAAGAATGAAACTCAATCAATTACTGGAATATTGTTAGAATAATAAATTATATCCTAAGTTGTTACTAGGATAAGTTGTATGGTTGAGATCAGTCAGTTAGTTATGATCCAATGGATCAGATTGTAAGCACTTGCTATTTAAGCAAGGTCATTTCAATTTAATAATATCAAACATTTCATTTTTCCAACATGGTATCAGATAAGGCTTTCCTTGCCCTGTGAGCCTTGAGGAGCTTTTCCTCATGGGGGGATTTAATCCCCCCTTCCTTTTTTTTCCCCTCAATTTTTTGTTTTCCCTATTTTTTTTATCGATGGAGTATTCTCTCCATATTTTGATGGATCAAAAACCATATGGTTGAAATTTTTTTATTTTGGGAGGATATTTTATTTTTTAGTTAAGTTTTTTAAGGTTTGCAAAATGGAGATCGCTTTCTGGATCATGGAGTCACATGCATTGGAGTAGCAAGACCTTGATCAAAGCCATGTGGCTATTAGCTGAAATAGCCATGGTGGTGCTTCACAACAAGATAATTTTTAACCCTCTGTACTTTGCTATCATGTTTTTTTAGATGAACTCCTGCCTAAGAGTGTGGGCTCGAATTTGTTGCCTACTACTGTGCTTTTGTTTGCATCCTCACCATTCCTTATTTTAGCAGGTAGAAAACTCAATGGCTGGTATTTTTTTCACTAGTGATTTCTGAGTTCGATGATGAGGGTCATTGGTGGTGGAATTTTTGTAGTCTAGCAACAGAATAAAACCAGGAATGCTTTGAGGGTTGGTGGGTACTGCTTACAGTTCGGCTCTATCTGAAACACTATTCTTCTTAAACCACTATTTTTTTTGTTGCTCCTCTGGTCGAAATGTTCTACTAAAAATGAGACCACGATGAATCTTGTTGTTGAGGCACTGGATTTAAAGTTTTTTAGTCTCATATCATGCATTGTTTTTCCAGTGACGACATGTAATAATATTCATTGGTATTAGTTGATTCATTGGCACTTGATGCCTCTGCAACAAGAAAGAATGACGATGCTAAAGAGGAGCTATCATGGCCGAATTATATGGCCGAATCTACATGTGGATGTAGGAAAATTTGTGTGTGAGGAGCGTAGAAAAATTCTTTATCCTTCAGATCATCGTTGGATCTGGCGATGAGACACCCACCATGCTAATTTAGCCACTATCGTTCGTCATGAAGGATGTCATCACCGATGCAAATGAAAAAAATTGTTGCAAGGCTGTATTTCATGGTGGCCAACCTTCATATCACAAGAAAAATTTCTAGCATAAACTAGGCCCACTATCAAAACATTGGTGCATATGCTATGTGTGTTGCGCAGATGCCATGTGTGAAGTTTTTAATGTAGATGCTATTGTTTTTTGCTATGAAGAATACATGATTGCGAGCAAGCACCACTCTCGGTGGTTGGCACGCATTATTTTATCTCATGGTGGATACACGAGGAAAGATCACGAAGAACTATGCCAGGATTTCTTTGTTCTGGGAGTGCAAATGGTTTCTTTTCTTTTGACATCGATTGCATCAATGACGATGGTTGTTGGATTGCCGTATTGATGGTAGGATGTACAAAGATCCAATATGTGCATGTGAATTCTTACAACATGTGGTGTTGTTGCTGATGTTGCTGGTGATTGAAGCCAATTCAGGCACAAAATTCAAAATTTCCTTGGATCTATGGTTGTTCGAGAGTGTGTGTCATGCGTGATTGTGTAGGTGAAGCAGGGAGATCAAAATTCGAGATTGCTACCCTTGACAAGCATGCATAGTTGATTTGTGAAGTTGCCCTCTTAATGCACATAGATTGCCACTACGTCCTTAATGGTTTTATAAATCTCATATGACAACACGCAACATATTATCCTACTACTATTTTTCTATGATGATGAGTGGATGCACATTTGATAAGGATTTTGTTGCATTTTGCAGTTGATGATTATGTTTTTCTCCATAAAGCAAGAATGAATGGAGAGGTTGTTTGGAGGTGGTGGGTTGATATCTTGGATTGATATTTTTTACTAACATGGATGCCTGCATTTGTAGATTGCAGTAATATAGAGAAAGTCAACTCCAATGTGCCTATTTCTACCTATTAATCACCTTAGAAGATTTAGAGTGCTATTATCCAACAAGTGGAACTCAAGACATTTGATGGAGATGGCGATGCATCTGCAGTGATGTACGAGTGATAAATATTAAAGCCTCATTTTTCCAATGAATCATCCTGAACATCAAGCGATCTAGAAAAATGATAGACCCGCAATCTTAGATATCAGGCTGTCGTGCTGGAGAGAGTTTACGTGATGTATATTTTGTATTTTCATGACCTTCGTAAGGGATACATGGCATTTTTTAGCTGTTAGCGAGGGATATGACATTGAATCAATGCTTTGATGCTAATATTTACCCTTTCTCCCCTTAGATGGCATTCATCAATATTTCCTGGGAGCAATAGTGAGATATATTTCAGTTTTGCCATAAATCCCTATCTACGAGAGGCATACAGATTATGCCAATGAAGGCTCTCATTCTTTCTATAAAGCATTGAGGAGAGATTCACCATCTATTGAAGAGCACACATATTTTTTTTACATCCAGATCTACGATGCTGTGCAGTGGAGTGGAGCAATTCCTAGAGATTAAACAATCGAACTCCTACGTGTTGCGTGATCCTCCCTTTCTTTCTCTCACAGATGTGGTACCTCAAACTTTATGTTATAGCACATAAAATAGTAGAGCCCATGTTTGGCCACACCCTCCCAGAGTTTTAATGTGCAGAAGAATAGCTGCATTACTACGGGAATGATATTTTTTGATGAGCGGAGATCTTTTGTGATGAACGCAGTTTTTTCTAAATATGTTGGGAGCTATGGTGATGTCCTCATACGCAACAAATTTGTTTATTTTTCTTACACCCAGAGTCCCACAAGAATGAAGTGGAGGAGTTGCAGCAATCACTGCCACCCTCTTATTGATCTCATTGTGGCCACAAATTTTTTTGGCTTGAAAAGATCACATATCTTTTGAGTTTATTTATTTTTTGAGCCTTGACTATGGGAAATAAAGCCATATTCATTTGTTTTTAATAGTGCTGCTATTTGAACCTATTCATTGCTGGATCTCCCTATGCATTAGTATAATTTCTCATAGCCCAACACATTGTTGTTATTCATGATCAAAGTATTGAGGGGGGATAACCTTTAAAATTGAGCGTAGAGGTGAAATACAACTTGTTCATCCATATCCACGTGAAGAATACATAATGGTAGGTTGCCTGCATTCCAATGTTTTGGCTGGCAGTTTACATATGGTGGAGAAAAATGAGTTTTTTTGGAGCATGACGTGCTACACAATGAACGGGAGATATTACACGTATCATCACAGAGATATTATAGGTGGAGTTTCACTATCTGGTACCTCTTTCACACATCTGAAAGTATGAGGACCTGCACACCTTTTTTCCTAATTCCAAAGTCTTTTTGCAAAATATTTGGGCTTTAGTGAAATTATCCCAAACTTGGCAAACAGAATCACGACTATTTTGGATCTAGTTGTAGTCAAACAATGAGCAAATATCTCCAGAGCAAATATCTCCAATGGCACAGTTGCTCGATGTTGTTGCCAGCTGTAAAAAGTGGCATCTCTAGTCATCGGTTCTTCTGAGTGTCTAAAAAAAAATCCCTCTTAGCATACACGTATTGTGGAAGCGGTCTGGAGGTACTTCACCATCAAAAAATCGGCATTGATAGTCGGTATCATCGAAAGTGGAACTCAACTTTGCTCAGTGGGAGTATTAGTGGGATTTGTATGGAATTTTTATATTCCTCATCTATTGCCCTTAGAAGAACTGATTTCCAAGAATATGGGGTAATTTCAAATTGCCTATGTAATATTTCCATATGAGGAAATTATTTTTAAGTTCTTGTGATAAAATAAGGCTATTGTTTTTCCTGCAAGAAGAGGGTCACATTGAAACCCTATATATGGGTATTTATAGTCGTAGGAAATATTTTTCCGAGCCTAACAAAATGGTGTAGTCCTTTTTTAGTTTTGAAACTGTACTCCACATTTTTTTGTGGCTCCAAATTATTGTATCGTGGAGTGCATTATCAGTTGAACCCGACACTCCCAAAGCTTTGTAAGTGATCCTCATATCTAGTCATATCCTCTATATCACCTAGAGGTTGCAGTGGCTGGTTACCCATGCATTTTGGTAGGATGAGGAGATCACCATAAGGATACATTTAACAGCTACCTTGGTGCTTCATTTTTCCCCTTATTTTTATTGTTTTTCCAACAGTTTTTTGGACCTTGTTATCATCCCACTGTGTTCATATAGGTGGAAGCCACATACTTATGCTTGTGGAGCCAATTTTGGACTACCCTTGCAATTTTTGTGGTTATTTTTCCACACTATCTTCACACTCTCCTTTTGTGAGACACTTTGGTTTCAAGGGGTTCTTCTTCAGTGACCTTTCTTCATGGTTCACAACCTTGATCTATGTCACAAGCACTAGTTTGGGAGTAATATTTCATTCAATTTGGCGATGAGGCTCTACCTTTTTTGAGACATTCGATGGATCCTTTGCGGGATTATTGATGGAAGTTGTCCTAAGTGGGTTGAAGAGGATATCTTCCTTCCTATCCTTCTCCATGCACATCTTCCTTATTCTTCTTCTATTATGGCAGGTGGTTTTCTCCCTTGGGGTTTTTCATCATTCCCTTGTTTTGTTGTTTGTCCACAAGTTTTGGACCTTGTTATCAGCCCATTGTGTTCATATAGGTGGAAACTACATACTCATGCTTGTGGAGTCATTTTGGACTACCCTTGTGATTTTTGTGGTTCTTTCTCCATCTTCACACTATGTTTTGTGAGACACTTTGGTTTTAGGGGAGTTTTCTTTAGTGATATTTCTTCTTTTGATCACATATTGTACATGAGTACCTTATCAGGCCTTGTTACCGAGACTCATACTTGTGGATATGCCACTTGTTTCAAATTTTGTTGTTTTTCACTACCTCCTAGTATCACTTAAGGGGGGGTGTTAGTATATCCTAGCTATTTGTCCATAAGTTTTGGACCTTGTTATCAACCCATTGTGTTCATATAGGTGGAAACCACATACTCATGCTTGTGGAGTCATTTTGGACTACCCTTGCAATTTTTATGGTTCTTTCTCCATCCTATCTTCACACTCCTTTTTGTGAGACACTTTGGTTTTAGGGGAGTTTTATTTAGTGATATTTCTTCTTTTTGATCACATATTGTACATGAGTACCTTATCAGGCCTTGTTGCTGAGACTCATACTTATGGATATGCCACTTGTTTTTTTTTTTTTTTGTTTTTTACTACCTCCTAGTATCACTTAAGGGGGGGTGTTAGTATATCCTAGTACCACTTAAGGGGGGTGTTAGAATAATAAATTATATCCTAAGTTGTTACTAGGATAAGTTGTATGGTTGAGATCAGTCAGTTAGTTATGATCCAATGGATCAAATTGTAAGCACTTGCTATTTAAGCAAGGTCATTTCAAGTTATCAATATCAAACATTTCATTTTTATAACAAATGCATTGTTATATTAATTGGATATCTTGTGTTAAAGTATGTATGTTAGCAAAAAGGATCCTTGAAGTTTTATGATAAGCATTTGTATTATGTGCAATTTGGATTTGTTTCAAGATGAATCTTTATTATCAATTACAACATGTTGGATTATGAAGTTGCTTTATAAATGCTTTCATATTATGTAATATGTAATAATTTATTTTAGAATTATGTTTCAATGCAAGATTTGTTACCTTGGGAAGGGGTGGTTAGAAATACTCTTGTAAACCAAAACATAATAAAGCCCAATCCTGGGAGGAGTTGCATGGATGCAATAACCAGGTAAATATGAGTCTTAGAAGGAGTTACAAGGATGCAATAGCTAAGAAATCATAAAACTAGAAGGAGTTGTGTGAATACAATAGCCAGGTTTCTTGTGAATCTTTGAATCTTGAACAACTAAGATTGGGTGTATCCCAATTAGAATTTTGTGGAACCATTCATAAGTTAGCAATTGTGATCCCTTAAACGTGTAGGATTGGGAGATCATGTTTATTGCCAATGATGTGATAATGATCTTAGTTAGCCCATAGTAGTGTGGTAACTAAGCGCTAAGACTCTACACTTGATTAATCAGCCTAGATGGACTTGGAGTTGGGTTCGGGAATAAGCATCCTCCTTTAAGTGTTATGGGCCTTAAATAAAAATCCCTTCACCATGGTCATATGGTCCTATGCCGATGAAGGTATGGGAAAGGATGGGAGACCAATTTTGGTGTCCTTCTAAATGTGTACGTTTAGTAAGGTGAACCCCCCCAAAAATATGAGAGTTGACCACTCCTATCCAATGAGTTTCGTTTGTAGTGACTAAAAACTCAAATATGGTGAAGCCTTGAATGCTAAGATATGTAGAAAGAAAATATTATTTCCATAGCAAACCTTTGATGGTAATCATTCTTTACAAAAAAACTTGGGTTGGTATATTTGGGTTGTTACAGTTGGTATTAGAGCCCTAGGTCGTAGGGATAGAAGCTTCTATAGAGTGTGCCTAGGTTGAGCCTTGAATTGATGTGCAACTTTGGGTTAGGCACCTTGCAAGAAGGCAAGTGTGACCCTAAAAATTATCAATTGAGTGATAATATTTATGTTAGTTCATGAGGAGAATGAAGCTAATAGATTATAAGTACAATTGAGGAAGAATTGTAACTTACCTAACTCCTTTTTATGGATAGGGATGACACCTATTCAAAAAGGAAGTTCATCAAAGAAAACCAAAATAGTTGCACAAGAAGTAAGTGCAACAAATTTTTTTGGATGAACTAGGAACCCTAGTAAGAAAATTGGTAGAACAATTACTCCTAGTAAGAGGTCTAGGATGGTAGTAAACCTCAACAAGAATGTATAAGAAACAATAAGATCTGATGAGAGCAAATCTCTCCTCCATAGTGAATTTTCTTCAAGAGTGACTAGAGCAGCAAAAAAAAATGATAGAAACCCTGATCAATAAAGAAGCTAGTACTAGAAATATAGAGGGTAGACAAGAAGAGGACTCTGTCAGAAGAAGCCAAGTAGGTAGAGCCAGATTGAGCCTGAGTTAGTAAGAGACCTCAAGAATGTTAAAGTAACCAAATTTAATGGGAAAGGAGGAGATACGACCAAGTCATGGTTGAAAGAGTTAAAAAATTTCTTTTCCATGAAATGTTACTCATCTAAGACTAAGACTATGTGGGCTACCCTTCATCTTCTGGATGCATCCCTAGAATAGTGGGACATGTTCAATACATGCAAAAAGATCCAAGCTACACAAATTAAGTGAGATTATTTCATTGGGGGTTTTAAGAAAAGGTTTCTTTGAGAGCAATTTTACATAGATAAATTTAAGGAATTCTCTACGCTTCAACATGGATCACTATCAATAAAGGTCTATTTCCAAATATATGTGAAAATTTTGAAGTATGTTCCAAAGTATGAGAACAATGAATGCCTTAAGGTGCACAAGTTCATTATAGGGATAAAACCCAATATAAGGACAATGTTTAATCTACTCAAACCTAAATATTTGTAAAGGCCTATGACTTGTCTAGATAAGAAGAAACTAATCTTCAAACTAAAAATTATTTCTTCAACTATTCACGATTGACATAGGTAGAGAGACTAGAACTCAAGAAAAGAAATTGTACAAGATTTATGAAGTGGGATAAGGAGAAAAAAAAAAGAAACAAGGACATCTAGAAGTTTAGTAATAGGAACAATGAAAATCAAGGGCAAAACAGAAAGAAATTTTAGGACAATTCCAATCCTCATCCCCCTAAGTAAATTGAATCAGCCAAAAAAGAAGAAACAAGAGAGAAAATATAAGAGATGCCATAGGCACCTAGGGAAGGTTTCTATATATGTGGGGGTCCTTAATATGCTAAGAAATATGTCCAAATATTAGAGATGAGTCACAAGGTAGAGGAGCAGTTACACTTAATATATATCGCTAATGGGAGTCAAAACCTAGATGGATAAGCTACATCAATGTTACTAAATGATAAGCTTCATGATAAAGATATAAAATTTTTAATACATAGAGGAGCTACTGATAGTTTTATTTCTACTAGTATTATCAAGGATATACCAAACAAAATTGGGATTTTGACACAAGGGTGGAAAGTTTTGTATGGTTTTGGTCAAACTTACTCAGTGGATCAATGTTTTCCTACAACAAAGATAGTTCTACCCAATGGATCCAATATATGGAACTTATATGTGGCACCCCTTCATGTTTTTGATATTATCATAAGTATGGATTGGTAGAAGGCTCATAGAGCATTAATCAACTTCCAAGATAGGTGGATAGATTACACTGACAAGGATAAGAGGAGAGTCAGGGTACAAAGTGGGCAAGATTCTTTTCAACCTCACTTGCTTCCAACTATGCAATTAAAGAAAGTCATTAAAAGAGGTGGTATTTTATATGTAGTAAAGATCAATTGGAAGATTGGAGAAAAAGAAGATGAAGAAGTATTAAAAAAACATCCAATTCTCCATGAGTTTCGAGATGTATTTTCCAAAGATCTTTCAGGTCTACCTGCTCAATGGGAATTTGACATCACTATTGAGTTAATGATAGGTATTGAACCCATTTCAAGGATGACCCCAATTGATTTGTAAGAGCTAAAGGTGTAACTACAAGACTTGTTATAAAATGACTTGATCAAACCTAGTGTGTCACCTTGGGGTGCTCCAATAATATATGTGAAAAAAGGATGGTTCCTTGAGGCTATGCATAGATTATAGAATGTTGAATAAGGTAACCATTAAGAATAAGTATCCTTTACCACATATATATGACCTCTTTTATTAGCTAAAGGATGTTACCATATTCTCAAAGATAGATCTAAGATCAGATTATCATCAACTAAGAGTTTAGGAGGATACCTCTAAGATAGCCTTTAAGACCAAATATAGGTATTACGAGTTCACAGTGCTACCATTTGGACTAATGAATGTGCCAACAAATTTCATAAATTTTATGAACAATGTTTTTAGAAAATATCTAGACAAATTTATCTTGGTATTTTTGGATGATATTCTAATCTATTCCCGTACTAAAAAGGAACATGACCACCATCTCTGGTTAGTATTGGAAGTTCTAAGGAAGAACCAACTATATGGAAAGTTATCCAAGTATGAGTTTTATATCTCACAGGTGCAATATTTGGGGTACATCATCTTGGTAGAAGGAATTGCTATGGACCTAATAAAAATTGAGGCTATATTAAGTTGGCCTCCACCAACAAATGTGATAGAAGTCAAGAGTTTCATGGGAATCACTGGCTATTATAGGCATTTTGTAAGATATTACTCTAAGGTTACCTATTCAATCACCAATATTTAGAAAAAGGAAAAAATAGTTCAAATGGAAGTATAAGTGTGAGGTTGCATTTGAGGCTCTAAAAAATAAGTTAACAATGACACTGATTCTCAAGATACCAAATCCTCTTGGGAATTTTATAATTTGTTTTGATGCTTCCATGGAAGGTTTGGGTGGGGTATAGTTATAGGAAGAGGCTATAGTTGCCTATGAGTGTAGAAAGCTCAAGAAGAATGAGGTCAATTATGCTACTCATGACCTAGAGTTGGCAATAATGGTACATGCTTTAAATTTATTGGAAAAACCATTTGAGATAAGAATGAACCATCAAAGTTTAAGGTATATATTTACCCAACCTATGCTGAATGCAAGATAGAGGAGATGGGTATAATTATTTGTAGAAAATGACTTTGGTATTGAGTATATAAAAGGAAAAGAGAATAAGGTTACGTATGCCTTGAGTAGGATAAGGCACATAACCACATTGACTCAAATCCATATAGATTTGATGGATATGGTCAAGAAAAAGCAATTATAGGACTCGTATTGCATAGAAATTCAGGGTAAAACTAAGGGAAATATTGACGAGAATAAAGATTTTAACATGAAGTATGGACTTTTATGCTTTAAGGATAGGGTAATTATACCCAAAATTGGTGATCTAAGGATAATGATTATGCAAGAGGCACATAATTCTCCTTATTTGGCTCATTTGGGAGGGTAAAAAATGAGGTAAAACATGAAAAAGACCTTCTATTGGGCTAAAATAAAGCAAGATATCACTAGTTTTATTGCATATGTTTAGAATACCAAAAGGTGAAGGTAAAATATCAACACCCAATAGGGAAGTTATACCCACATGATGTGTCTATGCAGAAATGACAAGTAATCTCTATGGATTTTATTGTGGGTCTACCTAAGACTAGGTTCTAGCATGATGCGATCTTGGTAGTGGTTGATAAGTTTACCAAGGTTTCATACTTTATACCAGGAAACATCAAGGATGATGCACCAATGGTGGCAAATAAATTTGCCAAAGAAATTTTTAGGTTACATGTATTTCCTAAGGTGATCATAATCAAACAAGGATTTTAGATTTACATCAAAATTTTGGCAAGCTCTACATTGTACAGTGGGCACTAAGATAAATATTAGTTTTTCATATCATCTTGAAATAGATGGTCAGATCGATAGGGTAAATCAAGTTTTGAAATATATACTACACATGTATTGCATAGACCAAAAGTTAAAGTGGGAAGACTTTTTCCATCATGTGGAATTTGCATATAATAATGGGTACCATGCATCATTGGGGATGGCCCCGTTTTAATCCTTGTATGGTAGAAGATACAGATTTCCTCTATCATGGGATAATCTAGAGGATTGGGTGATGATCAAACTAAAAACTATCCAAGAGATGGAGTAGCTCAAAGTAATATGCCTTAAGCTTAAGAAAGCGATCGATCACCAAAAGAGCTATGTTGGTCTGAAAAGATCACTAAGAGAATTATCTATGGGGGACATAGTTTTCTTAAGGGTAAGACCCATGAAAAGTGTGATCAAGTGAACCAAGTTAGATCATTTCCATTTTGGGCCCTTTGAGATCATTGGTAAGATTAGCCTAGTAGCCTATAGGCTTGCTTTATATCCCAACCTATCAAAGACCTATGGCACTTTCCACATATCCCTTCTTAGAAAATATGTTGTTGATCCTACTCAAGTGTGGAATTTTTCTAAATTATAGATGGTAGATCCCTTATTTTTTGAGGTGAGACTAGTTAAGATTATAGGGTTTTGTTCCAAGATGTTGAGGAAACAAAACCTAGATCAAGGTGAGACTAGTCTTCAAAGAATTGCCCTACATGAAAAACTGTCGAAAAAATGAGGCAGCAATTTCCATATTTATTTGAATGAAATAATTAATTTTTTTTACTTGTAAGAAACACATAGGATTGTGTTTAATCCAAGGGGGGATTATGTAACAACCCTCCTTGGTAGAACTATTTATGGACAATGAACTATGTATTGGTGTGAATGTTTAATGACATAGTTACTTTAATGTTGTCTATAATGTTGTCTATATGATGGAATGATTATATTCTTTTGAGCATGGAATATGGTACTACTAATATATTTATGGTTGTAGGACTAGGTACTCTCTCTCTGATGGGAACTATGGGTGAACCACCTACAAAGAGAGAAATTTTGGGAAATGATGATGATGACTTGCTCATCAACTCAAGGTAAAAAATTGCTCTTCATGTAAATGCATTGCATTTTCACATTTTTTGTGTTCACACCATTGGGCGAGGAAGTTTCTTTTGTAATGAATATCCTTAATAGGTTGGTAATAGTACTAGACTATCTTAAAGGATACTGCCTACTTAGGGATAAAACAATGGTGTGAAATATTGTTGGAATGAATCTATGTTTTTTCATGGTATGTATATATTTGGATTAAGTTTTATTAAGTATTAATTGGTAACATTAATACCTTAAATTCATGAAGTATTAATTAGTTGTTGATATTAATACTTGAGAATTATGCAGTAAATTAAATATTAGCTTTAAATACTTTATACTTTAAATATTAGCTTTAAATACTCTAGACTATTAAAATATTGATTTGATTCTAATGTTTGGAATTAAAATTAATAAAGCAAATGTTAATTTTGGATTAAGGTAATCCTTTGTAAAGAATAAGGTTAATCCATTATTGGAGTGCTTTTGTATGCTTTGAGTGGCTCTTTATTAAAGACTCAAGTTGATGTGCATGTCTTGTAAGAAACGTCTTCTTAGATGTTTATTCTATGATCACCTCCATGCAAGAAGGCATGTCCCATACCTTTTGCTCCTTAAATAATGTGTGTTTGGTCAAGGGTGGGTGGGAAGAAAGGATTTTGGGCTAGTAGGCTTGAGGGGAGAAGATCGAGGAGCAATGCATCGTCAGAGCCAAAAGGACATTAGAGATATTGAACTAGGTATTTTCCTTGTGATTTTGTTTATAGTGTATGCTTTACTTTGAGCTTGGTTTCCTCTCCATTGTTGCTCAACTTATGCAAAGTTTTTACTATTATTTTATTTTACCTCACTATTAGTGACATGGGAAGATAAACCTATGTCTAGTCTGCACCTTTTTTTGAAGTGCTTATGTACCATTGCACACTTGAGGTTGTTCCTTTTCATTGCTTTGAGTTTGATGTTGCTTTGCTTATATAGTGTAGTTTTGCTTTGTTGTTTGAGACTTGCTGGTTGTGACCATAGCTTTCCTTCCACCTATCACATAGGCTCATTTTGTAGCCTGTGTGTAACCATATCTTAGAATATTGGAGGGTGTTTACATTTTTAGCCTATTAATCCTTGCATAATTGTGTTTGTGTGGGTATCTTAGTTTGAGGGTTATATGGGATCACCATCGCTAGTTGATGAACAACTCAACTTGAGCTGCCTAAGTTGTTTGTGTTCCCTTCATTTGGGCTTGTGTGTAGATTAATTTTTGTGGCTCTACTTAAATTTTATTTTAGCTTGCTAAGGAAAAGTATTTATTGAAGTGAAGTTATTTAGTTTTTTTTTAATTTAGCGAAAAACCCCTTGCAAGGCCACCTTGGTCTGAGAAACCATGACCAGCGGGTTCTACACCATAAAAATCACTCAGGAGTTGCCCCTGGCCCTAACTGTACCAATATAATCAACTAGATTTTGGGTATCCAATGTGTGTTTGGTAGGGTGGATATTCGAACGAGGGACCTCCCTTGGAGGATTACCCTACCCTCTCCAACTCACCTATAGCATGTGGGTAAGTGAATTTCTTTAGTTAAATTCTAGAAATATCTTTAATTAATTAGAGTTAATGTTGTTTTCCTCAAGTGATGAAATTATGATTTTTGGAAAAGAAATTCTTTTATAGCTTGCTAAGATGGAATTAATTATAGAATTGGAATTTTATATTAGTAGACGGTTATGTTAGACTTGTAATATTTATTTTGGTTAAATAAATATTGGATGTATTTTTCCTTGTTAAATAAGAGAGTTTTAGATTTGATTGATTGGTTTTGAAATAGAAACCATGATAATGATTTTTAAGACTCTTGTGAGTTAGGGGATCATTATAAAGATAAGTATGAGATTCTCTTTGGAATTATTGTATGTTGGTTTTGAAATAGAAACTAAAATAATGATTCTTGAAGACTCGTGTGAGTTAGGGGATCATTATAAAGAGAAGTATGGGATTCTCTTTGATTAAAATGGAATGTTGTATATTGGTTTTGAAATAGAAACTATGATAATGATTTTTTAGAATCTTGTGGGTTAGGGGATCATTACTAAGAGAAGTATGGGATTCTTATTGTGTTGGATTATTCCTAATTTGTGCATGGTTGTTTACATCAAAAGTAAACTAATGGTATGATTAAGTTGCATTACATTTAGAATTGTCCTAATCCCTAAGAATTTCTCATAATCAATGGGTGGACCCCTATCAAAGAGATGTATATATTTAGATGACTTAGAGATCCTTCGAGGATGGTTTTATAGTTCTGAAAATGTATAGTTGCTTTGATAAAGGAATTAGTAGCTATGTAAAAGAATGATTTGTTCAAATAAATATTGTAAAAATTAATTATTGTTTAATCTAAAGAATTTTTGTTAGTATGAAAGAAAGAAACTCAATTAATTGTTGGAATGTTGGAGTATATTATATTATTTAGTACATGCTAATGTACCACCTTGGGTACATCATTAGATTAGGATGTGTGTCCTATATTAGAGAGTGAGTAAATATTTTATGTAATGTAATAATGTGCAGGAAATGCACAAGTGTCATGTAGTTAAGTTTACAAGTGTGATGAGTGTAAATGTGCACAAGTGTCCATTATGTAAGAGTGCACATGTGTCCTTAGAATAGGAAAGTGAAGAGTCTCAAAGGAGAGTGAAGGTCAAGAGTACTCCATATGAAGAGTCACATTCCATTATATATTTGTGACTAAGTATTGTAATGAGCATAAAAAATGCATTGCACATAGCATGCATTAGTAGACCTTTATTCTATGTCATTTTACTATTTTTGTGAGCATTTATTAGTGTCCATTTTATGAGTTATTTTTGAAGTTATTAGTGAGTTTTATGTGATTAAAATATTGCCATTATTGTATATTTTATATTGCAACTTTATTTGAGATCCTGTGATTATTTGCATTAAGTATTAAGCATCAAAAGCTAATAGTGGTATTAGAGCTACAACAAGGTTCTTTCTTGCACAATTTTTTAAAAGTTGTAGATTTTCTAAGGACATTTCCACTAGTCAAGAAGAAACCAGTGAAGTTAAAGATATTACCTCTAGAGAAGGAAAAACTAGAGAAGATAGTATTTCCACTGTGTTGAAGAAAAATCAAAGAGGATTATAGTTTTAAAAAACTTCAAAAAGATTGAGTTTACCTATTCCAAGAATAAATTTAAAATAGAAGGCAATTTACAACATAGTTTCAGGTCTTGAAAATAGACCTTGACATTGACAAGATTAGGAGACCCAAGAAATAGGTCCCATAGGATATTGGAGATTAAATATTTAGGAGACCCAAGAGAGATTCCCCATTGAATATTGAAGATAGAGGAGATCCAAGAGAAGAGGTCCCATAGCAGATTGAAGAAAGAAGAGAGAAAGAGGCTAGAGAAGCCCTATTGAATATTGAGAAAAAGGAGACCCGAGAGAAGAGGTCCCATTGAATATTTGAGAAAAGAGATAGGATATTTGAGAGAGAATATTGAGGAGGCCTAGAAAAAGGTCCCATTAAAATTTGGAAGGAGAAATAAGGAGAATAGATAATCCCTATTGAGAAATTTAATAAGTGGCCATTGGAGGATATTTGAATAAAATTCAAGATAGAAGATTGCAAGAAGAAGAAACTCTTGAAAATAGGTAATCACACCAAATTTGGGACAATTATCACCATCCGACAACAAGCCCAAAAGGATTTGTGAAACTGATTCAAGGAGGAAGGATTTGGTAAGAAGTTTGCCAAATTTTGGAAAGTATTTTTTGAAGACTTCAAGACATTCAGATTCTTGAAGAAGAGGCCAGAAAAGAGGTCAAATTTAAAGATAGAATTTAGCAAGAGCTAAGGAGGAGAAAGAGGATTGAAGAGGCCACCAAATAGATACTTTTTGAAGGCAGCCATTAAAGTTTTGAAGGCTGATTTTTGAAGGAGAAGATTACAGATTTTTGGGGCAGAATTTGAAGAGTTTTGGATAGCAAAATAAATAAGAATAAGGTATAAATTTTGGACAACATTTGAAGCTTTTGGGAAAGAAAATTTGGGCGAAATTTGGAGAGAATAGTAGATCTATGAATTGGAGAATTTTTGGGATAGAATTTGAAGAGTTTCAGGACAACAAATTGGAGGAGACATAGAGCTATGATTTGGAGAATCTTTGGAAATATTTTTAAGTGTCCTTGGATAGCTAATTGAAGGAGGAATTGACAACAATTTTGGGCAGCATTTGGAGCTGCAAAATTCAAAAAAATTGAACAACATTTTGAGGAAAAGTAAAGCTACGAAATTCAGAATTTTTAGGCAGCAAGTGAAAGGAATAAGGAGCTGCAAATTTCTACAATTTTGGACAGTGAAGAGATAAGAAAAATCAGCAAGAAAGCAAGCTATGAAGGAGATCAAACAAAAAGGAGACAAAGCAGATTTTTGGTCAGCATTCTCGAGAAGAATAGGAGCTGCATTTTTACAGATTTGGGCAGCAAGTTTGGACAGAAAAAAGGTGAGCTAAATCAGCAAAGAAGCAAGCTACAAAAGAGACTAAAAAGGTTTGAAAAATTGGTGCTTAAAAGTATATTTTTTTTATGTGAAAAAGTGGATTTATTTCAAGTTTAAAAGGCACCATATTCAAGAGTTTAAAGCAGCAAATAGAAAGCTTTAAGTTTTATATTTCCAAGTTGAGGGAGCAAGCATCTTTGTCATCTTGAAATCTGCATAATATAACAACAAAAAGAGAAGTTAGAGATTGCATAAAAATGGAGTAATAAGGGAGAGAAAATATTGGTTAAAAGCATAAGTATAAATGTTGTTTTTGTAAGTACAAAATAGAGCCAACGTAAAGGTGAAAAGTGCAGATTTTACAAGCATTATTGAAGCCAAAGAAAAGATAGGATTTCATAGCAAATATTAAAGGAAGCAAGGAAGATAATATTGTTCTTCTGACGTTAAAAAGTAGTTAGAATATCAAGTCAAAGAGTTGCATTATCTGACTGAATATTATTCAAAAGAAGGGCTGAAAATAAAGAAGGAATTAGGGTGTCTAAAGACACCAAAAAGGGATATTAAAACCAATAGAAAATAAGGGTACATCTCAGGTTTTGAACCAACAAATACCTTGGGCATTGAACCAATAGAAAAAAACCACCAAGCTTAGGGAGGAGCCATTGGTTTTGGAAGGAAGTGCCACCATAAGGAGTTAGAATGAAGCCATGAGCCATTTGGAAGCCACCACAAGGAGATAGAACATCAACTAGTTGTGGAGGATAAGATAGAGCATTTCCAATAAAATAAGAGTGAAGAGTAATTCAATGAAAAAGTAAGATCAAATATCCAAAGTTGCACAACAAGTTTGAAATGCCTTGAAAAGAAGAGCTATCCTTACCAAAACAATATTTGCAATAGTCCATATGTGGCATTTTATTGATAAAGAGAATCTTGTAATGTTCAAGAGGAAGAAGCACCATTCAAATTTGAAGATTCCAAGTGCCACATGTCTTTATGGAGAAAGAAGTGCCATTCAAAGTTGAAGAGTCCAAGTGCCACATGTCTTGATGGAAGGAGGAGTGCCAACCACCATTATAGAAGAGTGAAATACCTCTTACATGCCAATAAATGCATGGGATAAAGTTTCATATGACATACAATTAATGAAGCTTGGTTGAGTGCTACAAAAAGAAGAGTTTAGTGAAGGAGCACCTTTTTAGGAGGAGGTCAATAGTCTTTGACCGTAGATTTTGTGCACCACTTTGGGAGGTAAAATAAATTTGAATTATTTATTGATTTATTGTTGAAAATAGGAGTTATAAGGTTGGGAAGTATTATTTTATCTAAGGTTTTACAAATTGCATATAGATTATTTGGATGATTGGAAAGTGATAGGGATTAGTATGATATTGCATTTAATACACACGATCCATGTGAGTATTAAATGCAATATCATACTAATCCTCCTGATATCCCATGATCCTGATATATTGAAAAGTTGGATACTTGACATGAAAACTTGGTTTGAGTTTTGTAATACTCCCGATGCCCAAAAAGTCCCCTTTGCCAAAATCAAACTTTCCAATCTTGCCAAGATGGTCATCTCCAATTGCCAACAAGGCCAAAACTGAATTAAAGAATGGTAGGAGTTGGTCAAAGCCTTAAAGGCTTCACTTTATCCATACAACTATGAGGATGATTTACTCAATAAATGGCTAAGACTTTGCCAAGTCAAAATACAATCCATGCAAGATTTTATTTCACCATTTTAACTACCTTCGAGTGTTACTTGCCATTACTGATCTTGATATGGTGTTGATTGTAAAATTCAAGAGTGGTCTACATGCACATCTTTACAGGGATCTAAATCATGAAATATTAGAATGAACAAGTAAACAACATATTGCATAAGTATTAAAATCTATTTTAGGAGCCCATAACTTTATCTACAGAAAGAGCAATTAATCATACAATTGAGATAATTCCAGTAATACCTCTTCCAAATGTTCCAATGTATAGGAAATCCATTCTACAATATGATGAAATAAAAAAAAAATTATAAGAATTATTGGATAAGGGTTTTATAAAACCTAGCACTTCTTGTGCTTTGCCAATTTTGCTTGTTCTAAAAAAGTAAGGTACTTGGATATTCTGTATTGATTTCAGGGCCCTAAATAAAATAACAATAAAAAATAGGTATCCACTTCCTTGCATTGATGAATTTTTAGATCAAATCCAAGGGACTAAAGTATTCAGAAAAATGGATCTCAAGAGTGGCTATCATCAATTTAGAATACAAGCAGATGATACATGGAAATCAACTTTCAAGATAAATATGAGATTTTTTTAATGGTTGGTTATGCCCTTTGGCCTCACTAATGCTCCAACTACCTTTATGAGGCTCATGAATGAGGTGTTCCATGAGTGCCTAGATGAATATGTAATAATTTATCTAGATGATATCTTGATATTTTCAAAGACCTGGCCAACACATTTACAACATCTTGAGCATGTCCTTGCCATCCTTCAAAAGAATTAGTTATATGCCAGTATGCAAAAGTGCTCCTTTGGCCAAACATCCATATCATACCTTGGTTTCATCATTAATGCTAAAGGTATTAAAGTTGATCCTACCAAAGTCAAATTTCTTCTCAAATGGCCTACTCCAACCACCATCACTGAACTACGGAGTTTTCTTGGCCTTTCTAACTTCTATAACAAATTCATTCCAGGCTACTCCATCATCGCTGCCCCATTGCATTCCTTGACTAAGTCCAAATCTATTTTTCACTGGACAGATAACCATACACAAGCTTTTACTACTCTCAAATATAAGCTTTTCTCCACTCCTATCTTATCCATTCCTAACCTCCGATAGCCTTTTGAAATAGAAACTGATGCCTCTCAGTTTGCCCTTGGTGTTGTTCTAAAAAAAAATGGCCACTCTATAACTTATCATTCTGAGTCCTTTTCCATAGAAAAATATAATTACTCCACTTATGATAAGGAACTTTATGTCGTAGTCCAAGATATAAAATATTGGCATCACTACGTTCTAGGTAAAGAAACTATTATCCACACAGATCATTTGCCCTAGCAGTTTCTTCAATCCCAAACAAAGATCTAAGAAGCACGTCATATGAAATGGGCCTCCTATATTCAATAGTTTCACTTAGTAATCAAATACAAGAATGAAAGTCAATATTTTGTTGTCGATTGTCTCTCCTGCCATCCATCTTCTCAAGATTTAATCATATTCACTACCTCTCATTTAGGTTTCCAATATTGGCCTTCTAAGTATCCTAATGATCCTGACTTTGCCATAGTTTATCAAAAATTATAGCATCCATCCTCCTCTAATTTAAGTCCCTTTAAGGATTTCCATCTCAAGGAGGGGTTGCTTTACCATCTAGATAAAATTTGTGTTCCCACTAAAAGTAGACCATCCCTTCTGAGAGAGGCTCATTCCACCCTCTATGGTGGTCATTTCGATAAACATAAGACCCTTCACCATCTACAATGATTTTTCTATTGGCCACACATGCAACACGATCTTCTCAAGTACTTAAAACAATGTGTCCCATGTAGTCGGTCTCAGTCATCCAACCGTAAGCTAGGTCTTAGTATGCCTTTACCCATTGCATCATGTCCTTGAGAGAGTATATATATAGATCTTGTCAGTGGTTTTCCCATGACTATCCATCAACATGATTGTGTCTTTGTCATAGTCGATCATTTCAACAATATGGCTAAGTTCATTCCATGTCAAAAAATAAGTTCTACTACTGACTTAGCCCAACTATTCTTTGATGTTGTTTGGCATTCATTTGGTCTTCCCACAAGCATTGTGTCTGATCATGATTCTCATTTTGTCGGTCATTTTTGGAGGTCTTTGTGGAAATTATTAGGTGTGTCCCTTAATTTTTCCATAGCTTTTCATCCATAGTCTGATGGTCAAATAGAAGTCGTCAATTGTACACTTATCCAAAGTCTTCGAGTCTACCACCATGCATCACCTACCAAGTGGGATATCAATCTAACTCATATTGAGCATGTGTACAATAGGGTTGTCCATTATTCCATAGGTCATAGTCCTTTTGAGGTCTATCTAGGGTTTCAACCTGTCACTCCATATGAGTTACCCTTGGCACTTCCATCTCCATTCATAGTCCACATGAATAAGGAACATGATAAAGCATAGTCATTCATACAACACCTGTAGCCGCTCCAGTCCAAAGTTATTCACATCCTACAGAAGATACAACAGTAGGAATAGACCATGGAATGACATCGTGTTCCATATTCCTTTCAGACTAATGATCGAGCTTGGTTGTACCTTTATCATAAGAGATTTCAAAGGTACATAGCAAGATAAAAACGCTCCGCTATGGGCCTTACACCATCATTCAACAACTGTTCGAGAATACATTCTGATTGGACCTTCCAACACACTTGGGTATTCATGATGTTGTCAATGTTGATCTACTCTATCCATATCATGAGTCCACATTAGAGAGCCCACCAGCCATCAGTCATCCTATCGATGTTGTTCCAGATTTCCAGTTTCCATTGGAGGAGGATCGTTTGTTCAACACCAAGACTCAACACACTCGATAAGGTTCATCCACTTTGTATATGGTTGCATACCATGGAGAGCTTCCTCACCAAGCTAAGTGGATTACTTCAGTAAAACTGGCTCATGATTTTCTCTCTCTTTTGGATGCATTGGAGTCCAATGCTTTTATGGTGGGGAGGAATGATAGGGATTAATTTTTAATTCTTAATATTATCCATATTCACATGGATCACATTGTACAACATTTAATTCTCACATGGATTGGGTGCATTAAATGTCACTTTTGTAAAGGTAAACATGCCTATAAAAATATTTTTGGTGTGAATGCAAACTCAATTTTTCATCATGCAATTCTTGTGCTTGCTCTCGAGTGTTCTTTTCATATCACCTAACATACCTTTGGGAGAAAAATCATCCTAGAATACCTACCTATCTTCATAGGGACCATAACAATTCATAATTGATAACTTCAAACCCAAGTCTTAAAAAAATGAATTCTATCCACAAGCCTAAAACCATAAAGGAAGAATTAATTAAAGATATTGAGTTCTTCCAACCATTCAAAACACCCCCTGAATTTCCAATAGCATCTAGAACCAAGAAATCCTAGTCCCTAAGCAATTTACACAACCCTTTAATGACTTTTGTACTTGCCCCCATGGTTTCTTGTAGAAGGATAACATCCAGATTATGAATTTCCACCAACTTGGCTAAGGAATTTTCTTTTAGAAAGACTGCCAAGTCCTCGAATATTAAGGGATAAAAAGATCATTTAAAACTCTTAGAGGGGTTTTATCCTGCTCTACGGAACCCTTTGATAGATTTTTGTTTACCCTATTGAATTTACCTCAACGCCTTCTCCTATACGTGAAATAAAAAATATTTCCTACCTGTTGAAGAAGTGGAAGATTCCTTTATAAGGTCCAGAACTAACCCTAACCTTCCAACAACTGTACAAGTTCTCAACTCAGATTCCTCTTTCCTAGAACATAACAAATATCTGCAAGAGGAGCCCATATCCAAACCATCCCCTCAAATAGATACCTCCCTAGAATATTCACCTGATGGGTCAAAAAGACTTCTCCCAATAACAAAAAAAATTGGATCACAATTTCTATTCATTGTGTTTGAGGTTGTTGGCCCATTGTCCAAAATCTTAGAAAATTCCTTGTTCCTAGGAATTCTCTTTGAAGATTCATAAGTGTACAAGATTCTTTATTACCTAAGTCCAAATTATTCTCCACATGTACTAGATAATAATTGTCATAAGGCTTAGATGACCGACCAAAAAATTTAATAGTATTAGGTTCCAATTCTTTCATAGTTTTATTTATGATTTTGTCTCCTTCTCTAACAACTTGTGAAAAGTGAAATGGAGATAAAGTTAGGCCCAAAATTTCTTTCGCCTTCTCCAGAGTTTTGGTTCTAGGTTCAACAACGTTTTTTTTTGCTTGTTTGTGCCAAATCAGGGAGCACTATTGAGCTCTGAAAAATAGGTATCTCTTGTTTATTATTTATTGACTTGAAATCCCCATCAGTCATTTGTATTATCCTCCATAATTTTTGTGTGAAATATTGAGAACATTCCTTAGCAATATGTCCATAAACATGGCAATGAACGCATCTAAAAGGAATATTTAAATATTACAAGATTTGATTATGAACTGGTTTCCCCATAATTATCTCCATATAGTATGATAAGCCTTCACTGATATCCATATCAACCAAAACCTGAGCTACAGACCAAAAAATACTAGAATTGAAAGAAATATCTATATCCAAGGTTTTACCTACTCCAATATCTTTCAAATATCTTTGTAACCATAACTCCATTGGCAAACCTAGAAGTTTTACCCAGATTGGAATCCTCCTAACAACTTCAATCCTAGGATCAAAGCAAGCCATCCAAACCTTCAAAGCCATAAAAGAAGACCCCCAATACCAATGACCTCCCAAAATTTTTTGTGCATCTTCCTCAGATCGAAAAGCAAAACCTATCCATCCTCTGGCGAGTAAGCGAAAAATTGACCCATATCCTAAAATTGGGACCCATACCTTCTGCAACCACACATTTAGTGTATTATTAGCTATATGACATCCATGAAACTTTCCAATAAGAGCCTTCCTTGAAAACTCCAAAACTTGTTCCATCCTCAAGTCTTCCCCAAGTACCATTCTGATCTTTGACCTTCTCTTTTTAACCATTTTACGTGCCTTACACACTTTAGTAACTAGAATTAAAGTTTTTGCTAATTGAAAGTCTAAACCCACTCCACTTAGAGCCTCTAAATCAAGAATTTTACCAATAAAACTAAAACTAAGCAAAGGAAACTCTGTCATACAAAGTGAGTTTGGGTTGTTTGTAGTCTGCTCAAGTTTTTCTTCCTCGCAATGAAATGCTTGTTCATTTATCAAACCCATCACTTGAGTATGTTATTCTGAGACACATGAGAGTGAGCAGTAAATAGGACAACCAACCTGATATGAACCTTTTGACATAGAATCCCCTCTATCCACTGAATTTTGATAACCTATAGTATTATTTTGTCCACTCAAAAAACCAAAGGACCCTTAGTTCTCAACTTTAAAGTCCTTTCCAAGAATGGTACCGTTCGCCCTTGGAGTTGAAAATATGCGTTGCCCCTCAAAGGGGTCTTCTAAGAAGTCCAAATATTTCTCTTCATTCTCCATCAAAACAAAAGCCAATTTACTAAACTATACTACCATTTAAAAAATACCACATAAAAAAATTAATGTTTTCTTTTTGCAAACCCTAGATTTGTTGCATGAAATTCATGATTCCAACCGATAAAATTCTTCAAATAACCATTCACATGCACAAAAATATTGCTCCATGTCAAAGTAATTCCTTTCACCTTTTGTATGCTTTGAACCTAGAAAGTAAGTTATTCAACCTTTATTTTCTTCACATGAACAAATTTGAGTGCACTTCAATTTTTAAAAAATGATGATGCTTCTTGTGTCATTTTTTTAAAGATATTAGTCAAGAGCTAGATCTACCTTCATTTTATTCACATGATTATATCTGAGCACATTCCAATTTTAGAAAAACCAAAATACTATCACTTCTTATGTTTTTTTACTTTTCTCTATGCTTCACTTGTAAACCCTAGCTTTACTGCATGCACTTCGCAATTCTAGCCAACAAAATTCTTCAAATTATTGTTCACATTCATAGAAATATTTCTTCGTAGCAAAGTAAATCCTTACACCCCTTCAATTTAATTCCTCTATGTTTCACTTTGCAAATCCTAGCTTCATTGTATGCACTTCATGATTACAACTAACAAACTTCTTCCAAAGAAAATTTAAATGTAAGAAAGAGGAATGCTTACCTCCTTCATAGTCCAATATTTCATCAAAATTGTAGATGGATCTTCGATTTCATTAGGAAAAAACAATGATGGATCTTCAATTGTCACCTGACGACGATGATGATGATGGATCTACCACAACTTATTGTGGTAGTGGCAACAACCTTCCAAATCTAATCGAAGAGCATCAATGCCTCTAGTTCCTAAACTTGTTGTTGCCTCCATGTTTCGATATTATTGAAGACTCATCAACCCCCAATCATTTATTTGAGGCTAATACTCTTTATCCAGGATTAAATTTATATAATTACATTTTATTTTATTATTGTAATATTTTAGTCAATATATATTTTTATATATTTATTTAATTTATACAGGGGAATAACCCCCTGCCCCACCTTTTTAAATGTTTACTTAGAGTGAGGGTGACTTGGGAGTCAATCATATTACTATGATATTTCAACAAACTTATAAATGAAAATATTTAAGCTTGGATCACATTCATATAATTACATCCCATCTATCATTACTTTATAGTAAAATGTTAACATTTAAATAAAGGTTTAATGTATGCTAAAATTTAGTTATACTTTTTTAAAGTCTATAATGTATTGTTATTTTCCCTATCATGTCACATCATAAGCCTGACCTTACTTCCAACTCTTCTCAACATGATTTCATAAAGTACTCATTAAGATTGATACTTTGTTTACATGTGAAACATTTGTTTTTGTAAAATTGGTTAAATAGGATTGAGACAAACCCATTTATATATTAGATCATGATCACTTAGTGGTATTATATATATATATATATATATATATATATATATATATATATATATATATATATATATATATATATTTATTTATTTATTTATTTATTTTTTGTTTGACAATATTAGAACTTGCCTATTTTTAAAAATATATTCTATTTTATTTTCAATTGGTTATATGAGATTACAATTTGTTCCATCCATATTGCATCATCGTCATCTAGTGGTATTACAATAGCCTGCATGTTATTTATACATCACTAGGCAAGATTCAAACCTAGACCCCTTCCTTGAATGTAATACCATTTGACTAAAATTTTAGGGTAAAATGTGGGTTTTGAAAGGGTCCCATCCCCTTTATTTGGGTTTGACCTTGGATCTCCTAGATGAAAACCCAAAAACATACCATTACGATATTCCTTACAAGATTTTTTTTAAACACTCACACATACCCTGTCGTGGTCTAAAACAAATATACAAGAAAAAGGGTCATACTACAAATTTTGTAGATATAATTCCTTGAATAAAGGAAATAAAATGAATAGACATTTCCACAATTTTTATCCAAGGCAATATCAGTCTTAGTATTGATATGAACAACAATAATAGCTGCAACCAAGAGAAGAAAATCAAAAGGAAAATCTAGCCCAATAAATTCAAAAGATTCAAGAGATAGAAGAGGCTATAGAAGCAAATGAAATTAGAGCCCTTACAACAAGAATTATAGTTGAAGATAGTTATGAAAAGGATAAAAATGAAGATTATTTAAAATTTTCTAATGACACTGATGATACAGATGACAAAGTAAAAGTAGCATAAATCAATACCAAGATAAAAAAATAGAGTAAATAAACAAAATAAGAAGATCAAAAAAGGTAAAAGAAAGATAGCCAAAGAAAATTCAAAAAATAAGAAGACATAAGTGCCAGAATTTCAAGTAGTTCCAAAGTTAGAGCATAAGCATAAAATCTAGAATTAGAGATTGAAGACTAAAGTTTTCAATAACCAAATAATGTAATAAGGGGGGTGTTAGAGAATATTACATTATTTGGTATAAATGTAAATGTACCTCCATGGTACAAAATTAAATATTGTAAATATTATAATAGGGTGTGAGTCTATAGTTTATGAGTGTGATTTATATTTCCCCTATGTATGTGTCTATGTATAAGATGTGCACATGTCATGTAACAATGTGTGCAAGTGTGAGGAAGTGAGAAAGTATGCAAGTGTCATTAATTGTATCAGTTTAGAGTGTGAAGGAGAATGCAAAGTGTCATAGAGTAAAGTGTGCAAGTAAATAGAGAGTCAAGAGTCATGTATACAAGTGGTAAGATGAGAATCCAAAAGGCATGAGAGGTTTGTCTTATGTGTGGAATAGGAAAGGTTACATCTTTCACATATATGAGGAGCAATAGTCTAAGAGTCTAAGAGTCACCTTCCTAAGGTTATATTATGGAGATAAAACTCCATGTATTTTAATAAAATGAGCATCATATAAATATTGAATAAATCTTCTATTCAATTTGTGCAATATTATTGTATGTTTCGTTCATGTTATTTCATGAATGATATTGGCCACGTCAGATGAATATTGAATAAAGCTTGTATTCAATTTGTGCAATTTTATTGTATATTTTCTTCATGTTATTTCATGAATGATATTGGACATTTTTTTCATGTTTTTTTTTTTATATATGAATATTTGTTCGTTTATTATGGTCATTGATAATTGAATATGTTGAGAAATGTAGCTTGGATAGGAAATTCTTGCACAGACTTCAGTATGAACGTGCTAGAAGTGGTTCGAGACATTTCTAATTCTATTTTGAAATTCACTAAAGTGATTTTCTATTTTTAAGTTCACTTAAGTTATTCTATTTTGTAATTCACTTAAGTGATTCTCTTTTGAAATTCACTTAAGCGATTTTCTATTTTTAATTTCACTTAAGTGATTCTATTTTGTAATTCACTTAAGTGATTATATTTTGAAATTCACTTAAGTGATTTTCTATTTTTTAGTTCATTTAAGTGATTCTATTTTGTAATTAACTTAAGTGATTCTATTTTGAAATTCACTTTAGTGATTTTCTATTTTTAACCTTACATTTCAAGATAATATGAGATATAATATTAGGGTTAGAGAGATTAGGGTTAATTTTTTCAAGGATAAAAGGAGAAGGTAAAAAGTGTTTTATACACAAAAATTAAAAAGAAGGTGAACATATTTCTGAAGGAGAACTACAAGCTTAGGAGGAGAAGAACAGTGAAATTGTTGGTCAGATTAAAAGAAAGAGAGCAAGGTGTCCTATTGTAGTTGTAGCCTCCTTCATTTTATAACATTCTAGGTTAAAAAATATATATGATTTGCACTGGTCACACTGTTTATTTTTCTAGCCATCTGTGTGACTGTTGCATGTTTAGATAAATTAATTTTAGATCTAATTTATTTTAAAATAACATAGGACAATAGTTATCTAGGGCTAGAAAATTTATATGGTATCAGAGCTAGGTTTTGTGATTGATATCCTCAAGGGTTTACAGTAGTATATCACAGTTGAATGTTTAAAAAAAATTGTAGTTAGATGATTTCATTTTTTTTTGCTAAAATGACTAAGCTTATTTTAGGACTATTTTTTCGAGTCATTCATATCAGATCTGAAATATTGTACAATGGATATCAATAATGGCAGTAGCTAGCCTCATATTTAAGGATAGATTGGAAAGTACCTACAATTTCTTGCCCTAGAAAGGTAGGGTAATGTTCTTATTGGAAGAGAATGATCTTTGGGATATTGTCAAGGATGATGTGAATCTGCTTACAAATTCGCAACAATTGTTAGCTCACAAAAAGAAGGAAGTGAAGGCCATGCAAATGATCTTAGATGCAGTGAAGGATCACCTAATCCCTCACATATTTGAGAAGACTAAGGCAAAGGATATGTTTGATGCCCTGGTTAGCCTCTACCATAGCGATAACATAAATAGGAAGATAATATTGTGGAACAAACTCAAATCTATGGATATGAATATATATGACACTGTTACCAGTTATCTGATGAATATCACATAGATTTGTGATCCATTGGCAGTAGTAGGGGAGAAGGTTGAAGATACAAAGTTGGTGAACATTGAACTTAATGGTTTCTTAGCTTCATGGGAACCATTTGTCAAAGGTATTTGTGCTCGGGAGAACCTTTCCACCTTTGAGAAACGATGGGATGATTTCATCCAAGAGGAGACTCAAATGGGGTCAAATGCCAGCAAGAAAGGTGGTGAAAATAACCTAGCTCTATTTGGGTAAACCAACAAGGGCAAAGGTAAAGGAACCAACAAGGGTAAGGTAAATAATGAGGCGTCAACCTCACGATTAGGAAAGAAGGACTTGAGCAAGATCAAGTGCTTCATTTATCATAAGTATGACCATTATGCATCATAGTGTCCATATAAGAAGGGTAAAGGGAAGCAGTAGTATATGCAGGTAGCAGCCTCTATAAAAACTCATATGAGCAAGTTTGCTACCAAATTTGAGATGGATTTCTCATTAGTCTCTTGCCTTTCTACCAGCATGATTCCAAAAAATTCTTGGTATGTGGATAGTGGGGTATCTCAACACATGACATTAGCTCAAAAATATTTTACCAGTCTATAAGAGTAGGACTCAGGGGTTTAGGTTGAGCTTGGTGATGATACCAAATATCCAGTTGTAGGAATTGATACCATTCCTTTTCGACTCCATTCAAGGAAATCTTTAGACTTTGATGATGTTTTGTTTGTTCCAAGTCTCATGAAGAACTTGCTTTTAGTTTTTGTTATGGAGGGTAAGGATTATGCAGTGGAGTTCAATAACCAACATGTCCTTATTAGACCAAAAGAATCTAGCCCAAAAATAGCACAAGTAATAGGGGTTAGAGAAGGTAGTCTATACAGGTTGTAGGGTGAACTTGTTCGAGCCCTAGTTCATAGTAGTAACAACTTGTGTGAGTTGTGGCATAAGAGGATGGGACACCTACATCATAGAGCATTGCCTATTCTGAGGGAGATAGTCACAAGTCTTCCAAAGTTTAGCATTGAGCAATAGAGAGTATGTAGAGGTGCACACTTAGCAAGCATGCCAAGGCTATTTTTCCAAACAACGAGCATAGGTATAAGGAGATACCAGATCTAGTAAATTCGAATATTTGTGGACCGATGTCAGTAGCATCAATTTTAGGTAGCATGTACTATATTTCCTTTATTGATTATTTCTCTCACAATACATGGATCTACTTATTAAATACCAATGATGAAGTCTTTAGCAGGTTTTAGGAGTTCAAAGCTCTAGTTGAGAACAAGACAGAGAAGAATATCAAGGTCTTGAGATAGGACAATGGGGGTGAATATACCTCCAAGGAGTTTGATGATTTATGCAAGCATGAAGGAATCAAGAGGGAGATAATTGTTCCACACAACCCATAACAAAATGGGATTGCAGAGTCAAATAATTGAACCATCGTAGGACCTTCTAGGGCCATGATTCATGACTAGGGCTTATCGATGTTTCTTTGAACAAAAGCATGTAACATAATAGTCTACATCCAAAACAAGTTTCCTCAAAAGATCTTGGATGATAAGACACCATAGGAGGAATTCACTGGTGTGAAACCAGAGGTGATTCATTTTTGCATCTTTGGATGTCCAGTTTATATCCATGTTTCAGTAGATATTTCTTGGGTTTGGAGGTTTGGTAGATACCAAGGGAGATATTCCTTGGGTAGGGTAAGTATGCAGTTGAGATCCTAAAGAGGTTTCGGATGGAGGACTTCAAAGCTATGGCCACACTCATGATCACTAATCTGAAGAAGGTGACAAATTCATATTTAGAATTGGTGGACCCTATATTGTACATGTAGCTAATAGGATCCTTGATGTATTTGGTAAAAACTTGACCAAATATATGTTTTTAGTAAACATATTGAGTTAGTTCATGGTGGATCCAAGGCAAGAGCATTGTGTAGCAGCAAAACATGTGCTCAAATACTTGAGGTGAATTATGGAGTATGGTCAAAGATATATTGGAGATGGTGAAGTGAGGTTGCAAGGGTATACAAACTCAGAATGGGTAGGTAATGTAGCAGACAGGAAGAGCATCTCAAGGTGTTGATTTAGCTTGGGATCAAGCATGATATCCTGGTTCATCAAGAAGCAGACTTCTGTGACACTTAGCTCAATAGAGGTCAAGTACATGGCAACCAATATTACTAGTTGTAAGGCCATATAACTTGGCAAGGTTATTACAATTTTAATTGATCAAGAGTTGGATCCCATGGTGATATACTGTGATAGTAAGAGTTGTATCAAACTCTCTAAGAATCCAATATTTCATGACAATTCCAAACACATAGACATAAAATATCACTTCATATGAGACAGGATTCAGAAGGGAGCCGTAAAGCTCCAGTATATTCCCATAAATCAACAAGTAGCTGATATTCTGACCAAGCCCTTAGTGAAAGGGAAGTTTGAAGCATTCAAAGATAAACTTGGATTGGTGTAGAATTTTTTCCTTGCTAAGAGGGAGTGTTGAGAAATGTAGCTCGGACAGGAACTTCTTACACAGGCTTAAGTATGAACATGCTAGAAGTGGTTCAAGATATTTCTAATTCTATTTTTAATTTCACTTAAGTGATTTTCTATTTTTAAGTCCATTTAAGTGATTCTAATATTAGGGTTAGAGATATTAGGGTTACCTTTTTCAAGGATAAAAGGAAAATGTCAAGAGTGTTTTATACACAAAAAGAAAAGAAGGTGAACATATTTTTGAAGGAGAATTGCAAGCTTAGAAGGAGAAGAACAGTGAAATTACTGGCCAGAAATCCAACAAGAGAGTAGGGTGTCTTGTTGTAGCTGTAGCCTCCTTTATTTTGTAATACTTTAGGTTTAGAAATATATTTGATTTTCATTGTTCATGTTTATTTTTCTGATCATCTGTGTGACTGTTGCATGTTTAGAAAAATTAATTTCAGATCTGTTTTATTTCAAAATAAAAAACTGTAATCTAGGGCTGAAAAATTTACAAAATACTCAAATATTGATTTTATATTTGATCCTAAAGATTGGGACCTGTGATAACCTCGATAAAAATCCAACATTATCATTAATAACTTTAAACTCCTTTGATCTCAAAATATTTTGGAAAAAAACCTTGCCTCTTTCTAGTTTCCCTCTGGTCTTCATTGGAAACCCCCTTCTACTAATTTAATTCTACTAATTTTGGATGTTGATATCTGTATAATTACCATCCTATGAAAGAATCGTGTTTTTATCTCCTTTTAACCAAGTTTGTCTTAATTTTAAACTCCAAAATTTTTCTTCCATATTCACTAAGCAACTACCTTTCCTCAGAGCTTGGATTATTGTGCTCACCTTTTTAGAATTTTGAACTTTTAGTTCTTTATTCTCAAAAATATTTTTAAAAAATTTATTGTTCCATTCTTTTAATCTAGATATCATTGATTTGATTTGTTTTGGAAGTGTATACAACTAATCATTTCCTGAAGTATTTTACATCTACGTTATCATATCAAAAAATTGAGGATGGTCTTTCGACATTTGCTCATACTTTAAATATGATATTTTTTTAATTCACTTACCACCATTTTAACTCTTATTGGTCATTGATCTGAATCAATCCTTGCTAGGGTATTAATTTTAGCACAAGTCCATTCATCTAGCCAATGATATGAGAGAATGTATCTGTCTAATTTTTTTTCTAATAGGTTTTAGCTTGTCTTGTTGTTAGTCTATGTATATATAGTTGTCTTCTTCAAACTCAACCTCCATATCATGAATACATTATCATAGTAATTAGCCAATAATATTATCAAGGTATTATAACAAACTATATTATAAGATTCATATTGTTATTTGGTAGTGTTAATCACAATGCAAGAATTTAAACTTGGATTAAATTTATATAATTATATTATATTTTATTACCGTAATATTTTAATCAATCATATTACTATGATATAAAAAAAAAACTTATAAATAAAAGAATTTTAACTTGAATCACATTCATATAATTACATTTCATCTACCATTATTTTATAGTAAAATATTAATAATTTAAAAAAGGTTCAAAACATGCTAAATTTTAGTTATACTTAATTTAAAGTCTATAGTGTATTGTTATTTGCCATATCATGTGACATTATAAGTTTGACTTTACTTTCAACTCTTCTCACCATGATGTCATAAAGTACTCGTTAAGATTAAACTTTCTTTAAATGTGAATTTATTTATTTTTTTAAACCACTTTGAGTTGAAGTGGAGTTGTGATTTAATTTTTTTTGAAATTGTTTAAATGGGATTTAAACAGACCTTTTTTAAATGTGAATGTGAATTTTTTATTTTTTTTAAACCAGTGTGATTTGAAGTGAAGTTGTGATTTGATTTTTTTTAAATTGTTTAAATGGAATTTAAATATATATATAGTTTGATAAAGGGTTTATGGTGAACCAGTGTGATTTAAAGTGGAGTTGTGATTTGAATTTTTTTGAAATTGTTTAAATGAAATTTAAACGGACCTATTATTTTTCTTGATAAAAAGGGTTGTAATCGGGTCCCCTACCCTAAAAAAATTACATCTCTCTTTTTTAGAGCTTGAGAGTTTACAAATAGATACACTTCTCATCTCAATTGAGATGCTATAGTAAGAAACCTACATAATTTTACATAAAATATTTGAATTCTTGATTTTTATTTTCTGAATCTTTTCAAAATTTTGTATGAATACAATTACTCCAGAATTTAGCATCTTTCTGGACATTTTCCTATAGCAGCCTTCACAATGCCAAAACATCACCTCTACTATCTATGCCTTGCATTTTAGTAGAGTAATATTTCTAAAACATCGCACTAACATAGTCCGCTTTATCAAATATGGATTGCTAGTTTCCTTCCTGAAACACAAGTGCAACCACAAAAAATATAATAAATAGTCTAAATGAACACACTTTATTGTTACAAAAATATATATATTACTAATGGAAAACATTAAAGTAAATCTTAATCATTAATTGATTTAGGCAATCAACAATTATTGTCAACATCAACTAAAATTTCTACTTCCTCTAACCATGGAAAGGAGATGTTAACTTTACGATCCTCAATTAAAACCCCTCTATTGGCTAACTTATCTGCACAATTGTTTCCTTCCCTTAATATATGTGTAAACCTGATTTCTTCAAAATCTTTAGCAAGGTCTTGAATTTCCACAATTACCTCGTGTATGTTCTATGGAGCTTTTGCTTTCCTCAAAATTGCATTTATTACTATGAAAGAATCACCTTCCATCCAAACTCTATTCCATTTCATTTGTTTACATATTTTTAACCCTTCTAAAGATGCCCAAGATTTAGTTTCATTATTTTTCTTAAATCCACAATTGAAAGCATAATGAGACAAAATATCTCCTCTATTATTTATAATTATTCCTCCTCCTCCTCCTCCTGGTCCTGGGTTTCCTTTAGATGCTCCATAAAATTTAATTTAACCCACTCCACATATAGTGGTTTCCACTTTATATTCTTTACCTTATTTTTGCTTCTCTTGTACCCAATATCATAATTCCATTTAATGAATTGCCTTTGTCTATCAAGACTCTTTGCTTCCAAATTAGGGATTGGGTGAGTTGATAGGGTTGGTTTAGACTCCTCTATGGCTAAAAATATATTCTTTTTCATTACCTCTAAACTATTTTCCTTTCCTTTAAATATTCTTATATTCCTTTCTAGTCATATAGTCCAAAGTATGAGTAGGAGGAACGGTGATGGAGATGGCGGGAGTAGGAGCGAGATTAGGGACAACAATGGGATCTGGAGTAGCGGTAGGTCTAGGGGTAGGTTCAGGCCAGGATGGGCCTAGCGCTAGATCCCGTTAGGCATCTAGGGGCTCGGGCCCTGAAGGCAGCAAGGGCACCTCTAGGGGCCCCTCCCTAGAAAAAGAACCACCTGACAAAGTCATTAAGGGATCTGTCCTCGGGGGGTCCAGCAAACCCTTGTTTGTGCAAATCTTGGTGAGAGAGTCCAATCATCCTCGGGTACCATCCTCGGGGCTCTCCTTGGTAGGGGTGCACATTTTGATCAAGGATGAAGTGTTTTCATCCCTCGTGTCAGACTCCTCCTTCTCCTTGGTCGATAAATTCATTAGGGGTCACCCAGATATGGAAACCATACGTTGATGGGTCTTCTCCAAATGGAAAACCACAGGCAACATGTAGATTGTTGCCCTGTCGAAGGGATTATTCCTCATAAATCTTAACAACAAGGAAGACACAAGCAAGATTCTCATGGGTGGGCCCTAGTTCCTGGGGCGTAGAAGTCTCTTCCTCAGGTGCTAGGCTATCGAATTCAACCCCAACACTCAAAGCATAAACTATGCCCCGATTTGGGTTAGACTGCCTGATATTCCCTTCCACCTCTTATGGGAATACATGCTCAGACTCATCGCCCATGCCATAGGGGAACTAGTGGCTTTCAACTTAGCCACCAATACTAGATCTTGCATGGTCCATGCCAGGTTATGCGTAACTGCAAACCTTGAATCGAAGCTCCCATCCTCGGTCACCATCTCGTCAGGATCCTATTTTTGGTGCCAAACCCTGGAATATAAAACAAACCAACCTTTTGCACCCACTACAACATGTAGGGGTATCTCCCAAATCAGTGCCCCCTCTCCAAGAAGCCTAAAGCTCCAACTCTAGAGGATCCCACTCCAAAGGTTTCATCGCATGATAGGTTACCCTTCTACGTGTTAGTCTTACAATGACACTGAGAGGGGTGGTGAATCAGTGTAGCTCTATAAACTTAAATTTATAGCTCTTAATACTACAACAATTAAAACTTATTACTAGATACAACAAGTATAACAAAAGAGCATCACATAACACAAGATTTAACGAGGTTCACCAAAGTGGCTACTCCTTAAAAATTGACTGCTTGGACTACCATCCAAATCAAACCTTTGCAAAGCACCAACTTTACAACCAATTTACCAGCACCAACCCCTAATTTATCTGCACCAACAGAAAGGAGCACCAACTCCTGATTTACCAAAACCAACTAGAAGGAGCACCAACCCCTTATTTATCTGCACCAACAGAAAGGAGCACCAACCCCTGATGCCAAGCTACAACTTGGACTTCAATTTGAATCTATAAGTTTGACAGTAAGATACCTTTGCTTTTGCAAGACCCTGACTGGCCTTCTTCACCTTTGCGTTCTTTGCGCACTCTGCTCTATTTGCACAATCACATCACACACTCTGCTTTGTTACAGTCAAACTTCACGATCATATTCTCCCTTTTGTGCACTCTGCTCCATTACAGTCGAACTTCACGATCGTCTTCTCTCTTTTGTGCACTCTGCTCTCTTTGCAAATTTTGCACTTAGCACGATTTGACACGACTTGCTCTCTACACACAACGACCATATTTCACACACCTTCGACATGCATTCAACATGTTTCCAATTCACAAAATATCCCTCCTTTTATAACAATATTTTTTATGATGAAAAACCTAATCTTAGTCGACTATAAATCCTAATCTTAGTCGGCTTTCATAACAATTGTAAACCCTAATTTTAGTCGGTTGTCATCGATCTTTGTTGGATTCTTTTGTTGCTATTGTCGTGAAAATACAACATGTCGCGATATCGTGACACTTTCGCCTCCGTACACTTTCTCTATTCTTTTGTCGCGATATCGTGACATTTCTACCTTTGTAGCTTCTTTTGTTGTTGCCGTGAAAATACATGTGATATCGTGACACTTTCGCCTCTGTACACTTTATCTATTCTTTTGTCGTGATATCACGACATTCTACCTCTGCAGACTTCGTATTTTCTTTTGTCGCGATATCGTGACACTTCTGCTTCCATAGACTTCGACTTTGCTTTTGTCGTGATATCGTGACACTTCTGCCTCCGTAGTCTTCAACTTAGCTTTTGTTGTAAAATCACAACACTTCTGCTTTCGTATTTAGCTTCTTTGCTTTTGTCGCAAAATCGTGACACTTCTGCCTTCGAAGTCTTCTTCTCTGCTTTTGTCGTGAAATCATGACACTTCTGCTTTCGTACTTTACTTCTTTACTTTTGTTGCAAAATCGTGACACTTCTGCTTTCGAAGTCTTGCTTTCTGCTTTTGTTGCAAAATCGTGACAGTTCTACTTTTTTACGCTTCCTCTCTTTCTTTTGTCACAAAAATGCGACATGTCATGATATCGCGACACTTTTCAAACTTGCTTTCTCTCTCCTATTTTAGTCTCAAAAATGCGACATGTTGCAAAATCGTGACACTTTTCCAACTTACTTTCTCTCTCCTATTTTAGTCGTGAAAATGCAACATGTCACGAAATCACAACACTTTTCTTACTTGTTCTCTTTCTTCGAACTTGTCGCGAAATCACGACACTTTTTCCTGCTTTCTCTTTCTCTTCCAACATGTCGTGAAATCACAACAGTTTTTCCACTTGCCTTTTTCTCTTCCAACATGTCACGAAATCACAACAGTTTTTCTTGCTTTTTCTCTCTCTTCCAACATGTCGCGAAATCGTGACAGTTTTTCTTGCTTTTTCTTTCTCTTCCAACATGTCGTGAAATCGCGACAGTTTTTCCTACTTTTTCTCTCTCTTCCAACATGTCGCAAAATCGTGACAGTTTTTCTTGCTTTTTCTCTCTCTTCCAACATGTCACGAAATCGTGATAGTTTTTCCTGCTTTTTCTCTCTCTTCCAACATGTCGCAAAATCGCGATAGTTTTTCTTGCCTACTGTATATGTCGCGATATCACGACACTTTTCTTACTTGTATTTTTATTTGATCTTTTGCATATGGGCCACTTTGGTATTCTTGGAAAATCATTGTACATACTCTGAGTAACCTTTGAACTCCTGTCTTCTGCATCTGAATAGCTTTTGAACTTCCTGTCCACTGCATCAACAGATCTATCCGATCGTGTTGACAACAATGACAATATCGTTGTCGCACCTTGCTCAACAATATCCCCCTTTGGAATTGTTGGCAACACATGTGTAATTTCTTGTAACTCTTCTCCCCCTTTGACAATAATACCAAAGGGCTACTGCAGACTCCTCCTGAGTCCATGCACAACATTCTCAGGCAAAATTTATTACACTTAGCAAAAATCATGAACATGAGCAAAAATATAATCAAATACTTAAATGTTCCCCTTGAGAATGTGATCCTTGTAGCTAGTCAATTCTTGGGAAGTGTGACCACTCCCAATTTATTGCGAAGGTACTCAAAAACTTCCTTGGGCAATGGTTTTGTGAAGATATCTACTACTTGATCTGTATTTGGAACAAAATCCAACTTAACCTCACCTTTCGCAACTTTCTTCTTCAAAAAGTGATACTTGATAGCAATGTGTTTTGTGCGTGAATGCATAACCAGATTCTTGGAGATGTTAATGGCACTGGTGTTATCACACTTAACTAATATTGGCTCACTGGAGCTAATACCAAGATCTTTCAGGGTTTGTTTCATCCACAATACCTATGTACAACATGTTGTCGCTATAATATATTCTGCCTCTATTATCGATAAAGAAACTAACTCTTGTTTCTTACTATGTTACGTGACCAATTTGTATCTAAGATAGAATGCACCTCCACTGGTACTCTTTCTGTCATCTACACATCCTACCCAATCTGCATCTAAATATGAAATAAGGGTGAAGTCTTTACCTTTTGGATACCATAACCCATACTCCATAGTACCATTGAGGTATCGAAGAATCCTCTTCACTGTTGTCACATGAGTCTCCTTGGGATTAGCCTGAAATCATGCTACCATGCATACTGCCTTCAAAATATCCGGTCCGGTAGCCGTCAGTGCACAGTAAGCTTCCAATCATAGATCCGTACATGGTTTGATCAACAGTAGAGATTTGTCATCCTTGCTCAACTTGCAACCTCGTCGTCATGGGAGTGCTAACCGGCTTACAATCCTCCATTGTGACCTTTTTTAACATCTCTTTCACATATTTAACTTGAGAAATAAATATGCCCTTCTTATTTTGATTAACTTGCAACCCGAGGAAATACGAAAGTTCACCAATCATTGACATTTCAAATTCTTTCTACATCTTATTTACTAAATCTTTACACTACTCATATTTTTTGCTGCCAAATATGATATCATCTACGTATACAACAAGAACAATAAGATGCCCATTTTCTGTTTTGACATACAAATTACTATCCACCATACCTTTCTTAAACCTTTTTTGAGTGAGATAGTTGTCTAGCCTTGCATACCATGCTCGGGGTGCCTGTTTTAAGCCATATAATGTTTTCTTCAACTTGCAAACCAAGTTGGGATCATCACCAAGTTGGAAACCATCTGGTTGCTCAATATAAACCTCTTCTTCAAGTTTCCCATTCAAAAATGTTGATTTCACATCCATTTGATAAACTTTGAAATTCTTGTAGACTGCTAAAGCCAAAAACATTCTAATTGCCTCTAGTCTAGCTAATGGTGCAAAAGTTTCCTCAAAGTCAATGCCTTCAACTTATGCATAACCATTACATACCAATCTTGCTTTATTTCTGACTACCTGTCCGTCTTCATTCAATTTGTTTCGAAAAATCCATTTAGTCTCGATTATATTTTTATTTGTAGGTCTAGGTACTAACTCCCAAGTTTCATTTTTCTCGATCTGATCTAATTATTCATTTATTGCCTTCATCCAAATTTCATCTTTGCTTGCGTCAGCAACATTTTTGGGCTCAATGCTGGATAATAGAGAGTAGTTACTTACTACTCTTCTTCTTGTCTAAACACCAACTTTGGGGTCTCCAATTATTTGCTCTCTAGGATGATTTTTCTGCTAGCTGCCTATTTTGAATTTCTTATTTTCTTCCACTTCTGAATCACAACTTAAATCATCTGATTCAATTTTCTATATCTTTTTCGTTTCATTTTCTTCATCTCCTTCAATAACCTCTTCATAAATTGGGTAGTTCTCTTCATAGCTAATTACTCGTTCTCTACCTTCATCAAATTTAACATCGACACTGTCTACAATTTTCTTTAGCCTCTTGTTGTAGCATTTGTAAGCTTTGCTTTTTGATGAATAACCAATAAAAATACCTTCATCCGCTCTATCTTCAAACTTACCAAGATTATCTTCAGTTCTTTTGATGTAGCATTTGCTGCCAAAAACTTTGAGGTATTTTGCTGTTGCCCTTTTACTGAACCACAACTCATAAGGATTTTTTCTTTCATGTGTTCTTAGCATGTACCTATTTTGGATATACACCGCAATATGGACTACTTATTTCCAAAATCTATCTGCTACTCTACTTTCAACCAACATAGTCCGTGCCATTTCCTACACTGTCCTGTTCTTTCTTTCTACCACTTCATTCTGCTGAGGTGTCCTGGCTACTGAAAACTGTCTCCTAATACCATATTTTTCATAGTACTCTGTAAACTCCTCTGAAATGAATTCTCCTCCTCTATCTAATATTAAACATTTGATCCTCTTTCCTGTTTCATTCTCAACATGGTTTTTAAAAATCTTGAACATTTCAAAAGCTTCTGATTTATGCTTCAAGAAAAATATCCATGTCATTCTGGAATAGTCATCAATGCACAACATAAAATATTTGTCATCATTTATGCTTTGTGTTCTCATGGGCTCACATAAATTAGTGTGTATTAGTTCCAAAGGTTTGCTTGTGTAGTACTCTTTTTTTTTAATGTGACTCTAGTTTGCTTCCCCTTTTGGCATGAAACACAGGTGCTGTTTGCAGGTTTGCTGATGGTGGGAATATCTCTCACTACCATTTTTGAGTTGATTTTTACTAGATTATCAAAATTGATATGACCGAGTCTCTTGTGCCACAACCAATTTTCTTCTTCCTGTCTAATAAAACAAGCTCCTTCTGAAGTCTCTGAGAGCGTGTACAGGTTGCCAGATGTCCTTGATCTAGTTGCTATCAATTTTCCACTATTTTTTTTTCTGACTTCATAACCCTATTTCATAAAAACTACTTCATGAACTTTATCACAAATCTGACTTATGCTCAACAAGTTATGTTTCAAATCATCCACAAACAAGACTTCTTCTGACTTAATTTTTCTGTCACTAATTTTAACTGATCCTTTGCCAACTATCTTAGCTCCATCATTATTTCCAAACTTTACTGAACCACCTTCATATTTCTGTAACTTTTCAAATTTCTGTTTGTCACCTGTCATATGACTGGAGCATCCACTATCAAGTATCCATGGTACATTTTTATTCTATGTTTTAAATGATGTTTGTATGATTAAGGATTCCTTTTCTTCCTTAAGTTTCTCTTTTTCTTTCCACTTCGTTTTGATAGTAGTTTTGGACTCTTGTTTTGCCTTTACCTTATCAATAGCTTGTGCATATTTTTTGGGAAGTTTTCTATTTTGTCTCATCCTATTTGGTTGAAATTTTCTTCCCTGAAACTGATTTGATGCAAATGTACTTCTACAGTTTCTTGCAATGTGCCCAAAATTATGACAGTTATAACATTCTACTGTATAATTAATCAGAGGAGAAAAAGCATTTCTACTGGTGAAATTCCTTGGTCTTACATTATATTTGCAGTCTAAGATTTTATGTCCATAGCCATTGCATTTAAAACAAAAACCAGAAAAGGGATAATTGAACCTAGGTGATGGTCTTTGCCATGTTGTCGTAGGAGCCATAGGTCTTCTTCTTCTTTGATGTGTGACATTGGTGAATCCATCATTGTCAATTCTCCTTTCGTGCCTGGAATTATTGCTTTCTTTTGCATGAGACGTTTTTCCTTGATCAACCTGTTTCTTATCTTCATTCTTTATGAATTCTACATTTTTGGCCTTTGATCCATTTTATGATTCTCCTTCGACGAAACCCAGACCAAATTTTATGCCTGTAGGCCTTTGGTCATTTATAATCTTATCCAGCTTCATAGAACTTTCTTCACGTTTGTGATAGCAACTAATTTTGTTATTCATCTCTTCTATCTGTGTTCGTAAACCAACATTATCTTCTTCTAGTTTGCAGCAATAATCTATTTTCATGGTAATTTGTACTTCGAGATCTTCAGATATTTTTTTGTATTCTTCTATCTGTACTTTCAGACTGGTTATGATTTCGTTTGCATCCTCAAGCCTTTTTAAAATTTTCTTATTCTTTTTTCTTTCTATCTTCAATTCATCCAGAGCTGCAATTAGTTCCTCTTTCAAATTTACTTTTGCATCAATTTCTTCTTCATCGCATTCCTGTTCTTTTTCTATTTTTTCTTCTTTGAGTGCCATGAAAAGAGCTTCACCTGTTTCCTTTTCAGAATCCTCACCAGAGCTATCTTCTGATGAACTAACATTCTTGAAGATGAAACTTTTCTTCTTGAAGTTGCCTTTTCTGAAATTTGTTTTTTTCTTCCAGTCACTTCTTTCTTAGTGAGGTCCTTCATCACTTTTGTTCTTCTCATTAAGTGGACATTTAGCTAAAAAATGCCCAACGCCTCCATAATTGAAACATTTAAACGATAACTTTCCTTTGTATTTTCCTTTTCCTCTTTTTAGTTTTCAAATAAAGTTTACTTCCATTTCATCTAATGTCTCTTCTTCCTCGGATTCTTGTTTTGCTTTCATATTTTTATGGGCTTTAAAAGCAGCTTCTCTGTCTATGGGTTTAGATTTTCCTATCCTCATCTCATATGCAGTCAAAGAACCATACATCTCATCTATACTAAAATAATTTAGATTTTTAGATTCTTCTATCGTTGAGACTTTAGAATCAAACCTTTGAGGAAGAGATCTTAATACCTTTTTCACAACGGTAGAGTCTTCGATATCCTCGTCGAGTCCTTTGATCACATTAATGATTCCATTAACTCTTAGCATATATGCCTCAATGTTTTCATCGTCATTCATCTTTAATGCTTCGAACTGAGTTCGATGTGTCTGTAACTTGGCCTCCTTGATCTTATCTTCTCCTTCATGAATACTCCTTAGTTTGTCCCATATTTATTTTATCATTTTATAGCTCATGATCTTTACTAGTTCACTGTCTGCTAATCCGCACATGATAGCATTCTTTGCTTTTGAGTTACTTTCAAACAATTTCTTTTCGTCAGCCTCTTTTGGAGGAGTGATGGGTATTGTGTATCCACTAACTACTGAATCCCATATGTCGTATCCCAAAGCATAGAGATATGTTTGCATCCTAATTCTCTAGAACGCGTAATTAGATCCATCAAACAATGGTGCTTTGTTTGATGAGAAGCCTTCACCACCTGTCATTGTGTTACTTCCAAGATCACCCTAGCCGGTTAAGCTTGTATAAGAACTTAGCTCTGATACCAATTGTTAGTCTTACAATGACACTAAGAGGGGGGGTGAATCAGTGTAGCTCTATAAACTTAAATTTACAGCTTTTAATACCGCAACAATTAAAACTTATTACTAGATACAAGTATAACAAAAGAGCATCACACAACACAAGATTTAACGAGGTTCACCAAAGTGGCTACTCCTCAAAAATTGACTGCTTGTACTACCATCCAAATCCAGCCTTTGCAAAGCACCAAATTTACAACCAATTTACCAGCACCAACTAGAAGGAGCACCAACCCCTGATTTATCTACACCAATAGAAAGGAGCACCAACCCCTGATTTACCAGCACCAACTAGAAGGAGCACCAACCCCTTATTTATCTGCACCAACAGAAAGGAGCACCAACCCCTGATGCCAAGCTGCAACCTGGACTTCAATTTGAATCTATAAGTTTAACAGTAAGATACCTTTGCTTTTGCAAGACCCTGACTGGTCTTCTTCACCTTTGCATTCTCTGCACACTATGATCTCTCTGCACAATCACTTCGCACACTCTGCTTCATTATAGTCAAACTTCATGATCATCTTCTCCCTTTTGCACACTCTGCTTCGTTACAGTCGAACTTCATGATCATCTTCTCTCTTTTGCACACTTTACTCTCTTTGCAAATTTTGCACTTAGCACGATTCGACATGACTTGCTCTTTGTGCACAATAACCGTATTTCACACACCTTCGACACGCATTCAACATGTTTCCAATTCACCAAACAACCCTCCTTTTATAACAATATTTTTTATGATGAAAACCCTAATCTTAGTCGACTGTAAATCCTAATCTTAGTCAACTTTCATAACAACTGTAAACCCTAATTTTAGTCAATTGTCATCGATCTTCGTCGGCTTCTTTTGTTGCTGTTGCCGTAAAAATACATTTCACGATATCACGACACTTTCGCCTCTGTACGCTTTCTCTATTCTTTTGTCGCAATATCGTGACATTTTTGCCTTTGTAGCTTCTTTTGTTGTTGTTGCCGCGAAAATACATGTCGCAATATCGTGACACTTTCACCTCTGTACATTTTATCTATTCTTTTGTCATGATATCGTGACATTTCTGCCTCCATAGACTTCGTCTTTTCTTTTATCATGATATCATGACACTTCTGCTTCCATAGACTTTGACTTTGCTTTTGTCACGATATCGCGACACTTCTGCCTCCATAGTCTTCAACTTAGCTTTTGTCACAAAATCGCAACACTTTTGCTTTCGTACTTAGGTTCTTTGCTTTTGTCATGAAATCACGACACTTATGCCCTCGAAGTCTTCTCTGCTTTTGTCACAAAATCGTGACACTTCTGCTTTTGTACTTTACTTCTTTGCTTTTATCATGAAATCGTGACACTTCTACCCTCGAAGTCTTGCTTTCTACTTTTGTCGTGAAATCGTGACAATTCTACTTTCGTACGCTTCCTCTCTTTATTTTGTCGCAAAAATGCGACATGTCGCGATATCGTGACACTTTTCAAACTTACTTTCTCTCTTCTGTTTTAGTCACGAAAATGAGACATGTCGTGAAATCACAACACTTTTCCAACTTACTTTCTCTCTCCTATTTTAGTCACGAAAATGTGACATGTCACGAAATCATGACACTTTTCTTACTTGTTCTCTTTCTTCGAACTTGTCGCAAAATCACGACACTTTTTTTTGCTTTCTCTTTCTCTTCCAACATGTCACGAAATCGAGACAGTTTTTCCACTTGCCTTTTTCTCTTCCAACATGTTGCGAAATCGTGACAGTTTTTCCTACTTTTTCTCTCTCTTCAATCGCGACAGATTTTCCTACTTTTTCTTTCTCTTCCAACATGTCGCGAAATTGCGACAGTTTTTCTTGCTTTTTCTCTCTCTTCCAACATGTCGCAAAATCGTGACAGTTTTTCCTGCTTTTTCTCTTTCTTCCAACATGTCGCGAAATCGTGATAGTTTTTCCTGCTTTTTCTCTCTCTTCCAACATGTCACGAAATCGTGACAGTTTTTCCTGCTTTTTCTCTCTCTTTCAACATGCCGCGAAATCATGACAGTTTTTCTTGCCTGTTGTATATGTTGTGATATCATGACACTTTTCTTACTTGTATTTTTCTTTGATCTTTTGCATATGGGCTACTTCGGTCTTCTTGGAAAATCATTATACATACCCTAAGTAACCTTTGAACTCCTATCTTCTGCATCTTAATAGCTTTTGAACTTCCTATCCATTGCATCAACAGATCTATCTGACTGTGTTGACAACAATGACAATATTGTTGCTACACCTTGCTCAACACTACGCCCCCCGAGACAGACACCCTTCTCACAAACATCCACCCCAAGAGTGGTGCGGGAAGAAGGCTGTTCTAGTTGACAAAGAAAAATATAATGTTGACCCCATATCAACGGATGATCAAAACCAGGTATGCTCCAACCCTGACCCCAACCTCGAGGTTTCATCTACTATCTTGCGATGTCCTGAGGAGATTTTTCACCAGCCCAACGGCCCTCTTGAAACCCCTTTCTCCTAAGAAACCTCCACAATCGAGTCCCTCCCTTCCCATCCCCTGGTCGATGGTGATCCCATCCCGAAGCCAGCCTCGAAAATCCTCCTTAAGCATCCCACACCTCCCCCCTCACCGAGGACCCTCCATATTATGATGATCCCCTACCCCCCCAAACCTCTCCCTCCCTCTTCAGGCTTTCTCAGAAATCGAATCAGAGGCATCCAAGGGTGATGACGATGGCAACCTGACTTTCTCTCAGTCCACCCCTAAAGGGTTCAGCCCCAAATGGACTCACAACAAAAAAATTGCAACGGATTTTGGAAGCAAGAAGAAAAGAGGTCAACCCACTCTTAGAGAATAGTGTAACAAGCAAGCAGAGGATGAGATTGCAAATGTCCTATAGACGACACTCTTGGTTTATGCTCTCGGCCTCTCGAAAGAAGAACTCCTGAGATCCAAACCTCCTGCCCAATAGGGGAAGGGAGGCCAAGCGACCCCCAAGGGTGTTAGATGAAGCTCATTACCTGGAATGCAAGAGGGATCAATGGAGCCCCCATGAGGCACGTCCTAGCCCAGCTCCGTAGGGACCATAAACCTACTATTCTGCTCCTCACCCAAGGTTACAAAAGCAATCTAGAACAATAGCGACTCCCTCTCTACCTCGACCCTCGGCTTTGCAGGGGGATGATGTGCTTGTGGGAATTAGGAACAATCGAAGGAAGATTGATCTCATCCTATCCCAGAATACTCAACGTCATGTTTCATATCCTGGAGTAAGGGCAGACCTGGATCCTTTCCAACATACATGCCCCAAAAACTCGTTTGAAAGAGCCTCCCTATGGAACAAAGTCAGTCTCATGAGAGAGGCACTCACACCCCTCCCCTATATCCTGGTGGGCAACTTCAATAGCCCCCTCTTCCCCTTAGACAAATGCAGGGGAACAGTCTTGAATTCTAGAAGCATGGAGGACTTTGGGGAGTTCACTGATGCCAATGAGCTCATGGATGTTCACCTAAAGGGTGCCAAGTTTACATGGAGAAACAAACGAGCAAGGGCCAATCTCATATAGGTCAAGCTAGATAGAGTGTTCATGTCCATGGAGGCCATTCCCCTATTTGTTGATGCCACTCTCCTAGCCCTTCCTAAAATAACATCAAATCATATCCCCCACCTCTTCAAAGTTGGCATACACCCTCCCTACAAGTGCCCTTTCTAGTTTGAATCCATGTGGTTTCACCACCTCGACTTCAAGGATCAAGTGGGTAGTTGGTGGAGCCATCCTGCCATGGGGCACCCTGCATGACAACTCTACCAAAAGCTGAGGGTTCTAAAGGATAACCTCAAGGTCTGGAACATGGAGGTGTTCAAAACTATCTTGGAGAGCAAGGAGATTTTTAATAAAATATTGGAAGACCTTCAAGGCAAATTCCAAGATGGAAGTGAGCACCCAGGGTCAAGGAAGGAGGAACAAAGAGTCCTAGTTCAATACTGCAATGTTTTGGCCAGGGAGGAGATCTTTTGGAGGTAGAAGTCGAGAGCCCTCTGGCTCAAAGACGATAATGCCAACACCAAATTTTTCCATACTTCCACCCTCAAAAATTGAAGCACCAACAGAATCCTTAAGCTCATTTGTAGTGATGGCAGGACCACGAGGGATGAGGAAGAAATTAGATCAGAGACAACTAGCTTCTTCTAGGAGCTCCTCGACACCAATTTCTAGCCTTTCCCCCAAGCGGCCATGGCCCTCCTCAAGCACATCCCCTTCTCCATTTCCCCTAAGGCCAATGAGGTGCTTCTCAGCCCTCTATTAGATGGTGAGATCACAGTGGCCCTATTCTCCATGAAACCAATCGCTACTGCGGGCCCGAATGGCTTCCCTCCCTGTTTCTTCCAAAAATTCTGGTACCTGGTCGGCCAAGAGGTGTGTGCTATTGTTCATGACATCTATTTTTCTAGATCTATCCCCAAAGGCATTAATTCCACTTTCATCACCCTAATCCCCAAAACCCCAGTGGCCAAATCCCTATCAGACTTTTTCTTCATTAGCCTATGCAATGTCCTCTACAAGATCCTCACTAAGGACCTAGCAAATAGACTCAAAGACATCCTCCCCCTTATCATTGCCCCCTATCAGGGGAGCTCTTTCAAAGGAATAATGATCACAAATGGGATCGTCATCATCCATGAGGTCCTCCGCTCAGCTTCCCTTGCCAAAAGATCATCGTTTCTCCTCAAGCTAGACATGAACAAAGCCTTCGATAGGGTCAACTAGGAGTTCCTAGCCAAGGTCCTCCTCAAATTCGACTTCCACCCCTCCTAGGTTGATCTCATCAAGTGGTGCATGTTGTCCCTGTGGTTCTCGATTCTGGTCAATGGATCCACGACTGGCTTCTTTCCCAACACTAGAGGGCTCTGACAGAGCGACCCTCTATCCCCCATCCTCTTCATCATTTTGGTAGAGGCTCTAGGATGCTCCATCTCAAGATGCAACCAGAAATGGACTCATCTCTAGAATCAGATCGACTTCAGTCTTGGCCTTGGCGTCCCACCAACAGTTTATGGATGACACCATCTTAGCTATCATCACTTCGGTGGCTCAAGCTAAAGTCATCAAGCAGATTCTTCACCTATATGAGGAGGCAACTGGGTAGAAAATCAACCTCCAAAAGAGAAAAATTTACTTCATCCACACTCCCCCAACCAGGCAGGATGAGATAGCCTAAATTCTGGGATGCTCCCCGGATACCCTCTCCACCACCTACCTCGGACTTCCTCTGTTCATGGGTTTCCCCTCCAAGACCCTGTGGAGTAACCTAGTCAAAATAATCCAAAAGAAGTTGACCTCATGGAAAGGGCATCTCCTCTCCTAGGCAGGCAAAGCCACCCTCACCTCTGCCTATCTCCAAAGCATCCTAATGTACTTCATGTTTATTTTTAAAATCCTGACCTCAATTAGTACCCGCATCGAGCAGATCCAAAAGTGCTTCTTATGGTCTGGAAGCAAAGAGAGGAAGAGGATTCCACTGGTCACATGGCCCCTAGTCTGCCAGCCCAAATACGAAGGTGGGCTTGGCCTTCGCTGGGTTTTCCTGATGAACAAAGCCCTATTGGCCAAGCATGCCTGGAAGGTTTTCACCAACTTCCCGATCGAGTGGGTCAGCATTGTAAGAAGGAAAAACCTCTAGCCACACCCATTCTTCAGTGACCATCAACCCCAGGATGGATCTACCTTATAGAAATCCCTAACCCACACAAATAACCTCATCCAAAAAGGAACTAGGTGGATTCTTAGTGATGGGACCAGAATTGACTTCTAGAATGGCAGGTGGTTCTAGGACGAGGCCCTGAGAGAAGATATCGACCTCCTGGTCTTGAAACCGCTCTTGGAGGCCTCCAAAGGACCGAAGGTGGCAGATTATATCATCAGGGATCAAGGTAAAGTAGGTTGGGGGTCCATCAAAGTTCCTCAATTTTACCATTAGGCTGACAGCCTATCGACCCTTCTTGACACTGCTATCATCCCTTCAGTTGAGGATGAGGATAGGTGTGTTTGGCACGGCACCAACAACGGCTCCTTCTCGGTCAAATCCACCCATGCCCTCCAAAGGGATCTCTAAGAGGCCCATTTCCCAGTCAAGCAGGTGTGGGCTAAGAAGTTGATCCCTAAGATCAGCTTCTTCATTTGGACTGCCATCCAAAACAAGATCCTCACCATTGAAAATCTAGCCAACAGGCGATTCCTGATCCCAAACAGATGCTACTTGTGCTACGCTAATTGGGAGTCGATGACCCATCTCTTCTTCAGGTGCCCCTTATCCTCTGAGGCTCTAGGACATCTCCTCGCCCAGTTCTCCATCTATTGGGACCATCCCGACTCCATCCTTTACCTCTTCATCCAGTGGCCTAATCCCTTCTCCCATCCCACCCTCTAATCTCTCTAGGCCTTCTGCCTACCCCACCTTCTTTGGCAACTCTAGCTTGAGTGCAACAGTAGAGATTTCTCCTCCTCACCCTAGGATCCCTGAGCGATGGCAGTCAAAGTGCTCACCTTTGTGAAAGAGAATTCCTGCATCCTTCCCCCAATCTGCCCTCCATGGAAGGCGAGCGAATTAACCCTCCTCAACTCCCTTGGAGTGCAGACACTTCCCCCTTGTCCCCGTCCCTCCCCCTCTCCTAGAGCCTCTACTAGATGGTCTGCCCCGCCTCTTGAGTGGGTCAATATGAACTTTTATGGAGTGTCTAAAGGCAATCCTGACGTCTTGAGCACTGGCAGAGTCACCCCTGACCACTTCAGGGCATTTGATTCTTGCCTATGTGGAGTTCCTGGGCATCCAAACCAACAACTTCATGGAAGCTTCGGTGCTCCTACCCGGGTTGATTGTTCTCCAGGATTCCTCCAGAAAGGTGATCATCAAGGGCAACTCCCTAAACATTATCAATTTCATTACCAAGCAAGGGTATCTGTCATGGCGAATAGCCAACATCATCCAAGAAGTCTGAGTCATCCTTCAGGAGCTTCCCCAATTTTCCATTTGCCACATCTACCATGAAGGGAACAAGCTAGAAGACTTCATGGCCAACTCAGCAGCTTTATTAGCAGGACTTCGTATCTAGTGGGATGGCTTTCCCAATGACCTTTTAGATGCAGCATCCCAAGACCAACCTCTGAACCATTATGCCAGTACAAATGACTAGCATTTTCGATCTCAGGGTCTCGTTGACCTAGAGCCCCAAGCCCCTCTTTATTTTTTTGGGGGTTGTTGACCTTTGCCCGAAGCTTCTCAAGGTCACCATTTTTGATAGCCATATCCATAGCAGACACCTCAGTGCCAAGCCAAATTCGAGAAAGTCTCACTGTATCCATGCTGGCCTGATCTTCAGTTCCTTATCTAGCCCCATGCCACCTGAGCCCGCCTATCACACCATCCTCATATTATCCCTGTATCTTTATGACAAGGTATTTTCCCCATGCAAGTCATCCACCTGGCCCTCTCCTGGTGTGCCTCTGCATCCTTCACGTCCCAAGGAGCCCACTTCCTATTGGCTTTCTCCAATTATTTGCCATGCCCACCACATTTCTCCCCATATCCGCCACCTTTTGAGTGTGTCAATCGTCTCCCTCGATGCATGCGACTACCCTATGCCCCTTCAGATTTATCCTCGCCTATTTCTTCCCTCTTGAGCACGTTCATCTCATTTCCATCCAGTCCCTTCCCCCTCAATGACACCCTGTGTATGTGCTCTCTGGTTGGCTCTGGTCCCCTCCGCTACTTCCCACCGCTCCCTACGTCTATTTCCATCATGTCCTCATCCAAAGTCATTTACGTCGAGCCCTCTTCCCTCACCTTGAGTAAGTCTGCCCAGGTGTTCATGGACGCCAAGTCCCTTACCCTTTTCCTTCGCAAATTTGTAGGCCCCGATGAGGATATTACCCAGGCCTTCCTCAAAACCTGGAACAATGGTGAGGTGGTTGTGAAAGGCATCCATTTTAGGGTAACCAAGGAATTCATGTTCGAAGTTACAGGGCTTCACCATGAAGAAAAAGAGAAGTATATATGATGCGACAGGTACAATTGGGAGGAGGAGCTTGCCCACTTCCTAGAGCACGACTGGGACAAGACCGCCCTCTTTAGAATGCAGGTACCCAAACCCTACGATGAGGCCATCATGTCCATCATGTAATTCATTACCTGCGATGACCCTAATAAAAAATTATGCAGCTTCCATATCAGCTTCGTCAATCATATCTACGGTTCCACCCTTTTGTGCACTCCTTGGTACCTTCTGTACTCCCTCACTATTATTGTCAAGAAGGCCCAGAAAGCCCACACCTGCCTTATCGACCAAGGCCTCATGGCAATCCTCTACCGCCATGCTCTCACTAACCAGCCCCCTATCCAGCATATCCCTCCCCTCTTCGCTAATCTCCCCTAGGGTCTCTGACCTCATCCAACCTTGAGTCCAAGGCTAGGGAGGACAACCCTAGCGACCCTGATAATTCTCCTCCTCCCAAGAAGCGTAGGCCCACCCCAAAGCAGCAGGCATTGGCTCAAGCCCCTGACAACTGCAGTGCCCTAGGCGGTCCTACCCCCGATGGTAGCTTGGCCCCACGGGGTTTGACCCTTAGCGGCCTCAGTGCTCCTAGTGTAAGTAGATCCTTAAGCAAGCTCAAGAAGCTGAAAGTGGAAATCAAGGGCCCCACTGAGATCAGCTCAAACTCAGAGGGCAAATTAGGGGCCTTCCCGATAAGAATTCTCCTGGACATGGTGATAAAGTCTCTGACCTCGGTAGCCAATGCGGCTTCGACCTCTGTGCATGTTTTCAAGGAGCTCCACCATAGGCTAGGGGTTGGTTTTGATAGGAACGAGAAATAGATGCCAATCCCTTTCCAGTGGGGTCCTGCTTCCAGGGATGGTTTTGGTGGTCCAGTTTTGTTGACAGGGTTTCCAGGCTATGTCTGGAGTTGGGACCTTCAACAGGCGTTGCAGGTGTGATGTTGTTTCTATTTTTTTAGTTGAATCTAGGTGGGGTTCTGCCCTATCCTGAAGACAGGTTTCTTTTGCTGGCTGTCGAGGTTCCCATTTCTCTGGTTTTTTCATGGGTGTCCACCCCTGGTCTTTACAGGGTTCTACCCTATCTTCGGAACAAGGGACTATTGTGGGTTTTCTGGGATCCCGAATCCTAGTTTCTGTAATGGGTGTCCACCCCTGGTCTAGTGTGACAGTTTTTTGGCATGTTAATGTTGCGACATCTTTTGTAATAAGGTTTTGGGTCCCTTTAAAAAAAAAACCCTTTATATAAAACTGTTACTTATCAAAAAAAAATATAGTCCAAAGTATTGTATCTTTTGATATATCCCATATTGTTTGTAAAGCCTCACTTTTATAAGTGCTCTGTCATTGCTTTAACAAATATTCAATTTTGCTATTCATCACCATGCATTTACCAAACATATTAAGAATTCATTGCCATAGATTCTAGACTATTGAGCAATATTCCAAGAGATGGTCAATTCTATCCTCCTTATTACAAAAACACATTTAGAGGGGCCATGAAAACCCCTTTTCATAAGGTTATCCCAGGATAAAAATTTTCCTTTGACCTACTACCCAAACAAACACTTTGACTTTAGGAATGCTTGGGCTATCCAAAATATCTCTCCAAATTCTAGTGATATTATTATTATTATATTGGTGTTGAACATTATATCCACTTCTTGTTGTGTATTACCTTGAGCTATTCAACTCCCAAATCAATTTATCCTTGGCACCCCTTAGAATAACTATAGTTGTTATCTTTCTACTCAAATGCCTCCTAGCATCAATGTCTTGTATACTTGTAAAAAAATCTTCTTTCCATTTGTATCTTCCTTCTCTATCCTTGTAAAAAATGTTTGAAACCTATCCCCGTATTTGTGTTGAAGCAATCTCATCCAAAGTTTCAAAACTTGATCTAAATTGAGTGGTTTTTTATCACACCAAGTATCCATCCAAATAGAAAAATTTTCTCCAGTTCCCACCACCCATATTAAACCTTTAATCATAATATCAATAGATTTTTTTAAACCATTCCAAAGAGTAGAACCATTTGGAAGAGAGAATGTAGTAAATATTAAACTTGGGTCATTGGGATAAACATACTTAGAAGAATTCTTGCCCATTGTCTTTGACTCTCTTTGTACAATCTCTAGATAAATTTTTCCCTAAGAGCTAAGTTTGCATCTGTAAGAGCTCTTAAACCAAAACCTCCTCTAGTTTTATCATCACACAACTTGCTCCATTTCACCAAAGAAAATTTCCTCTTATCATGTAAACCTGACCATACAAAGGATCGCATAATAAAGATTAAATTTTTTTCAACTGATTTTGGGATAGAATACAAAGACATATAATATGTTGGAATGACTTGTAATACTGACTTAATTAATTGCACTCTTCCTACTAATGATAACCATCTACCTTTCCAAGCTGGAAGTTTATTTTAAACTTTACTAATAACTGGATTTCATAAATCTATCCTCATTCTCCCCTCAAATAAAGACATCCCTAGATAAGTTATTGGAAAATTTGCCTCCTCCATTTGAAGCAAACTACAAATTCTTGCTTTGATATTAGCAAGAGTGTTAAGAAAGTAAATTTTGGATTTAGTCTTATTAACTTTTTGCCCTGAAGCTCTTTCGTACTCTTTTAAAAAAATTATTCAAAGCTCTGGCCTCATTTATCCTCGCCCTTCCAAAAATGGTTGTATAATCTACAAACTGTTGATGGATGATGTTATTGATGTTATTACTAATCTTAATATCACTTATAAACCCATATTTGTAAGCCTTCTTTAAGTTTATACTCAAAACTTCTGCCATAATAATGAAAAAATAAGGAAATAGAGGATCTCCTTGTCTAATGCCTCTCTTGACTTTAAAAGATTCTATCACTAACCCATTGACCAACACTGAATAAGAAACTGTAGAGACACAAGTTTTAATCCATCTAACCCATTTCTTCCTAAAACCAAACTTATGTAAAACTGCATAAATTTCCATTTAACCCTATCATAGACTTTACTTATATCAAGTTTTAAGATCGTAACTTTCTCTTTTCTTGAAGTTGTTGAATGTATAACTTCATGAGCTACTATGATCCCATCCAAAATTTATCTCCCTTTCTAAAATGATTTTCTCTAATAATGGCCTTAATCTATTCACCATCACTTTGGAAATAATCTGATAAGCCATATTACATAGGCTTATGGGTCTAAAAGAATCAAACAATTCAACATCCTTCTTTTTTGGAATTAGGGTAAGATAAGTTGCATTTATTTTATAAGGAATGGATTGTTTTACTCTAGACTGTTCTACTGCCACCAATAAAGTATCCTTCACTATATCCCAAGTATATTGGTAAAAATCTACAAAGAACCCATCTGGACCAGGGTATTTATCCTTATTAAAAGAGAAAAGAGCTAAATGAACTTCTTCTAGAGTAATAGGCTCCATCAATTTTCTATTGTCTTCATTTTTTATAATTGAAGGAACATCTTGAAGAAGTTTATCATTAAGAACTTCATTCTCCTTTGAACCAAGAATATTTTGATAAAACGACTTAGCTTCTTTTCTAATTTCACTCTGATATTTAGTCCAAACCCTTTCTATTGATTTAATTCTACCAATTCTAGAAGAAGATCTTTGTACTATAACCATCCTATGAAAAAAAATTATATTTTTATCTCCTTATTTTAACCAAGTCTGTCTAGATTTTAATCTCCAAAATTTCTCTTCCTTACTCAAAATATTATGATATTCACTAAGCAACTCCCTTTCCTCTCAACTTGTATTATTTTCATCACCTTTTTGGAATTTTGAAAGTTTATCTTTTAGTTATTTCTTCTCAAAAATGTTTCCAAAGGTGCTCTTGTTCCATTTTTTAATCTAGAAGTCATAGCTTTAATTTGGTTTGGAAGAGCATACAACCCACCATTACCTAAAGAATTCCATGTTTGAGCTATCATATCAACAAAATTGAGGGTGGTCTTCCCACATCTACTCATATTTAAAATATGATATTTTTTTGAATTCACTAACCACCATTTTAACTCTTATTGGCCAGTGATCTAAACCAATCCTTGTTAAGGTATTAATTTTAGCACAAGTTCCTTCATCTAGCCAACTATATGAGAGAATGCAACTATCTAATTTTTTTGCTATTAGGTTCTAGCCTCTCCTGTTGTTGGTCTAAGTATAGTTGTCTTCTTCAAACTCAAATTCTCATAGATTGTTGTTTTAAATAAAAGTTGAGAAATCTTTCATACTTTGGGTCAATTTCCTAATTCCCCTAAAATTTTCATTCAGCTTGGTAATGGTATTAAAATATCCAATGATCATGAAACGAGTTTCTTGGTCTTTACTTCTCATAAAGGCCTCAATCCCACTCCAAACTTCTAATCTACCTAAATGAGTTGTAGGACCATACACATTGATAAGGATGAAGTGAATATCAACAAAGTAGCAAGTGACTAAAGAGGCTATCCGATGCCTAGTTTTATGAATGGTTACACAAGAGCTTCTAGAAGGATTTCAACAAGTTAGAATTCCCCTTGCTTCTACCTCAGAATCCATAGAATCCTTTTCACATCTTGCCCAAATTGCTTTCAAAGTTTTGAAACTTCGTCTTTTGTCATTTTAGTTTCCTAGATACAAAGAATATCGGGTTTATTACTTAAACATAGGTCCCTAATACACCTATGCTTTGAGGGGGCATTAACACCCCTTATATTCCATGAGATGATATTCATGTCTCATTAGGGGCTTTTAGCCCCTCTTCCATATTACCAATATCATTTTTTTATTTGGTAAAGAGAATTTCAACCAACTTAGTTTGTGTTCATTTCTCTATGTTAACTCTTGCTTCATTGGATCTTGCTTGATAATTTAAGGAATGTCCTCTTTTTGCCTTACCTATATCAAGAGTAGGTTTTATTATTCTATTCCTCAATATTCTTTCACCATTCTTTTTTTTTTAACTTATTTATCCTCTCCTGGCTCTATTATAGAAGCTTTTGACTTATCTTACTCATTTTCTAGTATTTCCTTATTAATAGCAGAGGTATTAACTTCTAAAACTGCATTTTCTTTACCAATTATTTTCTCCTAAATGGTGCATGGTACTTCAAGAGAGTCTTCAAAATATGATGAAACACATTCCTTGGGTTCATCAAGAATGTTCTTCCTTAAATTAGGATCATATTGAATAGATGATTCCTTGCTAATATGTTGAAATTGTTGTCTTGTGTCCTCTAAGTTTTGATCTACTTTTTCTTCATAGGCTAAAGCCTTAAAAGAATTGAAATTTCTTCCAGTATCATTTCTTATTGGTCTCCACTGTTCATTCCTTTTTATTTTTCTAGATCTATTTTTTGAAAGTTGAAACCATTTGTAAATTTCTCTTACGATTTTCTACAAATGATTTTGTTGGGTTCTTCTTAGGGCATCATCTCTCAATATGCCCTACCTCATGACATCTTCTACATATAAAAGATATATTTTTATAATCTATAGTTTGGGTCCACATCTTATCCCCATATTTCAGAATGATTGATTCTGGTAAAGCCTTACTTATATCAATCATGACCAATATTCGAGCATAAATAGCCAAAAATCCATATTTTGTTGTATCTGAAATCTCAAGGCATTCTCCTAGAGTGTTGCCTATTGCCTTGAAGGTGTCTATTTTCCAAAAATCAATGGGCAATCCAAACATCTTAACCCATACTGGTACTAGGGATAGATTTACATTTTCAGGTGAAAAGCCTTCATACCAGTGGGTAAGGAAGAACCTTGCTCTTCTCATAAACCAAGGACCCCATTTTAGGATTCTTTCTCTTTATTCCTTAGAACAAAAAATGGCTAAGAAGAAACCTTTGGGAAGAAATGATAGAATCACTCTTGAAGACTTCCAACTCCTATCAATCCATTTTCTCAAGGTTGAATCCCCTAGCCAATACCCATTAAATTTACAAAAAGCTGCCCTATCGTGGAGCAATGAGGATCTCTGTGAGGTGCACTCACTAACCTCTACCACTAGGGATGATTCTAAGGATTTAATTATAAATCGATCCATGGAAAGGAAACTAAAACTCAAAATCTAATGAAATTTATCTGAAAGTTTTATAAAAAATATAATATTTGATAAAAAATGAATAAAATTTTCATGCACAATTTCTAAGATAAAGAAAGGGAAAAAAAACTTAGCTGAAAAATTCTTTATCCAGATAGAATGTCTTGCCTCGTTGAAGTCCTAGCCCTTCATTGCTCTTTTCATCGTTCCAACCCTAGTTGGTAAATATTTGCAATTTTATTTTTCGTGACATGAAAAGTTGTCATTGCCCTTGTTCCGAATGGTTGACTTAACAGGATTGTATCTCCATTAATATTGCTCATATTTTTACATATGACCACTCATATTAAAGTTATTCAAATTTTGCACAAGTTGGTCCAAGAATCGGTTGAATCGGATAACTCTTCGTGAAGATATGGCTCCTTAAAGATGAGACGTTTTCCAGGAAAAAACCCTAATCCTTCGCACTTTGAAATTTTATTTTTCGTGATTTAAAAAATCGTCACTACCCTTGTTCTGAACGATTGAATTCATAGGGTCGTATCTCTCTCAATATTACTCAGAGTTTTGCATATGACCACACTTTTTAAATCTATTCAAATTTTGCACAAGTTGGTCCAAGAATTAGCTGAATCGGATAACTCTCCACGAATATATGACTCTTAAAAGATGAAATATTTTTTAGAAAAAAATCCTAATCTTTTGCACTTTGCAATTTTGTTTTTTGTGATTTGAAAAATCGTCACTACCATTGTTCCAAATGGTTGACTTCACATGATCGTATCTCCCTCAATATTGCTCGGATTTTTGTATATGACCACTTATTTTAAAGCTATTCAAATTCTGCACAAATTAGTCTAAGAATAAGCTAAGTCAGATAACTCTTCGCAAAGATATAACTCCTAAAAGATGAGACGTTTTTCAAGAAGAAACCCTAATCATTCGCACTTATATATATATATATATATATATATATATATATATATATATATATATATGATAATTTAATGGTATTACAATAGTTTTAATAATTATATATAAGTTTCAATTAACAAGATAAAACTTAGGTCTTCTTTTATATATAGTTATATGGGATTAAATGGGTCTTAATATATTATCGGTGTTACAACAACCTAGATATTATTTATGTATCACTTGGCGAGATTCAAATACAGGTCTCTTCCTTGAATGTTGCGGAATCTAACCTTGTATATTATTTATGTATCTTTTGGCAAGATTCAAATGTAGGTCTTTCCTTTAATGTTGAGGAATTTAACCCTAAATATTATTTGTGTATTACTTGGAAAGATTCAAACGCAGGTCTTCTCCTTAAATGTTGAGGAATATATCCTTGGTTATTATTATGTATCACTTAACAAGATTCAAACATAAGTCCCCTCTCGAGGAATCTAATTAATTGAATTAAATACCATTTGATTAAAATTTTAAAGTAAAATAGTGGTTTTGAAAGGGTCCATCCCCTTGTATTAGGGTTTGTACTTGGGTCTCCTAGATGAAAACACAAAAAAACATAATATTATGATATATATTGTGGGATTTTTTTTAACACTCACATACACCCCATCGCTGTGATTTGAACTTAAGTTTCTCAAATAAAAACCCAAAGCCGTGTCTCACAAAGACCTTTATAAACTTTAAGGTAAAACACAAATTTTTAAAAGAAGCCCCGTTCTCTATATCGTGGTTTAATACAACTTAGACATCCTCACGAAAACCCAAAGACATACCATTACAATATCCTTCACAAATATTATTATTTAAGTTCAAACCTAAGTTCATACAGTAGTGGTATGTCTTTTGGGTTTCATCCAAAGACCTAAGTTCAAACCCTAATATAAGGAAACACCTTTCAAAAACATGTGCTTTACCCTAAAATTTTACCTGGAAAGATAAGTTAATTCATTCCTTGGATGATCAAGAGTCCCATTGGTTCTCTTTATTAGTGTGCTAGGGTTTCTAAATTTTTTACGGGAAAAAATCATAATAAAGTTTTTTCTTTATACATAAAGGAGTTGGTTACATCTACAACATTTTTAGTAACGTCAAGTGCAGGGTTCAAACTAACAAGCTTATACCACCTCGTTGTTGTTGACCTGACTAAGGGTACTACTTTTACAACAAGCATGCCCAAAAGTTTAAACCTAGTTCTCTTCTTTATAAGTGCCTGACCAATCCACTAGTCCTTGAGAACTAAATAATATTAATAAAATTACTTGCTAATAATCCTTTCTCTAAAACTGTCTGCGAGGGCTAGGTGGATTGGTAAGACGTTGGACACTTACTAGGAGGAGACCTAGGTTCAAACCTCGTGGGCATGCCCACTCTAGGGCAAAGGTAGTAGTCTGACTAGAATCCGCGCCAGCTTGATGACGACGGTACCAATCCCAAGCCACCGGGGTCTCCCTCACTCCGGGCCATGTTTACCAAGGCGAGGTAGGGGTTATAATGATAGCTCCATGATTTGACGCTACGACCGGAGGCAATGTGTTTTGACCATGCGGCCAGGTGTTCAAAAAGGAAAGGCAATTGCCAATTCCCCTATCTATCAAACTCAAAAAAAAAAAAAAAAAAAAAAAAGACATTAAATGCTGTATTGACAAAGATATATCAATGTTATTGCCTTAAACGGCTATTCCAAGTGCGTCCACCTAGCATGGAAACCGCTCCCCTACAGTTTTCGAAAATCGGTTCATAGATGCCTCCAGAATGCATAGCTTTTCTAGAAATATACGGGAAACGCGTCGATCCTTCCAGACACATCCCAAAACGCTCCACACATGGAGGGCATTCTACCCCTATTTAACCGCTTCGTCCTCTGCAAATCAGCGAAACATCTGGTAGCGCTAGCGATCTTGGTAGGATTAATTTCGCCTCAGAGTTTCTGTGGTGCTGTTGCTGCCCTTTTTTCAATCGAAGAGTTGGACAAAATTAGTCGATGGACAATTTGGTGAAGGGGATGGAGCAGCTGCTAAACATGCCGGAAGACGTGGAGAAAAACCTTCACCCCCCTGCTCGCAGATACGTGAAGGATACCAGGGCCATGTTCAGGACCTCCGCCGATATCCTGGAGGCGCCTACCTGCTACATGTTTGTTCTCGACATGCCCGGTCTTGAGGCTAATAACATTAAGGTACTTGTTAAATCCTACATTCAATCCAATTTTTGAATCTGTCTTTGCTTTTGTGGGGTAAATATTGGGCGGGATTTCAATGGTTTAGGTTGCAATTTATTTTTGTTGTTTGTTTCCTCGCTTACATTAAATCCTTGAATTTACGTTCTGTTTTCTATTTTACATTGATCACACTTGAATCTAAGTTGCATTCCCTTTTGCCTCTCGACTTCTGTCTTCTTTTAAGTTGCTCTCTCTTTCTCTTTCTCTGTGTATGCTTTATGCTTATTAATTAATTAATTAATTAATTTATAGTGTGTAAATCTCTGGGTAATGTTGCCATATCAGGGTTTAGGTTTTGTAACTATTTCTGGCGTAATCCTTTCTGTCAACTCTAGGGTGTCCTTCTACTCTAAATACACTGTGTTTTAACTCTTTTTGCTTAACCTAACTGTAGTAATTTCTAATTAATTAATTAATTTTCCCACTGTATAAGACTTGGGCATATGTTTGCAGTTTCAAGGCTTATAATCTGTTGGCCACTTATTTCAAATCTAGGATGTAATAGTACTTGAATTTAAAAAGTATTTTATCACTTTTTTTTTATACTGATATTTTTTAGTGAGAGATTTTATTGTTTACTATGCAAAATTTTTTCCTTCTCCTTCAACTTAAAAGTTGTATCATTTAGTGATTCTACTTTTAAATTATATATTGGGTTATGGATTAATACAGGTCCCTTCCATCCATATATATAGTAATGCTCAAGTATAATGGTATAACAAACAATTGGGTTCACCTTTCTATTTACAAGTTGAGCAACAGTCCTGAGATTTCCCAAGATTTGAATTTGGGGTACCTTAGATGAGAGTTTGGGGTACCTTAGATGAGAGTTTAGTGATATATCACTGGGTTTTCTGACAAAGATATATATTGGGTTTGTCGAGATATATATTGGGTTATATGGATTGACAAAGATATATATTGGGTTATGTGGATTAAAACAGCCCCTGCATATTTGATCAAAATATATTTATTTATTTATTGAAGTAATGTTAAAAATTTATTAATTTATTTAACTAATTTTAATATAAAAGATAAAATAATTAGATTCCTGAACACAACTGAGGCTACTCTGTAAATTGGGTGTTCAGGATTCTGGCTAAGAGTTCAAGATTCTTGGTAAGAGTTTAATCCTGACAATCCCGACAGAAACAAATTAATATATTTGACATAACTTTAATTTATTTTCCCTTCTTTCAGATTAATTTATCGTCCATTTTGTAATTCTTTCATTTTTGTGATGATTTTTGTTTTAGTTTTCCTTTCTCTAAGCTGGGGGAGGTGCTTAACACACATGCATTACAATGTTAAAATTTTTGTGAGAGCATGCATTACAATGTTAAAATTTTTGTGAGAACTATTAGAACCTACACCATATTCTAGGAGCCCTGGCATTGAACACTGGGGTATATTGTGATTATGCAGGTGAAAGTGGAAAACAACATCTTGCACATCGCGGGTAAAAAGAAGAAGAACAAGCAGGTTAATGCGGAGATCAAGGTCATCAGAATGGAGAGGCGGAGGGCGCGGTACATGAGGAAATTTACCTTGCCTGGTGATGCCAACGTGGAGGACATTAAGGCCTCTTACAAGGATGGTGTTTTGACTGTTACAGTCGCCAAGAAAGTTCCCTCCGAGGAAGAAAAACCCAAAACCGTGACAATTCCCATTTCTTAAGATTGAGCGGTTACTGCTTTCAAAGTGTTTTTGTGACAGCGTAGCTTGAATAAATAATGTTAGATCTTTGATTTCTTAAGATTGAGCGGTTACTGCTTTCCAAGTGTTTTTGTGACAGCGTAGCTTGAATAAATAATGTTAGATCTTTGCCATTGTGTACAGCAGTATGTGAAGAAATAGAAATGTTCTTATGGTATCTGTGAACTCCTTATCGGTTTTGTCTGTTCCAGTATTTGTATTCGATCCATTGAATTTGTGTGGATGGTATGGGTAACAAATCCTAAACAAATCCTTTCTATCACAAATTGGGTGGTCTTTAAAGAGTTTAAAACAACCATAGAACACACATTTTTTACTTAAGGACATTCATTTGTTATGTAAATGTGTGGATGGCCTACTAAATTTTCATTTCTTAAATGTATGTAGTTATAGAGAACAGTTTTTTTTAAGATGCATTAAGCTGGAGGATACTTTGGTCTTTTTGCAACTTGGTTTCTACAGGGAGAATTAAGGCTTATTAGGTAATGGTAGGGACTTGGTTTCTACAGGGAGAATTAGGCTTATTAGGTAACAATAGATGAATTGGTAGGGATGTTATGGTATCAGCAGACGAATTGGTAGGACGGTAAGAGTAGATGAACTGGGAGGGACGTTTCAGTGAATAGTTATTATGTTCTTAAACAGTATTTTGCCCCTGGGCTGAGATTTGACGCCTCACCCTGCCTGTTAAGGAAAATGACGGCTTTTAAAATGCAGTGAAAGGAATATGTTATGCTTTAGTGTTGTGACTGTTGAGCCTCATTTATATTTTTATAGTAATATGTAATTTATATATTTTTATTTCATATAGATAACATCACATTTGAATTTGGTGTTTAAGGTCACCAAGTACAGGATGACAAGTAAATGGGGGCGATATCACTTTTTATAAAATAGATATATTTTTGTAGTCTGGACTTTCTTTTTTTCTCTCAGATATGCCGGTTGTGTCTCATTGGTTTGGACCATCAAAGGTGAAATTAAAGGTGGTGGAATCATATGTTTTTTTTTTCTTTTAAATGTGAAAGGTGAAATCACCTGTTTATGTTTTTTTTTTCTTTTAAATGTGAAAGGTGGAATCATATGTTTTTTTTTTTCTTTTAAATGTGAAAGGTGAAATCACCTGTTTATGTTTTTTTTTTCTTTTAAATGTGAAAGGTGAAATCACCTGTTTATTTTTACTGATGGTGAAATAAGACAACTTAAAATTGAAACCTGTATATTTTATTTTAAATTTGTGTATTGTAATTATTTTACAGTCGACATATTTTGTGTCTTTACGTTTAGTTCTAGTCAAATCTTTTTGCAATTTCCTTGCATTGGAAACTCTCACGTTTAACTCCCTTTGGGTTGTACTTCCCAACCCTTGGATCTCCTATTTTTGATAAATCACAATTTTTTTTTGATAAATCATAATTCTTGAAAATTTATATATCGATTAAATTTTCATTTCAATTGAATTGTTATAGTTATAGTTTTTTTTATAATACTTTTTATACATATCCACCATGGGGATTGAACCTGGGTCACATCACTGATAATACAAGTGGTGTCAAAGTGGTGTCATTACATCTTTGTAGAGTAATATCTCCAAAACTGTCTCCAAATATCTTCAAAATGTTGTTGCACTATCATAGCCTGCATTACCAAATCTGAATTGCTTGCTAGTTTCCTTTTTACATCTTTGTAGAGGAATCCAAAACTATCTCCAAATATCTCCAAAACGTTGCACTATCATAGCCTGCATTACCAAATCCGAATTGCTTGCTAGTTTCCATTTTGAAGTACAAATGTAACCACAAAAATTGTAATAAACAGTATATAGGAAAGCCCATTGATGTTATAAAATAAAACATATATTACCAATGAAAAACATTTTCATTAAAATAAATCTTAATTATTATTTGATTCTTGATTGAGTACAAGTGTAACCACAAAACTTGTCATATATAGTATATAGGAAAGTACTTTTAGCAATAGAAAACATTAATAAAAAAAAAGTAAATCTTAATCAGTCAACATATTTTTTGTGTCAGCTTTAGCTAAACTAAGCTTACTGCCTTTAACCAAGGAAAAGAGAAGCTAAGCTTATTGCTTCTTCTAACCAAGAAAAAAAAAGCTAAACTTACTACTTCCTCTCGCGAAGAAAAAGAGAATTAGCTAAGCTTACTACTTCCTCTAACCAAGAAAAAAAAAAGCTAAACTTCCTCTAACAAAGAAAAAGGAAGTTAAACTTACTATTTCCTTTAACCAAGAAATTACTACTTCCTCTAACCAAGAAAAAGAGAATTTAACTTCGCGATCCTCAATTAAAACCCTTTTATTGGATATGAATTTCACATTTTTTTCTTTTTTTGTTCCTTCCTTTAATGAATGTATAAACCTGATTTTTTCAAACTCTATAGCAAGGTCTTGAATTTTCACAATTATCTCTTGTATGTTAAAGGAGTATTTGCTTTCCTCAAAATTGCATTTATTACTACGAGGGAATCACCTTCCATCCATACTTTGTTTCATTTCATTTGTTTGCACAATTTTAACCCTTCCAAGATTGTCTAAGCTTTAATTTCATTACTTGTATTAAATCCACTATTGAAAGTGCAATGAAATAAAATATATCCTCTATTATTTCTAATTATTCCTCCTCTTGTTAGATCTAGATTTCCTTTAGATGCTCCATCAAAATTCAATTTTATCAACTCCACATTTTGTTGTTTCTCCTATCATCAGCATCTTATTTCCATATGATGACTTGACTTCACCTATAAAGGCTCTTGCTTAAAGATTAGAGATTTTTAATTACCTCTAAACTGCTTTCTTTTTCTTTTAAATATTATTCTATTTTTTTCTAGCCAAATAGTCCACAGTATAGTATCTTTTGATTATCCCACATTGTTTTTAAACCATCAAGATTGTCTTTAAAGCATCACTTTTAAAAGTGCTTTGCGATTGCTTTAACCATTCCTCAATTCTACCATTTATCACCATGCATTTACTAAACATATTAAGAATCCATTACCATAATTTCCATACTATGAGCAGTGTCTTGAGAGATGGTCTATACTCTCCACTCTCCATTTTACAAAAAACACATTTTGAAGGGCCATAAAAATCCCTTTTCATAGGGTTATATAGGATAAAATGTTTCTATGACTTACTAGTCAAACAAACATTTTAACTTTAGGAATGTTCGGGTTATCCCAAACATCTCTTCATATTCTTTCGACATTCTTATTTTGATGATGCTTTATATTCTATGAATTGCTTCTTGTGTATTCTCCTATAACCTACTAGCCAAACAAACATTTTGGCTTTAGGAATGCTCGAGATATTCCAAACATCTCTTCATATTCTTGCGATAGTCCTATTTTGCTGGTGCTTTATATTCTATCCACTTCTTGTTGTGTAGTATCCTAAGCTATTCAACTCCCAAATCAACTTATCCTTGGCTCCCTTCGAAATAATCAATGTTATCTTTTTACTCAACTACCTTCGAGCATCAAAGTCTTGTGTACTTGTAAAAAAATCTTCTTTCCATTTGTATCTTCCTTCCTAATCCTTGTATAAAATGTATAAAACCCTATCACCATATTTGTCTTGAATAATCTCATCTATGTTTTCAAAATTGGATCTAGATCGAGTGGTTTTTTATCACACCAAATATCCATCCGAATAGAATTTGTTTCTCTAGTTTGCACTACCCATCTTAAACATTTAATCATTACATAAATTGATTTTTTAAAACCGTTTAGTGCAGAACCATTTGGTAGAGAGAATGTAGTAAATATTAACAAAATTTAACAATAATTTTAATACAATTAATACAAAATTTACATTTAATACAAAGTTTAACAATAATTTGAGATTTGATATTAAATTTTTTATTATTCTCTCAACCAATTTGAAATTTATTTTTAAAATTTTTATTATTTTTTTATGAATTCCAACAAATAAGAAATTTAGGTTTAGAAATTTTATTAGTCTATTATTATTTTTTGAGTTATTGATTTTGAAAAATAATAACGAAAGCACAAGTCCTCGAATGCATAATACTTTAAAACAATTAATCAAATACTTTATCAACTCTTGGTAGACAAAGTGTTTTTTGGTTGTTGCAGAATTGAAGACACGAATGCTACCCTAGAAGGGCCCAATGGGGACACCTCTAGATCCTCTTTTAGATATATAATTCTTTTGTAGATTAGTTAAAGGAAAAATCTCCAGTAGATACTGAGGAAGCACAAAAAACTACACTAGAAGTGCTCTTTATGGTTGCTGGAAAAAGATCATCTGAAAGAGTCAACGGATGCTTGCCACAGTTGGAATTAAGGCCAAATATTGTCATTGAGCAGAGGATGGTAGAAGAAACAATCTTATATAGAGCCAATCATGATATGATTTATAAATTCATGGGCATTTACCTTATCCTAAATTTTTTGCATTCTTGGGTTCGACAAAATTGGGAGCCTCCTAGTGAGTATTCTTTGTGGTTTATTAGTAACATATATTTTATTATTAGTTTTTCCTCACTTGTTGATATAATGTCTTTCAAATTGAAAAAGATGAATCATGGTCTGATAGGATTAATTGTTTAGCCCTGGAGAGTGGCATTTGATCCTCAAATTGAACCCACTACTATCCCAGTTTGGATTCATTTGTATGCACTTCCAATGGAGTTTTGGAGTGAGTAGGTATTGAAAATCATTTGTAATTTCCTTGGAAGATATTTGGGTGTTTCTAGAGACACAATGGAAGGAAACACAATCGTTTATGCTATATTATGCGTAAAAATGGATCTTAACTAGCCTTTGTCGGTAGAGGTGGAACTCAAACTTGTAGGACTATCTTGGATTCAACAAATGGATTATGAGGCATTGCCCTTCGTTTACCACAAATGAGGGTATTTGGTGTAGTTCTTCCCAGACAATATGAACACAAAAATAGAAGCTTATCTAAGAATGTTAAATCCTCCTATGGGGGGTAAATCAATAATCAATAAAGAAACAACCAACATTTCTCAGGGTGAAGAAACACAGGGAGATGGTTTTTAACAACCCAAAAGAAGGAGAAGATAAAAGAAAAAGATGGTAAAATGCAAACCTAACTCAAGCCCTCAAATAGGTATGATATCTTCAAGATACTGGTGGACCAAAAAGAAGAACAATTCATGTAAGGAGTGGATGGGAATAATAAAAATAATATTACCATGTTCAAGCCCCTCTTTTAGCTCTTATTGTAGATCAAGTAATAGAGTTTAGTGAGGTACCACAATCAAAGATTGCAGAGGCACTGATATTGCATAACCAAGAGCAACTGATAATAAAATATGTCATCATGGGTATAGAAAAAAGAACAAAGAAAGGATAACTCTAGGGATAAGCTAGATGGAGAAAGAATATTAGCTCTGAAGGAGTGTGTAGACAATCAAATAAGGAATTGATAGCAGTTCAAGAAGACAAATTGATCACTAGGGGATTGGTAATGCCAATAGACTCTTATTGGTCTCAAGGTAACCAATGATTATACGATCATGGAATATTAGGGATTTAAATAGTTGAACCCATCAATCTGTTGTTCGAAGACTCCTAGAAAAAAGTAAAACAATTTTTTTGCTTATCCAGGAGACAAAAATGTTGTTGGATCTTATGTGTAAAATAGTAAATAGAATTTGGAGGGGTGTTGGTCATATGGAAGTGGCTGCCCAAGGGGCCTTAGGTGATATAGTTACCTTTTGGAACTCTCTTGTGGACAACAATATGACAACTGAGCAGGTTTTAATCACAAATTTTTATGGGGCTCAAAACCTAGATGGTCAGATTCATCGATGGAAAATAATGCATAGTATGAGAGCCTCAAGGGAGGAGTTAGACTAGATTGTTGTTGGGGATTTTAATGCTAAATTATCATCTAGAGATCAGGAAGGAGGAACCTTAATTTTGGATCTAGGTGATCAGTTTATGATTGTCTAGGTCCATGTATTATACTTGGTGGATATTAAATGACTTGAAACCAATTGTACTTGGACTAATAAGAGGGAACCACATAACAAAGAGGTGAAGTTAGAACATTTTTTGGTTTCAAAGGAGGAGTTTGTGGAATGGAATCTAAAATTTTAGATTTTAGAGGGTCCAGTTTCAAATCAATTCCTCATTTTATTGGAAGGGGTATCAAGACAGGGCAACATCATAAACCATTCAAATTTGAAAACTTTTGGTTACAAAAATAGGATATTTGAAAGAAAATTCCATAGTGGTGGGAAGAGGGATGCCTGACATATGGGACAACTATGTTTAAATTCCACAAGCATCTTCATTGTGTCAAGGATCAACTGAAGTAATGGAGGTAAGCTAACAAGATGAACTTCTAGGTCCAAAGAGCTCCATTACTAACTAGATGGGATGAGGTGCAAAAATACTTAAGGGAAGGAACAATTATAGAGCAACTCAAAGAAGAGGATGATGTATTGCATAAAGCGATTGAGGATATGGACAACCAATATGAGATCTACTAGAAACAGAGAGCAAGAACCACTTGGTAATTGGACGGTGATAGAAACAACAAAATTTTCATTGGGTTGCTTGTGCTAGGAGATAGATGAACAAGGTGGAAGCTCTTCAGGATGAGAATGGACACTCCTTTGATACAATCCCAGGTATGCATTTCCATTCAATGGATTATTTTGCTAAATTATTTAAAGAAAGTATAGTGCAATACAAAGAGGATAAAAAAGTTATTATTATCATACCCTCTATTATCTTTGAAGAAGAAAATTAGGCCCTAATTAAACCCATTAATAGAGAGAAATTGAAGAAAGTAGTCTTTGGAATGACTACGGGAAAAGCACCAGGTCTAGATGGATTTCCAATTAAGTTTTTTAGATCTTCTAACTTGGAGGAGGATGTAATGGTTGTTATAGAGGAGTCCAAATGTAGTAAAAGAATGCTTAAAGCATTAAATTATACATTCATTACCTTAATTTTGAAAGGGGAGGAGGGGGTGCATATTTTAGATTATAGACCTATTTCCTTATGCAATGCCATATATAAAATAATCACAAGGGTAATGGATGAGTGACTAAAATCCCTCCTACATAACATTATATCCTCAAAGAAAGGGGGTTTTATAGAGGGTAGGAAGATCTTGGATGGTGTGGTTCTAGCTTAGGAGGCAATCCACTCAATGCGAAAATCTGGCAATAGAGGAATGTTCATAAAATTATATATGTCAAAGGCTTATGATAGGGTGGAGTGGAGCTTCTTGTCAAGGATGATGACAAACTTTAGTTTCTCTCAAGATTGGATTGAGTGGGTCATGTGCTGCATTTCTACTCCAACATACTTAGTGTTAATTAACGGCCTTTCCTTGCAAATGTTTGGAGCCACTCAAGGCCTTCATCAGGGAGATCCTTGTTACCCTTATATTTTTATCATATTGGTTAAAGGATTGGGTATAATCATGTTGAGGAGAAGATAGAAGGGCTTGCTAACAAGTATCAAGGTGGGTGAGGAGGTTGACTCACCTATAGTTTGTGGATGACACATAATTGATGGCAGTGGCCAACTTTAGGGAAGCAAGAATGATTAGAGATACTCTTAGTGTTTACCTTAGGGCCATAAAAAAAATCATCAATATTAAAAAATCCAAAGTGGTCTCTTATCTTGGGATTCATGACTTATATCCTAGTGGTATATTTAGGGGTCCCTTTGCATTTTAAAAAATTGAAGATAAATATTTGGAGGAATATTTTGGATCATATTAAAAAATAATAATCATGGGTCTCACAAATGGTTAAGCTTTGGGGGTAGATTAACATTTTTGCAGTCAGTAATTCAAGCCATGCCAATTTATAAATTTTCTATCCTTGCTATCCCACATACCATATGGAAAGAGTTGGACAAGATGGCTAGAGAATTTTTATGGGGATGAGTAAAAGGAGAGAGGAAAGGGGCCTTAGTAGGTTGGTAGAAAGTAAGCCACACCAAGGTAAAGGGAGGTTTGAGAGTGAGGACATCAAAGCTAAATAATAAAGCTTTGGCTGGAAAGCTTTACTAGAAGTGGATCTCCCAACCAACTTCATTCAAAAGAGTTTTAACTAGTAAATATTTGGGATAGGTAAACTTGAATGAGGTGAGTCATTTCTCTTTGGATGGTAATGGGTCCTTAGTGTGGTAGGATCTAAAGTTAGGATCTCAACTAGTGAAAGATGGATTATTTTGGAAAGTGGGGAGAGGGGAGAAGGCATGATTTTGGATAGATTCATGGGATCAATACCTAACTATCATTGCTAAATTCCTAGAACTACAACCAGTAAAAACAACTATGGAAAGTAGTGGTTGGATTTAGAGTGTAATTGTTTTCAACGTTAGTCAGCTGGAGGATTATATGTTTAAGTAGTTTAAGGAATTGGATGAGTGGCCAATTCCAATCCCTCTAGAATTGACACCCACCATGAATAAAATCTTGGCAGAAAGATTTCTCACAGGTAGAGATGAGGAGGATGAATTAGCTTGGGGCTATGGTATCCTTGGAATCTACACAATGAAGGATGAATATTATAAGATCCTTCTAGAACCTCCTCCTCATGCATATCAGGTTGAGGATTGGAGAAACATTTAGCAATCCAAATGTTGGATGAAAGTAAACTTCTTTGCTTGGTAGTTCATGCATAATGAGATTATTACTTTTGATAATTTGAGACATAGGGGAATAATTGGTCCATCTCAATGTGTTTTATGATACAAGAGTGAGGAAACATATGACCACATGATGTTTGAGTGGTTGTTCATGTGACAGATCTAGGAACGATGGTTTTTAGCTTATAAAATCCAAGCCAGTGATGATTTGAATCATATTAATATTTGGAAAATATGTAAGAGGGGTAGATTTAAATCTAAAGCTATTCATATTATGTGGAGGATTTGATTAAAATTCATTTGGTGGCAAGTGTGGTTGGAGAGAAATGAAAATTTATATAGACAGGTCATTTGGAGTAAAGTCACATAAATTGTGACATTGTATGCTAAAGAGGAAACTTAGGATGATATAGGGACAATGGAGAAGGAAACCAAAGTGCAAGAGGGACATGATAGAGCTAGTTGGAAGCCACCCCTATAAGCTTTGATTAAAATTATACTGATGGAGCTATACAAGGTAATTTGGATAGAGTTAGAATTAGAGTGGTCTACAAGAATCATGTTGGGACAGTGCTCTATTGGGAACTGCAAGGCCTAGGTAGGACCACAAAAAATGAAGCAAAAGCCTTAGCTATCAAATCTACTTCTATATAGGTAGTAAGACAAAGTTATATGCAGATAACCATAGAATTAGATTCTCAAATCTTGGTAGGAGCTCTAGATTGCATGAGAAAATTTTATTTGGAGACATGGAGGTTGAGGATTCTTGTCACCCAAATTAAGGAATTTTGGAGGGAATTGGATGATGTGATTCCACTTTATGTGGGTAGATCTTTGAATAAAGTGGTGAATGTCTTAGCTAAGATGGGATACTGATAAGGAGGTAGGGGTTCAATGGCACAATGTCATGGCTATTGAGTATGAGAGGATTAGGTAGGTTGGTGAGAAAATCTAGTGTTTAGCTAATTTGGACAACCATTGCAGATATATGGTTTAGGATATTTGGCTCCAATGCATATTTTCTTTTATTGTTGTAAACATGTGTTCTCATCGGCTAAGGCTAGGAGTCTCATCCCAACTTGTAAATGATCTTTATCTCAATATAAAATTTTCAAATTCTTTTTAAAAAAATAGTTCATCAACTCTTTAAATGTTAAATAAGTTATCGAAATATTCTTATTTAAAAAAAATGGTCTCAAATGAAGTAATCGGAGGTTGATATTATCCTTTTCTTAAAGAAATTTTGTTTTGTACTGTTAACAAAAAGGATGTTGAAGCCTTAACGAGGGTCTTAGGTGACCAACCATTCTTCTCAAGAGAAATTTTCTAAGTTGGAAAAATTTGATTGCTTTAAATACTTCTATATGATTCCAAACTAACTCATCCTCTAAGTAAAAATGAGCAAATAGAACTCTTGAAACATCAAGGGTTGCATGTTTGAGGTTCTCTCTTTCATCTAACTTGCTAATGTCTTTGATTTTGACTTACTAATAGAATCTTTGATTTGGAGTTGTTACTCATTTTAATGTAATTTTTTATCTACCAACCTTACAAACTCAAGCTAAAGATGCTTGAGCCAAAGGTTGTTGTTTTGGATTAGAAATAAGAGGGCAAGACTTCTACCAAGCACTAGATTAAAAATTGGCATAATCTCCCTTGTTTGTTAATTAACCATTGGATATATTTCTTGATTAATTGTAAACTCTTTGGTATGGAGATCAATATTTTTAATCCCTAGGTAGGGTTTATTTCTTAAGCAATTATATTGAATTATTATTTATATATTTTTGAGAAATTGTCTTGAACAATTTTAGTACATAAAAATATTTGTATTTTGAAATAACATTTTTGTCCATTTTTTTCTTGATCTTTGAATTATTCTAAGAAATATTTCCTCCAAGCTCAAAAGTTTATAATTTTAGAAGCCTACCTCTTCAATATTTTTTTCCTTTGCAAACCCTATCCTACTTATGAAGAGGAAACCCAAATTATCCTTCAATCATTTATAAAGAAAATCTCTTTGAATTTTGTCAAAGTTGGATAGTATCCTATTGATATTATTGAAACTAAATTTACATATAAATATACATAGCAATGTAGTATTTATGAGCTATAGTCTCTCAAGCATGGTTAAAACTTGCCTTTCCAACCTACCAAACAAGTTTTCATTCTATTTAAAAATAGTCTTATAGTTCCTCCTCTCTTCCAAACAAGGGAATACCTAGATATGCTAATTGCAATTTTTAAACTTTAAATTGTAAGAAAGAACTTAGATATTATAGTACTAACCTATTGTTCAATAACTTTCTCATAGAATGAAAATATTGATTTTTAACTTGATGGACTTGTTGACTAAGGGATGACTCAAAGAAGAAGTGTTATCCACAATAAGGTTCAAAGGTGCTATATATTGTAACTTAAATACCTTTCATTTTTCTTTCCATTTTTTCCTTTGAGAAAGCTCCTTCCAATGCCTCTAATAAAAACAATAAAGAGATAAGGAGATAGTTGATCACCCTTGTAGAGTTTACAGGATGATTTAAGGGAGGGGATCTCATCAAATTTTATAATGTATATTTAAGAATGAATAGAATCAACACATTACCCAACAAAAAGAATATATTATATATAAGCACAATGCCATATGAGTGTTGTTCTTATATGATAATAAAATGGTTGATTTCAAGTGGTATAAATACTCATCCCTCCTTAAGGGAAACTCTACTACACTAAGATGATTTTATTAAGAGTTATCACATCATAGCCTATGTGAAGAGACAATTGGTATAACCACCCCTTACAAGGAATATGCATGTAGTATAGGATAAAGGTAGTTGTAAGTTTGGTTGAGAGTTTGTTATGCTTGAAATAGGCATCCTATGTACTTAAATACCCATTTTTGCATAATGCAAAACATCAAAGCACTGAGTTATAACATGTGGTATCATAGTAAATAGAAGGAAAAAATTCTCCTTTTGATCCTCCTCTAGCTTCAACACAAAGAAGCCTCAAAGAGAACTTTGTTTGAGAAAAGAAGTTTCAAGGGAAAAGTTACCTTGTATAAGATTGTTTAAATATAAACCTCATAAGAGAGGTAATAATCTTTGTGAAGCAAATTTCCATGATAGATTCAAATGTCTTGGAGTGAAAAATCCTTTCCAAATACCAAAAAGTAAAAAGCCTTCAAGCATTAAAAAGAGTCTCAATCCCTTCTAAGATTAATAAGGTCATAAGCCTACAAGTACTAAGGTCAATTTTAGCAAGAAGAAAAAGGGGTCATAAGTTTCCCCAAAAAAATGCCATTTTAGAAGGCATTAAGAAAGCCATAAAATATGCTTACAAATTACAAGAATACTTAGGAAACCATTGAAGCTTCACAAATAATTGCAAGAATTTTTCAAGCAACTAAATCAAAGAGCATTGAGAGCTCACAAAGAATAGAGAAAACCTCCAAGGCCAAAGGTGAAGGATAAAATTCCTACCAAGTAGCTGCAAACATATTATTTGAAGCATTAAAAGGTTATTGAAACCTTTCCAAATTGCAAGGAGTTCACTAAAGGTAAAATAGAAGCAACATTATACAAAGTTGTAGAAAGAATTATCTCCCAAGAGATAAATATTCTAAAAAAGGATATAGTGAATGTAGGAAAAATCATCTAGAGCAAGTTCAAAAGAACAAAAATAAAATTTCTAGTTTCTAGCAAAGATAGACAAAGAATGTGCAACAAAATTTGCATGAAAAGGACAATGCTCAAATAAAGTGTTTATGTTTAGCAAATTCGATTGCATCATATGAAAAGAAGCAAAAACTACATGAAGAAGAAAAAGTCCAAGTAAGTATTAAAGTTGTGATATATTTACATTTAAACAATAAAGTGTAAACATACCATGAAAAGTTTAAAATATGAGCATTCAAAATAGTCTATCAGGCAAAGCTCCCATGTTTCAACGAAAATGAACAAATCTAAAGGTAAATAAATGTGTGTGTGTGTATATATATAAATGTATATATGTATGTGTGTGTATGAGCAAAGAAGCACTCTAAAAAGTAGGAAGTAAAAGAAAAGAGCCCTACACAAGCCTAGAATGTCACTTGAGATGTCTAAGAAAAATCTTCCAAGATGAAGAACAGTGAAGCTAGAGCACTTGTTATACTCGAAGCACCTTAGTTCCATATAGGGAAGAAATATTACACACCAAAATGTATTCAAAGTAGCCTAAGAAGACACTCAAATGAAGAAGAATTCCAAAAGTGCTCACTTAGGCATCACCTAGATAATGCTCATCTGAGTGTCATGTCAACAGTCACCTAGATGTCAAAATAAATCACTCCAACAGTGCTCACTTGGATGTCAAAATAAATCACCTAGACAACACTCACTTAGACATTGCATGAAAACCATTAGGACATTGAAAGCACTCACTTGAAGAAGCACCTACACAAATAAGATAAACGAAGCAAAAGCCTTTAGATATGAACAATCAACAATACACCAAAAGCAACATGACCTGTATTCTTAGGACAAAAAAAAGTGGTGCTTGCAAATTAATCATAAGAGTTGACATTAATGCATAAACGGTTTATCTCAAAGATAAAATTCTAACATAAATATTTCAAGCATAAATTACAAGGAAAAATATCCTGAAAAAAAAGGAAAGGAAGGGAAATAATAAAAAATTAGCAACAATTTAAAAGGTGCAAAGTCTAAGAAATCAAGAGGCCTTGAAAATTAAAATCCCATATTTATAGTGGAGAGAAAAGAAAAGGTAATTATATTACAATTTTTTTTTTTTAAAGTGAAATAAAAATATATTTATACTTTTTTGGAAAAAGAAAATTTCAAGTGAAAAAGAAGAAAAATATTTCATCTCTTTTTTCTTAATGAGATAATTTTCTCACAATTTGATATATCAACAAAAACCAAGTATATGCTTATATATACTCATTGAAAAGAATAATTTTGAGGCTTATTTAATGAAAGAAAAATATTAATTTTTTATGAAAGTTTAATATGGCTAGTGGAGCACCAAAGTTATTATTGCTTAATTCCCAACTACTAAGGAGGAATAATTACATTGTCTAGAAAACCAAACTTAGAACACAACTTGACTTTGAGGAAGTACAAGTAGTAGATGAGACCAACTTGAGTTTGAGGAAGTATGGAAAGTAGTCTATAAGACCATTATCTCTCCTAAAGAAGCAAATGAAGACCAAATAAATTTTAATAAGACAAACATAAAAGCAAAATTAATCATCATAATTGAAGTAGTAGATGACATCCAAGCATACATTTATGATTCAACCATGACCAACTATGCATGGGAGAAGCTAAAATTATGTTTGAAGAAATAATCAAAATAAAATTCCATTCCTCCAAAGCCAACTCCATTGTTTTAAGATGAAGAATAGAGAGAAAATGGAATATTTTATAAGGAGAATTGTAGAGTTATGAGCATCATTACAAGCATTGGGAAATTAGGTATTTGATGAAATATTAGTTCCAATTATTTTGAGATCTCTCCCATCAAAGTACAATATTTTTGTGACAACATTAAATATTACTAAGAAAACACCAAGCTTTGAAAAGGTAGTGAACCTACTTTAAAAAGTAGAGGCCTCATATATAGTAGATGAAGAATAATTACTTCTTACAAATCAAATGAGGAAGCAACCATTTAGAAGAGGTATGAGATATACACAACACTTCCAACAAAGAAATAATTATCAAATATATTAGAACTAGATAAATAATTCTCAAAGAAATACTTTTCATACATAAAAGATATGTGAAAATTATGGAAAAATGATCATACAATGAAGGAATGCTATCATAATCCATTAAATCATAGATCACCTTCTCGAGAGATGAACCAACAACAATATAGATCATATTCAGACAAGAATAAACAAAATTAGAGATGTAGCCAAGGATAATCAAGATAAAAAAGAATAAAAATATCAAGAAGAAGAAGATGTGTTTGTTGCACAAGTATAGCTGAGGCAACACAATAATATTTGGTATGGCCCTAAAGAAACCAAACATATGACAAGTCAAGAAACTTGAATCCATTCAAGTCATCCAAATTATTATAAAATAGATCCATACATCATTATCAAGGCCTAGGATATCATAAGACTCTTGTCAAGGAGTGTACCAACACTACAAGCAATTAAGATACTAAATAACAAGATGCATTATGATATCATCAATATTGATAACATAATATGAGATAAAGGAATTTTTTTAGACAATGTCAATAGTTGTTGGTACTAATGACTCAACTCTAAGTACTAAAGAGCACTTGATGGGTTGCTACATTCTTGTTCAAGAAAAAACTATGGAAGTTATGGTATTATTCAAAGGACTGAAAGAAGTATGCAAAATTGCTAAAGATTGCATTCAAATTATACATCCTATTCATCCTATCAAAGAACTTATGATAAAAAGAGAACTTGTAAGGAATCCAATACTTAAATCACAATGAATGAAATTAAATGTAGAGAAAGGTAAAATAGCAAAAGAATCCATACACAACTTTCATTCTATCACATGAAAGACAAATTAGTGGCCAATCAATTCAATTAATGGCATTGCATGCATGGTAGCACATGCTTCACTTGAAGATATTGAATGAAACACATAATTCATGCATTGAATTCTATAAGCATTGAATGAGTATTTTGTAATAAATATATTTTTGGAGTGCATGATCAATGGAATCCAACACTCCTAGTTATCAAAGTAGAAAGTCTACATTAAGGGGGATATTTATCTCTTAAATTCTAACATCACCCTAGAAATTATTTTTGGTCATAAGCTAAAAATATAGCTATGACTATGATGTAATAAGGGGGGAATGTTAGGAGTTATTACATCATAGTTCATGTGAAGTGGCAAGTGGTATAACCACCCCTCATAAGGCATATGCATGTAGCATATGACTGAGGTAGTTGTAAGTTTGGTTGAGAGTTTGTTATGCCTAAAATAGGTATTCTATGCACTTAAATACCCATCATTACATAATGTAAAGCATCAAAGAATTGAGTTCTAACATATTTTAACTTAGGTATGACCATGACTAAGATTTTTGTTATATATTCTATTGATGGAACATAGAATGCATCAATCATCCCATAGATATGAAGATATTGAATATAACATATCCAACCCTTAACTATACTTAGTCTATTGATGCAAAATTAGATCGAGGATAATATTGATAAAACTATAATTATCATAATGAAGAGCCATCCAAAATTATTAAGGAAGACCTAACTACTCTAGAATCATGTGTATCCATCTAAGGTGTTTGGTTGCCTCATTGGAAGCATACTATTTAACTTTCATAGAAAATTAGGATATAGTCATTTGTTGTATATAATACCAAGAGACCAATCAAGAACCAAGACATAAGACACTCAATGGTAGAGTGTTTTTTGTTCAAATCATTGACACAATCAACATTAGAGAATAATATCAATATCGAAGGTGCTCCAATTGAATAGTGAATACCCACATGGTATGTAGAATATTTTGCAATGCTATAAATTTTGATAATGTCATGTAAAATACTCTAGTAAGCCTTATCATATGCTTTGTTCATATGTAATTTTATAGGCATACTTGGGTTTTTCATGGAATGAGAGAATTCAAGGCCTTTTGTGCAATGATTATAACATTAATAATTTGTTTACCATAAAACCACTTCATTCCTTTGAGATGGCATAAGCTATAACGATTTTCAATTTATCTGCCATAATTTTTAAAATTATCTTATAAACATATTACAAAGGATTACTGGATGAAAATATAAAAATATCTTATCTTACCTTTGTTGGGAACCAATGCAATAAATATGACATTGATCACACTTATTATATTTGTCTTTTTCCTAACTTACTCAACCATAGTCAATATATCACTTCTTAACAGATCTATTTTTTAGATTGTATAAAATCCATCAAAGTATGTGCCTTAATAGGGTGGAAAGAGAATCTTACCTTCTGTAACTCCTCCATATAGATATTTCTCATCAAGATTTGATTTTATATTTGTATGACAATTGATAGATTTTTTTCTAAAATCTTGCATTTAGCCTCCTTATCTTAAAATTTGATATATTATATATAAAGTGGTTATTTGATTTCTAATATATTTTTCTTCATGATATACACTATTTTCATATGAAGTTGAAAAAATTTTGATTCAACAAAAAAACAAATATATTTTGGTTGTAGCATGAAAAATGGTATTTATATTCCCTTTCATAAGCCATATCTCTCTAGATTTGAGGGTCTTATATGATTTTTCTTATTTCAATACATTTAAATAATTAAAAACTAACTCCTCTACATAAATATATTAGTCCATTCCATTGATTTCTACTATCTCTTGTATATTTTTGATCTTGGATCTAATTTTATTTTATTTGAAATATGTTATTAAAATATTTGAATTTCCAAATATTTATTGCTTTAGATGTTTCATATTTTGAACAAAATTGTATTTATATGATCCTTCAAACCTTTTTTCATCTCACCATAACATAACCATTAGAAAAAAATCAAAGTCTTCAAACCACAAATTGAAATACAAATAGTTTTGGATTGCTAGAATTGAGTAGATTACATCTCAATAGAATGAGTTTGTGATCTAATATTCCTTGACATAAAATGTTTGAAGAGATTGTATACTTTGTTTGTAGCCATGCATTAGATAATAAATTACCTATTTAATGTTTATGCTATATGATTTTTCCTAATACATATATAATCCCATGTATATTAAAATCTCTAAGGAGAAATATCGTAAAGACCATTTGAATTGACAAAGAAAAATAATCTATTTATTTGTACCATTATAGATTATCACACATTTTTTTTATGGAGATAGAAATATTTTAAAGTCCCCTCAAGAGTCCATTGATTACAATTATGAACCGTTGAATTTGGTATAAGTGAGGTACTTCCAACATATTTCATCAAGATTAACTATAGTTAGTACATATATTTATAACCCAAGTTTTGATATTATCCTCTTTATTCCACATAAGACCAACAACCTAGTTAAATAGCAGTTGTTCATCCTATTTGCATTTGTATCATATTGTTGCCATACTTATTGAATCTCTTATAGAAGAAACTACTAGATGATCCTCCATATTTCAAATATTTTTGAATGCATCCTTACATTCCTCACTAATTTGTTTTCTTATATTAAAATAATATTAGAACTATAACAACCTATTAAATCCCTAAAAACTTTTGTTTAGGGATCTCATTCATCCACTAATGATAGAAGACACCATTTTCATCATCACTTTTTTATTATTTGTGGGATTGCCCCACTTTTTGTTAAAACTTGCAATATTTATGGCTTTTTAAATCAACATTCTTTTGAGTTTCCTCTTCTATTTATTATTTCTTTGAGGGAATCCTCTCCTTTTTCATTCCCACCAAGACTTACATTCTCATAAATATCTTCCATATTTCTAGATTATTCATAATGAGAACTATTGTATACAAGTTTATAGTGCCTTAGAAAACTTGAATTGCAAGGAATAAACTTGAAAATACTTTTTCTTCATGTTGCTTTGAAAATTGTAAAATGCAAGGAACATCCTCCATACTACCTACTTTCTTATGCTACCCTCAAAACCCTAAATTTTCTTGACTATAATTTATATACCTTTATTTACTATGTTTCTCTTAACATCCTAAAATGCAAGGGATAAAATCTATACTATAATTTTTATTGTAAGGAGATGACTTTCTACTGCTCGAAGAAAATGAAGATGATTTACCTTAAAATTAAACATAACTCCTACTCTTTTTAAATATAAGTTTACCTCTGCATCTTCTTTGACATCTTTGATTACTTCTATATTTGAGCTTCCATATTGTAATTCCTGATCCCTTGCATCTTTCTTAGTTTCTTTTGATGGTTAATTAAAGTAGATGTTATAGACTTCATCATATGATAAATAAAGGCCTTTATTTGTCACTTTTGTAGGAGTATAAAATCCTTACCCTAAGCTATCTTGTACTACAACATAATTTGATTGGTTCATATTTTCTTTTGTCTCATGACCAAAAATTTCCATCTCTTGCATATATCCATGCTAGAATTTGTAATATATTCATGAACAAATAAAATCAATACATTAGTAAACAAAAAAAAGTAAAGCATATATAAACATAATACATATATGAAAAGTGACTTTTGACAATATTTTAATCTCTCTAAAAAATAAATAATTAGATTTAGATAAAGAACAAATGATTGAACAAGACAACATATACATACCCAAATTATGTGTTACCCTAAGTCAAGGTTAAATAATTGACATAAAGGATAATAATATAAAATTACAATAAAGTCACCTATAAAGGTTCTTATGGACCATAGGGTAGTATATAAATGATTATAATACAAGGTTAACTATGGCCTCAAATTAAGATTAATGCCACTTATTTTGGGATTCCCATTTTAAGGGACACTCTTCTACACGAAGATGCTCTTGCAACCACAAAAAAGTCCACTCTAGCAAACTTGGTTAAGATATTTGTTATTTTATCCATTTAAGGCATATGGACTAGATCAAATATCATATGAGTAGGAAGCCAATGTACAAAGTGCATCCATGCTTCGATGTGCTTTGTCCATTGATGAAAAATAATATTTTAAACAAGCTTGATGGAGTTATAATGGTCACAATAGAGAGTGACATGAAACTACTAAGGAAGGCCTGAATACCCAGGAATCATCACCATCCATTGATGATGTTTGATGGTCTTATTAGTAGCATAATGCTCAAATTTTTGTAGAAGACTAACATATGGTGGACTATTAATGAAAAACCAAGAGAGTGATCGAAATCTAAGATAGAACACAAAGCCAATGGTAGAATTGATTTGGTCAAGATCACCTAGCCAATCCACAAAGTAGGCAAGAAAAATAAGAGAATACCTAATAGAATAATGAATGTGACCCATATTCTAAATACCATTGATATACCACATGATCTATTTAGCTACTATCTAGTAATTCTCATGAAATACACAAGAAAGACAATGTCTGGTCTAGTGTCCATGAGATAGATATGACACTCAATAAGAGATGCATACAAAGTGGAATCTAACAAAGAGTGTTGGAATTCACTATAGTTTCCAAAAACACATAGAATCAAATCATCTACTCAAATATTATACAAAAAGTGAAAGAAAGGATGAAAAAGAGAGAGATGTGATGGGCACCATAGGTAATAATCACTATATCCATAGATAATACTACACAATACTCCAATTATCAAATGAGGACTGGGAAGGGGATATTTATACCACTACCTAAACCCTAATTATAACATTAAGTTTAACTTAAGACAACGAACTAAAAGAGGTTTTAGGTTAATTATAAGTTATAAAGATGGTTAACCATAACAAGGTTAACTATGACCCATATAAATTACATAATAAAATATTATATAATAAATACATTGTACAATGAAATTCTCTTAGGCCTAGGAATGGTAATAATTGAAGAGATATTTTTCGTAGGACTACCCAAACTATCGAACTTGTTTCGACCATATTTCACTCATCTAGACTCAAATTGATCTGACATTTTAAGGGTAGATGCCTAATAAACCCTAGAATATCTCCACAAATTTTCAAATCATTTGGAGTAACACAGAGCCTAGCGCATCCCTATAAATGAAAAAGATTTTTGGCAAGCGAATATGCAAGGGTTTCATCTGGGTTGAGTGCAAGCAGCTCCAAAGGTTATTTTTTGGGGCCTTCGGGCCCTAGTGGCCAACATATTTATGGTTTTTGCTCAATATTTTAGCAAGATATGTTATAGGGGACCCAATATGGGTTATAAATTTATCTTTCAATAGATCATGCAATGAAATTTATTAACAATGGGTTCAAATTTATTGCACAAAACAAAATTGAAAAGCATACCTTTCATCGATGTCTAGGGAATGGATTAAAGAGATCACAAAAAATGTTTCAAGCAAATGATAAAAAAATGGTTCATATCTCAAGCGAATCTGGTGCTAAGGTGCACCTCCAAAATAAATCCACAATGGAAATTTCTTTCAAGGGTAAGGATTCCCAAGAATCGACCTAAAAAATGAATTTTAGGGATGTCCTCCGTGGTGGACAGTCTCAACCTAAGGCTAACATTAATCTTAGGGATTCCTATAAACCTCTAAGAATACCTAAGATTGATTAGAGGAAAAATGAGTTAGGATGTCTTAGAGCAATTGATGGAGCTCCTATTGTTAAGCTTAATATGAACAACATTCAGACTAGCGTTAAAGATCTAGAAAAAAGAGGACTAATTTGTCGTTTCTTAGGTTTTTTTTCGAGCCTATTTGATTTCAAAGTCTGGGTTGCAAAAATATGGAAAACTAAAGGTGAGTTACAAATATTTATTTATCCAAATGGTTATTTTCTTATTTTATTTGCTAATAATGAAGATAGAGAGAAAACATTTCAAGTGGATCTTTGGTTCTTTGGAAGGGTAGGGATTTTTATGAAGCCCTGGCATACTAAATTTAAAGCCGAAGAAGATATGCCTTCTATAGGTCCTGTGTGGGTTAGACTCTTTGACCTCCCAATTGAATTCTAGAATTCAACTATTTTTTCTTCAATTGGAAACTCTTTGGGAACTTTTATGATGATTGTTGATTGTACTAAAAAATTTGAACATATTATTTATGCTCGAATTTGTGTTTTAATGGATTTTGACAAACCCCTACCTAAAAATATCACTTTACAATTGATGGAGGACACTTGGGAGCAAGTAATGCACTATGAGAATATTCCTTTTTATTGTAGAATTTACCATGAATATGGTCATTTGGCTAGTGTTTACCCAAATAAAATTTTAGATCAAAATAAATAAGATAAAAATTCAACAGGTTTCCAAATGCCTAAGAAGAAGAACACTCTAAAAAAATCTAGTAATGAAGGATCAATCAAAGTTATTAGCTAATATGTTTGAAATTATTTCTACAAATGATGCCCTAGGTGAGGAAGAGGAAATAATGGAAACATAAATCTTAGAAACAAAATTTAGAGATGAAAGGAATAACTCAGATACAAAATAACAAAGCAAAAGTTTTCAACAAAAAAAAGGAAGAAAATATACACAAGAAAAACAATCTTTTAAATGGTGAGACTTCAAATAATACAGGTCCCAAGATAGACTCTGTTGAACCTTCCAGCAATAGTTTGACTTTGTACACACATTCTTCAAGGTTAGAAGACATCTCGGATTCAATTGGAGTAATTCAAGAAACATGAAAAATAAATTGAAGATGGATTCTAATCAAAAGGTAGGTTGCAAGACCAATCAACAATATATGGTAAAATAAAGTGAAAAGCTTGTAAAGCAAGGTAAGATTAATTTCCTTACCAGCTATTTTAGCCCTTGTATTAATGAATATCATCACTTTTAATATTATAAGACTCAAAGGGAGTCTTTCAAAATAAAATGAAATTATATGAATGATTTAGATAAACCATTCTCATCTTGTTTTCCTTCAAGAAATGAAGATGTCAGTAGAGGAAATGGATTCAATTGATAGTAAAATTTGGCCAGTTGGAAAAGTTATTTCCCTCAGTTCCTAGGGGGCTTCTGGTGGAATTGATTACCTTTGGTACCCATAAAAGGTAGTTATTCACCATATGGTTGGCAACAGGGGTCTTTTGGCTATTTCTATTTAAAGTAGACATTCCAAATAAATTATGTTTTTCATAATTATTTATGCTCTGATTTCTTTGGAGAAAAAGAGAAGACAGTGAAAGGATATAACTTATATTATCTCTCATTTCCTGAAGCTTGGATCTAATACCATCCTATATCTAGATTAGAAAATGGGAGGAAATAGAAATTTGGACAAGAGCACTAACCTCATGAATGAATATATTGTAAACATTCATCTTGCGGATATCCATCCAGATAATGGCCTTATGACTTGGTCTAATAGAAGGTAAGACTTATCTTGTATCATGGAGAGATTGGATAGGTTACTGCTCTCTAATCATTACTTAATCCATGTTCACATTCCTAAAGTGAAGACTCTTAACAATGCTGGTTCAGATCACTGGCCAGTCATGGTGGAAATTTAGAAAATCAATGCAAGTTTCTCTCCTTTTCATTTTCAGTTAATGTGGCTTAGAGACAGTTCCTTCAAACCTTAAGTGCAATAATGGTGGAAGGAATGTAAACCAATATATGGGACTAAAATTTACTATTTTACCAAAAGGTTGATATATATTAAATCCAAAAGCAAGACTTGGAACTGGAAGTATTTTGGGGATGCTCAACAAAAAACATGAAGTTATTGTTAAAATTGAAAATTTGAATAATAAAATCCATTTAGATGGCCTCATAGAGAGTAGAAGTACAGATGAAATTTGACTCAAAACTTAGTTAGAGGAATGGAAAAAAAGAGAACTCTTATGGAACCAAAAATTTAGAATTCAATGGCTCAAAGAAGGAGATCGAAACACAAATTTATTCAACAAATATCTTCTAGCTCAAAGATCTCACAACTTTATTTCTTCCCTAAATTCATATTATAGAGAGTCTGTCTACACTTGGGATGGCACGATCTCTATTAATGTGAATTACTTTTCCAATATTTTTGTTGCTACTCCTCTTGAATCGACTTCTCAACAAAATTTTCTTCAAGCAATCCTTTCACTTCTCAAGAGAACTCTATTTTGACTACTCCTATTACTATTAATGAGATTCAACAAGTGGTTTTTAAAATGCAAAAAGAGAAAACCCTAGGTCCTTATGGTTTTCCCATTGAGTTCTACCAAGAGTTTTGGGATATCCTTCATGCTGATTTATTAGAGGTGGTGGAAGAAGCCAGGAAAGACAAAGATATTTTGAAGGTTATCAATAAAAATTATATAATTCTTGTCCCAAAATCTCAAGAGACTTATCATATCTCAACTTTTAGACCTATTTCTTTATGTAATGTTCTTCTCAAAATCATTACTAAGATCATGGAAGAAAGGTTGAAGCCTCTTTTGTATAATATTATTTTACTTGAACAAGGAGGTTATGTGGAAGGACGTCAAATAGTGGATGAGATAGTTCTTGCTCAGGAAGCCATCCATTCTATAGAAATACTTAGATAAAATAGATTGGTACTTCCTTATCCAAAGCTTATGACAAAGTGGATTGGTACTTTCTTATCAAAGTTTTGAGGCAATTTGGTTTATCTCAAGATTGGATGAACTGGATTATGGGTTGTATCTCTTCAGTATGCTACTCAATTCTTATCAATGACAGACCTTCATATCTATTTCCATATTCTAGAGGTATTAGTCAAGGTGATCCCCTCTCCCCTTATTTATTCATCATTCTTGTTGAATGCTTGGGTAGGACTATAACCAAAAATAGAGACAAGAAAATCCTTGAGGGAGTTACCATTGCTCATGGAGCTAGGTATACATCTCATATTAAATTTTTTAATGAATCTACTATGTTAGGTAAAGCTAAAGTTAAGGAAGCTTCTAAAATAAAGAAAATCATTAGTTGTATTTCTAAGGCTATCAGGAAATTGATCAATGAAGATAAGTCTAAAGTCATTTTATTTCACTGCTCTATAAAAAGAAATCCATGGTCTTGGATAAATTAAGATATAAGAAGACCTCCATTTCGATCACTTATTTAGGCATCCCTATCAATACTCAAAGACAAAAAAATAAATATTGGAATTGGTTGTTGGACAAAGTTAAGAAGAAAATTGGAAAGTGGACCAATAGGTGGCTTTCTTTTGGGGGTAGAATTACCTTGGTAAAGTCTATCCTTCAAGCTATACCTATTTATGTTTCTACCATGTTGAATATCCCAAAGGTTGTTATTTGATAATTGTATCAAATTAATCATCGGTTCCTCTGGAGTGGTACTAAGGAGAAAAGAAAATGGGCCTTGGTGAAATGGGACACTTTGTCTTCCTAAGAATGAAGGGGGGTTAGGATTCTGATTTGCTATTAATAACAACAAAGCTTTAGCTACTAAATTGTATTGGAGGATTTTACATAACCCCAATGCCCTTTGGGCCAATAATATCCGTGCTAAATATGTTGATAACAAAAGTCCTGAAGACCTTGTTCGCTATCAATTGCCTACCAAAAGTTCTCCCATTTTAGTGGTTCTTAAGACTGGTGAGGATTTGATTAAGAAAAAGTTATTTTGGATCATTCATAATGGTAATCAGACAAATTTTTGGATATATTCTTGGGATGATCACCAAAATTTGATAACTCAATTTTCTAATTGGAGGCCTTGGATGGAGGAGCTTCACCGAGATAATTATATAAAGGTGGCTAATTACTATCGATACCATACTAGTGATTCAGAGGTTGGTAGATATTGGATCGTTATTGAAGACTAGCCTATTCAAACTCTAGAAATTCAAAGACAAGACATCCAATGCATCTTGAATATGATATCTCTCTCTTGGTCCCATGATAAAGATTATTTTGTATGGAAAAACACTACTAAGGGTGAGTATTCAGTTGCTCAAGGTTATTTGACCTTATGCCATAATAATCCCAACCAACTTTATGGCATATTTTCTTAGTTGTGGGCTTAAAAGCTCTGGCCTAAGGTGAGGTTATTTATTTTGCTTTTATTGCATCGTAGGGTGCTAACTGGTGAGCAACTTATGAAATGTGGTTTTCATGGCCCTTTTAGATGTGAAATATGTGGAAAGAATGTGGAAAATCTTAGCCATATTTTTATTGAGTGTATATTAGCCTCTAAGCTATGGAGGAGAATGGCCATCTTTCTTGGCTTATAGTGGTCAAATTTTTCTACTTTTGAACAACTTTGGAGGGATTGGCCTAAACAGGAGGGTGTTTATCATTTTATTAGGTAATTAGTTTGGATGGGTTCTACCATTCTACCTTGGAATATTTGGAATGAAAGGAACAACCAAATTTTCAATCAATAAATAAAGTATATTCACTATATCTGGAAAAATACCATTGCCAACTTAGTTGAATCAATCCAACAACTCCTTAATCACCCCCAAAAATCCTACCAAAAAGGGGATCAAGTGATGCAAAGATTGAATATTAACTCTTCTAAGGGCAACCGACTTAAATATAATGTGAGTAATTGCAAGATGGAAAGAACAAGGAATTGACAGCCTCCTCCTAAGGATTATAGAAAAGTCAATACCGATGGAGCCTCTAGAGGGAACCTTGGAAAAGCTAGTGCAAGAGGAATTGATAGACTTTCAGATGGCTATGTGGTTTTCACTTTTTCTAAGAATTTGAGTATCTTTTCCAATAACCTTGAGGAGGGGTATTCTTAGATGCCTTTAAGAGGCCGCTAAGGTTGGATGGGAAAAGGTGTTGGTTGAATGTGACTCCCAACTCATGATTAATCTTCTTAAGACTCCTTCTAAGAATCATAAAGTTGATTGGAGAATAAAAAGAATTGTTGAGAAGATTTAATTAATCTAGATGGGATTTTTGAAAGTGGATTACAATCTTGTGGCTAGAGAAAATAATAGGAGTGCTTATGCTTTAGCTAATTGGGCATTGAACAAAGGTGATCTTACTTGCTACGACCACCCTCCCAGATGGTGGGCTTCACAAATAAGGGAAGCTCTACTTTTTATCCTTTATTTGGATGGCTCCAATACTAGAGGTACCTAGTTCCTTTTTGCTTCTCTTTGGTTCGGTTAGGGTATTTTAGTTCCCTAGCTTAGACATATATTTTCTATGTTTCCTCTGTTGAATCTTGCCTTAATAGTCTTTTGGCCTAGAAATATTGTAGTTGTGTCTTGTTTTTTTTGTTTTCTTTTTTTTTTAAAGTTTTTTGAGGGGGGTGTTTGTCTTTTTGTACTGTTTTGTTTTTGTGTTGTTTTAGATGTTTTTTTTTTTTGTGTTTTGTTGTTTTTTATGTTTTTGTGTTTTTGTTGTTTTCATGTTTTTGTTTTTTGGGTTTTGTGTTTTTGTTTTTTTAAGTGTTTGTGTGTTGTTTTGTTGTTTTTATGGTTTTCTTATGTGTTTTATGTTTTGTTGTTATTTTTATTTAATTATTTGTTTGTTTGTTTGTTTTGAGTTTTTTGTTGTTTTTATGCTCTTATGTTGTTTTTGTTTGTTTTATGGTTCTTATTTGTTTGTTTAATTGTATTTTTTTTGATGTATTTTTTGTGTTTATTTGTTATTGTTTTTGTTTTTTAGGCATGCTCATTGAGTGTGTCAAAGGGGGTAGGCTAGGTGTGAGCCCTAGGTATTTTTGGCGGAATAGATACATTTACCTCCTTGGGACTTACCCAAAAGTGGTATCCCATTTTGGGTGTTTTCCATAAACAATAAAATAAAATAACTCTTAGGACTATCCAATGCATCATGCAATGTTGGCCGTGGCAATGAAGCAAATTACAATTTAATACCCCCCATAATTTGAACTAAGGAGTTGAGGAGAGAAGACACTAGTGATAATAATATCTTACCCCCATAATGGATGCTCTAGTGGGCCTCTATAGTTGAGGTAGAACCTTTTGAATATCCCTCATCACATAGAAGATGCCCACCTAACTTTAAGAACCCAGTTTTAATCCTTTATAGCTTAAATAAGTAATTATTCATTGGATGCCCCTCCCTCTTATAGTATCCACAAGTGGTATTAATTTTTTTTGAAGATTTAGCTTGGGTATTATCCTCCTTATATTTGAATTCCTTTGCTTGAGCCTACATTTATGGATATCCACCATAATTCTGCATTGCCACCTAAAAGTGAAATAGGAGAGAAAATTATGATAAAGAGAAAAAATATTCTAAGATTATAAAAATATAGGAATCATATGAACCATTAGGTTCAAAATTTTAAAGAAGAGGAAAAAATAACAAATACAACCTTAATGACTTTTACATCATCTTTCTTTTTACCTCCAAAAGACGCAATATCTACCTACAAAGCCTTGAATCCCACAATATAGTTCTTAACATGATCAAACTCAATTAGTTTAAGAGAAAAAAACTCTAATTCCAAGTGACTTACTTCAATAGTATTAAATTTCTAAAAAATCTCATACAATTTTGAACATACCTTGATAAGGTCATTCTCATATTTGATGTGGAATTTTTTTTAGTTCAATCAACCATGAAAATAGACATAGAGTCTCTTTTGCTTTTTGATGATGAGTTTTATCATCAAGAACAATTTCTTTATCCACCTAAAATATGCATCATAGGTTTTAACTTCATAGTAGGCAAATCATCTGAGTTGACCAAACACTACTGTTTCACCTATTAAGACAAGTAATTATGGATTTGTGGCCCATATTACACAATCTAACCCTTAAAACCATATCGTGTCTATGAATTGATGCCACCATAGATCTTGAAAAATCATGCAATTTAGAAAATGGATCAAAATGATTTTGTATGCAAAAGATATGGCCTCAATTTTTTTTGCCTTAATGAACCCAAACAAATTAAAAAATAAATTCTTAAACCTTAAGGTTGTAAATCCAATCTTGGACTACCACTTGGTAAATATTGATTTACTACTTTACTTCAATTACTTTTTGTCACTTCAACTCCTTTGGCTTGTCTGATTATCGACACTTGCAAAAATTTGATTGGATGAGGCTCTCTTTTTTTATGGTGCATAAAATCCCCATGTTGTCTACAATGTTAGCTACATAATTTTTTCTTTGTCAAATAGTGCCAATGCGATTCAATATTGGGTATCTATTGGTCTAAAACCAATGTGCTATACATGAAAGCATAACATCCATTTGGCACTAGGAGTGACTTCTAGTCGTATGTTACCACCTCAAACATAGAACACAAATGTAAAAGCATACAATAGAAAGATTCAAACATGCATTATTTTTCTAGATAAAACCTCTACTACCTTGCCATAACCAACTAACTAAGTCTCCTACTTGATACAATGTGGCCAAGCCCATAGAAAAACATCCTCCATATACCTATAGAACATAATGAAAGAGCTAGGTTGGGATTCAAACATAATCCCAAGTGTGTGTAGTGTATTAATGCCACTTCTCTTGGCCAGTCCACCCCCAATATAGGCTATTACAAAATATGATGGTATGCCATCCATCCTCTACAAACTTGATTCAAAAAACCAAACCAAATATGACCTAGGTAACCAAAGATAACAAATATTCAAACTTGTGTTGCATATCTAAAAGCATGATAATACCTTAGTTTGGATGCCTTTTTATCCTCAACAAATGTGCATAAGGGAACTTATTTCCCTTGATAAAGAAATACCTTTATTAATGCAAAATTATGGAGAGCATACATGGAAGATGTGAATTGTTTGAATTTGAAATTTTCTACCAAATATCCTTCATGAGATGTGGCTATGGAAATATGGTTAAAAATCATTCAAGTTCAAACTTATAGGTATAAAGAGAAGGAATAAATTATATGATATGTTTTATAAAGAATAAAAAGATCAATGGATTAGTATTTCCTCTTCACTTCTTCTGTAAAAAGAGTTTACAAGGATTTGAGGAATAATTTATCCTATAAATTGGATTAAAAATCAAAAGCATCAAATTGAATTTCTATATGAATAAGTGATGATACTCCATACCCACTCAAATATTGTGTTGGTACTCACGATACTTTCTACAAATAAATAGAAGCAAATCATCCTTTCAAATATTGTATATAAAGTGAAAGAAAGGATGAAACAGAGAGATGTGTGATGGTTACCCATAGACACCATAAATAATCACTATATCCATAGATAATATTTCACAACACTCTTATTATCAAGTTGGATAATTTGTCCTATAAATTGGATAAAAAATCAAAAGCATCAAGTTGATTTTCTACATGACTAAGTGAGGACACTCCATACCCACTTAGATACTGTGTTGGAACTCACAATACTTTCTAAAAATAAATAGAAGCAAATCATCCTTTAAATATTATATAGAAAGTGAAATAAAGGATGAAAAAGAGATAGATATAATGGGTACCGATAGGCACCATAAATAATCACTATATCCATAGATAATATTAAACAACATTCTTATTATCAAATGCGGAGTCAAAGGAGGTATTTATACCAATACCGAACCCCAATTACATCATAAAGTTTAACCTAAGATGACATAAGAAGAGATATTTTACATTAATTACAAGTTATAAAGAGGGTTTAAATATAGGAAGGAATCATGGCCCATAGAGATTACATAATAAAATATTACAAATAGTAAATACATTATACAATGAAACGCCCTTAGGCCTATACAATATATCATAAAAAAATTCCCTTTACCATGAATCAAATTACAATTTCAACAAGGAATAATATAGTTTGCTTAAAAAGTCAAGACTAAAGTAAATATAGTTTAGGCGGGATTACATTCCTACACCCTAAATTATTCTAAAATATCCAAGGATTACCTAGGCTAATACATTATAACCTTGGAAGATGACAGATCAATTTGAATACCTAAAACATAATGAAGACCTAGATCTATCATCTCCAAACTAACTTGAAGCTATAATTTTATATCCTAGATTAAGGATATTGATCTTCCCATGGTGAGAAGGTCATAAATATACAATGTAATAGTAAAAATGTGTCCATTATGATCCTTGATATAAACATCATGCTATTTATTGAACTATTGAAACCCGCAATTGAGAAAGAAAAAAAGAATCCTCTCATATCAAGTATGAGGCACCTTCCTAAGCCTATAGAAGGGGTTCTTAATTTGATAAACTAGAGGAGTAAGTCCATATAGGAAAATTCTAGGTCATTGCAATATAGAGGTCTCCTTATGGATATTTCCATTAAGAAAAGTCTTCTTAAATGAACTTCCCATCCATAGGATAGAGAGAATAATCTAGATAGAATAAAGCCATGGAAGCAAATATCTTTAAGTAGTCAACTTCCTCCTAAGATAAACCATTAGTAACAAGGAACACATTATGCTTCTCAATCTAATAATTTATAGTTTATTTAGTCTTGTAGACATGATTACATCTAACACATTCTTTACCTTAAGCATAGGAACACGATCCCAAACTTTAATTCTTCCTTAGATATTGGTATTGCCAATATAGCATATTTCACTCAAGACATACATTAGACTATGAGTAAATGAGGGGATATTTAGAATCATCTACTTTGAAGATCAAATATTTGTAAGAAGGATTATCCAATGACATTCCTATGCAAGAATGGACATCGACCAATCCAAAGAATGTTGGGTCCCATCTTGTATAGAATCACTAATAGAAGAAGTAATTGAAAAATCTATCACATGATCAAAATAAAGTATAACATCTAACATTGTCATGCAATGCATATAAAAAGGAACACATTGTCAAACAATCTAGAACATCAATAACTATATCACTATCAACCATTGTAGGAGTCAAACTAATAGGATAAGAATTTGAAATACTTTGAGTAGGACCAAATGGAAGAGAAATACATTGGAGGGTAGGAAATGGGAAGGGTAAGATCATTTCCAAGATAAAAAATGGACCAAAAGGAGTTGAAAGAAGAAAATCATCAAATACCCCTTCATATTGAATCATAATATTCCAACTAATAGGGTCATATAGATGCTAATCCTTATAAATATCACTATAATCAATAAGAATGCACTAATAAATATAACCTAAAGCTTATATCAATTATCTTTAGGAATATAATCCCATGAAATAATCCCAAAGATACAATCAAAGAACACTCTTCTTAACTCTTGTCAATCTCTCAATAGTTGTCATACCTTATATTGGTAGAGTTTGTGTCCTATTGATGATGTGTATTAACAAAAGTCACAAATTTTCTCCAAAACATGGTCTCCATCCTAATTGAAATACAACATACATAAAGTCATCTCCAAAATTATCCTATGTTTTGGTTTGACCATCACATTCTAGTTGGACATGCAATGAAAAGTCATTTATACAAAAATACCTCAAAGAACCTAATAAACTTACAAAAGCATGATTGAAAAACTCACCACCATAATTAGTTTGAAGGTATATAATTTTCATCTTAAAATAATTCTCCACAAAATATTTGAAGGTATTAAAATTTCTAAAAGCATCCTTGATCTTAAAAGTATAAATCCACAAACTCTTGCATACAATTATCAATAAATGTGAAAACATATATATTTATAGAGGAAGAAAAAACAACCATACTACCACAAATGTCACAATGAATAAGCTCAAAATTTTGGGTGACATGCTACTATACGGTTCTAATCCAAGATAAATCCCTCACAAACTCCACTGGGTATATTAATGGGTGGAAGAAAATTTTCCATTTGAAGATGACTCATGTGTCTTAGGGAATCATAAATGATATGCCCAAGTCTATGATGCAAATGCCTACATATTTCATCTAACTTAGCTACCATAACAACAAAAACTTTTCTTGGAGAAAGAAGGATGCCCACCAAGCTTATACATCTAACAATATTCATCATATTATCCTAAAGCTATTGTTTTAAATCCATCATCTATATCCTTGATCACCCATCTATTAGTCTAAAATTTCATCTTCTTATTTGTGTAAACGATGTAATAAATAGAAAGAAGGTTAGGCCAAATACCTAGAACATGAAGAACTTTTATAAATTATTAGGATCTAATATTCAAGTCACCATATCCAAATACTTTCAAATAATATTAATAACCAATGAAAAAATGATCACAATAATGTTGTTTATTCTAGTTATTCAAAAGATGGTGATGCTTTGTCATGTTCCATGTTGGTTTATAATATACAATCCATCCCTATGAAGATGTGTAGGTCCAATAGGATGAATGAATTGCCACATGTGCATATTAGGTTTCACATTCATTCTCACCATAAATATGTGAAAATAAAAGTGAAGCAACACCTCCATCATTCTTGGTCACTTATTCAAACTTCTTGATTTGAATATGTAATATTTTATCCTTGTGACCCTTGATTTTAAAAACCCACATAATGGTTCTTTTAAGTATTTTTTTGAAGAATTATTACCCCTCCTATTTTAATAACTTCATTTTTTTTGTCTTTTCATCTTTTGGATTTAGAGCTTCATTTAGAAGAGTTTGAGTAGAGGAGGCACCTCCACTTTTACTTAGTAAACCTTATTGATAAATAATGAGATAAACCATTAGTAACAAGGAATACATTATGCTTCTCAACCTAATAATTTATAGTGTATTTGGTCTTGTAGACATGCTTATATCCAACACATTCTTTACCTTAATAATAGGAACAAGATCCTAAATTTTAATTCTTCCTTAGATATTGGTATTGCCAATATAGCATATTCCACTCAAGACATCCATTAGACTATGAGTAAATGAGGGGACATTTAGAATAATCTACTTTGAAGATCAAATATTGGTAAGAAGTATATGATAATCTTGGTTGAGCATTGTTTCCTTTAACACTTTTGCACTTTTATTTGTTGGGTTCTAGATAGCTTCTTCACTTTTGATGACATCATTGTCTAAAGAATTTGATAACTATAGCTCATAGTACCAGATGTTACGTGTTTTTGCTTTGGGATTTAATGCTTTGTTATTAGGTCCTTGAATTAGATTAATTTTACATCTGACATTTTATTTTGCTTGCTAGGTATTTTTCATTTTGATGATGACATTATTACTTTTGAAATTCGATGCTTCTAGAAGCTTTGTAGGTTATAACGTCAAATATTGGATACTAGGTTCAATGTCTTAGAGTATTTTTTTGCTTGGCATTGCTTTAACACTATGTCAGATAGTTTATTCTACCCTACTAACATCATCACTATTGTCTATCCAACTTGCTTCATTCATTGGATTTTAGTGCCATGTACCAAGTGTTGGAGTCTTATACTTAGATTTTGCTCCTTTTCTATATGTTAGGTTTTTATAGTCATGCTACGGATATCAAGTTCTCAAATATCTAGCCATATTTATTTATTTAGCCACATTTCGTGTTTTTGTTTTGCTTTGTTGGATCCAATGCCTTAGCACAAACATGTTATTCAATAGTCTTCTACTATTGCTTTGTTTTTTGCCTTGGCTTACTTTGTATTCAGACATCCTTTTTCTACTTTCTATCCCTCTACAATATTTTGGCTTGCTTTATCTACCATAAGGACTTTATTAGAAGCTATTTTGATTTCCTTCTAAATTGTTGCATGCTCACTGCTATGCCACCACCTTAGCAAAATATATACATGGTCTAGATCATGCCACATAGTGGATGTAGGTAATAAAAATTACCTACATTATTTGTGACTTCTAGGGATTTTTGCTTTCAAAATTGAGTACTTAGAATGATTTATCTATGGGATGATGGAACTTTAAGAGGAAATGGATCTTGAAGATAAGATGATCATATATAGGAAAAATGAACAGAGATAAAACTCAAAGTTATGAGAAACAAAGTGATTTAGAGAAAGGGATTGATGAGGCTAATATGGAGATGTAAGAGAGGTTTATGGATTCTATAGCTATACTAGGGCTTCTAAAACACACCTTAAAACAAATATTAATATTGACGCTGATTCCATTCATCCATAAATTTGTGATATATTGCAACATACATAGGAAGAAAATATCAAAGGAAAAAAAGGTTGAGGTTCATGAAAACCTTGGAGGGTGGGGATATGATTGGAGAGGTGAAGGGTGCTAGAAAATGAGAATTAAATGATAAAGGGTAAGAAAGGTAGAATAGTAGGAAATAGAGGGGTTGATGTTGGTGGTGAGATATACAGGTAGACAGGGTGTGAATTCACGAAGGCAAGGTGAATAGTGGTAAACAAAAGAAAATAAGAGGAAATGGAGATGCCTATGTACAAGAACCTCTAGCAAAACTAAAACCTCATGAGCATATTCTTCTACAACTAAATATTACTTCAGATCTAGAGTAGTAGCTTTATGTGAATGTTCACCCGTGTAAGTTGCATTAGGTAAATATTCTAGGTGCTTGGAAGCTTTATTTCTTTATTTGATTTCATATTTGTAAAATTGTGTAGGTAGGCCTTCTCTGTGTCACTGTTGCCATTAAAATATTCACTACTTAAACAAAATGCATGGCTACTAAGAATGATCATAAAACTAGATGCATTAGATGAGCTTATACATCCTTATATAGCTCTTGTTGAAGTCAATGATAGCTAGATACTTAATTGAACTAGGCTTTTGTCATTTTTGGCATGCATTTCTTGGACCTGGTTGCCCATGTGACCATCCTAGTTTATTTATTTCATTTTTTATTTAGCCAATCAAAGATCTATGCCATGGTATCCCTTTTCCCTAGCCTCCAAAAAAGGGTTTTATCATATATAATTTTATTTATGGGTGATGGTGTTGATGTTATTACTAGCCTTAAGTCCATGTATTATACCATATTTGTATGCCTTCTTCAAGTTGATTCCTAATAGATCTACCATAATAATGAATATACATGGTGATTGAGGATCTCCTTGTCTAAGATCCCTCTTAGATTTAAATGATTCTATTACTATCCTATTGACTAGCATTGAATGCGATGTTATAAAGACACATGATTTAATCCATCTAATCCTTTTTTTACCAAATCCAAAATTTTCTAATACTAAAAAATAAAATACCATTTAATCCTATCATAGGTTTATTCGTATCAAATTTTAAGATTATTATTCTCTCTTTTATGGAAGCTGATCAATGCATTACTTTAAGAGCTACTATTATCCTATCCAGATCTTTTCCTCCTTCCTTAAATCCTTCATTTTGTTTAGTAGTGGTCTTAATTGATTTTACATCACTTTAGTGATTATATTTTATGCCATATTACATAGCCTTATGGGCCTAAATAAATCAAACAATTACACAATTATCATTTTTGGAATCAGGGTAAGATATGTTGTATTTATTTTATAAGGTATGTACTATTTTACCCTAGAATTTTCCACAATTACCAATAAATAATCATTCATTATTTCCTAGTTATGCTAATAGAAATCTATAGAGAGTCCATCCAAACTTGAGGATTTATCTCTATCAAAAGAGAGAAGAGTTGAATGAACTTGTTCCAAAGTAATAGTTTCTATCAATTTGCTATTGTCTTCATCTATTATAGTTTAAGGTACATAATTTAGTAGCTTATCACGAAAAAATTCAATATCCTTCAATTTAAGAATATTCTGGTAGCAAAGTGTTGCCTCCTTTCTTATTTCATTTTTTTATTCAATCCAAACCCCCTCTATTGATTTAATTCCACTAGTTCTATATTTTGATATTTGTACTATTATTTTCCTATGGAAAAATCATATGTTTTTAATTTTATCTTTTAATCTAGTCTATCTCAATTTTAATTTCAAAAATTTCTCTTCCTTAAAATTTTATAAAATTCACTAAGCAACCCCCTTTCCTCCATATTTGGATTGTCCTCATATTTTTGGAATTTTTAAAGTTTCTCTTTTATTTATTCTTTCTTATAAAAAATATTTCTAAAAATATTCTTGTTATGCTCTTTTAATCTAGATATCATTGATTTACATTGTTCTAGAAGTATATGTAGACCACAATTTTCTGAAAACTCCATGTTTATGCTATCATTTTAATAAATTCAGGATGGTCTTATCATATCTACTCATAATTAAAATATGATATTTTGAATTCACATATGACCACTTTAACTCTTATTGACCAATAATCTAAACCAATATTTGTCAACATATTAATTTTAGCACAAGTTCATTCATCTTGCCAATGATCTATGAGTATACATCTATCCATTATTTTTGCTATCAAGTTTTGGCCTCTTCTATTTTTGATCCATGGATATTTTTCCTCTTCAAGCTCAACCTCCCATATATTATTATTTTCAATGAAATATTAGAAATATTTTATACATCAGGTTATTTTCTTAGTTCCCCTAAAAATTTCATTAGCTTGATTAAGGCATAAAAATATCTTATGCTCATGAATTGGGTTTCTTGGTTTTTACTTCTAATAAAGGCTTGAATCCCACTCCATACTTATGATTTTCCTGATTGAGTTGTAGGTCCATTGATATTGATAAGGATGAAATTGATATCCCTAAAGTAGCATGTGACTAATTAGGCTATACAATGCCTATTTTTATGGATGGTTTCATGAGAGTTTCTAACTAGATTCCAACATGTTAGAATTCTCCCTATAAATTCTTTTGAATCCATAACATCATATTCACACCTTGCCCATACTACTTTCATAGTTTTATAAACTTCTTTGTCATTTTAGTTTCCTAGATACAAAAAGTATAAGGCTTATTACATAAATAGAGGTCTATGAGATACCTCTACTTTGAGGGGCTATTAGCACACATTTTATTCCATGAGATGGTAGTTATGTCTCATTAGGGGCTATTGGCCTCTCATACAAATTTTAAATATTATTTTGTTGTTTGGTAAAGATAAGCTCAACCAACTTAGACTATGTTCCTTTCTCTATGTTTGCTCTTGCATCCCTAGATCTTGCTTGATAAAGTGAATATTTTCCTCTTTTTGCCTTACTAGTATCATGAGTTGGTATTATTATTCTATTCCTTAATATTCATTTATAGCTTTCCTTTTCATTACATATATCCTTTTGACATGTTGTGCTCATTTCTTTGTATTTCATTGTTAATGGTATAGGTATACACATCTAACACTATATTTTATCTATCACTTTCCTTCCTATTAATGGTGTCTGGTGTTTTAAGAGTGTCTTCAAAACTTGATGAGGCATATTTTGTAGATTTTGCAGGAATGTTCATTATTAAATTGGGTTTAGATTGAGTAGATGATTCCCTATTAAAATTATAAGCATGTTATACCATTCCTTCTAAGCTCTAATATGATTTTACTCCATAGGTTTAAGAATCAAAAGAATTAGAGTTTACTCCAATATATTTAATTTTTGGTCTCTACTATTCATTTCCTTTCATCTTTCTACATCTATTTTTGTGATGCTAAAAACCATGTTCATCCACATTCATTAGTATGTTTCTATTGTGGTTTTCTACATATATATTTTTGGACTCTTCATAGGGCTTGCTATCTCAATATGTACCATCTCATAACATATTCTACATCTAAAAGATATATTTTCATAATCTATAATTTATATCGACAACTTACCCCCATACTTAATAATTATTTATTTTTTAAATATTTATTAATATTAATCATAACCAATATCTAGACATAAATAGCCAAAAATATATCTTCTATACTTTGTGAAATCTCAAGGAATTCTATCATAGTGTTTCCTATTGCATTTAAGGTATCATTTCTAAAATTCAATAGGTAACCCATACATCCTAACCTAGAATGGTACTAGAGATTGATTTATATTTTTAGATGCAAAACCTTCACACCAACATGTAAGAAAGAATACTGTTTTTTAAATAAACTAACTCTCTTTTAGGATTTTATCTCTATTTAATTTTAAATAAGAAAATGTTAGGAAGAAACCTTGGATATGGAAGGATAAACTCTCTCATAGAGACTTCTATCTCCTATCTATCCATTTTCTCAAAACTAAATTTCCTAACCAAGTCCTATTAAATTTATGAATGATTATCTTATCTTTGAGCAATGAGTATTACTACTATATGAGCTCCTCCTTCACCTCTAATACTGGAGATGATTCAAAGGATTTATTTATAAATTAGTTCATGGAAATGACACTATAACTCAATATCTATAAACATTTATCAATATATTCTATAGTGATTATGTTATTTGAAAATAAACCTATAATAATCACCATAAAAAACTTCTAATATAATGAAGAGATAAATAAAATATATCTAAATAATTATATTCCTAAACATAATGTCATGCCTTGTTTATGCCCTAGCCCTTCATTTCTCCTCCCATCATCTAAACACTAGCTTTTATTTTTCCATAACTTGAAAATTTTTCACTACCTTTTTTCTAGATGGTTGAATTCATAGGTTGTATCTCCCTCAATGCTAGTCAAATTCCCTCATATGAACACTTATTTTAGAGGTCTTCAAATTCCATGTAAATTTGTCCTAGAATCATCTAAATTGTACAAACCATTACAAAGATATGACTCGTAAAATATGAGATACTATTTTGGAAAACAATGCCATAACATTACCCTAGTTTTTGATGGCCATATTCACATAGATGTATCTCCCTCAATACTATCTGAATTATTTTGTATAACCACTCATTTCAAGCACTTCAAATTCCACATAAAATGACATACAAATTATTTTAATTAGACAAATCTATGCAAAGATATGGCTCCTAAAAGATGATATATTTTTATCCGCCCATGTAGAGGAGTTGGAGAGCAAGTGGGGAGTTAAACCTCTCTAGTTGCTGAGAGGCCCAGGTTCAAATCTCTCGCCTCACATGTTGCGGATATGTTATGTAATGGTTCCCTCGTGGTCACAGTCTGTTTACCCCTTGTGGCCACCACCAAAAAAAAAAAAAAAAAGATGATATATTTTTTTCCAAAAATATCCCTTATTGCAACCCATGATTTTAGCCTAATTGGTTGAATTTGTTTCAATAATTTTAGCTTAATAAGTCTTTACAATTGAGTAACCACATCCTATAATTTTTTTTTTTCATAAAAGTAATCAAAATATAGAAAATAATGTTTGGGAAAACTATAATCATATTATGAAAATCAAGTTATAATTTTTAATACCTAGAGAATTTTCACCAATTATTAAAAATAAAAATACTATAAATTTATAAGTAATTAAATAATAAGAATGTGTATAATTAAATGTAATGTTTTTTATCCAAGGTATTATAAAACAATTGTAAATGCAACAAAAAAAAATCACATTGTGAACTAGTACAAATGTTATAATCGTGTATACACATCTGACTTATTCCAAAGATATATCATTGTTTTTCTTTAAATATAAAATATTTTTGAAGCAATTAAAAATAATAGCAATAATTTTTTTCAAATCAAAAAATTCTTCAAAAAGATAAAATACAAAATCTATCAGCTTTATCAAAATAAGAATAATAGTTTAAGATAAAAAGATATTATTTAACCTTTTATAACAATATTGAATATGAATTTCAATAATAAAATTAATATGAATAAATTAACATATTAAAATAAGGGATATTATTATTGACCAATAGTAAATGAGATATCACCATTACTTATAAAATCAAAAGTTAATAATTTTTTATATCAAAATCTTTAATAGCAATGTAGATCAATTAATTATAATATGAAACCCATGGTTGATTGTCTTTCAACATTAATAATAAGTTGATTGATATTATTATTATTATTTGATTAATAGGTTAAGAAGGGGATTGAAAGGAAATCATCCATTTTACATAAACTTACTTACAAGCAAATCATAAAAATAAAATATGGTGTACGGGATGCTAATTCCATCTCAACTATCAACGATCATAAAGAACCAACCTACAACACGCGGCAAAAAATATACAAATTGCACCAAAAATAACAAGAGTAACCACATAATAGTTGAATTTACATACATAATAGTTTGCTACATATAGACTGGATCACCCATAACAATCTTCTCCAAGAGTTATCCCTAAGATTTAGCTACATCCAACTAGAAATTGAACATCATTGGGTCATTTTGGCTTCTTGTTAGTCAAAAATTTAATAAGTTGAAGTGGAAAATTATCTTCCCATATAATAATATCTTGATCCTCCATCTCCATGTTTTCCAATAAATCTACAACTCCATTCTCCTCTCGATTAACATGCTTCAACTAAAGGTTGTGATAGGACTACAAGATCTCTTTTATCTCCACATCCATATTTGCAATGCTTCAACTAGGTTCCTATATTTCCTTTTAGAATATTTATAAAATTTAGGGAGTCTTATTCCACAATAATATTTCTATAATTCCCTTCTTTGATTAACTTATCCTCAGGGTTATGCGTAAGGGGTCGGCCCCAAAATGTATTTATAAAAATTTGGCGAATCAGTTTCAAAATCCAAATGAATAGTATCCAAACACATGTATAAGGTTCACTATTATTAGGGGTAATATTTTAAATTTAAACTTAAAATGGTCAAATTATCATAAAATTGGGACGAATTGACCCAAAAAAATTGCACCTAATTTTTTTTGGCTAATGGGTCTTGGTCAAGGGTCCCAAATATTAGCCAATTTTAAAATTTGAAAATCCCAATTTTAGCCAATTTAGTGATAAATAGCCGCTATGCATAACCTTGCTTAGCCCCTATGAAAAAGTCATAAGCCTCAACAAAATGGTTGGATTGGATGGATAGAGGTTCAACAAAGGCTTGCACAATCATCCCCCTAGAATCCTTAAAAATACACCTACACCAGCATGCCCTAGGTTCCCTTTTGCAACATCATCCACATTCAATTTGATCCACCCATCTAGAGGGGGTTCCCAATTAATTTCCAGCATTAAAGACCTAAATAGATTCACACATATTAAAGGCTTCAATTTACAACAAACAACAATAACTTTCTTAACTCTAATTTCATTGACCTTGAAAGGATAATGTCTAAGAGTTATCCACAAAAATATTGTGGATATAAAAAGCAACATCAAAGCTTCTCTTTTCCCATTTTCAAAATCCATGTTATTTCACTACTTCAAAATTCCCCAAAGAAAATGGTGAAGATAAAATCCCCATAAAGATTTCAATCTACCATTGTTGAAAGGAGGATTCTACTACACTCATAAATATTCTATATTTATTGGGAAGACCCAAGGAACATCAAAGGGTTCCAAAAACTTCTCTAAAATTTTTCTAGAAAAGGAACATTCACGAAAAAGATGATGAACCGATTCTAATTTTTGTTCACCCAAAAAATATCTATTTACAATTGGGATGCCTCTTTTATGTAAGTTATCAATCATTAATATTCTATTTTTATCCACCAACCATAATAAGGAAGCTATTTTAGGGATGAGCCCTTTAATATAGATTTTTATTACTGTAAAACAACCTCTACCTTTTATCTCAAGCAAATGGTAACCAGAGTCAACAGAGTATTTTCTATTGTTTTCCTCCTTCTAAATGCCTGAATAACTAAAATAAGAGCACATTAGAGGATAAAAATTAATCCATATTTTTAGATTGTTAATATGGCTAGCCAAGTTTGGTTCTAAATCTGGAGCAAATAAATCTTTCTAAAAAGTCTCACTATTTTTGGTTGTAATATAATAAGCAAATTTGATACCAAAATTAAGGGACGTAGCAGGTTCCAAGGCACTTACCTGTAGGTACTCTGAGAAGGTACTATGTTTTAGCCAATAATATTTCCAAAATATCACCTGATTACCATCTCCAATATGCTAGCGAAGCCCTTTACTTAACAAATATCTAATGTCCACAATATTTTTCCAAAAGGAAGATCTGAGTAGCAAGTTATTGGAGTATAATTTTTTTTCCATTTCATAAATACTTAGATTTGAGGATCTTAACTCACTCAAGTTAATAAATTTTCAATAATTTTCATCATATCTTTCCCATAAAGGCTTCATTCATTTGTTTTACTTTTCTAAATACTAGTCCTATGTCTTTAGCAGAACATACTTGATCCTAGACAACCACAGAAAAACACCTTCTATCTTTAGATCCAAATTAGAGAAAGGATATTTAAATTTTCTCCATTTTAATCCTTATTTTATTTGGAATATTGAAAAGGGATATAAAATAAATGTGAATACTTTGTAAAAAAGACTTTATAAGCTATGCTTTACCTTCTTAGCTGAGAAGACTTCCTCTCCAACCTGACAACTTTTTCGCTAGTCTATCTAGAACTAGATTCCAAAGATGTGACTTCATCCTACCTTTGAACATAGGCATACCCAAATATGTGGTTGGGAGTTCTCCACTTTCACATCTGAAGATCCTCATGATCATTCTTTCCCACCAGCTAGAGCATTGATAAAATAAAAATAAACTTTACTTTTTCAAAAGTTCAATTTTTGACCGATAAGTTCTTCATAGGACACTAAAATGTTTTTAACTCCTTAGCTTGAGTTATAGACGAGTAGGAGATCAACAAAGTATCATCAACAAATTGTTTATGAGAAATAGGGTCTAATATTGAGGTTGGTTTGAAATCATCTACTCGTCTACTTTCTACAACCTCTAAAATAGATCTTCCCAACATCTCAACAAGAATAATAAAAAGATATGGTGATAACATATTTCTTTAGTGAATACCACACCCACTTATGAAGTAGCCAAAAAGGACTCCATTTACCAAGATTAAAATCATAGTAGAATAAAAACACTTTTTAACCAACCCCACCCATTTATTCTAAAAGGTAAATTTCAATAAGAATTTTATCAAAAAGTTCTAAGAACCCCGATCATAAGCTTTGGTCATATCTAACTTCAAAAGCATACCAACACTCTTATTTTTCCATAAAATGAATAACCTTGTGAATGGTAATTATACAATCCAAAATGTTTTGATATTTAACAAAATTGTCTTACTGACCCACCTTAATATAAGGCAGAGCCCTCTTTAACATGTTGGCAATAGTCTTGGATATAATTTTATAGATTATGTTGCACATAATGATAGGCCTAAATTTTTTAAGATGTCTTGCTCTGTGTATGTTTGGGAAATAGAATTTATATCCTTAGGTAGGTATTGTTTTCTTCGGATCTCCTTGATAGCCTCAATAACATTTGATCCTACAATATTTGAAAACATCTAGAAGAAAGCATCCATGAAACCAAATAGCCCTAGGGCATTTTTTACACCTAGACTAAACATGGCCATTCTAATTTCCTCATTCATAAAGGGTGCTATAAGAGAAGAATTCATTTTATTAGTCACCAATTTTAGAATATTAGGAAGGAGTTTGCTTTTAGCTTCACCATTCATTACCACAAATTCTCCCAGGAGGTTTAAAAAATAACTAATAGTTTTTGCCCTGACATCCTTTGGTTCTACTACCACTAAGCCATTAACCCTAAACAAATCCCTTATATTATTAGTGCCTCTATATCTTAGGATGGATGCATAAAATAATCTAGTGTTTCTATCACCTTTTCTGATCCAAATTAGCCTTGATTTTTGTTTCCAAACCATTTCCTTGTAAGAAAAATATTACGATAATCCGTTAAGATCTAACATTCAATATTTCTTCGATGATCATCTAGACCAACCTGGTTCACTTTCTTTTAAATATTTTTTAGCTTCAACCTCATATCCTTATTTTCAATAAATAGATGCCCGAAGACTCTTCTATTCAATTTTATAATATTGACTTTAATCTACCTCAATTTACAAGCAATTTGAATTATTTTAGGTTCCTTAAAACCCTTTTGATATAAATATTCTATACTTGGTTTTAAATTATCATAATTTATCCACGTCAACTCAAATTGAAAGGGGATCTTATGCAATTTTCTTCCACTCACTATCTCCTAAAGAATAGGATTGTGACTAGATCTAATCTTGGGGAGGGTGGTAAGAGTAGTGTCTCCAAATACCATTAGAACTTCTTGAGAAACCAAAAATCAATCCAACCTTACATAGATTAGTTGGTCACCCAATTTTTTATTACTCTAGGTATATTTAAACCATATAATATTATATCCATTAACTCATTATCACTCAAAAAATTTCCAAAATCTCCCATTCCATATATCAGAATTGGAGAGCCTCCCTTCTTAAAAGATGGGTAAAGTGATGTATTGAAGTCATCAGCCAACAACCAAGAAATATCTTTGAATGCTTTCCTAAGACAACTCAGATCTTTCCACAAAGAACATCTTCCACTCACCGAGTTAGGGGTATACAGGTTAGTCAAAATCCAATTATGTTATATTCCATGACAAAATATAGAGATGAAACTGCTATTATGTTATATTCCATAAAAAATATAGAGATAAAAATGCTATTATTTACTATAAGTTGGCCTTCAATCTTCTCTTTACTAATAAACAATTTGCTTCTCTCCATAAAAATAGCTTTACACTTTGAGCCTTTTGCACATCCATTTTGGTTTCCTAGAGTATTACCATATCTAATTATTTTTCCTTCCTCAACATTAAAATCTCCTAGAGTTTTGAAGGGGCATCAACCCCTTGATATTCTAGGAAAGAAATTTCATTTTTAATTATTTATGGGGGATTTTCCTCCAAAGTTCAAAATTCTTTGAGATCCATTCACCACTTCCATGGCTATTTCATGTTATTATAAATAACCATTAGATATGATTGTAAACCTGGTTAAAATAGATGTAATATGAATATATGCAAACTTTTCTTGAAGGTTGTATAAAATATATAGGTAACTAGAATTTGGTTGGATATAGATATATTGTATAAACAACATCCTATTGAGAATTGTTCATATAACCTATGTCCTCATCAAAATGCAATAGTGCAAGTTTTACTTAAAATTTGAAAAGAAAAATCCCATTAATATGAATATATTTTTATAATGCTAGCATGAACAACTCTATGAAAAAGTAGTAGTTATTGTGGTACCATACTTATAGTTGTTTAAATTAAAAAAAAAAATATTTTATAAAATGGGATGCATTAGAAACACGATATGATTAGCTATCATATGACCATAATATGAAATAATCAAGATGAATTTAGATGATCATTATACATGTGAGCTAATGGTAGAATCAAATAATTAAGGTTAGCCTATATATTGAGAGTTTGAAACAAATAATACGAAGAAAATGGAAAGTTGAAGGAGGTTTTAAATGTTCATGAGATCATTAGTCATTTGAGATTCTCAAATTATTATAAATTTGTTGAATTTTGGGGATAGTCTTCATGGTAGTTGGCGGTTGCGTTAGATTTCTTGGCAAATTCTCAATATCTCTGATCACTTGGAGTTCATTTCTTTTGTGCATATTCCTCGAGAGTGGATGGGGTAGCAGATTTGTTAGCTAAATGGGATTTTGAGTTTCAGGATGGTTGGGATGTTCAGAATTGGTCTCAACTTTCTTCTGATTGCTCTCAGTCTCTCTGTTCTTTATTGAGAGTTGACATGTCTAAATAGCTTCTTCTTTTTCTTTGTATCTTGGATGTTTTGCTGAGTTAATAAATTTTTACCAATTTTTTCAAAAAATAAAAAAGTAAAACTCCTCTCTTAGCTCTTGCCTCTCACCTTTTGAGGCCCTCCTTTCAAATTTCAAGCTTCATGAAATACACAAGGAAAAAGCGTAGACATTCATTCTATGTCCTAACTTCAAATCTTTTGCACCTGCAAGGCTCCAAGTAAGTTATTAGAGGTGCATATATTTTAACTTGCAATTGGTGTCCTTTTGGTTTGCTTTGAGTTTGTCAATAGCTAGTTGGTGCCCTTTTTGTTGTCCTCTTGCCCTTGTGTTATCATCCTTATTTGCATTTTTTAGTAGATGTCTTTATTGTCTCTTGTGAAATTGTTAATAACTAATGCTTCTTAGCAATTGTCGAAAATATAGGATTCAAATGGGTTTTTGATAAAAAATTTACATACAATTTTTAATCAATCAATACCCCTATGTATGTTTCCTATTACAAAATTAGGGATTTATTATGCACTTTAGGTTTCTAATGATGGTGGTTGTTTTTAAGGAATAAAAATTCAGAAGTTTTAACAAGTTATTTAAAAAAAAAATTAGCAATAAAATTTGTAACTATTCATGATTTCTCTCAACACAATAGTTTTTCATTTCTTATATTTCATTAGACGCAAAATTTTTTGGAGTTCATTTAGGGATGCGAGTTTTGTTCTCAAAATTCTTACTTCTTGTTTCCACCCATACAAAAAACCTAATGATATAAAAACTAGGATTAACAAAAATAGAAAATCTAAAACATAAAACCAAAATAATTATCTATTCTCTCAAAGGTGTAAAGAGCAATAAATTGTTATCCGCCCATGTAGAGGAGTTGGAGAGCAAGTGGGTAGTTAAACCTCTCTAGTTGCTAAGAGGCCCAGGTTCAAATATCTCGCCTCACATGTTGCGGATATGTTATGTAATGGTTCCCTCGTGGTCACAGCCTGTTTACCCCTTGTGGCCACCACCAATAAAAAAAAAAAAAAAGAGCAATAAATTGTTGTGCCTTTGGAAAGGCTTTTAGTGTATTGGAAATCCAGGCGATGTTTTTTTAATCCTTGGATGAAATTGTGGACTAGATGTCTAGGCATTCTCTGTACTAAATTCCAAGAGTATAGTGTTTTTAATATTTGGTTGTAATTTAGAGTGATTGGGGACAACAATGAACAAATAACGAGGTGTTGGAGGAGCCAATAGTTGATGTAATAGGTGTTCAATGTTAATCAATAATTGGTGTTAATCAATAATTCAATGTTTTGAAAGACTCACTAAATTTTTTTGGGTTGCATAGAGAATATTTATTAAATGCTAGTGTTTTTTTTCTTTTTATTTGACACTATTTACAATACATTCTTTTATTTCCAAGAGGTAGATTTTATATATAATTTATTAAAATGCTTAGACTAAAAAATAAATATTGAAGTACTTATAATTTTATATATATTTTTAAATTTTTTTAATATTTCAAATTATTAAATTTTTAAAGTGTATGCATATTTTAAAAGTTTTAATGTTGCAAATAAAAAATAATTATTTGGTATTATGGTATTAGTTTAATTGTTTTTATTTTCCAGTTTTTAAGAGTTCAAAGCTTACAAAACCATTATTCCAAATTAAGATGTACAACAATCATTTAAATTTTTAACCTAATCTAGAGAATAATACAAGTTTTTTTCCAATATATAGTACAAGTTTTGATTTCCAAAAAATATTTAAAAAGATTCTATCAACATCAATATTTTTATTGATTTAAAGATCATAAACCAACAAATACTTTAAAAAAAAAATTGAAAAGCAAATAAAATTTAAAACCATAAACTGAAATTCAATTAAAAAAATCATAAAAATTCCCATATATATATTTTAAATTTCAGGATTTTATATTTCTCTTGAAAAATGTTTATTTAAAAAACCAAAAAGTACAATAATCTGCTTATGTTATGTTATTTATTTTTTATGAATATTAAATACAAAATTAAAAAGTTCCTACAAAGATTATAACAATGACAAAAAAGTATTGGATTTTTCTAAAAGAGACCCAAATACAATTCACTAAAAGATGACTACAATATACCTCCAACTTTTTAACTTATTTAAAAAATACAAAATTAAAATTAATATAATTTATTATTTTAAAATAATTATACGACAACTTTATAAAGCAATTTCAACATATACTTTTGAAATTGTTGATGAATAGGACACAATAAATATAGAAATAACTACCAAGGTGTTGTAGGTGAGTTGGAAAGGAGAGGGCAATCCTCCAACTGGTTCAAATCTTCACCCTACCAAAAAGCTGAATTGGGTATCCAAAATCCAATTGATAATGTTGGTGCCTATCCCTCATATCTTAAAATATATATATATTTTGAAATAACTAAATCTTTGGATATTATTAAATTTATATATTAAATAGCACGGAGCATTGGCCAACAATAGTAAATGGAATGGACACGTTACGACCTCCCTCCTGTCAAGCCAGCCAAATAGATACTGAAATGGATTATCATCTTCATTACCATTATTACAAAAATCAGAGCTCGATAGCAGAAGATTTCTATCTATTTCTAAAGAATTAATACAGAGATCTCGGTTTCTATTCACGTTTTAATCAATTATGTCTATTTCCAAGGCAGGTTCGTCAAACCTGTTCCCATCTTCAGATGGACCGTTTGTACAGTATAAAGGATTTTGGTGCCATAAAACTTTTATCCAAGGAGTCCAGGAAATGTATGACGAATTCCAGGCGCAGGGTGAGGACATAATATTGGCGTCATGTCTCAAGACTGGAACCACTTGGATGAAAGCTCTTGCTTGCGCCATTCTTACCCCCAAAAATCTTCTCAACGATTCTTCCCACCCTCTTAACCATTACAGCCCTCACGAACTCGTTCCAAATATTGAAATACAGTTGTTTGGCCCCTTCTCTCAACCAGATCAATCAATGTCAATGAGGACTCCCCGTGTTTTGCACACCCATTTGCCATATCAGGCATTGCCGGACTCCATCAAATCCTCACGCGGTAAAATTGTTTACATAGCCCGCAATCCCAAGGACACGTTTGTTTCTCTGTTTCATCATGTCAATGAAGATTTCGGGAATTTTGTTCGGGGACTGTTCCACACAGGTCCCTTCATTGATCATGTGGCCTCTTACTGGCGTCAGAGAAATAAACCTAATTTTCTATTCCTTACCTACGAGGATCTTCAGGCGGATTCTGTTGGGTGTCTTAGGGATTTTTTGGGGTGTGTATCGTTGACAGATGTGGACATGGAGAATATTGCAGCCAAGTGCCGTTTTCGGTTTCTTTCGAATTTGGAGGTGAACAGAAGCGGAGAATTAGAACTTGGAGGGGGCCTTGCGCTGAAGAAGGACGCTTTCTTCAGAGAAGGGAAAGTGGGAGGTTGGAAGAAGTTTTTCACGGCGGAGATGAACGGAGAGATGGATCGCATGGTTGAGAACAAGCTTTCTCTTCTCGCTGACAACTCAGGTCAACTGCAGTTTAAATATGAGTTACTCGATGCACTTCTAGATGCAAATGGAGGCATGAAAGTGCATAAGGACGAAGCTAAGCAACCAAAGAAAGAAAAGCAATCGTTCCTGACTCCCATGGAAGGCAAGCCTTCTCTCGCCTTAGATCATCAGATATGAAAAAGTGGGTTTTAAAGACTACCGATCATACATATCCCACAGGGCATCATAAGAAATAATACTAGGTAATATTGGTGATTTACTCTATTTTTCCAAGAACTACTGCATATTATTTTTCTTATTTGTATGCTCTTTAACCTCTAAAGAATATGTTCATCAATATGTGCTTGTTTATCATTGGACTCCTTGTGAAAGAAATCATGATGTTTGGTATTCTTCTTTATTATATGTAGCATTGAAGGGGTGGTCCATTCCTGCATAGAGTGCACTTATGCCAGGAAGTGGTTCTGGCCTGCATGGCTTGGATTTTTCGCATAATGCCTTGTTCAAGTTAAACTCAAAGAGTAAAAGTGGAAAACTACAATTTAGTATTTACATTAACATTTTAGGGTAGTGTTACAGGGTTAGGTGGATTGATAAGTATTTGTCTGTGTGTCCAGACACTTATCAGAAAGATGCCTAGGTTCAATCTTCGGGGCAGCCTGTTTGTAAAGGTAGTAATCTGATCTGAATCCTATGAGTGCAGGTCAGATTGATGGTACGAATCTCCCACCGGTAGTTATTAGGAGAATAGGTTTAGTGGAAGCAGCCCCCATGATTTAAACCTTGCGCTAATCACATACTAAAAATAATATAATTATAAACCTTGCCCTTATCAAATACTAAAAATAATGTAGTTATAACCAACTCTTAAATAACAAAAAAAAAACAATTAAATAATATAAACTTTTATACTGTTTTTCTCTATTATTATTTGTTTTCTTAATCACCAACTCTCTTTTTATATATATATATATATATATATATAAAATTAGGTAATATAAACTTTTATGCTGCTTTGCTCTGTTATTGTTTGTTTTCTTAAGTGTTTACATTATGTAAATAAATGTTAGTGATCACACTAACATTTTGGGTAGTATACAGTTTGATGTTGCTCTAGTTTCTTTTTACTTAGTAATTATTTGCTTATATTAAGTGTTTAAATTATGTTGCAGGTTATAATTCATATCCATGGTATGTAATCTATATTAAAGACGAATTATTTGTTTTTTAGATATTTAGATTATATTATATCTTATAAATATTAAAGATTTAGAATATATAACATGTATAAATATATATATATATATATATATATATATATATATATATATAATTTTTTTATATAGTTTAATTTTTAAGTTTTTAATAGAAATATATTTAATTATACTATAAGAATTATAAATAGGTCAAACTTTTCATATATTTCGAAAATATATGGGTTTATATACTTAACTAAGAACTATTTAACTATGATATCTTTTTAGTTTATTAAATTAGATATGATATAAGATGGATCTGTTATAATTTTTATTTATTTGGTAGGTGGTAGAGATTATATTATATGAGTTTTAGTTGATTTTCAAAACCAAAAACATAAACACATGAAAAAAAGTATGTAGAAGAGCACAAAATAGTGTACCTACACCCCAGTAGTTCCACAAACTAGATTAGAAAAGAAATAAACCTGTGTAGGGGTTGTTGAGCTGAAAACATTAGATATGAGAAGAGAACCCATGAAGGGGCTATGGAGAACATAAAGTAAATCTAAAACAGTACCCACGTAGGGGATAAGGTAACAAAAATCCCACGTAGGGGAACCAATCTCAAAATACAAAACATACCAACTCTAAAAATTGATAATCTCTTCAATTATAGGTCCTTTTTTGCCATGGTTCTTGACTAGTAGCTTCAAGGAATCACTAATGCTGCCCATGGTACTGATGATGCTATTGAGGATGGTGTTGTGGACAATGTTGATAATCGAGAGAAGCATTTTTATCACTCCCATTATATAAAATGTGTTGGGGGAGGTCTGACCTATTTCAAAGAAAGACTTTTTGAGGCGAGTAGACCTTATGTTATGAGTGGAACTTTCTTAGAAAGTGGCTTTCTATTTAGGTTGCAGAGAGGGACCAAAAAAGAGCGACAGAGTCAACTTAGAGGTAGGGAACTGGATTCCATAGGCAATTTCACCACTATTTTCTTCAGGAAGGGAATGGGATGAATTGAAAATAGACGAGTAAGGGGGAATGGTGGAGTGAAGAGAAGAAGAAAAAGAGGTAGGTAGAATGGTAGCTTTAGCATGGCAATAAATAATGATAAAAAGACCTTGGTGGGCTGGCGGGGTTTGGGACTTCCTCTTCCTTGCATTCTAAATGGAGTAGTTGATTGACCGGTAGAGGAAGTCTGGGATATTTACCAGATCGAAACCTCTCAAATGGTTTACTAAGGAAATATAAAAACTAAACAAAGGCTTAGAAGGATTATCGATAGTGAGGTATTGATGGATGGGGATTATTTTCATTAGTTAAATAATAGGGAGCGACTCACGCTCTACTGCAATTCCCTTCCACTTGAAGATCTTGGAGTAGTTCAAAAAACCTTTGAGCTTAGGATCCCAATTGTACTGGTCCCTATAATCAACTTAAAAATATCTTATAATAAAATAATTATCTAGGCTTAAAACATAAATATATCATTAAAGTAGTTATAAAACTAAATCAATTTAACACCACTATTAATGAATAAAAATATAATATGCTTCTCAATGATTCTATTAGTAATCTAATTGCAAGCATTAGGTTTTATTTATATTAAAGGATGAAAAGAAGTTTTTTTTAAGGGTTACAAACCTTTTTTACAACAAGATTCTCCTGGATAAATATGAACATGTAATTGCATTATAAGATAAAAATAAAAAACAAACTAAGTGCTACATCTAAAAACTATAGCGTTGCTTTATTTAAATTTTCTTATATCAATTAAAAACCTAGACAAAAAAACTATATAAAAGCATCTACAACAAGATTAGAATAGAAAGCATCCAAAGTAAGGCCAAAGTATTTAGCCCTCCCCCTTGTTCATCTCATCCAAAGAAACATATTTGCATCATTCCACTAGTAGAAAAAAATATCCAAAAAATATTTCATATTGTCCACAATATTATTCAAGTCCTCTCTACATGAATAATATCAATTTCAAATTTTTGTAACTTTAAAATGGATTTAAATTTAGTTGATTCACCTATTGGCTTACCACTCTTCACATCCTCTAACATCACATTTTTTCAACGTAGAATGATCATTTACACCCCAAGTTTCCCCTACTTCTCAATGGAATGATCACCCTCAATTGACTATTTTTTCTTCATAGACTACCTCTTTGGTATGAATTGGATAAAAAATATCCAAACACAAGGACATATAGATAATTGAACAACCACATAACTAAAAAAATTGACAACTTTTGTATTCTAATCTTTGTTAGAGATCCTCCATCAAAATCAATAGAATTGAATCTCCATCGACACCTAGAAAGCCATAAAAATTTATATGAAACAAAGGATCTTTAGAAACTCATTAAACATACTAACTCTTCCCCAAAACTATAAAAACTAGAAAAAGGAAACTTGTAATAGCAAAGGTCTCAAAAATATCTCATGCCTATGAGAGAATTAAAAGCATAAATATTAGTTAAAATCCAACTAAAGTTTGATAATTTAGAGAATAAAACAACTAAGATATATATATATATATATATATATATAAACTTAAAATACAACTTCCTATCAATTGAATCTTTGTTCCATGAAATTTAGAGGTCTCCTAAGGCTCCATTTGTTGCTTTGGCTACAAAGTTCTCCTTTTTCCAAATATTATTCTTAACTAGCCAAATATGCTTCCTATCAATCTTAGTCTCTTGAAGAAGAAGAATTTCTAGGTAATTATCCTTCTTAGGATTTTCTAATTAACCATTATTTGGAAGGGGTATTAGTATGACTTATATTCCAAGATATGATCTTCATTTCTTACTTGATGTGGGGGGTTTGCTTCCACTCATATCTAAAATTATTTGTGTTCTATTTGTTATATTATTAGTAATTAATTTAATTTGAATTTATTTGATATAGGTCTTCTTGCTCTAGTATCACTTCCTACATCTCTTGTTCTTTGTGAGTTTATAGTGGGATTCATCGAAGTGATTTCCATTTTTTTTTACCTAGAGGTTGAACTAGAGACTTTGTTAAGGAAATATGAAGAACATAAAAAGATTAAGGGGCCATATATTTAGATTCAAATAATATGTTCATGTCTTTTTTGATCAATTTGGACCCTAGAAAGGGGTGTCATCCATTTGTCAATTATATCCTTTGCTAGCTTTCTCCTAAATTAACATATACTTAGGATTTTCCATATAATTAACCTTATCTTACTGGTCTTGGATTTTTTATTTTTGGTTCTTCTCTTGGGCTTAAGTTTATATCAAATCATTAGGTCGATAAAATATTTCTTTCTCCACATTTTGTTCATTCTTTGATTCTAGTATTATTTCTCCTTCCTCTTACTCCTCGTTTGAAGGAAAAATCTTATTATATACCATATAAAGATATTTTCCCATGCTATTCTTCTTATCTTTCTCTTTTTCCACCTTTTAATTCATCCTATAAACCTTATTCAAGTTTTTCTTTGAAGAACAATTTTTAACTGAATGTCCAGATTTAGTGCACACTCTATATGGATCTAACAAGTTTTAAAATTTAATCTATTTCTTCCAACACCTAAATTTTGACATAAGCCTTATAGACATCAATAAATGTTTTCCCATGTTAGCATTAACAAAAAATCTAGAAAAAATTAGCCTAGTTTGAGATTTAGTTACCGAATCAAATGGTAATATTTGACCTATCAATTTTATAATTCCTATAATTATATCTTCACTTCATAATTCTCTAGACAATCCCAAAATTATTGCCTAGACTGGGGTGATACTTATATTTTCCATTACTAAAACCTAGTTTCTATATTCTTAAAAATAGACTCATTCTCGCAAAAAACCATTGTGCTCCCAATAAATTTTTAACATAGTCCTTATAGATAGTTAAGATGATGATTAAAAACCTTTAGAAAGCATTGTTATCCTCATGTGTGATTGAGGTTTTCTTTTTCTTTCTACCCACTTTCCTATAGAGTCCAAATTTAGTGAGTTCTTATAAATTTTCCAACTAGATTGATAGTCCTCTTAGAAAATGGTATTTCCATGAGCTTATATAGAACTTACAATTAGAAACCCCTTATCCATAAAAAGGAGATATATTATATCTTTCCATAGAAATAAGAGCTTTTCATTTGATCTTATCATTCTAACTAATAAAAAAATTACCTTTGCCATGGATATTCCTAGGTCAAATTATTGGGTTCATCCATCATTAGCATCCCTTTCAGTATTTAGAAAATCAAATCTTCAAGTTCCTACCCCATTAGAAAATTTATCTTTCCTTACCATGTTTGAACCAACCATCTACTTGTAGTCTACAAATGTACTACCCTATAACTTCTTCTTGTTATATTATATTACATTATTTGATGTGTCATATGAAAATATCAAGATACTTTTAGATAGGTATCAAGATAAGAAATTCAAAGATAATTTTGTAAAACTATATTATGTGTAGACACCAAAACAACACCAATACGATTATGTGACTGCAAACACTGATCGTTTTGACACACACAGCCCCCAGGGCAGCCCTCAGAGGTTAAACAGTGGTCCTAACCACTTTTGCAGCAATTTTGGAAGGTCAAAAGGCAATTTGGCACATTCAGACACTTTGCTCAGTATCTGTCCCACCATGGGACAAATTCAAAATGGGATCTATCCCACCCAGGGACGAATTATGAATTCACTCTGGGGTAGGATGAATTCCAGGTTCAACGGGCAAAAAGAGAAATTGTGCCAAATGGCAGTCGAGGACAGTCAATTAATGCCTCCTGCCTTGCATGCACATGTAGGTGGGCAGATTGGATGTTAGAGGACTGTCACAAGGGCAGTCATGGAAGCCCAAGTCACGGAGGACTTTCCTCCCTCATGGGAAGGCATGACTGCCACATGGCGCTCATGCATGCCCCTCCAAAGAGACCCCCTGGGTCTATAAAATGGTGAAATTTCTCACCCAAAAGAAGACAGGTTGGAAGCATTTTCAAGCAATGAAGTGCTGCCAAATTTGATACCACATTTTTACCTTTTGATTCACCTCTTCCACATCCTTGATATCTTTCGCAAGAGAGGTCATTGGGTGGTTATTGGAAGTGTGAATCCGGATCCAAAACCCGACATTTGACCACATTGATCTACCAATTCGACGACAACCCATTACAAGAGATTTTGGGCCCATCCCAAGTGGATTGGTGCCGAAATTAGGTTCTAACGGTGGGCGGCCCGCTCGGATGCCCCGCACTCCTGCGAGCCTAATCTTCTTTTTTAATAACTATTGGGAATTCATGGCAGATTATTCTTTTGTCATTTGTTTATTTTGCATTCCATATTATGCTATTTAAATAGCTTGTCATTTCGATTTCATAATGTTGTGATAAAAAATTATCATGTTTTGTCGCTTTTGTTGTCCTCACTAACTTGCAGGTAGCAACGTCAAATTCCCGTTGATGGAGGCCAAATTGGGGAAATATGACCATCTGGGTCTTCCAAAAATGCCCCCAATTAGCTAACTCCTAAGTTTGTAGGTCATTTGGAGCTCCCAAGACACGACATTTGGGTAGCATCACTTCGATGTTTTGTTACAGGCGAATTCGTCCTACCCCGGGACGAATTACAGTCGAATTCATCCCGCCCAGGAGTGAATTCGAATCAATGGTGAATTGTCTAACTATTTTTATGGCAGTGGCCCTCTGGTAATGTTCCCTGGTTCCTATCAAATTTGCAAGTTGTTTAGAATCAGTTTAGTTATCGCTGTAATCAATCTTTTGCATACATATTTCATTGTTTTTAGATAACAAACGTTTCATCTTTGCCACAGGTGCAACTAATGATTTTGTTGTTTCTTTGAATGCAGGAGGAGCAGCAAGGATCAAGGATTCATTCACACTAGTAGCAGTGACACTTTGGCCCGCCCATTTTGCATGTGGGCACGTGGAAGAGAGATGAATTTCCATTGATGTGACCAAGAGACAAGTTTGATGCTCCTCTCCCCTAAAAATGGAGGAAGCTAATTGTAATTGAATTTGAAATACATCAATAAAAGAAGAGGGTTGTTTTGTTCCATTTGGGTTCCAATTTTTCTATGCTTTATCCATTTTACGCATTTCTAATTTGTAGCATCAAGTTTAGTTCGTTCTTGCATCGTGTTTGGAGTTTTCCCTTTTTGTTTCCAAAATCTCATGCTTTCAGTGGCGATCATGGTGGGACCCTGTCCCCTAATTTTTGAGATCAAGAAACTGATCAAAATTTGTGTTTTTGTGCTTACAGGTACTATTTTTTGAACTCTGACTGTTATTCGTTCCTGCCTATGGTGAATACATTACTGTAATTCGTCTAACCCTGAGACGAATTAGAATTCATCTCAGACTAGGACGAATTCTGTTATGGTATTCATATCACCCAGAGACAAATTTCTGTCTGTACAGTTTTAGGGCCAAGAGTCAGAAACATCCTTTTGGGCAGAGAAGAGGTAGGGGTTTTTAACAAGATTCTGTCAAATTTTTGTTTTATGTTTTCTGATTTTTAGTTTTTGTATGGCTTAGGGAAAGTTTCCTTTTGTTTGCTTGTTTCATTTTTGCAAATTAAAATAAACCACACACACATCACGTGGAATTTTTTTAACCAAGGAGCTGGTCGTAAGACCCCAGCCCTTGATCAAGACCAACGGTGGGTTCATCACCACCTTGGCTTGAATTTTGCATTCATTTACCCCGATTGTCACTGTTGTTAGACATAAATCCTGACAAAAGCTGATCGAGTGTCTCTGGGGTGATTCCCAGCATGTGAGGATAAGTATTCTATGGTAGGTGTCATAAACAGGGCAATCCCCCTTTCGTATCGCCTACGTACCATGTACCATCTACTCTCACGTACCTATAGTTTCCCTCTCATAAGGGCGGGTATATAGAGAGGTTGGTATATCGGCCTGGCAATGGTATATTGAAGGGGCGACCATTTATGGGAGCTATATGAGCCTTCATTTTGCATTTAAACGTTCTTTAAAAAAACCTCAAAAACAACAACAAAACACACTAAACTAGTTTTAGGACACACTTTCAACCTTTAAACGAGATAATCATCGTTTGTGTGTGTGTGTTATTTTCTGTTTAAGTGTAGCATAAAAAATCATAAAAGAGATAAAAAATCTACTTAGCTTGTAGAAGAGCACCACCATGGTGTACTGTGCTGGATCGACCGGATTGCGGATGGGTGTGGTCAAGTCAATGGATATCATGTGGATGAAATGGTTCTGCTCTCCATTACCACGGGTGTTATGACTCAAACATTCTGGATATTCTCTGTGTTCTGGATCTGGTTCTATAGGTATTGGCACGAATGGATCGGCCCTGTGTGCTAATAAGAGGACAGGGTCTGCCCTCGGCATTGATATCACCCTAGGGTCTCAGAGTGGAAGGTGCTCTTCGTGTACCCGAATTAGTGGATCCAACATTTGATCCCACCCTACTGGGTCTACGTACCACTCGTGCCCTGGCACTATGCCCATGTGTGCAAATATGTCATTAATCCTCAAAGGGTACCGTTGTTGCATTTGTCGCATGTGGTTGAGATAGGCCATCTTAGTTTCATCTTTCGAATCACTGTTGGAGATCCAAAAGTGCTCATTGGCTCCGAAAATTGCTTGTGACATATGAGGCTCATCTTGTTCTAGCAAATTAATCTGGTCCCATTGTGGTTGTTCCACGCTTCGTGGGGGGACCTGATTCTCTTGACGTGATACTAGCTCGATTGGAGCTTCTAGAGGGAACAGATTCAAAAAGATCTCTTGCCAGTTATTCATGGGGATCACTTGTGAGTGATCACTATTGGATTCGAAGGGATCATATGACACTGGTTCATATTTTGATTCATCCTTCGAAGATCCTTCTAGACACTATTTATGCTCTCATTGAAAGTGAGTTCCCGAACTTTCACATCTCTCTAGCAAAGGATAAGGGTTCTTGATGTTACCAAGGGTGGTTGTTGACCATGGGAGGTAATCTCCCAATGTATATGTTGTGTTTGGGTTGGCATAAGGATCTGATGCCAATCTACCCTTGTTGCCTATTCCTAGGCCTTGCATGTTTTCCACCAAGATGTCTAAGTGCAGGGGGTGGTTGAACCCTACTCCCGACTTGTCATAAGGTATTTGGTATCTTGGCTGGCAAAGGACACGCACTCATTTCTCATACTTGCCTAGCTTGTATCCATGCCAATTGCATTGGCCAAGATATCTCAGAGCGAAGTCTGGGTTAGACAGATAGTTGACATCTTCTGCAAAAGGCTCTTCGTCCTCGTCCTTTTGCATGCATGGTTCAACACCATGGTCAAGGCCCCCATACACAAAATTGGTCTGGTTCGGTGGGTAGCTTAAAGGAAAAATTGTCCCGATGGGGAGGCGAGGTCTCCCCATGTCTTGCATTGACTCTAGCACGGTCGTTGCTACGACATTCCACACTAGATACTCCCCCAGGCCCGTACTGGCCATTTCAACAGTAATTGTTGGTGATTGAGAGGGAGGGAATGAAAGCTCTTCCTGAGTCCATTCCATGATGGGTGGATTAGGAGCCTCAGCTTCCATTGTGCTAGGCATCTCTTCGGTTGAGATGGTTGATATTGTTGGCAGTGCCTCTTCCAGGGGTTGAGCCTCTTCCCAGATTTGTTTCCCTTTGTCCTTCTATTTAGCCATGATAGGTGGCATTGGTGGTGAAGGAGCGGACAATGAAGATGCACCTGGCTGGGGTTTTTATGGATTAGTCACCAATGGTGCTCGCAGCATCGGACCCTGTCTAGATGGATTTAACTAAAAATCCAAGTGTGTCGATAGGAGGGTCGATTGCGGCATCAACTGCACCACATTGCAATATTTGAAGGGTTCTAAGTCTGCCAGGACTACATGTACTTCTCCTTCAAATGCATATTTCAAACATTGGTGAGCTATAGAAGGGACACACTTCATGTCCCTGATCCATGGCCGCCCTAGCAATATGTTGTACGCCATCTCGCCTTCCAAAATATGGCACAATGTAGGTATCGTATTTTGTCCTACCTGAACAGGTAGAACAATTGTGCCAACTGTTGAGCATATCGCATCATTGAATGCTTGCAGTGTGTAAGTGGAAGCCATGATGTGAGAGGCTGGCAACTTTAGATGTTTCAATGCTGCTGTAGTAATGATGTTACTGGACGAGCCAGTGTCTATCAACACCCTCTTATATGAGATCTCGTTGACCTGCATGATAACGTGCAGGGGTGGATCTACCATGTCATCAGACACTGATTTAACTTCATCTTCTTAGAAGGTAATGACTGGCTCTATGCATCGTTTTACATGTCCCACAAAGTTATTGAAGGAATTTGCTTCGTGGGGCTGCAACTCGATGGCTTTCAAAATTTCCATGAGAGCTTCCCGATGGGGTGCTGATTGCTGTATAAGCTCATATATGGAGAGCCTAGCCGACGTGGTCCGCAAACTCTACGTGAGTTTGGTCCGTATCGTGACCTCGGGTCTAGGTGGAGGTAACTACACAGGGTGTTGTTGAGGTTGTGACGTCGATGGAACCTCTCTTGTGGCTACCTCGGGGGCAACTCCTGGGTATTTCTTGTTCCTGGTCACTATGCTTATCATTCCCACATACCCTTGCATGGGGCAATTCTATCGCACCTCATTGACTTGAAGGGGTTTTGCCTATGCCTCATGGGCAGGCAAGGGGTCCTTGAAAACCCCCATCTGCTGGTTTTTTGGCGCTATGGGGTTATCCACTGCCAATGTTTTATTATCAATCAGGTCTTGTATCAATCCTTTGAACTTCCAGCATGCGTTCATGTCATGTCCCCTTCACCTGTGGAACCTACAATACAAGTCCTCTCTATACCCCTTAGGTTTGGGAGTTTTAGGATCTATGGTTTGAATCTCTGGAAGGGAGATCAAGTTCGCTGCTGACAAGCGATCAAATAGGGAGTCCCTAGACTCCGTATAAGGGGTGTACTGTCGCTTAGGGCGACACTGTTGATTTTGCTCCTGTTTTTGATTTGCTCTTTCATAATTATTGGGAGGCACTGCCTGATAATTAGCCTTTTGAGGCTGTATTTCTTATGCAGGCTTAGGGACATTTATAGCAACTTGATTAACCGTAGCGGGTTTTTGTTGCGTAGTCCCTGTCTTTGTGTTCTTGGTTCACTCTTTCTTTTTAGGTTTGGCAATTTTGCCATCCTGTATTTTGATTTCTTCGATAACCCTGGCTTGCACCAGAGCTTCTTCTAAGGTGGCATATTGCTGTAGCTGCAATAGCCCAGAGATCGATCTTAAACAACTTCATGAGAACATTTGTGTAAGGTTGAACATAAGGGGAATATAGGGTAGCTTTGAAAGCAGAGTCCTCCACCGATTCTCGTAGGCCGCCATGGTCTCCTCCTCATATTGCCTGAAGTTGGCCAGGTCAATCAGTGATGCCTTCTTCTTGGTGTTGAAGGCGAAACATTCAAGGAACGCATCCACTAATTGATCCAAGTTATTGATGCTGTGCTTCGGCAACTAGGTGAACCAATCCGAGGCAGGGCCCATGAATGTGGTTATAAATGTCCTTAGCAACAACGCATCATTATCCTGAATGCCAAAGCTTTGGCTCAGGAATCTTGTCACATGCTCTTGGGCATCCTCTTCACCCTTAAAGACTTCCGACTGAGGCAACATGAAATGTTCGGGGTAAGGAGGTGTGGGCACTGACAGATGCACTGGATGACTACGAATTTGGCGTAACATGGGCTTTTGGGGCCCAGAAGCTTTGGTTTCCATAGACTCCAAATGCTCTAACAACGCTTTGTATGCATCATAAGATTTAATCTCTTCCTCTTTACTTTGCTCCCATTATGAGTTGTGGGAGACTGGAGGCCTATGGGGGGGTGGCCGAATAGCAGCCCCTCTACCTTGGTAGGGCATTTCAGCCTGCTCTACTTCTTGTTCATACTCCTCGTAAACTTCCTGAGGAGTCTCTGGGTGAGACCTATGACCCTGAGTGGGTCCCCGTAGAGGGTACCCATCGTTGTTTCGAGGAGTGGCCTCCCTCTCAGGTCTATGGGGTCTCGGAGGCAAAACTTGATGAGGTCGCAGAGACCTATCCCACACCAAGGGATTATGCCTTTCATATGTTTCCACTCTTTGGGTGTGAGGGTTTGGAACCCTCTCAGGTAGGTTATAAAGCAGCTCGTCTGTTTGGCGTTGAATGCGCTCCTTTCTAAGATGGTATAGACGCTCCAGCTGCTGCTGATATTGCTCAAGCACCATGATCTGGGCTTGGTGGGCGGCATGTCTGGCGACTGCCAAGTCAATTTGGTCTGCCATATTGGGCTTAGGAGGCCTGAATGCCTCTCCTATGTATTTTCCTCGGTCATGATGATTCGAGATCTCAATGGGTTGCTTCCCTATGTCAAGGTTAGTGACATTTACCTAAGGCTCTGGCCTCAGTGGGTGACCATGGTATCTAGCAGGTGCAGAAGCACAAGGCTCCCGTGCTGTATATTGCTCTTGAGGCATGTGATGGTCTTCCTCATACTCCCTTTCGTGGGTGTGAAAGGGGCAGGCAGAGTTAGCTTGCCCTGTTTGGGGAGCCCTGTGCTTTGGGTTTTGTCTATTGGTTCTAACAATGATGGGAGGCAAAGGAGAGATGCCATAGTCATGTGGCCTCTCCTCATGGACACTATGCCTCTATAGCACTTCATCGCATGATGGCCACTCATATCTAGCTTCTAAGGGAGCTCTTCTATCTACGTTGAGTGCCACATGTAAAGATTCTTCCCAAAAGGGGCTGTGATGAACGAGCGTGTCCCCCAGAGGGGTGTCCCTATAATTCCACCTTGACATGGAATGATGTGGACTCTCTTGTGGGTCAGACCACCAAGGAAGTATAGCTAAGTCCTTAGGGCTAAAGCGGAGGCCAATTTGTCTATGCTTTCTCCATTTTACGCATTTCTAATTTGTAGCATCAAGTTTAGTTCGTTCTTGCATCGTGTTTGGAGTTTTCCATTTTTGTTTGCAGAATCTCGTGCTTTCAGTGGCGATCACGGTGGGACCTGTCTAGCCTCAGGCAATATGAGGAGGAGACCATGGCGGCCTACGAGAATCGGTGGAGGACTCTGCTTTCAAAGCTACCCTACCTTCCCCCTATGTCTAACCTTACACAAATGTTTTCATGAAGTTGTTTAAGATCGATCTCTGGGCTATTGCAGCTGTAGCAATATGCCACCTTAGAAGAAGCTCTGGCGCAATCTAGGGTTATGGAAGAAATAAAAATACAAGATGGCAAAACTGCCAAACCTAAAAATAAAGAGCGAAACAAGAACACAAAGACAGGGACTACGCAACAAAAACCCGTTGCGATTAATCAAGTTGCTATCAATGTCCCTAAGCTTGCACAAGAAATACAGCTGCAAAAGGCTAATTATCAGGCAGTGCCTCCTAACAATTATGAAAGAGAAAATAAAAAACAAGAGAAAAATCAATAGCGTCGCCCTAAGTGATAGTACACCCCTTATACAGAGTCTAGGGACTCCCTATTTGATCGCTTGTCAGTGGCGAACTTGATCTCCCTTCCAGATATTAAAATCATAGATCCTAACACTCCCAAACCTAAGGGATACAGAGAGGACTTGTATTGTAGGTTCCACAAGCGAAGGGGACATGACCTGAATGCGTGCTGGAAGTTCAAAGGATTGATACAAGACCTGATTGATAATAAAACATTGGCAGTGGACAACCCCATAGCGCCAAATAACCAGCAGATGGGAGTTTTCAAGGACCCCTTGCCTGCCCATGAGGCATAGGCAAAACTCCTTCAGGTCAATGAGGTGCGACAGAATTGCCCCATGCAAGGGTATGTGGGAATGATAAGCATAGTGACTAGGAATAAGAAATACCTAGGAGTTGCCCCCGAGGCAGCCACAAGAGAGGTTCCATTGATGTCACAACCTCAACAACACCCTATGTAGTTACCTTTGCCTAGACCCGAGGTCACGATACGGACCAAACTCATGCAGAGTTTTTGGACCACGTCGGCTAGGCTCTCCATATATGAGCTTATATAGCAATTAGCACCCCATCGGGAAGCTCTCATGGAAATTTTGAAAGCCATCGAGTTGTAGCCCCATGAAGCGAATTTCTTCAATAACTTTGTGGGACATGTAAAACGATGCACGAAGCTAGTCATTACATTTAGATAAGATGAATTTAAATCAGTGTCTGATGACATGGCAGATCCACCCCTACATGTTATCACGCGGGTCAACAAGATCCCATATAAGAGGGTGTTGATAGACACTGGCTCATCTAGTAACATCATTACTACAACAACATTGAAACATCTGAAGTTGCCATCCTCTCATATCATGGCTTCCACTTACACACTGTGAGCATTCAATGATGCGATATACTCAACAGTTGGCACAATTTTTCTACCCGTTCAGGTAGGACAAAAGACAATACCTACATTGTGCCATATTTTGGAAGGCGAGATGGCGTACAACATATTGCTAGGGCGGCCATGGATCAGGGACATGAAGTGTGTCCCTTCAATAGCTCACCAGTGTTTGAAATATGCATTTGAAGGAGAAGTACATGTAGTCCCGGAAGACTTAGAACCCTTCAAATATTGCAATGCGGTGCAGTTGATGCCGCAATCGACCCTCCCATCGACGCACTTGGATTTTTAGTTAAATCCATCTAGACAGGGTCCGATGTCGCGAGCACCACTGGTGACTAATCCATAAAAACCCTAGCCAGGTGCATCTTCATTGTCTACTCCTTCACCACCAACGCCACCTATCATGGCTAAATAGAAGGACAAAGGGAAAAAAATCTAGGAAGAGGCTCAACCCCTGGAAGAGGCACTGCCAACAATATCAACCATCTCAACCGAAGAGATGCCTAGCACAATGGAAGCTGAGGCTCCTAATCCACCCATAATGGAATGGAATCAGGAAGAGCTTCCATTCCCTCCCTCTCAATCGCCAACAATTACTGTTGAAATGGCCAGTACGGGCCTGGGGGAGTATCTAGTGCAGAATGTCGTAGCAACGACCATGCTAGAGTCAATGCAAGACATGGGGATACCTCGCCTCCCCATTGGGACAATTTTTCCTTTAGGCTACCCACCGAACCAGACCAATTTTGTGTATGGGGGCCTTGACCATGGTGCTGAACCATGCATGCAAAAGGACGAGGATGAAGAGCCTTTTGCAGAAGATGTCAACTATCTGTCTAACCTAGACTTCGCTCTGAGATATCTTGGCCAATGCAATTGGCATGGATACAAGCTAGGCAGGTATGAGCAAGGAGTGCGTGTCCTTTGCCAACCAAGATACCAAATGCCTTATGACAAGTCGGGAGTAGGGTTCAACCACCCCCTGCCCTTAGACATCTTGGTGGAAAACATGCAAGGCCTAGGAATAGGCAACAAGGGTAGATTGGCATCAGATCCTTATGCCAACCCAAACACAACATATACATTGGGAGATTACCTCCCATGGTCAACAACCACCCTTGGTAACATCAAGAACCCTTCTCCTTTTCTAGAGAGAGGTGAAAGTTTGAGAACTCACTTTCAAGGAGAGCATAAACAGTGTCCAGAAGGATCTTCGGAGGATGAATCAAAATATGAACTAGTGTCATATGATCCCTTCGAATCTAATAGTGATAACTCACAAATGATCCCCATGAATAACTGACAAGAGATATTTTTGAATCTGTTCCCTCTAGAAGCTCCAATCGAGCCAGTATCACGTTAAGAGAATCAGGTCCCCCCACGGAGCGTGGAACAACCGCAATGGGACTAGATTAATTTTCTAGAACAAGATGAGCCTCATATGTCACAAGCAATTGTCAGAGCCAATGAGGGCTTTTGGATCTCCGACAGTGATTCGGAAGATGAAACTAAGATGGCCTATCTCAACCACATGCGATAAATGTAACAATGGTACCCTTTGAGGATTAATGACATATTTGTACACATGGGCATAGTGCCAGGGCACGAGTGGTACGTAGACCCAGTAGGGTGGGATCAAGTGTTGGATCCACTACTCCGGGTACACGAAGAGCACCTTCCACTCCGAGACCCTAGGGTGATATTAGTGTCGAGGGCAGACCCTGTCCTCTTATTAGCACACAGGGCCGATCCATTCATGCCAGTACCTATAGAACCATATCCAGAACACAGAGAATATCCAAAATGTTTGAGTCATAACACCCGTGGTAATGGAGACTAGAACCATTTCATCCACATGATCTCCATTGACTTGACCGCACCCATCCACAATTCGACTGATCCAGCATAGTCCTTGCATCTAGACATAGATGCCATTGACTGGGATCATGTCAATTCACCTCCATCCCCATCAGAGTACTGGCCTTTCGATAAAATGCCTCATTTTACCCCAGGGACAACTCAGGATATCTTTCAAGCTGAAGAGGAACTTGAGGTTCCCAAAGCAGATTTAAACTTAGCTAATGATATCCATTTGATCCCAACTCCACATCAGTTGGAGGACGGATCTCACATGTCGATCGAGGAGACGACTGACGTAGACATCGGCTTAGATCCAATGAATCCACAGATTATCAATCTGGGGGTAAGCTTATCCCCTGAAGAGCAAGCCGAATACATTACCCTTCTCAAAGAGAAGAAGGAGGTTTTTGCATGGTCATACAGAGACATGCCGGGGCTAGATCCGTAGCTAGTCACGCATAATCTAATGCTTGATCCAAAAATCAAGCCAGTTAAGCAAAAACTACGTAAGATGCACCCAACAATGGCCTTGATGGTCAAAGACGAATTGCAAAAGCTGTTGGATGCACAGTTTGTCATCTGCGTGGATTATCCACCATGGCTGTCCAACATGGTGCTCATCAAAAATCCCGATGGGAGGATTCACATATGCACTGATTTTCAAGATCTAAACAAAGCAAGTCCTAAGGATGATTTCCCCTTGCCAAGAATCGACGCGTTGGTAGACGCTACAACAGTTCACGAAATGCTATCCCTCATGGATGGTTTCTTGGGATACAATTAGATTCGTATCAATCTTGAGGACCAACTAAAAATGGTGTTCACAACGCCTTGGGGGACATTTTGTTATAAGGTCATGCCTTTTGGCCTTAAAAATGCTGGTGCCACCTACCAACGTGCCATGACGTACATCTTCCACGATTACATGCATAAAACTTTGGAAGATTACATGGATGATTTGTTGGCCAAGTCTCTTTTGTGCCCAGATCATCTCGATGACCTAAGCAAGATTCTTGATCGCCTCATGGAGCATAAAGTCAGACTGAATCCCAAGAAGTGCGTATTTGGCGTCACATCTGGAAAACTCTTGGGTTTCATAGTATCAAAGCGAGGCATCGAGGTGGACCCAAAAAAAGTCAAGGCAATCCTTAAAATGGTTCCCCCAACTACCATTAAGCAGCTCAGAAGTCTGCAGGGAAAGGTCATGTCAATTAAGCACTTCATAGCATAGCTATCTGACAAGTGTCGACCCATGAACAAATTATTACACAAGGGGGTTGCATTTCACTGGGATGACGAGTGCCAGTCAGCCTTTGATGACATCAAACAATACTTGGCTTCGCTGTCAGTATTGGCACCACCTAGACCAGGAGTTTCATTATACTTATACATCTCAGCTACTAAGGTGGCATTAGATGCCATGCTGGTCCAGAATAATGAACTTCACAAAGAACAGGCTACTTACTATCTTAGCTGCACCCTGGTCAGTTATGAACTTAACTATGCATATGTTGAGAAACTCTGCTTGGCAGTGGTGTTTGCTACAAAAAAGCTACGCCACTACATGCTAAGAAACACTACGTATGTTGTGTCTAAGGAGAATCCATTGCGATACATGATGAGTCGTACTTATCATAGTAGTCGCACGGTGAAATGGATCATGTTGTTGACGGAATTTGACATAGAGTTTATCGAACAGAAATCCATCAAAGGACAGGTCATAGCCTATCAACTAGCAGAGGCTTTTCTCGAAGACGATCAGCCTCTAGTCATATAACTACCCAATGATGGTGTCTTCCATGTCTCAGAATCGCCAAATTTTGATGAACCTGAGTCACAGGCTGACATAACCCTATTTTTTGATGGTTCTAAATGTGAGCAAGGTGGTGGCATGGGAATAGTATTCTTCACACCACGGGGTGCTCCAATGCCCCTATCATTTAAATTAAATTTCCCATGCACCAACAATAATGCAGAGTATGAAGCCTTGCTCATAGGTCTTCGGACAACAATCGCCATGAACATCAAACGACTGAACATCTTTTGTGATTCGTTGTTAATTGTTAATCAAGTCAAAGGGGTATTCCAATGCAAATGCCCAGTTCTGTAGGCTTATAAAGCCCTTGTGGACAAATTCTTGGAAAAACTTGAGTGGTATGACATCGAGGCACTCCCTCGGTCATCGAATCATTTTGCGGACATAATGGCCTCCTTGGGGTCACTAATCCCGCAAGACCTTTCTAGTGATATGACAACCATTCAAGTCAAAACCTTATCGCAATCCGTGATGGAGCGTGCAAGCTCTGACTTGACGCTAGGAATCCACATGATCCAGATTGAACCATCCTCGGATAAGTTCTCTTGAATCCACAATTGTCTAAAACATGCCAACTGGGGGTCCTTGTTCTCCCCTACTCCCATTAATAACAACACAACGCTATTCTTACAAGTTCTATCCCGCTCAGTGTTTGCTAGGGATGAACTTCAAGAGGGATTGGCTGTTCATACCATCAAGGCTTCTGATCAACAAGACTGGTATTTACCCATTAGAGACTACCTCAAGTTAGGTAATCTCCCGCTTGGATTAACACATGCCGCAAAATGAGAATTCAAGCAGAAAGCGACTAAGTATGTCTTGATAGGAGACATTTTGTACCATCACAGCTACAAAGGAATCCTCCTTCGTTGCTTGGACCAGCAAGAGTCCACTTGGGTAGTCGCCCAAGCGCACGATGGTACATGTGGTGGCCACTTCAGTGGTATGGCCATCACAAAGCACATTCTTCACATGGGCTATTATTGGCCATATTTAGAGCAAGATTGTTGCGCATATGTCAGGAAGTGCGTGAAGTGTCAACACCATGCCAATTTGACGCATGTACCTTCCCAGGCCTTGCAGACAGTCCAGTATGGTTGGCCATTTTTGTAGTGGGGATTTGATCTAATTGGAAAGATCTCCCATGCGTCGTCAGGCCATCACACGTTTATCATAACGGCCACAAAGTATTTTACCAAGTGGGTGGAAGCAGTTTCGCTTACCTCTACGATAGGACCCCGCATTGTGGAGTTCATTTTGCATAACATCATATGTCATTTTGGTATTCAATCCAAAATAGTCTCGGATAATGGGATGCCATTCAAGAATAAAGACGTGCATGCTTTGACCACAAAGTACAAAATTTAGCACAATTTTTCGACACCCTATTATCCGTAGGCAAATGGGCAAGCAGATGCGTCAAACAAAACGCTAGTTAGACGGTCGCAGATAGTAATAAGGATTGGCACATCCAAATCCCACTTGCCCTGTGGGCTTATCGCACTAGCATTCGGACACCCACTGGGGCAACTCCATTTTTGCTCGTGTATGGCTTCGAGGTAGTCATGCCTCTCGAGTTGGAAATTCCTTCCCTGCGCATATCAATGCAGGAGTTCTTCAATGATGACACTACGTGGCAGGCCCAGTTAGACCAGATTACGTTGTTTGACGAACGACATGTTAATGCTCTCAAGTATTTACATATCTATCAAGAGTGACTTAAGAAAGCTTACAACATGAAAGTTCACCTGAGGGACTTTCGGGTTGGTGATTTGGTTTTGAAGGAAAATCAATAGAACTCTAGTTTGTCGTCCCACCTAAGGGACAAGTTTGTGGCAAATTGGTTAGGTCCATATGTAATTGATAGCAAAATAGGACCCGGGACATACCGGCTAGCCTCTCTTGATGGAATCAAGGAAACAGAACCCTTGAACATCAGTCATTTGCGACCATTCCATATCTAAGAGAGCCATATCCCAAAAATGCTCCAAGGATTCCTATAATTGCTTGGTCAATCCCAAAACGCTCCAAGGATTCCTATAATCACTTGGTCAATCCCAAAATGCTCCAAGGATTCCTATAATCGCTTGGTCAATCCCAAAATGCTCCAAGGATTCCTATAATTGCTTGGTCAATCCCAAAATGCTCCAAGGATTCCTATAATTGCTTGGTCAATCCCAAAATGCTCCAAGGATTCCTACAATCGCTTGGTCAACCCCAAAATGCTCCAAGGATTCCCACAATCGCTTGGTCAAAAATAAGAAAATCCAAAAATCATCAAAAACAACAAAAATTTGCATCTCATTTCCAGGCATGCTCAAATTCATCAATAAAAAGCTCTTCTCACATCTCATCTTCATATTCACAAAAATCAATCCATCAAAAATACAAAAATATATAGCTGCATTAAGCATCGTATCCATACATTGCATATTTGTGGTCGTACTGGTCAAAGGCACCATAGACTGTAATTACTCTGCTAGTCCATCTTGTTCCACATTTTTCCATTTTATAAGCAGTCCAAAAAACAACAAAAATGCGCCATTCACTGCTTTTTACCACAATAGAGTCAAGTGGTCTTATAATGTATCAAGAGTTTTTGTCTTTCAGTCGTCATTTTTCTTTCTAGCCACGTACTGTACCAAGTCAGACAGATTTTACGAAGGTAGAGTTCTACTTGGATCACACCTTGTTACATAGCATCCCAACACAAATTAAAAAACATAAAAATTCCCAAGTTGTGTGAACGAAAGATGAAACCTGCACAGTAATCCAGGTCACCATAAGTGAAATAGTTATCTTGCTCATCCCCCTGTGTGAATGACCCAAAGAATGCTGAGAGTTGGCAAAAGGACAAGCATCTTCCCTACCTAATTCCCCAAGAATCCCAACTTCTCAAAAATTTGCAAACAACAAAATTTTGCAAAACGTCAAAACTCCAAAAATTTGACATCATCCCTAGAGTGCATACATCAAAAAGCACATACAATAGTGATTCTTATCACTCGAATCCAAATCCCTTGCTCAAAAGAAAAATATATAAAAATAAACAGTGATTTTTATCACTACCAACGAGCAAGTATCCCAATACAATTGAAGAAAAGAAGGGAGTCGAACTTGAATCCCTGGAACTCTTAGCATTCCAACAGGTCATGAGGCAAACCTCAGTACCGGTTTGGTGGATAGCCTATCGGTCACTGGCGGTAAACTTCCCGCATGACGATATATCTATCACATTAACTCGTGTACAAATCAATGTTTACATGTGGATGAGCTAGCTTATGGTATCCTAGATAGCACTGCAGAATAATCTGACTAAATACAACAAAGGAGTTAGTGGAGCTAATTAGGTGATCCTCAATACAGGTTTGGTTGACAACCTATCTGGCACTAGTGGTATCCTGAAAAATACCACATAAATGAACTCAATTGCACACACAGGGATGTGAAATAGCTTGGTCAAAGATAAGTTCAATTCATACCTTGTTCAAAAGTCTTGTAAGATAAAATACAGTCGTGGCTAGTGAGTTAAAACCGTCTGAGTCTCAGAAAACCTTAGCCACATTTCTAAACCAACTACGCTACTTTTCATCCTTACAATACCATCAAAAAATACAAAAAACCACATGTATACATACAAAGTCATTTACCACAGCAATCGCCTAAAAACAAAATAACAAAGTCCTAAACAGTCTATGGTGCCCTAACCAACCAACAAAAATTCATTTCATCCATTACATTTTGCATATCACATATACATCAAAAACAATTGCATTCATCATAACATATGTATCCATCGAAATAAATTAACATGCATACATCCATATTCATCAACCATCATGCATAAGATCAAATCATAACATATGCATAAACAAAATAAAGCCGATATATATATATATATATATATATATATATATATATATATATATATATATATATATATATATATATATCGTCAAAAATGCCCGCAGGCTACAAAGAGTTGGTCCTCTGACCCCGCAACAAAATCCAAAATCCCAAAACCCCCAACCTAAGGCATCGGCCACCATGATCATGCAGGATCGATGTGACGAGAACTACCCCCCATGGTGTGGGTCCTATGGGACCCCTCAAGGGCGGCTAATGCTAGCCCTCGCATCACACCTGCTATTGCCTTCCTCATCCAATCGCCTGCAACGAGATGATGCTGACTGCTCAGTACCACTGTCCCTCGTTCGATGCTAAGATCTAGCTCTCGAGGGCTCAGGTACCGCCCCCCAAGGTAGATGATCTCCCCCTCCAAATCCATCTAGTGCCGGCACCACTCCGCATCCCATCGATGGTACATCGCGACTACATCATCATGCTGTGCCAGCTACGTCCATAGGAGATCTCTCTCCCAGGCAGTGTCAGTTCCCCCATCCTACCAGCAGTGCGCAACCCATGTGCTCTCCCGCTCTGCTAGCTGAGCTCGAAGGAGATCCCTCTCCCATAGTGCATCCCCTAGCTCCTCATCTCGCCTCCACAGCAGCTCTTCCAACCACGCCTTCTTAGTGCGTAACCCAGACTCCGTGTCCTCCGCATCCACCTGAGGCATGGGACTCTCTGGAACAATAGCCTGCTCTAGCTCCCACTGCTCCGTAATGTCCTGCATCTTCGGTTGATCCGGAACCCCCAAATCCGCATCCTCACCCTCCACCTCCACCATGTCCGCATCCTCCAAAGGAGCTCCCCAATCATCCCCTGGTGCCTCAGCACCCTCCCCGCCTGCTGCTGTCACCTCCACGCCTCCCAGTGGCCCCTCTCCCCGTCATCACTGTAGTACCCACCACTGGTCATACTCTATGGTAGTCCCGATGTCATCCACATTCGGGATGTCGATCACCGTGTCTGAATCCTCACCCAGTGGTGTGATGACCGGTCGGTCTAGAGTCCTCTCATACCCCCGGTGTCGATAGACCACGGGCTCACTAGGTAATCCCTGGTGCACCCCAAACTATCATGTCACCCAGCTATATGAGAAGAACTCATGCTCAATCCCGTGCCACCCAATTAGCCATCACTCTCTACGTATCCGTCGGAGCCACTCTCCAACCTCCGACTAGGCTGGACAGTCCCAATAAGGGTGCCAGACCATCTCCCCTGGAGTAAGCTAAGAGAAGGTATCAGCATAGTGCCCTATGACACCTACCCACCATCGACTCTGTCCCTACTCCCCGGACCACCACCACAGAACTACATAACCTATCTCCCTATCCTCCATCTCTTCCCGAGTCGTCCATGGTAACCCGGCTGGCCTCTCCACCGCTATGTGCTACCAAGCCCAACTCTACAACAGATAGCTGTAGATAATCCCATTTCGCTACTGGCAGCAGACCTCGTACATCTCCCCATAGAGCTATGCCAACAGTGTCTATCCCCATCTCATGATTAGCGGTGCCTCTGTCGGGAACTATACCAACCACCAAACCAAATCCAGCAGGTTCGATGGGAACCTCACGCTTGACGAGTCAGGTAACAACATGTTGGAAATGACGCCCATAAGGAATGCGTGCCTCACTCCTAACATCCCCCTCTCCAGACACCATCGGACCAAAATCCTTCCAATCTGGTAGTCGCCCTCTACCCTCTCTAGTGGATCCTCCACACCCAGTTCCTCCCCATGCCTGAAGCATCACATCAATACAGCTGTCCGTTGATCACACGGTGACGTCCTGATCGACAGTCCATCTATCAAAATTTGTAGAAGCTGATAGATATCCTCCAAGGTCATGGTCATCTCCCCTATTGGGATATGGAAGGTGTTGGTCCGGGGATCCCAAAGATTGATCAGGGCCGTCAAATAGGCCCGATCTACGACCACAGGCTCCAGTCAAGCCACCGCTTGAGCCCAAGGGCATCAATCCACTCCCAGTCAGCCACAATCAGCACCCCCATGCTTCAGTAAAAGTAGTGGGTACACGGTATCGACTCTTAACAACCTGCAAAAGAAAACAATTCAAAAACATTAAAATCATGGAAAAGAATTGTACAACAATAACATGAATATACAACATTGCCTACCAATGTACAACAAAAAAAAAAAAAAACATTCAAAATTCAAAACAAAATTAATTTTTTAGTTCTAGGGTTTCTAATCCTAACTGATAAATTCCAAAAATAAAACAAAACAAAATTCAAAAATTAATTTTTCAGTCCTAGGGTTTCTAATCCTAACTGATTAATTTAAAAACAGAACAAAAATTCAAAAAAAAAAAAAAAAAACAAAATTAAGTCTTAGGGTTTTACGTTCCGTTTATCCTAGGGTTTAGTTATAAGCAAAATAACAATTCTTTACCTAGGTTTTTCACTACGTTTAGTTGTACACTAAGTCTTAGTTGTGTTCAACTCAGTTTCAGGGTTTCAGTTTTAAAATTTTAAAAAACATCATCACAAATAAAATTAAACAAAACACTTGCAGTTTTAAACAAAAGTAATAACTCTAGGGAGAACTTATTGGTATTGCTTCGGCTCCGCCGCTCGATCTGGTTTGTGCACTCATGATGTAAGGGAAAATCCGACAGTGCTTCGCTTCACAGAATTAACCTCCTCCTCCCCAGAGCTCCAAATCGCAAGAAAATTTAGATGCAAATGAGCCCAAACCCTAGTTTTGGCATTTAAATAGGCCTTTTGAGCTTAAATTCGTCCTCCCCTGGGATGAGCACTCTGGTTAGCGCTCGTACCAACCTGGGACAAATTCTAAGCTGGTATTCGTCCCACCCTGGGACAAATTCAGGGCAAAAATTTCAAAAAATAGCAAAAATTGAACAAAAATGCACTAAAACAGCTAATAAACTTGCCCGATGAGAGTGTTGTTGCACTTGACATCCCGGACATGTAAAATAGACGTTGGGGTCACAAATTGTCACTATCCTCCTCCCTAAGAAGGCTACCATAGCCGGACCGCTCCACTGGAGGACAGATTTTCGCCAATTTTAGCTCCAAAAAGCGTCGCAAAAAGGGTTACCACCCACCAAAAATAGGTCTAAATGTCGAAAAACTGCACACACTTAACACTAAACCATCTAAGGGCACCCTTGCACAAGTCATCTTGGGTCAAGCGACTCGTCTCTTTTCTCACGAAGGTCATTCCCTCATCGATTCGTCGCTCGAGGGGGTAGTCACACTTAGTCACAAATCAGCAAACACACACCCAATTAAGGAAAACGACATGCATTCAAAGAATCATTGACAAAGACAATTACGCTCCTGCTTGGGGTAGTAAACAAGCAATAATCACAATCTGATCAAATCACTTGGCATTTCGTGAATCATGAACTCAAGGTTCTCACAGACAAAAGGTTGCGCCCTTTGCCTATTCATGACTGATCAATGTACAAGGTCAAGTAACACCTCACCGAAAAAGGTTAACACTTGAATTAAGTGCCTTCGCTCGTCAGAAGCAAGGATTCAAGAATGCATGCCCTTTCCATACTTAGGGCATCAAAATTTGGTTAGGTTACCAAGAAACCCTAATCATTAGTGCTTTGGTTATCTATTTTTGCTCGACGCTGTGCCATGCATAGCGCATCCCAAAAAGGGGCATCTGTAGACACCAAAACAACACCAATCTGATTATGTGACTGCAAACACTGATCGCTTTGACACACACAGCCCCCAGGACAGCCCTCAGAGATTAAACAGTGGTCCTAACCACTTTTACAGCAATTTTGGAAGGTCAGAAGGCAATTTGGCACATTCAGACACTTTTCTCAGTATCCTTCCCACCCTGGGACGAATTCAAAATAGGATCCGTCCCACCCAGGGATGACTTATGAATTTGCTCTGGGGTAGGACGAATTCTAGGTTCAACGGGAAAAAAGAGAAATTGCGCCAAATGGCAGCCGAGGACAGTCAATTAATGCCTCCTGCCTTGCATGCACGTGTAGGTGGGCAGATTGGACGTTAGAGGACTGTCACAAGGATAGTCATGGAAGCCCAAGTCAGGGAGGACTTTCTTCCCTCATGGGAAGGCATGACTGCCACATGGCGCTCATGCATGCCCCTCCAAAGAGACCCCCTGGGTCTATAAAATGGTGAACTTTCTCACCCAAAATAAGACAGGTTGGAAGCATTTTCAAGCAATGAAGTGCTACCAAATTTGATACCACGTTTTTACCTTTTGATTCACCTCTTCCACATCCTTGATCTCTTTTGCAAGAGAGGTCATTGGGTGGTTATTGGAAGTGTGAATCCGGATCCAAAACCCGAAATTTGACCACATTGATCTACCAATTCGTCGACAACCCATTACAAGAGATTTTGGGCCCATCCCAAGTGGATTGGTGCCGAAATCAAGTTCTAATGGTGGGCGGCCCGCCCGGGAACCCCGCACTCCTATGAGCATAATCTTCTTTTTTAAGAACAATTGGGAATTCGTGGCAAATTGTTATTTTGTCATTTGTTTATTTTGCATTCCATCTTATGCTATTTAAATAGCTTGTCATTTCGATTTCATAATGCTGTGATCAAATCTTATCATGTTTTGTCGCTTTTGTTGTCCTCACTAACTTGCAGGTAGCAACGTCAAATTCTTGTTGATGGAGGTCAAATTGGGGAAATATGACCATCTGGGTCTTCCCAAAATGCCCCCAATTAGCTAACCCCTAAGTTTGCAGGTCGTTTGGAGCTCTCGAGATGCGACATTTGGGAAGCATCACTTCGGCGTTTTGTCGTAGGCGAATTCGTCCTACCCCGAGATGAATTATAGTCAAATTCATCCCGCCTAGGAGCGAATTCAAATTTGCGACAAATTATCTGACTGTTTTGATGGTAGTGGCCCTCTGGTAATGTTCCCTGGTTCCTGTCAAATTTGCAAGTTGTTTAGAATCAGTTTAGTTATCGCTGTAATCAATCTTTTGCATACATCTTTCATTGTTTTTAGATAACAAACGTTTCATCTTTGCCACAGGTGCTACTAACAATTTTGTTGTTTCTTTGAATGCAGGAGGAGCAGCAAGGATCAAGGATTCATTCACACCAATGGCGACAACACTTTGGCCCGCCCATTTTGCATGTGGGCACGCGGAAGAGAGATGACTTTCCATTGATGTGACCAAGAGACAAGTTTGATGCTCCTCTCCCCTAAAAAGGGAGGAAGCTAATTGTAACCAAATTTGAAATACATCAATAAAAGAAGAGGGTTGTTTCGTTCCATTTGGGTTCCAATTTGTCTATGCTTTCTCCATTTTACGCATTTCTAATTTGTAGCATCAAGTTTAGTTCGTTCTTGCATCATGTTTGGAGTTTTCCCTTTTTGTTTCCGGAATCTCGTGCTTTCATTATGGACTCAAAGCTCCATAACTTGATTATACAAGTAATTTTACATAATAGCATTCTACAAATTGTGTTCTCTCTTGTTAAGTCTATAAGTTTCATTCTTATCATTATCTTGATATTACTATATTGTGGCTATATTATATTTGATGTTGTGGAATTCATCCTATGAGTTATATGTTAGTATTAAGGTTTAAAATTCCCTTAGTTGTATTAGAGCTATTGTAAGTAGTTTTTTACATATATTGAATATATCTAGCTACATACAAAAATAATTTTTGTCCAGTTTGAAGGGAGTTAGATCTAGAATCTATTGTAAGGTCATAGTAATTAGAGTCTTTCCATGGTTGGAGGAACAACTAGTGAAGACCAAGACTCAAATATAGAGTATTTCCATGGTTTAAGAATAACTAGTGAAGACCAAGACTCAAATATAGAGTATTTCAAGAGCTTCATTTGAATACCAAGAGATAAACACTTTATACGTTGTTGTTCAATGAAGGTATTCAAATGCTAAAAAATTGAGCAAGGGATAGAGTGAGTACTGAGTGGTTTCAAATATGAGAAGCATTCAAGTTGCTAGTAGTTTCTATGTTAGAGAGCAATAAAAATCTAAGCATGCCAACCAATGTAATAGTCGAGAAAGTGCTTAACATCTACTGTAGAGGTAGCACCAATAGGAAATAGAGCAAATGCATGGTCACAAGTATCATTTGGGATAGAGTTGAATGCAATATTTAAAGCATACGTAGATCTCCTTGGAAGAAGCAAATAGAGTCACTACAAAATTTGCATGTTGTGAAGACTTTTGAATGCAAAGGTTGGTGAGGAATTTAATTTAGGATTTTATAAAATTTAATTTTTATTGAAGTTAATTTATGGAGTGATAAGTAGAGTTAATAAATATTGAATTAAAGTTTATTTGGGATTATAAGGTGTTCAATATTTTTTTATTTTTTAATATAAATTTCTAAAATTGAAATTTATTTAATTTAATAGTTTTTTGAAAAATAGAAGATTATTGAATATTTGCAAATTTAGTTATTTGGGAGACAAAAGGTATTCAACATCAAACTTAAGAAAAATGTAAATTTGCAAAAATTATTCTTTAACTAGGGATACCTAAGTTTTATTACTGTAGAAGTCATTATACATTATTGGTACATAGGTTCTAGAGCCAGTAGGCATATGACTACAAATAAATAATAGTTTAATAATTTTTGTGAAAAATATGAGAAACTATTTGCTATAGCAAATAGTATATCTTATGAATTCAAAGGAGTAGAACTTGTTCTAGTTAATCTAATAGATGGAAAAGTAGTAATTAGTAATGTGTTATATGTCCCATGATTAACTACTAATCCTTTTTTTGTTTCTCAACTTATGGATCAAAATATGGTAGTAGAATTTAAAGTTATCAAAGGAAGAAAACAATGTCATATTATCAAGCAAGAAAAAGTGATAGCTTTAGGATCCTATAAAGATAGTTTATTTACTCTAGCCTTTCAATAGGAATATCTGAAATAAAAGAGCTTTGGTATAAAAGACTAGGACATACAAGTGCATCATCATTAAATGAAAATACTAAATATCAAATGGTATAAGGATTACCAAAACTCTCTTGGGAGTCTACAATTTTTCTAGAATGTCTAGCAAGAAAACAACATAGAACACCTTTTGAAATTCAATAACATAGATATAAAAAACCATTGGAATTAATATATACACATTTATGTGGTCCAATGAATGTTACTAGTAGTGGAGGACATAAATATTTTTAACTATTTGTTGATTATTATTCTAAGAAAATATGGGTATACTTTATGAAATATAAATCTTAAGCATTTAGTTGTTTCAAACAATTAAAATTTCTAGTTGAAAAAGAATCGGGGAAAACTATCAAGAATATTCTCTCAGATAGAGGAGATGAATTTATATCAAAATAATTCAATCTATTTTTAGAAGAAAATGGAATAAAAATACAACTTACTACAACATATTCACCACAAAAAAATGGTATTGCAGAAAGAAGAAATATATCTATCATGGAAATGGTTAGATGTATGTTAAAAGAAGCTCATATTTATCATCAAGATTAGAGAACGGTAGTTAAAATAACAGGATATTTGTAGAAAATATTGCCTACTAGAATACTCAAGAATGTTACACCAAAACAAGTATGGTCATGATGAAATCCAATTATAGAGCAATACAAAATTTTTGGATATAATACTTATATGTATGTTCCAAAATAAAAAAAAGACAAAATTAAATGGAAGGACTATGTATGGTATATTTCTTGGTTATCATGATGAATCTGGTGGATATAGAATAATTGATCCAACAACAAAGAAAAACTATATAAGCAAAGATGTAGTATTTGATGAAAAAATTAAATATGGTATTAAATAACAAAAGCCTAATTTAGAAGTTCTAATTTTTTTAGAAGAAGACTCATCAAGTGAAGATACAAAATCATAATTTCAAGATGAAAAAAATGAAAATACAAAAATTTCTACAAATTTGTAGAAAAAGGAACCTACACGGCTTTAAAATACTCTTAGAGATTCAAATATTGAGAAAATTTCATATCTTACTACTACAAGACCTCAAATTTACAGTTTAACTAGAATAAACAGAGGATTGTTGAACTCTATGGTAGAACCAACAACAAAACTTTAGGTTTTGAATCATCCAAAATGGAAGGAGGGTATGGAATCAAAATATACATCATTACTAAAAAAAAAAAATTAGAATCTAGTTGAGATACCTCTAGGAAAGAGAATAGTTGGTTGTAAATATGTTTATAAGGTCAAATATAAAGTAGATAGTTTGATTGACAGATACAAATCTTGACTAGTAGACAAAGGATATACTCAAATAGAAGGAATTGACTATGAAGAAACTTTTGCACCAACAACAAGAATGACTACTATCAAAAAAATTTGTGCTTTGGTAACACATCATGGATGGAAACTTCATCAAATAGATGTAAAAGTTCATTTCTTAATGGTGATCTTGAAGAAGAAGTTTATATGTCACAACCAAAAGGATTTGTAATTAAAGTACAAGAACACAAAGTTTGTAAGTTAAAAAAATCCTTGTATGGCCTAAAAAAATCCCCAAGAGCATAGTATATAATATCAATAATAATTTATTACAACATAACTTTAAGAGAAGCTTGCCAGATCCAAATATCTATACAAAAAGGTTTGGAAATGATATAATAATACTTATAGTATATGTTGGTGATATAGTAATTATAGGAAGTTCAAATATTTTAATAACTAAAGTTAAAAGGATCTCAAAAAGACTGATTTGGGACTTATGCTTTATTACCTTGGTTTATAAATTCATCAAAATCAAGATAATATTATAGTAATATAGATAGAGTATGCAAACTCTTTACTAGAGAAATATAGAATGAAAAATTGTAAACCCAAGGATACTCCTATGGAACAAGGACTATAGTTATCTAGATATGATAAAACATCTTTTGTTTTAGCAACAACCTATCATCAATTAATTTGAAGTATCTTATATTTAACAAATACATGACCATATGTAGTTTTTTTTGTAAATTATTTCTCAATATTTATGCAAGAACCTAGAGAAAATAATTGGAAAGCAAACAAAATAATATTACAATATATCAATAGGACTATAGAATACATAATTACATATAGAAAGGGTGATAAGAATTTTTGTCTACAAGGATGTTTGGATTTTGAATATACTATATCTATAGATGATAGAAAATCAACATCAGGATACATTTTTCTAATCTTGGTTGAGGACCAATATCTTGGTACAATAAGAAACAACATGCAATAGCACTTTCCTCTATATAAGTAGAGTATCATGCAACAAAGGATGTAGTCTATGAAGCATTATGGTTATAGTACATACTGTCAAACATGGGAATCAAAATAACTCCAATAATAATAAATCATGATAATCAAGGAGTATTAAATTTGATAAAAAAATCCAATCATACATGAATGAACTAAACATATTGAAGCTCAATGTCATTTTATTAGAGATCAATTTTAGATTTATCATATTTAGTTGAAACATATACCTATAGAAGAATGTATTGTAGATATTTCACAAAGGCCCCATGTTGAAACAAGTTTCAAATATTTAGGAATCATCTATGTAGATCAAGAGAATCTACATCAAATAATGTATTATAGGGGGTGTTAGAGTATGTTACATTATTTTATGTATTCCATAAGACAAGATCAAGAGACTTTTAGATAGGTGGCAAGATAAGAAATTCAAAGTTCATTTTGTAAAACTATATTATGGACTCAAAGCTCCATAACTTGATTGTACAAGTTATTTTACATAATATCATTCTATAGATTATGTTATCTCCTCTTAAGTCTATAAGTTTCATACTTATAATGATCTTGATCTTACTATATTGTGTCTATATTATATTTGATCTTGTGGAATTTATCCTATGAGCTATATGTTAGTATTAAGGCTTAAAAAACCATCATTTATTGTTTGTTCTTTGTCATTTCACTAGGGTTTGATCTATATCACCTACCTCAAAAAATCCACCACCCTATGACTACTTATTGTTTGTTCTCTACCACCACAATAGGGTTTGATATCTATTGCTTGCTTCAACAATTTTTCACCCTAGATTTTGATCTTTGTTGCTTGCTTCAAAAAATATACCACACTAGGGTTTGATATCTTCCACCTACATTAGAAAATTTTCCACACTAGAATTTGATCTCTTCCACCTATATTAGAAAAATTTCCACACTAGGATTTGATTCCTAATAATTGCTTTAGAAAATCCACCTCACTAGGATTTGATCCCTAGCACCTACTTCAAAAAATTTGTTGTACTAGGGTTTGATCTCTACTACTTGTTTTTAAATGTTTGGGAAAAAAACGAGTTTTTGTAAGGGATACTTGTCCCATAATACCAAGGTTTAAACATGGATTTACTGGGTGAAAACACAAAGGCTTACCACTATGGTATCCCTCTCGGGATAATGCAAGCGTTAGGTTATCCTATAAATATTTATAATGTTTTGTTTTCCATGAAAAATGTATTTTATGGATGAAAAAATAAATCACAAGTAAGAAGAACACTAATAGAAGTCATTGTAAAATTAGCAAGCATACAATAATATAGAATTGAAACAACAACCAAAAATATTAGCCATAACAAAATACTAATCACCAATTAAGCATTGTTTACATTGTCTTTTTTTTGAATCATGTTAAGATATTTCTCTTTATCAATAATCACATGCTCAATTGTATATATATATATATATATATATATTCTTCTATGGGATTGAAATGGTCTCATCCAAATTACATCATAACCAATATTGCTATGGCATTCCTTGTATGAGATTGAAATGGTCCCACCCAAATTACATCATGACCAATATTACTATGGTATTTGTTTTAGAATAAGTAATTATTCTCTTAAGTTCTACTAGGATAGACTTACTTGAGTTTCCACTCCTTCATGAGTCAGGTGAACTCTCAGTTATAGTCTACATCAGATTTGATGAGTTGTTGTAATCTAATGGCTCTCAATGATCAACTTTGTTATTTGTACAAAGTTGATCCATGGAATAATCAATCAGTTCCACTCTTTATTCATATTTTGTGTAATGCTTTGCATGTATATTTTAGGAAATTCTAACATGGTACCAGAGTAGGATAGATTTTGCTAGCATTCTCTCTTGAAGGTTCTAGGATCTGGTTCTTTGTATCTTTTGTTGGCTTCTCCTACTTTTTCTGGATTTAAGTCTTCAATAAGATTTTATATATAGATTTTTTGCTATATTTTTTGGAATATATATATATGTGGGTTATTATGAATAATGTTTGTCTTCTTCTCATGTTGAAATAGGAAGGGAAGATTCATTGTCTCTTAGTGTAAATGATTTTTTCAAAAAATTTGCCCATAGTCATATATATTAATTTTTTTTTTCTCCTTAAAAAGGAACACCTTTTTTCAAGCAAAGTAAATTTTTTTACTTATTATTATTTTTTTTTATAAATCTAAAGCTTGATCAGTAGGAATTTTATTTCCTATCTTTAGTGTATCTTTTTTTTGCAGGAAAAAAAAATTCTTCTCTATTTTTTTTGCTCTTGAAGAAGCACATTTGAGGCTCTTGAATAATGCATAGAGCACCCAATTTTGGGCGTCAACGTCTCTATTCGTGATACCTCTCAATTCAATTTCGATATCTCCTTCACTAGAGATCTGAAATCCTCGATATCTATTACTTTTTCGCTTGGAAAACTCGCATTAAGTCATCTATTGCTTCCACTATGCTCTTTAGCCTCGTCATATTCAGTTGCAAGCTAAATATTTTATCATTAATGTTCCCTCTCTTGCAATATTCTTTTGGCATCCCTTTTGTGACATCAGTGAACTCCATAGGAGCCCACTTAATTGGGATATCTTCATTTATCGCAAATATCTCCTTTTCTTGGTTGGCGGATATGTAATGACTCTCATTTAGCTCCTATTTAATTAGCTCTACCTCTCTTAATTCCACATTCATTTCCTATCTCTTATGTTATTGAGCTTTGGTTATTCTCTAATGAAATATTTGAGAGGCAACTATGATTTTTTTAATAATTCATTTTGCTATCATTTTATAAATGTATAAAGAATCTATTTCCCTTTTTATGCCTCTCATGTTCTACGTTTGTTTTGTAGGTTTCAATCAGAAGGCGCAAGGTCTACGAGACACTAAATTTGTGAGGCACTAGGTCTGCGAGGTGCACTAGACTTCTTATTATTCTACGATGCTTCAATGAGGATCCCATTTCTACTTATTGTCTATTGGGTACCACGAAACAAACATATTTTAGGTTTCCTCTTTGTGTGCCATCAAGTTTATTTTTTTAGAAGTGTAAATCTCTATTTTCTTTGGCTTTAAGGCAGTCGTGAATCACAGGCGCACATCCTAATTTCTTGTCTAAGCTATTTTGTATTGGTTTTATTACGTCCCTTCTATTTTGAATGTAAAACATTACAAAATATCCCCTTAACATTTATATATTTTGGTATATATTCTGACCCGTTTTTCACTAAGCCAGTTTCTCTTTCAAAGAGCTATAGTGGAAAGAGTCATTTGTAACAAAGTAAATACTAAGGTATTTTTTTTCGGGGGGGGGGGGTTAGGGTGTACCTTTTTTATTTTATTTTTTGAGGGGGGTTATTTTTCTTACTTTTTGTGTGTCTATCTTCTTTACTCACTCTTCTAGATCCTTTTTTAGTGGCTAATATTTTAAAAATGTGTATATTGTTTTAAATATTCATTTCAAATCAATATATGATAAAGAAGGTATTCACTAAAATTAAGGCAAGCCCTCATATAAAACAAAATTATAATCCTTATATTCTCTTATATATATTTTTAAGTGGCATTTCTTTTTCAAAGGTGTTAATTTTTATTTCATCTAACTTGCCTATTCTTGCTTTATTATTTCTAATTAAATCTAGCCCTCATACATATCAATCAAATAAAAGTGTTAAAAAATAATATTTTTTCATATATTTGCATATTGAAGGTAGACTCTACACTTAAAAACACTAATATATTCAAAAATTATAAAATTTTTCTTTTAAAATATATTGCCTACGTTCCACGTACCACTTACTCAAAAAGACTTATAGTTTCCCTCACGTTAGGGTGGGTTTTTTGATTGACTTGGTATACAGGCCTAGCATATATTTTTCTTAGTCAGCCAAATTTCATATATTAGATATCTCTCTTACTTATAGTTTCCCTCTCGTAAGGGCAAGTCATTAATATTTTCTGATATACAAATCTGGTTGCTCATCTCTACATTTCAAGCCTATATTCCAAGTATTTATTCTACTCATTACTTAAATTTTTCCTCAAGTAAGGACGGGTACAGAGAAGAAAAAGTAAATAAAGGCAATTGTTACTAGAGCCAATTTTAATATATAAAAACTCTATTACTTATATTTTCCCTCTTGTTAGGGTGGGTAATCTGAGGATTGTGATATTAAAAAACTTACATACCTTCTTAAAAATCAATTGCATTAATCAAAAATTGAAGTTGTAAGGGGGGGTATATTGGTTAAAATTAAACTTTATTTGAAAAAATGTATACAATTGACCCTCTCACCCCTCATAAATATCACACTTGGAAACCCAAAATTTTAAATATTATCTCTCAAAAAGGGCTCACTCACTTACTAGAAGAAAAGCAACCCGAATTTGAGAAAGAATATGAAATATTTGTTCATAAAGTAAATATGTATGAAACAATGGGTAGTATAAGCACTAATGTAAAAGAAAGCTTATGGTTTCACATTATAGATTGTAAAAATCCTTATGAAATTTTGGAGAAACTAAAGAACTTATTTAGAAAAGTAGATCAAATAAGGTCAATGCAATTAGAGGTAGAATTAACAACATTATCTCCTGAAGACTTTAGCAATATTGTTGACTTTATCACCAAATTTAAATAAGTCCTTACTCAATTTAAAGGTAGTGGCAAGAATAAAAAATATGAAGAATGCATCTATCTAATTATTTCTAAATTAAATTGTGTATTTCAAATATTCACAACCACCTTTCTATCTACAAAAGATGCTCTTGGTGCAAGTTTCAAAATGCCCTCTTTAGAAGAATTTTGTGAGAGAATAACTAGAGAAGAAACAAAACTTGCAAAGTATGAGATCTCTTCCTCTTCCTCTAAAGCCTTAGTAGCATCCACCTCCACTAAAGAAAATTCAAAAAGAAAGAAAAAAGTTCCTTAACTTGTACTCACTGCAAAAAGAATGGTCATTCTGCAAATAAATGCTGGAAAAAATTACAACTAGAGGCAGCTATGAAGGATCAAAAGATAGATAGTAAAAACTAGACAAGAAAAGCCCTAATTTTTCAAGGGAATACCATAAATACTTCATCTAATTACTGGGTCTTATATTCTAGAGCAACTCATCACATGACTACTTCAGATGAGTCATTCTCTTCTATCTCCTCAAGTTCAACATGTAGCATAAAAGTTGGTGACTCTTCCTTTATCCTAGTCAAAGGAAAGGGTGACATATCCATTGATGGTGGATCTATCAATAATTTTCTCTATGTTCCAAATATTACAACAAATATCCTCTCTATCTATCATATTTGTACTTCTGGAAAGGGGAAAAATGTTCTCTTCTCTCCAACAGGATTTGAGGTAAGAGACTTTCAAGACCCCCACTCTATTATAGCCAAAGGAGATATTGATCACAACACTCACCTATTTCACTTCAAAGGATTCAAAAATCTAGAAGAGGCCTCCTATTTTGTGGCTCATGGAGATCTTGAAAGAAAAATTTGGCATGAAAGGTTTGGTCATCTCAGTTATAACTACCTAAAGGAATTGAACATCCATGAAATGGTAACAGGTTTACCTCAAGTCTCTTATATTGATGGATTATGTCCTATACATACTCTTGGAATGCAACATCAAGATCCTTTCCACCCAAATGGTTCTCTAAAAGCCTCATACCCTATAGAGTTAATCCATAGTGACTTGATGTTTTTCCCAAAGCCTTCTTTCAAAGGAGAAAATATGCTTTAATCTTCATTGACGACTTTTCCAGAAGAACTTGGATCTACTTCCTAAAATACAAAAGTGATGTTCTATCCCACTTCAAAATATTCAAAGCCTTAGTTGAAAATTAGGCCTCTTGCAACATAAAGCAAATTCACACAGATAATGGGGGAATACTGTAGTAATGAGTTCTCAATATTTCTATCAAGTCATGGTATCATTCATCAACATTCTATCTCCCATAATCCATAGTAAAATGGCATTGTAGAGAGGAAAAACTGAACCTTAAAGGAAATGGTAAACTATATGCTCCATTTAAGAGATCTTCCAAAAGTTTTTTGGGAAGAAGCTATTAAATGTGCGAACTATATTCAAAACCTCACACCTCATAAAGCTCTTGACCATTTCATAACTAAATGTATCCTTCTTCAATATTTTTGTGTGTACTGCTTGGGCGCACATCCTAAAGAAGAAAAGGAATGCTCTAGATAAGAAAAGTAAAAAGCTCATATTTATTGGTTATTGTGAGGAAATGAAAGCATAAAGGCTCCTTAATACCACAAGTCATGAGGTCTATTTTTATAGGAATGCCCAATTTCATGAAACATTCCCTTAGAAAGATCCTCAACCATCCTCTTCCTCTATTGAGCCTTCTCCTATAGTAGAACCTCAATATAATTAAGAACCAACTTTAGAGATTAATTTAGAGATTGATGATCAAGATGAGGAACCTATAACTCCAACTCAAAGTATTTCCACTCTTTATACTACTTCCACTATGCCAAAATGGGCCCGCACCATTGTTAAAGAAGCTACTCCTTACATCCAAAATCTTTCATCATCGAGATTAACCAACACCATAGGTACTAGTCTTATCTGTCAATCTATTTCCTCTGATCCTCAATCCTTCAAAGAAGCAATTGGTATTAAAGAATGGGATGATGCCATGGAAAATAAATTCTCTTCCTTAATAAAAAATAAAACTTGGGATTTAGTTCCCCTACCTAAAGGAAGTAAATTAGTTCAGTGTAAATGGATTTACATAACAAAATATGGATGTAATGGAGAAATTGACAAACACAAAGCTCACCTAGTAGCCAAAGATTTCTCTCAAATTTAAGGAATTAATTATGCTGAAACCTTTGCACCAGTTTCCAAAATGGATTATGTTAGACTGGTTCTTGCTCTGGCTACTTCCCAAAAGTGGCTTATCTTTCAAATGGATGTAAAAAGTGCTTTCTTACATGGGGACTTAAAGAAAGACATATTCATGGAAAAACATGTTGGCTTCACTCAAGACTCCTCTATTGTTTGTAAGCTAAATAAGTCTCTCTATGGCCTCAAAGAAGCTCCTAGAGCTTGGTATGATAAAATGAACTTCTTCCTTTTTTCCTGAGGTTTTTCTCATTGCGAGTCTGATAACACAGTCTACATTTGGAGGGATGAAGGAAAAATAACCATACTTGTTCTATATGTTGATGATCTACTACTCACTGGTAGTGACTTCGCTCATATTTAGACTATAAAAGACTCCCTCTCTGTAGAAATTGATATGGCTGATCTGGGTCTAGCTCTTTCCTTTCAGTCTGGAGTCAATCTAAGTACTTCCTGTACATCCCCTCTATGTGATATAACTCTATACCATTAGATTGTAGGGAGTCTATTCTACCTTACTCATACTCATCTAGATATATCATATGTTGTTGGCTTAATATCTAGATTCTAACATCAACGCCATTTCAGTCACTGGCAAGAAACAAAAATAATCCTCCGCTACTTGCAAGGAACTACTCATTTTGGGCTATTATATGAGGGAAAATCTATGGATATCATTGGATACACAGATTGGGCAGGTTCAATAGAATACATATGTTCAACTTTTGGCTATGTCTTTTGTCTTGGTTCTTCGCCAATTGCTTGGTTATAAAAAAAACAAGCAGTGGACTTATCATCTACAGAGGTAGAATAAAGGGAAGCAGTTTTAGCAAGTCAAGAATCTCTTTGGATTCATCAAATTCTAAGAGAATTTGGTTTTTATCATGACAAACCTATTACTGTTTGATGTTACAATCAGAGCACAATTCTATTACACGTAATCTAGTTGAGAATCAATGCACCAAGAACATTGAGATACACATGCACTTCATTCGGCAGTATATTCATAATGGGGAGATATACTTGGACTATATTCCAACTAAAAATCAAGTTGCAAACATCTTCACCAAGTCATTTCCTTATCCGTGTTACATATAGTTGTGAGAGAACTTTGAGTATTACAACTACATTGAAATAGAGGTCTTTCACCTCTTCTTTTATTATTGTATACTTTGGAGGATATTTTTTTCCCATGTGGTTTTTTTATCATCTCTCCCCTAAATATTGTACATGAGTACCTTATCAGGCCATGTTGCTGGGACTCATTTTTTTAAGGACAATCTTAGCCACCCAAAGATATACCTCTTTATTTCATAGCAGATGGTTTTTCCCATGTGGTTTTTTCACCATATATCATATATATTGTAAATGAGTACCTCATCAGGTAAATTTTTTGGGACTCACATTTTTTTTTGTATTGAGAGGACAATATTTGCAAATTGAAGACATGCCTCTTCCTTTTTTTTTTTTGATAGATGTTTTTTTACCATGGGATTTTTACCATCTCTTCAGAAAATAAACCATTGTACATGAGTACCTCATCAGGCTATGTTTTTGGGACTCATTTGCACAATACACCCCTAGTATCACTTAAGGGGGTTTTAGAAGAAGTAATTATTCTCTTAAGTTCTACTAGAATAGACTTACTTGAGTTTCCACTCCTTCATGAGTCAGATGAACTCTCAGTTATATTCTACATCAGATTTGATGAGTTGTAATCTAATGGCTCTCAATGATCAAATTTATTATTTATACAAAGTTTATCCATGGAATAATCAATCAATTCTACTCTTTCTTCATATTTTATGTAATTATTTGCATTTCTATTTTGGAAAATTCTAATAATTTGAATAAATCATAGTGGAATTGTGTTTTTGTGTGTGTATTTTATCATATATTTATGAATCTATTCCTATTTCATTAAAGTATTTATTAAAAGGGATAGAGAGTACTATATATAACATGCATATTCAATGATGTTGGTTATATGCTTTTGGATTATAGCTCTTTAAAAAAATTAGTTTGGGGTTTTTGTGCTCTAAAATAGAAAAGTTGTGCTAACAACAACCCATGGTTCACTACCTTATGTAAGGACAAAATGGTATATAATAAATAAATTCTATTAGCATTAGCATATCTTAAGGTCTAAAGTAGTATAGGGGGTTCAACTTGTGGTGCATCTCTAACTCTCCCTAATGTTATCATGTCCATAGTTACTTTGTCTACTCAAATTTGGCATGGTCCTCACTCTTTTAGACATGTTGGTTCTTCCTTAGTGTAGGATATTATAAATTTAATATTTTGAACAAATCTAGTGGTAGTTTTTTATTGATAATGGGATTTTAATAGGATCCTCAAATATTTACATGATCTAAAGAAGGAAGGATCCCAAAATTAAAAAGACCTGAACCACCAACAAAAACAAAGAAATGAACAAAAAAAATAACAGTCAAAGACCAAAGGTCCAAAGATCAAAGGAAGCAAAACAAGAAAAAAAGAGATCAGCTCAAAACCACAACAAAAATGCCAAACCAAATTAGAAAGAGGACATCTTGGCTAATTGATGACATGGATGTGATCCTCATTCTCTTCCTCTATGTTGGACGCATCCTCTATCTGAACCACCATATTTTGATTTTTTATTTGGTTGATGATCTTACCTTCTTGAAGGAGCATAGAGGTGGCCAAGGACACAATGTCATCCAAGTCAACCCTAGGGTCAACCTCTTTGACAGAATGGGTCGACATCACCCTAGGATAATGGGTAGGAGTAGTTTTTTGGATCTTATGAGCTGGAGAAAAAAATTTGAGCTTGTAGTTAGTGGTAGTTAGTCAAACTTAAATAGGAGACTTTTTGGTCTTGATAGCCTTAATTTTTTTTTTTTTTTTATGGGATCATGATGTGAAGTAGTCCTCTTGAGTATAAATAATTTAATTGATTAATCTTAGTATACCACTTGTGGGGTCAATCATACCTATTGTTGTTAATTATTCAATTTCATTTATTTGTCTTGGAGGGTTGTGCCTAAAAGTGGTCTCTTTGGGGATGCACTTTTGTGGTCAATGTATCTTCATCCATAGTCTAAACACGGTCTTTAATAATGAGTCTTATAATCACAAAAATCCCTATTGAATATACACATTATAATTCTACAACAAGATTAAAATATTTTAGAGAAGGTACATATAACGCATAAAACTTCTATAGAATTATCAATGTGGGTTGTCAACAAAGATTTGATAGATGGAATGTCATCAAATGGAAATAAGATAAAAATATTTACCAAGAGGTTGGAAAATTAAAGAAATATTCTCGTGAGAGCATCTAATAGGAACATTAACCAAGTGTACCTACATGGTGGAGACCATTTGTTTGTGCTAAAGGAAAAAATAAAAGCTTAGAATTTCTATTGTCAAGTATTATGCTTTGAAGCATTGATGACATTACTATATGTGTAGAGGTCTTATTTGTTCTTAGAGAATCCATATAGAGGGATATTTATAGAAGTGTGATAAAACTAATTGATAATTTCATGGGTGGATGTTAGAGAAATTAAGGGGAATGAGTAATAATTACTTGATATTACATTTTATCTTGAATGAGATAACTTGGTTCATGCTCCAGTACTCAACCTAATTTATAAAATCATGGTTCTTCAACTTCCCTCCATTTCTAAATTATGTTTTTAGGTATTATATTGGAAATTTTCACTTAGGTAATGCAAATTGATCCAATAATGAAAAGGTTAAATTTTCAACTTATAGAGTGCACATATGTGCTTCCATGGAGATGGATCTAGACCAGGATTACCATATATTGTCAAACCTACGAGTCATGTATTTGAGTGTTTGTAAACTAAAGCTTACATAAATTGTCAAGATGCTTGTTTTCTTGCTTGGGAGGTGGGTCACATGGTCAATGGTTATATAATTGGGAGTTTCAAGTGTAACACAAACATATAAAATATCTAGAGTTGAAAATATCTTTAATTATGTAGAAAAAAGAACACCTATGATGTTTTACACAAATTTTAAATTAAAATTAAAATTTAATTAACCTAGAGTACCCTTATATAAGCTTGATATTTTTCTACTGACTATAAAAATGATAGGTGCATAAGGAGCTTAGTTCTATTCATGGAATCAATGATGGAAATGTAGAAATTAGAGAAATGTTTGATATTGAGGAAATGAGTTCTCTTAGGAATGGCTATAATTTTAATGGGTTCATGATAATGCATATAAAATAAAAAGATACAATAAATTCCTCCCTACATAGTCTTATAAGGCTTCTAGTTAGGTTAGATAAAAGAAGGTGGTAGAACCTCTAGAAAGTGAAGGGAGTGTATTAGAGATATAGGTACATTTAAACATATAAAATGGTTTTAAATTATTATGAGTTTTATTTTAAATGCATTTTTTTTTTCTTGGGGTATTATGTGTTCATTTTGATTAGTGTTACTTGGTTTCAATATTATGTGGTTATGCTTTAAAAAATAGTGGAAATTTGTGACATAAAAATAAACAGTTATAGAATTAATTATATGAGTCATATGCTAATATTGGTCTCAATTATGTTGTTATAGATTAATAATTAAATCCCAGATAAGCATACAAATATTATATAGGAGGGATCTAATGATAACTACATACAATAGGTGGTAGTAATTAAAATGTATTTTATGGATTTGGTGTAGAAGGTGGATTTTCTAACTGAATTCAAATGACTAATATGGTGGTCTAGATGGTCCCTTTTATTGAGACTTGAATAGTGGATTAAGTTTTCTATCATAGATTTTTGCTAGTTGGATTGTTGTCAAGTAGTTGAGGCAAATTATATTCTAATTGATGCTAGTGTATACAACCTAGATTTTATATAAATTTATTCTCTTTTTTCTTCATTGTTGCTAATAAAAATTTTCTACTTATCATGTAATATATCTAAAACATATTGAAGATAGAAAATCAAATAAGGTACAATTCAAGCCTTCAATTTGATTTTATACTATTGAATTGTACAAAATTTAAATAATGCACACTAACACCAACCTTCATAGTGAATATATTAGAGATTCTAGTTTTATATTTCAAAGGATACTATAAAATATTCAATGAAGTATAACATTAGAAAAAAATATTTCTAATCGTAATCTACTTGAATATTTTATACATCAAATTAAAATAAGATGAAGCACAAAAATAAAAAAAATGGTGAAGGGATTACGCATCATAGAGCAACCCAATCAAGTTTGTGAAGGTTACCTAGTTGGAAAGTAGCACAGGGATGCATTCCCTACAAGATATTCTTGGAGAGCTTCAAAACCATTGGAGCTAGTACATTCAAATATTTGTGGTCCTATGCAAACCAACACATTTGATGGTAATAAATGTTTCCTAAATTTTATAGATGATTTCAATCGAAGGACATAGGTATATCCCATAAAAAAATTAGAATATTTTGGCAAATTTAAGGAGTTCAAGGCTTTAGTTGAAAAAAAAGCGGCTATCACATGAAGAATCTCAAAAGAGATGGATAAGGTAATTAAATCTCCAATTAATTCCATAAATTCTACAAGGAAAATATAATTAGAAGGCAGTTCACAACCAGATATACACCACAATAGAATGGTGTTGTAGAGAGGAATAACAAAACCATAATGGAGATGGCACAAAGCATGCTAAAGGTAAAAAGTTTACCGCATGAGTTTTGGATAGAAGTTGTATGTTGTGCAGTCTATCTGTTGAACATGTGTCCCACAAAGAGTGTGAAGGATAAAATTCCTCAAGAGGTATGGAGCAACCAGAAGCCCAATGTGGCTCATTTAAGAGTCTTTGGGTGCATAGCATATGCACATGTTCCAATGAGAAGAGAAAGAAGCTAGATGAAAAAGTAGAAAAAGAGCATCCTCACTGGATATAGTGAAGAATAAAAGACTTATAGGTTGTATAACCCCGTCACAAAGAAGCTAATTATAAGCCATGATGTGAAGTTTTTGGAAGATGAAGCATGGAACTAGAAATTCAAGATTGGCCATCTAGAGCCAACAATTATTGAATCTAAGGATTTGGAAGGAGATAGAGTGCATCCACCCGTAGCTTCAAGCAATACTATTGGTTCTAGTAGTAGCACTGCCTCATCATCACAATTATATCCACTTACAAGAAGAATATCCAACCTGAAGACACTATCAAATATAAGGAGCTTGCAATATATATATGAGGTAACTAGAAATGAAATTGATGAAGAACATTATGATTTTGCTTTATTTTTTGAGTGTGATCCAATTAAATTTGAATAATAAATTCAAAATGGAAAGTGGATAAAAGCTATGGATGATGAGATAGAAGCCATAGAGAAAAATTAGACCTAGAAACTAATGGATCTTCTAGCAAGCAAGAATACCATTGGTGTAAAATGGGTATAAAAAACTAAGTTTAGTGCCCAAGGTGATGATGAAAGGTATAATACCAGATTAGTTGTAAAATACTACAAGAAAAAATTAGGGATTGAGTATCATGAGGTATATGCACCTATAGCAAGACTTGCCATAGTCATAATGATTCTGGCATTGGAAGCCCAGAAAGGCTAGAATGTTTACCAAATGGATGTTAATTCTACATTATTGAATGGAGTATTGGAATAAGAGGTCTACATAGACTAGCTACCTGGATATGACCTCAAAGGGTAAGAAGGCAAGGTACTAAAACTAAAGAAAGCCTTGTATGGGTTGAAGAAAGCACCCAGGGCTTGGTATAGTCACATTGATGCATACTTTTTGGATGCTGGGTTCATTAAATGACCATATGAGCACACTCTCTACATGAAGACAAATGCATAAGGGTATATGAATATAGTCTACTTGTATGTAGATGATATGATTTATATTAGCAATAGCAATATGCTATTTGAATATTTTAGAAAAACCATGAAGGAGTTCGAGATGATGGACTTAGGTCTGATGAAATACTTTCTTGGCATTGAAGTTATTGAATCTATGGATGGTATATTCATATCTCAAGGCAAGTATGAAAAGGATATCTTGAAGAGATTTAAAATGGAGGACAACAAACCTGTCATCACATTGGTTGCAATAGGTCTAAAACTATGTAAAATTGATTACAAGAACAATGTTGATCCAAATTTCTATAAAATGTTAGTTGGTAGTCTCATGTATTTAATTGCAAATAGACTAGACTTTATGTTTACAATGAGTTTAATAAGAAGGTTTATAAATTCACCAAAATTCACTCACTGGAAAGCATATAAAAGGATTCCGCGCTATGTCAATGGGACCAGAAACCATAAAATATATTATGCAAGAAAATACCAACTTAAACTTGTTGGATACACTAATAGCGATAGGGTTGGTAGTATAGATTATAGGAAGAGCACTTTCGGTTATGCATTCCATATTGGATTGGGTGAAATTTCATGGTCATCAAAGAAGTAACCAATTGTTGCACTATCCATTGTTGAGGTAGAGTATATTGCCTCCACTTCAGCCGTATGCCAGGTAGTTTGGCTGAGACCTATTTTGGGGGAGCTCAACCATCCACTAGAAGGAGAAACAACCATATTTTTTGATAACAATTCAGCCATAACATTGTGAAAAGATCCAGTGTTTCATGGCAGGACCAAGTATATTAACATCTGGTACCATTTCATCAGAGAACTGGTGAAATCTAATAAAATTAAATTATTGTTTTGTAGGACAAAAGAGCACATTGCAGATATTTTCACAAAACCTTTGAATAAGGAAGACTTTAATAGGCTGAGGGAAATGCTCAGTGTCAAAGCTTTTATGAAATCTAGTTTAAATAAGTGTGTTAGAAAATTTAAACCAGATTTGACACCTTTTGATATTATTTATCTTTTGCATCATTCACCGAATCTTGATATACTCAAATTAATTACTGGTAGTTCACAATTAAATTGCATTTGTATGACAAGTCATGTAGTGTCATATTTTGCATTTAAGACATGTTATATTGTTGATGAGTTTTTCCTAATTTTGCCCTCCAACTCCAGCTATATATTTGCATCACTGGTATTTTGCATACAAGAGTGAGATTGTATAAGGAGAGAATATGAAGAGGGATTTCTAAGAGCAAAGAGTTGAAGCTGTAGCATTCAGAGACTCCTATTTGAGTTCAATTTGCAACAGTGTTTGTATATGTTTATAAGCTTTTGAAGTAAGAAGCATCTTGTATAAATATTCTAATTATATTTATTGTAAATATGCGGTAGTAGTCCATTTTTATTATTATTTGAAATACTTTTATGAAATTCTAGTCTCCACTTGTATTTTTTAGAAACCCTCGTGATTTTTTTAAAAATATTGGGTCCTCACATTCTAAAGCGTAAGGTACAACTTTGAGTCAAAAACCATATTTGAAAGGTTTAAACACAATTAATAAATCATGACCTTAGAAACGGTCTTGATTTCAAGACCAAACTTGTCTCTTTGTCAATTTGTCCATCTCTTCCTCATTGTGTTGTGACATCGCAATATCACGATAATTCTAGGGAATAACCCCCATTGATTGAGTTGACCAGTGAAACTCCATTATTTTGTTGGTTGTGATATCACATCCTTTTTAAAGCCACCTTACCACTACTCTGGAATAGTCACGATATTACACCTTTTTACCACACTTAGTTTTTTTAACTCCAGAGGTATTCACAAAGTATGAAAGTTGAGACTTGTTGCTCTTTCACCTAAGCCAAGGTCAAATAGAAGCATCGATTGCTAACCATAAGCTCATTATATATAAGACCAATGGATCTACCCCCATTCAAGATGTAATGATTGGATCTTATCTTCATGGAAAATCCTTCCATAGCAATGCGACCTACTTATTAGTAATTTTTTCTCTATTATTGGGAGTTTCTTTAGGTAGTAGGAGGGACTTGTTGATTTTTTTAGCTTAGTGAGCTCACCTACATTTCTCAAGGAAACTTAGCCTTGAATCTCCTCAAACATGAGTGATAAATCTACTCTATAAATCCTCTCGGATCCATGTAAGAGGATATGTATGGGCCATATGGGTATTTTAATGAGAACAATGTAATGTGGATTTTGTATGGATATTGAAACATAACAAACACACTATATAAAAACAAATGCAAGATACAAGACTAATATGACAAGTATTTAGAGTTAGCCAACCTCAACTTCCACAATATTTACACCAGAACCTAGAAAACCTATTTTGATAGACCCAATAAGCCTAATGGCTATAAATATAGAGCATACTAGGGGTATCATAAGTTATAATACCAAATATAGGGACTTAATCCTATTAATGATATGAATTACATGACTTAAAGAATGATATTACAAAGCAATATAAAGCCAAAGGGGGAGGAGAAAGCTGGTGACACATGTCACCAAGTGAAGAAACACAAGACACATGTCAAGGAGAAAGAAAAGGAAACATACACATTAACTTTTTAATATGAACTTCATAAAAGTAAAATAAAGATATATGTTTACTTATATTGTTAATTTTATTTTAAGAAATTCTCATCATACATAGGTGGGATGATATAGTAAGGTTTTATCATTATATTTATACTTTATGTTTGATTGAATAATTTGGATAAATAACATTTATCTATAAGTGATCTACAAATTTACTACACTTACAAGGCTATCAAGTGATTACATATATGTTCCATATCCTCGTCATGTATCTTTCTTAATTTTTAATTAATAAATAGAAAGTTTGTTTTAATGTGACAATAAGGATATATTCAATATATATTTAATAGGAGGATTCAATTGGTTTGAGTATAAATTGTACTTGAAATAAAATTATATGGATTCAATTCACTAATCTATAATTTGAAGTAAGTTTATGAATTCATATTTCCCTCCTTCATTTGCATATGATACTCTAGTGAGATTAAGGAGGATTATCATGTGAAAATTCTCTCTACCTGTGAAATCCTTTAGCCTCGTCATTACACCCTCAAAAGAAATATCTAAGGTCATAACACATCTAACCACATAGAAAAGTGACTATATGCCATATTTGTTTGTCATAATGTTAGTAGTAAGAAGAAGATGTCAAATGCATGCTTTATTATTGTATGTTTCAAGCCATATTATCTTAGCACCATTTAGAGTTAGTATTTTCATGATAAGAAAATATAGAGTTTTTATGTTTATTTCTATAGTCATATGATAAATTGATGCACGAGCCTATATTCTAGAGGGCATAAAGTTTGATCCAATCATTGGATCAGTTTGAAATTTTATGAAAATCTGGATAAAGATGTGGGGATGCCATGGGCTAGACAACATGTGTTGTCTAGTTGTTTTTTTAGGCTTTTATTGGGTTCTAATTCCTTCATCTAGTGCCCCAAAAAATGGATTTAGTGTTTTTTTTTTAATTTGGAAGAAAACATATATAGAATAACTTCTTATTTAGACATGGGTAGTGTTAATATTTTCTAGGAGGCTTAATATAGATGATACGATGGTGTGTATTAATTTAAGGAGCTATGCGAGTCTCTTTGGGTGATTTAAATTTTGGCACTAAAGATGAAATAGCTTGAGAAAAAATAAAAAAAATATTGTAATTTCTTATCTTTAGGGCTTTAATATTTAGGGTTTTGTTTTAGGATTTATTTTGGGATATATATTCCCTTGGTATCACATTGTAAAGGGTGAAATCTAAGAATGAGAAAATAAATCATGTTTCAATTTATTTCCATTGCAAATCTTATGTGATTGGGAATTTTTTTCGTTTTATTTCTTGTCATCACAATTTTAGTGTGTGATTGGAGGTTCTTGTTCTCACCTCTTGCAACTAGATTTACATCATAAATAATTTTATAGGTCTTAAATAATTGTAATAATTTGAATAATGTATGCATAGTATCAAGATTTATTAAAGGATTTGATGTTAAATGATGATTAGATTTGTTAAAGGACTATTTCCTGTTAGAATAAGTAATTATTATCTTAAGTTCTACTAGGATAGACTTACTTAAGTTTCCACTCCTTCATGATTTAGGTGAACTCTCAGTTGTAGTCTACATCATATTTGATGAGTTGTTGTAATCCAACGGCTCTCAATGATCAACTTTGTTATTTATACAAAGTTGATCTATGGAATAATCAATTAGTTCTATTTTGTTTCTTCAAATATTGTATTGCTTTGTAGTTCTACTCTTGGGAAATTCTAACATGGTACCAGCCCAGGATAGATTCTACTAGGTATTCTCTCTTGAAGGTAGCCTATCGAACTGGTTCTTACTCTCTTATCTTTTGTTTTTTAAAAGAAAGAGGTTTTATATTTATTATAGATTATTTTTTTTATATCTGCATTTTTTTTTGAGGAATTTGCTTATGGTAATATCTAGATAAATATTGTTTTACCTTGTTATGAAAATACTCTCCTCATTTTTTTTTGCAATTTATGTGTCCTCTTCGTATGCCTATGTTTAAAAAAAAAATCCATATCGAACGCATCTCGCTTTGACTCCATTTAGCCATCACTGTGTATCACTCAAAAGTGGAGACTAAAGATTCATAGGCATTAATATTTTGGTGGGCAATATTTTTTTTTTTCAAGTTTGGATTTTGTTATATCTTCGTGATATATTTAATTAGAGGAAGCAACACTCCTTGCATCAAAATAGAATGGACTTTTGGTTTAGATTTGAATAGACCAAAGTCCATTTACTTTTTTAGAAACATGGCTTTTAGTCACCACTTATATTGGCGCAAATAGAGACTACGTCTCATAAAATGAGTATTTTCCTAATTAGATATCAATCGTTCAAAGATCTTGTGATTTCCAAATCTTCATTCAACTCAAACTTCTTCCCTTTTTTTTGCCCTTCGACGCTCAGGAAGAACTTCAGTTTTATTTGTTATATAATCATCTTTAAAATGTTTGAATAATATTATTCTCTTGTTTTGAATAGTGTTTCTTCATTTAAGCATTATATTGATGATTTTTTAGTGGTGCCTATCGTATTATGTCCTTTGAGGATCTCTGCAAGTGCGCCATAGATGGATATTTAGTAGAACTCATTTTGTGCTTTGTGTTAGATTTTTTTGATGCCTAATGTCTTCTATTTTAAGGAATATCTCTGTGCGTGTGGCGCCATTGCCTTCCTCTCATCTTCTGAGAAGCCTCTCTTCTCATTGCCTTATCTGCTACTTTGGGCGCCTTCCCTACGTTTCACATACCTAACCACAAGAGACTCTCTACTAAAACAAAGATTGTAACATCCTCGTTCCCAAAAGCCTCTATAGTGTGTGCCTTTCTAGCATCTTTCGAGACTCTTATCTTCTCAACACCTTCTCTGTGTACTATGGAATCTTCCCTACGTATCGCAATCGCAACAAGAGGTGGTATTAAATTATTTAATTTTTTATAAAGTTCACTTATTTTATTAACCTTTCAGGTGCAGTGATAAGAAGTAAACCTTTAAAAGTTCACATTTTTTGAAGCTCCAATCTAGCTTATCGTGGACGCCGACCCTTCAGGTATCGTTATAATATTTTATGTTTCTGCCCTACTCAACTCTCAGTGTAGCGAATCATAGCCTTTCAAAGCTCCTTCCTCGCTGCCCATTGGCATCACTTGTTCATTGAAAGATACAACATCAATGTTTCTTTTTTGCCTCTTGTCCTCCATCTAACATCAATTAAATTTTAGCTCATATTTGCTAAGTTTTTTAAGATAAAAATATACATATGATCTTTGTTTAAATTTGTAGCCTTTAGAAGTTTCTATCCTTTTCTTTCCGACCTCTCCTTGGCTCGAAAATATAAAGGAAAGTTGTAATATCTATAATATAATTTTTTGGGGGGTTTTATAGGTGCATTTTTGCACCTATCATAGCATCGAGGGGGGTTGTTATTGCGTCAATTTTTGCATCTTTTATTTTTGCCTCATTACCTTTGTTATAAGTCATTTGTTTATAAATCTTGGTAATGAAATATAAGTGAGGATAATTGATTTCAAATTACATTCCTTAATACATTAAAGATCTTAAATAAAAATATTTTATTCTTTCTTTAATTCCTTCTTAAAGCAAATCTCTATATTAAACAACTTACTTTGTTCTAATTAATTTTCTTTCCAAAGTTATTTAATATTATATAGAGATTTTTTTAGTGGATGAAAGTGAGGATATATCATTAATATACATTATTTCATTATTTCCTTTCTTGCAATAGGTATCTATATTAATGAACTTATTTTGATTAATTTTTTACAAAGAGTTTCTTAATTTATATATAAAAAAAAAATTGATAAAGGACTTTAAGTGAGGATATCTCTTTAATTAACCCTTGTTAATCTATTTTATTCTCAATTCATTATTCATTTCTTAAAAATTTCTAAAGAGAAAATATATTAAATCAACTATACACCTATATTAGAAATTCTAAATCACTTATATTTTCCCTCACGTAAGGGCGGGTTATTAAGATAACCAATATATGAGTCAGGTTGATTAAAAGCCTATGTTCCAAGTATCAAATCTACTCAATACTTATAGTTTCCCTCACATAAGGGTGGGTATTTGAGGAGAAAAGATATATAGGCATGGCATATTTGTTCTCATTAGTCTAAGATAAAATAAAATATCCTCAAAATTACTTATAGTTTCCATCTCGTTAGGGCGGGTATCTTGAGATATTTGGTGTTTATTAAAGGCCTTTTTTCACTAATAACTAATGCATTCTCTAAATTAAAGTTAAAGGGAGGAAGTTTGGGTTCAATTCAATTTTCTTTGGCAAAATGAATTCAATTAATACAATTGATCCTCTCACTCCTCATAACTACAATACATGGAAATCCAGAATATTAAATCTCATTTCTCAAAAAGGGTTCACACACCTATTAGAAGAAAAGCAACCTGAGTTTGAAAAAGAATATGAAAAATTTGTTCATAAAGGGAAGATGTATGAAACAATGGGTATTATAAGCTCTAATGTAAATGAAAGCTTATGGTTTCACATTACAGATTGTAAAAATCCTTATGAAAGTTGGGATAAGCTAAAGAACTTGTTTGGAAAAGTAGATTAAATAAGATCAATGCAGTTGGAAAAAAAATTAACAACATTATCTCCTGAAGACTTCAACGATATTGTTGACTTTCTCACCAAATTCAAAGAAGTCCTCACTCAATACAAAGGTAGTGGGAAGAATAAAATTGAAGAAGAATGCATTTATATAATTCTTTCTAAACTAAATGGTGTATTTCAAATCTTTGCAACCATCTTTCTATCTACATAAAATGCTCTTGGTGCAACTTTTAAAATTCCCTCCTTAGAAGAATTTTGTGATAGACTAACTAGGGAAGAAATAAAACTTGCCAAATATGAGATCTCTTCCTCTTCATCAAAAGCCTTAGTAGCCTCCACATTTAATAAAGAGAAATTCAAAAAGAAATAAAGGAATCCCATAACTTGTACTCACTACAAAAAGAATGATCATTCTGCAAATAAATATTGGAAAAGATTACAACAACTAGAGGCAGCTATGAAGGATCAAAATATAGAAAGTAAAAAGTAGATAGGAAAAGCCCTAAATGTTCAAGGGAAGACCACCAATACTTCATCTAATTACTGGTTCCTATATTTTGGAGTAACTCATCACATGAATGCTTCAGATGAGTCATTCTCTTCTATCTCCTCAAGTTCAACATGTAGCATAGAAGTTGGTGACTCTTCCTTTATCCCAGTAAAAGTAAAGGGTGACATATCCATTGATGGTGGTTCTATCAATAATGTTCTCTATATTCCAAATATTGCAACAAATATCCTATTTGTCTATCAGATTTGTACTTCTAGAAAGGGGAAAATTGTTCTCTTCTCTCCAATAGGAGTTGATATAAGAGACTTTCAAGACCCCCACTCTCTTATAGCCAAAGGAGATATTGATCACAACACTCACCTATTTTACTTCAAAGGATTCAAAAATCCAGAAGGGGCCTCCTATTTTGTGGCTCATGGAGATATTAAAAGCAAAAATTGGCATGAAAGGTTTGGTCATCTCAGTTATAACTATCTAAAGGAATTGAACACCCATGAAATGGTAACATGTTTACCTCAAGTCTCTTCTATTGATGGATTATATCTTGGATATGCTCTTGGAAAGCAACATCAATATCCTTTCCATCCAAATGTTTCTCTAAAAGCCTCATCCCCTCTAGATTTAATCCATAGTGACTTGATGTTTTTTCTAGAGCCTTATTTCAAAGGAGCAAATTATGCTCTAACTGTCATTGATGAATTTTCCAGAATAACTTGGGTCTACTTCCTAAAATTCAAAAGTGATGTTCTATCCCACCTCAAAATCTTCAAATCCTTAGTTGAAAATCAGGCCTCTTGCAACATCAAGCAAATTAACACAGATAATGGGGGGAATACTGCAGTAATGATTTCTCAATATTTCTATCAAGTCATGGCATCATTCATCAGCATTCTATCTCCCATAATCCATAGAAAAATGGTATTGTAAAGAGGAAAAATTGAATATTAAAGGAAATGGTAAACTATATGATCCATTCAAGAGATCTTCCAAAAGTTTTTTGGGTAGAAACTATTAACTGTGTGAACTATATTCAAAACCGCACACCTCATAAAGCTCTTAACCATTTAAATCTTGAAGAAGCATGTATTGGCTCAAAAGCAAATGTATCCTTCTTCAATATTTTTGGGTGTACTTCTTGGGCGCACATCCTAAAGAAGAAAAGGAAGGCTCTAGATAAGAAAAGTAAAAAGCTCATATTTATTGGTGATTGTGAGGAAATGAAAGCATACAGGATCCTTAATCCCACAAGTCATGAGGTCTATTTTCATAGAGTGTCCAATTTCATGAAACATTCCCTCAAAAAGATCCTCAACCATCCTCTTCCTCTATTGAGCCTTCTCCTAAAGTAGAACCTCAATATAATTAAGAATCAACTTTAGAGATTAATTTAGAGATTGATGATCAAGATGAGGAACCTATAACTCCAACTCAAAGTCTTTCCACTTATTCTACTCCTTCCACTATGCCAAAATGGGCCCGCACCATTGTTAAAGAAGCTACTCCTTACATCCAAAATCTTCCATCATCCATAGTAACCAACACCATAGGTACTAGTCTTGTCTGTCAATCTATTTCCTCTGATCCTCAATCCTTCAAAGAAGAAATTGGTATTAAAGAATGGGATGATGCCATGGAAAACAAATTCTCTTCCTTAATCAAAAATAAAACTTGGGATTAGTTCCCCTACATAAAGGAAGGAAATTAGTTTGTTGTAAATGGATTTATAGAATAAAATATGGGCCTAATGGAGAAATTGACAAACATGAATCTTGGTTAGTAGCCAAAGGTTTCTCTAAAATTGAAGGAATTGATTATGCTAAAACCTTTGCACAAGTTGCCAAAATGGATTCTTTTAAACTGGTTCTTGCTCTGCCTGCTTCCCAAAAGTGGCATGTCTTTCAAATGGATGTAAAAAGTGCTTTCTTATATGGGGACTTAAATGAAGAGATATTCATGGAATAACCTGTTGGTTTCACTCAAGACTCCTCTCTTGTTTATAGGCTAAAGAAGTCTCTCTATGGCCTCAAACAAGCTCTTAGAGATTGGTATGAAAAAATGGACTCATTTCTTCTTTCCTGAAGTTTTTCTCATTGTGAGTCTGATAACATAGTCTAAATTTGGAGAGATGAAGAAAATCACCATACTTGTTCTATATGTTGATGATATACTACTCACTGGTAGTGAATTCACTCACATTAAGACTATAAAAGACTCCCTCTCTAAAAAAATTGATATGGCTGATCTGCATCTAGCTCATTACTTTCTTAGGATCCAAATAAATAAAAAAGATACAAGAATTTCATTGTGTAAACAAAAATACACTCTAGATCTTCTTCAAAGGTTTAAAATGATAGATTTTAAACCTTCTCCTACACCTTTTCAGTTAGGAGTCAATCTAAGTACTTCCTGCACATCCTCTCTATATGATGTAACTCTATACCATCAACTTGTAGGGAGTCTATTATACCTTACTCATACTCGTCCAAATATCTCATATGTTGTTGGCTTAATATCCATATTCTCACATCAACCTCATTTTAGTCACTGGAAAGCAACAAAAAGAATCCTCTGCTACTTGCAAGGAACTACTCACTTTGGACTCTTATATGAGGAAAAATCTATGGATATCATTGGCTACAAAGATTCATATTGGTTAGGTTCAGTAGAAGATAAATGTTCAACTTCTGGCTATGTATTTTGTCTTGGTTCTTTGCCAATTGCTTGGTTATACAAAAAATAACAAGTAGTGGCCTTATCATCTACAGAGGAAAAATATAGTGCAACAGTTTTAGCAAGTCAGGAAGCTCTTTGGCTTTGTCAGATTCTAAAAGAATTTGGTTTTTCCCGTGACAAATCTATTATTCTTTATTGTGATAATCAGAGCACAATTCATATTGCACACAATCCAGTTGAGCGTCAGTTCACCAAGCACATTGAGATACACATGCACTTCATTCGAAAACATATTAAGAATGGGGACATTTACTTGAACAATATTCCCACTAAAAATAAAATTGTAGATATCTTCACCAAATTATTTCCTTATCTGCGTTACATACAATTGCGAGAGAAACTTGGAATATTACAGCTACATTGAAGTAGAGGTCTTTCACCTCTCATTTTATTATTGTATTATTTGGAGGATGGTTTTCTCCCATGTGGTTTTTTTCATCATCTATCCCTTACATATTATACATGAATACCTCATCAGGCCATGTTGTTGGGACTCATTTTTTTGTTATTAAGGACAATATTTTCCATCTGAAGACATGCCTCTTTATTTCATAGCAGATGGTTTTTCCCATGTGTTTTTTCACCATCTCTCAAATATATTGTAAATGAGTACCTCATCAGGCCATGTTGTCGGGACTCACCTTTTTTTTGTATTAAGAGGAAAATATTTGAAAACCAAAGACATACCTCTTCCTTTTTTCTTTTCTGTTAGATGGTTTTTTCCATGGGGTTTTTACCATCTCTTTAGAAAGAAACCATTGTACATGAGTACCTCATTAGGCTCTATTTCTGGGACTCATTTGCATAATACACCCCTAGTATCACTTAAGGGGGGTGTTATAATAAGTAATTATTATCTTAATTTCTACTAGGATAGACTTACTTGAGTTTCCACTCCTTCATGATTTAGGTGAACTCTTAGTTATAGTCTACATCAGATTTGATTAGTTGTTGTAATCCAATGACTCTCAATGATCAACTTTGTTATTTATACAAAGTTGATCCATGGAATAATCAATCAATTCTATTTTATTTCTTCACATCTTGTAATGCTTTGTACTTCTATTCTTGGCAAATTCTAACATTTCCTCGAGGAACCTTCTAGATAGTTTTAATTCTAAAACCAATTTAAATGAAATAACTACTACATATTTTTACAATATTTTGTTACAAAAAAGCACATTGTATATGATAGAAATATAAAATAGATAAATAATTCCACGTGGTGTTTATAACTACTAAAAGTTGTTTTAGTTTTTATAGCATACAACTAATATTTTCAAAGCATATTTTATTGGTCACCAATCCCAGATGTTTGCAAATAAAGTTTATTCAAAAATAATATTTGGATCATACAAATTAAATATCATGTTTTTTAAAGTTAAATTGAATATCATGGTTAAATAATATTATTTTTTTGGAGAAAACCATTATATTGATTAATGTATAATAATTTTACAATCAACAAAAAAAATAGTTGTATATACACACCCTTATATAGTCAATAATTATCCATAAAAATGTAGAGACCAAACATACCTCAAATAATGATATTTTTATTGTGTTAGAAAATGCAAGACATATTTGATGGGATAAGTAATAATACATGGCCACACAAAGGATTTTATTTTCTTTATTAGGGTGGAAGAAGGGGTTTTGAAAGAGGTCCCAACCATTTTATAAGAAAACACCTACAAATCTACTAATAATATCAAAATTGAGACACCATAAATAAGACAACCTGTAAAACTAAAATATTCTAAAGTACAACACACCACAAAGTGAAATGGTCTCCCAAGACCAAACTGAAGAAGAATTCAAAAGAGAAAAATACCCCTAAGCAACTAGATTAAAATACCATAACACCATAGAGGATAGGTAGATCTCTAGTCTCAAACTCAACATAGCCTACATTATCATATTTTTCCTCCTACCTTTTGTGTGTTTTTACTTCCTTTATCTAAGGCTATTACTATTTGTATTCCACTATCAATATCTATCTTCATATTTTTTTTATCTGATTTTTCTATTGAAATGTCTTTCATGATATTTAAGAATACCCACATCAATTCCCAACTTATTTTGATTTCTAGTTTTTAGAGTTTGGAATTTTTTTTTGGATCAGCTAAAAATTTTGGGCTCCTTTTTATTTGATCTATCCACTTTTTTAAAACCATTTGGTTCTACTCACCTTCATCTTCCTCATTTTCTAACCGAATATTTCCATCCTCTATATTTTCCAAGAGACCATTACCTTTGTCTCCAAAAGTAATCTCTTGAAGTATATCCAAGGAATTTGGAGAAAGAACAATATTCATTTGTGAGGAGGGTAAAATATCACATACCTTCATCTTATCTGCCATAACTTGAATCTCAAAGGAAGAATCCTTCTGTAGACTAGTTTTACTTCATTTTCAAGAATATCAACTTTCAAGATATCATCCTTTCTAGAACACTCTGAGGATGAGATATTTTTCTTTTTTCTCTCAGGTTTTTTAGCTTCTAAGATATATTTCTTCCTCAAACCCTCTTCTTCAATTTGATTTTATTACCAAATTTTATGGCATTGGGAAGGAGGCTTCTAGTTTGTGCATGCCTGATTCAAGTACCCTAATGTCTTACAAATTCAATATTTCATAGGGAAATTCTCATATTCTAAAGGTTTATTCCAAACATCCAATATCAAAACCAACCAAATCAAATCTTGTCAATTTTCCTCCAAGTCCATATTAACACATATCTTGACATAGATCAAGCAACATTTGGACATGGTGGTTGGATCCACAATAATAAAATGACCCATTTCCTTAGAAATACCAGTAAAACCTTCTCATTTAAGCAGTAAAAGGGGATATTTGGTAATCTCACCCAAACTAGGATCTATAGAATATTTTGTATCTTAAAATTGAAACTAGATCTCCATATTCTCAAGAAAATGCTATACATTACAAAGAACTAAGGCCTCCATAAAATTATCTCTAAATTAGCAAAATAGTTTAACTTCACCTTAAAAACAAACCCCTAGAGAGGGCTACAATCTCCATATAAAAATTTAGCCTCCACTTAGAATAAGCTTATTTTTTTACTAAATGTAGGTTAGGTCTAACCTCCATAAATATGTCTACCAAGTGATTGGAATCTTGTTCAATGGCCATATTAACCAGGTCATCCAAACTTAGTCTTTGGGGACTTAGGCTTGCCCAACATCACTTGAGAGCATTTGGGCCTAAAATATCATCATACTAAAGAGGTTTTTCACTATATAACTCCATATCACCATTATTGACACCATTGAGATTGTAATTACTACCAATTTTGATATCACTATTAGATCTATTCTTTTGGGCTTGTTCTTCAAAAGACACAACTATAGCTTGAGTTTGATCCATTGCCTATTGAAATATCTCCTTGTGCACTTAATGCTCTAGATTGTTCAAGTCCTTCATAAATAATTGTAGCAAATTTCTCGACACCACTAGTGGTATGTCATCCGACACTATGTGATCAATGAAAGCCTTAGCATTTTGAACATGATTTTTGGATAGAATGGATGTGAGTATGAGTTTGTATTGCTTGATTTTTTACCTCTAATCAATAATGGCTATCACAAATTGTAGAGTGTTCATGATTTCACCCATCATTTCCTTAGTTCTCCATTTCTATCCTTCATGAAAACCCTAGTATTGCCAAACCCTCGAGTCAAAGAAAAATAATAAATATAAAATATGTATGTATTCTTGAAAATAACATATAAAAATTATTTTGTAATAGTTAAGTTCTACTATCTGATAATGACAATACAATGGTTGGTGGTTTTTCCTCTCTTTGGGGAGGTCTAAGGTTCAAACCATGATATACCTAGAAGGAGATAGGCTAGATGGTAGAAAAAAGTCTTTGTCATTGGTTGTCTTAGTTTGATATCTTAAAAGGTTGGAGGTCTTGTTTACTTTGTTTGGGGTCTTGTTTACTTTGTCTAACCCAATAAGCTAGGGTTTAGAGTGGCAAAACCAAATGGTGTTATGATTCCTCTATTTAAAATGAAAATAAGTAAAATTTAAGCCTTGGTGAAACATAAAAATGCACCTAATATAAAAGTATCAAATATTATATTTAAGTGTTTGTGGCTACTCTAGTATGATGCCTTAAAGGGTAGTGATTTTATTGACTTCATCTAACCAAATAAGCTGAATTTTATAGTAACAACATGCAATAATATCAACCATTCTATTATATAAACAGTACAAATAAAAAATGTAAAAGTCAAGTCCTACTCAAACATAAAAGTATAATTAATATACAAATATAAAATACTATATTTAAATAAATATGTAAGATATTACTTTCATAAATATTTTTAACACTTAAAATCATCGAAATTTTTGGGATGCAAAGATCATTATAGTAACAACTATCCATTATTAAGTCTCTGTACCTTATAAGTTATTTATCTATTTGTTTTATTTTCACTATAAAGAATGTCCTACATTATAATAGGAAAACAATCCCTTTTGTAATTGGTAGGACGACATAAAACCTAAAGGAAAACCCTTATCTAGATAAATTGAAAGGCGTTTAACATAGGCAAACATCAGAAATGAAATAACATATAAAATTATAATTATAATTAGTATGGGTTGTAAGAATTTCTAAGAATGTATTTTTGAAGTGATGAGTAAAAACATTTATTAATAAAATTCAAATTTCCAATATTAAAAATGTCTTAAATTTTTTTTATGCAAAAATATCTTTAAAAAAACTAATACTTTTATAATAACATACAGATTTAAACTTCACATAATCTAAGAAAGAAAATGCATTTTTTTTTTACATAAACTAATAAAAATGCATTTTTTTTTTTACGTAAACTAATAAAAATGCATGTGATTCTTGTTGTTCTAACAAGATCATCTATCTGTAAATAATAAAAAGTTATTTAAAATCTAATAATATTAATAAAATTATAAATTATAAAAGATAAAATTATTGAAATAATTTAATATAAATTAAAGTATTTTTTCCAATTAGTTTAATGTAATTGTTATATTATAAATTTTGAATTTTTGATTAGAAATTTAAGATTTTAATATGTAAAAATATAAAATTGTATAAGATGTGTTTAGATATTTCAGTACTTAAAACTAAATAAATAAAATATAATTAAAAATTAATATATTAGTAAACAATATCTTATTATAACCCTACTTCCTTCTTTAACAAATTAAAACAACATCGAGAATTGATTTAACTACAACCAGTGTTGCATGATTTTTTTTTTTTTTTTTATCTAACAGGATGGAAAGTAACTTGTAAAAGATCTATCGTTTTGTTAGATTAACAATAGGTTTAATGGTTGGAATTCACTGAAAAATCAGAGGTATTGAAGCAAAGTCTCTTGTATGTATATCAATCTGAAATCGTTACATCGAGTGATAAAGAAATTTTAAATCTAGAAAGATCTAGCATTTTGTTAGATTAACAAAAGGTTTAATAATCAGAATTCACTGAAAAGTCGTAAGAGATATCCATCTGAAATCGTTAGCGTTCAGGAAATTTGAACTACTTGGGAACTCTTTATAATGAATGTCTTGTGCTTATCATTTTATCATAACTAATGGTGACCAGAATTATAGAAATGTATCGCCATAACCTTTCTGGTTCCATTTTGCTCGAATGAATAATGAACATTGCTTAAGACAAACAAAACTTAATGTACCGCATATAATCAATGTCGATCAATTCAATCTTCATCTTCCCTATGGACTTAGAAATTAGACTCTTGGAGCAATATTTTCACATGGGTCCTGCACCGATATTTTTTTCTTTTCTTTTTTCAAGTTAATGAAGTGATATTCATTTGTGGTGTGTTGTGATAGAAGCTTTCGAAGGACAGCGGAATAGAATGTGCAATTTTACTTTATACAAGATTTTGCTCACTGCCTCAATAACCAAATTCCTTTTTCCTTTGTGTCATCGCATACATTGCCTTTATTAAAAAGATTGGATAACATAGATAGCAAGAATTTCAAAGGCTGAGACAAAAGAAGAATTCATCACAGTCAAGACACAAGACAAGCCGGTGGGACAATACCCAAAATGCTCGTGGCCTTTTATTTTGATCAACGATAAAAGGAACTACCTCTCCTGCAAATGTTTTTCATATTGTCTACCACACACGTTTACCTATTTAAGGGCATATAAATAATTGTACTATTTTAAGGGCACTTAAATAGTTTATTTATTTACAAATGCGTTTATTGAGGAATAGGTTTGACAATTGTTTATAATTATTAACTTGATTTATTGGTTATTGTTTTATCTTATTACTTTTGAAATTACTTTAAAATGAATGGGGCTATCATTAGCCTGGTGATGATTTTAAAATGAATGGAGCTATCATTAGCCTGGTGATGAGAAGAGGTAAGTGATTGGGTTATTATTACTGTAGGCTATCGTCATGTCAATAATGTAGCTTGGTGATGAGAAGTGATAAAATATTGGATTATCATTATATTGGCATATCCTGATTTCAATCATGTAGCCCATTAACGACGCTGAGAAATAATATGTCATTCTTGCCTCTTACAAACCTAGGAAGTAAACATAATATGATTTCTCTATTACTTGGCAGGTCTATTGGGCCTTATACATTTGTTATGATCATTCCTAGCATTTTATAAACTCATAAGCAGATGGTGTGTGTGAGGACCTCATCCAATGAGTCTATAAATTAGCTAGGGATCATAGTGCCTATGCAGCGCATCATGTGCCAAGTTAGTTGTAGCTTACAAGAATGTGAGATGACATAGATTATGTTTTTTATATTTATATGTTTTCATACAATCAACTTTTTTTTCTATTATTTTTTTAATAATAAAAATAACTTTAAAAAAATAACAAAAGTGCAATAACAATAGTGTCGTTTCTATTTAATAGTGCATATATCTTCATATCCGACAGTACGCACGCTAATGATAAGTTCATGACGTAATTTTGTTTTTATATATTTTTTTATAGAATTTATATATATATATATATATATATATTTTTGTTATGTAAGGAATTTTTATAATTTTATTTTGTTTCATAAAGATGTTTTAGAAAATAAAAGAGTCTAACACTCTACCATTTAAAATTAACCTATTCCTTTTTAAACTTTATATTTTATATTTAATAAAAATATCCTATAAAACATTGAAAGGATGATAATATAAATTAAAAAAAAAATTACACTTAGTTCCGTTTTTTCACAGCTTTAAGCTCTTAAAAAAATTATTTTTAGTTGGTTAAACATATTGCCTATTGTAAGTTTTTACAACAATTTACATTCTTTTTTGCCATATTGATTTAAGAGAAGGTTGATACCATTGATAAATACTTATTTTTAATTAAAAAAGTTTTAAAAAGAAGGTAAAAGTGTATAAGGTTTTAAAGGAGTGGTAAAAGTGTATAAAGTTTTAAAGGAGCGGTGAATAAAAACATTTTTCTTAAGTTTTTAGTTTCTTGTAAAAATCTCTTATGCATAGTGTTTTTTTTTAATAATATGTTATACAAATTTAAACTAAGGCTAAAAATGAATATCATTTTTATTTTTTATAGTATATTAAATAATTTTAAAATTAAATTTAATATAAAATATTATAATATTATTGCAAAGACATAAAATCATTAATAAATTTAATATAAAGGACCTTTTATTTATACATAATAAATTATATATATATTTATTTATTTATTTGAATTTACATGGTGTAATCTATAGTTGCCTCGAATTTGTGTAGGTTGTTTGGTTTTTATGGTTGCCATAAAATTTTGTGTTGTCGACCTCTGAAGCTGCCACAATTCTTCGCATAATCCGTCCCTATAACCACCATGTCACAATCATTTTAAACCTTTTATGCCGCTGAAAAAAATCAATAGAGAAAAAAGCATTCAATCCGATGAGACCCAAGATTTGAACCTTGGATCTCTGCTCCCTTGTGGGTTTGGTCGAATCAATTGGTATACCTGATTCCTAATAAAAATATTATTACTTACTAATTATAATACTAATTAAATATAAAAAAATTAATAATAAAAATAAAATAAAAAAATTGTAAGAGATAAAATCATTAATATAATTTAATATAAAAAAATGTGCTACTTCACATTTCTCAAAGATTGAATAGAAGTTTTAAGATGATTTTTTTTAAAAGTAAAATTATATACTATATTTAAATAAAAAGAGTTTAGTTAAAATATAAAATAATTTTTATCCTTCATGAAGACTTCCTTCGCGAGGGCTTGAGTCTCACCATGGTAAAACCAGGGTTTAATCCTCACCGTGGCAAAGGGGGTCCATGAGGGCTTCCTCCGTGAGGGTTTCACTCCTACTTTGGATTTGATGCTCTAAAACCTTTTGAGTGGGAGGCCTCCTTTCTCCCATTTTAGATCTGGCTACTAGTCATGCTTAGTTTCTCTGTTGTGGTTTGTGATTAGGGTATTTTATTTGCTAGCGTTCTTCTTAGTATGTTCTACTCTCTTATGGGTTTGGCATTACCATTCTTATTTGGGGCATGAAAGCTAACCCAAACCTGTAGGGGTGATCTTGGTCGTTATAATGCAGTGGAAAATTTTGACTATTGACCCCTTGGATGACTCTTGCTCTGGTTGGTGGGTGTGTTGGGTGGTTGCGTTTCTTGGGTTTTTTTCTAGTTTCGGGGACTTCGTTGGATTATGCAAGATTTCTTGGGTTTTTTTTCTAGTTTCGAGGACTTCGTTGGATTGTGTAGCATTTCTCCTGGGTTCGATAGTTTCATGTTTTTTTTGGCTTTCCATGGAGAGGAAATGGCCATCTACTAACCCAAAACCTTTTGGATGAGTTTGGTATGGTGTTTGGCTATAAAACTCTAACGATGTTCCCTTGGTTGGCTTCAGCTCCGATGGCTTGGCTACTCTTGTTGGATGGTGCTTAGATGGCTCTATTGCTAGGGTTCTCTACTAGTAGTGGGTCTATGGTTGGTTTGTGCCACTTGCTTTTGGGTTTAGTAATTTCTTGTTTTATCTAGTTATTTCGGGGAGACAAGGCCAAATACCGACCCAAACCAGTTGGGGTGAAAGTGGGTTGTTATGCTACGGTGGTTTTTGGCTTTTGGTCCCATGTCTTTGGTGGGTTTCCTAGCTTCGATAGTCTGTAGAGATATCTTTCTCTAGTTATAGCAGTGGTGGTGTATTTTACCCCAGGGTTCTAATGCTTATTTTTCATGATCTTACCCTTCTCCCTCTCAAGTGCGGTGCAAAATATTTGTATCTTCTTTTTATTGTACCTGAGAGCAGTTTTACTTGTTTTACAGCTCTTGCTTCAGTTTAGACAACTCATAGCTTTTTAATTTCTCTTTTGAACCGTTGCAAGTGTAAGGATTAGATACTTCGCTAGGCAGAGTGATCTTCTCTTGGTTTTATTTTGCTTTCGTTAGATGGGTCAAGTGTTATTCCCCATCTGGGGCATTCAGTTCATATCCTCTAGGACATTATTGTTGTACTTTATGTAGGAAGGTTGGTGGCTAGTTTTTTCAGCCTTTGCTCCTTGTTGGTGGGCTACCCTTTTGGGTGTAAACTGTATTTCTCATTTTAAAACCTGTTGTTGGATAACCCTTTCGAAGCTTGTTGTAATAATTGTGAAATCCTTTCAAAACCCTCGTGTGGGTCCCTCTTAAAACCCTCAAATTCAAGGATCCTAAAAACCCTTTTACCTAATAAAAAAATTAGTTTTTAAAATAAAAAATTTATATATATATATGAAAAATTAATTTAATTGCAACCCATAAAAGATGCTTTTTCTTTAAAAATATGAAAAGTAACCTGTAAAACATCTAGTGATATTACTAGATGCCTTGTATGAATTTGACAAGTTGAAGAAAAGCCCTATAGCATAAAGAAGTAACTCAAACTATGTCTCGCTTGTATTCTCACAAACATAGACACACTGACCGCGTGGCAATATCAAAATTCATATCACTATATTGTCCAAAATTTGAAAATAATACTAGTCCATACATGTCCACATGGAACACAGTGACTTTACCTCCCTCTTTAGGTATACGTGGTCTTTCGACTGTGAAAGTGAAAAAGGGTATCAGTGATGTTTCCAAATTATGCTTGCAAATTTCGAGAACTTTCTCATCTAGAACTTTCTTCCATTAAAGCTATACAACACGATGCATGATATTTTTATAAGAAACAACGTTGGCACTTGCTTAAGCTCAGTCCAAAAAAAAATTATACTATAATTATTATTAAATTTTACTTTTATTTCATTTATATTTTTATTTAATATATTATTAAATTATACTAATCTTTTTCAATGGAGAAGACTTGCATTGTAATAAAATCTCTCTTACAATTAGTAGAACAACCATAAAAATCTAAAGAAAATATCTTCTATAGATAAGTACAATAACATATAAGATAAGTAAACATAAAAAATAAAATAACATAACTGCAACTTAATAATATTTCTTACCAAAATTTGCTTTTTTCAACCATTATAATTGGAAATGGATTTAATATGGAGAAATATTTAGTTTGATGGGTACCTTTATCTTCCAATCTTCATCCTTAATATTGCGGGAATATATTTTAGAGAGACTATAACATATATTACACAAGTGGCTTTCCAAGCCTCTTTCTCTAGCAAATAACATCCAAGTTTGTTCTAATATTCTAGTTGCCACCAATGCCTATTACTATTCATGTTGGGATCCTTCTAAAACCTCTTACCAAAAACTAGCTAAACTCCTCTATGACTTTTTTTTGGCTTCTTCAAAAGAAAGGAAAGATTTTCATAGAGTGGCTTAGAAGTTTTGTTGCCTCCCAAGGAATTTTATAGGATTAGGTCTTCTTCATACCCAAAGGCAAGGAATAGTGATCTATGCAAAATGGATCATGAGAGCCATGCAAGGCAATATAGCTTGGAAATTTTTTCTCTAGAACTATATTTCATCAAGCACCCCTTATGAAAGAAAAGCCTAGAAAGAGATTAGGTTGCCCTTACTTCTAGTTATGAAAGTGGTGCCTATATATATTCAAAGCACCTTTGTTGTCAAAAGCATTTGGAAGACTTGAGAGACAATTAGGAATTAGCTCTAGTGGAATGGAAATGGGTTACATAATGGCTTATCTATCAACATTTATTCTATTTGGTGGTCCCTCATTGTCAAGCATCAAGATCAACATCTGGCAAAAATCCTATCAATTGAGGTCATGAATTTTGTTGCAAGTGGTAAAGATCGTGTTGGAAACTTTTTTCTAGTCACATCAAAAATTGTCTCTCTTTGCTTGAAGTCAAGTCGCAATATAATCTCCTAGAGTAGGGCAAAGAGACATTCTAGTCAGTCAAAGAGGTGATCTCCTATGTTATGCTCCATAAAATTGGGGTCAAATGTACACATCCATTATGGAAATATTGGGAATGGTATTCAAATACTCCCTTTAAAAATTATAAAACCTATAATGGGTACTCATGGCTATCTCCTCATTTGACCATGGTTCCCATGCTCAATACTCATTGGCATCTTTAGTCCTCCAACAAGGACTAGTAAAATTGATTCTCCTCATTTGGGGATGCAATTTTGAATCCCAAATTGGCCCACTTCTCCTGGTGTTTGCTCTTCTAAGGATTACCAATTAGGAAATGATTTATTCACCTAGAGGTGAGAAACCCAAAATACTCGCTTTGTTAGCATTAGAGACCATCAAGCATTTATTTTGGTTTTCCCCTAGAGTGTAGGTATCTTGGACCAGGATTCATGATTTCTTCAAACCATTTAGACCCAACTGATTTTATTTTAATATGATTCTCCTTGGATATAGGACTAGTGCACTTTCAAGCGTTGACCATATCTAGATTCTATTGTACATTTGGAATGCTCATGATAATGTGTTGTTAGACATCTAGCAGTGTTTCTATAGATTTATCTACATATACTAAAGCTATGATTTGCTCTAATGTATTGTTAGAGGTCTAGGCCAATGCCAACAAGGTAGCTTTATAGATAGAGCATTTGTAGACATTGCTCATCCTTTGGCCAAATGCTCCCTATTTGGTTGCCAAATTTTCACCCTCCCCACCTAATAATCAGAGCCAACATCCCCCAAGAAATCAAGGTGGGCTCACAATTAGCCATCTCGAGGATCTTGTAGCCCCTAACCAAGTAGAGACTTAGGAATTTTTTTCACTTTGACACTACTCTTAACATCAAATGAGAGGCTAGATCTCTACCTCGTACCCTTACCCTCAAGTACAAGGATAGGGCTTCCCTTCCAGTCAAGCGAAAGGAAAGGGCTCCAAGGATTGATCTCTCTTCCTTAGGATGGGAATTAATGATTGCTCCAATGATCAAAGACACTTTAGGTTATTTGATAGAGCATAAAAACCCTAATGAACAATTTGGATGGAAGCCCACATATGAAAAACTTGATCCTCAGACTAGATGGGGATGGGGTAATTTATCAGACAAAGATCCCCCTTCTCTTGATGCTATTTCTATTGCTACTAAGTTTTATCATTTCCTACTTTCTTTGGAGTTGTTTCTTTTTGTTTAATTCTAAAATTATATTTTTATGTATAATCTCGAGGATCCTATTTAAAACTATAAGACATTTAACTTAATTTTTAAAGGTATGTTTCCATACAATCAATTTTTTTCTATAATAATATGCTTATTATTCTTTTAAAAATAAAAATCACTTTTAAAAAAAAATCACATAAATACAATTACAATATACGAACAAATATCACATTCTATATATTTCCGTACATTTTGTTAATATTATAAAAATAATACTATACAAAATGGTGATAAGAATATTCAATGGTATGTATGAAGTATAAACAAATATCACAATCTATTCGTAGGTACATTTTATTCAAAAAGGTAAAAAGAATACTATATAAAATGGGAGAAAATAAATATTCAGTGTTAAGTTGGATTTTCCCACAAGCAAGGTGTAAAACCGAAGTAACAAGAAGGATTTAGCCTTTATTTATCATGCTAAGATCGGCGCGGGACCACCAGCTGTGGGTCGTTTCTATTTAATAGTGCATTTATCTTCATATCCGGCAGGACGTACGCCACTGATAAGTTCATGTCATTTAATATTAGTTTTATATATATCTATTTGTTGTATATGTAATTTTTATATATATTTATTGTGTAGCGAATTTTAATTTTTTTTAATTTGTTTGGTAAAGATAAAGTCAAGAGATCATTTTTAAAGAATGGGATAGCCTACCAACAAGCAAGCTGTCATAGCTCCCGAGGGCTAGGTAGATTGGTAAGTGCTTGTTTGGTCACACTTATCAAGGTGGGGGGCAAACTGTTTGCAAAGTAGTAATCTGATCTGAATTCTTTAAGTGCATGTCAGACCCACAATAATGACACCAATCTCGATGAGTACCCTGTACTTGCAAGTTACTAAAAATAGTGTGGTTGTGACCAATACTCCTATCTAACAAAAAAAACAAGCACTCTATCGTTATGAACTAACCTATCCCTTTCTAAACACCTTTTAATTTTATATTTATTAGTTACTAAAAATAGTGTGGTTGTGACCAATACTCCTATCTAACAAAAAAAACAAGCACTCTATCGTTATGAACTAACCTATCCCTTTCTAAACACCTTTTAATTTTATATTTATTAGTTACTAAAAATAGTGTGGTTGTGACCAATACTCCTATCTAACAAAAAAAACAAGCACTCTATCGTTATGAACTAACCTATCCCTTTCTAAACACCTTTTAATTTTATATTTATTAAGACTATCCTATAAGACATTGATAATATTGATGACATTACAAACCCCGAGTGACTGGTCTCCAAATCACATCCGTCACCCAAAATAACATATAGGTTTGTTAAGCGCAGTTCCTGTGGTTTGAACCTTGCATTGACCATTTACTTTATATATATATATAGATTAAAAATTCACCCTTAATTAATCATGTTCTACTTTGTAATAGTGTTAAGCAAGCTCCTAAATTTTTTATTTTTAATTAGTTAAACATTGCATATTGTAAGTTCTTACTACAATCTACATTTTATTGTCATTTTGATTTAGGAGGAGGTTGATACAATTGGTAAATACTCGTATTTTAATTAAAATAAATAAATAAAAGTTCATAAGGTTTTAAAGGAGTGGTGAATGAAATTTTTTTAAAAAAGGTTTAAGTTTCTAATTTCTTTATAGTTGCAAAGATGTGTGATGCATTGAGACACATGAGGAATGCTTTCCAAAATCTTTCGTGGATTCTAGCTGAAGATTTTAATTTTTCCTCTTTTTCCATTAGATAAGCAAGGGGGAAATATCACTTCGTCCAGAAGCATTGAAGACTTCCAGAATTTTGTAACTGACAGTGAATTAATGGATATTCAAATTAAAGGAGAAAAATACACTTGGAGTAACAAGAGAGTTGAGAATCAACATATCCAAGTTAATCTCGATAGATTTTTTCTTTCCCAAGAGGCTATTCATGCTATGGGGTATGCTACTCTCATTTGTCTCCTGAGAGTTGGCTCTGATCATTGCCCCCTTTTGTTTGAAGCTGAAAAAGGCCTCAACTTCAAGACTCCCTTCAGATTTGAAGCCATGTGGATGTGGTACTCTGATCTTCATAACAAAATCTCAGATTGGTGGCAGCAAAATTTTTTTGGTTCTTTCATTTCTCAGGTTTCCCAGAAACTCAAGTTTGTTAAAGAAAATATCAAAATCTGGAATAGGGATGTTTTTGGCAATATTTTTGAAAGCAAAAAGTAGATTATGGATAAACTAAAAAACATTGAACAACAAATTCAGAATGGTCAACTGAGTGATCAAATCAGAGTTGAGGAGAAATAACTACTAGCAGAGTACCATAACATTTTGGGCAAAGAAGAGATGTTATGGAGGCAGAAATCCATAGCCCTTTGGATCAAAGAGGGTGATTCAAATATAATATTTTTTCATGCTTCCACCCTCAGGCATAGAAGTTCAAATAAAATAAGGGAGTTGACTAGAGGTGATGGCTCCACTACTAGGGATATTTTTTAAATTCGATATGAAGCCTCTCTTTTTTTTGAAGATATTTCAGGAACCCATTCTCAAAATTCTAACCAAGCTAAGAATTAGTTACTCAACCACATTCCTACACTGGTCACTCCAAAAATGAATTCCTCGCTCATCAAGCCTCTTTCTTCAAATGAGATCAAGCAAGCTTTATTCACTATGCACATTGATAAAGCCCTTGGACCTGATGGTTTCTCCCCCATGTTTTTTTAGACTTTTTGGGACATTGTTGGGGAAGATGTATGCAAGGCTATCAGTGAACTCCAACATACTATGTCCATCCCTAGAGGTATAAACTCTACTTTCATAGATCTTGTTCCTAAAGGGCCTATGTGTAAATCTATGGCAGACTTCAGACCCATCAGTTTGTGTAATGTGTTGTATAAAATCCTAATCAAAGCTATGGCTTCTAGAGTGAAATAATTCATTCCCCACATCATAGATCCCTTCCAAGGTAGTTTAGTGAAAGGAATATCTATAATTGATGGTATCTTAACTCTTCATGAAGTCCTACATTCTGTTTCCAACAACAAAAAAGCTGCCCTAGTCTTTAAAATTGATATGAATAAAGCTTTTGACAGGGTCAACTAAGAATTTATGCTCGTTGTTCTTCTCAAGTTTGGGTTTCACAAGGAATGGGTCCAACTTATTCAAGGTTGCATTTCCAGCCCTTGGTTTTCTATGTTAGTCAATGGATCTACAAATGGTTACTTCCCTAGAAATAGAAGGCTTAGGCAGGGGGATCCCCTATCCCCTATTATTTTCATCATCCTTGTTGAATCCCTTGGTAGAGCTCTCAAAGTTGCTTTCTTGGAAGGTACAATCTCTGGAATTCAAGTTGCTTCCAATATGAGATCTCTTTCTCATAAGTAGTTTGTTGATGATACTATATTAGCCACCCATGCTTCAGTTTCAAAAACAAAGACGATAAAAGGTATTTTAGATCTTTATGAAGAGGCTGCAAGGTAAAAGATCAACTATGCTAAGAGTAAAGTTTTCTTTCTCAATACCCCTCTACCTAGACAGGTCAAGATTGCTTGTATTCTTTAGTGCGTAATATTTAAGCTTCCCACTGTCTACTTAGGGTTTCCTCTATTCACCAGTTACCCCAAAGATTCCATGTGGAACAATGTTATCCAAAGCAGCCAAAGATACTCTCACTATGGCATGTCTTCAAAGTATTCTTGATTATTTCATGTCAGTTTTCAAATCTCCTATTGCAGTCTACAACAAAATTGAGCAAATTCAAAAGAGATTCCTTTGGACAGGTTTAGAGGAAAGAATAAAGTTTCATTTGGTTAGCTAGGAAAAGGTTTGTTTACCCAAAATTCAAGGAGGGTTGGACCTTAGAAGAACCATCAATATGAACATGGATTTGTTGGCCAAACAAACTTAGAGGGTGTTTACCAATTGCAATCTCAAATGGGTTTCCATAATCAATAAAATATACACTCACACCTGGAATTTGATGGATGAAAATATTTCCAAAATTGGGTCCACTTTTTGGAAATCCATTCTTCAGACTATGTTCCTTATTCAAAAGGGAACTAGATGGCAGCTTGGAACAAAGTATAGGATAATTTTTTGGTCAAATAAATGGATCTCCAATCAATCGCTTAGTGACAACAATGGAGTCTCAATGTTGCAGGCTTTGTTGGATACTCTCATAGGCACAAAGGTGGCTGATTTCTTAGACTTTTCAATCTAGCCCAAACTATGGAAAGAGCTTCACATTGAAAATGTTGATTCCCAAATTTCAAATGCGGTCATAGACTTATCAACTTTGCTAAGGGCAGCTGTAATTCCTTCTGGTATGTCTCATGACACCCTTTTTTGGAAATAAACTGACTTTGGTATCTTTTCTGTCAAACCTGCTCATCATCTATTGCCTTTTAATCCCCAAGCTTCTCCCATGCCTTTCAATCTAGTTTGGCTTAAACACCTCATACCTAAAGTTGTTTTCTTCTAGTTAGCCATCCAAAATAGGATCCTTACTTTAGATAATCTCATGAAGAGAGGAATGGTTGTTCCGAATAGATGCCATATTTTTTGGATATCCTAGGAATCTGTCAATCACCTTTTTACCAAATGTTCTTTTTTCCACTCTGCTTTGAATCATGTTATGACCACTTTTCACATTTCCTGGGTCCAGCCCAACTCCCTGGCTCTCTTTTTCTATCAATGGCCCATGCCTTTTAAAAATTCCAAGTTGTCTTCATTGTGGAAAGTTTATCTTCATCATATTTTGTGGCAATTCTAGCTTGAGAGAAATAGTAGAATCTTTTCTAACATCCCCAGGGACTCCATTTCTGTTGCAAACAAATCCATCTCCTTTGCTATTGAAAATTGCAATCTTTTTTGTGCACCAAACCACCTGAGTTTGACCTTGAGTCCACTCTTTTTCAGTCCCTCAGTATTCCCTACAATCCAAGCCATTCTCCTTCTATTCCTTATACTATATTAGGTGCTCATTGGACTCCTCCTCCTGAAGCATGACTTAAACTCAATTATGATGGTGCTTCCAAAGGTAATCTGGGGGTTGCGGGTTCCGAAGGTCTGGTCAGGGATCACACTAGTCAACTCATCATGGCCTATGCTGAATTTTTGGGTATCCAAACTAACCATTATGCTAAAACTCGTGCGTTGTAGAGAGGGGTAGACGTTCTCAGAGATTACATGAGAAATCTACAATTAGAAGGTGACTCTATGAATGTTACAAACTCTATTATCAATAATAGAATTTCCTCGTGGAATGTGCACACTATTATTCAGGAAGCTAAGGTTTTGATGTTGAATTTTAGCAGCACTACAACCTGCCATGTGTATAGGGAAGCTAACAAATCTACTGATTTACTTGAAAATGTTGGGGCTAGTCACAAAACTTTATCCATCTAGTGTTAATATTTTCCTCAAAATGTTCTTAATGATGTTGCTGCTGACCAGGATATGCACAATAGGCCTTGAAATTTCCACAATGCCATTCTAAGTAGCACCTTCAGTAGCATGGATACCATCAGTGCTTCCCTAAATTTGTTGATCAAGAATCAAGGTCAAAAGAGTTCTGGAACTGAACAGATTGCTGATGATTAGAGCTGGGTTGCTTTTTCTTTTAATTTTTGTTCCCCTGCGTGGGATTGATGGCTTAAATATTTTGACCTTTGCGTGGGTTCTATTTTGGTCATGCTTTATTTTGTCCTTAGCCCCTGTGTGGGTTCTTTATTTTGGTTTTACGTTTTCTGTTCATCAACCCCTGCGTGGGTATGTTCTTTCTATGATTTCGTCCATAGAGCAACTAAGATGCTTCTCTACACACTTTTGTGATATGCTTATGTATCTAGTTTTGGGCACCATTTAAAACCCACTTAATATAATTCCAACCACTTACTAAAAACAATATATAATTAAAAATATAATTTTTTTTTTGCCTCATATAACTAATATATATTTTCAATAAAAATAATATGAAAATTTTAATTTAAGTGCAACCATGATGTTTTTTTTTTTAAACGTCAATGAAAAGTAACTTGTAAAACATCTAGTGTTTTGTTAGATTTATAACAGATTTAATTGTTAGCATAAGAGGTATATCCACTGAAATATTTTGATTGAGCGTAAAGCAAATTCTAACTTTCAAAATTATTTATTTTTCACAGCAAATTTTTATGGTAACCAGAATTATAAAAATGTGTAGCCATAGCCTTTCTGGCTCTATTTTGCTCGAATGAATAATGAACACTACTTTAAAGGAAAGAAAGCTTACATGTACGGCAAATTTTTTCATATGGCTCCTACCTGACTTTTTTTTATGCCGCTGATGAACCTTTCCGAAAACACGAGCATCAATGCCACATAATTGCACACGATTGGATGATCTGAATACCCAATATGTTGTCCATTCGTTTTGTCTGCAACAGACCAATAATGGTAGGTCGACCGGGAAACGCCACCAGGATAGGTATAACTCGTAGTTTTCGTTATTCAATCAGCCGATTCCAGATATTAATAGATGCCTCGGTATGAATTTGACAAATCGAAGAAATTCCCTGTAGCAGACAAACATAGACACACGGACCGGGCGGCAATATCGAAATTCATATCACTATAATGTCCAAAATTTGAAAAGAATACTAGTCCATAAATGTTCACATGGAACACAGTGACTTTGCCTCCCTCTTTAGGTATACGTGGTCTTTCGACTGCGAAAGTGAAAAAGTGTATCAGTGATATTTCCAAATCATGCCTGCAAATTTCGAGACCTTTCTCATCTGGAACTTTCTTCCAATTAAAGTCATACAACACGATGCACGATATCTTTATAAGAAACAACGTTGGCACTTGCTTTAAGCTCAGTGCAAAAAAATTTCTTATATTTCATCGGCTTGGGAAAGGAATTTCGATACTGATTTCTAGTTCTTTCGATTTCTCAGTACTGGAATATGCAAGGAGCCGTCATGAAATGGAAGGGGACGATTAAGGAGGATAGACGCCAGCATAAACATATTTCTCCGAGGGGTTGTATTCCCGTTTACGTTGGAGAAGAGAAAGAGGAAGAGCGGTTCGTTATTTCAATTGAAGACTTGCAACATCCGTTCTTTATGGAGATGTTGAAGGCCGCAGAGGAAGCGTATGGATTCCAGATTGAGGGTCCTCTTAAAATTCCATGCAATGTTAACCGTTTTAAGCAGCTTATAAGTAAGATTCGGCGAGGAAATTAGTGTATTACTTGGGCTTTTTGTAATATAGGAAGTTGTCAAGAAATTTTGTTTCATCAAATCGTTTATCAACTACAAAAATGTATCCATTTATACGATATTCAATAGTTTCCATTATAAGAAGATTGTCTGCATTCAATGCATTGGCCAACAATATTTATTGTTTAGGCCACTTGTGATGAATAGTCAAAGCAAAATGACCCTTCGTTTACATCACTGCAATATATAAACTACTTACCCAAACTGAGAGGGAGAACATTCATAAAAAAAAATTATTGTTGTTAGCAAGTCTGGCCTGCTTGAAGACCATTTCTTTTGTCTCGATTATAGTCAGTTTTGTTTCTGGTCTATAATTCACCGGCCATATATGATCACTGTACGTTCACATCTTTCTCGATAATTGTCGTTCTTTTAGCTATGTGATGTATACTTTTACCGAAACTTGTTGGCGAATGAGGCGAGGCATATAGTAACTCCAATAAAGCAGCTGAAATATGCGTAAAAAGTGTTCAGACTCTTTGGGACCCAAACAGAAATTACAATTGCCGTTTCTAATTTAAAGAGCCTATTCTTACCAGACTTATTGACAATAATAAAGTCTCCACTTCGATGACTACAATGGACAAGTAGTGAAGTCAGTCCAACAAAGTTGAGAGTATGAACGCGCAAATTTATGGGTTTTGATTGTTTCTCTATGCGTATATTTTCCTACAGCAAATTTATGAGAGTAAAATTAATTCGCTGGTCGTTTATTTTTTAACTCTTTCTTCCACTAATTTGACAAATAGTTTTTTTTTTAAAGAGGTTAAAAAATGAGGTATATTAAAGTTCACTTTTTTCGTGAATTGAATTTGGGTTTTTATTATTTTTTCTTATTTGGTATGAATTTGATATTACCCTGGTTAATAATTGTTTCCAAAGAGCCTATTCAAGAGTCTCCAATAAACTTTATGCAAATCAGGGCGGCCCAAACACCTTTGTAGAATTCACAAGGAAAGCCATCGAGACTTGACGCTTTGTCATTTATCATTTGAGACAATGCATCCTATAGATCTTTAAGAGAGAGAAATTTATCATACCCTGCTCTTTGAAACTCAAAAACCTTAACTAGTACAACTTTCATACAAGCTGCTAGTGCTTGCTCTCGCTCAGGGAAATAAGCTTGAGCCACAAAAACATTAGTATAGTGCTTGAAAAAATCATCAATCATCTCAGGAAGAGCAGTAAGCCTTATTCCATTGTCTTGAATGATCTTGAATTGAGTAGCTTGCTTGGGAGGGCAAAGCTTTTGAAAAAATTATTTGGTGATCCTATCACCGACTTTAAGCCAATGAAGATGGGCTTTAATTCGAGCTCCCCAAGCATCATAGAGTTCAACAAGTTTAAGTTCATGCCTCAGCTGGGCAAAATGCAAATGAAGTTTAGGATTAAACATATAGACCTTAAGCCTGAGAAGCTTTGACAAGCTCATCATGAAGGATATCATTGGAATGTTTTCTGAACCGCACCACCTTTTTTTTCAAAGTGCGGAGCAGGACAGTTGTATGAAAAATGGCATTATTCCACCATTCTATCCAACCCAACTCTCTAGTAGATCTAGGAACTAAATTCCAGACTCTGCGGATATGATAGACCATGAAAGGGTGCTAAAGAAAGGAAGTTTTGAAAAATAATTATGACTTGTAGTGTATTTGAGTTAGGGATTTCATCAAAACATTAAACATGATGGGTGAATGGTCATAAGTAGTGGTATCAAGAATGGTTTCCACAAATAGAGCTGAAGCATTTCTTCTATGAAAAAACATTGCACATGATCTAAAAGCATGGCTCTGTCCAGCATTATCAAAATTCTTGCATGGCCAGCTCAAAAATTGGACCACATATACCACAACATTTTAAGAAAATACTAGGGAGAAAAATAAGAATTGGGGTCTGACAAACCTATTTTTTTTTTCATGAAGTACCAGATCTCTCTTTTCCTAGTAGCCCACCGCATGGGAAGTTATCCTATCTTGTATGCAAGATTTTTATTCATATAAAAACCTTTGCACATAAACCAAATAGAAAGTGGTAAAGAGAAAGTACACTATCACCAGAGGCTATGATGCTCCTAAGCTTCATTGGAGGTATAAAAATTAATAATACCAAAAGACAACTCATCAACCTCAAGTAAAATCCAAATTGCATGTTTGGAGGGGTCCATACCCCATGAGATCAAATTATCTTTCCACCTAGATGGTAAATGAATGACAACTCCTCCTCTATTAGGGGAATGACTTGTAGCATAAAAAAGCTACCTGACCAAAGAAAAAGACAAGTACATTGCAAAATAAAGTCAAAATTCTTAATCTCTTGAAGACAGATAAAGTCAAGATTACCCTAAAACCTAGAGCATAAAGTAATTTCATCTCAGACCAGGTATTTGTGGATTGGGTCCATTAGCCCTTTGAAATTCCATGATAAAAAAATCATGGAAATAGATCAAGACTAATATGTCCTACACCCTCACTGTCTGTGTGGTTTGAAAGGGAATCATAAATAATTTTGAGAAAATTCTCCTGACATGCTTTCCAAATTTTTTTTTGATACCTTTTGTCCTAGTGAACTAAGGAGTATCTTCGGGGTGGGCTATGGGATATTTGATCATTGACAGAAGCCTTTTCAAGTTTTATGAAGCTGCAGGAAGGCTACCCATTGACATGTAAAATTGGAGAATTTGAAGACTAGATAGGAGCAAAAGAAGTAACAATTTTGGCAAAGGAAACACTAGTATGTGGTACATTACCAACCATCTATGAAGCCCTAGCACTGAATGCCAATGTTTGTGTGGTATGCTACTCCATCACCACACCATGCCCAACTCGCACAGAAGATACAGGGGGTTGAGGTGAGATACTAGGAACAACCATAGGGTTTACCATTCTTACCCTTCTTCTAGACTATCTTCCATTCATGTTGCTCCCCTTTGGAAGTAATGATAGAGCTAGTAATAATAGGAGTCACAACCATCTCCTTAACTTTAATCTTCTCTGCCATTAAAGGATAATATTTTATCTTATGGGTAACTGATTGGCAACAGTAACATGTGTTAGGTAGGTTTATGTAAAAAATACATTGCTTGAACCTATAATCACCAACTTGCATATCAACAGTATCTTGAAGGTCTTTAGAAAGATCAACTTTGACATAAAAATGCTTTTGAGGGTATGAGACATAAAATTTATCTATTTCACAATAGATAAATTCACCAATGGGGACCACAAGGTTCTGATAGTAAGGCTAGAGTGGCAAAGGAAGACTAGAGAATTCAACTCAAATCATAACCCACAAGGAAACATCATTAGTAACCGAAAAATCCCTGGTCCAAAGCTAAAAAATAAGGAGCTACAAACAAACCAAGGCACACGACTGAGGACCACTTTGGTCTGAGTAGGATCAACAAAATGAAACAAAAATAACTCTTTGGTGAGGTTTTGGATACCATCAACCTTGACACCATGTCAAGCTTGTTGAATCCAATTTTGAAGGAGGGTTTCGCCAAGACTGTGACCTAGAAAATACCCTACTAGCATATGGATTTCCAACCAAGAACAAGTAGTATTAAACTCACTCAATGGGATAACCACATAAGGAGGAGAAATATTACCTCGTGATAAACTTTGGAAATGAACTTCTATGAGTGCTTGTTCACGTTTGCCATCATTGCTCCCTTTTGTAGATTCAACATAAGTTGGAGCTACTAATTGAGTTTCATCCATAAAAAAAAGGTTCAATCCACCAAATGGCGGAGTAAAATTGATGACAGTAGCAAAAATATTCCCTAAAAGGTGTCCTCCAAACACTCCAAATTGGAGAGGTGGTATGACACCAAGAGCCCAAAACCCTAATACATGCAACGTGTGTGACATAGAGATGTTTGAAGTCAACTCAATTTGGTGTGCATGTAACTCAATGGGATAACCACATAAGAAGGAGAAATATTACCTCATGATAAACTTTGAGAATGAAATTATGTGATTGCTTGTTCATGTTTGGCATCATTGCTCCCTTCTATAGCTTCAACATAAGTTGAAGCTACTAATTGAGCTCCATCCATAAAAAAGAGGTTCAATCCACCAAACGGTGGAGTAAAATCGATGACAGCAACAAAAAGTTCCCTAAAAAATGTCCCTTAAACACTCCAAAGTGGAGAGGCGGTATGACACCAAGAAACCAAAACCCTAATACATGCAACATGTGTGACGAAGAAATGTTGGAAACCAACTCAATTTGGTGTGCATGTAACCTTGTAAAGTGCATATTTAAATAGAATTTTTAATGTAAATATCGTTAAAAAGTAAAGTAAAATTACATAAATATAATTTAAAATATACAACATATTACTAATACCTTTCTTCTTAAAAAATAATTTAAGAACAACCAATAGACGATGAAAAGTAACTTGTAAAACATCTAGTGTTTTGTTAGAGTGAAAAATCATAAGAGGTATTGAAGGAAAGTTTTTTTTTTTTAAACGTATATCCATCTGAAATCGTTAGATTGAGTGTTAAGGAAATTATAACTTTGAAAACTCTTTATAATGTCTTTTCCTTAAACTTTTTGAAAGCAAATTTTTTACGGTAACCTGAATTATAAAAATGTGTAGCCATAGCCTTTATGCTTCCATTTTGATGGAATGAATAATGAACATTACTTTAAGGGAAGGAAAACTTACATCAACGGCAATTTTTTTCATATGGGTCCTACCAGTTTTTGTATGCCACTAATGAACCGTTGCGAAAACACCACCATCAGTGCCACATTTTTGGACACGATTGGATGATCTGAATACCCAATATGTTGTCCATTCGTTTTGTCTGCAACATACCAATAATGGTAGGTTGAAAGAGACACGCTACCAGGATACGTGGTCTTTCGACTGCGAAAGTGAAAAAGTGTATCAGTGATATGTCCAAATCATGCCTGCAAATTTCGAGAGCTTTCTCATCTGGAACTTTCCTCCATTTATAGTTATACAACACGATGCACGACATCTCTATAAGAACAAACGTTGGCACTTGCTTTAAGCTCACTGCAAAAAAAATCTCCTATATTTCATCGGCTTGGGGAAGGAATCTTCGACACCTGATTTCTAGTTCTTTCGGTTTCTCAGTACTATTGATTGTAATATTTTGTTTGTTGTTACTAAAATATAAGTGAACCCCAGTAAACCGCAAACGGCAGTCTTCTTTGTTACTGGAGTGAACCCCAGTAAACTCTCTCATCAGACGCTTAGCTCCGAAAATGTTCCTGCTCATCCTCGTCCAGCAGCTTGTAAATTCCGAGAGTCGCTCGCTCTCCAAGCTTCGCTGCAACTAGGAAGCTGACTCCCGGCGTCGTTTGGCCAGCGAGCAACTTTATTTTTCATAATTTATTTAAAGGCATCCTAACTTGCCTTTTTAGGTTATCTTATTCGTCTTTCAAGTTAGGAGTGTTTTTCGTCTTACGCCCGCAGCCAGTGAGCAATTTGAGCGACTTCGGGCAACTTATAACCTCGTCGGCTATCGCTTACAATTTGAGCGACCGCCGGCTGTCGCTCACCTTTTGAGCGATGCTCAGAGTCGTTGCAGGCAGACAGCTACTCCCGCGGTCACTAGCATTTAGAGCGACCGTCGGCTGTCGCTCACCTTTCAAGCGACACCCAGAGTCGCTGCAAGCAGACAGCAACTCCCACGGTCGTTAGCATTTGGAGCTACACCTGGTGTTATTTAAACCTTCAAATTGGTATTAGAGCCTCAGTGTCATGATGCGGAAGACTGAAGCATGGCTTTTGGAAACCATTCCTTGTAGTTGCAGATCACGCGGTTCAACGGTAAGAACTTCAACTACTAGAGAATCCAGATGAAGATCCTATTCGGGTCTCAGGAGCTGTGGGACTTGGTCAAGAATGGCTATCCAGAACCGGCAAATGCAGCAGCCCTAGCCGCACTCTCCCAAGCAGATAAGGACCTGTTGAAGGAAAACACAAAGAAGGACCATAAGGCCCTATTCTACATTATGCAAGTGGTCGAGGAGACCATTTTATCACAGATTTCAGTAGCCACCAAGGCAACACAGGCCTAGGAAATCTTGGCCAGTTCGTATCAGGGCACCAACAAGGTGAAGTTGGTGAAGCTGTAGATGCTAAGGAGGGAGTTTGAGAACCTGCAGATGAACGAGTCGGAGTCTATGGGCGATTTCTTCACCTGAACAATAGACATCATCAACTAGATGCGGTTGAATGGAGAAATCATGTAGAGCTAGAGAATCGTGGAGAAGATTCTTAGAATCTTGCCTGCTAAGTTCGACTCGGTTGTGATAACAATCGAGGAATCAAGGGATCTGACAACCCTCTCGGTAGATGAGCTCATGGATTCTTTGCAGAAACATGAATAGATGCTGAGTCATTCATCTTAGTCTTCTCTAAAGCAGGCGTTCAAGGCGCATGTCTCATTTCGAGATAGTGGCAGACAAGAATCCCACCATGGCACCTCTAGTTCTCAAGGAGGAAGAGGGAGAGGCAGACATGGGAAAGGCAACATGAAAGGAGGATGGTCAAACCCTAATGATGGGGAGACCAACTACAACTTCCACCAGCAAGGTGGATTCGACCAGAAGAAGGACAAATCAAAGGTCCAATGTTACTATTGCAAGAATTTTGGCCATTACATCTCCGAGTACAGAAAAAGGATGGCTAAAGAGAACCAACAACAAGCCCACTACACAAATGAAGCCGAAAATACAAGGTCCGGAGATGCATGTAGGAATATGTTGTTGACATGCAGTATTGAGAACCAGAAGAATTTTTGGTATCTCGATAGCGGATGCAGTAATCACATGATGGGGAACAAGGAGATGTTCTCACAATTGGATGAAACAATCCAGTCCAAGGTCAAGATGGGGAACAACAACAAGGTTACCATCAATGGTAAAGGCAAAATTCTCATCCGCACGAAGAATGGCAAGAGAAACCAGATCTGTGATGTATACTATGTGACTGGCCTGAAGCACAACCTACTGAGTGTTGGAAAGCTCGTGTAGAAGGGGCACACTATTTAATTCAAGAACGAAGTCTGCACCATCAGAGATAGAGAGCATGGAAAGATTACAATAATGTCCATGACAAAGAACACAATGTTTCTGCTATAGATTTAAAATGAGTCTCTACTGTATTTGAGTGTAGTTGTGAAGGATGCTACCTGGATGTGGCATCTCAGATATGGTCACCTGAGTTTTAGTGGCTTGAATCTGCTGCACAAGAAGCATATGGTGAAGGGTTTTACCCCTTATTGAGCAGCTGAATCAGATTTGTGAGGGCTATTTGGAGAGCATCACAACCATTGGAGCTGGTGCACTCAGACATTTGTGGCCTGATGCAGACTAACACATTTATCGGTAACAAATACTTACTGACCTTCATTGATGACTTCAGTCGAAAGACATGGGTATATTCCATCAATAAAAAATTGAAGGCTTTTGACAAGTTCAAGGAGTTCAAGGCTCTGGTGGAGAAACAGAGAGGATATTCGATGAAGACTATCAGGACAAACAGTGGAGGTGAATACATCTCCAACAAATTCCAAGATTTATGCAAGGTAAATGGAATTCAGAAGCAACTTACTGCCAGATACACATCATAGCAAAATGACATAGTTGAGAGGAAGATCAGAACTATCATGGAGATGGCACGGATTATGCTAAAGGTGAAGGGTCTGTCGCATGAGTTCTGAGTAGAAGCTGTGTCATTTGCACTTTACCTACTGAACATATGTCCCACAAAAATCATGAAGGACAAGATTCTTAGGAAGCCCAGAGCAACTAGAAGATGAGTGTGGGTCACTTGTGTGTGTTCGGGTGCATTGCATATTCACACGTTCCAGAATAGAAGAGGCAAAAGTTGGATGATAGAGCAGAGAAGTGCATATTCATAGGGTATAGTGAGCAGGCGAAGGCATATCGATTGTATAATCCTATGACGAAGAAACTTGTCATCAACCACGATGTGAAGTTCCTGGAAGATGAAGCCTAGAACTAGAAATTGAATATTGGCCAGCCTGAGCCAATAGTTATTGATTCTGTGGACTTGGAGGAGAGCAGTGTACTGCCACCTCTAGCCTCAAGTAGTAGTAGTAGTGCCTGTAGCAACACAACCTCACCATATCGGTTGCCTCCACTTGCAAGAAGCATCCCTAACTTGAGGACACCCACGAAGATGAGGAGCTTACAAGACATCTATGAGGAAACCCGAAATCATGAAGATGAGGAACATTTAGACATCGCGTTCTTTATGGAGAGTGATCCAGTTGAGTTTGAAGATGCAAGTTAGAATCATAAGTGGGTGAAGGAAATGGATGAGGAGATAGATGCCATTGAGAAAAATGATACATGGCAGCTAGAAGATCTTCCAATAGAGAAGAAGACCATTGGGGTCAAGTGGGTTTATAAAACCAAGTTCAACACCCAAGGATAAGTTGATCGGCATAAGGCCAGACTAGTGGTGAAAGGCTACAAGCATAAATCAGGGATTGACTACCATGAAGTGTATGTGTCAGTCGTCTAACATGAAATAGTCAGGATGATCCTAGAACTAGTAGTTCAGAAGGGCTGGAGTGTTTACCAGATGGGCGTCAAGTCAACCTTCCTCAACGATGTTTTGGAGGAGGAGGTCTACATAGACTAGACACCAGGTTATGAGATTGAAGGACAAGAGGGCAAGGTCCTAAAACTGAATAAGGCTCTATATGGGTTGAAGCAAGCACCCCGGGCATGGTACAACCCAATTGATGGCTACTTTCAGGAGAATGGGTTTGTTAAATGCCCATATGACCACACTCTATACCTGAAGATAAATGAAGCAAGGGAGTTGATAATCATCTGTCTGTATGTGGATGATCTGATTTACAATGGTAATCGTGATGTACTATTTTACCAATTTCAAACAGCCAGGAAGAAGGAGTTCGAGATGACAGACTTAGGGTTGATGAAGTACTTTTTTAGCATCAAAGTTGACCAATCAACAGATGGCATATTCATTTCTTAGGGCAAGTATGTGAAGGATGTCTTGAAGCAGTTCAAGATGGAGGATAGTAAACCTGCCATCATACTTGTTGCTATAGGACTGAAGCTAAGTAAGTTGGATTCCAACAGGAATATTGATCCAACACTGTTCAAGCGGTTAGTTGGCAATCTAATGTATCTGATTGCAACTCGACCAGATTTGATATTTGAAGTGAGCTTTATCAGCCTATTTATGGATACTTTGAAGGACACAAATTGGCAAGCAAGAAAATGAATCTTGCGCTATGTAAACAAGATGCAAAATGATGGCATTTTCTATGCTAGACGAGACCAGCTGGAACTGGTGGGCTACACAGACAGCGACTAGGTTGGTAGTACTGATGATCGAAAGAGCACTTTTGGATATGCCTTCCATATTGGATCGAGAGCAGTGTCATGGTCATCCAAGAAGCAACCAATAGTTGCATTGTCTACTGTTGAAGTCGAATATGTTGCCACCACATCAATCGCATACCAGGTAGTGGTTGCGGAGGGTTTTGGGTGAACTGAACCATCCATCGAAATGTGCAACAACCATATTTTGTGAAAATAATTCTGCCATAGCACTGTTGAAGGATCCAATGTTTCATGGGTTGACAAAGCACATTGACATCCTGTATCACTTCATTAGAGAGATGGTGAAATTGGACAAAGTCCAGCTACTATTTTGTACATCCAAGGAGCAAGTAGCTAATATTTTCACAAAGCCTTTGAAGGAGGAGGACTTCAACAGATTGCATGAGTAGTTGGGCATCAAAGTGTTTGTGAAATTAGGTTTAAAGGAGGGTGTTAAAATATTAATTAAACTTGATTCTTATTCGAAGCTGAAGGTCAAGCCAAGGGTCGCTTCGGAGGTGAGCGATTTTGGGAATCACTTGATAAAAATAGTGATAATGGTTTTTTCCTCTCCTGCAGTGATTTGACATCGTAGTTATCTCTAGCATGCTGCACATGTCTTCTTTCTCGTCGTAATTATTTCTTGCGTGCGGGTTGGTGTGTTGTTTCTCGCCTTTTGTCTTCCAAGCCCAGCTATATATACTAGTTTAGTCGGTATTTTGATATGAATCAATGTAGAAGAGGAGCCGAAGAAGCAGTAAGAACAACCACATAAGTATACAATAGTAGTTATCTTTTTTCTTTGTGTATCCTGCATCTTCTGCAGGCGATTGTAACTCCTCGATAGAGGATTGATTATAATATTTTATTTGTTGTTACTGAAATATAAGTCTTCTATATTTCTTGGATTTAAATCTCAAAGCAAATCATAGTCTTCTTTGTTACTGGAGTGAACCCCAATAAACTCTCTTATCATACACTTAGCTCTGAAAATGTTCCATCTCATCCTCGCTTAGAAGCTTGTAAATTCTGAGAGTTGCTCATCCTAGCGAGTGACTCCAAGCTTCGCTATAGCCAGGAAGCGACCTCCAACATCGTTTGGCCAACGAGAAACTTTACTTTCCATCATTTATTTAAAGGTATTCTAACTTGCCTTTTTAGTTTATCTTATTCGCCTTTCAAGTTAGGAGTGTTTTTCATCTTACGCCTGCAATCGTTCATTAGCGTGAGCAATTCCAAGAATTGCTTGGAATTTGAGTGACTTCGGGAAACTTATAACCTCACTGAATATCCCTCATAATTTGAGTGATTATCGGTTGTAACTCACATTTTGAGCGATACCTAGACTCGCTGCAGGCAGACAGTGACTCCCATAGCCACTAGCATTTAGAGCGATCATCGACTATTGCTCACCTTTCGAGTGACACCCAAAGTCATTGTAGGTAGACAACGACTCCCACGGTCATTAGCATTTAGAAAGATGCCTAGCATTATTTAAATCTTCAAATGGTATTAGAGCCTCAGTTTCGTGACACAGAAGATTGAAGCATGGATTTTGAAAACCATTCCTTGTAGTTGTAGATCCCGCGGTTCAATGACAAGAACTAAGACTACTGGAGCATCCAAATGAAGATCCTATTTAGGTCTTAGGAGCTATGAGACTTGGTCGAGAACGATTGTCCAAAACCGATAGATGTAGCATCCCTGGCTGCACTCTCCCAAGAAGACAAGGACCTGTTGAAGAAAAACACAAAGAAGGACGAGAAGGTCTGGTTCTACATTATGCAAGCAGTCAAGGAGACCATTTTCCCATGGATTTCAGTAGCCACCAAGGCAAAGTAAGCCTGGGAAATCCTGGCTAGTTCGTATTAGGGCACCAACAAAGTGAAGTTGGTGAAGATACAAATGCTAAGGAGGGAGTTCAAGAACCTATAGATGAATGAGTTAGAGTATATGGGAGATTTCTTCACCCAAAAAATAGACATCATCAATTAGATGATGTTGAATGGAGAAATCATTGAGAGCTAGAGAATCGTGGAGAAGATTCTCATAAACCTACCTGCTAAGTTTGATTCGGTTGTGATAGCAATCAAGGAATCGATGAATATGACAACCCTCTTGGTAGATGAGCTCATGGGTTCTTTGTAGACACATGAGCAGAGGCTGAGCCATTCATATTAGTCCTCTCTAGAGCATGCGTTCAAGGTGCAGGTCTCATTCCGAGACAGTGGCAGACAAGAACCCCACCATAACACATCTAGTTCTCAAGGAGGAAGAGGTAGAGGCAAGTGTGGGAAATGCAACAAGAAAGGAGGAAGGTCAAACCCTAATGATGGGATACCAACTATAACTTCCATCAAAAAGGAGGAAGAGGCAGTGGGAAAAACTAGGTGGATCCAGTTAGAAGAAGGACAAATCAAAGGTCCAATATTACTACTAGAAGAAGTTTAGCCATTACATCTCCGAGTGTAGAAAAAGGATGGCCAAAGAGAACCAACATCAAGCTCACTACACAGATGAAGATGAAAATATGGGATCTAGAGATGCATGTGGGAACATGCTGTTGACGTGTAGTATTGAGGAGGAGAGCTAGAATAATGTTTGGTATCTCGACAACAGATGCAACAATCACATGACAGGAAACAAGGAGATGTTCTGACAACTGGATGAAATAGTCCAATCCAAGGTCAATATGGGGAACAACAGTAAGCTTTTTGTTAAGGGTAAAGGCAAAATTCTCATCCACACTAGGCACAACGAGATAAAGCAGATCCCTGATGTATACTATGTGTCTGGACTGAAGCACAACCTGCTGAGTGTTGGAAACATCGTGTAGAAGGGTATACTATTTAATTTAAGGATGAAGTCTACACAATCAAAGATAGAGATCATGGATAGATTACAACAGTGTCCATGATGAAGAACAAAATATTTCCACTATAGATTCAAAATGAGTCTCTACTGTCTCTGAGTGCAGTTGTGAAGGATGCTACTTGGATGTGGCATCTCAGATATGGTCACCTAAGTTTTAGTGGCCTGAATTTGCTGCACAAGAAGCATATGGTGAAGGGATTACCCTTATTGACTAGCCGAATCAAATTTGTGAGGGCTGCTTGATCAGAAAACAACACAGGGATTCGTTTCCTTTTGGGTAGTCTTGGAGAGTGTCACAACCATTGGATCTGGTGCACTCAGACATTTGTGGTTTGATGCAGACTAACACCTTTGACAGTAAAAAATACTTCCTGACCTTCATTGATGAATTTAGCCATAAGAAATGGGTATATCCCTTAAAGCAAAAATCAGAGGCTTTCAACAAGTTCAGTGAGTTCAAGGCTCTGGTGGAGAAATATAGTGGATATTCGGTGAAGACTCTTAAGACAGATGATGGAGGTGAATACATATCCAAAAAATTCCAATATTTATGCAAGCCAAATAAAATTCGAAAGCAACTTACTACCATATACACACTACAACAGAACGACGTAGTTGAGAGGAAGAACAGAACGATGATGGAGATGGCATAAAGTATGCTAAAGGTAAAGGATCTGCCACATGAGTTATGGGTAGAATTTGTGTTATGTGTAGTTTACCTAATGAACACATATCCCACCAAAAGCATGAAGGACAAGATTTTCAAGGAAGCCTGGAGCAACCAAAATATGAGTGTGGGTCACTTGCATGTGTTTGGGTTCATTTCATATACACACATTCCAAAAAATAAGAGGTAGAAGTTGGATGATAGACTGGAGAAGATCATATTCATAGGGTATAATGAGCAGGCGAAGGCATATCGATTGTATAATCCTATGACGAAGAAAATTGTCATCAGCCGCGATGTGAAGTTCTTGGAATATGAAGCCTAGAATTGGAAATCAAATACTGGCTAGCCTGAGCCAGTAGTTGTTGAGTTTGTGGACTTGTAGGAGAGTAGTGTACTACCACCTCTAGCCTCAAGTAGTAGTAGCATTGCCAACACCTGCACAACCTCACCATCTCGGTCACCTCCACTTGCAAGTAGGATCTCTAAATTGAGGACACCCATGAAGATGAGGATCTTGCAAGACATCTACAAGGCAACCCAAAATCATGAAGATGAGGAACATTCTGACTTTACGTTCTTTATTGAGTGTGATCTAGTTGAGTTTGAATATGCAATTCAAAATCAAAAGTGGGTGAAGGCGATGGATGAGGAGATAGACGCCATTGAGAAAAATGATACATGGCAGTTAGTAGATCTTCCAGCAGGGAAGAAGACCATTAGGGTCAAGTGGGTTTATAAAACCAAGTTCAACGCCCAAGGAGAATTTGATCGACATAAGGTCACTCTGGTGGTGAAAGGCTATAAGTAGAAGTTAGGGATTGACTACCATGAAGTGTATGTGCCATTAGCCTGTCTTGACATAGTTAGGATGATCTTGGAACTGGTAGCTCAAAAGGGCTAGAGTGTTTACCAGATGGACATCAAGTCAGCCTTCCTCAATAGTTTTTTTGAGGAGGATTTCTACATAGACCAACCACCAGGTTACGAGATTGAAGTACAAGAGGGAAAGGTCCTGAAGCTAAAGAAGGCCCTGTATGGGTTGAAGCAATCACCCTGGTCATGGTACAATTGAATTGATGGCTAATTTTGGGAGAATGGGTTTGTTAAATTCCCATATGAGCACACCCTGTACCTGAAGATAAATGAATTAGTGTAGTTAATAATCATCTATCTGTATGTGGATGATCTGATTTACACTGGTAACAATGATGTACTGTTTGACCAGTTCCAAACAACCATGAAGAAGGAGTTTGAGATGACGGACTTAGGGTTGATGAAGTACTCTCTTGACATCAAAGTTGACCAATTAACATATGGCATCTTCATTTCTTAGGGAAAGTATGCGAAGGATGTCCTAAAGCGGTTCAATATGGAGGACAGTAAACATGCCATCACACCTATTGCCATAGGATTGAAGCTGAGTAAGTTGGATTCCAGTAGGAATGTTGATCCAATACTTTTCAAGTGGTTAGTTAGAAATCTAATGTATCTGACTGCAACTCGACCAGATATAATGTTTAGAGTGAGCTTGATCAACCAATTTATGGAGACTTCGAAGGACACGCATTGGAAAGCAGACAAGCGAATATTGTGCTAGGTCAACGAGACGTAGAACCATGGCATTTTCTATGCTAGATGAGACCAACTGGAATTGGTGGGCTACATAGTTAGCGACTGGGCTAGCAACACTGATGATCAGAAGAGCACTTTTGGGTATGCATTCCATATTGGATTAGGAGCAATTTCATGGTCATCCAAGAAGCAACCAATCGTTGCATTGTCTACTATTGAAGTAGAATATGTCACCGCCACATCAACTGCATGCCAGGCAATATGGTTGCAAAGGATTTTTGGTGAATTGAACCATCCATTGGAAGGCGCAACAACCATATTTTGTGATGAAAATTCTACCATAGCACTATCGAAGGATCCAGTGTTTCATGGGTGGATGAAGAACATCGACATCCAGTATCAATTCATTAGAGAGCTAGTGAAGTTGGGCAAAGTCTAGTTATTGTTTTGCAAATCCAAGGAGCAGATAGCTGATATTTTCACAGAGCATTTAAAGGAGGAGGAATTCAACATATTGCATGAGCAGTTTGATATAAAAGCGCTTATGAAATCAATTTTAAAGGAGGGTGTTAATATATTAATTAAACCTAATTCTTATCCAAAGCCGAAGGTCGCTCCAAAGGTGGGTGATTCCTGGAATCGCTTGCCCACTATAGCGATCCCCGAAATCGCTCAGGAAAGGAGATATTTTGGGAATCACTCGATAAAAATAGTGATAATAGTTTTTTCCTCTCCCATAGTGATTTGACATTGTAGTTATCTCTAACGTGCCACACGTGTCTTCTTTCCCATCATAGTTATTTCCTACATGCAGGTTGGTGTGTTGTTTCCCACTTTTTGTCTTCGAAGTCCAGCTATATATACTAGTTTAGTTGGAATTTTGGTATGAAGCAATGTAGAAGAGGAGTTGAAGAAGTGGTAAGAATAATCGTAGACGTATACAACAACATTTGTCTTTTTTATTTGTGTATCCTGCATCTTCTGCAGGCAATTGTAACTCCTTGGTAGAGGATTGATTGTAATATTTTGTTTGTTGTTACTAAAATATAAGTCTGCTATCTTTCTTGGTGTTAAATCTCAAAGCAAACCATAGTCTTCTTTGTTACTGGAGTGAACCCTAGTAAACTCTCTCATCAAACACTTAGCTTCAAAAATGTTCTTGCTCATCCTTGCCTAGTAGCTTGTAAATTTTGAGCCGGTCGTCCTAGCGAGCAACTCCAAGCTTTGCTACAGCCACGAAGCGACCCTAGTGTCGTTTGACTAGTGATCAACTTTATTTTCCATCATTTATTTAAAGGTATCCTTACTTGCATTTTTAGTTTGTCTTATTTGCCATTCAAGTTAGGAGTATTTTTCATCTTACGCCCATATTCGCTCATTGGTTTGAGCAATTCTAAGCATCACTTGGAATTTGAGTGACTTCAAGAAACTTATAACCCCATCAGCTATCGCTCACAATTTGAGTGACCGCCGACTGTCACTCACATTTTGGGCAATGCCGAGAGTCATTGCAGGTAGACAGTGACTTCCGTGGTCACTAGCATTTAGAGTGATTGATGACTGTCACTCACCTTTCGAGTGAAACCCAGAGTTGTTGTAGGCAGACAATGACTCCCATGGTCGCTAGCATTTAGAGCTACACCTGGCATTATTTAAACCTTCAAATTGGTATTAGAGCCTCAATATCATGACATGGAAGACTGAAGCATGGCTTTTGGAAACCATTCCTTGTAGTTGCAGATCATGTAGTTCAACAACAAGAAATATGACTACTAGAGAATCCAGATGAAGATCCTATTTGTGTGTCAAGAGCTGTGGGACTTGGTCGAGAATGGCTATCCAGAACTGACAAATGTAGTAGCCCTGGTCGTACTCTCCCAAGAAGACAAGGACCTGTTGAAGGAAAACACAAAGAAAGACCATAAGGCCCTATTCTACATTATGCAAGTGGTCGAGGAGATCATTTTTCCATAGATTTTAGTAGCCACCAAGGCAACGCAGGCCTAGGAAATCTTGGCCAGTTCATATCAGGGCACCAACAAGGTGAAGTTGGTGAAGCTACAGATGCTAAGGAGGGAGTTTGAGAACCTAAAAATGAATGAGTCAGAGTCTATGGGTGATTTCTTCACCTGAACAACAGACATCATCAACTAGATGCGGTTGAATGGAGAAATCATGGAGATCCAAAGAATCATCGAGAATATTCTTAAGAGATTGCCTACTAAGTTTGACTCAGTTATGATAGCAATAGAGGAATCAAGGGATCTGACAACTCTCTCGATAGAGGAGCTCATGGGTTCTTTGTAGACACATGAGCAGAGGCCGAGCCATTCATCACAGTCCTCTTTGGAGCAGGAGTTCAAGGTGAAGGTCTCATTCCAAGACAATGGGAGATAAGAATCCCACCATGGCACCTCTAGTTCTCAAGGAGGAAGAGGCACAGGCAGGTGTGGAAAAGGCAATAATAAATGAGGAAGGTAAAATCCTAATGATGGGGAGACATGATACAAATTCCATCAGCAAGGAGGAAGAGGCAGTGGGAAAACCAACAAGGTGGATTCGATCAGAAGAAGGACAAATCAAAGGTCCAATATTACTACTGCGAGAATTTTGGCCATTACATTTCTGAGTGCATAAAAAGGATGGCCAAAGAGAAGAAACAACAAGCCCAATACATAGATGAAGCCAAAAATGCAAGGTCTAGAGATGCATGTGGGAACATGCTTCTTGACATGCAGTATTGAGGAGGAGAGCCAAAAGAATGTCTCACATCTCGATAAAAAGATGCAACATTCACATGATGGATAACAAGGAGATGTTCTGACAACTAGATGAAACAGTCCAGTCCAAGGTCAATATGAGGAACAACAACGAGGTTCTCATCAAGGGTAAAGGCAAAATTCTCATCTTTACCAGTCATGGTGAGAGAAAGTAGATCTGTGATGTATACTATGTTCCTGGCCTAAAGCACAACCTGCTGAGTGTTGTAAAGCTCGTGTAGAAGGGGCACACTATTTACTTCAAGGATGGAATCTGCACCATCAGAGATAGAAAGCATGGACATATTACAACAGTGTCCATGACAAAGAAAAAAATGTTTTTGCTACAGATTCAGAATGAGTCTCTACTATCTTTGAGTGTAGTTGTGAAGGATGCTACCTGGATGTGGCATCTTAGATATGGTCACCTGAGTTTTAGTGGCTTGAATATGTTACACAAGAAGCATATTTTGAAGGGTTTATCCCTTATTGAGCAACTGAATCAGATTTGTGAGGGCTTCTTGATTGAAAAACAACATGGGGATTCGTTCCCTTTTGGGTAGTCTTAGAGAGCATCAAATCCATTGGAGCTGGTGCACTCAGATATTTGTGGTCTGATGTAGACCAACACCTTTGCCAGCAATAAATACTTCCTGACCTTCATTGATGACTTAAGACCAAAGACATGGGTATATCCCATAAAACAAAAATCAAAGGCTTTTGACAAGTTCAAGGAGTTCAAGGCTCTGGTGGAGAAACATAGTGGATATTCGATGAAGACTCTCAGGATAGATGACGGAGGTGAATAAATATTCAATAAATTCCAAGATTTTTGAAAGGCAAATGGAATTCAGAAGCAACTTACTGCCAGATACACACCACAACAGAATGACGTAGCTAAGAGGAAGAACAAAACGATCATGGATATGGCATGAAGTATGATAAAGATGAAGGGTCTGCCACATGATTTGTGGGCAGAAGCTATGTCATGTGCAGTTTACCTATTGAACATATGTCCCACCAAAAGCATGAAGGACAAGATTCTTGAGGAAGCCTAGAGCAACCAAAAGTCAAGTTTGGGTCACTTACGTGTTTTCGGGTGCATTGCATATGCACACATTCTAGAAGAGAAGAGGTAGAAGCTGGATGATAGAGCGGATAAGTGCATCTTCACAAGGTACAATGAGAAGGCGAAGGCATATCGATTGTATAATCCTATGACAAAGAAACTTATCATCAACCGCGATGTGAAGTTCCTAGAATATGAAGCCTAGAACTAGAAATCGAATACTGGCCAGCCTGAGCCAATAGTTATTGAGTCTGTGGACTTGGAAGAGAACAATGTACTGCCAATTCTAGCCTCAAGCAGTAGTAGTGGTGCCAGTAGTAGCACAACCTAACTATCTTGGTTGCCTCCACTTGCAATCAGGATCCCTAACTTGAGGACACCTGTGAAGATGAGGAAATTGCAAGACATCTATGAGGCAACCCGAAATCATGAATATGAGGAACATTCTGACTTTGCGTTCTTTACTGATACTGATCCAGTTGAGTTTGAAGATGCAAGTTAGAATAAAAAGTGGGTGAAGGTGATGGATGAGGAGATAGATACCATTGAGAAAAATGATATATGGCAACTAGCAGATATTCCAACAGGGAAGAAGACCATTGGGGTCAAGTGGGTTTATAAAACCAAGTTCAACGCCTAAGGAAACATTGATCGACATAAGGCCAGACTAGTGGCAAAAGACTACAAGTAGAAGTCAAGGATTGACTACCATGAAGTGTATGCACCAATAGTCCGACTTGACACAATTAGGATGGTCCTGGAACTGGCGGCTCAAAAGGGCTAGAGTGTTTACCATATGGATGTCAAGTTAGCCTTCCTCAATGGTGTTTTGGAGGAGGAGGTCTACATAGACTAGCCACCAGGTTATGAGATTGAAGGACAAGAGGGCAAAGTCTTGAAGCTGAAGAAGGCCTTGTACGGGTTGAAGCAAGCACCCCGAACATGGTACAACCAAATTGATGGCTACTTTTAGGATAATGGGTTTGTTAAATGCCCATATGAGCACACCATGTACCTAAAGACAAAGTAATTAGGGGAGCGGATAATTGTATGTCTGTATGTGGACGATCTAAATTACACTGGTAAAAGTGATGTACTGTTTGACCAGTTCCAAATAGCCATGAAGGAGTTCAAGATGACGGACTTAGGGTTGATGAAGTACTTTCTCGATATCAAATCTGACCAATCAACATATGGCATCTTCATTTCTTAGGGCAAGTATGTGAAGGATGTTCTAAATTAGTTCAATATGGAGGACAATAAACCTGCCATCACACCTATTTCCACAGGATTGAAGCTGAGTAAGTTGGATTCCAGTAGGTATGTTGATCCAACATTGTTCAAGTAGTTAGTTGGAATTCTAATGTATCTGACTGCAACTCGACCAGATCTGATGTTCAGAGTGAGCTTGATCAACCAGTTTATGGAGACTTGGAAGAACATGCATTGGTAATAAGATAAGAAAATCTTATGCTATGTCAACGAGACACGAAACCATGGCATTTTCTATGCTAGACGAGAACACTTGGAACTAGTGGGATACACAGATAGCGATTGGGCTGGAAACACCGATGATCGAAAGAGCACTTCCGGGTATGCGTTCCATATCATGTTGGAATAAATGTCATGGTCATCCAAGAAGCAACCAATCGTTGCATTTTTTACTATTGAATCCGAATGTCACCGCCACATTCACCACATGCTAGGTAGTATGGCTGCGGAGGGTTTTGGGTGAACTGAACCATCCACTAAAAGGCACAATAACCATATTTTGTGACAAAAATTCTGCCATAGCACTGTCGAAGGATCCAATGTTTCATGGGTGGACGAAGCACATTGACATCTAGTATCACTTCATCAGAGAGCTCATGAATTTGGGAAAAGTCCAGCTACTATTTTGCAGATCCAAGGAGGAGGTAGCTGATATTTTGACAAAGCCTTTGAAGGAGGAGGACTTCAGTAGATTGCGTGAGTCGTTGGACATCAAAGTGTTTGTGAAATTAGGCTTAAAGGAAGGTGTTAGAATATTAATTAAACCTAATTCTTATTCGAAGCCGAAGGTCAATCCAAAGGTCCCTCCGAAGGTGAGTGTTTTTGGGGATCACTTGCCCACTGCAACGATCCTGGGAATCACTAAGGAAAGGAGTGATTTTGGGAATCTCTCAACAAAAATAGTGATAATGGTTTTTCCTCTCCTATAGTGATTTGATACCGTAGTTATCTCTAGCATGCCACACATGTCTTCTTTCCCGTCGTAGTTATTTCCCACGTGCGGGTTGGTATGTTGTTTCCCGCTTTTTGTATTCCAAGTCCAGCTATATATACTAGTTTATTCGGTATTTTGGTATAAAGCAATGTAGAAGAGGAGCCGAAGGCACAGTAAGAACAACCACAAAAGTATACAATAGTAGTTGTATTTTTTCTTTGTGTATCCTACATTTTTCATAGGTGATTGTAACTCCTCGGTAGAGGATTGATTGTAATATTTTGTTTGTTGTTACTAAAATATAAGTCTTCTATATTTCTTGGTGTTAAATCTCAAAGCAAACCATAGTATTCTTTGTTACTAGAGTGAACCCTAGTAAACTCTCTCATCAGACACTTAGCTCCGAAAATGTTCCTGCTCATCCTCACCCAGCATCTTGTAAATTTCGAGAGTCACTTGTCCTAGCAAGAGAATCCAAGCTTTGCTATAGCCAGGAAAAGACCCCCAACATCATTTGGCCAACGAGCAACTTTATTTTCCATCATTTATTTAAAGTTATCCTAACTTGCATTTTTAGTTTGTCTTATTCACTTTTCAAGTTAGGAGTGTTTTCATATTAGGCCCATAGTCGCTCATTGGCATGAGTGATTCCAACCGTCGCTTGGAATTTGAGAAAATTCGGGCAACTTATAACCTTACCAGCTATCACTCACAATTTGAGCGATCGTCGACTGTCACTCACCTTTTAAGTGATGCCTAGAGTTGCTACAGGCAGAAAATGACTCTAGCGGTTGCTAGCATTTAGAGCGACCATCGTCTATCGTTCACATTTCGAGTGATGCCCAAAGTTTATGCAGGAAGACAATGACTCCCTCGATCGTTAGCATTTAGAGTGATGCTTGGCGTTATTTAAACCTTTAAATTGGTATTAGAGCCTCAATGCCATGACGTAAAATACCGAATCATGGCTTCCTAAAACCATTCCTTGCAGTTGCAGATCCTGTGGTTCAACAAAAAGAACTACAACTACTGGAGCATCTAGATGAAAATCCTATTCGGGTCTCAAGAGATGTGGTACTTGGTCAAGAATGGCTATCCAGAATCATCAAATGCAACAGCCCTAGTCGCACTCTCCAAAGTAGACCTGTTGAAGGAAAACACAAATAACTACCAGAAGGTCATGTTATACATTATGCAAGTGATCGAGGAGACCATTTTTCCATAGATTATAGTAGCCACCAAGGCAAAGTAGGCTTAGGAAATCCTTGCAAGTCCGTATCAGGGAACCAACAAGGTGAATTTGGTGAAGCTACAGATTCTAAGATTGGAGTTCAAGAACCTATAGATGAACAAGTTGGAGTCTATGGGTGATTTCTTCACCCAGACAACAGACATCATCAACTAGATGTGGTTGAATGGAGAAATCATACAGAGACAAAGAATCATGGAGAAGATTCTTAGAAGCCTCTTGCTAAGTTCAACTTAGTTGTGATAGCAATAAAGGAATTGAGGGATCTAAAAATCCTCTTGGTAGACAAGCTCATGGGTTCTTTGTAGACACATGAGCAAAGGCTGAGCCATTCATCTCAGTCCTCTATGGAGCAGGCGTTCAAGGCACATGTCTCATTCTGAGATAGTGGCAGATAAGAATCCCATAATGGCACCTCTAGTTCTCAAGGATGAAGAGGCTGAGGTAGGCATGGGAAAGGTAAAAATAAAGGAGGAAGGTCAAACCCTAATTATGTGGAGACCAACTACAACTTCCATCAGCAAGGAAGAAGAGGCAGTGGGAAAAAACAAGGTGAATCCGATTAGAAGAAGGACAAATCAAAGGTTGAATGTTACTACTGCAAGAAGTTTGGCCATTACATCTTCGAGTGCAGAAAAAGGATGGCAAAAGAGAACCAAAAACAAGCCCACTACACAGATGAAGTCAAAAATGTAGGGTCGAGAGATGCATGTGGTAACATGCTGTTGACATGAAGTATTAAGGAGGAGAGCCAGAAGAATGTCTGGTATCTCAAAAATGGATGTAGTAATAACATGATGGGAAATAAGGAGATGTTATCACAACTAGATGAAGCAGTCCAGTTTGAGGTCAAGATGGGGAACAACAACAAGGTTACCATCAAGGGTAAAGGTAAAATTATCATCTGCACTAGGCATAGTGAGAGAAAGCATATCTATGATGTATACTATGTGCCTGGCCTAAAGCACAACCTGCCAAGTATTGGAAATCTTGTGCAAAAGGGGTATACTATTCAATTCAAGTATGGAGTTTGCACCATCAAATACAGAGAGCATGGACAAATTACAACAATATCTATGATGAAGAACAAAATATTTCTATTGTAGACTCAAAATGAATCTCTACTGTCTCTGAGTGTAGTTGTGAAGGATGCTTCCTCGATGTGGCATCTCAGATATGGTCACCTGAGTTTTAGTGGACTAAAGCTATTGCACAAGAAGCATATGGTGAAGGGTTTACCCCTTATTGAGAAGCCAAATTAGATTTGTGAGGGCTTCTTGGTCGACAAAAAACACAAGGATTCGTTACCTTTCGGGTAGATATGGAGAGCGTCACAACCATTGGAGTGGTGCACTCAGAAATTTGTGGTTTGATGCAGACCAACACCTTTTCCGAAAACATATACTTCCTGAACTTCATTGATGACTTCAGTCGAAAGACATGGGTATATCCCATCAAGAAAAACTCAAAAGCTTTCGACAAGTTCAGGGAGTTCAGGGCTCTGGTGGAGAAACAAAGTGGATATTCGATGAAGAATATCAGGACATACGGTAGAGGTGAATACATATCCAACAAATTCCAATATTTTTGCAAGGTGAATAGAATTCAAAAGCAGCTTACTACCAGATACACACTACAACAGAATGACGTAGCTGAGAGGAAGAGCATAATTATCATGGAGATGGCACGGAGTATGCTAAATGCAAAGGATCTACCACATGAGTTATGGGTAGAAGTTGTGTCATGTGTAGTTTACCTACTAAACATATGTCGCACCAAAAGCATGAAGACCAAGATTCTCAAGGAATCTTGGAGCAAACAGAAGTCGAGTGTGGGTCACTTGCGTGTATTTGGGTGCATTTCATATGCACACATTCCAAAAGAGAAGAGACAGAAGCTGGATGATAGAGTGGATAAGTGCATCTTCATAGGGTATAGTGAGCAGGTGAAGGCATATCGATTGTATAATCCTATGACGAAGAAAATTGTCATCAACCATGATGTGAAGTTATTGGAAGATGAATCCTGGAACTAGAAATCAAAGATTGACTAGCCTAAGACATCATTAATTGATTCTGTGGACTTGGAGGAGAGCAACGTACTACCAACTCTAGCCTCAAGCAATAGTAGCAGTGCAAGCAGTAGTACATCCTCACCATCTCGATCGCCTGCACTTGCAAGCAGGATCCCTAACTTGAGGACACCCATGAAGATGAGGAGCTTGCAAGAAATCTATGAGGTAACCCAAAATCATGAATATGAGGAAAATTATGAATTTGCATTCTTTACTGAGAGTGATCCAGTTGAGTTTGGATATGCAATTCAGAATCAGAAGTGGGTGAAGGCAATGGATGAGGAGATAGATGCCATTGAGAAGAATGATATATGGAAGCTAGCAGATATTCCAGTAGGGAAGAAGACCATTGGGGTAAAGTGGATTTATAAAACCAAGTTCAACATCCAAGGAGAATTTGATCAGCATAAGGCCATACTGGTGGTAAAATGCTATAATAAGAAGTCAGGGATTGACTACCATGAAGTGTATGCACCAGTAGCCCGACTTGACACAGTCAAGATGATCCTAGAACTGGCAGATCAAAAGGGCTAGAGTATTTACTAGATGGACATCAAGTCAGCCTTACTCAATGGTGTTTTGGAGAAGGAGGTCTACATAGACCAGCCACTAAGTTACAATATTGAAGGATAATAGGGTAAGGTCTCGAAGGTGAAGAAGACCCTGTATGGATTGAAGAAAGCATCCTAGGCATGGTACAATCAAATTGATGGCTACTTTCAGGATAATGGGTTTGTTAAATGTCCATATGAGCACACCTTGTACCTGAAGATAAATGAAGTAGGAGAGCTGATAATCATCTATCTATATGTGGATGATTTGATTTACACTATTAATAATGATGTACTATTTGACCATTTCTGAACAGCCATGAAGAAGGAGTTCGAGATGACGGACTTAGGACTGATGAAGTACTTTTTCGGTATCAAAGTTGAATAATCAGTAGATGGAATCTTCATTTCTTAGGGTATGTATGTGATGGATGTCCTTAAGAGGTTCAATATGGAGGACAGTAAACCTGCCATCAATCTTGTTACCACAAGACTAAAGCTGAGTAAGTTGGATTCTAGCAAGAATGTTGATCCAACACTGTTCAAGTGGTTAGTTGGCAGTCTAATGTATCTAACTGCAACTCAACCAGATATGATGTTCAAAGTGAGCTTGGTCAGCTATTTTATGGAGACTCTAAAGGAAACAAATTAGAAATTAGGTAAGCGAATCTTACGCTATGTCAACAGGACACGAAACCATGAAATTTTCTATACCAGACGAGAGTAGCTGGAACTAGTGGGCTACATAGATAGCGATTGGGCTAGTAGAACTAATGATCGAAAGAGCACTTCTGGTTATGTGTTCCATCTCAGATTAGGAGCAGTGTCATGGTCATCCAAGAAGCAACCAATCGTGGCATTGTATACTACTGAAGTCAAATATGTCACTGCCACATCAACCGCATGCCAGGCAGTATGGCTACGGAGGGTTTTGGATGAACTGAACAATCCACCAAAAGGCACAACAACCATATTTTGTGACAAAAATTCCACCATATCCCTGCTAAAGGATCCATTATTTCATGGGTGGACGAAGCACATCGACATCCGGTATCACTTCATCAGAGATCTGGTGAAGTTGGGCAAAGTCCAACTACTGTTTTGTAGATCCAAGGAGCAGGTAGCTGATATTTTCACAAAGCCTTTAAAATAAGAGGACTTCAGAAGATTGTGTGAGCAGTTGGGCATCAAAGTGTCTGTGAAATTAGGTTTAAAGGAGGGTGTTAAAATATTAAATAAACCTAATTCTTATCTGAAGCCTAAGGTCAAGCCAAAGGTCACTTCAGATGCAAGTGATTCTGGGAATCGCTCACCCACTACAACGATCCTAGGAATCGCTTAGGAAAGGAGCGATTCCAGGAATTTCTCGACAAAAATAGTGATAATGGTTTTTTCCTCCTATAGTGATTTGACACCGTAGTTATCTCCAGTGTGTTGCATGTGTCTTCTTTCCTATCGTAATTTTTTCTCATGTGCAGATTGGTGTGTTGTTTCCTGCTTTTTGTCTTCCAAGTCTAGCTATATATACTAGTTTAGTCATCATTTTGGTATGAATCAATGTAGAAGATAAGCTGAAGAAGCGGTAAAAACAACCACAAAATTATATAGTAGTAGTTGTGTTTTTTCTTTGTGTATCCTGCATCTTTCACAAGCAATTGTAGTTCCTCGAAAGAGGATTGATTGTAATATTTTATTTGTTGTTACTAAAATATAAGTCTTCTATATTTCTTGGTGTTAAATCTCAAAGCAAATAGTAGTCTTCTTTGTTACTTGAGTGAACCCCAATAAACTCTCTCATCAGACATAGCTTCGAAAATGTTCTTTCTCATCCTCACCTAGCATCTTGTAAATTTTGAGAGTCGCTCGTCCTAGCGAGCAACTCCAAGCTTCGTTATAGCCAGGAAGCGACCCTCGGTGTCATTTGGCTAGCGAGAAACTTTATTTTCCATCATTTATTTAAAGGTATCCTAACTTGTCTTTTTAGTTTGTAATATTCACCTTTCAAGTTAGGAGTGTTTTTCATCTTACACCCGCAGTCGCTCATTGGCATGAGTGATTCTAAGCATTGCTTGGAATTTGAGTGACTTTGGGCAACTTATAACCTCACCAGCTATGACTCACAATTTGAGCGACCACCGACTGTCGCTCACCTTTTGAGCAACGCCCAGAGTCACTGTAGGCATACATCGACTCTCGCGGTCGCTAGCATTTAGCGTGACCATTGGTTATCACTCATCTTTCGAGTGATGCCTAGAGTCACTATAGGAAGAAAATGACTCCAACGATCTCTAGCATTGAGAGTGATGCCTAGAATTATTTAAACCTTCAAATTGGTATTAGAGTCTCAGTACCGTGATGCAAAAGACTGAATCATGGCTTCCAAAAACCATTCCTTGTAGTTGCAGATCCCACGCTTCAATGACAAGAACTACGACTACTGGAGCATCCAGATGAAGATCCTATTTGGGTCTCAAGAGATATGGAACTTAGTCGATAAAAGCTATCAAAAATCGATAGATGTAGCAGTTCTGGCCACACTCTCCCAAGAAGACAAGGACCTGTTGAAGAAAAACACAAAGAAGGACCAGAAGGTCCTGTTCTACATTATGCAAGCGATCGAGGAGACCATTTTACCATGGATTGTAGTAGCCACAAAGGCAAAGTAGGCCTGGGAAATCCTTGCCAGTTCATATCAAGGCACCAACAAGGTGAAATTAGTGAAGCTGCATATGCTAAGGATGGAGTTCAAGAACTTGCAGATGAATGATTCGAAGTCTATGGGTGATTTTTTCACTTGGAAAATAGACATCATCAACTAGATACGATTGAATATAGAAATCATGTAGAGCCAGAGAATTGTGGAGAAGATTCTCAGAAGCCTGCATACTAAGTTCAACTCGATTATGATAGCAATTAAGGAATCGAGGGATCTGACAACCCTCTCGGTATATGAGCTCATGGGTTCTTTGCAGACACATGAGAAGAGGCTAAGCCATTCATCTCAGTCCTATCTGGAGTAGGAATTTAATATGCAAGTATCATTTTGAGATAGTGACAAACAAGAATACCACCATGGCACCTCTAGTTATCAAGGAGGAAGAGGTAGAGGCAGGCGTGGGAAAGACAACTAAAAAGAAGGAAGGTCAAACCCTAATTATGGGGAGACCAACTACAACTTCCATCAACAAGGAGGAAGAGACAATGGGAAAAACCAACAAGGTGGATCTGGTCAGAAGAAGGACAAATCAAAGGTCCAATGTTACTACTGTAAGAAGTTTATCCATTACATCTTTGAGTGAAAAAAAATGATGGCCAAGGAGAACCAACAACAAGCCCACTACACAGATGAAGCCAAAAATGCAGGGTCTAGATATGCATGTGGGAACATGTTGTTGACGTGTAGTATTAAGGAGAGCCAAAAGAATATATGGTATCTCGACAACGGATGCAACAATCACATGACGGGGAACAAGGAGATGTTCTCACAACTGGATGAAATACTCCAGTCTAAGGTCGATATGTGGAACAACAACAAGGTTTTATCAAGGTTAAAGGTAAAATTATCATCCATACCAGGGACGACGAGAGAAATTAGATCTGTGATGTATACTATGTTCCTGGCTTGAAGCACAACCTGCTGAGTGATGGAAAGCTCATGTAGAAGGGGAACATTGTTCAATTCAAGGATGAAGTTTGCCCCATCAGATACATAGAGCATGGACATATTACAACAGTGTCCATGACGAAGAACAAAATGTTTCAGTTGTAGATTCAGAATGAGTCTCTATTGTTTCTGAGTGTAGTTGTTAAGGATGCTACCTGGATGTGGCATTTTAGATATGGTCACCTGAGTTTTAGTGGCCTGAATTTGTTACATAAGAAGCATATGGTGAAGGTTTTACCCCTTATTGAGTAGTCAAATCAGATTTGTGAGGGCTGCTTGGTCGACAAACAACATAGGAATTCATTCCCTTTTGGGTAGTCTTGGAGAGCATCACAACCATTGAAGCTGGTGCACTCCAAAATTTATGATCTGATGCAGACCAAAATCTTACTGGTAATAAATACTTCTTGACATTCATTTGAAAGACATAGGTATATCCCATCAAGAAAAAATTAGAGGCTTTCGACAAGTTCAGGGAGTTCAAGGCTTTGGTGGAGAAACAAAGTGGATATTTTCTAAAGACTCTTAGGATGAACGACAAAGGTGAATACATATTCAATGAATTCTAATATTTCTACAAGGCAAATGGAATTTGAAAGTAGCTTACTGCCAGATACACACCGTAGTAGAATGACGTAGCTGAGAGGAAGAATAGAACAATCATGGAGATGGCATAGAGTATGCTAAAGGTGAAGGGTCTATCACATGGGTTCTAGGTAGAAGCTGTGTCATGTGCAGTTTACCTACTAAACATATGTTCCATAAAAAACATGAAGGACAAGATTCTTGAGGAATCTTGGAGCAATCGAAAGTTGAGTGTGGGTCACTTGCGTGTGTTTAGATGCATTGCATATGCACACATTCCAAAATAGAAGAGGTAGAAGCTGGATGATAGAGTAGAGAAGTGCATATTCACAGTGTACAGTGAGAAGGCAAAGGCATATCGATTGTATAATCCTATGACAAAGAAACTTGTCATCAGCCACGATGTGAAGTTCCTAGAAGATAAAGCCTAGAATTGGAAATAAAATATTGGATAGCCTGAGCCAACAATTATTGAGTTTGTGGACTTGGAGGAGAGCAATGTACTACCACCTCTACCCTCAAGCAGTAGTAGTAGTGTTAGTAGCAGTACAACCTCACCATCTCAGTCACCTCCACTTGCAAGAAGGATCCCTAACTTGAGGACACCCGTAAAGATGAGGAGCTTGCAAGACATATATGAGGTAACCCAAAATCATGAAGATGAGGAACATTTTGACTTTACGTTCTTTAATGAGATTGATCCATTTGAGTTTGAAGATGCAAGTCAAAATTAGAAGTGGGTGAAGGTGATGGATGAGGAGATAAACACCATTGAGAAAAATTATATATGGTAGCTAGCAGATGTTTCAGTAGTGAATAAGACCATTGGGGTCAAGTAGGTTTATAAAACCAAGTTCAATGCCTAAGGAGAAGTTGATCGGCATAAGTACAGACTGGTGGCGAAAGGCTACAAGAAGAAGTTAGGGAGTTACTACCATGAAGTGTATACGCCATTAGCCCGACTTGACATAGTTAGGATGATACTAGAACTGGTAGCTCAGAAGGACTGGAGTGTTTACCAGATGGACATCAAGTTAGCCTTCCTCAACGGTGTTTTTGAGGAGGAGGTCTACATAGACCAGCCACCAGGTTATGAGATTGAAGGACAAGAGGGCAAGGTCTTGAAGCTGAAGAAGGCCCTATATGTGTTGAAGCAAGCACCCTGGGCATGGTACAACCGAATTTATAGCGACTTTTAGGAGAATGGGTTTGTTAAATGCCCATATGAGCACACCCTATACCTAAAGATAAATGAAGTAGGGAAGCTGATAATCGTCCGTCTGTATGTAGATGATTTGATTTACACTAGTAACAGTGATGTACTATTTGACCAATTTTGAATAGCTATAAAGGAGTTTGAGATGACGAACTTAGGGTTAATAAAGTACTTTCTTAGCATTAAAGTTGACCAATTAGTAGATGGCATCTTCATTTCTCAAGGTAAGTATGCGAAGGATGTCCTGAAGAGGTTCAATATGGAGGACAATAAATCTGCCATCACACCTGTTGCCACAAGAATGAAGCTAAGTAAGTTGGATTCCAGTAGGAATGTTGGTACAATACTGTTCAAGTGGTTAGTTGGAAATCTAATGTATCTGATTGCAACTCAACTAGATCTGATGTTCAGAGTGAGCTTGATCAACCAGTTTATGGAGACTACAAATGATACACATTGGTAAGCAGGAAACCAAATCTTGTGCTATGTCAACGAGACACGAAACCATGGAATTTTCTATGCTAGATGAGACTAGTTGGAACTAGTGGGCTACACAAATAGCGACTGGGTTGGCAGTATTGATGATCGGAAGTGTTGTGACTATTTCACAACTAGCCCCTAAGCTTGGGGACCCACATTTTTTTGATAAATTTTTGGTGTGGTTTTTTTTTGTCTATTAATGTGTTTGTAATTCAAACATTAACTTTTGGGTTAATTCATGTTTAAAAAAATAAATAAACTAAAAAAAAAAAGGAATAAAAAAAAAAATAATAATAAATAAATTAATAGAACAAAAGAAAGAAAAAAGAAAAAGGGAATAAGTAAAAATAAAAATATATATATATATATATATATATATATATATATATATATATATATAAACAAATGAACATAAAATAAAAACAAAAAAAACAAAAAAAATAATAATAAAAATAAAATAGGATTATTTTTAGCTTTTTTGTTTTTTTGTTAGTTTTTAATTTTTTCATGTTGGTTTAAGTAAAGTTTAGTTTTTTGTTTTTTTTGCAAGGTATTGCATATGGAAGAAAGGAAGAGAGAAACGAAAAGCCATGGAGGAGAAACGAAAAGTCATGGAGGAGAAAACGAAAAGCCATGGAGGAAAATCTTTAAATACCCATTGAAATGCATGCACAAGAGGAGGAACTTTTGGCATGGCCAAATGCGGCAAAATTTGATGTGTAAAAGAGGAATATAATTTGAATGGGAAAGCTTCTTTTCAGAAATTTCAGGCCTTGTTAGCAAGAAAGAATGAGAAATTTTCTGCATGCTCTATTTTAATTGTTTTATCTTTCCCCTTCCAAATTTCAGATTTGTATGTGAAATTTACGCCATGGGATGGGTTATTTCATGTGAATGTTTGCAATTTGGAAATTATTTTAAACCCTAGAAGTCAAGCACTTAGTTTACTTTGATTGTGTGTAGTACAGATCAAATAGGCTAGGTTGCATGTATGAAACTCTCACGTATTCGGTTTTGCAGGACGGGGTGCTATCAAACTGAAGGAGCTTTTGCATTGCTGCATTTCCAGCAATTATCTTGATGCAAAATTTTAATTTTCTGTTCTGAAAATTTTTAATTTTCAGAATTTTTTCCTATTTTCGGGCATTAAAATAAACATTAAAAAATTTCAAAATCCAAAAATAATTTCACCATTGCGTAGATTATAATTCAGACTTCCATTACGCACTTTGAAATTTCATTTTCGGAGTTGTTTAGTATTTTTTTAAAATTTTACCGAAGTTGCTGCTTTGTCACAGATTTTAAAAATCCGAAAATAGAAATTTTCCATTTTAAGGTCAAATTTCATTTTTCCAGTTTTGTTTTGCATTCATGAGCCTATGATGACATTCCCTTCATGAAAATTCCAATTTCATTGAAGGAGTTATGTTTTACGGCATTTTCGCAAATTTCCATTTCGGGCCTAAAATTATCCTTTCTTCATAAAAATTCCAATTTTACGAAAGGGGGATAATTTGAGTATTATATTGAAGGTCTTTGCCTTAAAGCACTTAATTGTTCATCTTGATGAAAATTTGATTTCATTTAAGAGGGATAAGTTAAAGTGACATTTTGAAGATTCTATTCATCATTGAGGATTTAATGCAAGATAAAATCCATTTTAAAACCATCAAGATAAAAGGAATTAAAGCACTACATCGTGGTCATATGAGGGCCAACTCACATTTGATTTATTTTGGTTCAATGAACAATCACTAAAGTTTCATGGTAAAATAAACCAACATTGCCCCTTGTTTACAATTACTTGCAATCACTAAGGTGTTCCAAGCATTTAAATTGAATATCTTTATTTGAGATTACTAATGCACATATGCAAATGCTAATATAACGGAGACCTTGGAGAAGTTGTTTGTTTAACTTCTTTGCAAGAGGGGATTTGGAATCCAAATCCTAAGGGAGAGTGTACTTTCACAATTGGGTGAAAATACCACTCAACATTTTGGCGCTAGAAGGAGGGCTTGAATTGGTTTATTTTAGTATGATTTAAATGCTATAGGGATTTAAATTTTGAATATTTCATGCCCTATTGATTATTATCTGTAGCCCTCTTTTAATATTACAAATTGGTACTGTTAAAAGGAGGACATGAATTGCTATGCATTGTTCTAACGCTTTGATTGTTCATACAGGAATAATGGGATTTGATTTGATGTTAAAAAAAATAAAAAAAAAATAAAAAAGAAAATTTTTGGGTATTAAAGTTATATTCTTTAAGATTCACTAATGGCTATGTTTTCACCATGGATGACAGGTAGCCCATTGAACACACCAGGAGTTCAACATTATTTGCCCGTCGGTTGGGAGAGTTGTCTTCCTCGATTTTGGTCTAATGGGACAATTACTGCAGGAGAACACATTCGAGCATTCAAATTTGTTGTGAATCAATTAATAATTTGGCATGATGATGTTGTTTGTAAAATGTTCCCTTACACCTTGGACAAAGTGGCATTTGATTGGTTTACAAGTCTACCTTTAGGGTCTATCACTTCTTGGGCTCAACTAGAGGCAGCATTTCTTAATCAATTCAACAAAAAGCAAGTTGACCCAATCCGCATATATGAGCAATTTTTCACCATCAGAAAAGGACCAAGTGAAAATGTGAAGTCATTTTCTGAAAGGTTCTTTGGATTATATGCTCAATTAGTGACATGTTATGTTTTGCAAGAAGAAGTGGCTCTCCAAATATATGTCAATGCTCTTGACCCACTTATTTCCACATATTTGCGAGGGATGCCCTTAATCACTTCTTTGTCTCAAGCCTATGCTCAAGCAATGGCAATTGAGCAACAATTGAGTTGTCAAAATTATGGTGTGGGTTTTGGATCATGTAATCTTCAATCATTTAATACTTCCTTTACCCACCCAATGATTTATCCACCTCAACCAAATTCGAATGTGAATCAATTTCAGAATCAACAATCATTCCCAAGCTTCAATCAATTTCAAAATCCTCAACTTACTATGCAAGATCAACCATCTTTCTTAAGTATGAATCAACTTCAAAGTACTCATCTTGATTCAAAAGATGGTTCTAAAATCGATTTTAATGATTTTCATAAGAAGATGATTTTAAGCAAGGGAGGAGTGCTAGATCCAACTAGTATTGAAACATGTGACAAATTGGAAACCCTTGACTCACCAAAAGATGAATTCTATGAGGATGAATTTGTTTCGGATGACATTGTTGAAAATGATGGCCAAGAAAATTCACACCTTCCAAATTGTGATAAAATTGAATCATGGGTTACAAATTTGGATTATGATAGCCTTATCAATTTGAATACAAGCAATAACCCAATTTTGGAAGTAATTGAACCATCTAAGGAAGGTGAAGATAAATTTGATGAGAAACATGTTGATGAATTAAAAGATGAAGAAGAAATAGTTGAGCATCACAATTTAATTTTGAAAGATGATCATTATGATTCTTGGGAAGAGTATGCTCACTCCAAAATTGCTAATGAAATTTGTATGCCTATTGATATGCAGGATGATACAATTGCCCTTTCACATGAGGATATTACAAGTCTTGTGCAATCTGAAAATGTTTTGGAAGAAGGATTGGAATCTCATCAAAGGTTTGAGAAGGATAATGATGTTACTACCATGGATCAAGAAGGAGAATCAATTGTTTTTGTTCCCCTTGAGGGGCAAGAAATAGAAAATCTTGATCCACCTATTGTTTCTACAATGTCCATGCCATCTCAAAATCATGAAATTACAAAACCTAAGTGGTGTGGGTTTGATAATGTTGATGATCCTAATGAAAATATGAATTTTGAGGCAACTCAAGCCATTGATCATGGAAAGGTGTCACGTGACACATATCTTGAAAAATTAGGCTCTTGTTTTGAAAAGGATGGATGCATGTTTGATTGGGTGCCTAACTTTGGTGTTTTTGAACAGGTGTTGGATGATGAAGAAGACAATGAGGAAGAAGAAAAAGCTACTAACACTCATCAAGTTGTGGTAAATTCTAACCATGATGGGTTGAGTATGGATGACAAGGTGAAATCTTTACCTTTGGTAGTAGCTATAAAAATTTCAAGTGATAGATTACATGATGTCCCTTTGGATGCTAATGTCATTAATGATGAAATGTCAAATCTTGGTGATGTTTTGATGGATTTTGATGGCTTTAAATTCTTGAAGAATTTGAATGCAAGACTTTTAGAAATAGGCTCTTGTTTGCAATATCTCACATTTGAAAAGGAAAGCCTACTTCTAAATTATGAATGGAATGATGAAATTTGCACTTTAAAGAATAGACATGATAAAATTGAAAATCAATCATTGTCTGATCAATTTAAAATTTTGAATCTCACCTATATGAATACTAATGAAACTAAATTTAATTGGTGGGGTGAGAGAGGGAAGTTGAAGTTTGTTGCATTGCTTGGTATGATCTTATTGTTGTTGGATTCCTACAACATTTGGCATGTGTATTGTGACATATGCCTTTTGAAATGTTCTAATCATGTTTGGGATCCAGGAAAGTGATAATCCAAGCTTTGCATCATCTTGTACTATATTGTATATAAATTTTGATTTTGGTTTGAGTTTGTGTTTTCAAGTTTCATTTTGGGATTGCTATTTGGATTAGGATTTAAGTCGTGTGTTTGATTTTATTGAACGTGTTTCGATAAATTTGAGATGTCAACTTATGCCTAAGATCGGGAGAATATGAAACATTGGAATTGTGTTGTAAAAGCTCCACATGTAATACAAACAGTTAATTTATATCATTTGAAACTTGTGATGCATGAAAGAGTCGGTTTTGCATGACAAATCATTTCATTTGCAATTCAAGAAGTAATACATTCATTTTCCATCTCACTTTTCATACATTTCATCTTAGTGGCATATGCATCTTAGGTGCAAATTATTTAAGTATGTCAAATCCTCTTAGGGTTATGTTATAACATAAATCTAAGTAAATCCTAAGGTTGGAAACTGAGTCTTGAAATGTCTAGAACCAAGCACGTCTCATACATTAAAAAGGATCTTGAGCAAAATGATCAAAACCTAACTTGGAGGAAAAGGTTGGGCGAAAGAAGTTTTTGTCTATCCTATTATGCAACATGATCCTTAAAACAGTGGTTGTCACCACTTCCATAGAGCTTAAAGCCTAAAATCAAAGTAGTAAGGATAGGATTAAATCCTCATCAAACTTAGGTTGAGGATCCAATTCCCCAAAGCTTTGATTTGACCCACATAGAGTAGTAAGGATAGGGTATAAATTCTCATCTCGGTTGGTTGAGAATCTGATTCCCCAAAGCTCTTATGTCTCATTTCATAATAAGTCTTGGATTGTAAGGATCGTACTATTTGTCCTCTGCAAAGGATGGGTAGTCATCCCCAAGGTCTAAGTAACAAAATTAATATTTTCCATTTACATTTAAATCTTGGATTGTAAGGATCGTACTATTTGTCCCTAACCGGGATGGGTAGTCATCCCCAAGGTCCAAGAAGTAAAAATAAATTTTTTCCATCTCATATTTATATCGGATTGTAAGGATCGTACTACTTGTCCTCTCGCAAAGGATGGATAGTCATCCCCAAGGTCCAAAGAAATGAAGATAAGTTTTGGATTGTGGGGTTAGATATGCCCATGCATGGCATCATGTCTTGCCTAAAAACAAGACCACTGATTGTTTAGAGGGTTAGACTAGCATGACCATTTCTTCCATAATTGGTTTAATTATTTTGCTCAAAGTGAGGTAAAGAATTCTAAATCAGAATAGTAAGGATAGGGTTAAACTCTCATCTCGGTTGGTTGGGAGTCTGATTCCCCAAAGTTCTGATTTCACATCCACTCGCACATGGGTTCAAGATAGTAGGGACTCACAACCAACTTTGGGATATAATGAACCATTCACTAGTGGATCCTAAGAGGGTTTGGCAGTCTTGAATGTTTGTACATAATACTAGAAGAGTGACTATGCATTTTATAAAAGCAAAATCTCATGGCATATTCATTAGGGTACACAAATCATTCACAATCTCGCATATGCATTCATGCAAAACTGACAATGGAATGTTGATCAATTTCAAACGATGAGGAAAGAAATTCATTGCACACACTGAGCTAATGCTTAGCGATTCTGATGTTTCATGTATTTTTGATCTATTGGCATTCTTTGGATATTTGTTGATGCTTGTGTTAAATTTTTGAAGTGTGTTTTCAGGTGTTCTTTTTGGGTTCTCATCGAAATGCTCAGGAGCATTTCCCAATAGAAGTCGCCATTTGTTGTGACTATTTCACAACTAGCCCCTAAGCTTGGGGACCCACATTTTTTTGATAAATTTTTGGTGTGGTTTTTTTTTGTCTATTAATGTGTTTGTAATTCAAACATTAACTTTTGGGTTAATTCATGTTTAAAAAAATAAATAAACTAAAAAAAAAAAAGGAATAAAAAAAAATAATAATAATAAATAAATTAATAGAACAAAAGAAAGAAAAAAGAAAAAGGGAATAAGTAAAAATAATATATATATATATATATATATATATATATATATATATATATATATATAAACAAATGAACATAAAATAAAAACAAAAAAAAAAAAAATAATAATAAAAATAAAATAGGATTATTTTTAGCTTTTTTGTTTTTTTGTTAGTTTTTAATTTTTTCATGTTGGTTTAAGTAAAGTTTAGTTTTTTGTTTTTTTTGCAAGGTATTGCATATGGAAGAAAGGAAGAGAGAAACGAAAAGCCATGGAGGAGAAACGAAAAGTCATGGAGGAGAAAACGAAAAGCCATGGAGGAAAATCTTTAAATACCCATTGAAATGCATGCACAGAGGAGGAACTTTTGGCATGGCCAAATGCGGCAAAATTTGATGTGTAAAAGAGGAATATAATTTGAATGGGAAAGCTTCTTTTCAGAAATTTCAGGCCTTGTTAGCAAGAAAGAATGAGAAATTTTCTGCATGCTCTATTTTAATTGTTTTATCTTTCCCCTTCCAAATTTCAGATTTGTATGTGAAATTTACGCCATGGGATGGGTTATTTCATGTGAATGTTTGCAATTTGGAAATTATTTTAAACCCTAGAAGTCAAGCACTTAGTTTACTTTGATTGTGTGTAGTACGGATCAAATAGGCTAGGTTGCATGTATGAAACTCTCACGTATTCGGTTTTGCAGGACGGGGTGCTATCAAACTGAAGGAGCTTTTGCATTGCTGCATTTCCAGCAATTATCTTGATGCAAAATTTTAATTTTCTGTTCTGAAAATTTTTAATTTTCAGAATTTTTTCCTATTTTCGGGCATTAAAATAAACATTAAAAAATTTCAAAATCCAAAAATAATTTCACCATTGCGTAGATTATAATTCAGACTTCCATTACGCACTTTGAAATTTCATTTTCGGAGTTGTTTAGTATTTTTTAAAATTCACCGAAGTTGCTGCTTTGTCACAGATTTTAAAAATCCGAAAATAGAAATTTTCCATTTTAAGGTCAAATTTCATTTTTCCAGTTTTGTTTTGCATTCATGAGCCTATGATGACATTCCCTTCATGAAAATTCCAATTTCATTGAAGGAGTTATGTTTTACGGCATTTTCGCAAATTTCCATTTCGGGCCTAAAATTATCCTTTCTTCATAAAAATTCCAATTTTACGAAAGGGGGATAATTTGAGTATTATATTGAAGGTCTTTGCCTTAAAGCACTTAATTGTTCATCTTGATGAAAATTTGATTTCATTTAAGAGGGATAAGTTAAAGTGACATTTTGAAGATTCTATTCATCATTGAGGATTTAATGCAAGATAAAATCCATTTTAAAACCATCAAGATAAAAGGAATTAAAGCACTACATCGTGGTCATATGAGGGCCAACTCACATTTGATTTATTTTGGTTCAATGAACAATCACTAAAGTTTCATGGTAAAATAAACCAACATTGCCCCTTGTTTACGAGTTACTTGCAATCACTAAGGTGTTCCAAGCATTTAAATTGAATATCTTTATTTGAGATTACTAATGCACATATGCAAATGCTAATATAACGGAGACCTTGGAGAAGTTGTTTGTTTAACTTCTTTGCAAGAGGGGATTTGGAATCCAAATCCTAAGGGAGAGTGTACTTTCACAATTGGGTGAAAATACCACTCAACACGTGAAGAGCACTTTCAGGTATACATTCCATATCGAATTGGGAGTAGTGTCATGGTCATGCAAGAAGCAACCAATTATTGCATTGTCTACTACTAAATCCGAATATATCATTGCCACGTCAACCACATGTCAGGTAGTATGGTTGTGGAGGGTTTTGGGTGAACTGAACCATCCACCAGAAGGTGCAACAACCATATTTTATGACAACAATTTTGCCCTAGCATTGTCAAAGGATCTAGTGTTTCAAGGATGGACGAAGTACATTGACATCCAGTATCACTTCATTAGAGAGTTGGTTAAGTTGGGCAAAGTCCAACTACTATTTTACAGATCCAAGGAGCAGGTAGCTGATATTTTCACAAAGCCTTTGAAGGAGGAGGACTTCAGGATATTGCGTGAGCAGTTGGGCGTCAAAGTGTTTGTGAAATCAGGTTTAAATGAGGGTGATATTTTAAATTGTATTTTTGTGGGCCAAAGCAAAGAGAAAGAGGAGAGAGAAAAAAGTGTCATGATATCACGACATGTATTTTTGCGGGCCAAAGCAAAGAGAAATAGGAGAGAGAAAAAGTGTCGCGATATCGCGACATGTTGTATTTTCGCGGGCCAAAGCAAAGAGAAAGAGGAGAGAGAAAAAGTGTCGCGATATCGCGACATGTTGTATTTTCGCGGGCCAAAGCAAAGAGAAAGAGGAGAGAGGAAAAAGTGTCGCGATATCGCGACATGTTGCATTTTCGTGGTCCAAAGCGAAGAGAAAATGCAAGGAGGAAAAAGTGTCGCGATATCGCGACATGTAGCATTTTCGCGGTCCAAAGCGAAGAGAAAATGCAAGGAAGAAAAAGTGTCGCGATATCACGACATGTAGCATTTTCACGGTCCAAAGCGAAGAGAGAGAGCAAGAAGGAAAAAGTGTCGCGATATCGCGACATGTCGCATTTTCGCGACTCGAAAAGAGTAGGAAGGCAGAGAAGGAAAAGTGTCGCGATATCGCGACATGTCGCATTTTCATGACTTGAAAAGAGCAAGAAGGCAGAGAAGGAAAAGTGTCGCGATATCGCGACATGTCGCATTTTCGTGACTAAAAAGGAGAGAGAAAGTAAGAAGAAAAAGTGTCGCGATATCGCGACATGTCGCATTTTCACGACTCGAAAAGGGCAGGAAGGAAGAGAAGAAAAAGTGTCGCGATATCGCGACATGTCGCATTTTCATGACTCAAGAAGGGTAGGCAGACAGAGTAACAAAAGTGTCACGATATCGCGACATGTCGCATTTTCGCGACTCAAGAAGGGCAAGCAACAGAGTAACAAAAGTGTCGCGATATCACGACATGTCGCATTTTCATGACTCAAAAAGGCCAGACAAGTAGTGAAACAAAAGTGTCGCGATATCGCGACATGTCGCGTTTTCGTGACTCAAGAAAAGCCTCAAAATAGAAATGAACAGTAATGAAGAAGAAAACATACTATCATCGAAGGAGAAAACAAATGCATGCCCATGTGGAGAAAACGAACATTCGAAGGAGAAAATGAACAATCATCAAAATAGAATCGAAAAGCTTTTTCGGAAACCAAAACGCATGCATGCACAAAGGAGAAAATGAATAGTCATGCCCGAGAAGACGAACAGTCATGGTAGGAGAATATGGTGTCAATTCATTGCATGTAACGTGTTTGACGAAATGCCTACTCTATATATACAAAAGGAGTTACAACTCGGAGGTTACAACTGAAGTTACAACTGGAGTTACAAAGAGAGAGGATGGTTATAAAAGGAGTGTTGCTTGGAGAATTTTGGAGAGCGCTTAGGATTAAAGCGAGGCGGATTTAATCTTGCGAAGAGAGCAAGAGGAGAGCGAGAGGCACGCAAGAGGCGATCGAGAGAGGTGGGGATAGGAAGCATGAGGAGAGCGGGAGGCGAGCGAGCAGGGTGTGTGTTGTGTGAAGAGTGGGCGATGTTGAGAAAGCAATAGACCAGTCAGGGTCTTGTAAAAGTGAAGGCATCTTTATGTCAATCTTCTAGTTTCAGAATTGAAGTCCAAGTTGGTGCTTGGCATCAGGAGTTGGTGCTCCTTCCAGTTGGTGCTGTTAAATTGGGGGTTGGTGCTCCTTTCTGTTAGTGCAGATAAATCAGGGGTTGGTGCTCCTTCCAGTGTGTGCTGGTAAATTGATTGTAAAGTTGTTGCTTTGCAAAGGCTAGATTTGGATGGGAGTCCAAACAGTTAATTTTTGAGGAGTAGCCAAAACTGGTGAACCTCGGTACATCTTGTGTTGTGTGATGCTCTTTTGTTATATTTGCTTTATTGGGTTTTAAGTTTTCATTGTTTCGGCATTAAGAGTTGAAGATTTAAGTTTTTAAGAGCTACACTGATTCACCCCCCTCTCAGTGTCATTGTGAGACTAACAATTGGTATCAGAGCCAAGTTCCTGAACAAGCTTAACCGGCTAGGGTGATCTTGGAAGTGACACAATGGGAGGTGGTGAAGGCTTCTCATCAAACAAAGCACCATTGTTGGACGGAACTAATTACACATTTTGGAGACTCAGGATGCAGACATATCTTTGTGCTTTGGGATACGACATTTGGGATTCGGTAGATAGTGGATACACAATACCCACCACTTCTCCAACCGATGCTGTCGGTAAGAAATTGTTTGAGAATAACTCAAAAGCAAAGAATGCTATCATGTGTGGATTAGTGGACAGTGAACTAGTAAAAATTATGAGTTGTAAAATGACAAAAGAAATATGGGACAAACTGAGGAGCATTCATGAAGGAGATGATAAGATCAAGGAGGCCAAGTTACAAACACATCGAGCTCAGTTCGAAGTATTAAAGATGAATGACGATGAGAACATAGAGGCATATATGCTGAGAGTTAATGAAGTCATTAATGCGATTAGAGGACTCGACGAGGAAATCGAAGATTCTGTCATCGTGAAAAAGGTATTAAGATCTCTTCCCCAAAGATTTGATTCTAAAGTTTCAGCTATAGAAGAAGCTAAAAATCTAAATTCTTTTAGTATGGATGAGATGCATGGTTCTTTGACTGCATATGAGATGAGAATAGGAAAATCTAAACCCACAGATAGAGAAGCTGCTTTTAAAGCCCATAAAAATATGAAAGCAAAACAAGAATCCAAGGAAGAAAAGACATCAGATGAAATGGAAGCAAATTTTGTTCGAAATCTAAAAAGGGGAAAAGGAAAATACAGAGGAAAGTTACCGTTTAAATGTTTCAATTGTGGAGGCGTTGGGCATGTTGCAGCTAAATGTCCACTTAATGAGAAGGACGAAAGTGACGAAGGATCGCACCAAGAAAGAAGTGACTGGAAGAAAAAAACAAATTTCAGAAACGACAACTTCAAGAAGAAAAGTTTCATCTCCAAGAATGTCAGTTCATCAGAAGACAGCTACGGTGAGGATTCTGAAAAGGAAACAGGTGAAGCTCTTTTCATGGCACTCAAAGAAGAAAAAATAGAAAATATAGAAGGAGTGAATTCTGAAGTATGTGATGAAAACCTTGAGGGTGAAGTATATCTAGAAGGTGAGTTGATCGCTGCACTTGAAGAGTTGGGTATAGAAAGGAAAAAGAACAAAAGACTATCCAAGAAGTTGGAAGAATATGGGGATAATATTGAAGATCTCTTCTTACAAATTCATAAAGCCAAGAAAATAGAAGAAGCCTTGAAGTCACACCTGGATGATAAAGGCGATGTATGTAGCAAACGTGAAGAGGAATCTAACAAAGTTATTAGTGATCTAAAGATGCAAGTAGAAGAGTCCAAAAGGATTGAAGAAACTCTCAGGTCATAGATCAATGAGAAAGAGATTGTTTGTGGCAAACAAGAAGAGGAGATTGTTTTATTGAGGAAACAACTAGAAGAGGCCAATACAAATCTCAAATTTGAGAAGAGCACAGAGTTGCTAGATAAAATGATAAGGCAACAAAGAAGCCCCATGTGTAAGCTTGGTCTTGGATATGAAGTTGAACAACCTTCATCTTCTAAATCTACAGAGAAGAAGAAGTCCACTATTGAAGGATCAAAGCAAGAAAAGTTTGAAGCTGAAACTTCAAAAGGAAGAAAATCTCAAAGGAGATCTACAGAAAAGCAACCACAACAAAAGAGGTTCTATCACTCTCACTTTATTCATAATAATGCTTGTAATGGCTATTGTTTTAGATGCAACCATTATGGTCACAAGGCAATGTATTGTGGATTGAATAATAGATCAAAGAGTTATGCTGGTAGAAATACATCCGTTATTCCGGTTGAACACCATGTGCAATGTTTTAAATGTAATGGTCATGGGCACATAGCAAGGTCTTGTCCAAGAACTTTTGTATCTAATCTAAGGCAAGACAAGTAGATTTCATCAGACACAAAGAATGCAACACAGACAGGGAAGAAATCATGTGCATCAAAGAAAGGAAAATAATCATCCATCAAGGATGCACAAGAGACAACCACCCAAGAGAAATGTTCAAGTTCACGAAAAGGTTCAAAATAGGGATGCAGTTGAAAAACTCAAGCCCAAGTTCAAGAAATATTGGAGAAAGAAAGAAGAGAGGAAATCGTGTCTCCTTGGACTGAAGGAGATTACTCCTCTATTGCACTAAGCAACTCTAGGTAGCACATCCTTAGGGGGAGCAATCTTAAAGGTTATTTTTGCTCCTATGTGTTTGTTTGGTTATCTGAGGATGAAAGGCAAGTAGGCAGGGGGAGTTGTCGTATAGTTGTCAAAGTGTGTTTTAGTTCATGTAGTTGTTTGTGGAGGTACCGTGAAGGGTGGTGATTAAATTGAGAGTTGTCACCATTGGTAGTATTGCTATATGTCAGTGTTATACTTTTGATGGTTCTTACTGCCATTGTTCAAAGTTATGGATTATAACAGTTCTGATAATTTGGTTTAGTGAAAGAGATGCTAAAAAGTTCACAATGGAGGATTGTAAGCCAGTTAGCACTCCCATGACGACAGGTTGCAAGTTGAGCAAGGATGTGTAGATGATAGAAAGAGTACCAATAGAGGTGCACTCTATCTTGGAGACAGGTTGGTCACGTGGAACAGTAAGAAACAAGAGTCAGTCTCCTTATCCACAGTAGAGGCAGAATATATTGCAGCGACAACGTGCTGTACGTAGGAGAAAGTTGCGAAAGGTGAGGTTAAGTTGGATTTCGTTCCAACAACAGAGCAAGTAGCGGATATCTTCTCAAAACCGTTGCCCAAGGAAGTCGTTGAGTACCTTCGCAATAAATTGGGAGTGGTCAATTTGTTTATCTTTTTGCTCATGTTTGTGATTTTTGCTAAGTGTAATAATTTTTGCCTGAGAATGTTGTGCATGGACTCAGGGGGAGTCTGTAGCAGCCCTTTGATATTGTTGTCAAAGGGGGAGAAGAGTTACAGGAAATTGCACGTGTGTTGCCAACAATTCCAAAGGGGGAGATTGTTGAGCAAGGTGCAACGACAGTATTGTCATTGTTGTCAACACAGTCAAAAAGATCGGTTGATGCAATGGACAGGAGTTCAGAGGTTACTTAGAGTATGTACAGTGAAGTTAAATGCTTATGAGGATGTTTTTGATGTTTGGGTGAAGTTGTTACAGGTTTTCCAAGAAGACCGAAGTGGCCCATATGCAAAAGATAAAAGAGAAGCAAAAAAAAAGCAAAAGAAAAAAGTGTCACGATATCGCGACATGTTGCATTTTCGCGGCCAAGAGAGAAGAGAAAATGCAAGGAGAAAAAGTGTCGCGATATCGCGACATGTTGCATTTTCACGGGCCAAAGAGAGAGAAAAAGCAAGGAGAAAAAGTGTCGCGATATCGCGACATGTTGTATTTTCACAGGCCAAAGCAAAGAGAAAGAGGAGAGAGAAAAAAGTGTCGCGATATCGCGACATGTTGTATTTTCGCGGGCCAAAGCAAAGAGAAAGAGGAGAGAGAAAAAGTGTCGCGATATCGTGACATGACGGAACGGAAGAAAAAAGCGAAGAAAGAGAAAGAGGAGAGAGAAAAAGTGTCGCGATATCGCGACATGTTGATTTCCGCAAAGCAAAGAGAAAGAGGAGAGAAAAAGTGTCACGATATCGCGACATGTTCAGTCCAAAGCGAAGAGAAAATGCAAGGAGGAAAAAGTGTCGCAATATCGCGACATGTAGCATTTTCGTGGTCCAAAGCGAAGAGAAAATGCAAGGAAGAAAAAGTGTCACGATTTCGTGACATGTAGCATTTTCGCGGTCCAAAGCGAAGAGAGAGCAAGAAGGAAAAAGTGTCGCGATATCGCGACATGTCGCATTTTCATGACTTGAAAAGAGCAGGAAGGCAGAGAAGAAAAAGTGTCACGATATCGCGACATGTCGCATTTTCATGACTTGAAAAGAGCAGGAAGGCAGAGAAGGAAAAGTGTCACGATATCGTGACATGTCGCATTTTTGCGACTAAAATAGGAGAGAGAAAGAAGGAAAAGTGTCGCGATATCGCGACATGTCGCATTTTCGTGACTCGAAAAGGGCAGGAAGGAAGAGAAAAAAGTGTGATGGCAAAAAGTAACAAAAGTGTCACGATATCGCGACATGTCGCATTTTCATGACTCAAGAAGGGCAAGCAGGCAGAGTAACAAAAGTGTCGCGATATCGCGACATGTCACATTTTCATGACTCAAAAAGGCCAGACAAGTAGTGAAACAAAAGTGTCATGATATCGCGACATGTCGCATTTTTGCGACTCAAGAAAAGCCTCAAAATAGAAACGAACAGTAATGAAGAAGAAAACGTACTGTCATCGAAGGAGAAAACAAATGCATGCCCATGTGGAGAAAACGAACAGTCGAAGAAGGAGAAAATGAACAGTCATCAAAATAGAATCGAAAAGCTTTTTCGGAAACCAAAACGCATGCATGCACAAAGGAGAAAACGAACAGTCATGCCCGAGAAGACGAACAATCATGGTAGGAGAATATGGTGTCAATTCATTGCATGTAACGTGTTTGACGAAATGCCTACTCTATATATACAAAAGGAGTTACAACTAGAGTTACAACTGAAGTTACAACTGGAGTTACAAAGAGAGAGGATGGTTATAAAAGGAGTGTTGCTTGGAGAATTTTGAAGCACTCGGGATTAAAGCGAGGCGGATTTAATCTTGCGAAGAGAGCAAGAGGAGAGCGAGAGGCACGCGAGAGGCGAGCGAGAGAGGTGTGTGATATGTGAAGCACGAGGAGAGTGCACGGGAGGCGAGCGAGAAGGGTGTGTGTTGTGTGAAGAGTGGGCGATGTTGAGAAAGCAATAGACCAGTCAGGGTCTTGTAAAAGTGAAGGCATATTTATGTCAATCTTCTAGTTTCAGAATTGAAGTCCAAGTTGGTGCTTGGCATCAGGGGTTGGTGCTCCTTCCAGTTGGTGCTGGTAAATTAGGGGTTGGTGCTCCTTTCTATTGGTGCAGATAAATCAGGGGTTGGTGCTCCTTCCATAGTGTGTGTTGGTAAATTGATTGTAAAGTTGTTGCTTTGCAAAGGCTGGATTTGGATGGGAGTCCAAATAGTCAATTTTTGAGGAGTAGCCAAAATTGGTGAACCTCGGTACATCTTGTGTTGTGTGATGCTCTTTTGTTATATTTGCTTTATTGGGTTTTAAGTTTTCATTGTTTCGGCATTAAGAGTTGAAGATTTAAGTTTTTAAGAGCTACACTGATTCACCCCCCCTCTCGGTGTCATTGTGAGACTAACAGCCAAAAACCAAAATATATGAGAAACTTGTCATATGTATAGAATAGGAAAAAAGCATCTCTTAGATATGTGAGGAGAGCAATAGACAAATATTTTTAGAGCCACATTTTTAAGGTTATATTATGGAGATAAAGGTTCATTTAATGTATTATCAAAGTATCTTAGATAACATTTTAAGAATTAATAACAATGAAGCTTGTAAGCATATTTTGAGAAATTATACTGTAAGTTTGCTTCATGTTTTTTACGTGAATGATATTGACCATTTTATTCATATTATTATTATTTTTATGAATGTTATGTTCATTATTTTAGGTATTTAATATAGCGATTCTTCTTATATTTGAGACTAATCAAGACCTTAGATATTGGGACCTATGATAATATGGCTAAGAAGCCAACAATCAAGAGTCATTGTAAATGCTATATGTAGAGGAATCATATGAAACTTATGCAATCATATTTTAGTACCTCATTACTATTGGAATTCTAGGTTTGAGATCTATGGGAATATAGTAAGCTCTTTTATTTTTATTTTTGAATACATGTGTATAATTTCATGAGAATCATAATGTTGATAACCTATGTAAAAATATATTGAATGGTAATAGTGGTATCAAAGTCAGTATGAGAGGAATCACTATTTTGAGAGAATCCATTATTATGAGAGGAGTTGATAATATTTGAAGGAGATAACTAGAGGAAAACATGAAGATATTGAAGACTATAAGTATTGATATAGAAGAAAGCAAGTGTTAACGATGGATATGTATCATGGGTGTGCAAGCTAGAGAGGAAATTTTAGGTGAGTGGTAAAGCAAGTAAGTCAAGTGTCATAGTTGTGTGGTTCGAAGAGGGTAGCTAATATGGGAAGTGGAGCAAGCAAGTCAAAGGCATGCATGTTATAGATAAAGCAATGTAACACTACTCACAGATAAGTCTAAAGACGTTTTAATGTAAAACATACAATATGTAATTCCAAGGATTAGTCATGTTGTAGGTAATAAGGAAGGCAATTTTCAATATAACCTAAGAATAATTAAACCATATATGCATGGTGGCAAAGTCTAAAGAGTTGGAAGGAAATTTCTACTTGACATAGAAAATTTAATCACATTAGCATAGTATAAACTTTAATCAAATAGTTTTCAAATGGTAGTGAATGGTTAATTAAAATGAGTGTAGTATATTTTATTTACTAAAGAGGCACATTTATGAAGTGAAGGAAGAAATATACTAAAAGCAAAATAATTAGAATAATTAAAGTAACAATAATTTTTTTGGACAAAAACATTTAAAAATTAAAATTGAAAGGAAAAGTATAAAGGAAATTTTATTAGTTGAGAATTAAAAGTTTAAAAGGAAAGAAGATTAAGGTTGATTTAAGATATTTGAAAAGAAAATTTGAAAGGGAAATAAATTTGAAGAAAAATATAATAATTTGAAGAAAATAGAAAGAAAATATTGAAGGAAATTAATTTATGAGAAGGAGATTAAATATTGGCTTAAATATTTTATAAAGTGCAAAGGATATTGTGAAAGAAATATACATTGTTGAAGAATAATTTTTGTAAGACAAAAATATTGAAGGCAAAGCCAAGGATAAATTATTGAGGTATTGAATACTTCTTAGCTACCAAAGGTAATTGAAATATTGAAATAAATTAAGGAGGAAGATAAAAGTTCTACTTTATTGACATCATCCAAATAGATAAAGAAACAATTGGTAGAATTAGAAAAATAATTATAAATGCATAAAAAATTTCTTTCATAAAGTTACATATGATCAAAGAGATAAACTTCATTGATAAGAATTTTGAAAGTAGAGAAAATATAGGCAAATTTTTTTTTTGAGATATAGTGAATCACCACAAGCAAATCAAGAAAAACCATAGTTTGAGTATGTAGATAAATTTTGACATATTAATTTAAGAGCTAGTAATCACATGATTGGAAACCTATATTGGTGTGATTATATTCAAGTGAAATCAAGTATACCAATTAAGACTTTAGATGACAAAATTTACCAATCCCAAGGAATAGGTAATATTGTACATAGTCTACCTTTCTCATAATGTGTGATAGAGAATGTTCTTTATATTTCAAGAATAGTAAATAACTTAATTTCTACATCATAATTGTTGGATAGATGAAGAATACAATTCATAGTCATCAATGGCAATAAGAAATATTTTATCAAAATACAAAATAAGATTGAAGCTCTTGGATCTTACATAAAAGGTGTATTTACTTTAGATGTGATAGCACTCAAAAATATTTATATTAGCTTCTACTAGAAGAACATTGTTAAAAAGGATATTTAATTGAACATAAAATTATCATGGAAAAAGAACAAGATAGTGTACTAGTAAAAAGTACTCTACTTCAAAGGATTATAAAAATTTGAAAAATTTGTTCATTAGTATACTACAAAAGAAAGACGTGTATGATCTTCATTAGAGCACTAATATTTACCATGCTTTGAATTCTAAAATTGTAGACACCACTGGATTAAGGAATACAAATGAATATAGTGATACTTGTATATTCTATGATACAAAATTATTATTTGAGCAGTATTGATGAGATCAAAATACTTTCTAGTGGCCAAAATGAAGAACATATTTTTAGGGATGTTGCTAAAACTAATTCAAACATTGTGAATAGTTATGATGGTTTAGATAGTAGCAAAGATAATAATGATATAAGTTATGTCAATAATGGTTTATAATATTATGAGGACTTGTTTTCTACACATAGTATCAAAATGGAGAATAGCATGCTAAGAATTATGATAGAGATAGGTTATAGGTACTATTAAGATTGGAACAAAAATAGGTACTACTTTAATAAGGAAAAAAATGAAGATTAAAAAAATAATCAAGTTACAACATCACCATGAAGAAGAAGTGATCAAAAGGACCAAAACCAAAATCAAAGATTGAAGACAATTGATGATAACAAACCTCATACCAAATAATGCAATATGAAGGTTTGTTAGAGTCTATTATATTATTTGGTATCTTGAAAATACATTGAAAGGACATTTGTAAATATTTTGTAAATACTTATTAGATATATGGTGTGAAGATTCTTTTAAATATGAGTCATTTAGAGGTTGTCATTTAGTAACCATTAGAGGTGTATTATTGTTAGGGGTCAATAAAATATATTTCTCTTATAAGAAATATGAACAGTCATATTTCTTATGAATTTGAAAAGTCTAAGGAGATGAATATTTATATGAAGTAGAAATTTCAAGAGTTATTGTAAATTCTATATGTAGAGAAATTATATGAAACTTACATAATGAAATTTTAGTACTTCATTAGTACAAGAATACCAAGTTTGAGATCCATGGTAATATCGTAAAAAAAATTATTTTGTTGATTGAATACTTGTATATAATTTCCTGACAATATTAATCATGATATCCTATGCGAAAATAACTTGAATACTAGCATTTTTGTAATATTTTATTATAAGCAAAGCAAAATGTCTATGATAAAAATATAAAATATAGAAACAATTCCATAGGATATTTACAACTAGTGAAAGTTATCTTAGATTTTATAGTGTGCAACTGATATTTTTGTATATTTTTATTGGTCACCAATCCAAAATATTCCTAAGTAAATATTATTTTAAAATAATATTTAGATCATACACATTAAATATCATAGATTAAACTAATCATATTATTATTGTTTAATAAAATTTAAGACATATTTAATGCGATAAGTATAACAAGATGTATGTGTACAAAGAACATTATTAAATATAAAAGCATGTATGAATTCTTGGAAATAACATATCAAAAGTATTTTGTAATACTAAATTCCTAGTCAAGCATAAAAGTATATCTAGTATTAAACTCTGAAATAATGTATTCATGTATGTATTTGAAGAAAAATTATGAGATATTATTCTCAACACTTAAAATCATCAAATTACGCGGGATGTAGAGATACTTATAGTAACAACTCACCATTAATAATTATCCTGTACCTTATCAATACCTCACCAATAATTAACATTTAAATTTAAAATTTAAATTGTTACTTTTATCTCATTTGTATTTTTTATTTAATATATATTATTAAATTATACTATAATTAAATGATATTAAACAAAATAATTTATTATTTCTATTGTTATGAAACCAAAAAATCTATTTTTTTAATTGAGAGAAAGACCTGCATTGTAATAGAATATTTTTTACAATTAGTAGAACAACCACAAAACCTAAAGAAAAAACCTTTTGTAGATAAGTACAAAAACCTCTAAGATAAGGAATAATTAAAAATAAAATAACATAATCCCCCTCCTTCAGTTGCAACATAATAATCCTTCTTGCCAAAACCTACTTGGTTCAACCGTTATAACTAGAAATGGATTCAATATGGAGAAATATTTAGTTTGTTGGGTACCTTTATCTTCCAATCATCATCCTCAATATTGTAGGAATATGTCTTGGAAAGAATAGAACATAAGTTACACAAGTGGATTTTCAAGCCTCTTTCTCTAGCCAACAACATCCAAGTCCATTCTAAGATTCTAGTTTCCACCCATGTGTATTACTCTTCATGTTGGAACCTCTCCAAAACCTCTTACTAAAAACTGGCTAAACTCCTTTGTGACCTTTTGTTGGATTCTTCAAAAGAAAGGAAATATTTTCATTTGTTGTCCCCCAAGGGATTTCAGAGGATTAGGTCTTCTTGATACCCAAAGGCAAGGAATAGCCCTCTATGCCAAATGTATCATGAGAGCCATGCAAGACAATGAAGCTTGAAAGGTTTTGCTCTAGAACTATATTTCATCAAACACCCCTTATGAAATAAAAGCCCTATAAAGAGATTGGATTGCCCTCACTTCTTGTTATGAAAGTGCTTATACAAATTTAGAGCATCTTTGTTGTCAAAAGCATTTTTGTTATCAAAAAACATCTAGAAGACTTAAGAGATAATTAGGCATTGGATCTAGTGGAATGGATATAGGTTACATAATGACCTATCTAACAACATCCAGTTTATTTGGTGACCCCCAATTATCAACCATCCAGATCAACATCTAGCAAAATTCTTCTTAATTAAGGTCTTGCATTTTTTTGCAAGTGGTAAAGATCGTGTTGGAAACTTTTTCAGGTCACACTAGAAATTGTCTCTTTGCTTGAATTCAAGTCCCAATTCAATCTCCTAGAGTATGGCAAGGAGACCTTCTATTCAGCAGGGTTTTGCATAGTGGCGAATTTCACAATTTAGAGCGAATATTCAGTTTTCCAAAATGTTAATTTTATGAATTTTGGGACTATAGAGGTCGGCCCGTTCACCCAAAAATTTTGGGATCCAATTTTTTTAAGGGTAAATTTGCCCTGTTGTCATAAGGTTTCCCGCCTAATTTTTGCCCTAAATTTATTAAAAATAAAAAATATCCCGCCCAATTCACCCCTTGTACCCCATTATATATAGTTAATTGTAATAGCGACTCTCATACAATTACAATATTATTATTTTTGGATAGCGAGCGATACAAAGCAGATGGCTAACAAAACATGATTCCACGATTGGTAGAAGGTAACTAGCATAAGGTGACTGGTATAAGGCAACTAGCATAAGGCAAGTGACAGATGGTGAGTTGTAGAAGGCGAGTGGTAGAAGGTGAGTGGTAGAAGGCAAGTGGAAGACGGTGAGTGGTAAAAGGCGAGTGGCATTAGGCAACTGACATAAGGTGAGTGATATAAGGCAAGTGGCAGATGGCGAGTGGCATAAGGTGAGTAGTATATGGCGAGTGACACATGGCGAGTGGTACATGGTGAGTGGCACATGGCGAGTGATACAAGGTGAGTGGCATATGATGAGTGGTAGATGGTGAGTGGCAGATGACGAGTGGCAGATGGTGACTGACAATCATTTTATAATTTTAGGCATCAAAATATATCCAAACATAGGCATATTTGTACTCGTTGGAAATCTCTTTTCAAGCCCGATCTAATGGTGGTATTTTTATGAAGTTTGAAGATGATTTAATAGGTCAAATGTGGTCCCAAATATGGTGATAAGGAGGTAATGTCATTTTGAGGTATATTTTGACCTATTAAATAATCTCAAAAGTTCATACAAATACCACCATTAGATTAGGTTTGAAAAGAGCTTTCCAATGAGTATAAATATAACTATATTTGGATATATTTTTATGCCTAAAATTGTAAAATGATTATCAGTCGCCATCTACCAGTCACCTTCTACTAGTCGCCATGTGACGACTGGCATAAGACGACTAACATAAGGCGACTAGCATAATACAATTGGCATAAGACGACTAGCAGATGGCGAGTGGCATAAGGCAAGTGGCATATGGTAAGTGACACATAGCGGGTGGCACATGGTGAGTGGCACATGGCAAGTGACACAAGGTGAGTGGCAGATTGCGAGTGGCAAATGGCAACTGGTAAATGGTGATTGACAATCATTTTACAATTTTAGACATCAAAATATATCCAAACATAGGCATATTTGTACTCATTGGAAAGATATTTTCAAGAATGATCTAATGGTGGTATTTTTATGAAGTTTGAATATGATTTAATAGGTCAAACATGGTACCAAAGATAGTGATAAGGAGGTAATATCACTTTGAGGTAGACTTTGACCTACTAAATCATCTTCAAACTTCATAAAAATACCATGATTAGATCAGGATCAAAAAGAGCTTTCCAAAGAGTACAAATATGCCTATGTTTGGATATTCTGCCTCTGTTGATGAAAGAGCAACCACCTATTGCTTCTTGCTGTGCCAAGAGACAGGACCGGATCCAAGATGAAAAATATATCCTGAAGTTGACTTACGATCATCATATGACCCGACATAGTCGGAGTCCGTGTATCCTTGCAAGAAGAATTTGTTATTCTTCTTGTATTCTAGGCCATATTCCATAGTACCACGGACATAATGAAGAATACGCTTTGCTGCTTTCCAATGAGTGGTCTTAGGCTCCTGCATGAACCTCGAAAGATAGTTGACAACAAATACGATATCTGGCCTAGTATTGGTCAGATATATGAGACTCCCGATCAACTGTCGATAGAGAGTACCATCTACCTGAGGTGAATCATCATATCACGATAACTGAATTCCTGTTTCCATCGGTGTTGCCATTGGCTTACAATCAGTCATGCGATATTTTTCCAACAGTGTCTTGGCATATTTTTCTGAGACACTTTGATGTAGTGCTCCTTCTGGCTGACTTCCAGACCAAGACAATAATGGAGAAGTCCGAGATCTGACATCTCAAAATATTGACTCAAGTCTCTTTTGACAATGGAGATCATAGTTTTTGAACTCCCTGTAATGAGCAGATCATCAACATAGAGTACAAGCAACACTATTTCAGAACCTTGTTTCTTAAAATAGAGGTTTGCATCTGACGGACATCTCTTAAACCCATGCTGCAGGAGGTGATTATCCATTTTTATATACCAAGCTCGAGGAGCTTGTTTCAAGCCATATAAGGATTTGACCAATTTGCACACTTTCTGCTTTTGGCCTTCCTGTACAAATCCTTCAGGCTGAGTCATGTAGACTTCTTCTTGGAGATCACCATTTAGAAAAGCACTCTTGACATCCATTTGGTGAACTTTCCACCCATACTGTGCTGCCATAGCACAAATGATTCGAATTGTGGTCATCCGAGCAGTAGGTGCAAAATTTTCCTCATAGTCAATGCCTTCCTTTTGAGCATAGCCCTTTGCAACAAGACGGGCCTTATGCTTATCAATTGTCCCATCTGCCTTATACTTGACTTTGTACACCCATTTGCAGCCAATGGGCTTCTTTCCTTGTGGCAGATCGACAAGCTCCCAAGTTTTGTTCTTTTTTAGAGACTTGTACTCAGCATCCATAGCATCCTTCCATTGTGGCTTGCTAAGAGCATCTTGTACCGAAGCAGGTTCATGTTCATTCATTGAAGACAAAAACACCCTGTCATCATCTATATCCATATCCTCTGTTTCTTTATGTGGAGTTACATAAAGTTCCTCAAAATATTGACAAAGATCATCAACCTCACTGGTCTCTGCGGCTGCTCTTTCCCTTTGAGCCATACTGCGAGTACGAGGTCTATCCAAAGTCAAATCTGGTGGAGTGGATAACTTGGCGTCCCTGATTGTACTTGTATACCATTTTGGATTCTTCATTTTTGGTGATGAAGAAGATGTGGAAGGACCTCCTGTCTGTGTTGACAAAGGGAACTTCTCTTCCTTAGATTCCACAAGATCGAGGTATACATTAGATGTGCTTTGTGATGTGAAAGCTTCATCAAAAACAACATCTCTATTGACATGAATTTTCTTGGTCAAAGGATCTATCAAACGATAACCTTTAGAGTGCTCATCATAGCCAAGAAAAATGCATCTCAATGTCTTCTCATCTAGCTTCTTCCTTTTCTCTTTCGGTATGTGCATGAAAGCTTGACATCCAAAAATACGAAGATGAGATATGGAGGGTTTACGACCACTCCATGCTTCCTGTGGAGTTATTCCTTTTAGGGCCTTTGTGGGTGCCCTATTCAATAGATATACTGAAGTGGTGACAACTTCTGCCCAATATTGTTGCCCAAGAGTAGCTCCTGTGAGCATACAACGAACCATTTCCATAATAGAACGGTTCCTCCTCTCAGCAACTCCATTTTGCTGAGGAGTGTAAGCAGTAGTTAACTGTCTCGAGATTCCATGCTCAGTTAAGAATGTTGAAAATTCTTTAGAGGTAAACTCCCCCCCTCGATCTGAGCGGAGGGTTTTTATAGAAGTCCCTGACTCCTTCTCAACAGATTTCTTGAATTGCTGGAAGAAATCAAAAGCCTCAGATTTCAGTCGAAGAAAGAAAACCCACATCTTTCTTGAGTAGTCATCTACAAATAACTAAAAATACCTCTTCCCCCCACAACTGTTGGGTGTGAAAGGACCGCACAGATCGGTGTGAATCAACTCCAAAGGTTTTTTCGCTCTTGTTGAGCTCTTCTCAAAAGGTACTCGATGTTGCTTTCCTGCCAAGCAGTCAGAGCACACTGGCAATGTGGAAGAAAGGGAAGGAAGACCCTTTACCATTTCATACTTACTAAGCTCAAGTAAGTAGCCAGAACTAAGATGCCCATATCTCTTGTGCCATAGGGAAGTTGCCTCCTTGGTAGAGACTGTCATGGCAACATGGGGAGTAGAGATAGCATCTAGGGCAAATAAGCCATGCTTATAAGAAGTTGTTGCAATCTTCTTACCCTTCCTGGTGATTGTACAACACTTCTTGCCATCTTCAACACGAAAGTTGACAACCATATTTTTATCCAGGATTTGTGTGACCGACAATAAATTGTTAGCCAATCCTGGAACATAGAGGACTTTGTCAATCTGACACTTGCCATCAGGAAGAGTGACTGAAACTGTACCCTCTCCCTGAACCTTGTAGGTTTTGTCATCAACAATAGTGACAGGTCTGCCCTCTTTAGCCACAAATGATTCAAACCACGATCTGTCGCCAGTCATATGCTTACTAGCACCAGAATCGACATACCATACAGGATCCTTCTCCTTGGAGGTTGTGGTAGTCATGAGCACCTTGTGTGCCCATTCAGAATCTGAGTCAGATTCTTCAACAACAACATTCACCTTGGGTTGCTTGTTCTTGTTTTGGGGTTTGTTCTGGCCTTTTTGCTTATTCTTATGCCAACACCTGTTGGTGTCATGGTTGTCTTTATCACAAATTTTGCAATACCTCTTCTTTTGTTGAGGTTGTTTCCCTTTTCCTTTTGAATCCTGTTGAGAATTGCCTCCTTTCTAAAAATTACCTTTCTTCTTAGAACCCTGTCGGTTGGAGTATAGGGTTGTATTAGAAGAATCATCCCTGTGAAGTTGGCGTGCCTCATGTTGTTGAAGCAAATTGACCAACTCAATAAAGGTAATTTGTCATTGTGACACCTGAATGGAGGTGATCAACGTATCAAAGGAGTCAGGCAAAGCTCTCATCACTATTGAAGTGAGAAGCTTGTCGTCCACTGTATCTCCCAAAGAATTCAATTTGCCTTTTAATTCAGAAACTCTGCAAAGAAAGAGTTCAACTGTCTCACCCTGTCTCAAACTCAGATTGTGAAGTTGTTTTTGAAGATGAAGAATGGTGGAATCATTATTTCCCTCATAAATGGTTTGAAGGGCATCCCATGCCTCTTTACCACTCGCTTTGTCAGCTATATGAGGTTGAACTTCATCTGAAACAACAAACAAAATGAGCACTTTCGCTCGATTGTCTTTCTTATCAAATGCGATCTGATCAGCGATAAGAGTTGTGGATCCAATTGCTGGTGAAGGTCTCGTTGTTGCTCCAGAAACAACATCCCATAAATCTTCCATGATGAGGACTGCCTTCATTTTGTTTTTCCATGGTGTATAATTAGGACCTTTCAATAACTGATGAGCATCAGTCATTAACTTTGTAGCAGAAGCCATAGTGAAGGTTCCTTATATCACCAATTGGTCGCCCTTTCTATATACCTTAATGCCAAGCCATTATACCATACAAAATACCCGCCCTTACGTGAGGGAGACTATAGGTATTTTGAAAAAATAAAAAAAAATTACCCGCCCTTACGTGAGGGAGACTGTAGGTAATTTTTAAAGATTATATGATACGTGGTACTTAGGCGGTACTGAAAGGGAATCGTCTTGTTGATGGCACCTACCATAGAAAGTCATCAATCCTCATGCGTGGGGCGTAACTTCCCCTAAACACTGTGGATGTCAGAACTCTCGTCAGGATTTACGCCTAAACACAAGAACGATTAGGGTAGTGGATGGAGTAAAATAGCAAAAAATGGCAAACTTATCTCTCCCCGACGATTTATAGAGAACAAGCTCAGACGTCGTTTTGGCAGCTATATTAGGCGGCGGATACAGTAGCGCAATCACGACAGCTTTACCTGTAAGTGCTGGCCAGAGGTATCACAAATACCGAACACTGTAGTGCAATAAATTGCACGGATGGGTTTTAATTATTTCGGGGACTTAGGGAGTGATTTTGATTTTAACTTTTAATGATGTAGTGCAAAAATATGAAAATATGCAACATACAACATAAAAGTGCCCACAGAAATAAACCACTAGGTGTCGGGCGCTGCCGAAAATGCACCTTTACAATAAGCCAATTTGCCTTAAAAATTTACTCATCATCCCCCCCTTTTTCTTCAGGTTTTGAAAAAAAAACACCCCCCTTTACTATGGCAAATATTCTAATTTTAATGTAAATTTCTAAATAATTTTAGTAATAATTTAATTAATAATAAAAATACTTTTGTTTTTAAAAAAAATCACAATTTAAAAATATGATTAATTAAAAAAATGATTTTTTTTTTTAAAACAAAAAATATTAATATATTAATTAAAAAATACTAAAAAAATAAAGAAAAATAACAAAAAAATTAAAAAAAAAATTACCTTCAAGGGGTCTGTCGAAGGGGTTTGAACCCCTAACCTCACGGGCGCTAGCCTGGCGCTCCTGTCGGCTGGGCTAGCACGCCCGATGGGAAGGAAAGGGACAATTGTCCCTTTCTTCCCTTGCGACCCTCGCGGGGAGCAAAAAAAACGTGGGACTTTAGTCCCACATTGCTCCCGTGGGGTGCATGAGGGGGGAATAAAAGGAAAGATTCCCCCCTGTATATGTGATTGCCTTCGGGCAATCACGTCACCCTTTTTGTCGTGCCACGCGATAGGGGTCAGGTCCGCATCGGGTCACGTGGCGGCCACGTCAGTCGGTCGTGTCAACGTCAGTCCACGTCATGCGTCTCGGTCCACACATTAGTCCAGGTGGTGCTCTCTGCCATGTGTCAGTCCGCCATGTGTCAGTCCAATCCGGTCCTCAGTCCGCCACGTGTCAGTTCGAGTCTGTCTCGAGAATTGTGCCCGAGTCCGTCGGTCGCCCGAGTCAGGTCCAGTCGACGATCGACCTCAAGAATTGTGCCCGAGTCCGTCGGTCGCCAGAGTCGACCTCGAGATCCGAGTGCCCACTCCTCTCCTCGAGATCCGAGTGCCCAGCCTGCGTCCAGTTTCGCTACCTCGGGATCCGTGCTCGAACAGGTCTGAGTCAGATCCTGCTTCAGTTGACCTCAAAAAATGTGTCGCATACCGCAGAGCCTCGCTCTGATACCATGATAAACAATCGAACATTAGGAGCATTCCATTAATGAAATAAATAATACATGAATGCCCTTAGAATAGCCCGGAGGTTACGGAACCACCCGAGGCAAACTTAGGCGTAGTTGCAACAGTATAACTACTAGCCAAATAATAGAATAACCAATAGTTACGCTAACATATTTTGATAAATTTTTTGTAAAATTTTGAAAAATTTGCCCCACAGTTTATACATGATTCACCTTGATTCACCCCAAATTTATAAATACTTTTTCAATACTACCCCTTATGCATAACCCTGCTAGTTAGTCAAATAGGTGATCTTCTATGATATGGTCCATAAAATTGGGTTCAAATGTACACATCCATGATGGAAAGATTGGAAATGGTATTTAAATACTCCCTTTAAAAATTATAAAACCTATAATGGGTATTCATGGATTTCTCCTCATTTGACCATGGTTCCCATGCTTAATACTCATTGGCATTTTTAGTCCGTCAAAAAGGACTAGTAGTACTAATTCTCCCCTTTGGGGGATGAAATTTTGAAGCCCAAATTGGCCCACTTCTCCTAGTGTTTGCTATTCCAAGGATTACTAGATAGGGAATGATTGATTCACCTAGAGGTTAGAAACCCCAAATGTCCCTTTTGTTACCATTAGAGACCATCAAGCATTTATTTTGGTTTTTCCCTAGAGCTCAGGTACTTGGACCCAAGTTCATGACTTCTTCAAACCATTCAAACCTAAATTTTTTTCTTTGCATATGATTCTCCTTAGGTATATAACTAGTGTACTTTCAAGCATTTAGCAAATATAGATTCTATTGTACATTTGGAATGCTCATCATAATGTATTTTTTCTAATGTGAGTGTTTCTACAGATTTATCTACATATACTAAAGTTATGTTTGTTGTAGTGTGTTGTTAAATATCTAGGCCAAGGTCAACAAGGTGGCTTTAAAAATAGATCACTTGTAGACATTGCTCATCCATTGACCAAATACCCCCTATTTTGTTTCTAGAGTCCCACCCTCCCCACCTCATCATCAAAGGCAAAATCCTCCAAGAGGTCAAGGTGGGGCCAAAATCAGCCATCTCAAGGATCTTGTAGCCCCTAACCAAGCAAAGACTTAGGAATTTTTTCACTTTAGCACTACTCTCAATATCAAACGAGAGGCTAGATATCTACCTTGTACCCTTCCCCTCAAGTACAAGGATGGGGCTTCCCTTCTACTCAAGTGCAAGGAAGGAGCTCCAAGGATTGATCCCCCTCTTCTATAGAATGAGAATTGATAATTACTCCAATGATCGAAGACACTTTAGGTTATCCAATAGAGAGTCAACATCCTAATGAACAGTTTGGATGGGAGCCCACATATGAATAACTTGACCCTCAAATTGGGTGGGTTAATTTATGAAACAAAGATTCCCTATTACATTAGTGCTATCTCTATTACTACTAAGTTTTATCATTTTCCCCTTTCTTTACAATTGTTTCTTTTTGTTTAGTTTTAAGATTATATTGTTATATTTAATCTGCAAGATCCTATTTTAAAGATATGTTTTCGTATTATCAACATTTGTTCTATAATAATGTACTTATTATTCTTTTAATAATAAAATTCACTTTTACAAAAATAATAAAAATGCAATTACAATATATGAACAAAAATCACAATCTATATTTCCCAACATTTTAATAAAATAAAAGTAATACTATACAAAATGGGAGAAAAGAATATTCAATGATATGTATGAAGTATAAACAAATATAACAATTTATTCGTAGATACATTTTATTCAAAGAGAGAAAAAGAATACTATATAACATAGGAGAAAAGGAATATTCAGTGGTAAGTTGGATTTTCCCACAAGCAACGTGTAAAACCAAAGTAACAAGAAGGATTTAGCCTTCATTTATCATGCTAAGATCGGCACGGGGCCACAAGCTATAAAGTGCCATTTCTATTTAATAGTGCATACATCTTCATATCGCCCAGTACGTACGCCAATGATAGGTTCATTGCGTTTTATATATATATATATATATATTTTTTTTATTATTGTATATAGAATTTATATATACATATTTTTTTTTTTTTTGCTATGCAAGGTGTTTTTATAATTTTATTTTAGTTTGTTTAGATAAAGATGTAATTAACAAAATAAAATAATATACCAACAAACATTATACTATTATAAATTAACCTATTCCTTTTTAAGGACTCTTCTATTCTATATTTAATAAAACTATTTTATAAAACATTAAGAGGATCCATAATATAAATTTAAAAAGAGTCCACCCTTTTCCACTTTGTAGTAGCAGTAAGCAAGCTCTTAAAAAATATATTTTTAATTAGTTAAACATATTGCCTATTCTAAGTTTTTACTACAATTTACATTCTATGGCCATTTTGATTTAGGAGGAGCTTAATATAATTGGTAAATACTCATGTTTTTAATTTAAAAAATTAAGAAAAGAAGGTAAAAGTGTATAAAGTTTTAAAGAAGTGGTGAATAAAAATATTTCTTGAGGTTTAAGTTTATAATCTTTTTTATAATTGTAAGGATTTCTTATCTATATATATAATTTTTATAATAGGTTCATAATAATATATAAATTTAAACTAAGGTTTAATTTAATAAAAATAATTTGTATTTTTTCATAATATATTAAACAATTTAAAAATAAAATTTAATGTAAAATATCGTGGGGGTTATGGGGTGGATGTGTGGTGGTTATGTGTTAAATTTCCTATTGATAAGTATGCTGTTAACTTTATAGGGGTTATGGTGTTAGGATTCAATTATTGTTACCAATAATTAAGAGTAATAAATCACATATGATTTTCAGAAGAAAAACTTAATCAAAACAATAAAACAATCTCACACAACAAGAGAACACAAGATGAAATGTGGTTCACCCAGTATGTGCTACATCCACGAAGAATATTTCAGTCCTTCTATTATCTTCCAAGCACCAAAGGGATCCACCTACAACCAACCATTGTAATCTTCCTCAATGGTTACACCAAGAATCCTCTCTTACATTAGTCTCTCTCAATTGCACTTATATGTAACAATCCAATTACAACAAATTCTATCTTGGAATGAATAGATCCACCAATTATGCCACATTCTATTCCTAATTGGAGTGGTGAATTCTATCTTGGAATTAACATCAAGTATAGATCCATCAATTATGCCACATTATATTCCTAACTGGAGTGACAAATTATATCTTTGGGTCCATTATTATCAATCTCCCACTTGGAGACTAAATCTGCTGCAACACCTTACAACATAGGACTAAAACATTCTCATATTTGATCTTACTCCTTAAGACCAACCTAAGTAGAGCAAAAGCTAAACTTCTCCCTTGTTACAACCTTTGTAAGCATTTTAGTAGGATTGTATGATGTATGAATCTTACCCAATTTCAAAGAACTATCCTCCATTACTAAACATATGAAGTGATATCTAAGTTGAATGTACTTGGTCCTTGACTGGAAAATTGATCTCTTAGCAAGGTGTATAGCACTTTGGCTATCACTCCATAATTTACCATCTTCTTGCACCTTACCCAACTCTTCCATCAATCTCTACAACCATATGAATTCCTTGTTTGCCTTCATAATAACTACATATTCTAATTCTATGGTTGAAAGAGCAAGTATTTATTGTAGTTTATAAATTCAACTAACCGATATTCCACCTATGGTAAAGATATACCCTGTAGTGCTTCTTCCAACATCTAAGTCACCGGCCATATCTGAATCCACATAACCTTGCAAGTAAACATTTAAACCTCCAAAATTCAAACAATAAGTAGAAGTACCTTTTAAATATCTAAATATCCATTTTACTTCTTGTCAATGTTCTTTGCCTAGATTATTCATGAATCTACTTACCACTCCAATTGCTTGTGCTATATCCAGTCTTATGCATAACATACATTAAACTCCCAATTGTTGACAGTTTAAACTCATGAGAGGAGAAAGAGGAGAAAGAGGACATCCTTGTCATTAATCTATAGAAGCCTTATAAAATGGAAGCTAAACCATTGGTAGGCACAACGAAAGAGTTTAAATTGATACATCCCATCACCCAATTCAAAAAGGGAATGCTACATATAATTTGTATTAGGTTAAGACTGATATATAACTAATTTACTTTGTTTAAATTTTTTGCTAGATCTAATTTTATTACCATTGCTTGTCACTTGTCTTTATTAAGTGTAGTCCTTCTCGGGCTACCTCTATTGCTTCATGAATCTACCTTTTATATAAAAAGTCAAACTATTCTAAAAAATTATCCGAGAAGATCCCTTTAAGTCTATTAGCTATAATATTTGAGATGATTTTGTAGAGGGTGTTACATAAATAGATAGGTGTATTATCCCAAAGGAACCTTAGCCATATGCTCTTGTTACTTCAGTTTTTTGGGATACAAATATTTAGTGAGTTTAAAATGATTTGCTAAATGTGTAGTGATCGGTTTTGCATATCCCATGTTAAACCTCTTTAGCACATTTTTAATATACTCTTCTTGAGATAACTCTAGCACGTGTTTCTTCCTGTCTCAAGTAATCCTCATTCCAAGAATCTGTTTGGTTGCACCTAGATCCTTCATGGAAAAAGAGTTTACCAATTTCCTTTCCAGTTTATTAATGTCCTGCATATTATAACTTGCTACTAGCATATCATCAACATACAATAATAGAATGAGGTAATTTACATTTTTTTATTTTTTTTGAAATACACACAATGGTCAGATTGACATCTCATAAACTCTTGATCAGCCATAAACTTGTCAAATTTTAAGTACCATTATCTAGGAGTCTGTTTAAGGCCATACAGACTCTTTTTCAATTTACACACAATATATTTCTTACCTTTGACTTCATATCCCTCTAGTTGGTGCATATAGATCTCTTCTTCTATGTCACCATGAAGAAAAGTAGTCTTAGCATCTTATATTTTCAAATGTAAGTTTTCCCTTTAATTCTTGATTCTTCTACCCTTTTTAAATATCCTCATGCAAAACTTCATAAAAATCCAAATGAAAGTCAATTGTTCATCCATATAGACCTAGAAATCTCCCTTTTTGGAATGATTTGACTATTGATTATAACTCCTCCTTGGTGATTTCTTATAAAAAAGCTTCTTTTTGTTCCTCATTGACCACCTTGGGCTAATTTATAACTAGTTTGATTATCTCTACTATATTTGTTCTTTTTGAATCTTTATACAATTCTTTGAATTTATTTAGTACTAATGGTGTCAATTCTTAGAATCTTCTCAAAGCAATCCCATTATCCTACTTCATTTCCTAAATTATGTTTGTATATTTAATTTGTTTTGTATAATTAAAAAAAATATTGCATTCACATCCTTTTATTCTAGCCATAAAGCCTTGATTTTCATTCTTCATTTTGCCTCCTATTCTAACAATTCCTTTTTTCTAGTTCTTTTACTTACATGATTTCAATTTTAGAAAAAACTTTGTTACCTCTAGTATTGTTGTAGTAAAATAAAATGTGTCATTTCATTAACATAAAAGAGTGTTACAATTTGAATATTTTACAACTACCCCTTGGGCTACAATGAGGGTCTTCCAATGAAGAATCCCTTTTCAATAAAGTTTTACGAAACTCCATGCTTTATGTGGCTGCTTCAAAAGGAGAGTGGGTTTATGCCTACCACCATTGGTTGAATGAGTCTCCAAAACCTACACACAACCAAGACAAGATATTAGTAGCACCTATGGGTCTACCTCGGTTAGACCTAGATTTATAAAAGAGTGCAAGAATAAAACTTAAACTACTGCATTAAAGCAGAACTTGAAATAAGTTTAAAATACATTAAAATAGTCTTATTCACCTTTGTTTCTAGTTTTATAGCTTATAGGTTTTTTAAATTGGTTCCTAATAGGAACCATCTCGGTTAATATGGTTTCTTCTAGTTTGACTCGATATGAATTTCCTTAAATGTAAATCTTCTATGAATTGCTAGGAAGCTCTACTTTTAATCTGGTAGTTATTTAAATATGGATATGTGAGTAGTTTACAAAATAATGGAATGCAAAGTGAGGCATACAATGGCATCCATGGGGTTAGAACAAGGGATGGATTGCATGCAAATGAGGGTTAGAGTGGTTTTAGAATAGTTTCTCTAAGTACTTATCACTTTCATACAAATTAAAGAAATATGAGGCTATTTATAGAATTTGGCAAGGGTTGGGAGGGCATGGGTGCACCATGACTCATTTGGGTGAAGAAAATCCTCACGCCACCCATATTCATCAAATGGAAATGGGTGTACCATACCTTATATATGCATAGGGTGGAGAAAGTATCCATCCCATTTAGGACATGTGGATGAAAGTCTTCATGTCATTAATGCACATGGGTGGAGAAAGTCTTCATCTATTTTAAGTGAATTGAATGAGTATGGGGATGTGGAGATTAGGGGTAAGATAGGATAGGATGAGATGGACCTAGGCTATGTAAGGGATATACTCACATGGTGACCATGGTTTAGGTATAGGATGGGACTGAGTGAGAAAAAAGAGCCTAAGATGGCTAATTAGTGTTTTAATGCAAATTAATTAGATTTTTGGATATTTTTGTAAATTAATTAAATATTAGCACCACACAATGGTTAATGTGACATTTTTTAGGTGTCTACTTTTCCTTTTATTTTACTAACTATGTGTAAACACGATGCAATGTAAAAACATAACACTAGATGGGTGGATAGTTGCAAGAAGGATTAATTGATAATGGATGATCATGATTGATCATGAATTTTGGCATACCACATTGATAGTTCAGGGAGGAGACACAAAGTTATCTCAAATCATGAACAATGTAAGATGCATCAATTATCAAGGGGATAAATATCCTTGAATCTTTAACTTTGATAGATTTTTGAGCTTGATGCTAGATAGGTATTCTCATAATACTATTAATCAATTGTAAATGGGCTTAAGTTGCCACGTCAATGAAGAGAGTGTGTGAGTAACCATACAGACATTGACATGGAGCATACCTGATTTTTATTGGAGTATAGTTTGAGTTGATTAGAGAAGAAGAAGAAGAAGAAGAAGAAGAAGAAGAAGAAGAAGAGAAAACTTGCTTTTTCCCTAGCATAGGAGGGCTAATGATAGTCTTAGACAAAGTTCTTGGAAAAATGCAAATATCAGATTGAATGTTTTAATATTTAACATGTTCAAGGAAACATTGAAGGGTAATATATTCCCCCTCAAATGATGATTTGATGAGTGAATAAGCAAAACACAACAACCAAGCACAACCAAAAAATGGAAATGATGGGAGAAAATGGACAAATTGTAGTTAGGAGGAGTAATTTCTAGCCAAAAATAGAGCTACACCAACCATTTGAGATGACCATTGACTATCCCAAATGGTCACTAACCATATGGTATGGTCAAGGAGAACACCCAAATATAAAGGGAGTCACAAGGCACACACTCATTTTCATCACCTGAGTTGGGAGAGAAGAGAGATAGATATATAGGTAAGGTTGAGAAATTGACATAGAACACTATTGGATTTGACATGTGGATGGACAATATGGAGGATGATTGTGCAGGACAAAGTGATGGAGGGATTATAGTGTCAATTAGTGGGTTTTTGCATATTTTTATTTGTTTTTTTGTATTTTTGGAATAAAAGTAAACCCTAGGGCTTATTTTTAGTGAAATGAAACCATAGAAGAGTAACTAGATTAGGAATGGAAAAAAATGAATGAGATGTTTGTTGGATTGTCATTTTTACTATTTTTGGTTTGTTTGTTTGTGCTTGTGTTTTTTTATGTGGTTTTCATTTTTGGCATGTGGATTTTTTTGCTTGATTTTTTGCATGATTTTAAGTTTTTGGGGTAATTGGTGTCTAAAATAGTGTTTAGATGGAAACTATCCTTTTTGAGATGATTTTCATGTCTGCATGATGTATGGACTATATGGTCATAGAGATGATTACTGTAATTGTCTAGCTACCATATGATTTATTTTTTAGTTAAGGGATAATGGTAAATAGGATTTGATGAGTGGAATGGTGGAAGGTAAAGATGTTATGGATATGACACAAATTCAAGCCACACTTTTTTACTTTGAGGAGGGATATAGATGATGATGATTGGGATTGGTTGGCTAGAATAAGATTTTGCATGGATGGATATCGTACATGTCAATAGAGCATATCTATCTATGTTGTACGAGTTTTGGGACCCAAATATGGGTACCTTTAGTTTCCATTTTTAGAAAATGAATTTGACATTAGAGGATATATATTGGATATATTATGTCCCCATGGAGGGGTGCACAATCATAACTACTTGTATGGTGTAGTAGGTAATGATGATGGGGAGATTGTTTGGAGTAGATTAGAATTAGGTGAACACAAATAGTGGTAAGATATTATCACAAAGATAGACATTAGTGATGGTATTGATATCTAAATTTGTGTTTCCTAAATTGTCAGTTGTGTGATTCCTATGGAACTCATTAGGAGTCATTTGGAATTTGGTAGAGGTAACAATGATGTATGCATAGACATTGAATTTATTGGAATAAATACACAAGGAGTTATATGGAGTGATGAGGAGCAATCATGTGGGATTGAGTTTAGGCTTACTTATACAACTATGGGCATGATAGCATGTGATAATTGAGATATAAAAAGTTTTATCATACAATACCTATATATTGATGTGGTCAAAGGCTCCATATGCCTTGAGGTGGCATACAAACATGGAGATACATGTGAGGAGGTCCCATGAGGGAGATGGATTGTTATATCACTGGATGTTTGCTGACCTAAGGTGATAGAATGTGATCTAGAAACCATGGAGAGGTGGGCTAGTATGGGATGAGCATTCTCACCATCTATCTCATGTGTGATAAGCAAGCTGGATGATTGGTCATAACACCACACAAGTTGAGTGTTTTTAGTATACTCAGGTTTTGAGATAGTTCAAGTTGAGGAAAGAGGCACTAGATTCACTTGTGGTATACCATAGGATCATAGATGAGGCTGGTTTGGTAACATATATAGGGCCATTGGATTTGAAGGTGGATGAGGTGGTACTAGTTCTAGATATAGATAATGTTGGTATGATTCTAGAGTATGATAGGTGGAGGGCCATGTAGTAGTGGTGTGTTGGGAGGGTCACAGATGAGGCAGTGGTGGAGAGGGAGGAGGATGGTGATGGGTAGGTTAGGAAAGGGGAAGGAGAGGCTAGTTTAGAGAGATAGAGGAGGAGGAGTCACTTAGACAACGAATATAAGTATATGAGGGAGTATGTCAATCAAGGAAAATAGGTGGGGAGATGCCAATGATATATGTTTGAAGTGGAGAGGTACTTTATTTTTATGACACCATGGATTCTAATGGGGTGGAGGTAGTGGCTTAGGAGGCTAAGATTTTGAGAGAGTGGGTTTGATAATTGGAGTCTCAACTCACAGATTAGAAGGTAGTGGGGGCACTATAGTACATAGGGTTGTAGTGACAATTAATAGAGAGACAAGCTTTAAATAAAGAGATATGGATTATGGATAGAGGTATATGGATTATGAATAAATATAGATGGGTTGCAAAGTGATAGGGATGGATTGTGAAGGTAGTTTGACATAGCGACTTCCAAGAGGTATAGGCTTCGATAAAATATTTAGTAGTTGAGGGTATAGCCACTAGCAATAGAGGGTGGGGAAGGCATGGTAGTTATATGGGTTAAGATTGCACAATCACAACATGCTAAGGATTAGTACAAGGTTCTTTGGTTATAATAGGGATAGAGTGTGAGTGTACAAGGAGACGATGGTGAGCCAAGGTGTGATTATTCCATCATACTCAATATCTTAATATCTATGAAGCCATAGGAGCACACCATTAGTGGTCATAATAGTGCCTCATTTTGTTGAGCCAACAACATCATAGATGATGAGAGTATCTCCATATCAATGTGGTGAGAGGTATTGGAGGAGAATGGACAATAATTCAATAGGATAGGAGGAGAGTGGAGAGACTCATAGAGATCAACAACCATGATTTTGTTTTTGGGTGTTGCAAATTGACCATGACTTTATAGATCAATTTTGGTGAGATGTGATGATGTATATAGTATGACAAGTATATATGTATGTATGATATAGTCTAAGGGACAATTTTGATGTATCTTGATGGGTATGGATGATGATGATGTACTTTTAATGATTGATATATATGATGATGATTTGATATTTATCATGGTCTAATGTATGTATGAATGATGTGATGCATATGTATAGGTTAATTTTATGTGTATGATTAATGGACGTATGTTATTATATAGATATGACATGGTAGATGATATGGATTTTATATGCTTATGTGATGTATGATGGTTTCTATATGATTTGTATGGTTTAGACTCATTTGTGTTTCTTTAATAATGTTTTGGATATGTGTATATAAATTTCAAACTAAAAAATAGTTTAATTAGTCAATGACAAGTTAATAGTCAACATAACATATTAACATGACATAAGACAAGATAACATGCAATGAACATGATGAATGCAATGCTAATAATGATCATGGGTAGACTAGTAGGGATAATGAATTAATCATTAACCTAATAACAAGGAACATTGAACATAACAAATGAGGAAAATGAACATTAAAAAAATAAGTTTATGATAGATAGTAAGTTGAGACTAACCATGATGCAGTTCATCCATATACCTTAGGGTTTATGGATGCTAGAAGAATATCATGAAATTCAAACACCCTAGTTTGAACAATCAAACTCATATAATGATAAGTCAATGCCCATAGAAATTTAGACCTTCCCAAATAATTTCAAACCTATCATGGACTGAAGTGTGTGCAATGAGATTCATTTTCCATCTTGAGTAAGGCTGGACTAATCAGTTGTGACTCAAGCCAATATAAGCTACCTCATCCATGAGCATGCAGAGGTATGTACAAAAGGTTGCTAATGTGATAAATGTGTCACCACTCAAAAATCATACACCACTACCAGGTATGTGTCTATAGTCCCAATGGAGTTTAACCCCATAATCCTTCAACATAGCTCCACTTCTAGTTAGGTGTCTATAGCCTTGTAGATCTGCCTCAAATAACTAAGGGAACCATTCTTTGGGTCTCTTATTCTCTTTTATTTTATGAATTTGAAATTTGGATCCTTAAGTTAAGATTATGTGAATGATATGATGAGTGAGAAATTTTTTAATTTTATGGAAAGACTACTCATGGTGTTGTCTTCCCTAAACATAAAATTAAATTACTATGTGAGATGTGATTGGTCCATGAAAGAATTGAAGTCAATCAAGAGAAGCCTACAATTGCATTAGAACATGATGATATTTGACAAAGGTTAATTGGATCAACTAGAAATGGTTGGATAACTAAAAAGACTTCTATTTGCAAGCAACCTAAGAAAATAATTGAACAAGATATCATAACAACTAGAATAACTAGTGCATATTTATAGATAACTTACAAAATATGAAATATATGTTTGTGTGCAATAATATTGATAAGATAACATGACAAATGATAAAACAAGAGATATATATAATTGACAAGGAGTCATGACATAGATAAAATGCAATACATATAGATGGGAAAGAATACACCATGTATATATCATTTATTAATTATGCCAGTTTGGATTAGGGAATGCATATCCATGCATCAAAAAAAAAAGGAATAGAATAGCATGATATAAGCCTGAGTGTATTTATATGTGAAAGTATTGGATGAATGTAATGCAAAATAATTATAAGAGAGAATCCCAAAGTATTAGGAGCATCACCATGAATATATGAGAAGTGCGATAATTGTATTTAGAGTAAATGTTAGATCCCCTAGATGGAAAATTTGTTTGGAGTGTCAACTCCTCCCAAAAAATATGGTTTGAAGAGGAGGATAGAATTGAAGAGGAAAATAAGGTTTAAGGATTGAAGAAGAATGAAGATGAAAATAAGAAGGTTTAGGAAGGGGAGAAATATCCAAAGGAAAATAAGGTTGAGAAATGAAAAATATTGAGGAATAGGAGAAGTTTAGGGATAAGAATAAGGTTGAAGAGGTGAGGAAGGATAAGTAGTTAGAGCAGGGGTAGTGAGGGACAATATGATAACAATGGTTTATGGTAATTTGAAGTAGACCACAATGACACTTGAGGTAGGAGATGCAAGATTGTATTGAATCATGATCGATGTGATATGCCCCAATCATGGGAGAGATAAATATATTTTAACCTTGTTATTGATATATTGTTGAGATCGTTTGATTTAGAAAACTCACCAACCATAGGTAGGTATCCTCACGATGCTTCAATAAATTATAAGTGGGCTTAGGTTATCATATCAATGAAGTGAGTATGTGAGTAACCATATAGACTTGTTATGAATCCTATTAAAGAATGATATAGATAAGTAGAAGAAGAGGATAGATTTTGAATTTGCTCCAATAGAGGAGGGCTAATGATAGTCTCAAGTAAGGTTCTTGGAAAATATATATTCCAAGAATGAGTGTTTGGATATTGATCATATTCTTGACAACATTGATAGGTAATATCTTCCACCTCAAGAAGTAAGTTGATGGGTGATGGGGTTTGACATTGAAATTATAAATGGGAGGGTGACCATTGTTAAGAGGTGGATGGATGTGGTTGCTATGGAGGAGTAAGAGGTTAAGCAGGAGTATACGAATGAGGGTGGATAAAGAAAGAAGGGTGAATAGAAGGGAGAGGAGGGAGATACTAAGAAGGAGGTATTTGAGCAATGTGCAAAAAAAAACAATGAGAAGTGCTAGGATGAGCATGCTATAAAGAATAATAAATAATAATAAATTTTAGGATGAGAAGAAGATTAAGGAGGGGAGAAGAATGAGAATGAGAAGACAATTGAAGAAAAGGAGAAGAAATATGAAAATAAGGTTGATGAATGAGAAGAAGTAGTGTGTGTGCTAAGCAAAGGAAGGTTGGTGAAATAAGAGAAATAAAAAAAAAGGAGGATGATTTGAAGGAGTGGACTCTTGGGATAGAGTAGGAGAATGAAAGGTGATTTTTAGGGATAGAAAAAATAGAATGAAAAGTAGCATCAGCTTGTGGACTAGGAAATGGATGAGGAATGACGAAAGTAGACAAGGTCAACACCCAAAGGGTGTGATTTTGTATGAGGTTGCTACACAGGCTTTGTTATTCCCAAAACTAGTTGTTTAAAAGAAATCATATTGGTCCTAATATTTATCATAAAAACTATCTTGGTCCTAATAATTTTCACAAAAACCATCCTTGTCTTGACAAGTTTAGAAAAAAGTGTCCCAGTCCTAATGATTTATAATGGGAGAATATTTTGACTTAATATTATTTTGTGTTTATTTTATTTTTCGTTTAGATTTTGTTGTTTTTATATTTTTATTTTGTTTTTTAATAAGGATATAACCAAGCAAATAAGCATACAAGCACTCAATAAACAATTAATTTGAATGGGTTTGACATTATTTGATGTTTTTTTTATTTTATGATGCTTATGGATTGATTTTTTTTGTTATTTTATGTGTTCTTTTCTTAAAATATTTTTGTGTATTTTTGTTTTATTGATACCTCAAATCAAAAAAAGGTGGATGGATGAGATCTAAGGGTATGTATATGCATGATGCCAAATATATATGAAGGTATATAAAGAGAGACAATGTGCATAAATAGGTGAAACATACCTAAGGCAGAGATGGCATCGGGTCTCCAAAAGGAAAAAAAGACCTCTAATATCCTTGATAGGGGTTATAAGAGGTGATATTGTCTAAACCTATTTTAGACTAGTCATCCTTTGCTTCACCCTTGGGCAGGCTTGGTATAAAATGATAGTTGCACACTCATTATTTATATAGCCCTATAAGTGAGGGCTCTAACCTAGACTACCTCAAGATAATCCCAAGGGTAGTGAGTTTCCCAATGATGAAGCTTAGGAAACTATATGCGAGCTACTATTGTGTCTAGGAGGTGAGTAGATGACTAGAGATAAAATCTAATTTTGTCAATCTCAATTGATGGTTGATGATGAAATCTATCATCATCAATCTGTTACTAGAAGTACATGCATGTGTGTGTGATTAAACTATGTATGAGGATTTACTTTTAACTATGATGCATAAAATATTATACCCTAGGAAATGGAACACATTTTCTTGTAAGATAAGTGATACAAGTTAAATATGAAACTAGGAATGAAGATTTCCTACTTAGAGTGAAATGCAAAAATATACCATAAGAAATAAAATGTGTTTTTGTTTAAGCAAAGAATAGGAAACTGAAACATATACTAGGAAAGCAAAGTGCGATATAGGAAAGTAGACTAGGCTAATGAAAGTAAATCACAAGTACAAGAAAATAAAATACTTTATTTTTTAAAATCAAATCTATGCTAAGAAAATCAAAGATGTAATACAAGAAAGTAAATGGATTTTTATAGCAAATATATGCTAAGGAAATAAAAGATGCGAGACAAGAAAGTAAATTACTTTTGACAACAAATCTATGCTAAGGAAAGCAAATATGTGAGACAAGAAAGTAAATGAATTTTGAAAGTAAACCTATGGTAAGGAAAGTAAATATGGAAGACAGAAAAATAAATGTAATGAAAGTAAACCTACCCTAATAAAGGGAAGATGGAAGACAAGAAAGGAAATTTTATGAAAGTAAATCCTATGCTAGGGAAAGGTAAGTTGTGAGACAAGAAATGAAATGACATGAAAGGAAATCCTATTCTAGGAAAGGAGAAGAGTGAGATAAGAAAAAAAATGACATGTAAGGAAATCCTATCCTAGGGAAAGGGAATTTGTAAGAAAAAAAAATAATTATATGAAAGGAAATACTCTACTAGGGAAATGGAAGAGTGAGATAAGAAATGAAATGATATTAAAGGAAATTCTATGCTATGAAAAGGGAAGAGTAAGAAAAGAGAAGAAATGACATGAAAGGAAATCCTATACTAGGGAAAGGAAAGTTGTGAGACAAGAAATGAAATGACATGAAATTAAATCCTATTCTAGGAAAGGAGAAGAGCGAGATAATAAATAAAATGACATGCAAGAAAATCCTATTCTAGGGAAAGAGAATTTGTGAGACAAAAAAAGAAATTATATGAAAGGAAATCCTCTACTAGGTAAATAGAAGAGTGAGACAAGAAAGAAAATGACATGAAAGGAAATCCTATGCTAGGAAAAGGGAAGAGCAAGACAAAAAAAGAAATGACATGAAAGAAAATCCTATGCTAGGAAAAGGGAAGAGCAAGACAAGAAAATAAATGAAATGAAAGGAAATATTATGCTAATGGAAGGAAAGAACAAAGCATGAAAGAAAATGACTTGTAAATAAGCCTAGACTAATGGAAGAAAATGACAAAACAAGAAATTAAAAGACATGAAAGCAAATCTATTCTAATAAAATGAAATTGCATGATGGGAAATAATATGAATTTTGAATTAAAATCTACAAAAGCAAATTCTTAATTTTCTACACAAATTGAACCTAAAAGTGAGTTTAGAGGCATCTACCTGAGGTGCAATGCCCTATGGATTCTATATGGGGTTGTATAAGCTCTATCTCCTCAAAACTAGTTGTTATATAGAACCACTCTAGTCTAGAAAATTTATAGTAGAAACCATCCCCATATAGAAATTTTATGGTAGGAGAGACTTCTAGTCTCCCTCTTTGTTGGGTTTGCTTTTTTGCTATAAAGGATTGGTTTTGATGTTTTTACTACAAAAACTAGAGAGTCAATATAAAAAATTATATGTTAATATAGAAAAATGCAAGAAGCAATTTGAGCCTAACTACATTAACCCTAGGAGCAATTTTAAATAACTATTTTAATAAAAGTAACATCTAATATAACAAAAGTAAAGCTTGCAATGAAATGAATTAAAGGGACTCATGTTTAAGGAGTGATAGGTGAGAGAGTATGTTTGCGAATACCTCCAAAAAGTATGAGTTGACCTAAGAAGAAAATTGATTGTGATGATGAAAAATGATAAGTAGACAAGGTATTTTACCTTATACCTACCTAAAGCTATTGTGATTGTTATGTAAAATCGGATACCTACCATGATAGGTCTTTGTTTTAAACTTTATAAAAAAAATTAAGTCTAGATGATTCTAGGTGAAAATTATATGTGTGTTGATGGCTCTATATGTAAAACATCTTGGTTTAGACAGTCACTACAAGAAGACTTTATTTTGGACCAACCATGATAGGTTTGAGTTTATATGGTTTGTGATGAATTTTGGACCTACAAAAATAGATAAACAATAAAAAAGAGAATAAAAAAAACTAGAAAGATACCAAAACAAAAAACACAAGACAAAAGTGAGGAAAAATACATTGAGAATCAAAATTCTACAACTTAAAAGCTTGGTTTCAGGGTTATGCATAGTGGCGAATTTTTAACAATAGGAAAAAAATTTGCATTTTAAAAAATTCAAAATGACAAGTTTGGGGGACCCTAGCTGTTGGTCCTTTCGCCCGAAATTTTTAGATTTTTTTTTAGGTGTCGGTTTGCCATTTGTTGATAATAGTATTAAGTTTTTTTTTTAAACTCGCCAACACTCCCACCTAAATTGTGGACCATTTTCACCTTAAATTTCTAAAATTTATAATTTATCGCACCCAACTTTCCAACTATAATACTATAAATAACTAGCATGGTAGTGATAATTTTTCATAACCAAATCGAAGAGTACATTCGATCTGTATTAGAATTATGCCGAAGTTAATTTAGGTTCAAAAACTTGTCGATCCGATCAAACTCCACTCGAACCAAAACACAAGCCATACTTGTACCCGAAACGATAAACAGACATATTTGTGTACCCAAATAGACATTCAGGTGCTATCATGCAACCGGACTAGAAGCCATCAGATTGACATAGATTTGCACACAGAGCGACATACAGATAACTATTATGCAACCAATTTGAAAGCCATTTGCCTGACATAGTTCTAAACACGAAGTGACATATGGATACTATTTTGCAACCGATCTGGAAGTCGTCCACCTAACATAATTTTGCTCATGGACCAATGTTTTATCTTTGTTTTGTATCAGACTACCACACAGAACTATTTCGTAGCCTAACAAAGTTTTGATTTTGGATCTTCCACCTGTTAATGTTCTATACTCGGGCCAACATCTAGTGTCTGTTCTATGCACGGACTGACATTCAGTTGAATTTTTTTAACCAGAAAGACATTCAATCATTGTTCTATACCTGAACCACCATTTCGTACTAACTTGTACACAGACCAACATTTACACTTTATACGGACCACCTGACACATGAATGCAACCGATACTATTTTTGCACTAGGTACTCTATTTCTATTGAGATATACTTTTCTATTACAATATTATAAGTAGGTAATTACTTCGGTTCTCTAAGGATATTGTGATGCTCTATTTCGCATACACAAGTTTTTTTCTTACATTGATTTGAATTTGTATATTGATTAGTTTTATGCTCTTCTTAGTTACAAGTGCTATCTCTAGTGTAGTGGCAAAAATAACACAATAAATCATGTCTGGAAACAGGTATGTATTTTCTACCAAACCACCATCTGTTTGATCTAACTTGTACATTATCTTGAGCCCTCACATAATTAAAATCTCTTCATTTTATTACTTTTCTAAATTGAAAAATATTTTCTTTACAATTAAAATATCACCTTTTGGCAATGCAAAGGGGGCCAAATATCCTGTTGAAAAGAGTATCTTGAATTATTTTAGCAATATATTGAAATCCATTGAGCCATCGACATGAGAGCAAATTAAAGGTACAAATGATTTTTGACTTCTGAATAGTTAGGTGTATATTCAATGATTATTTTAAATAATGCTTTCTTTCTCAAATAGTTAACTCACAGTATGTGCCTCTGTCCATATTTTATGATGATATGAATCATATTATTGTTTGCAAGTTTTTTTTTGTTAAATTCAAAAATGATAAATAATATTATTATATGCTACTATGCATAATACCTTGTTGACCCTGATATGCCTCCACTTGAAGATATTCCTCATCAATATATGCCTCCTAATGAAAATTCTCTTAACAATGACATACAACAAACACTTGAAGATATTCCTCAAATGAACATTCCAGCTAAAAATGAAAGTGATAAATAAAATACATTAAAATATTCTTTGGAATATTCAAGCAAAAATACTAAAAATAGAAATACATTTAACTGGGCTATTGGAAGGACATTTAAAGATGAATGAGAAGTAATATTTTCGTTGATAGAGCCTATCTCTTCCCAGTACAACCAATTTGAACAAAAAGAATGTAGATGCAAAATTTGTAGTTGGAAACTAGGTAAGGATCACAGACTACAAAATAATAAAGATACAATAGAAAAACATGCTGGTAAAGTTTATGTAAAAGTTCAAAAAAGTGATGGTACAATTAAAAAATAAGTTAAGTGGAAGGATACATCAGAATGTATGCATGTCAGATATGCAATAGAATATGAAAACCACTTAAAGAAACAAAAATATCTTGTTGAGAAAGGTGGAACAATTAAATTCCAATTTCAAAAAATGCATAAGACCATTTTAGCTTCAAAATGTTTACAGATGGTTGTACAAAATACTCTCAAAAAGGGTAGACCCATGTCTTATTTTAGTGATTATAATCACCTATTTGAAATTTTTGATGTGCAAAACATTCCTAGTTCCCATTGGTCAGATCAAAGTGGTTTGGAAATGGTAAAATATCTATCATTAGTTGAGAAGAAGGACCTGAGGGAGAAAGTAAAACGTGCCAGATTCATATCACTTTCTATTGATGAGGTGACGACTGTGGATAACACATCATGGATTTCAATGCATGTGTACACATTTTAAAATCATGTTGCTAGGATTACATAATATGATGGAACATTCAAATGCAAAAAACATCTATAATATTGTTGTTAGTAGTTTAAAGGATATTATAGGAATGAATGATATAGATATAGCCACAAATTTAATATGCATCAGAGCTTATGGTGCTGCTATAATGCAAGGGAACATGAATGGTCTTTGTGTTCATCTCCAAATGTTAGTTACCCCATATATGATACCCATTAATTGTATGGATCATAGAGTAAATCTAGCATACAAAATCATGAGCTCTTTTGAAAGTTTTGCAAGAGTAGAAGACCTTATTCATGAAATACATTCTTGTTTTTCTTATAGTCCAAAAAGGTTCACAGAGTTTCAATAGTTTGCACTAGGAGTTATAGAGGGAAAAAATTGTTAAAAGATGTGGATACAAGGTGGATTTCAATGTATAAGCCTGCACACAGAGTTTTTAATGAGTATCAATCATTAACAGGGTTGATATACGCAAATTGTAGGGTTTTTGATAAGGTAAAATATTTTTTGTTCCGTTTGACTTACTGCAAAACCCTTTTAACATTATGTGGTATTCTTCCAATGTTACATGAAATGAATAGGTTGATTAAACTTGCACAATAGAGATCCATCTATATAATTGATTTCATAAGAATGAGAAAGCAAATATGTGTGATTATTGATATGTTATATATTTCCAAAAAATATTTTGAATATCCCTTGTTGAAAGTTGGAATACATTGACAAACGCAAACAATCCAATTTTTTTTTTTAAGTTTGACATCAGTGATCATATTTATATTAATGTTCATGGAAATATGATACCTTTGTACTATTTTGAAAGGCATTAAAGTATAGTTGTTGATAATGTTGAAAAAGTTCCTGTGACACAATAGATTTGAAATTATTTTACACAAAACAAAGGCAAATCTGTTTAAAATAGCAGCATCATTGACAAAAGAGATAAGAGAACAGTTTCAAAGAGATGAGTTGCTTGAGGTAATGGGTGTGGTTAACCCCATGTTTTGGGGTCCTTGTACTCAATACAATTTTGCACATGAGTTGTTTGTTAAATATATGTTCAAACTTATTGATCATTTTAGTAAAAGTGTGGAATTCAATGGTGTTGTAATCAAAGGTATACTCAACAATGATATCTTAAAACAACAATCATTACATTTTGGTGGAGAAATGGTTGAACAAACATCACTTTTGAGTAACATCCATGAGACTGGTTCCATTACATGATTGTGGCAAAAATTATATCCAAGTAGTGACTTGCAAGATACTATCAGTGAATACTTTTGTTTATATGAATTATGTCAAAAAATGATATTGGGATCTGTGGAATATGAGAGGGTTTTCAGTGCACTATCTTTATTAAATCTAAACTTCACAACAGGCTAGACAAAAATTTAGAATTTTTTTTGAGAATTTATGTGTCATCGTATCAGTTGAACATATTTCCTTACGACAGAGCATTGGCATATTGAAATTCACTTGTAGGCAGAAGGGGTATCGGGAATATGAACAATAATGATGATAATGATGATTTCAATGATCATATTGTGGGGACATAGATAAGTGAAACACAAAGTAATGGTTCTGGTCAAGTTGAGAGGTGTTTGTTTCAATTACTTGATTTGTGAATTTTCCATCATTGTGATTTTTCCATTATTTCACAACATTAATAAATTTGAATTTATTTGATATTAGATTTCACAATAGTGATTGTGGATAAGCTAAGAATATTTGTTTTAGCTATCTGGATTTGGATTTGGAAAATCCAAGAATGTTTTTTTATGGATCCAGTGTTATTTTTGAAATAGTTTTAATTGCATTTATATCATAGTATTTGTTTGTTTCAGTTACCTGAATTTTAATTTTTACATTTTACAAGATTTTACAACCTTGTTCAATATATATGTATGGGATAACTGAGTTGAATGTGAATATAGTTTAATCCTTCATTTCCTTTACAACATTTTACTGATATTAATGTATAGGATAATTGAGTAAATGGTGAGAGTATATTGCAGTGATAAGGTGTAAATTGTTAGTGCATTAAAAAGTAGAATTTGTTAGATTCATTTTCACTATTATTACTCTCAAAAGAAATTAGTTTTGTGCATTGAAGAAAAGGCATAAAATCTAGTTTACATCAAGTTTCTAAAGACAGTATTAAAGAACAAAATCCTACAAGTCTTAGTGAATGTAGTTAAATTGTTACAAATTTAAAAAACAACACATGAATATAAATAGAAACAACTAATGAGTGATAGAATTCAAATTTAATAAAAACATTTTCCATTAATTGCATAGAAAATAAATAGTACAAAATTGTATTCATTGCATAAAAATAAACATTACAAAATTCCATTCATTGCATAGAAAATAAACAGTACAAAATTCCATTCATTGCATAGAAAATAAATAGTACAAAATTTCATTCATTGCATAGAAAATAAATAGTACAAAATTCCATTCATTGCATAGAAAATAAATAGTACAAAATTATTTATACAACCACCATGAAATGTATAATTACTTAGCATAAAATTATTTATAAAACTAGCGGTACAAAATTTCCTCCCACAATGAAACATATTAAAACAAAGCATTCTATAAATAGTACAAAATTCCATTCATTGCATAGAAAATAAATAGTACAAAATTATTTATACAACCACCATGAAATGTATAATTACTTAGCATAAAATTATTTATAAAACTAGTGGTACAAAATTTCCTCCCACAATGAAACATATTAAAACAAAGCATTTTTTCAAGGGTGAGCAAGGGCATATTTAGATCCTCCTTGCACACATAGATCACCTAGGCCTTGAGATTCAGTATTTCTTTGTATATCTACATCTCCTTCAGTTTGAGATGCTTCTAAATTTGCAGGTTCTTTTCCCTTATCTGTGATTCTAGTAACCTGTTCAGGTTGGTTCAGTGCTTCTATTCTGATTTGGTCTTCCTCTACCTTTTGTAAGCTCCCCAACAACAATTTGTTGCCTTTGGCTGGATCCTCAAAGACTACATGTTCATTTTTTTTAAGCTTCTACTTAAGTAAGATATTTGGATCCATTTTGTGCTTGAGGATAATTGTTCTTAAATAATTATTATCTCCGACCTTAGTCTATAAGGTCTCCTTCATTATAATTGTATTCAAGATTGATTTTTTTGCAGCCTCGAGATTAACAGGCAAGAAATTAACTTGCTTTTGTAAATTATAGAAATTTACCTGCATTAAAATTAAAGAACAACTAAGTACGTAGTTGAGAGTAAAAGATAATGATAAATTTGATTGAATTTAAAGCCTAACCTCTGTAGCATATCTTGCAGCTTCAGCAATTAATTTTTTTTTCTTATTAGTAGTGCATAGGTTGTAGTATGCCTAGGATTCAACATTCAGGTTCTCTAAGTTTTTTTTATTAGTAATGTATTTTATAAGGAACCCAAAAACTTATATACAAGCTATAAGGAGGATCACGTGAAGGTTCGACTCCCTATAGAACAAGCCAAAATTGGACCAAACACATGGTCCATAAGCTAAAAAATAGCCTAGATTATTACAACACTACCCATGGACACAAACATAAAGTGTGAGGTTCTACAAATTGTCCTTAGTTTACAAGTGCCAATGTGCCACCTTGGCATATTAGTGTAATAAGGTCCCACAATTCACCTCGCATTATGAGCCATCATGATCCTTGACATTGTGGCACTATTCAACATTAGTAATTGCAAGTTCACTACAAGAATCAACAATGCATTGGGGAAGGTTACCCTACCACATCACCAGGGATTGGAAAGTTAACCCAAAGTTTACCATTGTATCTTTTGCCCGATTGCGTTCCCTATACACATTTTGAATGCACTTGTTAATTGCCCTTAACTGGATAATGGACTCTTCGATGATTGGCTGCACATTCCAATATGGATTCAAGACCTCTTTCAAATAATTTATTGTGTTGAACAAGTCTCCCTCTATTATCAAGTATTGGATATTGAGCTCGATAGCCATTTGGATACCTCAAAAAACTGCTTGAGCTTTTGCAAAATTGTTAGATTAGACTCCAAGTATTTTTTCATAATCTAGGATGATATGACATCTGTCATCCTTGATTACGCCTCCATAAATTGTGCCACCGAGGTTGCCTTTTGATGCACTATAAAAATTTAACTTGAACCACTAAGGGGGAGGGAGAATCCAAGAGACAAAGGATCTATCCACAATAGCCTAGGGATGACCAGAAACCTCAAAAGATAGGTTAACATAACATGCCACTTGAATCTCAAACGGTGATGAAGGACAATCCTCAGAAGACATGATATTGGCATTTTTGGAGGTAAAAGTCACAACTCTCAAACAAACTGACTCCGGATCTAAGGACAAAAATAAAAAATCTCAATTATTTCTTTCCAACCAAATTTACCACATAAAGTGAGGAAGAATGATTGACCACCAAAACTTCAGGTGGGTGGACTTAAAGGGGTTTGGCCACTGGTTAATAAGATCATTGATAGACTAAGGAGCAACCCAAGAGATGGAAAAATTTGACAGGATCATGGAAAAGAAAAGGCTAGAAAAGGGGAACTCTAGAAAAATATGATTAACTAACTCCCACATAGATTTATATAAGTAACATCTATTGGGCATGATCATACCATGGGTTAAGTTATCGGTGGTGAGGAGTATATTTTTTGTTGCCAACCAAAAAAATAGGTAATTTTGGGAATAAGTTTTTTGATCCAGATACTATTGGAAGGAAACCAATCATATTCAGGTTCATTCATAGCTATATATGTGGTTTTAACTAAGAAATTACTTGATTGGCTAAATTGCCAAAAGAGAGTATCAGGTGGCCTGGTACTTGGGATCAAGTGAGCTCTAAGATGCTCGGCTAAATGAAGATGAGTTGAGTGAAGCTTAGGGGAATCTAGGTCAGTAGGGATGTCAACCCAGCGGGGGACCACAACTTCATTATTGATGAAATTCTCAACTTTGGGATAAAAAATTAGATCGGTGATAGGTTTAAAAATACTTACAGACTGATCTTGAATCAAGGGTTGAGTTATAATCCATGAGTCTTCCTAGAATCTTATTCATGATCCATATCCAAGCTTCCAGCGTCCACCTCTTTGAATGATAGATCAGTTTTGTCACACCGAGTTCCAGAATGTAGACCCAACATGCATGAGGAAATTCTCCATTAGCGACCATTACCTGAGGTATTTTTTCTTAACAATGTCAACCCATTGGGTCGGGTAGTTTTTTTTTTTTGTATTTACATGGTGGAATTGATAGCCACCATGAATATAGATAGGCTATCCAGCCTTTATGGTCACCACAGTATTCTATGCTTTCTGCCTCGAAAGCCACCACACAGATCTTTGCGTAGTCCTCCCCTATAGCCACCATGCCACAATCATTTTAAAACCTTTTACACCGTTGAAAGCACTAGGAAAGGGACAAGATTTCAGTATGGAAAGGCTCAAGATTTGAACATTGGATCTCCGCCCCCTTATGGGGTGTGGATTAACCAATTGGCCTACACCTCGGACCTTATTGATTCGGGTAGTTAGACACTATCTTCCAGGACTATTTTGAAATCATATCTATATTCATTTGGTGAACCCTCCTCAGACCAAGTCCTCCCCTAAACTTTGGAAGGCAAATCTTATCCCAAGCAACAAGGGGAAATTTATTTTTATTCTTTGATCTTGACCATAGAATTTTTTTTTGAAGTTGTTAAAGCTTATTACATACATCAATCAGAGCTCAAAATAGGGACATAAGGTATACTGACACACTCTGAAGACACAATTGTACTAGAGTGAACTTCCCTGTGTTTCTGAGTAGGGCTCCTTTCCATCCAGCTTCAGGTTCTCTAACTTAATCAACATAGTCTTTAAAAATTATATCATCATAAGAAATAGAAGGGTTCACTGACCCTGATTGGACTGGTTGTAGCAACCTAGCAAGCTTCTCAGGTTGGTTTCTGATAGGGGTAAAAATTTATTCCCTTTTATTATAATTTTAATAGTAGACATTTATTTCCTTGATAATGATATTTTCTCACAATTCCCAATCCTTCAATTCATTCATTTTTCCAAGTAAAATATCCTGGATGAGTGAATAACAACCATCAAAAACTAACTTATCTTCAAACACTGTAACTTATTCATCTTCAGTATCAGAATCGAAGGTGTTAGAAGACAACATTGGAATTATCTGAGCTTTTGGTTCTAGTTGCAAATTGACCATGTCTAATACTTTTACCCCTTCAATGTTCCCTTGTAGAAGATAATCCTGATCAAATTCTGGTAGATCTAAACTAGAGGTCAAAATATCCTTCAAAGAAACACTAGTTGCTAAAAATGATAAAGATAGAAATGCAGATGCAAGTTTATGCAATTGTGTGGGTTCCCCTCATGATCTCGTTCCATGAAGCTTTTTTCTAGCAATTTGACCTTGTATAAATTTTGACCATGCTGGTGGTGATGTACCTGGTGGTGCTGGAGGACCTGGTTGTGTTGGACATGGTGATGGTGGTGGACCTAGAGGTGTTGGACCTTTTTGTGGTGGTGGCATCAATTTATTATTTCTTTCATGAAATTGTGGGGAGGTACCTAAATATATTATAATAATATATTATTAAATAAAATTAAAGGAGATAAAATTTATAATTAATAATTAAAAAACTCACATACACAAATAACATATCTTGTGTTGCTCTTTAGCCTCTAGAAACAACTGGGTGTGAGTGTTTGTGGTGGTTTTGCATAAAACTGAGAACCATAGCGAAAAATGAAAAATAGATACCATTTAAACTAAATAGAAATGGAATGAATCAACAAAAACTTGGACCAGTAAACTTACCCTTCATTGGTGCAACATAACTGGATTCACATTCCATGGAATTTGATTGCACATGTTGATGAGAAACAAGAGAAGAAACTGACTTCTATCATTTATGAGGTCTTTGTGGTTGAAATTCAATCATTATTCCTTTTGAATCACCACATTCCTATGTCATGTGACTTTTAACACCAGCATCCTTCTTTACCCGTGCGGTGGCTGCCTTACTCTACATTTAGATGCAAAAAATAAAAAAAAAAACATAAATTAAAAACATATTAAAATTTAAAAATTACTATTGGTGAAAATAAGAATAATTACCTTCAACTCTTTGATAGTCATATCAATGCTTTGTAATTTACTGTGCAAAAAAATTGGTGAATTAGTTTCCTGCAAATTATAAAAAATTTCATAATAAAGGGCTAAAATAAAATTTACCAAAGCAACTGTGGGAGGTTTATTTGACTAGCTAGTCTGAACAGTATAGAGTATTGATCTAATTCGATCAGAAATATATATACATAAGTAAAATTTCTCATGGTACTATAAACAACGAATAATATATGCCAATAACCAAAATGGAATCTTTGATATTCCAAGAAGAAATAGTCTTGCTTAGAAAAATTCAAAAATTATCTTGAAATCAACATTCGAAACAGAGTTATTGGTTAACCCTCTCTTGGACTTCACCGCAAATGTGGCAAAAAAAAAGGTGACAACAAATTTTAAAATTTAAAATATAAGATAATAACTGAAGAGAATTATACCTGACAACAATTTCGAAGAGATGTCGAAATGCTCCACCAAGAAAGCCTTGTCACTCTTTGACAGAAGAAGCTTCTATGATACTACAATAAGACCCTTCTATGGAAGTTATATCAATCTTTGGATATCTGGGGATTTGACAATAAAATAAACTTTTTGACTTTGTGTGGACACAATAACAATGCCAAGGTCATTATCGTAAGAATAAATTATGTTGTGTAGAATAAATTTATCTATTTTAATTTGGGGCATAACAGCCAAACCCCCAAAACCTGCATACTCAACCCAATTATGGTCAAAGACATCTTGATCTATCTTAGCAAAGTACTCTTGAAAAGTGGTACAACTTTGATTTTTGAATGATTTTTTTTGTGTTGTCATGGTGGCCATTGCTCTAGAAAGGTGTGGGGTAATGGTCTCTTGGGGAATAGAAGCGATTGTAGCTTTGCTTTGATCTCGTATAGTGGGAAAAGTATATAAAAACAAATATTGATGCCTTTTTATAGATGAGAATGAGTGGGGTGGACATGTGGTAGCGTGTTATTTGATATGTGTGTGATGTGGACACGTAGCACCATGTTAGTGGATATTTGTTTGGTGGTGTCCATCTACATTACTACACTTGGGTTGTTCAAAGCACCACACCTGACTTGTTTGCATTAATACACCCAATCCATTCTCATTATGGTCTATCTACATTTCTATAGTCAATTCATTTGTAATGTTACACCCGGTACGTCTGTAATGTTGCACCTGGTTCATCCTCAATTTTACATTGAGTCTATCTGTAATTCTCCATCTGATTCATCTACAATGCTGCACATGTTCTGTCCCCAATCCTTCACCCGATCTAGTTGTATTTATGCATTTAAACCATATTTAATTCTACTTCTAATCTGTCTACATGTTTACACATTTTTGGTTTCAATTCTTCAATTACTTCGTCTGCATATATACACCATAAGGTTTTTTGTATTTTACACCCGATCTGAGTCTGGTTCATGTTTTGCACCTGATACGAGCCCGATTTTTATTTTACAGCCGATTCGATGAAACAAATAATATTCAACTCGCCAAATTTTTACATTTTTTTAGGATATAAGGTAATTTTCCATTGCCTTCGATGTGAGATTTACCAATATTCGCCATGGTTTCAAAACGAATTCGCCAATTTTCTACAAGTACATTTTGAGTCTGACCCCTTATGCATAACCTTGCTTGGTTTCCTATGTGTGGTGTAGGGTTTAGAAGTCCCACTGTAATCGCTAAAATGTAGTCAAAGAAAGCATGTCATTTCATTAACATAACAGAGCATTATAATTTAATTCTTTTGCAAATGTCCTCTTGGCTACAATGAGGGTCTTCTAATAAAGAATCCATTTTTAAACAATTTTTATGGCACTCCATGCTTTATATGGCCACCTCAAAGGGGTGGTGGGTTTATGGCTACCACAACTAGTTGAGTGAGTCTTCAAAACCTACACACAACCAAGACAAGATATTAGTAACACCGGTGGGTCTACCTTAGTTAGACATAGATTTATAAAAGAGTGCAAGAATGAAACTTAAATTACTATATTAAAGAAAAGCCTAAATTAAGTTAAAAACACATTAAAACAATATTACTCACCTTTATTTCTACTTTTTTACCTTGTAGGTGTCTAAAACTAGTTCCTAACAAGAACCATATTGGTTTAGATAATTTCAGCTATAAATCATCCCTATCTAGATGGTTTACACTGGTTTGACTTGACTAAAATTTTCTTTAGTGGAAATATTCTATCGGTTGCTAGGAAGCTTTGCTCTAGATATGGTGGTTTTTTGAATGTAGACCTATGTGCAATTTATAAAAGAAGGGAATGCAAAGGGAGGCATACAATGACATCCATGGTTTTAGCACAAGGGTTTAATTATATGCAAATAGGGATTGGAGGAGTTTTGGCAAATATTCTCTAAGCACTTATCATAATCATACAAATGAAAAAAAATAGAGGGATATATATAGAATTTGGCAAGGATTAGGGGAGTGCGGTGACATGGGTGTACCATACCTCATCAATGAATTTGGATGAAGAAATTACTCACCCCACCTATATGCATTAAATGGGCATGGGTGTACCATACCTCATAAATCCATAGGGGTGGAGAAAGTATTCATCCCATTTAAACCATGTGGATGAAAGTCTTCATGTTATTAATGCACATGGGTGGAGAATATCTTCATCCTATTTAAGGCATTGAATGAGCATGTAGATGTGGAGAGTAGGGGTAAGGTAGGCTAGGGTGAGGTGGACCTAGGCTAGAGTCAAAGGGTAGACTAGGGTGAGGTGGACCTAGGCTAGGTAAGAGGGATGGTCACATGGTGACCATGGGCTAGGTGTAGGATGGGGCTTAGTGGGAAAAAGGGGTTAAGATGGCTAATTAGTGTTTTAATGTAAATTAATTGGATTTATGGGTATTTTTTAAAACTAATTAAATACTAACATTGTATAAGGGGTAATATGTTATTTTTATGTGTCTACAATTGTAAATCCAATTCAGAGCAGATTCAATTTTAGTAAGACTTGCCTTTTCTTCCTAGCATTTTGCTTTGGCCCAACCTAAAGTGACCGGTTTTATTATCCTAAGATTACTAGTAAAATAAAACATGGTTGTCTCTTCTGAAGTTGGATTATAGTACCTCCAATTTTTTCTTATTATATTTTGAAATTATTCATCCATGAGCCAAATGGGATTGAATTTTAAAGGTCCTTGTGAATTATCCTCTTACTTTTCTAGTAGGGTTATGCATAAGGGATCAGCCCAAAAATATATCTATAAAAATTTGGTGAATCAATTTTGAAATCTAGGTGAATAGTGTCCAAACACATGTAGAAGGTTCACTATTATTAGGGGTAATTTTGGAAATTTAAACTTAAAATGGTCAAATTATTATAAAATTAGGGCGAATCAACCCAAAAAAAATTGCACCTAGAATTTTTTGGCTAATGGGCCTTGGTCAAGGGTCCCAAATATTAGCCAATTCCAAATTTTGAAAATCCTAATTTTAGCCAATATGGTGATAAATAGCCGCTATGCATTACCCTATTTTCTAGCTATAAAAGGATTGAAGAATGATCTGATCCTCCCCTTAGATCTATCCAAGTTCTCATATTATCATAGAAAATTAAGAGATATTTTAAAACTAGAATTCCATCCAAACTTTTAGATATCCCATGACATCCAAATAAATTATTCCTCCATGTAGGAGCTAGCTTTGATGATTCTATATCATAATGTCTAGCACTTTGAATTTTGTGAAGGAAGAAATCAGCTAATGGGTCCAGTTTGGTTTGTTCTCCTCATATTTTACTTCTTTTTATCACCAAGTTTAAATCCCCTTCCACCACTAAATTCTCATTTTTTAGAAAATCTCAGCTAAAAAATTCTTTCGAAAAAACCTACCTATCTCTATATGGACCATACATATTTAAAATAGTTATAGTTTTCCCTAACTCCTTGGAGTACAATTTAGATACTACTCCTAATTCTATAAATATTTTTGAATGCCATTTAAATTTTTTGAGTCCACTTCAAGAAAACCTTCCAAATAGTACCATATATCCCTCATCATTTTCTCATTCCAATATTCTAGTAGTAGTGTAGATACTTGACCCAAATAGACTAGGTGGTTATCCTCTTTGAGCAAGGATCAAACCTAGGTGTCCAAATTTTAATAGTAAGGATACTATGACCTCATCACCATATTTCCTTTTTTATAGTTTTGGCATCTTCTTCTTTTTGAAATACAAAATCTATCCAACCTTTTTTTACTACATGGTATGTTGGGAGATATCCTAGAAACTCAAACCATTTTGACATTATCCAATCATGAAGAGTTTTTTTTTTTCATTTTTTGTCCCATGAACCTTACCACTAGAGCTTTATATTTCAATGGTAAAAAATTTTCAAGCATCATATTTTCCTCTACTACCATTTTAACTATCATCTTTCTTCTCTTACCTCTTCCATTATTTATACAAGAGGTGTTTTGATTTAGAAGTTGTTGGTCTTGGGTTAGTATTGAGTTTGGGATATTTAATTTTCTCTTTGGTTCTATTATGCTTCCCTCTACTTCTTTGGAGGCCTATTTTGTGGATTGTTTTGTTATTTTTTGTATTGTATGATTTCTCACTTCATCTTCAAGTTTTTATAATAACCAAAAATTTTGCTCTTTCTTCATCAATTTTCACTTTATAATTTCTTACCATGTGTCTAGTCTTATATGAATTGTAGCATTGAAATACAACCTTTTAATAGTCCACATGTTATCTCATTCTCTTGTTAATATGGTTATGCATAAGGGGTTGGACTCAAAATGTACTTGTAAAAAAATGGTGAATTTTAATCAAAATCAAGGTGAATCAAGGTGAATACTAAGCAAATAAAATCAATCATCTTCACACAAAAATTTGGGGTATTTGAAACCCTAAAAAAATAAGGTCATATTTTGGGCACATTTTGACCAATTAAATCACCTTATAACTTTATAAAAACACCACCATTATATCAGGCTCAAAAAGAGGTTTCCAATGAGTACAAATATACCTATGTTTGGATATATATTGTGGCAAATTGAACCTAAGAAAAAATTGGTCCTAAAAATTTTAGACGAATGGGCCGACATCGAAGGTCCTCATATTCACCAATTTCTAACATTGAAAATTCTAATATTCACCCAATTTATGAATATTCTTCAATGTGCATAACCCTGCTTGTTAATATTTTATCTTAATAGATTGTGACAAAGGATATAAAATATCCATAGCAGCACATATCTAGATAATATTTGGTCCCTCCCTTATAAATTCCTCTAAAGCATTTCCAATATCTCTTTAAATATTCTTATTGATAATTTGACATTGAATTTCTAAAAATAATAACCCATAGTGAAAGATTTTTAATAGATTTTATGTTGACAAACAAATTTTCACTCCATCTTAAAAATAAAAGGGTATCTCTCACCATAAACCATAAAACACCACACATTATTTGATTCACAATTTCCAAACTACAAAGAATGATGAGGAAATAGTTTTTAATAGAAGTCCATGAGTAGTTTCAATCCCACTACCTCTTCATTCTATTTTAAATCATTAAAAACCCTATCTAATATGCATTAAATTTATTTATTAATGTTCGTATGGACAGATATTACCACATATTTTTCCTTCCTCATATTCAAATTGAGCATCCATTTTCAAAAATGACTTTCATTCAATACTATGAGGCTGCCTCTTAGCTCAAGTAGAATAATTATGTTATTGATCCAATCCCACAATATTTGTTTCATTTACTTATATGATTATATGTTTTATTAGTGACACAAATAAATTTAAATTAATATCTAGTTGTCAACATTATTTATTTTAATGATCAGTGAATCTTGTTATAATCAAAATTAAATATTCTAATTAAGATATGTGGGATGTCAAAATTAATTTTATTTAATTTTTTTTTTTGGTAAGATTAAAAAGAAAGAGGGTTTTAACGGGATCCTGCAACCACTACAAAGAAAGCCCCAGAGGTGAGAAATACTGAATAGAACCTCAGAAAAACCAAAGGCAAACAAAAGAACTACAAACACCCAAACCACAAGGCCCAAAAAAAGGGAGACAGATAGTTCTACACCAGCTTATCTAGATCCTGTGTAACATCAGTAGCTAAACGTGTTACATTCTCAAACCAATCCAAGACCGACTTCAAAGAAAACAAAAACTTATGTTGATTGACATCAATAAGTTTTAAGTCATGAAAAAAAACATGTTTCAAATCCATAGGAGCAACCAGAGCTAAAAATTCCTCCATCGATTTTTCTCGATAATGATTCCTAGGAAGAACATCAGAATCAAAAAGGGTAGAAGGATTGTCACCCATACCCTGCTTGCAGTGTAACCATTTGGATTTACGTTGATCACCATCTACAGCAGAATAGGGAGGCTTCAAATTTGGTTCACCAACATCCTCCATAATCACTTTAGGTTGAATGTCAAATTTAACAGAAGGACCCAACGAATGGGCAATGACTTCCACCTCCGATGTCCTTCCCAAAAACCCTTTGGAAAAAACTTGAATTTTTCTCAAGAACTATTATGGACCAGAGCAAAGGTGAAGGAGTAAGTGCCTTTGCTACCATATGAATCCGTCCTAGAAGCTAAACAAGAGCCACCACCACAAGAAGGGTACTCCACCATAAACTTGGTACCACCTGCAAGGGGACTAGGAATATCTGCAAAAGGATTTCAAAAATCATTAGCATTAAGACCATTCTCAATAGTGACCTATTTGAACACCAACAAAGCCAAACCTTGGTGGATAAGGGCATCACCACGACCCCCTTTAACATTCACAAAATATTTTTTCATGGAGTGAAAAATAAACAAAATAATATTCATACAGGCTTTGCATCTCAGATGATTTAAATACATGGCATGATAGCTCCTAAAAATTTCATAAGAAGGATCAAGGGTAAAATAGTCAATGATAACCCTAGCAACTTTGTTCCAAGGAGGAGGTAAAGCTGCAACACTAAAACCATTCTGGACTCTAGGAAGATATTCCTCCTTGTCAATAAAGAGACTAATATCTTGTAGAAGAGAATTTATATCACGGTTTTGATAAGCACCGTCTAAGACCAGACCAATGGTTCTACTAATGATTTCCACCATAACTTGGAAATACAAAGAGCCAATACTCACCCAACCATCATTCCAAGAAGAGACCATCCAGTTGGTGAGCATCGGGCTATGCCCATGAAACTTCTGGATGCAATCCAGGAGACCCCCATTCGCTAAGATAGATTTAACCTCCTCATCAAAAGAAATAGATGCAAGTTCAAGATGAGGTTTACTTAATTTGACCTTAGCCGGGTAAATATTGTCTTTGCCCATACTACCATCCCTCAAACCAAACACAGGCACCGAACAGAGGGAAATGACCCAGGCCAAAGCACTCCTAGAAACAAGTGAAGACCAATGAAAAATAATCCCAAGCATCGTAATGAACATAAACAGAGGTCTCAACCTAGAAGTCAATTTATGAATGCCAAAAGGGAGTTTGGGAGGCTCAAACAAGGAAAAAAAAAGAGCCCCGAGAAAATACTTCAAGAAAAAAACCCCATTGTGAAAGAGTAAACAAAAATCCAAGTCACTGGTAGAAAAACTAGACCCATCACGGAGACAATCAAAGAGAACCACCAGAGAACTTGAGCAAGAAAACAAAAAAAAATAGGTCTCAACTAGGGCAAAAAACAAAAAGGAGTAAAGCTCCACCACAACAGACCATCCATATAGAAACTGCCCGAATGCTAGCATAAAACACCATGAATTACATAGAAATAAAATTCTCCAGCATTAGGAAAAGAGATCTCGCACCACAGTCTAAGAAAATCCAAAAAGGAGAAAACTTTCCAAATGATCAGGCACGAGCCAGGTGGTTGTAAGAATGGTGATAAAAATAGAGGAGTACAAATCCTCCCAGAAAATCTAGCCAAAGAGATACCAAATAGGCACAACCTCAAATAACTTAAGAAGAAATTGGAAGGAGCACCATCATCATTAAAGGAAGTACCATCAACCATATCGTGCCAAAAAGTAACCTTCTCGAGAAGAAACTGACAAGCACTATTCCTAATACCCTTAGGCACGAGTGTCACCCAAGAATGTTTTGAATACTGATAAGAAACCAATGAGTTCCAAAGCCCAAGAATCTGAGATGACGTTGGAACAAAGATCAAAATTTGAAATTCAAAGAACCAGAGAGGAAAAAAGACCCCCTGGCAATTCAAAAAGCTTCTATTGTGCCCCGAAGAAAATAAAGGACAAAGAGACCCATAACCATTAAGGCACTCCATCGTCAATCTAAAACTGAGTAACTTCATACACCAACAGAGAGAGAGGAGTAGCAGTAAAATCCCTCCCACAACCTGAGGAACATTAAGGCTTCTCATCATTAATGAGGTGGATTAATTTTGAAGGAAAGTCAGTATGCCACACCTTAAGGCCCTGACTAGGCATGCCAAGATTAGAAAGGTAATCAGCCGTCACATTCCCTTCTCTTAGCACGTGCCTGATTAAAGCATCCTCCAGGGAAGACAGGTGAGATCTTGATTCATCAATTAGGTTAGAGATCCGCTAGCCTGGTCTACAAACACCTTTAAGCATGTTGACAATATTTAACGAGTCACATTCAATGATATCCCTATTAATGCCGAGATCTTTTAACATCTAAATCCTAATAAAGGAGGCCTGACATTCAGCAAAATGAGATGATTTCATGCCCAAACCCTTTGCAAAGGCCATGATGACTTCACCAGAGTTATTTTGAATGATTCCACCAGCACCAAACTTATCCGAATTTCCTTTCGAAGCCCCATAAAAATTAAATTTGAACCACCCTAGGGGAGGCAGTGACCAATAGATAAAAGTATGAATATTAGGAGCCGAAGGGGGTCTTAAATCATGACAAAAACCTAGAGCATGATCCACCTCATAATCAGGATGATCCCTAGGCAAAGAGGGGATCGAATCCTTCAATGCAGAGGACACATTCTCACCAAATTTCCAAAGGATTTTTTGACTTAGGTGAACAAGATCTCCCTCTTTATTTTTAAAATCCCTCACATTATATTCCTTCCACACTCCCCAAAGAATATGGGGCAACCAGAACTTCCAGAAGAATTTAAGGTGAGGCAAGGAGAAAGGTGACGACCATTGGAGAATGAAATTATGGATAGAATTAGGTAACATCCAGGCTAGCCCGATATGTTGTAGACATAAATAAAAGATTTTTTGGAACACCTTACAATTTAGAAATAAATGGGACACTGATTCCCAGTCTTGTTTGCAAATAAAACAACGATTGAGTAAATTAAAGTCTCGTCTATGTAAATTATCAATCGTTAGAACCTTCTTCTGCACTGCCAGCCAAAAAAAGATATTGATTTTTGGTGTGAGATTTTTAATCCATAATTTGGACTAGGGCCAGTCACCACCACCACCACGAGAAAAAGGAGAGAATAGGTAGATTTAACTAAAAAAATTTCCTCGCTATCACCATCCCAAACAAGTCGGTCCACCACATCCTCCTGAAAAATTACATACTGATGTATGTCCCCAAGAATAATATCCCAGACTGCACTATCATGAGCATATATGAGAAATGTCCCAATTTTGGCTAAATCAGTCAGGGTTGATCTTGGATTAGTACACAATGGCTAAGAAGAATAGATCCTCATCCAAAAAGGCATACCATAGATTTCATCATACACATAGAATGCAATACAGACAGGGAATAAAACATGTGCAATATTTTAAATGCAACGGTCAAGGGAACATAGCAAGGTTCTGTCCAAGCACTTCTATATCTAATCTAAGGCAAAACCCTAGATTTCATCAGACACAAAGAGGACAACATCGACAAGGAACATATCATGTGCATAAAAGAAAAGAAAATAATCATCCATCAATAATGCACAAGAGACAACCCCACAAGAGAAATGTTCAAGTTCACGAACAGGAGCAAAATAGGGATGTTGTTGAAAAACCCAAGCCCAAGTTCAGGAAAGTCTGGAGAAAGACAAAAGAAAGGAAATTATGTCTCCTTGGACTGTAGGAGGCTACTCTGCCATTGCTCTAAGCAACTCCAGGTGGCACATCCTCAGGAGGAGCAATATTAAAGTTTTATTTTAATGCTCCTATGTATTTGTCTAGGTATCTGAGGATGAAAGGTAAGCGATCGGGGTTAATGTTGTATAGTTGTTAAAGTGTGTTTTTCAGTTTATATAGTGGTTTGTGGAAATGCCGTGAAGTGTGGTGTTTAATTTGAGAGTTTTCACCATTGGTAGTTTTGAGATATGTCACTGTTGTACTGTTGATGATTCTTAATACCACTTGTTCAAAATTACGAATCATAATAGTCCAGATAATTTGCTCAACGAAATAATGCTTGCCCTAGCTGTGTATTTGTGTTTCAAGTAGCATGTATTTGTTTTTACTCTTTGATGTGAAGATTTCCAGATATTTCATGACACCTTGGTGAATATATTTAATTCACAGACAGTTTTGTTTTAACTATTGATTTAATGCTAGTCCAAGGATAAGAAGCTTGAGGCTGAGTAAGGTGCACTACGGTTGGCCATAAAGTGTTTGACAAAATGTCTTCTTCCGACATGCATAGTTGAAAGTAAGAGTTGGCAGCAAAATTGCAGTTCTGGACAAAAATTGGTACAGATGTGAGTCACTTGTCAATTCTATTGACAAAAGTGAAATCAACATGTTGAATGGGAAGATTGAAAAAAAAAAAGTTTTTTTTAATGAGCAGCCAGATGATTTCCATCCTGGTGATGAATAGTTGAGTTGCTTTCATAGTGGTTGTTTTGATCAAGTTAATGCTTTTCTTGATACATGATTTGGGCTTACTCCATTGAGTTTGATTTGAGCAAGTTATTCTTTGCCTTGGTGATTTATGTTGGTGGTTGTCTTGTTCAAATACCTTTGGAAGGAAAAGGATGTCTACTAGTTTCCTTTTCATGTAGTGATTTGTTGAATGCTTCAAAGTTAATCTTGAGTTGAATGATGTTGGTTAAACCTTGTATATAAGCATTTTTGCTAAAGCCCTAATTGGTTGAGAAAAGATGTTGGTTGTGCTGTGGTACAGGTGTTTGGTACCTGCACGAGTTGAAAGTGGATTGAGGTAGCCTCATTGGATTCTCACTACGAGAGAAAGACAAACAACTATCATTGGGTTCAAGCTTGTTGAGAATATATCCAAGATGCATGGTGAAGTTGTATGCGGATGTTGCTTGGCATTGCGGAACAAAAAGTTGGCTATATAAGATTATTGTATGCCTTCACTAACGAGTGGACAAGTTTGAGTTTGCAAGGTAACAGAGGGTAGTTGCACAGAAGACAGTGGTTCAGTCATGTTCTTACACATGTTATATTGGTGAAGTTGACGGTGATGGTGTCATTCACTGGTTATTGTTGCTATTCACATTATTGATTTTATTGATGCCTATTATGCTTATCATGATGTTGTCAATCAGTGAAATGAAGTGGTCTTGGACTCAGGGGGAGCATTTGTGTACTTTTTTTTCTTCTTGTTCATGCTTGGAATATTTGCTAATTGTAATAATTTGTGTCTAAGAATATTGTGCATAGACTCAGGGGGAGTCTGCAGCAGCCCTTTGGTATTATTGTCAAAGGGGGAGAAGATTTACAGGAAAATTGCACGTGTTGCCAACAATTCTAAAGGGGGAGATTTTTGAGCAAAGTGCAGCAAATAGTATTGTCATTGTTGTCAACACAGTCAGACTGATTTATTGATGCAATGGACAAGAGTTTATTGAACAGCAAGGTGCAGCCAAAGTACAATGGATAGGAGTTCAGTGTTGAGCAAGGTGTTGCAGGAGGATTGTCATTGTTGTCAATACAGTCAGTTAGATCTAATGATGCAATGGACAGGAAGTTTAGAAGTCACTCAGATGCAAAGGATAAAGTTCAGAAGTTAGTCAGATCATGAGTCCTTAAATGATAGATGCACAGAAACAGAAAACATAATTCAGAATGAGAAGAAGAAGTCTTGAACCGAGATGTCAAGAAGCGAAAAGGTTTTTTGTGAAAACCAAGGCAGTCAGAATAAAAACTTTTATTTAAAACCATGGATAACAGATTTGAAATGGGTTTTTCTTAAAACCCAAGTTGGCTCTTCGTTTCATTGAAAAAGATGCCTCGGTGATCAAGATATTTAATTTTAAATATTTAGTTTAAATTTTAAAGGTTTTTTGTGAAAACCAAGGCAGTAAAAATAAAAAGTTTTATTTAAAACCATGGATAATATATTTGAAATGGGTTTTTCTTAAAACCCAAGTTGGCTCTTCGTTTCATTGAAAAAGATGCCCCGGTGATGAAGATATTTAATTTTAAATATTTAGTTTAAATTTTATTTTATTTAAAATTTAAATTAAAATATTAAATTAAATTAAAAGGGCCGACATGTTACTATTTCGCGGCAATAAGCTACAGGAAAGTGACGAATGTGGAAGAAGTGTTTGAGGCCGACAAAGTTAAATCTAGGCCGACGGATTTTAGGGTTTGGCAGCTGACAAATTCTAGGGTTTCTCAACCGACGTTCTTTTAGGGTTTGTTCCTAAAACTTCTTCTATAAAAGTAAGGGTACTTCGAGTTTGAAAAGTGGGGTGTAAAGATAAAGTCCGAATGCGAGCATAGTGTTTGTAAAAGTGAAGTTCGTGTTGAGCAGAGAGCAGAATGTGAAACGACATAGAGTGTGCGAAGTGTGTGCGCAGAGAAAGTAGAGTGTGCAGAGAAGCGCAAAGGGCAAAGTTGATTGCAAAGTCTGGCTGTAGCATTGCAGCAAACTGTGTGAAGTGATTGTGCAAGAGAGAGCAGAGTGCACAAAGATTGCAAAGGTGATGTAGAACAGTTAGAGTCTTGCAATAACAAAGGTATATGTCAAACATTTTTTTATTCAATATTGAAGTCCAGTTGGTGCTGGCAAATCAAGGGGTTGGTGCCTCTTTCCAGTTCAGTGTTTGGTAAATAATTTGTCCAGTTGGTGCTGGCAAATTAAGGGGTTGGTGCCTCTTTCAAGTAGGTGCTGGTAAAATAGGAGTTGGTGCTCCATTCTATTGAAGTAGATAAAGTTAAGGGGTTGGTGCTCCTTCCAGTTGGTCTTGGTAAAGGATTATGTAAAGTTGTAGCTTTGCATTGACTAGATTTGTATGGTAGTCCAAGCAGTATTTTTGAGGAGTAGCCACATTGGTGAACCTCATTAAAATCTTGTGTTATGTGTGATGCTTTCTTGATGCATTTAGTATCTCTTTTATCTGCTTTAAACTACTGCTGGTTTTATAATCTAATTGTTTTAGAAGTTTTTAAAGAACACACTGATTCACCCCCCCTCTCAGTGTCATTGTGATTACAACAGAGCATATATGAGAAAATAAGGGGACTGCAACCAAATTTTATAGTTATTCTGAAGAAGGATGAAGTACGCCACTTTAACAAACCTAGCCTCCTTAGAAAGAGAACAAACTTCTCTAAAACAAAAATCCTATGCTAGAGGGTGATCTCTAAGCCAGGGATCATCCCAGAAAGAGACCGATCCACCATTTCCTATCACCCAAAAACTATTACTCTTGATAAAATCCCTACATTTGATAAGGCTTCTCCAAAACATAGAACCTTCGGAGGAAAGCGGATCTGACAATAAGTGGATAAAATTGTATTTGGCCCTTAAGATGCAACACCAAAGATCTTCAATGCTAGACGCCACCTTTCAAGAAAGCTTGGAAACCAAGGCTTTATTCATTATAGCAACACTGTTCAAGTTAAGACCTCCATCCTTTTTATGTAAAAAAACTTGCTCCCAAGAACACAGATCAAAATTTCCCTTCAGCTCTGGACCCACCCAAAGAAAAACCTTACAAATACTATTAAATTTGGATGCCACCTTGGAAGGAACGTTAAAAAGCGACAAAAAATATAAAGGAATACTTTGGAGTGTGATTTGAACTAGAACCGCTTTACCAGCCTGATTGAGGAGGGCATCCTTCCATGAGGATAGCTTTCTCTGGACGTGCCTCTAGCACAGGAATCCAGAAAGCCTCTTTCAATCGACCTACGAATAACGGAAGGCCCAAATAAGTAACCGGGAGAGAAATAATATGACACCCCAAAATTGAAGCAATTTTATGTTGCATATTTCGGGACTATTAACGAAAAAAACACTGCTCTTTAAAAAATTGATCAATTGACCCGATGCTCTTCCATAACAGTCCAAAATTAACTTAATAATTAAAAATTTACTTTTAATTATTAATAAGCATTATTAATTTTTTAGTTTATTTAATTTTATAATAAATTAGAAAAATAAATACATATTTTAAAATATAATTTAACTATTTAAAATTAAATTGTAAAATATAAAAAACTTATAGAACTTACTCTTGCTATATGGTCAATCTTACTAGGAAATAAATGGTTCAAGCTTCGTATCAGAGATAAGATCCATTTGGAAAAAAACACTATAATTTACATGTAATATACATTAAAAACTAGATAAGATCCATTTGGAAAAAAACACTATAATTTACATGTAATATACATTAAAAACTAGATAAGATCCATTTGGAAAAAAACACTATAATTTACATGTAATATACATTAAAAACTTAAAAGACTGAGATTTCCCTATTTATAGAAAATACTCATTAGGCAAGGTCTCATTTAGGGTTGGAAGTGGAATAACAACTCGTCGCCCCTTTCCCACCTTTAATATTTTGATGATACAACTTTTCTAGGAGTTGCCACTACTAGGGAAGCTGGAAACATTATACGGTCTCTTGACATATATCTTGGTGCTTCTAGGAAATTTATTAATGAGGACAAGTCTTCTATTTTCTTCTTAAATACCCCTCCTTTTTTTTTGGTAGATAAGATACTATAGCATTAATATCGGGTTTTACAGGTTGACCCAAAACCTTTTACAAAAATCAGCCTAGGGATGTTGATGAACATATCCTTACTAAGGATCCTATATATGTAAAATCTACATGTCACCAAAGCCATTACATCCGGTAAGGCACATAGCCTGTTATCAAAAAGAAACTTCCCATACAACATTTTGGGTATACCCCGAGAAAACACACATGCATCATAATTACAAAAAGAAACAGACACAGATCCCTTCCTTGAGACAATGGAGAAACAAAAAGCTGCAGACACACATAGTAGAGTACTAAAAAAACTCCCACAAGATCTGTATTGATAGTTACTCTTAATAATTATTTGGTAATTTCTTTCTTCCGTATATGGCATACCTTGGTACCACATACTATCTTGGTCAATCAACCTTGGAGAAGTGAACCTACTGGCTAGATTTATGGTGGTGGCTATCTGGTGGTCCATGTGGCTTTGGTTCGAAGTCTTATATTGTCGTTTCTTTCCTTCCCTATGATTATCAACCAACCTCAAATTACTAATACGACTAGGAGCCATGTTATCTGACATGTGACTACCCCCATTAGTCTTTGTGGTATTTCCAAGCAGCATCCACGAAGACTGACGACTCATATTATTTTTATTGTGAGTCCAATTCAAAAAAGATACGAGAATACTCCTAGCCTTTGAACTTACAGTGCCTTCCTTGTTGGTAAATTTGACTATCATTCTTGGTATTCTTGTTGAATAAGCTCCTCTACTTCACTCGGGACATCGTGTTCCCATTTGAAAATTCTGTCACCATCAACACCCAAATTGGTTAGCTTATCAACAATTTTGTTAGCTTCCCGAAAGACATGTTGGGCTTTTCTGTCTTGTGTTCCCTGGAAAAGGATCCTAGCCTCTTCAAAAATTATTTTAATCCTCCAAGGAGGTGTTTTCCAATTATTAAGGAGATTTATAACATGCATAGAGTCTCCTTCTACGATCAAATTGCCTTCTAAGTCTTGAGTCATTTGAAGACCTCTCCACATAGCTCTAGCTTCAGCTTCATTGTTCATACTTATTCCCAAATATTTAGAAAATGCAATCATCATATTCCCATTATGATCTCGCATAATGCCACCAGTGCCTACTTTGCCAAGATTGTCCTTAGCTTCTCCATAAAAATTAAGCTTAAACCAACCCATAGGATGTGGAGACCACTTAACATTGGCTCTGGGGTTGACTACCATAGGCACAGACTCATCTAACAAGGTTAAGCTTAAATATTGAGAAATCGTGCTCTCCTGCAGATGAGGTTTACAACTATCAAAAGGGATAAGGTTCACATTCTCATTAGCAAAGGATAGGATCCTGGCAATGATAATTTGATGATCATGGATAGACTCATTAAAGACTCTATGGTTCCTTTCTAACCACACCTGCCAAAGATAGTGATTGAGACAAATTTTTCACATGTATCTAAGTCTTTGGCTTGAAAAGGGGCAAGGTCACTAGACAAAAAAATCAAGTACGATGGCTGGTTTAAACCATGAAATATTTAAGGCCTAAAAAACCCCACTTAGGACAATTAAGGAAAAAGAACACTCAAGAAAAATGTGATAAATGGTCTCCCAATTATCCCTGCACAGATAACAATGATTAGTGATACAAATACCTTTACTCATCATATTATCAATGGTTAGAATTCTTCCTTGGATAACCAGCCATGAAAAGACTACAATTTTTGGAATTAAATTTTTTATCCAAACTAAGTCCTTTTTAAGGACAAAATCCTTGTCATCAAGTAGAAGCTTGTAAACTGATTTAACAGTGAACTTCCCATTTTCCATAGGATCCCAGGTCACTTGATCTTCCTTGGGTCTGATGGGGATAAACTGTTGCCTAAGAATGTTACAAATATCATTTGATTCTGCTTGAAATACCTGAATTCTTATTTGTTTCCACTTCATTCTACCTTTGTCCTCAACCATATAATCGAAGACTTTTCTGCCAATGAGTTCTTCTATGATATATCTTATTCGGGCTAAGTTAGGATATTGCATCAGTGGTTCATCCTTAGCCCACCTGTCATTCCAGCAATTTATCCTCTCACCATTGCCTAAAACCCATATTAAACCTTTTTTGATGATTTCCTTATAATTAAGAATTACTTTCCAAAAAGCAGAACCTTTGATTGGAACTGAGTCACTTAGAAATTCCATATTTTGAAGATAATTTTGTTTGATGATAGTTGTCCATTCATTTTCTTCACCAAAAATGAGATGCCATGCTTGCTTAGCTAGTAAAGATAAATTTATATGAGCAATTATCCTCAGACCTAATACACCATATTCCCTGGGTCTGCACTCTTTGGTCCATCCTATAAGGTGTATCCTTTTTTTCTCCTCTGATCCAATCCATAAAGATTCTTTTTGGAGTTTCTCAATTTTTTGGAAAACCTTCACAGGGGATTTGAAAACAGAGAGGAAATGGACTAGAATGCTCTAAAGAGAGGCCTTAGTGAGGGTCAACTTTCTTTATTGAGATACAATATGACCTTTCCATCCAGCAAGTTTTTTTTGAATTCTTTCAATAACCCTGTCCCACATTGACTCTCTCGGAGAACCAATGAAAAGAGGGAGACCAAGATACAAAGTGGGGAGGTTTGCTATATCCCACCCTAAATTTTTTGCAATACTTCCTTGCCTCTGAATGGGGGTGTTCAAGAAATATAACTTGCTTTTACTGAAATTAACTTTCTAAACAACAATGTCCTCGTAGAGTTACAAGATGTATTTAATTATTTTGGCCTCAACCACTGCTGCCTTAGTCAATATAAAGGTATCATCAATGAATTGTTGGTGAGAAACAGCCCTAGTGAAAGATGTTGCCTTGATTCCAGATATTAGCCTTAAAATACAAGCATTTTTGATGGTTCTCCCTAAAGCTTTTGTCACAATGATGAATAACATGGGGTTGATAGGGTCCCCCTACAAAATTCCTCTACGAATTTAAAAGTAACCAGTAGTTGTTCCATTAACTAGAATTGAGAACCATGCTTTAGAAATACATTCTTTGATAAAATTAACCCATTGGTGGTGAAAACCAAACTTAAGGAGGACAGAAATCAGAAAGTCCCAATTTAGCCTGTCAAATGCTTTGTTCATATCAAGCTTGAGGGCAAAAATAGACCTGTTAGTATTATGAGCAGAGTGTAGAGCTTCATGAACTATGATAACTCCATCTAATATTGACCTGCCTTGGATAGAGCTTCCCTGGCATGGATATATGATGTGAGGTAGAATATCTCTCATTCTATTTGCAATGGCTTTAGTTAGGATCTTGTAAGAAACATTGCACAAACTGATTGGTCTGAAGTTAGCCATAGATTTCGGGGTTTGCTTCTTAGGAATTAGAGAAATAAAAGTAGAGTTGATACCTTTTGGGATATTATTGCTTGCTTGGAATTCTATGATAGTAGAAATTACATCCTCACTTACGATGTCCCAAAAAGCTTGATAGAAATGAGGGGGAAAGTCGTTGGGTCCCGGGGCTTTTTTTGGCTCCATTCTAAACAAGGCTTCCTTAATTTCCTCATCAGAAAAGGGAGCTAGAATCTTAAGGTTTATATCCTCATTTATTATGCTAGGAATGGATTTCAAGAGAATATATTTTGCCTCCTCATTGCATTGGGATTCCTGACCAAGGATAGAATTGAAATAAGTTACTGCCTCCTTTTTTATTTCTGTTAAGTCTTGAGTAATAGAACCATCTACTTTTTTAAAAAATTTTATCTTGTTATTGCTTCTGTTTCTAAGAGTGGTGATGTGAAAAAACTTGGAATTTGAATCTCCATATTTCAAAAAAATAGCCCTTGATTTTTGCCTCCAATAGATTTTCTCACAGGCCAAAATGTTATGGAACTCTGCTAGTTTTGGTCATTCCTCCTGCCTAGTAGTTTCATCAGCATCACCATGTTGGATCCTCTGATCAATTATTGTCAAAATTTCAACAACCTATTTTTTATTTTCAAAGAGGTTCCCAAGACCTCTTTGTTCCAAGTTCGAATATTTTCCTTAACAAACTTTAATTTTCCAGCAAGTTTAAAAGCTGCACTATCCCTGACAGGCTGCTGCCACCACTGACTTAAGTTATCTCTAAAACTAGAATGTTTGATCCACATAGATTGAAATATGAAAGGTTTCTTGAAGGACAGAGAGTTAGGGATCTCCAACAAAATGGGATTATGATCAGAGGTAATTTTAGGAAGGGCTTGTAGGGTAGAATAACCGAACAAAGTTGTAGCCTCCTTTGATAGAAAAAAATATCAAGACTTTATTGAATGAGATGACACCCTATTCGTCGATTGCTCCAGGTATAATTCGCTCCTCTAATTTTTACATCCATCAACATGTTGGAGTTTGCAAAGTCATTGAAATCATCCATGCTCCTGATAGGTGGTCCATTTCCACCCATTTTTTCTGAAGGGTAAAGAGGAGTGTTAAAATCCCCAGCCATAATCCAGGGGACATTATGGAATATTTCACTCAGATTGCCTAAGTACTCCTATAGTAGAGCTCTCCCTTGAATTGAAGTTGGGGCATAAATATTTGAAAGGATCCACGACCTGTTGCTATTTATTTCCTTAAATAAAACACTAAGAACCTTGTCATATTTCTAAATAATGGTGCCTTCTACTATCCAAGGATCCCACAAAGTCATAAGGCCTCCAGATGCTCCTCTGGCTGATTTGCAAACCATCTCCCCTTGATTCTAGATTTTTTTTGCTATTTTTTTTACTGAATCTCATCAATTTTTGTTTCTTGCAACATGATAATAGTTGGATTCACTTGATTTCTTATTGCACTGACTTCCCTATATTTGGGCAGGCCTTTGAGGCCTCTCACGTTCCATGAGAAGAACTTCATTTAGATTTTTTGGGATTTCTTCCTCTCCCCCTCCCTTGAGGGGGTTTTCCTAATTTGTTGTCTTCAAAACCTGGAATAACCTATTGAAACAAGGTTCTCTGTTTTCCATTGGCAATGTCATTATTAGTTTTAATTTTTTGATGCTCAACATTTGATATTCTCCCTCTTCTTTTTTCACTACAAAAATATATAGGAGACTTCATAGTGCTCCTGGTTTGTTTAGGACTAAACTGAGGGGAGGTAATTTATTGTAGAATTGGACTGCCATATTCCTCAGTCTGAAGAGTTTCACATATCTCCACCCCTACATCCAAATATCATCCTTTTTTCCTGTATTACCCTGGTTTGTGGGATGACCCCTCAGTAGGATTCACTTGGCTCCTAGTGATGATGTTAGGGAGATGATATTTTTTATTTTCCAATGCCTCAACTTTCTTCCTAATTTCTTCAGCATTAGGGTTTGGCTTTGGGATGCCCATTGGGCTTGAAGTATTTCCAACATTGGGGTTTAAGGATCCTAACTTGGATGTGGATTCTAGAGATCGTGCATTAGGGTTTGGATTTGTGATGTCCACGGGGCTTACAGTAATTTCAGCATTAGGATTTGAGGACCCTAACTTGGATGGGAATCGAGAGAGTCAGAAAGGTTAGCCTGAAGGTGCTAGGATTCCATGTCCTTTTATAATCCTTCTACTCTCATATTGGATAGAATTGAAAATTTATTTGAAACTAGAGGATTGGAACTTACCTGAGTATTTTTGTTGCCAACAACCTGTTGTTTTCCTTTGTCTTGCTGGGACCCTGCACCCTCTCTTTTATTTTTTTGGTAGACATAGTTTACCTAATTGAAATCGCCTCTACCAGGGAAACTCCTCAAATTTCCTCTATCTAGTATTTCCTGCTTCTGCTTTTCTCTATTCATTGCCAGGTTAGGGCACTTATTGCATAGATGTCCTTTATTTTTACATTCTGCATAGAATTTCTATTTGTTCTTGTATTCTACTGACAGTTTTCTATAGTATTCTTCATACTCTAGCTCCAAAAACCTTGGCAATTCAATTTTCAAATTAGAATTTATGCAGATTCGTGCAAGAGTCATCCTTGTCCTATTCAAGGTCGCATGGTCAATGGATATCAGGTCCCCTATAGTTCTGGCTATGCCATGCAGCCAATATTCATTGAAGAACTGGGTAGGTAGACTCGAGAGATGAACCCAAGTAGGGGTAATGTTAATATTTTGCTTTTCAGGGTCGAAATATTCACCCCTTCTTCTAATAAAAAGGCTCATTTTGCCTAGAAATCAAAGACCTATTAAAATGTGGTTAACATCCTCCATATTATTAAAACGGATAATGAAGAACCCTCGAGTTAGAGCTACCAACTCCAAGCTGCCTACCGGTCACCATTTACCCGTCGTCCAAGCCCTGATAGTCTCCATGTTCGACCTAACCTCCCAAAAACTTGCCTACCAGGGATAATTCTTCCATTAAAAGAAAAGGACTCATGGAACTTGTCGGGGCATTAAGAGTATAAATAAACTATACTCTTAATCATCCATAAGTATGTTGGGACATATTTGCTTATTAAATTGAATTATGTTCCTTCCCCTAACATCCATTTGCATGCATGTGATAATCCTAATTAGCTTATTTTGTGTATGCATTGCATTATGACTCCTGCTAGAGGATATAACCTTAGCTTTTGTGTTTCTTGACATCTTGCATTTTTCCTATCATTTATATACAAATATTTTTCTTACATGGTTAAATAAATACATAATTTCTTGATTCACATATGCTAGGTTGCATGATCACAAGAAGTACAAACATTTGATGAGGATCCTAAATATGCATAGAACATTTTGCATTATGTTTTTACTAGGTATTTGATGCTAATAACATAATTTATTATTATTTTGTTATTTTTTGTTTATGCATATGTGAGTCTCTGTATGTCTCACTTTGCTATAAACATCTACATACCTCAAGCTACTTGAGATAAATTTATAAACCCTATTCCATGCATTATTATAAATTAATCATAGGAATGGATGACACAAATGTGTGAATTTTTTTTTATCAATTTAACCCTTTTCTTGATGTCTCTTTTATGTGCTCAGTAGGCAATGGATTGAACATACCATATTTCCTCATGGGCATATACGAAGGTCTTAATAAATTAACCATAATTTAATGATCTACCTTAGTTAATTCATTCCCATATGCATTGTTTTCTTGATAGGTGATGGACTAGTGTAATCCATTTTCTTATGGGTTAACAAAGCATTGGGAATGATCAATCATGAATGACCATTTATTTATTCATTAACTTCTTCATGTTTTACTTTGATCCCTCTTTGGCATCTTCCATAGGATAAAAGCCTACAATGTTTAGAAATACTGGTGATAAAAAAAAACTGTCCTATCTCATAAATAGGCTACATGATGATCAAAGTGATAAATCCATGCTATTGACAACCCCATTCTACATTTTTCCCCTCAAAATCACTGGGGGTAAAAACATTAATAAATAAAATACCACCCAAATTTGGAGGTATAAAACTCAAATTCAAATGAATCAAACAAAAATCAATAAATTCCTATAGGCATATACTAGCCAAGTAAAAAAGCAATAAAGTGCTATGGGAATATTCTCCCTAGGAAATAAAAATAATAAAGTCCTATGGGCATACGCTACCCAAATAGTCAAAGCAATAAAGTCTTATGGGCATAAACTAAGGCAATAAAAAACACACTAAATTCTGATAGACATAGACTATCTAGGTAATAAAGTCCTATGATCATAGATCATCAAGGAAATTAATCGAAGCACTAAAATTCCTATAAAAATACACCATCTAGGAAATCAAGAGCAAAAAAAAATAAAAGTATCAACTACCACTACCTTAGTAATTATCCATTAATTAGTCTCAAAGGACATTGAGTAGTGGTGAAGCGTAACATTAAAGTACTACAAATGTAATGTTTCTAGGCAAACCATCTAAACTTGTGCATATAAAAAATATATATTCATGTTAAAAACCTCGCTTAACATGTATAATAAAAAATAATTGTTATCCTTTACCAAAATCAAACATTCCTTATGTTAGAATTAAAAAATTAAAGCACGCACAAAGTAAGAACCTAAATCAAATAATAGTTAATATATCATATTAATGATCAAAGTTTTAATTATAACAACCTAAAAATTAGATATTATCCAAAACCAATGCATAGCATCTACAAAATCATGAATACTATGATCCACTATCAAGTGCCTACCTATAAGATGTGTAAATCCCCATCAATATTTTGGAATCTTGAGTCATTGATATCAAGTGTGTGCATGATCAGGTCCTCATAGGTGATAGAATTCATTGATCTGTTGGTAATACCATGTGATATAAGGCTTTGTAGTATATCACCCACTCCATATTTGCTTGAAATATCCATTGGCTAATGTGTAATTCTTCTTATGTAGCCATCACATCTCTCTAGACCTTATCTAATACCTCCTACAATCAAGCCATCTCATTTTCTATATGATATTAATGTCTTTAAGATCAACTCAACTAATCCAATGCCTATGCTAGTTGGCTATATAGCTATGAAAGCTACTCCAATAACATCCATATCATGTCTCCTCTACTATATCCTCTAACTATAATATCTTGTGCTATAACTACATCAAGCTCTGTAATTATACTTTTCATATTTTTATGCATCATAGTCTTCTCTACTAGTAACCACTACCTCTATGTCCTATTATAAATTTGTTATCTCCCTACCCTTCTCCATGAGTTTTTCCTCTAGTTAAATAACCTACCCATACCTCTTTGTTTGGAGTTGATCCAACTCCATCCATAGTTGATTGCTATTAGACTCCAATTTGGCTATTGGACATAGTAATACATTTTTCTCTTCATAAAAATAAATAGGCTATACTCTAATATTTTCCCCTTAAATCTAGCAATGTTTATTGGTGGTGATCTATTACCTCCTACCTCAACACCATATCCTATCAATGGTAGCACATAAAGTAGAGATACCATCATTAGCTATTATCTCTACTTTTTTTTTATTCATAGGAACTCATGAATGTTTCTCCACACATATGTTTTCATTCATCCTTGCTACATCAATATCTACTCTCATAGGAAGGATACTCACTAAAGGAAATACCCATCATACAAATATTTTTAGTTCTTTACCACATCAAGATCATCCTCCCTAGGATCTAGAGTAATTGGATCATCTACATCCTCCTCTATATAACTGAGTGGATTAGGATAGTTGTATATGCCTAAATATATGTGCCTACCTAAACCAAATTAGATCCTCAATAATACCATGAATCCCACCAAACTATATGATAACTAAATCAAAATGTTATGGCTCATGCTATACCTTTGAATCCACTTGCCACCTAACATGTGATACTTAGGCAACTAGGTATCTTTCATTAGCCTACCTTGTATGTTGATACATCCACCATATAATTTAATTTACTCAAACATCATCCACTACCACACTTGCATTATCCAACTACCACAAAGTATATGCACCCAATTCTAAGCCTACTCGAATACCATATGCACCTACCAATTATCCTCCCTTCATGGGAGACCAGGTGATTTTATGATTTATATGTTCTCTTGTGTTCAAACCTACAAAAGTGTTCAATAGATAAATTTATTATACTCTCTATACATTACTCGATGAAAGGTCTACTATTGGATCCTAGACATTCTTGGATTGCTCATCTACCACTACCTCTTTATAATACCATGATACCACTCTCATACTTGTTTCTCCAATTATAACCCTTGATACCAATGCACACAAGGTAGCACTCAATTTATCCAACTAAATCCCCATATAGGTGAAATTAATAGTAATTCTAAAATAAACCAATAGAATACCTACATCACTCATGAATCTCTCTAGATATTATCCCTAATATTGACTAGTCTTAAATAGGATAACTCTAATTGGTAACTAAAGGATCCATCATATGTCTTTCAATGTCATGGTATTTTTCCACTTAGTGTTTGAAACTTAATTATATCTTAGTACTAGTTCTTACCCAATCCTATGAAGAGAGCCTAGTTAAACTCTACATTTGGTATAAAATATATATGATATAGACAAACTAATTCCAATATTCCTATTAATATATCCTCCAATAGATTCAAAACAACCCAAAACACCTTTGAACTCATCTCTTGACACTCCAACACCTCATGACTGTTGGCAATTTTGGGTTTGAGATCCTAGCTTCTTGTCTATGAGTTGTCATTGATGTCAAAAGGAAATGGCATTAATGTTAAGAGGATGTGTTGGCTTCAAAGGTGGAAGATTCCAAGAGAATATTTTTAAGAGAATCCGGAGAGATTCCATTGGCAAGGGTTTTTCATTAAAACCAAACCGGTTTTTATTAAAACCAAGTTGGATAGGGTTTTTATTAAAACCAAGTTAAATGGTTTTTATTAAAACCAATGGAGGTTCTCTTTATTATTTATTTAATTATTATTTAAAACCCTTCAAGGTTTTAATTAATTAATTATTTAATTAATTAAGGGAGAAATTATTTTTAATTTATTAAAAATACTTAAAGGTTTTTAAACCTTTTTTTATTCTTAATTTATTAAAATTATTTAAGGGTTTTTAAACCCTTTTTGAAAAGACTTTTGATTAATTTCGAAATGGTCTTTATTTCCGCTGACGTCAAGGTGTCTTCGAAGAGACTATTTATTCTCCAACTCCTAAGGTTGGAAGGCTAATTAATTCGAAATTCCCCGAATGCAATTTGCGGTGTTTGTGCTCTGTATTCACTGCGATCGAAGGAAGACTTAGAAGCACGTGCGGTTGAAAAGTCTTCGGGAGTTTTTTCGAGGGTGAAGTGGAGGGAAGTTCACTTGTGAACTTCGTAGCCCGCGTGGGCTAGTGGCAGCGAAGGCTGTTGTTGGGCGCTGCATTGGCGGAGGTCGCCGTTTCGAGTCTCGCGGGGGTGCTTTGCTAGAGTAACACACGTTTTTATTAAAACGTCTTTATGCCACGAAATTCGGAGTTTCTTGGACAGCGATTTATAAGGTGTGATTAAATTTTATGAGTTTTGGCTTTTGTGATTAGCATTGAATAAAAGCTTAGGAGAAATAAGGGCATATTTCTTTGGATGTATTTTTAAGATTATTCTTTGCTATGCTAAAATTAAAAATGGAGGTATAAGGTGTGAGTCTGTGATTGTTGATTTATTGGCATGTTATGGTGGTTGTGTTTAAAGAAGTGGAGCTAAAAGGTGTAATAAAGGAAGTTTATATTATTGCTCATTTCTTTTTATTCTAACCCTAACTTGGTTGGAAGTTTGAGAGTTGTGTGTGGTGACAACTTGAAGGTTCAATTATCTTCTACTCCAATAAGGTATGGGCACATTCTTCTTATGAGTATGATTGGTGTATGTTTTCTGAAATAAGGTTGGAGTGAAAAGGTATTCTACTAGGTATCCTTTGGCTAGGTGTAAATCCTATTTTCTGGTTTGTTGAAGACTACTTATGCATTGTTATCCTTAAGGAGAGTTTTTGGTGAATGCATAATTTTTGGTTTGAGATAGTGGAAGCTTTGTGCACTAGGGTTTATATTTGTGAGTCTAGCTACTTGCATTGAGTTGGTGGAACCCTTGGTTGGCTGTTTTGAGTTTGATGGTTGAGTTGCTTCCATAGAGGTTGTTTGATCAAGTTATTGCTTTACTTGATTCATGATATTGGGCTTACTCCATTGAGTTGATTTGAGCAAGTTATTCTTTGCATTTGGTGATATTGTGTTGGTGGTTATTTTGTTCAAATATCTTTGGAGGGAAAAGGATTTCTACTTGTTTCCTTTTCTTGTGATGATTGGTTGAATGCTTCAAGGTTGATGTTGAGTTGAATGGTGTTGGTTGACTAAACCTTGTTTGATGAGCATTGTTGTTGAAACCCTAATTGATGGTGAAAAGAACATGAGTATCATTGTTATGTGATTCTTTGCATAGTTGGCAATTGTTGGGGTTTCATGTTCTTGAAAGAAAACATTCTATCCTATCCATTTCAGATATTGAGTTGAGTTTTCAGATTTGAGATTGAGATTGAGCTGAGTTGATTTGAGTTGAGTTTTGAGATTGGGATTTGAGTATAGAACATATTGAGTCTCTAACAATTCTCTTTATGCTTCTATGAGTTTGACAAATCACATTGGGTCTCTAACAATTCACTTTGTGATTTCCTACTAAGAAAGTTTTTCTTGGTGAGCTTGCTGAGTTTTTGGACAAGTTTCGGTGGGGACTTGTGAGTAGTTTTGGACAGGTTCCGGTGGGGACTTGTGAGCAGTTTTGGATAGGTTTCGGTGGGGACTTGTGAGCAGATTTGGACGGGTCCTAGCGAGAGGACTTGTGAGCTGAGTTTGATAGTTCTATCAGAGAACTTGAGGACAGAGGTGCATTGGTTCTATGAGAAGAACCTGAGGACAGATTGGCAAGTCTTTGAGAAGGCTTGTATGCGAGAGGATTGATTTGTTCAAGAGTTGGACAGATCTGACGGACAGGAGGAAGACTTGTACTAGACTGACTAAGTGTGTTTGGTACAGGTTCGTTGAGCTACTGTGGACGTGATCATAGAAGGCGAAGGTCTCTTAGGCTAAGCATTGAGGACAGGAGGTCTTCGGTGGAAAGGAGTTCCACGTGTTGGCAAGAGGTAGAGGCAGTTGATCTTCGAGGGATCAATTCAGAGTAGAGGGGAAGGTATCTCCTTTGAGTAGAGGCTCATAAATTCTGATTGGGGGAAGGTATCTCCTTTGAGCAGAGGCTCATAAATTCTGATTGGGGGAAGGTATCTCCTTTGGGCCGAGGCTCATAAACATTGTAATTGGGAAGGATTCCCAAAGAACTTTGAGATAACTTTTAGAGAAAAGTTTTGTGGACGTAGCCTGACCATTATGGGTGAACCACGTTAAAATTGGTGTCACTTTGTGGATGATATTGTGCATTGCTTTGATATTGCTTTGGGTATATTGCTTTACTATTTTGAAGTATAAAGGAAAAAGTAAAAAGAGGTCTTATACTGTTCACCCCCCCTCTCAGTATAAGCTTGTGTTCTTCAATTGGTATCAGAGCGGGTGCCTTCGAAAAGTTTAACAACTTGAAGGAAAAGCTAGTAAAGAACACAATGGATCATTCAAGTGGCAATGCAGCACCTATTCTTGATGGGTCAGATTTTGGTCTTTGGAGTGCAAGGATGAAGGTTCATCTAATGGCACTTGGGAATGAGGTTTGGGAAGTGATTGAAGATGAGTACACTATTCCTGAACATGGTCCTAATACTAAAGAAGAAAGGCTCCTACATCACAGCAATTCAAAAGCAATGAATGCAATCCTGAAAGGCTTACAGAAAGCAGATCTCACCAAAGTGATTCACTGCAAGACAACTAGTGAAATGTGGAAACAGATTGAAGGTGGTTCATACAGGTGATACAAATGTCAGAAAGGCCAAGTTGAGACACTTCAAAGGTATGTTTGAACAACTCAAGATGAATGATGATGAAAATATTAGTGACTACATGCTTCGTATGGATGAGGTTGTTAACTCCATGAAAGACTTAGGTCTTGAGCTTGCTGAAAATGATGTTTGTGATAAGATTTTAAGATCTCTTCCTAATAGATTTAGTGAAAATATTTCTGCTATTGAGGAAGCTAAAGATTTGGATAAGTTGAAAAAGGATGAGCTCCATAGTATACTTGCGGCATTTGAGTTGAGAACTCAAGTGAAGGTTGATGTCAAGAAAGAGGCGACTTTCAAGGCTACCAAGAATTCCAAGGGTAAACAGACTTCAAGATAGTGATGAGTCTTCTAGTGATGAAGAGGCATATTACGACAAGAAAGGCAAGTTCTCTAGAAAGCACAAAAGTATGAAAAATATAAGATGTTTCAATTGTGGAAAGTTTGGTCATTATGCTACGACTGTACTTGTTCCCAAGAATGAAAGTGATGAAGATAAACAGGATTCTAAGAGCAAGGATTCTGAAAAGCACAAGCATCATGGGAAAAACAAAGATGAGCACAACAATCAAGGAAAGAGGTATTCTCACAAGCACAAGAAGAGTTTCTACCTAGACAAAGCAAGTAAGTGTTCTAGTAGTGATAGTGAAAGTTCTTCAAGTGATAATGAAAATGAGATGTTGTTCATATCAGAAAAAGAGGAAGAACCGAAACATAGATTCATTATCATGAAATGTCTTAGATGTGGAAATTTTGGTCACCTTGAGGATGATTGCACAAATAATGATTTGGTTTCTAGTATGTATGAGGATGCTTCAGAAAACTATAAGGAAGATGCATGTATGGTTTTTGAAAAGGGTAGCACCTCTAGTGATAAGAAATCTGAAAAAGGCTTTGATGATTCAAAAAGCAAACAAATAGAGGAAGATATAGAGGAAGGTGAAGTAGATCTTGAAGGTGAACTTATTAGTGCTCTTAGTGCTTTGAAAAAGGAAAGAAAGAAGAATGCTAGACTCAAGGATAAGTTAGATGAATGTTGTATGGAGAGAGATGATCTTATAGAAAGTCTTGACTTCTCTATGGCTAAGACACAAGAACTCAAGGATGAGTTAGAGTCTAAGGTTCTTGAGTATAGTGAGTTAGAACAGAAAATGGCTTCTTTGAAAGAGGAAACTAAAGAGTACAAGGATAAGCTTTAGAGGTTTCAAGATAGCTCCAAAAAGGTTAAGTCACTCATCAAAGGTCAAAGAAAGACAACAGATAAAACAGGCCTTGGTTTTGTTAAGCCACACAAGGAACAAGTTGGAGAGTCTAGTAAGAGACTCCAAAAGGAAGAGAGTTCTGATGAGGAAAGTATTTTAGAAAAGGAGTCCTTGAATGATAGATGCACAAAAATAGAAAACAGAATTCAGAATGAGAAGAAGTTTTCAGAACCTAAGAGGTCAATTAAAGGAAAGTTTCAAGGCAGATGTTTTGCTTGTCACGGGTTTGGTCACATGGCTTCACATTGCATGGCTCAAGTGAAGGAGGTAAATGACAGTTTTAGAAGTGCTAGTTACTTTCAAGGGTATTGCTACTCTTGTCAACAGTTTGGGCACAAGGCAGTTTATTGCAAGGCAAATAACAGGAACAGGTTTGGTCAGAACAGGTTTGGCCAGAACAGGTTTGGTCAGAACAGGTTTGGTCAGAACAGGTTTGGCCAGAACAGGTTTGGTCAGAACAGGTTTGGTCAGAACTGGTGGATTCAAAGATCAGGTTTACCTCAGAGAAACAACATCGTCAAGTGTTTCAAGTGCAACAATGAAGGTCACACAATCAGACAGTGTAGAGCTGAAATTCCAGAATACAAGAACGAGGAACAGGAACAGTGGCATGATCGGGTCCAAGGATCAATGCATGGACAAGAACAGGGATGAGAACAAGAACAAGAACAGTGACAGGAATAGGAATATGGACAAAGAGTTCAAGAGAAGGCCCGACAAGGAAGTTATAGACGCTGATGATGATCGGTGCCTAATGGGAGTTTTACTCCCACCCAAGAATTAATCACCTCATCGGGGAGGTGGGGGAGGGACTAAGCTAAGAGGCTCATTCTTAGTCCCGAGCCCCAAAGGTGACCCTTTGCCATTGATGACAAAGGGGGAGAGATTTGAGTAAGGGGGAGAGCCTCAAGACAGGGGGAGCTATTTATGTTGAGTTTCTGTGTTGTTGAGAAGCATGGTTTGCCATCAATGACAAAGGGGGAGATTGTTGGCAATTTTGGGTTTGAGATCCTAGCTTCTTGTCTATGAGTTGTCATTGATGTCAAAAGGAAATGGCATTAATGTTAAGAGGATGTGTTGGCTTCAAAGGTGGAAGATTCCAAGAGAATATTTTTAAGAGAATCCGGAGAGATTCCATTGGCAAGGGTTTTTCATTAAAACCAAACCGGTTTTTATTAAAACCAAGTTGGATAGGGTTTTTATTAAAACCAAGTTAAATGGTTTTTATTAAAACCAATGGAGGTTCTCTTTATTATTTATTTAATTATTATTTAAAACCCTTCAAGGTTTTAATTAATTAATTATTTAATTAATTAAGGGAGAAATTATTTTTAATTTATTAAAAATACTTAAAGGTTTTTAAACCTTTTTTTATTCTTAATTTATTAAAATTATTTAAGGGTTTTTAAACCCTTTTTGAAAAGACTTTTGATTAATTTCGAAATGGTCTTTATTTTCGCCGACGTCAAGGTGTCTTCGAAGAGACTATTTATTCTCCAACTCCTAAGGTTGGAAGGCTAATTAATTCGAAATTCCCCGAATGCAATTTGCGGTGTTTGTGCTCTGTATTCGCTGCGATCGAAGGAAGACTTAGAAGCACGTGCGGTTGAAAAGTCTTCGGGAGTTTTTTTGAGGGTGAAGTGGAGGGAAGTTCACTTGTGAACTTCGTAGCCCATGTGGGCTAGTGGCAGCGAAGGCTGCTGTTGGGCACTGCATTGGCGGAGGTCGTCGTTTCGAGTCTCGCGGGGGTGCTTTGCTAGAGTAACACACGTTTTTATTAAAACGTCTTTATGCCGCAAAATTCGGAGTTTCTTGGACAACGATTTATAAGGTGTGATTAAATTTTATGAGTTTTGGCTTTTGTGATTAGCATTGAATAAAATCTTAGGAGAAATAAGGGCATATTTCTTTGGATGTATTTTTAAGATTATTCTTTGCTATGCTAAAATTAAAAATGGAGGTATAAGGTGTGAGTCTATGATTGTTGATTTATTGGCATGTTATGGTGGTTGTGTTTAAAGAAGTGGAGCTAAAAGGTGTAATAAAGGAAGTTTATATTATTGCTCATTTCTTTTTATTCTAACCCTAACTTGGTTGGAAGTTTGAGAGTTGTGTGTGGTGACGGCTTGAAGGTTCAATTATCTTCTACTCCAATAAGGTATGGGCACATTCTTCTTATGAGTATGATTGGTGTATGTTTTCTGAAATAAGGTTGGAGTGAAAAGGTATTCTACTAGGTATCCTTTGGCTAGGTGTAAATCCTATTTTCTGGTTTGTTGAAGACTACTTATGCATTGTTATCCTTAAGGAGAGTTTTTGGTGAATGCATAATTTCTGGTTTGAGATAGTGGAAGCTTTGTGCACTAGGGTTTATATTTGTGAGTCTAGCTACTTGCATTGAGTTGGTGGAACCCTTGGTTGGCTGTTTTGAGTTTGATGGTTGAGTTGCTTCCATAGAGGTTGTTTGATCAAGTTATTGCTTTACTTGATTCATGATATTGGGCTTACTCCATTGAGTTGATTTGAGCAAGTTATTCTTTGCATTTGGTGATATTGTGTTGGTGGCTATTTTGTTCAAATATCTTTGGAGGGAAAAGGATTTCTACTTGTTTCCTTTTCTTGTGATGATTGGTTGAATGCTTCAAGGTTGATGTTGAGTTGAATGGTGTTGGTTGACTAAACCTTGTTTGATGAGCATTGTTGTTGAAACCCTAATTGATGGTGAAAAGAACATGAGTATCATTGTTATGTGATTCTTTGCATAGTTGGCAATTGTTGGGGTTTCATGTTCTTGAAAGAAAACATTCTATCCTATCCATTTCAGATATTGAGTTGAGTTTTCAGATTTGAGATTGAGATTGAGCTGAGTTGATTTGAGTTGAGTTTTGAGATTGGGATTTGAGTATAGAACATATTGAGTCTCTAACAATTCTCTTTATGCTTCTATGAGTTTGAAAAATCACATTGGGTCTCTAACAATTCACTTTGTGATTTCCTACTAAGAAAGTTTTTCTTGGTGAGCTTGCTGAGTTTTTGGACAGGTTTCGGTGGGGACTTGTGAGCAGTTTTGGACAGGTTTCGATGGGGACTTGTGAGCGATTTTGGATAGGTTCTAGTGGGGACTTGTGAGCAGATTTGGACAGGTCCTAGCAGAGGACTTGTGAGCTGAGTTTGATAGTTCTATCAAAGAACTTGAGGACAGAGGTGCATTGGTTCTATGAGAAGAACATGAGGACAGATTTGGCAAGTCTTTGAGAAGGCTTGTATGCAGAGGATTGATTTGTTCAAGAGTTGGACAGATCTGAAAGACAGAGGAAGACTTGTACTAGACCGACTGACTGTGTTTGGTATAGGTTGCTGAGCTATTGTGGACGTGATCATAGAAGGCAGAGGTCTCTTAGGCTAAGCATTGAGGACAGGAGGTCTTCGATGGAAAGGAGTTCCACGTGTTGGCAAGAGGTAGAGGCGATTGATCTTCGAGGGATCATTTCCAGAGCGAGAGGGAAGGTATCTCCTTTGAGCAGAGGCTCATAAATTCTGATTGGGGGAAGGTATCTCCTTTGAGCAGAGGCTCATAAATTCTGATTGGGGGAAGGTATCTCCTTTGGGCCGAGGCTCATAAACATTGTAATTGGGAAGGATTCCCAAAGAACTTTGAGATAACTTTTAGAGAAAAGTTTTGTGGACGTAGCTCGACCATTCCGGGTGAACCACGTTAAAATTGGTGTCACTTTGTGGATGATATTGTGCATTTCTTTGATATTGCTTTGGGTATATTGCTTTACTATTTTGAAGTATAAAGGAAAAAGTAAAAAGAGGTCTTATACTGTTCAGCCCCCCCCTCTCAGTATAAGCTTGTGTTCTTCAATGACACACCTAAATTAGTCCAAAACTAAAAATTAGATAAAATAAAATATATTTTCCCTCCCCTATATGAATTGTATAGATGCATCATATGATAACACATGCACTACATAGATACACCATATGGAATTTTCATAATAACGTATTTTGTGGATGTATGTGTGTTGTATGGATGCATCATATAGATATGCCATATGAATTTGGATGAATCATATGGCTACAAGCATGCTATAAAAAAAGAAAAATAATATATACTATCATATAGGTGCCAACCACCCCCAATTATATGTACAAAAATGCAAAAAATATTTAAAAAAAATAAAATCATAATAAAAGCAAAAAAAATCACTATTTTCATTAAATATTAGATCCACCATGTAATCTCCTAGCTATGATGCTTGTACCATGTCTACATAGTGCCTATATAAACCTTACCACACCATCATCATATATCATACTCACTATTTCCTTCCTCTTACTCCTCTTATTCTCCCTTGTGTAAAAAAAATAAATCTAGAATCCCTCCCACCAACCCCTTTATACCTTCCTTATCATTTTTCCTCCAAAACATTCCCTCATTTTTTATTTTTAACCTTTTCCTTTATCTCTAATAAATGAAAACTAAACCTTTATGCCTTAATATTTCAATTGAAATCTAATTTGTGAATAATTAAAAGGAAATTACCATAGTTTTCCTCACACTTTCAATTTTTCTCGATGCTATCTCTCCTCCAAAACTTGGGGGCATGTCAAGGAATCAATCTACATCAAATATAGAACTAATGCTAAGAAATAGGTACCCATTTTTTTTCCACAAAATTGGTACTTTTATGATAAATTTTGATGCATTTATACAATAAACATATTAAAATGGGTAAATGTAGACACCCAATTTTGCCTATGTTTTAGACATTAGTCGCATCACTAGATACCCTTTTTATAACTAAATAAAATTAACCTCTTTTTACCTATATTTGGGGAAAAAAACAATATAAAATTTAATGGATACAATTTTTTGACAAAACTTCATGAAACCCCATAGAACTAACATTGTTGGAATGTACTAGAGCAGGGCTTTTCATAAAGTATAAACATGTTCATGTTATGATCTAGAGTTAACCTAAAAAAATACCAAAATAAAGGTGCAAATGATTACATAAGCATCATAAAAAATTATATATAATTCCTATTTAACCATCATACAAAATTCCATATGATGAACTTGTACTTCTATTGTACCTTTGCAGTGACACCACTAGAACTCCAATGCCAATAAATGGACTTCCAATAACCACTAGTGAACTCTACATCTCACATCACAAAACAAAATTATGCAATTAAGGTATTTTAACTAGTAATTAGTTTAGTTGCATGAAGATATACCTAATTTTAACTCAATCACCTACTATAACTACCAATCATTCACCTTTTTTGCTACCACCTCTCATGACCATTCAATCACTCACAAGCCACATCACCTCCTTTTATTTCCACATCATTATATTTTGTTTTCACCCAATTTCTTATGATGATCTCTAAATAATCATTTGAGAGCCATATAAACCTATTCATATTAAAGCTTCTCCTATAATCATAAATTTTTGGAACGTGTCATTGGCTTCAATATTTTTAGGAATAAATTTATCAATAATATTAATATTTAAGGAATTTATCCTTTTAGTAATTTTAATACTTCACAAGTACACACTGTTATAGTGATATTTGATTGATAAAATATTGGAAATTACCTAGGTCTTCATATGATCCATATCTACTCCACTTTGGCTCTTCGAACTAGACCTCCACGACATAAATAGCTTACACAAAGGGGATTTTAGGTCAAGTTATATTGCATAAAACATAAAAAATGGACCATTCACTAGATTACTTGTAATACCCTTTTCATTCCTAGAATTTATGTTTAGAAATATTTAGACACAGAAAATTGACCTACCCAAATGAGTAACTTTTCCTTAGGTTCCTTTCTAAGACTCTCAAACTTGTTGGGAATAATTTTAACCTTTTTTTTTTTAGTTTTACCTTGGATTTTTTGACCTTGACTGAATTCATGCCCGGTAAGTTATGGGGTGCAAATTCAACAAATTTAGGATTTTTATGAGAAAAACCTATAATTTGGACCAAACCTTTAGGGCATCATCTCAATCAAGGTTCATGATTTGTTTTCCAACTTTTGAGCCCTCCAATTTTATTAGAAAACACTAAAAATACATTATAAATATTATGGATTTTTTTTTGTTTTAAGTTTCCTCCTTTTCTACTCTATCCTTTCTATTTCTCCTAATGGCTCCCAACCTTAGGGGTAAGTGAAGTATTTTAGTGTTTGATGAGATTTTTCTAGATTATTAGATTGATAGAGAAAATCATAATATAAAAGAGAAATAAAAAGAAGAACCTAGTAATGACCTTGATCCTACTAAGGGACGTAATGGGAACCTTAATCTTAATTTCATTTGATAATGTCTAGATTTTCTACAAGTATCATAGTGATGTCTTGAATACGGCTATAGATAAGGAATACCAAATAAAGGAAGTTGGGACATCTCATCATCAAAATATTTCTCCTCAAAATATCCATTACAATTCATTACTTGAATCTTTACATCATGTTGATAATTATCCTCAACCAACATGTGTCACTATTGTAACCACCAATGTTGGAATAATTCCACAAGTTCCTCTAACTAGTAGTGCATCTAAAGGTTATGTTCAACTTCCTCATCATTCATATAATCTCAAAATTCATGCTTATGTTGCACCAACTAATAGTTATCCTCCACAACAAGATACCACATATCATAACCCATATGATAACAGTGTCAATACCTCCAACATGATCCAAGTTCCCTTTCAATAGCCTACCTATACCCCTCCCCTAGGGAACCTAAGGGCATTGCACAACAACAATCCTAAAATGCAAAGTTTAAAAAATATGGTGAAACAATTGGTTTTAAGAGTGGATATGATTTAGCTGCCTAGTTTCACCTACAACTATAGAGAAATGTGCAATCATTCCTTAGACCCTATCATTGTCGCTAGACCTTATTCCAAGTGTTTTCCAATGTTGGTTTTGGCTATCTATAAGGAAAATTAAGATCCAATTGAGAATTTAAGCATGTTTAGGACAACATGCCATGATATCATATATGATGACAAGTTATTACTTAAGTCATTCCCTAAGATCCTTGGTGGTATTGCATTAGATTGGTATTCTCAACTACCTAATAATTCTTTGAGGAATTTTGAAGATAGCTAAAATTTTTGTTCAACAGTTTGGGGCTTATGTTGAAAAGAATATGACTATGAAACATGTCTCTATGTTAAAACAAGCTACAGATGAAAGTTTTTCAGAATTTTTGTCTCATTGGAGGAGTCTAGTTGGATGCTTGAGATATACCTTACCTCCTCGAGATATTCTTGAGATAATTATTGAAAACTTACAAGAACATATATGTTATGAATTGGAAACTACAACCATCACATATTTTGATCAAGTTATATATCTAGAAAGAAGGGTAGAGAAAGCCCTTTTTAGAAGAGGTTAGCTTAATATAAAAGAGGATAGGACCACTAAAACTAAGTATAAGAACAAACATGTGGTTCGAAATGGGATAATGGATAGTAGGTCTATTAAAAATGTTGCTAAAAACTATAAAATATGGTGCTTAACAAACCTTAAAAACCCCCACAAAGGAATTCCACAAGATTCAACACACCTATGATAGTGCTCCTCAAGCAACTTTTAAAGCTAACATGATTAAGTTACTACCTATAAGGTAACCTGATACCATAATTAATTGGTATAAAGCTGGTAAACATTATGAGTATCATAGAGTTGAAGGGCATATGAAAAAATCATGTAAGAGGTTGAAACATGTGGTCTAGGACCTAACTGATAAGGATCACCTTGTTATAGAAGGTTCTCAACCCAATCCTCCAACAAATAATCAACATCCTACACAAAAAACACCCACAACTAATCAAGATATGGGAATCTTGCAAGATCCCCTTCCTAAGTATGGTCAACAAACAACTAATCAAGTGTCATATCATAATGTGCCATATTCCTATGATAATATGGTTGGTATGATAACAATAGCTACAAAGCAACAAAAAAAAGTCAACCAACTCAACATTCTCAACAGGATATGAGTTCTTCATCCAACCCACCTTCAAAACCTACCTTAGTTTTGAAGAATACCTAAAAAAGGAGCACAATATTAGGAAATCCACCTTTAGTGTTAAAACGACAACCTAAAATCTCCTTTGACATTCAATAAAAGTTAGCTATTACCCCAAAAAATATATCTCTCTTAGAGCTTTTGCAAACTTCTCATATTCATAGGGAAGCTTTGTTGAAACTCCTAATACAACAACTTGTCCCTCAAGACATTTTTCCTAGTTCTATGTCTAATTTTGCAAGCTCTCTTGGGATACATCATATCACTTTCTTGGATGATGATATGCCTTCCTCAAACTTACAAGGGGATTATTCCCTTTACATCACTTCATTTATTAGGAAAAAATTTATCAAGTGGATTTTGATTGATAATGGTTCTTCCCTCAATTTATGCACTTATCAATTCTTCCAAATTTTACATTACAAGAATATTTAACTAAGTTCCACATCATCAAAGCTTCCAACAATGAGTTCCAAGAGTCTTGCGGTGTTATATCCCTTCCCCTTAGGTTTCGACCTAAGATCTTAGATACCTTGTTCTATGTGATGTATTGCCTTACATCTTTTAATTTCCTTCTTAGACACCCTTGGATTAATTCGATGAGGATTATACCTTCTACTTTTCATCAATGTTTGAAGTTTAAATTAAGGATAAATTTATCACCATTTTGGGTGACCCTCATCCATTTGAATATTGTTCACTAGTTGAACAAACTCAATTTGATCTTCATTTATGTCCATCAGTTTCCTCATCTCACATGACTAAGCAATTTAAAATTATAAATTTTAGAACCATTAATCAATGTTTTATCATAGGATCAAGTCAATCCTTCTCTTCAAGAGCCTCTTATGAATATATCTCATCAAGGTTTGGAGTGGTGTGTTGAGTATGAGGGACCACATTCCCCCTCTTTGTTAGTTGTGACCTCAAAGGAGCATGTTGAAGGTAAAACTCTTTGTGACATGGTTCATGAGGATATCCCTTGAAATGGATTCTCCCTTGATGGGTTATTCCCTTGCACTGAGTAGGTTGAGTCTTCTAGTTCTCAAGAGGACTTCAGTTCTATTTTTATTGAGGACCTTAAGAAACTAGGAGTTATTCCTATGCTACCTCCTCTTGATGATGAGTCATCTATTCTCATTGAGGATACCATAGAAGTTAACATAGGTTCTAAGGAGACCCCTAGAATCCTTAAGCTAGATAAATCCTTGTCCATGGATGAGAAGGAGTAGCTGACCAATTTATTAAAAACAAATCATGATATTTTTTCTTGATCATATATCGACATGCTAGGGCTTGAGCCCTCTCTTGGTATGCATCATTTTGTAGTTCACCCTAGTATTAATACTATTAAGCAAAAAATTAGAAATATGTATCCTAAGGTTTCTCTTTTAGTCAAGGAGGAGCTCCAATAAGTCCTTGACATCGATTTTATAAAAGCTATCAACTATTCATATTGGATCTCTAATATCATCCCTATGGCTAAGAATATGGGAACAATCAGGATATGTACTAACTTTTAGGACATTAACTGAGCATGTCCCAAGGATAATTTTCCCTTGCCCAACATAGATCAGATTGTAGAATTCACCACTAAATATAGTATACTTTCATTCATGTATGGTTTCTCAAGATATAATTATATCATGGTTACACCTAAGGATCAAGCCAATAAAAACTTTCATCACACCATGGGGAACCTTCTATTATAAATTCATACCTTTTTGTCTTGAGAATATTGGTGCAACATATCATAGGGCTATAATTGATATTTTTCATGACACGATACATGATATTTTATAGGACTATGTGAATGATATTTTTTATCATTCCATACATTGGCAAGATCATGTTCACAATCTAAGACAAATTTTTGAAAGACTTCAACAATTTAGAGTTCATCTTAAGCCCTACAAGTGTGTTTTTTGAGTCACATATGGAATTTTTTAGGTTTCATTATCTCTAGGTGAGGTATTGAAGTTGAATCTACTAATATAGCGACTATCATTAACATGCCTTCTACCTGCATATTAACTAAGTTGTGTAGCTTGTAAGGTCATATTAAATATACTCATTGGTTCATAGCCTAGTTAACTAATAAGTGTCATCCATTTCTTAAGATACTTAAGAAATATGTTGTGTTCTAGTAGGATTTTGAGTGTTAGTAAGCTTTTCATGAACTCAAAAAGTCTCATTTTCCCACTTGTCTTAGTTCTGCCTCTATCAAATAAACATCTAATGCTTTACTAATAGCCACAAACTCACACTTTGGGAGCCTTGCTTTCCCAACATGATGATCAAAACAAATATCAAGCTATCTACTATATTAGTAGAACCTTGGCCAACTATGAAACCTAGTACACTCCCTCATAGAAGGTTTGCCTTGTTGTGGTGTTCGCTTCCTAGAAGCTAATACACTACATGCTTAGCCATAAGACATTGGTAGTTGTGAAGTTTGATCCTTTGCATTATTTAATTTCTAAACGTAACCTTTTAGGTCAATCTACTAAGTGGGTTTTATCCCTTAGTGAGTTTGACCTAACTTTCATATGTTAAAAGGCTATCAATGGTCAACTGATTGTTGATCAATCAACCTCTGCTCCCTTAGAAGTTGTCCATACTTTGGTTATTTAGTTACCTAAATAGTGCTTTAATATAGAGACTAAATATATCGAGTCTTGGAATTTGTTTTTTGATGGATATCAATGCATGAAGGGTGTTGCTGCTGATAGTAATTCTAGTCACCCCAAAAAAATAGTTCATACCCTTGTCCTTTAAGCTTTGGTTTTCTTGCATGAACAACATTGCAAAATACAAAGGTTTGATTCTTGGTCTTAGAGCATCCTTAGCCTTAATGTTTGGTGTTCTTTCTATCTTTGGTGACTCTCAACTTGTGGAGAATCAAATTAACAATATTTATCAGACTTGGGATGATAATCTAAAACCTTATAAAGATATTTTTATCAAGATTTTGTTTGTATTTGATCGAGTAACCATAGAGTATATCCCTAGATCCTCCAACCACCATGTATATGCCATGGACACTACTAAATCCTTATTTATTTTGGAATTGGATAGTTATAAAGCATTGATTATCATTTGAAAACTCCAAGAGCCCATGCCGCTTGGTTCTTATCTTGTTCCATTAGATGTTTTGACCATTGGAGCTTCCCCATCTAAGCTATGGTATACTGATATCTTTAATTTACTTATAGATAGTTTGGTTGTTGATGGTTTATATCATAATCAATGTAATATTTTACACAAAAGAGCATGTCAATTAGTCATAATTGACAATACTTTGCATTAAAATTCTTTTTAAGGCATCCTGTTGCGATGCTTTAACTTTGATGAAGCCTGACTAGCTCTTAGTAAGGCTCATGAAGATTGATGTGGAGGCCATTTCAATGATAATACCATTGAAAAAAAGCTCCTTTAGATGGGGTATTATTGGTCTTCCATGAAGAAAGATGCATGTGACCATGTTCAATATTGTAACAAGTGTCAATGCCATGACAACCTTATTCTTGCTCCTTCTCAACACCTTCGGGTTATTTATTCCCATTGGATATTTTCCATGTGGGGATTAGAAATTATAGGGAATATTAATCCAATATCATCTAATGTTCATAATTTTATCATAATAGTGGCATAGTACTTCACTAAATGGGTTGAATCCATGCCCTTGTCCATGATCACTAGGTATTAGATCTCCAATTTTATATTTAACTAAATCCTTTGTAGGTTTAGGATTTCTTTGATGATCATTTATAACAATGACACTCCTTTCAAGAATAAAGATATCCATAAACTTTGTGCTAATTACAAGATCCAACACAGGTGGTCAACTCCATATTACCCTTAGGGTAACAAACAATATGAATAATCCAACAAGTCTTTTATCAAGATCCTCAAGATTTTGGTTAGTAAGACCGATCGTGACCGGCATATCCAACTTTATCTGGCTCTATGGGTATATCGCACTAGTGTGTCAACCCCTATATGCAAATCCCTATACATCTTGGTCTATGGGACTGAGACAATTTTTCCATTTAATTTAAGGTTCCCTAATCGCTCATCTTGCTATAGAATGCATCTATTGATGATGAGTATCATTTGGTTCATTTGAATCAATTCGAGTTGCTCGATGGAAAGTGCATTCATGCCTTAGAGCATTTACGTGCCTATCAAAATAGGCTTAAATGATATTATTCCAAGATATTTCACAACCATTCTTTTGATATTGGGGACCTTGTGCTCAAATAAAACCAAAAGAACATCGATGCTTGTTTGGACCTTAAAGGTAACTTTTATTCCAATTGGTTAGGCCCTTTTATCATAAAATTCATGTTTGGTTTAGAGGTCTATCATTTAGCTTCTTTGGATGGTAAATCACTTAAATAAGAAATGAATATAATGCATATAAAATGATACTATGCACAACATGGCACTCTACATCTTCATATTGCATTTAGCTTAGTTTTTCATACTACATTTGCTTTTCTTGTTCATACTGTATGACTACCTATAATATTTTACAATTTTTGCCGGATATCCTATTTTGCATTCTACTTATTGTAATTACATTTTTGCTTTCTCATATTTGCATGACTACTTGATCATATAGATTCTTGGGGATTTTGTGACAATGGCAAGTGATGACACCTAGTTAGGTTATAGATCACATGCATTGCACTCACACTAGGGCTCTAATGCCTAGCAAATCCCCAACCTAAATCTCATTTCTATGCATTTTTCATCATTGAATTCACCCATCACATATTATCTTATTTCTTCTTCTCTTGTATCCCTTGACCTTGAAAGTTTTTGTTGCTTCTATCCCCCCAAGATAAGGGATACATATCTTTTTATAGTATATCCTTGTCCTTTGCATGTTTTCCTTCCTTTATTTATCAAGAAAAGTATATACATTATCCTTCCCTTTGCTCTATTTTTCTAACACATGCAAACATAGGTTATGCTTCCCTTTGATCACTCATCATTTGCGCACATCGCACTCCTATCAGGTAGTCTTTACTTTGGCTAATCAATTATATCATTTCAACACCCCATAATGGATAGATTCATGGTCACAAGTAAGGGGTATCCTCCATTCAAATATTTTTTAGCATACATCTTAGCAGGTAGTAGGTATATCTCTCTCTTTCTCTCTAGTCATAAATGATCACTATACCCATAGCAGATACCGCTCCACTTTTCCATCCTTGTGAGCATAACACCATTGAATGATAGCTTCATGGACACACATGAGGGACAATATCCATCTCGAAGTTTTAAATATTTTTAAGTTTTGTTGTCATTGAGGTCAAGGAATTTAAGGACCAATTTTATTATCATCCAGGTTTCTATGTCTGAGATTTGATAGGCAAGGTTGATGTTCGAGTTTCATTAATATCCTCCGATGGTTTTTACCAAAAAGGCAAAGAAGAAGGTTTAATATTATAATATTTAATATTATAATATTTAAGTATCCAATGCTGGTTCATGAAAAATAAATGCAAGGATTTGTCACATTATAAAGCATCTAAAAAACCCATATGGCAGATTGAATGGTTAAAGGTTTAATTATTTAATTTTAAATAATTTAACCTTTAACCATTCAATTTGCCGTATGGGTTTTTTAGATGCTTTATAATGTGACAAATCCTTGCATTTATTTTTCATGAACCAACCCTGGATACTTAAAAATTATAATATTAAATATTATAATATTAACCTTCTTCTAAGGTTGGGTTTTTTAGATGCTTTAAGGTTAAAATTTAAAATTAAATAATAATAAGTTAAAGGGCCTAAGGTTATAAATTATAAATTTGAATTTTATAAATTCGAATGTCTTCGTCGACATTGGAGAAAGCACATGAAAATGCATATAAATAATGCCACAAAACCTTGGCATTAATCATCCTTGTGAATCAAAGCCTATGCAAAGAGTTTGTGTACCAATAGAATATAAAGGAAGAAGATAAATGTGTCGGGGTGCACCTTTTAGACCACATGAGGGCAAGTAGCCCAAGCGATGCTTGGCGGAGGAAAGGTGGGAGTTCAAAACCCACCGAGGAAATTTTGCCAAAGCAAAAGGTATGCAAATCAAAATTTATTTTTTACTAAGGTGTTTGCTAGGGGGATTTTGTGGAATGTGTGCTAGAGGATTTTTTTTAAGTGCTAAGGTGGTTGGTAATTAATTAAAGAGGGAGATATAAGGTTTTGGTTAAGTTAAAAATTAAATTATCCTTTTAGGAGTAATAAGGGGATAAGTGGAATGTCTTTGTAGTGTTCTGTTGTTTTTGTCTTGTTTGTGTTTTGTTATGTGGTTCTTGTGTTTTTCTATGTGGTTCATGTTGTGGTTTATTTTATCTTATTGTACGCGTTGGTTGTGCTTTTATTTTTGAAACACTCAAGGAGCATGTTTTTTATTTTATTTTATTATTTTTGTTGTTATTTACTTATTTATTTACTTTTTAAAAAAATTAGTTTTGTGTGTTTGTTTGCTTCTTGAGTATGTCAAACGTGGTAGGCTAGGTCCGAGTCCTAGGTATTTTTGGTGGAATGGATACCCCTGCCTCCTTGGGTATTATCTGAAAGTGGTATCCCTTTTGGGATGTTTTCCACAAATAAAAAAAAATAAGGGGATAAGTGGAGTTAATTTTTTTTTTTTTAAATATAAATATGTTAATTCTTTTAAAAGGAGTAATAAGGTGATTATTGAAAGATTATTTGTGAAGTGATTTACTTGGTTTTTGTTAAAATTTTAAAGTGTGGAGTTTATAAGGTGTAATTGAGATCTTATGCTATGTATGGTGAAATATTTTGAGGAATCATTTAAGTGAATTTTTGAGTGAAGATCTTGCTACCTAACCTTTGAAATTGGCAAAGAGTTGATTGTGATTGAGACAGGTGTTTGAGGTTAAATATTCTTGTTCAAAAAAGGTAAGGGTACATTATCCTTGTGAGTAAAATATTGTTGGATGTTGTGAATGCTAAGTTGGAATGAAAAATATTGTTTGATAAGCATTGTTGAGTTTGGTTTTGAGAAATCAAATGTTTATTGATGTGGGTTTTCTAGAATGAAATTTGATACTAAAACCTTGTTTGATAAGCATTGTTGGAAATATTGAGTATAATTGTTATGTGAATTTGAGAACTATCTTGAACCAGGTTTTGTAAAATATCATGAGTATCATTGTTAATTGAGGATTGTTTGATAAGAATTATTGATTAAGATTTCATTGAGTGACTGATTGAGTGTAGTTGATTGGGCTTAGTTGATTGGAAGTGTTGGAGTGATAGTTCAAGTTCTGTGAAATAAATTATTCCATATTATGATTTGATTTGGAAGAGAAATTGAAAGTGATTGAGTGTTGTGCAATATTGAAATATATTGAGTCTCTAACCATTATCTATATGTTTATGTGGTTAAGCAAGAGAGTTTGAAAGTAATTGAGTGTTGTGCAAGAGTGAAACATATTGAGTCTCTAACCATTCTCTATATGTTTCTGTGGTTAAGCAAGAGATTTTGGAAGTGATTGAGTATTGTTGTGAGTGAGTAACATATTGAGTCTTTAACCATTCTCTATATGTTTTTGTGAGTCAAACAAGATTATGTGTGAAGCTTGTTTATGTGATTGAAGAAGTTTTTTGTGATAGATTGAGTTGAGTTGAATAAGATTTTGTGAAAGCTTGTGAGATGATTTGAGTAAGTCCTAGAGTGGAATTAAGAACCAAGTTGAATAAGATTTTATGGAAGCTTATAATGCAGATTTGAGATAAGCCTTGGTAAAGACTTGTTGAGCCAATTGGACAAGTTCTAGTGAGGACTTGTTGAGAAGATTTGAGGTACGTCTTGATGAAGACTTGTTGAGAAGATTGGACAAGTTCTAGTGAGGAATTGTAGAGCATATTTGAGGTAAGTCTTGGTGAAGAATTTTTGAACGGATTGGACAAGTTCTAGTGAGGACTTGTAGAGCATATTTGAGGTAAGTCTTGGTGAAAACTTTTGGAGAAGATTTGACGTAAGTCTTGGTGAAGACGTTGGACAGATTAGTGTGAGATTTTATGGAATCTTACAATGCAGATTTGAGGTAAGTATTTGAGAAGACTTTTGAGATGAGTTGATTGATTGATCTATTCAAATATTGAGTTAAGTTTTGGTGCATATCTAGCAGAGTTTATTTGTGATTGAGGCAAGATTTGTGTTAAGGCTTGATGACAAATTTTGGTGCATATTTTAGGATATGTTTATGCCAGACTAGAGCAAGAGATTGAGAAGATTTGTGCTAGATTGAAGGACTATGTTTAGTGTAAATTTGAGATAGATATTGAGCATATTTATGCTATACTAAAGGACTCTGTTTAGTGCAGATTTGAGACAGAGACTCAATAGATTTGTGCTAGATCGAAGGACTATATTTAGTGCAGATTTGAGATAGAGCTAAGAGTAAGCTTTGGAGGTGACAGAGTATAAAGGACAACAATCTCTAGTGGATAGATTTCCATTAGGTAGGGCAATGAATACAAGTATTTTGAGTGAGGGCAAGAGTCTTCAGTGGATAAAGATCCATAAACCAGTGCAGTGGAGGCATCAGTTCTTCTAGAAGATCACCAACTAGAGCAGAGGGGAAGGAGTTCTCCTGTGGATAGAGATCCATGAACCAACTGAGGATATTGGTGTTATTAGGATCCCACATTCTAACATTACTTATTAATTATTATTTATTACTTTAATTATATATTTCATTATTATTGAAAAGTCATGGTTGACAAGTCATGGTTGAAAAGTCATGATTGAAAAGTCATGACTGAAGAGTCATGATTGAAAAGGTCTATATATATGATATGATAGGAATCCATATCAAATCATCCATGGAGAATAATATATAATTGTTTATTGAATGCACTGGAGGGACCTTTCTACCAGTGAAACAGTGATTCTTATAAAAATGATTCTTTTAATTTAGATGTTATTTTAATTATTTATTTATTAAAGTTGTGTTATAACCTTCAGGGTTATACCATTTGGTACAGAACCATGTGGGATCCAACTATGTGGTAATTTATTAAGGTTATTCATCAAAACACTACCGTGCGTGAGTATGAAATTTGATTTAAGGATATCACCAAACACAACACATGGTTGGATGAAGCATTTCTCATATATTGCTTCATAAATGGATTGAAAGAGGAAATTAAAATGGAGGTGATGAAGTTCAAACCCTATACCATGATGCAGACCATTGGATTAGCAAAATTAGCAGAAGACAAATTAAATGCTCAACATGGAATAAGAAGGAATGAACAAGATTATAAAAGCAAAAACATTGAAATTCTTGACGGTATTTTGAGTGATATTGAGTATCTAATAAATACCAAAGTGGAAGCTAAGGAATATGATAAATATGAGGAATATGTATAAAACAAGGATAATGAGCAATAAATACCCAAATTACCTAATCCCACCAATATCAACAATAGGGTTGATATATCAGAAGTGATTGATGCACCAAGAAATGATGAGGTAGACATACCCGAAGTGATCAATGCCAGCAAAACATGAACTCTACAAGACCTACACACACCTTCCTAACCAATAGTGTGTCATCACCACATGACCAAACCTATTTGGAACCAACATAGAGTGACTACACACTCCTTCTTAGTTGGCTCTACCAAGGAACCACAAAAGGATATAAAAGTGTTACCATAACTTTTGATGCATCATTCTGAAGTGTTTGAGGAATCCCAATGGTTACCCTCACATCATCATCATGATTATCCTAAGGAATATTCTACTATTTTTCTTGGCAACCCATCACTAACACTTCGACCTTCAATATATCCTTGCCTTCAAAAAAATGACATTAAGATAGTACAAGAACTTGCACAAATTCAACTAGGAAAACAAGCAACGAAGCTCCTTACTTTGAGATTTGAGGAAAAAGCTCTTTTTAAGGAGGGTGGCATGTTAGGATCCCACATCCTAACATTACTTATTAATTATTATTTATTAATTTAATTATATATTTTATTATTATTGAAAAGTCATGGTTGAAAAGTCATGACTGAAGAGTCATGATTGAAAATGTCTACATATATGATATGAGAGAAATCCATATCAAATCATCCATGAAGAATAATATATAATTGTTTATTGAATGGATTTGATGGACCTTCCTACCAGTGAAACAATGATTCTCCTAAAAGTGATTCTTTTAATTTAGATGCTATTTTAATTATTTCTTTATTAAGGTTGTGCTAGAACCTTCAGGGTTATACCAGGTGTCTCCTATGGATAGAGATCTATGAACTTGACTAGGATATTGGTGTCTCCTTTGTATATAGGTCCATAAACATTGTAATAGATAAAGGATTTCCAATAGATTGATTGAAAAATATTAGTGAAATATTTTCTCCATGAACCACATTAAATTGGTGTCTCTATTGTGTGTGGTAATTTGTGAATTGCTTTGATTACTATTGTTGATATTGCCATTGATATATTGCATAATATTGTTTGGAAAAGAAAATTAAAAAGTGGTCTTATACTGTTCACCTCCCTCTCAGCATAATTTTGTGTTCTTCAATTGGTATTAGAGCGGGTTCCTTCGGAAGAGTTTAATAGCTTGAAGGAAAATCTTACAAGAACACATATGGATTCTAAGGATGGATCTTCAGATAATTCATGACCATTTCCCGATGGGAACAATTATATACTTTGGAGTATGAGAATGAAGATTCACCTAATGGCACTTGGAAATGAGGTATAGGAAGTAGTTGAGAATGGATACATACCACTAACTACTCCACCTATAGATAAATATGGTAAGATTCTACATCATTATAATTCAAGAGCAATGAATAAAATTTTGAAAGGGTTGCATCAAAAATATTTTATAAAGGTTATGCACTATAAATCAGCAAAAGAAATTTGGGATAAGTTGCAAGGCATATATGAAGGAGATAAAAAGGTTAAAAGGGTAAAGTTGTGAAATTACAAGGGAATATTTATGAAGAAAATATTGCTACATATCTACTTTATGTAGATGAGGTTGTTAACTCCATGCAAGGACTTGGGCTTGAAGTTCAAGAATCTAATATTTGTGATAATATTTTAAGGTCACTCCCAAAAATTTTTACTGAAAAGATTTCAGCTATAGAAGAGTCAAAGGATATTGATCTTTTGATAAGGGATGAATTACATGGCATCCTCAAAGCTTTTAAGATGAGAATAAAAAAGGAACCTTTTCCTCAAAAGGAATCAAACTTCAAAGTTACTAAGAAGAAAAATGGTAAGAAGTCAGTTTCAAGCAATGAGTTATCCAGTGATGAAGAAGTAAATTATGGTAGAAGGAAAAAGGACTCAAGAAATAATAAAGTTACAAAATTAGTTAGATATTTTAATTGTGGTAAATATGGTCACTATGCAACTGATTGTTCAGAGGCTAGAAATAGCAATGATGAAGAAAAATAGGATCATAAGAATAGGGAAATAGAAAATCACATGTACCAAAAGAAAAGTAGGGATGGACAAAGCAAGAAAGGAAAGAAGATTTTCCAAAGGCATAAGAATATTTTCTATACATACAAGGTAGGTAAGAGCTCAAGTGATAGTGATGAAAGTTCCTCAGATGATGATAAATATGAAGTACTATTTCTAGCAAAATAAAAGTATGATGTTAGAAAAAGGGCACCAATGATTCTCAAGTGTTTTAGATGTGGTAACTTTGGACATCTTGAAGATAGTTGTACAAGGAATGTATTTAGTTTTAGTGATGATAAATATGAAGATACACTTGAAGGATTAGAAGAGAATCTACTCTTGGCATTAGAAGAAGAAGGAGGTGATCCTATAGAAGACACAAAAATAGAGGAAGAATCAGAGAAAGGAGAAGTTGATCTTGAGGGTGAGATTATTCATACCCTTGATGCATTAAGGGAGGTAAGAAAGCAAAACTTAAAACTCAAGCTTAAATTTTAAGAATGTGATGAAGAGAAAGGAAAGCTTATGGAGGACCTAACAAGACAAGGAGGTTTAAAGAGAAGTTAAAAGCAAATATTTTAGAATTTGAAAGGTTAGAGCATGAGGTAGCTTCACTAAGGAAGGAAGTAAAAGAGTCTAAGGATAAGTTACACAGGTTTGGAAGAAGCTCAAAGAACTTGGATAATATTATAAACGTACAAAGATCTTCGTAAAAAAAAATAGGACTTGGTTTTGAATAGGTACAAAGAAAAAAAGGAGAGGACTCAATATCAAGCTTCGAAGAAGAAGCTTTAGAAGAAGAGAGTGTAAGAGAAAGTGAGACTTCTAAGGATGATTTGGACAATAAACAGTTCAATAGGAAAATGAACAATGCACAAATGAGGAACAAATGGAACAAGGAGTAACACAAGGTAAAAGAGACTAAGAGACCAATGGGATCAAGGCAAGGTAGTTTTAATGGAAGATGCTTCTCATGTCACAAGTTTGGGAACAAGTATTTACAGTGTAGGACACATGGAAGACAGAAATATGGGAATTTCAAAAATATGAATCTTTTTCAAGGGTATTGCTATTCTTGTAATCAGTTTGGTCACAAGGCAGTAAATTGCAAGGTTCATGATAGGAATGGATGTGACTTCACCAGGAGAAACCCCAAGACATTTTGATCACCAAGGAACTACAACATTAAGTGTTATAAGTACAATAATAATGGGTATACAACAAGATGGTGTAGATCAAAAATTCCAGAGACAAGCAAAAACAAGAATAGTCAGAGGAATCAAAAAGATCAGTCAAGGAAGCAAGTGGACAAAGATAAAGATCAATACATGCTAGGAGTAGAAATAATCCCACCCTAGAATTAACCACCTCAAAAGGAGTTGGAGGAGGGGCCAAGCTAAGATTATCATTCTTATCCCTGAGCCTAAAAAGTTACCCATTGCCATTGATGTCAAAGAGGGAGAGATTTGAGTTAGAGGGAGAGCATTCAGTCAGGGATAGCAGTTTCTCAAGGGGAGCAAAGTAGAAAAAGGTAAAAGAAATGGTAAAAATAAAATGGGTTACCATTAATGACAAAGGGGAGATTGTTGGAAATATGAGCAAGTTTTGTTGTCATTGATGTCAAGGAAGATAAGGACCAAGTTTATTGTCATCTAGGTGTCTATGTCCGAGATTTGATAGGCAAGGTTGATGTTTGAGTTTCATTAATATCCTCCAGTGGTTTTTACCAAAAAGACAAAGAAGAAGGTTTAATATTATAATATTTAAGTATCCAGGGTTGGTTCATGAAAAATAAATGCAAGGAGTTGTCACATTATAAAGCATCTAAAAAACCCATATGGCAGATTGAATGGTTAAAGGTTTAATTATTTAATTTTAAATAATTTAACCTTAAGGTTAAAATTTAAAATTAAATAATAATAAGTTAAAGGGCCTAAGGTTATAAATTATAAATTCAAATTTTATAAATTTGAATGTCTTTGCCGACATTGGAGAAAGCACATGAAAATGCATATAAATAATGCCACAAAACCTTGGCATTAATCATCCTTGTGAATCGAAGCCTATGCAAAGAGTTCGTGCGCCAATAGAGGATTCACATGTGTTTTAAATTGTTGAGTGCAGAGAAGAGGACAAGTAATAGTGGACAGTGAAAACTATTCCAAAGTAGTTTGTAGCTCAGTTGGTAGCCAGGGGCTACAATAAAGCATTTGGGGAATGCTAGACCTGAGTTCGAATCATGAGTGCTCTATTTTTCTGAAGAGGAAAGTAGTTTTTGTTTGCGCTTCATATAAGGGAAGAAAATAAAGGCGAAGAGGTGCACCTTTTACACCACATGATGGCATGTAGCCCAAGCGATGCTAGCTTGAAGCACTAAGGCACTTGGTGGAGGAAAGGTGGGAGTTAGAAATCTACCAAGGACATTTTTCCAAAGAAAAAGGTATGCAAATCAAAATTTAATTTTTACTAAGGTGTTTTCTAGGCGGATTTTACGGAACGTGCGCTAGAGGGTTTTGTTAAGTGCTAAGGTGGTTGGTAATTAATTAAAGAGGGAGATATAAGGTTTTGGTTAAGTTAAAAATTAAATTATCCTTTTAGGAGTAATAAGGGGATAAGTGGAGTTAAATTTTATTTTAAATATAAAGGTGTTAATTCTTTTAAAAGGAGTAATAAGGTGATTATTGAAATATTATTTGTGAAGTGATTTACTTGGTTTTTGTTAAACTTTTAAAGTGTGGATTTTATAAGGTGTAATTGAGATCTTATGCTATGTATGGTGAAATATTTTAAGGAATAATTGAAATGAATTCTTGAGTGAAGATCTTGCTATCTAACCTTTGAAATTGGCAAAGAGTTGTGTGATTAAGACAGGTGTTTGAGTTAAAATATTCTTCAAACAAAAGGTAAGGGCACATTATCCTTGTGAGTAAAATATTGTTGGATGTTGTGAATGCTAAGTTGGAGTGAAAAGGATTGTTGAGTTTGGTTTTGAGAAATCAAATGTTGATTGATGTGGTTTTTCTAGAATGAAAGTTGATTCTAAAACCTTTTTTGATAAGTATTGTTGTAAATATTGAGTATCATTGTTATGTGAAGTTGAGAACTATCTTGAACTAGGGTTTGTGAAAGTCATGAGTATTACTATTAAGTGAGTATTTTTTTATAAGCATTGTTGACTAAGATTTCATTGAGTGATTTATTGAGTGGATTTGATTGGGGTTAGTTGATTGTAAGTGTTGGAGTGATAGTTCAAATTCTGTGAAACAAACTGTTCCATATTCTAATTTGATTTGGAAGAGAGATTGAAAGTGATTGAGTGTTGTGCAAGAGTGAAAAATATTGAGTATCTAACCATTATCTATATGTTTATGTGGTTAAGCAAGAGATTTTGAAAGTGATTAAGTGTTGTGCAAGAGTGAAATATATTGAATCTCTAACCATTCTCTATATGTTTATGTGGTTAAGGAAGAGTGTTTGAAAGTTATTGAGTATTATTGTGAGTGAGTAACATATTGAGTCTCTAACCATTCTCTATATATTTTTGTGAGTCAAACAAGATTCTATATGAAGCTTGTTTGTGTGATTGAAGAAGTTTTCTGTGATAGATTGAGTTGAGTTGAATAAGCTTTTATGAAAGCTTTTGATCTGATTTGAGTAAGTCCTTGAGTGGAATTAAGGACTAATTTGAGTAAGCTTTTGTGGAAGCTTACAATGCATATTTGAGATAAGTCTTGATGAAGACTTGTTGAGCAGATTGGACAAGTTATAATGAGGACTTTTTGAGCATATTTGAGTTAATTATTGGTGAAGACTTGTTGAGCATATTGGACAAGTTCTAGTGAGTTTTTGTAGAGTAGATTTGAGGTAAGTCTTGGTGAAGATTTGGTGAGTAGATTGGACAAGTTCTAGTAAGGACTTGTAGAGAATATTTAAGGTAAGTCTTGGTGAATATTTGTGGAGCATATTTGAGGTAATCCTTGGTGAATACTTGTGGATAGATTAGTGTGAGCTTTTGTGGAAGCTTACAATGCATATTTGAGGTAAGTCTTTGAGAAGACTTATGAGCTGATTTGATTGATTGATTTGTTCAAACCTTGTGTTAAGGTTTGGTGCAGATCTAGCAGAGTTGATTTGTGATTGGTTCATGATTAGTCTTAAGGCCTGAGGATATATTTGAGGATAGGTTAGTGCCATACCAGAGATAGAGATTGAGAAAAATTGTGCTAGACCTAAGGACTATGTTTAGTATATATTTGAGATAGATATTGAGTAGATTTGTGCTAGACCGAAGGACTGTGTTTAGTATAGATTTGAGAAATATATTGATAATATTTGTGCTAGAATGAAGAATTATGTTTAGTGCAAATTTGAGATAGAGCTGAGAGAAATCTTTCGAGGTGACAGAGTATAGAGGATAATAGTCTCTAGTGGATAGATGTCCATTAGCCATGGTAGTGAATATAGGTCTTTTGAGTGAGGGTAGGAGTCTTTAGTGGATAGAGATCCATAAACCAATGTAGTGGAGGTAGCAGTTCTTCTAGAATATCACCAACCAGAGAAAAGGAGGAGTTCTCATGTGGATAGATATCCATGAACCAACTAAGAAGATTGGTGTCTCCTATGGATATAGATCCATGAACTTGATTAGGGTATTGGTGTCTCCTTTGGATAGAGGTACATAAACATTATAATAGAGAAAGTATTCCCAATATATTGATTGAGAAAATATTAGTGAAATATTTTCTCTGTGGACCATGTTAAATTGGTGTCTCTATTGTGTGTGGTAATTTTTGTATTGCTTTTATTACTGTCGTTGATATTGCCATTGATATATTGCATAAAATTATTTGGAAAGAAAAGTAACAACTGGTCTTATATTGTTCACCCCCCTGTTAGTATAAGCTTTTGTTCTTCACTCGATCATTTGTGGGTATACATCCTTATCTGCAAGAACCTTAATGTTCTTGTGTAAATTTGATAAATAATTTAATATAAAATGTAATCACAGACCACTTAAATGGGGCTCCCTTGTAATCACTTTGCTACTATAGGGGGCTCCCTCCTTACCACTTATAGGGGGCTCCCTCTTTAGAATCTATGCTTCTTATTCTTCTTATTGGATGATTTGTGTGAATGGCCAACCTAATATATATCTACCCTAAAGCTACATTGGTGAAGAGACATGATGGTTCACGTTATGAAGAGACGTGATGGTTCACGTATGAAGAGTTGTGATGGTTCACTTTATGGGATAATAATATAATATTTAAATGAGTAATAATACTAACTAATACTAACTAATAATGTTAGGATTGAGGATCCTAACATTATCATAGTTTTGCTCCTATTTTCTTCTCTTCTTTCTTTTTTAATATTTTGGAGCTTTCACTTTCTTCTTCTTTCGTATTTCTCTCTTCTTTTTTCCATCCACTCATCCATGCATTTTACTTTGCATTCAATTTTCTTTACATTCAATTTATATTGCATGTTAGATTACGTTTCATTTATTTAGATTCACTTATGCATTTCATTTAGTTAGGATCATTTTGCATTGCATTCATTATGTTTGTGATTATCTTACTCAATATATATAATAAAAATGAAAAAAATACAAGTTAGCCCTTTTCTCTCCCTTGTAGCCCCCCTTCTTTCCTTTTAGCACATTTCATTTTTTTATTGCCACTTTATTTTCTTTCGAGTCTACAATTTCAAGTTTCCTTAGGAATTTTACATTCATTTTGAAACTTGAGGGGGCACCCTAGCCTGATAAGCATCAATATCCCTAATGCCTCATTTTGTGTGTAAATATTTAAAGTGAATAGAATGACACTATTTGTACACCACCCCTTTATTTTAAACCAAATGCCCCTTTTATCTCTCATGTTTGTTGTTATTTTCACCCATATATGTTGTCATATTTCTTTGATGCATTTATTAGGCCATTAATGCATCAAAGAGGGGGTAAAATGTAGATACAAAAAATTGACCCACCCAAATGAGTTATTTGTCCTTAGGTTCCTCTAGGAGGATCTCAAACTTACTAGGAATAAGTTTGGCCTCTTTTTATTGAGTTTTATATTGGCTTTTTTTACCTTGATCGAATATGGGCCTGGTAAGTTACAAGGCACGAATTCAGTAAATTTAGGTTTTTCATGAGAAAAAACTAAATATTGTACCAATGCTTGAGGGTTTCAGCTCAATCAAGATTAAATATTTTATTTTCTTACTTTTGATCCCTCCAATTCCTCTATAAATACAAGGATTGGATCCCCTTTTCTCCCTAGTTCTCCAAGTGATCCTAAGTTCTCTTATAATTAAACTATCAAAAGTTCATTATAATTCTATTGCTTTTTAGTGCTTCTTGTTGCTTTGGTGTTTTGCTACCGGTGTACCTTGTGATATTTTAGTGGATAAAATAGTTTATATTCTTGAAGGAGGGGAGGTCTTCCACCTTTGCTCTTGCTTCTTTTACAAGATATCAAGGTTATTTCTTTACAAACATTACTTCATAATTTCATCATTTTGTGATTATGCTACATTTTGTTTCTATTTTAGGATTTTAAAATCCTCTTGTACAAATTTGTACCATGTATTCTATAGGGCACAAATTTGGTGAAAGATCTACTTTCTCTCATTAGGTTATTATATGTTTGTTTTGGCACAACTACTGAATCCATGTTGAATATCCTAGAGGGTATGGATTTGGTCTAGCTAAGTTTTAGGACAATTGTTCATCCTAAAATCCTAGGGTTTCATATTGCATGTCCTTCGTATTCTATCTTGTATTTGTGTGTGTTCTTTTCAGGTTGTAATCATTCTATTTTGTTTGCATTTCATCTTATATTAGCTTGGAGGCAATTATTTATCTCCAAATCCTAGTTTTAAAATTACATTATTGATCAAGCTTTTGCATCTATTTTTTTGCATTCCATTTATTGTTTCATGCTATCATATTCTATTCTGTTTGTTCCAAAGATCAAAGCTCATTTTGTTACAAATGGTCAACTAAAAATACCAAGGGGGTTTGATTGTTGTTCTTCCAAGCTTAGTCTTACAGCAGCCTGGGTAGGCCCACAAACACTGGCCATATTTTTTAGAGCTTTTATGAAGCTATTTTACAAAATTGAAGTTATGGGATATTTTCGACGTAAGACAAAGCTTAGAAGAAATACCAAAATTAGATAAGTGCCCTTGGTAAAGTTTTTAGGTTGTGTGGTGTTTGATTTTTCTATCATTATTCACAACCTTGATTAAGTAAAAGGGAAAATATTCAATCATGTTTTGGGCTTTGAAAAGAATAAAAGAATATAGTGTGCATTTAGGGTTTTAGCCTTGTTTGTGCTTTAACATGTGCCCTTGCTTAAAAGGAAAAGAACCATTTCTTCCAAGCTAGGGTTGAAATCATTCCAGAATCATACTAGGGCTAGACATTGTATTCTTACATCTTGTGTGTTTTGCACCTTTTCATAGCTTACCTTATAGAGGCCAAACATAGGTGATTTTTTTAAATTAAACACATCAAATATTTCCACCCCAGACTTGGAGCGAATCCTAAAACATTCCTAGTGAGCCCCTTTCCTTTTTATCCAAGTGTAGATTATATAACATACCTGTGTAGTTCACATTTGCTCCCAATATATCCAACCGATAATCGTATGTGATAGGGTAGTTTTCCCCCTCTACAAAGTCATTTATAGTATCCTATTTTTTTTATTTAACTCTCTTACATATTTTACCTTTTTTATGTATTTTAATGATCTTATCACCATGAAAGGAATCTAGGATCTAATCCATTTACTTAGAAATTAAGATATTCTTGGATAAATGTAGACAAATACTAAATATTAACTACTATTATTTTCTAATTTGGTTATAGATATATTTTTTTGTAGGTATATGACAAAGGCACTATGGGATTGTAAAATTGTTGTGTAAAAGAATGTAATTTTATGGTAGCCTTACAATGATACAATACCTTTAGAACCATATGGAACCTTTCTAATCATCTGGTAGCTTTGTAATGGTATAATGCCTTCACAACTATATGATTCCTTTGGAATGATATCATGTCTTCATAATGATATGACACCTCCACAAGAGTACAATGTGTATGTCATAGATAGGTTTCTATTCTCCTCTTATCCTCTAATTTGTTCTATTTCTTCTTATGTGTTCTAATACCATTGCTATAAATATTATATAATTTAATAAAATCATTGGAAAAGGTGCTAGTATTGGGTCTTTAGTTTGCAAAATCTTGTATGAGTAAGCATATTCCTATGTTTAAACATGAAAATAAAGTGTAAATAACAATATTTTAGGTTAGTGTGTTTGCTTACATGTATTTTTAATCTCTAGAAGCCCCCAAAAATAAAATATATAACTTCATATTTTTTACAAGAATCAAAATATCAAAGGCATTTAGTCTAGGATTTTGTATGATGTGCTTATATGTTTATTGAAATATTGTACTGAAGATAATGGAAAGAAATGGAAATAGACCCATCGTTTTTTGGAAAGAAACATTCAACATAAAATAATTCAATGATTTAGGCCTTTTTAAAACTCTATCAAGCATTGCACATTAAAAGTGACATAAATATTTCCTTTATGATCAAAGAGTAATATTTCATTTCTCATTATTGAATCTAAAAAAGGGAAAATTATCATTTCATGCAAGTGAAAGAACATAATCCAATTTCTTTGTCATTGAATTTATTTTGAGAGTATTAGAATCTTATGTGAAAGACTATAATAAGAGTAAATATTTGTTCTTCTTTGCAATAACTTAGGCATTGAAAGTACAAATGCATTTAGGTTTCCATCATATGGTAGTCTCACTTGTTTGCATGTATTGATTCTTGATCCCTTGTTTGAAAGAAAAGGAAAATAGGAATATTTACTTTCTATATAGATAGTGAAAAAGAAAAGAATTTGGATAACAGGATTTGTATTCCTACATTTTTGTATCTACATGTATTGCACCTTTGATTCATAGAATCCATTTATGATAGAATTGAAATATGGAACCTTTAGGTGTCTTTTAATAAACACATAAATATAACAAGTAGGATATATACTTCAATCCTCCTAAAGCATGAGTGTGGGGATACATGATATTTTGTGGCCTTAGAGAGGGATATTAGGAAAAAACTTACATTGGCTATAAATTTTGCATATCAAAGTAATTTGACCATGGTTTTTCAAATCACATGATTCTTCAAGATATACGCATTGGTCACATTAGTTTATATAAAATTCTTGTGTTTGGGTCCAATTTGTGTTAAATAGTCCTCAACCCCTCATACTTTATATTGAAAGAGAATATTTACCTTTTCTATATAATAAAAATAATTCAAATTATATTTTAGGATATATGGATAGATTTGTGGTAGTTGAAATAAATTTTGAGTGTTTTAGAGGCTTGTGGGAAAAGGAGTCAAGAGTGCTCTAGTAAATCATTCTTTATCATTTCTATGATTGATTCATTATATTCATTAATATTTAATATTTCATGATATATTTATTATTCTATTTCTTCTCTAGGTACTCTTGGAAGTTTGTTATAACACTTATTTTAATTAGGCTTAATCAACACCTCCGATGGTAATTGAAAGTAGGTGGTCTAAGGGTAAGAGTAAGTTTTAAAAAAAATGATGTATGTTGTAATATGAGATATTGTGCTTTTAAGATATACCTTATAGAACTGTAAGAGAGGGAAGGAGCGTATATTTAAAGAAGGTTGTGATATTGAATTCTCTTCTTCATTTGAAGTTCTAATAAAGATATTTTTTTGGATATGTAGAAGAGTGTCTAATAGTGGTAGTGATGACTATAGTCCATCCTAAGGAGATTGTTACACAAGAAATAATTTTACATCAATAGGTTTTAAATTATAGGGAGACCTAAATGAGTCAACCTAAAAATATAAATGTCCTTTAGAGAATCCATTATGGGGGAGATACTATTGTTACTAATTTCTTCTCTTCTTGGCCTCTTAGTTTAGATTATAGGTAATGTTGAAACTATAATATAATTCATGTATAAGGTCAACATTATATAATATAAAATTGATAGGCCTAAGTAACTCATCATACATTGTATTACTTTATTGTAATATTTGATTATGTAAGACCTATTGTTTGTAGTTAACCTTTTTATGGCTAAACCCACATTATAACATGTAACTAGATTTAATCCTTCTTGTCGTGTTAGCTTAGGTTAAATATTATTATGTAATTGAGGTTTTGGTATTGGTATAAATAATCCCACTCTTCATTTTATTTATGAATTGTTGTGTAATTTTATCTATTGATAATAGTTATTATTTATGACCTATTATCCCCATTATATATCTATTTTTTGTAGTACACCAAAAAAGGGCTTTAAGAGTGGTTTCTAACCACCCTTAAAAGCGTTTAATGGTGGTTATTAAACCACCGTCTATGAGAGCATCATAAAAATTTTGCATCATACGATGGTGGCTAAAAATTACCCCAAAAAGCTACCTTCTTAGGGTCTAAGAGAATGGTTTAAAACCACCCTCTTAGGCCTATGAGGGCAGTTAGTAACCGCATTATTAGGACTAAGAGGGCAGTTAAAAACCACCCTATTAGGGTTAAGACCTCTTAGGCCTAAGAGGGTAGTTTAAAATTGCCCTCTTAGGGTCTCATAAAAAATATAATATATAAATGATGCATTAGCTAAAACAACATAGCACTCAATAGTGGTTTGCCTTAGCTGAAATGGCATAGCACTCAATCAAAGGAGCACCTAAATCGAAACCAGCATAGTACCCATTTTTTATATTGAAGAGAATATTAAAAAAAATATTGCACCCATAATCAAAATCCTTTTAAATTCGATAGAGTAAACAAAATTTTTTATAGCTAGAAACAGAACCATTTGAACCCTTTAAAAATGAGGGAATAAAAACATATCCCTTAAATAAAATAAAGTTCATTCAATAAATAAATAAATAAATAAAACTAAGAATTTACATCCATCGCTAAAACCATTTGAGTACATTAAACAGAAGGGGGACGAGCACATCCACACCCACAATCAAAACAAATCAGGTTAAAAAAACAAAAGAAATGAAACATGTACATCCATAGTCAAAAACCATATATATTTTCCAAATATAAAAAACAAAAAAGACACTCACAACCAAAACCATTGGATCCAATTAACAAAATTAAAATAAAATAAAACAAAAACACACACATATATAAATAATTTTGTACCCACAATCCAAGCCATTAAAATTCAATCCCAAAAACCAAAAAAAAACATAAATACTATAGGAACAACAATACTCAAAGACCTCATATTTTCACAGTCCATATACTAAAAATAAATCAATTTGTGTAATTCCAAACATCATGAAAATTTAAAAAATGATATTTTTAATCATTCTCCATCATCAATATTTTCAATTTTGACATGTTTAGTATTACACACTTCTATTCTAGAAGTTGTCGGTGTTTGTTTCACATACCTTAACCTATAGCATGAGTCCACTTGACGTGGCAGAGAACAAGGGTATCACTAGTAGTGGCATTCAGATTGTCCATAGCCCATTTAAATTCATACATACTCTGCTCACTCTCATCCACTACAACTAAAACTTTTCTTCCCCTGACACCTTCCATTATACTTCACAAGAAGAAAAACTAGATTGATTCCAATACTCTTTGTTGAATTTGGATCAAATCAATATTTTGCTTTTCTTTGGATTGATTGTTGAGAGAAATTGATGGTGGGTGTTGCTTAAATAAGATTTTTCTAGACCACAAAAATTTGGAATTCTAGTTTCAATAGACTCTATTATTTTATGGGTATATGTTTTTATGCTCCATGCATATTGAAGAATTCCTTATACATATAATGACTCATGGATTTTCATAGGAAGCACTTGCAGGTCTTGGAGTGACAATACTACTTTAACAAGTGAAAATCACATTTGCGTGTGTAAAGTTATAAATTAAAAATTAGAGACATAGATTTGAGGAGCAAATAATAGAATATGACTGCTAAAACTAATCATGTACACTCTTCACTGGTGAGGTATGAATAGATTTACAAAAATGAATTCAAAGGGTTACAAACTACTACTAAACTAGGCATTGACACCTCATTTAATCTAACATGCAATTAGTGATCTATGCATTTGCATGGACACCTCTTTCAGTCCAATTGAGGTGAAATGGATATGCAAATTAGGAATATAGCTACTATAATTCCTAAGGAAGAGTTCCGAGGTGTAGACCAATTGGTTCATCCAAACCCCATAAGGGGGGCAGAGGTCCAAGGTTCAAATCTCGAGCCTCGTCGGACTGAACACTTGTCCCTTTCCTAGTGCTTTCAGTGGCGTAAAAGGCTTAAAATGATTGTGGCATGGTGGTTATAGGGGCGGACTGCGCGAAGATCTGTGTGGCGGCTTCTGGGGCGGACAACGCAGAATACTATGGCAGCCATAAAAGCCGGATAGCTTGCTCGGATTCATGGCGGCTACCGATTCCACCATGTAAATTCAAAAAAAAAAAAAAAATCCTAAGGAAATTTAAAGTAAAAGTGGAACATAAAGAAAACATACCATAATAGGCAAGGCCAGAAAGGAGTTTTTTTTAAAAATAATATAGAATATATTAAATGGAATAAATGGTCAACCATAAAAAATAATAGGCAGAAAGGTTTCACACTCACATATGTTGTGAAGCCAACTATGATAACCATAATTGCAAACCCATGTGGAAATATTTCCACAAAGCTTATCATTGGTAAAGCACATAATACTACAATTGGGATGATGATACCAAATAATATTGAAATCAATATCCTCAAGCTATTGAATGTTAATATCAACCTTACACCCAATAGAAAAACCTAACAAAAATCAACCATACACACAAAAGATAAATATTCGCTATATCCTTGCAATGAAATAAGTTTCATAAAAATAAAACTTACATTGTGACCTTTCCATACTTCATAAACTCATTTGAAAACCTCACTATTTACTTCATTTTAATGGTTAGGCCCAGAATCTTCGACTACATGGAGCTCAACTTCTTTGTCTCTCATTCCACTAATGGAAAACCAAGAGACAATAATTCTTTATTTTTCTTTAAATATGTTATATACACATGAAGGTATTATCAAGAGTGTTGAAAATTTTTGAACCTTCCAATCTCTTAACAAAAAGCAACTCCACTTATGACTGATCTTGTGATCAATGGTCAAATAAAATTACAACAAAAATAGAGAATAATGAATCACTAGTCAATGTGAAGTTTCTCTCAGAGTTTTGACATGAATTTTTTTTCTTCCATATGATAATGGAAAAATTTAGCATAGATTTTAGAGTCCAAAGTCAAAATTAAATAAATATAATACTATAGCTACCAAGGCTGCCATAAAAATATTGACAAATTGGATCTTGAAGTTTAGTATTATACACATTTTATTTTAAATAATATATGGAATATTTTCTCTTAGATTTCTAGATGAAAACTAAGTTATTATTTATGAACAACAAATATCTATTGCACCTCTTACATGTACAAAAGAAAAAAAGAAAGAAATTATATTATTTCCAAGAGTGACCAAAGGAGATAAATGAAATTCAAAGACTACATCCAGTTAGAATATTTAGGTACTAGGGAAAAAATAATCCAAGGAGCTCAATAAGTAACTAGGAAATAAAATAGTAAACCATTGTAAATATAACCATTGTGGGAAAACCCAAAATAAATAATAAATAGGATAGATTTTAGTGGTTAAACCATTGGAAGAGAAAATGTGACATAGATTTTGGAGGCCATGTATTAACAAGATGAGCATTGAATGTTTTTTCTTCATACACATCCATGGTTGGAGGTTTGAAGTGACCATGATAATAGGCCAGCAACTGTAAGCACTACTAAAGTTAGAAAAATGGTTGAACCCATCGGTTGCTATTGCAAGTTGTACACTATGTGGATCATTGGTGAAATATTTCCACTTAACATCTATAGTTTTCCACATTAGGGATTTGAATGGATGTTACATATTATCATCTGAACTCTTGTTCTAGGAATATCACCTCATATTCTCCATAACCTTTGTAGAGATATAAGAATAAAGAAATACACTTTAGCCACGTCTAACAATGTTGAAAGAAAGAAACACAACAAATATAATGATATAATAAAATCCCTTACCTATACATTCTATTAAACCTTGGTATTATGGGGAAATACATCAACACCTTCACAGGAACATTAATGAATACCTTTTGTGAATGAGGGTAAACTTTCCATCGAGATGAACCACATGTTGGTCAAACTTGATTCTTTTCATGATCTTTCCAATATAAAATATAGTCATTGATGCATGCATGTATCATTACATAATCTAATACCAATAACCTCATCATTTTATTTACCACATATGTAGACTCTGGAATTGTATTGTTGATTGAGAGCATATATTTTAGCAACTCTAGTAAGTTTCCAAAGCTTTTGTTTGACCAACCATGTTTTACTTTGAGATTATACATTTTAGTGACTAACAATAGCTTTGTGTACTTTTTATAGCCTAGGTATAATGATAATTTGGTATCTTCAAGTAAGCTACAATATTCATCAGTAGGAACTAGTCAATAAGATAATTGGAACTCAACATCACTATATCATAGTTCTTGTCCACTCTCTCAGAAATTGATATTGAACAATCTGTATGCATCATGACCATTCCAATGATGTCATATTGTACACATTCAATAATTGAATCCTCATTAGTGGTAGAGCACATTTTTGATGCATATTTTAAAAAAAAAGGGGATTGTTCTTCATGCAAAATAAACTCGGTTTATGTCTTGTCAATCCCATACCAAATCAAGTGGTCATGAACCTTTGAAAAACCAAGAGTTTCAATATTTGAGAACTTTCAACATGGACATCTAGTTATCTTAGGGTCTATTGAATTATTCCTTGTGAAATCTAAGGATTGGTGAACCCCGCAATAATAATCCTTGTTATTTCTACAAATAGACCCCCCCCTCAAAAAAAATAAGAAAGTATAGTTGTACTGTAGCACCCTAAAATTGGCGCAGTAAAATTATAAAATTTACATTCACCTTAGTAAATAAATTTAAATTCAAATTTAACCTCCCAAACCGCCCGTTAACCGTCGAGAAATCCGTTTCCCCCTTTTTCATGCCATTTTTAGAGGTTGTTTTGACCGTTTGACGATATCGTCGCCGATCAGACGATATCGTCCCAGATTTGACGATTTCGTCTGGACTAGGACGTCCAGACGATCTTGTCGCAAAACTAAATTTGCATAGTTGGAATCTGTTCCAACGGGTCTCCAATCTGGGCAGAAGCGTGTCTGCGTCGTTGGGACCCTCCTCCGTTGGAGATCTCCCAAATTGGGATGATCTCCAACCTCCTAACTACTCCCCCTAAGCCTATTTAATCTCTAAGATTTTCCCTCCCCAACCCCTGGCTGAAATTTTCTGCAAAGTGATTCCCTCTCACGTCAAAACATCCTAATCTTGCTTTTGCACTAGTCCCATAGCAATTTTGTTGCAGGTACATCACTGATTTTCAGTCGGAGCCAGCATCCATCGTCGTCGACGAACCTGTTCAGATCGGAGGCGATCCCGTCAAATGCGAGACGATTTCGTACTGATGCGAGACGATCTCGACTCCAGTCCACATCGAGGCAATCAGTGCCTAGAGTTTGCTTTTCTCAACCTTTTCTTTGTCATTTTATGCTGCAAATTAGATCATTTACTCAGTGTTTATATTATTTTGCATTTGGAGTTCACCCATTTAGCTTAGATTGCACATTAAGTTCATGATTTGTTGTTAAAATACAAAAATTGGCTAGGATTGCTGTTTTAAACTATTGCTCAATATTCATTTTATTATTTGGTGTAATTTGCCTCTGTTAGCACAGTAGAATTTCTTGTATTTTGCATCTATTTTTTGTTTTGCAGGTCTCTGACGAATTCGTCTGACGAATTCGTCAGATCTCAGACGATTCTGTCAGTTTCAGATGATTCTGTCAGATTGCAGGTGATTCTGTCAGATTACAGGCGATCCAGACTGCTTCAAACGTCAGAATCTTCTTCAGACATCCGGATCAGGTATTCTTCATTGTCATTCTGTAAAATTCTCTATTTTTTGCTTTCAAATCTGTTTGTTGTGTTCATGAAAGTTGCATTTTCATGTAGTTTAATTTAGATTCATTCGGCCAAACCTAGGACATGAATGCTTAAGATTAAAACGAACACATCAAAACACATTCCAAAACCTAGGCGTGGAAACTGCCGCCAAATGTTTCCTGGTGAACCCACCATCCGTCGAAAAATCACCAAAATACACCTCCCTTGAGAGGCGGGACCTTCGCAAAGTCCTCTCAGTCCGAGGTACCGCACCATCCTTTTCCCATCCTCCTTCCGGGCGCGGATCCTATAGCCTGAAGGTAGGGATGCAAAAAATTTGGAGCGATACATTTTGGTGAACCCGACGTGAATGCATCATAACCTTTTGAAAACAAAAACAAAAAAACAAAAAAATATATATATACAAGAAAAACAAAAACAAAATCATCATTTCAAGTTTGTATGTTTTATATTCAATCCTAAATAGTAGATGCTAAATATTACTTTTAGAAGTACTAAAGAAACCATGAGTTTTTACTCAAATCAATATGAGCCCATTAGTAATGTTGGAAGAATTCAGCCAAATACATTTGTTGATTATGACCAACCTCATCCCTATTCAACATCACCTCCATCACACTCTTCTTATTTTTCATCCATAACCCAACAAAACAATCCCTTTGCCAATCCTCTTCATAATGATATTATCTATTCTCCCATATATCCATATTATGTCTATCAATCCACATATAATCCTCCGCCACCTTTTCAAAACTCTTCTTTCAATACAACACATCCATTTCAACAAGAAAATACTTATTCTTCCAATTCTACCATGCACTCACCTCATACATCGCAATCTTCCTGTCATCATTCTACCCATAATAAAGAAAGTAGAGGTGAGAAACCATTAGGTCCTTTTATGACGAAATTCCTAAGGCATTTATCAAAAACCTCTCAAAAACCTTCATCACGTAAATTTACTAAGCTCAATCAACCAATGGATATAATTCTCAAGTATTTACTTGACACAAATATTATTGAACTTCCTTCCATAAGACAACCTCGATACCACATCAGATTGGTTTAAACCTGAGCTACATTGTGAATATCATAGAGTAGATGGACATATGACACAAAATTGTAAAGATTTAAGATGTGCAATTCAAGATTTGATTGATAAGGATCTTTTTAATATAAAGGAATTACAATCTACAACTGATTATAAATCTCCAATAAACTATCAAACTCCTACACAACAAATACCAATAATCAATCAAGACATGGGGATCTCCCAAGAACCCCTACTCAATTATCAACAACAAGAAACCAATCAAATATTGCATGTTAATGTGTCCCATCATGATGATATTATTAATATTGTAACAAAAACTACAAATGAGCAACCTCAAGTTCAATCAACTCAATCCGATATTCAAGAGATGGATTCCTCATTTGACCAACCTTCAAAACTATCTTTGGCTATAGAGAATGATCCAAAATGGAATGTAAGCATAGAAAGCTCATCTTTAGAATCAAAATCTCAATCTGAAATCCACTTTGATAACCAACAACAAGTGATTAATCCTCAAGCAAAGATATCCCTTTTAGAAGTATTACAAATTGCTCATAAGGAAATTTTGTTCAAAATACCTAGCCAACAATTTGTTCCTCATCATATTTTCTCTAAGAACATAATTAATGGTATAAACCCTCTTGAGGTTAACCATATTTCATTCTATGATGAGGATATTCCTTCCTCTACTCCACAAGAAGACTCCTATCTTTACATTATCGGATCTCGTAAAGAAACACTTGTTAGAACTATCATGGTAGATAATGACTCTTCTCTTAATTTATGCACTTATCAATTATTTCAAAAACACAAATTAAAGGAAGAAGATAGTAATGAATCAAATGTTATTATAAAATCTTTTAACAATGAAATTCAAGAACCTCAAGGTACTATAATTATTCCCCTTAATATTGGATCCAAGATCCTGGATACTTTATTCTATGTAGGATATTGTCCTTCACCTTACAAACTACTTCTCCGAGTCCTTGGATTCATACGATGAGGGTTGTCCCTTCCACTCTTCACCAATGTTTGAAGTTTGAACTTACAAATAAAATTGTTACCATACATGGTGACCCAAAACCATTTGAAGAATATTTAACGATTGAAACATCAAGTTCTATACACTCTCTATTGTCACAATTATTTTTTATCCATCACTTTTCTTCATCCATATATGATCATCCTTGTTTACCAAATAACACTCATGCATATCTTTCACATATACTTTCTCCATCTTATCAAGACTTGGAAGATAATAATAAGAATGAAGAACCTTCTTATCCTTCTGACATTTTATTTTGTAACATGATCAATTTTCCACATATAAAAGTCAAATCTTTTTCTACATTATTCTACATTATAACAAAGCTTTTGTTATCACTACCTTTTATTCATCACCTTATATTCTTACCTTCACCTCAACCAGATTATCCTTCAAAACCTCCTTTGATTTTGAAGCAACCTTAGACATGCTATACTCAAATAAACCTTGTATAGTGTATATAGATCATCTTGTATATACCACCAATTTCAATTCATAAATTAAAATCAAAATACAAAAAAAATCAAAATCCTCAAAATCTTCAAAAAAATACAAATGCAACCAAAGAACTTAAAGGTAAATTTGAGCCCAACTGGCTTGGACCATACATTATTACTGCTAAATTTGAATCAGGAGCATATAAATTATCTACCTTAGATGGTAAAGAACTTAAAGAACCCATGAATATTTTGCATCTTAAACGTTACTATGCATAAACTTGGTCATTTCATCCATGTATATATTTGTTCAAAATTACTATCTTGTATTTCTTTCAATTTATTCAAAAACACCAAAAACATTCATAAATCTCCAAAAATCTTCAAAAACTATCTATTGCATTTGTTTAAGGCAGTTGTTAAATTTTTTGCTCAAAAATATAAAAACAACAATATGCTTGACTCTTTCGAAACCAAAACAATATACAGAAGAAAGAGAGAGTCAACATTCTCAAAAACTTTCTCACAAATCATTTATATATATTTTCTTACAATTATTGCAGTTATATGTTTCAACTTATTTTGGATAAATTAGCATTTATTTTGAATCCCTCACTTGCACACTCACAACAATAAATATCTTGATTTTATTTGGCATGATTACTAATCTCTCTTATATCAAAGTTCACAAAATTCAATTAAATAAAGTTTGAGCATAGAGAATTGATCTTGTTATTTACTTAAACCAAGCACATCTTTTCACAATAAAATGATTATATTTGTAATTTCCATGTTTTGCTACATAGTAGAACTGATTTCTTGAGTGAAAAGTTTCCCCTGCTATCCTATCATGCACATGGTCTAGAATCTTTGAGAATTGGCAAAAGGACAAGCTCACCCCTACCCGGAATAAAAATCCCTTGCTCTACAGCTAATCCGAGCAAGTATCCCTAGCAAAGAAAAAGAAAAGAAAAGAAAAATTCAAGAAAAGAAGAGAAAAGAAAAAATGTTTTTTATTTCAGCAATGTTCCAAGCATTATCAAGCAAAAGAAATACAAAAAGAAAAATAAGCAAAGTTCAAAAGAAAGCAAGAAAGCAATAAAATCCCTTTCCCTACCCTTTGAAAAGAAAAGAAGGGTTGATGAGCTTGAATCCCGGGAATTCTCAATTATTTGAAAACCGTGAGGTAAGCCCCATAACAGGTGGTTTGTGCCCAACCCGCTTGGCCTTGGGTAACTCCTAGCGTGGCGATATGTCTGTCACATTAGCGACCTTCTTTTGTACAGACCTATGTCTGCTTATGGATTAGCTAGCTCTTGATAATCCGACCTACATAGTAGTCTAATATGGTTATATGCATCTACATCATGGTTAATGCACACTTATTTGGTTTCTTCAAATCACTTGTATCATAGTATCTTGCTCAAAACTGGTAAATGAACAATGCAATTGCACACACATTTGTATTTGAGAGATTTTGTGTATCATTATGATAAATCAAGATCGGAAATGAATGCACATATGCACATGGGATTCCTTATAAATCTAACTTTTGTCTTCAAAATACTTTGAAATATTATTTTTGCAACTTGTTTGGAATAATCAAGTACAATTATTTTTCACAAAGACAACTATAGAATTAGAAAAATCAAAAATTTCTTCCAAATTACACAAATCAAATCATATATATCTTGGTTGACTTTCGCGACGATGGTATAGTTTCAAAACCAAAATTGGAATTTTATGCCTAGCGCAAGTCCTCATTTTCATCTTTTCTGTTCATCAAAAATCAACCATGCAATAAAACTATTTTTTTTGGATTTTCGCGATGATGGTATAAGTCTATACCTACATATTCTATGCCTAGCGCAAACCATTGTAACAATTTTTATTCCCCATTTCTTCAAAATCATGAAAACCATATGACTTCATTTTACACAAATTATGCTTTTCAAAAGCAAACACATTATCATTATTTCATGTCATTATGTCAACCTTTAACTTTGCAATGATGGTATAATTCCTAAGGAATTATTCACAAATTTTATCACACTTAGGAATTTATGCCTAGCAAAAATCATTTTAAACAATATTTCATGCATAATATTTTTCATGAAAATCTGAAAACAAAACCATCATCATCATCATCATTTGCACTATTGCACCAAAGTCTTAAGACAGTCTCTTAAGCACTCTTTTCCTTTTTAACAATATTTCTATAAATGGGATTAGCTTGACGACCGAGTGAGCAGCGACTCCATGAAATGGTCTATAATAGCGACAATGTCCTTTGAAATTATTGTTAGAAGTCTCTTTTTATTTTTATCACATTGCATCACAAACAACCACTTTGTTACATCAGATTATTTCATTTATAATGTTATAGCATGACATTCAAATTATAATATTTCCAACGACATAATTACATGAATCCTCAATGAATTATCAAATCAATCAATTAAAACATTAAAAGCATCATAAACATCACATAACACAAGTCATATGATCAAAAACATATCATATATCAAACATAATTTCATTCAAAAATAATTCAAAAATATTTTTTTGCTTTTCCGCGTTTTTACCTCAAACGTTCGATTTGGGTAAAAACACGGAGGGGGCACCATAGTAAGCTGTCGTACGATTCGACCAAGAATCGTCGCCTAAAAATGGGAATAATTTTTTGCTTTCTCGTAGATCGAGAAGAACTCATCTTTAACGCATTTTCTTCGAAAAATTCGCTAAAGAGGGGGCAAAATGTAGCACCCTAAAATTGGCGCAGTAAAATTATAAAATTTACATTCACCTTAGTAAATAAATTTAAATTCAAATTTAACCTCCCAAACCGCCCGTTAACCGCCGAGAAATCCGTTTCCCCCTTTTTCGCGCCATTTTTAGAGGTTGTTTTGACCGTTTGACGATATCGTCGCCGATCAGACGATATCGTCCTAGATTTGACGATTTCGTCTGGACTAGGACGTCCAGACGATCTTGTCGCAAAACTGAATTTGCATAGTTGGAATCTGTTCCAACGGGTCTCCAATCTGGGCAGAAGCGTGTCTGCGCCGTTGGGACCCTCCTCCATTGGAGATCTCCCAAATTGGGATGATCTCCAACCTCCTAACTACTCCCCCTAAGCCTATTTAATCTCTAAGATTTTCCCTCCCCAACCCCTGGCTGAAATTTTTTGCAAAGTGATTCCCTCTACGTCAAAACATCCTAATCTTGCTTTTGCACTAGTCCCATAGCAATTTTGTTGCAGGTACATCACTGATTTTCAGCCGGAGCCAGCATCCATCGTCGTCGATGAACCTGTTCAGATCGGAGGCGATCCCGTCAAATGCGAGACGATTTCGTATTGATGCGAGACGATCTCGACTGCAGTCCACATCGAGGCAATCAGTGCCTAGAGTTTGCTTTTCTCAACCTTTTCTTTGTCATTTTATGCTGCAAATTAGATCATTTACTCAGTGTTTATATTATTTTGCATTTGGAGTTCACCCATTTAGCTTAGATTGCACATTAAGTTCATGATTTGTTGTTAAAATACAGAAATTGGCTAGGATTGTTGTTTTAAACTATTGCTCAGTATTCATTTTATTATTTGGTGTAATTTGCCTCTGTTAGCACAGTAGAATTTCTTGTATTTTGCATCTATTTTCTGTTTTGCAGGTCTCTGATGAATTCGTCTGATGAATTCGTCAGATCTCAGACGATTCTGTCAGTTTTAGACGATTTTGTCAGATTGCAAGCGATTCTGTCAGATTACAGGCGATCCAGACTGCTTCAAACGTCAGAATCTTCTTCAGACATCCGGATCAGGTATTCTTCATTGTCATTCTATAAAATTCTCTATTTTTTGCTTTCAAATCTGTTTGCTGTGTTCATGAAAGTTGCATTTTCATGTAGTTTAATTTAGATTCATTCGGCCAAACCTAGGACATGAATGCTTAAGATTAAAACGAACACATCAAAACACATTCCAAAACCTAGGCGTGGAAACTGCCGCCAAATGTTTCCTGGGTGAACCCACCATCCATCGAAAAATCACCAAAATACACCTCCCTTGAGAGGCGGGACCTTCACAAAGTCCTCTCAGTCCGAGGTACCGCACCATCCTTTTCCCATCCTCCTTCCGGGCACGGATCCTATAGCCTGAAGGTAGGGATGCGAAAAATTTGGAGCGATACATGTACAAGAAGATCTGATTGAAAGCACAACTTTTCTTTGTTAATGGAGATAACATAGTTGAAATACCTGGCTGCTCCTAGTCAATCATTATCCATGATACTTGATGCACATAGAATATTGACCCTATTGAACTAGCTAGAGTTGGTGCTTTGAGTGTTGAGGATGATCCAACTATTGAAAGTAAAGACAATAATCCTACTACCCAAGCACAACATGCACAAGGTAAGTGGATTTTCTTATGCAACTTATTACTACACAATACACTCTAGGTAAAAATAAATAAAAAATCTAACCACCAGGTACAATAATACCCTTTGAAGAATAATATAATATACTCTACCAGAGAATATCATAAACCATATTTAGTGTTGGTTTGATCATGGCACCTGTGTATGGCCAGAAAATGATATGAATTGAAGGATTTTCTAACAATAGTTATTAGCCCATATATAACCATTTATCTATGGGGGAATTCCTCTAGAACAACCACAATTTGAGAACCATGGAAATTATAAGGGATATGTACTAGCTTATGTATTCTATCTAGACTCAAACTCAATATGAAATATTAGCAAACACTAAGTATTCATCAGGAGGAAATAATTACAAATAAACAAAATGTTAAAGTACAACAAAAGCACTTGATCCAAGATTGAATCTAAAAACCACCCAATAGTTACATCGATGTGTAAATTTTATCACTTTCATGTGTAGTTTAAGGGTTGTATCACTTACAGTATTATTTTTTATTTGTATAGTTTATGTCCAGCCTAATACTCATTCCCAAAGTTTTCCACCTTTACTAAAACTAATGATATAATAGAAATATCCTATATTATTTTTTTCTTCAAGTAACTAATAAAAAGGATAGAATACAACCTATATAATTTTTATTTATTGAAGTGCAGATTTTACTTTTTCAAATACAATAGAAAAAGAATGATATTATTCTATTTTTATAGTCAATATAAGTAACCTAAGTGTTACCATAATTGGGATAATAAATCAATATCAAACTAATATTTAACTATAACACAAGCACTAAAGATGAGTGATAATAATATAAACATTATCATGTACATAGAAGCATTTATACAAAGCAACACTATTGTCTAAGGAGTAAATTTTGTAAATAAAATGAGTAACAATAGTCCTTGATATTCAAGAAGATTTGTTATTATAATTTGTATAGAATATACAAATAAAATAAATATAAATACAACAATGAAGAGATCGAGGTCTGAGGTGTAGACCAATTGATTCATCCAAACCCCATAAGGGGGGTGGAGGTCCAAGGTTCAAATCTCGGGCCTTGTCGGACTGAATGCTTGTCCCTTTCCTAGTGCTTTCAGCGACGTAAAAGGTTTAAAATGATTGTGGCATGGTGGTTATAGGGGCGGACTGCACGAAGATCTATGTGGTGGCTTCTAGGGCGGACAACACATTATACTATGGCAACCATAAAAGCTGGACATCTTGCCCAGATTCGTGGCGGCTACCGATTCCACCATGTAAATTTAAAAAAAAACAATGAAGAGATCTATAATGCAATGTAATAAGAATATATTTTCCAATTTCCTTGAATACAAACAAGAAAAGATAAAATACAACACTAAGTAAATGATCCTAAGGGTAATTTAATATAAAGGTTCAAATATGCTTGATTATGTTTGAAGGTGATTCTAATGGTTGAAAATATACATGACAACATGATACACATTTTACCCAGGTGTTGTAGGTGAGTTGGAGAGGAGAGGGAAATCCTCTAAGGGAGGTCCCAGGTTCAAATCTCCACCCTACCAAAATGCTGAATTGGGTACCCAAAATCCAATTGATAATTTTGGTGCGAGCAGAACCCCCTGTTCATGGTCTCTCAGACCAAGGCGGCCCCGCAAGGGGTTTTTCGCTTAAAGAAAATAACATGATACACATTTTAATATGATATTAAAATATTTAAAATTAAAAAACTAGGGCATCATTGGGTAGTCGAAGAGATTTTTGGTTACTATGGATTTGAAGATAAGATTGTTGCCCCAGGAGGGACCAATGGAGACACCTCCATATCCTATTTTAGAGAGACATAGATCTTTTGCAGATTTTTTAAGGGATAAATATCCATCAGAGACTGAAGAAGCACAAAAATTGCATTAAAAATGCTCTTTACAGCAATTGGAAATAGATCAACATATCAAGTTAATGGATTCTTTTCATAGTCATAATCAAGGCCAAATATTATCATTGAGAAAAGGATGGTTGAAGAAATAGTTTTATACAGAGCCAATAATGATTTATCTATAAATTCATGGGTACTCACCCTACCCTAATTTTTTTGCATTCCTGGGTCTAGCAAAACTAAGAGCCTCTTGGTGAGTATTCTTTATGGTTTATTAGAAATGGATATTTTATTGTTAGTTTTTCTTCACTTACCAATAGAAATAGGGCATTCAAATTATAAAAGAGGAATCATGGTCTAGCAAGATTATTTTTTCAACCCCGGAGACTGGAATTTGATTCTCGAATTGAACCGACTACTATCCCAATTTGGATCCATTTGTATGCACTTCCAATGGAGTTTTGGAGTGAGCAGGTATTGGAAATTATTGACAATTCCCTTGGAAGATATTTGGGTATTTCCAAAGACAAAATGGAAGGAAACACAGCTTTCTTATGCAATATTATGTGTGGAAATGGATCTTAGATAGTCTTTGTTGATAGAGGTGGAACTCAAACTTGTAAGACTGTCTTGGATTCAAAAATTGGATTATGAGGCATTGCCCTTTAGATGTATATTTTACCACAAATATGGGCATTTGGAACAATATTTCCTAAATAATATGAACATAAAAATGGAGGCTCCTCTGGTAATGTTAAATCTTTCTAAGCAGGGCAATTCAAAAATCAATAAAGAAACAACCAATATTTCTCATGGTAAATAAGCACAAGGAGATGGTTTTAAACAACCCAAAAGAAGGACAAGGCAAAAGAAAAAATATGGTAAAGAGCAAACCCAAATCAAGATCTCCAATAGGTATGAGACTTTAAGAAACTAATGGACCAAGAAGAAAATTTCATGGAAGGAGTGGATGGGAATAATAAAAATAATAACAACCATGTTCAAGCCCCTATTTCACCTCCTCCTATCATAGAGCAAGTAATTGAGTGCAGTGAGTTACCATAATAAGAGAGTGCAGGGGCATTGATAGTGCATAACCAAGAGCACTCGATAATTAAGGATGTCATCATGGGCATAGCAGAAAATAATAGAGAAAGGCCAACTCTAGGGATAACTCAGGTGGAAAAGAGATAAAAAAATAGCAGCTCTCAAGGAGTGGGTAGAAAATCAAATAAGGAATTGATAGCAGTTCAAGGAGAAAAATTGATCACTGGAGGATCGGTGAGGCCAATAGATTATTATTGCTCTCAAGGTAACCAATGATTATAAAATCATGGAATATTAGGGGTTTAAATAGTAAAACCCGTCAATTTGTTGTTCTAAGACTCTTAGAAAAATGTAAAACAAATTTTTTGTTTATCCAAGAGACAAAAATATCATTGGATCTTATGTGTAAAATAGTAAATAGAATTTTGAGGGGTGTTGATCATATTGGAGTGGCTTCCCAAGGGGTCTCAGGGGGGATAGTTACTTTTTGGAACTCTCTTGAATGGATTGCAATAGAACATATATCTTGTAGGGGTGTTCTCACATCATGTTTTAGGAACAATGTCACAGCTGAACATGTTTTAATCATAAATTTTTATGGGGCTCAAAACATAGATGGTTATATGCATCAATGGAAAGTTGTGCATAACATGAGAGTCTCAAGGGAAGAGTTATACTGGATTATTGATGGGTATTTTAATGCTAAGTTATCCTCTAGAGATCAGGAAGGGAGAACCCCAATTTTAGACCCAGGGGATCGACTTATGATTTCCCAAGTCCAGACATTACACTTGGTGGATATTAAATGCCTTGGAACCAACTATACTTGGAATAATAAGAGGGAGCCACATAGCAGGAAGGTGAATTTAGATCATTTTTTGGTTTCGAGGAGGCATTTGTAAAATGGAATATAAAATTCAGATTTTATAGGGTCCAGTTTCAAATGACTTTCCCATTTTTTTGGAAGGGGAGATCAAGATAGTGCAGCATCACAAACCATTTAAATTTGAAAAATGTTGGTTATGAAAAGAAGAACTTTGAAATAAAATTCCATAGTGGTGGTAAGAAGGTTGTCCAGCATATGGGACAACAATTTTTAAATTCCACAAACAACTTCATTATGTCAAAGATAAATTGAAACAATGGAGGTGAGCTAACAAGATAGACTTCTAGGTCCAAAGAGCTCCATTGGTGGCCACATGGGATGAGGTTCAAAAACACTTTAGGGAAGGAAAAATTACAAAGCAACTCAAATAAGAGGATGATGCATTATGTAAATTGGTTGAGGACATTGACAACCAAAAGGAGACCTACTAGAAACATAGAACAAGAACCACTTGGTTATTAGAAGGTGATAAAAATACCAAATTTTTCCATCGAAATGCCTGTTCTAGGAGATAGACAAACAAAATGGAAGCTCTTCAATATGAGAATGGACACTCCTTTTATACAATTCTAGGTATGCATTTCCATTCAATGGATTATTTTTCTAAACTATTTAAGGAAAGTATGGTGCAAGATGAAGAGGCTCAAAAATAAGTTCTTGCTATCATACCCTCTATTATATTTGAAGAAGAAAATTAGGCCCTACTTAAACCCATTGATAGAGAGGAACTAAAGAATGTAGTCTTTGGAATGAGCACCAAAAAAACACCAGGTCCATATGGCTTTCCAATTGAGTTTTTTAGGCCTTCTAGGAAAACTTGGAGGAGGATGTAATGGTTGTTATAGAGGAGTTCAAAGGTGGTAAAATAATTCTTAAAGCATTAAATCATTATTTTATTGCCTTAATTCCAATATGGGAGGAGGGAGTGCATATTTTAGATTATAGAACATTTTCTTTATGTAATGTCATATATAAAATAATCACAAAGGTAATGGCTGAGTGGCTAAAACCTCTTCTACATAGCATTATCTCCTTAGATCAAGGAGGTTTTGTAGAGGGTAGGCATATCTTGGATGGTGTGGTTCTAGATCAAGAGGTAATCCATTCAATGCAAACATCTGGTAATAGAGGAATGTTCATAAAATTGGATATGTCAAAGGCTTATGATAGGGTGGAGTGGAGCTTCTTGTCAAATATGATGGCAGCCTTTGGTTTCTCTCGGGATTGGATAGAATGGGTCATGAGTTGCGTTTCTACTCTAACATACTCAGTGTTAATAAAGGGTCTTCCATCGTAACCGTTTGGAGCTACTCGAGGCTTTCATCAAGGAGATCCTTGTTCCCCCTATCTTTTTATCATATTGGTTGAAGGCTTGGATAGGATCATCTTGAGGAGAAGACAACATGGTTTGTTAATAGGTATGAAGGTGGGTGAGGAATTTTTGACTCACCTACAGTTTTTGGATGATACAAAATTGGTGGAAGTGGCCAACATTAGGGAAGCAATAACGGTTAGAGATACACTTAATGTCTACCTTAGGGCTACAAACCAAGTCATCAATGATAAGAAATCCAAAGTGGTATTTTTCAATCTTGATCAAAGGCTTTAGGATAGAATTTTAGAGATCTTGGGATTCACAAGTACTTCTCTCCCAGTAGTATACTTGGGGGTCCCTTTGCATTTTTAAAGACTAAAAATAGATATCTAGAGGAATATTTTAGATTGTATCAAGGAAATAATTAATCATTGGTCTCAAAAATAGTTAATCTATGGGGGTAGATTAACTTTTTTATAGTCAATCATTTAGGCCAACCAATTTATAAATTTTCTATCCTTTCTGCCCCACATACCATATGGAAAGAGTTGGACAAGATGGCTAGAAAATTTTTATGGGAAGGAGTAAAAGGAGAGAGGAAATGGGCCTTAATAGGTTGGGAGAAAGTAAGCCAACCCAAGGTAAAATGAGGTTTGAGACTGAGAAGATCAAAGTTAAATAATAAAGCTTTGGTTGGAAAGCTTTACTAGAGGTGGATTTCCCAACCAACTTCTTTATTCAATAGAATTTTAACTAGTAAATATTTGGTACAAGTAAACCCAAATGAGGTGGGTCATTTCTCTTTGGATGGTAATGGATCCTTAGTGTGGTAGACTCTTAAGTTAGTATCTCAGGTAGTGAAATATGGATTATTTTAGAATGTGGGGAGAGGGGATAAGGCATGATTTTGGACAGATTCATGGGATAAATATCCACCTATCATTGTTGAATTCCATGAACTACAACCAATAAAAATAGCTATGGAAACCAAATGTTGGGTCCAAATTGTAAGTTATTTCAACACTAGTCAGTTGGGGGATTATATGTTTAAGCAGTTTAAGAAGTTGGATGAGTGACCAATTTCAATCCCTCCGGATTTGACACCCATCATGACTAAAATATTGGTAGAAATATTTATCATAGGTAGATATCAGGAGGATGAATTATCTTGGGGCTATGCGAGCCTTGGTGTCTACACAGTGAAGGATGGATATTATAAGATCCTTTCAGAGCCTCCTCATCATGCATATCAAGTTGAGGATTGGAGAAATATTTGGTAGTCCAAGGGTTGGCCGAAAGTAAACTTTTTTGCTTGGCAGTTCATGCATAATGGAATTCTTACTTTTTATAATCTCAGATGTAGGGGAATCATTGGTCCATATCAATGTGTTTTATGCTACAAGAGTGAGGAAACAACTGATCAATTGATGTTTGAGTGCCCATTCACGCACCAAATCTAGTAGAGATGGTTTTTATATTATAAAATTCAAGTTAATGGTGATTTAAATTGGATTAATATTTGGGAAATATGGAAGAGGGGTAGATTTAAATATAAAGATATTTGTATTAGTTGGGAGCTTGGATTAAAATTCATTTGGTGGAAAGTGTGGTTGGAGAGAAATGGCAAAATTTTTAGAGAAACATTTTCATCTTTAGATGGAGTTTGGTAGGTCATTTGGAGCAAAGTCATAGAAATTGTGGTAATGTATGCTAAATAGGAAACTCAGGTTGTTATGGGGACAATGGAGAAGGAAGTTCAAGTGTAAGAGGGGCAAGACAGAGCTAGTTGGAAACCACCCATTTTTACTAAAGTGATATGACTAAATAAAATATTTAATATGATTTAAAGGAGCAAGATTCAAATAATTTTGCAGTCACTTTATGCATGGGATCCAAACAAGAGGCCAACCACAACTGAAGCACTCAAGCATCCATTTTTCTAGGTCTTTTATTTAGTTTTAATTATTTGATAACATCTAAATGTTTGTCACTCTCTATGATATCTACCAAATAATTTGTATCATGTTTAGGCCTATGTGTACATATCCTCTTCTCCTAGATCAAGAGAACCAGTTTCAAAGCACAACTCTTCAGGATTGTATAATATCAATGAGTCTCAAAACACATGTAACTATAATATTAAATAAAATGGTATAATTGTGTTGAAGGTGGTGTACATGTTACTCTGCTAATGCTAAATAGCAAATACAGGAAAGGGTACCCCTAAGAAAAATATTGGCAAGCAAAATTTAGAGGTTGTTGCTAATTCAAAGACAAGAAATAATCACTTTGCTAGAGAGATACCCAATTCAAATATAGGAAATATCAATTTGAGGCCATGCTAATATAATAACCACTCATGGTTGGCACTATTGTCTATTAAAGATAAATTCAAATACTATGGGTCCTTACCTAAGCATACAACTTGTATCTTATGCCTCAACCTCCAATCTATAACCTTATGTCAAAACATCAAGAAAATTGATATACTAATGCATGTAATAAATAAATAGTAATCAAATTTTATTTTTACTAAAGTGAGATGACTGAAAAATGATTTAATATGATTTAAAGGAGTAATATTCAAATAATTTTGTTAAAAAATATTTTGCAAAATAATAGCTTAATTAAATATAATTATTTAGGATTTCTTCACCTCTATTATAATATAATATATAAAGATAACTCAACCTACCCTAATACTAAAAGATTATCCAAAAATATATTAAGCCATAATAACTATGGGAACAATCTAAACCTATAACTAATAATCTAGGGTCACCTTTACATTAAAAATGGATTCACATTCATGACTAAGAAAACTATTATAAAAAACTAAAAAGGGTTATTACCTGAGTTCCTAGCACTACCTCCCTTAAAAATAATCTTTGCCATCAAAGATGAAGATGATGTCTAACAAGTACCTACTTCAAATTATTAAGCAAGTATATTTTGCAAAATATTATGTACTCATTATGTTTAATTAATCCATACTAATATACATAACAATTGATACAAAGGTACACCAACTAACATAGAAGAGTTGTACAAGCTAGTGTATGTATTTTTTTAATTGGAGACTAGCTTTGTCTATGTAGTAGAATTCCCATTCATGTAATATAATAATCTATCCCTTAAAAATTATGGGAGTGATGGCTAGAATCTAGGAGGTAATAGTATACAGACCTAGGAGCAAATGAAAGTAAAATTTTAAAAGAAGTACTAGCACTATTGCAAGGCATGCAACACAAGGAACAAGATCTTCTAAAAGACCCGCACTAGAGAACTACATGGAAAGGTTCAAATACAGGTTGTAGAGATCAAAGCAATGTAAGTTGGACCAAAAATCACTGAAATTGATCATCCTAAGAGGAATCAGGAAATATTGCATGGAAGCACTTAATATTATGGGAGGTGGAGAGGAATTAGGGAATATTGCATGGAAGAACAAAATCTAAAGAGTGAACATCATACATTTTGCAAAATGCTCAAGAAAAATTATGAGGCTAAATTCTAGGAAGCCTTGGAAACTCGATTGGTGTTGCTCCACCTAGTGAAAAAACTTTTTCCTTTTAAATTAAATCCCTAGCTTAATCTTTGAAATAAAAAAATGGAGAGCTCTACTTTTTTTGTGGTCTCTCCATCTATTGTGTCTTATGATGATCTAAATACGTATTAATGGTTCATTGTCAAGCCCTAGCTCGAGAAAATAAAAAAGGAGAGAAAAATTATGAGGGTTGACTTCTAGGAAGCCCTAGAAACTCAAATGGCATTGCTCCACCGAATAAAAAATATTTTCCCTTTTAATTTAAATCCCTAGCTCTACTATTCCTGTGGTCCATCCATTGCACACTGCTCTAAGTGTTAAAAATCTCAAATCCGTAGCTCTACTATTTTTGTGGTCCCTCCATTATGCACTGCTCTAAATAAGTGTCAAAATCCTCAAAGCCCTAGCTCTACTATTATCTTGGTCCCTCTATCGTGCACTACTATAAATATGTGTTGAAATGCTCAAATCCCTAAATTTGTTATTCCTATGATCCCTCCATCACACACTACTCTAAATAAGTTTCAAAATGCTCAAAGCCCTAGCTCTACTATTCTTGTGGTCCCTCTATCATGAGATGCTCTAAATAAGTGCCAAAATTCTCATCTATGGGATTTTCCCATAGTCTATATTTTTTTCATTGAGATCCTAAGAGAGTGGTTATAAATTGCCCTCTTACTATTTTCTAAACCACCCTCTTAGGGTCACCCTAATATGGAAATTTTAAACTACCATCTTAGCCCTAAGAGGGTGGTTTATAACTGCTCACTTAGGGTGACCCTAAGAGGATGATTATCCAAAGAGAGCAGATTTAAACCACCCTCCTAGGATCTATTAAGATGATTTTTTACCATCGTAACAAAACGCCTTATTTTAACCACTATTAAAGCTCTTTTTGGTGTAGTGTTGTCTTTTATTATATCTATGTAATATTTTAGTAGATGGATTAATTCTATTCATTTATAGAAAATATTATGAATTCCAATAGTTAAAACATCTTCCAACATGAAACTATCAATATGAATAAAAGATATTTAGAAGGAGAATATTCTCCTTGTCAAGAGGCCTATGTAATAGTTATAACATAAATATTATAGGTAAAACACAAATATATGTCTTGTCCTTATATTAGGTTCAATAAAAGTGAAATAAATTTCTAGAGATCTATTAGGGCCATTTAACCCATGAATACCTTTTAGTGGTAAGTTCTAAAAATACATCCTCATACTTAGTTCCACTAAAATCATATAAATATTTAAGTTTTTGTGGGTCTTCTAGTGGAGATAGTGAAATATATTGCAATGGTAATGATGATGAGGGTGGTTCATAAAAATAACAAGATATATGATCCCAACACAAAGAAAAATAATAATAAAATGAAAGATAAAAATAGAGAACCATTTTCCAATAATGATCAAAATATGTTAACTGAAGAAAAAGATTTGGAAAATTGTGAAATCCAATAGGAGAAAACATTGGAAATTATAAAATCATATCAAGTTTATTATAATTATTTCTTAATATAAACTATTAGGATGAGTGTAGGATTACTCATTTAAAAAAAACTAATATAGATTAACTAGTTAATGTCATTTAAATTCAGATTAGTAAAAAAACTATGAAGACCAATGTCATGTATTATAGGTTTTAGCTTTTGATGATATATATTAAAGGAAATGCAGCCACAGGATGTAAAATGAGCAAGCAATGATAACTATATGATAATGGTGCTATAATATGCAAGAAAAATATATAATAATTTCTGCAATAATTCAGAAATATGCCATTAATGAAAGCTCATGAAAATAGTACAATGTAATATATTGGAGGATATGAACACTCCAAAAATATATACGAAGGATCTACATTGTATTCATTATAATAACTAGCTACTAATACTACTTAATTCATTCATTAAACTACACTCAACTCTCTCAAAGGCATATATATAGGGAGATAAGTCCCTTTGCCTTTCATGTACCCATGACTCTTCATATACCTAACCTATGACACATGTACATGTGGACTATATGCACATTTACATCATTGCACATTTTAATACTTATGCATTTATTACATTGCATGATGTAACTACTCAACCCTTACTCTAAGGTAAAATCCTACTCTAGTTATGTACCCAAGGTGGTACATTAGCATGTACCAAATAATGTAATATACACCAACACCCTCATGTATTACAATATGTGGGTATTGAAAACATTAGTATTCAATATGGATCTTCATATTTGTCTTCAATAAGGTCTTTACTTTTATTTTAAAATTGAGCTATTCTTTCTTGCTTTCTTCATTGTACCCTTTACCTGTATTAGGATGAATGTATCGCCCAATTTTTTTGCACCCTTACCTTAAGGCTAAAGGATCCGTACCCAAAATGGGGGTGAGAAAATGATGGAACAGTACCTCGGACAGAGAGGCCCTTTGAATGTCGTGCCTCTCAGGGGAGGGGTATAAAGGTGAACTTTTGACGGATGGTGGGGTTCACCAGGAAAATTTGAGTGGCAGTTTCCATGCGTAGGTTGAGAATGGGTTTGATTTGTTCATTTATGTTCAATCATTCAGATTCCTAGGTTGGCCAAAATGAATCTAAGCTATTCTATATGAAGATTTTGATTTATATGAAGACAATAGACAAAATGAATCCTAATGTGATTGAATACAGAGAATATATAAAATGGAGAAGAGTACACCTAATTTTTGATGTCTGATGAAGATTCTAAAGCTTGTAGGAGTCCAGATCATCCCGAATATGATAGGATCATCTGTAATTGTACAGAATCATCCCAAATCATAGGAGATCATCCGAGATCACCCAAGATCATCAGTGACCTAACAAATTCATCAGGAAAATTTATCAAAAACCTGCAATCAAGAAAACAGACACCAAAAACCAAAAATACAATTGCAAGAATGATGCAAAATGATAGAAATAAGAGTATAGATATTTGAATGATAAATCCAGATATCAAATTAAATGAGATGCACTATTTTGGAAACTTATTTTGAATTTTATCAAGCAATTATGCTAAATGAGGTGAACTCCAAGATGCAAAATAGAAGTAAATTAATCTAATGCATCAATAAATAAGGAAAATGAGATAGAGAATGCAAACTCAAGGCTCTGATTGCCCCAAGCTGAATTGCAGACTAGATCATCTGTAATCGTACAAGATCATCATCGATCTTGACAGGATCATCTAAAATTGTAGTTGAATCACCTGCGATGATCCGAGCTACCTCCGACTGAAACACAGTGAAATCCTGCAACAAAACTTGAAAACACAAGTGCAAATGATGGGAGATCACAACAAAAACTAAATTGCAGGGAAATAATTAGCCAGGCAGCCAGGTAGGGAGTCAGGGGGATAAACTAGGAAAATCCCAATTTATATAGGATTAGGGGGAGGTTGGGGATCATCCCAATCTGGGAGATCCCCAACGTGGGAATCTCCAACCACATAGACACGCTTCTGCCCAAGTTGGAGAGGTCGTTGGAACAGAAGCTAATTGCAAAAATTTGATTTTGGGATGAAATTATCTGGACATTTTGTTCCAGACGAAACCGTCTGATTTGGGATGATATCGTCAGATCGACGATGATATTGTCCAATGGTCACAACAACCTCTAAAAATGGCACAAAAAACAAGGTAAGTGGTTAACGGGCAGTTTCGAGGTTAAAATTCAAATTTCTACTTTTTACTGATGGTTTAACTGTGCCAATTTTAGGGTGCTACATTTTACCCTCTAGCGAATTTTCCAAAAGAAAATGCATTAAAGACGAGTTCTTCACGCTTTATGTGAAAGCAAAAATTTATTCCATTTTTTAGATGACGATTCTAGGTCGAATCGTACGACTGTTTGCTATGGTGCCCCCTCCGAGTTTTTACCCAAATCGAACGTTTGAGGTAAAAGCACGAAAAAGAAAAATTTAAAAAATGTCATTTTGAATAAAAATAAGAAAAATAGGGTAAAACCCTAATTCATTTTTACTGTTCACTTTCGTTGTTTCAGAGCTCTGCAGGTGAAATGGTGGAAATGGTGCATAGATCGACAGAGATCCGGCGTGGGTTGCTGGTAAGGATCTAAACCTAGTTTACTATATTTTTAACTTGATTTACTTGATTTTTGACTTAAATTTTAAGTGTTTTTGGGCGTCGCGGCCATTTTTAGGCTATCAAAGAAATCATTTCTATATTGCCAATTTTGTCTAGGGACAAAATCATAGAAATAGGGGCGATCCCGTCCAATAAGGGGCAATCCCCAAATTGAAGAACGGAGACGATTTCGTCCTATTAAGGACGATTTTATCTAAATTTGGTACGATATCGTCCAATAATGGGTGATATCAAATTTTATGGGATGATTTGATTTTAATTAGTTTTAATGATTATGTACTAATGATTTTTGTTGTTTTATTGCTTATTTTGCAGAGGGGATTGCTAAAGAGTCGAGAGTGGAAATACGAAGGTCTAAGGGAGGATTTGGTCATGCTCGATCAAGTCGAGCAAGATAGATTGGCAGAGGTAGGACTACAACATGTGGCAGAGATGCCACAAATTCCTACATACATGGGGCTACTAATAGCCCTAGAAGAGAGATGGTATTCGGAGTCGTCCTGCTTCCAGCTATCGATAGGGGAGATGACTCCCACTCTAGAGGATGTATGGATGATCTTGAGGATCCCCATACACGATCGATTCATGACCCCTTCGAAAAATCAAGGCCACGCTATGATGAGATTGTGTGAGACCCCGAGCTTCATCCTAGAGAAGGGCGAAGTGAAAATCGAGGCTTTGAGTTAGATGCCTAGGGTATCTTGGTTGACCCACGTTTTGGCAGGGGTGGTGGGTGGCCTTCTTCTATGCCACCAGAGTGGATGCATATTACCATGGCTACTTTCAAATGTGGTATGTGACATGAGAGACCACGGATATAGGTTTTCTTGGGGTAGCTTTGTACTATGTCGCTTGTATAGGATCCTTTATGGGGTCGTATACAAGGGGGGTCAATGTATGGTGCTGACATCACTTCTATAGGTTTGGTGTTGGAAGCACATTACAATGCAGAGGCCAGTAGGGCTTCCACTGACAGGAGTTGACCAGGAGAGACCTCAAGTTTTCTATTGGTGGCTCTAGAGAGGGTCACAACAATGGATAGATCTGCCAATGTCCCGGAGGTTGCTGGATGACATCACCCTAGATTGGATCACCTAGAGACCATGGAGAGAGCATCCAGTGTGGGTAGAGGACAAACAGGAGTTGGCTCACATTAGGCGAGTCATATGGTTGAGTACAGAGTGGGGAGAGGTAGAGCTCCATTGCTACGACCGAGTTTTGAGGTAGTTTTATCTACATCAGGGGATCCCTACTCTTAGGGATTATGAGTACTCTCGAACTGTGCAGAATAATACCACACTAAATGAGGCTCTAGACATACAACGGTTCTGGAGTCAGGATGCTGATGATGCCCCCATTTAGCCAGTGGATGGGGATGATGCGGGGATAGTAGACGAATATGATTCCTGGTATGCAGGCATCCACCCTCCTCGAATGATGAGGGCATAGGGTCTGATGCATGCTATAGTGCAACGGATGGAGAGGTAGTTCCATGCCACCATTGATGCAGTGAGGGGTCATGGAGGGAGGGATCAACAATGACCTCCTAAGGAGAGACATTGAAGAGTACCATAGGCTCCGAAGAGATAGAAACAACCAGAGAGGACAGAGGAGAGGAGAGAGGAGAGGAGAGAAAGACTCCCTCCTCAACAGAGGGATAGGCCACCATAACCCGATAGGGGCAAGGGTGTCGAGGTGGGGGAGAGCAACGAGATGGCAGCTCTCCAAGAAAAAAATGCTTGCCTACGAGCTTAGGTGCAGAATCTATAGGATGAGGCTACATGGCTCAGGGCTCAGAGCGGAGGGGCAAGCATTTTGGAGTTGGCATGTTTAGTTGCTCAGACCATGTTCTATCAGGGAGTGTACTACCAATTGGTTCCAGAGGACCAAAGGATATAGTTGCCAGTCGGTATTGCAAATCCGATCAGGATGGGGTCATCAAGGACATCATCACGATTGACATCGAGGACTCGCAATACCGTATGGGCTTTGATGGGACCACCTCCTCCACCTCATGGCGAGAGAGGAGATGAGGCTGAGAGCTTGAGGTCTTCTCGAGACTAGATGCACATTGTACATAGACTATTTTTGAGATGATTGAGTATGCCAGGGTATAGATTGTGGCATACCAATTTTTTTTGATATGATGTATATAATTCTTGATATATATATGATGTTATTTTTGTGATATGAATTGTGCATATGTTTTATGATGCTTTAATATTTTAATTGTTGATTGACTATTCATGTAATTATATCGTTGAAAATATTATAATTTTATGTCATGCTATAAAATTAAATGAAATAATATGATGTAAACAAACTGGTTGTTGTGGTGTGTTTTGATGAAAATAAAGTGACTTCTAACAATAATTTCAAAGGACATTGTCACTGTTACATGACCATTTCATGGAGTCACCACTCTCTAGGTCATCAAGCTAATCCCGGTATGCGAGAAATATTGCTAAAATTAAAAGGGTGCTTAAGAGACTTTCTTAAGACTTGGTGTTGTGATGATGAAAAATGATCATAGTGATGATTTGTTTTTAGATTTCCATAAAAATATTATGCATGAAATATTAAAAATATGATTTTTTCTAGGCATAAAATTCTTAAGTATGATAGAAATTTGAACAATTCCCTAGGAATTATACCATCGTCACCAAAAAATGAATGTTGACATAATGAAATGAAATAGGAAAGTTCTCATTCTTTTTAAAGCACAATTGTGTAACATAATGATTTAAGCCATATGCTTTTATGGATTAAATAAATGGGAAATAAAATTAGAACGATGATTTGCACTAGGCATAGAATTTTAGGTATAGACTTATACCATCATCGCAAAATCCAAAGAAGAAATTGATTTAATAATTTTATTGCATAGTTGATTTTTGATTTTGAGATAAACAGAAAATATAAAAATGAGGACTTGCACTAGGCATAAAATTCCAATTTAGGTTTAGGAACTATACCATCATCGTGAAAGTCAAAAATATATAAATGTGACTTTATTGCTAGATTTTTGAACATGTTTTGCAAGAAAATTTTGGATTTTTGAAAAAAATGTATTTAATTGATTTTACGCTAAGCAGATATTCTCAAGCAAGAAAGTCAAATTATTCCAGAAGATTTGAATAAATATTTTAAATTATCTCAAAGACAAAATTTAAATTTATAAGGAACCCCATGTGCATATGTGAGTTCATTGCCGATCTTGATCTATCATAATGATACAAAATCTCTCAAACATAAATGTGTGTGCAATTGTAATGTTCATTTACCAATTTTGAGCAAGATAATTTGATACAAGTAATTTGAATTAACCAAATGAGTGTTCGTTGACCATGATTTATATGCATGTAACCGTACTAGACTACTATGTAAGTCGGGTCATCAAGAGCTAGTTGATCCATAAGCATACATAGGTCTGTACAAAAGAAGGTCACTAATGTGACAGACATATCACCATGCTAGGAGTTACCCAATGTCAAGCAAGTTGGGCACAAATCACTTGTTATGGGGTTTACCTCACAGTTTTTGAATAATTGAGAATTCCAGGGATTCAAGCTTCACACTTCCTTCTTTCAAAGGGGGGGAAGGGATTTATTGCTTTTTGCTTTTTCTTTTCTTTTCTTTTTCTATTTTTTTTCTTGACACTAAGATAATGCTGAAATATTGCTGAGATGGTACAAAATGATACTGAAATAATGCTTCTGAATAATTTCTCTTTTTCTCATGATTTTTCTTGATTTTATTTTTCTTTTTCTTCCTATTCTAGGGATACTTGCTCGGATTGGATGTAGAGTAAGGGATTTTTATTCTGGGTAGGAGTGAGCTTGTCCTTTTGTCAATTCTCAAAGATTCTAGACCATGTGCATGATAGGATAGAAGGGGAAAATTTTTGCTCAAGAGACCACTTCTACTGTGTAGCATCATTTTGAATTTGCAATGAAATCATTTTAATGTGAAAAGGTGTACTTGGTTCAAGTAAATAACAAGATCAGTTCTCTATGCTCAAAAATTTATTTAATTCAACTGTGGACTTTGATATAAGAGAGATTAATAATCATACCAAATAAGATCAAGATATTTATTCATGTGAGTGTGAAAGTGAGGGATTCCAGATAAATGCTAATTTATCCAAAATAATTGAAAATATAACTGCAATACTTCAAGAATTGACAGGTGCAAAATAGAAGATGTTTTTGAGGATTTTTGATGATTTTGATTTTTTTTTATTTTGATTTTAATTTATGAATTGAGAGAATACATAATATTACTGTTTTTGAAATTTTTATATGAATTACTAATATGAGACAATATGTATAATATATACAGTGACGAAATTACCAGATTTATGCATAATAGCACTTAAGATGCATAATGTTCATAGGTTCTTTAAGATCTTTACCATCTAAGGTAGCTAATATGTATGCTCCCAATCCAAATTTAGTAGTGATAATATATGGCCCAAGCCAATTAGGCTCGAATTTGCCTTTAAGGTCTTTAGTTGCATTAGTATTATTTTGATTTTCTTTTAATATGAGGTCGTCGATCTCAAAGGATCGATTATGAACTTTTTTGAGATATGCTCGTTTGAGCTTGTTCTGGTAGGCATGAAGATGCTCCAAAGCATTAATGTGCTTCTCATCTAGGAGTTCCAATTGACTAAATATGCCAGCATGATATTCATCTCCTACTTAAGTATCTTGAAGTAGCAGAGCCAAAGAAGGAACTTCTAGTTCAAAGGGAAAAACAACTTTAGCGCCATAAACCAAAAAAAGGTGAAGTGCCCATGGGAGTACGAATGCTAGTTCGATAATCCCACAAAGCAGGATATAATTGAATGTGCCAATCATGGCTAGATTTATTGACCAGTCTCTTAAGGATTTTAATTAATGTTTTATTAGATGCTTCTGCTTGGCCATTACCATGAGGATAATAGGGAGTGGACCAACAATGTTGAATTTTATATTTTTGACATAGTTTCTTTACATATTTGTTTTTGAAACAAGTTCCATTATCCGAGATGAGATTTGCAGGAATTCTAAACCTACAAATAATTTGATTAAGAATAAACTTGGAAACTTGTGTTCTAGTGCAAGAAGCTAAGGGCATAGCTTCGACCCACTTCGTAAAATACTCGATGGCGATTATGATGAATTTGTGTCCATCAGATGACACAAGATTGATTTTTCTGATGATGTCTAAGCCCCATTTTGAAAAGGGCCAAGGAGATGAAATATCTTGTAGTTCTTGTGCAGGCGCATGGACAAGGTCAGCGTGTTTTTGGCACTTGTCATAATGGCACACGTAATCATGTGCATCATTCTCCATGGTAGGACAAAAATATCCTATCCTAAGGAGCTTCTTAGCAATGGTGCTACCATTAAAGTGTTGCCCACAAGATCCATCGTGGGCTTCACTCAAAGCTGAGCTAGACTCTTCTAGATTCAAACATCTCAATAGGATACCTTCAAAAGATCTCCTATACAATGTATTTCCAATTATTACGAAGCAACTTGCTTGTCTACGTAATAACTAGTGCTGGTTTCTATTAAAACCTTCAGGGAAGGTCCCATTTTGAAGAAAATAGAGGATGTCAGTGTACCAAAGTTTAGGAATAGTTTCATTGATTAGAAACACTTCCAAATATTCCAAGCATGATTTAGTTGAAGCGGGTTCCTGGAGCGACGAATAATGATGGTAGCATATTCATCATCTAAATCCAAGGGTAAAAGAGATGCAGTTGTGGCCATAGCGTCAGCCGCACGATTACTAGTTCTAGGAATAGCTTCCAAGGTAACTTGATCAAATAAAGATATTAATTGTAATACATATGCTTTATATGGGTGCAATTTATCATCTCTGGTCTGATAAACATTGTTAATTTTATTTATAACAAGTTGAGAATCACCAAAAAATAATAGATTTTTAACTTTTAGTGTCATGGTAGCTCGTAATCCAAGGATTAGAGCCTCATATTCAGCAGTGTTATTAGTACAAGCAAACATTAATTTAAAGGATAGAGGTATAAGATGTTTCTATGGAGATATCAAAATAATACCTGCACCAACCCCACTCATGCATCGAGCTCCGTCAAAGTATAGGGACCATTGCTCTGAATGATCCACCTCTAGGTTAAGGCATTCGTCAGGAAACTCAATGACGAGGGGATGGGTGGACTCTAAGGGTGTAAAAACTAATTGGTCTACTATGATTTAACCCTTAACAGACTTCTATCCTATAAAAATGAGTTCAAACTCACTTAGAGCAAGAACCCACTTCGTTGTGCGACCAAATAAATAAGGTCGACTCATGAGATACCACAAGGGATCGGATTTAGCAATAACGTATGTTTTCTGACTAAGCATATAATGGTGTAGTTTCTGTGTAGAAAATACGACTGCTAGACATAACTTCTCTAATGCTATGTAGCAGGTTTCATAACTAATTAATATTCTACTAATGTAATAATTAGCACACTCTCTTTTCTCATCATCAAGTTGAGCTAACATAGCTCCTAAAGCAAAATCTAAAGCAAAAATATACAAGATAAATGGGCGATCAGGTTTAGGTTTATACAAGACATAATTCTTAAGAAGCTTAAGAAAGGGTCCAGTTTCATCCGCCAGCTTTATGAAGCGACAGATAACTTGAAGCTTACCTTGTAGGCTTCGTAATTCAGTTATATTTATAAGTGCGGGCATATCAGTGATAGCCGTAATATTGAGAGGGTCAATTACGATGCCATGTAAAGAAACTATAACCCCCAATAATTTACTTAACTCCAAATATACATTTGGCTGGATTCAATCGGATAAGATATTCCCTTAACCGATCAAACACTTTTCTCAAGTTATCTAAATGGTCATCTTCTTCAGTAGAATGAGCTATAATGTCATCTACATAATCATGTAGTATATCATACATCATATCATGAAATATATAAGTCATGGATCATTGATAGGTTGCACCTGCATTCTTCAAACCGAATGGCATAACTTTCCAACAAAAATTCCCCCAAGGGGTAATAAAGGCTATTTTATCCCGATCTTCAGGAGCTATCCTAATCTAATTATAACCATAAAATCCATCCATTAAGGATATCATTCCACTCCCAATAGTAAAATCAATGATATGATCCATATTGGAAAGGGGAAAATCATCTTTAGGGCATGCAACATTAATATCTCTAAAGTATGTACAAACCCTAATCTTAGTAGCTTCTTTCTTAGTTACTGGAACTACATTCAAGATCCATTCAGCATAATCAATGGCTTGTATAAAAATAATATTCAAGAGTTTTTCTAACTCCCCTTTGACTAGTAAGGCCACTTTAGGATGCATTTTTCTAAGCTTCTCGCTTAACAGGTTTAGCATCCGGATGCACTACTAGATGATGCATAACTACATAAGGGTCTAAACCTGGCATATCTTCATATGTCCAAGCAAAAACATCTTCATATTCTTTAAGAAATGCAATGTATTTATCCTATTTTTCTTGACTCAATTCTGATCCAATGTTGATTATGTGAGGGTTATCGTCGGTTACAATGTTAATTTTTATGACATTTTCTACTTCCATGTGTAGATCTCTCTCAAAATTAGGTGGGGTGGGTGAAACGCCCAATTATTGTAATTCTTCCAAGTTTAGCTTGGATAATTCATCTTTAGGAGTCGTGGCCTCAAGTTGGGCTATACTAGGTATAGAGCCATCAAAATAAAATCCATTATGTAATAATTCCTCAACGAAGACATCATGAAAGATATCTCCCTCCAACTCATCATTGGATTCAATGATCATCTTAGGATAAGCTATAGATAGCATATTAAATGTGAATGTATTATTCGTTAAACGTAAAGCATCGTGTTCATCTAAATAATCTTGGTAACATATAAGATGGTCATCATCCTCAAATGGGAATGGCTAACCCTTACTAGAAAATAGGCCCACACCACATTGGGCGGGCCATGCTTCTACCTCAAAAGGTTCTTTCATACCATTTTGGAAAGGTCCCAAACCTTTCCCTTTATATCCCAATTTAAGCATTATAGATTTGGATTTAATATACTCATTAGTAAAATAACATCGAACATATCCATCATAATGATTTCTAATGTTTCTGGGTATTCTACCCCAGTCATATCCCTTATAAATAAAGGCACAGCTCCCGACTTGGTAAATACTTCCCATAGGTTGTGGGAGGCCCAAGGTATGAGGAGATGGTGGCAAATTATTTAAAATAAGGGAATATTGCATAGAAGCATTCGTTTCTTCTGATATAAGAATTTTAGATAGATCGGGTAAGAGCTCGTCAATAAGAGCATAAGAGGTAGAAGGAATATTCCCTACGTCTTCCGATGTGGAAAATATGAATTTTGTGGATGTAGACGGTGTAGAGGTGTCGATAGATGGGTCTATTACAGGTATGGAAGTTATAGGAGTAGAACAAGAGACATTGGTTATGGGATTAGGATCTTTCTTAGGTCCTAATGCGGTTTATTCAGAAGATGGTTGAGCTATATGTGGAGGTGCAACTGATGGAGAAGAATTAGATGATGTTGTGGGTGTGAGTTTCACACATTTAGATGGATAATGAGAATTAGGATGTGTGGATGATAGAGTGGGGTAAAATTGAACTCCAATAGGTTCTGCCAAAGCACACATATCAAAGGGTCTTGGATCACCATGAATGGTAACCAATTGATTCTTAAATTTGAACTTAACACATTGATGTAAAGTTGATGGAACAACTCACATCGCGTTGATCCAAGGATGACCCAAGAGTATATTATACGATGTAGGGCAATGTACAATAAACACAGTCCTATCCAAGGTTCTTAGACCAACCTACAATGGAATGGTAATAACTCCACATGTTTCTTGTGTTTCATCATTGAAACCTTTTATGATCATATCAGTTCTTTTCATTTCATCACTTCTAAACCCAAATATTTGGTAGAAGTCAAAAGTGCAGATATTTAAAGAAGAACCATTATCAATCAAAACTCGTTTGACCGCTACATCTCCAATTAAGGCAGTAATATACAAGGGGTTATCTTTATGTAAACTATGTTGTGGTATGTATCTATCCTAGAAGTCAATACAATCAACTTCACGAGTTATTATAGTATTGGCCATGACTTCAGGTTGAATGTCTTGTGGTACCATCATCTGACTTAATGTGAGTGTTAATTCATCTCTATGTGTAGGAGAAGATCTTAAAATGTCCAAGAGAGAAATTCTAGCTGTAATATTTGATAATTGTTCATTAATATTATAAGGAGGTTTAGGTTGAACATTAGGTGAATGATTCCCTTTATTAGGAACCTTCAAAACAAATGGAGCTGATCCACCATTCTGAATTTGATCTTGTTGAGAATTTTGAGCCTATTGTCTAGTAACAGCTCCGATGGTACCCACAATATTATTCTACGGATGATGAATGGGTCTTGGTCTAGCGTTTATAGTTAGCTCATTAGAAAGTAATCGGTGAGACGATGGTCTAGTAGTGACTCTTCTTGGAAATGGCTCTTCTGGAACCATATAACTTGTGATAGAGTGAATAGGATCTGATTCATATTTAGAACTATTCGATTGATTTGATGTGATTTCCATATCACTCTCAGTCTCATATTCTGTATCACTAAGATCAGGTATATGAATATTATATAGAGGCCTGGTTGTAACCATGGATAAATTTGTGTCAAATATTTCCAGATCATGAACAGGTAAATGCCCACTAATAGTTCCTACATATCGGGCATAAGGAGGCACATTATGATGTTCAACTTGATTAGCCACCTCCTTATCATGTTTTGGTAAGGGATGTTGAAAGATGTCCAATGATTAATTGGCATTATGATTCTAGTTTTGTGAGGTGTTCTTTTGAACATTATGAGGAGGATTTTGCTTAGGTTGAAATGCTTGCACCTCCATCTCATTGTTATCAATCAATTCCTATATTTTATTTTTTAATCTTTTACAAGAGTTGGTAGTGTGTCCAAGTCCTCTATGGAAATCATAGTGTAAATTTTCTCTGTATCCAGGTATAGTTGGATCAGGTTCCCAAATATTTGGTAATTGAATCAAACCTGGTTCTAATAATTGTGGTAGAATAGTTGATAAAGGTTGATTTAACCTAGTAAATTCTTGAGGAGGTCTATCAGGAGGATTTAGTACAAACTTCTCCGCTGTCTTCACAGCATTAACATTAGCAGTATTTCTACTATCAATGACTCCATCACCCACAACTTGTTTATTCTTATATTGATTTTTGGATGTTTTCTCATTGTCTCTCTTTTTAAGCTGGCCTCTCCTAATGAGAGCATCTTCCACTCTTTGGGCTAAGTCTATAGCCTGATCGAAGGTGGTCAAGGTAGTAGTTGATAATTCGTAAGATAGTTGCTCTTGCAAATTATTAATAAAGATGTCCAACATCTCCCTATAAGGTAACACAAAGTGCAATTTTCCTATCAACTGTCTCCACCTAGGTAGGAAATCAGCAAAGCATTCATATTTACCCTGTTTTAAGTTATACAAATCTTTAATGGTCACATATATTTCGATGTAGGCACTAAATTGATGAACAAAAGACTTGGTAGTTTCTTAGAAATTCCTCAAAAAATTAGTGGGTAATTGATAATACCACTCTAATGCCATTCCTCCCAAGCTTTTCGAGAACATTTTTAGTAATAACAAGTCATCATGTGATATATCATGACATGCTATCCTAAACATATGAAGATGCTCTATGGGATCTTCGGTTCCTTTATATATGGGAAGAAAAGGCATAGGAAAATGTTTAGGATACGGTTGTGCTAAGACTATAGGATCTAAAGGCTGACTACACATCTCTCGATAATTGTACGAGGGACGGTAGGGATCTATTTGGTCCATGTGAGAAACTAACTATTTTACCACAGCTTCAAGATTGCTGGTTTGTCAACCATATTGGTTCAGTGGCACATAGGTATGGGATCTATGAGTGTATGATGGTGTGACATAAGGATTAGATGTTATATTGCTATTATGCAAAGTGTTGGTAGGAAGAGTATTATGAAGGGGATTTGTAATAGTATTATGTTGTACCTTAGATTGTTGGTAATTGGTGTTCGGTTTTGTTTTGGGTTTTTGTTGATTTGAGGTATGTTGATCAAGATATTGGAGAAATAAAGTAGTAAATGATGGTTTATTTTATGCGGGAATGACCCTAGGCTTGTTAATAGGAACTTTAGATTGTTGGGTAACCTGCTATTATTGCATGCTCTGGATCACAGCTACTATATCCAAATTGGATGGTCCAACTTGATCACTCTCTTTTTAAATAAAGGACAAGGATTAGTGCATGTTTGAAATACTTCTTCTAGAGTTTCTTGAGTGTCACTAATTCGATCCTTGTCCATATGGGCTGCTCTATTAAAAACACCAATATTAGTGTTAATGAACTTCCAGAATTGTTCCATGTTCTCAAAAGTGATAGCTCCTCTCGGAGACATTTTAGGGGATGAGGATCCTTCCTCTCTAATAGTTTCTTCTTGTTCATTTCCTATAGCAAGATCTTCTTCTTGCTAGTCTAGGGTTTCTTCTTCCTGAACTTGGTCCTTAGGAGGGACATTTTGGTCAGTTAATGGTCTTCCTAACCAATCTTCATCTTCTTCGGTTTGTTTTCCATTCCTAAGTCTAGGCATTGTGCTAAAATTAGGTTTTAGAAAATATATATACTTATATATATATGCGATAGGGTTGAGAGGTATATATTTTAACTATATACCTACTATAATACTTTAAAAGGAAATGTTTTGTTATTTTTTTTTGTGTGATTTTATTATATTATTATTTTGCAAGAATAAAAATAACAAACAACATTCTAGTTGTAAGAAACAATAGTAGAAAGAATCACTTAGCTTTCTATGAATAGTTTATGGATATCATTGATAGGGTCAAGTTCATCAGGAGTCATGAAATGCTCCTCTTAAAATTAGAAGTTGTTTTTCAAGAACTTGACAAAGTGTGCTATGGTAATATGATCTATTTCAGACTCTGACATGTAAAAATAAAGTTCATGGAAATACTCTCGATACAACATAGCTCTAGGAACTCTATTCCATATCTTTCTATTCGTAAGAACGACTTCTTGATCCTCTACACGAGATAGAAATTTATGTACTACAACTACGTTCTCAAGGTATTCCTCAAAGGTGTATAATTTAGAAGACATAAGTGCTCTTTTATCGGCTAACCACCTATGGCAAGCTCTCTGAAGTTCATGATACAAAGTCACCTGATCAGGATCCAAGATTCTATCTAGGAAAAACCTCTTAATTTGCCTAAGTTTTGCAGATATAGATTCAATAATACCCAATCTCCTATCAAGTTCGTCCCACAAAGGTTGGGCTCTATATGTTTGAGGTACTCTAAGCACAGAAGTAATATTTATGGCCGTTAATTGATTTTCAACATTTATGGAGACAACTCGTCTTCTATTATAATCTACCATCTAAGTATGATATGCAAATTTAATAGTTTTATAATGATTCTAGATGTTCTTAATAATGTATTTTTTTTATTGTTTTCAAAAGGTGTTTTTAGTTTCATGTTGGGTTCACCAAAATGTATCGCCCAAATTTTTTGCACCTTTACCTTCAGGCTAAAGGATCCATACCCGGAAGGGGGGTGAGAAAATTATGGAACAATACCTCAGATGGAGAGGCCCTTTGAAGTTTGCGCCTCTCGGGGGAGGGGTATAAAGGTGAATTTTTGATAGATGGTGGGGTTCACCAGGAAAATTTGAGTGGTAGTTTCCATGCCTAGGTTGAGAATGGGTTTGATTTGTTCATTTTATGTTCAATCATTTAGATTCCTAGGTTGGCCAAAATGAAGCTAATCTATTCTATATGAAGATTCTAATTTATATGAAGACATCAGACATAAATGAATCCTAATGTGATTGAATACAAAGAATATATAAAATGGAGAAGAGTACACCTGATTTTTGATGTCTGATGAAGATTCTAAAGCTTGTAGGAGTCCAGATCATCCCATATATGACAAGATCATCTGTAATTGTATAGAATCATCCCAAATCACATGAGATCATCCGAGATCACCCAAGATCATCAACGACTTGATGAATTCGTCAGGCGAATTCGTCAAAAACCTGCAATCAAGAAAATAGACACCAAAAACCAAAAATACAATTGCAAGAATGATGCAAAATGATAGAAATAAGAGTATAGATATTTGAATGATAAATCTAGATATCAAATTAAATGAGATGCACTATTTTGGAAACTTATTTTGAATTTTATCATGCAATTATGCTAAATGAGGTGAACTCCAAGATGCAAAATAGAAGTAAATTAATCTAATGCATCAATAAATAAGGAAAATGAGATAGAGAATGCAAAATTAGGGCTCTGATTACCCCAAGCTAAATTGCAGACCAGATTGTCTGTAATCGTATAAGATCGTCACCAATATTGACAGGATCGTCTACAATTGTAGTTGAATCACCTGCGACGATCCAAGCTACCTTCGACTGAAACACAGTGAAATCCTGCAACAAAACTTGAAAACACAAGTGCAAATTATGGGAGATCATAGAAAAAACTAAATTGCAAGGAAATAATCAGCCAGGCAGCCAAGTAGGGAGTCAGGGGGATAAACTAGAAAAATCCTAGTTTATATAGGATTATGGGGAGGTTAGGAGGTTGGCAATCATCCCAATCTGGGAGATCCCCAACATAGGAATATCCAACCACATAGACATGCTTCTACCCAAGTTGTAGAGGTCGTTGGAATAGAAGCTAATTACAAAAAAATGGTTTTGGATGAAATCGTTTGGACGTTCTGTTCCAGACGAATTCATCCGATTTGGGACGATATCGTCAGATCGACGACGATATTGTCCAACGATCACAACAACCTCTAAAAATGGCACAAAAAATGAGGTAAGCGGTTAACGGGCGATTTCGGGGTTAAAATTCAAATTTCTACTTTTTATTGATGGTTTAACTGCACCAATTTTAGGGTGCTACAATGAATATATTTATCTTTTTTCTTTAGCTTACTCTAATATGGATTCAACTTGAAAGTACTTTCTTTCATCTTCATATTTTATTTTCTATCACACTTTCTTTTACTTATTCTTCTTCATTTTTGCATTTTTGTTAATGATATATCTTCTTCTTGTTGAGTTAGTATATCATCACAATAGTATTTACTAGGATTGTTATATTGTTTCTTCTTTTGAAAGAGTTCAAAAAAAATCAATGATAGATATATCATCAAACATTCTTCCAAAGTAAATATAATTATATTTTGATTATTCCACCAAGCTCTAAAAAATACTTCATGAAGATAACCAATTAATGTCATAAAATTTCCTTCCTTTGCTTCCTTAAGAAACATAGAGAATCTTTCTTTTTTACTAGTGCACAAGTATTCGTACCCATCAAAGGTATCTATTAAATTTTGAGAATAAAATTCCAACTCATGAAATACTTCCTCATTATTGAATTCATTCCTTACTATTTCATACAAGATTCTTCTAAATAATTGTTTGAAGTGGGACTTCTTATAGCTCTCTAGTGTTTTTGAAAATGCTTTGAGAATATTAATGTTCAATCTATGGTCTTGATAAGAATTTTCTTTTCCCAAATCTCTAGTTAGAATACCTTTTAAATACCAAGTCTTTAGGATAATTTTGATGGTAATTTTGTATTTCAAAACCTTTGAAGTTGTCTACCTTATGACTCCCTAATTTAGATTATGTGAACTAAATTGATAAAACCTTATCAAATCTTAGGTTTTGTAGAATCCCTTATATCTCCCAAGTGTTTAGAGTATGATATGGTCTTGATAGAGTGCTTAGCATCTATTATATCTTCTTTTGAGTTGATTCTCTAATATTTTTAAGATAATGGTAATATAATGGTCAAATCCTATTTCACCTTATTTCTCCCTATTGAAATATGCACTTTTCAATTTTATGAAGTTCTCTATTTTCAAAAACTCTATGTTTGGAATCCTTTTTTCCCTTTAATTTGTATATGAGACAAGTAGAAGCAATTAATTCCAACTTGAAAGTAATCAATGATTTTGCTTCCTTCATCCTTAATTTTCAATGGTTTAATTTTCTAAATTTCAATAATCTAAAGTTTGATGTAGCACTCCTTATATCTCCCTAATTTGGAATTTTAGAAAATGATAATATTTGCAAAAGAATAATGTTTTATTTTTTACAAGGTAGAAAACCTTATATCTCCTATTTTAATTATTTGTAAATATTATGATATTTTTATTTCAACTAATGCACTTTTGAAATATCACTTAAGGATATAAAATCCTTGTTTTAATTTGCTTTCTATTTCACTAAGGTTGTTATCTACTTATATCTCCAATGCAATAATAAATAAAATCAACCTTATATAATGCACCTTATATATCCTTTTATTTAATAGAAGGTAAACATTAAATTCATGTAAGAATATACCTTCCTTGTAATATTATAGGTTGCTATATGATTGGCTCCTATTTTGACTCCTCTATCCAAGATTTAAGTGTTGTATTTGCTTGTCTTTAATGTATGAAAATGAGCATTGGATGCTCTTATGTTCAATGGGAACCTTATGATAGTTTTCTCCTCCTTCAATTCACTTTAACCACCATGTAAGCAATATGGGTGTGATATTATTTAGACTAGGCTATTAATACACAATTCTTCCTTGAAATACATGACACATGGTGCTTTATGTTGCACTAGAATGTAGGATCACTTCCTAGGTGGTGTTTGGAGGTTACAATATTTTGCAAGTATTATTTTAGGTGGTGTAGGTGTTTGAACATTGAATTAATTATTAATATCTCTTCTTGGCTTTGAATAGAGTGTTACTCCAAAATTGGGTGCTCCTTACTTTTGTGTAACCATTTTTAAATGGGGCACTCTTCTTTTATGCCAACTAGTACAATATTCCTTTTTTCGGTGTCACACATGGAGGATCATTCCCTTGCTTGCAACCAACCTCTTCAATGTTCCTTATCACTATTTCTTGTCAACTTTTACTAATTATTTTACTCTAAAATCTTTCTTTAATGTATGGTGACTCATATCCAACAAATGGTGTCTCCTCTCCAACAAATGGTGGATCCTCTTCAACAAAGTTGGTTCTACTCCAATGATGGTGGCTCTAAGGTTCTTCAACACTATATTCTAGGTAGTTTTTTTCCAAATATTCATCCTTATCTACTTGGGTAACACACCTTGGTATTTGCACCTTGATTTTTGCTACTTATGTTATTTATTTACATTGTTCTCCTTGCAACTTGCACTACTATTGCATTATATTTTCCTTGCTAATGTCATATGATGCCCTTATTTGGTCTCTTTTTAGTTGTAGGTTCTTCTCGCACTGTGAGCACTACTTTAAAGAGATCGATGACATTGAATTTCGTGTCTTTAGACACCTTGAATACTATGCTTTTGAGCCCTTGGTTTGCTCTCCTCCCTTTGCTTCAAACTTTCCTCTTCAAAATTTATGATATGGTTGCTTGATGACTATAATTTACTTGTTATTTTAATGCCTTAATATCCTCTAATTTTTGTTGTCCTTATGCTACGTTGGAGAAGACATGTATGATGCAATTATGTAATGAAAATAAATATGCAATAATTAAGATAAAATACCTTAATTTGCACCAAAATTTTTGAGGCTTTTTGGTCTCCTTTTTGAAGCTATCTTGGTCTACTTTTTGAAGCTATCTTTATTCCTTTAGTATGATGGTTTCTTCTCTATCACTTGATGGTAAATAGTGATTTATTATTTAATTCTTGTACTAGGCAAATATCTCCTCTAACTCCTTTTTTTGGTTAACTTTACAATAATAATTCCATGCTTTTCAATCATGCAAATAGAATCCCATTTTATATGGATTTACTTTGCACTATAGTATATGCACTTTATGCTTTATAATTGATTTTTTTTTTTGCTTTCAATAGAAAGTAGAATGTTGGTATTTTTATTTCTTTCAAAATATATCTAACTCCTCTTTCTTATGTGCAGGTTTTAACCCTTGTAAAAACTATCTTCTACACTTCCTTGAAGACTTAAATACGAAACCTTCTCCTTTTCAAATTTAAACTCTAATGTGGTGCTTAATGAAACTTAATAATGAACTTAATATAAGTGTTCAAATAATGAAACTTTTGAACCTAAGTTGCATACCTTTTTCACATTTGTAGATGATGTATTTCTTGATTATTTGGATCACCTAATTTTTGCCCTGTGTTATATGAAATCGCTGCTCTTTCTTTGCTGTCCAAAACAACTTTTTAACTCACCAATTTGAAGCTTTGAAACTCCTCTAAATTATTTCCCGTATATGTAGTTTGGTGGCTTCAACTCTCCTTTAGAATGTACTTTGAAAATCTGAAACTCGGTAGCTATTAATGTTGCTCAAATTGCTTCTTTTTTGTCTTCAAACATGAATTTTTCAGATTGTAATGCAGTTAATGTCTTCTCCGATATGCTATCATTTAATCTCTCAAATTTGGTATGAAAATCCTCCAAATCAGAACTGAGACTTGTCTCCTAAAGAAATTTATTTTTTTGCTATAAAATCAGAAAACTTATTTCTCTGAGCTAACCTTCAAAACCTTCAAATGTAATCTTCAAATCTCTCAAATTTGGTGTTTTCCTATAACTCCTTTCTCCTTCAACCTCCTTGTCAAAATCTGGATTCAATCTTGGCCTTATTTTCAAGAATCTAAATGTCTTGAGGTCTTCAATATTATCCTTTGAAATTTGGAAAACACATTACCAAATCCTTCTCCTTTTGGGCTTGTTGTCGGATGGCAATAATTGTACCAAAAACTCCTTTATCAGGAAGTTTTCCTTGCTAGTAAATTTCTCCAAGGAGTTATCTTGAAATTCTCCTCTAATGGCATTCTCCAAATATCCTTCAACGGCCTCTAAAATCTGCAATGAAGCATTCCTAACCTTCTTCTTATTTCTCTTTTCAATTCTTCCTTGAGACATTTTCTCTTAGATCTTCAATTTTTGTAACCTCTAGTCTTCTTAAAAATTCAATGAGACCTTCCTTGATCTCTCTAATCTTCAACTATGGAAAATTTGAAATGAGATATCCTTCTTGGATCTCTAAAATCTACACCTTCTAAAATTTTTAAGTGCCTAGTACTATCCTTGTTTTCATGTGCTCTCCCTATTGGATTTTTGAAGTAGTTTGGGTAGAACTCTGGCCAATGCCCCCTTCCTCCATGTGGCTTGAAATTTGGGACCTTATTGCATCATCTAGAAGATTTGGCTCGAATGAAACCATTGCATCTTTTAGGATAGACATTTTGTTGTTAAACATATCTAGCAAAGGATATTGTGTATGGTTCAGGAAACTATCCATAGCAAATGTGATGTGGATCCTCTTTTGGACTATACGGAGGAGAATGTATGGTAGGCCCTTGGTATATTTGGGGTTGGTACAAACTCTTCTCGCCATAGCAGGGTTCCCCAACTTAGCAAGAAGTTTTGGAGAGATGGTAGGTGGAGGTCGTCCCCTGGAGGAGTTTTAAAATTAATTCTGATGGATCATCCAGAGGAAATATTGGACATGTTGGAATTGGTGGTGTTGAAAGAGACTCTTCTGGTATGTTTAGATTTTTATTTTCCATTTATAAAGGTGGTCACTCAAATTTTTTTATGGAAGCTCTTGCAATTCTCAAGGCCTTGCAGATGAGGTTTTATCTTAGCTGGTGTAGGAGCATCTGCGAGTCTGACTATAAAATTTTGTTTAATATTTTAAATATCAAAAGGTTGAAGGATTTTAATTGGTAGTTGACCTATATGGCCATTCATATTCTTAGAATCAGTGAATAATTTTAATAAATATCCTTTGTACACATACCAAGGGAATGGAATGGGGTTGTTGATTATTTGGTCAAAAGGGCTTCTGAGATTTTAGGTCCTTGGATTATGGATAACTAGGAGAGTCTCCTGGTTGGGGACTCTCAATACCTCTAGGAGTTGATCCACAAGGATATCTAGACTTAATGTGGTTTGTTCTTGTTGTTATCTTTGGGTTTCGACCTTGTCTAGTGGTTTTAACCTGTTTTGTTGTTTATTTGAGTTATGGTTGGGGGCTTCATTGTACTCTGTAATATTATCTTCTTATCAATAAATTTTTACCCCTTTATTTAAAAATTTGAAAGTTTTTTTTAAGATTATAAAATAAAAGAATATTTGCAAATTATTAAATTGTGGAGAGATAAGGAATTCTACATCAAACTTAGAAAACATATATTTGCAAAATTCTTAAGTTTTATAGTTAACTAGGTAGTTATAATAAATTCAATTACAAATTTTTTTAAACTTAGAAATTTAAAAATTTTGCTAATCAAAATTTAGGGAGACATAAGTTAGATTACATCAAAGGAAATTAATGAAGAAATTGTCAAAAAGGACTTATCAATATAAAAAATATATGGAAGGATACAAGACCAAAGTTCACTTCATAACCCCCATCAATAATTGAAGATAACATCTAATAGAGATAATCATATGTTTCAAAAGAATAAATATCTTCGGTACATAGATTTTGGTGCCAGTCAGCATATGTAGTTTACAATGGTTTGATTGTCTAGAAATCAAAGACAATATCAATTCGAAAATCTAAAATGGTAAAACATATCATGTTCATGGATGTGTATGTGTAACACCTAGTACATCATATTTAGAATTTGTGTTACATTATATCATGTATGTTCTTGGATTGACATTTAATCTCATTTTATCAACGAAGCTAGTAGTAAGCAAAAGAATGATTGAATTCAAATATATAAATGGAATAAATAAGTGTCTCATTAAAAAAAATGAGATAAAAACTACAGGATTGATCAAGAATGGAATATATTATCTTGACTCAATTAGTTCCTCTCAAGATCTTATTTTAAATCAAAATAACATTGTTGAATATTTTGAGTGATAGATTATAGGAAATGATATTCAAAGATCTTTCTATCAATGAAAATGATGGGTTAATCTAAAATTCAAGATGATTAAAAATATGAGAGGTTAAAAACAAGTTGTATTCCAAAGTCATCTACAAATAAAATAAGAAAAGGATGAAGGCAATCAAAAGGAAAGATAACCAGGTCAATATTCAGTTCATTACAAAGTCATTACTTGTCAATGTACCACCTTGGTACATTATTAGATTAGGTGTGTGTCTTATATTAGAGTGTGAGTTAATATTTTATGTAATGTAATAATGTGCAAGAAATGCACAAGTGTCATGTAATTATGAGTGCAAGTGTTATGTATGTAAATGTGCACAAGTGTCCAATATGTAAGTGTGCACATGTGTCCTTAGATTAGAAAAAGTTATGTGAAGAGTCAAGTACAACTGTGTGTTCAAGATAGAGTCATGTGTATGCAAGTGGTAAGTATAAGGAAGAGTCATGGTAACCAAGAGTCATTCTAGAATGGCTATATATTACTCCATAGAGGAGGAGTATGGTTGTTATCATTATCTACATGGTCTACAAGGTCTATAGAAGCTACATTGTATGAGAGTTTTGTAACACAAAGAGGAGTAATACAAGTTTGCATACATTTGAGAAATTGGTATTATATGTGATCTTATTGTGCATATTTTACTCCTTATTTGTTGAATGTTATTACATATTAGTTGTTACATATATCCTTGTTATATTATATTATTGGATTATTATAGTGGAATTTAATTTAATTTTATCCTTTTATTATATCCCTATGATTTTTGTATTTATTTTAACGTTTCAAAAGCCATCAATAAATCCTTTTGAAAGACTCCTCTATTGGAGATGAGAATAACCACAATTGTCTTAGTGAACTAGAGTTGCTTGATGAAAAATGAATATGTACCTTGGAACATATATAGGTCTACCATCGGTAATTCAAATGGGCTTTTGAAAAAATGTTATAATATCATTCCTTCAAAGTTTTTGATCTAGTTGTTAAAAAAACCAATAAAAGCAAATGGAAAAGATAAAATTATAGGTAAATTTGAACCAAAAATTACTAGGCCTTTTTATAGTGAGTATTATGTATGGGTTAGGATCCTACAAACTAGATACACTTGATGGGATGGAACTCAAAGAACTAATGAATATAATGCATTTAAAGATTTACTACATCTAATTGGCATAATATTGTATCACTTGATATGCATAACTATGCATCATTTACTTATGGTTATTTGTATGCATGGTTTCTTACTTGCATCATTGCTCAACTCCATAATTGTTTGATTCATATGTGCTTGTTTGCTTTATGTAAATTTGAATTACGAGATCTATCAAGACACACATGATGATCTTTGTTAGCATAGTTATCATATGTATTACACTTGCAATAGGTCACTGATGCTCATAGATTGCTCATAATTTGATTGCTTGTTGCATTGCTCTTATTTTTACACATGATTGCTCACCTACATGATTATGGAATAACACAAATTTATTTATGTTTTCCTTTCTAATGCATATAAAGTTAGAGAATATATTAGGATGCAATGATGATCCTAGTTAGCATCATTTGCACTTGTATTACACTTGCATGAAGTAATTGATGCTAAAGCATGCCTCCTATTAGTCTATTTTATTTATTGATATATTTTTGCACTCATATATTTATTTGTCACTCAGTTTATTACCTTATAATCCTTATCATTATTTTATACTCATGTACTTTTGGGACCAAGGGAGGAGCTAATGCTTTGTCATTTAAATATTTGGAAATATTTTAGTACTTGTGTACATTCTTCAAGCATTGGAAGGAAACGGTTGTAGTGTCTCCTTCCAAGTTGTACACTAAGGATGTTCTCACAAGCTATAAGTTATTTGGAAATTATCAAATCATTTTCCTCTTTTCTCATATTATACCCTAGATATGAACTATTTGGATGTATAGATGATCCTAGCTAGGTCCAGTTATTCAAAAACTAGATGCATGTTAGGAATCTAAGCTAGTGGTTCTGCATATGTTGGAAATTTTGTGTGGATGAGTTGTCATTGATGTCAAGAATGAATGGTCATTAATGTCGAATGTCAGTTTTAGTAAGCAGTGCAAAAGGAAGTAGTTTCGCAATCCATGCAAAAAGAAGAGTCCGCCTTCAGTTGGTCAAGACTCGGTTTCAAGAAGTTAGATATGGTCCAAAGTGCAAAGAAGAGGCCCAAGAAAATAATATTATAATATTTTATTATAATATTAAAGAGGGAAATTTAAATTAATCATAAATTAATTAATATAATTTCATTATAAATTAATTTATTAATTAATTTAATTAACTTCAATGTTATTTAAGTTAATTAAGTTAATTTTAATTTAATTATAAATTATTTTTTATTAATTTAATAAACCCTAAATAGGGTTATAAGGCTAAGTAAAAATCAAATTGGAAATTTGATTTGATGCGCCGACATCATATGGCATGGAACATTGTGTATAAATGGTGGTAAAGTTCTTTACTTTACAACCCCCAAGCTAATGATCGAATATCCTATGCTAAATTGTTTCATGCGCAAAAAGAGAAAGGTTCTCATGTTTTTCAAAAATATATTTGACGATGAAGGAACAAATCAAGGGGAGCACAAATATTAAGCACCAAAGGCACTGGTAGCATAGTTGGAAAATGACGAAGGTGCTAGGGTGTGTGGCAAGCAAAGCATGCAGGGTCGAATCCCTTCAGGTTTATTTTTGGCTAAGAAGAGAGGGCATTCATTTTTTTGTGTAGTGCCTAACACAGGGATAAAAGGAGGATTGTGTCTTCCCTTCCCTATGGAAGTGCCTAGCCCACATGGTGGGCTAGCGCCTTGGTAAGGCGCTTGTTAGAAAGGTCTCTTGTTCGAAATCCACCGAGGCCTTTTTGGTTGAGACAAAGGTATGCATTGATATCATTTGTGTTGGTCATTAATTTTAGATGTGCTAAGGTTGAAGGAAAATAAAAATATTTTTATGTGCCTAAGGTTGAAAAATAAAATGTTTTGATGGTTTATGAGATTTAATTTTTGCCTGAATTAATTTGGTTATTAAGTATTTTTGAGGGAGATAAAAGGGTAGGCAAATATTATTTTTGAAGGGTTAATTTTTGAATATTTATTTATTAAATTGGAGATTATACGAAGCAATTTGAGTGATTATTTTTATGTGTGATTTGATGATTGCTAATTTCAAGGAGTAATAAGGTGTATTTGAGATTGATTATTTTTTTAATTGAGAAATATTTTGAAGGAGTGTTAGTGTGAAATTTTATCATCTAACTATTGAAATTGGCAAAGAAGAAAATTGTGATTGAGACAGGTTTTTTAAGGGCACTTCTACATCAAATAAAAGGTATGGGTACATCTTCCTAGTGAGTGATTATTGAATGTTGTGAATGTTAAGTTGGAGTGAAAAGGGGTTTTCTGGAATAAATTTTGTTGATAAAACCTTGTTTGATAAGCATTGTTGTTGAAGTGATTGATTGAGTGAAGAACTTGAGCTAGGATTTGCAAATATCATGAGTATCATTGTTATGTGAGATTTCTTGATAAGCATTATTGTTGAAGTGATTGATTGAGTAAAGAACTTGAACTAGGGTTTGCAAAGATCATGAGTATCATTGTTATGTGAGATTGTTTGATAAGAATTGTTGGAAATAAGTGAGTGAGTGTTCATATGCTTGGACTAGGGTTTGTGAGCAAGGATTATTTCATTGAGTGATTGGTTGAGTAGAGTTGGTTGAGCCTAGTCAAGTGGATGTGATAGTTCAAGTTCTATAAAACAAATTGTTCTATATTCTAAAATTGATTTGAGAAAGAGGTTGAGTGTTTGTGAGTGTGAAACATATTGAGTATCTAACAATTCTCTATATGTTTCTGTGGTAAAAATAAATATTGAAAGTGTTTAAGCATTGTGGTGAATGTGAAGCATATTGAGTCTCTAACAATTCTCTATATATTTCTATGGTAAAAAGAGATATTGAAAGTGATTGAGCATTATGGTGAATGTAAAGCATATTGAGTCTCTAACAATTATATATATGTTTCTATGAGATTGGACAAGTTCTAGTGAGGACTTGTTAAGCAGATTTGAGGTAAGTCTTAGAGAAGACTTGTGGATAGATTTGTGTAAGCTTTTGTGGAAGCTTACAATACATATTTGAGGATAGATATTGAGAGTAGAGTAGACAAGTTCTAGTGTGGACTTGTTGAGCATATTTGAGATAAGTTCTAGAGAGGACTTGTGGATAGATTAGTGTGAGATTTTGTGAAAGATTATAAGGTATATTTGAGACAAGTCTTTGAGAAGACTTGTGAGAAAATTTGATTGATTGATTTGTTCAAACCTTGAGTTAAGGTTTGGGGTAGATCCAAAAGAGTTGATTTGTGATTGATTCAAGCTTTATGTTAAGTATTGAGTGTAGATATTTAGGATAGATTTGTGCTAGACTGAAGGACTATGTTTAGTATAGATTATAGGACAAATATTGAGGATAGATTTGTGCTAGAACAAAGGACTGTGTTTAGTGTAAATTTGAGTACAAAGTTTGGTGTAGATTTAAGGATAGTTTTTGTGCCAAACTAGAGATAGAGATTGATAAGATTTGTGCTACACCGAAGGACTATATTTAGTGCATATTTGAGATAGAGCAAAGAATAAGCTTTGAAGGTGACAAAGTATAGATGATGAAAATATCCAGTGGATAGAGATCCATTAGCCAGGGCAATGAGGATATGTATTTTGAGTGAGGATAGGAGTCTTCAATGGATAGAGATCCATTAGCTAGTGTAGTGGAGGTAGTAGTTCTTCTAGAAGATCACCAATCAGAGCTAAGGAGAAAGGAGTTCTCCTGTGGATAGAGATCCATGAACTTGATTAGGGAATTGGTGTCTCCTTTGGACAAAGGTTCATAAACATTGTAATAGGGAAAGGATTCCCAAGAGATTGATTGAGAAAATTTTAGTGAAATATATTCTTCGTGGAGTATCCCACATTGGGCGAACCATGTTAAATTGGTGTCTCCATTGTGTATGGTGATTTATGCATTGATTTTATTACTGTTGTTGATATTGCTATCTATACATTGCATAATATTGATTAGGAAAGAAAAGTAAAAAGTGGTCTTATATTATTCATCCCCCATCTCAGTATAAGCTTGTGTTCTTCATCATATCCCTCTCTTATTTTATTACTACTTTTCAAAATTTACTCTTCTTATAACTTAAATTATAAAATTAATCTAGTCCTATCAACCCTCTTGCTCTTCACAATTTGCATGATACCTTGTGGATTTCACCACTCATTTATCCTTGTCTCCTTATAGATATATGTTAAGTATGGATATTTCCAATCCATCCTTAGTGTATCTATAACATCTTATAGATACCTCAAGCATTAGCTATAAATAACCTATACTCTTAATGGTTCATAAGGATTTTGGGACATATTTGCTTATTAAAATGAATTATATTACTTCCCCTAACATCCATTTCAATGCATGTGATAATCCTAATTAGCTTATTTTATATATGCATTGCATTGGAACTATGTGACTACTACTAGAGGATATCTAAAGCAGAACTGCATCAATAGGTTACAAACAATCTACTAAAAAATAGAGAAATGCAATAGGAGCCAAAAGCTTTCTTGTATTACTTTTCCACAAAAAAATGGAGTTACAAATACCAACCCCTTTACAATTTTAAAATTCCCCTATAATATCCTGTTTTCTCATTTCCCACATAGCAAAATTCATTTGAAATTTTAATTTTGAGGGTAAAATTTCCTAGGGTCATAACTCTTCACTCTCTATTTGTATTGACTATTAGTGCATGTTTTCAAAAAGATCTCAAAAATACCTACAAGACCTCTAATTTTAATGCCTAATTTTCACCCCTTTGCGAGGTCTCTAAGGCCTTGAATATTCACCTTTAAGTTTTAGTGGTAGGATTTTCACCATTTTGGCAGGGTTTTTACCATAAAATATACATATCTCGCAATCTGCTTAGGATATTAGGGTGATTCTTTCACCATTAGGTCTATTTACCCATCCCCTAAAACAACTAAACAAACTTTAGAACATAATAAAACATATACAAATTTGGATGATGCAATATCACTCTTACACCACTGGATGCTCCTGCATCAATATCACCTCATCTTTTGTGTTGCTTGACATCTCGTATTTTCCACTATCATTTGTATACAAATATCTTGCTTACATGGTTACATAAATACATGATTTATTGATTCACATATGCTAGGTTGCATGATCACAAGAACTACAAGCATTTGATGAGGATCCTAAATAGGCATAGAACATTTTGCATAATGTTTTTACTAGGTATTTGATGCTAATAACATAATTTATTATTCTTTTGTGCTTATTTTTTATTCATATTTGAGTATCTTTGTGTCTCACTTTGCTCTAAACTTCTACATACCTCAAGCTACTTGAGATAAATTTATAAATCCTATTCCATGAATTATTGTAAACCATGAACATTTTTACAAATGATGTTTACCCTAATTAATCATAGGAATGGATGGCACAAATATGTGAACTCTTTTTATCAATTTAACCCTTTGCTTGATTTCTATTTTATGTGCTCAGTAGGCAATGGATTAAACATACTATATTTCCTCATGGGCATATATGAAGGCCTTAAGAAATTAACCATAATTTTATGATCTACCTTAGTCAATTAATTCCCATATGCATTGTTTGCTTGATAGGTGATGGACTTGTGTAACCCATTTTCTTATGGGTTGACAAAGCATTGGGAATGATCAATCATGAATGATCATTTATTTCTTTATTAAATTCTTCATGTTTTACTTTGATCCCTCTTTGGCATATTCCATAGGATAAAATCCTACAATGTTTAGAAATACTAGCATAAAATTTGATAAAAAACATTCGTCCTATCTCATAAATAGGCTACATGATGATCAAAGTGATAAATCCATGCTATTGACAACCCCATTCTATATTTTCTCCCTCAACATCACTGGGGATAAATAAATTAACAAATAAAATACCACCCAAAGTTGGGGGTATAAAACTCAAATTCAAATGAATCAAATGAAAATCAATAAAGTCCTATAGGCATAGACTAGCCAAGTAATCAAAGAAATATAGTTCTATGGGCATATAATCCCTAGGAAATTAAAGCAATAAAGTCTTATGGGCATATGCTACCCAAATAGTCAAAGAAATAAAGTCTTACGTACATAAAATAAGGCAATAAAAAACACATTAAATTTCGATAAGCATAGACTATCTAGGCAATAAATTCCTATGATCATAGATCGTCTTGAAGCACTAAAATTCCTATAGAAATACACCATCTAGGAAATCAAAAGAAAAATAATTAAAAGTATAAACTACCACTACCTTAGTAATTATCCATTAATTAGGCTCAAAGGACATTGAGTAGTGGTGAAGCATAACATTAAAGTCCTACAAATGTAATGTGTTTAGGAAAATCATCTAAACATATACATATAAAAAAATATATTCATGTTAATAACTTTGCTTAACATGTATAAAAAAAAATAATTGTTATCCTTTACCAAAAGCAAACATTCCTTATGTTAGCATAAAAAAAGCAAAGCACTCACAAATTAAGCACCTAAATCAAATAATAGTTAATATATAGTATTAATGATCAAATTTTTAATTATAACAATCTAAAAATTAAATATTATACAAAACAAATGCATAGCATCTAAAAAATCACTAATAATATGATCCACTATCAAGTGGCTACCTATAAGGTGTGGGAATTCCCATCAATCTTTTGGAAGCTTGAGTCGCTGATCTCAAGTGTGTGCATGATCAAGTCCTCATAGGTGATAGAGTTCATTGATTTGTTGGTACCACCATGTGATATAATTCTTTTTAGTATATCACCCACTCTATATTTGCTTGAAACGTCCATTGGCTAATGTGTAATTCTTCTTATGTAGCCATCACATCTCTTTGGACTCTATCAAATAACTCCTATGACCAAGCCATTTCATTGTACATATGATCTTACTCTCTCTAAGATCAACTCAACTAACCCAATGCCTATGCTATTTGGCTCTATAACCATGAAATCTACTCAAATAACATGTATATAATGTCTCCTCTACTATATCCTCTAATTATAATATCCTGTGCCATAACTACATCAAGATCTACAATTATACTTTTTATAGTTTGATGCATCATAGTATCCTCTACTAGAGACTACTACGTCTATTTATTATTATACATTTTTTTCTCCCTACTCTTATCCATGAGTTGTTCCTCTAGCTCAATAACCTACCTATCCCTCTTTGTTTGGAGTTGATCCCACTCCATCCATAGTTGATTTCTCTTAAAATCCACTTTGGCTACTAGCCATAGTAATATATTTTTCTCTTCATAAAAATAAATAGGCTATACTCTACTCCTCTCCCATTAAAGCTAGAAATGTTGATTTTTGGTGATATATTACCTCCTACCTCAACACCATATCCTATCAATGGTAACACCTAAAGTAGAGATACCATCACTACCTTCTATCTCTACTAATTTTTTATTCATAGGAACTCATGAATGTGTCTCCAAACATATGTTTTCATTCCTCGTTGCTACATCAATATCTATTCTCATAGTAAGTATACTCACTAAATTAAAAACCCATCATAAAAATATTTGTAGTTCTTTACTACATCAAGATCATCCTCCCTAGGATCTATAATAATTGGATCATCTACATCCTCCTCTATATAACTGAGTGGATTAGGATAGTTGTATATGCATAACTCTATGTGCCTACCTAAAATGAATTAGATCCTTAATAATAACATGAATCCCACCAAACTATGTGATAACTAAATCAAAATGGTATGGTTCATGCTTTCCCTTTTAATCCACTAGCTACATAACATGTTATACTTAGGAAACTAGGTATCTTTCATTAGCCTACCTTATATGTTGTTGATACATCCACCATATAATTTAATTTACTCAAACATCATCCACTACCATCCTTTCATTATCCAACTACCACATAATAGATGCACCCCATTCTAAGCCTCCTTGAATACCATATGCACCTACCAATTTTCCTCCCTTCTTGGGAGACCAGATGATTGTATTATTGATGTGTTGATGTGTCCAAACCTACAAAAGTGTTCAATAGACTAATTTATTATACTCTCTATACATTACTTGATGAAGGGTCTACTATTGGATCCTAGGCAAACTGAGCTTGCTCATCTGCCACTATCTCTTCCTAATACCATGATACCACTCTCATACTTGTGTCTCCAATTATAACCCTTGATACCAATGCACATAAGGTAGCACTCAATTTATCCAACTAACTCCCCATATAGGTGACATTAATAGTAATTCCAAACTTAACCAATATAATATCTACATCACTCATGAATCTCTCTAGATATTATCCCTAATATTGACTAGTATTAAATAGGATAACTCTAATTTACAACTAAATTATCCTCCATATGTCTTGCAATGTCATGGTATTTTCCCTCTTAGTGTTTGAAACCTAATTATTTCTTAGTACTAGTGCTTACCCAATGCTATGAAGAAAGCCTAATCAAACTCTACATTTGGTATAAAATATATATGATATAGACCCACTACTTCTAATATTCCTATATATCCATCCTCCAATAGATTCAAAACAACCCAAAACATCTTTGACCTCCTCTATTGACACTCCAAAACCTCATGACACACCTTCATTAGTCCAAAACTAAAAATTAGATAAAAATATTTATATATATTCCCTCCCTTATATGGATTGTATAGATGCATCATATGATCACACATGCACTACATAGATGCACCATATAGACTTTTCATATGAAAACATATGCATCATAATAAAGTATTTTGTGGATGTATGTGTGTTGTATGGATGCATCATATAGATGTGCCATATGAATTTGGATGAATCATATGGCTACAAGCTTGCTATACAAATAGAAAAATAATATATAGTGTCATATAGGTACCAACCATCCCCAATTCTATGTACAAAAACACAAAAAATATTTTAAAATAAATAAAATAATAATAAAAGTAAAAAAATTCACTAGTTTCATGAAATATTAGAGCCACCATGTCATCTCCTATCTATGATGCTTGTACCATGTCTACATAGTGCCTATATCAACCTTACCACACCATAATAATATATCATACTCACTATTTATGTGCTCTTACTCCTCTTCTTCTCCCTTGTGTAACAAAAATAAATCCAAACTCCCTCCCACCCACCCCTTTATACCTCCCTTATCATTGTTCCTCCAAAAAATTCCCTTATTTTTTCATTTTCAACCATTTCCTTTATCTCTAATAAATGAAAACCTAATCTTTATGCCTTAAGATTTCAATTGAAATATAATTTGTGAATCATTAAAAGAAAATTACCATATTTTCCCTCACACTTTCAAGTTTTCTCGATGCTATATCTCCTCCAAAAATTGGGGGCATTTCAAGGAATCAATCTACATCAACTATAGAACTAATTCTAAGAAATAGGTACTCCTTTTTTGCCATAAAATTGGGACTTTGCCTATGTTTTAGAAATTAGTCACATCACTAGATACCCTTTTTATGATCAAATAAAATTGACCTCTTGTTACCTATATTTGGGGCAAAAAGAAATATAAAACTTAATGGATATAAATTTTTGATAAAACTTCATGAAAACCCATACAACTAACACTGTTGGAAATTACTAGAGAAGGGCTTTCCATAAAGTATAAACATGTTCATGTTATGATCTAGAGTTAACCTAAAAAATATACCAAAATAAAGGTGTGGTATGATTACATAAGAATCATACAAAATTCTATATAATGCCTATTTAAGCGTCATACAAAATTCCATATGATGAATTTGCACTTCTATTGGGCCTTTTGAGTGACACCACTAGAATTCCAATGCCAATAAATGGACTTCTAATAAGCAGTAGTGAACTCTACTTCTCACGTCACAAAACAAAATTATGCAATTAAGGGACTTTAACTAGTAATTCATTTAGTTGCATGAAGATATACCTAATTTTAACTCAATCACCTGCTATAACTACAAATTATTCACCTTGTTTGCTACCACCTCTCATGATCATTAAATAAATAACAAGCCACCTCACCTCCTTTTATTTCCACATCATTATCTTTTATTTTCACTCAATTGCTTATGATGATCTCTAAAAAATCATTTGAAAACCATATAAACCTATTATTATTAAGGCTTCTCCTATAATCGTCAATTTTTGAACTTGTCATTGGATTAAATATTTTTAGGAATAAATTTATAACTAATATTAATATTTAGGGAATTTCTCTTCTTTTAGTAATTTTAATACTTCACAAGTACACATTGTTATAGTGATATTTAATTGATAAACTATTATAAATTACCTAGGTCTTCATATGATCCATATCTACTCCACTTTGTCTCTTAGAACTAGACCTCCAAAACATAAATAGCTTCCACAAGGGGATTTTAGGTCAAGGTCAATTACATAAAACATAAAAAAGGGACCATTCACTAGAGTACTTGTAATCCCCTTTTCATTCCTAGCATTTATTTTTAGTTGACCTACCCAAATGAGTAACTTTTCCTTAGGTTCCTTTCGAAGACTCTCAAACTTGTTGGGAACAATTTTAACCTCTTTTTATTGAGTTTTGCCTTGGATTTTTTGACCTTTAATGAATTCATGCCCGGTAAGTTACAGGATGCAAATTCAAAAAAAATAGATTTTTTGTGAGAAAAACATATATTTTAGACCGACCCTTTAGGGCATCAGCTCAACCAAGGTTCAATATTTTTTTCCAACTGTTGAACCCTCCAATGAAATTAGAAAACATTAAAAACATCTTAAAAATCTTTTGTGTTTTTGCTAGTTTTTAGTTTTCCTCCTTTTCTACTCTATCCTTTCTCTCTCTCCTAATGGCTCCCAACCTTAGGAGTGGGTGAAGGCTTTTAGAGTCTGATGAGATTTTTCAAGAAGATGATCAGATTGATAGAGAGAATCATAATCTAGAAGAGGAAGAAAATGAAGAAGCTGGTAATGACCTTGATCCTACTAAGGGGCCCAATGGGAACCTTATCTTTAAATCATTTGAACATGTCTGGAATTTCTACAAGCATCATAAAGATGCCTTGGATAAGGCTATGGATGAGGAAGCCCGACTCAAGGAAGTTGGGACTTCTCATCATCAAACCATTTCTCCTCAAAATGTTCATAACAACCCATTGTTTGAATCTTTACATCATGTTAATCCTTGTCCTCAACCCAACATATGCCACTACTATAACCACCAACGTTGGAAGAATTCCACAAGTTCCTCCAACTAGTAGTGCATCTCAAGATTATGTTCAATTTCCTCCTCATTCTGCTAATCTCAACATTCATGCTTCTATTCCACCAAATGTTAGTTATCCTCCACAGCAAGATACCACATATCATAACCCATACCATAACAGTGTCAATACCTCCAACATGAGCCAAGTTCCCTTTCAATAGCCTACCTATACCCCTCCCCTAGGGAACCTAGGGGTATTGCACAACAACAATCCTGAAATGCAAAGTTTAACTAATATGGTGAAACAATTGGTTTCAAGAGTGGATATGATTCAGCCTCCTAGTTTCACCTACAACTATAGAGAAATGTGCAATCAGCCCTTAGACCCTATCATTACCTCTAGGCCCTACCCTAAGCATTTTCCAATGTCGATTTTGCCTATCTATAAGGGAACGAAAGATCCAATTGAGCATTTAAGAATATTTAGGACAACATGCCATGATATCATATATGATGATATGTTATTACTAAAGATATTCCCTAAGAGCCTTGGTGGTATGGCATTAGAGTGGTATTATCAATTACCTAATCATTCTTTGAGGAATTTTGAAGAGATAACTGAAATGTTTATTCAACAATTTGGTGCTTATGTTGAAAAGAATGTGACTATGAAAGATGTCTATATGTTAAAACAAGCTAAAGATGAAATTTTTTCAAAATTTGTCTCATTGGAGGAGTCTAGTTGGACGCTTGAGATATACCTTACCTCCTCGAGACATGCTTGAGATATTTATTGGAAATTTACAAGAACAAATCTCTTATGAATTGGAAACTACAACTATCACATATTTTGATCAAGCTATAGATCTAGCAAGAAGGGTAGAGCAAGCCCTTATTAGAAGAGGTCAACTTAAAATAAAAGAAGATAGGACCACTAAAACACAGTATAAGAACAAGCATGTGGTTGGTGATGGGGTAATGGATAGTAGGCATATTAACAATGTTGTTAACACCCTACAAAATATGGTGCTTAACCAACCTCAAAAACCCCCACAAAGGAATTTCACAAGACTCAACATACCTATGAAAGTGGTCCTAAAGCAACTTTTGGAAGCTAACATGATTGAGTTACCTCCTATAAGGCAACCAGATACCATAACTAATTGGTATAAATCTAGTCAACATTATGAGTATCATAGAGTGGAGGGGCACATGACAAACTCATGTAAGAGGTTGAAACATGTGGTTCAAGACCTAATTGATGAAGGATACCTTGTTATAGAAGGTTCTCAACCCAATCCTCCAACAAACAATCAACCTCCTACTCAACAAGCACCCACAACTAATCAAGACATGGGAATCTTCCAAGATCCCCTCCCTAAGCATGGTCAACAAGCAACTAATCAAGTGTCATATCATAATGTGCCACCTCCCTATGATAATATGGTTGGTATGATAGCAATAACTACAAGGCAACAAGCACAGAATCAACCGACTCAACATTCTCAATAGGAGATGAGTTCTTCATCCAACCCACCTTCAAAACCCACCTTAGTTTTGAAGAATACCCAAAAAGGAGCACAAGATTAGAAAACCCACCTTTAGTGTTGAAGCCACAACCTAAAGTCTCCTTTGACATTCAACAACAATTAGCTAGTACCCCAACCAAGATCTCTCTCTTAGAACTTTTACAAACTTCTCCTATTCATAGGGAAGCCTTGTTGAAGCTCCTAAGACAACAATATATTCCTCAAGACATTTCCCCTAGTGCTATAGCTAATGTTGTAAGTTCTCTTGGGATACATCATATCACATTCTTGGATGATGATATTCCTTCCTCAGACTTATGAGGGGATTCTTCCCTCTACATCACTACATTTATTGGGGAAACATTTATCAAATGGATTCTGATTGATAATGGTTCTTCCCTCAATTTATGCACTTATCAATTCTTCCAAAAGTTTGGATTAAAAGAGGAAGATTTAACTAAATCCGATATCATCATCAAAGCTTTCAACAATGAGTCCCAAGAGGCTTGTGGTATTATATCTCTCCCCTTAGGGTTGGACCTAAGATCTTAGATACCTTGTTCTATGTGGTGTCTTGCCCTACATATTTTAATCTTCTTCTTGGATACCCTTGGATTCATGCGATGAGGGTTGTCCCTTCTACTTTTCACCAATATTTGAAGTTCAAATTTAAGAATCAATTTATCACCATTTTGGGTGATCCTCACCCATTTGAATATTGTTCACTAGTTGAGCAAGCTCAATATGATCTTCATTTATATCCATCAATTTCCTCATCTCACATAACTAAGCAATTTAAAAATCTAAAAGTGAGTGAGGAACCATTAATCAATGTTTCATCATAGGATCAAGTCAATCCTTCTCTTCAAGAGCCTCTTCTAAATATATCTCATCAAGGTTTAGAGTGGAGTGATGAGGATGAGGGACCACCTTCTCCCTCTCTATTAGTTGTGACCCCAAAGGAGTATGTTAAAGGTGACACTCTTTATGACATGGCTCATGAGGATGTCCCTCAAAATGGCATCTCCTTTGATGGGTCAATCCCTTGCATCGTAGGTTGAGTCTTCTAGTTCTCAAGAGGACTTTGGTTCTATGTCTCTCGAGGACCTTGAGCAACTAGGAGTGATTCCTACCCCACCTCCTCTTGAGGATGAGTCATCCATTCTCATTGAGGAGACCATAGATGTTAACATAGGTTCTAAGGAGACCCCTAGAATCCTTAAGCTAGGTAAAGCCTTGTCCATGGATGAGCAGGAGCAATTGACCAATTTGTTGAAAGAATTTCATGATATTTTTGCTTGGTCATATGTCGACATGCTAGGGCTTGATCCCTCCCTTGTTATGCATCATTTGGTAGTTCACCCTAGTGCTAAGCCTATTAAGAAGAAACTTAGGAAGATGCATCCTAAGGTCACCCTTTTAGTCAAGGAGGAGCTCCAACAACTCCTTGACATTGATTTTATAAAAGCTATCGACTATTTTGATTGGATCTCCAATATCGTCCCTATGGCTAAGAAGATGGGAACAATCAAGATATGTACCAAATTTTAGGACATTAACTTAGCATGTCCCAAGGATGATTTTCCCTTGCCCAACATAGATCAGATCATAGATTTCACCACCAAATGTGGTATGCTTTCACTCATGGATGGTTTCTCAGGATATAATCAGATCATGGTTACCCCTGAGGATCAGGCCAAGATAACTTTCATCACACCATGGGGTACCTTCTATTATAAAGTCATGCCTTTTGGCTTGAAGAATGTTGGTGCCACATATCAGAGGGCTATGACTTATATTTTTCATGACATGATGCATGATATTTTACAAGACTATGTGGATGATCTTTTAGGTCATTCCATACATCGATAGGATCATGTTCATGATCTAAGATAAATTTTTGAAAGGCTTCGATAGTTTAGAGTTCATCTTAAGCCCTCCAAGTGTGTGTTTGGAGTCACATCTAGCAAGTTGTTAGGTTTCATCATTTCTAGGTGAGGTATTGAAGTGGACCCTACTAAGATAGTGACTATCACTAACATACCTCCTCCCACACCTTAATAAGTTGTATAGCTTGCAAGGTAGACTTCAAGCTATTCATTGATTCATAGCCTAGTTAGTTGATAAGTGTCAACCCTTTCTTAAGCTTCTTAAGAAAGATGTTGTGTTCCAATGGGATTTTGAGTGTCAACAAGCTTTTGATGAACTCAAAAGGTATCTCACTTCCCACCTATCTTAGTTCTACCTCTATCAGATAAGCATATAATGCTTTACATAGTAGCCATAACTCATGCTTTGGGAGCCTTGTTGGCTCAACATGATGATCAAAACAAAGAGTGAGCTATCTACTATATCAGTAGAACCTTGGTCAGCTATGAAACCTGATACACTCCCTTAGAGAAGCTTTGCCTTATTATGGTGTTTGCTTCCTAAAAGCTAAGACACTACATGCTCAGCCATAAGATATTGGTAGTTGTAAAGTTTGATCCTTTGCATTACTTAATGTCTAAGCCCCACCTTTTAGGTCAAGCTACTAAGTGGGTTTTAGCCCTTAGTGAGTTTGACCTAACTTTCATAGGTCAGAAGGCTATCAAGGGTCAAGTGATTGTTGATCAGTTAGCCTTTACTCCCCTAGAAGTTGCCCATCCTTTGGTCATTAAGTTTCTTAATGAGTGCTTTAGCATAGAGGTTAAAGAGCTAGAGTCTTGGAATTTATTTTTTGATGGAGCTCGATGCATGAAGGGTATTGGTGTTAGAGTCATTCTAGTTACCCCATAAAAATAACTCATCCCTTTCCTTCAAGCTTTATTTCTCTTGCATGAACAACACTATAGAATATGAAGCTTTGATCCTTGGTCTTAGAGTAGCCTTAGCCTTGAAGGTTAGAGTTCTCTCTATATTTGGTGACTCTCAACTTATGGTCAATCAGATTAACGATGTTTATCAGACTTAAGATGATAAGCTAAAACCTTATAAAGAGATTATCACCAAGATTTTATCTACATTTGATCGAGTAACCATAGAGTCTATCCCTAGATCCTCCAACCACCATGTGGATGCCATGGCCACTATTGCATCCTTATTTCCTTTGGAGTTGGATGATGATCAAGCATCGATTATCATTAGACAACTTTAAGAGCCCACATCACTTAATTCTTGTCTTATTCCATTAGATGTTTTGACCATCGAAGCTTCCCCATATGAGCCATGGTATACCGACATATTTAATTTCCTTAAGGATGGTTTAATTCCTGATGGTTTAGATCATAATCAATATAATATTTTGTACAAAAGAGCATGTCAATTCATTATAATTGGAAATACTTTATATCAATATTCTTTTGAAGGTATCCTCTTGTGATGCCTTAACTTTGATGAAGCTTGACTAGCTCTTAGTGAGGCTCATGAAGGTTCATGTGGAGGTCATTTTAATGGCAATGCTATTGCCAAAAAGCTCCTTCAAATGGGGTATTATTGGCCTTCCATGGAGAAATATGCATGTGACCATGTTCGATGTTATGACAAGTGTCAATGCCATGACAACCTTGTTCATGCTCCTTCTCAACACCTTTAGGTTATTTCTTCCCCTTGGCCATTTTCCATGTGGGGATTGGACATTATAGGGAAGATTAACCCAATGTCATCTGATGGTCACAAGTTTATCATAACAGTGATAGAGTACTTCACTAAATGGGTCGAAGCCATACCCCTGGCCATGGTGACTAGAGCTCAGGTTTCCAAGTTCATATTTAACCAGATCCTTTGTAGGTTTAGGATTCCTTCGATGATTATTTTTGATAATGGCACTCCTTTCAAGAACAAGGATATCCATAAACTTTGTGCTAAGTACAAGATTCAGCACAGGTGGTCAACTCCATATTACCCTCAGGGTAATGGATAAGCCGAAGCATCCAACAAGTCTTTGATCAAGATCCTCAAGAAGTTGGTTAGTAAGACCGATCGTGACTAGCATATCCAACTTTATCCAGCCCTGTGGGCCTATCGCACTAGTGTGCGAACTCCTATAGGTGCCTCTCCATACGTCTTGGTCTATGGGACTGAGGTGGTTTTTCCATTCGAGTTAGAGGTTCCTTCATTGCGCATCTTGTTGCAAGATGCCTCGATCGATGATGAGTATCACTTAGATCATTTGAATCAATTGGAGTTGCTGGATGAAAAGTGCATTCATGCCTTAGAGCATTTGTGAGCCTATCAGAATAGGCTCAAGCGATCTTATTCCAAGAGAGTTTACAATCATTCTTTTGAGGTTGGGGACCTTGTCCTCAAGGAAAACCAAAAGAACACCAATGCTCGATCAGATCTTAAAGGTAAGTTTTAGCCCAATTGGTTAGGCCCCTTTATCATAACAGCCAAGTTTGGTTTAGGGGCCTATCATTTAGCTTCTTTGGATGGTAAAGAACTTAAAGAACCAATGAATATAATGCATCTAAAGAGATACTATGCATAACTTGGCACTCTACATTTTCATATTGCATTTAGCTTAGTTTTCATATTGCATTTGGTTTGCTTGTTCATACTGCATGATTGCCTATCATATTTTGCATGTTTTGCCTGACATTTTGTTCTTTGCATTTTGCTTGTCATACAATTGCATTGTTGCTTGCTCATATTTGCATGATTGCTTGATCATATAGATTCTTGGGGATTTCATGACAATGGCAAGTGATGACACCTAGTTAGGTCATAGCTCACATGCATTGCACTCACACTAGGGCTCTGATGCCTAGTGAATCCCCAACCTAGGGCTCATCTCCATGCATTTCCATCATTGCATTCACCCATATCATCATCTCTTCTTTATTCTTCTCTTATATTCCTTGACCTTGAAAGTTTTTGTTTCTTCTATCTCCCCAAGTCAAGGGATATAGTTATTTTTCTAGTGTATCCTTGTCCTTTGCATGTTTTCTTTCTCTTTTTTTTCAAGACAAGGATATACATTTTCCTTCCAACGTGTAAGGACAAAAAGCAAATGTATTTATAGGGGAAATAATCTTCATTTTCCTCCCCGATCATATGATATTCGAATGCTATGCTATGTAAAATATTTCATGCGCTGCTTTGCTAAGTAAGAAGAAGGAATTCACATTTTAAATATTAGAGGTAAGACAAGGGTTCAAGTGCAAGCGACGTGGCAGAGAAGTTCCACCGATGTCGTTAGCGTAGGTGGTAGTTGAGGCCAAGCTAGAGCATTGTGAGGGCAAGATCGTGGGTTCGATTCACGCGGTTGTGTTTTGCAAAGGGAAAATCGTTTTCGTTTGTGCTAAGTGTGAGAAGAGACAAGGAATAAAAGGGGGTTCGTGCGCTCTTGGTTTTTGTGTGGGCGCGTAGCCCAACTGGTGGCCTAGCTTTGGGCTAGGGTGTTGGAAAGGCGAGGTCGTGTGTTCGAATTTTATCGGAAGCACTTTTTGGGTAGAATTAAAATGAAAGGTATGCATTTCATGATTTAATTTTTCCAAAGGTTTTTGATATTCGGAAATCTGCATTAAAGGGTTTCGTGAGATTTAAAAGGAAGTTTGTGAGTTTGTTGAGGGAGATATAAGGTATAAGAAAATTAAAATATTTTATTTTAATTTTTGGTGGTTAGAATTTATTTTATAAGGTAGGAGTGATAAGGTATGCAAGGAAAATTGTATTTTGTATTTTGAGATAAAGCTACATTGTGTTAATTATTTTTGAGAGGAGAAATAAGGTGCATAAAGGAAATTATTGTGTATGTTTTGCTATAATAAAATTGTTGACTTATATTTTGAGAGTTTGGAGATTATAAGGTGTATTTGAGATTTGTTATTTTTGTATGGTGAAATAATTATTGGGAAAATATTTGTGTGGAGATTTTGAGATAGATTGTTGCTACCTAACCTTGAAATTGGCAAAGAGGATTTGATTGTGATTAAGACAGGTTTTGAAGATATATCTCCATCAAAACAAAAGGTATGGGCACATCTTCCTTATGAGTGAAATATTGTTGGATTGAATGTTGTGAAATGCAAAGTTGGAGTGAAAAGGATTGTTTGATAAGCATTGTTGGAAATGTTTGAGTGAGTGTTCATGTGCATGATTTGTGGATGATTTTTTTTTTTTTTTTAAAAGAACATGAGTATCATTGTTATGTGAGATTGAGAACTATCTTGAACTAGGGTTTGTGAAAGAACATGAGTATCATTGTTATGTGAGATTGAGAACTATCTTGAGCTAGGGTTTGTGAAAGAACATGAGTATCATTGTTATGTGAAATTGGAATCATCTTGAGTCAAGGTTTGAGTTCCATAGTGTGAGTTGTTGGAAGTATAGTGAAACACTTGGTTAGGGTTTGTAAGCAAGTTGTGTTTCATTGAGTGGATGGTTGAGTGAAGTTGGTTGAGCATTATTGATTGAAAGTATTGGAGTGATAGTTCAAGATTTGTGAAACAAATTATCCTTTATTCTAAATTGATTTGAAAGTGAGTTTGAAAGTGATAAAGTGATTTGTGAGTGTGAAACATATTGAGTCTCTTACCATTCTCTATATGTTTCTATGGTTAAACAAGATTCTGAGTGAAACTTGTTTGTGTGATTGAAGAGGTTTTCTGAAAGAGATTAAGTTGAGTTTTGTATGCAAGTTTTGTAATTGATTTGAATAAGCTTTTGTGAAAGCTTGTGGATAGATTTGAGTAAGTCCTAGAGGGGACTTAAGGATAGAGTTAAGCAAGATTTTGTGAAATCTTGTGAGCAGAATTGTGTAAGTCCTAGAGGGGACTTAAGGATAGATTTGTGTGAGATTTTGTGGAAGCTTACAAGCAGATTTGAGGTAAGTCTTGGTGAAGACTTGTTGAGAATATTGGACAAGTTCTAGAGAGGACTTGTTGAGTAGATTTGAGGTAAGTCTTGGTGAAGACTTGTTGAGCAGATTGGACAAGTTCTAGAGAGGACTTGTTGAGCAGATTTGAGGTAAGTCTTGGTGAAGACTTGTAGAGCAGATTGAACAAGTTCTAGAGAGGACTTGTTGGATAGATTTGAGGTAAGTCTTTGAGAAGACTTGAGAGTAGAATTGATTGATTGATTTGTTCAAGCTTTGTGTTAAGGCTTGGGATAGATCTAAGTAGAGTTGATTTGTGATTGGATCAAGCTTTGTGTTAAGGCTTGAGGATAGATTTGAGGATAGAGTATGGTGCATATTTGAGGATAGATTTATGCCATAGAAAATAATTTGGTGTATATTTGAGGGTAGATTTATGCTAGACCAAAGATAGAATTATGAGTAGATTTGTGCTAGACCAAGGATAGTGTTTAGTGTAGATTTGAGATAGAGATTGAGCAGAGCTGAGAGTAATCTTTGGAGGTGATAGAGTAGAGGATAATAGTCTCTAGTGGATAGAGATCCATTAGCTAGGGTAGTGAGGATAGAGGTCTTCTAAGTGAGGATAGAGGTCTTCTATGGAGAGAGATCCACAAGCTAATGTAGTGGAGGTAGTAGTCTTCTAAGAGATCACCAACTAGAGCAGAGGAGAAGGAGTTCTCCTATGGATAGAGATCCATAAACTAGCAAAGGGGAAAGAGTTCTCCTATGGATAGAGATCCATAAACTTGATTAGGGGATTGGTGTCTCCTTTGGATAGAGGTCCATAAACATTGTAATAGGGAAGGATTCCCAAGAGATTTGTTGAGAAAATTTTAGTGAAATATTTTCTCCATGGAGTAGCCCACATTGGGTGAACCATGTTAAATTGGTGTCTCTATTATGTGTGATGATTTATGCATTAATTTGATTACTATTATTGATATTGCCATTGATTATATTGGATAATATTATTTGGGAAAGAAAAGTAAAAAGTGGTCTTATACTGTTCACCCTCCTCTCAATATAAGCTTGTGTTCTTCAATTGGTATCAGAGCAGGTTCCTTCAAAAGAGTTTAACAACTTGAAGGAAAAGCTTAAAAGGAACACAGATGGATTCTCAGAGTGGATCTTCAAGAAATAAGGCACCATTGTTCGATGGGAACAATTATGCATTTTGGAGTATAAGAATGAAGATTTACCTAATGGCACAAGGAAATGATATATGGCAAGCAGTTGAGGATGGGTACACACCGCCAACTACTCCACCTACAGATAAATATGGTAAGCTCCTACAACTGAATAATTCAAAGGCAATGAATGGAATCTTAAGTGGTTTACGTGAATCAGAGTTTGTAAAAGTTATGCATTGCACATCAACAAAAGAGATTTGGGATAAGTTCTAGAAAATATATGAGGGAGACAAAAAGGTCAAGATGGCAAAATTGCAAAATCACAAGAAAACATTTGAAGACTTGAAGATGAAGGATGAGGAAGACATTGCTACATACTTACTTCATGTGGATGAGGTTGTTAACTCCATGCAAGGACTTGGGTTTAAAGTTGAAGAATCAGATGTTTGTCAAAAGGTTTTAAGGTCACTCCCTAAGAGGTATAGTGAAAAGGTTTCAACCATAGAAGAAACAAGAGATATTGAAACTTTGACTAGGGATGAGTTACATGGAACTCTCATAGCTTTTGAGATGAGAATAGGAAATGATCCTATCCCCTAGAAAGAAGCAACTTTTAAAGTTACAAAGAAGACAAAGGATAAGAAGTCAGATTCAAGTAATGAGTCATCCAGTGATGAAGAAGCAAACTATGGTAGAAGGAACAAGGACACAAGAAAGTATAAAGGTACAAAATTAGTTAAGTGTTTCAAATATGGTAAATATGGTCACTATGCATCTGATTATCCAGAAGCTAGAAATAGCAATGGTGAAGAGAAACAGGATCATAAGAATAGGGAAGCAGGAAAATCCAAGTATCAAAATAAAAATAGGTATGGACAAAGCAAGCAAGAAAAGAAGTTTTTCCAAAGGCATAAGAAGAGTTTCTATGCAGATAATATAGGCAAGAGTTCAAGTGATAGTGATGAAAGGTCCTCAGATAATGAAGAAGAAGAAATTATATTTTTGATAGTAGAAAAAGAAGATGTTAAGAAAAAGGTAAAAAGGGCACCAATAATTCTCAAGTGTTTTAGGTGTGGTAACTTTGGTCATCTTGAAGATCATTGTACAAGGAATGGGTTCAGTTTTAGTGAAGATGAATATGAAGATGCTCTTGAAGGTCTAGAAGAAGAAAGTCTTCTTATGGCAATAGAAGAAGAAGGAAGTGCTTCTAGTGGAAATGAATTAGAAAGGAATGAAGATGATCTAAAAGACAAAGAATCAAAAAATGAAGAGGAAGGAGAAGTTGATCTTGAGGGTGAGATTATTTATGCTCTTAAGGAATTAAGGAAGGTAAGAAAGTAGAACTCAAAACTCAAGCTTCAATTTCAAGAATGTGATGAAGAGAAAGGAAAGCTTATAGAAGATCTAACCAACTCAATAGCTAAGACAAGGAGATTTAAAGAGAAGTTAGAGGCAAAGGTCTTAGAATGTGAAATATTAGAGCATGAGGTAGCTTCACTAAGGAAGGAAGTAAAAGAGTCTAAAGACAAGCTACAGAGGTTTGGGAGAAGCTCAAAGACCTTGGATAAGATTATCAAGGTACAAAGATCTTCATCAAACAAGACAAGACTTGGTTTTGAAGAAGAACATAGAGGACGAGGAGAGGAGTCAATCTCAAGCTCCAAAGAAGAAGAAGCTTCAGAAGAAGAGAGTGTAAGAGAAAGTGAGACTTCTGAGGATAAGTTGGAAAATAGAAAGTTCAACAAGGAAAGGAACAATGCACAAATAAGGAACAGATGGAACAGGAAACATCACAGGGAAGAAGAGACTAAGAGACCAATGGGGTCAAGGCAAGGTTTCTTCAATGGATGTTGCTTCTCATGTCACAGGTTTGGTCACAAGGCTATGCAGTGTAGGACACATGAAAGATAGGGACATGGTTTCACCAATAGAAATTTTAGAAATGGGTATCTCTTTCAAGGGTATTGCTACTCTTGTAATCAGTTTGGTCATAAGGTAGTTAATTGCAGGGTTCATGACAGGAATGGATATGGCTTCACCAAGAGGAACTACAAGATATTTGCACCTTCAAGGAACCACAACATTAAGTGTTATAAGTGCAATAATGTTGGGCATATGGCTAAGTGGTGTAGAGCAGAATTTCCAGAGACAAGCAAGAACAAGAATATTCAGAGGAATCAGAAGGATCAGTTGAGGAAGAAGGTGGACAAAGGAAAAGAGCAGTGTATGATGGGAGTAGAGATACTCCCACCCCAAAATTAACCACCTCAAGGAGAGGAGGTGGGGAGGGGGCTGAGCTAAGAGTCTTATATTTAGCCCCAAGCCCAAAGGTGGCCCTTTGCCATTGATGACAAAGGGGGAGAGATTTGAGTTAGGGGGAGAGCATTCAATTAGGGGGAGCAGATTTTAAAAAGGAAAAAAATTATGGTTAAGGAAAAAGGTTTATAGGAAAAAGGGTTGCCATCAATGACAAAGGGGGAGATTGTTGGAAATTTGAGCAAGTTTTGTTGTCATTGATGTCAAGAGGTTGATGTTCAAGTTTCGTCATCATTAATGTCATCAAGTGGTTTTTCCAAAGGCAAGGAAGGTTTTAAAAGGAATAGGATATAATATTTATTTTTAATATTATATGCCTAAAAAGGCCTAAAAGGTTGAAGACCCAAGGAAGGAGAAGCAGGTTTAAATAAAATAATAATATTATAATATTTAATATTATGAGAAAAATGATGAGGTGAAGAAAATGAGGTCCAAGGAATTATTAAATAATAATCTATCCTTGAAAAGACCCATTAAGCAACTTCAAAGGATTTAATTTAATTTATTTAAATTAAAATATTTTAACCTATGGTTAAAATTTTAATTTAAATAAATAATAGGTGCCAAAGGTTTTAAATTTAATATTTAAATTTAAATTCAAATTTCAAATTCGAATTTGGGTCGATGTGTAAGGACAAAAAGCAAATGTATTTATAGGGGAAATAATTTTCATTTTTCACCCCCGATCATATGATATTCGAATGCTATGCTAAGTAAAATATTTCATGCACTACTTTGCTAAGTAAGAAGAAGAAATTCACATTTTAAATATTAGAGGTAAGACAAGGGTTCAAGTGCAAGCGATGTGGCAAAGAAGTTCCATCAATGTCATTAGTAGGTGGAAGTTGAGGCCAAGCTAGAGCATTGTGAGGGCAAGATCGTGGGTTCGATTCACGTGATTGTGTTTTGCAAAGGGAAAATCATTTTTATTTGTGCTAAGTGTGAGAAGAGACAAGGAATAAAAGGGGTTCATGTGCTCTTTGATTTTATGTGGGTGCATAGCCCAACCGGTGGCCTAGCTTTGGGCTAGGGTGTTGGAAAGGCAAGGTCGTGTGTTCAAATTTCATTGAAAGCAATTTTTGGGTAGAATTAAAATGAAAGGTATGCATTTCATGATTTAATTTTCCAAAGGTTTTTGATATTCGAAAATCTGCATTAAAGGGTTTCATGAGATTTAAAAGGTAGTTTGTGAGTTTGTTAAGGGAGATATAAGGTATAAGAAAATTAAAATATTTTATTTTAATTTTTGGTGGTTAGAATTTATTTTATAAGGTAGGAGTGATAAGGTATGCAAGGAAAATTATATTTTGTATTTTGAGATAAAGCTACATTGTGATAATTATTTTGAGAGGAGAAATAAGGTGCATAAAGGAAATTATTGTGTATGTTTTGCTATAATAAAATTGTTGACTTATATTTTGAGAGTTTGGAGATTATAAGGTGTATTTGAGATTTGATATTTTTGTATGGTGAAATAATTATTGGGGAAATATTTGTGTGGAGATTTTGAGATAGATTGTTGCTATCTAACCTTGAAATTGGCAAAGAAGATTTGATTGTGATTAAGACAGGTTTTGAAGACATATCTCCATAAAAACAAAAGGTATGGGCACATCTTCCTTATGAGTGAAATATTGTTGGATTGAATGTTGTGAAATGCAAAGTTGGAGTGAAAAGGATTGTTTGATAAGCATTGTTGGAAATATTTGAGTGAGTGTTCATGTGCATGATTTGTGGATGTTAAAAGAACATGAGTATCATTGTTATGTGAGATTGAGAACTATCTTGAACTAGGGTTTGTAAATATTTTGTGAGATTTGTAAAAAACATGAGTATCATTGTTATGTGAGATTGAGAACTATCTTGAACTAGGGTTTGTGAAAGAACATGAGTATCATTGTTATGTGAGATTGAGAACTATCTTGAACTAGGGTTTGTGAAAGAACATGAGTATCATTGTTATGTGAAATTGGAATCATCTTGAGTCAAGGTTTGAGTTCCATAGTGTGAGTTGTTGGAAGTATAGTGAAACACTTGGTTAGGGTTTGTAAGCAAGTTGTGTTTCATTGAGTGGATGGTTGAGTGAAGTTGGTTGAGCATTATTGATTGAAAGTATTGGAGTGATAGTTCAAGATTTGTGAAACAAATTATTCTTTATTCTAAATTGATTTGAAAGTGAGTTTGAAAGTGATAAAGTGATTTGTGAGTGTGAAACATATTGAGTCTCTTACCATTCTCTATATGTTTCTATGGTTAAACAAGATTCTGAGTGAAACTTGTTTGTGTGATTGAAGAGGTTTTCTAAAAAGATTAAGTTGAGTTTTGTATGCAAGTTTTGCAATTGATTTGAATAAGATTTTGTGAAAGCTTGTGGATAGATTTGAGTAAGTCCTAGAGGGGACTTAAGGATAGAGTTAAGCAAGATTTTGTGAAAGCTTGTGAGCAAATTTGAGTAAGTCCTAGAGGGGACTTAAGGACAAATTTGTGTGAGATTTTATGGAAGCTTACAAGTAGATTTGAGGTAAGTCTTGGTGAAGACTTGTTGAGCAGATTGGAAAAGTTCTAGAGAGGACTTGTTGAGCAGATTTGAGGTAAGTCTTGGTGAAGACTTGTTGAGCAGATTTAAGGTAAGTCTTAGTGAAGACTTTGAGTAGATTGGACAAGTTCTAGAGAGGACTTGTTGGATAGATTTGAGGTAAGTCTTTGAGAAGACTTGAGAGCAGAGTTGATTGATTGATTTGTTCAAGCTTTGAGTTAAGGCTTGGGATAGATCTAAGCAGAGTTGATTTGTGATTGGATCAAGCTTTGTGTTAAGGCTTGAGGATATATTTGAGGATAGAGTATGGTGCATATTTAAGGATATATTTGTGCCATAGCAGAGATAGATTTGTGTAGATTTGAGGGTAGATTTGTGCCAATAGAGAGACTTATGATAATATTTATGCTAGACCGAGGATAGTGTTTAGTGTAGATTTGAGATAGAGATTGAGAAGAGCTGAGAGTAATCTTTGGAGGTGATAGAGTAGAGGATAGTAGTCTCCAATGGATAGAGATCCATTAGCTAGGGTAGTGAGGACAGAGGTCTTCTGAGTGAGGACAGAGGTCTTCAGTGGAGAGAGATCCACAAGCCAGTGTAATGGAGGTAGTAGTCTTCTAAAAGATCACCAACCAGAGTAGAGGAGAAGGAGTTCTCCTATGGATAGAGATCCATGAACCAGTAGAGGGGAAAGAGTTCTCCTATGGATAGAGATCCATGAACTTGATTAGGGGATTGGTGTCTCCTTTGGACAGAGGTCCATAAACATTGTAATAGGGAAGGATTCCCAAGAGATTTGTTGAGAAAATTTTAGTGAAATATTTTCTCCGTGGAGTAGCCCACATTGGGTGAACCACGTTAAATTGGTGTCTCTATTGTGTGTGATGATTTGTGCATTGCTTTGATTACTATTGTTGATATTGCCATTGATTATATTGGATAATATTGTTTGGGAAAGAAAAGTAAAAAGTGGTCTTATACTGTTCACCCTCCCTCTCAGTATAAGCTTGTGTTCTTCAATCCACTCATCCATACATTTTGCTTTACATTAACTTTACTTTGTATTCATTTTAGATTGCATGTTAGATTTCATTTCATTTAGTTAGATTCACTCATGCATTTCACTTAGTTAGGATCATTTTGCATTGCATTCATTATGTTTGTGATTAACATGCTCAATAAATATATATATATACATATATATATATATTATATATACAATATATATATATATATATATATATATATATATATATATATATATATATATATATATATATACATATATATACATATATATATATATATATACATATATATACATATATATATATATATATATATATATATATATATATATATATATATATATATATATATATATATATATATATATATATATATATACATATATATATATATATATAATAAAATTGAAAATATAAGTTAGCCCTTGTCTCTCCCTTTTAGTCCCCCTTATTTCCTTTTAGCACCTTTCCTTTTTTTTGTTACTGCTTTATTTTATTTGAGTCTACCATTTCAAGTTTCCTTAGGAATTTTACATTCCTTCCGAAACTTGAGGGGGCACCCTGGCCTGAGAATCATTAATATCTCTAATGCCTCATTTTGTGTGTAAATATTTAAAGTGACTAGAATGACACTATTTTTACACCAACCCTTTCTTTTAAATCAACCACCCTTTTTCTCTTTCATGTTTGTTATTATTTTTACCCATATATGTCATCATCTTTATTTGATGCATTTATTAGGCCATAAATGCATCAAAGAGGGGGCAAAATGTAGATACAAAAAATTGACCCATCCAAATGAGTTATTTTTCCTTAGGTTCCTTTGGTAGGATCTCAAAATTACTAGGAATAAGTTTGGTCTCTTTTTATTGAGTTTTATCTTACCTTTTTTTTACCTTGATTGAATATGCACCTGGTAAGTTACTTTCATGAGAAAAAACTAAATTTTGGACCAATGCTTTAGGTTTTCAGCTCAATCAAGGTTAAATATTTTGTTTTCCTACTTTTGAGCCCTCTAATTCCTCTATAAATATAGGGATTGGATCCCATTTTTCTCCTTAGTTCTCCAAGTGATCCTAAGTTCTCTTGCAATCAAGCTATCAAAAGTTCATTAGAGTTCTCTTGCTTTCTAGTGCTTCTTGGTGCTTTGGTGTTTTGCTACTGGTGTACCTTGTGATATTTTAGTGGATGAAACCTTGATGATACTTTGTCTTCTTGAAGGAGGAGAGGCCTTTCACCTTTTCTCTTGCTTGTTTTACAAGATATCAAGGTTATTTCTTTACATTCATTCATAATTTCATCATTTTGTGATTATGCTACATTTTGTTTCTATTTTAAAATTTTAAAACCCTCTTGTATGAATTTGTACCATGTATTCTATAAGGCATAAATTTGGTGAAAGCTCTGCTTTCTCTCGTTAGGTTATTATATGTTTTTTTTGGCACAACTACTGAATCCATGTTGAATATCCTACAGGGTATGGATTTGGTCTAGCTATGTTTTAGTGCAACTGTTCATCCTAAAATCATAGGGTTTCATATTGCATGCATTTCACATTCTATATTGTATTTGTGTGTGTTATTTTTTGGCTATAATCATTCTATTTCGCTTGCATTTCATCTTAGATTAGCTTGGAGGTAATTATTTATCCCCAAATCCTAGTTTTAAAATTGCATTATTGATCAAGATTTTGCATCAATTTTTTTTGCATTTCATTTATTATTTCATGCTATCATATTCTATTATGTCATTTCCAAAGATTAAATCTTATTTTGTTACAAATGGTCAACTAAAAGGACCAAGGGGGATTGATTTTTATGCCTCCAAGATTAGTCTTATAGCAGCCTACGTAGGTCCATAAACACTGACCATAGTTTGTAGAGATTTTGTGAAGCTATTTTATAAATTTGAAGTTGTGGGATATTTTTGATGCAAGACAAAGCTTGGAATAAACACCAAAATTAGATAAGTGCCCTTGGTAATGTTTTTAATTTGTGTGTTGTTTGCTTTTTCTATCCTTGTTCACAACCTTGATTAAGTAAAAGGGAAAATATTCAATCGTGTTTTGGGCTTTGAAAATAATATAATAATATAGTGTGCATTTAGGGTTTTAGCCTTGTTTGTGCTTTTCATAGGTGCCCTTGCTTAAAAGGAAAAGAACCATTTCTTCCAGCCTAGATTTGAAATAATTCCAGAATCATACTAGGTCTAGACATTTTCTTTTTGTATTTTGTGTGTTTTGCACCTTTTCATACCTTACCTTATAGAGGGAAAACATAGGTGAATGTTTTAAATTGAATACATCAAATATTTCCACCCTATACTTGGAGCGAGTCCTAAAATATTCCTGGTGAACCCCTTTAATTTTTGTCCAAGTGTAGAGAATATAACACACCTGTCCAATTCACCTTGGCTCCCATTAGATCCAACCAAGAATTGTATGTGGTAGGGTAGTTTTCCCCATCTACAAAGTCATTTATAGTATCCTCTTTTCTCTTATTTAATCCTATTACATATTTTACCTTTTTTTAATGTATTTTAATGATCTTATCACCATGAAATGGAACTAGGATATGATCCATTTACTTAGGAATTAATATATTCTTGGAGAAATCTAGACAAATACTAAATATTAAATATTGTGATTTTCTAATTTGGCTATAGATATATTGTTTTGTAGGTATATTAAAAATGGGATTACAAAATTTTTGTGTAAAAAAATGTAATTTTATGGTATCCTTACAATGATACAATCCCTTTAGAACCATATGGAACATTTCCAATAGCTTTGTAATGGTATAGTACCTTCACAACTATATGATTCCTTTGGAATGATATCATATTTTCATAATGATATGACACCTCCACATTAGTACAATGTGTATTTCATAGATAGGTTTCTATTATCCTCTTATCCTCTATTTTTTCTATTTCTTCTTATGTGTTCTAATATGATTACTAGGAATATTAGATAATTTAATAAAATCATTGGAAAAGGTGCTAGAATTGGTTCTTTAGTTTGTAAAATCTTGTATGAGTAAGAATATTCCTAAGTTTAGACATGAAAATAAAGTGCAAATAACAACATTTTAGGTTAGTGTGTTTGCTTACATGTATTTTTAATCTCTAGAAGCCCCAAAAAATAAAATATATAACTTCTTATTTTTTACAAGAATCAAAATATCAATGGCCTTTACTCTAGGATTTTGTATGGTGTGCTTATATGTTTATTAAAATATTGTATTTAAGATAATGGAAAGAAAGGGAAATAGACCCATCGTGTTTTTGAAAAAAACATTCAACATAAAAGAATTCCATGATTTAGACATTTTTCAAAATCTATCAAGAATTTTACATTAAAAGTGAGATAAATATTTCCATTATGATCAAAGAGTAATATTGGATTGCTCATTCTTGAATCTAATAAAGGGAGAAATATCATTTCATGCAAGTGAAAGAACATAATCCAATTTTTTTGTCATTGCATTTATTTTGAGAGTATTAGAATATTTTGTGAAAGACTATAATAAGAGTAAATATTTGTTCTTCTTTACAATAACTTAGGCATTGAAAGTACAAATGCATTTAGTTTTCCATCATATGGCAGTATCACTTGTTTGCATCTATTGATTCTTTATACCTTGTTTGAAAGAAAAGGAAATTAAGAATATTTACTTTCTATATAGGTAATGAAAAAGAAAAAGCATTTGGATAACAAGATTTGTATTCCTATATTTTTTGTATCTACATGCATTGCACCTTTGATTCATAGAATCCATTTATGATAGAATTGAAATTTGGAACCTTTAGGTGCCTTTTAATAAACACATAAACATAAAATTTAGGCTATATACTTCAAGCCTCCTAAGGCATGAGTGTGGGGATACATGCTATTTTGTATCCTTAGATAGGGCTATTAAGAAAAAACTTACATTGGCTATAAATTTTGCATATCAAAGTAATTTGACCATGGTTTTTCAAATCACATGATTTTTCAAGATCTACGCATTGGTCACATTGGTTTATATACAATTCTAGTGTTAGGGTCCATTTTGTGTGAAATAGTCCTCAACCTCTCCTACCTTATATTGAAAGAGAATATTTACCTTTTCTATATAATAAAAATACTTTGAATTATCTTTTGGGAGATATGGATGTATTTGTGGTAGTTGCAATAAATTTTGAGCATTTTAGAGGCTTTTGGGAAAAGTATTCAAGAGTGTTCTAGTCAGTAATTCTTTATCCTTTCTATGATTGATTCATTATATTCCTTAATATTTAATATTTCATGATATATTTCTTATTCTATTTCTTCTCTAGGTACTCTTGGAATTTTTTTATAACACTTCTTTTAATTAGGCTCAAGAAACACCTCCCATGGTAACTGAAATTAGGTGGTCTAAGGGTATGAGGAAGTTTTAAAGAAAAGTGATGTATGTTGTAATATGAGATATTGTAATTTTAAGATATACCTTATAGAAATCTAAGAGAGGGAAGGAGTGTATATTTAAATAAGGTTGTGATATTTAATTCTAGTAAACACATTTTTGGATGCGAAGAAGAGTGTCTAATAGTGGTAGTGGTGACTATAGTCCATTCTAAGGAGACTATTACACAAGAAATAATTTTGCATCAATATGTTTAAAATGATAGGGAGACCTAAATGAGTCAACCTAAAAATATAAATGTCCTTTAGAGAATCCATTATGGGGGAGATACTATTGTTACTAATTTCTTCTCTTCTTGGCCTCTTAGTTTAGATTATAGGTAATGATAAAACTATAATATAATTCATGGATAAGGTCATAATTATATAATGTAAAATTGATAGGCCTAAGGAACTCATCATACATTGCATAAATTATTGTAATATTTGATTATGTAAGACCTATTGATTGTAGTTAACCTTTTATGGTTAAACCCACTTTATAACATGTAACTAGCTTTAAGCCTTCTTGTCATGTTATCTTAGGTTAAACATTATTATGTAATTGAGTTTTGGTATTGGTATAAATACTCCCACTCCTAATTTTATTTATGAATTTCTGTGTAATTTTATCTATTTATAATAGTTATTATTTATGGCCTATTATCCCCATTATATCTCTCTTTTTTGTACTACACCAAAAAAGGGCTTTAACAGTGGTTTTTAACCACCCTTAAAAGCCTTTAATGGTGGTTATTTAACCACCATCTATGAGAGCATCATAAAAATTTTGCATCATACGATGGTGGCTAAAAACTACCTCAAAAAGCTGCCCTCTTAGGATCTAAGAGGATGGTTTAAGACCACTCTCTTAAGGGCATGAGGGTGGTTAGTAACCACCTTATTAGGACTAAGAGGGTAGTTAAAACCCACCCTATTAGGGTTAAGACCTATTAGGCCTAAGAGGGTAGTTTAAAATTGCCCTCTTAGGGTCTCATAAAAATAAAATATATAAAGAATGCCTCAGCTAAAACAATATATAAATTAGTAGTGGTTTACCTTAGCTAAAATAGCATAGCACTCAATCAAAGGAGAACCTAAATCCAAACTAGCATAGTGCCCATTTTTGATGTTGAAGAGAATATTAAAAAAAAAAATTGCATCCACAATCAAAATCCTTTTAAATGCGATAGAGTAAACAAAAGTTTTTATACCTAGAACGAGAACCATTTGAACCCATTAAAAAGGAGGGAATAAAAATATATCCCTTAAATAAAATAAAATTCATTCAATCAATAAATAAATAAACAAAACTAATAATTTACATCCATAGCTAAAACTATTTGAAGACATTAAACAGAAGGGGCAAAAGCACATCCACACCCACAATCAAAACAACTCACATTCAACAAACAAAATAAATGAAACATGTACATCCATAGTCAAAAACCATATATATTTTACAAATACAAAAAATAAAAAAGGCACTCACAACCAAAACCATTGGATCCGATTAAAAAAATTAAAATAAAACAAAACAAAAATACACACATATACAAATAATTTTGTACCCACAATCCAAGCCATTAAAATTCAATCCCAAAAACTAATAAAAAAACATAAATATTGTAGGAAAAAAAATACTCAAAGACCTTATATTTTAACAATCCATATATTGAAAATAAATCAATTTATGTAATGCCAAACATCATGATAATTTAAAAAATGATATTTTTAATCATTCTCCATTATCAGTATTTTCAATTCTGAAATTTTCAATATTACACATTTCTATTATAGAAGTTATCGGTGTGTGTTTCACATAACTTAACCTATAGCAGGAGTCCATTTGAAATGGCCGATAACAAGGGTATCACTAGTAGTGGGCTTCAAATTGTCCATAGCCCATTGAAGTTTATACATACTCTGATCACTCTCATCCACTGCAACTAAAACTTTTCTTCCTTTGACACCTTCTATTATACTTCACAAGAAGCAAAAATGGATTAATCCCAAATACTCTTTGTTGAATTTGGATCAACTCAATATTTTACTTTGCTTTGGATTGATTGTTGAGAGAAATTGATGGTGGGTGTTGCTTAGATAAGATTTTTCTAGACCAAAAAAATTTGGAATTCCAATTCTAATAGACTCTGTTATTTTATGGGTGTATGTTTTTATGGTCCATGCATAGTGAAGAAGTATTTCTACATATAGTGACTTATAGATTTTCATAGGAAACACTTGCATGTCTTGGAGTGACACTACTACTTTAACAAGTGAAAAAAACATTTTCATGTGTAAATTTGTAAATTAAAAATTAGAGACATAGATTTGAGGAGCAAATAAGAGAAGATGGCTACTAAAACTAATCATGTACACTCTTCATTGGTAAGGTATGAATATATTTACAAAAATGAATTCAAAGTATTTAAAACTACTACTCAACTAGGGATTGACACCTCATTTAATCTAACATGCAGTTAGTGATCTATACATTTGCATGGACACCTCCTTCAGTCCAATTGAGGTGAACTAGACATGCAAATTAGGACTTTAGCTACTATGATTTCTGAGGAAATTTAAAACAAAAGTGGAACATAAAGCAAATATACCATAATAGGCAAGGCCAAAAAGGAGTGTTCATAACAAATAATACATAATATATTAGATGGAATAAATGGACAACCATAAAAAATAATAGGTAGAAAGGGTTTATACTCACATATGTTGTGAAGCCAACTATGTTAACCATAATTGCAAACCCAAAATATTTCCACAAAGTTTATCCTTGCTAAAGCACATAATACTACAATTGGGATGATGAAATCAATATCCCCAGGCTATTGCATGCTAATATCAACCTTCCACCCAATAGAAAAATATGGTAAAAACCAACCATACACACAAAATATAAATGGCCACTATATCCTTGCAATGAAAGAAGTTTCATAAAAATAAAACTTACATTGTGACCTTTCCATAATTCATAAACTCTCTTGCCAAGCTCACTATTTGCTTCATTTTAATGGTTAGGCTTAGAATATTTGGCTGCATGGAGCTCAAATTCTTTGTCTCTCATTCCACTAATGGAAAACCAAGAGACAAGAGTTCTTTATTTTTCTCTAAATATGTTAAATACACATGAAGGTATTATAAAGAGTGTTGAAAAAAATTGAACCTTCCAATCTCTTAACATAAAACTCCTCCATTTATGACTGATCTTGTGATCAATGGTCAAATAAAATTACAACAAAAATAGAGAATAATGAATCACTAGTCAATGTGAAGTTTCTCTCAGGTCATTCCTTTAAGTAAATTTGACATGAAATGTTTTATTCCATATGATAATGGAAGAGAAAATATAGCATATATTTTAGAGTCCATAGTCAAAATACATTAAATAGAATACTATAGTTACCAAGATTGCCATAAAAATATTGATAAATTGGATATTGAAGTTTAGCATTATACATAGTTTATTTTGAATTATATATGGAGTATTTTTTCTTATATTGATAGATGAAAACCAAGTTATTATTTACAAACAACAATGATCTATTGCACCTCTTACATGTACAAAAGCAAAAAGGAAATAAATTTTATTATGTCCAAGAGTGACCAAAGGAGATAAATGAAATTCAAAGACTACATCTAGTTAGAATATTAAGTACTAGGGAAAAAAGAATCCAAGAAGCTCAAGAAGTAACTAAGAAATAAAATAGTAAACCATTGTAAATATAATCACAATGGGCAAAACCAAAACACATAATAAATAAGATAGATTTTAGTGGATAAACCATTGGGAGAGAAAATATGACATAGATTTTAGAGGCCATGTATTAACAAGGTGATCATTTAATGTTTTCTCTTCATCCAAATAATTTAATGTATTCTCTCCATCCACATCAATGGTGGGAGGTTGTAAGTGACCAACACAATAGGCCAAAAAATGTAAGCACTACTAAAGTTAGAAAAAGCGTTGAACCCATCGGTTGCTATTGGAAGTTGTACACTAAGTGCATTTTTGGTGAAATATTTCCACTTAACATCTATAGTTTTCCACATTAGGGAGTTTAATGGATGTCACATACTACCATTTGAACTCTTGTTATAAGAATACCACCTCATATTATCCACAACCTTTATAGATCTACAAGAAGAAAACAACTCACTTTAGCCACGTCTAACAATGGTGAAAGAAACAAACACAACAAATATAATGATATAATAAAATTCCTTACCGATACATTCTTTTAAACCTTGGTATTATGGGTAAATACCTCAACAACTTCATATGAACATTGATGCATGCCTTTTATGAACGAGGGTCAGCTTTCCATCGAGATGAACCACATGTTGGGTAAAATTACATATTTTCATGACCTTTCCAATATAAAATACAATCATTGATGCATGCATGTATCATTACATAATCTAATCCCAATTACCTCTTCATTTTATTCACCACATATGTGGACTCTCGAATTGTATTGTTGATTGAGAGTATATATTTCAGTAACTCTATAGTAAGTTGCCAAAGATTTTGTCTAACCAACCATGTTCTACTTTGAGATTATACAATTTAGTGACTATCAATAGCTTTGTGTACTTTGTATAGCCTAGCTATAATTATCATTTGGCATCTTCAATCAAGCTTCAATATTCATCAGTAGGAACTAATCCATAAGATGATTGGAAATCAACATCATTATCTCATAGTCCTTTTCCACTCTCTAAGCAATTGATATTGAACAATATGTATGCATCATGACCATTCCAATGATTTCATCTTGTACATATTTAATAATTGAACCCTTATTAATGGTAGAGCAAAAATTTGATGCATATTTTTCAAAACTAGAGGGTTTTTCTCCATGCAACACAAACTCGTATATGTCTTATCAATATTGTACCAAATTAAGTGGTCACAAACCTTAAAAAAACCAAGAGTTTCAATATTTGAGCACTTTCAACATGGACATCTAGTTATTTTAGGATCTATTTAATAATTTCTTGTGAAATCTAGGAATTGGTGAACCCCACAATAATAGTCCTTGATATTTCTACAAATAGACCCTCCAAAAAAATAAGAAAGTATAGTTATACAGGAATATCTGATCGAAAGCACAAATTTTATTCATTAATGGAGATAACATAGTTGAAATACCTAGCTGCTCCTAGCCAAGATTTATCCATAATACTTGATGGATATAAAATTTTTACCCAATTGACCTTGCTTGAGTTGGTTCTCTAAGAGTTGAGGATGATCCAACTATTGAAAGTAAAGACAATAATCCTACTACCCAAGAACAATCTGCACAAGGTAAGTGGAGTTTCTTATGTAGCTTATTACTACACAATACATTCTAGGTAAAAATAAATAAAAAATACAACCACCAGGTACAATAATACCCTTTGAAAAATAGTATAATATACTCTACTAGAGAATATCATCAACCATAGTCAGTGTTGGTTTGAGCATGGCACCTGTGTATGGCCACAAAACGATATGAATTGAAGGATTTTCTAATAGTAGTTATTATCCCATACATAACCATTTGTCTATGGGGGAATCCCATAGTACAACCACAATTTGAGAACCATGGAAATTAGAATGGATATGTACTAGATTTATGTACTCTCTCTGGACTCTAACTCAATATGAAATATTAGAAAACACTACGTATTCATAAGGAGGAAATAATTACAAATAAAAAACATGTTAAATGATAAAAAAAGCACTTGCTCCAAGATTGAATCTAACAACCACCCAATAGTTACATCAATGTGTGAATTTTATCACTTTCATGTATAGTTTAAGGGTTGTATCACTTGCAATATTATTTTTGATTTGTATAGTTTATGTCCATCTCATTTACCTAATACTCATTCCCAAAGATTTCCACCTTTAATAAAACTGATGATCTAATAGAAATATCATATATTATTTTTTCTTCTATTAACTAATAAAAATGGTAGAATAGAACCTATATAATTTTTTATTGAAGTACAAATTTTACTTTTTCAAATACAGTAGAAAGATAATTATATTATTCTATTTTTATAGTCAATATAAGTAACCTAAGTGTTACCATAATTGGGATATGCAATCAATATCAAACTAATATTTAACTATAACACAAGCACTAAAGATGAGTGAAAATAATATAAACATTATCATGTATATAGAAGCATTTATACAAAGCAACACTATTGTCTAAGGAGTAAATTTTTTAAATAAAATGACTAACAATAGTCCTTGATATTCAAGAAGATTTGTTAATATAATTTGTAAATAATATACAAATAAAATAAATATAAATACAACAATTAAGAGATATATAATGCAATGTGATAAGAATATATTTTCCAATTTCCTTGAATACAAACAAGAAAAGATAAAATATAACACTAAGTAAATGATCATAAGGGTAATTTAATATAAATGTTCATCTATACTTGATTATGTTTGAAGGTGATTCTAATGGCTGACAACATACATGATAACATGATACACATTTTTAAAACCTTTACTCACTTTTTGAATCTATCAATAAACCAAAAACTTGTTGGCATTTGAGGCCATGCTAATAGAATAACCACTCATGGTTGGAACTATTGTCTATTAAATGAAAATCCAAACACTATGTACTTACCTAAGCATACAAATTGTATCTTATGCCTCAACCTCCAATATATAAACTTATGTCAAGATATCAATAAATAATAAATAACTTTGATTGTTACTAAAGTGATATGACTAAAGAAAATATTTAATATGATTAAGAGGAGCAAGATTCAAATAATTTTATAGTTACTTTATGCATGGGATCTAAACAAGAGGCCAACAATAGCTGAAGCACTCAATCATCCATTTTTCTAGTCTTTTATTCAGTTTTAAGTATTTGATAACATCTAAATGTTTGTCACTCTCTATGATATCTACCAAAAAAATTGTATCATGTTTATGCCTGTGTGTACATATCCCCTTCTTCTATATCAAGAGAACCAATTTTAAATCACAACTCTTCAGGATTGTATAATGTCAACGAGTCTCAAAACACATGTAACTGTAATATTAAAGAAATGGTATAATTGTATTAAAGGTGGTGTACATGTTACTCTGCTAATGCTAAATAGAAAATGCAGGAAAGGGTACCCTTGAGGGAAATATTGGCAAGCAAAATTTAGAGGTTGTTGCTAATTCAAAGACAAGAAATAATCACTTTGCTAGAGAGATACCCAATTCAAAGATAGGAAATATCAATTCAAAGATAGGAAATATCAATTTGAGGCCATGCTAATAGAATAACCACTCATGGTTGGCCATATTATCTATTAAAGGTAAATTCAAAGACTATGGATCCTTACCTAAGCATACAACTTGTATCTTATGCCTCAACCTCCAATCTATAAACTTATGTCAAAACATCAAGAAAATTGATATACTAATGCATGTAATATAAATAAATAATAATCAAATTTTATTTTTACTAAAGTGAGATGACTGAAAAATAATTTACTATGATTTAAATAAGTAAGATTCAAATAATTTTACGACCAATTTGTGCATGGGATCCAAACAAGAGACCAACCGTAGTTGAAGCACTCAAGCATTCATTTTTCTAGGTATTTTATTCATTTTTAAGTGTTTGATAACATCTAAATGTTTATCACTCTCTATGATATCTACCTGATAGTTTGTATCATGTTTAGGCCTATGTGTACATACCCACTTCTCTTAGATCAAGAGCACAAGTTTCAAAGCACAACTCTTCAGGTTTATATAATGCCAATGAGTCTCAAAACACATGTAACTATAAGATTAAATAAAATGGTATAATTATGTTGAAGGTGGTGTACATGTTACTTTGCTAATGCTAAATAGAAAATGCAAGAAAGGGTGCCCCTAAGGGAAATATTGGCAAGCAGAATTTAGAGGTTGTTTCTAATTCAAAGACAGGAAATAATCACTTTGTCAAAGAGATACCCAATACAAAGACAAGAAATATTAATTTGAGGCCATGCTAATATATTAACCACTTATTGAGCAAGGTAGAGCAGGAGTATTGTAATTGTTGTCAACACAATCAGGTAGATCTAATGATGCAGTGGACAGACAGTTCAGAAGTCAGTCAGATGCAGATGACAGAAGTTCAAAGGTTATTCAGAGCATGGACTATGAGTTTCCAAGAAGACCATAGTGGCCCATTTGCAAAAGATCAAAGAAAAATACAAGTAAGAAAAGTGTCGTGATATCGCGACATATACAGCAGGAAAGAAAAACTGTCACGATTTCGCAACATGTTAGAGGAGAGAAAAAGTTGGAAAAACTGTCACGATTTCATGACATGTTGAAAGAGAGAGAAGAAGCAGGAAAAACTGTCACGATTTCGTGACATGTTGGCAAAGAAAAATGCAAGTGGAAAAACTGTCACGATTTCGTGACATGTTGGCAGAGAAAAAGGCAAGTGGAAAAACTGTCGCGATTTCGCGACATGTTGGCAGAGAAAAATGCAAGTGGTAAAACTGTTGCGATTTCGCGATATGTTGGTAGAGAAAAAGGCAAGTGGAAAAATTGTCGTGATTTTACAACATGTTGGCAGAGAAAGAGAGCAAGTTGAAAAGTGTTGCGATTTCGCGACATGTCGCATTTTCGCGACTTGAAGAGAGCAGGAAGGCAGAGAAGGAAAAGTGTCATGATTTTGTGACATATTGCAAGGAAATTTGTACAGATGAAAAAGTGTCACGATTTCATGACAAGTCAGAAGACAAAGTGGAAGCAAGATAAAGTGTCACGATTTCACGATGTGCTGTAGAAGAGAGAGTCCGAAGTGTGAACTGTCGCGATTTCATGACAAGTTCAAGGAGAGAGAAAGTAAAATGAGAACTATCACAATTTCACGACATGCTGTAGAAGTCAAAGTGAGAACTGTCATGATTTCGCGACATGCTGTAGAACTCGAAGTGAGAACTGTCATGATTTTGTGACATGTAGCAAAGGGAAGAGTTTGAAATGAGAACTGTCATGATTTTGTGACATGTAGCAAAGGGAAGAGTTTGAAATGAGAACTGTCGCAATTTCATGACAGGTTGCAAAGAAAACGTACGGAAGCTAAAAGCATTGCGATTTCGTGACAGGTTGCAAAGAAAACGTACGAAAGCTGAAAGCGTTGCGATTTCATGACAGGTTGCAAAGAAAGTGTACGAAAAGTTGATAGCATCACGATTTCATGATGGGTTACAAGGAAAGCATACGAAAGCTAAAAGCATCGTGATTTCACGATGGGTTGCAAAGAAAGCATACGAAAGCTGAAAGCGTCACGATTTCGTGACGGGTTGCAAAGAATGCGTACGGATGCAGAAAGTGTCACGATTTCATGATAGAAATAGAAAGCAGGTCTTCAACAGGAGAAGTGTAGCGATTTCATGACAAAAGCCAAAGATGTGAAGTACGAAAGCAAAAGTGTCACGATTTCATGACAAAAGTAGAAAGGAGGTCGACGAAGGGAGAAGTGTCATGATATCACGACAAAAGCAAAGTTGATGCTGACAAAGACAGAAGTGTCATGATATTGCGACAAGAGCTTAGTTGAAGTCGACAAAGGTAGAAGTGTCATGATATCACGACAAAAGACAAAAGAAAGTGTACGGAGGCAAAGGTGTCACGATATCGTGACATGTAGTTTCGCGGCAAAAGCTACAGAAGAGTTACAGAGGTAGTTGAAGCCTGTGAGCCGACAAAGATTAGGGTTTGCAGCCGACAAATTTTAGGGTTGTGCAGTCGACTTATATTAGGGTTACAGCCGACTAAGATTAAGGTTTTGATCTTGAAAATTTTGTTATAAAAGGTATGCTATTTTGAAGAGTTCGATGTGTTGTGAAGTACGATGTTTGCAGATAGTGCGCAGAGTGAGAAGTTCGATCGCAGAGAGCAAAGTGCAAAATTTGATCGTAGTGTGCAGAGTGTATTTCGTTGAATAATTCTAAGTGTGAAAGATCGCAAAGGAAGCAGAGTGCACAAAGGGGAGAAGACGAATGTTTGACAGTTTAGCAACAAATTGTGCGAAGTGATAGCGTAGGGAGAGCAGAGTGCGCACAGGACAAAAAAGTGAAGCAGATCAGTTAGGGTCTTGTTAAAGGCAAAGGTATCTCACTGTCATTCTTCTAAGTTTTAGATTTGAAGTCCAAGTTGGTGCTTGGCATAAGGGGTTGGTGCTCCTTCCAGTTGGTGCTGGCAATTTAGGGGTTGGTGCTCCTTCCAGTTGGTGATGGTAAATCAAGGGTTGGTGCTCCTTTTTGCTGGGTCAGATAAAATCAGGGGTTGGTGCTCCTACCAGTGGGTGCTGGTAAACTATTTGTAAAAGTTATTGCTTTGCAAAGGCTAGATTTGGATGGTAGTCCAAGCAGTCATTTTTGAGGAGTAGCCACATTGGTGAACCTCGTTAAAATCTTGTGTTGTGTGATGCTCTCTTGCTGTTCTTGCTATATTTGTTTATAAGTTTTAACTGCTGCTATTTTAGAGCTGTTATTTCTTGATTAAATAGCTACACTGATTCACCCCCCCTCTCAGTGCCATTGTAAGTACAACACCACTCATGGTTGGTACTATTATCTATTAAAGGTAAATCCAAAGACTATGGATCCTTACCTAAGCTACAACTTGTATCTTATGCCTCAACCTCCAATATATAAACTTATGTCAAAACATTAAAAAAATTTATATACTAATGCATGTAATAAAAAATAATAAGAAACTTTGATTTTACGAAAATGATATGATTGAAGGAAATATATAATATTTTTTGGGTAAGTTAATATTTCATTAAAAAGGGTTTTGAAAGGGCCCCAAAACCTTTTTACAACAGGTCACCAGACCAAATACAAGGCCACAGGATAGGCCTAAGGAAAATCCCAAGGATGGTCTAGAGGAAAGAACAAAGGAAAGGCCAAAGCATGGATTGAAGGAAAAGCACGTAAAAAACGTGCCTGAAGCGGATTTTTTTTTTAAAATCCCATCCAACATGAAAATTGAAAATCTTGCCTACCAAAAAAATTGAAAATTACCTCTAAAGTAGGGAATTTTTTTTTATTAAAATCCCATGTAGGGGATAAACCAAAACCTGGTATTCCACCAAGGAAATACTAGAAAAACAAAACCACTGAACACAAAACCACCTTGAATAGTAGTATGGAACAGAGGAGCCACCAAGAAGGAAAATCCCACCCAGGGAGGCCTGGGATACATGTAGGGATGCAAGAAAAAGACTAGAACAACATCTCGCATAGGCCTAAAAATGAAACAACAATATGAGGATCTCCACAAGCCACAAAATCCCCTTGCAATGAGGTAAATATACAAAGATACCAGAAGATGTAGAGGAAGCAACAGAAGCAAAACCACAAGCCACAAGAAAAAGAGGCAGGAAAGTTCCTAGGGAACCTAAAAGGAAGGAGCCACGGGGTGAAAAAACTATAGGCATTAAGGATAGGTCACTCCTAGACCAAAAAAGTGTAGCAAGAAACCCCAAACAACCTTCAACACCACCAATGAACAACTCTAGATAACTAGATAAGGAATACCAGTGGGGTCACTACAACAAGAAAAGCAAAGACCCCTCACAAAACCACAAAAAATGCTGAGAAACCACCAAGAAGCCCACATCCATGAACCCAATGAGCAGAATCATAGGAATAAGTGTATGGTTGCTCCAAGACCAAAAATATGTGTAAAACTTCTCAAGAAGTAACTCTCCCAAATCCATGACACACCACACCTGGAGAACCTCTGAATCTTAATACCAAGTAGAAACCTATAAAAAAAATGGGATAAACTGAGAGTACAAGGGAAAAAGGATCCCTGAAGCAGCATAAAAATCCTAGGAAATGTCCCAGGGAAGATCCCAGGGACATCCTAGACCAGAGGCACATGAAAGAACCCTTCAAACAAGAATGGAAATGGACACACAAAAGGAGAAGAGATATCCCACCCAATGAGATCATCTGCCAGAAGGTCCAAGGAAGTGCTAGGGAACTAGGATAGGACCAGGGAAGGGGGGAGCATGGAAGCAGAAAAAGACTTCCCAAGGAAGTCCCCTGTAGTCCCCCCTGAATAGGAAATATATAATATGATTTAAAGGAGAAAGATTCAAATAATTTTGTAGTCACATTGTGCATGGGATCCAAATAAGAGGCTAACTATATTTGAAGCACTCAAGCATCCACTTTTCCAGGTCTTTTATTTAGTTTTAAGTGTTTTATAGCATCTAAATATTTATCATACTCTATGATATATACTTGACGGTTTGTATCATGTTTAGGCCTGTGTGTACATACACCCTTCTCTTAGATTAAGAGAACTAGTTTCAAAGCACAACTCTTTAGGTTTTTATAATGCCAATGAGTCTCAAAACATATGTAACTGTAAGATTAAAGAAAATGGTATAATTGTGTTGAATGCGGCATACATGTTACTATACTAATGCTAAATAGCAAATGCAAGAATGGATACCCTTAAGGGAAATACTGACAAGAAAAAATTATAGGTTGTTTCTAATTCAAAGATAGGAAATAATCAATTTACCAAAGAGATACCCAATTCATTCTATTCTAGTAATTCTTTTTAACTAACCTATTAATTTTTTTAATTGGAGTGCAAAATTCAAATGAGCTTACTCAATTTTTTTCCTCCTCTTTGGAATGGATTTTAGGATCACAACCAAGAGTTGCAATGGAAATATAGGTAATGCTTGTATGGGATTGTATGTGATTTCCTCTAGAGATTTTGCATATTTGTGCTTTGTGTCTGTGCTTTATGCAAGCTGCTCTCAGTGTTACAATTAATTTCTTACAATTGTTTAGGGGGGATAATTCTTCCCTTCTGGCACACAAGGTCATGGATGTGTGAGATTCATATGGTATTTCAATATAGTGATTGTACTTATATAATAATGGCTTTTCTACCAAATCTCATATTGCAATACAGGAGCAATTTATTTAAAGCAATGCTAGCCAACCTCGTTACCAAATATCATATTTCAAGATAGGAGTGCTTGGCCTATTTTTTGTATCTCATGGCCTCTTGATTTAAAGGAGCAAGTAGTTCGAGTGTTACAAAGGGGCTTGAGTGGTAGGTTGATAATTAGGTATGGTGCTAGCTAAAGAATTTTTATTTTTGGAAATTAGCATTACCAAAATTATAATTGGTTAATGTTATTGCTAATGCAAGTATTCTACTAGCATGAATTAATTATAATTATAGATAAACTTATAAGGAAACACAATTCTATTGAATGAACATAAATGATAATATTTTGATTAATATACTAAATATTTTGCACTATATCACATACCACTTTGAAGGGGCAACCTCTATTATAAGAAATCTTAATACAATATAATTATTTAGGATTCCTTCACCTCTATTATAATATAATATATAAAGATAACTTAACCTACCCTACTACTAAAAGATTATCCAAAAAATATATTAAACCATAATAACTATGGGAAGAATATAAACCTATAACTAATAATATAGGGTCACCTTTACATTCAAAATTATTACCATTCATCACTAAGAAAACTATTATAAAATACTAAAAATGATCGTTACTTGAGTTGCTAGCACTACCCCTCTTAAAATAATCTTTGCCCTCAAATATGAAGATGATGTATAACAAGTACGCACTTCCAAATTCTTAAGCAAGAATGTTTTGCAAAATATATTGTACTCATTATATTTAAGTAATCCATACTAATATACAAAACAATTGATGCAAAGGTACACCAACTAACATAGAAGATATCTACAATCTAGTGTATGTATTTTTTAAATTGGAGACATTTGTCCATGTAGTAGCATTCCCATTCATGTAATGTAATACTCTATCCCTTAAAATTTTGTGGGAGTGATGGCTAGAAGCTAAAACTATTCCCTACTACTATGAAGGACACAACACTCTATTGGTTCACGGGACTAGGAGGTAATAGTATACAGACCTAGGAGCAAATGAAAGTAAATTTTTAAAAGAAGTACTAGCACTATTGCAAGGCATGCAACACAAGGAATAAGATCTTATAAAATACCCGCACTAGAGAACTACATGGAAAGGTTCAAATACAAGTTGTAGAGGTCAAAGAAATGCAATTTGAACCAAAACTCATTGAATTTGGTCTTCCTAAGAGGAATTAGGAAATATTACATTGAATCACTTAATATTATGGGAGGTGGAGAGTAAGTGGAGAAGATTGCATGGAAGAACAAAATCTAAAGAGTGAACATCATACCTTTTGAGAGATGCCCAGGAAAAATTATGAGGCTAACTTCTAGGAAGCCTTGGAAACTCGATTGGTGCTACTCCACCTAGTGAAAAATATTTTTCCTTTTAATTTAAATCCCTAGCTCAATATTTGAATTAAAAAAATGGAGATCTTTACTTTTTCTATGGTCTCTCCATATATTATGTTGCATGCTGCTCTAAATAAGTGTCAATGGTTCGTTGTTAAGCCCTAGCTCGAGATTCAAAATAAAAAGGAGAGTAAAATTATGAGGGTTGACTTTTAGGAAGCCTTGTAAAATCAACTAACATTGCTTCACCTAGTAAAAAATATTTTCCATATTAATTAAATCCTTAGCTCTACTATTCCCACTGTCCATCCATCGCACACTGCTCTAAGTGTTGAAAATCTCAAATCCCTAGCTCTACTATTCTTGTGGTCCCTCCATTGTGAACTACTCTAAAAAAGTGTCAAAATGCTCAAATCCCTAGCTCTACTATTCTCATGGTCCCTCTATCGTGTACTGCTCTAAATAGATGTTGAAATTCTCAAGTCCCTAGCTCTATTATTACTGCGATCCCTCCATCACACACTACTCTAAATAAGTGTCAAAATGCTCAAATCCCTAGATCTACTATTCCTACGGTCCCTCCAATATGTGATGCTCTAAATAAGTACTAAAATGATCATATATGGTCTTTTCCCATAGTCTTTATATTTTTCATTGATATCCTAAGAGAGTGGTTATAAATTGCTGATGCAGGAGCATCCGACGGCAGCAAGGCAATCTGGCATCAACCAAATTTCTCTAAGTATGTTGTTTTATTTCTTTTCTTTAGCAAATGCGAAAGGCTGTCGCGATATCACGACGTCGCGATATCACGATGTCGCGATATCGTGACATCAAACAAAGAATTCAGGGCAAGGCAGAAGGTGGTCGCGATGTCGCAACGTCGCGATGTCACGACAAACAAAATAAACCATGGCGCAAGGTGGAATGGTCATGATATCATGACATCATGATATCATGATAGAAAGTAAACCAAAGAGATCTAAGGTAGATTGGTCACGATATCGCGACATGTTGTGATATCGTGACATGTCGTGATATCGCGACCAGAAGAAGGCAGGTAAGAAATGAACACGCGGACAACCACGCACGTGCACGAAAAAAGAGGCAACAGTCCCCGATGAACTTTTTGACAAAGCGGCAGTTGCAGGTCAAGGGTCTCTTTAATGCGTGCTTTCATGGCGGATCGGGGTAGTTGCCAATTACGAAAGGAAAAATTGAAGACTCGACAGGGGAAGCCGATTTTGTAGGTTTTGTTTAATATATTTGTGTAGGTGGGTCATTAATGACCTAGAGGGTCGAGACCTTGATAAAAAATCAAGCATTGTAATAGAATAGGGTGGTGGATTGAGGAATATCGCACTTAGAGTGTATGTGAGGAAAACCAAGCCGAGCGCTGGTTATTGTAAGCCTGTGGGCTGTTCCTGGAACTATTTTCATATTTTTGAATGAAAAAGTAGGGTTTGAGAACATGTGATTTTTCGGTCTGCCATCAAATGGTATCAGAGCTAGTGATTCTGAGTGCATAAACAGATCGCCGACCATGAGGCATTTTGCGCCAGGATCTATGGTAGGGTTCTGAGAGAGAGAAGAGTGAGTTAGGGTTTTGAGTGCGTAAGTAGATTCGTCGAACGTGAGGCAGTTTACGCCAGAACCCGGTAAAAAAAAAAAAAAATGCCTCCAAGAAGAAACCCCATTGGCGGGAGAGGCACGACATCAGCAAAAGATGTTCGAGTTTTGCAGAGGCAAATACAAGCCCTGCAAGAAGAGTGGTGTAGAAGATCAGAGCCAAGAAGAGATGAAGGCAGTGAAGACGAAGTGGATGAAGAAGAAAACCAGTTTGAAGAAGAAGAAGATGCTGTAGATTTGGCACAAGCCAGACTGTACAAATCCATATCCCAGATTGGGAAAAGGTCGAAGATGGAGGTTTCCACGTATTCTGGGAAACTGGATTCGGAGGAATTGATCAACTGGATCAATGATCTGGAAGAATACTTCGAGTATGAAGAATTTGAAGATCCTTAGAGGGTCAGATTTGTCAAGACCAAGTTGAAGGGTCATGCCAGCATATGGTGGAAGGGAATACAGCTAGAGCAAAACAGAAGAGGAAAAGAATAGATAACAAAATGGGCATGAATGGTGGAGAAGCTGAAAAGATAGTTTATTCCTGTAGATTACGAACTGGATCTACTAAGGAAAATGTAGAGTTTGAGATAGATGAACAAAACTGTCCAAGAGTACATAGAGGAGTTTTATAAAATCTCCATCAGAACTGGCCATTTGGAGGCAAGCAAGGAGAAGGTGGCCCGTTATATCAATGGGTTAAGACCCATTATCTAGGAAGAGTTGAGCCTAGTTCGGGTGAATACCATTGAAGATGCTTACCAGTTTTCTCTGAAGGTTGAAGAAAAATAGAACAGAAGGTTTGAGAGCAAGCAAAGAGGAAGAGGGCATGGAGGAAAGACTGGTGGAAGAAAATATGAAGGAAAAAAGGAGAAGAAATAAGAAGCTAGCAGTAGCCAAGAGCAGAAGGTAGGTGATGATTACAAACCCCAAGTTCAGAACAATGGCTACCCGAGAGGAAGAGGTAGATCTGGACGTGGGTATGGAAGAGGAGTTTTCATGGAACCTGTTTCCACTATGGAGAAGAGGGACATCATGAATACAAGTGTCCCCAACACCGTGAGAGGATGAACAAGAGACTTGAGGGTCCTGCCAGAGCTACGATAGCAGAGGAAGATGCTAAATCAGAAAATTCTAAGGAGGCAAAGAGAGGAGAAGTCATGGTCGCAAGGAGAGCCATGCTGATTGATGAAGACAAACCAGAGCAGAGGAGAAGCCTGTTCCACATGAGGTGCAAAAGCGTAGGTAAAGTCTGTAATGTTATTATAGACAATGGAAGTACTGATAACTTAGTCTCCGAAGATATGGTTGATAAGTTACAACTGGAAAGGAGGAGGCACCTGCATCCATACCGAATTGCGTGGTTGTGGAAGGACCACAGAGCATGGGTCCATGAACAGTGCTTAGTCACGTTCAATATTGGGAATTACCAGGATGAGGTCCTGTGTGATGTTTTCCCCATGGATGCTTGCCATTTGCTATTAGGAAGGCCATGGTAGTTTTATCGGAGTGCAGTGCATGATGGTCGTGCAAATACGTACTCCTTGACGAAATATGGAATGTGCCACAAGTTAAAACCATTATAGGCAGTGGACGAGAAGGTGTGCGGTAGTGCCAGAATTTGTCTGGTAGAAGGTAGAAAATTTTTTTGCCAGGAGACGGGATTTAAGCAGGTTGTAGAGGCAGATGAGTGTCTGGAGGTGTTGTAGAAGGTAGTGACCGAAAAACACAAAAGTGAAGATCACTTCTTTATCAACCCTGAGTGTTTGATGCAGGAGAATCCGATAGCAGCAAGGCAATCTGGCATCAACCAAATTTCTCTAAGTATGTTGTTTTATTTCTTTTCTTTAGCAAAGGCAAAAGGCTGTCACGATATCGCGACGTTGTGATATCGCGACGTTGTGATATCGCGACGTCGCGATATCGCGACATCAAACAAAGAAGTAAGGGAAGGCAAAAGGTGGTCATGATGTCACGACGTCGTGATATCATGACAAACAAAAGAAACCATGGCGCAAAGGTGGAATGGTCGCGATATCATGACATCACGATATCGCGACCATTCCACCTTGCGCCATGGTTTCTTTTGTTTGTCTTGATATCACGACGTTGTGATATCGCGACGTTGCGACATCACGACCACCTTTTGCCTTGCCCTGAATTCTTTGTTTGATGTCGCGATATAGCAATGTCACGATATCGTGATAGCCTTTCACCTTTGCTAAAGAAAAGAAATAAAACAACATACTTAGAGAAATTTGGTTGATACCAGATTGCCTTGCTATCACGATGTCACGATATCACGATAGAAAGTAAACCAAAGGGCTCTAAGGCATATTGGTCGTGATATCGTGACCAGAAGAAGGCAGGTAAGAAATGAACATGCGAACGGCCACGCATGTGCACTAAAAAAGAGGCAACAGTCCCCGATGAACTTTCTGACAAAGCAACTGTTGCAGGTCAAGGGTCTCTTTAATGCGTGCTTTCATGGCGGATTGGGGTAGTTGCCAATTACGGAAGGAAAAGTTGAAGACTCAACGGGGGAAGCCGATTTTGTAGGTTTTGTTTAATATATTCGTGCAGGTGGGTCATTAATGGCCTATAGGGTCGAGACCTCGATAAAAACTCAAGCATTGTAATAGAATAGGGTGGTGGATTGAGGAAGATCGCACTTAGAGTGTGTGTGAGGAAAACCAAGCCGAGCGCTGGTTATTGTAAGCCTGCGGGCTGTTCCTGGAACTGTTTTCATATTTTTTAATGAAAAAGTAGGGTTTGAGAACGTGTGATTTTTTGGTCCGCCATCAATTGCCCTCTTACTATTTCCTAAAACACCTTCTTAAGGTCATCCTAAGAGGACAATTTTAAATTTCCCTCTTAGCCCTAAGAGGGTGGTTTATAACTACCTGCTTAGGGTGACCCTAAGAGGGTGATTATCCTAAGAGAGAGGATTTAAACAACACTCTTATGATCTATTAATATTATTTTTTACCACCATAATAAAACACCTTATTTTAGCTACTATTAAAGCTATTGTTTTGTGTAGTTTTGTCCTTTATTATATCTATGTAAGATTTTAGTGTATGGATTAATTCTATTCATTTTTAGAAAATTTTGTGAATTCCAATACTCAAAACATCTTCCAACATGAAACTATCAATATGGATAAAAGATATTTAGAAGGATAATATTCTCCTCGTCATGAGGCCTATGTAATAGTTATATCATAAATATTATATGGAAAACATAAATATCTTTTTTGTTCTTATATTAGGTTCAATAAAAGTAAAATAAATTGCTAGAGATCTATTAGGGCCATTCAACCCATGAATAACTTTTAGTTGCAAGTTCTGAAAATACATCCTCATTCTTAGTTCCACTAAAATCATATAAATATTCAAGTTTTGTGGCTCTTCTAGTGGAGATAGTGAAATCTATTGCAATGTTAATGATGATGGGGATGGTCCTCATAAAAATTACAAGATATATGATCCCAATACAAATAAAAAGAATAATAAAATCAAATATATAAATAGAGAACCATTTTCCAATAATGATCAAAATATGTTAACTGAAGAAAAATATTTGGACAATTGTGATATCCAATAGGATAAAACATTGGAAATTATAAAATCATATCAAGTTTATTATAATTATTTCTTAATAAAAACTATTGGGATGAGTTTAGGATTACTCATTTAAAAAAACTAATATGGATTAACTAGTTAATGATATTTCAATTGAGATTAGTAAAAAAGCCATGAAGACCAATGTCATGTATTATAAGTGTTAGCTTTTGATGATATATATTAAAGGAAATGCAACCACAAGATGTAAAATGAGCAAGCAATGATAACTATATGATAATGGCACTATAATATGCAGGAAAAATATATAAGAAACTTTTGCAATAACTCAGAAATATGCCATTAATGAAAGCTCACGAAAATAGTACAATGTAATATAATGGAGGACATGAACACTCCAAAAATACATGAAGGATCTACATTGTACTCACTATACTAACTAGCTACTAATGCTACTTCATCAATTCATTCAACTACACTCAACTCTCTCAAAGGCATATATATAGGGAGATAAGTCCCTTGGCCTTTCATCTACCCATGACTCTTCATCTACCTAACCTATGACTCATGTACATGTGGACTACATGCACATTTACATCATTGCACATTCTAACACTTGTGCATTTATTACATTGCATGAAGTAACTACTCAAACCTTACTCTAAGGTAAACTCCTACTCTAGTTATGTACCCAAGGTGGTACATTAGCATGTACCAAATAATGTAATATACTCCAACACCCCCTTGTATTACATTATTTGGGTATTGAAGACTTTAGTCTTCAATATGGATCTTCATATTTATCTTCAATAAGGTCTTTGTCTTGATTTTGGAATTTGAGCTCTTCTTTCCTGCTTTCTTCATTGTACCCTTTGCCTGTATCAGGATGAATATCTTCATCTTGTTTCTTTAGCTCACTTTGATCTGGATTCAACTTGAAAGTACTTTCTTTCATCTTCATATTTTATTTTCTATCACGCTTCCTTTTCCTTCTTCTTCTTCTTCATTTTTACAATTTTGTTAATGATATATCTTCTTCTTGTTGAGTTAGTATATCATCACAATAGTATTGACTAGGATTGTTATTTTACTTCTTGTTTTGAAAGAATTCAAAAACAATCAATGATAGATATATCATCAAACATTATTTCCAAAGTAAATATAATTATATTTTGAGTATTCCACCAAGCTCTAAAAAGTACTTCATGAAGATAACCAATTAATGTCATAAAATTTCCTTCCTTTGCTTCCTTAAGAAACATCGAGAATATTTCTTTTTTACTAGTGGACAAGTATTTGTACCCATCAAAGGTATCTATTAAATTTTGAGAATAAAATTCCAACTCATGAAATAGTTCCTCATTATTGAATGCATTCCTTACTATTTCATCCATGATTCTTCTAAATAATTCTTTGAAGTGGGACTCCTTATAGCTCCCTAGTGTTTTTGAGAATGCTTTGAGAATCTTAATGTTCAATCTATGGTTTTGATAAGAATTTACTTTTCCCAAATCTCTAGTTAGAATACCTTTTAATTCCCAAGTATTTAGGACAATTTTGATGGAAATTTTGTATTTCAAAACCTTTGAAGTTGTCTACCTTATGACTCCCTAGTTTAGAGTATGTGAACTAACTTGATAAAACCTTATCAAATCTTAGGTTTTGTAGAATCCCTTATATCTCCCAAGTGATTAGAGTATGCTATGGTCTTGATAAAGTGCTTAGCATCTATTATATTTCCTTTTGAGTTGATTCCCTAATGTTTTGAAGACAATGGTAATATAATGATCAACTCCTATTTCACCTTATTTCTCCCTATTGAAATATGCACTTTTCAATTTGATGAAGTTCTCTATTTTCAAAAACTCTATGGTTGGATTCCTTTTGTCCCTTTAATTTGTATATGAGACAAGTATAAGCAATAAGTTCCAACTTTAAAGCAATCAATGATTTTGCTTCCTTTATCCTTAATTTTCAATGGTTTAATTTTCTAAATTCCAATAATCTAAATTTTGATGTAGTACTCCTTATATCTCCCTAATTTGGAATTTTAGAAAATGATAATATTTGCAAAAGAATAATGCTTTAATTTTTCCAAGGTAGAAAACCTTATATCTCCTATTTTAATTATTTGCAAATATTATGATATTTGTATTTCAACTAATGCACTTTTGAAATATCACTTAAGGATATAAACTCCTTGTTTTGATTTGCTTTCTAATTCACTAAGGTTGTTATTTGCTTATATCTCCAATGCAATAATAAATAAACTCAACCTTATATAATGCACCTTATATCTCCTTGCATTTAATAGAAGGTAAATATTAAATTCATGTAAGAATATACCTTCCTTGTAATGTTGTAGGTTGCTAGATGATTGGCTCCTATTTTGACTCCTCTATCCAAGCTTTAGGTGTTGTATTTGCTTATCTTCAATGTATGACAATGAGCATTGAATGCTCTTACATTCAATGGGTGCCTTATGATAGTCTTCTCCTCCTTCAATGCACTTTGACCACCATGTAAGCTATATGGGTGTGCTCTTCTTTAGACTAGGCTATTAATACACCATTCTTCCTTGAAATGCATGACACATGGTGCTTTACATTGCACTAGAATGTAGGATCACTTGCTAGGTGGTGTTTGGAGGTTACAACCTTTTGCAAGCATTATTTTAGGTGGTGTAGGCCTTTGAGCATTGAATTAATGATTAATATCCCTTCTTGGATTTGAATGGAGCATTACTCCAAACCTGGGTGCTCCTTACCTTTGTGCAAGTGTTATGTAAATGGGGTGCTCTTCTTCCTTTGTGCCAAGTGGCACAAGATTCCTTTGGTTGGTGTGGCAAGTGGAGGCTCCTTCCCTTGCATGCAACCAACCTCTTCAATATTCCTTATCACTAGTTCTTGCCAACTTTTGCTAGTTGTTTCGCTCAACAAGCTTTCTCCAATGTATGGTGGCTCCTCTCCAACAAATGGTGGCTCCTCTCCAACAAATGGTGGCTCCTCTTCAACAAAGGTGGCTCTACTCCAATGAAGGTGGCTCTAAGGTGCTTCAACACTATCTTCTAGGTGGTTGTTCATCCAAGATTTTATCCTTATCTACTTGGGTAATGCACCTTGCTACTTGCACCTTGATTTTTGCTACTTATGTTATTTCTTTACATTGTTCTCCTTGCAACTTGCACTACTATTGCATTATATTATCCTTGCTAATATCATTATGCTACCCTTACTTGGTCTATTTTTAGTTGTAGGTTCTTCTTGCACTATGAGCACTACTTTCATGAGATCGATGGCACTGAATTTGGTGTCTTTAGACACCTTGAATACTATGCTTTTGAGCCCTTTAGTTGGCTCTCTTCCCTTTGCTTCAAAGTTTGCTCTTCAACCTTGATGATACGACTACTTGATGATTATAATTTACTTGTTGTTTTAATACCTTAAGACCCTCTAAATTTTATCCTCCTTTTGCTACGTTGGACAAGACAAGTATGGTGCAATTATGTAATGTAAATAAATATGCAATAATTAAGATAAAATACCTTAATTTGCACCAAAATTTTTGAGACTTTTTGGTCTCCTTTTTGAAGCTATCTTGGTCTCCTTTTTGAAGCTATCTTCCTTCCTTTAGTATGGTGGCTTCTTCTCTATCCCTTGATGGTAAATAGTGATTTAATGTTGCCTTCTTGTACTAGGAAACTCTCTCCTCTAACTCCTTTGCTTGGTTAACTTTACAATGATAATTCCAAGATTTTCAATCATGCAAATAGTATCCCCTTTTAGATGGATTTACTTTGCACTATAGTATATGCACTCTATGCTTTAGAATAGAGTCTTTTTTGCTTTCAATAGAAGGTAGGATGTTGATATTTTTATTTCTTTCAAAATATATCTAACTCCTCTTTCTTATGTGTAGGTTTTAACCCTTGTAGAAACTATCTTCTACACTTCCTTGAAGACTTTAAACTTGAAACTTTCTCCTTTGCAACTTTAAACTCTAATGTGGTGCTTAATGAAACTTAATAATGAACTTAATATAAGTGTTCAAATAATGAACCTTTTGCACCTAAGTTGCATACCTTTTTAACCTCTATAGATGATGTATTTCTTGGTGATTTGGATCACCTAATTGCTGCCCTATGTTAGATGAAATTACAGCTCTTTCTTTGCTGTCCAAAACAGCTCTTTAACTCACCAATTTGCAGCTTTGAAACTCCTCTAACTTGTTGCCTGAAAATGTAGTTTGGTGGCTTTAACTCTCCTTCAGAATGCACTCTAAAAATCTGAAACTTAGCAGCTATTAATGCTGCCCAAATTGCTTCCCTTTTGTTGTCCTCAAATCTGAAATTTTCAGATTGTAATGCAATCAATTTCTCCTCCTATATGTTGTCCTCGAATCTCCCAAATTTGGTAGGAAACTCCTCCAAATCACAACTGAGACTTATCTCCTAGAGACCTTCAATTTTCTACTATAAAATCAGAAAACTCCTTTCTCCGAATTAGCCTTCAAAACCTTCAAAGGCAATCTTCAAATCTCTCAGATTTGGTGGTTTCTTTTAACTCCTTTCTCCTTCAACCTCCTTGTCAAAATTTGGCTTCAATCTTGGCCTTCTTCTCAAGAATATGAATGTCTTGAGGTCTTCACTATTCTCCTCCAAAATTTGGCAAACTCCTTGCCAAATCCTTCTCCTTTTGGGCTTGTTGTCGGATGGCGACAATTGTCCCAAAACCTCCTTTATCAAGAACTTTTCCTTGCTAGTAAATTTCTCCAATGAGTTCTCCTAAAATTCTCCTCTAATGGCCTTCTCCAAATCTCCTTCAATGGCCTTCTCCAAAATCTACAATGAGGCTTTCCTAGCCTTCTCCTTCTTTCTCCTTTCAATTCTTCCTTGAGACCTCTTCTCTTGGGCCTTCAATTTCTGCAACCTCTAGTCTTCTCAAAACTTCAATGAGACCTTCCTTGATCTCTCTAATCTTCAACTATGGAAGTTTTGCAATGAGATCTCCTTCTTGGATCTCTAAAATCTATAGCTTCTAAAATCTGTAATAGGACCTTTGCTAGTCCTTCTCAATCTTCAATCTTCCAAATCTAGAAGTTCTTCAATGGGACCTTTTGTGGGTCTCTTCAACTTCTTCAATGTGAAGTTTTCAATCTTCAATGGAGATCTCCAATCTCCAATCTTCTTCAGGACTCTTTTCCTTGAGTCTCTTCTTCCTTCAATGGGGTCTTCTTTCTAGGACCTCCTTCTTGATCTGCAGTCTTCAATGTGGCTTCTTTGGCCTCCTCATTTCTTCTCAATATTTAGCTATGGAGTCTTCAATCTGCAAATCTTGCAATGGGACCTTTTCCTTAGGCCTCCAAATCTTCAATCTCCAACTTGTTGCTTCAAGTACTGGATTGATTCCAAAGAAGATATTCTTCCTAGCTCTTGTAGGAAGCTTCCCAAATTTCTTTGAATCTCCTTTTTCTACAACAAAATATTAGAGAAACTATAATGGAAGAAACTCTAAATCTTGAGATAATGAATCTTCACTAGTTGATTTGTCAATCTAGTGGAATCAATGTTGAGTCCTAGTCTTCACGAGTTTTTCTGCAACTCTATGGAAAGACTCTAGCCAAATGTAATTTTAAAAATTTTAAAAATGAGATTTCTTATCTCCTCTCTATCTCTCTTGTGGCTCTCCCTATTTCCTATCGATCTACCATGTGCTCTGATACCATTGTTAGATTTTGATGATATATATTAAAGGAAATGCAACCACAAGATGTAAAATGAGCAAGCAATGATAACTATATGATAATGACACTATAATATGCAGGAAAAATATATAAGAAACTTTTGCAATAACTCAAAAATATACCATTAATGAAATCTCATAAAAATAGTACAATGTAATATAATGGAGGACATGAACACTCCAAAAATACATGAAGGATCTACATTGTACTCACTATACTAACTAGCTACTAATGCTACTTCATTCATTCATTCAACTACACTCAACTCTCTCAAAGGCATATATATAGGGAGATAAGTCCCTTGGCCTTTCATCTACCAATGAATCTTCATCTACCTAACCTATGACTCATGTACATGTGGACTACATGCACATTTACATCATTGCACATTCTAACACTTGTGCATTTATTACATTGCATGAAGTAACTACTCAAACCTTACTCTAAGGTAAACTCCTACTCTAGTTATGTACCCAAGGTGGTACATTAGCATGTACCAAATAATGTAATATACTCCAAAAATAATAACAAGTGAAGGATGGTGGTGAAGTAAGCCACCCCAAAAATAGATATTTCTCTAGGAATGATGATGACTCTAGAGGATAATAATATCAGAACACATGAATTTTCTACTCTTGAGTTTGAAGGAACTATGGATATTCTTGTGTCTATATATGAACTCACATAGGACAACATGTAATATATGATAGACAATTTTTCAATGATAGAATCTAAGAAAAAAATCTAAAGAATATAGCAATCAAATTTTATTATATCAAATGAAGATAATATGGAAGATGTACAATCCAAAAAATAAACCATTGACAAACAAGCCAACTCTGAGAAGAAAATTTTAGAAGGCATATAGAATGATAAATAGTGTAATGAGGATGATGAAATGAAATTTATCAAACATGCTATTAGATAATATTTCAAGTTTATAAAAATTCAAAATATTGTTATAAGAGAAAGCACTCTCATTGAATTGATAAAAAAATATCATAAAAATATTAAGTCAATTTTGAAGAATTATGGCCAACCTATGTTAGCCACTATGGATTGATAAGCATATTAAACAAAAAGTAAAAATGCATTCCAAAATGATGTTTATAGTTGTAATCCCTAATAGAAATATTTGATTGACATTTCAAAAAGCATGAGGAAAAGAATAACAGAAGGCAAGCCTAGATTATCTCAACAATAAGGGAAACCATCTCTTATATAGAGCCCAAGGTGATATTAGTAGGGATATACTAGTATAACACATTGGATAGTACAATGGTTGAATTCATAAAATCAATGTATTAAATTCCCCACTTAGAAGCATTAATGTCAGAGTTGACATGGTCAAATAGGACTCAATAAAAATACAAAGAATGGAAATCTATATACTTAATATTTGGAGATTACATAAAACAAGTCCTTATTAAGGTAATAAATTTTATAAAAAAATTAATCAAATTTCCTAAATTAACCTAGTTCATATTCAAAGTTGGAAGCCATCTATAAGAATCTAAGAATGTATTTAACATTAAAATATTCAATGCTAATAAATTCAACTTGAAAGCACATTGAAGAACAAATGTAGAAATTGATCAATTACTAGAATAAAATATCAAAATATGAGTGATAGAGTAGCTAATTAACTTTCTCATGGAGTACTAATTCTAAATTGAATTAAGAAATTTAAATTTTGACTTGCCATGTCTAGGTTCCCTCAGGTTACTTTTGTTTAATGCATAATAATAATTAAATAAGAGGGATAATTATAATTTTAGAAATAGAAAGTTTTTATTCATTAAAATCAACTAGATTTGTATCTAATATAATAAATCCATGGGAAAGGGGCTAAACAATTTTTAATAAAGACATTTTGAAGATCTATTCATTTATAATTTTCTAAAGAACTAAATACAACTATTTATTAGATTGTCGATGATGTTTATATAATGCTTGGGTTTATTTTCTCATGAGTGTGTTGATGATATTAGGAAAATCTTCATTTACCTTGGAAATACTTTATTTCTATGTCCTATATATTATTTAGTAAAACATTAATTATAATCTTATAAGTAGTTTTGAAGTTAAGTGATAAATCATGTTAATATATATTTCCTTTCCTCCACCATAAATTACTTTTTTGTTTTAAAAAATATTTCATAAAAAATAAAATAATCTTTATCAAAGGGATCAATTGTTCTAAAAATTCATAGAAAACTTAATGAGTTTTAAATCTTCTTTTAAACTTTGATCTCCTATTTTAAAGTACTATATTTCAAACCAATGGTAATTGGCATCAACCTTAAGGCAATGAAAACGATAATATCTTTTACACATAATGTATTTTAGTTTAGTTTGAGTATTCTATAGGTTCAATTTGATATTAGTAATTTATGAATAAAATTTAGGATAATTATTTAGCCATTGTAGTTATACACTCTACACATAATAGTATTATTGATGAAGACGAGTATATAATACAAGATGTTGATCATCAAATTCTCTCTATTCATCAATTTCAATCAACACCTTAATCCATTCATAACTTAATTTACAAAATTCATGTCCTTAAGCCCATACATCCAATTCAAAGCAACCTTAAGGGATATTAGTATTTAATACATAGAATTTGCTTTATAGAATTTTAATCCTTACTAATTAAAATACAAAGTACCTACTATTAGTCGTATCAATCCTAAACCTTCTTCCACTTTTCTATTAAAATATAAATATAAAAATTTCACTTCTCTTCATCATGATAATTTTACCTATACTATCAACCACATAATTTACAAAATATATCCTTCTTAGTTCTTTTTATATCCTTTAAATTCATAATGTCTGGTCAATATATCCAAAATAGATCCTTTACACATTTTCTTACATAAGGAAAATAAATTGGTTAGCTATGCATTCCCTATTCTAATAAAATTCCTAGGGAATGCAATAAGTTTATACCATTTTATATTATTGGAGATGTTAGACATAAAATAGATAATTATTTCAAAACTTTTCATATTGAGTGCAACACTCCAATGATAGATCATGAAGAGGTTTTTATCAACATTACTATGAAAATATTAATAGGTGCTATTGTTTCATGGTTTTAAGAGTTGAATGAATGTTGTATCTCCATTTGGTATGATCTTTTATATATGAATTTTATAATTTTCTTCACCTTAGGATGCCCAGGATATGTTGTATAAATTATTCGTTACTAAGGAGGAAAGGATCCAACATAAGAATATATTAATAAATTTTATAGGATGTGGAATTAGGTCACTTATAGGAGTTTTTTTCTAAATATTTATCCCTTTTTTACTTTTTAATTCACATAACTATGTATTTTATTTTATATTGAAACAATCCATGATATAAAACATGGATAAAATAAAATATTGGACTCTTTTGATTGAGGATCATGTATACCAATCTAGGAAGTTGAAAAAATAAAAATAAATCAAAAGAGACAAGTCTAAGATAGAAAAATCCCTAATTAAATAGAAATATTCTATTACAAAGATGATACAAATTTAGAAAAAATGAATTCACTAGATTGAAGAGGTAACAAGTTTCTCATCCATATTTTGAACTTTTTAAGGGTAACTACTTCATGCCTAGACCAAAGTTTATTTAAGGAACCCCTATTATAGTCTCACCATTTTTTTCTATGGAAAGCATGTTGAAGATGAGAAATTCTATAAATTGCATAAATTTAATGATTATAATAATGTGAATTAAATAATTTATCAATATATTTTTTACTTAGGGTTGATAAAGAGTAATTTATTAAAAGAAGAGAAATCTAAACAAGGGGATTCTAGCACTACTACTATTAAGACCAAATATTGAGCTTTATTATATTTTATAGACATGGATTAATGTATCTTTAGAACATTATTCAATAATTACAAATTTTCAAACTAAAATTATGGATAACAAATTATGTAAGGGGATAGATAATACTATGTTGGAAAATAAATCACCAAAGGAAGCAACTCATATAGATGATCTACAACTTATAAAAATTTCTACTCTGTCTAAATCAAAACTAAAGCACAACACACTCCATAGTTTCTCCAAGACTCATGCTTATATGCAATTTTAGAAAGTATTATAAAAAGATAACAAACAAAAAAATAACTTGTTGTAATTATGTTATAAGTAAGATGATGTGCCACTTAAATTAGAAGATAATAATAGAGTAAACCTCCATAAACCAATAACTCACACAGTAGATAAGCCTTCTTCATCTTATGTTTCATTGATAAGTGAATAAACATGGATTAACAACTATATTTTAGATTAGGGAGATACTAACAATATGTTGTTAGTTAATATAGTTTGGATTCTTGTCCTTTATTCTCAATATAGATATTAATAATATTTTTCAATTGTATTCCAACTACTTCATGTTGCAAAGTACATCAAAGACCTTGTTGTTTAGCTAGTGAATTATTTGACAAGAAAATCCTCATAAAATATAATTATTATTGACAAAGGTGATAATTGAGGACTATTATTGAGCAACCAACTTTAAAAAGAAAAGAAAAATCATATAAATCTAGATCGGTCATAGTAAATTATGCTAATTCATGAAAAATTTGAAATATAATCCCCTAAACAAAAATTGAGAAAATATATCATGGATATCTCACAACTGAAGAAGTGATATCCTTTAGAAGAGTACAGGCTAGGGATATATGTCATATGTTATTACAATTAGAAGTACAAATTTTGGGATATATATAAGTAGAAATTGAAGCTCCTCTATTTGAGTCTCAATCATGGATCATGTGTTTTGATGATCACATAAGTAGGGTTGAAAGTGGAAGATGAATTATCCCCATAATAGTAAAATACATACATTATAAGTTTACTTGGAAATTTATTGCATAAAGAATACCCTAGAATACTACGCATTGGTTCTTGGGAGAAAAGCAAGGAGTTGAAAATTAAAATAATGTTAGTGTTTTGTGATGTAGATATGGTAATCAAATAAATAAAATAATAATTCCATGAAAATAACAATAACTTATGATGATATTACAATTTGGTATTGCATGAAATAATGGTATTTAAATATTTTAGTTTACAATCCATGCATAGATTAAGAAATATGATGGTATATTTCCTAGCCATTTTAGCATATATGTTTCTTCGAATCATAACACTGCATATACTTTGTTATTCAGTGGATTTTGTATATATGTAGTAAGCATATTATAGTGTTGGCATTTAGAAATTTTCTAATAATTACATATGCAAATTGTGTGAATGAAGAGGAAAATGGTCCTTCATAAATATCATCCCAATCCAATTCATTATTGGAAATGGTATCTTCATGGCCATATTAAGGAGAAATAAAAGATTCATCATTTTTATTAGATGATAGCAAAGAGGGTAGGGGATGAATCTTGTTAGGGATATACCCTATCCCATAATGATAATACTATAATTCAACTTCTAAGGCTTTCTAGATTTTGTACTCCCATGATCCAAGGAATTTCCATTAGTATCCCATGCTTTTGAAAATTTTCTTGGGAAGAGGATATGAATTGGATAGATAGAATGGTGCAATTTTTATTTCAATCATATAGAAATTACTACCAAAACAATTTTCATCATTGGCAATGCTGATACAAATGGAGGTATATAACTCTATTTGCATTGTTTTACTTTTTCTATATTATAGGCCTAATGTTTATGGGGAATGTGGAATATTGACTAGGTCCATGAGAGGTCCATTATTAAGATGAACTAGATTGCAAACCTTATGTTTATCACTTATATTAATTTGATATTAGGATTGGCTAGATTTTTTACTTATAGTCAATGAACCTAATGGATCATTAATTTGGATGAAAAAAGAGGTGGTGATTAACGGATAAGAGTAAGACAAGTGAAAATATTAACCTCAAAAAGGCTATCCTCAATCATATTGAAATAGGTGAAGGTTTAAGGATCAACTAGAATATGGATAATTTAACTTAATACTCATATTTGAGAAATTGGTGAAGGGTGGAGGGGATGACCTTCATTGCATGAATCTAAGGTCATCCTAGAAGAATATTTTAGGTAAGTTCATAAGATATAACAAAGTGTTAAGAATTAAATATCTAATCTAGAGAGGTAAGGTTCCATTATCTTTGTAGATACCTATATCAAAGGATCCTATAGCAAGATCTATTTTTTTAAGTTCTTGATCATTTAAACCAAATCTGTGAATAAATGAAGATTAAAAACATTTAGGCTTGAACCACTATAAAAATATTATTTTGATAAATGAACCATCAATGTGATAATGAATGTACAAGGGAAATCCCCATGCATGGAGCATGGAGCATGGAGGGAGATTTTCCTCATAAAAAAAAAATTGTAACCTAGTTTATCCAATAGTTCCTACTACATCAGTAAGATCATTAGGATTAAGATCTTGAGAAATGACTCCTCAGTCAATAGTTTAAATAAATCCTCCCTATAGGTTGAATATGTTTGAAGTAGTTCAAGATGATAAATATTTGCCATGGTACTTGCAAGTTTTTGAAATATCAAAAGCACCATTAGATTACTTTTTTATTTTAAAATGAGGGGAGGTCCTTTGAAGGAAAGGATTTTTTTAGTTTGAAGGATAAAAGGTGCATAAGAGGTTTGATTTAAAGATTAATTATTTTTTTGTTTCCTTAGGGTGATGTACATATAATAATAGATCATGTCCACCATATTTTTATTTGGGTGTGGGACATCAAAGATAGAAGAAGATATCATAAAGGATAAATTATTACTTGCTACCTTTTGATCATGATTAGGTAAAAAATTATAGAAAATGCCCATGTCTTGGTTTGATAGAGTTTGAGGTTCAAAGACACAAATTAAAATGCATCAACCATATCCCAAGTCTTGTACAAGGTTCTTAAGATGCTTAAAATTATTAGTATTACTATCAAAGTGATGTAAATTTCAAATTTTATTAGGATTATATGAATATTTAGTGGCATCTATGGGAATTATAGGTGGAAGATATATTATTTTAGCATCAATAATTTGTTTAAGGGTAGAGGAAAGAGGTTAAACTTTGTAAAATTTCTTCTAGGATTTTGTTGTTTGTTTAAAATTAAATTTTGAAGGTTACCTCTAGTATTCACATTATTGCTTTGGCAAGAGTCAATAATGCAATCACTAACTACATGTTTATTCTTGTACTGGGACTAGGAAGAATATTCTTCTTTCTTGATCTTTAATTTCACTTTTCTTAAGAGCGTGGCTTCCAATCATTTAGCTAGTTTAATTACTCTCAAAATATGATATAGTAGTTGTTCCGAATTCATAGGATAGTTGATCATGTAGGTTACAAATAAATATTTCTAAAATATCCTTGTGATGTGGAGTATATAGGATTATTTTAAATAGACTTAACCACTTTGGTGAGAAATCAATGAAGCTCTCAGCCTTAGCATGTTTAAGTTGATATAAATCACCAAGGGTAACCTTCTCCTCAACATAGGAAAAAATGGTGGTACAAATATTTAGGCTAACTTCTAAAATCTTATAAGGGAATGGTGTGGTAGATAATAATACCATTCATGAGTAGGTCCACTAAGGATTTTAGAAAAAAAATTAATGGCAACATCTCATTGTAAGTGATTTAATGGAAAGTAGTTTGAAATAGTCTAATATGTTCAATAAGGTCTTCCATACACTTATACATTTAGAAATTTGGTGTTTTAAATTTTAAAGGATAAGGGTGACTTTCTAAGAAAATATCTAGGGGTTGGTTACACATTTCCATTCAAGAGTAATTATAACCAGGGTCTTGGATGGTGTCCATATGTTGCATTAGTTACTTTAGCATGGTGGAAAATTTTTAAACCTTTGCATTAGTTTGAGTATAGGGACTAGGTGTTTGATGAAAATAAGGTTGTGATTTGGGAATAGTGTGATGTATTCCTGGAGGTTAATTAGGAAATTTAGGTATGGGATTTTGAGGAAAAAACTCCTAGTTGTATCGATGAAATTGGAAGAAGGGTTGATAAAAGGATTCAAATTTGAAGGATTGGAGGATCATTTGTATTAGGGGGATAATTTTTACTTGGTTGTTGAACCATAGGGAAACTAAAATTAACCCTTAATGGCTCCTCAAATGGAGGTATATATGGATTATTACCCAAGGTAAGCGAAATATTAGGTGTTCCACCTTGTATGGAAGTTGTGCTTGTTGTAGAATTAATATAATTAGAGTTTGATACATTAGGATCTAAGGGAATCATGTTAAGGTTTGTATTTGTTAGATTGATATTTGTATGTGGTTGATTATATAATGGATTATTACTTATACTAGGCTGGTTAGGAGACATAAAACTAGAATTGGGTCATTAGGGAGGATTTGAAAGTCCATATTTCTCAAATAAATATTTTGATTAACAATTTTTTATATAATATATATTTTTAAAAAAACGTTATTATGTGATTCATGGAATTAAAGGTTGTTCTATCTTGAACACCCTCTTGAGGGTCGAGGGAACCCATGGTTGAGGTATCATCATCCTCACCTTAAAATTAGGGTTTGTCCTAGAAATTTGATTTTCATTATCACCCCATTTGTATGGGATATTAGGATCCACTATTTGTTTATCACTACAAAGGTAATACCCTTTATGGGAACTTTATTTAATGGTTTAGGTAAGGAAGTAAGGAGATTAATTAATTAAATGGTATAGTACAAGAAAATAGAAAGTGTTACAATCACTTCTATCTCTTCCTCACTATATACCTATCCCACTAATATACCTTAGGAGGGTTTCATGATATACCTGAATTCTTTGATATACCTTCTCTATGAATATGCCTATTGGTACATGGAAGAAGTTTGATCCCCTCAATATACATAGCTATATGTGAGGGCATACCTTGAGATACAAGGATAATAAATGGTAGGAAGATCAACCATACCTACATAGGTAACTAGAGATTATACATGAGAGGGTAAGTCAATTTTTAATAATAATTAACATGAGTGAATCTACATAAATAAAATTATATGGTCTTGCTTAGATTTTAATAAGAATTTTATCTTTTATTAAATCTAAGGTTAAGGTTAAGAATATTTTTATGTTAATTTCACTAAAAATATAAGTGCACAATATTAGGAATCTTATTTTCTGACCCATGTTTACTCTCAATGTACAAATGTGTTTGGGGTGTCTTAGTCTATGTTTTGTGTGTTCCTTTTATAAATACCAAAGTTCAAGTAATGTAATATATACTCAATATACTACAAATTATATCTTAAACTAAATGCATCAGAACAAAAATGAAAGCATACAAAGGTCCAATCTATATGAATCTTTTATTGGACTATTGGAAGGAAATGAATATTCCTCATTTCTTTCCATACAAGGAATGATATGCACCAAAAATTTAATAGCCTATGATGCAAGCTAAATGCCTCTTAATTTCTTGCATAAAAATGTAAAAAAAGGTTGTATCTAAACCTAATATAGGTTCCTTAATTTCATTTATTATATATTAAAAAATTAAAATATAAAGTTTTGTAAGCAATAGACAATAAGCACTAAGTATAAAAAAACTACAAAAGCTAATAGAAAGAGGCAATGCTACCTATAGTAGTGGTTGATAAGAAATTATTGCTTTAGCCTTCATGGAAATATCATTGCTTTATGAATCAATTCTACTTCTAATGATATTATTCTTCCTATAGTAAAAATAGAAATACTAGAGAAGGAGTCTTATCCATGTTGTTGCTATGGATTGGGCCAAGTCTCGTTGAATTTTTCCACTTGCATGACACCCTTGGTCAACCTTTGCATGGAACTATCCTAATACTTAATATTAAAATCAATATTTCCTACCTTGCTTTGTGTCTAACCCCCTCACACTCCACCCATCCGTTACCCCTCCTTTCCCTCTTCCACCCCACCCTATCCACCCTTGTCATTCCCTATCAATCTTGTCCTAGACATGTCACCTCCATCCACCTTATCACAGTTATCCTACATTCCTTTCATGTTTCCCCATGTCCCTTCATCCCCATAACTATTCACCCACCTTTAACTTTAACCTTTGTCAACCTGATCATGTGTCAAACGCTCTTCATCGATTGGAGCAACGATTTGGGTTTTCTAACTTAGGCTTCATTATTGCCTTAGGTTTTGTTGGTTGATGATAACGTGCCACCCTAGTTGGCCATCATAACCCTTCTAGGGAATTTTATTATAAAACTTTTCCACTCACCTCTTTCCCATGCTTGAAATATCTCTCACCTTGGGGTATATGTCCCAACCACATTCAAATATTAAAGGTGGCATCAAAACTATAGATATATTGACATGTGGACTAAGTGCACCTTTAAGTTCAACCTCATATTGATGTGCATCATATACCCTACTTATGTACTTCTCTACAAGAACTTTAGAGCCCTTAATTTCCATCCTTGTTTCACCATGGTCCTGCTCGAAATCGACTCCCTCAACATTGACCCTTTGATCGAAGATATTTTAGGTAGCCATGGGTTTTTAACATTTTTGAAAAAGTTATTTGGAAGTGAAGAAGAGGTCATTGAGGAGATATTCGAGATGTAGGACAGTGACAATGTCATGGTTTGAGGGCTTAAGTTCTAGATTAACATCCAACTGATGGCATAAGTGATCGAGTTTCCAATTGATAATCGAGTGGTCAGACATGACAAACACTCAATGGTGTTGGAAATGGATAGATTTGTAGAGAAAGGTAAGGATCTAGTAATTTATAATGGATAAATTGTTAGGAAATCCATTTTGGCTCCCTAGAATCATGTCATTATTCCTATCATGTAGTTCATTACCATAGAAAAAGTTGACAACCCCCTTTATAGCTTTCATATTGCCTTTCTTAACCACCTTTGGGACATTAAGAAAGTTAACATCCCTGACTACCTTTTTAGATCCATCAAAATTTCCATCACCAATGTTAGGAAGAGAAAATCCACTCAGCCCATCCACAAAGGTCTCCACCTCATCCTTTACAAGCATGCTCTTGATGCCTTCACCAAAAAGGTGGTGGTTTCCAGTAGTCTGTACCCTTCCAATCTTGCTGAGAGTCCTAGCCAAGAAACCCCTATCAAAGATGTCCCAAGTGATGAAAAAGAGCCTAAATTTATTTCTCCCTCCTCCAAATAGCACACTCTAGTGTATAAGAAAAAGGATACCTCTCCTTATGTAGTGTACGAGTTTAGATGTCGATTCCTCAAAAGTGCCATGCATGCTAAGAGCCCTACATCTGCTAAGTGAATTCCCACCTCTGTTACCCCCAAGGCCTCCCTTCACTCTAAGAAGCAAAATACTGAAGATCCCCTTTTGAAGACCTCCACCAATGAATTTCCTCCCATGGATTCGACAACTGATCCTAATTTGAATCCCCTTGCAAATTCAAGTTATAATTTCATGCTCAGTTAGCTTGCTAGAACCGTTGTTAACCTAACTGTTATTGTTGATGCATCCAATGTGACCTAGACCCTTTATAAACAAGTAGAAAAAGTGTTGGATGAAATCCACATTCACCTTAAGAATATCGATGATGCTTCGAACACCAACATGACTACAAAAGCCAATGCTGAAGAGTAATGGTGATGCTTGTGCTATATTTTTGCTGGGGTCTACCATATCAATTTTGGTTTGGGATTGTTTTGTTGGGATCATCCCATTGGGACTCCCTTTTCTAGTTTGGTTTGTAGTGGTTGTAATCCCTTGATTGTAAGCTTTGTACTGTTGGATCTGGTCAGATGACCTTTGAATTTTTGTAAAAGGTTTTGGGGCCCCTTTCAAAACCCATTTGTTAATACAATCTACTTATCAAAAATATTATTTTAAAGGCTTTCCTAGATGAAGATACTAAGTTACCCATTTTACTAGACCAATTAAGACCCAAGTTCTTATTTAAAATAAAATATTGAGCAAAAATTAACTATAACTATGAACCAATGATTTTATTTCTATAAATATTGACTATTAAAAAAATAATTTGAAAATATTATAGAGAGCCATAGGTAACAAAATTACTACCTAGAGGAGCAATTTTATATTTGGGAAAACTTGTAGAGCAATAGAGAAAAAAACTTAAACAATAAAAATGCTCCTCTATTAGTAGCAATTTCATAATGGTAAATTTGAAATAATTTCAGATTACACAACGATATTTGTTACAAATTTTTTAAAATTGGTAATGACAAAATCATTGATATAGAAAATTATTTTATTCTACAAACATGCATAGGAAACATAATGCAATTATTTTTGGAGTGACTTTGTTACACACTTTTGAATATAATTTTTTTTGAAAAATTTGAAAAAACTTGTATTAAAACAAAGATCAATTACAATTTGGGAAGAGACACTTCCCAGACGAAATCAGAGAGAACACATGCTTACAATAGTAAAAGAAGATTTGCAATGGAGCCAAATCTCTTGAACCATTAACTAGCTAACAGGGGGATCGGTTTGGTCTGTTGATGCAACTTGTCGCGATATCGCGACACTCTTTCCTTCTTCTCCTTTGGCCGTGAAAATGCAACATGTCGCGATATCGCGACACTTTTCTCCTTTGGCCGCGAAAATGCAACATGTTGCGATATCGCGACACTTTTCTCCTTTGGCCACAAAAATGCAACATGTCGCGATATCGCGACACTTTTCCTCTTCTGGCCGTGACGTTGCATCCTGTCGTGATATCACGACACTTTTTCCTCCTTTGGCCATGACGAAGCAACATGTCGTGATATCACGACACTTTTTCTCCTTGGGCAACGCCATTGCAACATGTCGCAAAATCACGACACCTTTTCCTCCTTTGGCCACGATGAAGCAACATGTCGCGATATCGCGACACTTTTTCTCACTTGGCCGCGATGTTGCAACATGTCGCGAAATTGCGACACTTTTTCTCTTTCGGCCGCGACGAAGCAACATGTCGTGAAATCGTGACACTTTTTCTCTTTTGGCCACGACGAAGCAACATGTCACGATATCGCAACACTTTTCCTCTCTTGGTCGCGATGTTGCAACATGTCATGAAATTGTGACACTTTTTCTCTTTCAGCCACGACGAAGTAACATGTCATGATATCGCAACATTTTTCTCCTTTGGCCGCGATGAAGTAACTTTTCGTGAAATTGCAACACTTTTTCTCCTTTGGCCATGACGATGAAACATGTCGCGATATCGCGACACTTTTCTCTCTTGGCCGCGATGATGAAACATGTCGCGATATCGCGACACTTTTTCTCTCTTGGTCGTGATGATGCAACATGTCGCGATATCGTGACACTTTTCTCCTTTGGGCGTGATGATGCAACATGTCGCGATATCATGACACTTTTTCTCCTTTGGCCGCGACGATGCAACATGTCACGATATCACGAAACCTTTCCTCCCTTGGCTGCGACGATGCAACATGTCACGATATCGCGACATCTTTCCTCCATTGACCACGACGAAGCAAAATGTCATGAAATCATGACACCTTTCCTCACTTGGCCATGACAAATCAACATGTCATGAAATTGCAACACCTTTCCTCCCTTGGCCGTGATGAAGCAACATGTCGCGATATCGCGACACCTTTCCTCCCTTGGCTGCGATGGTGCACCATGTCACAAAATCATGACACCTTTCCTCCCTTGGCCGTGATGAAGCAACGTGTTGCGATATCGTGACACCTTACCTCCCTTGGCCGTGACAAAGCAACATGTTGCGATATTGCGACACCTTCCCTCCCTTAGATTTTTCTTTGATCATTAGATCAGGGACCTTTCAAGACCTTGCCTAATCGCCTCATCCTTAATAGCCATGTCACTATGCAACTGAACCCCTACCTCCTTCTCAACACCCATCTTAGCTAGGAAGTCGATCGCTTTGTTTAAATATCTACTCACATAAACTGGAATCACATCATCTAATTCCATCCATAATTCCTTAATTTGAGTGACAAGAATCCTCAACCTCCATGCTTTCAAGGCAAATTTCCTCATGCAATCTAGAGCTCCAACCATTATTTGAGAATCTGATTCAAGAATTATCCTCCTGTGGCCCTGTTTAACTGCCCAAGTAGAAGCAGATTTAATAGCTATGGCTTCTGCTTCATTGTTTGTGGCTCTTCCCAAGCCTTGCAGTTCCCAATAGAGCACTGTTCCAACATGATTCTGGTAAACCACTCCAATTTTGGCTCTACCCGGATTGCCTTTTGCAACTCCATCAGTATTAATTTTAATCCAACCTTCTGGGGGTGGTTTCCAAATAGCTTTGTCCTATACCTCTTGAACTTCAACTCCCTCTTCCATTGCCCCAATAACAACCTGAGTTTCCTCTTTAGCATAGATGACCACAGTTTCTGTGACTTTGCTCCAGATGACCTGCCAAACTCCATCTAACGAGGAAAAAGTTTCTCTAAAAATTCTAGCATTTCTCTCCAGCCACACTTGCCACAAAATGAAGTTTAATCCAAGATCCCAACCAATACGAAGAGCTTTAGATTTAAATCTACCCCTCTTCCATCTTTCCCAAATATTAATCCGATTCAAGTCACCATTAACTTGAATTTTATAATATAAAAACCATCTCTTCCAAATATGGCATGTGAAAGGGCACTCAAACATCAAGTGATCAGTTGTTTCCTCGCTCTTGTAGCATAAGACACATTGATATGGACCGATGATTCCTCTACATCTGAGATTATCAAAAGTGAGAATTCCGTTGTGCATGAACTGCCAGGCAAAAAAGTTTACTTTTAGCCAGCCCTTGGAGTGCCAAATATTTCTCCAATCCTCAACTTGATATGTATGAGGGGGAGGCTCTGGAAGGATCTTGTCATATCCGTCCTTCACTATGTAGACACCAAGGCTCCCATAGCCCCAAGCTAATTCATCCTCCTCATCTCTACCTGTGAGAAATCTTTCTGTCAAGATTTTAGTCATGATGGGTGCCAAATCCGGAGGGATTGAAATTGGTCACTCATCCAACTTCTTAAACTACTTAAACTTATACTCCCCCAGCTGACTAGTGGTGAAATAAATTTCAATTTGGACCCATCCCTTGGTTTCTATGGCTATTTTTATTGGTTGCAATTCAGGAAATTCAACAATGATAGGTGGGTATTGATCCCATGAATCTGTCCAAAATTGTGCCTTCTCCCCTCTCCCCACTTTCCAAAATAATCGATATTTTACTACCTGAGATCCTAACTTGAGAGCCTGCCACACTAAGGATCCAGTACCATCCAAAGGGAAACGACCCACCTCATTTGGGTTAACATGTCCCAAATATTTACTAGTTAGGATTCTATTGAATAAGGAAGTTGGTTGGGAAATCCACCTCCAGTAAAGCTTTCCAGCCAAAGATTTATTATTTATCTTGGATCTTCTTAGTCCCAAAATTCCTTTTACCTTGGGCTGGGTTACTTTGTCCCAACCAACTAAGGCCCATTTCATCTCTCCTTTTACTCCTTCCCATAAAAATTTTCTAGCCATCTTGTCCAACTCTTTCCATATAGTATGTGGGGCAGCCAGGATAGAGAATTTATAAATTGGCATGGCCTGAATGATCGATCTGTAAAAAAGTTAATCTACCCCCATAGCTTAACCATTTGTGAGACCAATGATTCATTCTATCCTTGATACAATCCAAAAGATTCCTCCAAATATCTATTTTTAGTTTTTTAAAATGCAAAGGGACCCCCAAGTAAACCATTGGGAGAGAAGTCCTTGTGAATCCCAAGATCTCTAGAACTATGTCCTGAAGCCTTTGATCAAGATTGAGAAAGACCACTTTGGATTTTTTATCATTGATGACTTGGTTTGAAGCCCTAAGGTAGACATTAAGAGTATCTCTGATCATTCTTGCTTCCCTGAAGCTGGCCACTCCCACCAATCTTGTATCATCCACAAATTGTTGGTGAGTCAAAACTTCCTCACCCACCTTGATACCTGTTAGCAAACCTTGTTGTCTTCTCCTCAAGAAAATTCTACCTAATCCTTTAGCCAAAATGAGGAAAATATAGGGAGAGCAAGGATCCCCTTGACGAAGGCCTCGAGTGGCTCCAAATGGTTGTGAGGGAAGACCCTTGATTAACACTGAGTAATTCATATTAGAAACACAACTCATGACCCATTCTATCCAATCCTGAGAGAAACCAAAGGCTACCATCATATTTGACAAGAAACTCCACTCCACCTTATCATAAGCCTTGGACATATCTAATTTTATGAACATTCCTTTATTACCAGATGTTTGCATTGTATGGATTGCCTCTTGAGATAGAACCACCCCATCCAATATCTGCCTACCCTCTACAAAACCCCCTTGCTCTGAGGAGATAATGTTATGTAAAAGAGGTTTTAGCCACTCAGCCATTAACTTTGTGATTATTTTATATATCACATTGCATAAGGCAATAGGTCTATAATCTAAAATATGAACCCCCTCCTCCCCTTTTGGAATTAAATTAATGAAGGTATGATTTAATGCTTTAATCATTCTTTTACTACCTCTGGACTCCTCTATAACAGCCATTACATCCTCCTCCAAGTTATCCCAAAATTCTTGAAAAAACTTAATTGGAAAGCCATCTGGACCTGGAGTTTTTCCAGTGCTCATTCCAAAGACCACATTCTTCAGTTCCTCTCTATCAATGGGTTTAAGAAGGGTCTGATTTTATTCTTCAGAGATAACGAAAGGTATGATAGCAATAACATCATTTTGAGCCTCTTCATATTGCACCATACTTTCCTTAAATAGTTTAGAAAAATAATCCATTGAATGGGAATGCATACCAGGAAGTGTATCAAAGGAGTGTCCGTTCTCATCTTGAAGAGCTTCCATGTTATTCATCTGTCTCCTAGCATAGGCAGTCCGATGGAAAAATTTGGTATTTCTATCACCTTCTAATAACCAAGTGGTTCTTGCTCTCTGTTTCTAGTAGGTCTCCTCTTGGTTGTCAATGTCCTCAACCGCTTTACGCAAGGCATCATCCTCGGCTTTGAGTTGCTCTATAATTGTTCCTTCCCTAAAGTGTTTTTGAACCTCATCCCATCTGGCCACCAAAGGAGCTCTTTGGACCTGGAAGTCTATCTTGTTAGCTCGCCTCCAATGTTTTAGTTGAGCTTTGACATAATGAAGTTGTTTGTGGAATCTAAACATTGTTGTCCCATATGCTAGGCGATCTTCTTCCCACCACTGTGGAATTTTCTTTCGAAGTTCCTCCTTTTGTAACCAAAAATTCTCAAATTTAAAAGGTTTGTGATGTTTCTCTGTCTTAATCCCTCCTTCCAACAAAATGGGAAAGTGATATGAAAATGGACCATCCAAAATATAAAATTTTGTATTCCATTTTACAAATGCCTCCTCTGAAACCAAAAAATGGTCTAACTTTACCTTCCTGCTATGTGGCTCCCTCCTCTTATTAGTCCAAGTATAGTTGGTTCCAGGGCATTTAATATCCACTAAGTGTAAAGCTTGGACTTGGGCAATCATAAGTCGATCCCCTGGGTCCAAAATTGGGGTTCCCCCTTCCTGATCTCTAGAAGATAATTTAGCATTAAAATCCCCAACAATAATCCAGTCTAAATCTTCCCTTGAGATTCTCATGTTATGCACAACTTTCCATTGAAGCCTCTGACCATCAAGGTTTTGAGCCCCATAAAAATTTGTGATTAAAACATGTTTAGCTGTGAAATTATTCCTAAAATGTGATGTGAGAACACCCTTCCAAGCTATATGTTCTATTGCATTCCATTCAAGAGAGTTCCAAAGAGTAACAATCCCCTCGAGGCACCTTGGGCAGCCACTTCCATATGAGCAGCACCCCTCCAAATTCTGTTAACTATTTTACACATAAGATCTAACGACATTTTTGTCTCCTGAATAAGAAAAAAATCTGTTTTACATTTTTCTAAGAGTCTTCGAATAGCAGATTGATGGGTTCTACTATTTAAACTCCTAACATTCCATGATTGTATAATCATTGGTTACCTTGAGAGCAATAAGAATCTATTGGCCTCACCGATCCTCCAGATGATCGGTTTGTCTCCTTGAACTCGCTAGCAATTCCTTATTTGATTTTCTACCCACTCCTTGAGAGTTGCTATTTTTTGATCTCTTTTCCACCTGAGTTATCCCTAAAGTTGGCCTTTCTCTATTCTTTTATGCTATTCCCATGCTGACATCCTTAATTATTGGCTACTCTTGGTTATGCACTATCAATGCCCCTGCACTCTCTGACTGCGGTAACTCAGTGTACTCAATTACCTGTTCTATGATGGGGGGAGATGAAAGAGGAGCTTGAACGTGGATGTTATTATTTTCACTATTCCCATCCACTCCTTCCATGAATTGATCCTCTTGGTCCACTAGTGTCTTAAATATCTCATACCTATTGGCGGGCTTGAGTTGGGTTTGCTCTTTACCATATTTTTTCTTTTGCCTTCTCCTTCTTTTGGGCTGTTCGAAACCATCTCTCTGAGCTTCTTTACCCTGAGAAGTATTGGTTGGTTATTTGTTTATTGTTGACTTACCCTCCTTAGGAAGATTTGAAATTCCTAGCGGAGCCTCCATTTTTGTGTTCATATTATTTGGGCAGAATCGGGCCAAATGCCCGTATTTTTGGCAAAATTTTGAATAGAATTAAAATTCAAAATTTGTGACAAAAAAAGGTAATAAAGGTTGTTAGTGATGATATTTCTAATAATAAGTTACAAGGTTAGAAATATTATTTCCTACATGAAAATGAGTGATTATATGGCAAGTATTAGGTTGACACAATAAAAGGCTCCAAATCTAGGAGGACATATAAGAAAACTATAAACAATTATAGATATTCTCAAATCACAAGATGCTAGAAGTGGATATAAAGCAAAAAGTAACTCAAGCAATAAATAGATAAGAGAATAAAGTAAATGAGTTAGTGACAACCAAACACAAGCAAAAAATAAAACAAAGAAGAGATAGGATATCATCAAAAGAGATTGGTGTTTCCCTATTACCTCCACTTTGGCTAGCCAAGTAGATCCTTCAAAAACTTGAATTTGAACTTATAAGAAATTAGAGCACAAAAGAGTATGTGAGAAAAATTTTATAAAGTTTATGTGCATCAGAGCTATGTTATTGAGAGCCTACCCTAGGGATCAATTTACGACAAATTAAGGGCCTGCGAGAAAGAGAGAAGGATTCATGATGACAAGATTTTGAAGATATGTTTTTGAATTTATATACGAGGAGGACAAGGAAGGTGGATCTCAAAAGGGAAGCATTTGGGTTTAGGACCAAGTGGAGGCATGGCATGGATCCAAAGTAGAATTGAACAGTAAATGGAAAGAAGCTCAATGATAGTAGAGAAGATAAAATTTGAAGCTTATTTTTTTGGAAAACATTGTCACAGTTTGACAATATCACTATCATGGTATTGTTTATTTGACTATTGGGGGTCATGTTTAGTGGGAGAGAACTTTAAATTTAGTAAAATAGTTCATTTGCTGAAATATCTACATGTTGTAATGATTTCGTCATTTGATGAAAATGTACCAATATTTTTGGTTGAGGGTGTTAATCAGTTAATTGAGTTGCCTAATATGTGGTTGTAATTTTGGTTGGTCAATATTGGGTGTCTACATAATTATAAATAAATTATAATTCAAATGATATGAGGCCATGCATTTCCACCCAAAATTAGTGGTCTAGGTATCTAAATAAATCCAAAAAAAATTGTTTACTATTATTGCATCCCTTTTGTCTTACTTTCAGATTATGGAACTCCATTGAAAAATAAATATGTCCAAAATATTTTTGTAAAGTGTCATAAATAGAACAAATGGTGACCACCATATTACACTCAAGTTAATGGTCATGTTGAGGCCTCCAATAAACTCCTATCAAGATATTTAGAAACCAAAAAAAAATACTAGAGGAGACAGGAATCTTCAATTATACCTAGCCATTTATATGTATCACGCCAATATTAGACTTCCAATAAGCATAATTTATTATTCATTCTTATTTATGAAGGTCATATTACTCTTTAAACTCAAAGTCATATTACATAAGAAGGGTAACTATAAAAACATTTCCTTCTCTTGTGTTCAAAGCTCTAAGGTTGAAAAGCACAAATTCACATTATAATCATCTCATCATCTTATCTTCCAATATGTTTTGAGTATCCTAAGAATCCCATATCAAACTAATTCTTTTTAGAAATTTTCATGTATCTTTCCCTAGTTATTATAAGGGGATGTTTCTAGTTAGTTTTTTTTTTTTTTGCTAGGAATTTGATGTCAATGATTCTATGTCATTCCAAATTGCATGAGCGAATAAACCATAGAAGCATCTCCTAATCTATTTTATTATCATGTCTCTTATGCCCATAAAACTCATCAACTTGTATTTAAACAAAAAAATAAATTGCATTTTCTTTTGTGAAAACATAGAAAATTGACCCATCAAAATGAGTCAATTCTTCCTTAGACCCTTAGCTAGCCACCCAAAATTGCTAAGTGCAAATGTAGGGCCCTTTTGTCTACCTCCTTTTCCTTGTTTTCTTAGATTTTCCAAATTTATGCCCAGTCTATATGGGGCACAAATTTGTCTTACTAGATTCATGCCTTGTAATGACAAGGTATGAATCCAACATTGTAGATATTTTTCTCACTAAAATCCCCTTCTTGTTAGGTCATTTTGGGGTCTACCTTTGCACGCAGTGAAATTTAATTTTCTTGCCTGTTATGCCCTCCAAACCTATTATAAATGAGGTTTCCCTAATATTTTTTAATGACTTTTAAAGAGATTCTAACTATTGAATCATTCATTTGCTCATGATATCAAGTTATCTTATACTACAATTTGTTGTTTTGCTATTTTATATTTTGGTGATTATTGCCCTTGGGGATCATGTGGAGGACTCTTAATTATTGGATAGATCAACATTATTGGAGTGCTTATTCCACCTCTTAATTTATCCTTACTTTCTCCATCAGCTCATTAGGTTTTTTATTTACTTTAGTTTGGTTTGTAAGTCTATTTTCACCATTTTATGCTTAGTTTTCTATTGTTTTGAGGCCCAAAAATAGCATCTAAACCAAATTTGTGTCCCATCCATATAGGGTGCAGATTTGGTAAGCAAGATGCATGATACCTATTTATAACACATAAATATGGTAAATTAGGGCTTTGGGGTAAGTTTTGCACATAAAAACCCTAGTTTGCATTGTGCATTTTTAGCATTCTATTGTATCCATCCTATTTCCATTTAATTTTACTGTTGCATACCTTTTTCACTATATGTGTGCATATTACAAAGGTCAAATATCAATTTTAATTTTGAAAAATCATCTAAAATGACCAAGGGGTCTTGAATGATCCACCTATAAGCTCAGTGTTATAGTAGCCTACGTAGGCCCTCAAACATTGATCAAATTTTTTAGTGTTTGTGAATCTATTTTGTAGGTTTGGAACCATTGAATATTCTAGATGTAATATAAATATTGAATCAAAAATTGGATAAGATAAGTGCCTTAATATATCTTTAAGCTATTTGGTGTTTTATTTCTATTCATTACTAACATTTGATTGAATTTCTAGGTATTTGAAAAAATAAAAGCATATAGTGTGAATCTAGGGTTTTAATATTGCTTGTGCATATCCCTTGGACCCTTTATCAAAGGATTTTTTTGAAATATTGGGGTTATATATTATTGAATTTTAAAATCATACTAGGGTTAGTTCTTGTCTTCTTGCATCGTGCGTGTCTTGAATTGTTCTCTTATTTTCATAGTTTAGTTTAGAAAGGCCAAACAATAAATTTATGCTTAATTGACACATCAAACACTTCCACCCTAGACTTGGAGGGAGTCGTACAATTTTTCCTAGTGAACCCATCATTTCATATCATTGAGTGTAGATAATATAAAATACCCTCGCAGTTCACCTTGATTCCCAACATATTCAACCAAGAATCATACGTGGTAGGGTAGTTTTCTCCCTATACATATTTTTTGAACCCAATGTAAAAACATGTCTTAGTGGCCAAGATATGAAGCCTCTTCTTTTGTTTTTTCTTGAAAATTTTAAATAGGACCACTAATTCTATTTTTTTAGATCATGAAATATTAAAAAATCTTAAGAATCTTCTTGTGTATCTTTCCTTAGTTTTATCCTTTATCCTTTCACTTCTTCTAATGGCTTCATTCCTTACAAGTCAACTAAGGCATCTAGAATCTTATAAAATTCCTCAAGAAGATGATTGGGTTAATAGAGAGAATCCTAACCTTGATGTAGAAGAGCAAGAACATGTTAAAATTGATACTAACTAGGAGGGGTCTAATGGTGGCTTCACTTTATATTAGTTGATAATTTATGGGGTTTCATAAAACACAACAAAGATATTTTATCTAGATTTATGGATGAGGAGGCCTAGCTCAAAATAGGTCCTCCTTATACTATCTATCCTAGTAATATTCATAAAAAATCCTTGTTTGAATATTTACATCATAGTAATCCTTCTCATCAACCAACATATGCTACAACTGTGACCACCAGTATTGGAAGAATTACACAAGTTCCTCCAACTAGTAGTGCATCTCAATATTATGTTTAATTTCCTCCTCATTCAGCTAATATCAACATTCATGCTTCTATTCCACCAAATGTTGGTTATCCTCTCCATCAAGATACCACATATCATAACCCATACCATAAAAGTATCAATACCTCCAACATAACACAAGTTTCTTATGAATAGCCTAGATATACCCCTGCCTTAGGGGACCTAAGGGTATTGCACAACAATAATCCTGAAGTGCAAAGTTTAACTAATATGGTAAAATAATTACTTTCAATATTAGATAAGATTTAGCTACCTATTTTCACCTACAAATACAAATAAATGTGCAACCAACCCTTAGACCATATCATTACCTCTAGGTCCTACCCTCAACATTTTCCAATATCGATTTTGCCCATCTATAAGGGAATGAAAGATCCAAATGAGCATTTATGATGGTGAAAACAACATGCCATGATATCATATATGATGATATATTGTTTCTTATGGTGTTCCCTAATAACCTTGGTGGTATGGAATTAGAGTGGTATTATCAATTGCCTAATCATTCTTTGAGGAATTTTGAGAAAACAACTGAAAAATTTGTTCAACAATTTGGTGCTTATGTTGAAAAGAATGTTACTATGAAAAATGTTTATATGTTGGAACAAGCTAAAAATGAAAGATTTTAATAATTTTATCCCATTAGAGGAGTCTATTTAGATGCCTGAGATACACCTTACCTCCTTGATATATACTTGGTATATTTATTGGAAACTTACTAGAATAAATATTTTATGAGTTGGAAACAACAACTATCACATATTTTTACCAAGCTATAGATCTAGAAGGAATGGTAGAGCAAGTCTTTATAAGAAAAGGTCTTATTAAGGTAAAATAAAATAGGACCACTAAAAATTAGTACAAGAACAAGCATGTGGTTGGTGATAGGGTAACATATAGTAAGTATATTAATAGTGTTGTTAATACCCTATAAAATATGGTGCTTAGTCAACCCTAAAAATCCCCACAAAGGAATTTTAGAAGACTCAACATGCCTATGAATGTGGTCCTACAAAAAAATTTGGAAGCTAATATGATTGAGTTACCTACCATAAGGCAACCTGATACCATGATTGATTGGTGTAATCCTGGCAATATTGTGAGTATCATAGAGTGGATGGGCACTTGAAAAACTCTTGTGAGAGGTTGAAACATGTGATTCAAGACCTAAATGATGAAGGATTAATTTTTATAGAAGGTTATTGATCCAATCGTCCAAAAAAAAATACACCTCCTACACAAAAATCATCCACAACTAATCAAGACATGGGAATATTCCAAGATCCCCTTCCTAAGTATAGTTAGGAGGTAGCTAATCAAGTGTATATTAGAATGTGCCACCTCCTTATGATATTGAGATTAGTTTAATAGTAGTAACTACAAGACAATGAGCACAAAATCAATCGACTAAACATTATTAGTAGGGGATGAGTTCTTCATCCAACCCACCTTAGTTTAAAGAATATCCAAAAAAGGAACACGAGAATAGAAATCCCAATTTTAGTGTTGCAACCTCAATGTAAAGTCTCCTTCAACATTCAACAAGAGTTAGCTAGTAACCTAGCCAAGATATCTCTCTTAGAAATTTTGTAAACTTCTCCTACTAATAGGGAAGATTTGTTGAAACTTCTAAGAGAACAATGTATTCCTCAAGATATTTCCCCTAGTGCTATGGCTAATGTTGTAAGTTATCTTGGGGTACATCATGTTCTTAGATGATGATATGTCCTCATTAGACTTACATGGGGATTCTTCCCTCTATAATACTATATTTATTGGGAAAATTTTTATCAAACGTATTTTGATTAATAATGGTTCTTCCCTCAATATATGCACTTATCAATTCTTCCAAAATTTTGGATTAACAGAGGAAGACTTAACCAAGTCTTATATCATCATCAAAAATTTGAAGAATGAGTCCCAAGAAGCTTGCAATTTTATATCCCTCCCCTTAGGGTTAGACATAAGATATTACATACCTTGTTCTATTTGGTGTCTTGTCCTGCATATTTTAATTTACTTCTTAGATGCCCTTAGATTCATGCGATGAGGGTGGTCCCTTATACTTTTCATCAATATTTAAAGTTCAAATCTAAGAATCAATTGGTCACCATTTTGGGAAACCCTTATCCTTTTGAATATTATTCGATGGTTGAGAAAACTTAATTTGATATTAATTTATAACCATTAGTTTCCTCATATCAAATAACTAAGCAATTTGAAAATCTAAAGGTGAGTGAGGAACCTCTCATAAATGTTTCATATCAAGATAGAGTTAATTCATTTCTTCACAAGCCTCTTCTAGATCTTTCCAAACTATCAACTTCACAAATAAATATAAGTTTACCTCATAAGAAGGGTGAATTTGTACACATTGGCATGTGTAACTTTATCTTCATAGGTACATACCTCAAATAAAAGATTAGTGGTAGAATTCATTGTCCTGTTGAGCATTATTTTACCCATTGTTACCTATCCAATGATTACCCACTTCCCAAGAAAATTCTATCTAGTATGGGATATATAGGTAAAGGTTTGGGGCCATGATAGAAGGGTATTCAAGAACCCTTGGATGTTGATATTTTTTATAGGAGGTGTGACATAGGCTACATTCCTAATAAATGCAAACCTCTACCATTTGATAATGATGATCATCATGTTACTTATGCTGAATATTTAGATCATTAAAGCTTAGAGTGAAGTGATGAGGAAGAAGGACCTCTTATTCATCAAATATTATATTTTTCAATATGATAACCATTGGGAATCCTAAGTCTAGTGTGGTCCTAAAGAATAATACTAAAAGGAGTACCTATTGTAACATTGGCAAGTGATGACACCTAGTTAGGTCATATATCACATGTATTTCACTCTCACTAGGTCTATAATTCCTAATAAATTTCCAACCTAGGGCTCTTCATGCATTTCCATCATTGCATTCACTTGTACTATTCTATATCCCATGACATTGAAAGTTTTCATTGCTTATATCTCTCCAAGTAAAGGGATATGGTTATTTTATTGCTCCATTGGCTTTGTCCATACACTTTATCATGTGCACCACACCTCTATTGGGTAGTACTCACTTTGGTACATCATTCACATCATTTTACCATTCCATATAGGATAAATTCATGGTGACGAGTGAGGAGAAACCTCGTTTCAACCATTTGCAAGCATACATCCTAGCAGGTATATCTTTGCTTTTCTCTAGTTATTAGTGAGAACTACACCCATAACATGTATAGCTCCATATTTTTCATCCCTGCAATATTGCAACCCTCATAGGATAGCTTCATGACCACATACAAGGGGAAACCTCTATCTCAATTATTTGCGAGCATACATCCTCATAGGGTTTTTTTCTTTTTATTTTCTTTTTGGTATTTTTGGAGCTTTGATTTTAATTGACCATGCATTTAATTTACATTTGTATTTTAGCTACACTGCACTTAGTTAGATTCATACCATTCCATCCCATTCATTTAGGATTCATTTATTGCATCCTTTATGTCTATGTTCACCATGCATACAAAAAATAAAATAATATAATAATAAATAAATAAAGCAATCACACATAAGCACACACATTTTTGCACCATAACACATAAATAAATTATAGCTAGTATTACTTGATAGCACTAAGTGCATGCTTATTGGTTGATACAACACAAAAGAGATCTTAGCACACTTGACCATCCCTAGTGGTGCATGCCATAATTAAAATTGGTATGTCATCCAAATCCTAGCCCTAGCTGTATAAGCCTATAACATTTGCTCTATTTTATAGAGGTGGTGGGGGAGTCATATTCATCGATCATGAACCAGATCATGCTTGTGACTGTAAATGACTTTATGATCATCAAGATGATGGTTTTGAAACCCTTTGATCAGTTGGGATGACATGGTAATATGTTTTCTAGTAATAGGCCACTCTTTGTACTACTATATCATATGACTCTATCATCACTGTAGCTCTATTAGTAGTAGGTGATCTTCCTCACCCTATTGGTTACCTACCATGATAGCCATCCTCTTTGCCTAGGCTTGTCAACCCATATCCTCTTTCAGGTGATCTGCCTTAGCTTATGATATGTCTCGCTCCACTTGAGCCTAGTCTAGTGCAATATAGATGGACTCTATCTCTATATACATAATTTCCACTATGGATTGTAGCCCCTCTACCTCCCCTGGACCTATCGCATTAGGTCTCACCTATGCCATAGTGGGGGTAACCCCTATGGTTCTCCCTCTTCCTAAGCCATAGATTGTGATAGTCCCCTTGCAATTGTTACTATCTCCACCTAAACTTGTGCTTGTGATGGTCTATATGGGATTTTACCTCTCTACTACCTCTTAGTGAATGTTGAGTGGATTCTCAAAGTACCAACTACACTAATTAGCTCATCATATGGTATTTTTGCACTAGTACTGGTGGAGATATCCTCAAGGACATAATGCTCCTATACCATCTCTTGTATTCGAAGGCCACCTTGATGTTGTCCATCCCTGGATCAATGTACAGTGGGTCATCTAGGTCCTCCTTTGCCCACCTCACCATATTAGGTGTGCCTTTGCATCCTAGTGGGTCCCTCAACACCCATATGAACCAATAGCCTCCCAAATATAGAATTTATTAAAGAATTTTGAACTAGCATTATAGTTGGTCAAACCTAAATAGCTCTTGCTTTCCCTTCTCAGTGACAAGCCATCAAATCCTCCTCACCTAATCTAGATCCCTTGTGTCCTCCATATAGCCTAGGTGTAGATACCATAGTCACCACATATTTTGATGCTCCTATAGCTGATCTATCACTTGCCTCCATAGGGGTATGAAACCAACATACAACTTATGCCCTTGATCATAGTATCAGCTCCAACTATATATTGTTGGTAACTCCATATTAGGAAATGGTCCTGGTAGTGCACTTGGTCTTCACATTGCTATATTATCCTAGCACCACACCTAGAGAAATTTCATATAGATAAACCATATCTATCAATTATACATGACACTATGTAGCATCCTGTATAAATGGATCAACATGTACAATGCCCATGAGAATCTCACTCCTTGATCTTACATGTCTACCATTACTCCCACCAGTACCCATGGTAGATGTCACCTACTGGTATGGTACACAAAAATCCCTACCACCACTATACATAGTACAAAAATTAGTTCCCCAATTCCATATTGATGTGGTATCTCATCAACATGGAATCCACTCTACTAGATCACATGTGTTGGGTCCCCTAACATCATCTTTGATGCCACCATTGAAACCCATACTATGTAAAAAATCCTTCCCCTAATGGGGATCCTTAGGATGTGCCACATATCCTATAATGTTATCATCATCTCCCTAGTTGATAGTTTGAATATGGATGATTTTGAATACCATCACTCCTCTAGAGCCATAAATAAGGCTCGATCTGCCCCAACACAGGGTATCTCTACCAAGTGCAATAGCCCTATGTTCTCCAATGTCTCCCTCTTTGTCATTGTGAGTTATCTCATAGTATCCTTGTGTGTGCTTGGCCACCACCCTCTACTCTCAAGTACATCTAGTTTCATAATAACATAATATAATCATCAATTCATCATTCATCAAATCTAAAAATCATAAAAACAAACTCTTTTTATGTAAAATTTACCAAATTTGCACACTAAATGATTAAGCATAAATTTGGAAATGCCTCCCAATAAAATTCATGTCTTGTCTGTATAGATCATGATTTTGGCTTGGGTAGCCTACCAAATTTGTACTTTGTGACCAAATTTACAATCAACGGTAAATTTTTGAAAAAAATTGCTTAAAATTTAAAAAATGGAAAAAATTACCAAGGTTTTTTGTGTGTGTAGATGCATAGTAAAAAATGAGCAAGTGAGTATTGACCCGTACCTTTACCTGGTCAGTAATAGTCCTCAATTTTCCCTTCACCATGGCAACAAAATGAGTTGGTAGTGCCATTTCTTCTTTTCTTCTCTAGAGCTTGTTTCTCCTCCTTGTGTGGTGAAAATGAACCTCTTTTCCTCTTTTGTTCCCCCACTTTTCTTTTCCCTCTATTTCTTATCTCTATTAATTTTTCTTTTTTTCCTCCCTTTCTTCTCTCTCCTTCATTTTCTTCCCTTTATCTATCCTTGTCTTGTTTTTTTGCTCTTTTTTGCTTATTTTTTGCATTTTTACCCTTTATTCACATTTTTCAAGTTTTTATCTAGAATTTTGTATTTCTTCTAACAACATGAGGGGGAACCCTAGACTTAGAGGATTAATGGTAGTAATGCCTCATTTTGCATTCAAATTTATGGTGTTCAAGCTAACACCCATTTTTACACCACCCCTTTGTCCTAATCCAACCACCATTTTTTTGTGTTTTCCCATAGGAGTCTACATATTTATTTGATATATTTATTTAGCTATAAATAAATCAAAGAGGGGGAAAAATGTAGACATGAAAAATTGACCCATAAAATGAATTGATTCTTTCTTAGACCCTTAGCTAGTCACCCAAAATTACTAGGTGTAAATTTGGGGCCCTTTTACCTCCCCCCTTTGCCTTGTTTTCTTAGCTTTAATAAATTCATGCTTGGTCTATACGGGGCATGAATGTGGCTTACTATATTCATGAATTATAATTATAGTGCACAAATTTGACATTATAGGGGCTTTTCTCACTAAAATCCCTCCCCTTGTTGGCCCGTTTTTTGGTCAACTTTTATCCATAGTGAAATTTTATTTTCCTACCTATTTTTTCCTCAAAACCTCTTATAAATAAGTTTTTGGATTCCCCAATATTTGATAACAATTTCTAAATATATTCAAACTATTGAATCACTAATTTTCTCATGCTATCAAGTGATCTTTTGTTGTAAGTTATTGTTTTGTTATTTTGTGCTTTGGTGATTGTTACCCTTAGGGAATGAGTGGAGGAGTCTTGATGATTGAATAGATCAAACTTTTTGGAGTTCTTAGTCCAAATATTTATTGTTACTTTCTTTCTCCATTATTCATCAATTTTTGCATTTACATTAGGTTATTGTGCAAGTCCATTTTCATCATTTCATGCTCAATTTTTCATTGTTTTAAGGTCAAAAAAGGGAATCTAAACCAAATTCATGCCTCACCTATATGGGGAATGAATTTGGTAAGTAACATTCATGATCACTATTTATAGAGTGTGAATTTAGTAAATTAGGGCTTTTAGGTAAGTTTCAAACCCCAAAACCCTAGTTTACATTATGCAATTTTAGCATTATATTATGTCCATTCTGTCTCCATTTTATTTTACTTACATACCTATTTCACTCTATTTTTCGATGTTACAAAGGTCAAAGATAAATTTTAATTTTGAACAGTCATCTAAAAGCACCAAGGGGACTTGACTATTGTGCCTCCAAGCTCAATCTTATAGTAGCCTAACCAGGTCCCCAAATGCTGATAAATTTTTAGAGTGTTTGTGAAGCTATTTTTTAGGTTTAGAACCATTGGATTTTATGGATGTAAGATAAATCTTGGATCAACCAATAGATCAGATAATTACCCTAATATATATTTAGGTTGTTTTGTATTTTCTTTATATTCAATTTTTCTCAATGTATGGATCACAAGTAAAGGAAAATATTTGAACAAACTTCTAGGCATTTGAAAGAATAAAAACATATAGTGTGCATATAAGGTTTTAATATTGTTTGTGCATATCCATTGGACCCTTTCTCAAAGGATTTATTTTGCAATTCTAGGGTTAGACATCATTGAATTTTAAAATCATACTAGGGTTAGTTCTCATATTGTTGCATCTTGTGTGTCTTGCATTATGGTCTCCTTTTTATAGTTTAGTTTAGAAAGGCCAAATAATAGATGTATTATTAATTGAAACTTTAAAACATTTCCACCTCAAACTTGGAGTAAGTTCTAAAATTATTCTTTGTGAACCTATCCTTTCATGTCCTCAAGTGTAGAGTATGTAACACAACCTAGTGCTTCACCTTGGATCCTAGTAGATCTAGTCAAGAATCGTACATGACATGGACACTTTCATCCTCTATAGATATACTAGGGAATTTATTTTATCTAGTGGTTGATCCAAGAATCATCTTGTATCCAAAATATCCATTGGTTCCAAACCTAAAAAATAGCTTCACAAACACTAAAAAGTTTAATCAACATTTGGCAGCATACTTAGACCACTATAATATTGATCTTGGAGGTGTAGTAGTTAAGCCCCATTGGTCCTTTTAGATGACCATTCAAAATAAAAATTGATATTTGATCTTTGGAACATGCAAAAACAAAGTGAAATAGGTATGTAATTGTAAAATAAAATGCAGATAGGATGGACATAATATAATGCTAAAAATGTACAATGTAAACTAGGGTTTTTGGGTGCAAAGCTTACCCCCAAGCCCTAATTTATCAAATCCATGCCTTGTAAATAGGTAAAATAAATATAGCTTACATAATTCATTACCTGTATGGGTAGGACATGAATTTGGTTTAGATGCCATTTTTGGTCCAAAAAAATATGGAAAACTAAGCATAAAATAATGAAAATAGACTTGTGAAGCAAACTAGAGAAAATGCAAAACTTGATGATTTTATGGAGAAAGCAAGGATTAACGAAGATGTGGAAGAAGCACTCCAAGAATACTAATCTATATGATTGTCAAGACTCTCCACTCAATCCCCAAGGGTAGAAATCATCAAAGCACAAAATAACAAAATAACAACTTACAGTAGAAGAGCACTTAATAGCATGAGTAAATGAGCAAGTCAACAATTAGAATCTCCTTAGATAATTGTTTAACAATATTAGTGAATCCAAACCATTATTTATAAGAGGTTTGGAGAGCAAAAAAAGTGAGAAAATGAAATTTCACTACAGAAAAAGGTCGACCCCAAAATGGGCCAACAAGGGGAGGGCTTTTAGTGAGAAAAACTTGAGAATATCAAATTCATGTCCCACCATTATAGGGCATGAATATGGTAAGGAAAATTCATGCTCCATATACACTAGGTACAAATTTGTTAAAGCTAAGGAAAGAAGGAAAAGGGAGGCAAAAGGGTCCCAAATTTGCACTTAGTAAGTTTGAGTGACTACCTAAGGATCTAAGGAAGAATTGAATTATTTTGATGGGTCAATTTTTTGTGTTTACATTTTACCTTATCCTTGATGCATTTATGGCCAAATAAATTCATCAAAGAAATATGTAGACTTCGTATGGGCAAACACAAAAAATGGGGGGCTAGGTTAGGATGAAGGGGTGGCGTAAAAAGGGGTTTAGATTGAACATCATAAATTTACACATAAATTGAGGCATTACTACCATTAAGGTTTCCTCTCGAGTTTTTAGAAGGAATACAAAATTCTAGATAAAAACTTGAAAAAGGTGAACAAAGGGTAAAAATGCAAAAAAAGTAAAAAAGAGCAAAAAGATAAGGATAGAGAAAAGGAAGAAAGGGGAGAAGAGAGAATAAAGAGAGGGAAAAGGAAAGGGAGGGTAGAAAAGAGGAAAAGGAAGGGAAAAAGGCTCATTTTCACCGCGTGAGGAGGAGAAAAGTTCTCTAGATAAGAAAATGAGAAATGACACTACCAAATCACTATGCTACCATGACGAGGGGTGAGGTAGGGACCACTGTTGATCAAGTGAAGGTATGGAAAGAGACCCACTTGCTCTTTTTTGATTTTGCACCTGCACACACAAAAAACCTTAGTAATTTTTGTATTTTTTTTTAATTTTTAGTAATTTATGTTAAATTTTCCATAGATTATGAATTTGGTTGTAAAGCATGAATTTGGTAGGCTTCCCAATCCAAATTCATACCCTAAGTGGATGGGGTATGAATTTGGTTGGGGGGCATTGGAAAATTCATGATCGACTATTATAGGGCATGAATTTGGTAAATTTTGCACAAAAAGAGTTGGTTTTTTTAAATTTTAAGCTTTTATGATTTTATGATGTGTTGAATGATGAACCAATGATGCAATTATGTTATTATGCAACTAGATTTACTTGAGAGAAGAGAGTAGTGACTAAGCACACTCAAGGATGTTATGAGAGAGCTCATAGTAGAAAAAAGGGAGATACTGGAGAACTTGGGTCTACTACACTTGGTAGAGATACCCCACATTGAGTTAGACCGAGCCATACTAACGAATCTAGTGGAGAAATATTATCTAGAATCATGCACATTCTAGCTATTGAATGTGTATATGCCAATCACACTAGAGGACGTGCGACACATCCTAAGGATCCCATCAAGGAGAGTATTTTTTACATGATATAGGTGCCAATTGCGACATCAAAGATGATGTTAGGGGACCTAACACATGTGATCCAGTAGAGTGAATTCCATGCCAATGAGATGCCATATTGATATGAAGTTGGGGTATTAATGTTCATAATATATAAATTTTTGGTGGGGATGTTGGTGTTCCAAACTAATAGGAGATACCTGCCATGGGTATTGTCAAGAGTAGTGGTAGACATGTGGGATCAGGGAGTGAGATTCATATGGGTATCATATATGTTGATCCATTTATATAGGATGCTACGTAATGTCATGTTTAAGTGGCATACAAGGCTCATTTATATGATATTGCTCCAGGTGTGGTGTTGGAAGCATATAGCAATGTAAATACTAAGTGCACTACTAGGAACATTACCCAATATGGAGTGACCAACAATATATAGGTTGAGCTAACACTAAGATCATGGGCATAGGTCATACACTAGTGTCTTTATATTAGGGAGGTGGGTGATAGATAAGTTATGGGAGAAATAAATTATATGGTGACCATGGAATCTACACCCAGGTTAAAGGGAGGTCACAAAGAAGTTGACTTGGATGAGGAGTATTTGGTGGCTCATCATTGAGAAGGGTGAGCATGAGTTATTCAGGTTTGACCAAGTACAATGCTAATTTGACATTCTTCAAAAGGTTCTAGAACTCGAAGACTATTGGTTTAGATGAGTGTGGAGGGACCCACCAAGATGCATAGGTTCTCTTTATGTGATGAGGTGGGTAGATGAGGACCTAAATTACCCACTATACATGGATCCAAGGGTAGGCAATGTTAGTGTAACAACCCCAATTGTTAGTACTCATCCAATTTAATTTTTTATATATATATATTTATCTTCCATAGATAAAAGGACATAATCATGATCTAAGATAGAGTTATTCCAAGTGGACTGTAAGTTAACAAGGCAAAAATTATCAAGAGCTATTAATACTTGGTCAGAGTCACTCTTGAGTAGAAGTGACCAGCTTCTACAAAAACTACATACCACACCGATGGTATGAGTACATGCCTTGAAGATTGAATAACCACACCAATGGTTAATCATCAATATTAGTTTCTACCCTCATATCCATGATGGGACAACTAAGATAAATATCACTACATGTGATCAAACTTACACAGGCCTTGGAATAATCATCTTAAGTGTGATTATCTTCCCTTATCCCTCATAATATTTATTTGATCATCTTTCTCATTTAAGGTATCCCTTTGGTTATATATCTGAATTAATGAATCTCATTACCAAAAGGTATTTTTATCATCATCATGGGAGCACCTACTCCACATATACATTCAAGCACCTACTCAGAATGTAAGGCTTTGCTTGAGCTACAACTCAAGACTAAATTACCATCTATGGGCTCCAACCCACTTCGAGCTCCAACTCGGTTTATATTAAATTAATTACCATTTACATTTCATTACTATGGTGTTTCAGATTAAATCATCCATAAGTGTTTATACAATATCTATCACCACATAATTCCATACCCATTACCATCTTAGTAAAGTACAATACACAACTATTAAATCAAAGCATAGGATCCATTGCATCATAATATTTGAGACTACATATTAATTATACATTAAAACAACTTCTTATTGAAGAGTAAATAACATGCAATAACCATTGATACTAATTTAATTACAACATTCATAATCTATTTAATCAACAACACATTAGAAATAAATGCAACATTCATAATCTACTTAATCAACAACACATCAAAAATAAATGCAACATTCATAGGAAATGACAAAGCAAACCACAAATTAAAGTGACACAATATTTATCCTGGGAACCCTCATAGGGAATAAACCCAACCTCCAAAATATGTCTCTCCTCTCATTTCATAAAATTAAAGTGTCATAATTACAAATATAGAAAGGCATCCCACGGATCCTTTTCTAAATCAATTATACAATTAAGGAACCAAACTGTTCCTTTTAAATATCATGATGCAATTAAGGAAATTCCCCATTTCCTTTCTCTAAGTCATCAATATAAAACTTAAGAATCTCACAAATTCTTATACATGTTTATGAATGATCATCAGACTCATATTAAGGAGAAATACTATCAATTTCTAGAGGGAACCCCATAAATTCCCCCGAGAATGAATTCCCCATTCATTCTTCCCTTGAATATATCCCTTTCTACCAAGAGTAAACTTAAACCTATCTTTCCTCAATTCTTTCATAGATTGATAAAAGGCTTATAAAATAGTCTACAAATTTGGTATACTTTTACTACAAATTTGGACTAGAATTATCATCAATTTTTCTATCAATAATTACTTTCATATAGCAATTGAATTACCACCAAGTTGATATTTTTATGGTAATTATTATTCTAAATAATCTTCAGTGTCACCATATTTTAATCAATCTAGTTGATAGTTGATTTATAAAATTTCCTAATATTTACCACCACTTCCTAACCAGAAGTGAATCCATAATTTTCATATTCAATCTAATGTTTTACCACTAAATCGATTTGAATAACCTTATGTAACTATAGTCTATTAAAATTAAATGGTTTTACAATAATAAAATATTTTCCTTCCATTTATACAATGGATTCACCAATGGTCTTATTCTATAGTACTAATGGTCATACCCGATTTCCCACCAATGTTAACATTCTTCATTTGCATCTTAACCAATCATTCATATAAGTAACTTCACCCCAATGGTTACATCTAGATGGTCAATGGTTACTTCTATGGTCATATATCAATCATTTTTAAAAGGTGGGTATTCTATCGAACGATTACAAAAGGGAAACAACAATAAAATCCATCCGAATCCAATCAAATTATCAACCATATAATGCAAAGTCCACCATCATCCTATAAGCATCCTAATTGATGCGTGACCACCATTTGGTGGCCACCATGACCACTGAGTGGTGGTCACTATTACTAGTGATATGCTTTCCGTAAATTGGGTCCCCATTGCTCCTGCAAGAGAAATGTGGAATAATTACTCCCACATTATCAAACAAAAGTGTTCGAATTAACCCCTACATATGTAAATCTACACAAATAGGTACAAGTGGTATCACAAGTAATCAAATAGGGTAAGAGGTGAATTGACATGTGGTTGAGTAGATGATGATGATATTGATTCTATGCCCACCATCATGTGGATGATAACTTTAGGTAGACATCTCCCTCTTATTACACATTCTCTCTTTCCACCTATCCCATGTAGGATAATGGAAATGGGTATGATAAAATATTTTCTTCACTCGTGCTTCTTGGATGAAAATGCATCACTTAGAGGTGATGATAAGGTGGAGATCCTCTCAATTATTAAATAATCAGCTTTTATAACCTAAGGTATATAATATTTGGATGGCATAGAGTATTCTCCTGGCCCTATATTCTACAAGATATATTTTTATGTCATCTATTAGTAGTGGATTCAAACACACAACATAACTAACCCTTATAATATGGAGTCAGACGTGCTACCATTGCACCACAAATTCCAAGTTGTAAATGAGTTGAAGAGTCTGTCCAAGGAAATTTTTGATAAGCTTTGCAATAGGGACGCCATCTATGGATGAAATTAATAGAGAGGTTTTCATACTTTGCTATTAAAATTAAAATAATAGCAAGCATAATCATCCCGTGCTTCAGTCCTGATCCAAGGATTATAGCAAGGGCGTGATTTGTGGATTAGAATAGGCTGGTGACAAGCAGTTGCTAGGTTTTCCAATATCAAGGGAGACATCTTCCACGGTGCCTGATTATGCTCCTTTATAAAGCTACTAACAATGAACAATAGTTTTAATAAAAAATTTCCCCATTATAAGGCATGATAGTGTCGAATCATACCATTACCAACTTCAACAGAGGTATATCAATCGCTAATCTTGTTCTAAAAACAAAGATGTTACTACCATCAAACCTTTATAGAAGGTCAAATATTATAATTTATCACCATAATTTTTGCAAGCATATAGCTTTATTACCATACTAAGATCACAAATATTGCAATTGACTATAGCTTCAAAAGCCTTTAAGTACATAGGACATGTAAACAAAATAGGGCTTTAAACATAAAACTTCATAATTATGAGATTTAAACCATATACAAGAAACATTATGAATATTCACATCCAATATAACACTTAGTAATTGTAGTCAATAAACCATAAGTAAAATCTCAAGAATCATAAACCTTGAACTCCTTACACTTTTCTTGTCCTTTATTATCTCCCAATCCTCCTTGTTGCCTTCACCCTTTTATTTCATTCCCAAGTCCTCCTTGCTTGCTTCCTAATATTCCAATAATGAAACTTCATACAAATAATAAATCTTTCAAGCCTTTTGGTTTATGATCCACCAAGGTGGAGAGCATACTCCCTAAGCTCCCAGATTTTCTAGCTCCCTCTCTTCCTAAGAGGCTCTCTATTTATAGGGAAAATTTCTCCTCTCATGAGACAACTAGTGGCCTATTTAAAATATTATGAAAGGTGTTATTATATTAATTCCCACCCCTCCATGTGATTGGGAATCAATTTATTCATTTAAAATTTGGAGAAAAGTCCAAGAGAGGTGGATGAATGGTCCTTCTTGTTTTTGTGTCCCCCTTATGGCCAACATACTATCATATTGAACCTATTTTAAATCCCTTATGGCCAAAATACTATCATTTTGAACCTATTTTAAAATAGAGGGGAAAATCTCTCTTTTCTTTCCACCAAACCTATTAGGCCATGAGATGAATAAAATAATCATTGAACATTAAATAATACTAGTGTTTAATTTGGTCCAAAAAGAACAAGACATTTAATTGCATTCATAATTAAATGCAATTAACCTAATAAAACATGATTAATTGAATTTCCAAAAAATTACTTCCAAAATGCTAAAAAATCCCTTAATTAGAATTTTGTAGCAATCCTTAGGGTTAACAACCCTCTAGATAGGTATTAATTGATCTCTCTTATCAATTAATATATTTTGAAAAGGATTCAATGGGAACGAGCTATGATAGTTAGGGTGGTTCTCAAATACAAGATATGGTACATAAGAATTATGTCCTTGAGGATATCTCCACCAGTTTTAGTGCAAAGATATTAATTGATGAGATAGAAAGTGTAATTGGTACTATAAGAGGCCACTTGATGTACTAGTAAGAGGTAGTAGAGAGGCACAGTCCCATCTAGACCATCCTAGGCATAGGTTTAGTTGGATATAGTGACAGCCACAAGGGTACTATCATGATCTCTAGATTAGGATGAGGGGGAGCCAAGGCAAGACCTAAGTTGATAGGTCCAAGAGAGGTAGAGGGGCTACAAGCCATAGTGGTAGTGATGCAAATAAATATAGAGTCCATGTGTAGTATGTTATATCAAGATAAAGCAGAGAAAGACACAACACATGCTAATGTAGATCACCTTATAGAGGAGATGGGTCAATAAACCTAGGTAGAGAGGATGGATATCATGGTAGGTAGCCATCAGGGTAAGGGAGATCACCTTTTGCTGATGAAGCTATAGAGGATGAGGGAGTTGTATGAAACAATAGTATGAAGTCTACTACTAGATAGCCTATTACCATACCATCCTAGTTGATCAGAGGGTTCCAAAACCATCGTCTTGGTGATCACAATATCATTTGTAGTTGCGAGCACAATCTAGTTCATGATCTATGAACATGAATCCCCACCATCTCTAGTAGATAAACTAGATGAGATAGGCTCACACAACAAGTTCTAGGATCATGATGACATGTCAATTTTTATTGTGGCATGCACCCCTATGTTTGGTCAAGTGTGTTAATCTTTCTTTTATGGTGCACTAACCAATAAGCATGCACTTAGTGCTATCGAGTAATACTAGTTGTAATTTATTTATGTGTTATGGTACAAAAATGTGTGTGATTAATATATATATATATATATATATATATATATATATATATGTATGTATGTATGTATGTATGCATGGTGAACATGGACATAACTGATGCAATGAATGAATCCTAAATGAATGAGATGGAATGGTATGAATCTAAGTGTAATGTATCTAAAATGCAAGCCTAAATGAAATGAATGAGTGAATGAAAGCAAAGCTCCAAAAAGGCCAAAAGTATAAATAAAATAACAAAATCTTGTGAGGATGTATGCTTGCAAATGACCAAGATGGAGGCTTCCCCTCACATGTGTTCATAAAGCTATATTAGGATTTTAATCTTGTAAGTATGAACAAGGTGGAGCTATAGCTGCTATTGGTGTAGTGATCACTAATGGTTAGAGAAAATAAGAGATATACACGTTGGGATGTATGCTCAAAAATGGTTTAATGAAGGATACCCATCACTTGTGACCATGAAGCTATCTACTATGGGGTGCTTAAATGATATGAATGATGTACTAAAGTGAGTGCTACCAAATAGGGGTGTGGTGCATGCAAGAAAGTATATGGATAAACCTAATGGAGCAAAACATATCCCTTGACATGGATAGATATAAGCAATAAAAGCTTTCAATGTCAAGGGATATACAACAACATGGGCGAATGCAATGATGGAAGTGCACAGAGAGCCTTAGGTTAAGGATTTTCTAGGCATAAAATCCCTAGTGAGAGTGCAATGCATGTGAGCTATGACCTAACTAGGTGTCATCACTTGCCATTGTTGCAAAATCCTCAAAAATCTATATGATCAAGCAATAATGCAAATATGAACAAGTAGCAATGCAATTGTATGATAAGCAAAATGAAAGGAATAAAATATCAAGAAAATCATGTAAACTATGATAGGTAGTCATGTAGTATGAACAACAAAATCAAATGCAGAATAGATGAAAACACCATGCCTAATTTTTTATTTTATTTTTTGTTTTTAAAAATGGATTATATAAATTTATTTTTAAAGTCGATACAAATTCTAAGTGTGTCGCCTATTTTAAAAAACATGATGATGGTGCAAGGATTTGACCCATTAAAGAAAGGACTATGATGGAGGATATCTTCATGATTCTCATCATAAATAAAATCTCCTATATTACATACAAGCCTCTCTTAATCTATTTCATTATCATGTCTCTTATGCCCATAAACCTCTTCAACTCGTATTTAAAAAAAAGAATAAATTACATGTTCTTTTGTTAAACTAAAATTGTTGAGATTGAAAAAGCAAGGGTATGATGATCCTATATTTTAAAAAATAATATGATTTGACTATTTCGCCTTCTCAAATAACCATTTATTGGCATTAGACAAATACTATGAGATACATAGGTGTTGATAAAAACATATTACAATCACCATCCTCATGTAATGTACCAAAATTTAACCATCATGATAATAGTTGAATTCTACAATTTTGTCTCATATTGATTTTTTACCCTCACAATATGTAGGATGGCATTAGTAATATGAATTCATCTTGATAATATATATATTTTAATTTTCTTTATCACATAAGTCTATGTTATCTTTGAATAGTTTTAAAATTTTTGATATGCCAACAAGTGCTCAAAGATATTTATGTTGGAATGCATAAATCCCTTTTATTCAGCATCTCTTATCTGTCAACTCATGCACATACTACCTTTACACCCATGCAAAAATATGGGATGACCTTAATGGGATGTTTCCACTACATAAGTAGGATAACCAAAACTATATTATAACAAATATAGGTATAGGGGAAATATAAAATTTATCTTCATCCAATATCTATCAATTGAGGATAATTTTTTATCTTATTTATCTAAGTGGTTTCCTATTTCTAATGTTAACAAAAAATCTCACAGCTACCAAAAATCTTACCTTCATGCCACATATAATTGCATTTGGCATATTTCATAACTTTAAGGTACATCTAATACTAGTTGGCATATCTTAAGCCTTATGGCACATAAAACTTATTTTTCCATATCTATCACTTTTATTGCATATCAGAGTCATTAAAAAACTTTGTATTTGGAAAAATAAAAGAATTTTATGGCCTATCTTATACATTTTTTCATATCCATTACCTTTTTAGCATATTGTATACCTTTATGGAATATGTTAAGCCTCTATGGTATGATAAAGTTCTCGATGATATATGTATTAAGGCACATCTATTACCTTCGTAACACATCTTTTATATTGATCTATATCATACTTGTGTTATATGGCATATCTAAATTCCCCCTAGGCATACCTATTTTGTATATATTTATCTCATAGAAAATCCTCCATTTATAAATCATAGCCATATCTTAAAAAATGTACAAGGTGCATCTCAAAAATCCACATAGACTTGTTCAATTGTTCAAAATAATAATAATATTGTCAACAAACACTATCATCTAATTTCATTACCTTTTACCTTCATCACATCATACCAATATAATCATAAAATCACACCATCCAAAATCATCATCACAACATCCATAATATTCATCACATAATAACATCATGTTATCCCATCATATTTTCATTACATCATAACTCAATTATTAATCATATCAATCATAAATACCAATTCAAGTTAAATAAATACAACACAAATCAACATCATAATTAATCAAGAAAAGTGAGCAACAAAGTCATGAATAAAAAAATAGTGTATATATATATATATATATATTTGTGTGTGTGTGTTTGTAATTTCCTATACATTATTATCACCATCTATGTTACAACCAAAATTTTCCCCATAGGGGTAGATAATAGGCTCATGCAATTTAATTTGAATCACATATCTTTAGATTGCATGTGAAGCCTCTTTAATTGTTAATCAAAGATTTGTAAACTTATGAGGTATTACACACTGCTTGTCCATCAAAAGAGTACATTTATTACTACTATCCTATCATGGTGTTCAAATTCCAAGGGATTTATAGATGATTGAGTATTTTTTGAAATTCTAAGTGAAAAAATATTTGGTATCCAACTAAGGAAATCATATTACTATGAAAAAATGTTGTGTTACTAAATAAACAAGCAAAAGATAAATACTATGGATTCAAAGCCATATAAGACACAAATATTGAATCACAATAAAAATGCTAATTTATGGGTTTAGTGATTTATACAAGCATAATTCAATAAATAAACAATAATTAATTAAGTAGGAAAAAAAATAAAGTGAATTTGTTGTGGATAATTACCTATAGTTAAGGGCTATGCGAGTTCCAGTTGACCCCACATTTGTAGTGAAATATTTTTTGCAAGGCATAGACATGGTTATCTCATAGAAGTAAACTCACAATAAGCTACTCATAGTAAAATTATAAATACAATTGTACAATTATAATTAAATACTAAAAATTGAATCAATGTCTATCTATAGATTACACCACAAATTCAAGATAAAGTAAAATTACAATATATTTATTTTAATGAATCTCCTAGAAAATTCATATAACTTATAACAATATAAAATTTTAATCTAATCCTAACCATAGTTTGTGATTTTATATCTATCTTATTATAAAACATCTATATTTTCTAGTTACAACAACTAACTATTGACTGGAACGAAGAGTAGAGCAAAAATAATTTTTGTAAATAGAATTCATTCTCATACAAAATGGAAAATTTCCTCTTTATTTGAACTCTTGTGTGGTTAGAATGATTATTTTTGGTGTCTCACAAAAATAGTTTCATTCTCAAATTTGGATGCCCAAATAATATTTTAAATATTTAGAGACATGCTTTAAACACCAGATGCTAATTTATAGGTAGTTGAATTAAATAATGAAAGTATAAAAAAAAAAGATCCTAAATAATAAATTCTATTATGCTTCCTTAGGTTCAATGTCATTGGTTCTAGTTTTCACTAGGTCATCATCAAGCTATATTACTTTCCTACATTAAATGAAAATGTGTTTTATGTTCTATAGAAAAAATCAAAATATTAGAGATTGAATCCAAATACAGGTAATTGTATTTTAAATCAAGATTAATATTGTAATTACAATATACATTCATTAAAGAGTATTTTTATATATATTGTAGTCACACACATAACAAACAATAACCAAATAGAATATAGCATGGTTAAAACAAGTTATATGATGGGTCATATGAAGGACCCATCACTTTCCCTATGCTAACTTTATTGCATGCCCTCATGCAATCCAATGATTTATTGTTTGTTATTGCTCTAGATTTCAATTGATAATCTTCTTCTAACTATGTCTTTCTTAGTCAACACCAGCCTCGTAGATCATAGGCCAGGGGATAAGTATTATAATCTTGTACCTTATTTCCATTTTTCATTATAATATAGTCCAAAATATAAATATATTTATTTACAATGATAGACGTCCATAGGGTGAAATCATAATAAGGTATCCAAATCATGAGAGGCTTAAAATAGAGCTTAATCCATTTAAGTCTTGATACATTCATCAGAGCTATATACTTTTGGGTTTAGCCAACTAATTTTCATAGATACACAAAATAATGGTGTTCTTTCCTCTATAATACAATAGGTAATTCTCTCCATTTGGAATAAGAGGCCATGAGGGCCAATTCTAATTCCCCTTCGAATTTTCCCAAAAACTTTGTAATTAACCTATATCTCTTTGGAATTCCACACATAGAGGGGGAAATTTATTTCTATGGCATTATCTTCCAAGACACATTCAACTTATTCATTCTCTACTTGAACCATTAGAGATTTATTGAGATAATTCTCCTTATATTTGTCAACATCCTACTATCTAGAGATTTCATATTGAAGAGTAGAATAAAAGGTGCAAATAACAATATACAACACTAGAGGAATAGTGTGTCTCTTATGTAAATAACATATATAGAAAAAATATTTCTATATAAAATTAAGAAATAAATAGACTTGGGCCATATATTATTGGCAATTAGCCTCTAAAGGAGTCCCATTTTGTATACAGTTCATTTGAAACTATATCCATTATTACCTAAGGTAACAAGAATACACATGATGAGGGACTCTATAATCTACCAATTCCAAAGTAAATTCAATGGTTAGAGGAAGAAACTATGTGAACTTTATTTTTTATTTTTTAGTTTGTTTAACTAAAGAACACAAGCTTATACTGAGAGGGGGTGAACAATATAAGACCACTTTTTACTTTTCTTTCCAAATAAATATTATGCAATGTATAGATAGCAATATCAATATAAGTAATCAAAGCAATGCATAAATCACCACACACAATAGAGACACCATAATTTATGTGGTTCACCCAATGTGGGCTACTCCATGAAGAAAATATTTCACTAAATTTTTTTCAATCAATATCTTGGGAATCCTTTCTCTATTACAATGTTTATGGACCTCTATCCAAAGGAGACACTAATCCCCTAAATCAAGTTCATTGATCTCTATCCACTGGAGAACTCCTTCTCCTTTGCTCTGACTAGTGATCCTCTAGAAGACTATTGTCTCCACTACACTAGCTTATGGATATATCTCCATTGAAGACTCTTGTCCTCAATCAGAATACCTATCATCACTACCCTGGCTAATGGATATCTATCCACTGGAGACTACTGTCCTCTCTACTCTATCACCTCCAAATATCTGTCTCAAATCTTCACTAAATACAATCCTTCGGTCTAGCACAAATATTCTCAATATCTATCTTTGGTCTGACACAAACCTATCCTCAAATTTGCACCAAAATTTGTCCTAAAAGCTGCACTAAACATAGTCCTTTGGTATAGCAAAAATCTATCCTCGATCTCTGTCCTCAAGATTTAACTCAAGGCTTGACTCAACTCTGCTGGATCTGCCCTAAACCTTAACTCAAAGTTTGAACAAATAAATCAACTTTGCTCTCAAGTCTTCTTAAAGACTTATCTCAAATATGCCTTGTAAGCTTCCATAAAATATCACACTAATATGTCCACAAGTCCTCTCTAGAACTTGTCTAAATATTCTCCACAAGTCCTCTCTAGAACTTGCTTAAATCTGCTCAACAAGTCCTCTCTAGAAATTTCTCAAATCTGCTCTACAAGTACTCTCTAGAACTTGTTCAAATCTTCTCTACAAGTCATCTCTAGAACTTGCTCAAATATGCTCTACAAGTCCTCTCTAGAACTTTCTCAAATATGCTCAATAAGTCCTCTCAAGAACTTATCCAAATCTATATTGTAAGCTTCCATAGAAGATCACACAAAATTAGTCCACAAGTCTCCTCAAAGACTTACCTCAAATCTGATCAACATGTCCACACAGAACTTGTCCAATATCATAGAAACATAATTTTTAGAGACTCAATATGCTATGTAATCATCATAACGCTCAATATCTCTCTTAGAAACATAAGGCAAATTTTTAGATACTCAATATGCTTCAAATTCAACTCAATGCTCAATTAATTTCTCAACTAAATTCAGAATATAGAATAGTTTGTTTTATGGAACTTTAACAATCTCTTCACACATCCACTTGACTAGGCTCAACCAACTCTACTCAACCAATCACTCAATGAAACACCCCTTTCTCACAAACCCTATTCCAAGCATATAAACACCAACTCAAAATGTTTCCAAAAATGGTCAACAATAAATCTCACATAACAATGATACTAATGATCTTTTCAAACCCTAGTTCAAGTTCTTTTCTCAACAACTCACTTCAACAATAATTCTTATAAAACAATCTTCACATAGAAATTATACTCATGTTATTTTCAAACCCTAGTTCAAGTTATTCACACAACCAATGGATTCAACAACAATGCTTAAAAAACAATGTTTTAACAATTCTTTATTCCAGAAAACCTTGAAGCATTAACTCAACATACTCAATAGGAAACCCTAATCAATTACTTTTCACTCCAAACTTATTTTCAGAAACACCAATAACACAAATTAAATTTGGAATAAGATACCCATACTTTTTTCTTGATGATAAGGAACTTCAAGAAACTACCACAACAATAAAACACTTCTTTGCCAAGCTCAAGAAGGTTAGTTAATAATACAAGGCATATAATAATTCATGAATACACTTTATTACTCCAATCTTAAAATAATATCCAACACCACAATAATTTGAATATTCACTTCTCAAAACTCTAGGACATCACAAATTTATCTCAATAAAACATATTTGTCATAAACCACTTCAGAATTTTATTCTTCAAAAATCAATCTACTTTTCTACTTATTACCCCCTATTTTATTATTGCATTTTAAAGATAAAACCTTTAATAAATAATGCAATAACTAATATTTTATTTTATAAGGTAAAATATCTTTTATCCACCAATTAAAATTTCACCTAACACTTTTATAAAACCCACAAAATTCCTTTTTAACTTAGGCACTAATCAAACCATTTACCTCCTTATTTCTCCTAAGTCTAACCTTAGCCTAAGTTAAAAATAAAATATCAAATAAAATAATGTTATCACTTTGGCTTTGAATGAAGCACTTCTCTCCTTAAGCGCTTTCACCTTGGATCCCAATGATGTAGAGCCACGTGCTACCTTGGAGCCTCCACTCCCTTGCACCCTTTTATTTCCACAATCCGCGTCTTGGCTTCTTCTCTCACGCTACCCTAAGTCTTCACACAAATTGTTGTTTCATGAGGAGAAATTTAGTAAAGCTCAGAGATCAATTATTTTGATGGATGAGAGGATGCATAACCTTTGAGAATGCTATGATATTTATATATGGTTTGCCTTTGTTTCTTTCTATATTTACATTAATGACAACTCTTATGGACTCAAAATTTCCAACAATATCTTGCTTTCTGATTGATGACAACCCAACTTATTTTTACCAAAAACTTGACTTTTCCTTTGTTATGCTCCCCCTAGGACATTGCTCCCCCTGACTCAATTCTCTCATATTTTCTCAAATACCAAATATCTCCCCCTTAATAAAATCTCTCCCCCTTTGACATCAATGGCAAAGGGTCACATTTTGGGATTGGGGCTAAGAATGAGCCTCTTAGGTTAGTCCCTCCCCCACCTCCTCTTGAGGTGGTTAATTCTAGGGTGGGAGTATTTCTACTCCCATAAAGCACTGTTCTTTACCTTTATCCTCTTTTCTTCTTATCTGATCCTTATGATTCCTCTGAATGTTTCTTTCCATGTCCATGTTCTTGTCCATGTCTACATTTTGGTTCTTGTTCTTGTTCCCGTTCATATCCATGTTCCTATTCTTGTTCCTATTCATATCCATGTTCTTGTTCCTATTCCTGTTCCTATTTATGTTTGATTTTGGAATATCTGTTGTACATCACTTTGCTATGTGACCATAATTATTGCAATTATAACACTTAATGTTATTATTACTTGGAGGTGCAAATATCTTAGGATTTCTCTTAGTGAAGCCATATCATCTTCTATCATGAACCCTGCAATTCATTGCCTTATGACCAAACTGATTACATGAGTAGCAATACCCATGGAAAAGTTGTATGCTCCCATATTATTGTTTTTCATGTGTCCTTCACTGTGAAGCCATGTGTACAAACCTATGACATGAAAAATATCTTCCATTAAAGCCTCATTGTCTTGACCTCATTGGTCTTCTAGTCTCTCTTGACCTATTCTGATTGATGTTCCATCTGTATATCCTTTGTGCATTATTTCTGTCCTTGTTGAACTTTTTTTTGTTCAACTCATCCTCATATGTCTCACTTTCTCTTACACTACCTTATTCTGAAGTATCTTCTCCTCCAAAAATTGAGGTTAACTTTCCTTCGTATTTCTTTTGAACCTATTCAAATCCAAGACCTATTTTTCTTGATGTAGGATTTTGTATCTTGATGAAATTATCCAAGTTCTTTGAGCTATTTTTGAACCCTTTTAGCTTGAATTTTGAGTCTTCTAAATATTCTCTTAGTAGTGCCACTTCTTGTGCTAACTTTTCATATTCTAAGATGTTTGCTTCTAACTTATCTTTGAACCTTTTTGACTTAGCCTTTGATTTTATAAATTCTCTATAAGCAATATTCTCTCTTCATCACATTATTGAAACTAAATTTCAAGTTTAGAGTTTTTCTTTCTTACCTTATTTACTATTTCAAGAGCATAAATAAGTTCTCCCTTGAGATCATATCCATATTTCTCTTAATATTCCTCTATTTTTTTGCCTTTGTCCACATCTTTATTTTCTATTGGCTTGTCTTCTATAGGATCATCTACTTCTTCTTATAATGTTATTAGAAGGTTTTCATCTGGTCCTTAGTGCATCCTCATATTCATAATCACTAAAACTATAACCATCCCTTGTATAATTATCTTCAATATGTCCAAAGTTACCACATCTAAAACACTTGAGAATTACAAGAGTCCTTTTCTTAACTTATTCTTTTTCTTAAATCATAAATAGGACTTCATCTCTATCATTATCTAAAAAACTAGCATCACTATCACTTGAGTACTTACTTGCCTTATCCGCATAGTAGCTCCTCTTTTGCCTTTGGAAGAACTTATTTCCTTGTTTGTTTTGTCCATCCTTGCTTTTCTTTTGGTGCCTTTATCTTTCTAGCTCCCTATTCTTGTGATCCTATTTTTCTTCATCATTGTTATTCTTAGCTTCTTGAAAGTCAATTGCATAATGACCATACCTTCCACAATTGAAACATTTAATAGATCTTGTATCTCTAGATCTTCTTGAATCCTTATTCTTTCTGCCATAATTTGCTTCTTCATCACTAGATGACTCATTGCTTGATTATGACTTCTTACCCTTTATCTTCTTGATTGCTTTGAATGTTGCTTCTTTCTAAGGATTTGGTTCCTCTTTTGTTCTTATCTCATGTGCTATAAGAATACCAAGTATCATATCTCTTGTCAAAGTATCACCATCCTTTGACACTTCTATAGTAGAAACATTTTCACTTAATATTTTTGGAAGAGTTCTTAAGACTTTATCACAAACATTTGATTCATCAATCTTCATTCCAAGTCCTTGCATATCATTAACAACCTCATAAATTTAAATTAGATAAGTACTAATGTTTTCCTCATCCTTCATTCTTAATTCTTCAAATTTTCCTTTGAGATTTTGCATATTTGCTTTCTTGACACCTTTATCTCCTTCATATATATTTTGTAGTTTATCCCACATTTCTTTTGTAGTTTGATAATGCATAACTTTCATAGACTTTGTTCTATGCAAACCTCTCAAAAGTGCATTCATTGCTTTTGAATTGTAATGTTGTAGGAGCTTACCTTCCTTATCTGTAGGAGGATTAATTAAGGGATCGTATCCAATTTCAATTGCTTCCTAAATTTCATTTCCAAGTGCCATCAGGTAAATCTTCATTCTCATACTCCAATAATTATAGTCACTTCCATCAAATATTGGTGCTAAATTATCTGAGGACACATTCTTAGAATCCATTGTGTTCTTGTTAGATTTTCCTTCAAGTTGTTAAACTCTTTCGAAGGAACCCACTCTAATACCAATTGAAGAACACAAGCTTATACTGAGAGGGGGGTGAACAGTATAAGACCACTTTTTACTTTTCTTTCCAAATCAATATTATGCAATGTATAGATAGCAATATCAACAGAAGTAATCAAAGCAATGCACAAATCACCACACACAATAGAGACACCACAATTTACGTGGTTCACCCAATGTGGGCTACTCCACGGAGAAAATATTTCACTAAAATTTTCTCAATCAATCTCTTGGGAATCCTTTCCCTATTACAATGTTTATGGACCTCTATCCAAAGGAGACACCAATCCCCTAAATCAAGTTCATGGATATCTATCCATAGGAGAACTCCTTCTCCTCTGCTCTGGTTGGTGATCCTCTAGAAGACTACTACCTCCACTACACTGGCTTGTGGATCTCTCTCCACTAAAGACTCTTGTCCCCACTCAGAAGACCTATCCTCACTGCCCTGGCTAATGGATCTCTATCCACTAGAGACTACTATCCTCTCTACTCTGTCACCTCCAAATATCTATCTCAAATCTACACTAAACACAGTCCTTCGATCTAGCACAAATCTGCTCAATCTCTATCTCTGGTCTGGCACAAACCTGTCCTCAAATCTGCACCAAACTCTATCCTCAAATCTACACTAAACATAGTCCTTAGGTCTAGCACAAATATATCCTCAATATCTATCCTCAAGCCTTAACTCAAGGCTTGACTCAACTCTACTGGATCTGCCCTAAACCTTAACTCAAGGTTTGAACAAATCAATCAAATCTGCTCTCAAGTCTTCTCAAATACTTGTCTCAAATCTGCCTTGTAAGCTTCCACAAAATCTCACACTAATCTATCCACAAGTCCTCTCTAGAACTTGTCCAAATTTGCTCCACAAGTCCTCTCTAGAACTTGCTTAAATCTTCTCAACAAGTCCTCTCTAGAACTTGCTCAAATTTGCTCTACAAGTCCTCTCTAGAACTTGCTCAAATATGCTCTACAAGTCCTCTCTAGAACTTGCTCAAATCTGCTCTACAAGTCCTCTCTAGAACTTGCTCAAATATGCTCAATAAGTCCTCTCAAGAACTTATCCAAATCTGTATTGTAAGCTTCCACAAAAGCTCACACAAAATCAGTCCACAAGTCTCCTCAAAGACTTACCTCAAATTTGCTCAACAAGTCCACACAGAACTTGTCCAATCTCATAGAAACATAAAGAGAATTGTTAGAGACTCAATATGCTCTATACTCATCACAATGCTCAATTACTTTCAATCACTCTCTTAGAAACATAAGGAGAATTGTTAGAGACTCAATATGCTTCAAATTCAACTCAATGCTCAATTACTTTCTCAACTCAATTCAAAATATAGAATAGTTTGTTTTATGGAACTTGAACAATCACTTCACACATCCACTTGACTAGGCTCAACCAACTCTACTCAACAAATCACTCAATGAAACACTCCTTTCTCACAAACCCTAGTCCAAGCATATAAACACCAACTCAAAATATTTCCAACAATGCTCAACAACAAATCTCACATAACAATGATACTCATGATCTTTGCAAACCCTAGTTCAAGTTCTTCTCAAAACCACTTCAACAATAATGCTTATAAAATAATCTTCACATAGCAATGATACTCATGTTCTTTTCAAACCCTAGTTCAAGTTCTTCACACAACCAATGGCTTCAACAACAATGCTTAACAAACAAGGTTTTAACAACAATTCTTTATTCCAGAAAACCTTGAAGCATTAACTCAACATACTCAATAGGAAACCCTAATCAAGTCCTTTTCACTCCAAACTTATTTTTAGAAAAACCAATCACACAACTTAAATTTGGAAGAATATGCCCATACCTTTTTCTTTATGATAAGGAACTTCAAGAAACTGCCACAACAATAAAACACTTCTTTGCCAAGCTCAAGAAGGTTAGTTAACAATACAAGGCATATAATAATTCATGAATACACCTTATTACTCCAATATTAAAATAATATCCAACACCACAATAATTTGAATATTCACTTCTCAAAACCCTAGGACATCACAAATTGATCTCAATCAAACATATTTGTCATAAGCCACTTCAGAATTTTATTCTTCAAAAATCAATCTACTTTTCTACTTATGACTCCCTATTTTATTATTGCATTTTAAAGATAAAACCTTTAATAAATAATGCAATAACTAATATTTCCTTTTCTAAGGTAAAAGAGCTTTTATCCACCAATTAAAATTTCACCTAACACTTTTATAAAACCCACAAAACTCCTTTTTAACTTAGGCACTAATCAAACCATTTACCTCCTTATTTCTCCTAAGTCTAACCTTAGCCTAAGTCAAAAATCAAATATCAAATAAAATAATGTTACCACTTTGGCTTTGCATGAAGCGCTTCTCTCCTTAAGCGCTTTCACCTTGGCTCCCAATGACGTGGAGCCACGTGCTCCCTTGGAGCCTCCACTCCCTTGCACCCTTTGATTTCCACAAGCCACGTCTTGGCTTCTTCTCTCACGCTGCCCTAAGTCTTCACACGAACTGTTGTTTCACGAGGAGAAATTTCGTAAAGCTCGAAGATCAATTATTTCGGCGGATGAGAGGATGCATAACCTTTGAGAAGGCTATGGTATTTATATACCATGTGCCTTTGTTTCTTCACGTCGGTGGTGAGAACGCGGTGACATCAGCGGAAGAGGGGCAAACCTTACCCGTGAATAACCCGATGCTCAAGCTTTATAGTATGCGCCCAAACTTTATTAAAGCACCTAAAATTTAGCTTATTTAATTTATTAAATATAATAAATTAAATTCTTTTGAAGAATTTAATTATTATAATTTAATAATTAAATGGGCTTTGGTCTTTTAAACCAAACTTTAGGGCATCCTCGATTTTTAGAAAAACCTTGCAACTTGCCCACATGGTTTTAATGAAAACCATTAAAATTACCACCATTGGTTTTAATAAAAACCATTAAAATTGCCACCATTGGTTTTAATAAAAACCATTAAAATTGCCACCATTGGTTTTAATAAAAACCATTCAAATCTACCATTCATAATATTGCGAGGTGTGCTATGATATCTTTTCACTTGCACCTTTCAACCATTCGACGTCAGTGGTGATTCACTTCTTGGCATCAATGACAACTTCATGTTTTGACATAAATCAACAATGCCATCTTTCTATCTTGACATCAATGACAACTCTTATGGACTCAAAATGTCCAACATTAACTAAACTGTAACATCTTCCAACTTCTTTGTTTTCTGTATGATGGAAGCCTCCAAGGTGGCCATATCCTTTTTGTTCTTAACAATGGATAAGTATATGTTGTAGATATATTTAACCCCTTCCTATGATTTTTAGATTCTTGCTTCCATTTATCTCCCTCTTCTTGAGAAAGATTTAAATTTTAGGTCCAAATTAGTTTCTTTTCCTTTTTAAACATGTTATTCCAATGGTTGCAACTTCTATTTTTTTTATAGATTATGAATTTCTTTTAGAATATCATTATTTAATTTAGTATCTATTTTTTCTCTTATTTATTAAACTTCATTACTATAGGAATAATATTCATAGATTTCATTTTCCTTCAACCTATTAAATATTAATCTCTTGGTGATTTTCCCACTTGCCCTATCATTTATTTCAAAGGATATTTTTTCTCAAGAGCATTTTAATTATGATATTCTTCATTATCATCTTCTATGGCTCCTAGAGATCAAATTATCCACTAAAATTCTATTATTGTATAGATTCTATTAATTATCCACAAGGGTTTCTATAGCATCATTAAGCATATCTTGAGTATCTATAGGGGTCTCTTGAATTCCCATAGGAAATTAATCCTTGTCTAATATACATTATTTTTTCTTTTGAGTTTCCATCACAATAGATATTTTATGTCCTTTGCATACTCCTACATCTATTGTGGAAGCTTCCTCTAGAGACCATTTTTGCATAAGAAATTCCATATATTCATTGTCCTTCTTAGAAACTATTAGTCTTAACTCTATTTTTGTTGTCATCCTCTATGTCTCAAGCAACTATGGAATGAGGGGTTCTACCATTTTTATATACCTTCACCTCTCACTCCATATTTTCATGCATGGGAGAGATAAATATCCATTATAATAATCTATTATGATGGTAAGTATACCACACAACTCAACACTCTATGAGAAGTATTTGTAGAGGCCTCTTATTTAGGCTCTTCTATAAGTTCTCCTATAGGATCTTCTTTTCAAAACTTCATCATGTGTGCCTTAGGTTTCTCAACCTTAGGGGATGAAGCGAATCCTTTATTCTTTTTATCCTTACAACCATCATAGGAAAACCTAAGTTTTTATGTCTATAGGGAATACTTGAAAAGCAAACAAATAAATCTGTGGCGTGGAAGACAATTCTCTTTCTAGCTTTATACCTTGACTACTCCATCTTGAAAATGCTATTATAGAAAATAAGAGATAATAATCTTTTATCAATACGAAATATGAGAACAATTTCTAAAATGGTAGAAGAAGAGCACTTCATGTCTCTCTTCACATGTAAGAAACCTAATGATATGAAATGCTACCTCACCCCATGGAGTTTGTAATCTATAACTCTTAATCCCTTTTAGGGTATCCTCCATGGTTTCTCCCTATTATAGAAACTCCCTTTTTAAGTTAGCTTTTACACTATTTATGTGATACTTGTAACCATCCATAGGTAACTCAGTAACTCATGCAATGATATATTTTATTACTCAAACTAAGATCCCTTTGAATGGAGTAATACCTCATTTTAAAGCTTTCAAAATATTTAGGACCACATTATTATCAAACCCTCATAGTTTGGAAAAGTAATATAACCAACCATCCTCCCAAAAGATCATTAATTGTTTTGTATTTTTCCTAATGTATGTAGTGTCCACTATCTCACTACATTTTTATGCTCCAAACATGATTATAAGCTGAATAGTTTAATTTACTCCATTTTTGGAATTCTATCACCTAGATAATTCTATCTATGGAGCTCTATTTCAAGTGCTTGATTTATCATAATGTTATAGATCACTTTTCTCTAAATTTTACGATGTATAAGATTATTTAGTTGATTTGAGGTTAATATGCATCAATCAACAATTTTGCATGCATTAGGACCATTTTATAAATATGTATGGTATGTTTCCTAAGTCAAAATGAATTTTACTTTATAGCTTAGATTTGGTTAGTCCTATCAAATATCATCTATATGCATTATTTGCATGACTATGTAGCTCATCATGATTATAAAAATTATCCTCCCTTTGTGCTAAATATTTTTATCATCCTTGAAGCATATATGGAATATGAAATCATAACATCAAGTGGAATAACGTGGAGTTATGTAATATAATAATGATAACTCAATTTTTTTAGTAATGACAAGGGAAAAGACTAATGGGAAGAATTGATATAATGATGACAAATTGTTAGAAGAAAATATAGATATATACAAAAGGTATAGGGAATGATGTTTGTAGGGAAAAATGACTAAATGAAGTGGAAAACATATTGAAAATATAAAAACAACATATATTAATAAATAAAATTAGAAAAAAAATCCCATACCATAAATATGATTGTTAAAAGTGGGAGTAAAACCCAAAAGTATGATTTCAATACCAACACCCCTATTATTGCTACATCTTGCTATTCATTTTCATGGGACTTCAACTAGAATTTTGGTTATTAAGAATCCCTCACTTTTTGTAGAGGGAAAGCTCAGCTAGAAAAATAATTTTTAACTTTTTATTTTGAAGAGGATACACATAGCCAAAAAAATATTTTCAAGTCTTCTTCTAAACCCTAATTGTTTTGAAGTAAGAAGTAAAACTTTATCTATATAAGAGGAGGTTTGAATATCTAATTATACAAGATTGAATTTTGCAATGACATGGGTTTTTAATCCCTAATTTTATAATATTTTCATGTAAAAAATAAGCTATAATCACTATCCATGAGAGAAGCCTTCCCGTTATCTATATTTTATTTCTTGACAACACTGTTATCAAGGACTATAACAATCTCATAGTGTCCTAGCCATGATTGACAAAGCTTACCATTAAATTCTTTAAAGAGATAATCATATAGTAAATCCCAATCTCCTAGCTTGAAATACTTCCTATATATAAACCAATCATGCAAATTAAACCTCTATTTTTGGATCATTTTTGCCTAGAAAAGTGTTTCTTATCTTAATTTATCAAAGGGATTGAGATTTTACATCTATTGCTTCTATGCTTTAGATATATTTATACCTAGTTTGAATGTAGTCCTTATATTTTTGACTTCAATATCAATGGAAAGTGCTACGCTCTTTTTGTAGATAATATCATATAGAGCGAGTCTCGTAGTGGTCTTCCATGTGATATTGTAGGCCCAAATTGCTTTAGGAAGGTAGTTTACCCAATTCTAATGATGGAGCTGCACTATTGTAGTAAGTATGTTTTCTAGTTTTGTATTTGTGATCTCTGCTTGTCCATTAGCCTAAATATGGTAAAGGGTAGATTTCCTATGATATATCTCATAATCCTATCCCATTGCATCAATGAATATTGAGGTAAATAGGGAACCCTAGTCTATAATGATATCTCTTGTAAATTCAAATATAGCAAAAATTACTTCATACAAAAATTCAACTACTTTCTCATCTCTTAAATTTTTCAATACCTTCATCTCCACCCATTTTGTTACATAATCAATGCACACTAGTATGTACTTATTTTGATTAGATAAGGGATTGATTGGACCCACAAAGTCCAATATCTATTTTTAAAGTACTCTATGGATAGTTGTGGCTCTAGTGATATCTCATCTATCTATGTTGTATTTCCCATACTTTGAGATTGGTCACACTATGCTATATATTCTCTAGAATCCTTGAGCAGTGTGGGCCAAAAATACCCTACATTTAAGATATTAGTAGTTGTTCACTTCTCAAAAATACGTTGTCCATATGAATCATCATGGCAAGCATGTAGAATGTCATAGGCTTCATCTTCATGGGTGCACCTATATATGATGTTATCTAGTATTGCATTGATGATGTGCCCTTTAATTAATGAGTAGGGGGCACTTTAATTGATTAGTATACAAGCCCCTTAAGGATAAGTACTGATGTGTATTTCATTAAAATGGTAATAGGGATTTAATATATACCATACAAAGATATTATTCTATGAGTGTGTCTTCAATCAAAGAGTTATACATAAGTATAGGAAACTTAGAAAGAAATTTGAAAAAAAATATTTTTCCTTCTAGATTTGTAAATTATGATAATGTTAGATTCTTGTAAAAGCAATATCCATTGAATAAAATCCCATTCAGTTCTATTTTATTCATAAAATACTAAATTGTTGCATGATCAATATGAAAAATAATATAATATTAAGTAATATGAAGTCTAAATTTATTAATGGCATAAACCACTACAAGGAACTATTTTTCTCTAAATATGTAATTGAGCTCAACTCTACTTTTTTTTAATGTTATAGTAAATAGTGTATGTTTCCTTATTTTATTTTTGTCCAATGACTATTCATAGTGCTATATCATAAGCATCAATAAAAATGTAGAAAGGTAAGTTCTATTTTGATCCTCTTAAAATTGGAGTTGAAATGAGTTTTTATTTTCATGTTCTAATATTTTTGAAATCATATTGTCCAAAAGAAATTATTATCCTTGGAAAAGAGGAAGAAAAGGGTATTTACAATCTTACTAAAATCTTTTATAAATGTCCTGTAATAACTAGCATGTCTAAGAAAACTACAACCATTTTTTTAATTTTAAGGAATAGGTAGGTTCTTTATAATTTCAATATTTGTAGGGTCTCCCTTAATTCATTAGATAAAGATATGGTTTACTAAAAAAATTTCCTCTATCATCATCACATAATATTTTTTGTTTCTTAATGATATATTTTTATCTTGACACCTTTGGAGAATGTTTTTTAGATTTTAGTAGCCTTCATAATATTACTTCTATAGATAATGAAGTCACCCATATAAATATCAACACATTCGCTTTTCAATCTAAGAAAAATTTAAGACTACCCTTTAAAAGGTAGCAAATGTGTTATGTAATCAATGTGGTAGCACTTTATATGCAAATGTACCCCATATACATGTGAATATGGTCTTATCTTGATATTTTTAAGCATTTTCATTTGACTCGTGATAATCTATAAAATACACCAATTTTTGCTCTTGTTTGGAACTATTACAAGTGGAAAACCCAAGTTGCTATCAAATATACAAAAAATAAAACCAATATTTGATAATTTTTATAGTTATTCTCTAATAATATCCTTAATAGTTGGATTCATTCTACATTGAGGTTGTCAGATTGTCCTAGAATTGTCACACACACACATATATGTATGTATGCTTGTATGTATGTATGTATGTATGTATGTATGTATATATGTATGTATGTATGTATGTATGTATGTGATGGGTTCAAATGTTAGGATGAGTCCCATTCATATCTTTATAATATTATGTAAAGGTTGAACTATATTTAGCATGTATCTTAATCAACTTTTTTTTTGCATTGAGGAGATTATTGATACTTGGAGTATTTCTTGGTACAATATATATAGCTTTATCAATTGAGCTTTTATCTATACCATATAGGTGAGGAGAGCATACTAAACATGTAGAGTATTTAAGATTTAAAGGGGTTAAATTTTATAAAGTATTGACAATGGAAAAATCCTCATTATTATTTTTTATTTGGAAAGCCTAGTCAAAGGTGGATAAATTATTGACTCAATACTATCATATTTCCTAGATACATGATATCTTCAATATCAAGAGTAGGAGTTACACGTGGGCATAGTATTGGACTTCTCATCTTAGACCCATTGTGAATGGTCATATTTCCTAATTGAAAACTAATATGAGAAACAATTGTTGTTACCAAAGGTATTATGAGGATTAAGGGATATCCACCTATAATAGTCTTTGATTTTAATACCATAATATGATCCAAGTATTTCCATGAATCTACAAAAATAATTATCTTAAAAAATTCTATCTAGAGTTACTATTGGCCTATCAACCATCTATAACATTGTGGGAGTTGTTCTAACTTTCTAGAAATGATTTATATCCATTATCTCCTTGGAGATTATGGACAATTTTAATGGATATATTCCCATCATAAAAATTAATAGCATGATTTTATAGCCTTGTTAATATTGTTTCTATAGATAATGAAGTTATCCAATCAATATCAACCCATTCACTTGTCAAATCTAAGAAAATGCTTAATACTATCATTTGAAGGTAGTAAGGGTGTTATGTAACTCAAGAGATATAAATTTGTATGCAAATGTATCTGATCAACATGTAAATGTGGTTTTATCTTGGTCTATGTAAGTGACCTTGTTCAACTCATGATAATCTATACAAAGACACCAATTTTTGTTCTTCTTTGGAACTATTACAAGTGGAGAAATCCATTGGCTATTCGAAATAGAATAAATGAAACAAATATGGTTTTTCTCTAACAATATCCTTAATAGTTGGATTCAACCTATATTGAGGTTGTCAAAATTTTCAAGAATTATCATATGAAATTTCCTAGAATTTTCTCTCTTCCTTCTTCATTTTTCACTTTACAATTTCTTGCCATATACATCATATGAATTGTGGTATTGAAATACAACATTTTCATAATTTACATGTTGATCCCATTCTTTTATTTTATTTTATCTTAATATATTGTAGCGAATTTTTTATAATATCCATAGCAACACATCTCTCTCTCTCTCTCTCTCTCTCTCTCTCTTATATATATATATATATATATATATATATATATATATATATATATATATATATATATATATATCATGATTTTTCCCCATAGTAGTTGGTCCCTCAACAAATTTCCCTAGGGCATTTCCAATATTTCTCCAAATATTCTTATTGATAAGCTTTGTATAGATTATAAGAACAAAATTCTCATTGAAAAAATTTCCTAAGGAGTTACTAATTTTTGTTCTTAAGATTGCTGACATGGAAGTCTAAAAATACTAACCCACAACATAAGATTTTTAATAATTTATATTGACAAAAAAATTCTCACTTCATGCTCTTAAAAAAATAATGTTATCACCTTAAACCATAGGACACTACATATTATTTTATTCTTTATTTCTAAACAAAAATGAATGATGAGAAAATTAACAAAAAGTCATGATTATTTTCAATTACCCCTACCTCTTAATCCAATTTTAAGTCATTAAAAACTTTAGCTAGTATTCATCAAAGTTATTTATTTGTCCACTTTTAAAAACCATTATTTTATGCTCAATGACCTCATTCTTGATAATCACTTTTCACATACATTTGTTCTATGATCAAACTTGCTAAATATGTGTTGTTCCACTTATGTTCAACTTCAACATCCATACTTCTAGCTAAATCATTCTTTCAATGAAGGCTTTCAAATATAGATTTTGTTCCATACTACAAGGTTGCCTCTCACCTTGAATAGAATAATTATATTATTGATCCAATCTCACAATATTTGTTTCTTTCACTTTATACTATATGTTTTGTTACTGTGACATATAAGTTTAAATTAATATCTAGTTGTCAACCTTATTTATTTTAATAATTAATAATAAGTGAATCTTCTTGTCATCGAATTTAAATAATCTAATCAGAATGCACGAAAATATAACATTAAATTTTATTTAGAAAATTATTATCAATTATTACCCAGCCGTTTTTTTAAGTACTATTACTTTTCATGTTTATTTAAGCAAAATAAAAACTCGTAAAAAATCTAATTTTTTTCTTTATTTAATTTGTTTAATTAAAATGTAAAGTACTTAAAAACTTATTCTTCATATATGATCAATCTTCAAGACAATACATAAAAAAAGAAATTCAAGCTTAGTATAAGAAATAAGATCCGAAATAAGATCCAATTGGTAATGACAATATAATTTTTAAGTAACATATGTATAAAACTAAGTTCGTGGGTTTAGGTGGATTGGTAAGTTGGGGCGCTTTCCGGAGGAGACCTAGGTTCCAATCCCATGGGCTTGCCCATGCACAGATAGTAGTCCAGATCCGATTCCTCTAAGTTGGGGCGCTTACCGAGAGGAGACCTAGGTTCCATTGCCACGGGCTTGTCCATGCACAGACAATAGCCAGATCTGATTCCTCTGAGTGGTGCGCCAGATTGATAACGACAGTGCAACCCTTGTGCGTCCGGAGGTCCCCATCTTACCATGTACCGAGACGGTGGAAGTCCTGGGAGCCTTCGCAGACAGTTTGAACCCTACCAACTGGTAGCTACTAAAAATCGTAATTGTAACCATTGCTTTTTATATATATATATATATATATATATATATATATATATATATAAAACATATGTATAAAACTTAAAAAACGTGTAGAACTTCCTCGTTCTTTCTTGTGTTTATTGTGTTTATTTTTGTTTTTATTGACGAGTTTGTTTTTGCTTCTTTAATTTCTGTATGATGTTTTATGTGTTTTTAATTGTCTTTTAAACTGATTTTAATATCAAAAGATTATAATATCAAAAGATTATAAGATCTTTCAAAATCCTCTAATATATGTATAACACTTAAAAGACTGGGAATTTTTGTTTTTGTTTCTTTAATTTCTGTGGATGCCTTGTGTGATGTTTTCTATTTTTAATTGCCTTTTAAATTGATTTTAATGTAAAAGATTATAAGATCTTTCAATATCCTCTAACATAGGTATGAAACTTAAAAGACTGGGAATTCCAAATTTATAGAAAATGCTTAAAATTGTTATAAAGGTATATCTAATCTTCTGATAAATTTCAGAAATGTATTGCTTATCATAGAAGTATATGGACGGAAAACTTGGAAGGTACTTTACCGTATGTATTTATTTATTTATTTAGTAGTCAATCAATATCATAATTACCACCGACGAATACAATTTATATCACTGACCTGATTATAGTATAGTTGGTCTGATTTCCACTAAGACGGAGAATTTTGTAGCACCACATAGCCAGACCCAATTGCCGTGGCATGGCTAAAATTGAAAAAGGACCTTCCAAAATCACGACAGATTTTCAGCCACCTATTCAATCCCACACCCTTCAAACATCTGCGGAATAATAAACCCCCTCCTACATGCATATCTAGTTCTGAACCTGTTTTCCATATGAAATCTGACATTTCTAGATGATACTTGCCTTTCTCTGGAAGCAACACCAATTTTTTATCTTGTCCAATTGTCCAGTTAAGCTGCTTGAAACGATCAATGCTGCATGGAATTCTGAGAGGACCCCTATGCCAGAATCCATACTTCTCCTCTGCCGCCCTTAACAGCTCTGTAAAGAATGGATGGTGCAAGTGATCTATGGGAATAATGAACCGCTCCATTTGCTCTTCTTCCCCCACGTAAACAACTATACAACCCCTGGGAGCAACTTTTCGCCGGATTATTCCTTTTACTCCTTTGTACTCCATATTGCAGTGACCAAAACTGAGAGAATTGTCAAAGATTTTCAGACTTCCTTAGACTTCTATTTACTACCATAAGGCCATTACAATTCTTATATAGAGAGTCCCCGGCCGACGACGGAGGTATGAAAATGTCAGATACTGAGTAGCTTCTTGTCACGGGAATTCATTACAGAAGAAACCGACATTTTGAAACGGAATAAATCGTCCACAGTAAGGAGGGGCCCAAAGATGATAAGATTATGGAAGGAGTAAATCTGGTGCTGTATTTGTGGACTGATATTTGATAAAGAGGTGGAGCAGTCTCGTGTATCTGGACATGTCAAAAAGGACTGGGCATTGCTGCTTTGCTGCAAATGGGCCTTAGACGGTGGTTGCTTACTCCTTTGTTGCAAATGGGCCCTAGACGGTGGTTGCTAACTTTTCAAATGCATGTGATGTCCACGTGAAGATCATATGCTCTGATATCGAATTGTCAAAAAAAAAAAAAAAAAAAAAAAAAAAAACCAATACTCTAATATCGTATATGTAAAGACAAAACAAACAAAACTCACACTACTGTTATAGGAATAAATAAACAAATAAATAAACCAAACAAAACTCTCTCATAAGAGAATTTTATTTATCTGTTTTCTTTTTAATTTTATTATATTGAAGTCTTTTCATAAATGATACCTGCTATAGACATATTATATCTTAATAAGAAGAGATTTTTATTTTTTCTTTTCTATTTATAAAATTATTTATAAATAATATTTGTTTTCTATTAAAAATAAAATATTATTTTTAATAGTATGTTTTTTTAATTTACATTAAACATTATTTTAAATATTTTTTTCTTTTTGTTTAATTGTCTAATTTTTAATTGTTTACGAAGTGAAACATATATTTCTCTCTTGAGAGTGTTTTTTAGAAAATTTTGGCAATTGATTCTCCATCCACAAAATTGTAAATGCACCACTCCTTCTTGGATCAAATACCAAATGAAATAATGAAAAATATCTGTGTGTCTAGTTTTTGTATGAAAAACGTGATCTTATCCTGTCTAAATGGTGCTGATGTTATCACAATATGAAGGAATTGATCTCTTGTTGCAATCCATCTAAAACACCTTGTAGTAATATTGCTTGAGAACTTACTAATGCAAATATATTTAGACGTCACTGTGAATAGAGAAACTCTTTGTTGCTTCTTTGAAATCTAGGAAATAAGATATTTACCAACACTAAAACAATATCATGAAGTTGATTTTCGATCATTTTGACTTTGTGACTATCCAACTAACTCCAAATTTTTAGTTATGTAATAAGTACCTTGATCCGTTGTACCTTTTATATATCAAAATATTTCTTTTGTTACTCTTATATGATTATTATGAGGTTCTACCATGAACCTCAAACAAGAATCACAACAAAAGTGATTTGATGCCTAGTAGTTGTAAGGTACATCAAGCTATTGTACCTATCAACCAATTTGTAAAATAGTCCTATCAACATTTTTGCTTTCATATTTCTTGCTTAACTTTTCTCCTTATGGTACAAAGGTTTCCACCTCCTCATATTTGTTCATTTTGAATCATCTTGATAGATTTTGGGTATACTTCACTTCACAAATGAAGATATCATCAATCTATTGATATAAGTCTATGCTAAGAAAATAATGCATTAGACCTAAATTAGTCATCTTGAATTCTTTCATCATTGCTTGCTTGAATTCATCCATTACGATAAATTTGTTACTTATGAAAATGAAGTCATCTATATAAAAAAATAGTTAAAATTTTATTAGTTTGCTTCTGCACATATAATATTGGTTCTTTTTGCCTTCTAGTAAATCCTTGCTATTGGAAGTAACGATTAATTCTTGAATACCAAGCTCTAGGACCTTGTTTTCAATGATATAGTGTCTTCTTCAATTTATAGACATGAAGTTCTCTTTCTTTTATTTAAAACCTAGGTGATCTCTACACATCAACCTCCTCCTCAATGAAACCATTTAAGAATGTTGAATTTACATCCATTTTTTGGATTAGCTACTTTTTATAACATTATTCTTTTTTTATACCATTGAGAAACTAGTGTAAATGTCTCTATATAGTTTATTCCATAGACCAACACATATCCCTTGACAATGAGCCTTTCCTTATACCTTTCAATTGTGCCATCACTCTTATACTTATTTTTATATATCCATCACTCTTATCTTTTGGAAGTTAAACCAACTCCCAAGCTTCCTTCATCTTAGTTGCCCTTGTTTCTTCTTCCATTGTGTAATGTTAGACTATATGCTTTGCAAATTGTTCATAACAACTAAATTTAGCATAAATTTGATAAAATAATATGAAATTTACAAACTTATTGTTACTTCTTAATTGGAAGTCTTTCGATAAGTTTCAACTAGAATTTCTACCTTCCTTGGAGTTGATGCTAGACAAGTACTTGCATTTGAAGAAGATCTTGGTAATGATGTTGGGCTACTACCACAAAAAATTGTGTTGCTACTAGAAGAAGTTATATTATCTTCAAATAATTTTATTTTCACACTTGATATTTTATCCTTTTGCTCACTTCTTTCCATACTCCTTATTCATCAAATATTACATCACATGACATAATCATTATTTTTTATCACTTCAGAGTAACCAAAAAAACACATTCTTCACTCTTTGTATCAAGCTTTTTCTTTGTTTCATCTAGAATATGCATAAATTCTAATAAACTAAAAATATTCAAATATCCCATACTAGATTTCCTACCTGACCATGCTTCTTACAATGTACAATTATTCATTGGTAATACATGACATTCATTAATGATTTGCACAATTATAGCTACTACATCCACCCATAAAATATTTTTCATGTGCTTTGTTTACAACATAGTCCACATCATCTCAAAAATCATGTGAATTTTTTGCTCGACAACACCATTTTTTTGTGTATATTTTTGTAAGTTGTATTTTGATTCTATAATTAACATAATATGCATTAAATTCCTTAGAAGTAAATTCACCTCCTTGACCAGTCTTCAAAATTTTAATGGAATGATCACTTTATTTTTCAACTAAGGATTCGAAGTCATAAAACAACCGAATGATTTTTTCTTATTCTTCAAGAAATATATCACATTTTTCTAAAAAAATCATATATGAATATCCAAAAATAATAAAATATTCCATTTTTTGGTGTTTTTATAAGGCCACAAATATCAGAATGAATCTATTGATCTGGTCATGAATCTTGCCATGATTTTCATATTGGAAATTTATTTCTATGCTACTTTCCTAGTGCATAACAAGATCACACTTCATATTTTTTCAATTGTGGGTAAACCTTGAACTATTTTCTTTGCATATAATATATTCAACCCCTTAAAATCTATATCACCATAATGCCCATGTCACAAGCAATTATTATCTTTAATAGTTGCTTATAGAATATTTAAGTGCACTAGGTACATCTATTTTCTATCTTAATAACTATTAGAACTATCTTCCCACCATTATTTTTATCAAATATATTACATGCTGGTAGAGCTTTACAATTTTTTTCAACCAACTAGCCTACACTCAAAATATTATGCTTAAGACAAAACACTAAAAAAGTGTGTTGAATATTCTTTACCTTGTCTTGCTTGGTGTGCACAACCAACATGCCTTTGCCAAAAGCCTTATTATCTCCAAGCTTCACTTCACATTTTTTTGTTTCATCAACCTTGAAAAATAAATCCTTGTTTTCTATCATAATATTTGAGCAACCAGAATTAAGAAACCAAACATCATCATTAGACTTATCTACCATACAATAAGAAAAAATATTATATCCAATATGCTCTTCTTTATTTTGACCAATATTTGCTTTCTTATTCTGCATGTGAATTTGATTCAACTTGCGCTCTCTTGAAATCATCAAATATTTTACAATAATGAAATTACATGTTTCTTTTATCTAGACTATCATGTCCATGACCTCTACCTCCATGATATTTTCCTCTTCCTCTTGGATAATTTGATGAGTTCCTCTTTTTCTCTTGGGAACTATTGCTACAACTCTCTTCTCCAACTTTAGAATTCATTGCAAATGTTTATGTGAAGCTTTCTATAGTTCTCTCCAATCTATATTCATGAGATACCAATGATCCCATGAGTTGATCCAAATTCAATGTAATCAAATCTTTAATTTTTTCTCTTGCAATAACAATAGAATGTCATTTCATTGTCAAATATCTAAGAATGATTTCACAAATTACCTCATTGGTAATGGTTTCTCAATGGATGTGTAACTAGTTAACAATATTTTTAATTCAAAAATAATAATGAGCAATCTTCTCATTATATTTCATTTGAATATTTTTTAAATCTCACAAACATTGCAAAAGAACCAATTTGACTTTTTAGTGCCTTGGTAAGTAGATTGTAATGCATCCCAAGTTTCCTTGGCATTCTTCATTGCATCTATTGTAGAAAATATGCTCACATCTAAAGCACTTTAAATTAAAAGCATGGCTAAGGCATCTTTCTTCTTTGTCGCTTTCTTCTCAATCCTCTCTTGTGTTGTCAATACATTCCAATATTAAGGCTCTTCATACCCCACTTGGACTATATCCCATGATTCCTTAAAATCAGTAAATGTCTACAACTTTATTACCCAATACTCATAGTGATCTTTATTGAATGGAGAACTTGACAATGAAAAATTTCTTGCAACCATCAATTCTTCACCTCATATTTAAATATTGACAACTTGTAAAAGGAAAACAATATTTGGAGTATTCACTTTAATAAGAACTATGAGATCATGCACCTCATATTTAAATATTGATAACTTGTAAAAGAAAAACAATCTTTAAATCTCTCAACCTATCCACTTCAATAAGAACTATCAAAATCATATACTGTGATACCAATTATCAAAATCCGATGCAAAAATAAACTACCAATATACTACAACTACACAAAAAAAAAATAAAAAAAAAAATAAACAAAACTAAAAGAAAACTTTATTCATCTATTTTTTTTCTTAATTTATTGCATCCACCAGTATCATTTCACAACCAAGGCATAGCTCCCAATATATAGTCATCCTATATGATAATAACAAAAAGACTTTTCTATAGCTTATTTCCATGTATTTTTATTATTCTACCCTTACAAACATTATTTTTAACATGATGTTTTTTCTAATTTTCTAGATGCATTATTTTTAACAGCCAAAGCCTCGAACACGGAAGTAGACCATGAATTTATGGCGATAGCGATTGTTGGACTCGGGGTTATCTCTTTGATTGCAACGCATCGAGAGTGGAACTTAACTACAAACGGAGATAGCATGTTTTTTGCAACTTGGTAGGTCCAATTTGCATTGAATTTTCGTACTCGAAAACGCAGGTACGCCACAGAAGTAAACCTCCTTTTGCAGATCAGATTTGAAGGTTAAACTCGAAAAAGAAAAGCAGTTTAATAATTCATCCACGGTAATTCATAGACAATAGTTTTGAATCGCTAACATTCTCTCGGCTTTCCCCGCCCACGGGAAACAAAAAAATTGAAACGTCGATACCAAGAGTTCAATTTATTCAACTGTGGGTTCGGTCAAGGAGACGCTTACGTCACATAGCAATCAAGGAAAATCAGCTATGAAATTATAACGAAATTTCACGATTGGAATATTTAAAAATAAGTCTGTAATTAATAGTGTTTAAATATAAAAGTAATAATATAAATCATTGAGTGAAGTGGTAAGTGGAGGACATAAGCTCAAGAAGTTAAGGGTTTCAGTCTTCTTTACACTGTCCAATTATAGTCTTAAGTGTCCATATACTTAAATAACATAAAACCGTTTATTTATTTATTTTTAAATTTAAAATGAATTTAGTAAAAGGTTAAAATGAGGCAGTTCAAAATTTTTAGGTTAGTGTGAGAAATTTATGGGTTGGTTGTAGGGGTTTTTTACACTAACTGAAATAAAAATAAAAGACAATCCATACATTATCTAAGACATATTTAATAAGAGACCCGGTGTAATGTATCTTTTTGAAACTAAACATTAATTTTGATTTGACTCAAAAACATACATTAAATTCATCTTGGAATCATAGTTTATTGTATGATATAAAATTTCACTTTAAATTTTATTTTTATTTGAGTTCAAATCTAATAAAAATTCATTTATGATTTTTTTTTTTTTTATTTCTTGGAGGAAATTCTCTTTATAATATTTTCAAGTTATACATGCATATGAGTAGGAGCAGGATTCTTTTAATTCTACATAATTAATTTAAAAGAGTATTATAAATTAATTGTGTTGGAGGTGAACAACTAAGGTAGTAAAAAAAATGTTTTTTTTTATAAAGATAAATGAGGGTTTCACACATCCTAAGTCTAGTAGTTAGAACATAAATTTGATGAAATACTATATAGACTAAACATTGAGAGTGGAAAGATAAACCTATCAATGAATACTTTCCTAAAAAAAAACAAACTTGTCATAAGAATGAAGGATCCTCATGATCCAATTTCACCTGGGGTTTTAAAGAGTAATGATAATAAGGGTCATTAAAAATACAAATATTTTATTGATTACTTCCACACCATACAATTTTAAAAATATCACCCAAGAAATATCATTGAAAGAGCTTATAGTCTAGTAATAGAAATTCACACAAACCCTAACACCACTTCATAAGACCTTTTAGAAACAACTAGAGTCAACATGATACCAAAAATTAAAGACAAGTTATAGAAATAATAGAAAATAATATTTAACAATACCACAAAAACAACACAATGACAATAAATGAAATATAAGAAATATAACATTTAATCTAATAAATAAAATGGTTAGTCTCAAGAAGTATAAATATCCAATTATGTGTGAGATTTGGACCAAGGTTAAAGAACAAACATTATGTTTTATTCATAAAACATTATAAAAAACCTTTTTATACAAGGTGTATAAAGGCATAAAGTACCATCCTATAAATATAATACAATATATGGTGTATAAAATTAATTTAAAAAAATTAGGTGCCTAGGAACCCACCTTTAGTAATTTGTTTATCAACATTATACTTTTGCATATTCATATCTTACTTTTATCTATAGTAAATGTTATGCCTCTACCGATTTCTAGAATGTATTGTGAAATCTAATACCTAACTTTTCCTATCCAAAGTTTATCAAAATCTTTTCTTTGGCCCTAATTTCAATTTTTTTTTTAGAATCTAGGCATCAAATAAAATAAAACATCAATTGTAGCTTCTTTGAGATACCTTCTTGCAATAAACGAATAGTTCAAAGTGTTATGCAAGGTCATAGGTGCAAATCCATACATCAAACTCTACCATTCCTATTAGTGTAAGTCAAATCTGGATATTGTTCCCAAATCATACATACTTTAATATTTGTAGGTCAAAGACTATGAGAAATATTTGTATGTTACCATTTTTTTTTTGTAGGTCAAACAACTTAGTGTTTATTTAATCTTTTAATCATAGAATTATCATCCTTGGCATTCCAATCTTTGAACTATTAAGTTTCTTACCATACTTATGTGCACCACATCATGCAAAGCTCTTATTGTTTCCATTTAATTATCTCTTCTTCAATATCACTTGCTCATCCAAAAGTTGTCACCCATGTAAAGAATGTTCATTCCCGTACATTTTGTCACCTGTGTCTACTTCATTAATTTTTTATAAGTTGATCATAGAAATAAAAGAATACCTCTAAACGATCTTAAGCCCAACTTATTCAAAATGTTTAAGCACATGTACAACTTATTCAAAATGTTTAAGCACATGTATGTGAAATGTGCAATCAATAAAATCTTATTTAAAATTCACTAAAATTATAAACATAACTCTATCAATAAAGAAATATGTTGTAGTTTAAAATATATCTCCTTCGAAAAGAGATATAGGAATCTAAATAGCTTTGTGCCACTAAAAATATCTATCTTTGAAGATACATTTGTTTTCCTTAGTGCGATAATGCTTCAAAAGTCTCACGCCTTCAATAAATAACATTTTCAAATTAAATGCATACATGTATTTATATGATGTCATAACCATGGTTTAATCATAGAAAATGTAGGATGGGGAAGAAAAGCTAAATTATTTTCTCAAATACATTGGTACACATTGTATCCTAAATCTTATAGGTGGAAATTATATAGTAATTCTCAAGTTCATAAACTTAGAGTCTATTGAAGCATACAAACCAAAAAAAAATGAAAATAAATAAAACTCACAAAATACATTAAAAAAACTTTATTCATCTATTTTTTTCTTATCATTTCACAACCAAGGCATAGCTCCCAAAATATAGTCATCCTATATGATAATAACAAAAGACTTTTCTATAGCTTATTTCCATGCATTTTTATTATTATACCCTTTTCTCTTCTCAAAACATTTTTTTTTTTACATTATTTTTATCAGCCAAAGCCTGGAACGCGGAAGTAGACCATGAATTTATGGCGATAGCGATTGTTGGACTCGGGGTTAGCTCTTTGATTGCAACGCATCGAGAGTGGAACTTAGCTACAAACGGAGATAGCATGCTTTTTGCAACTTGGTAGGTCCGATTTGCATTGAATTTTCGTACTCGAAAACGCAGGTACGCCACAGAAGTAAACCTCCTCTTGCAGATCAGATTTGAAGGTTATACTCGAAAAAGAAAATCAGTTTAATAATATTCATCCACGGTGATTCATAGACAATAGTTTTGAATCGCTAACATTCTCCCGGCTTTCCCCGCCCACGGGAAACAAAAAAATTAAAACGTCGATACCAAGAGTTCAATTTATTCAACTGTGGGTTCGGTCAAGGAGACGCTTACGTCACTTAGCAATCAAGGAAAATCAGCTATGAAATTATAACGAAATTTCACGATTGGAATACTTAATTAAAAATAAGTCTGTAATTAATAGTGTTTAAATATAAAAGTAATAATATAAATCATTGAGTGAAGTGGTAAGTGGGGGACATAAGCTCAAGAAGTTAAGGGTTTCAGTCTTCTTTACAGTGCCCAATTATAGTCTTAAGTGTCCATATACTTAAATAACATAAAACCATTTATTTATTTATTTTTAGTTTTAAAATGAATTTAGTAAAAGTTACAATGAGACAGTTCAAAATTTTTAGGTTAGTGTGAAAAATTTATACATTGGTTGTAAGGTTTTTTACACTAACTAAAATAAAAATAAAAGACAGTCCATACGTTATCTAAGATATATTTAATAAGAGATCGGGTGTAATGTATCTTTTTGAAACTAAACATTAATTTTGATTTGACTCAAAAACATATATTAAATTCATCTTGGTTTATCGTATGATATAAAATTTCATTTTAAATTTGAGTTCAAATCTAATAAAAGTTCATTTATGATTTTTTTTTAATTTCTTGGAGGAAATTCTCTTTATAATATTTTCAAGTTATACATGCATATGAGTAAGAGTAGGATTCTTTTAATTTTACATAATTAATTTAAAAGAGTATTATAAATTAATTGTATTGGATGTGAACAACTACGGTAGTAAAAATATATATATATATATATATATATATATATATATATAAAGATAAATGAGGGTTTCACACATCCTAAGTCTAGCAGAGTAGTTAGAACATAAATTTGATGAAATAATATATAGACTAAACATTGAGAGTGGAAAGATAAACCTATCAATGAATACTTTCCTAATAAAAGCAAACTTGTCATAAGAACGAAGGATCCTCATGATCCAATTTCACCTGGGGTTTTAAAGAGTAATGATAATAAGAGTTATTAACAATACAAATATTCCATTGATTACTTCCACACCATACAATTTTAAAAATATAACCAAAGAAATATCATTGAAAGAGCTTATAGTCTAGTAATAGAAATTCACACAAACCCTAACACCACTTCATAAGACCTTTTAGAAACAACTAGATTCAACATGATACCAAAAATTTAGAACAAGTTATAGAAATAATAGAAAACAATATTTAACAATACCACAAGGACAACACAATCACAATAAAGGAAATATAGGAAATATAACATTAATATAATAAATAAAATGGTTAGTCTCAAGAGGTATAAATATCCAATTATGTGTGAGCTTTTGACCAAGGTTAAAAAACAAACCTTATGCTTTATTCATAAAATATTATAAAAAACCTTTTTATATGAGGTGTATAAAGGCATAAAGTACCATCTGATAAATATAATACAATATATGGTGTATAACGTTTAATTTAAAAAGTTTAGGTGTTTAGGAACCCACCTTTCGTAAATTGTTTATCAACATTATACGTTTGCATATTCATATCTTACTTTTATATTGTGTTTTATCTATAGTGAATATTATGCCTCTAACAATTTCTAGAATGTATTGTGAAATCTAATACCTTGAACTTTTCCTATCCAAAGTTTATCAAAATCTTTTCTTTGGCCCCAATTTCATTTTTTTTTTAGAATTTAGGCATCAAATAAAATAGAACATCAATTGTAGCTTCTTTGAGATATCTTCTTGCAATAAAAGAATAGTTCAAAGTGTTATGCAAGGTCATAGGTGCAAATCCACACATAAAACTCTACCATTCCTATTAGTGTAAGTCAAATCTAGATATTGATCCCAAATCCCACATACTTTAATATTTGTAGGTCAAAGACTATGAGAAATATTTGTATGTTACCATTTGTTCTTGTAGGTCAAACAACTTAGTGTTTATTTAAGCTTTTAATCATAGAATTATCATCCTTGGCATTCCAATATATGAACTACTAAGTTTCTTACCATACTTATGTGCACCACATCATGAAAAGCTCTTATTGTTTCCATTTAATTATCTCTTCTTCAATATCACTTGCTCATCCAAAAGTTGTCACCCATGTAAAGAATGTTCATTACTGTACGTACATTTTGTCACCTGTGTCTACTTCACTAGTTTTTTATAAGTTGATCCTAGAAATAAAAGAATAACTCTAAACGATCTTAAGCCCCAACTTATTCAAAATGTTTAAGCACATGTACAACTTATTCAAAATATTTAAGCACATGTGTGTCTACTTCACTAGTTTTTTATAAATTGATCCTAGAAATAAAAGAATAGCTCTAAACGATTTTAAGCCCCAACTTATTCAAAATGTTTAAGCACATGTACAACTTATTCAAAATATTTAGGCACATGTATAATGCGCAATCAATAAAATTTTATTTAGAATTCACTAAAATTATAAACATAACTCTATCAATAGAAAAATATGTAGTAGTTTAAAATATATCTCCTTCGAAAAGAGATATAGGAATATAAATAGCTTTGTGCTACTAAAAATATTTATCTTCGAAGAAACATTTGTTTTCCTTAGTGCGATAATGCTTCAAAAGTCTCACCCCTTCAATAAATAATATCTTAAAATTAAATGCATACTTGTATTTATATGATGTCATAACAATGGTTTAATCATAAAAAATGTAGGATGGGGAAGAAAAGCTAAATTATTTTCTCAAATACATTGGTGCACATTGTATCCTAAAGCTTATGGGTGGAAATTATATAGTAATTCTCAAGTTCATAAACTTAGAGTCTATTGAAGCATACAAACCAAAAAAAAAAATGAAAATAAACAAAACTCACGAAAGACATACAAAAGAAAACTTTATTTTTTTCTTATCTTTTCACAACTAAGGCATAGCTCCCAATATATAGTCATCCTATATGATAATAACAAAATGACTTTTCTCTTATTTCCATGTATTTTTATTATTATACCCCTTTTCTCTTCCCAAAACATTTTTTTTTTACATTATTTTTAACGTGATGTTTTTTCTACTTTTCTATAGGCATTATTTTTATCAGCCAAAGCCTCGAACGCGTAAGTAGACCATAAATTTATGGCGATAGCGATTGTTGGACTCGGGGTTATCTCTTTGATTGCAACGCATCGAGGGTGGAACTTAGCTACAAACGGAGATAGCATGCTTTTTGCAACTTGGTAAGTCCGATTTGCATTGAATTTTCGTACTCGAAAACGCATGTACGCCACAGAAGTAAGCCTCCTCTTGCAGATCAGATTTAAAGGTTAAACTCGAAAAAGAAAAGCAGTTTAATAATTCACCCACGGTAATTCATAGACAATAGTTTTGAATCGCTGACATTCTCTTTCTAGTCATCGAGAAGGAAACGAACCCCGGCTTTCCCCGCCCACGGAAACAAAAAATTGAAACGTTGATGCCAAGATTTCAATTTATTGAACTGTGGGTTCGGTCAAGGAGACGCTTACGTCACATGGTAATCAGGGAAAATCAGGTATTAAATTATAACGAAATTCCACGATTGGAATATGTAATTGAAAATAACAGTCTGCAAATAATGATGTTTAAATATAAAAATAATAATATAAATCATTGTATTATTTTTAAAATCTTAATAATTTGGAAAATACATTATATGATTTTGGAAGATTTGGAGGGAGAGCTTGGAAGAGAAAACTAGGGCATCACTTGGTAGTCGAAGAGATTTTTGTATACTTAAAGACAAGATTGCTGTCCCAAGAGGACCCAATGAGGACACCTCCGGATAAGAGACAGTTCTTTTGCATATTTGTTAAAGGATAAATCTCCTCCATCAGAGACTGAAGAAGCACAAAAAATTGCATAAAAAATACTCTTTACGACTTCTAGAAATAGATCAACATCTCAACGAATTAATGGGTTCTTGCCACAATCATAATCAAGGCCAAAGATTGTCATTGAGCAAATGATGGTCGAAGAAACAATTTTATATACAACCAATCATGATTTGATCTGTAAATTCATGGGTATTCGCCCTACCCTGAATTTTTTGCATTTCCTAGGTTTGGAAAAAATGGGAGCCTTTTGGTGCGTATTTTTTGTGATTTATTAGCAATGAATATTTTATTGTTACTTTTTTTCACTTGTCAATAGAAATAGGGCTTTCGAATTAGAAAAGAGGAATCATGGTCGGAAAGGATTATTTCTTCAACCCTGGAGAGTGGGATTTGATCTTCGAATTGAACCCACTACTATCCCGATTTGGATCCATTTGTATGCACTTCCAATGGATTTTTGGAGTGAGCAGGTATTGGAAATTATCGATAATTCCCTTGGAAGACATTTGGGTGTTTCCAAATACACACTCGAAGGAAACGTAGCTGTTTATGCACAATTATGTGTGAAAAATGGATCTTAGCTAGCCTTTCCCAGCAGAGGTGGAACTCAAACTTAGAGGATTATATTGGATTCAACAATTGGATTATGAGGTATTACCCTTTAGATGTAGAGTTTACCACAAATATGGGTATTTGGCCCGATCTTGCCTAAATAATATGAACATAGAAATGGAAGCTCCTCTAGGAATGTCAAATATTTATGAGGGTAAGTCAACAATCAATAAAGAAACAACCAAAATTTCTCAGGGTAAAGAAGCACAAGGATATGGTTTTGAATAACCCAAAAGAAGGAGAAGGCAAAAGAAAAAATATGGTAAAGAGCAAACCCAACTCAAGCCCTCCAATAGGTATGAGATCTTTAAGACACTAATGGACCAAGAAGAAGAACAATTAATGGAAGGAGTGGATGTGAATCAAGCCTCTCTTTCACCTCTTCCCATCATAGAGCACGTAATTAAGTGTAGTGAGTTACCACAATTAGAGAGTGTAGGGGTATTGATAGTGCATAACCAAGAGCAACTAATAAAGGATGTCATCATGGGTATAGCAGAAAATAACAAAAAAATACCAACTCTAGGGATAACTCAGGTGGAAAAGAGATAAAAATAACAACTTTCAAGGAATGGGTAGAAAATAAAATAAGGAATTGATACCAGTTCAAGGAGAGAAACTAATCATTGGAGGATCGGTGAGACCAATAGATTTTTACTACTCTCAAGGTAACCAATGATTATACAATCATGGAATGTTAGGGGTTTAAATAGTAGAACCCATCAATCTACTATTTGAAGACTCTTAGAAAATGTAAAATATTTTTTTTGCTTATCTAGGAGACAAAAATATCGTTTGGTCTTATGTGTAAAACAATAAATAGACTTTGGAGGGGTGCTGGTCATATGGAAGTGGCTACCCAAGGGGCCTCGGAGGGAATAGTTACTTTTTGGAACTCTCTTGAATGGACTGTAATAGAACATATAGCTTGGAGGGGTGTCCTCACACCACATTTTAGGAACAATATCATAACTGAACATGTTTTAATCACAATTTTTTATGGGGCTCAAAACCTAGATGGTTAGATTCATCAATGCAAAGTTGTGCATAACATGAGAGTCTCAAGGGTAGAGTTAGAATCGATTATTGTTGGGGATTTTAATGCCAAATTATCCTCTAGAGATCAGGAAGGGGTAACCCCAATTTCAGACCCAAGAGATTAACTTATGATTACCCAAGCCCAGGTATTACACTTAGTGGATATTAAATACCCTGGAACCAACTATACTTGGAATAATAAGAGGAAGGATCCACATAGCAAGAAGGTGAAGTTAGATCATTTTTTGGTTTCAGATGAGGCATTTGTAAAATGGAATATAAAATTTTAGACTTTGGAGGGTCCAGTTTTAGGTAACTTTCCCATTTTGTTGGAAGGGGGGATCAAGATAGTGCAACATCACAAACCATTTAAATTTGAAAACTTTTGGTTACAAAAAGAGGAATTTCAAAATAAAATTCCACAATGGTGGGAATAAGGTCGTCTAGCATATGGGACACCAATGTTTAGATTCCACAAATAGCTTCATTACATCAAATATCAACTAAAACAATGGATGTAAGCTAATAAGATAGACTTCCAGGTCAAAAGAGCTTTATTGGTGGCCAGATGGGATGAGGTTCAAAAACACTTTAGGGAAGGAACAATTATAGAACAATGTAAATAAGAGGATGATGCATTGTGTAAAGAGATTGATGATGCATTGTGTAAAGAGATTGAGGACATTGACAACCAAGAGGAGACCTACTAGAAACAAAGAGCAAGAACCACTTGGTTATGAGAAGGTGATAAAATTATAAAAATTTTCCATCAAGTTGCCTATTCTAGGAGATAGATGAACAACATGGAAGCTCTTCAAGATGAGAATGGACACTCCTTTGATACAATTCTAGGTATGCATTTCCATTCAATGGATTACTTTTCTAAAATATTTATGGAAAGTATGGTGCAAGATGAAAATGCTCAAAACTAAGTTCTTGCTATCATACCCTCTATTATATATGAAGAAGAAAATTAGGCCCTACTTAAACCCATTGATAGAGAGGAACTGAAGAATTTATTCTTTGGAATGAGCATTGAAAAAACACTAGGTCCAGATGGCTTTCCAATTAAGTTTTTTAGGCCTTCTGGGAAAACTTGGAGGAGGATGTAATGGTTGTTATAGAGGAGTCCAAAGGTAGTAAAATAATGCTTAAAGAATTAAATCATACTTTATTTGCTTTAATTCCAAAAGGTGAGGAGGGGGTGCATATTTTATATTATAGACCTATTGCCTTATGCAATATCATATATAAAATAATCACAAAGGTAACTATTCAGCAACTAAAACCTATTCTACATAGCATTATCTCCTCAGAGAAAGGAGGTTTTGTAGAGGGTAGGCAGATATTGGATGGTGTGCTTCTAGCTCAGGATGCAATCTATTCAATGTAAACATCTGGTAATAGAGGAATATTCATAAAATTGGATGTGTCAAAGGCTTATGATAGGGTGGAGTGGAGCTTCTTGTCAAAGATGATGGTAGCCTTTGGTTTCTCTCAGGATTGGATAAAATGGATCATGAGTTGTGTTTCTACTCTGACATACTCACGGTTAATCAAGGGTATTCCCTCGCAACTGCTTGGAGCTACTCGAGGCCTTCATCAAGGAGATCCTTGTTCTCCCTATCATTTTATCTTATTGGCTGAAGGCTTGGGTAGTCTCATCTTGAGGAGAAGATAATAAAGTTTGTTAATAGGTATCAAGGTGGGTGAGGAAGTTTTGACTCACCTAAAGTTTGTGGATGAAACATGATTTGTGGGAGTTGCCAACTTCAAGGAATCAAGAATTATTTGAAATACACTTAATGTCTACCTTAGGGCTACAAACTAAGTCATAAATGATATAAAATCCAAAGTGGTATTTTTTACTCTAAATCAAAGGCTTCAAGACATAATTTTAGAGATCTTGGGATTCACAAGGACTTCTCTCCCAATGGTATACTTGGGGGTTCCTTTGCATTTTAAAAAACTAAAAATAGATATCTAGAGGAATATTTTCGATTGTATAAAGAAAATAATTAATCACTGGTCTCACAAATGGTTAAGCTATGTGGTTAGATTAACTTTTCTATGGTCAGTCATTTAGGCCAACCAATTTATAAATTTTCTATCCTTGTTGCCCCACATACCATATGGAAAGAGTTGGACAAGATGGCTAGAAATTTTTTATGGGAAGGAGTAAAAGGAGAGAGAAAATAGGCCTTAGTAGGTTGGGAGAAAGTATGCCAGCCCAAGGTAAAAGGAGGTTTGGGACTCAGAAGATCAAAGTTAAATAATAAATCTTTGGCTGGAAAGCTTTACTTAAGGTGGATTTCCCAACCAACTTTTATTTAGTAAAATTTTAACTAGTAAATATTTGGAATAGGTAAACCCCAATGAGGTGGGTTGTTTCCCTTTGGATGTGTTGGCAATTTTGCCACACTAAATTTTGTTGTAAAATTTTGAAAGGAAAATAAGACGATGAATGATGCAATTCTATTGTTTTGATGATTTTAATGAAATATTTTATTTCCTTCTTGTAAGCATTTCCATTAAAATATAAATGTTAAACTCATTTTCATAAATACACTATAAAATCCTCTCTTTAGAAATTAAATGTGCTCATGCTCAAAATGTAAAAAGAATTAATGCAAGACACATCTTCAGGATAAGTTCGGACTAGTTGCAGAATATACGAATGGATAGAAATCAACTACAACTTTGGTATTGTCCCTTCAAGGTGAAAGCAGCAGAAAAATTGAAGATTTTTTCACCCCATGGGGGATGAAAGTCCTTTGCACCCGTCGTTTTGGATGAAACTATATTGATAAGCGATTTCACCTATTGAAAGCAGAGAAGGAAAAAATGTGCAAGTGAAGGAGAAGTCAAAGTTAACATCACCCTTGGAAAGGGGCAAAAATCAGTTTTTCCCTCTCAAGGGCGAAAATCCAAGCAATAGCTTATTCAGTCTGAAATAGAAAGGAGAACGTGTTGGCTGCAGTCATAGTCAAAATCGTCCCTTGATAGGGCAAAAATAAATTTTACCCCTTTTAGGATCGAAACCCTAATGAAAGCAATTTTTGGAGTGCAAGCATGAGGATGACATCGTTCAGGCATAAAAGGGGAAGTCAATGTCAACTTCATCCCTTAGAGGGGAAAAAAATCCTTTTCACCCCTCTTTGGGGAAACATTTCCAAGGGGAAACATCTTGAGGTGAAATGTCCTTGAAAATGTAGTCCTCGTGATTGTCAAAGTCAACGTTTCCCCTGGACTGGGGCAAAAATCATTATCGCCCCTTTCAGGGGTGAAATAAAAATTTCCCTCCTCCTTTGAAGAAGATGTTATCTATATTTTTTGAGGAGAAATAATTTAGAAAATAGGTGAAAGTATTTTTAAGGGTGAAACTCATATTCTTTGATTGCAATCCGAATAAGAATATGTTGAAGACAAAATCAGTTAAAATAGAAGGAAAAAATTCTAGATTTGGAGGCAACCATCAATGCAGTCATCTTCTCAAAAGTGCCACAATAGAAGATATTTTTGGGAAAGGTAAATATTGATAAAATTGAATACTTGGGGCAACAAGAGCCACGATCTAGAATTTTTGCAAGGATTAAATGCTACATCCTCAAATCTGATGCGATCTCGATGATTTTCGATGTGCTTCATTCATTTTGCTAAAGAAGTTAAGGGTTTCAGTATTTATTATAGTGTCCAACTATAGTCTTAAGTGTCCATATACTTAAATCACATAAAACTATTTATTTATTTTTTAAATTTAACATGACTTTAGTAAAAGTGTCAAAATGAGGCAGTCTAAAAATTTTAGGTTAGTGTGAGAAACCTATGGATTGGTCATAGGGGTTTCTCACACTAACTTAAAAAAATGAAGCAGTCCATAAATTATTTGAGACATATTTAATAAGACACCAAGTGTAATGTATATTTTTGAAACTAAACATTATTTTTGGTTTGAATCAAAAACATATATTAAATTCATCTTGGGTTTATTGTATGATATACAATTTCACTTTAAATTTTATTTTTATTTAATTCTAAAAATAATAAACATTCATTCATGATTTATTCTATTCCTTTGAGGAAACTCTATTTATAATATTTTCAAGCTATACATGCATATGAGTAGGATTCTTTTAATTATACATAATTAATTTAAGATAATATATATAATTGTGTTGGATGTGAACAAATACCTTATATCGCAGTAAAAAAATGTTTTTATTTTAATTATATAAAGACAAATAAGGGTTTCACACATCCTAAGTCTAGTAGAGTAGTTAGAACATTGATTTGGTGAAATAAGATAGACTAAACATCAATAGTGGAAATATGAGCCTATAAATAAATATTTGTGTAAAGCGGTAAACTTGTCATAACAATGAAGGATCCTCATGATCCAATTTCACCTAGGTTTTTAAAGAGTAATGATAATAAGGGTCATTAACAATACAACTCTTCAATTGACTACTTCCACACCATACACTTTTAAAAATATCATTGAAAGAGCTTATGGTTGAGTAATAGAAATTCATATGGACCCTAACACCACTTCATAAGACATTTTAGAAACAACTAGAGTCAACATGATACCAAAAATTTAGGACAAGTTATAGAAAAAATAGAAAGCAATATTTAACAAACCACAAGGACAACACAATCACAATAAATGGAATATAGGAAATATAATATTTAATCTAATAAATAAAATGGTTCGTCTCAAGAGGTATAGATACCCAATTATGTGTGACCTTTGGACAAAGATTAAAGAACAAAACTTATATTTTATTCATAAAATATTATAATAATTCTTTTTGTACAAGGTGTATAAAGGTATAAAGTACCATCTGATAAATATAATACAAAATATGGTGTATAATATTAATTTAAAAAAGTAGGTGTTTAGGAACCCACATTTCGTAATTTGTTTATCAATATTATTCTTTTGTATATTGATCTCTTATTTTTCTATTGTGTTTTATCTATAGTGAATGTTATGCCTCTAACATTTTCTAGAATGCATTGTGAAATCTAATACCTTGAACTTTTCCTATCCAAAGTTTGTCAAAAGATCTTCTTTGGCCCTAATTATATATATATATATATATATATATATATTTATTTAATATAATTTAGGCATTAAATAAAATAGACCATCAATTTTAGCTTCTTTGAGATACCTTTATCTATCCCGAATCTTGGAAGAAACAAATAGTGCAAAGTGTTATGCAAGGTCATAGGTGCAAAACCACACATCAAACTCTACCATTCCTATTAGTGTGAGTCAAATGTAGATCTTGATCCAAAATCCTACATAATTTAATATTTGTAGGTCAAATACTATGAGAAATATTTGTATGTTACCATTTGTTCTTGCAACATTGTAGTTTTCTTACCATAGGTAAAACAACTTAGTGTTTATTTAAGCTTTTAATCATATACTTATCATCCTTGGCATTCCAATCTATGAACTATTATGTTTCTTACCATACTTACGTGCACCACATCATGCAAACCTATTATTGAAAAATTATTGTTCCCATTTAATTTTGTCTTCTTCAATATCACTTGCTCATCCAAAAGTTGTCACCCATGTAAAGAATGTTCATTCCTGTATATTTTTTCACCTTTTCACCTATGTCTACTTTACTACTTTTATATAAGTTGATCATAGAAATAAAATAATAGATGCAAACAATCTTAGGCCTAACCTTCTTCACAATATTTAAGCACAAGTATGTGATATGTGCAAACAATAAAATATTATTTAGAATTCACTAAAATTATAAACAAAACTATATCAATAGAAAAATATGTGGCAATTTAAAAAATGTCTCCTTGGAAAAGAGATATAGGAATATAAATAGCTTTGTGCTACTAAAGGTGTTTAACTTTTAATATACATTTATTTTCCTTAGTGCTACAATGCTTCAAAAGTCTCATGCCTTCAATAAGTAAGATCTTCAAATTGAATGCATACTTGTATTTATATGATGTCATAGCCATGATTTAATCATAGAAAATTTAGGATTAGTAAGAAAAGCTAGATTATTTTCTCAAATGCATTGGCATACATCGAATCCTAAAGCTTATAGGTGGAAATTATATAGTAATTTTCAAGTTCATAAAATTAGAGTCTTTTGAAGTAAATTAAATATTATACAATCATCATGAACGAGGTTGGTGGGATGGAGTCTATATACATGAATCTTTATTATTCTTCTAAATTTATATTTTTGGATTTAAATCCTATTGCATAGATTTATTTCATTTACACTGAGTTGCTATACCACCTCTTCAAATTTTAGTCTATGATGACATTTTTTATGTCTTCATATCTTATTTGTATCCTTTTGAGATTTCAACTAAACAACATAAATGCAAGCATAAAGAAGAAGGAAAAATAGGATCTTGTTGTTCTTGATGGATAACCCAATATACATGCGCAAAATTAGCATCAATGTGGGGTATTCTTCCATAGTAACTTCTACAAATTACTTTTCAAATATCTGATAGAAAATTATAATACAAAGCTTTCAAATGTAGTGATGAAATCCATATATTTGTATGCTAATTGGTTTGTGCAAGAGGATACCTTCCTATATATCAAAGTATTTGGACATGAGATTAAGTGAATGGTATTTCAAATTAGAGTGACCTGTGTTCTAGTCCTTATGAATTTCTCTTCACTAGCACAACATTTTTCATAGTAGATGAACTTCAAATCACCTTAAGCAACTAAATAATTTTCCATTCACTATTGGTGACTAAACACACCAATTCATTAGAGAAATTAGTAATTAAAAATATAAATTAATGCATTTTAAATCATACAATAAAATATAAATGTAATTATGATATAAGGGGAGAAATTAGAGCAACATATATCTAGGTTGAATAGATATATGGTTTGACCATAAACTACATGCTGAATATTGATGGATGAGTTTTTATAGGGCAAAATAAATAATGGATTTGGTACCAAAAGAACTAAAATTATCCAATTAGATTAAAGTTATTGATATACAAGAAGAAATTGATCAAGAAGAGGCAACATAATAAAAATGAAAAAAAGTCTTTGAGCTAGTTTTGATGTATGAAAATTATAGTATCATCACAACCTATTAATGTTAAAATTATAATCAAATTCATGAAAAAGGATGACAAATTATGATGTAATATTGTTCGGCCTAAGGACATTCATTATACAATATATAATTTTATTTTAATATTCTATTATACAAGACCTATGGGCTTTGGTTCACCTTGTTGTGGTTAAATCCACTTTATAACTTGTAATTAACTTTAATACCTCTTGTTACATTGACTTAGAATAAAATTTATTATGTAATTAGGTTTTTTTTTGAAAAAATACCCCCATTTCACAACTCATTTTATTATCAAAATACTATGTAATTTAATTTATGGATATTAATGATTATTTATGGCACCGATGTGTGTCCACTATATCTCTATTTCTCATCCTTGATTATGCTTTTTGTATACGATTTGAGTGTATGGATTACATTTATTTATTTCTAAGAAAATATTGTGAATTTCAACATGGTATGAAAGTGAGTATGGAGTAGATTTTTTTGTTCATGTAGAAATCCTACTAAGAGCCTAAATTACTCTTTGAATTACAATATGAATTACTCTTTGAAGTTTCATAAGTGGAATTTGCATAAGAAACTAAAGGGAAATATCTATCCATATTCTAATGTTTATTTTTTCAAGAATCTTTGGAATCATATATGATTCATCCTTCTCAAGATAATCATAACTTATGGTTTAAATATTTGTATTGGAAAATTTTGTTTTCTTTTCATCCTAGTAAAGATATAGAATTTGGAACCATTTTTTAAATTCAAATCATGCCATGAACATGCATTTTTTAACATGTGCACTTTTCCTCACGTACTTAGCATCATATATAATGCTCGAACACATCATCAAGGTAGATATTGGTCCATAATGCAACATCATGATAATGATATACTAGCTAGAAAAGATAATGATATGACATTTAGATAATAAGTATTTATATTTGAGGCTCGAATGAATAAAATAGGATTCACTATCAACTACAACATGATGTTTCCTATTTTTGCTAGCATACCCTACATTCTTCATATAAGCTAGAGATATTTTTATCATAGAATAATAAGCAGTTATTAGATGGATGGATCACGATAACTAATGCATTAAGAGGTGAGTGGTCAAGAGATCAAGCTCAAGAAAAATCCCACTTCTACACTCCTTTGAGCTTAGGCATAGAAACATTGTACATAAAAAAACCTTTGACCATGCATATACACGGTGGATGCATTAGTTAGCACAATGTTTATAGGCTATAAGAGACTAGATTTTGAATTATATTATGGATTTTTGCAAAAAAAAATAAATAAATAGCTCATTTGGGTGATATAGAAGTCATCACGACATCAAAGGGTTCCATGTAAACTAGTTTTGAACTTAAACTACTTAGCCAACCAGAAGAAGCCAAATATCATATTGTTAGTGTACTAGTTATACTTACATGGAAAATGATGAATTGTATTCATAAATAAATTAGAAAATCAAGGAAAATCAGGTATTAAATTATAACGAAATGTCACGATTGGAATATGTAATTGAAAATAACAGTCTGTAATTAATGATGTTTAAATATAAAAATAATAATATAAATCATTGTATTATTTTTAAAATCTTAATAATTTGGAAAATACATTATATGATTTTGGAAGATTTGAAAGGAGAGCTTGGAAGAGAAAACTAGGGCATCAGTTGGGTAATCGAAGAGATTTTTGGTTACTGTGTATCTGAAGACAAGATTGCTGCCCTAGGAGGGCCCAATCGGGACACCTCCGGATAAGAGACCGTTCTTTTGCATATTTGTTAAAGGATAAATCTCCTCCATCAGAGACTGAAGAAGCACAAAAAACAGCATAAAAAATACTATTTACGACTTCTAGAAATGGATCAACATCTCAACGAGTTAATGGGTGCTTGCCACGATTATAATCAAGGCCAAAGATTGTCATTGAACAAATGATGGTCAAAGAAACAACTTTATATACAACCAATCATGATTTGATCTGTAAATTCATGGGTATTCGCCCTACCCTAAATTTTTTGCATTTCTTGGGTTTGGCAAAAATAGGAGCCTTTTGGTGAGTATTTTTTGTGATTTATTAGCAATGGATATTTTATTGTTAGTTTTTTTCACTTCATCGATAGAAATAGGGCTTTCGAATCAAAAAAGAGGAATCATGGTCCGAAAGGATTATTTGTTCAACCTTGGAGAGTGGGATTTGATCTTCGAATTGAACCCACTACTGTCCCGATTTGGATCCATTTGTATGCACTTCCAATGGAGTTTTGGAGTGAGCATTTATTGAAAATTATCAGTAATTCCCTTGGAATATATCTAGGTGTTTCCAAAGACACACTCGAAGGAAAAATAGCTGTTTATGCACAATTATGTGTGAAAATGGATCTTAGCTAGCCTTTGCCAGTAGAGGTGGAACTCGAAATCACAGGACTATATTGGATTCAACAACTGGATTATGAGGTATTACCCTTCAGATGTAGAGTTTGCCACAAATATAGGTATTTGGCCCGATCTTGCCCAAATAATATGAACATAAAAATGAAGGCTCCTCTAAGAATGTCAAATATTTCTAAGGAGGGTAAGTCAACAATCAATAAATAAATAACCAATATTTCTTAGGGTAAAGAAGCATAAGGATATGGTTTTGAATAACCCAAAAGAAGGAGAAGGCAAAAGAAAAAATATGTTAAAGAGCAAACCCAACTCAAGCCCTCCAATAGGTCTGAGATCTTTAAGACACTAATGGACCAAGAAGAAGAACAATTTATAGGAGTGGATGGGAATAATGAAAAAAATAACAACCATGTTCAAGCCCCTACTTCACCTCCTCCCATCATAGAGCATGTAATTAAATGCAGTGAGTTACCACAATCAGAGAGTGCAGGGGTATTTATAGTGCATAACCAAGAGCAACCGATAAAGGATGTCATCATGGGTATAGCAGAAAAGAACAAAAAAAGAGCAAATCTAGGGATAAATCAGGTGGAAAAGAGATAAAAATAGCAGCTTTCAAGGAGTGGGTAGAAAATAAAATAAGGAATTGATACCAGTTCAAGGAGACAAACTGATCACTAGAGGATCAATGAGACCAATAGATTTTTACTGCTTTCAAGGTAACCAATGATTATACAATCATGGAATGTTATAGGTTTAAACAGTAGAACCCATAAATCTACTGTTCGAAGACTCTTAGAAAAATGTAAAATATTTTTTTTGTTTATCTAGGGTACAAAAATTTCATTTGATATTATGTGTAAAACAAAATAGACTTTGGAAGGGTGTTGGTCATATGGAAGTGGATGCCCAAGGTGTCTCAGGGGGGATAGTTACTTTTTGGAACTCTCTTGAATGGACTGCAATAGAACATATAGCTTGGAGGGGTGTACTCACATCACATTTTAGAAATAATATCACAACTGAACATGTTTTAATTACAATTTTTTATGGGGCTCAAAACCTAGAAGGTTAGATTCATCAATGCAAAGTTGTGCATAACATGAGAGTCTCAAGGGAAGAGTTAGACTCGATTATTGCTGGGGATTTTAATGCCAAATTATCCTCTAGAGATCAAGAATGGGAAACCCTAATTTTGGACCCAGAAGATCGACTTATGATTACCCAAGTACAGGCATTACACTTAGTGGATATTAAATGCCCTGGAACCAACTATACTTGGAATAACAAGAGGAGGGATCCACATAGTAGGAAGATGAAGTTAGATCATTTTTTGGTTTCAGATGAGGCATTTATAAAATGGAATATAAAATTTTAGAATTTGGAGGGTCCAGTTTCAGGTCACTTTCCCATTTTGTTGGAAGGGGGGATCAAGATAGTGCAGCATCACAAACCATTTACATTTGAAAAATTTTGGTTACAAAAAGATGAACTTCAAAATAAAATTCCATAGTGGTGGTAATAAGGTCGTCTAGCATATGGGACACCAATGTTTAGATTCCACAAATAGCTTCATTGTGTCAAATATCAACTAAAACAATGTATGTAAGCTAACAAGATAGACTTCCAGGTCAAAAGAGCTCCATTGGTGGCCAGATTGGATGAGGTTCAAAAACACTTTAGGGAAGGAACAATTACAGAGCAATGCAAAGAAGAGGATGATGCATTGTGTAAAGTGATTGAGGACATTGACAACCAAGAGGAGACCTACTAGAAACAGAGAGCAAGAACCACTTGGTTATTAGAAGGTGATAAAAATATAAATTTTTTCCATCAAGTTGCCTATTATAGGAGATAGATGAACAACATGGAAGCTCTTCAAGATGAGAATGGACACTCCTTTGATACAATTCTAGGTATGCATTTCCATTCAATGGATTATTTTTCTATATTATTTATGGAAAGTATGGTGCAAGATGAAAAGACTCAAAAAGAAGTTCTTGCTATCATACCCTCTATTATCTCTGAAGAAGAAAATTAGGCTTTACTTAAGCCCATTGATAGAGAGCAACTGAAGAATGTATTCTTTGGAATGAGCATTGAAAAAACACTAGGTCCAGATGGCTTTCCAATTAAGTTTTTTTAGGCCTTCTGGGACAACTTGGAGGAGGATGTAATGGTTGTTATAGAGGAGTCCAAAGGTAGTAAAATAATGCTTAAAGCATTAAATCATACTTTCATTGCCTTAATTCCAAAAGGTGAGGAGGGGGTGCATATTTTAGATTATATACCTATTGCCTTATGCAATATCATATATAAAATAATCACAAAGGTAATGACTGAGCGACTAAAACCTCTTCTACATAGAATTATCTCCTCGAAGCAAGGGCGTTTTGTAGACGGTAGGCAGATCTTGGATGGTGTGCTTCTAGATCAGGAGACAATCTATTCAATGCAAACATTTGGTAATAGAGGAATATTCATAAAATTGGATATGTCAAAGGCTTATGATAGGGTGGAGTGAAGATTCTTGTCAAAGATGATGGTAGCCTTTGGTTTCTCTCAGGATTGGATATAATGGATCATGAGTTTTGTTTCTACTCTAACATACTAACGGTTAATCAAGGGTCTTCCCTCGCAAGTACTTGGAGCTACTCGAGGCCTCCATCAAGGAGATCCTTGTTCTCCCTATAATTTTATCATATTGGCTGAAGGCTTGGATGGACTCATATTGAGGAGAAAATAATAAGGTTTGTTAATAGGTATCAAGGTGGGTGAGGAAGTTTTGACTCATCTAAATTTTGTGGATGACACAAGATTTGTGGGAGTGGCCAACTTCAAGGAATCAAGAATGATTAGAAATACACTTAATGTCTACCTTATGGCTACAAACCAAGTCATGAATGATATAAAATCCAAAGTGGTATTTTTTACTCTAAATCAAAGGCTTGAAGACATAATTTTAGATATCTTGAGATTCACAAGGACTTCTCTCCCAATGGTATACTTGAGGTCCCTTTGATTTTTAAAAAACTAAAAATAGATATCTCGAGGAATATTTTGGACTGTATAAAGAAAATAATTAATCATTGGTCTCAAAAATTTGTAAGCTATGTGTTTAGATTAACATTTTTATAGTCAGTCATTCAGGCCATCGAGTTTATAAATTTTCTATCCCTGCTGCCCCACATACCATATGGAAAGAGTTGGACAATATGGCTAAAAATTTTTTATGGGAAGGAGTAAACGGGGAGAGAAAATAGGCCTTATTAGGTTGGGAGAAAGTATGCCAACCCAAGGTAAAAGGAGATTTGGGACTAAGAAGATCAAAGTTAAATAATAAATCTTTGGCTGGAAAGCTTTACTTAAGGTGGATTTCCAAACCAACTTCTTTATTCATTATAATTTTAACTAGTAAATATTTGGAATAGGTAAACCCCAATGAGGTGGGTTGTTTCCCTTTGGATGTGTTGGCAATTTTGCCACACTAAATTTTGTTGCAAAATTTTAAAAGGAAAAGAAGAAGATAATGATGCAATTATATTGTTTTTATGATTTTAATGAAATATTTTATTTCCTTCCTATAAGCATTTCCATTAAAATAAAAATGTTAAACTCATTTTCGTAAATACACTATAAAATCCTCTATTTAGAAATTAAAGGTGCTCATGCTCAAAAAGTAAAAATAATTAATGCAAGACACGTCTTCGGGATAATTTCGGACTAGTTGTAGAATATACAAATGGATAGAAATAAGCTACAACTTTGGTATTGTCCCTTCAAGGTGAAAGCGATAAAAAAATTGAAGATTTTTTCACCCCATGGGGGATGAAAGTACTTTGCACCCCTCGTTTGGGACGAAACTATATTGATAAGTGATTTCACCTGTTGAAATTAGAGAAGGAAAAAATGTGCAAGTGATGGAGAAGTCAAAGTTAACATCACCCCTTTAAAGGGGCAAAAATCGGTTTTTCCCTCTCAGGGGCGAAAATCCAAGCAATAGCTTCTTCGGTCCGAAATAGAAATGAGAACGTGTTGGCCACAGTCATAGCCAAAATCATCCCTTGATAGGGCAAAAATCATTTTTACCCCTTTTATAAGCGAAACCCTAATGAAAGAAATTTTTGGAGCGCAAGCATGAGGATGATGTCGTTCAGGCATAAAAAGGGAAGTCAATGTCAACTTCATCCCTTAGAGGGGAAAAAAATCCTTTTCACCCCTCTTTGGGGAAAAATTTCCAAGGGGAAACATCTTGAGGTGAAAAGTCATCGAAACTACAGTCCTCATGCTTGTCAAAGTCAACACCACCCTTGGACTAGGGCGAAAATCATTGTCGCCCCTTTCAAGGGTGAAATCAAAATTTCCCTCCTTTGCAGAAGATGTTATCTATCATTTTTTGAGGAGAAATCATTCAAAAAATAAGCGAAAGTATTTTTAAGGGTGAAACTCATATTCTTTGATTGCAATCCGAATAAGAATATGTTGAAGACAAAATTAGTTAAAATAAAAGGGCAAAATTCTAGATTTGGAGTCAACCATCAATGTAGTCTTCTTCTCAAAAGTGCCACAATAGCAGATATTTTTGGGCAAGGTAAAGATTGATGAAATTGAATACTTGGGGCAACAAGAGCCACGATCCATAATTTTTGCAAGGATTAAATGCTACATCCTCAAATCTGGTGCGATTTCGATGATTTTCGAGGTGCTTCAAACCTTTTGCTAAATAAGTTAAGGGTTTCAGTATTTATTATAGTTTTCAACTATAGTCTTCAGTGTCCATATACTTAAGTCACATAAAACTATTTATTTATTTTTTAAATTTAACATGACTTTCGTAAAAGTGTCAAAATGAGGCAGTCTAAACAATTTAGGTTAGTGTGAGAAACCTATGGATTGGTAATAGGGTTTATCACACTAACTTAAAAAAATGAAGAAGTCCATAAATTATTTAAGACATATTTAATAAGACATCAAGTGTAATGTTTCTTTTTGAAACTAAACATTATTTTTGGTTTGAATCAAAAACATATATTAAATTCATCTTGGGTTTATTGTATGATATAAAATTTCACTTTAAATTTTATTTTTATTTAATTCTAAAACTAATAAACATTCATTCATGATTTATTCTATTCCTTTGAGGAAACTCTATTTATAATATTTTCAAGCTATACATGCATATGAGTAGGATTCTTTTAATTCTACATAATTAATTTAAAATAATATATATATAATTGTGTTGGATGTGAATAAATACCTTATATCATAGTAAACAAAATGTTTTTCTTTTAATTATATAAATACAAATGAGGGTTTCACACATCCTAAGTCTAGTAGAGTAGTTAGAACATTGATTTGGTGAAATAAGATAGACTAAACATCAAAAGTGGAAAGATGAACCTATAAATAAATATTTTTGTCACATGGTAATCAAGGAAAATCAGGTATTAAATTATAACGAAATGTCACGATTGGAATATGTAATTGAAACTAATAGCCTGTAATTAATGATGTTTAAATATAAAAATAATAATATAAATCATTGTATTATTTTAAAATCTTTATAATTTGGAAAATACATTATATGATTTTGGAAGATTTGGAAGGAGAGCTTCGAAGAGAAAACTAGGGCATAAGTTGGGTAATCAAAAATATTTCTGGTTACTGTGTACTTGAAGAAAAGATTACTGCCCTAGGAGGGCCCAATCGGGACACCTCCGGATAAGAGACCATTCTTTTGCATATTTGTTAAAGGATAAATCTCCTCCATGATGCAGGAGCATCCGGTGGGGATGAAGCAATCTTGCATTTTCCAGAAATGTTCTTAAAATTTTCTAAGTTCCTAGCACTTGTTTTATTTTCGAAGTTTTATGAGCAAAGGGAAGGCAGAAGTGTTTTAAGACAGGTTGGGGAGGGGAGCCACGAAATCGCGACATGTCGCGATTTCGCGACATGTCGCGAAATCATGGCTCCGAAGGCGAGTAGTGGGCGAGGGCCAAAACCGTCACGATATCGCGACGTCGTGACGTCACGATATCGCGACAGTGTGTCGAGAGCTTTGGAAAAGGTCCTCTGACGTCACGATATCACGACGTTGCGATATCGCGACGTCACGATGTCGCGATGTCATTGTTGAGGCTATGGGAAGTGGCCATAGTCGTCGCGATATCGCGACGTCGCGATATCGCGACGTTGCGACGTCATTGTTGAGGCTATGGGAAGTGGCCACAGTCGTCGCGATATCGCGTCATCGTGATATCGCGTCGTCGTGATATCACGACGATCTCGTGGGGAAAAGCGAAGAGGGAGAGGCTTGTCACGATATCGTGATAGGTCACGATATCGTGACCTGTCGCGATATCGCGGCCTGGTTTTTGCACAGTCGAAGGTAAACAATAGAACGGCCTGGCAAGGTCAACTTGACACGTGGGCAGTGTGGAGGACACGTGTTTCTACTGTAATGTGACAAGGAAAGAGCATGACCCAATGAGCCGACCGCGTGTAAGAAAACCAAAGAGGAAGGTCAAAGAGATTAATAAGGGGGTGTAAGCCACGCATCCTTTTACTTCTGGCAACACGACAATTGCGGGAGATGGATTAATGAATGAAGCAGCGGTACAGAGTACAGTCAGTGTATAGCGGCCAGTGCAAGGACGGTCAGAACGACGCGGCCAAAGGAAGGCAGCCCGAGACAAACACGTAGACGGCCATACAAGGCCGGATTTGACACATGGCTGCCACGTGTAATGAGACAACTCAGCCAGTGAAGAAAAGGGGACCAGAATGGGACACGAAAGCTATCGCGTAAATTTAAGTGGAGTTGACGGCCACGTATGGTAAGGTTAAAATCAATCAATACAGCAGTTCGAAGGATGGAAATTTGAACAAAACATCGGTGCAGAAGAGCAGTCTAACCCAGGGCAGCGGTTGCAGAGTAAGGAAGACCATTAATGTAGGGCTCTTGGTAGATCGGGCAGATGGCCCATTTATGATCAAAATTTTGAAAACCCCGAAAAAGGGGGGGGAAAGTTCAAATTTGAATCTTGTTAGGAAGGCATTAATTGCCTAGAGGATCGGGGCCTCGATAAAACCCAAAATTTTGTAATAGGGGCGGTGGTGAAGTCGGGAAAAGGGGAAGAGAGACTGTAAGCCTGGAAAAATTATTGTATGACTGTGTTAAGAAATTTAATGAAAGTTACTGTGATTCTACTTTGAATTTGTGGTGTGAATCCCGGCTTGCCATCAAGTGGTATCAGAGCCCGTAGCTCCTGAGCGTACAACAGACCGCCGAAAGAGAGAGGCAGTTGTACCAGGACGTGTGGGAGGGCTTGAGTTCAGGTGAATATGCCTCCGAGAAGAAACCCGATGGGTGGAAGAGGCATGGCAGCGGAAGATTTTCGAGCATTGCAAAGGCAGGTTCAAGCCCTGCAAGCAGAGTTATGCAGAAGGCGCGAACCCGGAGGGGATGAGGAAAGTGAAGACGAAGTTGAAGAGGAAGAACAGTCTGAGGAAGAAGAAGAAGCTGTGGATCCAGCTCAAGCCCGGTTGTATAAGGCCATCTCTCAGATTGGAAAGCAGCCTAAAATGGAGGTTTCTACATACTCGGGAAACCTAAATCCAGAAGAAGTGATTGACTGGATAAATGATTTAGAGGAATATTTTGAGTACGAGGAAGTTGAAGACCCTAACCGGGTCAGATTTGCTAAGACTAAGTTGAAGGGTCATGCCAGCATTTGGTGGAGAGGAATACAGTTGGAGAGGAACAGAAAAGGGAAGGAGAGAATAACGAGATGGGACAGAATGGTGGAGAAGTTAAAAAGGCAGTTTATCCCCGTTGACTATGAACTGGATCTACTACGAAAAATGCAAAGCTTGAGGCAGATGAACAGGACAGTTCAAGAATACACGGAGGAATTTTATAAAATCTCCATCAGGACCGGGCATTTGGAAGCTAGCAAGGAAAAAGTGGCCCGTTACATCAATGGGTTGAGACCGAGTGTGCAGGAGGAGTTGAGCTTGGTTCGGGTAAGCACCATCGAAGACGCTTACCAGTTTGCTTTAAAGGTTGAAGGAAAATTGAACCGAAGGTTTGAAAGCAAGCCAAAAGTGAAAGAACCGGGAGGAAAGAACGGTGGAAAGAAAGAAGGAAAGGAAGATAAGAAAGAAGAGGAGAGCAGCATCCGGGATCAGAGAGAAGAGGAAGACCCAAAACCGCAAGTTCAGAATGATAACTACCCGAGAGGAAGGGGTAGATCTGGATGCGGGAATGAAAGGGGAGTATTTCGTGGAACATGTTTCCACTGTGGTGAAGAAGGGCATCATGCATTTGAGTGCCCACAACATCGGGAAAAGACGAAAAAGAAACCGGTGGGTCCCGCCAGAGCAGTTGTGGCAGTTGAAGATGCTGATTCAGAACATTCTGAAGAAGCTGAAAAGGGAGAAGCCATGATTGTGAGAAGGACCATGTTGGTGGAAGAAGACCAGTATGAGCAAAGGAGAAGCCTGTTCCACACCGGGTGCAAAAGTGCGATCAAAGTCTGTAATGTCATTATTGACAATGGGAGTACAGACAACTTGGTTTTCGAGGAGATGGTTACTAAGTTGCAGCTGGAGAGAAGGAGACACCCACATCCATACCGGATTGCGTGGTTGCGGAAGGACCACCGAGCTTGGGTCCGGGAACAGTGTTTAGTCACGTTCCAGATTGGGAGATACCAGGATGAAGTCCTGTGTGATGTATTCCCTATGGATGCATGCCATTTGCTATTGGGCAGGCCATGGAAGTTTGATCGGAGTGCAGTGCATGATGGTCGTGCAAATACTTATTCCTTGGTGAAAGATGGAATGCGGCACAAGTTGAAGCCATTGCAGACCGAAGATGAGAAGGTGTGCAGTAATGCCAGAATTTGCCTGGTAGAGGGCAGAAAACTTTGCCAAGAAGCAGGATTTGAGCCGGATATAAAGGTTGATGAATGTTCGGAGATATTGCAAGGGACGCAGCCCAAACAGCATAGAAGTGAAGGTCACTTCTCCTTCTTACCCGGGGTGTCTGATGCAGGAGCATCCGGTGGGGATGAAGCAATCTTGCATTTTCCAGAAATGTTCTTAAAATTTTCTAAGTTCCTAGCACTTGTTTTATTTTTGAAGTTTTATGAGCAAAGGGAAGGCAGAAGTGTTTTAAGACAGGTTGGGGAGGGGAGCCGTGAAATCGCGACATGTCACGATTTCATGACATGTCACGAAATCATGGCTCCGAAGGAGAGTAGTGGGCGAGGGCCAAAATCATCGTGATATCACGACAGTGTGTCGAGAGCTTTGGAAAAGGTCCTCTGACGTCGCGATATCGCGACGTCGCGATGTCGCGATGTCATTGTTGAGGCTATGGGAAGTGGCCACAGTCGTCGCGATATCGCGACGTCGCGATATCGCGACGATCTCATGGGGAAAAGCGAAGAGGGAGAGGCTGGTCGCGATATCGCGATAGGTTGCGATATCGTGACCTGTCGCGATATCGCGGCCTGGTTTTTGCACAGCCGAAGGTAAACAAGAGAACGTCCTGGCAAGGTCAACTTGACACGTGGGCAGTGTGGAGGACACGTGTTTCTACTATAATGTGACAAGGAAAGAGCATGACCCGATGAGCCGGCCACGTGTAAGAAAACAAAAGAGGAAGGTCAAAGAGATTAATAAGGGGGTGTAAGCCACGCATCCTTTTACTTCTGGCAACACGATAATTGTGGGAGATGGATTAATGAATGAAGCAACGGTACAGAGTACAGTCAGTTTATAGCGGCCAGTGCAAGGACGGTCGAAACGACGCGGCCAAAGGAAGGCAGCCCGAGACAAACACGTAGACGGCCATACAAGGCCGGATTTGACACATGGCTGCCACGTGTAATGAGACAACTCAGCCAGTGAAGAAAAGGGGACCAGAATGGGACACGAAAGCTGTCGCGTAAATTTAAGTGGAGTTGACGGCCACGTATGGTAAGGTTAAAATCAATCAATACAGCAGTTCGAAGGATGGAGATTTGAACAAAACATCGATGCAGAAGAGCAGTCTAACCCAGGGCAGCGGTTGCAGAGTAAGGAAGACCATTAATGTAGGGCTCTTGGTAGATCGGGCAGATGGCCCATTTATGATCAAAATTTTGAAAACCCCGGAAAGGGGGGGGAAAGTTCGAATTTGAATCTTGTTAGGCAGGCATTAATTGCCTAGAGGATCGGGGCCTCGATAAAACCTAAAATTTTGTAATAGGGGCGGTGGTGAAGTCGAGAAAAGGGGAAGAGAGACTGTAAGCCTGGAAAAATTATTGTATGACTGTGTTAAGAAATTTAATGAAAGTTACTGTGATTCTACTTTGAATTTGTGGTGTGAATCCCGACTCGCCATCACTCCATCAGAGACTGAAGAAGCACAAAAAACCACAAAAAAAATACTCTTTAGGACTTCTAGAAATACATAAACATCTCAACGAGTTAATGGGTGCTTAACACAATCATAATCAAGGCCAAAGATTATCATTGAACAAATGATGGTTGAAGAAACAATTTTATATACAACCAATCATGATTTGATCTGTAAATTCCTGGGTATTCGCCCTACCCTAAATTTTTTGCATTTCTTGGGTTTGGCAAAAATATGAGCCTTTTGGTGAGTATTTTTTGTGATTTATTAGCAATGGATATTTTATTGTTAGTTTTTTTCACTTACCGATAGAAATAGGGCTTTCAAATCAAAATAGAGGAATCATGGTCCGAAAGGATTATTTGTTCAACCTTGGAGAGTGGGATTTGATCTTCAAATTGAACCCACTACTATCTTGATTTGGATCCATTTGTATGCACTTCCAATGGATTTTTGGAGTGAGCATTTATTGGAAATTACCGATAATTCCCTTGGAATACATTTGGGTGTTTCCAAAGACACACTCAAAGGAGACATAGCTGTTTATGCACAATTATGTGTGAAAATGGATCTTAGCCAGCCTTTGCCAGCAGAGGTGGAACTCGAACTCGCAGGACTATTTTGGATTCAACAACTAGATTATGAGGTATTACCCTTCAAATGTAGAGTTTGCCACAAATATAGGTATTTGGCCCGATCTTGCCCAAATACTATGAACATAGAAATGGAGGCTCCTCTAAGAATATCAAATCTTTCAAAGGAGGGTAAGTCAACAATCAATAAAGAAACAACCAATATTTCTCAAGGTAAAGAAGCACAAGGATATGGTTTTGAATAACCCAAAAGAAGGAGAAGGCAAAAGAAAAAATATGGTAAAGAGCAAACCCAACTCAAGCCCTCCAATAGGTATGAGATCTTTAAGACACTAATGGACCAAGAAGAATAACAATTCATAGAAGGAGTGGATGGGAATAATGAAAAAATAATAGCCATGTTCAATCCCCTCTTTCACTTCCTCCCATCATAGAGCACGTAATTAAGTGCAGTGAGTTACCACAATCAGAGAGTGTAGGGGTATTTATAGTGCATAACCAAGAGCAACCGATAAAGGATGTCATCATGGGTATAGCAGAAAAGAAAAAAAATTACCAAATCTAGGGATAACTTAGGTGGAAAAGAGATAAAAATAGCAACTTTCAAGGAGTGGGTAGAAAATAAAATAAGGAATTGATACCAGTTCATGGAGACAAACTGATCACTGGAGGATCGGTAATACCAATAGATTTTTAGTGCTCTCAAGGTAACCAATGATTATACAATCATAGAATGTTACAGGTTTAAATAGAAGAACCCATCAATATATTGTTCGAAGACTCTTAGAAAAATGTAATTTTTTTTTTTTGCTTATCTAGGAGACAAAAATATCATTTGATATTATGTGTAAAATAAAATAGACTTTGGAAGGGTGCTGGTCATATGGATGTGGCTGCCCAAGGGGTCTCAGGGGGGATAGTTACTTTTTGGAACTCTCTTGAATGGACTACTATAGAACATATAGCTTGGAGGGGTGTACTCACATCTCATTTTAGAAATAATATCACAACTGAACATGTTTTAATCACAATTTTTTATGGGGCTCAAAACCTAGATGGTTAGATTCATCAATGCAAAGTTGTGCATAACATGAGAGTCTCAAGGGAAGAGTTAGACTCGATTATTGCTGGGGATTTTAATGCCAAATTATCCTCTAGAGATCAGGAATGGGTAACCCTAATTTCGGACCCAAAAGATCGACTTATGATTACCCAAGTCCAGGCATTACACTTAGTGGATATTAAATGCCCTATAACCAACTATACTTGGAATAATAAGAGGAGGGATCCACATAGTAGGAAGGTGAAGTTAGATCATTTTTTGGTTTCAGATGAGGCATTTATAAAATGGAATATAAAATTTTAGACTTTGGAGGGTCCAGTTTCAGGTCACTTTCCCATTTTTTTGGAAGGGGGGATCAAGATAGTGCAGCATCACAAACAATTTAAATTTGAAAAATTTTGGTTACAAAAGAGGAACTTCAAAATAATTTCCATAGTGGTGGTAATAAGGTCATCTAGCATATATTAAACCAATGTTTAGATTCCACAAATAGCTTCATTGTGTCAAATATCAACTGAAACAATGTATGTAAGCTAACAGGATAGACTTCCAGGTCAAAAGAGCTCCATTGGTGGCCAGATGGGATGAGGTTAAAAAATACTTTAGGGAAGGAACAATTACAGAGCAATGCAAAGAAGAGGATGATGCATTGTGTAAAGCGATTGAGGACATTGACAACCAAGAGGAGACCTGCTAGAAACAGAGAGCAAGAACCACTTGGTTATGAGAAGGTGATAAAAATATAATTTTTTTCCATCAAGTTGCATATTATAGGAGATAGATGAACAACATGGAACCTCTTCAAGATGAGAATGGACACTCCTTTGATACAATTCTAGGTATGCATTTCCATTCAATGGATTATTTTTCTATATTATTTATGGAAAGTATGGTGCAAGATGAAAAGACTCAAAAAGAAGTTCTTTCTGTCATACCCTCTATTATCTCTGAAGAAGAAAATCAGGCCCTACTTAAACCCATTGATAGAGAGCAACTGAAGAATGTATTCTTTGGAATGAGCATTGAAAAAACACTAGGTCCAGATGGCTTTCCAATTAAGTTTTTTTAGGCCTTCTGGGACAACTTGGAGGAGGATGTAATGGTTGTTATAGAGGAGTCCAAAAGTAGTAAAATAATGCTTAAAGCATTAAATCATACTTTCATTGCCTTAATTCCAAAATGTGAGGAGGGGGTGCATATTTTAGATTATATACCTATTGCATTATGCAATATCATTTATAAAATAATCATAAAGGTAATGAATGAGCAGCTAAAACCTCTTCTACATAGCATTATCTCCTCAGAGCAAGGGGGTTTTGTAGAGGGTAGGCAGATCTTGGATGGTGTGTTTCTAGATCAGGAGGCAATTTATTCAATGCAAACATTTGGTAATAGAGGAATATTCATAAAATTGGATATGTCAAAGGCTTATGATAGGGTGGAGTGAAGCTTCTTGTAAAAGATGATGGTAGCCTTTGGTTTCTCTCAAGATTGGATAGAATGGATCATGAGTTGTGTTTCTACTCTAACATACTAACGGTTAATCAAGGGTCTTCCCTCACAACTGTTTGGAGCTACTCGAGGTGTTCATCAAGGAGATCCTTTTTCTTCCTATCATTTTATCATATTGGATAAAGGATTGGGTTTACTCATATTGAGGAGAAGATAATAAGATTTGTTAATAGGTATCAAGGTGGGTGAGGAAGTTTTGACTCATCTAAAGTTTGTGGATGACACAAGATTGGTGGGAGTGGCCAAATTCAAGGAATCAAGAATGATTAGAGATACACTTAATGTCTACCTTATGGATACAAACCATGTCATCAATGATATAAAATCCAAAGTGGTATTTTTTACTCTAAATCAAAGGCTTGAAGACATAATTTTAGATATCTTGGGATTCACAAGGACTTCTCTCCCAATGGTATACTTGGGGGTCCCTTTGCATTTTAAAAAACTAAAAATAGATATCTGGAGGAATCTTTTGGACTGTATAAAGAAAATAATTAATCATTGGTCTCACAAATGTTTAAGCTATGTGGGTAGATTAACTTTTTTATAGTCAGTCATTCAGGCCAGCCAGTTTATAAATTTTCTATCCCTGCTACCCCACATACCATATGGAAAGAGTTGGATAAGATGGCTAGAAATTTTTTATGGGAAGGAGTAAAAGCAGAGATAAAATAGGCCTTATTAGGTTGGAAGAAAGTATGCCAACCCAAGGTAAAAGGAGATTTGGGACTGAGAAGATCAAAGTTAAATAATAAATCTTTGGCTGGAAAGCTTTACTTAAGGTGGATTTCCCAACCAACTTCTTTATTCAGTAGAATTTTAACTAGTAAATATTTGGAATAGGTAAACCCCAATGAGGTGGGTTGTTTCCATTTGTATGTGTTGGCAATTTTGCCACACTAAATTTTGTTGTAAAATTTTGAAAGGAAAAGAAGAAGATGAATGATGCAATTCTGTTGTTTTTATGATTTTAATGAAATATTTTATTTCCTTCCTGTAAGCATTTCCTTTAAAATAAAAATGTTAATCTCATTTTCATAAATAAACTATAAAATCCTCTCTTTAGAAATTATAGGTGCTCATTCTCAAAATGTAAAAATAATTAATGCAAGACACGTCTTCGGGATAATTTCGGACTAGTTGCAGAATATACAAATGGATAGAAATCAACTACAACTTTGGTATTGTCCCTTCAAGGTGAAAGCGTCAAAAAAATTGAATATTTTTTCACCCCATGGGGGATGAAAGTACTTTGCACCCCTCGTTTGGGATGAAACTATATTGATAAGTGATTTCACCTGTTGAAATTAGAGAAGGAAAAAATGTGCAAGTGAAGGAGAAGTCAAAGTTAACATCACCCTTGGAAAGGGGTGAAAATCATTTTTTCCCTCTCAGTGGCGAAAATCCAAGCAATAGCTTCTTCGGTTCGAAATAGAAATGAGAACGTGTTGGCTGCAGTCATAGTCAAAATCATCCCTTGATAGGGCGAAAATCATTTTTACCCCTTTTAGGAGCAAAACCCTAATGAAATAAAATTTTGGAGCGCAAGCACAAGGATGATGTCGTTCAAGAATAAAATGGGAAGTCAATGTCAACTTCATCCCTTAGAGGGGAAAAAAATCCTTTTCACCCATCCTTGGGGAAAAATTTCCAAGGGGAAACATATTGAGGTGAAAAGTCCTCGAAAATACAGTCCTCGTGCTTGTCAAAGTCAACGTCGCCCCTGGACTGGGGCGAAAATTATTGTCACCCCTTTCAGGGGTGAAATCAAAATTTCCCTCCTCCTTTGTAGAAGATGTTATCTATCTTTTTTGAGGAGAAATCATTCAAAAAATAGGTGAAAGTATTTTTAAGGGTGAAACTCATATTCTTTGATTGCAATCCGAATAAGAATATGTTGAAGACAAAATCAGTTAAAATAGAAGGGCAAAATTTTAGATTTGGAGGCAACCATCAACGTAGTCTTCTTCTCAAAAGTGCCACAATAGCAGATATTTTTTGGAAAGGTAAATATTGATAAAATTGAATACTTGGGGCAACAAGAGCCAAGATCCATAATTTTTGCAAGGATTAAATGCTACATCCTCAAATCTGGTGCGATCTCGATGATTTTCGAGGTGCTTCAATCCTTTTTCTAAAGAAGTTAAGGGTTTTGGTATTTATTATAGTGTCCAACTATAGTCTTCAGTGTCCATATACTTAAGTCACATAAAACTATTTATTTATTTTTTAAATTTAACATGACTTTAGTAAAAGTGTCAAAATGAGGCAGTCTAAAAATTTTAGGTTAGTGTGAGAAACCTATGGATTGGTAATAGGGTTTCTCACACTAACTTAAAAAAATGAAGTAGTCCATAAATTATTTGAGACATATTTAATAAGAGTCCAAGTGTAAAGTATCTTTTTGAAACTAAACATTATTTTTGGTTTGAATCAAAAACATATATTAAATTCATCTTGGGTTTATTGTATGATATAAAATTTCACTTTAAATTTTATTTTTATTTAATTCTAAAACTAATAAACATTCATTCATGATTTATTCTATTCCTTTGAAGAAAATCTATTTATAATATTTTCAAGCTATACATGCATATGAGTAGGATTATTTTAATTCTACATAATTAATTTAAAATAATATATATAATTGTGTTGGATGTGAACAAATACCTTATATCGTAGTAAAAAGAATATTTTTCTTTTAATTATATAAAGACAAATGAGGGTTTAACACATCCTAAGTCTAGTAGAGTAGTTAGAACATTGATTTGGTGAAATAAGATAGACTAAACATCAAAAGTGGAAAGATTAACCTATAAATGAATATTTTTGTCACATGGTAATCAAGGAAAATTAGGTATTAAATTATAACAAAATGTCACAATTGGAATATGTAATTGAAAATAACAGTCTGTAATTAATGATGTTTAAATATAAAAATAATAATATAAATCATTGTATTATTTTTAAAATCTTAATAATATGGAAAATACATTATATGATTTTGGAAGATTTGGAAGGAGAGCTTCGAAGAGAAAACTAGGGCATCAGTTGGGTAATCGAAAAGATTTTTAGTTACTGTGTACTTGGAGACAAGATTGCTGCCCTAGGAAGGCCCAATCGGGACACCTCCGGATAAGAGATCGTTCTTTTGCATATTTGTTAAAGGATAAATCTCCTCCATCAGAGACTGAAGAAGCACAAAAAACCGCATAAAAATACTCTTTAAGACTTCTAGAAATAGATCAACATCTCAATGAGTTAATGGGTGCTTGCCATAATCATAATCAAGGCCAAAAATTTTTATTGAACAAATGATGGTCGAAGAAACAATTTTATATACAACCAATCATGATTTGATCTGTAAATTCTTGGGTATTCGCCCTACCCTGAATTTTTTGCATTTCCTAGGTTTGGAAAAAATAGGAGCCTTTTGGTGAGTATATTTTGTGATTTATTATCAATGGATATTTTATTGTTAGTTTTTTTCACTTACCGATAGAACTAGGGATTTCGAATCAAAATAGAGGAATCATGGTCCGAAAGGATTATTTGTTCAACCTTGGAGAGTGGGATTTGATCTTCGAATTGAAACCACTACTGTCTCGATTTGGATACATTTGTATGCACTTCCAATGGAGTTTTTGAGTGAGCATTTATTGGAAATTATCAGTAATTCCCTTGGAATACATTTGGGTGTTTCCAAAGACACACTCGAAGGAAACATAGCTGTTTATGCATAATTATTTGTGAAAATGGATCTTAGCCAGCCTTTGCTAGCAAAGGTGGAACTCGAACTTACAAGACTATATTGGATTCAACAACTGGATTATGAGGTATTACCCTTCAAATGTAGAGTTTACCACAAATATAGGTATTTGGCTTGATCTTGCCCAAATAATATGAACATAGAAATGGAGGCTCCTCTAGGAATTTCAAATATTTCTAAGGAGGGTAAGTCAACAATCAATAAAGAAACAACAAATATTTCTCAAGGTAAAGAAGCACAAGGATATGGTTTTGAATAACTAAAAATAAGGAGAAGGCAAAAAAAAAATATGTTAAAGAGCAAACGCAACTCAAGCCCTCCAATAGGTATGAGATATTTAAGACACTAATGGACCAAAAATAAGAACAATTCACAGAAGGAGTGGATGGGAATAATGAAAAAAATAACAACCATGTTCAAGCCCCTATTTCACCTCCTCCCATCATAGAGCACGTAATTAAGTGCAGTGAGTTACCACAACCAGAGAGTGCAGGGGTATTTATAGTGCATAACCAAGAGCAACCGATAAAGGATGTCATCATAGGTATAGCAGAAAAGAACAAAACAAGACCAACTCTAGGGATAACTCAGGTGGAAAAGAGATAAAAATAGCAGCTTTCAAGGAGTGGGTAGAAAATAAAATAAGGAATTGATACTAGTTTAAGGAGACAAACTGATCACTGGAGGATCGGTGAGACCAATAGATTTTTATTGCTCTCAAGGTAACCAATGATTATAAAATCATGGAATGTTACGGGTTTAAATAGTAGAAACCATCAATCTACTATTCGAAGACTTTTAGAAAAATGTAAAATAAATTTTTTGCTTATCTAGGAGACAAAAATATCATTTGATATTATGTGTGAAACAAAATAGAATTTGGAAGGGTGCTGGTCAAATGGAAGTGGCTACCCAAGGGGTTTCAGGGGGGATAGTTACTTTTTGGAACTCTCTTGAATGGACTACAATAGAACATATAGCTTGGAGGGGTTTACTCACATCACATTTTAGAAATTATATCACAACTGAACATGTTTTAATCACAACTTTTTATGGGGCTCAAAACTGAAGGGGCACCAGAAAAACACCCTTCTGCACAAACCCAGCATTTTCATTAAAAACAACTAAAAAAATATATATATACATGCAGGAAAATATTACAGCCCGCAGGCTCACAATCATCGGCCCTCGGCTCGGTTCTCCGCTTCCTCACTCCTAGGCTCTAAGGGTATTCTCGGGTCCACCGTCTCGACTAAAACATTTCACCCAATTTTTATAGAGGCCCCCGACCCTCTTAAACATGCAATCCCGCCTAAACGGGTTCAACCACCCGATTAATTACATTTTTGAAAATGGGTTCACCAACCCGAAATTAATTCCCGCACGGTCTCTGTCACTGCAGAATCCGTCAAAAATCCCTGCGTGGCCCATCCTTCTCGTCTTCTGTGCTTCTTGGTCATCCCCCGCTTTAACTTCTGCTTCTGCCACGTGTCAAATTTGAACAGTCCTCGAAAACACCGTTCTCGCCATCTTTTTCTCTTCCTCCCGCGCCATTTTCTCTCTCCGTCGTGATATCGCGACATGTCGCGATATCACGACATTTCTGGCTCCTTGTGCTTTTTTGCCATTTTGGTCATGATATCGCGACATGTCGCGATATCACGACCATTTTTCCTCCGCACCCGCTTCTCCAATTTGTGTCGCGATATCACGACCGTTTTGTCGCTCTCTCCTCTGCTCCGAAACCTGTCGCGATTTCGTGACATGTAGCAAAATCGTGGGTCACGATTTTGTGACATGTCGCAAAATCGTGCCCCCTTCTGCGCCTTCGTCCCTCTCCGACAAACTGTCATGATTTCGTGACACGTCACGAAATTGCGGCCCCTTCTGCTGCACTTCCTCCTTGCCAATTTCTATCATGATTTCGTGACACGTCGCAAAATCATGACGGTTTTCAGACTTGGCCATTTTTTCTTCCTCCTTGCTTCCTGCTTCTTCTCCCGACTCTTCAGCACAGTTTTTCCTGAAATTTGCTGCTTCTACTGTTGGTGCTATTGGATGCTCCTGCATCAGATAGCCGGGGTAAGTGAAGAAGTGATCTTCACTTCTGTTGGGTCTGGTTGCTGCCTCCCGCAACACTTCCGAACCCTTCTCCGTCTCTGCAAACTACTTCGACCTCGGCTCCGGGCCCACACTTCTGTCTTCAACCGGACAGATTTCTCCACTGCTGCAAACTTCTACTGCAGCCGGCTTTAACTCTTCCTCTTGCATAGAATAATCTGTGCTTTCTTCCGGGCAGGTCCCGGTACTGCTGCTCTCTTCCTCTACAGCCTCCTTCATCTTTTCTTCCTTTTTTCTCCATCTCTCTTCCCGCCTTCTTTGCCACTCTTCCTTCTCTCGTAATTTCATTACGGACCATTCCTTTTGCAAGGCCTTTAATTGTCGTTGCAAAGCCATGTATTCTTCTTCCGTAACCACATCTTCCTCCTTGTCCCGTCTCCTTCGGGAATGCATTCTTCTTGCTTGCTTTTCTCACAAATGTTAACTGATCCCGGTGTAGCTGCCTCACGTCCGGCGGTCTGCTAACACGCCCGGGAATCTCAACTCTCTCTCAAACCCTTCCGCAGGTCCTGGTGCAACTGCCTCACCTTCGACGGATCTGCTGCACACTCAGGAACTACTGCTCTGATACCACTGACGGGGCATCGAAAAAACACCCTTCTACACAAACCCTGCCTTTTCATTAAAAACAACTAAAAATAAAAATATACATGCAGGAAAATATTACAGCCCGCAGGCTTACAATCACCGGCCCTCGGCTCGGTTCTCCGCTTCCTCACTCCTAGGCTCTAAGGGTATTCTCGGGTCCACCGTCCCGACTAAAACATTTCACTGAGTTTTTATAGAGGCCCCCGACCCTCTTAAACATGCAATCCCGCCTAAACGGGTTCAACCACCCGATTAATTACATTTTTGAAAATGGGTTCACCAACCCAAAATTAATTTCCGCATGGTCTCTGTCACTGCAGAATCCGTCAGAAATCCCTGCATGGCCCATCCTTCTTGTCTTCTATGCTTCTTGGTCATCCCCCGCTTTAACTTCTGCTTCTGCCACGTGTCAAATTCGAACAGTCCTCGAAAACACCATTCCCGCCATCTTTTTCTCTTCCTCCCATGCCATTTTCTCTCTCCGTCATGATATCGTGACATGTCGTGATATCACGACGTTTTTGGCTCCTTGTGCTTTTTTGCCATTTTGGTCGTGATATCGCGACCATTTTTCCTCCGCACCCGCTTCTCCAATTTGCGTCACGATTTTGCGACGTCACGATATTGCGACGTCGCGATATTGCGACCGTTTTGTCGCTCTCTCCTCTGCTCCGAAACCTGTCGCGATTTCATGACATGTAGCAAAATCACGGGTCACGATTTCGCGACATGTCATGAAATCGCGCCCCCTTTTGCACCTTCGTCCCTCTCCGACAAACTGTCGCGATTTTGTGACATGTCGCGAAATCGCGGCCCCTTCTGCTGCACTTCCTCCTTGCCAATTTCTGTCGCGATTTCGTGACACGTCGCGAAATCGCGACGGTTTTCAGACTTGGCCATTTTTTCTTCCTCCTTGCTTCCTGCTTCTTCTTCTCCCGACTCTTTAGCACGATTTTTCCCGAACTTTGTTGCTTCTGCTGCTGGTGCTGCCGGATGCTTCTACATCAAAAACCTAGATAGTTATATTCATCAATGTAAAGTTGTGCATAACATGAGTCTCAAGGGAAGAGTTAGAATCAATTATTGCTGGGGATTTTAATGCCAAATTATCCTCTAGAGATCAAGAATGGGTAACCCTAATTTCAGACCTAGAAGATCGACTTATGATTACACAAATCCAGGCATTACACTTAGTGGATATTAAATGCCCTATAACCAACTATACTTGGAATAATAAGAGGAGGGATCCACATAGTAGGAAGGTGAAGTTAGATCATTTTTTGGTTTCATATGAGGCATTTATAAAATGGAATATAAAATTTTAGACTTTGGAGGGTCCAGTTTCAGGTCACTTTCCCATTTTTTTGGAAGGGGGGATCAAGATAGTGCAGCATCACAAACCATTTAAATTTGAAAAAATTTTGTTACAAAAAGAGGAACTTCAAAATAAAATTCCATAGTGGTGGTAATAAGGTCGTCTAGCATATGGGACACCAATGTTTAGATGCCACAAATAGCTTCATTGTGTCAAATATCAACTGAAACAATGTACGTAAGCTAACAAGATAGAATTCCAGGTCAAAAGAGATCCATTGGTGGCCAGATGGGATGAGGTTCAAAAACACTTTAGGGAAGGAACAATTACAAAGCAATGCAAATAAGAGGATGATGCATTGTGTAAAGTGATTGAGGACATTGACAACCAAGAGGAGACCTACTATAAAAAGAGAGCAAGAACCACTTGGTTATGAGAAGGTGATAAAAATATAAAATTTTTCCATCAAGTTGCCTATTATAGGAGATAGATGAACAACATGGAATCTCTTCAATATGAGAATGGACACTCCTTTGATACAATTCTAGGTATGCATTTCCATTCAATGGATTATTTTTCTATATTATTTATGGAAAGTATGGTGCAAGATGAAAAGACTCAAAAATAAGTTCTTGCTGTCATACCCTCTATTATCTCTGAAGAAGAAAATCAGGCCCTACTTAAACCCATTGATAGAGAGGAACTGACGAATGTATTATTTGGAATGAACATTGAAAAAACACTAGGTCCAGATGGCTTTCCAATTAAGTTTTTTTAGGACTTCTGGGAAAAATTGGAGGAGGATGTAATGGTTCTTATAGAGTAGTCCAAAGGTAGTAAAATAATGCTTAAAGAATTAAATCATACTTTCATTGCCTTAATTCCAAAAGGTGAGGAGTGGGTGCATATTTTAGATTATATACCTATTGCCTTATGCAATATAATTTATAAAATAATCACAAAGGTAACGACTAAGTAGCTAAAACCTCTTCTACATAGCATTATCTCCTCGGAGCAAGGGGGTTTTGTAGAGGGTAGGCAAATCTTGGATGGTGTGCTTCTAGATGAGGAGGCAATCTATTCAATTTAAACATTTGGTAATAGAGGAATATTCATAAAATTGGATATGTCAAAGGCTTATGATAGGGTGGAGTGAAGCTTCTTGTCAAAGATGATGGTAGCCTTTGGTTTCTCTCAGGATTGTATAGAATGGATCATGAGTTGTGTTTCTACTCTAACATACTAACGGTTAATCAAGGGTCTTCCCTCGCAACTGCTTGGAGATACTCGAGGCCTTCATCAAGGAGATCCTTGATCTCCCTATCATTTTCTCATATTTTCTGAAGGCTTGGATGGACTCATCTTGAGGAGAAGATAATAAGGTTTGTGAATAGGTTTCAAGGTGGGTGAGGAAGTTTTGACTCATCTAAAGTTTGTGAAAGACACAAGATTGGTGAGAGTGGCCAACTTCAAGGAATCAAGAATGACTAGAGATACACTTAATGTCTACCTTATGGCTACAAACCAAGTCATGAATGATATAAAATCCAAAGTGGTATTTTTTACTCTAAATCAAAGGCTTGAAGACATAATTTTAGATATCTTGGGATTCACAAGGACTTCTCTCCCAATGGTATACTTGGGGGTCCATTTGCATTTTAAAAAACTAAAAATAGATATATAGAGGAATCTTTTCGACTGTATAAAGAAAATAATTAATCATTGGTCTCACAAATGGTTAAGCTATGTGGTTACATTAACTTTTTTATAGTCAGTCATTCAGGCCAGCCAATTTATAAATTTTCTATCCCTGCTGCCCCACATACCATATGGAAAGAGTTGGACAAGATGGCTAGAAAATTTTTATGGGAAGGAGTATAAGGAGAGATAAAATAGGCCTTAGTAGGTTGGGAGAAAGTATGCCAACCCAAGGTAAAATGAGATTTGGGACTGAGAAGATCAAAGTTAAATAATAAATCTTTGGCTGAAAAGCTTTACTTAAGGTGGATTTCCCAACCAACTTCTTTATTCAGTAGAATTTTAACTAGTAAATATTTGGAATAGGTAAACCCCAATGAGGTGGGTTGTTTCCCTTTGGATGTGTTGGCAATTTTGCCACACTAAATTTTGTTGTAAAATTTTGAAAGGAAAAGAAGAAGATGAATGATGCAATTCTGTTGTTTTTATGATTTTAATGAAATATTTTATTTCCTTCCTGTAAGCATTTCCATTAAAATAAAAATGTTAAACTCATTTTCGTAAATACACTATAAAATCCTCTCTTTAGAAATTAAATGTGCTCATGCTCAAAACGTAAAAATAATTAATGCAAGACACGTCTTCGGGATAATTTCGGACTAGTTGTAGAATATACAAATGGATAGAAATCAGCTACAACTTTGGTATTGTCCGTTCAAGGTGAAAGCAACAAAAAAATTGAAGATTTTTTCACCCCATGGGGGATGAAAGTCCTTTGCACCCCTCATTTGGGATGAAACTATATTGATAAGTGATTTCACCTGTTGAAAGTAGAGAAGGAAAAAATGTGCAAGTGAAGGAGAAGTCGAAGTTAACATCACCCCTGGAAAGGGGCAAAAATCAGTTTTTCCCTCTCAGGGGTGAAAATCCAAGCAATAGCTTCTTCGATCCGAAATAGAAATGAGAACGTGTTGGTCGCAGTCATAGTCAAAATCATCCCTTGATAGGGCAAAAATTATTTTTACCCCTTTTAGGAGCGAAACCCTAATGAAAGAAATTTTGGAGTGCAAGCATGAGGATGATGTCGTTCAGGCATAAAATGGGAAGTCAATGTCAACTTCATCCCTTAGAGGGGAAAAAAATCCTTTTCACCCCTCTTTGGGGAAAAATTTCCAAGGGGAAACATCTTGAAGTGAAAAGTCCTCGAAAATACAGTCCTCGTGCTTGTCAAAGTCAACGTCATCCCTGGACTGGGGCAAAAATCATTGTCGCCCCTTTCAGGGGTGAAATAAAAATTTCCCTCCTCCTTTGCAGAAGATGTTATCTATGTTTTTTGAGGATAAATCATTCAAAAAATAGGTGAAAGTATTTTTAAGGGTGAAACTCAAATTATTTGATTGCAATCCAAATAAGAATATGTTGAAGACAAAATCAGTTAAAATAGAAGGGCAAAATTCTAGATTTGGAGGCAACCATCAACGTAGTCTTCTTTTCAAAAGTGCCACAATAGAAGATATTTTTGGGAAAGGTAAAGATTGATAAAATTGAATACTTGGACCAACAAGAGCCACGATCCATAATTTCTGCAAGGATTAAAAGCTACATCCTCAAATCTGGTGCAATCTCGATGATTTTCGAGGTGCTTCAATCCTTTTTCTAAAGAAGTTAAGGGTTTCAGTATTTATTATATTTTCCAACTATAGTCTTAAGTGTCCATATACTTAAGTCACATAAAACTATTTATTTATTTATTTATTTTTTAAATTTAACATGACTTTAGTAAAAGTGTCAAAATGAGGCAGTCTAAAAATTTTAGGTTAGTGTGAGAAACCTATGGATTGGTAATAGGGTTTCTCACACTAAATTAAAAAAATGAAGCAATCCATAAATTATTTGAGACATATTTAATAAGACACCAAGTGTAATGTATCTTTTTGAAACTAAACATTATTTTTGGTTTGAATCAAAAACATATATTAAATTCATCTTGGGTTTATTGTATGATATAAAATTTCACTTTAAAATTTATTTTTATTTAATTCTAAGACTAATAAACATTCATTCATGATTTATTTTATTCCTTTGAGGAAACTCTATTTATAATATTTTCAAGCTATACATGCATATGAGTAGGATTATTTTAATTCTACATAATTAATTTAAAATAATTTATATAATTGTGTTGGATGTGAACAAATACCTTATATCGTAGTAAAAAAATGTTTATATTTTAATTATATAAAGACAAATGAAGGTTTCACACACCCTAAGTCTAGTAGAGTAGTTAGAACATTGATTTGGTGAAATAAGATAGACTAAACATCAACAGTGGAAAGGTGAACATATAAATGAATATTTTTGTAAAACAATAAACTTGTCATAACAATGAAGGATCCTCGTGATCCAATTTCACCTAGGATTTTGCATAGTAATGATAATAAGGGTTATTAACAATACAAATATTCCATTGGCTACTTCCACACCATACACTTTTAAAAATATCACAAAATAAATATCATTGAAAGAGCTTATGGTTGAGTAATAGAAATTCACATGAACCCTAACACCACTTCATAAGACATTTTAGAAACGACTAGAGTCAACATGATACCAAAAATTTAGGACAAGTTATAGAAAAAATAGAAAGCAATATTTAACAAACCACAAGGACAACACAATCACAATAAATGGAATATATGAAATATAATATTTAATCTAATAAATAAAATGGTTAGTCTCAAGAGGTATAGATACCCAATTATGTGTGACCTTTGGACCAAGGTTAAAGAACAAAATTTATATTTTATTCATAAAATATTATAATAATTCTTTTTGTACAAGGTGTATAAAGGTATAAAGTACCATCTTATAAATATAATACAATATATGGTGTATAAGATTAATTTAAAAAAAGTAGGTGCTTAGTAACCCAAATTTCGTAATTTGTTTATCAATATTATTCTTTTGTATATTGATCTCTTACTTTTCTATTGTGTTTTATCTATAGTGAATGTTATGCCTCTAAAATTTTCTAGAATGCATTGTGAAATCTAATACCTTGAACTTTTCCTATCCAAAGTTTATCAAAAGTTCTTCTTTGGACCTAATTTAACATATATATTTTTAATTTAGGCATTAAATAAAATAGAACATCAATTGTAGCATCTTTGATATACCTTTATCTATCCTAAATCTTGCAAGAAAAAAATAGTGCAAAGTGTTATGCAAGGTCATAGGTGCAAACCCACACATCAAACTCTACCATTCCTATTAGTGTGAGTCAAATGTAGATCTTGATCCAAAATCCTACATAATTTAATATTTTTAGGTCAAATACTATGAGAAATATTTGCGTGTTACCATTTTTCTTGCAACATTGTAGTTTTATTACCATAGATAAAACAACTTAGTGTTTATTTAAGCTTTTAATCATAGACTTATCATCCTTGGCATTCCAATCTATGAACTATTATGTTTCTTACCATACTTATGTGCACCACATCATGCAAACCTATTCTTGAAAAATTATTGTTCCCATTTAATTTTCTTCAATATCACTTGCTCATCCAAAAGTTGTCACCCATGTAAAGAATGTTCATTCCCGTATATTTTTTCACCTATGTCTACTTTACTATTTTTATATAAGTTGATCCTAGAAAATAAAAGAATAGATGTAAACAATGTTAGGCCTCACCTTCTTCACAATATTTCAGCACAAGTATGTGATATGCACAAACAATAAAATATTATTTAGAATTCACTAAAATTATAAACAAAACTATATCAATAGAAAAATATGTAGCAATTTAAAAAATGTCTCCTTGGAAAAGAGATATAGGAATATAAATAGCTTTGTGCTACTAAAGGTATCTAACTTTTAATATACATTTGTTTTCCTTAGTGCTACAATGCTTCAAAAGTCTCACGCCTTCAATAAGTAAGATCTGAAAATTGAATGCATACTTGTATTTATACGATGTCATAGCCATGAGTTAATCATAGAAAATACAGGATTAGGAAGATAAGCTAGATTTTTTTCTCAAATACATTGGCATACATCGAATCCTAAAGCTTATAAGTGGAAATTATATAGTAATTTTCAAGTTCATAAAATTAGAGTCTATTGAAGTAAATTGAAGATTATACAATCATCATGAACGAGGTTGGTGGGATGGAGTCTATATACATGAATCTTTATTGTTCTTCTAAATTTATATTTTTGGATTGAAATCCTACTGCATATATTTATTTCATTTACATTGAGTTGCTATACCACCTCTTCAAAGTTTAGTCTATGATGATATTTTTTATGTCTTCATATCTTATTTTTATCCTTTTGAGATTTCAACTAAACAACATAAATGCAAGCATAAAGAAGAAGGAAAAATAGGATCTTGTTGTTCTTGATGGATAACCCAATATACATGCACAAAATTAGCATCAATGTGGGGTATTCTTCCATAGTCACTTCTTCAAATTACTTTTCAAATATATGATAGAAAATTATAATACAAAGCTTTCAAATATAGTGATGAAATCCATATATTTGTATGCTAATTGGTTTGTGCAAGAGGATACCTTCCTATATATCAAAGTATTTGGACATGAGATTAAGTGAATGGTCTTTAAAATTAGAGTGACCTGTGTTCTAGTCCTTATGAATTTATCTTCACAAGCACAACATTTTTCATAGTAGATGAACTTAAAGTCACCTTAAGGAACTAAAGAATTTTCCATTCACTATTGGTGACTAAACACGCAAATTCATTAGAGACATTAGTAATTAAAAATATAAATTAATGCATTTTAAATCATACAATAAAATATAAACATAATTATGATATAAGGGGAGAAATTAGAGCAACATAAATCTAGGTTGAATAGATATATGGTTTGACCATAAACTACATGCTGAATATTGATGGATGAGTTTTTATAGGGCAAAATAAATAATGGATTTGGTACTAAAAGAACTAAAATTATCCAATTAGATTAAAGTTATTGATATACAAGAAGAAATTGATCAAGAAGAGGCAACATAATAAAAATGAAAAAAAGTCTTTGAGCTAGTTTTGATGTATGAAAATTTATAGTATCATCACAACCTATTAATGTTAAAATTATAATCAAATTCATGAAAAAGGATGACAAATTATGATGTAATATTTTTCGGCCTAAGGGAATTCATTATACAATATATAATTTTATTTTAATATTCTATTATACAAGACCTATGGGCTTTGGTTCACCTTGTTGTGGTTAAATCCACTTTATAACTTGTAATTAACTTTAATACCTCTTGTTACATTGACTTAGAATAAAATTTATTATGTAATTATGGTTTTTTTTTTGGAATAAATACCGCCCTTTCACAACTCATTTTACTATCAAAATACTATGTAATTTAATTTATGGATATTAATGATTATTTATGGCACCTATGTGTGTCCACTATATATCTCTTTCTCATCCTTGATTATGCTTTTTGTATACGATTTGAGTTTATGGTTTACATTTATTTATTTCTAAGAAAATATTGTGAATTTCAACATGGTATGAAAGTGAGTATGGAGTAGCATTTTTTGTTCATGTAGAAATCCTACTAAGAGCATTTGATCCTCCTTCCAAATTACAATATGAATTACTCTTTGAAGTTTCATAAGTGGAATTTGCATAAGAAACTAAAGGGAAATCTCTATCCATATTCTAATGTGTATTTTTTCAAGGATATTTGGAATCATCTGTGATTCATCCTCCTCAAGATAATCATAATTTATGGTTTAAATATTTGTATTGCAAAATTTTGTTTTCTTTTCATCCTAGTAAAGATATAGAATTTGGAACCATTTTTTAAATTCCAATCATGCCATGCACATGCCTTTTTTAACGTGTGCACCTTTTCCTCACGTACTTAGCATCATATATAATGCTCAAACACATCATAAAGGTAGATATTGGTCCATAATGCAACATCATGATGATGATATACTAGCTAGAAAAGATAATGATATGGCATTTAGATAATGAGTATTTAACTTTGGGGCTCGTATGAATAAAATAGGTGTCACTATCAACTACAACATGATGTTTCCTCTTTTTACTAGCATACCCTCCATTCTTCATATAAGCTAGAGATATTTTTATCATAGAATAATAAGCAATTATTAGATGGATGGATCACAATCACTAAGGCATTAAGAGGTGAGTGGTCAAGGGATCAAGCTCAAGAAAAAACCCATTTCTACACTCCTTTGAGCTTAGGCATAGGAACATTGTACATAAAAAAACCTTTGACCATGCATATACATGGTGGATGTGTTAGTTAGCACAATGTTTATAGGCTATAGGAGACTAGAGTTTGAATTATATTATGGATTTTTGCAAAAAAAACTAAACAAATAGCTCCTTTGGGTGATATAGAAGTCATCACGACATCAAAGGGTTCCATGTAAACTAGTTTTGAACTTAAACTACTTAGCTAACCAGAAGAAGCCAAATATCATATTGTTAGTGTGCCAGTTATGGCTACATGGAAAATGATGAATTGTATCCATAAATGAATTAGAATATGGCAGGTGGTGTGTAGTTATTTCACACCATGTTTTCTAATATTTGGCATAATATTTTTTACTTTTTGAGGGTGGAGACACCTAATTTTGCCTACTTTTTAGACATCAATCATACCATTAGGTACCTTTTTTTCAAATTAAGAAAAAATAACCTATTGGTACTTGGATTAAGAATAAAAAAAAATATCAAATTTTATTGATATAACATTCTATAAAAAATTCATGAAACCCTAAAAAATAGTTACCATTGGAAAGTACTTAAAAAATAATTCTTAGCATGGTTATGATCTAGCCTAGAGTTAGCTTAAAAAATATGCCAAAAGGAAGGTGTCATATGATTGCATAATAACTATACAAAAATTTATACTATGCCTATGTAATTATTGTACAAAATTCCACATGTCATGTTTGTACTTGTCTGATGTATTAACATTGGTACTACAAGAAATCTAGTCTTGACAAATGGACTGCCTAAAATTACTAGTGAATTATGCATCTCACCTTGCCAAACAAAATCGTATAATGAAGTGATTGTAATTAGTAGTTAGTCAAAATACATAATGGTATGCATAGTTTATAATCAATCACCTCCTATAACTACCAATAATTCACCTTCTTTGATACCACCTCTCCCAATCACGAAACCACTCTCAAGTCATCTCACTTGCTTTGCTTTCTACTTCTTGTTATTTTTCTAACACTCCTGATATTTTTACAATGATATCCAAATAATCATTTGAAAATATTATAAAATTACCCCTTTTGCGACATCTTATATAGTCATAAAAATTTGGAATTGGTCATTTGAAACACCAATTGTTAGTAGCTATTTTACCAATAATCTTAATATCCTAGGAAATTGTTTTCTTTTGGCAATTTTAATACTTCAAAGATATTGGAAATAAACCAAAAGGTCTTTACAAGGTTTATATTTGCATCCCTTTCACTATTGGAACCATACCTCTAGAACTCAAATAACATCCACAAAGGGGATTTTTGGCAAGGCACATTACATGAGACATCAAAAGAGACCATTCACTAGAGTGGTTGTAATCCCCCTTTTATAAAATTTTCTTTTAGCAATCATTTGTTACATCCTATTTTATTCAACCCTATTACATATTATAGCTTTTTGTGTATTTTATTGATATTATCACCATAATAAAGAATCATGATTTTCTCTATATACTAAATGATTGAGATATTCCAAAGATATTATCTATATCTTAGATATGTCTAGTGATACAACGCCTGATAAAAAAACCTGATATGAATATAGGTAGTCTAGCTAAGAAGGATAATTCTATGTGGAAGAATTAGGACCCACTAAGGACTCTTAATAAGGCATGTAAAGTTAACAATGATCTCCTTGGTTCTATAACTAGACAATCAATTTGGCCTCTACTTAAGCTAAGGATGTCTCTTGGATGGTGAACCACTATAGGGTCAAAAATGATACTATGAGTATTAAGTGTCTTCTACTTTCTTATGGGCTTCAGGTTTATGGGGTCATTTTTGAAGCTTTTTTATAGCCCTATGGTTGAGCGTGTTGTGCCATTTCTTTGGGCTTCTACCTCTTTTTGAAGAGATTTACTCTAACTTATTCCAGAATAATAGTGCATAAACTAAATGATAAAAAAATAAATAAAGACTCACAATAAAAATGCACATAGAACACAAGATATTTTACCTGGTTCACCCAATATGGGCTAATCCAGCAAACAAGTGCCACACCTCCTTTGATATTATTTCACTCCTTGCCCTTAATGGGACATTGAAATCAATATAAAGTAAAATATTACAAACCTAAACCACAAAGTGATATTAGAATACCGTGGGCAGAATACCATGGGCTAAAACTGCCCACACCCACCAACCATTGAAATCCTGGAAACCACTCCGTAAATTGCTTCAAAAAATAACGTGTTCATCAATATGATTTTTTTCTATCTATAAGTTAGTTTTTTAAATCCAAAAATAGTAAATAATATTATTGTATGCTACTATATAGAATACCCTATTGACAAATATATGCCTTCTAAAGAAAATTCTCTTACTAATGACATTGACAAATCACCTGAAGATATTTCCTGGCCAAGATACGCAAGTTGAAAATGAAAGTGATAAATCAAATACACTATAAACTTCTTATGAATATTTAAGCAAAAATTCTAAAAAGAGGAAAACATATTCTAATTGGATTATCGAAAGATAATTAAAGAATTAATGGTAAAAAAAAGTTTTCCTAGATTGAGGCGGTCTTGATTTAAGATAATCAAGTCAATAAAAAAGAATGCAGATGCAAAATTTGTAGTTGGAAACTAGGTAAGGATCACATGCTGCAAACAAAGAAAGATACAATAAAAAACATGCTAACAAAGTATATATAAAAGTTATAGGCAATGATGGTAAAATTACAAAATCCGTTAGGTGGAAGGATGCATTTGAATGTATGCATGTCAGATATACAATAGATTATGAGAATAACTTAAAGAAACAAAAATCACTTGGTGATAAATGTGGAATGATTAAAACCCAATTTCATAAAATGCAAAAGACTATTTTAACTTTAAAAAGTTTGTAGTTTACTGTTTTATTTAGTATTATTAAAAAGGGTAGACCCATGTCTGATTTCATTGATTATAAGATATTTATCAACTAGCTAATGTGCAAAACCTTCCTAGTTACCATTGGTTAGATAGAAGTGGTTGGAAATGGTAAAATGTCTATCATTAGTTGAGAAGGAAGACTTGAGGGAGCAAGTAAAAAATGCTAGATTTATTTCACTTTCTATTGATGAGTTGACTATTTTGGATAACACATCCTGGATTTACATGCATGTGTACACATTTCAAAATCATGTAAGAAGACCTAGTTTACTAGGATTACATAATATGGTTGAAATTTCAAATGTGGAAAACATGTATAATGTTGTTTTGAACAGTTTAAAGGAAATTGTGGGAATGAATGATATTGACATAGCCACAAAGTTAATTTGAATTGGAGCTGATGGTGCTACAATAATGCAAGGACATAGAAACGACCTATGTGTTTGACTCCAAAATTCAGTTGCCCCTTATATGATACCCATTCATTGCATGGAACATAGAGTGAATATTGCTTATAAAATCATGAGCATTTTTGACAATGTTTCTAAAGTGGAAGATCTCATTCGTGAAATACATTATTATTTTTATTTCCATCCTAAAAGGTTTGCAGAGTTTCAATAGTTTGCACTAGGAGTTACAGAAGGGGAAAAAATTGTAGAAAGATTTGGAGACAAGGTGGATTTCATTGTATCAACCTGCACTTAGATTTTTTATAGAATAAAAATATTTATCAGGGTTTATGTATGCAAATAGTAAAGTAATTGCTAAGGAAAATGATATGTTGTTTCATTTGACTAACTTGGAAACTCTTTTAACATTATGTGGTATTCTTCCAATGTTACAAGAAATGAAAAAATTTATTGAACTTGCACAATATATATCCATCTATATCATTGATTTCATGAGAATGAGAAAGCAAATATGTGTGATTATTGACAGTTATATGTGTCTGAACCAGATTTTCTAGATCCCTTATTTGAAATTTTGGCAAACATTGATAAACGTGAAAGATGCAAATAGTTTTTGAATTTTGACATTAATGATAATATTTGTATTAATGTTCATGAAAATATGATACCCTTATATTTTTCTGAAATATATTCAAGTGTGGTTAATCGACAATGTTGAAAGAGTTTGTGTAACACACAATAGGTATGAAGTTGTTTTACATAATACCAAAAAATAATTGTTCAACATAGTAAAATCATTGACAAAAGAGATAAGAGATCAGTTTCAAAGATATGAGTTCCTTGAGGCCATGTGTGTTGTTAATCCTTTATTTTGGGGTTCTTGCAATGATTAGAAATCTACACAATAGTTGTTTATTAAATAGGTGGATAACCTTATTGAGCATTTTAGTAAAAGTGTGGAATTCAATGGTGTTGAAATAAAAGGTATAATCAACAAAGATATTTTAAGACAACAATCACAAAATTTTGAAAGAATAATTGTTCATCTAGCATCACTTTTGAGCAATATCCATGAGATTGGTTCCATTGCACGTTTGTGGAAAGAGTTGTATCCAAGTAGTATCTTACAATATATGATTAGTGAATACTTTTATTTATATGAATTATGCCAAACAATAATTTTGGAATCCATGGAAGATGAGAGGGTTTTTAGTGCACTATATTTTGTTAAATCTAAGCTCCGCAACAGGCTTGAGAAAAATTTAGAAAATTGTTTAATAATTTGTGTCATCATATCAGCTGGACAAATTTCCATATGACAGAGCATTAGCATACTAGAATTCAATTATAGAAAAAATGATTATTATGAATACGATTGATAATTATGCTTTTAGTGATCAAACGGTGTCTTCATAGATTGATTCTAGACAAGTTGCAATGTGTTCATTTTAGCTACCTAAATTCTGATTTTTTCAGTGTTTCATAATAGTGTAATTTTGACTTTCTTTATTATCAGATTTCACAACATTTGTTTATTACAAATTTCACAATGTTTTTTCACAGGTTCAAAACTATTCATTTCAAATTTTACAACTATTCATTCTAGATTTCACAATGTTGCTTCAGATGTACAAGATTTAAAAAATTTACTTTTTCACATTATACTTATAAAAATTGTACATTTTATATCACATAATGCTTTTAAAAATTGAATGTTTATTATCATACTGTTTGAACTGCCTTAATTTATATCACAATATTAGTATTGTATTGTTAATGTTTCAATTATAATCAACAAAAATATTCTTTTGATGTTTGAGATGAAGATAGTACATAAATGCATATGATCAACTAAAAAGCAACACAAAATCATAAATGCAAACAACCTTTGAATAATTGAAGATTCAAATTTAGAAAATATAGTTTTCATTAATATGATTGAAAATATATTACATTGTACAAAATCGTTGACTACAGTCAACTTCAAAACTTTTTTACATTGTAAAATATCTTATTTTGGCATAGCTACATCAGTTTCACTTTCAACAATGGCTTATTTTCCAGTGTCTCCTTGCTTAGCTCCTTGTTTCGGCAATGAACCAAGTCTGACTAGATTTTCTTGACCTTTCACAATACTTCCCAAAAATGCACTTTCTTGTTGGTTTGGATCTTCTAGTATTGTTGAAAGTTTTTATTTTTATTCTTGGTGTTGTAGTATGATGTTTGGATCTTCATGGAGCTTCTCCATGATATATATTCTTAAACAATTATTATATACCACTTTTAATTGTATTTTTGTCTTCATTTCCATTGCATTATGCAAAAAACAAAATTTCACATTGATATTTACTTGCATGTTGTTAACGTGCATTTTTAAGTTTTCAAAATTTGACTACAAAAAAGAAAATGGAAAATAATTTAAAATAACAATATAATAAATTGTTACTTGTTTTAAAGAAAATTGAAATATGAAAAATAAAGTACAAAAGCAAATTGAAAAATAAATACCTTAGCCACATCTTTGGAAGACTCAGCAAGTGCAAATTATTCTTTATTGAAAGCCCATTGGTTATAAAAATCTTGGGCTTCAACATTAATATTATCTAATCTACTGACAACAACATTTAAAACATAATAATCATAAATAATTTTAGAATTTATGATTCCTATTATGGCCTGACTCAATAGGACACTAAGATTTTTTGGTTCATATTGAACCAAATAATATATTGATTCTCTTTTTACATAATTCTTATATCAGGTATTTATTTGATTTATTAGAACCTTGGTATGATATTCCCAATCCTTCATTTCATACAAATATTAAAGGACAATCTCTTTAATTGTTGCTTCTGTCTTTTCAACCATTAAAATATTCTCCTCAAAACTAACAATGTCATCCTCAATTTGAGTATGAGGGTCATTTCATTCTGGAGCTACGAATGAACAATGCTCAGCTACAAGGGTTTCTTGTTGTTGTGCTTCATCCAATGGATCTTGAAGGACATTTGTTGCTTTGAAACCTATAATATTACTCTGCAACAGAAAATCATCATCAAGTTGGATATTATCCAATCCAATAGATGAAACTTCTGGTACCTGTGAAGAAGTGTGAAATATAAAATATGAGAACCCAGGCCCAAAAATTTGAGCCAGCTACGATCCCTATGAAAAAATTGTTTTCCAATCCGTTTTTGGCCTCTCATTTGTGTAGGCCTAGGTTGTGCCTATAATTTTCATTGATGTGAATGCGGATGTTGTTGTTGGTACTACTATTGCCTCTATTGTTATTATTGTTTCTATTTTTGTTGTTGTTGGTGTTGTTGTTATGGTGGAAGAGGTACTTGTGGTGGAAGTGATGGTACCATATAGCCTCTCATTCTCGTAGTTTACCATTGAGAGGCATCTAAAAATATAAACAAGTTTTGTTAATATTATTCTGAAAACTAAATAGAAAACAACCATAGTAATTAATTCAAGGTAAATACACATTGTTTTACCTGAAGACAATAAAATATATTGAATTTATGCAATTATGGGGGAGGGTGTGGCCACACAAGATTCAACCTGTGCATTTTCTACATACCTAGGTGTACGATATCCACCAAGTGAAGGATCTTGCCTTAGATGTTTTGGTGCCCTCTGTAATGGTGAAATTTTTGATCCAGTATCCTCAAAATAACTATTTTGGTCTATCCTATGACTCCTATTGGAAAAATATTATTTACTCCTTATTGTGGCTTCCCTTCCCTACATTTATATGAAAATAAAAATTAAAAAACGAAAATGTACTAAAATATAAAATACTTTTTTATTGTCAAATATGGACTGATTACCTTCAATTCATCTGTTGTCAAGGCAATGGCTTGTAGTATTGCATGCACTATAGTAGGAGGAGGAGTATCTTGTAAATTATGAAAATTTTAAAAATAAAGAGTTAAAATAAAATTAATAGTACCCACAATGGGTTGTGTATTGCTAATTTGCAATTGCACCGCATGCAACTTGGCCCTGATACGATCTGCAATATAGGTGCACCAATAGAACCTCTCATGATTCTAACAACGAATAACATACGAAAGTCCCCAGAACAAAATTTATGATCTTCCATGCAAAATCAGTCTTTCCTAGAAGAACTCAATAATGGCCTTTAAATTTGGATTCTTGATATCATTTATTCTTAACCTCCATTTTGACTTGGCGGTAGAAGCTACAAAAAGAAAAATTTAGATAACGATTTACAAATTTGAAATATTTAGCATTAAAAAATTCTAAGACACAAGAATTATACTTGCCAAATATGCTATGGTGAGTTGGTACGTTTTCTCAAGGTGGTCCTTATCCTCTATAGAGAGTTGGCACTTTGTTGACACTGGAGGACAATCATTGAAAGGAATATTTTTCAATATGTTTATGTCTACAAATATGATGTTGAACGATAGATTTCTATTCCGTATTTTCATTTTGACAATCCCCTTTTCATGGTCATAATCACCAATGATATGCTGCAAGAAGACTTTATCAATTTTGAAATATGGTATTGACACAATGGTTGTCAAACCTGCATCATCTAACCACGATAATTTAGTACCTAGGGTAATTAACAAATTTGAAATTAATGTGCAAGAAAGGTTCTTGAACTTTGGAATTGGGGTGGAAATGGTAACCATTTATAGAATTTAAAAACTTGAAAATAGGAAAAACAAGAAAATTTGGTTGCTCGGTAATGGTTTGCTCTGGTTGGGTGTAGTCATAGAAATAAACTCAAAAAATAACACGGATGCCCTTTTATAGACAGAATGGATGGAGTCGACACAAGAAAGAATTCTATTAGATATGCATTATGGGTGACTGGTTGTTTAACAAGTGATAGTATTCTATTGGACATGCATTATGGATGATCATTTATGTGACACGTGGGAGGTGGTCAAGGATGGACCGTATTGTGCACCAGGCTAAATCTCAGACCATATTTTACATAAAATGACATGTTGAAACTTATTGTGTATTAGACCTTGACCCAAGATATTATTGTGCATCAAACCCAACCCTAAACCTTATTATGTATCAAACTCAACACCCAAAATATATTCTACATCATACCCAACCTCAAAATCTATTATGCATTAGACCCAATACTCGAACTCTATTCTAAATCAAACCCGACACCCAAACTCTATTTTGTATCAGACTCAACCCTGGACCTTATTCTACATCAAACAAAAAATCAAATATGGTTTTGGATCGGATCGATAACCAAATATGGTTTTGCATGAGTACTGACACCTGAACCTTATTATGCATTAGATCCGAAAAGTAGACCTTATTATGCATTAGAGCAGACTCGATCCTTATTATGCATCAGACCTAAAACCTGAACCTTTTTATGCAATAGAATGGTACTTAGAACAAGTTATGCATCAGATTGAATCTTGAAGTTGGTTATACATCAGGCATGATCCAGTTCTAGATATGCATCAGACTAGATCCTAGACCTGGTTATGTATCATATCGGATCCCAGACCTAGTTATCCATCAGGCTGAATCTAGTTCTAGTTATGCATCAGAATGGATCCTGACCAAATTATACATAAGATCATATCCAAATATTTTTATGAATACGACCATATTCAATCTATAAAAACTTTTAAAGTTGTCATTTTTTCCTAATTTTTCATATAAACCAAGGTAATTCACCATTGCCTTCGATGTTAGGTTGGCCAAGATTTGTCGTGCTTTCAAAATGAATTCACCTATTTTTTACAAGTATGTTTCGAGTTTGACCCCTTATGCATAACCCTGATAGTATTCCATCCATATAGTAGCCTTGAAATAGTCCTTGATGGCACTAGTTATGATCGAGAGATCTTTGGGCTCATACTTCTTTAGAGAATGATTAGTTGAAGGTCCTCTCATGGTGTTTGTTGGTTTTGTTTCTCTCAATTTATCTATGTTGCAAACCATGCACTATTATCATTTTTAATCATGCCAAAGCATTTGATTGTATCCATGGAAATAGGTAAACTATTTTCTTGTAATCAGTAGTAATTACGAGAAATATATATAATTAATTCTCAAACCATGTATCATATTTAGATGGGTACCATTACAACCATTTCCTTCCATCCGATTGGTACCACATGGAATATTGTAGATTTGGGGATTGCATGATTGGATAATAGTTTAATGGTATATGTGCCGGTATATTACAAAAAAGTATTTTCTTATGATAATCATGCACACATAATAGGAAAATCAATACATACCTAGATGATGTTTCATGAATTATGATATATAAATACTGGTGGTGCAATTTGATTGGTTGATACATGACAACAGTATCTCATGGACAAATGAATGGTGTACTTTTTTTTGTGTAAGGCAATCACATCAAATGAACATCTTTAGTTACTACAATGTTATTAGTCTCAATTTTGCATGTGAAAAACTGAAGAAAATATGAAGATTTTATTTTATCATAGGATGACACATGTCCCCCTTGGAAGATGATTTATTCATGTATCGGGAGTATGCATGTGTCACCGATAAGTAGACATGAACTTCAAAGATTAAAAACCAAGAATTAAATGGATTTCGTTATCAAAAAATGAAGAAGCATACTTTGGTCCATGATTTTTTTTGACTTTTAATGCATATAGATTTTGGTGCCATCGTATATTTGGCCACTTCTTTGATGTCAAATATAGGATTCATCACTATGTTGGAATAGAGGTACTTTTATTTATGTGGAATATATGCCTCTTTATCTGTTTTGCATATACATGTACTATATTAAATGGGATACAAGTGACTTACTTTGACCCATGGGATACATGTGTCGTTTGTTATTGTGAATACAAGTGATTTTATTCTATTATTCTAGATACTAGCACCTACAAAAGATGATTTTTTTTCATATGTTGTATATGGGAGATAGACACCTCATGGTAATACAAGCACCTTAAAATTTTTATGAATGTAGGTATATTTGCTATGTGTGAGATATAGGCACCTTCTTTTTCATGGAAAGTCAATGTTCATTGGGTTGACCTGCATATAGGTGCCTTTATTTGGTTTGAATACAAAAACTTCCCCTTGGTGACAAAGTCAACGTCCATTGCCTTGACCCACATATAGTCATTTTCTTCTATGTGGAAGTAAACACCTATACATACATCTAGCTGTAAGTATCACCCTCTTGGTAGGAGGTTGATGCTTTCTCCATTTTTCTATCTTCCTAGAAAGCAAAAAAACCATAGGGTACCATGGGCCTATGCTTGATAGGCCTAGTTTGACCCGACTACCTATAGATTGCATTTAGGGTCATGTGTCCTTCAAGAATAAAAATACACGTAAAATAAAAAATAGGAATTGTGGCTTGTTCCTAATAGGCCTAGGTTTCCCATGATGCCTACAGATTGCATTTAGGGCATGTTGTTTTCCTGCAAAATAGTAAATAAAATTAAAATAAAAAAACCTATGCTAATTTTAAAATAGTAATATAAAATGTATTTGTTTTGCGGATGCATACACATCTATCAACTGCTATAATTTTTTTCATTGTAATGGGGTCTCCCCCATGCTTGCTTCATATCTGATTGTGTGGATTGGTGGTGCATGATTATTTTATGGAAATACAATACCACTACCATTTATTATTTTGATGTAGATAGCACCATTATTGATAACTTCAACCACTTCATACGAACCCATCCAATATTTCATGAGCTTTTATTTTCACTCCTAGTACTAGGAATCGTAAAGCAATGTCCAATATCCCTCTTTGAACTATGTTGTCCATATGTGGTGGTCATGCCACAAGGCCTTCTGCTTTTGCATGATTTCTATGTGTTGTAACACATCATACTAATACTAATATAGCTGGTTAAGCTATTGAATATGATTTAAGTTTAATTTTGTATCAATCCATAGTGTTTTAATCTTAAATTCGATTGGCATCATGGAATTTTTCTTGTACACCAATTGGAATGGTGTAAATCCCGTGGTGGCCTTCCATGTGGTTTGATATACCTAAATTGCTTCTAGTAAATGAGTTTCCCAGTCCTTTCTATGTTGTTGTACCATTTTAGTGAGAATATTTTCCAACTCCTAATTTGTGGCCTCCACTTGTAAACCCGCTTGCCCGTTTGCTTGTGGATGGTAGGGGGTAGTTTTATTGTGATGGATTTGGTACTACTTCATCAAATCCTAAATCATATTTGAGGTGAATTGGGTCCCTTAATTAGTGGTAATTTATTTGGGAACACCAAATCTAGTGAAGATGGATTCATATAGGAAATTGGCTACAGTATTTTATTTCGAGTTCTACAGTACCTGCACTTCAACCCATTTAGTCACATAGCTAGTACAAACTAGAATATACCTTTTTTGCATGACTATGGATTGATGGGTCCTACAAAATCCATTCCCTATTTATTGAAGGGTTCAATGTGAACATGGGACTAATGTGGCATCTCATATTAGAGAATTGGTCTTTCCATTCGTTGGCATTGATCACACTAACTAATATGTTTGGCTACCTCTTTAAATAAAGAATGCCATAAATATCTAGCCTGTAAAAATTTAAATGTAGTCCTTCTTCCAAAATGACCACCACATGGTTCATCATGGAAATCCTTGATAATTTCTATGGTTTTATTTTTCGCAACACACTTCTGCATGATTTTATCAGGTCTGGTTTTAAATAGGCATCCATAAATCAATGAGAAGGCTAAACTTTTCTCTATCAAATTTTGAGCTTATTTGGGTGAGACTGTAGGATATACTTTACTGGTGGCTAAGTAATTAGTCATATCTGTGTACCATGGAATATTTTCATTAAGAGAAAAAATATGCTCATCCAAAAATCAGTCTTTAGTAGTTGTATTGTCTTGAGATATTAACCTGGAGAAAAAATTTTCAACAAGATTATCCTTGCTAGGATTATCAACAATGGCTACATCAAATTTATACAATATTAAATGCTACATAATAGTTCCACAACTTACTACAAGTTTATTCATTAGATACTTTATGACTATATGATATGTATGCATGAAAGTATTATAACCTGTAATCTAGTGGCATAATTTATATATAGCATGAACCACGATAAGGAATTTTTTCTTTGTGATAGTGTAGTCAAACTCAACACTTGTAAGATGTTTACTAAAATAATATATGACATAAAAATCATCTCTATATTTCTTTCCTAATGTTTCCCTATCGCATTGTTAGATGCATATGCATAAATATGAAAGGGGGGTCCAATTTGGACCTCTTAGCATAGGAGTAGTCATCAGCTTTTCCTTTAAGATTTGAAATGCTTGCTCATACTCACTGGTCCAGACAAACTCAACATTTTTAGACAACAATGTATGCAGTGGTTTTTTAGTCTTGCTAAAATATAACTGTCTATAATACCCAACAGAGCCTAGAAAACTACGGATATCTCTATGATTTTGGGGAGTAGGTATATTTTTAATTACTTAATTTTTTTTATTTATATACCTTGATCCCTTCCATAGAGATATGATGTTCTAACACTATCCCTTATTGCATTAACATAAAAATATTTTTTGTTACTAAGGGATAGGTTTTTTTCCTAACAACGTTGGAGGAATTTCTCTAGATTGGTTGTAGCTTCTTCAAAAGTTTAATCATAAACAGTGAAATCATTCATATATACTTCTATAGTTTCTCCAACCATGTCTGAAAACATACTAAGCACCACCCATTGGAAAGTGATAGGTGTGTTACATAACCCAAAAAATAAGACTTAGTAAGTAAAAGTCCCCCATGGGTAGGTAAATGTAGTTTTTTCTTGGTCTTCATCCTCTATTTGAAATTTGTTTTATCTACTAAACCCATCTAGGAACAAAAAGATATTTCTATACTTCCAAGGTTTCGATAACATGGTCAATAGAGGGTAAGGAAAAATGATCTTTCCTAGTGGCTTTATTTAATGTTTTTTAATCAACACAAATTTACCACTTGTTATTTTTATAGGGCACTAAAACTAAGGGAAATGCCCATTGACTATCCGATATAGGATAAATAAATCCAATTGATAATTTTTTTTGTAATTCAGCTTTGACAATTTCTTTCATTATTACATTCACACTTCTTTGGGGCTATCTTATCGGTATTACATCATATTCCAAGTATGTTCTATGCATGTACGCTTCGGGTGCAATCCTGCTCATGTCTTTGTAATCCCACATAAAAGTAGTTTCATGTTTGACTAGTATTTTCTTTAATTTATCCTCTTGAATAGTTGACAACTCATTGTCAATGTTCAATAATCTACCAGGTACTACCTCTATTTATTTGACATGAATCCTCTTGCTACTTAAAAGTGGGGATTCTAGAGGAGGATGTGAGGACTCCTTGTAAAATTTTTGTTACGATTTAATCTTCATCGATGTCATCCTCTATATCATCTAGAGCCATTATTGGTTGAAGCATTTCCAAGGCATCATTATTTAATACTTTACAATTTGGTTCTCCCAACAAATCAGTGGATTGTGCAGGTGGATAAATGATTAATTTTTTAGTATTCTATCCATATAAGATCGTTATTTGTCTTATATTGCAACTTATATAAGCATCAGCTATGGCTAGACAAGGTCTTCCTAATATAAGTGGATAACCATCCAATCCAGATCTATATTGCAACACTAGAAAATTTACCAGATACTCGCATGCATCTTCTATTACAACATATTTCAGAATTTCCTCCAAGAGTACTGTAGATTGATCAACCAATTGGAGCATTGTTTTAGTTGGACTCATATTTGTGAGTTGCATATTTTGCATGGTTTCTTGGGGTATGATATTATGACAACTCCTCGATATAATAATGTGTTGGGTAACTAGAAGCTTACAATTCAAACTATTAACATTTGGCTTCCTGGATTAGAGTCCTTGGGATGGTAGGTGTTTCCTAACATGATATCAACCAACTAACCTACCACATTAATTGCTTTTGATTGTTTTTTTCCTATTTTTTAGACATAAATATCTTATGCCTTCATGTATATTGGAATGTATCTTATGGCCTGATAAAGGAAAATCATTTATGTTAGGATTTTAAAGCCTTCCATAATGTTAAATTTTCGACTGTAGTGGCTTTCTAGGTTCTTGTAATATTTTTGGAAAAGGTGGAAACCCATCATTTTTGTGTTTTGTAGTAGTTTTATTTTCTACCACCTCTTCTATAAAAGGTGGTTGTTCTTCTACCTCAAATTATACATACTCTTCCTCCTCTATAGAAGGAGTTGGATATACTCCTAATTTCCTACCTAATCTAAGTTATACATGATTGCAATCTACTCTAATATGATACTTGGGAAAAAATTTCATGTCTACCTAATAGGTGGGTTGATTTATCTTATTGTTCATATTTGAATTTGGTTGTGTTGGTAACTCATTTGGCCTAGAAGTACAAGGTGCAAGTAAACTAGGCTACAATGGGGCTTGAGTTATGTTTTGTGGAGGTGAAGTCCATGCATTGTAATTCCTCCACTATGTTTAAGCTTTTTGATAAGGCACCCATGGATAAGGGATGTAAGAAGTAAACCCTTGGATGGCATTCTTCCAAGGAGGATCGCCCTACCATCCCATGTTGGGTAGTTGAGTATAACCTTGGTTCATATAGTTGACTCCCCAATAAGGTGGTACTCCTCTCGACATATTGTTTCTAGAAGGAAACTATTACTAGTTTCTCCTGCTATTCATAAAATAGGTTTCTACTACTTCACGTTCTTTTACGTTTTCTATTTGTGGGCACAATCTTGTTTTATGGTCCTATTAAAAAATGACACACCCTCTTACTTTGTTTTTTGGATATTCATTTTTAGGATGTTTTCTCCTATATTTTGGGCAAAAGAAGGTTAGTGTTGCTTTAGTTTCTTGCTCTCTTTTTTATCTAAATTAGGAATGTATCTAATTTAAGTGAAGATATGATAACATCTTACTCTTTATATCATCTAGCATATTACCTATATCTTCCTGAGTTATGGAGGTTGTGGTATTTGTGACTCGGTTGGTGGGTTTACCTTTTATTAATGAATAATTCTAATATAATTATTGGATATTTGACATTTTATGTTGGTAAATATCCCCTTCCAATATCAAATCAAAAGTTTCTAAGGACTCATTTTTAATAACCCTCTCCTCTTTTTAGGACATATCTAGGACTTTTTCCCTAGCATATCATGCCATCCCAAAGTTTTGGTATTGTTATTGGAAGATTTTTTTCATATCCTCCTATATTGCAATGTATTTATTGCCCAATCTGATGAACTAGTGTAGTGCTAAATTATATAGTGTAGAGGAAAATAATTTTAGCTTTTGGAAATTTGGTTTGTAGTCCATTGAATTGCATAATATAGCAATTCTAAAAAGGAAAGGTTAAGATCATTAGTTGGAATTCCTTTAAAGGTAGGCATATGAGCAGGAGATATTTAGCCATATTTTTAGATGATGTAGGTTCTACACCTACTGCTTCTAAGGCAGCTCTAAAATCTTCACACTCGTTTTTTTATATTTTAATAGTATTTTTGAGTTAAAGTTTAAAATGGTTCCATATTCAACTACTTTACATTATTGACTATTCAATAAATCCTATTTAGGTTGCATTCTTTCAAACAAATGTCCTAAACCAAGGTCTAAAACTAGTCCTTTATTAAAATATATTTAAATTATGAGAAGAACTTTGTTCAAATATTGGGTGACTATGCCAATGTTCTGCTAGAGGAGATGGTGCTTTAGTTTTTGGATTTGTTCTAGATATTTTAGAAGAAACTTTAGAAGGTTTTTTAGGTATTTATGGAGAGATATCTTTGGTTTTGAGAAAATGGCCATTTGATCCTCTTAATCATGGTGGAATCATACAATATCAGGGAGAAAATCTATGGTTAAGCTAATTTGAACTGTAAATTTTAGGGTTGACTTACGTATAGAATTGAATACTACAGTTGGCACTATCCAACAATGATGCCAAAATGGTGAGAAGAAAATATGTTTATGGAAATAGTTAATTTTACTTCCATTTAATTTTATCAATCTGGGAGTTCGTAATATTGCAGAGTACTAGTGAAAATTATATGTTTGTAGTAAACTTAGAGATGATTCCTATATGTCATTTGTTGTTTGGTGGGGGGTGTGTTGTTCATGTAGTTGGATTTTATCGAAACCAATAGAATTTAAATGTAGGAAAACATTCTAGAGTATCATTATAAAACACGTGACTAAAAGGAAAGTTACATAAAAGTAAACACACAACTAAAAGTAAATTGCAAGAAATTAAATACACTTGTAGGATTGAAGAAAGCAAGAAATTCCAAATTTTAAACACTATGTAAAAATAAATAAAATAGGAAATACACTTGCAGAAATAAAATAATAGGAAATAAATAATGATAGCATAAAAATATGGGAGAAATACTACTTGGAGTGGGCCCAGGATCCTGTAGACATCGACATGGCTAATTCACATAGTAAAACTTTGAATGCAAAAAATAATAGAAAACTCAAGATTTTTATTTATTGCAGTATAAGAAAAATATAGACTTATTTTAGAATAAGTTTGAGATATTTTGCTTTATGGGTGGCCTACATTTTATATAGAACACAACTATCCCTTGTTAACAAATTTACGCTGTGCTAATTTTATTCATTTTTATGTGATTCACTATGATGGGCACATGATTAAATTTGTTAAAAATATAATAAAAGAAAAGTCACGCTAAAATTAACCCGTTTGAGATAACATAGCGATCCCTATGCTTTCACAACAATATTCATCTAATTTTATGTACAATCTTCTAATTACATGGTCAAAGTGTACTTTATTCTTCCAAGCGTAAGTGTTGTTCAAATTATCACTAAAATATAAACACCTTTCTAGCCTATCATCGAGATAAAGGTGTCGTATATAGCCTTTTCTTGTTTACTGAAGGTTATTGCTTTCCGATCATCAAACAATGGGTGCTTGCTCTGTCATTTTAAGTTAGGTACTTTATAGCCTATTTATAGGATATAGACACTTGTCCTATTCAATAGAAGACATAAACTTCATTTTCATGGGGAGATAGGTACCTTCTTTCTTGTGACCGAGAGATAGACATCATTCCTTAGTGATTTGGAATTCCTTGCTCTTGAGCCACTATTTTCATTTTATCACTAACTATTCCTTAATTGCATTATGAGTTTTATCAAATGCTAGGTCCACATGGAACCTCAACTAAAAGGTACAAAAAAGTGATCAAGTACTGCATCTACACACAGTTTCCACTAAAAAACCACATTAGGCATAATACATAATTTTATGTTAAATGTATATAATAATCTCACAATATATATATATATATATATATATATAATATAATAATACCACACAATTATTTCATTAAAACATACAAAAATAGAGAATTTTTGGTTCTCATCAATCCTTATCTTATTTATTTATAGTCATTCATGGTGGGGTTCATCCAAGTAACCTAGGTTTTCTGACATGTTGGTGTTACTACATTTTAAAGTAAGTTAACATTAAACAAGGAAATGTTTTTAATATAGAAATAAAGTTTCTTTAATATGTATAATGGTTGCCCTTATTTATAACCAACATAAAAATCAAAACATTCAAGATTCATAATGAGTCACTTTAACTTACATAATTGATAAAGTGTTATTTTAAATTTGTTTTAGATTAACACTTCTAACCTTAGAGTATAACATATTTTAAATATAACTATAGACGATTCAAATAATTGGTCAATCTTAATATTAACAATCAATCATGCTTGACCAACATACCAACATCCTTATGCACGTGATTCTACCCTTATATATTTAAAAGCAATAACATCTTCTTGAAACATTAATTATGGATAATAGAGAATACTTATTTTAATAAGAGGAGCTATATATACATTAACCAATAGAAGGATTGGCAACCAACATATAAAATTGAGACATGATAAGTTTTTAATTTCTAAAGAAGATGTAAATCTATTTGGTTATGCCACTCTATGTGCTCGACCTAGAATAGGTTCAAATCATGATCCGATGATCTTGAAAGGGTTGTGGTCTACCATGATATTTAAAATCCCATTTAAATTTAAATCGACATGTCTAAAACACCTAGATATTTGATTTAGAATTGAGAAATGGTGGATCAAATATGTTTTGAGAACATAAATGCTTCAAATATCCCAAAAAATCCACTTTATAAAATCAAATCTTAAGGTGTGGAATAGAGAATTGTTTGGAAATATATTCAAATGTAAATATAGCATTTCTCAGCAAATTCAGGATATTAAACATCAAATACAGTTTTACTGTTGAACAATTTTGAGATAATTTGCTTTAGGGGTAGCCTACATTTTATTTAGAACATAGCCATCCCCTGTTAACAAATTTAGACTATGCTAATTTTATTAATTTTAATGTGATTTGCTATGATGGGCACATGCATAAATTAGTTAAAAATATAATAAAAGCAAAGTCACGCTAAAATTAACCTGTTTGATATAACATAGCATTGCCTATACTTTCACAATAATATTTGTCTAATTTTATATATGATCTTCTAATTTCATGGTCAAAGTGTACTTTTTTCTTCCAAGTGTAAGTGTTTTTCAACTTGTCACTCAAATACAAGCATCTTTCTATCCTATCATCAAGATAAATGTGTCGTATATAACCTTTTTTTTTTTTAAAGCGAAAAACCCCTTGCGGAGCCGCCTTGGTCTGAGAGACCACGAACAGGGGGTTCTACACCGTCAAAGTCACCCGAGGGTTGCACTGACCCTACCCGCACCAAAATTATCAATTGGATTTTGGATACCCAATTCAGCTTTTTGGTAGGGTGGAGATTTGAACCTGGGACCTCCCTCGGAGGATTGCCCTCTCCTCTCCAACTCACCTACAACACCTAGGTTTCAATAACTATGGATATAAAATCTATCAAAGCAACAACCACTTAGCCAGCCTAAGCTACTGGCTTTGTCGTATTTGTTTACTAAAGGTTATCATTTTTCAAACGTCTAACAATGGATGCTTTCCCTGTCAATGCTTATCTTATTTATTTATATTCATTCATGGTGGGGTTCATCCAAGTAACCTAGGTTTTCTGACATGTTGGTGTTACTACATTTTAAATTAAGTTAACATTAAACAAAGAAATGTTTTTAATATAGAAATAAAGTTTCTTTAATATGTATAATGCTTGCCCTTATTTATAACCAACATAAAAATCAAAACATTCAATATTCATAATGAGTCACTTTAACTTACATAATTGATAAAGTGTTATTTTAAATTTGTTTTAGATTAACACTTCTAACCTTAGAGTATAACATATTTTAAAGATAACTATAGCCGATTTAAATAATTGGTCAATCTTAATATTAACAATCAATCATTCTTGACCAACATACCAACATCCTTATGCACGTAATTCTACCCTTATATATTTAAAAGCAATAACATCTTCTTGAAACATTAATTATGGATAATAGAGAATACTTATTTTAATAAGAGGAGCTATATATACATTAACCAATAGAAGTATTGGCAACCAACATATAAAATTGAGACATGATAAGTTTCTAATTTCTAAAGAAGATGTAAATATATTTGGTTATGCCACTCTATGTGCTCGACCTAGAATAGGTTCAAATCATAATCCAATGATATTGAAAGGGTTGTGCTCTGCCATGATACTTAAAATCCCATTTAAATTTAAATCGGTATGTCTACAACACCTAGATATTTGATTTAGAATTGAGAAATGGTGGATCAAACATGTTTTGAGAACATAAATGCTTCAAATATCCCAAAAAATCCACTTTATAAAAGCAAATCTTAAGGTGTGGAATAGAGAATTGTTTGGAAATATATTCAAATGTAAATATAGCATTTCTCAACAAATTCAGGATATTAAACATCAAATACAGTTTTACTGTTGAACAAGTTTGATATATTTTGCTTTAGGGGTAGCCTACATTTTATTTAGAACATAGCCATCCCCTGTTAACAAATTTAGACTATGCTAATTTTATTAATTTTAATGTGATTTGCTATGATGGGCACATGCATTAATTAGTTAAAAATCTAATAAAAGCAAAGTCACGCTAAAATTAACCTGTTTGATATAACATAACATTACCTATGCTTTCACAATAATATTTGTCTAATTTTATATACGATATTCTAATTTCATGGTCAAAGTGTACTTTTTTCTTCCAAGTGTAAGTGTTTTTCAACTTGTCACTCAAATACAAGCACCTTTCTATCCTATCATCAAGATAAATGTGTCGTATATAACCTTTTTTTTTTTAAAGCGAAAAACCCCTTGCGGAGCCGCCTTGGTCTGAGAGACCATGAACAGTGCGTTCTACACCGTCAAAGTCATCTGGGGGTTGCAGATGACTCTACCTACACCAACATTATCAATTGGATTTTGGATTCCCAATTCAGCTTTTTGGTAGGGTGGAGATTTGAACCTAGGACCTCCCTCGAAGGATTGCCCTCTCCTCTCCAACTCACCTACAATACCTGGGTTTCAATAACTATGGATATAACATCTATCAAAGCAGCAGCTACTTAGCAAGCCTAAGCTACTGGCTTTGTCGTATTTGTTTACTAAAGGTTATCATTTTTCAAACGTCTAACAATGGACACTTTCCCTGTCATTGTAAGTCATGCACTATCCAGCCTATTACTAGGATATAGGTGCATGACCTATTCACTAGGTTTCATGCGCTTACTTTTCACTGGGAGACAGGCACCTTCTTTCCTGCGACCAAGAGATAGAAATCATACCTTAGTGATTTTGAATTATTTACTCCTATACCAATATCTTCATTTGATCACCAACTATTCCTTAATCACATTATGAGTTTTATCAAATGCTAGGTTCGCATGGGACTGAAAGGCGTAAAAATTGATAAAGTACTGCATCTACATAGAATTTCCACTAAAAAAATACATTAGGCATAATATGTCATTTTAATATTAAATGTATGCAATAATATCACAAAAAATATATTTCTAATATAATAATGCCACACAATTATTTCATTAAAGCATACAAAAAATGAGCATTTTGGTGCTCATAAATACTTATCTTATTTATTTATATTCATTCATGGGGGGATTCTTCCAAGTAACCTAGGTTTTCTAACATGTTAGTATTACTACATTTTAAAGTAAGTTATCTTTAAACAAAAAAAAAGGTTTTAAATATAAAAATAAAGTTTCTTTAATATGTATAAGGCTTGCCCTTATTTATAACCACCATAAAAATCAAAACATTCAAGATACATAATGATTCACTTTAACTTGCATAATTGATAAAGTATTAATCTAAATTTATTTTAGATTAAATCTTCTAACTTTAGTGTATGACATATTTTAAAGATAACTATAGTTGATTCAAATATTTGGTCAATATTAATCTTAACAATCAATCATGTTTGACCAACATACCAACATTATTATGCATGTCATTCTACCCTTATTTATTTAAAAGTAATAACATCTTCTTGAAATGTTAATTATCGATAATAGAGAATACTTATTTTAATAAGAGGCACTATATATACATTGACCAATAGAAGGACTGGAAACAAATATATAAATTTGAGACATGATAGGTTTCTAATTTCTAAATAAGATGTCAATCTATTTGGCGATGCCACTCTATGTGCTCGACCTAGAATAGGTTCAGATCGTAATCTGATGTTTTGAAAGGGTTGTGCTCTGCCATGACATTTAAAACCCCATTTCAATTTGAATGAATGTATCTACAACGCACAAATATTTTATGTAGAATTGAGGAATGGTGGATCAAATATTTTTTGAGAACATCAATGCTTCAAATCTTCCAAAAACTCCACTTTATAAAATCAAATATTAAGGTGTGGAAGAGAGAATTACTCAAAAATATATTCAAATGCAAATAGAGCATTTCTCAACAAATTTAGGATATTAAACATCAAATACAATTTTATTGTAGAACAAGTTTGAGATATTTTGCTTTAGGGGTGGTCTACATTTTATATAAAACACAACCATCCCCTGTAAACATTTTAGACTATGCTTATTTTATTCATTTTGACATGATTCTCTATGATGGGCACATACATAAATTAGTTAAAAATATAATAAAAGCAAAGTCATGCTAAAATCATCATGTTCGACATAACATAGCATTCCCTATGCTTTCACAATAATATTTGTCTAATTTTATGTATGGTCTTCTAATTACATGGTCAAAGTGTACTTTATTCTTTCAAGTGTAACTTCTTTTCAGCTTGTCACAGGAATACAAGAACCTTTCTAGCCTATCATCGAGATAAAGGTGTCGTATATAGCCTTTTCTTGTTTACTAAAGGTTATCACTTTTCGATCGTCGAACAATGGGAGCTTGCTCTATCGTTGTAATTCAAGCATTGTCTAGCCTATTGCTAAGAGATAGGTGTTTTTCCTGTTCACTAGGAGATAGGTGCTTCCTTTTTACCGAGAGATAGGCACCTTCTTGCCTATGACTGAGAGACAAACATCATACCCTAGTGATTTGTAATTCCTTGCTCCTATACCACTATCTTCATTTGATCACCAATTGTTCCTTAATCACATTATGAGTTTTATCAAACGTTAGGTCCGCATGGGACCTTGATTGAAAGGCACAAAAAAGTGATAAAGTAATGCATCTACACAAAATTTCCACTAAAAACATACATTAGGCATAATACATAATTTTCTATTAAATGTATACAATAATCTCACAAAAATATATTTCTAATATAATAATGCTGCATAATTATTTTATTAAAGCATACAAAAAATGAGCATTTTTGGTGCTCTTCAATCCTTATGTTATTTATTTATATTCTTTTATAGTGGGGTTCATCCAAGTAACCTAGGTTTTATAACATGTTGGTGTTACTACATTTTAAAGTAAGTTAAATTTTAAAAAAGAATGATTTTTATTATAAAAATAAAGTTTCTTTAATATGTATAAGGCTTGCCCTTAATTATAATCACCATAAAAATAAAAAAATTCAATATTCATAATGAGTCACTTTGACTTACATAATTGATAAAGTATTATTTTAAATTTATTTTAGATTAACACTTCTAACTTTAGAGTATAACATATTTTAAAGATAACTATAGCTGATTCAAATAATTGGTCAACCTTAATCTTAACAAAAAATTATGCTTGAACAACATACCAACATCCTTATGCATGCGATTCTACCCTTATTTAATTAAAAGCAATAACATCTTCTTGAAACATTAATTATGGATACTAGAGAATACTTATTTTAATAAGAGGAGCTATATATACATTTACCAATAGAAGGATTGGAAACCAACATATAAAGTTGAGACATGATAGGTTTCTAATTTCTAAAGAAGATGTCAATATATTTGGTGATGCCACTCAATGTGCTCGACCTAGAATATGTTTTAATCATAATACGATGATATTGAAAGGGTTGTGCTCTGTCCTGATATTTAAAATCTCATTTCAATTTGAATAAATGTGTCTACAACAGCCAAATATTTGATGTAGAATTGACGAATGATGGATCAAATATTTTTTGAGAACATCAATGCCTCAAATATCCCAAAAACTCCACTTTATAAAAGGAAATATTAAGGTGTGGAATAGAGAAGTGTTTGGAAATATTTTCAAATGCAAATAGAGCATTTCTCAACAAATTCAGGATATTAAACATCAAATATAGTTTTATTGTGGAACAAGTTTGAGATATTTTGCTTTAGGGATGGCCTACAGTTTATATAGAACACAACCATCCTCTGTTAAGAAATTTAGACTATGGTCATTTTATTCATTTTGATGTGATTCACTATGATGGGCACATGCATAAATTAGTTACAAATATAATATAAGTAAATTCATGCTAAAAGTAACTTGTTTGACATAACATAACATTCCCTATGTTTTCACAATAATATTTGTCTAATTTGTGTACTTTATTCTTCCAAGTGTAAGTGTTTTTCAGCTTTTCACTGGAATACAAGCACCTTTCTAGCCTATCATCAAAATAAAGGTGTCGTATATAGCCTTTTATTTTTTAGTGAAGGAGATAAGTGCTTGTAATGTTCACTACGAGAGATACACTTCCTTTTCGCTGGGATATAGGTATTTTCTTGCCTGTGACTGAGAGACAGACATTATACCTTAGTGATTTGGAATTTCTTACTCCTATGCCACTATCTTCATTTGATCACCAATTTTTCCTTAATCACATTATGAGTTTTATCAAATGCTAGGTCTACATGGGACCTTCACTGAAAGGTGCAAAAAAGTGATAAAGTACTGCATCTACACAAAATTTTCACAAAAAATACACATTAGCCATAATACATCATTTTATATTAAATGTATACAATAATCTCACAAAACATATATTTCTAATATAATAATTTCGCATAATTATTTCATTAAAGCATACAAAAAATGAGCATTTTTGTGCTCATCAATCCTTATCTTATTTATTTATATTCATTCATGGTGGGGTTCAACCAAGTAACCTAGGTTTTCTAACATGTTGGTGTTACTAAATTTTAAAGTAAGTTATTTTTAAACAAAAAAAGTTTTTTAATATAAAAATAAAGTTTTTTTAACATGTATAAGGCTTGCCCTTATTTATAACCACCATAAAAATCAAAATATTCAAGATTCATAATAAGTCACTTTAACTTACATAATTGATAAAGTATTATTTTAAATTTATTTTAGATTAACACTTCTAACTTTAGTGTATAACACATTTTAAAGATAACTATAGTTGATTCAAATAATTGGTCAATATTAATCTTAAAAATCAATCATGCTTGACCAACATACCAACATTCTTATGCATGTCATTCTATCCTTATTTATTTAAAAGTAATAACATCTTCTTGAAATGTTAATTATGGATAATAGAGAATACTTGTTTTAATAAGAGGAGCTATATATACGTTGACCAATAGAAGGACTGGAAACAAACATATAAAGTTGAGACATGATGGGTTTCTAATTTCTAAAGAAGATGTCAATCTATATGGTGATGCCACTCTATATGCTCGACTTAGAATAGGTTCAGATCATAATCTGATGTTTTGAAAGGGTTGTGCTCTGCCATGACATTTAAAACCCCATTTCAATTTGAATCAATGTATATACAACACACAAATATTGGATGTAGAATTGAGGAATGGTGGATCAAATAGTTTTTGAGAACATCAATGCTTCAAATCCTCCAAAAAATCCACTTTATAAAAGAAAATATTAAGGTGTGGAATAGAGAATTATTTGGAAACATATTCAAATGCAAATAGATCATTTCTCAGCAAATTCAAGATATTAAACATCAAATACAATTTTATTGTAGAACAAGTTTGAAATATTTTGCTTTAGGGGTGGTCTACATTTTATATAAAACACAACCATCCCATGTAAACATTTTAGACTATCCTTATTTTATTCATTTTGACGTGCATAAATTAGTTAAAATATAATAAAAACTAAGTCATGCTAAAATTAATATGTTCAACATAACATAGCATTCCCTATGCTTTCACAATAATATTTGTCTAATTTTATGTACGGTATTCTAATTACATGGTCAAAGTGTACTTTATTCTTCCAAGTGTAAGTACTTTTTAGCTTGTCACAGGAATACAAGCACCTTTCTAGCCTATCATCGAGATAAAGTTCTCGTATATAGCATTTTCTTGTTTACTAAAGGTTATCGATTTTCGATCGTCAAACAATAGGTTCTTGCGTTGTCATTGTAATTTAAGCATTGTTCAGCCTATTGCCAAGATATAGGTGTTTGTTCTATTAACTAGGAGATAGGTGCTTCCTTTTGACTGGCATATAGGTACCTTCTTGCCTATGACTGAGAGACAAACATCATACCTTGGTTATTTGGAATTCCTTGCTCCTATACCACTATAATAATTTGATCACCAATTGTTCCTTAATCACATTATGAGTTTTATCAAATGTCAGGTCCAAATTGGACCTCAATTTAAAGGCATAAAAAAGTGATAAAGCACTACATCTACACAAAATTTCCACTAAAAACACACATTAGGTATAATACATATTTTTTTATTAAATGTATACAATAATCTCACAAAAATATATTTCTAATATAATAATGCTGCATAATTATTTCATTAAAGCATACACAAAATGAGCATTTTTTGTGCTCATTAATCCTTATATTATTTATTTATATTCTTTTATGGTGGGGTTCATCCAAGTAACCTAGGTTTTATAACATGTTGGTTTTACTACATTTTAAAGTAAGTTAACTTTAAAAAAAAAAAGGGTTCTTATTATAAAAATAAAGTTTTTTAATATGTATAAGTCTTGCCCTTAATTATAACCACCATAAAAATCTGAAAATTCAAGATTCATAATGAGTCACTTTGACTTACATAATTGATAAATTATTATTTTAAATTTATTTTAGATTAACACTTCTAAATTTAGAGTATAACATCTTTTAAAGATAACTATAGCTGATTCAAATAATTGGTCAACCTTAATCTTAACAATCAATCATGCTTGACCAACATACCAACATCCTTATGCATGTAATTCTACCCATATTTAATTAAAAGAAATAACATCTTCTTGAAATGTTAATTATGGATAATAGAGAATACAAATTTTAATACGAGGAGCTATATATACATTTACCAATAGAAGGATTGGCAACCAACATATAAAGTTGAGACATGATAGGTTTCTAGTTTCTAAAGAAGATGTCAATCTATTTGGTGATGCCACTCTATGTGCTCGACCTAGAATAGGTTTGAATCATAATCCGATGATCTTGGAAGAGTTGTGCTCTGCCGTGACATCTAAAACCTCATTTCAATTTGAATAAATTTGTCTACAACACCCAAATATTTGATGTAGAATTGAGGAATGATGGATCAAATATTTTTTTGGGAACATCAATACCTCAAATATCCCAAAAAAGCTACTTTATAAAAGAAAATATTAAAGTGTGGAATAGTTAAGTGTTTGGAAATATATTCAAATGCAAATAGAGCATTTCTCAGCAAATTCAGGATATTAAACATCAAATACAGTTTTATTGTCGAACAAGTTTGAGATGTTTTGCTTTAGGGCTGACCTACAGTTTATATAGAACACATCCATCCCCTATTAAAAAATTTAGACTATGCTCATTTTATTCATTTTGATGTGATTCACTATGATGGGCGCATGCATAAATTAGTTAAAAATATAATAAAAGCAAAGTCATGCTAAAATTAATACGTTTGACATAACATAGCATTCCCTATGCTTTCACAACAATATTAGTCTAATTTTAAGTACGGTTTTCTAATTACATGGTCAACGTGTACTTTATTCTTCCAAATGTAAGTGTTTTTCAGCTTTTCACTAGAATACAAGCACCTTTCTAGCCTATCATCAAAATAAAGGTGTCGTATATAGCCTTTGCTTGTTTACTGAAGGTTACCTTTTATCGATCGTCGAACAATAGGTGTTTGCTCTGTCATTGTAAGTCAAGCACTGTCCAACCTATTACCAGGAGATAGGTGCTTGTCCTATTCACTAGGAGACATACACTTCATTTTCACTAGGATATAGGTATCTGCTTTCGTGCAACCAAGAGACAGACATCATACCTTAGTGATTTGAAATTCCTTACTCCTATGCCACTATCTTCATTTGATCACCAATTGTTCCTTAATCGCATTATGAGTTTTATCAAATTCTAGGTCCGCATGGGACGTCGAGTGAAAGGTGCAAAAAAGTGATAAAGTACTTCATCTACACAAAATTTCCACAAAAAATGCACATTAGGCATAATACGTCATTTTATATTAAATGTATGCAATAATCTCACAAAAATATATTTATAATATAATAATGCCCCACAATTATTTCATTAAAGAATATAAAACATGAGCATTTTTTTGTACTCGTCAATCATTATCTTATTTATTTATATTCATTCATGGTGGGGTTCATCCAAGTAACCTACATTTCCTAACATGTTGGTGTTACTAAATTTTAAAGTTAAATTCAAACAAAGAAATGTTTTTAATATAAGAATAAAGTTTCTTTTTTTTTTTTTTTGGTAAGTAAGAGAATATTATAATTAACACCGGGTTTTAACTGGTTGACCCAAAACCATTTTACAAAATAGGGTCCACTGACCAACTGGACAAAGGCCAAGCCCTAAAAGTTTAAACTGACAACAAAAATGGCCAAGACCTACTCTTCCATTAGAATACAACCAAACTAAACTATGGAAGCCTAATATTATGGCCATCATAAAAGAAAGACGCAAAAAGAACTAACAAAGACAAAAACTAATCATGCAAGCACCATGCAGAGTAGCTTGTGCCCATATAAAAATAATAGAATATGGTCAAAAAAAAAAAAAAAACATCCCATAGAATGGACAGCCAAGAGGCCAAGCAGTCTTCCTTGTAGTCCTCATCTAACTTCTTATCATCGTTCTTGCCATCATATTTAGATTTTGCCTTTGACTCCTTGTGCCCCCGGAACCGCCGGCTATAAAACAAGATTTAAGGAATCACACAAATCAACAACTGCACCGATGAGGCCGTACGTACTCTTCAATCCGGTTGATACCGTTGGAGGCCGATGAAATTGTCATCTTCTCCAAGACTATTATGGTGGTGTCTGGTGCCTCATTGTCAGGGATCTCCAACACTTTGTTATTTCTTGCTAGGGCCTTTTTGCGACATCGAATCCAAACACACCTTGGGAAATACTTGAGGCCAAAGTAGATTTTTCCCATGCATGAATTTGTAGATAAAAAACCTATATCAGTGCCCCACCAACTGCAAAAAACACTAGTCACATGAACAAAAAAAACAAATATGACAAAATCCATTATAAGGTTCAAATTTTTTTTTTTAAAAATGCCCCCATTTTCTCGTCATTGATCCACTTTGAGCCTTCCAATCTAAAGTTTTTCATTATCTATCACCATTGAGACCGCATGAGGAAGATTTGTAGTCCATGTGATCAAGTTTGTCGCTACAATGCCTTCATTCGCCAACTTATCACCGCCATGTTTGCTTCCCTGAAGGTATGCAAAATTATGGCCTCATGTCGGTCATGAATTAGAGCCCTTGCTTCATGGATGTAGTCATCAAATCTCCAAGGAGCTCTCTTAGTGTTCTTTAGAAGATTTATAATAATAAGAGAATCACCTTCCACCAACAGCTTCCCCGGATAATTCTCTCGCCACCTTGAGGCTCCTCCAAACCGCCCTTGCTTCACCCACATTGTTAGTTTGAGCTCCAAGATGTTCCGCAAAAGCTACAAGCACCTCACCCTTGTGGTCTCTAAGTAAGCCACCAGCCCCAGCTTCACCTCGGGTTGCCCCTAGATGCCCCATCAAAATTTAACTTAATCCACCCTAGGGGGGGTGGGGTCCATGTGATCATGGTTCTAGGACAGACTTGAGGATGATTGAGGCCATCGGTGAGAGGTAAGTTTAATGACCGGCCTAATGAAGCTTCAAAAGGATTTGGAGGTCTAGATGCCGCAGAACTAAACAAGTATTCTCATTAGCATATGCTAAAATTTTTGACAGACAGAGGATGACCGAGAAACCTTATCCAAGAAGGCCCGACGATTCCTTTCCAACCATATCTCCCACAAGTAGTGATGAAGGCAGATCTTCCACATATACCTAAGACGCCTATTCAAAAATGGGGAAGGCCACTGGACAAATAAGTCAAAAATGGACCGAGGATGGACCCAATAAATATGAAACACTTGTAACAGACCTAACAAGATTGAGACAGAAAAATTACAATACGAAAACAAATGATCAATAGACTCCCACTCGGACATACAAAGATAACACCTATTAACAACAATCACACCTCTTTTTATTAAGTTATCCATGGTGAGGATCTTATTTTGGATGGCCACCATGCAAAAAACCCAACCTTCGGAACAATGCTTTTGGGCCAAACTTCCAAGTGAGGGAAAGTAGGTTCATCATTATCAATAAGCATCGATAAGCGGCCTTGACAGAAAATTCCCCATTGTCCGAAGCTTCCCGGATAAGCCGGTCCTCAAGAATGCCGTAAGGGATTAAAGACTGTTTTAATTCATTCTCCAAGATTATTGATGCCCCCGGTAGATCATTATTCATTATTGGCTTCCATACCCTTCTATTGTTTGACAAAGTAATAAAATCTGCAACTTTGGTACCAAAAACTTCAATTGTCCAAGCTCTAAGGGTTGAAATGATGGGGTCTGGCAGAGAGGTGATAGTCCTTTAACCATTTGTGGTCCCAAAAATCAATGTTTCTTCCATTTCCCGGTTTCCAACGTAGCCCTTTGCTTAGCAAGTTTTTAGTTTGAAGGATTGATTTCCAAAAAATTGATCCCCTGGGAGGAAAGGAATAACTTAAGAATTCAATTTCTTGCAAATACTTTCTTCTGATTATAGTAATCCATTCTGCATTTGCATTTGTCAAAAGACGCCATGCTTGTTTGGCCAGGAGGGCCATGTTTAAATGTTGTATTCTCCTTAGCCCAATACCTCCAAACTCCCTTGGTTTGCAAACCCTATCCCAAGACACCAAGTGAAAGCGCTCGCTAGATTCGAACCAGCCCATAGGAACCTCTTCTCGGATCTCGTTCAATTTTAGTGTAGACACTTGTAGGAGCTTTAAAAATAGAGAGAAAGTAGACAGGGATGCTTTGAATGGAAAACTTGGTGAGAACTGCCTTGCCAGCTTGAGATAACAAATTCCCTTTCCATCCATCCAGCTTCCTCTGAATTCTTTCAATTACATTAGTCCACATGGAATCAGTAGCTCGCTCGTAAATAAAGGAAGGCCTAGGTATGTGGATGGAAGAGTAGACACTGAGCATCCAAGAATCCTAGCAATCTTAATCTGCCTCTGAATGGGAGTGTTAAAGAAATAAATTTTACTCTTTGAAAAATTTACCTTTTGCCCCACAGCATCCTCATATAGCTCTAGAATATGTTTTATGACCTTAGCCTCAAAAACTGATGCAAGAGTTAACAACAAAGTATCATCCACAAACTGTTCATGTGTAACTGCCTGTGTTTGAGTTTCTTTAATATGTATAAGGCTTGCCATTATTTATAACCACCATAAAAATCAGAAAATTCAAGATTCATAATGAGTCACTTTAACTTACATAATTGATAAAGTATTATTTTAAATTTTTTTAGATTAACACTTCTAACTTTAGAGTATAACATTTTTTAAAGATAAGTATAGCTGATTAAAATAATTGATCAATATTAATCTTAACAATCGATAATGCTTGACCAACATACCAACATCTTTATGCATATGATTCCATTATTTATTTAAAAGCAATAACATATTTTTGAAATGTTAATTATGGATAATAGAGAATACTTAATTTTATAAGAGGAGCTATATATACATTGACCAATAGAAGGATTGGAAACCAACATATAAAGTTGAGACATGATAGGTTTCTAATTTCTAAGGAATATGTCAAACTATTCTTTGATGCAACTCTATTTCCTCTAAATAGAATAGGTTCAGATCATAATCCGACATTTTGAAATGGTTGTGCTTTGCCATGACATTTAAAACCCCATTTCAATTTTAATCAATGTGTCTACGACACCCATATATTCTATGTAGAATTTAGGAACGGTGGATCAAATATTTTTTGAGAACATCAATGCTTCAAATCTTCCAAAAAATATTAAACATTAAGGTGTGGAATAGAGAATTGTTTGGAAACATATTCAAATGTAAATAAAGCATTTCTCAGTAAATTTAGGATATTAAGCATCAAATACAATTTTATTTTAGAACAAGTTTGAGATATTCCACTTTAGGGGTGGCTTAAATTTTATATAGAGCATAGTCGTCCCTTGTTAACAAATTTAGACTATGCTAATTTTATTCATTTTGACATGATTTACTATGATAGGTGCATGCATAAATTAGATAAAATTCTAATAAAAGCAAAGTCATGCTAAAATTAACCTATTCGAGATAACATAACATTTCCTATACTTTCACAACACTATTTATCTAATTTTATGTACAGTCTTCTAATTACATGTTCAAAGTTTACTTTATTATTCCAAGTGTAAGTGTTTTTTAGCTTGTCGCTGAAATACAAGCACCTTTCTAGCCTATCATTGAGATGAAGGTGTAGTATATAGCTTTTTTTTGTTTACTTAAGGTTATCAATTTTTGATCATTGAACAATGGGTGCTTGCTCTATCGTTGTAAGTCAAGTACTATCCAACCTATTGCCAGGAGATAACTGCTTGTCCTATTCACTAGGAGATAGGTACTTCCTTTTGATTGGAAGATAGGCACCTTCTTTCCTATGACTAAGAGATAAACATCATAGCTTAGGGATTTGGAATTCCTTGTTCCTATTCCACAATATTCATGTGATCACCAAATATTCTTTAATCGCATTATGAGTTTTATAAAATGTCATGGGACCTCGATTGAAAGGCTAAAAAAAGTGATATAGTACTGCATATACATAGAATTTCCACTAAAAATATACATTAGACATAATACATACTTTTCTATTAAATGTATACAATAATCTCACAAAATATTTTTCTAATATAATAATGCTACACAATTATTTCATTAAAGCATACAAAAAATGAACATTTTTTATGCTCATCAATCCTTATCTTATTTATTTATATTCTCTTATGGTGGGGTTCATCCAAGTAACCTAGGTTTTTTGACATGTTGGTAATACTACAATTTAAAGTAAGTTAAATTTAAACAAATAAAGTTTTTTAATATAAAAATAAAGTTTCTTTAATATGTATAAGGCTTGCCCTTAATTATAATCACCATAAAAATCAAAACACTCAAGATTCATAATCGGACACTTTAACTTACATAATTGATAAAGTATTATTTTAAATTTATTTTAGATTAACACTTTTAACTTTAGAGTATAACATTTTTAATAGATAACTATAATTGATTCAAATAATTGGTCAACCTTAATCTTAAAAATCAATCATTCTTGACCAACATACCAACATCCTTATGCATGCGATTATAATTTTTAAATAAGATGTCAATATATTTGGTGATGCCACTCTATGTGCTAGACCTAGAATAGGTTTGAATCATAATCCAATGATCTTGAAAGGGTTGTCCTCTACCGTGAAATTTAAAACCTCATTTAAATTTGAATAAATGTGTCTATAACACCTAGATATTTGATGTAGAATTAAGGAATGATGGATCAAATATTTTTTGAGAACATCAATACCTCAAATCTCCTAAACACTCCACTTTATAAAAGCAAATATTAAGGTGTGGAATAAATAAGTGTTTGGAAATATATTCAAATGCAAATAGAGCATTTCTCAGCAAATTCACGATATTAAATATCAAATAAATTTTTATTGTCGAACAAGTTTGAGATGTTTTGCTTTAGGGGTGGCCTACATTTTATATAGAACACAACCATTCCCTGTTAACAAATTTACACTATGCTTATTTTATTTATTTTTATGTGATTCACTATGATGGGCGCATGCATAAATTAGTTAAAAATATAATAAAATCAAAGTCATGCTAAAATTAACATGTTCGACATAACATAGAATTCCCTATGCTTTCACAATAATATTAGTCTAATTTTATGTATGGTCTTCTAATTACATGGTCAAAGTGTACTTTATTCTTCCAAGTGTAAGTCTTTTTAAGCTTGTCATTGGAATACAAGCACATTTCTAGCCTATCATCAAAATAAAGGTCTGTATATAGCTTTCTATTGTTTACTTAAGGTTATCACTTTTTCGATCATTGAACAATGGGTGCTTGCTCTGTCATTGTAAGTCAAGAACTGTCCAACCTATTTCCAGGAGATAAGTGCTTGTCTTGTTCACTATGAGATATACACTTCCTTTTCACTGGGATATAGGTATTTGCTTAACTACGACCGAGAGACAAACATCATACTTTAGTGATTTGGAATTCCTTACTCCTATGCCACTATCTTCATTTGATCATCAATTGTTTCTTAATAGCATTATCAGTTTTATCAAATGCTAGGTCTGCATGGGACCTCAACTGAAAGGTACAAAAAAGTGATAAAGTATTTCATCTACACAAAATTTCCACAAAAAATGTACATTAAGCATAATACATCATTTTCTATTAAATGTATACAATAATCTCACAAAAATTATACTCATAATATAATAATGCAGCACAACCATTTCATTAAAGCATAAAAAAATGGGTATTTTTTGTGCTCATCAATCCTTATCTTATTTATTTATATTCATTCATTGTGGGTTTCATTCAAGTAACCTACTTTTCCTAACATGTTAGTGTTACTAAATTTTAAAGTAAGTTAAATTCAAACAAAGAAAGGTATTTAATATAAAAATAAAGTTTCTTTAATATGTATAAGGCTTGCCCTTATTTATAACCACCATAAAAATCAGAAAATTCAAGATTCATAATGAGTCACTTTAACTTACATAATTGGTAAAGTATTATTTTAAATTTATTTTAGATTAACACTTCTAAATTTAGAGTATAACATTTTTTAAAGATAACTATAGCCGATTCAAATAATTGGTGAATATTAATCTTAACAATCAATAATTCTTGACCAACATACCAACATCATTATACATATGATTCTACCATTATTTATTTAAAATCAATAAAATATTTTTGAAATGTTAATTATGCATAATAGAGAATACTTATTTTAATAAGAGGATCTATATATACATTGACCAATAGAAGTATTGGCAACCAACATATAAAGTTGAGACATGATAGGTTTCTAATTTATAAAGAAGATGTTAAACTATTCGTTGATGCAACTCTATGTGCTCGACATAGAATAGGTTCGGATCATAATATAATAATTTGAAAGGGTTGTGCTCTGCTATGAAATTTAAAACCTCATTTCAGTTTTAATCAATGTGTCTACAACACCTAGATATTTGATGTAGAATTGAGGAATGGTGGATCAAATATTTTTTGAGAACATCAATGTTTCAAATATTCCAAAAAATTCACTTTATAAAAGTAAATATTAAGGTGTGGAATAGAGAATTATTTGGAAACATATTCAAATACAAATAGAGAATTTCTCAGCAAATTCAAGATATTAAACATCAAATACAAATTTATTGTAGAACAAGTTTGAGATATTCCACTTTAGGGGTTGCCTACATTTTATATAGAACACAATCGACCCTTGTTAACAAACATAGACTATGCTAATTTTATTCATTTTTACATGATTCACTATGATGGGTGCATGCATAAATTAGTTAAAAATATAATAAAATCAAAGTCATGCTAAAATTAACCCGTTCGAGATAACATAGCGTTCCCTATGCTTTCACAACAATATTTGTCTAATTTTATGTACAGTCTTCTAATTACATGGTCAAAGTGTAGTTTATTCTTCCAAGTGTAGGTGTTTTTTAGCTTGTTGTTGGAATACAAGCACCTTTCTAGCCTATCATCGAGATAAATGTGTCGTATATAGCCTTTTATTATATACTGAAGGTTATAGCTTTTCGATCATCGAACAATGGGTGCTTGCTCTATCATTGTAAGACATGCACTGTCCAACCTATTTCATGGAGATAGTTGCTTGTCCTATTCACCAAGAGATAGGTACTTCCTTTTGATTGGGAGATAGACACCTTATTTCCTATGACTGAGAGATAAACATCACAACTTAGTGATTTGGAATTACTTGTTCCTATTCCACTATATTCATTTTATCATCAACTGTTCTTTAATCGCATTATGATTTTTATCAAATTTCAGGTCCACATGGGACCTTGATTGAAAGACACAAAAAAGTGATACAGTAATGCATCTACATAGAAATTCCACTAAAAATATACATTAGACATAATTAGTCATTTTATATTAAATGTATACAATAATATACAAAAATATATTTTTAATATAATAATGCTGCATAATTATTTCATTAAAGCATACAAAAAATAAATATTTTTTATGCTAATCAATCCTTATATTATTTATTTATATTATTTTATTGTGGGTTTCATCCAAGTAATCTAGGTTTTCTAACATGTTGGTTTTACCACATTTTAAAGTAAGTTAACTTTAAACAAAGAAAGGTTTTTAATATAAAAATAAATATTCTTTAATATGTATAAGGCTTGCCCTTAATTATAATCACCGTAGCAATCAAAACACTCAAGATTCATATTCAGTCACTTTAAATTACATAATTGATAAAGTATTATTTTAAATTTATTTTAGATTAACACTTCTAACTTTAGAGTATAACATTTTATATAGATTACTATAGTTGATTCAAATAATTGGTCAATATTAATCTTAACAATCAATCATGCTTAACCAACATACCAACATCCTTATGCATTTGATTATACCCCTATATATTTAAAAGCATTAACATATTTTTGAAATGTTAATTATGGATAATAGATAATGCTTATTTTAATAAGAGGAGCTATATATACATTGACAAATATAAGTATTGGAAACCAACATATAAATTTTGGACATGATAGATTTCTAATTTCTAAATAAGATGTCAAACTATTTTGTGATGCCACTCTATGTGCTCGACCTAGAATAGGTTCAAATAATAATCCGATATTTTGAAAGGGTTGTGCTCTACCATGACATTTAAAATCCCATTTCAATTTGAATCAATGTGTCTACAAAACCTATATATTTGATGTAGAATTGAGGAATTGTGGATCAAATATATTTTGAGAACATCAATGCTTCAAATCATCCAAAAAATCCTCTTTATAAAAGCAAATCTTAAGGTGTGGAATAAAGAATTATTTGGAAATATATTCAAATGAAAATAGAGTATTTCTTAGCAAATTCAAGATATTAAACATCAAATACAGTTTTATTGTAGAACAAGTTTAAGATATTTTGCTTTAGGGGTGGCCTACATTTTATATAGAACACAACTATCCCTTGTTAATAAATTTACACTATGCTAATTTTATTCATTTTGACATGATTCACTACGATGGGTGCATGCATAAATTAGTTAAAAATCTATTAAAATCAAAGTCACACTAAAATTAACCCTTTAGATATAACATAGTGTTCCCTATGCTTTCACAATAATATTTGTCTAATTTTATGTATAGTCTTCTAGTTACATGGTCAAAGTGTACTTTATAAGTGTAAGTGTTTTTTAGCTTATCGCTGAAATACAAGCACCTTTCTAGTCTATCATCGAGATAAAGGTGTCATATATAGCCTTTTATTATTTACTGAAGGTTATCACTTTTTGATCGTCGAACAATGGGTGCTTGCTCTATCATTGTAAGTCAGGCATTGTCCAACCTATTTCTTGGAGATAGGTGCTTGTCCTATTCATGAGGAGATAGGTGCTTCCTTTTGATCAGGATATAGGCACTTTATTTCCTACATCTGAGAGATAAACATCATAGCTTAGTATTCCTATGCCACTATCTTCATTTGATCACCAATTGTTCCTTAATCACATTATGTGTTTTATCAAAAGTCAGGTCCGCATGGGACTTCGATTGAAAGGCATAAAAAAGTTATAAAGTATTGCATATATAGAGAATTTCCACTAAAAATACACATTAGACATCATACATCAATTTTGAAAGCACGAGGATACGAAAGCAAAAAGGAAAGCGAGTATGCGAAATGCAAACAAAAATCGGACTCAACGCTAAATCCTAGAAACTTGAAAGTGCATGAAAATAGGGAAAAGCATGAGCGAATCAAAATGAAAAAAATGGGAATAAAGAAGACACAATTTTTATTGATATGTTTCAAACTCGGTTACAATGCGCATCCTCCCCTTCCAAGGGCTAGGAGCGTTTAAGCATGAGTTCTTGTTACATCCATGGGCGCCTTTCCTTCTTCCGCATGCCCACATGTAAAATTGGGCAGACCAAAATGTCGCCGCCACTTGGAATGATGAGTCTTGACTCCTCACTGCTCCTCCGATGTCAAAACCCTACTTTCAAAAGAACAAGAAACGGTCAGTAGCACCTGCGGATGAAACAAAGCATGCAATCCCCAAGCCTACTATAAGTGAATGAGAAAAATAAATTAAACTAAGATTAAAATAGATCAAAATGCTCTAAAAATTTGACAAGGGCATCAAGATACCACCAAGAAGGTTTTGCAAAAATAATATTCAAGAAATTCCTCACCAATTTGAATTCGCTTCGGGGCGAGACGAATTCACCTGCAATAAAATGCCGAAAAGATATTGTCCCAATGTCCTGCCTAGGAAGCTCCAAAGGACCTGCAAATTTGGGATTAGCTAATTGGGGGAATTTTGGGAAGACCTAGATGGTCAGATTTTCCCAATTTGGCCTCCATCAACAAGAATTTGATGATGCTACCTACGAATTACTAAAAGCGAACAAATCTAGAAATATGATCAAAATTGCTCAAAAGAGACGAAATTAAAATGACAACCTATCTAAACATCATAGAATTGAATGTAAAAATGAAAGAAAGCAAATCTGCCATGGAATTCCCATATCTCCGAAAGGGGGCGATTAGGATTGTGGTAGTGTGGGAGGGGGCGCCCATGGGGCAGGCCGCCCACCGTTTGAGGCCTAATTTTGGCACCAATCCATTTGGTATGGGTCCAAAACCTCTTGTATGGTATTGTCAGCAAATTTGGTGGGATATTGTGGCCAAATTTTGGGTTTTGGGATCGATATTCATCCTCCTAATAGTCACCCAATGACCTCCCCTCTAAAGGAGATCAAGGATGTGAAAGGCGCAAATCCAAAAGGTGTGAAGTGTATAAATAAAATGACAGCACTTCATTGCTCTAAAATGCTACTTCTATTCATATTTTTGGGTGAGGAAACTCACCAATTTATAGACTTGGAGGTCTCTTGAAATGGGCATGCAGAGGCGCCACTTGGCAATCATGCCTTCCCAGGGTGAAGGAGATTCCTCCCTAAATAGGGACTTCATGACTGACCTTGTAAATGCCTCTAACACTCGAAAACGCTCACCCATACTCCCATGCGATGAAGGAAGCGTTGAGTAGTGGACCTGAGCTACCATTTGTCAAGATTTGAATTTTTTCCCGTCAAACCTGCAATTCGCCCCACCCCGGGGCAAATTCAAAATTCATCCCTAGGTAGGGCAAATCCCAGTTGGAATTCATCCCAGGGTGGAACGGATATTGAGCAAAGTGCCTGAATGTGCCAAATTGATCTCTGACCTTTCAAAACTACTATGAGAGTGGTTAGGACCACTGTGTGACCTCTGGGGGCTGCCCTTGGGGCTGTGTGTGTCAATGTGATCAGTGTTTGCAATCACATAATCGGATTGGTGCTGCTTTGGTGTCTACAAGTTTTTATTAAATGTATACAATAATATCACAAAATATATTTCTAATATAATAATGCTACACAATTATTTCATTAAAACATACAAAAAATGAGCTTTTTTGATGCTCATCAATCCTTATATTATTTATTTATATTCTTTTATGGTGGGGTTCATCCAAGTAACCTAGGTTTTCTAACATGTTGGTGTTACTACATTTTAAATCAAGTTAACTTTAAAAAAGAAAGGTTTTTAATATAAAAATAAAGTTTCTTTAATATGTATAAGGCTTGCCCTTAATTATAACCACCATAAGATCAAAACATTCAAGATTCATAATGAGTCACTTTGACTTACATAATTAATAAACTATTATTTTAAATTTATTTTAGATTAACACTTATAACTTTAGAGTGTAGACACCAAAACAACACCAATCCGATTATGTGACGACAAGAACTGATCGAATTGACATACATAGCCCCTAGGGCAGCCCCCAGAGGTTAAAATGTGGTCCTAACCACTCCCACAGTAGTTTTGGAAGGTTAGAGGCCAATTTGACACCTTTCAGGAACTCTGCTCCCTACTCGTTGCACCCTGGGATGATTACAAACTGCTATTTGTCCCACCTCGGGATGATTAGCAGCATTCACTCCAAGGTGGGGCGAATAGCAGGTTTGACGGGTAAAAGGTCAAACCATGACAAATGGCAGCTCAGATCTACCACTCAACTACACCTTCAATGCATGGGAGTGCGAGTGAGTTTTTTTTAGCTCAAATAAGAAGTCATAGAGGTAGTCATGGAGCCCTTAATCAGGGAGGAATCTTCTCTCCCCTGGAAAGGCATGATGGTCAAGTGGTGCCTCTGCATGATCATTCACAAGAGACCCTTAGGTATATAAAATGGTGAGTCTTCTCACCCCAAAAAAAGGATAGAGCAGGAGCATTTGGAGCAACGGAGTTATGTCGAATTACATCCTCACCCTCACTTGTTCTTCTTACATCCTTGATCTCTCTTTTGGAAGGGAGGTTATTGGGTGAACATTGGAAGTGCAACTCGAAACCAAAACCAGAATATTTAGCCACAATACCCAACCCAATCTGACGATACAACCCCCTAGGAGGTTTTGGACCCATCCCAAGTGGATTGGTGCCGAAAACAAGCCCCAAACGGTGGGCGTCCTGCCCCGGGTGCCCCCCGCACTGCTGCAGTCCTAATCGCCCCACCCTGGAGGGATTAGAAATATATGGAATATTTCCCCACTATTTCTTTTGCATCTTATTTCATGTCATTCATATATGTTTCCATTCAAATTTCATGCCATTCTGATGATTTTTAACTGTGTTTTCATTGTTTTTTGCTTTCACTAACATACAGGGAGCCCTTTCAGATACAGGGCGATTAGGGCCGAATCCGCAAAATTCAACTTTCTAGGTCATCTCAAAATGCCCTATTTTTCCTAAACCCAACTTTTTAGGGGTTTTGGAGGATTCTAGATGGGACATTTAGGAGGTTTATTTCTGACATTTTATGACAGTCCTAATCGTCCCACCCTGGAGCAATTAGAAATATATAGTAAATTTCTTGACTATTCCTTTTCCAGTGTGTTCATGAGGGTGTTTGCATGATTCTATAAAAATTTAATCTTATTTTGACATGATTTGATTACCGTTTTAATTATTTCATGCATGCATTAATAAAAGGCCTTAGGGATTGCTTTTTTCCCTTCATCCGTAGGTGCTACTAATCGTTTTCTATTTCTCTGAACATAGGATCTCGACTTTGGATGGGAATAAAGGAACAATAGATGCATTCATGCAAGTGGCGATGACGTTTGGCCCGCCCATTTCAAATGTGGGCACGTAGAAGATCCCGAAGGGGAACGTACCATCCGTGGTGTAAACAAAACTATATCTGATGCTCCTAGCCCCTAAAAAGGAAGGAGACGTATTGTAACCTAGTATCAAAGAAAAATTAATAAAATAAAGGGCTGCACTTTACATTTTGCTTTATATCTCATTTCAGTTCGTTTGTTTTCCCTTTTCATGCTTTCAGTAGCGTTACATTTGCTTTTGTTTGCACCGCACCCAGTACGCCTATGTGCTTTTGTATCCTTGTGATTTTAGTGGCTATCATGGTGGGACCCTATCCATTGATTTTGGGATCAAATTCCTGATAAAAATTGTGTTTTTTTTGCTTTCAGGTGTTAATCCTTCAAACGTTGGACTACTGCTCGTGCCACCCTATGATGAATATAGACCCAAATTCGTGCCACCCTGGGATGAATAAGGCATTCATCCCACCCTATGATGAATACAGATCTGCTATTCATCCCACCCTGGGATGATTACCTCTTTGTGCAATTTTTAAGTAGAAACTTAGGGGCATCCGGTGTGGGCAAAGAATAGGTAGGTTTTCTGAACACTCTCTATAATTTTTTGTCTCTGTTTCTATGATTTTTCTGTTTCTTCGCTTGCATAGGAAATTTTACTGCATGATTTCTTTATTTTTGCAAGTAAAAATAACCCCACACACCATGATATAATATAAACATCAAGGCGTTGGTCGTAAAACCCCAAAACTTGATCAAGACCAATGGTGGATTTCATCACCACCTTGCCTTGAATTTTGCATACATAACCCTGATCGCTACTGTTGCTAGACGTAAATCCTAACAAAATCTGACCAAGTATAGCTGGGATGATTCCCAGTGCATGAGGATAAGTCTTCTATGGTAGGTTTCAAAAATAGAGTGATTCCCCTTCTGTATCGCCTATGTTCCATGTACTGTTATTCTCTCATGTACCAATAGTTTCCCTCACGTAAGGGCGGGTATATTGAGAGGTTCGGTATAATGGCCTGGCAGTGGTATATTGAAGGGGCGACCGTTTTGGGAGACATAAGAACCCTCATATTGCATATACAACAAAATTTTCTTTATAAGGCTTTCAAAACAAAAATCAAAACACACTGAACCAGATTTAGGGCACACATTTAATCCATAAATGAGATAATCACTTTTTTGTTTACGTGGCTCATTTTTGTTTAGTGTAGCATAAAAATTTGTAAATAAGATAAAACATACATATCTTGTATAGAGACACCACCATGGTGTACACTCGTAGCCAAGACCAATCATGGGAAGAAGTTGCATAAAGTGTAGAAGGGGGCACAAGTCACCTCTTCTATAGCCCCAAGGACTTGGTCATACCACCTTGGTGGTCTGACCCATGAAATAGTCCACATCATGCCATTACAGAATGAGACTATAAAGGCACCCCTTCGAGGGGCACACCCATTCAAAATAGACCCTTTTAGGATGAGTCCTTACACGTGGCACTCAACCTAGATGGGAAGGCTCCCTTAGACGCTCATTATGAGTGTCCAGAAGCGCTAGAACAACATAGGGTCCATAAGGAGGGGCCACATGATTACATCATCCCTCCTCTACCCCTTATTACTGTAAAAAAAAATAGGCCAAATCCAGAGTGTAAGTCTCTTCAAATAGGGCAAGCCAACTCTGCTTGCCCCTTTAACATATACAAAAGGGAGCATGAGGAAAACCACTACATTCCTCAAGAGCAATATATAGCGCAGGAGCAATGCACTTCCACACCCTCTATTTATCAGGATCACCTACTGAGGCCAGAGCCTCGAGTGAATGCTGCCAACCTCGATAGAGGGAAGCGACCTATAGAGATCTCGGATCACCTCAACCGAGATAGATGTGTAGAAGAGGCATCTAGGCCTCCTAGACTCAAGACGGTGGAACAAATCAACTTGGAATTTTCCAAAAATAGATCCTGTCAAGCGCAAATCACGTAGCTTGAGCAAGATCAACAATAGTTAGAGCACCTATATCGCCTTAGCAAAGAGCGCATTCGACATCAGACAGATGAGTTGCTCCAAAACACTATGCCTGAGAGGGTCCCAACCCCTCAAACACATAGGACAGGGTTGTATGAGAGGCAAAACCCCTTGGTGCAAGACAAGTCTCCAAGACCTTATCAAATGCTGCCTCCAAGACCTCCTAGACCTAAGTGGGAGACCACCCCTAGAGCCAATGATGGGCACCCTCCGTGGGCACCCACCCATGTTTATAGGTCATGCCTAGGAACTACTCAAGAAGCCTATGAGGAGTTCAAGCAAGAAGAATAGTAGGCTAAAATGACCTACCAAGGCAGGGGTGTGCTATCCGGCTACCCATTCATAGGCCTCAAGTTCCCCGTAATTCGCAACGGGAACAAACCAAGGAGGAAGAGATCAAATCTTTCGATGCATACAAAGCGTTGCTAGAGCGCTTAGAGTCTGTGGAGACCAAGAATTTTGGGCCCAAAAATCCCACTTTACGCCAGCTTCGTAGTCACCCTATGCAACCTTCAGTGCCTGCACCCCCATACCTTGAACACTTTAAAATGCCTCAATTGGCAATATTTAGAGGGGAGGATTATTCCCAAGAGCACGTGATAGGATTCTTGAGCCAATGCTTTGGCATTCAGGACAATGATGCTTTGCTTCTAAGAACATTTATAACCACGTTTGCAAGCCTTACCTCGGACTAGTTTACCTAGTTACCGAAGCATAGCATTAGTAACCTGGACCAGCTAGTGGACGCGTTCCTCAAACATTTCACCTTCAATACTAAGAAGAAGGCATCATTAAGTGACCTAGCTAGCCTCAAGAAATATGAGGAAGAGATCATGGTGGCTTATTGAAATTGGTTGAGGATGTTGCTTTCAAAGCTACCTTACCTCCCTCCGATGGCTAACCTGACCCAAATGTTCTCGAAGAGTTGTCTGAGATCGATCTTCATGCTATTGCAACTACAATAATATGCCACTCTTGAGGAAGCCCTGGTGCAAGCTAGAATCATTAAGGAGATCAAGATACAGGATGGCAAGATTGCCAAGCCATGCAAGAAAGAGTGGCCCAAAAATGCCAAAACTGGGTCAACGCAACCGAAACCCACCATGGTCAATCAGGTTGCTATAAACCTACTTAAGCCTGCACAAGCAACATAGCCCCCAAAGGCTAATTAGAAGGCAGTTCCTCTTGACACCTATGAAAAGGAAAATCATAGGCAAGAGAAAAATTAGTAGCGTCACCCTAGGCGACAATTCACACCCTTCACAGAGTCTAAGGATTCCTTGTTTGACCGCTTGTCCACGATAAACTTGATAAACCTGCTAGAAAGTCAACTCGTAGACCCCAACGTGCCAAAACCCAAGGGCTATAGGGAAGACTTGTAATGTAGATTTCTCCGACAGAAAGGGCATGACCTTTACGTGTGTTGGAAGTTTAAAATCTTAGTGCAAGACCTAATAGACAATAAGATGCTAGCGGTGGATAATCTTGTAGCACAAAAAAACCAATAGATGGAGGTCTTCAAAGATAGCTTGCCTGCCCATGATGCACAGGAAAAGACTCTTCAAGTAAATGAGGTGACATAGAACTGCCCCATGCAGGGGTATGTAGGGATGATAAGCATAGTTACTCAGAACAAGAGGTACCCAAGCATAGCTACCCCCGCAGTAGCTACATGAGAGGTTCCATCAATGTCACAACCTCAACAACACCCTACACAACCTCCCCCACCTAGACCAATGGCCATGATTCGGACTAAACTTACCCAAATTTTAAGGACCACGTCGGCTAGGATCTCCATATACGAGCTCATACAACAATCACCGCCCCATCGAGAGGCTTTAATGGAGATATTAAAAGCCATCGAGTTGTAGCCCCATAAAGCAAACTCTTTCAACAACTTTGTGGGACACGTAAAATTATGTATAGAACCAGTCATCACATTTAGAGAAGATGAACTAAAATCGGTGACTGGTGATATGGCGGATCCACCCTTGCACGTCATTGCATGGGTCAACGAGATTTCATTTAAGAGGGTGTTGGTGGAAACTGGCTCGTCCAACAATATAATCACAATAGTGGCATTGAAGCACCTCAAGTTTCTAGCATCTCACATTGTGGCCTCCACCTATACTCTTCGAGCATTCAATGACACGATATGCTCGATGGTTGGCACAATTGTCCTACCCATCCAAGTGGGACAAAAGACTATTCCTACGTTGTGCCACATCTTGGAAGGTGATATGGCCTATAATATCTTGTTGGGCTAACCTTGGATCAGGGACATGAAGTGTGTCCCTTCAATAGCCCATCAATGCCTAAAGTATACATATGAAGGCCAAGTGCATGTAGTCCTGGAAGACTTAGATCCCTTCAAGTATTGAAATATGGTGTAGCTGATGCCACAATCGACCCTTCCATCGACAAATTTGGAATTTTAGTTGAATCCGTCCAAATAGGGTCCAATTCCGCATACATCCCCGCTATTAAGTCCCTCAAATCCCTAGCTGGGTCCATCTTCATCGTCTGGTCCTTCACCAATGATATCACCTATGGTGGCCAAACCGAAGTACAATGGGAATAAACCCCTAGAAGAGGCACCGCCATTAGTCTCAACCATATCTACCAAAGAGGTGCCTAGCCGAATGGAAGTTGAGACGCCTAGTTCATCCGACAAGGAGTGGACTCAGGAAGAACTCCCATTCCCTCCCCTTCAACCGCCAACGATCACCGTTGAGATGGCCAATACGGGCCTAGGGGAGTATCTAGTGAAGAACATCATAGCAACACCCGTGCTTGAGTCCATGCAGGACATGGGGAGACCTCACCTCCCCATCGACACTATTGTCCCTTTGGGCTACCCACCAAACTAGACAAATTTTGTATATGGGGGCCTCAACAACGACATTGAACCTTACCTACAAGAGGAAGAGGACGAAGAGCCATTTTTCGAGAACATCAACTATTTTTCCAAACCGGACTTCACTTTGAAATACCTTGGCCAATGTAATTGGCATGGATATGGGTTAGGCAGATATGAACAAGGAGTGCGCATTCTTTGTCAACCAAGATATCATATGCCATACGACAAATCAGGAGTAGGGTTCAACCAACCTCTCCCCCTTGACATCTTGGTAGAGAATATGCAAGGCCTAGGGCTATGCAACAAGGATGGGTTAGCACAAGATCCATATGCCAATCCTAACACAACATACACATTGGGGGATTATCTCCCATTATTAACAACCAACCTTGTGGGCCTCAACAATTCCTCCCCTTTGATCGAGAAAGAGGAAATTTCAAGAACTTTCCTCCAAAAGGGATATAGACAAGGCCAAGAAGGATCTTTAGAAGACGAGTTTAGAGTATGAGGTAGCATCTTGGGACCCTTTCGAGTTCGATAGCAATCACTCGTAAGTGACACCCATAGATGACTATCAAGAGAACTTCATGACGATGTTCCCCTTGAATGCTCCAATCGAGTAGATGCCACCTCAAGAGAATCAGGTCCTCCCATAGAGAGCGGAACAACCCCGATGGGACCAAATTAATTTGATCGAGTAGAACAAGCCTCACATGTCGTAAACAGTTATCAGAGCCAATGAAGGTCTATGGATATCCGATAGTGATTATGAAGATGAGACTGAGATGGAATATCTCAACCACATGTGGTAGAAAAAATGAGAATACCCCATGGACATTGATGACATGTTTGAACAACTAAACATGGGGCCAAGGCATAGGTGGCACCTAAACCAAACATAGTTGGACCAAGTGTTGCATCTGCAACTTCAAGCATACAGATAGCACTTTCCACCCAGAGACCCTATAGAGCCATTAGTTCCAAGGGTAGACCCTATCCTTTTATCCACACATAGGGCTGATACATTTGTGCCAATACCCATAGAGCCAGATCCGAGGCACTAAGATCACCAAGGATGTCCGAGTCACCACCCACGTGGTAATGGAGACCAAACTCACTTCATCAACATGATCTCCATTGACTTAACCGCCCCCATCCGCAATCCAACCGATCCAACACGACCATTGTATCTAGACTTAGATGCTATAGACTGGGATCACGTTGACTCACCACCATCCCCATAAGAGTATTGGCCTTGCGGTGAGATGCTTCATTTCACCCCATGACCAACTCAAAATATCTTCCACACTAAAGAGGAACCCGATGTTCCAAACATAGATCTAAATTTAGCGAATGATATCCACCTGATCCCAACTCCAAACTAGTTGGAGGACGGGTCCCACATGTCAGTCGAAGAGACGACTGACGTAGACATCAGCTTCGATCCAATGAATTCACAAGTCATCAAGCTGGGGGTAAGTTTATCTCCCATAGTGCAAGCTGATTAAATTGCCCTTCTCAAAGAGAATAAGGAGGTTATTGCATGGTCCTACAAATACATGTCCGGGCTATACCCACAACTAGTCATGCATAATCTAACACTTGATCCGACAGTCAAGCCAGTCAATCAAAAACTACGTAAGATGCACCCAAAAATAGCCTTAATGGTGAAATACAAGCTACAAAAGTTGTTGGATGCATAGTTTGTCATCTGTGTGGATTACCCACCATGGTTGTCCAACATGGTACCCATCAAGAAGTCAAACGAGAGGATTCGCATATGCACCAATTTTTGAGATCTAAACAAAGCGAGTCCCAAGGACGATTTCCCATTGCCTAGCATCGACGCATTGGTAAACGCTGTAGTAGGCCACGAAATGCTTTCCCTCATGGATGGTTTCTCGGGATACAACCATATTCATATCAATCTCGAGGATCAACTAAAAATGGCATTCACAATGCCTTGGGGGACATTTTGTTATAAGGTCATGCCCTTTGGCCTTAAAAATGCTAGCGCAACCTACCAATGCGCTATGACATACATTTTCCATGATCACATGCATAAAACTTTAGAATACTATATGGATGATTTGTTGGCCAAATCTCTTTTGTACCCAAATCATCTCGATGACTTAAGAAAGATCCTCGATTGCCTCATCGAACACAAAGTCAGACTAAACCCCAAGAAGTGCGTATTTGGTGTCACATCTAGAAAAATATTGGGTTTCATAGTCTCAAAATGAGGAATCAAGGTAGATCCAAACAAATTCAAGGTAATCCTTGAAATGCTTCCCCCAAACACCATCAAGCAGCTTAGAAGCTTGTAGGGAAAGGTCGTGTCAATCAAGCGCTTCATAGCGCAACTGTCTGACAAGTGCCAACCCATGAATACATTATTACACAAGGGGGTAGCATTTCACTAGGATGATGAGTGCCAGTCAGCCTTCGATGACATTAAACTATACTTGGATTTGCCACCAGTATTGGCACCACCTAGACCAGGAGTGTCTTTCTATTTGTACATCTCAGCTACTGAGGTGGCACTGGATGCCATGCTAGCCCAAAAAAATGGACTACATAAAGAACATGCTACTTACAATCTTAGCCGCACCCTAGTCAGTTATGAACTTAACTATGCATACGTCGAGAAGCTATGCTTAGTAGTGGTATTTGCTACCAAAAATCTATGCCACTACATGCTGAGCAATACAACATATGTTGTGTCTAAGGAGAATCCATTATGGTACATTATGAGTTATACTTATCACAGTAGCCGCATGGCAAAATGGATCATGTTGTTGACGGAGTTTGACATCAAATTTATTGGACAAAAGTCCATCAAAGTTCAAGTCATCACCGATCAACTAGCAGAGGCTCCTCTCGAAGACGATTAGCCTTTGACTATAGAACTACCCGATGGTGGGGTCTTCCATGTCTCAGAATCGCTAGATTCTGATGAGCCTGAGTCACAGGCCGACATAACCTTATTCTTTGATGGTTCTAAATGTGAGCAAGGGGGTGGCACGGGAATCATATTATTCACACCACAAGAGGCTCCAATTACTCTATCATTTAAAATTGATTTCCTGTGCACCAAAAACAATGCCGAATATGAAGCCTTGCTCATAGGTATTCAGACAACAATCACCATGAACATTAAATGCTTGAACATCTTTGGTGATTCACTATTAATTGTCAACCAAGTAAAAGGGGTATTCCAATGCAAATGCCCAGTTCTGCAGGCCTACAAATCCCTTGTGGATAAATTATTGGAAAAACTTGAATGGTATGACATTGAGGCACTCCCTCGATCATCGAATCATTTTGCGGACACTATGGCCTCCTTGGGGTCACTAATCCCGCAAGACCCTTCTGATGAAATGACATCCATTCAAGTCAAAACACTATTGCTATCCGTGATGGAGTGTGCAAGATCTAACCTAACGACAGGAATCCACCTAATCCAGATTGAACCATCTCAGGATAAGTTCTCTTGAATCTACGATAGTATGAATCACGCCAACTAGGGGTCCTTATTCTCCCTGACCCCTCTTAATAACACAACGCTATTCTTACAGGTCCATTCTCGCTCAGCTTTTGCTAGGGACGAACTTCAAGAGGGATTGGTAGTTCATACCATCAAGGTTTTTGATCAGTAGGATTGGTACACACCCATAAGAGACTACCTCAAGCTAGGTAACCTCCCACTTGGATTGACGCACATCGTAAAAAGATCATTCAAACAAAAAGCGGCAAAACATGTCTTGCTAGGAGACATTTTGTACCATTAGAGCTATGAAGGGATCCTCCTCCATTGCTTGGACTAGCAGGAGTCCACTTGGGCGATCACCCAAGCGCACGATGGTACATGCAGTGGCCACTTCAACGGTATGGCCATCGCAAAGTGCATTCTCTGCATGGGCTATTATTGGCCATCTTTAGAGCGATATTGTTACGTGTATGTAAGAAAGTGCATGAAATGTCAACACCATGCTAATTTGACACACGTACCTTCTTAGGCCTTGCAGTTGATCCAATCGGCTTGGCCATTTTCGTAGTGGGGCTTAGATCTAATTGAAAATATCTCCCCTGCATCGTCAGGCCATCACACGTTTATCATAATGGCCACAGAGTACTTCACCAAGTGGGTGGAAGAAATTTCGCTTACCTCTACGACTAGAACCCGCATTGTGGAGTTTATTTTACATAACATCATATGTCATTTTGGTATTCCATCCAAGATCATCTTAGATAATGGGACGTCATTTAAAACAAAGATGTGCGTGCTTTGACAACAAAGTACAAAATTCAGCATAGTTTTTTGACACCTTATTATCCGTAGGAAAATGGGCAAGTAGAGGCGTCAAACAAAACTCTAGTTGCCATCCTTAAAAATACGATCATAGATAGTCATAAGGATTGGCACATTAAAATCCCACTTGCTCTATGGGCTTATCGCACTAGCATTTGGATGCCCACTGGGGCAACTCCATTTTTGCTGGTGTATGGCTCCAAGGCAATCATGCCTCTCGAGTTGGAAATACCTTTCCTATGCATATCAATGCAAGAGTTCATTGACGATGACATTGCACAGTAGGCCCGGTTAGACCAAATTACGTTGCTCGATGAACGATGCATCAATGCTCTCGAGAATTTACGTATCTATCAAGAGCGACTTAAGAAAGCATACAACATGAAAGATCGCTTGAGGGACTTTCAGGTTGGTGACTTGGTCTTAAAAGAGAACCAACAAAATTCTAACTTGCTGCCCCATTTACAGGACAAGTTTACGGTAAATTTTTTAGGTCCCCATGTAATTGATAGTAAAATAGGACTTGGAACATATCGGCCCGCCTCTCTGGAAGTAATAAAGGAACTAGAACCCTTGAACATCAATCATTTGAGGCCATTCCACATTTAGAGAGCCATAGCCCACCCCAAAATCTCCAAGGATTCTCACAATTGCTTGGTCAACCCCAAAACGCCCCAAAGGTGCTCATAATCCCTTTGGTCAAACCAAAAAGCTCCAAGGATTCTTGCAATCGCTTGGTCACACCAAAATGCCCCAAAGGTATTGTTGGTCACGAATCTGCCACAGGAAAGGATTTTCTATGTCTATGCACCCTAGACCCGGCCAACATTGAAAGGCTGGGAGAAAGAGATGTCTCCCAGACCAATCTCCAGAGAGGGCTGGTTCCCTTACTAAATCTAAGCTTGTTTCAAGACTAGAGTTGCAGGAAAGAAATGGGAAATATGCAGAAAGGAATGGGAAATTACTGAAAGAAACGGGAAATATAGCCACAGGCCGAATTTATATGATCGGGAAAGAAACTCAACAAGAAGTTAACTTCAAGCGTATAAACAACATATAATAATAGAATACAACATAATCCACTTACGACCTTGTGCAGACAACCTCCAGGATTGCATTCCAGAACTCACTTCCTCACTAGCAATATTCAAACTCAGACACAAAATTCAAATCTAACAGCAGATCAGAAAGATGAGCATAAATTAGGAATGCATATGACAGAAGGAAAAATCACACAGACAGACGCTTGCAAAATCAGAGGCCAAATATCTTTCATTTATGCAAAGAACTTGAAAGCTTTCATGCAACATGTCTCTCAAACTCCCGATATCTCTTTCTGAGATCTACATTGATTTATATAGAAGTCTTGCTTCTTTACAACATTAAAAACTTGCAACGAACTTCCTCGAGATCTACAAAATGTGCAACAAAAACAAGGAAATGATCCCCTTAAACCAGCCTCGGAGAAACCAAAAATTGAATGAGACAAGGAGTCGGTCGTCTTCATTAAATGGTCGTTCTTGAAACATGCTTGGACCGTTAGAAAAATCACGAACAACAGCTTCGAATAATGGAGCGTCTTTAATTCTGGTGGCTTGGACACGTTCTTCTACCTTGTTCGCTTTGGAAAGCAGCAAAACATTTAATTCTGGAGTGCTTTTAATCATTGGAAATCGCAAAACTTCATCGGGCCGTTTGAACTGCTTTCTGGCGCGAAACTGTAACAGGTCGCGAAAACGTGACATGTCACGAAATCGCGACGCATCTCTGCTCCGTACACTTTTGTCACTTTCGGACCGTGAAAATCAACCATGTCGCGAAATCGCTACAGGTTCGGCTCCTTTGTCTCCTTCGCTACCTTAGCTCGCGAAAACGCGACGCGTCGCGAAATCGTGACGTTTCGTACTATTATGCTCTTTCTCCGCTCTGTTCCCGCGAAAATGCGACAAGGCACGATTTCGCTACATTCTTCATCCATGTTGTTCTCTTCGCTGCTTCAAACCGTGAAAACATGACACTGCGCGATTTCGCTACACCTTCCTCTTTTTGGCTGTCTCACTTACACGTCGTGAAAACAAGACAAGTCGCGCTTTCGCTACGTTCTTCCATCGGCATCTTTGTTTCATCTCTGGGTCACGAAAATCATACAAGTCGTGAAATCGCTACACTATCTTCCCGTTGCTCAGTCTTCTCTTCTATGTCGCAAAAATCTGACATGTCGCGATATCGCGACAATTTTCATCCACGTTGTACGGTCCTGCCTCCAATATGTCACGAAATCGTGACGATTCTATGTTACTAGACTGCACCTCCACAAATGTCATGAAATCGCGACGCCAACTTCTTTCTTGCCCTCATCTTCAAAAATGTCACGAAATCACGACGGTTTTCATGCCTTATGACTTTTCTTGCAACTTTGCCGCGACCACGCAACACGTCGTGATTTCGCGACGTCTTTCGCCTTTTGTGCCTTGTTCAAAATTCTGTCGCGATATCGCTACAAAGTTTATTGTCATCGCCCTTTGCTTGGTTATGTCACGATTTCATGACCTTTTCTCTGCTCTGCTCCATGGCCATTGTAAGTCACGAAAACGTGACATGTCGCGATTTCGCGACAATTTCACTGTGCTGCCCCCGTTGACCATTTTGATCGCAAAACTCCAACACGTCGCGATATCGTGACAACCTTGCTGCTTTTGCTGCTGTTGACTGCGTTGACCATGATTTTGGAACACGTCGTGAAATCGTGACATTTTTTGACTTTGCTTCTCTCTCCTCGAAAGACCCGCGATAACGCGACATGTCACGATATCGCGATAGTTTTGAAACTATGCTCTCCATGCTACTTTTTGTCGCGATATCATGACAGTCTTCGGACTTAGCCTTTTTTGCATCAAAACCTGTAAAGGAGTGAGAATTTCAACATCTTATGCATGAATAATCAACAATCAAATAAATGTGGCAAAAATGCCAACATTCTTGGTGGCTCACGGGGTATACAGTTCTGCTGTATGCACGAATCCTAGGCATGAATCCATTGGGCAACAGAGTCAAGAAAAACTGAGAACAGAAAGCTGGCTGATGGGGTACATCTCGATGAACTGCTGTAATCAACTCTTGCTGAATGACTGAAAACTCAAGGAATCTGTATTTGGCGTAGCTGATCAGGTGCTGTAAAAGAATCTCCATGAAAGCACCAGGGGTTGCAAAACAGAAATGAATGAAATGAGATCCTACGGATGCGCAGGCTGTGGAATGGGAATGGAATGGTGATATGATGGAATGGTGGAGTGGAGGGAGTGATGCGGTAGATACAGTAACAGAGTGCTTCTATGCTACCAGCTGCTATGAAAGGGAAACGGAAGTGAATAGAATAATGGAATGGAAGTGGAAGAGATGACAAATGTGGGATAAACTGTGGATAAATGCTAAAATGACAGAGAAATTAGAAGAAAAGGGAAAGAAGAAATGGGAATAGCTAGAAGGGAAAAAGAAACAACAGCAGTGGCTTGATTACTTGCAGAAGAAAAAAGGAGTAGGAGAAGAAGGGAATAAAGAGGGGGAAGGGAAGAAATAGAGAGGAAGCCACTAACTGCTGGGAAGGAAGAAGAAAAAAGAAAGAAATACACGTACCTGCGGGCTCGCATGCAAAAAGAGCCGAAGTTGATAGAGGAAAACAATACTTTTTTTTTTTCTTTTTCTGTTTTCTGTTTTTTTTTGCTTTTTTTTTATGCTATATATAGGGTAACTCCCGAATTAGCTGTGAACTTTCGGGAAAGACACGAACCCAAACACGGTTCTGTCTCCTGGATCCCAGACCTTTGACAGACACTCAGTAAACTCTTGGTTGATGATCAGCTCAGAGTTACCAAAGCTTTGAAACTGCTGCACTTCAAGTGTCCCAGCCATCTTGAGACCTAGGCATGATAGTTCAGTCCCAGTGTTAGCGCCATTTTTGTATTGTGCTCCATCAAAATAGAGCTGATCTGGCAGAGAGTCTTGACCAACTTGATCAGGAGGCAACTCGACTTCAACCTCTTCAGGCTGCTTTGTAATGGAATAACAGCCAATTTCGGTCTCTAGCATAGCATTAAAATTGAGCATTGAAAACTCATCCTCCAAATCAGGATCCAAAACCTCATTCATCAAATCAGACACCTCTAACTCTTCGGTAAGCATGTTGACAGACTGCATGGCCTTTCCTGCCTCATCCAACCTTTCAATGTGAAAAGAGGAAGGTTTTTCATTATGGATCCGGAGTCTCTTTCCTTTGAAAGGGATCTCCAAGTGGGAATAATCCAGTGCAAGGTAACCTCCCAACTTTGCAGTAAACTCTCTGGATAAGCACATACTGAAATACGGTTCTAGATCGACCACAACTATCTCCTGAATGACTGTAATCTGAGGCATAGTGTGTAAAACAATCGGGACATCCTTGATTACACCCACTATTTTCATAGGAGTACCATCTAACTACAAAACTCTAGGGCTACTTCGTGTATATTCCATTCCCATTGCTTCACAAACTGCCTTTGGCATGACAGTTGTAGCGGCTCCAGAGTCGATCAGGCAATTATGTACAATCCAACCCTCCATCCTGAGTGACAGATAAAATGGGGGAGGTCTATTCCTTCCAGTGACTGAAGAAGTTAACGTTTGAGCCATAATTACTTGGGCTGGAGCTTTCCCCTTACTTTGTATGGTCTTCAGGGATTCCTGTAAGAGATTTATCTGTCCAGGAAACTGTAAGGTGTCATACAGACTTACCTTAGCTGGTATCCATTTGAGCTCTTCAACAATGTTGTACTCCATGGAGATCTGTTCTTTTCTGCCACTAGTAGATTCGAATGTGCTCTTATGTTGCTGGATAGCCTCCACTCATTGCCGTTTGGTCAATGATGGATACCGCAACGTCTCTTTGGCTTGTTCCTTTGTTTTCGCTTGCGACTGGGAAGTAGAAGTTTGTCCCTTCTCTTTTGCTGGTGGTGGAAGTGGATCCTTCGACAAAATAGGTGATTGTCATTGCGTTGGGGAATCATGAGCCTTTGTTGGCATTTGCTGCTTCGTTGCTTGTACAGGAGGCACTTTCAATGGCTCCATCTTAGCTGGATCTACCAACATTGGTTTCTTGCCGCTGCGTGTCAGTATTGCTATATGTTCCTCCAGAGACTCCACGAAAGTAAGATCCACCTCTCGAATCATGTTTACACGGCTCCCTGTAAGAACTTGCAAATAATTTTGGTGGACCATGCAAGTAGACTCATCATGTGGGTCATTGCAGGAAGAACACCAGTAAGATGGCTCATGTGAAACTTCAGAAGAGCCAGCCTCTTCACTTACCAGAATTGTTGAGTTTCTTTCAGGTGCTTTCTCCATAGCCTTGCTAGGAGCAGATTGTTCTCTAGTTACTACCGGCATAAATCTTCATGGTTGGTAGTTCCTTTCCGCCTCTCTCCGTTCCATAGATGTCACCTTGTCAGTGAGAGATCTCATAGCCGATTGAATTTCTTGTAACATAGCCAATTGAGGATCTGGGCTTGAGGACACAGGCGATGCTGGTAAAGGTAATGGAATCTATGGGGAAGATAATGCAGGAGTTGGAAGTGGAGGGACTAACCGTGGAATACTCGGTGCAGGCAACTAGGGAATAGTTGGAGCAGGAAGCTGGGGAACTGGAATAGGTGCAATTTGAGGCGCACTTGAACTCCATGATGGTGTAGGATACATAGATGGCATGGGCTATGGAAGCGAACCAGAGTACAAATACTTAGGCAGATCAGGGATGATAGGCATTGTTACCTTGGGAGGTAGTCTACCTATAGCAATCAAATCAGCTTCTGCCTTTAACGCTTGTTCGAACAACTCTGGAAATGTAGTTACGTTGGACTGTCGGACAGCCCAACCGATGTCTATGTTGAATGCTCTGAGGTAATAAAATGCAGCTAGCTCATCAGCAGGCCGAAGACCATCAAGAATTCTCTGCCAGGTTTTGGTGAATCTGACATTGAAATCAGCTATCTCTTCCTGCGGGTGCCTCTGGATTGCGTTAAACTGATGCAACAATGAAAATGGATCAGCCTGTTCATGAAAATTCTTAACTAACAGTTCTCCTAGCTGATCCCATGATGTAATGGTGCCTGGTTGCAACGTTCGGTACCAGTACAACAATTTACCTCTCAGGGATAACACCAACAACTTTACCATCACATCTTCATCAGTTATATCATGGATGGCCGCCAAAGAAGCTACATCATTAATATGCTCATATGCAGTCTTACCCGTACCATCATAGGTCGGCAAAACTTTCAAAGCAGCCTGAGGAACTGGATTTTGAGCCTACAAATTCAAGGCCCCTGAGCTGTTCCATGCCAAGAACTTCCTAGGTGGAGGATACTGAGCCATTGGGACTAGTGTATGTAACTGAGAAGATGGAAAACTAGAAACAATACCAGGGGTTTGTGTAGGTATAGCAGATGATGCAAGCGATGGGGAAACCAACCTAGAGTGTTCACCTTATTTTGTGCTTTCAAGTTCAAAAAACTCAACAAGATCTTCAACTTTTTTAGACTTTGATCTCGTGATCATGAAGTACAGCTTTCACTGCATCCACGTTCAGAGATTTTTGGGTACTGTAGAGTCACCAAATGTTCTAACTATACGGCATGAAGGTGAACATTAAACCCTCAATACTATGGGATCTTTTTGAGACAGAAACAGTCTGTCCCACCGGGTGCCAAATTTGAGACAAGAAGTCTGTCCCACCGAGCGTGCCAAAAACTGTTGGTCACGAATCTGCCACAGGAAAGGATTTTCTATGTCTAAATGCACCCTAGACCCGGCCAACATTGAAAGGCTGGGAGAAAGAAATGTCTCCCAGACCAATCTCTAGAGAGGGCTGGTTCCCTTACTAAATCTAAGCTTGTTTCAAGACTAGAGTTGCAGGAAAGAAATGGGAAATATGCAGAAAGGAATGGGAAATTACTGAAAGAGACGGGAAATATAGCCATAGGCCAAATTTAACCGATCGGGAAAGAAACTCAGCAAGAAGTTAACTTCAAGCGTATAAACAACATATAATAATAGAATACAACATAATCCACTTACGACCTTGCGCAGACAACCTCCAGGATTGCATTCCAGAACTCACTTCCTCACTAGCAATATTCAAACTCAGACACAGAATTCAAATCTAACAGCAGATCAGAAAGACGAGCATAATCGAGAAATGCATGAAATAGAAGGAAATCACACAGAAAGACGCTTGCAAAATTAGAGGCCAAATATCTTTCATTCATGCAAAGAACTTGAAAGCTTTCATGCAACATGTCTCTCAAACTCCCAATATCTCTTTCGGAGATCTACATTGATTTATATAGAAGTCTTGCTTCTTTACAACATTAAAAACTTGCAACGAACTTCCTCGAGATCTACAAAATGTGCAACAGAAACAAGGAAATGATCCCCTTAAACCAGCCTCGGAGAAACCAAAAATTGAATGAGACAAGGAGTCGATCGTCTTCATTAAATGGTCGTTCTTGAAACATGCTTGGACCGTTAGAAAAATCATGAACAACAGCTTTGGATACTTGAGCGTCTTTAATTCTGGTGGCTTGGACACGTTCTTCTACCTTGTTCGCATTGGAAAGCAACAAAACATTTAATTCTGGAGTGCTTTTAATCATTGGAAATCGCAAAACTTCATCGGGCCGTTTGAACTGCTTTCTGGTGCGAAACTGTAACAGGTCGCGAAAACGCGACATGTCGCGAAATCGTGACGCATCTCTGCTCCGTACACTTTTGTCACTTTCGGACCGCGAAAATCAACCATGTCACGAAATCGCTACAGGTTTGGCTCCTTTGTCTCCTTCGCTACCTTAGCTCGCGAAAACGCGACGCGTCGCGAAATCGTGACGTTCCGTACTATTATGCTCTTTCTCCGCTCTGTTCCCATGAAAATGCGACAAGGCACGATTTCGCTACGTTCTTCATCCATGTTGTTCTCTTCGTCGCTTCAAACCGCGAAAACATGACACTGCACGATTTCGCTACACCTTCCTCTTTTTTGGCTGTCTCACTTACACGTCGCGAAAACAAGACAAGTCGCGCTTTCGCTACGTTCTTCCATCGGCATCTTTGTTTCATCTCTGGGTCACGAAAACCATACAAGTCACGAAATCGCTACACTATCTTCTCGCTGCTCAGTCTTCTCTTCTATGTCACGAAAATCCGACATGTCGCGATATCACGACAATTTTCACCCATGCTGTACGGTCCTGCCTCTCCAATATGTCACGAAATCGCGATGATTCTATGTTACTAGACTGCACCTCCACAAATGTCGCGAAATCGCGATGCCAACTTCTTTCTTGCCCTCATCTTCAAAAATGTCGCGAAATCGTGACGGTTTTCATGCCTTATGACTTTTCTTGCAACTTTGCCGTGACCATGCAACACGTCGCGATTTCGCGACGTCTTTCACCTTTTGTGCCTTGTTCAAAATTCTGTCGTGATATCGCTACAAAGTTTATTGTCATCGCCCTTTGCTTGGTTATGTCACGATTTCGTGACCTTTTCTCTGCTCTGCTCCGCTCCATGGCCATTGTAAGTCGCGAAAACGCGACATGTCACGATTTCGTGACAATTTCACTACGCTGCCTCCCGTTGACCATTTTGACCGTGAAACTCCAACACGTCGCGATATCGTGACAACCTTGCTGCTTTTGCTGTCGTTGACCGCGATTTTGGAACACGTCACGAAATCGCGACATTTTTTGACTTTGCTTCTCTCTCCTCGAAAGACCCGCGATAACGCGACATGTCGCGATATCGCGACGGTTTTGAAACTGTGCTCTCCATGCTGCTTTTTGTCGCGATATCGCGACAGTCTTCGGACTTAGCATTTTTTTGCATCAAAACCTGTAAAGGAGTGAGAATTTCAACATCTTATGCATGAATAATCAACAATCAAATAAATGTGGCAAAAATGCCAACAGGTATCTATAAACCCTTTGGTCAAACCCAAAAGCTCCAAGGATTCCCATCATCGCTTGGTCAATCTAAAATGCCCCAAAGGTGCCCATAATCCCTTTGGTCAAACCAAAAAGCTCTAAGGATTCCCACAATCGCTTGGTCAACCCCAAAATGCCCCAAAGGTGCCCATAATCCCTTTGGTCAAACCAAAAAGCTCCAAGGATTCCCAAAATCGCTTGGTCAACCCCAAAATGCCCCAAAGGTATCTATAAACCCTTTGGTCAAACCAAAAAGCTCCAAGGATTCCTACAATCGCTTGGTCAACCCCAAAACACACCAAAGGTGTCCATAATTCCTTTGGTCAAACCAAAAAGCTCCAAGGATTCCCGTAATCGCTTGGTCACCCCAAAATGCCCCAAAGGTATCTATAAACCCTTTAGTCAAACCAAAAAGCTCCAAGGATTTCCGAAATCGCTTGGTCACCCAAAAATGCCCCAAAGGTATCTATAAACCCTTTGGTCAAACCCAAAAGCTCCAGGGATTTCCATCATCGCTTGGTCAACCTAAAAATTGCCAAAGGTGCCCCTAATCCCTTTGGTCAAACCAAAAAGCTGCAAGGATTCCCACAATCGCTTGGTCAACCCCAAAATGCCCCAAATGTACCCATAATCCCTTTGGTAAAACCAAAAATCTCCAAGGACTCCCGTAATTTCTTGGTCACCCCAAAATGCCCCAAAGGTATCTATAAACCCTTTGGTCAAACCAAAAAGCTCCAATGATTCCTGTAATCGTGTGGTCACCCCAAAATGCCCCAAAAGTATCTATAAACCCTTTGGTCAAACCAAAAGCTCCAAGGGTTCCCACAATTGCTTGGTCAACCCAAAAATGCCCCAAAGGTATCAATAATCCCTTTGGTCAAACCAAAAAGCTCCAAGGATTCCCACAATCGCTTGGTCAACCTAAAAATGCCCCAAAGGTATCAATAATCCCTTTGGTCAAACCAAAAAGCACCAAGGATTCCCAAAATCGCTTGGTTAACCTAAAACGCCCCAAAGGTATCCATAAACTCTTTGGTCAAACCAAAAGCTCTAAGGGTTCCCACAATCGCTTGGTCAAAAACAATATTCAAAAACAAACAAAACAATAAAATAATCAAAAATAACAAAAAAAAAAGTTGCATTTCACTTCCATGCATACTCTTAAAAATCAAAACACAAAAAAATAAGTTGCATTAGGCATCACAAATGTACATTGCATATTTTTTGGTCATACAGGTCAAACACACCATAGACTGTAATTACTCAACAATTCCATCATTTTCCACATTTGTCCACCTTGTAAATAGTCCAACAAAAATAAACGCCATCCACATTTTTCACCATATCATCATCAGTTGTCTTCTAATGTATTCAGGGCTTTTGTCATTCAGCTGTCATTAGATTTCTAGCCAAAAATTGTACAAATTCAGACATATTTTACAAAGGTAGAGTTTTACTTGGATCACACCTTGTTACGTAGCATCCCAACACAAGTTAAAACACATAAAAAATTCCCAAGTTGTGTGAATGAAAGATGAAACCTGCATAGCAGGCTAGGTTACCATACACGAAATGGTTATCTTGCTCATCCCCCTGTGCTAATGACCCCAAGAATGCTGAGAGTTGGCAAAAGGACAAGCATCTTCCCTACCCAATTCCCCAAGAATCCCAAAATCCTCAAAGGGTTGCAAACATAAAAAATTGCAAAAGTCAAAATACAAACTCCAAAGTTTGATATCCAAACCCACAAAGTGCATACATCAAAAAGCACAAGCAATAGTGATTCTCATCACTCAAAATTCCAATCCCTTGCTCAAAAAAATAATAATAAAAATAAACAGTGATTTTTATCACTACATATAAGAGCAAGTATCCCAAATACAAGTGAAGAAAAGAAGGGAGTCAAACTTGAATCCCTGGAACTCTCAGCATTCGAAAGGTCATGAGGTGATCCTCAGTACCGATTTGGTGGATAGCCTATCGGTCACTGGCGGCAAACCTCCCGCATGACGATATATCTGTTGCATTAAAACTGTGTACAGATCAATATTTGCATATGGATGAGCTAGCTTGTGGTATCCTAGATTGCACCGTGGATTAATCTTACTAAATACATCAAAGGATTTAGTGGAACTAATTAGGTGATCCTCATTATAGGTTTGGTTGACAGTGTATCTGGCACTGCGGTATCCTGACAAACACCACATAAACAAATTCAATCGCACACACAAGGATGCGAAATAACTTGGTCAAACTCAAGTCTAATTTGTACCTTGTTCAAAAGTCTTGTAAGATAAATATACAGTCTTGGCTAGTTAGTTAAAAACATCTGAGTCTCAAAAAACCTTAACTATATTTTAGCACAACTGTAGCACATTCCATTATTACATCACCATCAAAAAATACAAACAAAAAAATATATTACACATACAAAGTCATTCCATAAAGTCATCACATAGTGCAGCAAAGCCAAAAAATCCTATATAGTCTATGGTGCCACCACCAATTTATCAACAAATAATTTCATCCATTCCATATGCATACATCATATAATTAGAAACATCGCATTCATAATAACCCATGCATACATCAACTAAATAAATGTGCATAAAAGTAACAATAAATCACGACAAGTGTATAAAAAAAATGAAAGTCATGTATATATATCACCAAAATTCCCACAGGCTATAATAAGTCGGTCCTCTGACCTCACAAAAACATCAAAAACTCTAAAACCTCAAGCCTAGGGAGTCAGCCACCATGATCACGCAGGATCGGTGCGACTGGAACTACCCCCAGTGGTGTGGGTCCTATGGGACCTCTCAAGGTGGTTGCTGCCAACCCCCACATCATGCCCACTAGCGTTGCCCTCACCCACCCACCTACGATGAGAGGAAGCAAACTACTCAGTCTCACTGTCTCTCATTCGGTGCGAAGATCCACCTCCAATGAGCTCAGGTAACTGCCCACCGAGGCAAATAATATTTACCTCCAAATCCAACCAGTGTCAGACCCAATCCACCTCCCATTGATGGTACATAGCCAATGTGTCATCACGCTGTGCCAACTGAGTCCGCAGGATATCGATCTCCCATGAATCATTTGTGTCCCCATCCCACCGGTGGTACGCAGCCAATACATTCTCCCGCTTTGCCAACTGAGTCTACAAGAGATCCCTCTCCTATAGAACCTCCTCGTGCTCCTCATCTCGTCTCCATAGTAGATCCTCCAATCATGCTATCTCAGCGTGATACCTAGCCTCCATGTCCCTTGGGACTGCCTGAGGCATGGGAATCTTTGGGATTGCGCATTTCTTCAGAACCCACTGCTTCGAAATGTCCTATATATCTGACTGCTTTGGAACCCCTAGGTAATCCCCAGTCAACTCATCAACCTCCACCATATCCACATCATCACGCGGAGCACCCCAAACCTCCCCTGATGCCTCTGCATCCTTGCCACCTACTATTGCTGCATCCATACCTCCTAGAGGTCCCTCACCCTACCATCATTGCATCATCCACCATTGGTCATACTCTACAGTCGCCCTGACATTGTCCACATCGAGGACATCAATAACTTCAACCGAATCCTCACCCAATGGCTCAATGATCGGCCAAGCCAAAGTCCTCTCGTTGCCCTGATGTCGATAGATCAAAGGTTCACCAAGAAATCCCCAATGCACCCCAAAATTTTGAGTCACCCGGATGTACGGGAAGTACTCCTACTCGGTCCCGTGTCGCCCGATCAACCACCTCCCCCTGTGTTCCTGTCGGAGCCACTCCCCAACCTCAGGCCAGGCTGGACAATCTTGGTATGGATGCCAGAACACCTCCCCTGGAGCAAGATGTATGAAGGCATCAACATAATGCCCTACGACACCTACCCACCATCGACTCTAACCCTGCTCCTCGGACCTCTGCCATAGAGCCGCATACCCAATCTCCCTGTCTACCATCTCTGCCTGAGTGGTCCACGACAAACCCTGTGGCTGCTCCACAGCTATGTACTGCCACCCCCAACACTACAATAGGTAGCTACACCCAATCCCCTTTCGCCTCTGGCAACGAACCTTGTACAACTCATCATAAATTCGTGCTAGTAATGTCTAACCCCACCTCATAATCAGGGGTGCTTCCATCGGATACTCCACAAGTCTAAACACTACCTCAATCAGGTTCCAAGGTAACCCCAAACTTGAGGAGTCAGGAAGCATCATATTGGAGATGAGAGTCATGAGCAGTTAATGCCTCACTCCCAACACACCCTTCTCCATCCACCATCGTACCAAAATCCCACCAATCAGGTAGTCCCCCTCTGCCCTCTCCACCGCCTCATCCACCTCGAGCTCCGCTGCATACCCAAAGCACCGTGTCAGCACCATCATCTACTGATCACGAGGAGTAGTTCTAATGGGTAGCCCGTCTATCAAAATTTGTAGAATCTGATAAATGTCCTCCAGAGTCACTGTCATCTCCCTTGTTGGGATATGAAAGGTGTTAGTTTAGGGATCCCACAAATTGATCAGGGCAGTCAGATATGCCTGATCCCCCACCACAGGCTCTAACCAAGTCACCTTCTTGAACCCAAGGACATCAAGTCGCTCCTAGTCTACCATAGTCAGCGCCTCCCGTGCATCCAAAAACACCATCAACTGACGGTACCTACTCTTCACCACCTGCAAAACAAAAAACACAAAATCATTAAAACATGACAACAAAAATAAACTGTACAACAATGTATACAAATTGTACAACAAAAATAATTAATACACTGTACAGACAAACAACTTACAAAATTGCAAACTAGGGTTTTAACTCTAGTTTAAACAAAAAAAAAAACAAAACTTTAAAACTAGGGTTTTTAACTCTAGTTTAAACAACAACAAAAAAAAAACAAAATTTTTAAACTAGGGTTTTAACTCTAGTTTAAACAACAAAAAAAATAAAATTTAAACCTAGGGTTTTTAACTCTAGTTTAAACAAAAAAAAACAAAATTTTTAACCTAGGGTTTCTAAACTCTAGTTTAAACAAAAACAAAAAAAAAACAAAATTTAAACCTAGGGTTTTTAACTCTAGTTTAAACAACCAAAAAAACAAAATTTACATCTAGGGTTTTTAACTCTAGTTTAAACAAAAAAAACAAAATAACAAAATCACAACAAAATTTTAACCTAGGGTTTTTAACTCTAGTTTAAAGAAAAAACAAAATAACAATAACATTTTTTAACCTAGGGTTTTTAACTCTAGTTTAAACAACAAAAAAAAAAAATAATAATAATAATAAATAACAACAAATTTTAACCTAGGGTTTTAACTCTAGTTTACACTAAAAAACAAGAAAAAAAAAAACTAAAACCAAAATTTTAAACCTAGGGTTGTTAACTCTAAAAACATAAAAAAACAAAATAACAGTGACATTTTTTAACCTAGGGTTTTTAACTCTAGTTTAAACTAACAAACAAAAAACAAAATCCAAACAAATTTTAACCTAGGGTTTTTAACTCTAGTTTAAACTAAAAAATGAAATAATGAAATAACAATAATTAAAAAAAAAAACAAACTAAGGTTTTGACCTTAGTTTAAACAATGCAACACAAAATACAAAAACACAACAAAAAAAACCTTAAACTAGGGTTTTAATCTTAGTTTAAACAGCCAAACAAAATGCAACATTAATAAATTATGATTTTTCACTGTAAAATAAAAATAAACAAAATAAGGCGAAGGAGCACCTACCGGTCTTTCCTTGGCTCCGCCACTTGACGATCCGGTCCATGCAATCATGGTATCCATGAAATCTCGATAGCGCTCCGCTACATAGACTCGATCTCCTCCTCCTCATAGCTCCAAGTCGCCAAAAAAAACAAATGCAAATGAGCCCAAAACCTAGTTTTGGCCCTTATATAGGCTTTTAGGCCTGTAATCGTTCCACCCTGGGATGAGATATTTAGTTAGCGCTTGTATCACCCTAGGATGATTACAAAACTTGTATTCATCCCACCCTGGGATGATTACAGAGCAAGAAAATTAAAAAAAGCAAAAAACTACATCCAAAATGCACCAAAAATAGCAATAACATTGCCGAACAAAGGCACCTTTGCACCTGTGCTTCAAGGCATCCAAAAATGACATTGGGGTCACAAATCCTCACTATCCTACTCCCTAAGAAGGCTACCATAGCCGGACCACTCCACGGGAGGACGGGATTTTTGAGAATTTCATTCCCAAAAGGTGTCACAAAAAGGGTCAAAACCCACCGAAAAACAACAATAAAAATGCCGAACAAAGGTGCCCTTGCACTTGACATTAAAGGCATCCAAAACTGATGTTGGGGTCACAAATCCTCACTATCCTACTCCCTAATAAGGCTACCATAGCCATACCGCTCCACGGGAGGACAAATTTATGAAAATTTCATCCTCAAAAAGCGTCACAAAAAAGGGTTAAAACCCACCAAAAATAGGTCAGATTGTTCGAAAACTGCATAAGCGATCAATGAAAAAAAACTGTAGGCACCCTTACCATAAGTCATCTTGGGTCAAGTGACTCGTAACTTTTCTCATGTCGGTCATTCCTTCATCGATTCCTCGCTTGAGGGTGTAGTCACACTTAGTCATCAATCAACAAATACACACCCAATCAAGGAAATGGCATGCATTCAAAGAATCATTGACAAAGACAATCACGCTCCTACTTGGGGTAGCAAACAAGCAATAATCACAAGCTGATCAAACACTTGGTATTCATGAATCATGAACTCAAGGTTTCCATAGACAAAATGTTGCGCCATTTGCCTATTCATGACTGAACAATGTCCAAGATCAAGTAACACCTCATCGAAAAATGTTAACACTTGAGTTAAGCTCCTTAGCTCGTCAGAAGCAAGGATTCAAGAATGCGTGCCCATTCCATACTTGGGGCATAAAAATTTGGTTAGGTTACCAAGAAACCCTAATCATTAGTGCTTTTGTTATCTATTTTTTCTCAGCACTGCACCACGCACAATGCATCCTAAAAAGGGGCATCTATAGACACCAAAACAACACCAATTCGATTATGTGATGACAAGCACTGATTGAATTGACATACATAGCCCCTAGGGAAACCCCTAAAGGTTAAAAAATGGTCCCAACCACTCCCATAGTAGTTTTGGAAGGTCAGAGGTCAATTTGGCACCTTTCAGGCACTTTGCTCCCTACTCGTTCCACCCTGGGACAATTACAAACTGCTATTCATCCCACCCTGGGATGATTAGCAGCATTCGCTCCAGGGTGAGGCAAATAGTAGGTTTGACGGGTAAAAGGTCAAACCATGACAAATTGTAGCTCAAATCCGCCACTCAACTCCACATTCAATGCATGGGAGTGTGAGTGAGTGTTTTTGAGCTCAAAGAGGAAGTCATAGAGGCAGTCATGGAGCCCTTAATCAGGGAGGAATCTTCTCTCCCCTGGCAAGGCATGATGGCCAAGTGGCGCCTTTGCATGCTCATTCACAAGAGAGCCTCAGGTCTATAAATTGGAGAGTCTTCTCACCCCAAAAAAATGATAGAGTAGGAGCATTTGGAGCAATGGAGTGCTACCGAATTACATCCTCACCCTCACTTATGCTTCTTACATCCTTGATCTCTCTTTTGGAAGGAAGGTTATTGGGTGAACATTGGAAGTGTAACCCGAACCTAAAACCCAAATATTTGGCCACAATACCCCACCCAATCTGCCAACACAACCCCCTAGGAGGTTTTGGACCCATCCCAAGTGGATTGGTGTCGAAACCAAGCCCCAAACGGTGGGCATCCTGCCCCCGGGAACCCCTTGCACTGTTGCAGTCCTAATCACCCCACCCCGGAGTGATTATAAATTTGTGGAATATTTCCCCATTGTTTCTTTTGCATCTTATTTCATGTCAGTCATATATGCTGCCATTCAAATTTCATGCCATTCTGATGAGTTTTGACTATGTTTTCATTGTTTTTTGCTTTCACTAACATACAGGGAGCGCTTTTGAATATAGGGTGATTGGGGCTGAATATGCAAAATCCGACTTTCTAGGTCATCTCAAAATGCCCTATTTTGCCTAACCCCAACTTTACAGGTGTTTTGGAGGCTTTTGGATGGGACATTTAGGAGGTTGCTTTCTAATATTTTATGACAGTCCTAATCGTCCCACCCCTGAGCGATTAGAAATATATAGCAGATTTCTCGACTGTTCCTTTTATAGTGTGTTCATGAAGGTGTTTGAATGCTTCTATTTGATTACCATTTTAATTATTTCATGTATGCATTAATCGGAGGCCTTGGGGGTTGCTTGTTTCCCTTCATCCGTAGGTGCTACTAATCGTTTTCTATTTCTCTGAACGCAGGATCTTGACATCAAAGGGATAGCAAGGAACAACAGATGCATTCATGCAAGTGATAGTGACGTTTGGCCCACCCATTTCAAATGTGGTCACGTGGAAGATCCCGAAGGGGAATGTACCATCCGTGGTGTAAACAAAACTATATCTGACGCTCCTAGCCCATAAAAAGGAAGGAGACGTATTGTAACCAGGTCTCAAAGAAAAATTAATAAAAGAAAGGGTTGCACTTTACATTTTGCTTTATATCTCATTTCAGTTCGTTTGTTTTCCATTTTCATGCTTTCAATAGCGTTACATTTGCTTTTGTTTGCACCGCACCCAGTACGCCTATGGGCTTCTGTATCCTCATGCTTTCATAGAGTATAATTTTTTTTTATAGATTACTATAGCTGATTCAAATAATTGGTCAATATTAATCTTAACAATCAATCATGCTTAACCAACATACCAAAATCCTTATGCATATGATTCTACCCTTATTTATTTAAAAGAAATAACATCTTTTTGAAATGTTAATTATGGATAATAGAGAATACTTATTTTAATAAGAGGAACTATATATACATTGAACAATACAAGTATTGGCAACCAACATATAAATTTTGGACATGATAGATTTTTCATTTCTAAATAAGATGTAAAACTATTTTGTGATGCCACTCCATGTGGTCGACCTAGAATAGGTTCGGATTATAATCTGGTATCTTGAAAGGGTTGTGATCTACCATTACATTTAAAATCCCATTTCAATTTGAATCAATGTGTCTACAACACCTAGATATTTGATGTAGAATTGAGGAATGGTGGATCAAATATATTTTGAGAACATCAATGCTTCAAATCATCCAAAAAGTCCACTTATAAAAGAAAATATTAAGGTGTAGAATAGAGAATTATTTGGAAACATATTCAAATGCAAATAGAGTATTTCTCAGCAAATTCAAGATATTAAACATCAAATACAGTTTTATTGTAGAACAAGTTTAATATATTTCGCTTTAGGTGTGGCCTACATTTTATATAGAACACAACCTTCCCTTGTTAACAAATTTAGACTATGCTAATTTTATTCATTTTGACATGATTCACTATGATGGGTGCATGCATAAATTAGTAAAAATCTAATAAAAGCAAAGTCACACTAAAATTAAACCATTAGATATAACATAGTGTTCCCTATGTTTTCACAATAATAGTTGTCTAATTTTATGTACGGTCTTCTAATTACATGGTCAAAGTGTACTTTATAAGTGTAAGTGTTTTTGAGCTTATCATTGGAATACAAGCGCCTTTCTAGCCTATCATCGAGATAAAGGTGTTGTATATGGCCTTTTATTATTTACTGAAGGTTATCACTTTTCAATCTTTGAACAATGGGTGCTTGCTATGTCGTTGTAAGTCAGACATTGTCCAGCCTATTTCTAGGAGATAGGTGCTTGTCCTACTCATTAGGAGATAGGTACTTCCTTTTGACCGGGATATAGACACCTTATTTCCTACAACTCAGAGATAAACATCATAGCTTAGTGATTTAGAATTCCTTATTCCTATGCCACTATCTTCATTTGATCACCAACTGTTCCTTAATCGCATTATGAGTTTTATCAAATGTCAGGTCCGCATGCGATCTCGATTGAAAGAGACAAAAAAGTGATAAAGTACTGCATCTATAGATAATTTCCACTAAAAATACACATTAGACATAATACATCATTTTTTATTAAATGTATACAATAATATCACAATATATATTTCTAATATAATAATGCTACACAATTATTTCATTAAAGCATACAAAAATGAGCATTTTTGATGCTCATCAATCCTTATCTTATTTATTTATATTCTTTTATGGTGGGGTTCATCCAAGTAACCTAGGTTTTCTAACATGTTGGTGTTACTACAATTTAAAGTAAGTTAACTTTAAAAAAAATAAAGGTTTTTAATATAAAAGTAAAGTTTCTTTAATATGTATAAGGCTTGCCCTTAATTATAACCACCATAAAAATAAAAACATTCAAGATTCATAATGAGTCACTTTGAATTATATAATTGATAAAGTATTATTTTAAATTTATTTTAGATTAACACTTCTAACTTTAGAGTATAACATATTTTAAATATAACTATAGCCTATTCAAATAATTCGTCAATCTTAATCTTAACAATCAATCATTCTTGACCAGCATACCAACATCCTTATGAATGTGATTCTACCCTTATTTATTTAAAAGTAATAGCATATTTTTGAAACGTTAATTATCGATAATAGAGAATACATATTTTAATAAGAGGAGCTATATATACATTGACCAATAGAAGGATTGACAACAAACGTATAAAGTTGAGATATGATAGGTTTCTAATTTATAAAGAATATGTCAATCTATTTGGTGATGCCACTCTTTATGCATGACCTAGAATAGGTTGGAATCATAATCCGATGATCTTGAAATATTGTGCTCTGCCATTACATTTAAAACCCCATTTCAAATTGAATCAATGTGTCTAAAACACCCAGATATTTGATATAGAATTGAGAAACGGTGGATCAAATATTTTTTGATAACATCAGTGCTTAAAATCTGCCAAAAACTCCACTTTATAAAAGCAAATATTAAGGTGTGGAATAGAGATTACTATAGCTGATTAAAATACTTGGTCAATATTAATCTTAACAATCAATCATGCTTAACCAACATACCAACATCCTTATGCATGTGATTCTATCCCTATTTATTTAAAAGCATTAACATATTTTTGAATGTTAATTATGGATAATAGATAATACTTATTTTAATAAGAGGAGCTATATATACATTGAAAAATATAAGTATTGGCAACCAACATATAAAGTTTGGACATGATAGATTTCTAATTTCTAAATAAGATGTCAAACTATTTTGTTATGCCACTCTATGTGCTCGACCTAGAATAGGTTCAAATCATAATCCAATATTTTGAAAGGGTTGTGCTCTACTATGACATTTAAAATCCCATTTCAATTTGAATCAATGTGGCTACAACACCTAGATATTTGATGTAGAATTGAGGAATGGTGGATCAAATATTTTTTGAGAACATCAATGTTTAAAATCTTCCAAAAAATCCACTTTATAAAAGTAAATCTTAAGGTGTGGAATAGAGAATTATTTGGAAACATATTCAAATAAAAATAGAGCATTTCTCAGAAAATTCAAGATATTAAACATCAAATACAAATTTATTGTAGAACAAGTTTGAGATATTCCACTTTAGGGGTTGCCTACATTTTATATAGAACACAATCGTCCCTCGTTAACAAACTTAGACTATGCTAATTTTATTCATTTTTACATGATTCACTATGATGGGTGCATGCATAAATTAGTTAAAAATCTAATAAAAGCAAAGTCATGCTAAAATTAACCCATTTGAGATAACATAGCATTCCCTATGCTTTCACAACAATATTTGTCTAATTTTATGTACAGTCTTCTAATTACATGGTCAAAGTGTAGTTTATTATTCCAAGTGTAAGTGTTTTTTAGCTTGTCATTGGAATACAAGCACCTTTCTAGCCTATCATCGAGATAAATGTGTCGTATATAGCCTTTTCTTATATACTGAAGGTTATAGCTTTTCGATCATCGAACAATGGGTGCTTGCTCTATCGTTGTAAGTCATGCACTATCCAACCTATTTCATGGAGATAGTTGCTTGTCTTATTCACTAGGAGATAGGTACTTCCTTTTGATTGGGATATAGACACCTTATTTCCTACGAATGAGAGATAAACATCACAACTTAGTGTAGACACAAAAACAACACCAATCTGATTATGTGATGACAAGCGCTGATTGCATTGACACACACAACCCCTAGGGCAGCCCCAGAGGTTAAACAGTGGTCCTAACCACTCTTAAAAGTAGTTTTGGAGGTCAGAGGTCAATTTGGCACCTTTTTGGTACCTTGCTCTCTACTCATCCCACCTAGGGATGAATACAAATTGGCATTCATCCCACCCAGGGACGAATAGTAGCATTCGCCCCAGGGTGAGGCGAATAGCAAGTTTGACTGGAAAAAAGTCAAACCTCGACAAGTTCGCAAGTTAACTAAGGCTTCAGGCCATGCAATTACGAGGAATAGATTTAAATCAAGAAGAGAGACTTCTATCATGCATGTCTTTATCTCATGCAAGGAGATTCTAAATCAGGGAATTATCTTTTCTCTCAAAATAGGACAAATAACTCAAGTGGCGCCCTCGCATGCACAATTCAAACAGAGAGACCCTAGGTCTATAAATTGGTGAGTTTTCTCACCCAAAATATATATAAAGAAGGAGCATTTGAGCAATGAAGTGCTGCCTATTTACATACCTACTTGTGATTTGTGCCTTTCACATCCTTAATCTCTCATTCGAAAGGGAGATTATTAGGTGATTATTGGAAGAACGAATTTGGACCCAAAATCCGATATTTGGCCATAATATTCCACAAAATTTGTCAAAAACACCCCATAAGAAGTTTTGGACCCATACCAAGTGGATTGGTGCCAAAACAGAGTCCCAAATGGTGGGCGTTGTGCCCTCGGGCACCCCCCAAGCTGTCACAGCCCTAATCGCCCCACCCCAGAACGTTTAGAAATTTGTGATAGATTTCTCTGATTTTTCTTTTGCATATTATTCTAGGACTGTTAAATAGGCTGTATTTTAAATTTCACTTCATTCTGAGCATTTTTGACCAGGTTTTTGTCATTTCTCGCCTTTACTAACTTGCAGATGACACCAGAAAAATATTGGTTATAGAGGCCAAATTGGAGAAATCTGACCTTCTGGGTCTTCCCAAAACACCCCCAATTAGCTAACCCCAACTTTGCAGGTCATTTGGAGCTTTCTGGATAGGACATTGAAGAGGGTACTTTCTGACAAGTTATTGCAGGTCTATTCGTCCCACCTTGGAGCGAATACAAATATGTGTGGAATTTCTAGACTATTATTTTTGCAATGGCCTCCTGGTAACATATTTATGCTTATGTTAAAATTTTAGGTCGATCCGAGGTCATTTGGTTATCATTTTAATATTTTCATGCATACACCAACAACAGGCCTTGGGAAATACATGTTTTATTCTGTCTGCAGGTGCTACTAATATTTTATGTTTCTTTGAATGCAGGTTTCTAACATCAGAGGATCATGAAGGAGTAAATAATAATATACATAAGTGGCGGTGAATTTTTGGTTCGCCTATCTTACACGTGGGCATGCGGAAGAAGGATTGCTATCCATAGATGTGATGAGAAACATATTTGATGCTCCTATCCCCTAAAAAAGGAAGGAGACGTATTGTAACATGACTTTGAAATCATATCAATAATGAAGGCTATATTTCATACTACTTTTATCTTGTGTCAATTCGTCTATGTTCTTTCAATATATAGGCTTTTAGCATTAAGTTTGGTTTTACACACATCGTGCTTGGCATATTCCTTTTTGTTTCTATATCCTCGTGCTTTCACTTAGTGATTTGGAATTCCTTGTTCCTATTCCACTATCTTCGTTTTATCACCAACTGTTCTTTAATCGCATTATGATTTTTATCAAATGTCAGGTCCACATGGGACCTCGATTGAAAGACAAAAAAAGTGATATAGTACTGCATCTACATAGAAATTCCACTAAAAATATACATTAGACATAATTAGTCATTTTATATTAAATGTATACATTAATCTCAAAAAATATATTTTTAATATAATAATGCTGCACAATTATTTCATTAAAGCATACAAAAAATAAACATTTTTTATGCTAATCAATCATTATATTATTTATTTATATTCTTTTATTGTGGGTTTCATCCAAGTAATCTAGGTTTTCTAACATTTTGGTGTTGCCACATTTTAAAGTAAGTTAAATTTAAACAAAGAAAGGTTTTTAATATAAAAATAAAATTTCTTTAATATGTATAAGGCTTGCCCTTAATTATAATCATCGTAACAATAAAAACACTCAAGATTCATATTCAGTCACTTTAACTTACATAATTGATAAAGTATTATTTTAAATTTATTTTAGATTAACACTTATAACTTTAGAGTATAACATTTTATATAGATTACTATAGCTGATTCAAATAATTGGTCAATATTAATCTTAACAATCAATCATGCTTAACCAACATACCAACATCCTTATGCAGGTGATTCTACCCCTATTTATTTAAAAGCATTAACATATTTTTGAAATGTTAATTATGGATAATAGATAATACTTATTTTAATAAGAGGAGCTATATATACATTGACACATATAAGTACTGGCAACCAACATATAAAGTTTGGACATCATTGATTTCTAATTTCTAAATAATATGTCAAACTATTTTGTGATGCCACTCTATGTGCTCGACCTAGAATAGTTTCAAATCATAATCCGATATTTTGAAAGGGTTGTGCTCTACTATGACATTTAAAATCCCATTTCAATTTGAATCAATGTGGCTACAACACCTAGATATTTGATGTAGAATTGAGGAATGGTGGATCAAATATTTTTTGAGAACATCAATGCTTCAAATAATCCAAAAAATCCACTTTATAAAAGCAAATCTTACGGTTTGGAATAAATAATTGTTTGGAAATATATTCAAATGCAAATAGAGTATTTCTTAGAAAATTCAAGATATTAAACATCAAATACAGTTTTATTGTAGAACAAGTTTAAGATATTTCGCTCTAGGGGTGGCCTACATTTTATATAGAATACAGCTGTCCCTTGTTAATAAATTTAGCCTATGCTAATTTTATTCATTTTGACATGATTCACTACGATGCGTGCATGCATAAATTAATTAAAAATCTAATAAAAGTAAAGTCACACTAAAATTAACCCTTTAGATGTAACGTAGTGTTCCCTATGCTTTCACAATAATATTTGTCTAATTTTATGTACAATCTTCTAATTACATGGTCAAAGTGTACTTTATAAGTGTAAGCATTTTTTAGCTTTTCGTTGAAATACAAGAACCTTTCTAGTCTATCATCGAGATAAATGTGTCATATTTAGCCTTTTCTTATTTACTGAAGGTTATCACTTTTTGATCGTCGAACAATGGGTGCTTGCTCTATCATTGTAAGTCAGGCATTATCCATCCTATTGCCTAGAGATAGGTGCTTGTCCTATTCATTAGGAGATAGGTGCTTCCTTTTGATCGAGATATAGGCACCTTATTTCCTACAGCTGAGAGATAAACATCATAGCTTAGTAATTTAGAATTCCTTATTCCTATGCCACTATCTTCATTTGATCAATTGTTCCTTAATCACATTATGAGTTTTATCAAACGTCAGGTCCGCATGGGACCTCGATTGAAAGGCATAAAAAAGTGATAAAGTACTGCATATATAGAGAATTTCCACTAAAAATACACATTAGACATCATACATAATTTTTTATTAAATGTATACAATAATCTCACAAAATATATTTCTAATATAATAATGCTACACAATTATTTCTTTAAAACATACAAAAAATGAGCATTTTTGATGCTTATCAATCCTTATATTATTTATTTATATTCTTTTATGGTGGGGTTCATCCAAGTAACAGAGGTTTTCTAACATGTTGGTGTTACTACATTTTAAATCAAGTTAACTTTAAAAAAAGAAAGGTTTTTAATATAAAAATAAAGTTTCTTTAATATGTATAAGGCTTACCCTTAATTATAACCACCATAAAATCAAAACATTCAAGATTCATAATGAGTCACTTTGAATTACATAATTAATAAACTATTATTTTAAATTTATTTTAGATTAACACTTCTAACTTTAGAGTATAATATTTTTTATAGATTACTATAGCTGATTCAAATAATTGGTCAATATTAATCTTAACAATCAATCATGCTTAACCAACATACCAAAATCCTTATGCATGTGATTCTACCCTTATTTTTTAAAAAGAAATAACATCTTTTTGAAATGTTAATTATGGATAATAGAGAATACTTATTTTAATAAGAGGAGCTATATATACATTGACCAATAGAAGTATTGGCAACCAACATATAAATTTTGGACATGATAGATTTTTCATTTATAAATAAGATGTCAAACTATTTTGTGACGCCACTCTATGTGGTCAACCTAGAATAGGTTTGGATTATAATCCAGTATCTTGAAAGGGTTGTGCTCTACCATTACATTTAAAATCCCATTTCAATTTGAATCAATGTGTCTACAACACCTAGATATTTGATGTAAAATTGAGGAATGGTGGATCAAATATATTTTGAGAACATCAATGCTTCAAATCATCCAAAAATTCCACTTTATAAAAGAAAATATTAAGGTGTGGAATAGAGAATTGTTTGGAAACATATTCAAATGCAAATAGAGTATTTCTCAGCAAATTCAAGATATTAAACATCAAATACAGTTTTATTGTAGAACAAGTTTAATATATTTCGCTTTAGGTGTGGCCTACATTTTATATAGAACACAACCGCCTCTTGTTAACAAATTTAGGCTATGCTAATTTTATTCATTTTGACATGATTCACTACGATGGGTGCATGCATAAATTAGTTAAAAATCTAATAAAAGCAAAGTCACACTAAAATTAAACCATTAGATATAACATAGTGTTCCCTATATTTTCACAATAATATTTGTCTAATTTTATGTACGGTCTTCTAATTACATGGTCAAAGTGTACTTTATAAGTGTAAGTGTTTTTTAGCTTATTGTTGGAATACAAGCATATTTCTAGCCTATCATCGAGATAAAGGTGTCGTATATGGCCTTTTATTATTTACTGAAGGTTATCACTTTTCAATATTTGAACAATGGGTGCTTGCTATGTCGTTGTAAGTCAGACGTTGTCCAACCTATTTCTAGGAGATAGGTGCTTGTCCTACTCATTAGGAGATAGATGCTTCCTTTTGACCGGGATATAGGCACCTTATTTCCTACAACTCAGAGATAAACATCATAGCTTAGTGATTTAGAATTCCTTATTCCTATGCCACTATCTTCATTTGATCACCAACTGTTCCTTAATCGCATTATGAGTTTTATCAAATGTCAGGTCCGCATGCGATCTCGATTGAAAGGCACAAAAAAGTGATAAAGTATTGCATCTATAGAGAATTTCCACTAAAAATACAAATTAGACATAATACGTCATTTTTTATTAAATGATACAATAATATCATTCTTAATATAATAATGCTACACAATTATTTCATTAAAGCATACAAAAATGAGCAATTTTGATGCTCATCAATCCTTATCTTATTTATTTATATTCTTTTATGGTGGGGTTCATCCAAGTAACCTAGGTTTTCTAACATGTTGGTGTTACTACAACTTAAAGTAAGTTAAATTTAAAAAAATAAAGGTTTTTAATATAAAAATAAAGTTTCTTTAATATGTATAAGGCTTGCCCTTAATTATAACCACCATAAAAATCAAAACATTCAAGATTCATAATGAGTCACTTTGAATTATATAATTGATAAAGTATTATTTTAAATTTATTTTAGATTAACACTTCTAACTTTAGAGTATAACATATTTTAAATATAACTATAGCCGATTCAAATAATTTGTCAATATTAATCTTAACAATCAATCATGCTTGACCAACATACCAACATCCTTATGCATGTGATTCTACCCTTATTTATTTAAAAGTAATAACATATTTTTGAAAAGTTAATTATGGATAATAGAGAATACATATTTTAATAAGAGGAGCTATATATACATTGACCAACAGAAGGATTCACAACCAACATATAAATTTCAGATATGATAGGTTTCTAATTTATAAAGAAGATGTCAATCTATTTGGTGATGCCACTCTTTATGCATGACCTAGAATAGGTTAGAATCATAATCCGATGATATTGAAAACTTGTGCTCTGCCATTACATTTAAAACCCCATTTCGATTTGAATCAATGTGTCTACAACACCCAGATATTTGATATAGAATTAAGAAATGGTGGATCAAATATTTTTTGATAACATCAGTGCTTAAAATCTGCCAAAAAATCCACTTTATAAAAGCAAATCTTAAGGTGTGGAATAGAGATTACTATATCTGATTAAAATACTTGGTCAATATTAATCTTAATAATCAATCATGCTTAAATAACATACCAACATCCTTATGCATGTGATTCTACCCCTATTTATTTAAAAGTATTAATATATTTTTGAAATGTTAATTATGGGTAGTAGAGAATACTTATTTTAATAAGAGGAGCTATATATAAATCGACCAATAGAATGATTTGCAACCAACATATAAAGTTAAGACATAATAGATTTATAATTTCTAAAGAAGATGTCAATCTATTTGGTGATGCCACTCTATGTGCTCGACCTAGATAGGTTTAGATCATAATCCTATTTTTTAAAAGGATTGTGCTCTACGATGACATTTAAAACTCCATTTTAATTTGAATCAATGTGTCTACAACACACAAATATTTGATGTAGAATTGAGGAATGGTGGATCAAATATTTTTTGAGAACATCAATGCTTCAAATCTACCGAAAAATCCAGTTTATAAAAGTAAATCTTAAGGTGTGGAATAGAGAAGTGTTTGGAAACATATTCAAATGTAAATAGAGCATTTCTCAGAAAATTCAAGATATTAAACATCAAATACAATTTTATTGTAGAAAAAAATTGAGATATTTCACTTTAGGGGTGACCTGCATTTTATATAGAACACAATCATCCCTTGGTTTACAAATTTAGACTATGCTAATTTTATTCCCCCCCTAGGTGCCAAGGTTGAAGAAAGTGATCCAGATGTGAAGCGTGTACCGCTTCCCGGGCAGAAGGGTTTGGCCATGAAGAGAAGAGGTCACGCGATAGGCGACGATAAGCACTCGCCTATTTAGACGTGATTTGCTACGATTGGCACATGCATAAATTAGTTAAAAATCTAATAAAAAGTCACGCTAAAATTAACCTATTCGAGATAACAAAACGTTTCCTATACTTTCATCATAATATTTGTCTAATTTTACATATGATATTTTAATTACATGGTCAAAGTATACTTTATTCTTCCAAGTGTAAGTGTTTTTTAGATTGTCACTGGAATACAAGCACCTTTCTAGCCTATCATCAAGATAAAGGTGTCGTATATAGCCTTTTCTTGTTTATTGAAGATTATCGCTTTTCGATCATCAAAAAATTGATGCTTACTCTATCGTTGTAAGTCAGGCACTGCCCAACCTATTACCAGGAGATAGGTTCTTGTCTTGTTCACTAGGAGACATGCGTTTCCTTTTGACTGAGAGATAGGCACTTTCTTGCCTTCGAGTGAGAGACAAAAATCATACCTTAGCATTTTGGAATTCCTTGCTCCTATGTGACTATCTTCATTTTATCACCATATATTTCTTAATCACATTATAAGTTTTATCAAATGTCAGGTCCACATGGGACCTCGATTGAAAGACACAAAAAAGTGATAAAGTACTACATATACATAGAATTTCAACTAAAAACACACATTAGGCATAATACATAATTTTATATTAAATCTATACAATAATCTCACAAAAATATATTTCTAATATAATAATGCTACACAATTATTTCATTAAAGCATACAAAAATGAGCATTTTTGGTGCTCATCAATCCTTATATTATTTATTTATATTCTTTTATGGTGGGGTTCATCAAAGTAACCTAGGTTTTCTAACATGTTGGTGTTACTACATTTTAAAGTAAGTTAAATTTAAACAAATAAATATTTTTAATATAAAATAAAGTTTTTTTAATATGTATAAGGCTTGACTTTAATTATAACCACCATAAAAATCAAAACAATCAAGATTCATAATGATTCACTTTGACTTACATAATTGATAAAGTATTATTTTAAATTTATTTTAGATTAACACATCTAACATTAGAGTATAACATCTTTTGAAGATAACTATAGCTGATTCAAATAATTCATCAATCTTAATCTTAATAATCAATCATGCTTGACCAAAATACCAACATCCTTATGCATGTGATTCTACCCTTATTTATTTAAAAGCAATAACATATTCTTGAAAGGTTAATTATGGATAATAGATAATATTTATTTTAATAAGAGGAGCTATATACATTGACTAATAGAAATATTGGCAACCAACATATACAGTTTAGACATGATAAGTTTATAATTTCTAAAGAAGATGTCAATCTATTTGGTGATGCCACTCTATGTGCTAAACCCTGAATAGGTTCGGATCATAATTTGATGATATTAAGAGGGTTGTAATCTGCCATGATATTTAAAACCCCATTTCAATTTGAATCAATGTATCTACAACACCCATATATTTGATGTAGAATCGAAGAATGATGTATCATTTTTTTGAGAACATCAATGCTTCAAATATCCCAAAAAATCCACTTTATAGCAAATCTTAAGGTGTAGAATAGAGAAGCATTTGGAAACATATTCAAATATATATACAACATTTCTCAGTAAATTCAGGATATTAAACATCAAATATAGCAAGAAAATCTGGATGCAGCTATAAGAGAAGGAAAAATACCTCATAGTTGAGTATCGTAATATTCTAGCCAAGGGGAGACCTTTTGAAGATAAAAATCTAAGATGTTATGGCTGTAGGATGGGGATGTTAACACAAAGTACTTTTATTCTTTGACTCTTAGACACTGAAGTACAAATAAAATCCAAGTGTTTGACAAAAAGTGATGGAACCGTTACCAGTGGCATCCACGAGATTAGAAGTGACGCGATCAAGCATTTTTAAAATATCCTTGGAACATCTTAACTAGGTTTGTCCCATGCTTTAAATATTCTTCTTAAAAATATTCCTTGATAGGTTTTCCATGATTATAATGCTCATTTTCTAAAGCCCTTTACCAATGATGAAATCAAGGAGGTTTATTTTCTATGTCACCTCATAAGGCCCACGAGATTAGAAGTGACGCAATCAAGCATTTTTAAAATATCCTTGGATCATCTTAACTAGGTTTGTCCCATGCTTTAAATATTCTTCTTAAAAATATTCCTTGCCAGGTTTTCCATGATTATAATGCTCATTTTCTAAAGCCCTTTACCAATGATAAAATCAAGGAGGTTGATTTTCTATGTCACCTCATAAAGCCCCTAGATTGGATGGATTTTCCCGGTGCTTCTTCTAGCAATTTTGGGATATCATTGGCAATGATATAACCAAAAATATTCAAGATGTTCAAAAGTATTAATTCTTACCTAGAGGTACCAATTCCACATTTCTTGCCCTCATCCCTAAATCCCAGTAGTGTCCATATATGTTTTATTTTAGGCCCATCAATCTCTACAATGTTATCTACAGGATTTTATCCAAAACCATAGTTAAGGAATGAAAATTTTATTTCCAAGCATCATCGACAATTTCTAGGGTAGTTCTATTTAGAGGAGACTCATTACAAATGATATTATTACAATTAATGAGCTCATCCACTCTGTAACCAGCAACAAAAATCCAAGTCTTCTTATTAAACTTGACATGAATAAATTCTTTTACCATATTTCATGGGATTTTCTCCATGTTGTTTTAGCTAAACTTAGCTTTCACATGGACTAGATTACCCTAATTAAGGATTGTCTCTCATCCATTTAGTTTTATATGCTGGTAAATAGATTAGCCTTTGGGTATTTTAAGAGTGACAAAGGTCTACGGTAGGGTGACTCAGTGTCAAAATTTCTTTACATCATATTAGTAGAATCTTTGGGAAGATCACTAAGGATAGCATGTTCTATAGGATTAATTTTTGGAATGAGAGCTTCCTCCATTTCCAATACCATAATGCATAAATAGTTTTTTTATGACACTATTTTGGTGATATGCACTTATGTTTCTAAGGCCAAGACCATTAAAGACATTCTTAACCTATATGACAAAGTTGTGAAGAAAAAGATCAACTTTCAAAAAAGTAAAATTTATTTTTTAAATACACCCATAGACAGACAAATTAGAATTTCCATAATCATGGGGTGTTCCATATCAAATCTTCCATCCATGTATCTTGGTCTTCCATTGTTCCAAGGAAACCCTAATGCTAGGATGTGGAATAATATCATTGATTGAATCCTTAAGAAGTTTTCTAGATGGAAATGGGTACTATTAAGCCAAGAAACCAAAGCAACTTTTGTTCAGGCCTATCTCCAAAGTATCCCTATTTTATTTATATCCATTTTCAAAGCACCAACATCCATTTTCAAGAGAATAGAAGAAATCTAGAAGAAATTTATATGGTTCAGAGCTAAATATTGTAGGTGATATTCTCCAGTTTCTTGGGATAGGGTTTATAAAAAGAAAAATTAGGGAGGATATGGCTTTTGCAAAGTCAATAAAATAAATTTAGCAACCTTGATCAAGATCATCAAAGGTAAATACTTACAACAAAGATCCTTCCTGGATGATCATCCCCTTCCTCATGGATGATGGTTTTAGAATTCTATTATTCAAACTAAAAATATCTTAAAGGAAGGAGTAATATGGAACCTTGGCTATGGAAGAAATATCAAATTTTGGGAAGACACTTGGCTCAAGGACCAACCATTGATCAATGACCCAAACCTTACTATTCTAAAGCCTCACACTGATCAGATATTTGGTGAGAAGGTGAATAGCTTCATCCTTAGGTGGTTGTAGCATGCAACATGGAAATCCATTCCTATAACCAACCTGAACGACCAAGGAAAATTAGCTATGTCTAAAATCAATAATCTTCCCAAATCCTACATCATCCTTGCCAATTTACATAGAGATACGCCTATATGGTGTGATTAAATGTATTGCTAGCAAATCTTGGTATTGTGTATTTAGTGCCCTATATGTTGTATGTTTTCCTGAATTCTTGTTGTTTGGATTTCCTTTTTTTCTTTGGTTTGGTGCTTCAATTGTGTTGTTCTTTTTTCTTTGTTGCCTCTGGCTTCTCTTTTAGTTGTTGTTCTAGTTTGGTTGTTGTTCAAGGTAATCCAAGGTGGATTACCTATTTCTAATTAGCTCTATAAAATGTTTCATAATCCTTTCAAAACCTCTTTACCAATCAAAAATAAAAAATACCTATTTTAATAAAAGTAATACACTTCGACCAAACCCCCTAAGGGTGGCGGAGGTTCCAGGTGCTTTTAGCGATATAAAAGGTTTAAAATGATTGTGTCATGGTGATTATAGGACAAACTGGATAAGATCTGTGTTCCAAGGTGGATAGCGGCTTCCGAGGTGCAAAATACTGTGGCAGCCATAAAAACTCACAACCTTCCAAATTCGTGGCAGCTATTCTACAATGTAAATTCAAAATAAATAAATAAATAAATAAAAATAAAAATAAAAGTAATACACTCCTTTAATGAAATTTATTTCCTTAAATGCTATATCTTCATGCCTATGAAAGTGGCTACAAAAGGAAAAAATATTAATTGAAAGAATATACTTAATTGTGACATAATTGAGGCTATTCAATCCTCCTTTCATGTGCATGTGTGGTTTTTTCTATTTAACACAAGTGAATACACATTAAGAAACAACGTGAACAATAATCAGTTTTTGTAGGGCAGTATAGCGGTTGGTATTTAGGATTTTTTTTAAAGATTTAGGTTTTGAGTGATTTTTTTTTTAAGATTTTGGTTTTGAGTGATTTTTTTTTAAGATTTAGATTTCTGAGTGATTATGTAAGTAAGCCTCTAGAAATTAAAAAATAGTAATAAATTAAAGGAGATCAGCAAAGAATTCGTATATTTATTTTTTAAAATGGTGTAAGATAAAGTTTTGTTATCATTTATTCCTGAGGCCATGTTTATGCATGTAAGATTTAGGTTTTGAGTAATTTTTTTAAAGATTTAGATCCTGAGTGATTATGTAAGTAAGCCTGTGGAAATTTAAAAAAATAAATAAATTAACTAAAGGAGATCAGCAAAGAATTAGTATATTTATTTTTTAAAATGGTGTAAGATAAAGTTTTATTATCATCTATTCTTCTGTGGAGGCCACCTTTATGATCAATACGAAGCAAACTGCATTCGGCTAAGTCAATTTGCAAACCCGAATCAACCATTTGAAAGGTGATAATTATATATAAGTTATACTACAAGTTTATTCAGGTTAAAATCAACTATTCTCTATACTCTAGAGATATTAGTTTTAAGAGTAATAAGGTGTTCAAATCAAACAATAAAAGTATAGAGAATGGAAGAACTCTTTAAATCACATATTCTTTGAATTACCTGCAAAGACTAGAGATTTATATATTTCATAGAATTTTATATACTATTCTAATCTTATGTTCTGTTACGCAAATTCCGCAATAGTTAAATAATAATAATAATAAAACAAAGGAGATCAACAAAGAATTCGTATATTTATTTTTTTTAAAATGGTGCCGTGTCTGATATAATTAGTATATTAAAGGAGATCAGCAAAGAATTCGTATATTTTTTAAGAATTGGTATATTTATTTATTTTTTTTAACCTAAGTAAGCCTGTAAAAATTAAAAATAAATAAATTAATTAAAACTTAATATTATTCAATGAATGTTGTGAAGAAAAATCATTTTAAAACAAGATTAACATAATGGTAAATAACTATTTAAAAAATATAAATTTGATATAGCCACATGCTATAATATGTTTAATATATATTGTCATAGTGTTTCATGAATTTTACTATCTTTTTAATTAAATTTCTTGTAGGGTTCAATGTCCATGGTAGATGTGTATAAGAAGTATTACTCAAGAAAAAAAAAAAAATTGTTGTAATTTATTAAATTAATTTTTTGACTCAATTTTATATAATATTTTTTATTTCTATATTTTATTTTTCTTTTTAATATGGTATGTGTGGTTTTTATTAGAGACAACTTATTAAATTAATAATATATTATATAGGTTTCATTAGATTAATTAATTTATATTTAACTTACTTTATTATTATTATTATTATTATGGTAAATCATAGGGTTTTTTGAAAGGGTCCCAACCCTTATATATAAGACCAATAAAAAATAAACAATTAAGCTTAGAAAACTAGAATCAACAAAAAAACACACTCCACAAGAGTTACATACAAAATTCTAAATCAAAACCCAATACAATCAAAATTCTAACAATAATAGATAACCAAGAAAAACAACAACAACAAAGACAAGATTATTTTCTCTATGTTTTTTGAAAAAATACAATCAAACCCTTTTCTTTGTTGGGGTATTCATACCCCTAATGTTCCAAGAAAGATTTTTTTTTTGGTGGGTTTTTACCCCACGTAATAAAGACTTTTGAAAACCATCATCCATGTCGCTCTAGATATTACATCTCTTAATTTTGGCCTTTCCCTTGGAGTTGACACACTAAAAAAAAAATTATTATTTGAACATCCAATAAATATCCTTAGAAGATCATATACCTCTAAATCAAGTAAATAATCCCATTCTTCAACACCATCCTCTTCATCTAGCTTTAATTTATCCCCTAATTATTGATTCTTAGTTTGCACCCTCACGCCTATCATTTATTGTTGAGTCTCCTCCTCAAACTATCACGATCTTGCTTATATTTGTCACACATCTCTTACACTCTAGTGTAATTCTTGGAGCATCTGCATAGGTAGTTGTTATGTTATTTCTTCTTAAAGTTGCATCTCCTCCCAAGACTGCTATAGTTTTTGCAATGATCTTTGAGTATTTGTATCCATATGTTTCAAAGTTTTCTTACATTCCTCAATTTGTATTTCTATTTTTAAAGGTAATGAATGATCTAGCTTTATCCTTTTATCATATACGATGTTTTTTTATAGCGGACTCCCTAATTATTTCTCACTAATTCTGGCAATCCCTTTGAAGGTAGGGCATTGGGTTTTAGGCATGAATTCCTATTATAATTTTTTCCAAATTTGAAACTTATTTCTTTTTTAAAAATTATTATCTATGTTTGCTTCTTTCCTTGACCCCTTATATTATTTTCCCAATTTATTCCTCCTAAGGTTTGCCTGCCTCAACCTCCCACTCCTTATTTTGAGGGTAATATCTAGAAAAATGCCTAGCTTGATTGCATAATCTAACATTTTTTGATAATCTAACATGATTTTTACTAGTTGAGGTAAGGATTTACTCAGTTCTACATTAACACATATTCTAGTTGGTAGAACCCTTGACTTCACTTTAGTTGAATGATACAAATCTAGGAGAGTTTTAATAAATCTTGCAATTTCTTTAAAATATCTACATGCCAAAAATCCATAGGCAAACTTGGCAAAATCACCCAATATGAGCAACTTCCATATTATTTGTTAATGAATTAAAACCCAAAAACCATTTCTTTAAACATAATCCCCTCCTACATAAAAACCATGGTCCTCCCATCAAGACCCTAACCAAGCCTTTATTACAAGTAAAATTAAAAAGGATAAAACCACGAGGGAGAGATACAAGTTGCAAAGAAACCTTTCGATACCATCTAAAAAGAGTCCATTTTCAAATAGAATCTAGATATGTATGAATATTTTTAGCATATTTACCTATGATTAAATGCTTCCTCTCAACAATAATCTTATCTACTAGGAATTTTGAAACCCAAAACACAAAGTTATCATTCTCTAGAACTTCAACTTTCTTTCCTATTTTTTTTTCAAAGATATTCATCATTTTGTTCAAAATGTTAGAGTTTCTAAAATTAATTTATTAATATGAATTTTATTAAAGATAAAGTCTCATCAATGCAATTGCCTTCTAAAATTTTAATTTTATCAAGATAAAAACCAACACTACAAATGGTTAAAATATTTGATAGCTCGTTCTCATATCTATAAACATGATGGATAACAACCTATAAATTCCTTAATACCATTTTTTATTAGGGGTATTATTGATACCTGTCATATTTCAAGATATCATTATATCATTTTTTATTACTATTTGTAGGCTCAGTCCCTCTTCTTGTTAACACTTGTGATATTAGCTTTTATTTTACCATTTCAGTATCCCTTAGAGTTTTATTTTCTCTTTATTTTGTTCATGGGTCTTTCTCTCTTATTTTTATTGTTACCAATAATTTTATCTTCATAAATCTCTTCATTTTTTCATATTGTTCACAGTTAGACTTTACCAAATGCCATTCAAGGAATAACCTCAACTTCACTTTCTTCTTTATGTTACACTAAAAACCTGAAAATACAAGGGTGCTCCTTCATAATAATTACCTTTGTATGCTATCATAAAACTAATTTCTATATATTTGTCCATCCTCATTTATTTATTAGGCTCCTCTTGAAATGGTGAAGTGCAAGAGATAACCTGTATACTACTTTCATTTATATTGTGAAGAGAGTATTTTATACTACTCAAAATATATAAATTTGATTTACTTACAAAAACTTGACCTCTTTTGTCTCATTTATTTCACATGTATCCCCCCCATATCTTCCTTTACATCTTTAATTCCTTCTAAAATTTAACTTCTATATTTTGCTTTCTCATCACTATAGTTCCTTATTTCTTGTAATGGTTGATGTGAGTGAACTATGATCACCTTTGTTATATGACCTTGTAAATAGGATTATTTATCTATTATTTTTATGTTGAATATCATTGATCTAGCATAGCTTCTACTAAGATATGATTTTCTTACTTCATATTGAATTTTTTTAATGACCAAAATTTTCTCTCTTTCTTTATCATTTTTCACTTTGCAATTTTTTGTTATGTGTCTAGTCTTATGTGAATTATGATATTGAAATAAAAAATTTTATAGTCCACAGGTTGATAGCATTCTCTTATTAATATTTTATCTTAGTAGATTATGGTAACGGTTATAATCTATCCATAGCAAAATATATATAATAAAAAATTATAATTAAAAATTAATAAAATCATAATAATAACAACAAAAATTCAAAGGTTATTTTTTATTTTTTGGAAAGTTCAATATTAAATTACTGTATGGGCCACTTTGTAAGGGTGTGAGTGAATATGGCTCTGTGTTTGATCTTATTTATAAGCACAACTCTCACCCTTATTAAAAAAAATCATGATTAGATAAAGATACCCATAAATTTCTCACATTACTCTTAATAAAAAAACATATTATTATTATTAATTTTTAATTAAAATCTAAAATATAGAACTTATTCTTTCTATATGATCAATCTTACTAGGAAAAAAAAAAAAAATTTCAACCTTAATGTGAGACGATTTATTTGGAAAAAAAAATTAATTCGCAGATTTTCAAATTCGAACTCTATCCTTCGTATATGTGAAAAAAAAATAAAATAAAAACTAAAACATTAAAACGAAAATTTTCAAATTTAAATTTTATGAAATAATATACCGATTTATTGTGATATATATATATATATATATATATATATATATATATTAAAAACTTGAAAGAGTGGAAAATCTAAATTTATAGAAAATACTTGAAAGTGTAATATATCTATTCTAGTAATAAATTTTGAAAATGTATTGCTTGTCATAAAAGTGTATGTACGGAAAACTTTCTGTCCTTTTCTGTCCATTTAAGTGTAGTAGGAAGTATATTTATTAACGTAGTCAGTCAATATCATTAAAAAAAACATATCTTTTAATCCTGTACGCATAATTACAAAAGACAAATGCAATTTATATCATTGCCCTAATCAGAGCTGCTCTGACTTACACTAAGACGGAGAATTTGATAGCACAACATAGCCAGACCCAACTGCCTTGGCATGGCTAAAACTAAAAAGGACCTTCCAAAATCACGACAGAGTTTCAACCACATATTCAATCCCACACCCTTCAAACGTAGGGGCAGTAATAAACCTCCTCCTAAATGCATATCCAGTTCTGAACCAGTTTTCCATATGAAATTTGACATTTCTAGAGGATACTTGCCTTTCTTTGAAGGCAAAACCAAAAAATTATCTTGTCAAGTTACCCAGTTAAGATGCTCGAGACAATCAGCGCTGCATGGAACTCTGAGACGACCCCTATGCCAGAACCCATACTCCTCCACTGCCGCCCTTAACAGCTCTGTAAAGAATGGATGGTGAAACTGATGTATGGGAATAATGCACCGCTCCATTTGCTCTTCTTCTCCCACGTAAGCAACTACAAAAGCCCTGGGAGAAACTTTTCGCCCCATTATTCTTTTTACTCCTTCGTACTCCGTATTGCTGCAGCGAGCAAAACTGAGAAAATGGCAATGATTTCTATACTTCCTTAGTCTTCGATTTACGACGATAAGGCCGTTAGAGTTCCTAGAGTCCCACAATCCCGGCAACGATGGAGGTACGGAAATGTCGGCTACTATCTTCTTGTCATGGGTATTCGTGACAAAGAAGAAATGGGCATTTTAAGATGGAATAAATCGTCTACAGTAAGGAGAGGCCCAAATCACGATGATGGGAGACGGAGATTGCAGGAAGACAAGATGGAGATTGCAGACTGAGATACGTCAGCGATTTAAATGATAAACAAATATTGTCCTTCGAAGAGGCCCTCATGGGCTCTGTACCGGGATTTAAATGATAAACAGATATTGTCCTTTCAAGATGCTCTCATGGGCTCCGTCTTCTTGAGGGCATGCATTTGGAGGCCCAGTTGGTTCTTTTTGGCTGGGTTTTCAGAGCTACAAAAGTGAATGGTTGTCTTGAACGGGTTTTGGATAGGTTGTCGCGGTAATTAGATTAGATTCAATTGCAATGGATGTTGAATACTTGACTAATCATGCCTTAGTTTGCAATTTTTTAGGAATTCGGGTCCCTCTCATTTCGTTGGAATCTTGGTTTCGAAAAATATGGATCATGCTAGAGGCAAATAATTTTTTCATGGTTGTTTTCTCTTGCATGAAGGATCGACATAAAGTATTTGAAGGAGGGTCTTATTTTCATAAAAAGGTTGGCTTGTTCATTAAGCCTTGGCATGTGGGCTTTAACCCTGCAGAGAAAATTTCGTCGTAGGTGTCGGTTTGGGTTCGACTCCCTTGGTTACCTCTGGAGTTCTAGTGGACCGATATTCTTCACATGATTGCATTGTTGCTAGGGAAGCCGGTGGGTCCTTCTCAACAAATGACAAATAAAAAGGTAGTTTCTTGTGCTCGTGTTTGTCTTGAGATAAATTTAAATAAGCCTTTGCCAGATTCTATAGAAATTTGTGTTAGATCATCTTCTTGGACTCAACAGTTCGACTATGAAACCATTCCATTCCGATGTTGTTTGTGTCATGCATATGGACACCGTCAAATAAAATACCTAAAATTACCTTGGAATTTGCCATCTAAGCCTCAGCCTCTTAAGCAGGATAATCAGATAGATAAAGGGAAAGCTCCTAAGTAAGCAAATGGGTCTGTTGAGGGAAAAGCTCCAATGCAGGATAGTGGGATTGATAAGGAGGGTTTCATTCCCATTAATTTCCTCAATAAAGGCAAGGATTTGAAGAGATTCATTAATGAGAGGCAAGTTGATGGATTACATAATAGATTTGATGCTTTGGATGACTTGGACCAGCTTATTGGGGTTAATCTGCAAAGGGATATATCTATTACTCAAATGGACATTGATCAGTCTCTGGGTAATGCGATTGTTCTAGTTTTGATGAATTATGCGAAACAGTCTATTGAGGGGAATCAAATTTATATTTCTTTTGATGAAAATATGGTTGTTCAGGAGGATGGTGTGGTGGAAGATGATCCGATGCTAGCTAATTTGGTGGGTTTCGATCATGGAAAATGTTATAGTATGAGTTCTATGTTGGGATTGCATTAATAGAATTTTAAAAAGGGGGTACTTGAAAAGTCTTCTAAGGTGGGCAGGAAGAAATATGTGGAGAAAATAAAATTTGAGGGGGAGTCCTTGGTTGAGTTAGGTTTGGTTAGGCCCCTTGATTCTAAATTTTCCACCCCTCATAAATGATAATTTTATCTTGGAATGTGAGGGGATTTAATAGCGTCCCCCGGAAAAAAGCTATTTGTGAGTTGATTAAGTTGTATAAGCCTGATATTGTTTTTCTACAAGAGTCAAATTTATCAGTTGATTGTTTGTTTAGTATTGCTTCCAAATTGTGGGCTCATGGTCAATGTCAATGTATTGGTGCCCAGGGTAGTGTTGGAGGTATTGTTAGCTTTTGGAATCCTCAGAAGCTCTCTCCTATATGATGGGTTTTTGATCAATTTTCTCTCTCTATGGCTGCTTCTTGTAAGGAGTCTGATGAAGTGGTCTTATTAACTAATTTTTATGCTCCCTTTGATCTTTCTAGGAAAATTTATTTTTGGAATCATATTCAGGTGGTGTAGTTAATGGATCCTCACTATCCTTGGATGTTTTTGGAGACTTTAATGCTATAACTGATTTGGAGGAGAAAAGAGGTGGTGTGGGTTCTCTTGGACAAGCATCTTTGGCCCTTAATGATAATATAATTTTATTAAATCTTGTGGATATTAAACCTGGTAATGTGATGTTTACTTGGAGCAACAAGATATGTGGTATTGAGGCTATTTTGAGAGACTGAATCATTTTTTGGTTTCTTCTTTTTGGATCAGTAATAATTGGGAAATCAACTCAAAATATTTGGATTGAAGAGGTTCTAATAATTTGCCTATAAAGTTAAATGTGATTTGTTGGAAATATTAAGCATATTGAGTTATCATTGACGTCAAGGGTGTATAGTAATTGATATCAAAAGTTCATAAGGCAAGAATATTTTTCAAGGATGGAAAAATTATAAGGATGGAAAATATCCTTAAGGTGAAATAAAATAGCATTTAAAGCAAGCATGAAGAAAAGAAAAAATTATATTCAACAAAGGGTTATAATATTTAAATTTTAATTTAAATAATATAAAGAAAGAGAAAATGATTTAAAATGCAAAGGACCAAGGTTTAAGGGACATTAGAATAAAATATTCCAAGAAGAGAAAAATATTGAAAATGCAATGGACCAAGGTTTAAAAGATATTGGAATATAGTATTCCTAGAGGAGAAAAAGATTTAAAATGCAATAGACCAAGGTTTTAGAATCAATATTAGAATATTTCTTAATATTATAATATAAAGTTTAAAAAAAAGAGAAAGACACCAAAATGCACATGGAGAAAATAAATTTGAATTTCATATGCGTCGACGTCCCCATGCAAAATCAATTTGCATATTTAAAAGGGAAAAATCTTTCACCTTAAGGCAATGGAGTGAAATTGATTTTTGTTCCTACAAGTGGCAGAGGGTAAAATAGGAGAGAAAAGGAGCACGCATGTTGGTTAAGGAGGAGGTAGAAATTAACGATAAATATAAGCGATCTTATTAGTGATTCCAATTGGGCGACTAGCTCAAGTGGTAAGCTAGCCTACGCTAAGGCATTGGAAAACATAAGGTTAGGAGGTCAAATCATGATGTCTCTATTTTGTTAAAGTTTTGAGCACAGAAGAAATTACAGAAGGCAATTGAAGAACCTATTTATGAGCTTTGGTTTTTGTATGGGCAGCTAGCTCACATGGTAGCCTATCTTGCACTAGGGCATAGGTGAACAAAAGATCTTCGGATCGATTCACGGTAGAACCATTTTGACTAAGGTTTTTGATAAGAATAATTTCGTGGTGGCACCTAAAATCAAATATCATGCACTTTGTTTTCATTCGGGTGGCTAGATGAAATGACAACCCTAGCTTGCCCTAGGACATAGGCATATAGGAGGTCTCGTGATCGATTTGTGGTGGTTGTGCTGGTAAGGGCAAAAATATTTTGATTAAATTATTTTTGTTAGGAGTTATAAGGTATGCATTATATTTGATGTTGTTAGGGAGTTATAAGGTGTGATGGAATTAATTGTTTTTGCATAGTGTTTGGAGTCATAAGGTATGTTGTGTTGATATTATTTATGGGCATTATAAATTTGAAATCATTAAGTGAAAATAGGAGATATAAGGTACTATTTTTCAAGGATTTTTTGTGCACATTTGGAAAGATTATTTCTTATCTATGCATGAAATAGAAAACTACTAACCAGATTTTGAAGGATCAAAAGAAAACTATTTTGCCAAGATAGGTTTCTAAAGTACATCATCATCAAGGCAGTTTTTAGAGGTATGTGATTTAATTCCTTCTTGAGGTGGTTGAGTTGTCATATGTTTGGAGAAATAAGGATTGATTGAGTGTGCATTACTTTGAATAAAATTGGAATATATGTGCAAGGGTGTGAGATCAAGGATGTGCATTTGTTATGTTTGAAATTGATTGATGAAACTTATAGATCGGTTTTGTGAAAGCAAATTGTGCATCATCATGAATGAATTTGGGAGTATATAAAAAGGGACATATTTATGCATTGTTCATTTCTTGATTTTGTGAGTAGGTGTAAAGGACTTGTGTATTGTGATTGGTTTTGAAGTGAAGTTGCAAATAAGAAAATACTAGGTCAATTATCAAGTGCTAGACTAAAGCTACCTTTAGAATGAAATACATGTGAGACATGTGAAAGTGATAAATTAATAAATGTGAAGAGCATATTGAGCATTTTTTAGTGCATATCATTCTTTATATGTTCAAGAGGTTAAACGAATTTTGGGTAGAATATGCCCAAACTACTTTTGTCAAAGAAAGCACTTTTAGGAAAGATATATGAAATTGTTTGTATCCAAGAATTGGAAATGTTTGGGATAAATTTGAGTTGGTTTGAGTAGTAATAGGAATTCATTTGAGCAAGCCTTGTAAGAAGGCTTGGGGTAGATTTAAGCAGGATTGTGAGCTAGAGTTGAGCAAGTCTTTGCATGATACTTGAGCATGTGTTATGAGAAGATTTGATAATGTGTTATGAGTAGACTTGAGCATGTGTTTTGAGCAAATTTGAGCATGTATTTTGAACAAATTTGAGTATGCATTTTGAGAAGATTTGAGCATGTATTTTTAGAAGATTTAAATATGTGTTTTGAGCAAATTTGAGCATGTTTTAAGAGTATATTTTGGAATAGATCTGAGTATATTTGAGAGCATATTTTGGAGTATATTTGAGCAAAATTGATGATATGTTTTGGAGTAGATTTGAACAAGCCTTGTGTAAGAGATTGAATCATATTTGAGTAGAGTTGTGAGTAGAATTTGGGGTAGTCCCAAGTAGAGGAGATTGAGGTATCCTATGGATAGAGATCCACATACTAGAGCAAAGGATATTGAGGTCTCTTATGGATAGAGGTCCATAAACTAGATCAAAGGAGATTGAGGTCTCATGTGGATAGAGTCCACAAACCAGAGTAAAGGGGATTAGTGTATCCTATGTATAGAGGTCCACAAGCCATAGTAAAGGATATTGAGGTCTCCTATGGATAGAGGTCCACAAATCAGAGCTAAGGGGATTGGTGTCTCATGTGGATAGAGGTACATGAACCAAAGCAAAGGTGACTGAGTTATCCTATGGATAGAGGTCCACGAACTTGAGGATAGGGTATTGGAGTATCCTTTAGGTGGGTTACCATAAATATTGTAAAATATAATTGGTTCCCGAGAGATTTGTTGAGAAATTTTATAAGAAATATTTTCTCCATGGACATAGACCACATTGGTGAACCACGTTAAATATGTGTCTCTTATGTGTGTTTTGATTTGTGCATTGCTTTATTACTACTATTGATGATATTAGATGATACTACTTTGGAAAGTTGTTGCAATTGTTAATATTGGATAATATTAATTGAAAAGAGAAGTGAAAGTTTTATCTTATAATGTTCACCCCCCCTCTTAGTATAAGCTCGTGTTCTTCAATTAGTGTCAGATTTGGTTTCTTTAGGGAAGTCTAACAACTTGAAGGAAGATATTATAAGAACACATATGGCCAATAAAGGAAAATAAGAACCATAATATTATATCCTCCTAATAAGGAAGGGCCACACATGGTCATTGAATAAAATGAAGATGCTCCAATAATTGAAATCTAAGAAAATGGAGAGAGATGAAACTATGGTGGACAAGGAAGAAGAATTTGATTTTTCTCTCAAAGGGAGTGTTACTCTAAAAAGGGAAGTGGAAACATATAAAGAAATAGAATCAAGTGATGAATCAAATAGTATAAGAAGGAATAAGAAGGATCCAAGAAGACACAAAGATATGTAATCTGTGAAATGTTTTAGTTGTGGTAACATTGGTCACTACGTAGCTTATTGTCCACAAAATGGGTATAGTAGTAGTGATGAAAGCTTCTACGATAGTGAAGAAGAAGAAAAAGGTTTAGAAAATGAAGAAGAAGCCACAATTGACAAAAAGGAGAAACTTATTACTACTCTTGAAGATTTGAAGAGGGCTAGAAAGGAGAACTCAAGATCGAAGGCTCAAGTACAAGAGAATGAAGATGCTCCTATTGAAAACCAAGTAGAAAAGAAAGCAGATGCTCCTATTGAAGATCAAGTAGAAGAGAAATAAGATGCTCCTGTTATTGAAGACCTAGAAAAAGAGAAAGTTTTAGAAAGGGATGAAGAAGCCATGGTTGATATGAAAGAGGAACTTGTTGTTGATCTTGAAGAGTTAAAAAGAGAGAACTTAAAATTAAAGGCTCAAGTACAAGAGGATGAGAAAATCAAGGCAAAGCTTCTACAAGATCTCAATGACTTAAAATTTAAAGTTGAAGAGGCAAGAAGAATTGAAGAAGGTATGGCTGAATAGTTAAAGGTAAAAGAGCTAGAATGTGAAATATTAGAATATGAAGTGGTTTCTCTAAGGATGGAAGCAAAAAATTCTAATTATAAGCTACATAAGTTTGAGAAAAACTCAAAATATTTGGATGACATTATCAAGGTAGAAAGATCTCCATTTGTAAAAGGAGGACATGGATTTGGAGGAGTTCAAGAGAAACAAAAAGATGAGTCAATATCAAAAGGGATAAAGGAATCAAAGAGGAAAATTGAAGAAGAGTCTAAGACATATGCTAATGTGTTGAGAAGTGGAAGTTTCAAAGAGAAAGAAAACAATGCACAATCAAGGAATAGAGACCATCACAGGAAAAGCAAAGAAATAAGTATGTGATCATATCCTCCAAGGCAATTTGAATATTTATTCCATGTTTATTGTTACTTATGTAATAATTTTGGTCATAAAGTTATACATTGCAGGATTCATGACAATAATTATTTTGGATTCACCAAGAGGAAATTCAATTCATTTGAATATGAATATTACTTCCAAGGTTATTGCTACTCATGTAATAATTTTGGTCACAAAGCTATACATTGCAAGGTTCATGGTAAGAATGATTATGGATTCACCAAGAGTAATTTTGAGTCATTTGCACCTTTGAAGAACTACAACATTAGATGTTACAATTGTAATAATTTTTGTCATAAAGAAAAGTAGTGTAGAATATAACTTCTAGAACTTTCAAACACAAGCAAGAAGAAGGATAGTCAAAATGTTCGAATAGGTATGACTTCAAAAGTTTGAAAAAAGGTTGAAAAATAAGAAGAGAATTATAAGTTGGGAGTAGCTTTACTCCCATCCCATAATTAATCACCTCAAGGAAAAGAGATGTTGAGAGGGCTATGTTAAGGGTATTATATTTATCCCCAAGGATTCCTTTTCCATTGATGTCAAAGGGGGAGAGAATTCAGTGAGGGGAAGAAACTTCTCAGGGGGAGTAGTATTGGAATCCAATTGCAGTAAAAGAAGATTTTTTAAGGGTTGCCATCAATGACAAAGGGGGATATTGTTGGAAATATTAAGCATATTGAGTTGTCATTGATGTCAAAGGTGTATAGTCATTGATGTCAAAAGTTCATAAGGCAGGAATATTCTTCAAGGATGGAAATATTATAAGGATGGACAATATCCTTAAGGTCAAAGAGAATAGCATTTATCCAAGGCAAGCATGAAGCAAAGCAAAGACAATATTCAACAAAGGGTTATAATATTTAAATTTTAATTTAAATATTATAAAGAAAGAGAAAAATATTTAAAATGCAATGGACCAAGGTTTAAGGGACATTGAAATAAAATATTCCAAGAGGAGAAAAATATTCAAAATGCAATGGACCAAGGTTTAAGAGACATTGGAAGAAAATATTCCAAGAGGAGAAAAATATTTCAAATGCAATAAACCAAGGTTTTAGTTTCAATATTATAATATTTTTAAATATTATAATATAAAGTTTTAAAAAAGATGAAGGCACCAAAATGCACATGGATAAAATAAATTTGAATTTCGTATGCATCGACATCCCCATGTGTAATCAGTTTGTATATTTAAAAGAGAAAAATATTTCACCTTAAGGCAACAAAGTGAAATAAATTTTTATTCGCACAAGTGGTAGTGATTCCAACTGGGTGGCTAGCCCAAGTGGTAGGCTAGCCTGTACTAAGGCATTGGAAAATAGGAGGTTAGGAGGTCAAATCATGGTGGCTTCATTTTGTTAAATTTTTTAGAATAGAAGAAATTGCATAAGGCAATTGAAGAACCTATTCATGGAATTTGGTTTTCATGTGGGCATCTAGCTCACATGGAAGCCTAGCTTCCACTAGGGCATAGACAAACATGAGATCTCATGATTGATTCAGACGACACCATTTTGGCTAAGGTTTTTTATGAGAAGAATTTTGCGGTGGTACCAAAAATTAAATATCATGCACTTTGTTTTTGTTTGGATGCCCAGCTTGAACGACAAGACTAGCTTACTCTAGGACGTAGGTGGACAGGAGATCTCGTGATCGATTCATGGTAGCTATGTTGGTAAGGGAAAATATATTTTGACTAATTTATTTTAGGAGTTATAATGTATGCACTATATTTGATGTTGCTAGGGAGTTATAAGGTGTGATGGAATTAATTATTTTTGCATAGTGTTTGGAGTCATAAGGTATGTTGTGTTGATATTGTTTGTGGGCATTATAAAGTTGAAATTATTAAGTGAAAATAGGATATATAAGGTAGTATTTTTGAAATATTTGTTGTGCACATTTGGAAAGATGATTTCTTATCTATGCATGAAATAGAAAACTACTAACTAGATTTTGAAGGATCAAAAGAAAACTATTTTTCCAAGACAGGTTTCTAAAGTACATCATCATCAAGGCAGTTTTTAGAGGTATGTGATTTAATTCCTTCTTGAGGTGGTTGAGTTGTCATATGTTTGGAGAAATAAGGATTTATTGAGTGTGCATTTATTTGAATGAAATTGGAATATATGTGCAAGGGTGTGAGATCAAGGATGTGCATTTGTTATGTTTGAAATTGATTGATGAAACTTATAGATCAGTTTTGTGAAAGCAAATTGTGCATCATCATGAATGACTTTGGGAGTATATAAAAAGGGACAGACTTGTGCATTGTTCATGTCTTTATTTTGTGAGTATATGTGAAGGACTTGTGTATTATGATTGGTTTTGAAGTGAAGTTGTAAATCAGCAAATACCAAGTTAGTTATCAAGTGCTAGACTAAAGCTACCTTTAGAATACAATAAATGTGAGAAATGTGAAAGTGAAAAATTTAATAAATGTGATGAATATATTAAGCATCTATTAGTGCATATCATTCTCTATATTTTCAAGAGGCTAAATGAATTATAGGTAGAATATGTCCAAACAAATTTAGTCAAAGAAAGTGCTTTTGGGAAATATATATGAAATTGTTTGTATGCAAGAATTGGGAATATTTGATGTATATTTGAGTTGGTTTAAGCAGTAACAGTAAGTTGTTTTGAGAAAGCCTTGTAAGAAGGCTTGAGGTATATTTAAGCAGGATTATGAGCTAGAGTTGAGAAGTTCTGAGGAGGATACTTGAGCATGTGTTATGAGTAGATCTGAGTATGTTTTATGAGCAGATATGAACATGTGTTATGAGAAGACTTGAGCATGTGTTTTGAGTGGATTTGAGCATGTGTTTTGATAAAATTTAAGCATGTGTTTTGAGCAGATTTGAGTATGTGTTTTGAGCAGATTTGAGGATGTTTTTTAAGAAGATTTGAATATGTGTTTTGAGCATATTTAAGCATGTGTTAAGATCGGATTTTGGAATAGGTCGAAGCAGAGTTGAGAGAAAATTTGAGAAGAATTGAGGATAGCTTTTGGAGTATATTTTAGCAATCCTTGTGTAAGAGCTTGAAGTAAATTTAAGAAGAGTTGTGAGTAGACTTTGGAGTAGTCCAAAGTAGATTATATTGAGGTATCCTATGGATAGAGGTCCAAAAACTAGAGCAAAGGATATTGAGGTCTCATTTGGATAGAGGTCCACAAACTAGAGCAAAGGATATTGAGGTCTCCTATGGATAGAGTCCATAAACTAGAGCAAAGGGGATTGGTGTCTCCAGTGGATAGAGTTCTACAAACCAAAGCAAAGTATATTGAGGTTTCCTATGGATAGAGGTCCACAAATCATAGCTAAGGAGATTGATGTCTCCTATGGATAGAGGTCCATGAACCAAAGTAAAGGGGATTGAGTTATTTTATGAATAGAGGTCCATGAACTTGAGGATAGGGGATTGGAGTCTCCTTTAGGTGGGTGCCCATAAAAATTGTAAAAGAGAATTGGTTCCCAAGAGATTTGTTGAGAAAAATTATAAGAAATATTTTATTTTTGGACGTAGCATACATTGGGTGAATTACATTAAATCTATGTCTCTTATGTGTGTGGTGATTTGTGCATTGCTTTATTACTGCTATTGATGATATTGGATAATACTACTTTGAAAAGTTGTTGCAATTGTTAATATTAGATAAAAATTATTTGGAAAGAGAAGTGAATGTTTTATCTTATAATGTTCACCCCACCTCTCAGTATAAGCTTGTGTTCTTCATCATTCACCATGGAGTTTATACGAAACCCTTCTTTATATTCTAGTTAATGTTTCTTTGGGATACTTCTCTACATGATGTAATAGAGTTTGTTGGTTACATGGTAGGCCTGCTCATGGAACTGATATGTTCTATTTTGTTAAGAGTCTCTAGTATGGAAATATCAGCTTAAGAAGTGGAATAGGTAGAGTTTTGGTAATCTTTTTGGGGCTAAGTTGGTTTCTCAAGAGAATTTATATGCTATTAAAAGACAAATTAAGGATTATGGCCTCACAAAAAGGACTCTTAAAGAGGAATCTAATGCTCTTAAGGAGTTAGCTAAGTGGGAATTAAGGGAGGAAATTTATTGGAAACAAAAGACTCGGATTGATTGGTTGCAGGAAGGAGACAAAAATACTACTTTCTTTTTCAATTTGGTTAAATCTAGAAGGTATGGTAATGCAATTTATTCTCTTATTTCTTCTCTTGTGAGCTAGTTGATTGTTTCTCAGGATATTTCAAGAGAGGCTATAAGGTTTTTTACCTTTTTGTATTATGAGGATTCTCCCTTGGTGGTTTCTAAATAAAATAGTATTTTGGATTGTATTCCTTCAATTGTCACCAATTAGATGAATGAGTTTCTCATGAGACTTGTTTAAATAAAAGAGTTGGAGGGTATTATTTTCCATATGAGGAAAGGGAAATCCTTAGGGCCTGATGGCTTTCTTGTGGAATTTTTCCAAGAATTCTAGGATATTGTCAAACTGGATCTTCTATCAGTTGTGTAGGAGCATTTAAGAACTAAAAAGATGTTGAGAGCTATTAATTCTATATTCTTGGTACTTTTTCCTAAGCAAGAAGGATCCAATTATTTAGTTCTTTTTAGACCTATTGCACCATGTAATGTGGTGCACACAATTATCTCTAAGACACAATTATCTCTAAGTTGATTTCTAAGAGGCTTAATCCTTGGCCCCTTATTATTTATTATGAATAGGGAGGTTATGTGGCGAGTAGAAAAATCCTTTATGGTGTGGCTATTGTTACTGAGGCCATTCATTCTATGGGAATTTTTAAAGAAAAATCTATGTTGGTAAAATTGGATATCTCTAAGGCTTATGATAGGGTTGAATGGTCTTTCTTAAGTAAAATTATCCTTGATTTTGGTTTTGACTCCAACTGGGTTAATTGGGTGATGAGTTGTATTACATCTCCCTCCTATTATGTCCTTATCAATGGTGAGCCTTCTACTTTGGTTTAGGCTTCGAGATTTCTCTGTCAAGAAGATCATTTTTCTTATTTTTTTATTATTATGGTTGAGGGTTTGAGTAGACTTGTCAAATCACATGTCAGTCAGAGGTTGATTCATTGTTGGAGGTGGGATAATAGTTTGCCTATGTATTCTCCTCTTTAATTTGTGGATGATACTGCTCTGATTGGTCTTTCCTCTATTAGGGAAGCAACTAATTTTAGAAGATATTTGGATATTTATTTCAATGCTTTAGGGTAGAAGATAAATTATGGGAAATACTACATATTCTTTTTTCAATACTCATCCTCTTATAAAAACCATAATTTCTTAGATTCTTTAGTTTTAGATTGGAGCTCTTTCTTTAAATTATTTGGAAATTCCTCTTTCTATGGGCCCTATGCCTTGAGGTATTTGGAATAATATTTTGGATAAATTCTGGGACAAATTATCTTATTGGACTGTTAAGTGGTTTTCTTTTACTTGTAGAGTGTTGCTTCTTAAGTTGGTGGTTCAAAATTTATGTATTTATTGATGAATTATTTAGGTCACTCCTGCTAGTTTTATTCATGAGCTTGAATCTCTGTCCAAAAGACTTTTAAGGGATAGAAATTTGGAGTCTTCAAAATGGAGTTTGGTTAAGTGGGAGACTATTTGTAGATCAAAATAGGAAGGTATTTTGGGTCTTCATTTGACTTATCTTTCTGGTTAGGTTTTGGTAACCAAGCTTTATTGCATATGGTGCATTTCTCAAGACCATGCTTGGGCTAAAATTATTTCCTTTAAGTATCTTAATGGGGTTGAGGGCTCTAAGATACCTAGATATAGTTTTTCTAGTAAAGGCTCTTTGATATGGAACACCCTTAAGAAGGGGGCGACTCTTGTTAAGCAAGGATTGTTCTAGATTTGTCTCAAAGGCTCGAAGGCTCTTTTCTAGCATGATTCTTGGGATGGTTTCCCTACAATTTTATCTATGTTTTCTCATCTTCAGGAGATATGTAATTATTTCTTGGCTGTTGGTTGGTACAGAGTGATGGATTATAAATTTTCCAAAAGAGTTGGGTAGGTGGTGGTAGTTCAATGGAAATATCCTAGAGATTGGCTGATAGGTGGTTATTTTCAAGATAGAGAAGAGTTGGTTCATATTTTGGCTACGAGGGAGTGTTATTCTTTACAGGATGATGATGTTTTATCTTTGAGTCTTGATCCTAGAGGGGTTTTCTTAATGGATTCTAGTTATCATGTTTTAGATAGGTAACATTTTTGGGATGAGGAGGTTCCTTAGTGAAAAATGTTTTGGAATAATTTTTCCTGACCCAAATGCAATTTCTATTTGTCGTTGGATACTAGGAATAGATGTCTTACCTAGGATAATATCCAAAAGAGAGGTTTTTAGGTCCCTTAATTTTGTTTCCTTTGTGAGAATACTGAGAAATATTTAGAGCATATGCTCTTACGTTGTTCGTTTGTGTAGGAAATTTGGCATCTTTGGTGGAGGGTGTGGAAATAGTCTTGTTCTCACGCCTCTTTTCTTGTTGAGTTTTGAAGGAGTTTAGGAAGACCTCCCACTAAGGATTTTTTTTTTAAGTTGCGTGGAGTATTGGGCCCTCATGTATTATATGTATTTAGCTTGAAAGAAATTGAAGAATTTTTCAAGGTAGAAAGTTAACTATTTATCAGATTTGGTAGAGGATTATTGGTATGATCCAAGAAACTATTTATTCTAAATTTTAGATCAGTCTTCCTTTGGAGCAATCTAATATTTTGATGATGTAGGACCTAGGTTTAGTGGAGAATGGACCTTGTACTTCTTTATTTTTTATTTTTTAAATAAATAGGTAAAAATTTATTGATAAAAAGTCTGGATTACAAAGTACATCTGAGCCCCTAACCAGGACTCAAATAAGCAACAAGACAGGCTAAATCACCATACAAGGTCAACTCCCAAAAAAAATAAAAAAAAACAAACCACATTAAGTCTGAACATCCTTATGGATCAACTCCCGTAGGTGTTGAGAATCCCCAGACGGGAGACTTTCCCAATTATCAATAATCTGAGTATCCAATAGCTCAAAAGCTCTTTTGGCTAGGTAATCAGCAACCCCATTCCATTCCCTTGGAATGTGCACAAAGGATATAAATTTGAACTCTTCACTCATTCTGAGAATCTAAATGGTCACAAAGGCCAACTGCCAATTAACATCCTCCACTCTTTTGTTGTTTAAAATATTAACCAAAATTTGAGAGTCAGACTCTCAAAGAATCCTATGCTAGCCAAGAGAAAACCCCCTTTGCAAGGCCTCAAGTATCGCCAGAGCTTCCATAAGATTGTTGGAGTGAACACCTTTATAAATGGAAAAGAAAAAATTGACCACACCAGCAGAATCTCTCCCAACACCACCAATTCTAGCATGTCCACATGCACCAATACACTGACATTGCCCCTTTCTCCACAACTTGGGAGCAATATTGAACAAACTATCAATAGCTAATTTAGTCTCCTGAATAGAAACCACATCCGGAGAATGAACACGAATCAAATCATGAACAACTTTTTGTCTGGGGATGTTGTTCAACCCCCTTACATTCCATGAAAGTATAATCATTTTTGGGGGTTATAAAAATGGGAGTCCAATGTTCTCACCAAACCTGACTCTACCAAAGTCTCCCCCATTAACTTAATTTTATCTTGGTCTTTCTTCCGACCCACCTTCATATTCTTATCTGAAGCATTTTTTTTTATTATTTTATGCTGCAATCCCAGCATCGTAGGAGTTTTACAGTCCATGGATGACTGCATCAGTGTCTGGGTAGGAGAGGGCATATCTAAATCTGTGCCATTTTCTAATATAACTTCACTTCCAGGGCTAGGGCCAACCATATCACCTATACTTGGAACCAAAGCCCTCTGTTCTTCATTTAAACCCCCTATATCTGATTCCCTTGGTTCCACCTCATGAAGAGACAACTAATTTGGTCATGTTATATCTATAACAGGTAGCGATGTTTTAGGTATCTCCATGCACTGATCAAGGTTCTCTAGAATTTCAAAATGGTTGAGCTGAGCATCTGGCTGGTTATCCTTAATGTCTCTTTTTGCCTTTCTTCCTTTGTTTCAAGGTTTTACCGTAACAAAGCCTTCCTTATCCTGATCCCCCTCCTTTATCGGGGCTTTTCATTTATCCATATTTTTTACAGCTCAAAAGGGCCCAGGATTTGAAGCCACAGGCAAGACATACTTAGGGCATTTTCTTTGTAAGTGGCCATATTCATGGCAAATACAGCAACAAAATGGAAGAGCTTCATAGTCAAGTTTTTTAACCCATGTGGTTGATCTGAACTGTATTTCAATAGAATCTGGAATAGGATTGTTTAAATCAATTTCATCACAGATACAGGCAACCAAGATTACTTTTTTATCCAGCGTCTGTTGTGATGGTCCAACCGAATTCCCAAGTAGAAGGGCAATCATATGCAAGATGTCATTTCTCCAAAATTCCAATGGCAGCCACGAAAGCTGAACCCACATCGGAACCTGTGACGATCGCTCCTCTGATGGGTTGAAACCCACATGCCAGGGTTTAAGAAAGAGTCCCGCTTGGTTACAGAAATAGGGACTTGCTTCAAATGCTTTGTTACGATCCGCAAGACAAGAAAAAACCACCATAAAATAGTTGTTTGCACTCAGCATCACCTCCACATCACCTTCAGGGTTCCAAGTCTTCCTAACCCAAGCCTCCACAAAGGGAAGAGAAATTTGGATGCCCATAAATTTACCAATAAGCGCATGGTTAAATACTCCACATCTTCTGCCACCGAGTCTGGTTGAACCACTAGAACCGGCTTGGCTTCACATCGTTCCAAACATCCATTGTTCTTTAACAAGCGATTCCTGGCATGCAATGGGAAATCCTGTTCCTTCCAATAATTTTTAAATGAAATACCAGCACTAGCATGCACGCTCTGTGATGGACCTGATGCCATCACTACATTCCTCCAATTTTTCATACCTCCTCCAGAAACTGTTGCCATCCCTGCAAAGCCCCGAGGTTTGCTATCGACCTTGTACTTCTTTATTAGTCAGGAGTAGATGCATCAATAAAAAAGTGTAGAGATATGGTAGATGGCATCCTTTACCTTGAGTGGTGTTTAATATTAATATTGATGGCGCATCCGGAGGGAATCCTGGGTATGCAGGTACTAGTGGTGTTGGGAGAGATAGTAGTGGTGCAACTCTTTTCATTTTCTCCTATTATAAGGGGAAGCAAATTAATAATTATATGGAGGCCCTTGCTATTCATTTTACTTTACAAAAAGGTTATGCTCTAGGATGGCAAAATATAATCTATGAGTCAGCCTCTTAGATTATTATTAATTCTTTAAATACTCATAATATTTCTAATGTTCATTGGTAGCTGGTATTAGTGGCTCGGAAGATCATTCAAATTTATCAGCATTTGGATTTTATTTCCTTTGTTCATATTCCTAGGGAATGGAATAGTGTGGTTAATTGCATGGAAAAATGGGATTTTGAGTTTTAGGAAGACTCTAATGTTAGAGAATGGGATCAGCTCCCATTGGATTGTTCTTGTCATCTTGCTAATTTGCTTGTTGTGGATATGCCTGGTTGAGGTTGTTGTTTGTTGGGTGTCTTTTGGTTGAGCGATTGATGGTTTTGGGGTTATCTTTCTTCCACCCCTTGTAAGGATTATTGTTTTGGGATTATCTGTTTCTTGTATGGTTTTATCGATTCAATAATTTTTTACCAACATAAAAAAAAGGAGGGATCCAAATATGGTAAGACTATGAAAGGAGTAAATTTGGTCCTATAATTATGGACTAATATTTGGTGAAGACATGGGGTAGTGTCATGTATTTGGACATGTTAAAAAGGATTAGGTATTTCTGATTTGTTGCAAATGGACCTTAGACAATGATTTTTAACTTCCCATGCTTTGTTGCAAATGGGCCTTGCAATGGTTGCTAAATTTTCAATTGCATGTGATGCCCATGTGAAGATCACATACTCTTATAGCAATCATAAAAATCCAATACTCTTATCTAAAAAATTAGATATGTTGCAATGTTATAGAAAAAATAGATAGATAAAATAAACAAAACTAAAAAATTAATGGATGTACATGAGAGCATTCTTTCATTTTTTACCCTCTTAATTTTAAATCGTTTCACAAATGATTACTAACATTTCATATATATACATCTTATATATTAATAATAACAAAAGAAAAATTCTACTAGAAAGAGAGATTGATTGGTTGGTAGTGGGAATGCTTGAAGGTTGGCTTCCTAGGTAGATTTTGTGTGGACGATCAAGCTCAGGTTGAATTCCTATTTACTTAGTGAACTAGGGTTTAAAGAATTTTCCTATACAACTAAAAAAAATAACAAGATTTTTTGAACATCTGATTTCCTATTTTTATTATTATCTCTCTTTTTATTTTTTAAAACTAATATATATATATATATATATATATATATATATATATATATATATATATATATATATATATATATATATATATATTTTTGTTTGCTTTCTTTGCTTTTATTTTTATCAGACTATTTATAAAAAAAAACTATTTTCTTTTAAGGAAAAAATATTATTTTCAACAACATATTTCTAATTTTCATTAAGCATTATTTTTAACATTTTCCTCTTTAATATTTAATGGTCTAACTTTTAATTGTCTACAAAGTGAAACAAACCTTTTTTGTGTTCTTTTGTAAAAATGTTTGTCAATTAATTCTCCCTAGTACGAAATTCTAATTGTACCACTCCATTAATAAATTGCTAAATGAAGTGATGATGAATATCTATGTGCCTAGTTTTTGTATGAAAAATATGATCCTTTCCTATCTGAATGTTGCTACTATTATCACAATAGATAGAAGTGGAGGAATTGATCTCTTGTTGCAATCCATCAAAAAATGCTTGTAGCCATGACTACTGCTTGACAACTTAGTGACACATTTGATATTTATTTAACTTTCACTATGAAAAATGAAACTCTTTGTTGCTTCTTTGAACTCCATGAAATAAGATAATTACCAAGACTAAAGCAATATTTTAAAGTTGATTTTTGAACATGTATTGACTCAATCTAATTTGAATATTACTATCCAACTAACTCCAAATTTTTAATTGTATAATAAATGTCATTATCTATTTTTCATTTGATATAGCAAAGTATTATTTTTGTTTCTATCATATGATTGTCATAAGGTTCTATCATGAACCTAGAAATAAGAGTCACAAAAGTAATTTTAGGCCTAGTAGTTATAAGGTACATCAAGCTACCAACCAATCTATAACAATATTCTTGTGAATATTATTGCTTCTATATTTCTTGCTCAATATTTTTCCTTATGCTACAAAGTTTTTGTAACAACCCAAGTCTACTCACTTGGTTGCACCACAAAAGCAAGTCAAATAATATCTCAAAGTATTTTTTTTTTGAAATCATGGTTTGTTCTTAAGATATTTTTCATGTTTATAGCATATTTGTTTCACTTAATTCATCATTATTATAATTATTAATTAGTACAAGCATATAATATCACTTTTAGGTTTAATACTACTGTAGACAACCACCCAAGTGGACGAGATTGGCCAAATTTCATAAAATGGTACCATTATGTGGAAACGACTTGTCTTATTTAGCATCCATAAGTTATAGTATGAGGATTAATCCATGGCTAGGGTTATTATCTATGGTCCATAACACCTATAGGGTGGATGCATGTTTCCCCATCCCTTATCATATTGAATCCTTTGACTAATCGATCAACTTGTTTCAATATGTGTATGTAATTGGGTTAGCATATATATGTCCAATGTGTAGCTTATTATACACTACCCAGAGTCATCTAGAGCCAATTAAATACCATAAACTTGGACTTGATCACAAATTTCCATTGTGACTCACGATAATTTATCTCATACAAAACATCATGGCTAAACTAGCTAAGTCCACTGAATATGGGATTTATCATGGTGCTACTTGGGCACCAACCTAGAGGTGGTGTCCCATACTTCCCCTCATTACAAGATTTAACCAAGTCACTTGCCCTAATCAATTCTATCAGACTATAGTTACTATTGAGACTTTTTGTGTGCATGCTCGTACCTCAATAACATTGGATGTATTCTAATGATCATCTATTCTCGATGAACCAACTTTAAGAAAATTTAAAATTTAGGTCTACTCACCAAATTGTATATAATTTATTATACCAACCTTAGGCCCAGATGTGGAATTATTTTTTTTACAGGTACACACTCAACTATAATCCATTTTTCTTTATATTTTTTTAAAAATAAACCCTTCTCAAAAATCTTGATGCATTTATCTATCATGCATTTATAAAGATACCGCTAAGATGACATTACCAAAATATAATGCACCTTAATAATATTTTATTGAAACTGTAAATAAAATATATTCTTCAACCATCAATAAAGATTATCTAAAATCTCTTATACAATATCTATTATATTTCATGAACAAGCTAAATCCCAATAAAAGTAAATGAAGAGTTCAACTATTCATTATTTCTACCCCTCCATGGTATGCAATCAAACTCATGAATACAAATTAAAATATTCATTATTAAATTGTATACATTTAAATACAAAGTAAGGTCCACTTAATTTTTATAAGGTTCCATATTCATAGATTATATCTTGTCCTTCATTTTCTTGGGCAAGAGTTAAAATAATAATTTAAGTAAATATAAGAAAGGAATCATGTGAGTCATATGCAGCCACATCATAGACAATAGGTAGTTGAGGAAAAAATTGTAATTCAACCTTCAGAATTAATACCCCGACTAAACATGTTGGGGTTAAGTTTTCCTCTACAATTTTCCTTTTGAGTTTTGAAAATAGGTATTTTTCTTCTCTTAACTACCACCTAGATGGCTTCATAGATATAAAATAATTCATATAAACTTAACAAACTATATTCTACCACTCTATGTAATCATTTGAATAGATCATAACATTTTAATTTAGTATTCTTGCAAATTTTATTTGTTATATTTTTGGGCAAATTAGCAACTTTAATGTAGTTCAAATATCGATCCACATATACAACTAAGCAACTAGATAACCCTTTGTTTATCACTCAGTTATCCTTTCACAGAAAAAGTATAATTTTTCATTACAAAAATACTTGGTTTTATTGCTCACAATCAACCTTCAGGTTTCAAGCTTAAAAACAACCATTTAATCCAGTAACATCTAAAGATATTATCATTTAACATAATACTCATAACTCTTTTTTCTTTGACAAAAAGGACCTTTAATTCATTACATATGCAATTAAATTTTAGATTTCATTCATTGTTCTAGGAAAAACCTACTCAAACCTCCCATAGGAACAAAAATATTCTCAACACAAATAAATTGGGCAGAATTTACTTATTTCCTCTTGCAAATAAAATATAGAAATAAATGATAGCTAACACCAGTAAGCTCTTTATATTATTTTTTTATATTAAATCTTAATAAGACAATTATATAAAATTGTTACATCCAAACATAAGGATACAATATAAAAATAAATTGAAATACTTTTCTTATTCAAATCACAAAGTTTACTCATCTTTATTTTACAAATGACTATCTCCTGCTATCCTTTATAACCAGTTCCATTGAGTAAAGTGTACAAAGCACATTGGGTTGTGTTTCCCAACAAATTAAGACATAATATTTTATATTCATTTTGAATTTCTCTTGGTCCACATTAAATAACATTTTTGTTTCATTTCGCTCAACCTTAGGATTCATAGACTATGCTTATTACCATTTTGACAACCTTTCTTACCATCAAGGAACATTTAATATAAATGTGAGGGATACAATTTTGACCTCAATGGAAGATGCATGCACTCTATCTAATATTATACCCACCCATTCAGAGAGTATAAAAATAAAAGTTCTACATCAACTTCCATACTAATCATAGTTTCAAAATTGAAGGGAGAAATTAATATGTAAGAAACTGCAACATTTCATTTTACACATGCCATATATGGTTCTCTATTTAATTCTACTTTTATTCCATACAAACCAACCCATGATTTCAAAAGATCTTACAGACTTATATTTCAACCTCACCTATTGCCAAAAATATCCACATAGAATTTTCCTTTAGTGACATTAAATTGTTACAATATTATAGTTAAAGTCCTTATAGAACTATAATATTTTGAAACAAGGCCATCCCTTTCTATATTACTATCACACAAGAGTAATAATTGGATTTATTCAAGACCCATAAAAACAACACTTCAGCATTCAAATACATAGACATTGTTTTACGTCCAACCAAATACAATGCATACATGGTTACCATATAGATATTGATTATATACATAGCATAAATTTTCATTTTCATACAATGATTTCAATGAAATCAAACTCAGTAACCATGCTTTCTCCTTCTTCAATTTATAATATAGAATCTAGTATTTGAACAATATTATTCAACATACAATTCATATGTAGTTTGCAGAGGAAAGAAATCAACAATCCAAACTGCAACTATTGTCTATTGTCTTTTGTTATTGAATCTTCATGTTCCAATAACAAAACTATTTGTAGATGAATTTTCTTCTATAAATACCAATGAACACACCCTGAAAATAATATTGACTCCTACTCCACTCCTCCACTAAATTTCCTATTGTTTTGCTCACACTACTTGCTGAATATTAATTTGTAATCATGAAATATTGTTTTTCCATTATTCCCCACTCGAGATACCACTATCTACGTTCAAACTGATCATGTAATTTCTTCGTACCTTTCATTACCTTTTTACTTTATACTATATTTACCAATATAACTTTTGAAATTCATTTATTATTTAATGCATACTTCATTTATTTTAAGTTAAATTTACTTCTACATTTTAAAAAAATAGACATACCACCAATATTTAATCTAAGAATCAATTCAATCAAGTATTGATCCCATGCACAAGGTATCTTCACTACCAATACAATTATATGAGTTCTATATTTTTTCAAACAACAACCATAATCAGAAAACAACACACACAATACAAACCACTCCCAATGCATCTACATGATATGGAATATTGTGATCTTCCATGTACTCATAGGTCGAATCATCACTTATCTCTTACCTTTTTATCGATGAACCTTGTCTGTCAAAAGTGTATACCTGGTCCTGCATACCTAATTGACATTAGTAGTACCACACTCTATAGGAAAAGGTAAGTGTAATTGATTAATTAATCTATAATCAATTATCATGCGAGGAGGGTTGTTACATCCCCCCACTAGAAGTAAACATAGTCCTTGTGTTTCATGGTATGGTAAAACAAATTGAATATATCCAAATATATATTTTAACATATGCCAAACTAATCATATTAATTTATGAATCATACTTCATTATCTGTATCAAAAATCATCATTGAATCACAAATCATTCAAATTTGAAAATGCAATTAAATCATTTAATATGTCATATTGCATTCAACCAAATATCCATGGATAAAAATAAACACACCTCATCACATAAACAAGATACTCTACTCAGTGTCCAATCTCAAATCCGTATGAATATATACATATATCATTAAACTATATAAAATTCTTTAAAATTTCCATGTCTACACACATAGATAAGGAAATTGCTACTGCAAGTTTGCCATGTTCTCCCACGTAGCATTTATATATGAGTAGAGATTCCATTGGATCCGACATTTCTCTATATTCCTATTTCTCAAGTTATTGTTCCTAAAACCAAGTATTCGAATAGGTCAACTTAAATTTTTAGTGGATCAATCATATTCAATTTGGAAACATCCAAAGCATGAGTAGGATAAGAATTATACTTCCTAAATAACATCACATGCGAGACATTATAGATTTTGGATAAGCTTGATGGCAGAGCAAGTTTGTATGCAGTAGGGCTTATCTTACCCATAATTTCAAATGGATCCACATATCTTGAATCAAGTTTGGAATATTTAATGGAACTTTTAGTTGGATTCACCCATAAGAACACTCTATCTCCCACATAATATTCTCTCGATGTTCTTTGGAGGTTTGTAGAGCTCTTCTTATGGTCTTGTTGGAACAAAATTGGCCTATGGTTGTTATTTGTGTCTACGACCTTGTCAACATTGAATAGACGAACTTAGTGTTGGGATCTTCTATCTAATATCTAGATTAGGGTGGTTCCTTAATGGTTTTTTATGAGAAAAGGAAAAAGAGAATTACTGAAATAGAGGTAAATATAACTGTATCTAGAAATTTTCTCATGATAGAGATTAAATAAAAACTAAGATAAATGCATATACTCTTTTTGTTCAAGAATTTATTATATCTTCACGTATAAATCATAGTCTTCAAATGTGATTTAAATATTTATCTAAAACATATACGTATTGAACTATAACTCCAAAAATATGATTTATATTATGTATAAGTCCAAATTTTAGAACAGATACAATATACAATTCAATAATATGAATAGAAGCATAAAATGTTAATACATACGCTTGCACACTCTGAAACATAATCCAATATAAGCATAATTTTATTACTTGTATTCAAAGCATATACATCTAGTCTTGTACACATCTAAGATCCAACCTCTATTCATGGTGTGTTTACTATTATATATACTCTATGGTAAGCATCTTTTACATCTTAGTAAATTCTGACATAAAATCAGTTACAGATAATCGAGCTATAAAAATTCACAAACATGTTCTGCATGTCTTCCTATTGATCTAATAGTAAAATAAAATATTTGATTATAGATAACTAGGATTTAATGCTCTTTTTCACCCTCTATCATCAATTTATGACATATTCCCTTAAGGCATATCTATTTGTTTTTACTTATATCTTTATGTCACAGAAAAATTTAGGTTCGTAAAAAATTTTCCAGGTCACAAAATCTGTCAAGTCACGAAATCATGATATCTTTTGGTATTCTGGCTTCCTCCAACTTTATGTTTGAGAAAAATTTACATGTGAAATCACGATATTTTGATTATTGTAGCCCTCTTCAACCTTCCATCTCTCGAAAACATGTCATGTCACTAAATCCTAATATTCTGCGGGTATTGACTTATTTCTTGCTTTTAACCTATGAAAACCTGCCATTTTCACGAAAACCTGTCATGTCGCAAAATCGCAACATTTTGTGGTCTTTGACTTCTTTCTTGCTTTGAACCCACTAAAACTTGACATTTCTATGAAAATCTATCATGTCATGAAATATTGACATTTTGCGGTCCTTAACTTCTTTCTTGCTTCAAACCCACAAATTATTGACATGTTGCGAAATCGCGACATTTTGCCTACCTTAGTTTTTTCCTTTGTTCATATCACAAAAAATATATCTTCAAAATTGGTTCCAAACCTTCAAAATTTCTGCTCTCTTCAGGGTAGTCTTTTTAGACTAGGATTCTTGCTGCCTTTTGGGGAATTTTTCTTGTCAAAATATTAGAATCTAGGACCTTCATCCATTGGGAAACAAAATTAAAATAATATGGAAGAGGAAGTCCTGAAAAGAAAATCAGAAAATAATTACTGCAAACAAGTAAAGCATTAGCTTTCGAACTATCTTTTGCATGCTTATGTAACATTTTACTAAAATTACATTAACTTCTTAATAATTTCAAATCCCCTTTAAAAAAAAAAAAATTCTTAAAACTGGCCACTAGTCCCTTCCTCTATCAGTTGCCTCTGATATGCTTGCTTGGAATTTTTCTAGTTTTCTATAATATTGGTCACTCTGTCATAGGTGAGGCAAACCTGATTTCATTCTTCATCATTAGGATTTAATGACTGTATGAAAAAATGATATATATACTGAAACTCTTCCACTTTATCATGAGATATAATATCATATCTCAAAATTAATTCTTGCAAATAGGACTTAACCTGTGTAAGGTTTTGAATCATGGAAAACACATATGTTTCCTCCATAGATTCTTCCTAGATTTCTATATAAGATTCATCATTAATGAAAGACTTTAGGGATGTTGTGAGTGCATTTTCACTTAGAAAATTTGAATTCTCATCCTAGAGATACGAAATTCCACATTTGTTTGCTAGGTTTAAATTCTTTACTAGTCCTTTAGATTCAGATTCTAATTCATGAAGAAGTTTTGCTCCTTTATTCACAAGTTTTTATCTACTAAAAAAACTCTTAGCTAAAATTTTATCCTGAGACCAGGCTTCTCTTCGGATCTTAGAAGCAACATTTTCAATCATATCATCAAATAGAATTTGAATTCTAGTGGTAACCTCTGACCTTTTTATGTAAAAATTTTACTGAAGCTTTTAATTCATCTCCAACTACTTCAAGCACTTCCTTGAATTTAGCCAAATATATCAACATAGGCCTTGCTCTTACACTGAGCAGTAGAATATCTTCAAATATTTCTTTTCTTACTGCCTTAGCATTTTCTTTTGATAGGCCAGATGGTGTATTTTGTTTCTCTAGGACCTGTTGCTAAAGTTGTTGGATCTAAAGATTCAGAGACTAAATTTGTTTTTTTGACTCTTTAAGTTTTTATTTATATTTTGTTACCTCATTGGCAGCCTCACCAAACTTATCTTCCCATTTATTCACTTCCATTTTTAGAGCCTTATCTACTAATTTTTGTTCCTGGAGGACCGACTCCAACTCCTTCCTGGATCCCTGTTCTTTGATGAATTTCTCCTTAAAATTTTCCTCATGCAAGTATATGGTTACCATATGAGCCTCAACCATCCCCCACTCATCTGGTATATGAAGTTGGGCAATATCTTCGGTGGTGCTCTTTGCATGATAATTTGCAATTATCATTTCTCCCTTGGGTTTCCTTGATATTGGTGTTAGTTTCATATTTTTTTGCTGCATGGTGGTAGGATCAAGGCTATAATTTCTTGAGCGTAGGCTGTAATTTTGGAATCCTCAGTAGAAGGAGATGCCCACCAGTCTAAAGCACTTTTGTTTTCTTTCCTTAAATCTATTAATTTTGAAAGAGCTGGATGATTTTCAACATCTATAGTGGATATTGATTTAATAGTTGGAATGCAAGCACTGGGAAAAATAGATTTGAAACCAATGTAGCACTTTCATATGAATATTGATCAGCTTCATATTGGAGCTATTGACATAATGTTGGTTCTGGGAAAGTAGATCGTAGTTTCAAAGGAAACATTATATCTTTATTTGAAATAGAAAAGGAAGGAGATTTAATCTGTGGGTAAATAGAAGAAAAAGAGTAAGAATATAGAAAATCCATACCTGTTGCCGTTTGAAGTGTGTGTTGTTTTTCATCTTCTTCTTCACGATTTTCGTTGATTTCATTTCCAAGGTAATTTTGAACTTCATTTATTGTAGAAATTTCTCCTACATTTTCTCCCTCATTATTTCCATCTTCTCTATTAGTATATTCTTCCATATTTATTACCTCAATATTTTGGAAAATTACTCACGCTATCTCTTTTCATATTCAACATTTTCCTTTTTACAAAAAATTCTTGGGAAATGATTACATGTTGAATTTCTTGAGCAAAGTCACCTATATTATCAATTGTTTCATTTTGAACAACTTCCTCTTCAACATGATTTTCAATGCTCTCTATATCTGGGACATTATTTTCATTACCTTGAATAAGTTGATCACCTTCTAGAGCAGTTTCAATATTATCAGCATTGCTTTGAGTAGTTTGTTCATCATTTAGGGATCCTTCAACATCTAGAGCAATTTTAGGTTGCTTTTTCTTTTGTTGAGTTTCTACTATAGAATTTAGCCTCCTCATATTAATACAAAGAGGTTCATCATCTGATTTTGTAGTTGATTTTCAAGGGGGAACAAATTTTAGAGCTTTAGAAGTAGTGGTCCTACCTTTTGATGAATCAACACCTAGTGCTAGGCATTTTCCCCTTATTTTTGCTTGTAATGGTTCAGTGATCCCTTGCCCTATTTTACCTAATCCTTTGCCTTCATACCCCATATTCATCATCATTTGAGATTCTTTTCCATATGCTTTACCTTGTTCTTTTGTGAAGACATCTTAAATAGTTTTTTTCTTAGAATACCTCAACCTGGTTTGTTCCTGGGGTAATAGTTGCTCAACTTCAACTTTATTTTATTTATCTTGGTCAATGTTTTACTCTTTTTTAGTTTCAATATTTGCTTCCTTACCACCATCGATGCTAGGAGGTTCTTTCATGGGTAAGGTTCATGACCAGTACTTTTGATAATGATCATAACGAACTGAGAATTTGAGATCATTTTTTATAGGATATTTTGAGACAATCATATCAGTCTGGACTCTCATAGTCCACCATTCATGAATTTTTCCTATTGTCCAATATGCCCCCTTATTCGACATTCTATTAATGGTATTATCATCTAAAACATGTTTAATATTAATTTTGGGGTCATAATACATTACATGTTCATAAAATTCGTGCTAGGGGGGCAATGGTTGCATCCTTTCTACATGCCATTCTAGTGGATATTCTTCATTATTGTTTCTGTGAGCTTCAATATCTGGTCTAAGGGACACATGGTAGTTCTTAATTGGATTTATGTTTAAGATAGATTACATCTCTGCAAATCTTTTTATGGGATCATATTTCCACCTCTGAGGTATTTATAGTAGTCCCAATTCTTTCAGAGCTTGATTAATTTGTTCATGCTGCCCTTTTTTAGAAACAATAATACCTTCAAACTAAAATGACATTGTACAAGTATCTAGTTTTACCTATCCCTATGCCATATTTGAAATTTATCTGTTTAGTTTGTTTGACATATTCTAAGGCAAATAAATTTCTAGTAACATAATGGGGAAGTAAGAAAGGCTTCCCAATAAATCCATACAACCTAATGACCACCCCTTGAGTGAGGATAAACTAGCCACCCTCTTCTGCATGTTTGTTCTGTAGAACCTTTTCTGCTTTTGGGGTCAACCTTCTAATTTTCCCGTACATTATTTTCAGAGCTAGACCCAAAACCTCTCTATTAAAATCATAATATGATTCTATTCTATATAATACATTGGTCCAATCATATACCAGAAATGTTCTTCCCTTTTCATATTTATCATTTATGGAAATAAAAGCTAGCTCTTTAGCCATAAAATAGAAGAAAATCCATACTAAATATGAAGAAAAATGGAAAGAAAATTGTGACCCCTTTTTCATTGCAAACAAACCCTCATGAATTTCTCTGAAGAGATACCCTGACCAATCGAAAAACAAATGCCTGAAAGTTTTATCGATGATTGAGGAATCATAATTTTTTGGGTTCGATAGGTAATTTAACCAAAACAATCGACCACATGTAATATTTCTCATCAGTTTTTAGGCTAGCCACCATAGCTAATATGGAGAATAATTCTAGGTTTCTGAAGTCTGCTAATGGAATAGGAACTTCATGTATATTTCCTCCCGTAGGTGGATTATTCAACTGTATAGTAAGGAAATTTCTCATCTTCTTAGAGGGTACATAATATTTTTCTTGTTAATAAGGGTCAAAAGCTTTGGGTTCAAAGGTAGGCACATAACTAGTGGTGAAAGCAGTGATGAATGCATCTATACTCAAAGTAAAAAGAGGCCTTCCTCTAAAATCCCTAACAGTTTTCTTCTTTTCATCATAATATTTCATGATTTTTTTGACCAGTTCAGGACAAGGGTGTACAGGAATGTAAACATACCAGTAGAGTAATGAATGGAAAGTGAAAGTGGTGGGAGAAGATGCTGTAATACCAGTGGCCATCTTGTCTTTGATATATTTTCAAAATTTTCTTGAATACTTCCATGTTACCATTGTATCTCCAATTCTAGCATCTCTGTCAATAAATTTTTCACCCATTTCCTCTTCATGCCTCACTGTCACAAGTATAGAAGATGAATCTACCATCATTGCTTTCTGACTATTTTTCTTAGGAGCCATGAGAAATTTTCACTTTTGAGTTTATCCGAACTGAGCATGTATTCAAGAACTAGAATAGAAATTAGTGTGATAGAACTTAGTTACGAGTGAAATTATGGCTTTTAATTTTATATAGGAAATGCGTGCATGGCTAAATTAATTATAGTTGGTGGGATAGATTCACACGGATCTCTCCACGCCTTGTTTCTATCACCCTTTCAAATGTCTAAAACTTTTCAGCCAATAACTAGCGACTATAAAATTATGCTTATCAAAGCATATTTTATTTGCAAATGCGATTCTTATTTTTTCCAATCATCAGATGACCACATGGCATATTTCTTAAAATCCTTTCAAATTTTGACTAGTGACTTCATTAAATGATAGTTACGCTTCTCAAGACTTATTTTATTCTAAAAAATGATTCATTCCCACCAACTACTAGATGGTTATGTGGCAGATTTGAATTTTTAGCCGTTATATCTGATAACATAGCATTTTCCTCTTCCTCCTCGATATTGTCTTTTTCTTGCTAGTAAAATTTGGTTGTTTGTGAAATGATGACAAAAATAAAAATTTATACAAAGCTGAAAAAACTTTCGAAAATTTTTACAAACATTGTAATATACATAATATACATGAAATTTCCTTTGTGTTTACTTTAAATAGAGATTTAAGTGAAAAGCATTCACTGTTATGGGTAGCACCATACCATGTTGATCCTTTAACTAAAATGAATTAAATTTCTTCTCAGCAATTATCTCAAAAGGACCCTCCCAAAAAGCATCAAATTTTTCATGGTTGCCTAGCTTAGCTTTTTTCACATTCCATTTCAAAACCAAGTCTCCCACCTTAAATTTTTTGAAAGTGGTCTTCTTATTGAACCACCCTTCTATATCTGCCATATGCTTTTGGTGGTGATTATAGGCATGTTCTCTCTATTCTTCCAGTTGTAGAAGTTGCATCAACCGAGCATCCATTGGTTGACCTCCTTCTTCATCCATCTGATTAAGTAACTTTAAAGTTGGTATTTCCATGTGTATAGGCAGAATAGCCTCTTTGCCATAGACCAAAGAGTAGGGTGATGTATCAATATATTTCTTAATTGAAATCCTATATGCTCATAGTACTTGATTTATCAAGGAGTGCCAGCTCCTTTTGTTATCTTGCAAAGTTCTTTTCATGATTCTAAGAAGATTTTTATTTGTAGACTCAACTAGACCATTTCCCTGTGGGTAATAGTTAGAAGAATTCTTCAAATGTATACCATATATGCTATTGAATTCAATAATTTTAGTGCCAATTAAATATGATCCATTATCTATAACTAGTGAATCTGGTATACCAAACCTTTTCTACAAACTTGATCACAACTTCTTGATCAGCTTTCTTGGTGGGAATTGATTTGGACCACTTATTAAAATAATATATGGTAGTAAGTATATACTTATGGCCAGCTGATGAATAAGGCTTTATTATCCCAATAAAATCCAACCCCCACTATTGAAAATATTCTTCGACTTGAACAAATTTTAGAGGCATAGGGGCATTTATATTCCTCCTTACATACCTTTGGCACTGTTCATAACTCTTAGTTACCTTGTAAGTATTAGAAACAATGGAAGGCTAATAACAACCTACTCTGAGTATCTTCAATGTAGTAGTTCTTCCTAAATAATGTCCCCTAGAGAGGACTTCATGAAACTCCTTCAACAATTTTTTGCTTCTTATCATCTCCTATACATTTCAAAAGTACACCATCTATATTTTTTATGTACAACCCTTCTGATTGAAGGGTGTAATTTAATTATTATGCTCTATACCTTCTTCTTTGTGAAGCATTCATATTATCGGGACACATTCCAGTCTAAAAATACTCCACAAGGTCATCAATTCAATCAATATTTTCCAAATTTTGCTTTAATTCTGTGTTTACTATTATACTCTGGTGGTCTACTTGATCATTTGTAGCCTTCTTGGCTAATTCTTGGTATATGGTATCTACCCCTTACTATTTTTATTGGGTGTATTTCTACATCATATTCTTGTATTTTAGTTACCCAACCGACTCTCTTTTCACCAAGTTCCCCTTGTATTATAAAATTTCTAACATCAAGATGAATCACATAAATAATGATCTTGCTCTATGATAGAAAATGTTTAAATTTATTCAAATACTTTCATGACATCATGCACTTGTTTCTCAATAAAGTTGTATCTTTCTTCATGATCATGCATAGTGGAACTCAAAAAAGCTATGGGTCTTTCTTCATTATTTGCTCCCTTCTATGTGAGGACTACAACATAACTTTCCTGTTCACCAACAACATATAGGATGAAACCATAGGAGTAGTCAGGATTAAAAAGCATATGTGCTTGAGCTATCTCTCCTAAAATATTTTTGAAAGAATTCTTCCTTAGATATATCCATTTGAAAGGTGCATATTTCTTCAATAATTCAGTCATTGGTTTAACAATCTGTGCAAAATCTGCAATAAATTTATGCATAAAATTTATTTATTCGAAGAAATATTGCAAGCCTCTCTTGTTAGCTAGTAGGGGGAGTTCCAAGAGTGCTTTCACTCTATCAAGATCTATGGCTAATCCAACTTTAGAGATGACATGACCAAGTAGGATACCTTCTTCCACAGCAAATATGGATTTATTTGGGTTCAAAGATATTCCAAATTCCTTAAATTTTTCAAAAACATGCTTCGAGGTGTGTTATATGATCTTATTTATGATGAAAAAAATGTTTATATCATCTAAATAGATGACTATGATCTTGTTAGCAAGCTCACCGAAAGCTACATCCATTGCCCTTTGGAAGGTCACTCCGATATTAGACAAACCAAAAGGTATCCTTTGATAGGCAAATGTTCCCCATTTGGTGGTAAATATAATCTTATATTGATCTTCATCTCTGACCCATACTTGATTATACCCAAAAAACCATCTAGCAAAGAGAATCTCTCTGCTCCTACAATTGTGTAAAATTTGGTCTATCTATGGAAGGAGATAATGACCCTTTAGTGAAGCTCTATTCAAATTTCTAAAATCGACACATAATATAATGTCTCCATTTTTATTCCTGATTGGAACTAAGTTTTCCACCCATGTAGAATGTTTAATAGGATACACTATTTTATCTTGAAGGAGCTTTAACAATTCTTGCTTCATCAGAGCTTCTATCTTTGGATTTATAGGCCTTTTCTTTTTCTTGAAAGGCTTGGCTCCTTCCTATAATTCAATGATATGCTGGATAATCTCTTTCCTGTAAAATTTTAGATCACTGTACACACAAGCTATAATATCTCAAAATATCTTGCAAAATTCTCTGATTTGGTTTAACTCTTCTATTGTACAAATAACTCTGACTTTAATCATTTTTCTCGGTTCTAGCTCAACTTATTTATACCGATGCTTATAAAATTTTATTTTATGGTCTACTGACCTATAATTATTATCAAAGAGACTCTCAAGGTTGATAAGTCTCTTGGGGATATGATTATTTTTTAATTGAATCAATATTTTTGTTTCTTCGTCTTGCAATGTTCTACCACTCGAGTAGTTCATCTCGTAGATTAAAAAATCTAATATTTTCTTATCATTTTCAAAAACTTGCTAGAAGATATTTTTATCTGGAACGGAGGGTCTATATATGAGTCTAATTGTCTTGGATTTCTGGATAACATTGTTGATGGGGCAAAAATTCGCTCCCAACGATACCAACAAATATGTGTGAGTATTCTAATCTCTAGGAATATACTTCATATTTAGAGCCTAAAAGGCTTCCAAAAGGTCCCACACTTTATTTCTATAAACCTTTAAGAATTTTTGTTTACTGATACATTTTCTCGTGACTTTATTCACAACAAGTTCTGAATATCCATAAATTAGTAACTACTTAACCCCTAGTTTCTCAGTATTTCTTAGGCCCAAAAAAAGCGCCTCATACTCTACTGCATTATTGGTGCAACTCCACGTTAGCTTATAGGAAAAAATTATTTCTTTTTTTGTAGGGGAAATCAAAACTATTCTAGCACCAACTCCGTTCTTACACCTAGCTCCATCGAAGAATAGCTTCCAAAGTTGATTGGTAGAGTCATATTCCTTGGGAGCAGGTGCCAATGGCCTTTTTGGTTTTTCAATGGAATAACTTCCCATTTCTTTTCTATCATGGCATTAAAATTATTCAAAGAAAACTGATATTCTATTTGAAGTTCCTCTAAGGCTTCCTCCATTAGATCCAAATCCTTAATTTCCTCCATCATCATATTTACTATGTCGATCTACTCTATCTTCTCTACATGAAAAGTAGATGGTTTTTCATTAAATATCTTGATCCTCCTACCATTGAAAGGTATTTGTAAATGTTAGTAGTCCAGATATAGGTATCCCCCTATATTGGCTATGAATTCCATGTATAAACACATACCAAAGTATGGAGCTAAATCTACAACTACCACTTCTTGTATGACCACCATTTGAGGCATCCTATGGAGTTGTATGGGAATATATTTAATTACTCCTACAGTTTTAACTGGAGTACCATCTAACTATAGGACTCTTGGATTTCTTCTAGTATATTCCATTCCCATAATGCCACATAGTTCATTTGGTATTACTGTAGTATAAACACCTGAATCTATCATGCAGTTGTGTACGACCCACCCTTCCATTTGAAGAGATAAATAGAAGGGAGGTGGTCTATTTTTTCTAGTGGTAGATGTTAGATTTTCTTGGACTATATTTGAGTAATATGTGTTCTTACCTTTATTTTTTATTTTCTTTAGAGATTCCTACAGGAGATCAATATGACCAGGGAACTAAAGGGCATCATACATGCTTGCCTTTGAGGGAGTCTTCTTCATTTCTTCTACTATGTTGAATGAATATGGTTCAAACACTCTTTTCTCTCTCCTTGGAAAAAGTTTCATATCTATTTTTGTATCCCTGAGTCACTTTTATTCTTTATATTTTAGTTAGCGAAGGAAACCTTAACCTTTCCTTAGCTTGATCTTGAGTCTCCATTTCCTTCCTTGGAGTAAACTCTTTACGTATTTCTGTCTCAGAGCTCTGGGTAGGAACCTGAGGTCTCTTTTCATAGGAAGAATCTCTTTTAGGTGTTGCTTTAGGATATGGGGAAAAACTTAGAGGTTGAAGTTCCTAAGGATCCACTTGTAGAGGTTTTTTACCTGATCTAGTTAAAACTGCAACTTGTTCCACTGTAGGCATCATGAAATTGTGATCAGTTTCTCTAATCATATTTACATGACCTTTCATGTTTTCCTTTTATTTATTAGCAACTACATTATTGTACATAGTGTTGATGGATCATACATGAACTTTCTCCATGTGGATCATTACATGTGGTACACTAGTAATCAAAATTTATGGGAGGAGTTGCATCTTCCTTGGCTTCATTTGCATAAATAACATTTGATCTTTCCTGTCCTCTATTGCTTGATGGAGCCACATCCCTTGTTATTTGAGGAAACCTTCTTGGTTGAAAGTTTCTCTTAGCTTCTCTTCTCTTCATTGACGTCATATCATTCGCTAGATTTTTTATCGTGTCTAGTATAATAGAGAGCTGATTTTCTTGGGTTGGTTGAGAAGGTGGCAAGGGTAATGCGAGAATAGTGGGAATAGGAGGTAATTCTAGGAGATTTTGAGGAATCTATATTGCTGGAATGGATGGTTGCCCATTCCATTTTGGAAGTTCTATACTTGGAAAATGGGAAGAGCTTGAAGAACTAGTACTAGAAGCTTGGGGAATATCTAGAAAATTTGGCATTATCACATTTGGTGGATACCTCCCAATGGTTATGATATCTCTCTCTACTTTAGATGCTTCTTGTTAAATAGTAGGGAAAATAAATATTTGCGATTGCTATATTATCTTACTAATATCAAAATTGAAAGCTATTAAATAATAATAGATCGTTTATTTTGTGGTTGGTTTCAATATGGTAGGCACTCTTTCCTAGGTGTGGCTGAATCAGATATTGAAATCAAAAATTTCCTCTTGAGGATATTTTTTGATAATGTTGAACTAGCTGAGCAGGGAGAATGGATCTATGTGTTGATTAAACTCAGATACCAGCATGCCAACGAGTTCAGCTCAAGTTGCTATGGATTGAACACGAAGTACTTTGTACCAATAGAGAATTTTTTCTTTTAATGAGATGACAAACAACCTAATAATTGCATATCCTCGAGCAATGTTATAAATTGCTACTAAAGAAGCAACATCTAACTAATTCTCATACACCATTTTGCTTGTTCTATCATATGAAGGCAATACCTTTCAATTTTTAGCAGGAATAAAATTCTAAGCCATCAGGTTCAATGGACCAGTGTGGTTCCACATAAGATAAGTTAGTGGAGGAGTGGCCATTGTTACAACAAATACTTGCCTAAAATTTAGAACTGCCAACAGTTATATTTTAAGATGTATTGACAATAGGGCTGGGAAAAATAATAGGTACAAGGGTGATAATACTAGTAGTAGGTGGGTTTGATCTAGAAGATAAAAATGGATGTACTTTGAGGCTACCTAGGTGTAACTCGAAGAACTCAATGGGTTATTCATAATTTCTTGCTTTAGATCTAGTTATCATATAGGTAAACAAACATAAGTTCTAACTAGATAAATAGATAAGGTATTTCTTAGGTCTATACCTTCAGATAGAGTCTCCAGGTGATTTTATTTAGATAATAAAAAGATCAAAGACAAACACCAAACCTTATAGAATACTGTGGGATTTAGGGTCCCACCGGATGTGCCAAAAACTATTGGAAAAAAATCAGCCTATGGTTGTTATTTGTGCCTATGACCTTGTCAACATTGAATAGACAAACTTAGTGTTGGGAGCTTCCATCTAATCTCTAGAGTAGGCCAGTTTCCTCAATGGTTTTTTATGAGAAAAGGTAAAAGAGAATTATTGAAAGAGAGGGAAATATAGCCATAGCTAGAGCTTTTATCACGGTACAAATTAAACAAAAACTAAGATAAATGCATATACTCTTTCTATTCAAGTATTTATTATATCTTCATGCAAAAATCATAGTCTTCAAATGTGATTTAGATATTTATCTAACACGCATACGTATTGAATTATAACTCCAAAAATATGATTTATATTATGTATAAGTCCATATTTTAGAACAAATACAATATACAATTCAATAATATGAATAGAAGCATAAAATGTCAATACATACGCTTGCACACAATGAACCAGAAGCCAATAGAAGCATAATTTTATTGCTTGTATTCAGAGCACATACATCCAATATTGTAAACATCTAAGAGTCAACCTCTATTCATGGTGCATTTACTATTATATACTCTATGGTAAGCATCTTTTATAGCTTAGTAAATTCTGACATAAAATTAGTTACATACAATCGAGCTATAAAAATGTACAAACATGTTCTGCATGGCTTCCTATTGGTCTAATGGTATAATAAAATATCTAATTATAGATAACTGGTATTTAATGCTCTTTTTCACCCTCTGTCATCAATTGTCGATATATTCCTATGAAGGCATATCTATTTGTTTCTACTTATATCTTTACGTCACAAAAAAATTTAGGTTTGTGAAAATTTTGTAAGGTCGCAAAATCTGTTAGGTCACAAAATCATGACATCTTTTGGTATTCTGACTTCGTCCAACTTTATGTTCATGAAAAATTACATGTGAAATCAGGACATTCTTATTGTTGTAGCCCTTTTCTGCCTTCAGTCTCTCAAAAACATGTCATGTCTCAAAATAACAACATTTTGCGGATCTTGACTTCATTCTTGCTATTTTTGCAAAAACCTGTCATGTCACGAAATCGTGACATTCTACGGTCCTTAACTTATTTCTTACTTTGAACCCACGAAAACTTGACATTTCCATGAAAACCTATCATGTCATGAAATCACAACATTCTGCGAGCCTTGACTTCTTTATTGCTTCAAACCCGCGAAATATTGACATGTCATGAAATCATGACATTTTGCCTACCTTAATGTTTTTCCTTGTTCATATCACAAAAATATATCTTCAAAATCGGTTCCAAACCTTAAAAACTTATGCTCTCTTTAGGGTAGTGTTTTTAGACTAACAACTCTATAGCCTTCTTCAGCTTCTACTAAATTCTTTTCAATTGATCTTCGAATTCTTGTATAATTTTTAGTCCGATCACTACCCAATCTTCCAAATTATCTTTATATAAAAGTTTTTTGCATATTCTTCCATATAGGGCTTCAAAAAGTGCCATGCCTTTTGATGCATGATAATTATTATTGTATGTGAACTCCACTAAGTATAAATAGTCTTCCCACTTTGTTTGTTGATCTATGCAATACATTCTTAATATATCTTCTAATACTTGATTCACCCTCTTATTTTTCCCATATGACTCAAGGTGATAGGTAGTACTAACATTCAATTTGGTTTCCAATGCTTAATGCAAAGCCTACAAAAATTTAGAGGTAATGTAAGAATCTCTATCAAAGATTATGATCTCTAGAAATTTGTGCAGTCATACCACTTCTCTAGAAAACTTGATCGCTATTGCAGGTGCATCATCTTGCACATTGTGTAGTATAAAATGTGCAACCTTGGTTAACTTATCCACAACTACCAAGATTTCATCATGCTTGAATCTTGTTTTAGACAAACACACTATAAAGTCCATTGATACCACCTACCATTTTGTGTGGGTATCTCACATGGGTATATTTTACCCAATAGATGAAAATGCTCCACATTCAATTTTTGACACTCCAAACACCTGGCCACATAGTTCATGATGTCATTTTTTATACCTAGCCAATAATAGGTCGTTTTCAAACTCTCGTACATCTTTACCCCTCCTGGGTGTGGAGAATAAGGAGTATTGTATGTCTCCTTAAGGATTGATTCTCTCAATCCACCTATATTTGGAACTACCAACCTATTCTTATAAAACATCAAGTAATATTTATATACAAAGCCTATATCCTCTCCAAGTTCTTTCTCCTTTTGAGCATTGCAAGACTAGCAAAAATCATCATTTTGTTGCTGATTTTTAATTTGATATAGTAAATCATATTGATATTTTGTCACTGCAATAATATGGCCTCTCCCACTCAGAGCATCAACAAACTTATTCTCTTTACACTTAATATACTCAATTCCAAAATCATACTCAACTAGAAACTCCATCCAACATTGTTTTTTGGCATTATATAAGGGTTGAGTAAATATATATTTTAAACTCTAGTGATATATATTCAGTTCAAATGGTTTCTCCAATAGATAGTGCCTCCAAATATTAATGGCATGTACAAAAACTACAAAATCCATGTCATGAGTGGCATAATTGACCTCATTCCTCTTAAGTTTACTTGATTCAAAGGAAATAACCATATCATATTGGATCAAAACCCCTCCTAATCCTTCAATTATTACATCAATACATATTGTAAACTGCTTATTAGAATAAGGTAATTGTAAAATTGGTGTAATTGTCAACATTTCTTTCAAAATTTTAAAAGCCTCTTCACACTTCTCTATCCATTTAAATAATTTAATTTTCCTTTGAAGGTTTGTAATGGGTTGGGCAATTCTTGAGAACCCTTTAAAAAATCACCTATAATAACCAATAATCCCCATAAAACTTCATACCTCAGTCATTTTAGTAGGTGCAAGCCAGTCAATAATTGCTTCTATTTTCTTGTGATTGAATGTAATCCCCTTAGTAGAGACAATATGTCCCAAATTCTATACTTGTGGAGTATAGAATTCACACTTTGATAACTTTCCACATAACTAATTATTTCTAAGAATTTCAAGTACAGTTCTGATATGGTGATCATGTTCCTCATTATTCTTGGAATAGATCAATATGTCATCATGAAACACGAGCACAAAACTATATAATTGCTCTCTATAAATGTTATTCATAAGATTCATGAATGTGGTTGGGGCGTTTGTTATCCCAAAAGGTGGGAATATAACTCAAAATATTTGTACCTTGTTCAAAAATTTGTTTTAGAAGTGTCTTCTTCCCAAATCCTTAACTGATGATAACCAAGTCTTAGGTCAATCTTCAAGAATATGGTTAATCCCTTAGAATAATTGAAGAGATAATCAATTATAGGTAATGAATACCTATTTTTTATAGTAAACTTATTCAACATCTGATAATCTATGCATATCCTCAAGCTACCATCTTTCTTCCTCACAAACAAGATAGGAGCTCCCCAAGGTGACAACTGGGTTTGATTAAATCCTTTTCCAATAAATTTTGAAGTTCTATTTTGAGCTCTTGTAGCTCAATAGGAGTCATCCTTTGGGTTATGTGTAAGGGATGGGCCCCAAATGTATTTATAAAAAATTGGCAAATCAGTTTTGAAATCTAGGTGAATAATGTCCAAACACATGTAGAAGGTTCACTATTATTAGGGGTAATGTTGGAAATTTAAACTTAAAATGGTCAAATTATTATAAAATTGGGGTGAATCAATCCAAAAACTAATTACACCTAGAAATTTTTGGCTAATGGGCCATGGTCAAGGGTCTCATATATTAGTCAATTACAAATTTTAAAATTCTAAATTTTAGTCAATTTGATGCTAAATAGCCACTATGCATAACCATGTTCAACCTATATGGTGCCCTACAAATGCACATAGCTCTAGGTAACAACTCAATAGAAAAATCAAACTCTTTTTGAGGAGGTAACCTTGGAAGGTCCTCCAAAAACACATCCTTGAATTCTCCCAAGATAGGATGCTTTTGGAAGAGGTTAGATTCCACTTTAGTCTCCTCTTTCTTATTCATTTTAACTAAAAAAACATTCATTTCTTACTAATGGATTTCTATATCTACATTGCATTCAACAAATGTGTCTCAATTTCACCATGATCATAAGGAATCCTTATCCTTTTATTAGACACATCCATATACTCCACCCATATTTCCTCAAAATATAGAAGAGCCTTATGGTATTTTAACCAATCAACACCAATAATGATGTCAAAAGCATGCAAAGGTACCACATACAAATGCCAATTAGTTTTCTTCTTGTAAAAAAATTAAGTGAGGGAGACATTTGTTGGTTTGGTAGGTCTACCCTGACCCATACTCTACCCTCCAACCATTAGCCAAAAACCCAGTTCATTCAAGTATGTCCATCACTAATCTAGTGGAAATAAAGCTATCAGTTGATCCACTATATATCAAAATATGTAAATCATTATCATAAATTTTTTATTAAACATGAAAGGAATAATTTTACCATCAAGTAAGAGACTATCTATCATCACAGAGATCCTGTGAGTAGCTTCCCCTAGGGCCTTTTGGTGAATATCAACTCTATGGGGGCACTTGTTGGCATAATGGGCTCCTTGGCATATATAATATATGCTTGGAAGAGCTCTTTATCCCTTTTTATTACTTTCATTTCTACTTTGGGATACAACATATTTAGTCTTTTCCATTTCTGCTTGCCTTGGATCAATTTTCCCATTGTAGCCTTTGTTTCTTTTCCTTTGCTTATAGACTTGAATAGTCCTTCAATTTGTGTATCCTTGTCTAATATGATCTTCTCCTTTAGAATTTTTACTTTGCTACTTAAACCATTTTATAAATATTGCACTTTTACACTTCTTAAGATCATATTTCCCTTTTTCAATCAGTTTTTGATAATTGAAGTAAACTTCTTTAGTACCTTGATAGAATTTTTCTTGCAAAGCTAAATCAAATGCTTTGGGAAGGTTTTCAAGATTTAGCATATTCATATCAATCCTAATCTTAGGATATAATCCTTGTATAAAATTTTGCACCTTCATGCCCTCCATGCCCTCATAATCAGGTACATATTTTAGTAGTTGGTTAAATTTTTGATAATAAGCTTGAACTGGCATTAATACCTATTGTATATTAGTGATTTACCAGAGCTTATCCACTAGGTTATTCTTAATTGAATCATTGAACTTTGAATTCATGAACTTCATTAGGTCCTTGACTATCTTAGAGCCCACTCTAGCACCATCTACTCTTGTTGGCTCTTCGGGTGATTTAATAGAGCTACCTATAGGTTTCCTTTCCTTGATCAAGTCCTCAATCAATTTTTTTTTGTTGATCTATTAAGTCTTGTTGTTGATCCACATGTGTTTGTAATAGTTGCACATTTTTTACAAAGTTTACCTCCTCCCTACCAGGCTCATGTGGTGGAGGTTCACTTATGTGTTTCATCCTTTTTTCTCATTGAGGGTCTTTTTTTGTTATTCCTATACTCCATCCCCTTACAGGTATTTTGATGGCCTCTTTCTCCCTACCTCACACAATATTTCTTGAAGATCCACATCGCACCATCCATATCATTTAAAATGTAGGTGAAAGAAGTAAGCTAATTTTTAGGTTTGCATTATTCTAGATAAAAATAGTTAATGAGATTTCTACAACTTAATATCTCTTCTGCTCTTATACCATATGTAACAACCCAAGTCTACTCACTCGGTTGCACCACAAAAAACAATTCAAACAATATCTCAAAGTAATTTATTTTCAAATCATGGTTTGTTCTTAAGAGGAATTTCATGTTCGTAGTAGATTCATTTCACCCAATGTATCATTATCATAATTATTAATTAGTAGAGGCATATCATACCACTTTTGGGTTCAAGACTATTACAGATAGCCATCCAAGTGGATGATATTGGCTAAATCCCATAAAATGGTTCCATTATATGGAAATGACTTGTCTTATTTAACATCCTTACGTTCTACCATGAGGGTGGATCTATGGCTATGGTTATCCTCCAAGACCCATAACACCTAGAGGGTGGATGCATACTTCCCCATCACTTATCATACTAAATTATTTGACAAATCGATTGACTTATTTCAATAAGTGTATGTAAGGATATTAGCATACATATACATAGTATCTATCTAATTATCCACTACCCGAAGTCAGCTAGAGCCATATCAATACCCTGACCTTGAAATTGATCACACATATCCATTGTGACACAATAATTTATCCCATACCAAACATCATGGTTGAACTAGCTAAGTCCAATGAACATGGTATTTATCATAGTACTACCTCAACAACAACCTAGAGTTGGTATCACATACCACTCCTCATTACAAGCTATGACCAAGTCACTTACCCTAGCTGATTTTGTTAGACTAAAGTTGCTCTTGAGACTTGTTGTGTACATGCTTGTACCTCAACAACAATGGATGTATTCTAATTATCATCCCTTCTCAATGAATTTTTTTTAAGATAGTTTAAGATTCAGGTCTTCTCACACTCAATTATAATCCAATTTTATTTAAGTTTTTTGGAAAATTAAACCCTTTCTAGAAATTTTTATGTATTTATCTATCTTGTATTTATAAAGTTATCACTAAGATGATGTTACCAAAATATAATGCACCCTAATAATACTTTTATTGAAACTTTGAACAAAATATATTCTTCAACCATCAATAAATATTATCTAAAAATTATTACACAATCTCTATTGTATTTCATCAACAAGCTAAAGCCCAATAAAAGTAAATGAAAAGTTCAAATATTCATTATTACTTTCCCTCTCCACCATAAGCAATCAAACTCATGAATACAAATTAAACTATTCATTATTAAATTGTATACATTTAAATTTTGAGTGAGGTCTACTAAATTTCCATAAGGTTCCATTATTCACATATTATCTCTTCTCCTTCATTATCTTGGGCAAGAGTTAAAATCACAATTTAAGTAAATATAAGAAAGGAATCATATAATTCATATGCAGTCACATCATATACTACCCGTAGTTGAGGAAAAACTTATAATTCAACCTTCAATATTTATACCCCTACAAAACATTCTAGGGTTAAGTTTTCCTCTATAGTTTTCTTTTGGGATTTGACTATAGGCAGTTTTATTTTCTTAACTACCACCTGGATGACTTCACAGATAAAACATAATTTATATAAAATTAAAAAATTGTATCCTACCACTCTAGAAAAACATTTGAATATATCATAACACTTTAATTTAGTATTCTTCCAAAGTTTATTTGTTATATTTTTGGGCAAATCAGAAACTTTAACATAGTTAAAATCTCGGTTCGCCTCTACGACTAAGCAACTAGATAACCCTTCATTTATCACTCGATTATCATTTTACAAAAAAAATATCCTTTTTCATTACAAAACAAATACTTAGTTTTATTTCTCACAGTTGACCTTCACATTTCAAGCTTGAAAACAACCATTTACTCTAATAACGTCTAAAGATAATATCATTTAACATAATACTCATAACTCTTGTTTCCTTGACAAAAGGGACGATTATTTCAGTACATATGCAATTAAAGCTTATCTTTCACTCATTGTGATAGAAAAACCCTACTCAAACCTTCCATAGGAACAAACATATTCTCAACAAAAATAAACTAGGAAGAATTTACTTGTTTCCTCTTACAAATAAAATATGAAAAAATGACAGTTAATACTGGTAAGCTCTTTATATTTTATTTATTTTTTAAATCTTAGCAAGACAATTATATAAAATTGTTACATCCAAACATAAGGATACAATATAAAAAGAAATTGAAATTTTGTTCTTATTCAAATCACAAAGTTTACTCATATTTATTTTATGCCCAACTAACTACTACTATCCTTTATAACCAGTTTCACTGGGTAAGTGTGCAAAGCACACTGGGTTGCATTTCCCAATAAATTTAGACTTAGTAATTTATATTTATTCTGAATTACTCCTAGTTTATATTGAAGAAAATGTTTGTTTCATATCGCTCAACCATAGCGTTCACAAACTGCACTTCTTACAATTTTTACAACCTTTCTTACCATCAATTAAGATTTAATATAAATGTGAGGGATTAGATTTCAGTCTCAAAGGATGATGCATGCACTCTATCTAACATTATACCCACCCATTCAGAGAGTATAACAACAAAATTTCTAAATCAAATTTCATACTGATCAAAGTTTTAGAATTCAAGGGAGAAATTAATATATAAGAAATTGTAGCATTTCATTTTACACATGCAATATATGGTTCCTCGTTAAACTCTACTTTTGTTCCATAAAAAACAAACCATGGTTTCAAAAGAGCTTATAGACTTATATTTCAACCTCACCCGTTGCCAAAAATATCCATTTATAATTTTCCTTTAGTGAAATTAAATTGTTACACTATTATATTGAAAGTCCTGATAAAACTATAATATTTGAAACAAGGCCATCCCTCTCTATCTTACTATCATGCAAGAATAAAAATTGGATTCATTCAAGACCCATAAAAATAACACTTAAAAATTTGAATACATAGACGATTTTTGACTTCCAACCAAATAGATTGCATACATGGTTGCCATATAGATATTGAGTATATACACAGTATCACTTTTCATTTTCATACAATGCTTTTAATGAAATTAAACTCAATAACTGTGCTTTTTTCTTCTTCAATTTATAAAATAGAACCCAATATTTGAACAATATTTTTTAGTATACAATTCATATGCAATTTGCAAAGGAAATAATTCAACAATCCAACCTACAACTATTTTCTATTATTTTTTTTTATTGAATCTTCATGTTCCAATAACATAACTATCTGTAGTCGACTTTTTTTCTATGCATACCAGCCAACACATCCCAAAAATGACACTGAATCCTACTCCACTCCAAAAAATTTCCTAGGGTTTCACTCACACCACTTGTTATAAATTGGTTTGTAATCATGAAATATTATTTTTCTATTATTCCCCACGCAAGATGCCACTACCAATGTTAAAAATGATAATCTACTTTATGCATACCTCTCATTACCTTTTTACATTATGTTGTACTTACCAATATAACTTTTAAAATGCATTTATTATTTAATGCATACTTCCTTTATTTTTAAGTAAACTTTACTTCTAAATTAAAAAAACATACCACCAATCTTTAATCTATGAATCAATTCAATCAAGTATGGCTCCCATGCACAAGGCATGTTCACTGCCAATACAATTATATGAGTTCTATATTTTTTCAAACAATGACCATAATTGCAAAACAACACACACTATGCAAACCACTCCCAATGCATCTACATGATATGGAATATCGTGAGCTTCCATGTATACACAGGCTAAATCATCACTTTCCTCTTACCTTTTTTGTTGACCAACCTTGTCTGTCAAAATTGCATACATGGTCCTATATACACAATGGACATCAACAAGTATCACTCTCTATAGGAAAATGCAAGTGTAATTCATTAATTAATCTATAATCATTTATTGTGCGAGGAGGGTCATTACAGGTTTTCGCCTCCATACATTATTTTATTTTGAATCATCTCAATAGATCTTGGGCATACTTTGCATGACAATTGAAGATATCATCATTCAATTGATATGCCTCATTTCTAATAAAATAATGCATTAGAGATAAATTATCCATCTTTGATTCTTTCATCATTCCTTGCTTAAATTCATCCATCATGTTGGAACTATTACTTATGAAAATCAAGTCATCCACATAAATGCAAATAACTAGAATTTTATTAGATTGCTTTTGCACATATAATCTTGGTTCATTTTGAGTTTTAGTATACCCATGCTATTGGAAAAAGCTATCATTTTTTGAATACTAAGCTCTAGGAGTATGTTTTAAACATATAGTGTCTTCTTCAATTTTTAGATATGGCCTCTTTATTGAATTTCACACCTAGGTGATTGCTACACATAAACTTCTTCCTTAAGAAAATATTTTGATAATATTGATTTTACATCCACTTGTTGGACTAACCACTTATTATGAGGTGCTAGTGTTAACATTGTTATTATTGTGTCCCATTGAGCAACTAGCATAAATGTCTCTGCATTGTCTATTCCATAGGCATGCATATATCATATAGCAATGAGCCTCACCTCATAATTTTCAACTATGCCATCACTCTTGTACTTGTTTTTATATATCCATTTCACTCCTATCATGTCATCATATTTTGGAAGTTCAATCAACTCCTAAGTTTCATTCTTCTTCGTTGCCCATATTTCTTCTTCCACTGCATCATGCAGACTATATTTTTTTTTAATAATTCATAACAACTAGGTTTAGTATAAATTTTAGAAAATATTTTAAAATTAAAAAACCTATTTATACCTTCTTATCTAGTAGTTCTTTGATAAATTTGAACTAGACTTTTACATTCCTTGGAGTTGATGTTGGACTTATACTTGCATTTGAAAAAGTTCTTGGTGATGATGTTGGGCTATGACCATTTGTACTTGTGTTGCTACTAGAATAAGTGATATCATATTCAAATATTCTATTTTTACACTTGATCTTTTGTCCTCCTACTCACCTTATTTCCAGTCTCCCTTTTCATAAAATATTATATCAAACAATATAATGATTATTTTTTATTGGGAATTTCAAAGTTTGTATGCTTTACTATTTTTGAAGTAACAAAAAAAAATGCACTCTTCACTCTTTGCATCCAAATTCTTCTTAATTTCATCTAGAATGTGCATAAATGTCAATGAACTAAAAAGTTTCAAATGTCCCAAGTTGGATTTCTTAGCTGACCATGCTTATTATGATGTACAATTATTCATTGCTAATGTAGTCCTCTAATTTCGAATTTACATAGTTGTAGTTATTTCTTCCACCTAAAATTTATTTTTCATATTCTTTGCTTGCAACATAATCCACATCATTTCAATAATCATGTGATTTTCTTGCTCTACAACAATATTTTCTTTTGTTGTGTATGTTGTTGTAAGTTTTCTTTTGATTTTATGATTAACATAGGATGCATCAATTTTCGTGGAAGTAAATTCACCTCCTCCACCAATCCTCAAAATTTTAATGGAATTATCATTTTCTTTTTTAACTAAGCCCTCAAAACAATAAAATAACAAATGCTTCATTTTTATTCTTCATGAAATAAATTCATGTTTTTTTAGAAAAAACATTAATGAATGTGAAAAATAACAACAATAACCAATGTTTGGTGTTCACATAAGGCCACAAATATTTGAGTGAATCAACTGAACTGGTCATAAATCCTACCATGATTTCCTAACTAGAAATTTATTTCTATGTTACTTTCCTAACACACAACTAGAGCACACTTCATACTTTACTTCAATTTTGGGTAAGCCTTGAACCATATTCTTTGTATATAACAAATTCAACCCCTTAAAACTTATATGGCCATAATATCTATGCCATGATCAATTATTGTCTTTAATAGTTTCTTGTAGAACATTTGAGTGTGCTAGGTATATCTTCATAGGAAACATTATGTTTGATATCATGGGAAATACTAGAACTATATTTCACCATTATTTTTATCAAAGAACTTACATGCTCCATTGTCAAATAAAACTTTACAATTCTTTCTTAACCAACTAGCCTACACTCAAAATATTGTGCTTAACATAAGAAACTAAAAAAGTATCTTGAATATTTTTTGTCTTGTTTTGATTGGTGTACACAACCAGTGTGCCTTTGTTGATAATTTTCATACTCTTATTATCTCCAAACTTCACTTCACTTTTTGTTGACTCATCACCCTTTAAAAATAAATCATTGTTGTCTATCATACGATTTGAACAACCAAAATAAATAAACTAGCCATCATCACTAGACTTATCTTCCATATGACAAGACAATAAAATATTAGATCCAACATACTCTTCTTCCTTTTGGATGAAATTTACCTTCTTAATTGACATGTGACTTTTCTTGAGTGTGCACTTCTCAAAATGGCCAAATGTTTTACAATAATGGCACTACATACTTCTTTTATCTATTCTAGCATATCCATTATCGCTACCTCCATGGTATTTTCCTCTTCCACTTACATAACATGACAAGTTACCCTTTTTCTCTTGGAATTATTATTGTGTCTCTCTTATCCAACTTTAACCTTCATTGTAAATGCTTGTAGAAATATTTTTGAAGTTTTATCCAATCTACATGAGTTGATCCAACTTCTACGCCATCAAATATTTACTTTCCTCTATTGCAATAATAATAGAATTCCACTTTATTGGTAAGGACCTAAGAAAATTTTCATAAATTACCTATTGGTTATGGTTTATCTATGGCTACATAATTGGTTAGCAAAATATTAAACTTAAACATAATAACCAACAATCTTATCATTATATTTCATTTGAAAAATTTTAAACCTCTTCACAAATTTTGCAAAAGAACCTATGTTAGTTTATGAGTGCCTTGATAAGTGGACTGTAGAGTGTCTAAAGCTTCCTTGGAATTCTTCATTATAGTGATACTAGAAAAAATGCTCACATCTAGAGCACTTAGAATTAAAAAATGGCTAAGAAATATTTCTTCTTTACCTCTTTCTTCTCAATCCTCTTTTATGTTGTCAATACACTCCAATCTTGAGACTCTTCATATCCCACATGATCTATATCCCATGAAATTTTAAAATCCATGAATAACTACATATTTGTTGATCAATACTCTTAGTGATTTTTGTTCAATGGAAGAATTAACAATGCAAATTGTTTTATAACCATTATTTATGCACTTCATTTTCAGAGATTAATGGCCTATAAAAGAAGAAAACAATCTCTAGATCTCTCTAACCTGGTTGCTTTTATACCAACTATCAAGATCATATAATTTAATACCAATTATCAAAATCCAATGGTCTGATACCAAATGTAGAGAAAAAATAGGCTACAAATACACTAAAACTAAACTATTGTTGTAGAATAAAGAATGAAAATAAATAAAATTCACAAAACAATAGGTACATAAAAGATAATTTAATTTATATATTTTCCTCTTAATTTTATTACATCTAATGAATAATTTCACAAAGAACCTACCAGCTAATATATAATCATATTATATGTTAATAGTGAAAAGACTTTTCGATAGTTTATTTTTATTTTCTCTAACTTGGTTGCTATGATACCAACTGTCAAGATGATATACTTTGATACCAATCATCGAAATCCAATGTTCTGATACAAAATATTTAAAAAATAGTCTACAAATGCACTACAACAACACTATTGTTGTAGAATAAAAAATGAAAATGAACAAAAGCTCACAAAACAATAAAACAATAGATACAAAAGAAATAATTTAATTTATATGTTCTCCTAATTTTATTACATCTAATAAATTATTTCGCAAAGGAGCCTAAAACCCAATATATAAACATCTTGTTAATAGTGAAAAGGCAACCAATATATAAAAATCCTATATATTATTATTATTATTATTATTATTATTATTATTATTATTACAACATATGAGAGTTGGTTACAACCACTATTTTATAACTAGTCAATGAGGGTCCAAACGATAGAGATTGCTCCCAAAAAAACTATCCATCTTGTTCTTGTTGACGTGACATGAGATAGGAACCACCGATTGCTCATCGATCTGATTCATACTATTGTTGTCGGCCCTGGCACACACACTCAGAGGATTTGAAGCAGACTACTATATTTGCAAAGGGTTGGCTTCCCCCAAGGTTTGAACCTAGGTCTTGCCTTGATAAGTGCCCAACCACACATGCACTTACCAATCCTCATACCCCCTAAGAGGATTTGGAGCAGACTACTACCTTTGCAAAGCAAAAGGTTGGCTTCACCCAAGGTTTGAACCTAGGTCTCTTATTAGTAAGTGCCTAGCCACACCTGCACTTACCAATTACCCCTTGAGCTAACATCCTATATGCTAATAGTGAAAAGGTTTTCCATAATTTATTTCAATATTTTTTTATTTTTATATATATATATATATATATATATATATATATTAAAATGATATTTTTTTATTATTACTATTTTAAATGAGTTTATACAAATTTTTATTTTAAACTTCTTAATGTATTTTATATTAACATTATTTTTAACAGTCCAAGGCTGTAAGGCGGAAATAGACCATGAATTTCTGGCGATAGCGATTGCTGGACTCGGGGTTATCTCTTTGATTGCAACGCATCGAAAGTGAATCTTAGCTACAAACGGAGATAGCGTGCTTTTTTGTGTTAGATCTGATTTCCATTGAATGTTCGTGATCGAAAACGCAGGTACGCCACAAAAGTAAACCTCCACTTACATATCAGATCTGAAGGTTAAACTCGAAAAAAAAAAAAAAAACAGCTTAGTAATTCATCCACAGTATTCATAGACAATAGTTTTGAATCGCCGACTTTATCTTTCTAGTCATCCAGAACGAAACCAACCCGGACTTTCCCCGACCACGGGAAAAGAAAAAGAGACGTGGATACCAGGACTTCAATTTATTCAATTGTGGGCTAGGTCAAGGAGAAGCTTACATCACATGGCAATCAAGGAAAATGAGGTATTAAAATATAACCACCAAATTCCACAATGGGGATATGTAATTGAAATAAAGTTTGTAACAAATGATGTTTAAGTATAGCACACATATTGTTTTTGGTTATATAGTAGAGTTGGTCACAACGACACTATTTGTAGTAATTGATAATCATAGGGTTCAAATTTCGACTGTTTCCACCAAACCCACTACTTGGTCTGAAAGGGACCACCAATTACTTGAATGGTACTATTCAAGTCAAGCTATTACCTTTGTAAATAGGTTACCCCTATGTTTAAATCTGGGTGTCTTCTTGATACAGTAATAACAATTGTCTATGGTCACTATTTAAAATTTGTAATATTAATATTATTATTATTGGCATTTAACCTGACTTTAATAAAAGGGTCAAAATTATTCATGTGAGGTCTCACATGTAGACTAATTGATTCAACCAAACCTTGTAAGGGAGGTGAAGGTCGAAGGTTCAAATATCCTGTTGGACTGCACGCTTGTCCCTTTGGTGTATTCAGTGACTTAAAAGGTTTAAAATGCCACAATGATTGTGGCATGGTGATTAAAGGAATGGATTGCGTTAAGAACTATGTCGCAGCTTATGAGGTGGACAACCCAAAATATTGTTGCGGCCATAAATACCAAATAATTTTTCGGAATCCGTAACCACCATAAAAATTGGACAGCTTGTCCCGGTAGCCTGTCCAAATTTGTAGTGGTCATAAACGGCCATAAATACCGAATAATTTTTCGAAATCTGTAACCACCATAAAAATTGGATAGCCTATCCGGGTAGCCTGTCTGGATTTGTAGTGGCCATAAAAATTTGACAGCTTACCCTAACGTCTACAGATTCCACCATGCAAAAAAAAATAGTGAAAATGGAGGTGAGACAACCATGTACACAAAATAGTGAAAATGGAGGTGAGAAGTATTTAATAAGAGGTCAATTTGAATTTGAATTTGAATTTGTATTAATGTCCATTGGTGACCAAAAGAGGTCAATAGGACTGTAAAGTAGGACATATACAAAGCAACGGGAGTGCCTAATGCAGCTCCAGAGAAAATAAAGTAAGAAAAACAGTAAACGGGATGACATATGATATACAAGATCTGTGGATCAAGGATTACTCCCAACATTCAAGGCTGAAGAGAAGTGAGTTATGTAAGATTTGGATGTCGTTGTAGATGCTTTTTATTGGAGGTGACAACAAATTGATCTTGTTGTATCTCTGTGATCACCCTGACGCTTGCTGTTTGTGGCCTCTGGAGGCTGGAAGAATGAAGTGATAAGTCAAGATCTTGTTATCTTTCGTAAAATGTTACTAAGTAGTTCTTTCTTGAGATTGAATAATTCTCGGATGAGAAGGGCAATGCATCTCTTATCTTCACAAATGATCTAAGATTTTAGTGTACAGGTGTCTCTGAATATATTGTAGTATAAAGAACAAGTGAAAATGAAATGCTTCTCATATTTCGCATCAAGACTGCACAATCTACAAATACGCTGATCTCTCGTGAAAATAAATATAAATTTTTATAATCTATGTTTTTTTTGTTTTGTTTGAATTCAAAATATATATTAGAATTTTTTATATAAATATTTTAACATGTTAGAATTTATCTTGGAATTTTGATTTATTGAATGATTTCACATTAAATTTTAATTGAGTATAAATTTAATGAACATTCATTTATAATTTATTATTCTTTTATGAAAATCTTATCAAGTTTCCGTCATACCAAATAATAATAAAAAAAAAAACCTCCTGTAATTAATTTAAAAGAATATATTAGATAATTGTGTTGTTAGTAAACAACTAACTTATATGGTAGAAAGTAAAATGAATTATATATAAAGATAAAGGATGGTTTTAGACATATTTAAAATGTATAATCGAGTAATTAGAGCATTTATTTGATAAAATAAGATAAATTAAATTTCAATAGTGAAAAGATTAATCTATTGACAAATATTTTTTTAAAATAATAATTTTTTTATAATACAAGGATTCTTATTATCCATGTCCACCTAGGATTTTTAAAGAATAATACTAATAAAGGTTGTTAACAATACAAATATTTCATACAGTACTTCACACCATAAAGTTTTGAAAATATTTAAAAATATATATCATTGAAAAAGCTTAAAATCAAGTAACAAAAATTCACATCCACTCCAATACAACTTCATAAGACATTGTAGAAACAAATGGAATACACATATTACCAAAAATTAAACATAACTTATAGAAAGAACATAAAGTAATATTTAGCATTGTCATATGCACAACAAAATCTCAACAAAAGAAAGATATCATTCAAACCAATAAATAAATGGTTTGTCTTAGGAGTATAAATACATATTTTTGTGTAAATTTTAGATAAAGGTTATAGAAAAAATATATATATATATCCCGTGAGTGTAAGTTTACCAACAAAATGTCATTTATATTATGGGTAATTTATATTATGAGTGATGTGAACCAGGTTCAATCCCCATAATAAATAAATATGTATAAAAAATATTACTAAAAAATAAAAAATAAAAAAAATTATAAAACAAACTTATATTTTATTCATAAAATATTGGAAAAAAAAACCTTTCCCTACAAGGTGTACAAAAGCACCCAGTGTGACACGGTAAATATATCACAATAGATATTGTATGGCATTATTTTGAAAGAATTAGCTATGTATTCACCCACATTTCTAACTTGTTTACCAATATTATAATTTTGTATATTTATACCTTACTTTTTCGTCTTTATTCTATTGCATTTTATCTACAAAAGCATCAAGTGTTATACGGTAAATATATCACAATAATGTTGTATGGCATTATTTTGAAAGAATTAGCTGTGTATTCACCCACCTTTCTAACTTATTTATCAATATTATTATTTTGTATATTTATATTTTACTGTGTTATACGGTAAATATATCACAATAATGTTGTATGGCATTATTTTGAAAGATTTAGCTGTGTATTCACCCACCTTTCTAACTTATTTATCAATATTATTATTTTGTATATTTATATTTTACTTTTTTCTGCTTTACTCTATTGCATTTTATCTATAGTGAATGTTATTCTTCTATTTCTAAAAGTACTGTGAAATCTAACACCTTTGAGCTTTTCTATCAAGTTTATCAAAAGCTCTTTTAGCCTAATTTTCAATTTGTTTTCTTTGAATTTAAGCATCAAATAAAAAAGAACATCAATTGCAATCTCTTTGAGATATCTTTAGCTAGCTTGAATCCTACAAATAATAAATGGTTCATAGTGTTATCCAATGTCATAGGTACAAACCTGCACGTCACGCTCTACCATTTATATTAGTCTAACTCAAATGTAGACCGTAATCTGAAATGTCTGATGTTCTTGTGAAATATTAAGTTTGTTCTCACGTTTATGTGTACCACACCATGTAGACCTCTTCTTGAAAACTTGTTATCTCGTTTAATTCTCTCTTCTTAAATATCACTTTCTCATCCATAAGTTGTCACCCATGTAAATAATAATTATTCCCATAAATCTTGTCACTATGTCCATTCTTACTATTTTCTTATAAGTTGATCTTAGAAATAAATGAATACCTCTGAATAATTTGCGGCCCCACCTTATAGAAAATGTTTAAGCACAAGTGTGCAACATGTACAATTAATAAAATATTATTCAGAATTCACTAAAACTTAAATATCACTTTCTCATCCATAAGTTGTCACCCATGTAAATAATAATTATTCCCATAAATCTTGTCACTATGTCCATTTTTACTATTTTCTTATAAGTTGATCTTAGAAATAAATGAATACCTCTGAATAATTTGCGGCCCCACCTTATAGAAAATGTTTAAGCACAAGTGTGCAACATGTACAATTAATAAAATATTATTCAGAATTCACTAAAATTATAAACACAATGATGACACTAGGAAAATGTACGGCACTTTAAAATATCTCTTTGGAAATTAGATTTAGGAATCTAAATAGATTTGTGATACTAAAGGTATCTATATTTGAAAATATATTTGATTTACTTAGGGCTATAATGTTTTAAAAGTATAAGTGTTCAATAAGTAGCATCTTCACATTGAATGCATATTTTAATACATACGATGTTAGAGTTGGGAGGTAATCATAATAAATTTAGGTTTGGGAAGAAAAGCTAGATGATTTTTTCAAATAGACTAGCATACATTGAATCCTAAAGCTTATAGGTAGAAATTATATAGTAATTCTTAACTTTTATAAAATTAAAGTTTATTGAAGCAATTAAACATGACACAATCATCACCAACATATTTTGTGAAATGGATTTTAGATACATGAACCTTTATTGTTTTTTGAAATTTATATTTTTGGATAACAAGCCTATTGAATAGACTCATTTGGTTTACAATGAATTACTATGCCATATTTTCAAATTTTACTCTATAAGGATATTTTATATTTTATCGTATCTTATTTGTTTCTTTTGAAATTTTAAATAAACAACATAAATCCTAGAAAAAAAAGAATAAATAATATGGTCTTGTTGTTTTTGATTGCTACTCCAATATACATGCACAAATTTAGCACCAAAATGGGGTATTCTTGCATCGTCACTTCTTCAAAAAACAATTATAGATTTCATAGAAAATTATAGTACAAGGCTTTCAAATGTAGTAATGAAATCCATATAACCCTTTGCTAACTAGTTTGTGCAAGAGGCTGCCTTCCTATATATAAGAGTGTTTGGACATGAAATTAAGAAAATGGCCTATCAAATTAGGGTAACTAGTGTTCTAGTCCTTATGGATTTCTCTTCACTAGAACAACCTTTTCATACTAGATGAACTTAAAATAACCATAAATAATTATGGAATTTCCCATTCACTATTGGTGACTAAACATGTAAATTTGGTAGAGACATGAGTAACTAAAATCATAAATTGATGCATTTTCATATAATATAATAAAATAAATCCTTAATTATGATAGAAATGAGAAAATTATAATCGGATTCATAACCAATGCAAACATCGTATGATGTAATGTTGATAGACCTAAGGGAATTAATTGTGCAATACATTATTTTATCATAAGGTGGTTATTATGGTTGAACCCACTTTATAACTGGTAATTAACCTTAATCTCTCTTGTTATATTGATCTAGATTAAACATTATTATGTAATTGAGGTTTTGATTTGATATAGGTACCTCCTTTCACTACTCATTTTATTATTAGAGCATTGTGTATTTTAATTTATGGATAACAGTGATTATTTATTGTACCTATAGATACCCACTATATATTTCTCTTTTTCATCCTTCATTTTGCTTTATGTATAAGATTTTATATGATTAATTTATTTTATTATTTCTAAAGGAATATTATGAATACCAACATGGTATCAAAGTGAGTATGGAGAAAAATTGTTTGGTCATGTAGGAAGTCTACTAAGATCCTTTGATATTCCATCCAAATTTTGATATGAATTACTCCTCAAAGTTTCATAAGTGGACATTGCATAAGAAACAAAGAGGAAATATCTATCCATATTATACTGTTTATTTTTCAATGACCTTTGAAATCATCTATCATTCATTCTTCCCAAGATAATCCAAATTTATGGTTTGAATTTATGTATTGGCACCTTTTTTCTTCTCATCCTAGTAAAGATATGGGACTTGAAATATTTTTTAAAATTTAAATCATGTCATGCACATCTTATTTTACATGTACATTTTTTCCTAATGCACTTAGCACTATTTATTATTCTCAAACCCTTCATCAAGGTAGTGAACTTTTCATCATGCAACATCATGATGCTCTACTAGCTAGAAAGGGAAATGATATAACATTTAGGTCAAGAGGATTTAGGTTTGAAGCTTTATACCTCCAGTTTTATAGAAAATTTAATGAATAAAAGAGGTGTCACTGTCAACTTCAATATTATGTTTCTTATTTTTGCTAGCGTACCCTACATTCTTCGTATATTGTAGGGAGATTTTTGTTATAAAAGGAGAAATACTTAGAAGGTTGGATCATGATCGCTAAGGAATTGAGATGTGAGTGGTCAAAGGATTGAGGTTGATAAAAATCCCTCGATTACACTCCTTTGATATTAGGCATAGAAAGTTTACATGTAATGAACCATTTACTATGCATATACATGGTGGATGTGTTGGTTAGAAAAAGGTTTCTAGGCTATATAAGACTAGATTTTAAAACCTATTATAAATTAAAAAATATAAATAAATAGCTCCTTTAGATTATGTGAAAATCATCGTGGCATCAAAGGGTGCCATGTAAACTAATTTTGTACCTATACTAATTATCCAATTAGAAGAAATCAAATATCATATTATTAATGTGTTAGTGAAGGCTATATGACAAAAAATGAATAGTATCTATCAACAAATAAGAATAAGACACATGGTGGGTAGTGATATGACATTATTTTTGTAAGGTTTAATGATTTTATTTTTTTAAGTTTTAGGAATCTAATTTTGCCTAGTTTTAATACATACATTGTACCACTAGATGCATTTTTTACAAATTGAGCAACAACATGTTGTTAACTGGATTCAAGATAAAAAATAACACTCACTTTGATGGATATAAAATATTGTCAAAACTTCATGAAACACCACAAAACTAGTACCATTCGAAAGTACTCAAAAAATGCTTTTCAACATGACCATGTTCTGACCTAGTGTTAGCCTTAAAAAATATGGCAAAATGAATGTGTCATATTATTACATAAGCACTCCATATAATTCCATACAATGCTATGTAAGCATTGTATGAAATACCATATGGCATGTTCGTAATTGTACAATGCCTTTACACCAATATGGTTAGGATTCCAATGTCAAAAATGGACTACTTGTCATTACCAATGAACTTTACATCTCACCTTGCCAAACACAATTATGCAGTTAAGGATTGTAAATGGAAATCAGTCTAGTTGTATGAATATATCCCTAGTTTCAATCCAATCTCGTCTCATAATTGCTAAGCATGGACCTTCTTTTCTACCACCTCTCCCAATAATGCAACCAAAAATAAGCCACCTCATCTTATTTGCTTGCCACATCTTTATCTTTTGCTACTACTCATATTTTTATAATGGTATCCTAACGATCATTTGAAAATGATCTAAAACTACCCCTATTGAGGCTTCTTGAGTAAACATCAATTTTTAGAATTGGTCATTGGAATCAATAGTTTTTAGTAGCCAATTAATCTACAATCTTAATAACATGGGAAATTATATTCTTTAGGTAATTTTAATACTTTATAGGTATATTTTGTTCTCATTATCCTTTCATTGAAATATTGGAAATCAACTATAAGGTATTCAAAATATCTAGATCTACTTCCCTTTGGTTCTTGCGACCAGAATTCTAGCACTCACATGACATCCATAAAATGGATTTTGGGCAAGGCCTATTGCATGAGATGTCAAATGAGACCATCACCAAAGTAGTTGTAATCAATATTTCATAACATTTCTTGTTAGCAATGATTTTTAGAATCCTTGTTTCATCAATCCTCTTGCATGTTCTACTTTTGTGCATTTTATTGATTTTTTCACCATAAAATGGAATCAAAATTTGATCTATTTACTGAGGAATCAAGAAATTGCTAAATAATTCTAGATAGATTCTAATTATTAACTACTATTATTTATTTTAGTTGTATATCTATTGCTTTATAAGTATAAGATGAAGGAACTATGGGACTACAAAATTATTTAAAGGAACAATTATGACTATACAATGCCTTCCCAATAGTACAACATCTTTGCAATAATATAACACCTTCACAATGATGCAATTGCTTTGCACTATTATGACATGTTGGCCATAAATAAGTTTATGATCTTATTTGATCCTATATTCTATTATGTTCTAATTTATTTTTTCTTATGCATTGTTCTATTCTAACTTTTAGGAATCTTAGGTAGTTTAGTAAACTCATTGTAAAAATTTCTTGGATTGGATCTTCTATTTTCAAAAGCTTCTATGAGTCATAATTTAAGCATATTCATATATTTAGGCATGAAAATAAAAGTACACATTGCAATATTTTAGGTTAGTGAGTTTGTTTACATGTTTTCTTAATATCTAAAATCCCCAAAAAAGAAAAACTATAACTTTTTTATTTTTCATAAATATATAGAAAAGAAAGGCATTTAGTCTAGGATTTTGCATCATGCACTTTGTATTTATTGAAATATTATACTTAGGATAATGAAAATAAAGGAAAAGAGCTGCATCTTGTTTTGGAAAGAAACATTCAACATAAATGAATTTCATGATTTAGTCCTTTTTCATACTCTATCTAATACTCTACATTAAAAGTTAAATAAATATTGTGTTTATGATCAAGAAGTATCATTGCATTGCATATCCTTGAATCTAAAAAAGGAAAAATTGTCATTTGTTTCAAATGAAAGAACATAATCCAATTTATTTGTCATTGCATTTATTTTGTGTGTATTATAATATTTTGTGGAATACTATCATAAGAGTAAATATTGGCTTTTCTTTGCAATACCTTGAGCATTGAAAGTGTAAACACATGTATTTTTGCAGTATAGGCTAGTCTCAATTGTCAACATGTATTGATGCTTTATCCCTTGTTTTAAAGAAAATTAAAAAAATATATATATTTACTTTCTATATAGGAAGTGAACAAGAAAAAAATTTAGATCATAGAATTTGTATTCCTAAATTATTTATATGCACATTGTACCTTTCATTCATTACATGCATTTAGGATAGAATTGGAATTTGGAATATTTTAATATATTTTACTAAAAATATAAATATAGAACTAGTAGGATACATACTTCAAGCCTCCAAAAGTACGTGTGGGATACATGTTATTTTGTATACCCATATATTTTGTGAACCTAACATGAACACCACATGGGTCCAAAACCTTTTCACCTGTACTTCTATTAGCTAAAGATAAAATTAATCAAAAATTTAATCAAGACCACCTAAATTATGTGTTTAGTTAGTAAAAATTAATGAATATTAATAACAACATAACTAAAGGTTAGTCCTATGGGCTAATCAAAGTCATACAAGAAATATTATTTCCTCTTACATATTAATCTTGGATCACATATATACGTGTGGCCATATTTACTATAATTATATTTTATTACCTCAATGACGGGGACGGGGACAAAAACCAGAACCAAATCACTCAGGCTATTCCAGAAAATTTCATTAAATTTCATTACATTAGCTAAAAAAAATGCATACAAAAATAGCCCCGGCTTCAAAGACCAGAGATCCCCTGGTATTCTATTCCCACTCACACACTCCTTCCCTTTCCTGGTCCACCACCACCAACTATTACAAAATCTGAGTTTTTATCGAGGTTTCAACCCTCCATGCAATTAATGTTCCACCAGTACGAAATTATAAATTAAAACTTGCAAAATCGGCTTTTCCCATCGAGTCTTCGATTTTCCCCCTGTTATTGGCCAACCACCCCCAATCCGCCATGAAGGCACGCATTCAATAGGCCCTTACCCTGCAACCGTTGCTTTGCCATACTGTCCCTTGGGAACTGTTGCCTTGTCAGAACATTTAACCAAGCTCGCTATCTCTTTTCCCGTGCACGAGGCCGTCCATGTGTCCATTTTCTATTCATCTTCAATCGATCGTGAAATCACGACCATTTCTCCTGCGAGCCCCTTGCCTTGGTTTTCATCGCAAAATCACGACAAAAACTGCCTCCATGCCTTAACCTTGAAAATCGTCGTGACATCGTGACGTAGCGATATCGCGATGTTGTGATATCACGATGAAAATTGCCTCTGTACCTTCGCTTTGAAAACCGTCGTGACATCATGACGTTGCGATATCGTGACGTCGCGATATCGTGATCGATTTTTGCCTTCGCCTTCTGGCCCAACTCCTGCCATGCCTTAGTTCTTCTTCCCTTCGTTAACTCTGCCTTCGCTCTTGCCTTCACCTTTGTTTTTAACTGCTGTTGCGATATCACGACAGCGCAATATCGCGACGTCATGATATCGCGACGTCGCAATATCATGATGTCACGATATCACGACGTCACGATATCACGACGTCACGATATCATGACAAAAACTACTACCTTTGCCTTTGTCCTTTGGATGTTGCGATATCATGATGTCGTGATATCGTGACATCATGACATCACGACGAAACACCCTCCGTGCCTCAGCTTCCAAAAACCGTCGTGATATCACGACGTCATGATATCATGACAAAAACTCTGACTTGCCTTAATTTCCTTTAGATGTCACGATTTCGTGACAAAACCTTTGCCTTGAGTTTTCTGCCTTTGAGTTTTGCTTCTACCTTCTACCTTCTGCCTTCGAGCCATGCATTATGCTTTCTGCCTTTGATCCTTGCTTTTGAATTTCTATCGCGATATCCCGCGTCATGATATCATGACCACTTTTGCCCTTGGCCTTCGTTCCACATTTCTATCGTGATATCACGCGTCGCGATATCGCGACCATTTTTGGCTGTGAGCCTGTACTCCACTTCTTTGCCGCGATTTCATGACATGTCACGATTTCACGACCCTCCAACTTCTGCTTTATTCCTGCCAAACACTTCGAAACAGAACCAAATTTTGGAAACACTTAGAAAATTTTGGTTAATGCAAGATTGCTCTGCTGTCGTCGGATGCTCCTACATCAGACACCCGGGGTAAAAAGGAGAAGTGACCTTCACTTCTGTGTTGTTCGGTCCACGTCTTTTGTAATATCTCCAAACACTCATCTGCCTTTGCAACCTGCTCAAATCTCGTCTCCTGGCAAAAAAAAAATTTGCCCTCTACCAGACAAATTTTGGCATTGCTGCACACCTTCTCATCCACTGTCTGTAATGGCTTTAATTTGTGGCGCACTCCATATTTCATCAAGGAGTATGTATTTGCACGACCATCATGCACTGCACTCCGATCAAACTGCCATGGCCTCCCTAACAGCAAATGGTAAGCATCCATGGGGAAAACATCACACAGTACCTCATCCTGGTACTTCCCAATATTGAACATGACTAAGCACTGTTCACGAACCCATGATCTGTGGTCCTTCCACAACCATGCAATCCGATATGGATGCAGGTGTCTCTTTCTCTCCAGCTATAACTTAGCAACCATCTCCTCGGAGACTAAGTTATTTGTACTCCCATTTTCTATAATAACATTACAGACTTTGCCTGCACTTTTGCACCGTGTGTGGAACAGGCTTCTCCTATGCTCTGGTTTGTCTTCCTCAACCAGGATGGTTCTCCTAATGATCATTGCTTCTCCTTTCTTAGCTTCTTCAGAATGTTCTAATTCAGCATCTTCTGCTACCACAATAGCTCTGGCATTTCCCACTTATTTCTTGTTCACTCTCTCGAGGTGCTGGGGACACTCATATGCCCAATGTCCCTCTTCTCCACAATGGAAACATGTTACCTGAAACACTCCTCTTCCATACCCACGTCCAGATCTACCTCTTCCCCTTGGGTAGCCATTGTTCTGAACTTGGGGCTTAGGTTCTTCATCTTCCTTCTGATATCGGTTGCTGTTAACCTCTTCTTTTTTCTCCTCTTTTCCTTCATCTTTTCTTCCACCAGTCTTTCCTCCATGTCCTCTTCCTTTTTGCTTGCTCTCAAACCTTCTGTTCAATTTTTCTTCAACTTTTAGAGCAAACTGGTAAGCATCTTCAATGGTGCTCACCCGAACCAAGCTCAACTCTTCCTGGACACTAGGTCTCAACCCATTAATATAACGGGCCACCTTTTCCTTGCTTGCTTCTAAATGGCCAGTTTTGATGGAGATTTTATAAAATTCCTCCATATATTCTTGGACAATTTTATTCATTTGTCTCAAACCCTGCATTTTTCTTAGCAGATCCAACTTGTAATCTGTTGGAATAAACTATCTTTTTAATTTTTCTACCATCCGTTCCCACCTTGTTATCCATTATTTTCCTCTTCGATTCCGTTCCAGCTGTACTCCCTTCCACCATATGCTTGCATGACCTTTCAGCTTGGTCTTAGCAAATCTGACCCGATTAGGGTCTTCAACCTCCTCATATTCAAAATATTCTTCTAAGTCATTTATCCAGTCAATCACCTCTTCTGGATTTAGGTTTCTCGAATATGTAGAAACCTCCATTTTTGGTTGCTTTCCAATCTGAGAGATGGCTTTGTACAACCTGGCTTATGTAGGATCCACAACCTCTTCTTCTTCCTCAAACTGATTTTCTTCTTCATCCACTTCATCTTCACTGTCCGCATCTCTTCTTGGTTCATGCCCTCTGCGCAGTTCCTCTTGTAGGGCCTGAACTTGCCATTGTAAAGCTCAAAAATCTACTGCTGCCATGCCTCTCCCACCAACGAGGTTTCTTCTCGAAGGCATATTCTCACTTTCTCATGAGCCTTCCCACAGATCCTGGTGTAACTGCCTCATTTCCGATGATCTGTTACACACTCAAGAACTTCTGGCTTGGATACCACTAACGAGGATGGGGACGAGAACCGAAACCAAATCACTCAACCAAATCACTCAGGCTATTCCAAAAATTTTCATTAAATTTCATTACATTAGCTGAAAAAAAATGCATACAAAAATAGCCCCGGCTTCAAAGACCAGAGATCCCCTAGTATTCTATTCCCACTCACACACTCCTTCTCTTTCCCGGTCCACCACCACCAACTATTACAAAATCTGAGTTTTTATCAAGGTCTCGGCCCTCCATGCAATTAATGTTCCACTAGAACGAAAGTATAAATTAAAACTTGCAAAATTAACTTTTCCCACCGAGTCTTCTATTTTCCCCTTGTTATTGGCCAACCACCCCCAATCCTCCATGAAGGCACGCATTCAATAGGCCCTTACCCTGCAACCGCTGCTTTGCCAGACTGTCCCTCGAGAACTGTTGCCTTGTCAAAACATTTAACCAAGCCCATTATCTCTTTTCCCGCACGCAGGGCCATCCACATGTCCATTTTCTATTTGTCTTCAATCGGTCACAAAATCATGACATGTCGCGATATCGTGACCATTTCTCCTACGAGCCCCTTGCCTTGGTTTTCATCGTGAAATCATGATGAAAACTGCCTCCATGCCTTAACCTTGAAAATCGTCGTGACATTGCGACGTCACGATATCGTGACGTCATGATATCACGATGTCATGATATCACGATGAAAACTACCTTCGTACCTCCGCTTTGAAAACCGTCATGACATCACGATGTCACGATATCACGACGTCACAATATCACGACCGATTTCTGCCTTCGCCTTCTAGCCCAACTCCCGCCATGCCTTAGTTCTTCTTCCCTTCGTTAACTCCGCCTTCGCTCTTGCCTTCGCCTTTGTTTTTAACTGCTGTCGTGATATCGCGACGTCGCGATATCATGACAAAAATTGCTGCCTTTGCCTTTGTCCTTTGGACGTCGCGATATCGTGACATCGCGATATCGCGACATCGCGACATCACGACGAAACATCCTCCGTGCCTCAGCTTCCAAAAATCGTCGCGATATCGCGACGTCGCAATATCACGACAAAAACTTAGACTTGCCTTAATTTCCTTTAGATGTCGTGATTTTGTGACAAAACCTTTGCCTTGAGTTTTCTGCCTTTGAGTTTTGCTTCTGCCTTCTACCTTTCGCCTTCGAGCCCATGCATTATGCTTTCTACCTTTGATCCTTGCTTTTGAATTTCTGTCGCGATATCGCGCATTGCGATATCGTGACCACTTTTGCCCTTGGCCTTTGTTTTGTGTTTTTGTCACGATATCACGTGTCGCGATATTGCGACCATTTTTGGCTGCAAGCCTGTACTCCACTTCTCTGCCACGATTTCGTGACCCTCCAACTTTTGCTTTATTCCTGCCAAACACTTCGAAACAGAACCAAATTTTGGAAACACTTAGAAAAATTTGGTTAATGCAGGATTGCTCTGCTACTGTCGGATGCTCCTGCATCACTCAAGGTCTATCATCATGTATGACCATGTATATCAAGGGGACTAAGCTTGCTCCCATGTACCAACAAGTATATTTGGAGATTAGGTGTATCAATTGATTTAGTTGTATTAAGGATCCCCTAAGATACATGGATTAGATAAGGTATTTAGAGAGAAGAAAGTAATATAAGTTTTTGGGGACACTCTTCTTCTTATTCTTTAATAAAATCTTTAATGAAAAATGTACTAATATTTAATCCTCTATTCATAAATCTATGACTAAATATCATTATCTTATCCACAATATTGCATGTCAATTAGCTCAAAAATCTTAATTCCTTACCATTATTACCTGAGTTCCAAGGAGACCAAGTAACCTTTGAAAATATCACTTTCAAGAAAGAAGAGTAGGAAGCCCCTTCATTAGAAACCCTTCCCCTATTCATAACAAAAAAATATAGGTAGATTTTAATTTCATGAAATGGAAATAAAGAAGTAATTCAAACCATTTTAAGGGTATAAAAAGAACCCTCAACAAATTTTTCTATGAAGGGGTCCCTCTTGGAATTTCCTCAACAACCTAGGTTCACCCCATTAAAATTATGTCAAATAGATTTATCACATGGATCCTTGTATGTTGGTTGACCCTAATGCATCCAATATTAATCATACGAATTTAAACCTCTTATTTTCGTAATATTAGTATAAGGTTGGGTTCCAAATCCCCCATTCTACTTGGAAAATTAGTTGTCTATTACCTCTATTGTTAGGATTAATAATAGTTTCCCTTTACCTCAAACAAAAAATACTAATCAAATGCAATTTATTGGCTTTGGCTACTTGATAGATCATGGGGACCTTGAATACTCTCTTCACATTCTCCTTTTAAATTGACACCTATTGATGGCTCACTCAAAAATGGTTGCCCTCAACATGATTTTCTTAGCATAGTGAATTTTCTCTATAGATCACATGCAAGGATTAGATACTAGTAGCATACCATAGTTGATGCATCCAAAACCTCTTATCCATATTGAAAATTTGGTAGCCACCTATGTTAAAATTTATTAAAAATAACACACATTAATGATTTCAATTATTGAATTTTAATTTTTTATTTTATACAAATAATTTATGTTTGAAATCTATCATATTGAATATGTAAGGTCACCTATATGGAAATGTGATGATCCATCTTCTATATGTTAAAAAATATATATGAAATAAAAGTGACATACATGTGATTTTTTTTTTTATGTTTTATCTTCTACTAATGTGTCAACATAGTTAGAGATGCATTTTTGCTGCAAGAATCTTAAATTAGTAAATAGTTATTATTAGTAACTCTTTTATTTTTAATACCTTCACACAAATTTCCTTATGTAGTTGGTCCATAAAATCTATGGAAATATTGAGACATATATAATTGTCCTTTAATATTTTCAATGCACTTTAAATGGATCAAAATGGAGGTTTGAGCACAAAACTATACCCCTAATAGTGTGATAAGGATTACAAAATAGATTTTCAAGCAATTTTAACATAACTCCATCCCATAGAAAGGCTACATACACATATTAGATACTAGGAGAATAACTTTGTTGATGCATTCAAAACCTCCTATTCACCTTAAAAGTTATGTAGTCGTTAAAAATAACACAAATTAAATATTCTAATGTTTGAAATTTATTTTTTTAATAATTCCATAGGAAATATAGGGTTTATCATTCCATCCTATAGTAAATGGGAAATAAACCCTCTAAAAATTGCATAGAATTTAAAGTATGCATTAAATTATAGTTAAAAACCAATTATATTTAGGACTTGATATTACTATATTAAAAAGGAAAATCCTTCATTTAGATTGTTAGGTTTTTCAATGAGTTTAATGCATTTGGATTATAAAATATCTTTTATTTATCTATCCTTTTATCTAGAACAATTTAAAAACGTGCAATGATGGAACTCATTACAATAGGAAGGAATGTAATGATGCAATTCATTACTATAGAAAGGAATAATAATGTATTTACAAAAAATATTATAAGCACTAAAAGACAACTATCAAGTATTTCTTTCACCGTATACACTTAGTACCAACTCAAATAGTCTGATAACAACCTTTACATCATAGCATATATAGAAATATGTATTCTCATGAATATCCATATAAAAAATAAGAAAAAGATAAAGGAGACTCACACATCTCTCCTATAAAGATCATTATTTAATATTTTTAATCAATAATATAAAATACTTATGCATGTTTTTTTTTCCTTTATTGTCTTTATTAGTGCAATAATAATTGAGATGCTCTACAAAATTAAGTTATTCAAGTGGCTCAGAGGCCTTTATCATGCATAAAATCTTGGCTATGACTTCATTAACACCAAGGGTCTATGTAAATATATTTAGCATCTTGCTTTATTTTTTTATCCAAAATAAATATGTTATCCTCTCATTTATCCTATTCTTGGACACAAATAACCAAAAGAGAAAAATAAATAGATTTATGAAAAAAAACGTAAAAAAAAAAAAATGAGGTTTCCAAATTTTATTAAAAGACGAATCTGAAACTAAAACATTCATTTAAATAAAAATTACAAAATAAATAATATATATATATATATAAATACAGAAGAATAAAGAAACCTAATAGTGAATGTTTCCCCTCCAACAACTTTGTTGAATCTAATAAAATCCTTGCAATGTTGGTTCATTTAAAATTTTATCAAAAAAATTCTTCTTTATCATCAACTTACAAAAAAATATATTTTAAATCCGCCCAACATTCTTTCCCTTGGGGGGAGACTATAAAAATTGAATGACCAAAAACCAACAATCAAACAACAAATATTCACATCCACTCTATACCATGTTGGGTCTCCAAGTAAATTCTAAAAATCAATAGAATCTAACACATTACTAGTATTTCTCACAAAGTGTAAACAAAACAATACACAAGATACATAGGATGTACATGAATACTAAATAATCTCAAATAAAAGTAATAAAATTCAATCAAACCAATGACAAAATAATTATTGTGTTAAGATTTATATCCAAATTCAAATTAAATTTAGTTGAAATACGAGAAATACTAAATCTTAGTTCAAATCACGAGAAGGGAGGCCCCTATTCTCTACCTAAATTTAAACAAAAATTATATTTATAATTAATTTTGATTAAATTTTTAACATAGTTTATTTATTTATTTAATTATAGAAAATCTAGTTAAAGTAATAATCCGTCTAACGTTAAGCACTCCTCGATTGAACTTTTCGTTTGTTCAATTCTTAAAATATAGTTTCATTATTTTCACGTTAACGTGTCGTATAAAATATTGAATAATGTAAACGCACGAAAGCTTTTTAAAAAAAAAAATCTGTTTCAGCGATATCAAGAAGAAAAATGGCATTCTAGGTTGTTGATTTAGAAGGTTAAAGGAAAGAAAAGAGAATAATACAAGTAACATTTCAGACCTTACTGGTGTGCGTGTATCAGTCGACAATATTACAATGACCATATCAATTTATGGTTTGGTCAAACAAAATAAGAATACCAAATATGGTATTAAATTTATCTATTAATATTAGTCACACCTGTAAGCGAACAATTTGAACGGATCTATAAACATCTCCACAGAAATGTAACCAGTGTTTTCAATTTCATGGCGTCACTGTAGTTCCCATAACTGACAATGGCGGGCATTTTTTCGAAGAGCCTGTTCGGCCTTTTCGAATCATGCTTCTCAGGTTCTCGAAGTGTTGTACACTGCATGGAATTCTGAGAGGACCCTTGTGCTGAAACCCATAAGCCTCCTCTGCGGCCTTCAACAGCTCTATGAACAAGGGATGATTCAGATTATGTATTGGAATCATGAACCGCTTCATTTCCTCCGTTTCCCCCACATAAACTGTTACACAACCCTTGCGACCAATTCTTGTCCCACCTCGTCTACTCTTCTTAGCCTTCCCCTTCTGCTGCTTATGATGGTCCTCATGCATACTCGGGGATTGAAACTCCATCAATAGGAGAGGAAAACTCAGACTGTAGTCCAGAGATTAATAATTATAAATGACTGCTGGAGACAGACACTTGAAGCGGTGCCAATAGAAAGAAACTGTATTCCTTATAATAGAGCCTCCAGTTCATAACTTCAGTGGCACCACTGGCACTGACCATGATGTGCATTGAAGATATTGTCTGCCGTCATATTTCTGTGGGGTCACTGAGATTTATGTTAAAGATAAAAAGGACAAGGAAAAGCACGGAGCAGCGAACCGACATAAGAGTCGTTGGTGATCACAGTACTCTCTATGTTAAGTCCTTTTCAAACACCACGTGTAGTCCTTTCGTGATTAATTGATGATGGGATTTATGGGTAGTACTCTCTATGTTAAGTCACAATCTCAATCGACACAGCAGGGCCTACCGGCTATTACAAGTTGCAACTTCGTATCCAAATGTAAAACACACCTTCAAAGGCATGTGACATCCGAGTAGGCGTTAGAAATCATTGATTTCTTGTGAACCCTTTCAGTGGCAATCCTGATAAGGCAACAAGTTACAAAGTAGCAATGTCTGCAGCAAAGTGCAAGGATTACGGCATTGACTCTCGAATTAAAGAAAGAAATTTGATATTTTTTGCAACTCTTTAAGGTATTGAGATGGATTTAGTACAGGAGATCTGATACTAGAAAGTTTGAGTTGATTTGATTTTTCTATATAAGATTTATATAGGTAGTACCTTAAAAAGATTCTGCGATTGAACCTTGCTGATGTTTATCGACGAGCTACACACAAGCAAGTCGCAATCATTTTCAAATTTTATTTGAAAAAAATATTTTTAAAAAATTCATGCAATGATGTTTTTGGTAGAATTATATAAATTTCTATTTTTATAAAGTAATAGTCTGGTGTAAATCCTTAGAGTGTTTAATCAGCGATAAGTGGTCTCCATCACACCGGATCAACAATAAGGAGACCAACAAACTTGTTAGAAGCAACTCCTTATTTGAACCATATATTGAGAATATGACTAAAAAAATCTTATATTTACCTTGCTAAAAAATAATGTAATTGTAACTAACTTCCTTATATAAATATAAATAAATAAAAATAAAAATAAAAAATTTCTATTTTATGGAACTCTATGTATTTATATTAGTGGTGTACTGATACATAAAATATGCATTGGGTGCAATGATGTACATGGAAAATAAGATATATAATGGTCTTCTGACACATAGAATATGCATTGGGTGCAATGATGTACTATATAATGGTCGTTGTTGACAACCAATGACCATGCATTTGGTTGTATAAATGGTAATTATCTTAAAGTTTTATTTTTTTAATTATATATATATAGATTTAGTTAGTATGAAATTTTTTTATGATTTATGTATAAAGTTGATATTTTCTATTTTATTATGATTTTTTATGAGGAGGAGAGTTGAGATTATCAAAGGAAATTTAATATAGAGTTTCACAAGGGTTTAATCTGAAGAACACAAGTTTATACTAAGAGCGGGGTGAATAGTATAAGATTAAAAAAAAATCTTTTCTTTCCAAAGCAATAATTTCAAATAATATCAATGCAATAATGGAATAATGTACAAATCACCACACATATAAGAGACACAGATTTTACGTGAAAACTCCCTCTTGGAAGAAAACCACGACAAAATATTTCTTATATATTTCTTCAATTTGTGGGCACAAACCCACAGAAGACACCAATCCCATATTCCAATGTTTGTGGACACAAATCCATAGGAGACACCAATACCCTTTCTCATGTTCGTGGACACCAATCCCCTCTGCTAGTTCGTGGACACCAACCCACAAGAGATATCAATCCCCTTTGCTTAGGTTCATTGACACCAATCCACAAGAGACACCATTCCCCTCTACTCAGGTTCATGGAAACCAATCCACAAGAGACACCAATCCCCTTTGCTAGTTCATGGGCATCAATCCATAGGAGACACCAATCCCCTCTCAAGTTTGTGGAAACCAATCCATAGGAGACATCAATCCCCTCTACTCTTGTTCATGGACACCAATCCACAGGAGACACCAATCCCCTCTATTATGGTTTGTGGACACAAATCCATAGGAGACACAAATACCTTCTACTGGTTCATGGACACCAACCCACAGGAGACACCAATCCCCTCTTCTTAGGTTCATGGACACCAACCCACAGGAGACACCAATCCCCTCTTCTCAGGTTCGTGGACACCAATCCATAGGAGACACCAATACCCTCTGCTTAGGTTCATGGACACCAATCCATAGGAGACACCAATCCCCTCTGCTAGTTCATGGGCACCAACCCACAAGAGACACCAATCCCCTCTGCTCAGGTTCGTGGACACCAATCCACAAGAGACCAATCCCCTTTCAAGTTCATGGACACCAATCCATAGGAGACACCAATCCCCTCTGCTCAAGTTCGTGGACACCAATCCACAGGAGACACCAATCCCATCTGCTCTAGTTCGTGGACACCAATCCATAGGAGACACCAATCCCCTCTACTCAAGTTTGCTCCAAATCCTACTCTCAAATCTACTCCAAAACCTGCTCTCAAATCTACTCCAAAATAAGCTCTTAAATTTACTCAAATCTGCTCCAATCTGCTCCAAAACCTGCTCATAAAACTCTCAAATCTGCTCAAATATGCTCCTCAAATATACTCCAAAATCTGCTCACAAAACCTGCTCAAATCTGCTCCAAACCTACTCAAAACATGCTCATATTTTATCCAAACCTACTCACAAAACCTGCTCAAATCTACTCCAAACCTGCTCATAAAACCTATTCAAATCTGCTCCAAACCTGCTCAACTATTTCCCAATATTGCATACAAACAATGCTTATCTATTCCCAAATATTGCATACAAACAATGCTCATCTATTCCCAAAATCAACCATGAACAATGCACTAATCTGCTTGCAAATTTGATCTATAACCCTTGCATATTTACTCTCAATCTCAATCAAAACAATGCTCATCCAATCAATCCTTATACCTCCCACTATATGACAACAAAAATATTTTCCTCAAACAAAACCACTTTGAGAAAAGAACACTATACCTCTAAATCTGCCTCAATGATGATGATCTTCTTTTTGCATGAGCTTTCCAAACTTGCCTTGACAAAAATGATTTTTCCTTTTGTATGTGCCTTTCAAATCTGGTCAACAATTCTCTTTTTCTTTTCTTGCTTAAATATCAAATCAACCACTTTAAACCCTTATCACTTCTTTTAAAAACATATACAATAAAGCTTAACAATAACTCCTTATTTCTCCCTTTTAAAACTTACAAAATAAAGCTTTAATAACAACAAAATGACTTCTTATATTTTCCTTTTATAACATGCAAAATACAACTTTGAAATAACAACCTTATACCTTATAACTCCCTTTTATAGCATGCAAAATACAATTTTAAAATAACAACGTTACACCTTATATCTCCCACTTTAATAAAAAACAAAAAATATTTTTACCCTTACCTTGCACAACAACACCCAACAAACCGCGGAGGAGATTCGATCTCCAAACCTCTAGAAGCGCAGTGCCCTAACGCGGGCTCTTTGACCAACTGAGCTAGCCCAGTGGATGAAACCAAAGGGCTCAGCAAAAATATTTATCTCCTTTGTTGTGCTTATCTCCAATCAACCAATGCACAACAAAATTATTGCCAAAGGGAATCGAACCTCTGACCTCCTGCACGACAGTGCTCTATCATAGGCTAGATGACCGGTTGGGCTACCCCAATAGTTGAGACCAATGGCGCATGAACAAATGTTTGTCTTGCTTCAGATTTTGCCACGCTATCAAACGTCCTCCTGTGCTCCTGCCCTCCTCTCTTCTTATTCGCTGAACCTCTCACACGCTGGATTTTTTGAATTGCGCTCATCATCACCAAAATGAATTTTTGCTTCATATATATATGTTTTCCTTTTCACCCAAGGAGGTCGGCTCATTAATTTGTTTTTGACTTTATATTTGCTCCCAAGGACGTCGACGCATTTTCTTTTAAAACCACTTTATATTATAATATTTTAAATCTATGATTTAAATATTATAATATTTGACTTTTAAACCTTTTATATATTTAAATCCTTTGATTTAAATATGTTAAGATTTTTGTCCCAAGCCTTTGTCCTTCTCTTTATAATATTTAAATTTGATATTTAAATATTATAATACTTTACTTAAAAAATATATTTGCCTTGCTTTGAAATATACTTTGCCTTGCTTCATTTGAAATATATGCTTTACTTGAAATATATATTTGCCTTGGATAATTGTCCATTGTTTGCTATTCACCAAGTCCATATTTGACATCATTGATATATTGTCCAACCTTATAAAATTCTCACCCTTGAAGAATATTTCTGCCTTGAATACCATGCACCTTTGACATCAATGACAACTCAATACTTCTAACAATATCCCCCTTTGTCATTGATGGCAACCCAAAAAAATATTCTTTTACTGCAACTGGATTACAAATCTGCTCCCTTGACAATATGCTCCCCCTTACTAAAAACTCTCCCCCTTTGACATCAATGGCAAAGGGCTCCTTGGGGATGTAAGATAAGACACTTGACAACGCCCCCTTCCTCCCTACTCTTACTTGAGACTTCAATTATGAGATGGGAGTGAAACTCCCAAATTACTATGTTCCTCTTCTTGTTTTATTTTCTTTCTCCAAACTTTGGAGGTCATACCCTTTTGAATATTTTGACCATTCTCCTTTTTTCTTGACTTCGGAAATTCAGGGAACACTGTTCTACACCATTTAGCTCTATGCCCAAAATTGTTGCAATTGTAACAAATGATGTTGTAGTCCATGAAAGGTGCAAATGAATTGAAATTTCTTCTGCAATTTATAACTTTATGACCAAATTTGTGACATGAAAAACAATGACCTTGGAAGGAATATTGAAACATGTCTGATTGCCTTGGAGGATATTGTTGCATGGTTCTCTCATTGCTTTTTCTGTGATGGTCCCTGTTCCTTGATGGTGCTTTGTTTTCTTCCTCATTGATGCTTCCACTTCTCAACACATCAACATAGGTCTTAAGCTCTTCTTCAATTACTTTCTTTGATGCTTCTATTTCTTTTGAGCTTGACTCCCCCTTTTGTTTCTCTTGACCTTCTTCAAAACCAAGTCCAATCTTTATAAATGGAGATCTCTGTACTTTGATAATATCATCCAAGATTTTTGAGCTTTTCCTAAACTGATATATCTTATCATTAAATTTTTCAAGTCCCTTCCTTAGAGAGACAACTTCATGTTCTAGTCTTTCACATTCCAACTCTTTTGCCTTTAACTGCTCAACCATACCTTCTTCAATTCATTTTGCCTCTTCAACTTTCACCTTCAAGTTGGTTAGATCTTGTAGAAGATTTTCTTTTGTTTCCTTATCCTCTTGTACTTGGGCCTTCAATATTGAGTTCTTCTTTCTAACCCTCTTCAATTCTTTAAGAGCAACAACAAGTTCCTCTTCTATATCAACCATGGCTTCCTCTTCATTTTCTGAAATTTTCTCTTCTTCTTGGTCTTCAACAACAGGATCATCTTCTTTCTCTTCTATGGCCAAAAATAGGATTTCTTCTTTTTCACTATCGGAGAGACTTTCATCATTGCTGCTGGAGGAATTGCTTGCTTCTTCAACATAAAAACTCTTCTTATGTCTTTGAAAGATCTTTTTCTCATGCTTGCTTTGACCGTGCCTGTTTTTCTTTTCATGATAAAATTTTCTTTCTTTCTGTTTCTTATATTCCTTTTCTTCTTCACTGCTACTACTTCTAGCTTGTGGGAAATTAGATGCATAGTGACCAAAGTTACCATAATTAAAATATTTCACAGTATGCATACCTTTGTGTTTTCTTGGACCCTTCTTATTTCTTCTCACAAAGTTAGCTTCTTCTCCACTACTTGATTCTTCACTTGATTCTGGTTCCTTATTCTTTGTCTTCTTTGAAGCTTTGAACATGGCCTCCCTTTTTGATGTTTGATCTTTCTCAGTCCTCATCTCATAGGCTATGAGAATTCCATGTAGCTCATCCATGCTCAAAGTTTTGAGATCCTTCATTTCTTCAATTTCTGAAACCTTTGCATCAAACCTCATGGGAAGTGACCTCAAGATTTTCTGAACAATCTTAGAGTCTTCAATACTTTCTCCAAGTCCACGAATGGTGTTGACAACCTCATCAACACGGAGTAGATACCTAGCAATATCTTCCTCATCTTTCATCTTCAAGTCTTCAAACTTCCTCCTATGGGTTTGAAGTTTTGCCATTTTAACCTTGTCGTCTCCTTCATATGTTCTCTGTAACTTGTCCCATATTTCTTTTGCTGAAGTGCATTGCATGACTTTCACAAACTCTGATTCACATAACCCACTTAAGATTGCATTCATTGCCCTGGCATTATTTTTGTATGGTTTCTTACCATTTGCATCCGTGGGAGGAGTTGTAGGTGGTGTGAACCCATTCTCAATGGATTACCATATATCATATCCATGTGCCATCAAATAAGTCCACATCCTCACACTCCAGAAAGCATAGTTAGTCCCATCAAACAATGGAGCCCTATTTGATGAAAACCCTTCCTGATGTGCCATGTGTGTTCTTGTAAGATCTTCCTTCAAGCTGTTAGGCTTTCACGAAGGAACCCGCTCTGATACCAATTGAAGAACACAAGCTTATACTGAGAGGGGGGGTGAACAGTATAAGATAAAACTTTTCTCTTTTCTTTCCAAAACAATAACTTCAAATAATATCAATGCAATAATGAAACAATGCACAAATCACCACACACATAAGAGATAAATATTTTACGTGGAAACTCCCTCTTGGGAGAAAACCATGGCAAAATATTGCTTATATATTTCTTCAATAAATTTCATGGGCACCAACCCACAGGAGACACCAATCCCCTATTACAATGTTCGTGGACACCAATCCATAGGAGACACCAATCCCCTATCTCAAGTTCGTGGACACCAATCCATAGGAGACACCAATCCCCTCTGCTAGTTTGTGGGCACCAACCCATAGGAGACACCAATCCCCTCTACTCAAGTTCATGGACACCAATCCATAGGAGACACCAATCCCCTCTGCTCAAGTTCGTGGACACCAATCCATAGGAGACACCAATCCCCTCTATGGTTCATGGACACCAATCCACAGGAGACACCAATCCCCTCTGATCAGGTTCGTGGACACCAATCCACAGGAGACACCAATCCTCTTCTCAAGTTCATGGACACAAATCCACAAGAGACACCAATCCCCTCTTAAGTTCATGGACACCAATCCACAGGAGACACCAATCCCCTCTACTCTGGTTCATGGACACCAATCCACAGGAGACACCAATCCCCTCTACTCTGGTTTGTGGACACCAATCCATAGGAGACACCAATCCCCTATGCTCAAGTCTGCTCCAAAGCCTGCTCTCAAATATGCTCCAAAACCTGCTCTCAAATATGCTCCAAAACCTGCTCTCAAATCTGCTCAAATATGCTCCAATCTGCTCCAAAACCTGCTCACAACACTGCTCAAATCTGCTCACAAAACCTGCTCAAATCTGCTCCAAAATCTCACAAAACCTGCTCAAATTTACTCCAAACCTGCTCATAAAACCTGTTCAAATCTACTCCAAACTTGCTCAACTATTTCCTAGTCTTGCATACAAACAATGCTTATCTATTCCCAAATCTTGCATACAAACAATGCTCATCTATTCCCAAATATTGCATACAAACAATGCTCATCTATTCCCAAAATCAACCATGAACAATGCACTAATCTGCTTGCAAATCTGATCTATAACCCTTGCATATTTACTCTCAATCTCAATCAAAACAATGCTCATCCAATCAATCCTTATACCTCCCACTATATGACAACAAAAATATTTTCCTCAAACAAAACCATTTTGAGAAAAGAACACTATACCTCTAAATCTGCCTCAATGATGATGATCTTCTTTTTGCATGAGCTTTCCAAACCTACCTTGACAAAAATGATTTTTCCTTTTGTATGTGCCTTTCAAATCTAGTCAACAATTCTCTTTTTCTTTTCTTGCTTAAATATCAAATCAACCACTTTAAACCCTTATCACTTCTTTTAAAAACATATACAATAAAGCTTAACAATAACTCCTTATTTCTCCCTTTTAAAACTTACAAAATAAAGCTTTAATAACAACAAAATGACTTCTTATATTTTCCTTTTATAACATGCAAAATACAATTTTGAAATAAAAACCTTATACCTTATAACTCCCTTTTATAGCATGCAAAATACAATTTTAAAATAACAACGTTACACCTTATAACTCCCACTTTAATAAAAAAAATATATATATTTTTACCCTTACCTTGCATAGCAACACCCAACAAACGCGAAGGAGATTCGATCTCCAAACCTCTAGAAGCGCAACGCCCTGACATGGGCTCTTTGACCAACTGAGCTAGCCCAGCGGACGAAACCAAAGGGCTCAACAAAAATATTTATCTCCTTTGTTGCGCTTATCTCCAATCAACCAATGCACAACAAAACTGTTTGCCGAAGGGAATCGAACCTTTGACCTCCTGCATGGCAGCACTCTATCGCAGGCTAGATGATCGGCTAGGCTACCCCAGTGGTTGAGACCAATGGCGCACGAACAAATGTTTGTCTTGCTTTATATTTCGCCACGCTGTCAAACGTCCTCCTACGCTCTTGCCCTCCTCTCTTCTTATTCGCTGAACCTCTCACACACTAGATTTTCTGAATTGCGCTCATGATCACCAAAATGAATTTTTGCTTCATATATATGTTTTCCTTTTCACCCAAGGAGGTCGGCTCATTAATTTGTTTTTGACTTTATATTTGCTCCCAAGGACGTCGGCGCATTTTCTTTTAAAACCACTTTATATTATAATATTTTAAATCTATGATTTAAATATTATAATATTTGACTTTTAAACCTTTTATATATTTAAATCCTTTGATTTAAATATGTTAAGCTTTTTGTCCCAAGCCTTTGTCCTTCTCTTTATAATATTTAAATTTGATATTAAAATTTACTTAAAAAATATATTTGCCTTGCTTTGAAATATACTTTGCCTTGCTTCATTTGAAATATATGCTTTACTTGAAATATATATTTGCCTTGGATAATTGTCCATTGTTTGTTATTCACCAAGTCCATCTTTGACATCATTGATATATTGTCCAACCTTATAAACTTCTCACCCTTGAAGAATATTTCTGCCTTGAATACCATGCACCTTTGACATCAATGACAACTCAATACTTCTAACATAATTTTTGATATTTCCATCTTACTATGACTTCTCAGGAGGAGGAGAGTTGAGATTATCAATAGGAAATTTAACATACAGCCCTACAAGGGTTTAATCTTTGAACCTACTAAAGATTAGCAAAAACCCAAACCGTTGTATTATCCTTGAGACTTAATTTATTTATATATATAATACTTATAACTTTAAGGTTATATGAAAGATAATATATATATATATATATATATATATATAATATTTGGTATGTGTATAATAAATTAATGATGCTTATAATGTATATTAAAAATATATTATATTATAATATAAAGATATTTTTATCATTTATTTAATATATCTTATATCCTTTGACCATTGCATATATTTTATCTACCCTACATCTTTCTATCCCAAATTTAATGGTTTGCACTCTTAACACTTATCCTACCTTAGTTTAATTAATAAAAGTAATTTTTTCTTTCCATTATGTTCATAGAGTTTATAATTGCTCCTAATAAGGTTTCTTTAACAAAATAATACTGTGGAATGGTATTTTTTATGCAATGATTATCTTCCACATAGATTTAGATGACTATTGTATGAATTTTAACTAATTATTTGTATACATTTCATAATAAAAAATCATATACTTTAACAACATTTAATATAATTAATATGAGTTAACTAAACAAGTAAAATTAATACAATAATTTTTGTTATTGAATTTTTTAAAGCCTACAATGATATAGAAGAAAGGGATGGTCTATGTTTTATGAGAAAACTAAGTAAGGTTGTAGGCAATGCTTTAATACAATTGAATTAAAATTACAAAGCCAAAAAATGCATCTTCTAGGAAACTACTATGATATACTAGTGTAATGGATACTATTAGTTAGACTACAAAGTATCCTTAAGATCAATAGAAAGGAATGGAAACACTCTATAATTTATGAAATCTTTATATTTCCATTTCTTTTAAGTATCAAAGTACTTGAAAATAGATTTGAAGCCTCATCCTTGTTTTTCATTTATTTAGTCTATAATAACAAAAAATGTTATTGGGGACATGATAGATGATGTACTCTAGAAATGACTTCAAATGAATCATACAAGGTAATTTATCTAAAACAATTAGTGAAAGATGAGACTAATATTCTAAGAAGGAAAAATAATAATTTAGGATGAAGCAAATCTTGTATTTGCTAATATATTTTCTTTACATAGGAGACCAACGTACTTGTGAAATAAAGAGGTGATTCATTTCATGTTGTGTGTGTGATAAAGATGTTAGTTGTCATAACAAATAGAAACTCAATAAATATATAATAATATCTCTATAACAAGCCACATAGAATAATGTCATCTTTCTAACAATTAAACATGATTCTATTAAATGTGCAATACTTTTGTGATTAAACATATTATGAAATTTGATTAGATGTTCAATTTGAATTTTAGATCAAGTTAAATTTTTTGCTAAAGAGAATTGATTGAATGTGTGTAAGGTACAAGAAAATATGCTCTAGAAAAAGGAATGTTGCTTTCTAATTATCATGGTAATAGAAATAGATTGGTATTTAAAACTTTTAAAACTCTATTTTGATGTTACCTATACTATAATAGTAATAATTATAATAGGTCTTATGAGTAGGAAGTTTGACTAATAAAACAAAGAAAGAAATAGTAGTTAAAGGACCTAGGCATAGATAATAGTGATAACCCATGAGCATGGGATGTATGTCTCACTCCATACAACTTGCCAAATAATAAGAATATACATGAAATAAGTTAGCCGTAAGAAACCACGAAGAGTAGCACTAGGATAAATTTTGCTCGAGCATAACTAAATATTGGGAAACAAGCAAGGTCAAATTGAAACCTTCTATAAGAGAAAATATAATAATAGTTTCTACCTTAGGGTTCCTATAATTTTAGATATTTACAAAACACTTCAAATGAAACTATAAGACTCCAAAACTCTAAATTTTACTAAGGACTAGAGCACCAATTTGCTCATGAGAAAGTGAATAGATCACAAGAGTAAAGCACTAATAGGATGGAAGTGATATGCTCAAAATATTAAAGTTCTAGTAAATAGGTGTGAAGTTCTAGTAAATAGGAGTGAAGTGCTCGAAAAATGGATTATTTTGCTTACATCCTAGAGCAAATAACTCATGGACATGTGGATGGGTAATAAAGGACGTGAGTATGTTGAGGAAGATTTTGAAATTTGATATTTTTACAAGTAGTGGTTGAATTTTTCACTTTAGAGGATTTATAATGTATGCTAGGCATGTAACATTTAATGGTGCATCATTTTATTAAATATATTCTCTAATTATTACTTCTACTAGGTATAAGAAGTTCTCAACTAAAGTAACTCAAGGGGAATTATTCCTATAAATATGAGCCATTGGATATATTGTAAACATATTTTGACCCTGAGAAAATCATAGCTACACTGTATGAGACCTACATTTTGCTCTTTCTTCTTAAAATTATTGAGAAATTGATACTACTTTTGCTTGACACCAATGGATTATGGAATGCATAAAAATTGTGGCATTGCCCTTTTATTTTATTATAATTCCTTAATTATTTTCATTATTATTATTTGGTTTATTCATGATTTTATTGATCACACTATCCTTGCTATGGTTATGACCATATTTACTTTTAATATATCACACCCTAAACTTCCAAATTTACTTGTAATGAATTTTGATTTCCATAGCTAGTTAATGTACTTTAAATTTCTACATTATGTATAATATAATTAGATTAGATTAGTTTTATTTTATCAAGGATTGTGGGGATGTAATCTAAAGTTGGAGGTCGAAAGAGATAATATCCCTTCCATTTTCTTGAAATAGAACTGTAGGTCCATAAGAATTTGGACATTTTCACAATTCAACATATTTTTGGCATGTTCGATGGGATGAATATGATTTTTTTTTATCACAAAGAAATACCCACCACCTCTAAATTTAACACTTTTTTTGGCATACTTAGGTGACCAAGGTCTTGATCTATCATGTCCAGCCTCAAATTGACCTTTAATTTCATAAAAAAAAAATTATTTATGTCTAATTTCATAGGTGGTTTATGAAAGGTGACTTCATTATGAACCTTACAAATATAAATTTTTCATAACATAATATGAATAAATGTGGCCTCAAATTGGAAGAATTTATCATATTTTTCTCAATATTTGCATTTTCCATGGGTAAAATATAGTTGAGATGAATTTAAAAAACCTTTGACAAGTGCATACCAAGTAAATGATTCACTCTAAAACTAGAACAATTTATAATATGAAGGACCAATAACCTAGATGAGATAAAATTTGTACAAGTTAAATTTAGGCACTAATTTACTCCAATGATTTAGTGATTTGCTCTAGGTTAGAAAAAATGTTACCTATAGAATCTAAAGACTTATTTGCCTAGATTTTGAGGAGTAATTCACTTGAATGGTTAAGAAATATTCCTATCCATCCAAGGGGGGTGATTCACTTCAAGCAATTTGCTTGAATATTAGTTTCTAAAATTTTCTAATGTTTTGCTTGGAAGTAATTTGCTCATGTTAGGTAATGTTTTGCTCCAAGTAGAGAGTGATTTGCTCCACATGTTAAAATTTTATTAATTTTTATAACTTACCCCTAAATTTTGTTTGTGTAGGTACATGTGTGAGGGAACCCATGCTTATGAATGCATTCTAAAAACATAATGTTTGGGCAAAAATTTTAGTAGGTGGATTTAAACTCCTACCTATGAAGGAATATGAAATAAAAGAGATCAAACACATTATTACATGGATGCATCAAGACGACAATATCAAATAAGATCCTATGCTAAATGTCATTCCATAAAATAGGAAAGGCCTAATGGCTAATGAATCAAGTAAAAATATATATTTTTTGTGGCTTCCAATACAATTATGCCTTCATTTATTCTAAGCAATTCTAGGCCAATTCAAGATCCACCATGATTCACAATAATCCTTTATATGGCATGATATTTATTGATGTGAAAAATTCTTCAAAAAAATAATTTCTCATTCTTTTAATGACAAACAAAGTATATCAACATGTACCCTCCATTATCCCAACAAAGTCTCCCACACGTATGACTTCATATCAAAGTCTACATAGGTTTATTCAACCAAAAATCATTTTTAATGTAGCAATCTCATCATTGGGATAGTCTATTATAGCCAATGCAAGTACTTTAGTCCAAATCTATGTTCTTTAATAAAACCAAGGTATTGCCTAGAGCTTGGCAATGTTTACTGGTCAATTAGACATGTAGGGAACATAGGGAAACCTCCTAATCCTAATGTCATCTCTATTAAATTATCCACCACAAATATATAGGAATACATACCTCCATAAAACCAACAAGTCCCTCAACATGGATTGCAATATCCTGCTTCTACCCAAAATATGCAAGTCCCTTGAAATCAACAATTACCTATCCTAAACCACCACATTTTCAAAATTGAAACCCTCAATTTCCATCATCATATTATACTTCATATTATTAAATTAAATGTTTTCCCCCCAAATAATCCTCAAATTCCTCCATATCTTCCATATGTATTTTTACTCAAAGGCTATTTAGTATACCCTTATATGATGCAACACAACCAACCTCCCAGAAATAATCCAACAACTCAACCACCTAGGTTCGAAAATTAAATTATATATTGAACCTATTAGGAACAACTAGACATAAGGGTCTATTCTCCCATTCCAACCACTACTATGAGATCCTTACCTACCTTTTATGGAGTGGGAATAAATAGTTTTGGATCATTTGAATGAGTTATCCACACTTATGACATTTGACTACATTTAGGATGAAGATATTATGGTATGCTTCTATTAGCTTTTGATACAATATCCAAAGGGAGATAACAATCATGAGATGCAAAATAATATGAAAGAAAGTAAATATGCAAGATGACTGAGATATGCAATAAACATAAATGATATATAAATGAATACAATGTAGCTATGGAGGAAATGAACACTCCATCAATAAAGCTACTAGACTACATTGCATCCATCACCAATGGATGGTGATCCACATAGAATTGAACTACCTACTAAGATCCCTAAGCTACTGTGTCACCGACACTCCCCTTGCTTATCTATACTAACAATGAGGCCTTCCTTATATAGGTAAAATAGGATACTTGGCCAACACTCTATCTAGTTGTACAAGTGACACCTTGCACATTTACAACTTGCACATTGACACTTGTGCATTTATTACATTGCATGAAGTAACTAGATAACTTTCCCCTAAAGTAATCTAATGTCCTAAGTATGTACCTTTGAAGATACATTTACATAACCCAAATTATGGAATATAAACTATTTCTAACACCCCCTGTATTACATTATTTGGGTATTGAAGACTTTTAGTCTTCAATATGGATCTTCATCTTCTTCTTGGGTTTTGGCTTGATTGGTGCAGACTTGATCTGGTTCTTTTCTTGCTACTTCAGTCTTCATGTCATGGCTCCTTGTCTCTTTCCATTCTTTGTTCCTTGATGTCAGGCATCTTTGATGGACCATTGCCTTCATGATAGTGCAAGTCTTAAGTGGATCTGTATTGACCCTTCTGCCTTCCTTTGTTCCTTTGTAAGACCTATTTCTATAAGTATCAACCTTGAGTTCAATGTTAGTAAATCCATCTGGAATAAGTTCCTGAAGATAACAGTTTATTCTTTGAAGTAATCTTCTTTCATAGTCTTTATAATATCTGTATTTGAAGTGATAGGAGAAAGATGAGTGATTTGTTCCATCACAATATTTGCATGGATGAAAACTCCAACAATTGATTTTTTCATGACCATATTGATTGCAATGAGTGCACAATAAGGATGATCTAGCAATTTTGTAGTTTATCTTAGGAATATCATGTTTGTCTATCTCCTTGATAAGACCTTCCAACCATATGTGCATGATTGAAGCTATTCCATATTTTCCTTTTTGTATAAAGACTTGATGATCATTTTTTCTAGTTTTTGATCATTAGATTCATTAGATGAATCATCATAGTTGTTGATTTCAGAACTTAATTTGCATTGTATTGGTTCTTCCTTTTCTTCGCCCTTTACATCATTGTAATCCATCAGGTTTTTAATCCATATTGGTATTTTCCTTATTCCATTTAACATTCTAGTAGCCATATGTATAACCTAAATTTTTGAAATAGAGTAGTCTACTTTGTAGCTCTCTATATTAGGATATGCCAACCCTGATTGAAGTATATAAGCTTGATTTGATGAAACCTTTAGATTTGTAGGCTTCCTTATGTCTCCCTAGTAATGAGAGTATGAACACCTAATTTTAGGTTTTGAAGAAAGCTTATATCTTCCCAACTTGACTACCTTTGATCAAGTTTTGTAAAATGCCATATAACTCCCTAATGTTTTTGGAGTATGATATAGTGCTTTTTGTAAAAATAAAGTTCAATTTTATGATTGATTTTGTACAATCAAAAATCAATTTATCTAACACCTTATTTCTCCTAATTGAACTAAGCACTTTTCCAATTTTGAAGAGGTTTTAATGTTGGAATCCTTTTGTCCTTTTTGAGAAATTTAGAGACAAGTAAAATATAATTTCCAACTTTAACAATAAGTATTTAATAACCTCTTTTTATAACCCTTAGGTTTTAATTTCTAATTTCCAAAGACCTAGTTTGATGTTGTAACCCTTATCACTCCCAAATTTGGAAAATTAGAAAATTAATAATATTTGCAAAATATCAAAGAAATTAATCCAAGTTGAATTCCTTATTTCTCCTAGGTTGAGATGCAAATATTATTTTAATTTGGTAAGTTATCCCTTATAGCTTTGCTTTCACTAAACTAAATTTTATACCTTAGTTTATAACCCTTATATCTCCAAAGTTGAAAGCAATAATAAAGTGGGATTTCACCCTTACCTTTTTTATGCTAGACTCCCCACTCTTTGGTGCTCCCTTTGGCTGAATATAACAGTGATGATAAGGTTCCCTTGGGTGCTGGAATCAATGGAGGTAGACGTATTTAATGTTGGAATGTATACGCTGTTGAATATGGAAGATTTGACCTTCAAAGACCTAGAGACTTAAATGCTCCTTCTTCCTTCCTTCCATGTTGTGCTTGACTGGCTTTGACTATGTTTTCACTCTCTCTCTACCTTTTGTAATATTTAGACTTTAGGTACTTTTATTGGAGGAGAAAACTCAAGCTTGGTGACACGTGTCACGTCCATTACGTATGGGTGCTCCTTCTTCGTAACTCCTTGTTGCTATTGGTCACTTTGTAACGCTTGCTCACTCATGTGGGACTTGAGAATAACAAGTGTCACCACATATGCTAGTCCATTGAGAGTCAAAGCTTCTAGTAGTGCTTGAGAGTTGAAGCTTCTAGTAATGCGTTGAGAGTCGAATATTCTAGTAATGCTTGAGAGTTGGAATGAAGTTTGAATGCTTGAGCGTTTGAGAGGCAACGTTCTTGTAATGCTTGCTCTTTAGAAGATTGATGCCAAGTGGCATTCATGCTCTCTGCATGTAGACCTTCACCGTAATGCCTTCCAAGGAGATTATTATAACTCCTTAGGTATTTTAGTCTGCCATTCCTTTGCTTTGCTATGTTTCTTGAGCAGCAAGCAACCTTGTTTTTTGTAGGTGGATTGATGAGGCGCTATGGAGCTTGAGTAGAAAATTTGATGCTTCATTTGGTGGATGATATTCACCAAGAAAGTAGCTCCTTTTTCTTTATCTTCTATGCTTCCAACGTATTGAAACTTGTGCATCTTTGTAGTGTAGATGTTGTTCATTTCTCCTTGGTAGAGATAGACACCTTTTAGATGTTGTCCATATTGTTGTTCATCTTACGTTGGTAGGAGTAGATGCCTTCTTTTGTAGTGTAGATGTTGTTCATCCCACTTTGTTGTTCGTCTCACGTTGTTGTCCATCTCACATTTGTTTGTCTCACATTGTTGTCCATTGATAAATGTGCACTCTTTTCTCTACATAGATGTAGCTTTGATGATGGCCTCTTGTGGGCTTTGTTTTGCAGGTTCATCCATCCAAGATGAGCCCTTCGAGTGGTTGCTATTTCTTGGGAAGAAGAGTGCTTACGTTCAACCTTTCTTGGCTACTTTTCTTGTTGATATTGTACCTTTTGGAGACACATCCAAATCTGCTCTTGGGCTATAAAAAACCATATTAAAATGGTGCAATAAAATGTACTATAGATTGTACATTAGCCTCCTTCTTTTGCACTCTTATTTCAGATATGAATTTCTGGTTTCATGGCAGATTTCTCTTCCTACAATACAAGGGTTTTGAGGTTGTCTTTTATGAGTAGACACCTTCCCTTTTTGCTTGGACACTTTTATATTAAATCCAAGCTTTAGACAATAGTAGATAGAAGCTTTTAGTTTATGCAATTTTCTGCATTTTCTTTTCTTGCATTCAATCTTGTAATGCTTTGGATCTGAGACTCACCAAGTCTCAATATTGAAGCTTCTATTTCTATTTTATTAGGTTCTTCTCCAAGTTTTTGGAGGATTCTAACCTTTTTGGGTGGCTTCTTTTGGCCACTACAAGTTGCAGATTTTAGTGCTTCAATAGTGTCTTTAGACACTTGATACAAATCAGATTTTGTGCCCTTCAAGAACACAAAAGCTAATTTCTTTTGAGAGTAGTATAATAGTGCATAATAAATCTAATAGACCCTTTTTTAATGCACTAATAATTTCACCTTATCACTCCAATTTAACTCTCAAGATAATGCACTTTAATCAATCTACTGCAACTAATCAAGAATAACCTAAAATGAATCTTTAGAAGTTATTCTACAAATTCACTACAACTAATATTGTAGGACTTAGTCTTCTTTTCTATTTCCTAAGTAGATGATAGGTAGTTGATAGATATAATTCTAAAATCTAATCAACTCCTAATTAATGTGCAAATGAACCTTAAAATGAACCTCTTTCTATTTGCACTTTTGAAGATTGTAATCTACTTTTCTTCATGCAACTTTAATCCAGATAAGGTGCTCTAATGAATCTTAATTAATGACTTAGTTAGCACCAGTAGTTGCATACCTTTTTGTAATCTTTTGTAGCTCCTTCTTTTGCTTCTATAGAGGATGTGGATCTTGGTGTCTAAGATCACCAAGTTGCTGCTTTGAGTAGGGTTTTGCAGCTCTTTGTAGACTATTTTTGAACAACTCCTTCTTCACCAAATGATGGTCTCAAACTTTCTTTTACGAGCCTAGGATTTGGTGGCTTGTTCTCCTCTTGTAATATTCTCCTTCTACTATAGATTTGGAGAAGTCTCTATCTCTGAAGCGGTGCCTTCTTGCTATGAGAGGTAATCTTCAAATCTCCTAGATTTGATGAGCTTCTTCTATCTTCAAGTCTTCTTGTCGAATTCTAACTTCAAGCAGGATCTTCCTCTCAAGATTCTGAATATCTTGAGGTCTTTCACTGGATTCTTCTTCTACAATTTGGCACTCCTTGCCAAATTCTCCTTCTCTTGGGCTTGTTGTTGGATGGCGATAATTGTCCCAAGTCCTTCACTATCAGGGGCTTCTCCTTGGTAGTGGATTTCTCCAGTGAGATCTCCTTTGATGATTTCTTCAATAAGGCTTTCCTAGCCCTTTTTTGGATGCTCGATGAGACCTTCCCAAGGTCTTTGATCTTGCAACTTCTGATGGTCTTCACTTGAGACCTCTTCAACCTTCTACTCCTGGAAGTGTTGGTGATGTGATCTGCTCCTGGATCTTTGATTCTGCTACTTCTGGATTCGAGCAGGACTCTCCTAGTCCTTCTTCCAAGTCTGGAAGTCCTTCAATGAGATCTTCTCCTGATCTCCTTTGCTTTAGGTGCTGAATTGATTCTGAAGAAGATACCCTTCCTAACTATTTTGTAGGAAGTTTCCCAACTCACTGAATCTTCTTTTCCTACAACAAATATGTTAATACTAAAATCTTAATCTGCTTCTGAATCAGATATTCCTTTTGAATTTCTTCTTTAGGATCAAGGCTTCTATGGCCTATTTCAGTATCAAGGCTTCTGTGGCCTTTTTTAGTATCAAGGCTTCTATGGCCTTTTTCAATATCAAGGCTTATGTGGCATTTTCAATATCAAGACTTATGTGGCTTCTGCTTCAAGGCTTCTATGGCATTTTCAATATCAATACATATGTGGATTCTATATCAAGGCTTCTATGGCCTATTATTCAAGGCTACTATGGCCTTTTATTCAATTTGCAATGGAGATCTTCAGTCTCCTAGATTCACCATACCTTTTCTTTAGAAGTCTTCTTCCATAGTGTTCTTCTCCTGCACAAGGAACTAATCTCTACACTATGAGGGCATGTCGACCTTCGAGCAATGAAGTTGGAGTCTCCTAGATTTCTATCATAGGAGGAGTACCAATCCTCTGAGAATTAATTATATGCAACAAAAGAAACTTTGGGAAATGGTTAGAAAATTCTAGATATCCTGGATCTTCACTAGATGCTCTATCAATCTAGTGGATTGAGTGTTGAGTCCTGGTCTTCACGAGTTTTCCTATAACTCTATGGAAAGACTCTAGTCAAATGCAATCTCAGTATTTTTTGGGACTAAGATATCCTTCAGTCCTCACTTGTGACTCTCCCTGATTCTATCACCTAGATTCTTTTAAGATATTTTGACAGTGACTGGTCCAATGGTGCATCAGGTTGACAAAACACTCAGGCTCAATAATGATGGTGATTTTCTTGTAGACCTGCATAGACTAGATCTACCATAGCTCTGATACCACTATTAGCTTTTGATACAATATCCAAAGGAGATAACAATCATGAGATGTAGAATAATATGAAAGAAAGTAAATCTGCAAGATGACTGAGATATGCAATAAACATAAATGATATATAAATGAATACAATGTAGCTATGGAGGAAATGAACACTCCATCAATAAATCTATTGGACTACATTGCATCCATCACCAATGGATGGTGATCCACACAAAACTGAACTACCTACTAAGATCCCTAAGCTACTGTGTCACCGACACTCCCCTTGCTTTTCTATACTAACAATGAGGCCTTCCTTATATAGGTAAAATAGGATACTTGGCCAACACTCTATCTAGTTGTACAAGTGACACCTTGCACATTTACAACTTGCACATTGACACTTGTGCATTTATTACATTGCATGAAGTAACTAGATAACTTTCCCCTAAAGTAATCTAATGTCCTAAGTATGTACCTTTGAAGATACATTTACATAACCCAAATGATGGAATATAAACTATTTCTAACTATTTCCTTATCAATTCATTACATGATAATGTTTCCTTATGCTATAGGGGACTACTATATAATTCTATTATCAATTGAGTATCGATTTTAAAAACTTCCTTGCATAGGTTTGGTTGCATAGTTAATGGGTATTCTATTTTATTTTAATTAATTTATATGCAAAAAAATCCTCAAGCAAATATTCATTATTATTATAAAATATTCATGAGGAAATCACATTTAAATCCTTCAAATGTTATTCCTAATCAAGAACATGCATTGCCATATTATATCAAAGGCTTCTAATATAATTTATCACTAATAGTTTATAATTCTAAGAATGTGACTATAGATGTATGTTTTGAAGAACTAGACCATGTAGAAGACATCTTGCTTAGAGTACGAAAACTACCACCTACCCTACCTATGGCTTGTACCACTCATATCACTCAAAATCGTCATTTTTCTAGTTTCATGACCTCCATACCACCCATTTCATATGCATAATAATCTCCTAATCCAAGACCTTCTCTATAAATCATGACACATTCAGGTCAAAATTTACCATTAATTATTGTTTTCCACCCTCACCTATGAATATTATCTACCCCAACTCAATATAGTGATAATACTAAATCTATGGCTCAACATGTTGACATGTCTAAGTTCAATATGAAATAAGTATTGGAGTTAGTAAATATAATGGTGAATCATATAAATATGAAAATGAGATAATGGAATCAAAACATTGGATGGAAACAATAGATTTAGAATCTAAGTATAATCCCTTACCTCACAAAGGATCATATGTCATGACAAAATTATAACTAAAATAAAAATTAGGTGTAGAATAATATGGAGAAAAAAAATTAGAGATAAATATATTGTGGAATTTTTCATGTATCTTAGGGCATGATCCAATTGATTGTGTGATAAAAATTCAACATCTAAAAACAAATTAATATTATCAGGAATGCAAGACCAAATAAGACACTGTCAGAAGTTAAATACACTAGTGATGAAAAAACCTTATAGGGTGGATTTAGTAATTTATTTATCACTCATTATGAATTAGCTAGTTTTTCAAGCTTCATCTCTAATGCAATAGGCATTCATAGCTTTGCAAAATCCTAAGAATATAGAATTTATATTTAGATCAATTGATTGGATGAAGACTCCATATTTGAGGATATGTATCTGAAATCAATAAGGAGTTAGAACTAGAGGGAAAAGAAATATGATTAAATGGGAAGCATCTATTTATAAATAGGATATAGCCAACAAGGATTTTATGATACCAAGAAGTGAAAGACCACCACTACATGCAAAGGATAAAACACCATTGATTGCAATCCAAGAAGGAAAAAATAATACAAATGTTAGGAATGATTAGTTCAATGTTCCCAAGTGAATGCACAAGGATAAAAAATAAAATAAATAGACATGGAGAAAGGATCAACAATAAAAAGTGGCAATTGAGAGGAGTAATGTAATTCCAAATATGGGAGGAATAAAAAATAAAAGAATAAAATATAAAAGGAAGCTAACAATGGCTGAAATATCCTTCTCTCACTATTAAATGGTGTGTGAGGAAAAAATAGTTATGTTGTATTTAGGTTCAATATAGTAAAGGAAATGGAGAGAATACCACAAAGTTAAGAATTTTATAGTGGGGGAAGAAATTTTTTTTTGCTTGCATTAAACATAAATATGTATTATAATAGTACAATATTATTACAAAATGCTCTTATGGGCTTATAGAATAGGAATTTCTAGAGAGTAAAAGGCCTTTTTTACAAAATAATGGTAAATAATGTTACCATGTGTCTTCCTAGCCACCTCAAATTATAAATGGGTTTCTTAATTCATGACGGCTGGACCATCCTTGATTGTAGGCACTCCCCTGAGTACCTACACACAATCAAAAATCAGAACTCAATAACATCTATGAGGCCTGTCCTGATTAGGGCCAAGTCTTATGAAATATGCAATAAACTTGAGCAATAAAATTTTATTGAAGCATAAAACAAGTTAACTAGATGTGAAATTAGAGAAATTTACCTTTTTCTAACCTTCTATGACTATTCTATTAACTGTTGTTGATTTTGTGAGTTTTGTAGTTTTTGTGACTGTTCCAGTTTTCTAGAACTATTGTAGTTTTTTGGAACTATTGTAGTTTCTAGAATGGAGCCACCAAGGGTGTGGCAGTTAGGACCTCCAAAGCCCAAATATAGATGAAATATCTTGGAGGATTTTAGTAGGGTGTAGATGAGCTTAAATTGCAATTTCAAATCAATCCAATGCTTTAATTGTGAGTAGCTTCAAAAACTATGTGCACACATGTAGAGGCTTATAATGGCTTCCATGATGGATGTTGTGCAGATAGGAATATCCTCATAAAGATATGTATATGGATAGTTCTAGTTTAACTATGATTTTCATAGCCTTTTGGTACATTTTTTTCCTCTTTAAATGAAATAGGAGTGGGGTTTTATAGAATTTTGGAAGGGAAAGAGACTTGATGAGAGGAAGATAATATGGTATGAGAGAAAAACCAAGTTATAGGAGCAAATGTAATGGAAGATCTAGATTTTATTCATTAAAATTATCAAAGTGGATCTTTGTATTGGTATTATCAAAGGATGTGCATATATTGGAATTATCAACAGATGTGCACTTGTATTGGAATTATCAACAAATTTGCACACATTGAAATTATCAATAGATATGCTCTTGCATTAGAATTATCAATAGATGTGCACTTGCATTAGAATTATCAATGGATGTGTACTTGCATTGGAATTATCAGTGGATGTGCACTTTCATTGGAATTATCAAAGGATGTGCACACATTAAAATTATCAAAGATCTGCTTGTTGTGGTGCAGTGGTAAATGCCTTGTGTGCTGGTAGAGGCCGACCCAGGTTCCATTCCCCTTGTCTCCATCCTGTAGATATATGGTATAGTTAGGAATGTCCTATGTGTTGGTATAGGCCGACAAGGCTCCATTCCTCCTATGCCCAACCTGTTGAAAGTGGCACCTCAAAAGGGGTGTTTTCCACTATAAATTAGTTTTACCCAGGTGTTGTAGGTGAGTTGGAGAGGAGAGGGAAATCCTCTAAGGGAGGTCCCAGGTTCAAATCTCCACCCTACCAAAAAGATGAATTGGGTATCCAAAATCCAATTGATAATGTTGGTGCAGGTAGGGTCGAGTGTGACCCCCGGGTGACTTTGATGGTGTAGAACCCCTTGTTCGTGGTCTCTCAGACCAAGGCAGCTATGCAAGGGGCTTTTCACTTTAAAATTAATATATATATATATATATATATATATATATATATATATATATATATATATATATATATATATATATATCAAAGGATGCGTTGAGTGAGGTGTTGGATATAAGTGAGCATGGAGGTGTGCTTGAGAGATGTAGAAAGGAAGGTGAAGAAGCAATTGAGGGATGCAACCAATGAAGTGGAGGTGGGATAAGGGTGAGGTGTGCACATAGGATAGGGGGATGGAAAGTCACATGGTAACTAAGGTATTACTTTAGGAGAGTGCTTAGTGGTGGAAAGGGGCTAGGAGCATTTATTATTAATTTATGCAATTTTGTAAAGTGATGGCTATCATATATTTGATCCTTTGGAATTTATCCTATGAGTTTACATTAATATTAAGGCTTCAAAATCCATCATGGAGATGTTTAAAATACTTGAGGAATGAATATTATATATTTTTGTACTCTCGTGTTCTTTCCTTTTTTGGTTTTATTTTTGGAACATGCAATTTGGATCCTCGGGTTTTGATTATGCACATAAGATGATGAGTAGGGGAAATAATTCATGTTATGGAAATACTACTTCTGATGTTATCTTATTTAGACTCAAAATATGATTAATATATGTGAGATGTGCATGGTTCATGAGAGAACTCTAGTTAGCCAGGGGATGTTGAAATCTCCTTAGAATATGACAATGTTTGATAAAGGTTGATTAGAACACTATGAATGGTTGAATAACCAAAAAAAACTCTATGTCTAAGCAACCTAATACATTGGAACAATAGAACTAAGTAGGTTGTGTGACAAAAAATGAAAGAGATATATTGGATATACAAGATAATGGTCAAAATGATACAATTCATGACCAAACAAGACATAATGGATAGGGATGGAACAAACAAGATGTGAGTCACATAAATGTACAAAATATGTACAATTATTTTATGTCATTGATTAATTACACCAATCAAAATTGAAAGATGAATGTAAACAAATCCAAAAGGATATTAGATTAGCATGATATGAGCCTTATTGATATGGAAACACATCATATTGCATTAAATAATTTATTTGTTATTAATGCATGCATTCTAGAAAGGCACATCATGAAATATACCTTTACTATGCATATTAAATGCACCTTTATCCTCTTATTAACACATGGTATTGGGCCCATGGTTTGGCTCATACCATGGTATTGTGAAGGCATATCACACCTATATATTGCTTGTTTTATCAATAGAAATGCAATCTAGAGTTTAAGCCTATAAATCCGTATCATTTTGGTATCAAAGCAACATGATATGGCTGTCTATGGGAGGGAATTTCCCTCATGGAAATTCCCCCTATTTATTCTACATTTTGATTCTCTGGTTTGAGCATAGGATTTGCATAGGTTTTGGATTATTTATGGCCTCATGCTGCTTTTTTGGCTTTGGGTTATTGCCGACCAACAAGAAGATCCTGATTTAGAAGCTCAATTGCAATAGACTTCAATTTTAGAACTTGTTGGAGTTCAAATATAGATATTGGAATCAGATATCTCTGGAGGAATTACTACCCTCTAACACCAAATTTGATGTTGCCCTATGGTGACACAATTCCTATTTCAAATTTGTTACCTACTACCTTTGGTGATAAATTCATTCACTATTTTAATTCTCATTTGTAAGCTTTTACCAGTTTCTTTTGATTAATCGACCTTTTTTAATCATTATGCTGCTATTTTTTGTTTCTATCTCTGCTAACAAAAATAGTCACATTTTGTTAGTATATTTTTGTAAAAATATTTTATTTAAAAAAAACATCTTTTCAATTTATTTTATTAAAAAAAATTGTTGATAGGTGACTCATATTTTGTCACCTACAACAAGCGATTACCTTTTTCACCTTTTGATAATTACAGGCCACCATAGGCAACCTTTTTCTTCTTCAAGTGTCATTGATCTATAACTGGCCATACATCGACCCCTCAACAGTAGTAGAGGGCCTATAGGGCTCCCAATAACAACATAGGGTTAATAGGACACCCTTCTAAATGCAAAAACTCTAACACAAAGCCTGCAAATCCTAAGACGTAGAAGCACCAACATGCAACACAAATATTGAAGCTCAAAAATCATGGCTTTAAATCCTTTGACCATAAAAAATTTGGATTAGGAAACCCTAATTCCTAATTCATCAATGCTTATTTCAAAAATTCTGGATTAGGGAACTTTCACTCTAATTCCTGATTGGCCAATGTGCATTCCAAGAATTCTAGATCTACAAATTTATTGGAGGATCTTTATGAATCATAAGTTTTCATCATTCGTGTATCTTAAGATGGCAAGTGGTGCCATATCCCTAGCCGAATCACATGAATGCAACACTAACATGTGGCATAATTATGGGTAGTGGATTCATTTATTATTTTTGATAGTAAGCAATTTTTTTTTCCCATATTTTATGTGGGAACAACATTATAGACTTTAAAAGGGTACTTGTGTCCTAATGTAAATAGCTAGTGCATGTTGGGTATATGTAGCTATGTTGGTGGTGGCAGTTTCCATTGTGTACCATTGGTCGTGCACCTTGTGCTGATTGTACTATTCCTTTATTAATGTGGGGATGCATCTGACCATCCAAAATTACCTTCCATCATCATTATTTTACTATAGAGTGCACTTTAAGTTGTAACTGACACTCCTCAATTGATGCAGGAGCATCCGACCGCAATGGAGCAATCCTGCATCCTTAAAAATTTCTTTAAGTATTTGTATTTTAGTCCTTTCTCGGGGGGAAAGTTTTGCAATGCAGAAGAGGAAGTTTGCAAAGTTTGGGCTGAAGTTGGGGTGAGGTCGCGAAATCGTGACCTCATTGGCTTCAACTATGGCAAGGGTCGGTTTCGTCGCGATATCGTGACATTACTTAGCAGCCGGAGTGGAGGGAAGTTTTCGTCGCGATATCACGACGTCGCGATATCGCGGCGAGAGTTTGCAGCAAGAGCGAAGGGGGAGCTTCCGTCGCAATATCGTGACATCGCGATATCGCGACGTCGTGATATCATGACGTCTTTCAAAACAAATACGCGTCAATTTTGAATACGGTAAGGCAAGTATGGAAGGCGTGGGGGTCACGAAATCGTGACATGTCACGATTTTGCGGCCCCAAAAGACTTTGGCACGGTGGAGGCACTGTGGGTCGCGATATCGCGACATGTCACGATTTCGTGACCTGTCGTGATATCGCGACAGTCATAGGCCGACACGTGGCACAACGTTGGATAGCCGTGAAAGTTAGAGAAGATAGAGAATAGGGCAAGGCCCGAAAGGAGAATAGCGGACGGTCGAGCAAGGCCGAACTTGACACGTGGACAGCCACGTGTAGCTTGAAAATTGTGAAGGACACGTGTTTGAAATATTTTACATCCAGGAGGAGGCATGGCAAGTTTTGCACGTGGAAGCATACGTGTATCAAAGTGAAGATGAAGGCCACGTATCATGGAATTAAAATTTACAGCCACGTGCATTAAAGGGAGAGAACCACCTCATGAAGGTCTTTTTCAAAAAACAACTGTTGCAGGGCATGGCCGGTATGGAGGAGACGACAGCGCAGAGGACAGTCTGACCGGAGCGATGGTGCAAGTCAAGGAGGACATTAATGCAAGCTCCGGGTAGATCGGGCAGATGGCCCATTTATGTCAGAATTTTGAAAACCCGAAAGGGGGGAAATTTCGAATTCGAAATCTTGTTTGGTGGAAGCATTGATGGCCGGGAGGACCGGGGGCCTCGATAAAGACCCAAAATTTTGTAATAGTGGGGGGGGGACGGAAGAACAGGGGAGTTACAGAGTGGAAGAACCGAGCCGAGCTCGGTCATTGTATGCCTCGTCGAAAGTTTTTAATTCGAAACGCATGTAAATATTTTTTGCAAAATTTTAATGAAAAGTTGAATTTGTAAGGTACTGGTTTTTTCCGTCTCCGTCAGTGGTATCAGAGCGGGAGTTCCTGAGCATACAACAGACCGCCAAAGGAGAGGCAGTTGTACCAGGACTTGTGGGAAGGCTCGTGAGAGTTGGAGAAGATGCCTCCGAGAAGAAACCCCGTGGGTGGAAGAGGCATGGCAGCAGAATATTTTCGGGCATTGCAGCGGCAAGTTCAGGCCCTACAAGAAGAACTACGTAGAGGACATGAGCCGAGAAGAGATGTAGACAGTGAGGATGAAGTGGAAGAAGAAAATTAGTCGAAATAATAGGAAGAAGCTATAGATCCGGCACAAGCCCGGCTGTACAGGGCCATATCTCAGATCGGGAAGAGGCCGAAGTTAGAAGTTTCTACGTATTCTGGGAACTTGAACCCAGAGGAGTTGATAGACTGGGTGAATGATTTAGAAGAGTATTTTGAATACGAAGAAGTTGAAGACCCTAACCGGGTCAGATTTGCTAAGACCCGACTGAAGGGTCATGCTAGCATATGGTGGAAGGGGGTACAGTTGGAGAGGAACCGAAGAGGAAAAGAGCGGATAACAAGATGGGACAGGATGGTGGAGAAATTAAAAAGGTAGTTTATCCCCGTGGATTATGAACTGGACCTGCTTCATAAAATGCAGAGTTTGAGGCAGATGAACAAAATAGTTCAAGAATACACGGAGGAATTTTACAAGATCTCCATCAGAACCGGGCATTTGGAGGCAAGCAAAGAAAAAGTGGCCCGTTACATTAATGGGTTGAGGCCCAGTGTTCAGGAGGAACTGAGTTTGGTTCGGGTAAGCACCATTGAAGATGCTTACCAATTTGCTTTGAAGGTTGAAGAAAAGCTGAACCGAAAGTTTGAGAGCAAGCAAAGAGTAAAAGGACCGGGAGGAAAGAACGGTGGAAAGAAAGAAGGAAAGGAAGAGAAGAAAGAAGAGGAGAGCAACAGCCGGGATCAGAAAGAAGAAGATGAAGAATCCAAACCGCAAGTTCAGAATGATGGCTACCCGAGAGGAAGAGGTAGATCTGGACGCGGGTATGGAAGAGGAGTGTTCCGAGGAACATGTTTCCACTGCGGGGAAGAAGGACATCGGGCATTTGAGTGTCCACAACATCGAGAAAGAGTAAACAAGAAGCCAGTGGGTCCTACCAGAGCAGTTGTGGCAGTTGAAGATGCTGACTCGGAGCATTCTGAAGAAGCTGAAAAGGGAGAAGCAATGATTGTGAGGAGGACCATGCAGGTGGAGGAAGACAAATCAGAGCAGAGGAGAAGCCTGTTCCGCACCCGATGCAAAAGTGTAGGCAAAGTCTGTAATGTCATTATAGACAATGGGAGTACAAACAACTTAGTTTCCGAGGAGATGGTTACTAAGTTGCAGCTGGAGAGGAGGAGGCACCCGCATCCATACCGGATTGCGTGGTTGCGAAAGGACCACAGAGCATGGGTCCGGGAACAGTGTTTAGTCACGTTCCAGATTGGGAGATACCAGGATGAGGTCCTGTGTGATGTGTTCCCCATGGATGCTTGCCATTTGCTATTAGGAAGGCCATGGCAGTTTGATCGGAGTGCAGTGCATGATGGTCGTGCAAATACTTACTCCTTGATGAAAGATGGAGTGCGGCACAAGTTGAAGCCATTGCAGACCGAAGATGAGAAGATGTGCAGCAATGCCAGAATTTGTCTGGTAGAAGGCAGAAATTTTTGCCAAGAAACGGGACTTGAGCAGATTGCAAAGGTCGATGGGTGTTCGGAAATATTGCAAAGGACGCAGACCAAACAACTTAGAAGTGAAGGTCACTTCTCTTGTTACCCCGGGTGTCTGATGCAGGAGCATCCGATCGCAATGGAGCAATCCTGCATCCTTAAAAATTTCTTTAAGTATTTGTATTTTAGTCCTTTCCTGGGGAGGGAAATTTTTCAATGCAGAAGAGGAAGTTTGCAAAGTTTGGGCTGAAGTTGGGGTGAGGTCGCGAAATTGCAACCTCATTGGCTTCAACTATGGCAAGGGTCGGTTTCATCGCGATATCGCGACGTCGTGATATCGTGACATTACTTAGAATCCAGAGCGGAGGGAAGTTTTCGTCACGATATCGCGACATCGTGATATCACGGTGAGAGTTTGCAGCTAGAGCGAAGGGGGAGCTTCCGTCGCGATATCACGACGTCGTGATATCACGATGTCGCGATATCGCAACGTCTTTCAAAGCAAAGACGCGTCAGTTTTGAAGATGGCAAGGCAAGTATGGAAGGCGTGGGGGTCGTGAAATCATGACATGTCATGATTTCGGGGCCCCAAAATACTTTGGCATGATGGAGTTGTTGTGGGTCGCGATATCGTGACATGTCACGATTTCATGACCTGTCGTGATATCGCGGCCAGTCATAGGCCGACACGTGGCACAATGTTGGATAGCCGCGAAAGTTAGAGAAGATAGAGAACAGGGCAAGGCCCGAAAGGAGAATAGTGGACGGTCGAGCAAGGCCAAACTTGACACGTGGACAGCCACATGTAGCTTGAAAATTGTGAAGGACACGTGTTTGAAATATTTTACATCCAGGAGGAGGCATGGCAAGTTTTGCACGTGGAAGCATACGTGTATCAAAGTGAAGATGAAGGCCACGTATCATGGAATTAAAATTTACAGCCGCGTGCATTAAAGGGAGAGAACCACCTCATGAAGGTCTTTTTGAAAAACAACTATTGCAGGGCATGGCCGGTATGGAGGAGACGACAGCGCAGAGGACAGTCTGACCGGAGCGGCGGTGCAGGTCAAGGAGGACATTAATGCAAGCTCCGGGTAGATCGGGCAGATGGCCCATTTATGTCAGAATTTTGAAAACCCGAAAGGGGGGGAAATTTTGAATTCGAAATCTTGTTTGGTGGAAGCATTGATGGCCGGGAGGACCGGGGGCCTCGATAAAGACCCAAAATTTTGTAATAGTGGCAGGACGGAAGAATAGGGGAGTTACAAAGTGGAAGAATCGAGCCGAGCTTGGTCATTGTATGCCTGTGGGCTATTTTTAGTTCGAAACGCATGTAAATATTTTTTGCAAAATTTTAATGAAAAGTTGAATTTGTAAGGTAATGGTTTTTCCATCTCCGTCATCAATACACATTCATTTTCATAGACTATTTTGAAAGTATATTATCCTCCATACCATAACCTTTGCATATAGGTACTCCTCACTCACATATTAGTCTTAAAAATGTCCATGACGATGACTATTCTTATGTGATCCACAACCATCACATGGGTACTCCTCAATCATAGACTTATCATTATCTCTTCCTTAATAATACCAAGTCCCTTTCACTATGATCCTACCCATCACATGGGTATTTGATCTCTTACCTCATTTGGTACTCCTACAAATTGGAGTTTGTTTAGCCCTCAAGTGGCTCATCTCTCAATAGATTACATCATGTCTTCACCAATAATATACATGGTACTCCTTCACATTGGTTTTTATTTACCCCTCCAATGGTTTGTCTCTCAGTGGATTTTAGCACAACAACATTTCAACTCAACACATGTCTTCACTAATAAGACACACCAAGAAAACTACATCGATACCTTTGGCATCAGCTTCCACATTGACTTTATTGGATCCTTAGCCTCATTTGGCTCTTTTTATTCTCAAATTCTCCTTCCCTTTTGTATGCATTTGGGATCAATGCATCTACTATGGGGAGGAATGATAGGGACACACATTGTATTGCATTGAATAATTTGTTTGTTATCAATGCATACCTTCTAGAAAGGCATATCATGGCATGCACCTTTACTATGTATATTAAATGCTCCTTTATCTTCTTATTCACACATGGTATTGAGCCCATAATGGCTATGCATAGTGGATACTTATCACCAAATTGGCTAAAATTAGGATTTTCAAAATTTGGAATCGGTTAATATTTGGGACCCTTGACTAGGACCCATTAGCGAAAAACAATTGGATGCAATTTTTTATGGATCGATTTGCCCCAAGTTTATAATAATTTGACAATTTTAAGTTTAAATTTCTGACATTACCCCTTACAATAGTGAACCTTCTATATGCATTTGGATACTATTCACCTAGATTTCGAAACTGATTCACCATTTTTTTATAAATATATTTTTGGGTTGACCTCTTATGCATAACCCTAGAGCCCATGGTTTGGCTCATACCATGGTATTGTAAAGACATCTCATGCTTATAAATATTTCTTGTTTTATCAATAGAAATTCAATTTGGAGTTTAAGCCTATAAATACGTATCACTTATTCAGGATTGTAATGGATGAATAATGTGGATAAATGCAATGAACGAATGCAATGCAATGAAATCGACATCATGGAGGGAGTGTACAATCCCTTAGCCACAAATATGGATGGAATGAGAGGTATATCCCAAAAAAATATAATAAATGGTTATAAACAAGACAATAGGAATGAACTAGGGGAAAAAGTTGGAGAGAAGCAAGGTAGCATAGGAAAAATTTATGGGACATGGGAAGCATGCATTGCAAAATATATGATGAAGAGACTAAAGTATGTTGAGGAGTGGTTGGATAAAGAGTAATAATTATGAAGAAAGTAAAGGGAAATTTGGGAGGTATGTGATGTCATAAAAGTTGGACATGGAGAGAATTTCCACTCCCCTAGATGAAAATTTCATTTTGAAGGATGGATGACTCCTCCATACTAGAAGATGGATTTGGAAAAAGGCTCTCCTAGTCATAGAAATGAGCTGAAGAGGGGGAGAGAAATTACAAAGAGAGGAAGGTTGGAGGAGGTGAAAGGTATGAGGAAAATAAGAGAAGAAGGAGGGGATAAAATAGAAGAAATTTAGAGGAAGGAGAGAAGGATAAATAATGTAAAGGAATCAAAAGTAAATACATAGCTTCTCATAGCATTATCGTACAACAATTACATGGATACTATCAAATAAGAAGATGAAAAGGAGGGTGAATAGGTGAGGAAGAAGGAGGAGATAGAGAAAAATTGGTGAGCGATGGGATAATTATAATGGTTGATAATGGATGCAAGCTTATTGAAAGGATACTTGAGGAGGAGACATAATATTACCTTAAATCATGATCAATGTGAGAAAAGGGAGAAAATATTTGATTATTGTCATTGAGAACTTGTTAAAATCATTTGATATGGTAAGATGAATGGCCATTTGTAGGAGTCCTCACAACACTTTGATAAACTTGTCAAAGAATGACTATGAGTAATCATACAATGATCAAACTAAAACATATCAAATTAGATTTGGTTGGAGTTTGTGTTGAGAAGAGAAATTATACATTTTTATCTAGTAGAGTAGGATTAATTATAGTCTTCAGCAAGGTTCTCGAAAAAATGCTAATTCAAAGGATGAGTGTTTAGATATTGATTAATTTCATGATAATATTGATAAGTAATGTCATCCAACTCAAGTAATGAGGTTATAAGATATAGGGTGATGTGGGATATGTGGATGTGAATGCAGTTATTAACAAGAGATGGATGTGAATAGTTGGTGTGAAAGAGTGATGGGTAGAGTGGGGTGTGACAATGAAGTATGGGTGAAGAGATATGGTTGAGAGGGAGAAATAAAAGAGAGAAATTGAGAAAGAAATTGAATAATATGGGAGGGTCATATGGATGAGATGGTCAACCTATAAGAGCCTATATTGTTGGCAATAAAATTAATGATGTTGGAGGAGGATAGGGGATTATCAGATTGTATGTCATCATAATCAAGAAAATATTCTACCAAGCACTTGAAACATTGACATTAATCTAAGTTGTGACCATTTTGATGATGATAGGCACAAAAGGGATGCACATTTTACCATCTTGATTTAGGTTTATTAGTTTCATAAAGTCAAATATTTTGTAAGTAAATCACTTGTGCATTGTATATCTTGTGAAATATCACTAACAAAGACTTAGATAATGGGGTAAAGTTTCTAGGAGGATGAGGATGACATAAAGGGTGGCTAGAATTTTGGGTAGAGTAAGGTTTTAATGATGATGGAGAGGTGTCTTGGTGACTCAACTATAGCTCAAGTTTTGTGATTTGATCAAGAAGTTGTTGGAAGTCAGTTGGATATGGAATTGGAGTAGTAGAGATAGGATTGGAAAGGCTATGGACATAGGCAAGAGTAGGTTGATGGAGGTGGAGGTATGAGTAGGAAAAAGGTGAAAGAGGATAAGGATAGGATGAATGGCTAGGATATGGGTGTTAGACGATGTGAGGGACATGATATAGAGGATAGGGTGTCAAGAGAAGATGTGGAAGGGATGAGACGAATTGATACAAGGAGAATGCCATGCTACTATCACAAGGTATTTTGGGGATACTGACATGAATGACCTAATGGATTTGGCCTTGGTCAGATTGTGAGTATCTATAATGGTCCTCAACACGTAGACATGGGAGAAGATAGATGGTGGATAGGGTATTATATGGGGAAGAAAGTGTCATCTCTAGATGATTTTGAGGAATCACTAACGGATGAGGGATTTTCTCAAAATGATCCATGAGAGGGACTTTTTGAGCTTGGGATTGGCTTGGAATAAGTAGTTAAGGACATATTAGCAGATGATAAAGTAGGTGGAAGAGACAAGGGTGACTATAATCCAACTCTAGGTATGACTATCTGGGATCATATGACCTTGATTATGAACCATCCAGGGTTAGATTATTTATATTGTAAACCATATGGAGTTAGATGATTGATTCTAGACATATATTATAGGGGTTGCAAGGATATAAAAAGGTGCCAAAAATATGGGTTGGCTAGTGTGAGGTTTATCTTCAAGATTTTTGACTATTTGTAAGATTTTTGTGAGACAAAATGTTATCTACACAAGCAAAAAAACAACAAACAAGTTGGTTGAAAGTGTTAATTTTAGTGGTGGTTATGGCTTAGATTTTGATTTTTGTTATTTTTTTTAGTTTTTTGGAATTTTTTTTTTATGATATATTTTGTAAGTATTTTTTTTAATGTCTGTTTTTGGAATCATAATGAAACTAGTACAAAATGCATTGTGGTTTTACAAAACAAGGATTTCTAGAGAGAAAAATATCCCTTTTTACAAAATTATGGTAAAAAAAATTCCTACGTGTCTTCTTAGCTACATTATATTATGGATGGATTTATAAATTCACATGAAGGCCATACCATCCTTGATTGCATGCACTCCCCTAAGTACCTACACGTAATCAGGAATAACAACTTAGTAATATCTATCAAGACTATCTTGATTAGGTCCAAATTTTATGAAAGATGCAATAAAAATTGATTGAAGTGTAAAACAAGTTAATTGGATGCAAAATCAAATAAATTTACCTTTTTTTGGCCTTTCATGATTGTATTCTATTTATTGTTGCTGATTTTGGTGAGTTTTACAAATTTTATGGTCATAGTTTTTTGGAACTATTGAAATTTCTATAATTGTTATTGTTTTTAGAATCAAGCCACCAGGTGTGTAGTGGTTAGGATATCCAAAGTCTATATATAGACGGAATCTTATGGAGGAGTTCAATAGAGTGTATATGAGCTTTGATAGCAATTTTGGATCAATTCAGTGCTTTGATTTTGAACTACTTCAAAAATTATGTGCATGCATGTAGAGGACTTTAATGGCTATCATGATGGGTGTTGCATGTAAATAAGAATATTTTCATAGGGAGATGGATGTAGGTAAATATGATTTCACTATGATTTTCATATCATTTTGATACATTTTTGTTACTTCCCAAACGAAAGGGACGGGTGGGATTTTATAGAAGTTTGCAAGGGGAAGAGGCTTTATGAGAGAAAGATAAGATAGAATGAGAAAACAACCATGTGATATGGACAAAGGAGATGAGATATCTCGAGTTTCCTATTTTTAAGTATCAAAGTGGAGCTTTGCATTGGTATTATCAAAGGGATGTGCACACATTGGAATTATCAATGAATGTGCACTCACATTGAAATTATCAATGGATGCACACTTTCATTAGAATTATCAAAGAATATATTAAGTGAAGTATTGGAGATAACTAAGCATGAATGTGTGATTGAGATTTGTAGCAAGGGAGGTGAAGATGCAACTGAGGCATGTGGCCAGTGAAGTGGATATTGGACAAGAGTGAGGTTTGCACATAGAATAAGGGGATGGAAAGTCACATGGTGACTAGGGGCTAAGTGTATGAGACTGGCATAAGGTGAGTGGTGTAAGGCGAGTGGCAGATGGTGAGTGGCACAAGGTGAGTGGCATATGGTGAGTGGCACAAGGCAAGTGGCATATGTTGAGTGGCACGTGGCGAGTGGCACAAGGCGAGTGGCATATGGCGAGTGGCAGATGGCGATTGGCAGATGGTTATTGACAATCATTTTATAGTTTTAGGCATCAAAATATATCCAAACATAGGCATATTTATACTCATTGGAAAGATATTTTCAATCTTGATCTAATGGTGGTATTTTTATAAAGTTTTGAAGATGATTTACTAGGTCAAAAATGGTTCTAAAATGGTGATAAGGAGGTAATATCATTTTGAGATATATTTTGACCTACTAAATCATCTCAAAACTTCATAAAAATACCACCATTATATCTAGCTCGAAAAGATATTTCCAACGAGTACAAATATACCTATGTTTAAAAATATTTTGATGTCTAAAATTGTAAAATAATTATCAGTTGCCATCTACCAGTCGCCATCTGCCAGTTGCCTTCTACCAGTCGCCTTCTACTAGTCACCATGTGGCGACTGGCAGAAGGTGACTAGCATAAGGTGACTGGTAGATGGCAAGTGGCACAAGGCGAGTGGCACATGGAAAGTGGCACAAGGTGAGTGGCATATGGCAACTGGAAAATAGTGATTGACCATCATTTTACAATTTTATGCATCAAAATATATCCAAACATAGGTATATTTGTATTCATTGGAAAAATATTTTTGTTGGCAATTTTGGGTACCTTGGGTACATTGCCTTTGCTCTAAGTGTAGATGTTGTCATTGATGTCAAGAAGGTCTTGAAGCAATTTGGTTTGATGTCAAAGAATGTGTTTTGATGTAGGTTTCAGTTTGGACAATGAGTTTCCAAGAAGATCAGAGTAGCCCAGTTGCAAAAGATCAAGAAAAAGACAAGTAAGAAAAAGTATGCAGGCGGTTGGAAAAACTATCGCGATTTCGCGACATGTTTTAGGAGAGAGAAAGTGCTGGAAAAACTGTCGCGATTTCGCGACATGTTTGAGGAGAGAGAAAGTGCTGGAAAAACTGTCACGATTTCGCGACATGGTTGAGGAGAGAGAAAGTACTGACAAAACTGTCATGATTTCGTGACATGTTTGAAGAGAGAGAAAGTTCTAGCAAGTCTGTCGTGATTTCGTGACATGCTGGAAAAAAGAGAAGAAGTTGGCAAAACTGTCGCGATTTCGTGACATGTTGGCAGAGAAGGAGAGCAAGTTGGAAAGTGTCACGATTTCATGACATGTCGCATTTTCGTGACTCGAAAAGTGCAGGAAGGCAGAGAAGGAAAAGTGTCACGATTTCGTGACATTCTGCAAAGAAAGTTGTACGGACGAAAAAGTGTCACGATTTCATGACATGATGCTGAAGAGAGAGTCCGCAAAGAGAACTGTCACGATTTCATGACAAGTTCGAAAAGAGAGAAAGTTACATGTAAAATGTCACGATTTCGTGACATGCTGCAGAGGTCGAGTTGAGGACTGTCGCGATTTTGCGGCATGCTGAAAAGCTCGAAGTGAGAACTGTCACGATTTCATGACATGCAGCGAAGGAAAGAGTTTGATATGAGAAGCGTCATGATTTCGTGACAGGCAGTAGAGAAAGTGTACGAAAGCTGAAAGCGTCGCGTTTTCATGACAGGATGGAGGAACAGCTTATGGATGCAAAAAATGTCATGATTTCGTGACAGGTTGAGATGGCAGCATTCAGTTGGAGAAAGTGTCACGATTTCATGACAGAAATAGTTAGCAAGTCTTCAACAGAAGAAGCGTCATGATTTCACGATGAATTCAGGAAGGAAGAGCTCGAAGGCGAAAGCGTCACGATTTCATGACTTGTTCCAGTTTCATGGGCGTAAGGCAGAGAAAAGCTTAAGGCAGTGAAAGTGTCACGATTTTGTGACATGTTCCATTTTCATTGGGGCAAGCCGAGAAAAAGTTAAAGAAGCGAGAAATGTCACGATTTCATGACAGAAGTGAAGATGACGTCAACAGAGGCAAAAGTGTCATGATTTCATGACAGAAGCTGAGAAGGATGCCATGAAGACAGAAGGGTCATGATTTCATGGCAAGAGTATAGATGACGTCAGCAGAAGCAGAAAGTGTCACGATATCATGACAAAAACTAATAGGAAGCCAAAAGAAGCAAAAGTGTCACGATTTCATGACAACAGGCAAAAGAAGGTGTACGGCTGTAAAAGTGTCACGATATCGTGACATGTTGTAGTTTCATGATGGAAGCTATAGGGAAGTGACAGAGGCAACAGAGGCGGTTGAAGCCAACAAAGTTAAATCTGGGCCGACGAAGATTAGGGTTTTGTAGCCGACGATCTTTAGGGTATCAGCCGACTAAAGATTAAGTTTTTGATCATGAATTAATGCTATAAAAGGAGGACTATTTTTGAGTTTCAAGGTATCGAATGGGTGTATCGAATTTGCGCAAGTGAAGTCTGCTGTGCGCAAGAGAGCGAGTCGAGTCGAATCGATCGAAGTGTGCGTTCGAAGTGTGATATTCGTAGATAGAGTGCGGGAGAGAAGTGCGATCATCGAGAGGCAGAGTGTGCAAAGTCTGTGCTGCTGTGTTTGCGCGATCAGTGCAAAAGTAGTCTCGACCAAGTGCGGCTGTAACAGAACAGAGAAAGAGGAAGAGGACAGACTTGTGCCAGATCGAAGAACTATGTTTGGTGCAGATCAGATAGAGGACATATGTGCTAGACCGAAGGACTGTGTTTAGTGCATATTCGAGGACCAGCTTTGCGGTGATAGAGTTGAGGACAGAGATCTCCAGCCAGAGCAGGGAAGACAGGTGTCTTCTGTGGATAGAGTTCCACTTGCTAAGGGCAGAGGAGGTAGAGGTCTTCTAGAGGATCACCAACCAAAGCAGAATTAGGGGAAGGTATCTCCTTTGAGCAAGAGGCTCATAAACATTGTAATTGGGAAGGTTTCCCAAAGAACCGTGATATAACTTTTAGAGAAAAGTTTTATCCGTGGAGTAGCCCACCTTGGGTGAACCACGTAAATTGTTGTGTCACTTTGTGGATGATGTTTTGTGCATTGCTTGATTACTACTGTTAATACTGCTATCTATTTTCTGCATAACATTGAATTGAAAGCTGATTTGAAAGAAAAAATTAAAAGTGGTCTTATACTGTTCACCCCCCCTCTCAGTATAAGCTTGTGTTCTTCAATTGGTATCAGAGCCAGCACCTTCAAAAAGTTTAACAGCTTGAAGGAAAAGTTTGCAAAGAACACAATGGATTATTCAAGTGGCAATGCAACACCTATTCTTGATGGATCAGATTTCGGTCTGTGGAGTGCAAGAATGAAAGTCTATCTAATGGCACTTGGTAATGAGGTTTGGGAAGTAATTGAAGATGGGTACACTATCCCTGTAAATGGTCCATACACTAAAGAAGACAGGCTCTTACATCACAGCAACTCAAAAGCCATGAATGCAATCCTGAAGGGTTTACAGAAGGCTGATCTTACCAAAGTGATTCACTGCAAGACAGCTAGTGAAATGTGGAAACAGTTGCAGGTGGTTCATACAGGTGATGCTAATGTCCGAAAGGCCAAATTGAGACACTTTAAAGGTATGTTTGAACAACTCAAAATGAATGATGATGAAAATATTAGTGACTACATGCTTCGTATGGATGAGATTGTTAACTCCATGAAAGACTTAGGTCTTGAACTTGCTGAAAATGATGTGTGTGATAAGATTTTAAGGTCTCTTCCTAATAGATTTAGTGAAAATATTTCTGCCATTGAGGAAGCTAAAGATTTAGATAAATTGAAGAAGGATGAGCTCCATAGTATACTTGCAAGCATTTGAGCTGAGAACTCAAGTGAAAGTTGATGTTAAGAAAGAGGCAGCCTTCAAAGCTACCAAGAAATCAAAGGGCAAGCAGATTCAAGAGAGTGATGAGTCTTCTAGTGATGAAGAGGCATATTACAGCAAGAAAGGCAAGTTTTCCAGAAAGCACAAAAGCAAGAAAAATATAAGATGTTTCAACTGTGGGAAATTCGGTCATTATGCTACTGACTGTACTGTTTCCAAGAATGAAAGTGATGAAGATATACAGGATGTTAAGAGCAAGGATTCTAAAAAGCACAGGTATTTCAGAAAGAACAAAGATGAGCACAACAATCAAGGAAAGAGGTATTCACACAAGAACAAGAAAAGCTTCTACCTAGACAAAGCAAGTAAGTGTTCTAGCAATGATAGTGAAAGTTCTTCTAGTGATAATGAAAATGAGATGTTGTTCATTTCAGAAAAGGAGGAAGAACCGAAACATAAATTCATTGTCATGAAATGTTTTAGATGTGGAAATTTTGGGCACCTTGAGGATAAATGCAAAAATAATGATTTGGTTGCTAGTATGTATGAGGATGCTTTAGAAAACTACAATGAAGATGCATGTATGGTTTTTGAAAAGGGTAGCACCTCTAGTGATAAGAAATCTGAAAAAGGCCTTGATAATTCAAAATGCAATCAAATAGAGGATCTTGAATGTGAACTTACTAATGCTCTTAGTGTTTTGAAAAAGGAAAGAAAGAAGAATGCTAGACTCAAGGATAAGTTAGATGAATGTTGTATGGAGAGAGATGAACTTATAGAAAATCTTGAAGTCTCTATGGCTAAGACACAAGAACTCAAGACTGAGTTAGAATCTAAGGTGCTTGAGTATAGTGAATTAGAACAGAAAATGGCTTCTTTGGAAGTGGAAACTAAAGAGTACAAGGATAAGTTGTACAGGTTTCAAGATAGCTCCAAAAGGGTTAAATCTCTCATCAAAGGTCAAAGAAAACCAACAGATAAAATAGGTCTCGGGTTTGTTGAGCCGCACAAGAAACAGGTTGGGGAATCTAGCAAGAGATTACAAAAGGAAGAAAGTTCTGATGTAGAAAGTACTTCAGATCAAGAGTCCGTGAGTGATAAATGCGCAGAAATAGAAAACAGAATTCTGAATGCGAAGAAGAAGTTTACCCGACCTAGAAGGTCATTTACAGGAAAGTTTAATGGCAGATGTTTTGCGTGTCACAGGTTTGGCCACATGGCTTCGCATTGCATGACTCAAGTAAGGAAGATAAATGACAGTTTCAGGGGCCGTAACTTATTTCAAGGATATTGCTACTCTTGTAATCAGTTCGGGCATAAGGCAATATTCTGCAAAACTAACAACAGGAACACGGTTACTCATAACAGACGGATTCAAAGAAGAGGTATGCCGAACAGAAATAACTTTGTTACGTGCTATAAGTGCAACAATGAAGGACACACAACTAGACAGTGTAGAGCTGATTTTCCAAGGTACAGGAACAGAAAAAGTGATATAAATAGGTCCAAGGATCAAGGTATGAATAAAAATAGGAATGATAAAAGAAACAAGAACAGTAGTATGAACAGGTCCGAGGATCAGAACAGTGACAGGAACAGAAATACAGACAAAGAATTCAAGAAAAGGCCCGACAAGGAAATTGTAGACACTGATGATGATGAGTGTCTAATGGGAGTGTCACTCCCAACCCTGTTTTAAATCACCTCATCAGGAGGTGGGGGAGGGACTAAGCTAAGAGGCTCATTCTTAGTCCCGAGCCCCAAAGATGACCCTTTGCCATTGATGACAAAGGGGGAGAGATATGAGAAAGGGGGAGAGCTTCAAGTAAAGAAGAAAGCTTCAAGTCAGGGGGAGCAAAAACTTTAATTGCAGATTCTCAGTTGTTGGATCAGTAGGGTTCAGTTTTGGCTCTTGAGATATGTTTTCAGTTAAGGGTTGCCATCAATGACAAAGGGGGAGATTGTTGGCAATTTTGGGTACCTTGGGTACATTGCCTTTGCTCTAAGTGTAGATGTTGTCATTGATGTCAAGAAGGTCTTGAAGCAATTTGGTTTGATGTCAAAGAATGTGTTTTGATGTAGGTTTCAGTTTGGACAGTGAGTTTCCAAGAAGATCAGAGTAGCCCAGTTGCAAAAGATCAAGAAAAAGACAAGTAAGAAAAAGTATGCAGGCGGCTGGAAAAACTATCACGATTTCGTGACATGTTTTAGGAGAGAGAAAGTGCTGGAAAAACTATCATGATTTCGCGACATGTTTGAGGAGAGAGAAAGTGCTGGAAAAACTATCACGATTTCGCGACATGGTTGAGGAGAGAGAAAGTACTGACAAAACTGTCACGATTTCGTGACATGTTTGAAGAGAGAGAAAGTTCTAGCAAGTCTGTCGCGATTTCGCGACATGCTGAAAAAAGAGAAGAAGTTGGCAAAACTGTCGCGATTTCGCGACATGTTGGCAGAGAAGGAGAGCAAGTTGGAAAGTGTCACGATTTCGTGACATGTCGCATTTTCGCGACTCGAAAAGTGCAGGAAGGCAGAGAAGGAAAAGTGTCACGATTTCGTGACATTCTGCAAAGAAAGTTGTACGGACGAAAAAGTGTCACGATTTCGCGACATGATGCTGAAGAGAGAGTCCGCAAAGAGAACTGTCGTGATTTCGTGACAAGTTCAAAAAGAGAGAAAGTTACATGTAAAATGTCACGATTTCGCGACATGCTGCAGAGGTCGAGTTGAGGACTGTCACGATTTCGTGGCATGCTGAAAAGCTCGAAGTGAGAACTGTCACGATTTCGTGACATGCAGCGAAGGAAAGAGTTTGATATGAGAAGCGTCGCGATTTCGTGACAGGCAGTAGAGAAAGTGTACGAAAGCTGAAAGCGTCACGTTTTCGCGACAGGATGGAGGAACAGCTTATGGATGCAAAAAATGTCACGATTTCACGACAGGTTGAGATGGCAGCATTCAGTTGGAGAAAGTGTCACGATTTCACGACAGAAATAGTTAGCAAGTCTTCAACAGAAGAAGCGTCATGATTTCACGATGAATTCAGGAAGGAAGAGCTCGAAGGCGAAAGCGTCGCGATTTCGTGACTTGTTCCAGTTTCGCGGGCGTAAGGCAGAGAAAAGCTTAAGGCAGCGAAAGTGTCATGATTTCGTGACATGTTCCATTTTCGCTGGGGCAAGCCGAGAAAAAGTTAAAGAAGCGAGAAATGTCACGATTTCATGACAGAAGTGAAGATGACGTCAGCAGAGGCAAAAGTGTCACGATTTCATGATAGAAGCTGAGAAGGATGCCATGAAGACAGAAGGGTCATGATTTCACGGCAAGAGTATAGATGACGTCAGCAGAAGCAGAAAGTGTCGCGATATCGTGACAAAAACTAATAGGAAGCCAAAAGAAGCAAAAGTGTCACGATTTCGCGACAGTAGGCAAAAGAAGGTGTACGACTGTAAAAGTGTCACGATATCGCGACATGTTGTAGTTTCACGGTGGAAGCTACAGGGAAGTGACAGAGGCAGCAGAGGCGGTTGAAGCCAACAAAGTTAAATCTGGGTCGACGAAGATTAGGGTTTTGTAGCCGACGATCTTTAGGGTATCAGCCGACTAAAGATTAAGTTTTTGATCATGAATTAATGCTATAAAAGGAGGACTATTTTCGAGTTTCAAGGTATCGAATGGGTGTATCGAATTTGCGCAAGTGAAGTCTATTGTGCGCAAGAGAGCGAGTCGAGTCGAATCGATCGAAGTGTGCGTTCGAAGTGTGATATTCATAGATAGAGTGCGGGAGAGAAGTGCGATCATCGAGAGGTAGAGTGTGCAAAGTCTGTGCTGCTGTGTTTGCGCGATCAGTGCAAAAGTAGTCTCGACCAAGTGCGGCTGTAACAGAACAGAGAAAGAGGAAGAGGACAGACTTGTGCCAGACCGAAGAACTATGTTTGGTGCAGATCAGATAGAGGACATATGTGCTAGACCGAAGGACTATGTTTAGTGCATATTCGAGGACCAGCTTTGCGGTGATAGAGTTGAGGACAGAGATCTCCAACCAGAGCAGGGAAGACAGGTGTCTTCTGTGGATAGAGTTCCACTTGCTAAGGGCAGAGGAGGTAGAGGTCTTCTAGAGGATCACCAGCCAAAGCAGAATTAGGGGAAGGTATCTCCTTTGAGCAAGAGGCTCATAAACATTGTAATTGGGAAGGTTTCCCAAAGAACTGTGATATAACTTTTAGAGAAAAGTTTTATCCGTGGAGTAGCCCACCTTGGGTGAACCACGTAAATTGTTGTGTCACTTTGTGGATGATGTTTTGTGCATTGCTTGATTACTGTTGTTAATACTGCTATCTATTTTCTGCATAACATTGAATTGAAAGCTGATTTGAAAGAAAAAATTAAAAGTGGTCTTATACTGTTCACCCCCCCTCTCAGTATAAGCTTGTGTTCTTCAATTTTCAAGCCCGATCTAATGGTGGTATTTTTATGAAGTTTGAATATGATTTACTAGGCCAAACATGGTTCCAAAAATGGTGATAAGGAGTTAATATCAATTTAAGGTAGATTTTGACCTACTAAATCATCTCAAAACTTCATAAAAATACCACCATTAGATCAGGATCGAAAAGAACTTTCCAATGACTATAAATATACCTAAAATTATAAAATAGTTATCAATTACCATTTGCCAGTCGCCATCTACCATTTGCCTTATGCCAGTCACCTTCTACCAGTCGCCATATAGCGATTGGCAAAAGGCGAATGGCATAAGGCGACTGACATAAGGTGACTAGAAGATGGCAACTAGCAAATGGTGACTGAAATATGGTAAGTGGCACATGGTGAGTGGTACAAGGTGAGTGGCATATGGCGAGTGGTAGATGGCAATTGACATATGGTGATTGACAATTATTTTATAATTTTAGGCATCAAAATAAATCCAAACATAAGCATATTTGTACTTATTCAAAAGATCTTTTCAAGCTAGATCTAATGGTGGTATTTTTATTAAGTTTTAATATGATTTAATAGGTTGAACATGGTCCCAAAAATGGTGATAATAAGGTAATGTCATTTAAGGTATATTTATGCCTATTAAATCCTCTCAAAACTTAATAAAAATACCACCATTATATCGGGCTCAAAAATATCTTTCCAACGAGTACAAATATACCTATGTTTGAAAATATTTTTATTCCTAAAATTGTAAAATAATTATCAATCACCATCTAGCAGTCGCCATTTGCCAGTCGCCATCTACCGGTCACCATCTGCCAGTCACCATCTGGCGACTGACAGAAGGTGACTGGCATAAAGCGACTAGTAGATGGTGAGTGGCACAAGGCAAGCGACACATGGCGAGTGGCATAAGGTGAGTGCTATATGGTGACTGGAAAATGACAACTGGCTAATGGTGACTGATAATAATTTTACAATTTCAGAAATCAAAATATATCCAAATATAGGTATATTTATACTCGTTGGAAAGATCTTTTCAAGCCTGATCTAATGGTGGTATTTTTATAAAGTTTGAATATGATTTACTAGGCCAAACATGGTTCCAAAAATCATTATAAGGAGTTAATGTCATTTTAAGGTAGATTTTGTCCTACTAAATCATCTCAAAACTTCATAAAAATACAACCATTAGATCAGGATCGAAAATAGCTTTCCAACTAGTATAAATATACCTATTTTTGGATATATTTTGATGCCTAAAAATATAAAATGATTATCAATCATCATCTGCCAGTCACCATCTACCAGTCTAAGGTGACTGGCAGATGGTGACTAGTAGATAGCGATTGACATATGGCGAGTGGCACATGGTGAGTGGCACAAGGTGAGTGGCATATGGTGAGTGGTAGATGGTGATTGGCATATGGTGATTGACAATCATTTTATAATTTTAGGCATCAAAATATATCCAAACATAGGCATATTTTTACTCATTAGAAATATCTTTTCAAGTAGATCTAATGGTGGTATTTTTATTAATTTTTAAAATGATTTAATAGGTTTAACATGGTCCCAAAGATGGTGATAAGGATGTAATGTCATTTAAGGTAGATTTTGACCTATTAAATCATATCAAAACTTCATAAAAATACAACTATTAGATCAGGCTCAAAAAGTGCTTTTCAATGAGTATAAATATACCTATATTTGAATATATTTTGATGCCTAAAATTATAAAATAATTATCAGTCACCATCTGGCAGTCGCCATCTACCAGTCACCTTCTGCCAGTTGCCATGTGGTGACTGGAAGATGGTGAGTGGTATAAGGCAATTGCCATATGGTGAGTGGCACATGGCAAGTGGCACATGGTGAGTGGCACAAGATGAATTGCATATGACGAGTGGAATATGGCGAGTGGTAGATGGTGACTGACAATAAGTTTACAGTTTTAGGCATCAAAATATATCTAAACATAGGCATATTTGTACTCGTTGGAAAGATATTTTTAGGGCCGATATAATGGTGGTAGTTTTATGAATTTTGAAGATGATTTAATAGGTCAAACATGGTCCCAAAGATGTTTATAATTTATGTGCAAAATTTTTTAAAATTCGCCATATTTTGATAATGTTTTTGCAAAATTTTGAAAAATTCGCCCCACAGTTTATACATGATTCACCTTGATTCACCCCAAATTTATAAATACTTTTTTGGTACTACCTCTTATGCATAACCCTGGTCTTGGTCTTATGACTCTAGTAGTGACTTTGTTTCTTGCACTCTTTCTTGTTCTAGCCCTATACTAATTTTGATCATATTTAGAACTTTTCAAATCATACTTTTCTAGAACAATGCATTTAGTGCCACCAATATTTATTTTATCTTATCTCATTCATATTTCATATTATTTTTTTGTTTTTACCAATAATATTTTTGAGAATGATTGTTTCCTCCATAAATTCTAAAACAATGAAGATCCCAACATTTTTCTATCTTGTGTCCATATCTTCCATAGAGTCTGCATTTGTTACTTATTTTAATTTTTCTTCTATTAATATTAGTTCCATTTTTCGTCTCCTAGATTTCTCTATTTCACAATTACTTTTAGTAATCGGTGATTCATTATTACCTATTTGTTTAAGGCTTTCAATAATGTTCTCTTATATTTTTTTAATTTGTGTCACTATTTCTTATAAAAAATTCTATACCAATCTTCTTGCCACTATTATTGATATCATTATAGTGTTCACAATCATCACATGCACTTTTTTCACACTATTTCTTCACAAACAATGCAAAATTCCCTTATGTCACATGTCATGTTTATTTCCTAAATACCATGACTCACATGATCCTTTACGGGTTCCAAACAACTATCTACCACTTTAACCTTTAAACCACATATTTTAATCATTGTTATTATGAATATTACTAGTATCACAACATATGTCTATCATTATGGGACTCAAATCACTAGTATCACAATGTATATTTTTTGTCATGGGTCTCAAACCATTTTTTCAAAACTTGCATATTTCATTATGGTCTTGTCATTCAAATTTTTAATTTCTTCTTGATTTTTGTGCTTCACCTTATTAAGTGCCATGTACATTAAATTTCCCATATCAATAGGTAATATAATAATATATTTAGAGAAATCTTTAACTTCATTGATAATATCATTTAAGTAGTCTTTAAGTGTTAAAAATTCTTCATTTTTAGCTTCTTCAAGAATAGTTTGTGAGTACCATGTAAATTCTGGTGACACATACTTATAATCTTCAACTTGTTTTTATTTTCTTGGTAAGACTCACTTTTGGATTTTGGCTTATTTCTTTGTTTGTTTCCTTTATTTATCTACCATGTTAAATTTCTTGCTAGTAATATCTATGATCAACCTTTCTAATTTTCCTTTGAGAGAAGTTGCTCAATAATTTGCCTTTGTCTTTGTGTTCAATAACCTTGAAATATTTGACTAGTATTTCACTTTAAATTTTGTTCCTAATAAAAAGCTCAATAATTTGTTTGTGTATTTATCCTATATTTAATATCTCTTATTTTTCTTTAAATTTAGATCCTTTAATAATTTTTCTTTTTCAATTTTCCTTCAATTAATTCTATATTCTTACCCCTTTAACCATTAATAATAATTATTAATATACTTAATAGTTTGGAAATTTCATAAATTATTCAATATAATTAATTTCCTTTGTAGTAGATTTCCTTATTTATCCCAAATTCAATATTTAGTTTTTTTATTCTATTCAATAATTCTTTTATTTTATTCAAATAAAATTATTTTCTTCTTCAATTTATTTAAGGAATATCTTCTTTCAAAAAATTTTAATATCTTTCTTAATCTTTAATATTCTTCTTCAATTTATTTTCTCTCTCTCTCTCTCTCGGTAAATTTTGTACCTTTAAGTTTCCTCCAAATACTATATTAGATAGCATTTGATTTTTAAATTTCAAGTTTCCTCCAAATACTATATTAGATAGCATTTGATATTTGATTTTTAAATTTCAAATATTTGAGATGTAATAAATTATTTACCTTGGACAATTCTAATGACATTTTAATCATTCGACTGTTTTAGCTCATATGCCTTTATTTTGGCTCTTGTCTGCAATGTAATATCACATGCAACATTCTAACAACTCTATATTTGCCATATTTTATTTTGAAGTACTTTTTGACATACACCTTTTATAGACCTACTTCTCTAGGCTATTACAACCTTTCCTTAGATGTTATCAAGGTTTGTCCTAGTGTCTACCCATTCTAGTGAATGTAAACAATACCATTTTCAAAGACACATCCATAAACTTCAATGGTCCCCTTCACTAGTTCTTTTCTATAGCTATCTACTTGTTTCACATGCTTCTCTTTTCTCCAATTATCTTCTAGCACACTCCACATGTTCTTATTTCCACTATTCAATTGCTCCTTGCATATTTTTTCTATCTCCTTCTTAATCTCCTAGAGCATTTGCTCCTTATGTCTACTCCTTGGATGTTTTCTTCTTGGATGTTTAGTCCTTGGATGTCACTTCTGAAGCTTGGACACATTGCTTTCTTCTCAATATGTTAAGCATTATTACTCTCAATACTTATTTATACAATAGTGGTTATCCTCTAACTAATGGTGGTTCCCCTCATGAAAATGACTTCTCTCACAATAGTGGATCTAATACCACTATTTCCAATATAGTAATTTTTCACATCTCAAATAAAAAATATTCTAACATTGACATACATTTAATAACAAAACTCACTGATAATATTATTGAAACAAGTATCTAACTAATTAATGGAAATGCAATGTATTTCAAAGCTTATTCAATCACATATTACAATGTTTCATCACCAATATGTACACTTTTAATATTATACTCTTCACATTCACAAGACTCTTGAGAAATATATTTCATTGACTACTATTAGTGACAAAACTCTAATGGTTACACATACTAAAATAAATATTTACTTAAATCCACATGACACCTAATGTTTATAAGATTTGTTTGACATCAAATATTTCTAAACTAGTTCTAAAATATTTATAAACTATTTATGATTAATTACAAGGTACGTGCAATGTGCTTGTAAGGTACTAAATGATGTAATACTTTGAGCAAAAAAATTTGGATAATTTTGTTCATTGGTTATTTTTAATAATCAGAAGTAAAACATTGAATTTTTAATCAATAAAAATCTACATGCTAAAGCCAAGAATGAATACAAAAAACCATAACATAAGTAATTGGATAATTTAGTTATAGTTAAATAAGTGTCCAAAGAGATTGATCCTTCTAGAAACTTTATTCAATTTAAATAAATCTAGCATCAAAGTAAAGGTGTCCTCTTATCATCCTATAAAAATAACTAAAGGAAAAAACTTACTACTAGGAAAGGAGTTGTCTAATGTAGAAAAATACTTGTTTAGAGAGATTTTTGGAAACTAAAAAGACATCATTGCACTACCTTTTAAGGATATGAGGGTATATGATTGAAATATTATAAATCACATGATAAAATTAGATCCTTATAATAATACTTTTAGGCAAAAAATAATAATATGAACCAAAAAATTGAATCAATTATAAAAAAGGAGATATTAGAACTTCTATGGGCATAAATTATATTTCTAAACAAGCACTCTACCTTGATGCTAACATGGTATTCATTTCAAATAAAAAATATGATATTAGATTATGTGTTGATTTCAATAATATAAATGGGGCATTGTTAAAGGACCAATAGCCTTTACCTACAATATAAGTTTTTTTATAAATGGTGGTATGGTCATAGATGTTATCACTTTTGGTAGACTTTTAATGGTATGATCAAATATAGGTCAAGAATAATTATTATAAAAAAATAAATTTTGCCATTAAATGGTTGACTTTTGAATATCAACTAATTCCATTTGGTTTGTCAAACATGGAGGCCATCTTTCAATAATCTATGGGCATCATATTTACAAATTAAGCAAGTTAAATCATTCTCATATATCTTGATGATATAAGTATATTTTAAAAAGAAAGAAGTAAGCATGTCAAACACCTAGAGTTTATCTTCTAAAGGTTTAGAGATTATGGCATCCCACTTAACCATATAATGTTCATTTTAATGGTATAATAAGAAATTGTTTTCGGGCATGTACTATCTAGGAATGGCTTATCCATAGATCATGATAGGATAAAATAAATCTTAGATCTCACCCTACCCTTGCCAAAGGAATTTAGTACATCCTAGGTCAAATATAGGTTCCAACTAAATTCATAAAAAACTTTGCACAATGGTTCAAGCTAATAAAAAAATACTAAAAAAGGATACAACCTTACTATGAACTAAATATGGTAAAAGGATCCTCGCAAACATAAAATTTGTCATCACCAAGGCACTAGTCCCACTATTTTCATAGATTGCTTCCAATGGATCAAAGGATAAAAATACCATTACACATTGATGAAAAAAAGGAGAAGAAAATAATTTCCCTTGAAACCTATCATTATGAATGTTTATTCAATAAAAACCAAATGCTTCCATATGTGTCATAAAAATTTTGATCTAATTGAATGTAATGTCTATGGATTAGACATTTTTTGTAGGACTGCCCAAACTACCGAACTCGTTTTGGCCATATCTCACTCATCCGGACTCGGATTGAGCTAAAATTTTGAGGGTAGATGCCTGAAAAACCCTAGAACATCTCCACCAATTTTCATATAATTTGGAGCAACACATATCCTAGCACATCCCTATGTGTGAATGAGATATTTGGCAAGCGGCTATGCAAGGGTTTCATCTGGGTTGAGTGCAAGCAGCTCCAGAGGTTGGTTTTTAGGGCCTTTGGGCCCTAGCGGCCAATATTTTTGTGGTTTATGCTCAATATTTTAGTAGGAAATGTTGTAGGGGATCCAATATGGGTTAGAAATTTTTCTTTCAACAGATCATACTATGAACTTGAGTGACAACGGCTTCCAATTTGCTGCACAAAATAAAAGTGAAAACCATACCTTTCCACGATGTCTAGGGCAAGGATTAAAGAGATCAAGAAACAAGTTTCAAGTAGTTGATCAAAAAATGGCTCATATCTCAAGTGAATCTGGTGCTAAGGTGCACCCACAAAATAATTCTACTTTGAAAACCCCTGTCAAGGGTAAGAATTTTGAAGACTCAGTCCCAAAAATGAATTTTAGGGATGCCCTTCGTGGTGGACAGCCTTAGCCCAATGCTAATATCAATCTTAGGGCTTCCCATAAACCTCTAAGAATGCCTAATATTGATCCCAAGAAAACGGAGTCAGGATGTCTTAAAGCAGCTGATGGAACTCCTATTGTTAAGCTTGATATGGGTAACATTCAGACTAGCATTGAAGATTTGGAAAAAAGAGGACTAATTTGTCGGTTCGTGGGTTTTCGTTCGAGTCTATCTGCTTTCAAATTCTAGGCTGCAAAAAGCTGGAAAACTAAAGGTGAGTTACAAATATCTATTTATCCAAATGGTTATTTTCTTGTTTTATTTGCTAATAATGAAGATAGAGAGAAAAATTTTCAAGGGGGTCCTTGGTTTTTTGGAAGGGCAGGGCTTTTCATGAAGCCCTGGCATACTAAATTTAAATCCGAAGAAGATATGCCTTCTATAGCTCCCGTGTGGGTTAGACTCTTTGGCCTCCCTATTGAATTTTGGAATCCTACTATTTTTTCTTCAATTGGAAACTCTTTAGGAACTTTTATGATGACTTTTGATTGTACTCAAAATTTTGAACATATTATTTATGCTCGAATTTGTGTTTTAATGGATTTTGAAAAACCCCTACCTAAAAATATCACATTACAATTTGGGGAAGACACTTGGGAGCAAGTAGTGGACTATGAGAACATTCCTTTTCATTGTAGAATTTGCCATGAATATGGTCATTTGGCCAATGCTTGCCCAAATAAAATTCCTGATCAAAAGAAAGAAGATATAAACTCAACGAGTTTCCAAATACCTAAGAAGAAGAACACTAAAAAAAAACCAGTTATGAAGGATCAATCAAAGTCATATGCTAATATGTTTGAAATCCTTTCCACAAATGATGTCCCAAGTGAGGAAGAGGAAATAATGGAAACTAAAATCTTAGAAACACAATTTAAATATGAAGGGAAGAACTCAGAGACAAACCAACAAATCAAAGGTTTTCAATAGAAAAAAAGGAGAAAATTTACACAAGAAAAACAATCTTTCAAATGTCAAAACTTCAAATAATGCAGGTCCCAATATAGACTCCATTGAACCATCTAGTAAAATTTTGGTCGTGTACGAGCATTCTTCAAGGTTAGAAGCCATCTCAGATTCAATTGGAATAAGTCAAGAAACAAGAAAAAAAATTGAAGATGGATTCTAATCAAAAAGCAAGTCGCAAGACCAATCAATATCATATGGTAAAAGAAGGTGAAAAGCTTGTAGAGGAAGGTAAGATTAATGCCCTTCCCAAATTTTTTAGCCCTGGTATTAATGAAGATCATCACTTGGAATATTAGAGGACTCAAAGGGAGTCTTTCAAAACAAAATGAAATTAGAAGAATGATTCAGATAAATCATCCACATCTTGTTTTCCTTCAAGAAACAAAGATGTCAATGGAGGATATGGACTCAATTGCCGATAAAATTTGGCAAGTCGGAAAAGTGGTTTCCCTCAGTTCCCAAGCGACTTCGGGTGGCATTGCTTGTCTCTTTGGGACCCAAAAGAGGTAGTTATTCACCATATGGTTGGCGGTTGGGGTTTGTTGGCTATAGCTATTCAAAGTAGACATTCCAACCAGATTATGCTCTACATTACTTGTTTATGCTCGACTTCTTTGGAGGAAAAAAGAAGACAGTGGAAGGATATTACTCATATTATCTCTCATTTTCCTAAATCTTGGATCTTGATCGGAGGAGATTTCAATACCATCCTCTCTCTGGATGAGAAAAAGGGGGGAAATAGAAATTTGGACAAAAGCACTGACCTCATGAGTGAATATATTGCAAACCTCCATCTTGTGGATATCCAACCAGATAATGGCCTTATGACTTGGTCTAACAGAAGGCAAGGCTTAGCTTGTATAATGGAGATATTGGATAGGTTTTTGCTCTCTAAAAATTTCTTAATCCATGGTCACATTCCTAAAGTGAAGACTCTTAATAATGCCGGTTCGGATCATTGGCCGATCATGGTGGAAATGTGGAAAACCAATGTGAGTTTCTCTCCTTTTCATTTTCAATTAATGTGGCTTAGAGACATTTCCTTCGAGACCTCGTGTGCAACAATGGTGGAAGGAAGGTAAACCTAGGCATGGGACTAAGATGTTCTATTTTGCCAAAATATTGCAATACATTAAATCCAAAATCAAGACTTGGAACTGGAAAGAGTTTGGGGATGTTCATAAAAAAACATGAAGTTATTGCTCATCTTGAAAATTTGAATAAGAAAATCCATTTAGATGGCCTCACGGAGAAGAGAAGTGCGGATGAAATTAAACTCACAACTCGGTTAGAGGAATGGGAAAAAAGAGAAGAAATCTTATGGAAGCAAAAATCTAGAATTCAATGGCTCAAAGAAGGAGATCGAAACACAAATTTCTTCCACAAATATCTTCTAGCTCGAAGATCTCACAACTTTATTTCTTCCTTAAAATTAGATTCTGGAGATGTTGTTTATACTTGGGATGGCATGAACTCTATTGTTGTTGATTACTTTTCCAATATTTTCGTTGCTACTCCTCTTGACTCAACTTCACAACAAAATGTTCTTCAAGCAATCCCTTCTCTTATCACTTCTGAGGAGAACTCTATTTTTACTGCTCTCATTACTATCAATGAGCTTCAACAAGTAGTTTTTAAAATGCAAAAAGGAAAACCCCAAGTCCTGATGGTTTTCCCATTGAGTTCTACCAAGAGTTCCGGGATATCCTTCATGTTGATTTATTAGAGGTGGTGGAAGAAGCCAAGAAAGCCAAAGAAATTTTGAAGGTTATCAATAAAACTTATATTACTCTTGTTCCAAAAGCTCAAGAGGTTGATCATATCTCAACTTTTAGACCTATTGCTTTATGTAATGTTCTTCTCAAAATCATTACTAAAATCATGGCAGAAAGGTTGAAGCCTCTTTTGCATAAGATTATTTCCCCAGAGCAAGGGGGTTATGTGGAAGGACGTCAAATAGTAGATGAGATAGTTCTTTCTCAGGAAGCCATCCATTCCATGGATATGCAAAATTCTCCTTCCATGTTCATTCGGTTAGACTTATCCAAAGCTTATGACAGAGTGGATTGGCACTTCCTTATCAAAGTTTTGAGGCAATTTGGTTTCTCTAAGGATTGGATGGATTGGATTATGGGATGTATCTCTTCATTTTCCTACTTAGTTCTTATCAATGGCAGGCCTTCTCAGTCATTCCCATCTTCCAGAGGTATTAGGCAAGGTGACCCGCTATCCCCTTATTTATTCATCATTCTTGTTGAATGCTTGGGTAGGACTATAACAAAAAAGAGGAAAAAAAACCCTTGAGGGAGTTACCATTGCTCATGGAGCTAGACCTATCTCTCATCTTCAATTTGTGGATGACTCTACTCTTTTAGGTAAAGCTACAATTAAGGAAGCTTCTAATATTAAGCAAATCATTAGCTATTTTTCTAAGGCTACTGGGCGATTGATCAATGAAGACAAATCTAAAGTTATTTTCTTTCGTTTCTCTGCTAGACAAGAATCCATGGTCTTGGATAAATTAAGATATAATAAGACCTCTCTTCCAATCACTTATTTAGGTATTCCCATAAATATTCAAAGGCAAAAAAATAAATATTGGAATTGGTTGTTGGACAAAGTCAAGAAGAAAATTGGAAAGTGGACCAACAAGTGGCTTTCTTCGGGGGTAGAATCACCTTGGTAAAATCAGTCCTTCAAGCTATTCCTATTTATGTTTCTTCTATTTTGAATATCCCAAAGGTTGTTCTTCGAGAATTGGATCAAATCAGTCATCGTTTCCTTTGGAGTGGTACTAAGGAGAAAAGAAAATGGGCCTTGGTGAAATGGGATACTTTATGTCTTCCTAAGAGTGAAGGGGGGTTAGGATTTCGGTCTTCTATTAATAACAACAAATCTTTAGCTGCTAAATTATATTGGAGGATGTTGCATAACCCCAATGCTCTTTGGGCCAATAATCTCCATGCTAAATATGTTGAGAACAAAAGTCCTGAAGACCTTGTTCGCTATCAACTTCCTACCAAAGGTTCTCCCATTTTAGCAGTTCTTAAGACTTGGTGAGGATTTGATAAAGAAAAAATTATTTTGGATCATTCATAATGGTCAACGAGCAAATTTTTGGATAGATTCTTGGGATGGTCACAAGCCTTTGATAACTCAGTTTCCCGATTGGAGGCCTTGGATGGAGGAGCTTCACCGAGCTAATTGGATAAAGGTGGCTAATTATTGTCGGTACCATACTTGGTAATTCAAAGGTTGGTAGATATTGGATCCCTATTGAGGAATGGCCTATTCAAATCCCAGAAAGGCAAAGACAAGATATCCAAGGCATCCTTCATATGAGATCCCTCTCTTGGTCCCATGAAAAATATTGTTTTGGATGGAACAACACTACTAAGGGTGAGTATTCAATTGCTCAAGGTTATTTGACCTTATGCCATAATAATCCCAACCATTCTTCTGACATATTTTCTTTATTGTGGGCTCAAAAGCTCTGGCCTAAGGTGAGGTTCTTTAATTGGCTTTTATTGCATCGTAGGGTGCTTATTGGTGAGCAACTTATGAAGCGTGGTTTTCATGGCCCTTTTAGATGTGAAATGTGTGAAGAGAATGTAGAAAATCTCAACCATATTTTTATTGAGTGTACTTTAGCCTCCGAGCTATGGAGGAGAATGGCCACTTTACTTGGCTTACAATGGTCCAATTTTTTTACTTTTGAACAACTTTGGAGGGATTGGCCTAATCAAGAGGGTGTTGATCATTTTATTAGGCGATTAGTTTGGATGGGTTCTACCATTCTTCTTTGGAATATTTGGAATGAAAGGAACAACCAAATTTTTAATCAAGATAGGAAGGATATTCACTATATTTGGCAAAATACCATAGCCAACTTAGTTGAATCAGTCCATCAACTCCTTAATCACCCCCAAAACTCCCACCAAATATGGGATCAAGTGATGCAAATATTGAAGATTAAATATTCTAAGGGAAACCAACTTAAAGGGAATGTGAGTATTAGTAAGATGGATAGGACTAGAAATTGGCAACCTCCTCCTAAGGATTTTGGAAAAGTCAATACTGATGGAGCCTCTAGAGGGAACCCTGGAAAAGCTAGTGTGGGAGGAATTGGTAGACTTTCAGATGGCTCCTTGGTTTTTACTTTTCTTGAGAATTTGGGTATTCTTTCCAATAACCTTGCTGAGGGGTATGGTATCCTCAGAGGCCTTCAGGAGGCTACTAAGGTTGGATGGGAAAAGGTGTTAGTTGAGTCTGACTCTCAACTTATGATTAATCTCTTGAAGACTCCTAAGAATCATAAGGTGGATTGGAGAATAAAAAGAATTATTGAGAAGATTCAATTAATCCAGATGGGATTTTTGAAAGTTGATTACAATCATGTGGTCAGAGATCAAAACAAGAGTGTTGATGCTTTAGCTAATTGGGCTTTGGACAAAGGTGATCTTACTTGTTATGGCCACCCTCCTATATGGTGGGCTTCTCAAATTAGGGAAGCTCTTCTTTCTATCATTTCTTTGGATGGCTCCAGTTCTGAAGGTACCTAGTTTCTTCTTGTTTTTTTTTTTTGCTTCTCTTTGGTTCATTCATTTTTTTTTAGTTCCCTAGCTCATTCTATTCTTTATTTTGTTTCTATTGATTCTTGCCTTAATAGTCTTCTGGTCTAGATAGGTCATTGTTATGTTCAATTTTTTTTTTCTTTTTTATTTTTTCTTTTTTTGTTTAGTTTTTTAAGGTGGGTGGGTTCTTTTGTTTTGTTTTGTTTTTGTGTTCTTTGTGTTGTTTTTTGTTGTTCATGTGTTTTTGTTGTTTTTTTTTTTATGTTTTTTGTTATTGTTCTTGTGTTTTTTTCGTTCTTGTTCTTGGGTTTCTCTTTGTTTGTGTTATTTCATGTTTTTATGTGTGAGTGTTTTCTATGTTTTTTGTTTTTGTTTATTGTTTGTTGTTGGTTGTTATTTATTTTTATTTTTATTTTTATTTTTTTAAAATTTTTAGGTTTTGGTTGTGTTTATTTTTCATGTTTTTTTTGGGTTATGTCTTTGTAGTGTTATGTTATGTGGTTCTTGTGTTTTTCTATGTGGTTTGTGTTGTGGTTTATTTTATCTTATTGTGCGTGTTTGGTTGTGCTTTTGTTTTTGACACACTCAAGGAGCATGTTTTTTATTTTATTTTATTATTTTTGTTGTTATTTACTTATTTTTAAATTGGTTTTGTGTGTTTGTTTGCTCCTTGAGTATGTCAAAGGTGGTAGGCCAGGTCCGAGTCCTGGGCATTTTTGGTGGAATGGATACCCCTGCCTCCTTGGGTCTTACCCGAAAGTGGCATCCCTTTTGGGATGTTTTCCACAAAAAAAAAAAAAAAAAAAACCTATCATGATCATTAAATTGTTTAAATAGTAAGGTCTTAATTTTATTATCAATATAAATCCTTTATATAGCACAAGACATCGATGGATTTTGACTATAATTCATTGATTTAAAAAAGGGTTAAAGTAAAGTTATTAACATATGCTAGATAGGAGGTAGTAACCTAAATTCTGGAAGACATCATCACTAGATTTTGGGCTCCATCCATGATAATCACTAATAATAGCTCTACTTTTACAAGATTCAAGGTGATGAGATTCACATTACTATATGGTATTTTTACTAAGTCAATGTATAATTACTATCCATAAAGGAATGGTCTATAAAAATCCTCTAACAAAAATATTATAATGATTCAAAATAAAATTATAGTTGAATGTTATGAAGAGAGTTATAAGAAATACTTGGTGACACCAAAGAATACTATAAGGACATCTACTTAAAAATGAGTTTTCAAAAAGGAGGTAATGTGACTAGCCAATATGTAACTCCCTTCTCTATAAATATCATAGAAATTGGAGATCAAAGGAATCAACATTGATCCAATTTAAGCATGATTAAACTTACTATTATATTTGGAATAATAGAGAGAAAATGTATTTAATAGGATGTTCTAGAATGAGGAGATTAAAATGTGGCTTCAAAAAGGGATACTTAAATGGATCACAATTAAGTTGATCTAGTATTCAAATGGAATAGAGTCACATCTAAATTAGAGAACCATAAAATATTTGATTCTTGCTAGATTGGAGCTTACCAAATTCTATTGATTGAGGGACCAAATTCCAATAAACGGATGTCTATGGATGGAAGTTCATCATAAATTTTAGTAAATAGGTAGCATGTTTGCCCCATATAATGGAAGATCTGATGTAAGGTGAAAGAAATATAAAAATATATAGTTATATTTATGGTTTCAATGGTGCTATCTCCTATTTGTTTTTCATGCTATTAATTCAATTTATGTATTCATATTCTTTTGATAAGAAAAATTATTGTTAGTTTTATTCTCTCTTATTTTGTTCAACTTTAGCATAAAAAATAATGTTACAAAAATGAGCCAATTCACTCTCATTGTTAAGAAAATCACTTAATGCTAATTCTTGGCTCAACAAAATAAATAAAAAAGGTAAATAAATTAGCCCTATTTTAGGCTAACCTACACTTACAACTTTATGAATGTTAGGTGTGGGTAGGGAATTGGTTATTAAATTCTCACCATGGATATTTTTCTCCCCAATTCAGTTTTATGCATACTATGAGTTAGACTTCTTCACTTTGTAATTTACTCTTACATTCAAATCTTTTAAAACTTCTAAATATTGATAAATTCACTTGAGCCTCCAATTGAATCATTCCCTAGGTTGACCAAATCACTTCCTTGGTTGAAAAAAAATATCCTTGTCCACTAATATCATTCATATTCTATTATATCTATTATGGATACCATTATCACCTACACCAATCTATCCATGCTAGATGAAAATCCTATAACTCTACTAGCCATAATTGATACATATCCTATATCTCTTAAAATAGTGCTACTATAAGTAGAGGTACTTGATACAAGGTCCTCACAAGATAATACTACTCCTCCACTAACGTGACCTAAAGAGATCTTCAATGAACCATACCAAAGGGTGGAGGGGAAATGTAAGAACTCCCCACTAAAAGATACATATGAGGCCCTAAGGAAGTTTAAATTGGTCCTAAAAATAGATTCTTGAAGTATTATTCAAGTATGGACTTTAGGGTTAGCTATGAATCTAATATCTTAAGCATAAAATTATCTAAAGCTAGTACATGTATATGCTAAAAACCACAATATGGAAAATGCATTAAACCACAATAGTGGATGGAGGAGTCCTTCTATATAAGGGAGTAAAATATAAGATATATGCTTAGTGTAGCTAACAATATAATGATGAAAGCATAGAAAGACTATTGTGACCATTTTGACTAGCACTACTAACAAGATTTATCAATCCCTCATCTAAAGGACCCTAGTAAGGCTCTTGACTTCAAAACTCCACTAGTAGTTCAAATATGACATCCAATTGGTCTTATTAGGGAATACATTAATTTTTTGCAAAAGTATGGATTCTAACACCTATAAGGAGCACGCCTAAAATTGAAAATTACCTATGGAACTTGTAAATTATTGATTCTCAAAGACTAGAAGAACCACCAATGTAAATAATTCAAGGATGAAAGGAAAAGCACATACACTTTCTATAGCTAAACCTAATAGGATCATATGGTAAACCACCTCTAGTGGTAGATTATGTTGGAATATATTACATTATTTAGTACATGCTTATGTACCAACTTGGGTACATCCTTATATTAGGAAGAGTGTTCTATATTAGAAGTTATGATTTACTTTATTCAATTTTATAAGTGCACAAGTATTATTCAAGTGTGCAAAGTATTTTGGTATTGTAAATATGCATAGTTATCCATGTGCACATGTATCCATAGAATAGGAACTGGAAGAGTCTCTAGAAGAGTGAAGGACAAGACTACTCCATATGAAGAGTCACATTACATTGTACATGTAGTGTATGTGTATATGTAAAGTGATACAATGTGATGTGATGTGGCACTTACTTTTAGAGCTATTATACATTTTTCATGAGAATTTATTAATGGTAAGTTAATGAGTGATTTTTGAAGTTGTTTTTGAGTATTATACTTCTATAATATTACCATTATCATATATATCATATTGCAACTTTATTATTGATATTTTGGTGAATTCTATATTAAGTATTAAGCTTAAAAAGCTAACAGTGGTATCAAATCCACAACAAGGTTTTGAATTGCAAAGGATATTTCCATTGATAAAGAAGAAACTAGTAAATCTAAGGAGATTACCTCTAAAGGAAAAACCTAGTAGGATTAAATAATAAAATGTGAGCAATAATTAAATGTGGAAATAAAATGCAAAAAATAAAGCAATACACGAGACATAAATTTACATGGTTCACCCAATATGGGCTATGTCCATGGAGAAAATAACTAGTCCCTTTTATTCCATCCAAAAAACTAAAGGGATACAACCTACAATAGATCTTCTATAACTTCCTCTTCAATTTATCACCATCTCTTACAATTACGCACACCATGCATTATAATATATACAACCACCATACATCGTCCTCTTCTAAAAAATCGTGTTACAATTTTAGGGCAAAAAAGTCTACGTAAAATATGCCATCCAATCTATGACCTAATAATAAATGGTCCAAATTTATAAAGAGAAAAAACATTTATTTTTGGCTTTGGGGGCACTACCCCAAAAACCCCCACCAAGGGGGGCTCCATAAAAGTGTTGTTGTCCCCCTTGGAACCCCCTATTGGATATTAGTAGGGGGCATTTCCTCCTACACCCCTTCTTCATGGAGTGGATCCAAGTGCAACTAAAAATAAGGCATTCGAATTAATTAGGCTCCAAAACCAATAAAACCAGAGAAGTTTGAATATTTACCTATTCCAAGAACAAATAAAAGGAGATTATAGGTCTTAGAGATAGACCGTGACATTGAGGAGATTTATATACCCAAGAAGGAGGTTCTACTAGCAAAATTGGTAGATTGAAGAAGACCACATATTGCAGATTGACTAGAGTATTTCCATAGGGTTGAGGGAGAACTCTTGAAGACTAGGACTCAATACAAAATTCTTTCCACTAGTTTTGAGAACAACTAGTGAATTTTATTTATTTTATAATTCTAGATACTTTTAAGTATTTAGTTGTTATCATCTAAGTTTTTTTTGTAAAAAATTATATATCAAAAGTTGAGAAGCTTCCTACAATAAAAAGAGAAGAATTTCACTCTTGTTTCCTGAAATTATATGTGCTTTCATCGTGTAGGGATTAGTTCTTTGTTATAGAAAACTAGACATTGAATATTGAGGAGGTCCAATAAAAATATCTCATTGGAGATTGGAGATTGAGGAGAATCAAGAAGGAATTCTCCATAGAATATTAAATACTTGAGATAGAAAGCTATAGATTGAAGAAGTTGAAGAGACCTGAAAGAGGTTAGATTGAAGAACTTCTAGATTTGGAATATTGAAGATTGAATATTGTAGATTGAAGACTACATATTGAATATTCAGGAGACTTGCATAGGAGGTTTCCATAGAGGATTGGAGATTGGAAATTTAAGGCTACATATTGGATAAGTTGAAGAGATCTAAAAGTGGTCATATTGAAGAGCTTATAGATTTAGAAGATTGAATATTGAAAATTGGAGATAGAGGTGGACTAAGGAAAAGTCTTATTGCAAAATTGAGAAGCAATAGAATTAGGAAATCCATAAAAGAGATCTAATTATAGAATTCCCATAGTTGGAATATTGATTAAGGAAAGGTCTCATTAATTTTTTAAGAAGAGAAGTTGAAGAGTTTCAAAATTAGAAGACCCAAGAGAAGTGGTCTCAAGAGAATTTAGAGAAGAGGAAGAAGGCTAGAGAAAGCCTTACTACGAAAGTGATCATTGAAGGAGATTTGAAGAAGGTTCATGATAGGAGATTGCAAGCAAGGAGGAGTAACTTTGTAGAGTTGAAGAAGTAACCATTGGAGGATATTTGGAGAAGGTTCGTTATAGGAGATTACGATTAAGCATAAGTTTCTAATAAGAAGGATTTGGGACAATTGTCGCCATATGATAACAAGCCCAAAAGAAAGAAGATTTTGGTAAGAAGTTGACCAAATTTTGGAGAATATTTTTGAAGACCTCAAGACATTCAAATTCATGAGGAAGAAGATAATGGAGATTGAATTTGAAGTTAGAATTTGACAAGAATATTGAGAGAGTAGATAAGATTGAAGAGCCCATAATTTTGGGAAATTTAAGGACAACCAGAATATTTTTGAAGGATGATTTTATAGGAGAAGTTTATAGATTTTTGAAGGAGAAATTGAAGGGTTGAAGGATACTAAATTGAAGAAGGTTTTGAGATGCAGATATGGGAAGTTTTTGGCAGGTTTTGGAGTGTCCTTGAACATGACATTGAGGAAGATTAAGACAATGAGAGAAGGAAGCATTTTGGAGATATTTGTTGCAGGTTTTGGATAATAAAATAGAGTAGTAGTTTATTGAAGAGTTGCAAAATTTCTAACATCATTTCCATAACATTAATAGTTGCAAGTTACAGAGTTTTAAGGAGTAGCTTCTAAGGATATTTGAAGCCACAAAATCATGTTTTATGGACATCATTATAAGAAGATAAATATCTATGATTTTAGAGAACTTTGGGACAAATTTGGGAAGATTTATTAGGCAATAAACTAGTAGAAATTTTAGCAGCAATTAGAGTTGCAAATTTGGTAAGTTTTGTGAAGGAGAACAAAGGTACAAAACTTACAAAATCAATATTACAATAAGGGGTGAATTAAATCACCAAAGAAACTAGCAAAAAGGAGACCAAAAAGGTATGCGATATTGGTGCAACATAAGTTCATTATTTGAGCATTTAAATATGTTTTACATTAAGTATTTGAGAGCACCATATTAGCCTTATTGAAATCTTAAGGAGAAAGTTAAAAAGGAGTCTTCAAGCAAAAGGTGTTAATAGCATTTACATATTAAATCTACAATATTGAAACAACAAGAATCTAAGTAAGAGTTATTTGGAAAGGAGAAATAAGAAGAGTATAACCTTATTATTAAATGTTTTTTATAGTTGATAAGAATGCATATTTATTAAAGTGAAAGGAAATAAAATAAAAGTATTTTCTTGAGTAAGTTAAAGACCGAACAAGGGTTAAAAACAAGGTAAAATTTCTCAATGTCTAAAGACACTAGATATCCATAATCCAAAGGAGTAAGAGCATTCGGTTGGTGTAGAAAAGTGCCAAGAAAAGGTGCCACTATTCAAGGGTGAGCCACCACTACACAAAGAAGTGCCACCATAGAAGAGCTATCATCACTCAAAGGAGAGCCACCACTACACAAATAAGTGCCACCATAGAAGAGCTATCATCACTCAAAGAAGAGCCACCACTAAGGAGTACCACCATAGTCCTAGGAGGGAGAAGCACCATCATACAAAGAAGCACTACCACTAAGAAGCACCACCATTATTCAAAGAAAGCTCCATGACCCTACAAAGGAGCGCCACCATCAAAATTGTTGAGCAAACCATATACATATATATATATATATATATATATATATATATATATATATATATATATATATATATATATTAACATGGTGGAATCGGTAGCCGCCACGAATCTGGGCAGGTTGTCCAGCTTTTAAGGCCACCACGAGTATTCTGTGATGTCCACCCCAAAAGCTTCCACATAGATCTTTGTGCATTCCGCCCCTATAACCGCCATGCCACAATCATTTTAAACCTTTTACGCCGCTGAAAGAACTAGGAAAGGGACAAGCATTCAATCCGGTGAGGCCCGATATTTGAACCTTGGACCTCTGCCCCCCTTATGGGGTTTGGATGAACCAATTTGTCTACACCTCAGGCCTAAGCCATATATTTTTACCCATGAAGTGCAAGTGAATTTTTTTTTGCATAAGAATGCAAGAGAATACGTAGAATATAGAAGTATTAGGGTTTAGGGTAAGTTACAAGTGTTGGTGGACACATTGCATGCAAAATACACATGTAAGAAGAGACAAGGACAAGCTTTGAATGTCAAATAGGCACCATGGTAAAATGAGGCATTACTATTTTTGTGAAATAACACCCAAAAAGACATAATACCATTTTCCCAAGCAAGAAAACATTTCAAGAGAACAAGGAAGATGATTTAAGAGTAGTGGAAGAGATTAAGTGCCATGTGGCACGCATAAGGTGGAAGGTCAAGAGTTTCTAGCACCCGTTCCAAGGAGAGAACATTTTAAAAAGGCTAAAGATAGAGGAGTCAAAAAAATATTTTGTAGATATGCACAAGAAATAGAAGGGCGTATAAGTGCAACCATTAATTGAAGGTTAAGTGGGAGTAAGAAGTGAAGCACCATTTGGAATTGCAAGGAAGAGAGTTCAAGCCACATAGGGAGTCAAATAGTCAAAGGTTGAATACATTGCAGAGTGCCTATGAGAGATTCGTATGCACTTGGCCAATCATAAGGAGAAGGCAAAATATTTTCCAAGGAAACCCAAAGTATAGCAAAGGTTTCATAAAAGGGGGAGCACCTATCAAGTGACAATCAACCATTGTTGACTAGAGGGAATTACCATGGCTAAAGTTAAGGTAATTAATTTTATTCAAAGTTTATTTATGCATAGGAGATATAAGGAATATATACACTTATTATTTTCTAAGGATAAAAGTGAACTTATATACTTTGGAGGGATAAGAATTAAAAGTTGAAACCTTAGAAATAAGATTAGTGCTATTTAAAGGTTTTGTGGAGGATTGAAAATTGATTTAAAGGACTAAACTAAAAGTTTTGTAATTTGATTATTTAAATTTACAAAACAATTAGAAATATTTGCAATTTAAATAGAATGGAGTAATAAGGTTTTCAACATTAGATTTAATTTATAGAATTTGGAAATATTATTTTATGAAAATTCTAAATTTCTAAGTTTGGAGTTATAAGGTATTCAACACCAACATTGGATTAAGAAATTTAGAAGAAAAAGAAATTATATTCTTAAGGTTAATGAGTTAGTTCCAAAGTTTTTAGAGAACTCAAATTACATTCAAAATTATATTTTTGCCAACTAGGGAGTCATAAGGTAGTCAACTAAAAAAATGAAAAGGGATGGATAAATTAGCAAGAGGGATATGTTATTCATTAAAGCAAAGACAAAGCACTATATGTATTCCTTATCAACAATGTAAAATTATTTCACAAGAGAATAGCTTTATTATTCAAGATGGCAAGGATGTCTAGTATATTGACTTAGGAACAAGTCATCACATAACAAGAGATCTACATTGGTTTAATTATCTAGAGGTTACTAATAGTTTTGGGCTAAAGCTAGCAGATGGAAAGAAACATCCAATTCATGGAAGTGGACATGTAATACCTAGTGCATCTTATTCACATTTCAAATTGCACGATGTCATGTATGTAATAGGGTTGACAACAACTCTTATTTTAGTAACCAAATTAATTGAAAGTGGAATGACAGTAGAACTCAAATATATGAATAATAAGAATAAGTGTTTTATTAAAATGTAAAATGAAACAGAGGCAACTGGGTTAGTTAACAATGAAATATACTCTTTAGACTCTAATGGTTTTTCATAAGAGTTTGTAATGATTCAAGATAATACTAATGTCTTTCTTGAGACACAGACTATAGAAAATGGAGAATCATTCTACTATGGAAATAAAAGTGGGAATAAAGGATTTAGGCGAAGAAAAATGAGAGGACAATAAAAGTTTGCACTACAAGGATGTCTACAAATAAAAAAAGAACAAGAACCTGAACATAATAGAAAGTATGTATAGAATGAAGATCCATGTTGAAGAATGAAGTCTTAAATAACCAAATAATGTAATACATGGGGTGTTGGAATATATTATATTATTTGGTACATGCTTACGTACCACCTTGGGTACATCCTTAGATTTGGAAGAGTGTTCTATACTAGAAATTATGATTTACTTTATGCAATGTAATAAGAACACAAGTATTATTACAGTGTGCAATGTATTTTGGTATTGTAAATGTGCATAGTTATCCATGTGCACATTTGTCCATAGAATAGGAAGTAGAATAGTCTCTAGAAGAGTGGAGGCCAAGAGTCTTCCATATGAAGAGTCACATTACATTATATATAGTGTATGTGTATATGTAATGTGATGTGATGTGACGTGACATGAAATTTACTTAAATTCAGAGCTATTGTACCATTTTTATGAGCATTTGTTAATGGTAAGTTTATGAGTGATTTTTGAAGTTATTTTTGAGTTTTATACTTCTAGAATATTGACATTATCATATATATCATATTGCAACTTTATTATTGATATTTAGGTGAATTTTATCTTAAGTATTAAGCTTCAAATATAATAGATGATACTAACTTGTGTTGAATGGAAGTAAGAAAGATATCCTTCTACTTATATGATATAATTTATCTAGTCATAATAGAAAACTAAAAGGGAAGATGGAAACAGTTTCATACAAGGTCAAGAACCTTCTTAAGTCCAATGTATACACGAAAAAAGATTAATATATGGAAATTTCTTGATCATTTATCCATTTATTTAGTTTCTCATCCATATTATTTGATTTAACTAAGTACATGCCAAATTATTTATTTGACATGAGATACTTCAAAGAAGTAGAATGTGTACTTGAAAAACTTCCATGGATAAAAGGACCAAATTTTATCTATTGAAGCAATAAATAGCATAAATCACTTTGCATCTATGATATGTATACTATATCATCATCAAAAAACTAAGAGCAAGAGTCTCAAGCATCTTGAGGATATATGGTCCTCTAATCTTGAGGGCTATTTTTTTATGATAATTCAAAGCTAAGAGTTTGTACACCTTCCTTGTGTATGAGAAAAGATATAGGGTTGAGAAGGAGATGAAAGAGTAACCTAGATCACTCTATGAAGTTATCAAGGATACAAATATAAAACTCAAAAATGGAATGCCAACCCTCTAGATGGGTCACCAAGAATGGATTTGATCCTAGCTACAAACTTAATTTTCATTCCTTAAAGACACTAGGGGACATTAGATACTCTAGAACAAATATCCTCACCTAGAGAAATATGAGAATAAAACCACTAAAAGGCCCTTCAATGAAATTTTATCAACAATCTATAAAAGAAAACAAAAGAGGAGGCTCTCTAAGGCAGTTCATAAAGTTGACCTCACACCATCATACTAGAAATCGTGATATCTATAACACCAAAAATATTTCCAATGGTAAGTACTACAATAGAATAGACAATGAGGTAGAGGTACAAAAAGTAGTTAGGAAACCAATATGGGTCTATACTCAAAAGGTTGGTCTCATAGGAAGTGGGATCACAATATGTAGAACTTGAGAAAGGTAAATCCATTAAGAAGTACTTTTATAAATCCCTCAAGAATAAATAAAAATTGAATTGAAGGGAGTTATAATAAGTAAAATAAAGAAGACGATTATTTGAATAAAATTTTGAAATTTACAAAAGTGAAATAAGATGAATGAAAAATTGAATATTGAATTTTAAAGAAGATTAAAGGAATAAAATATTGAAGTCAAAAAATCTAGTGAACTATTAACATGGAAAATACATAGATTCTCTTTATATCTCAACTTCTAAATGGACCTAATTTTACTCCATGGAAAAAAAAAGATGAGACCAATACTCATTGTTGAGAAATTTTGGTATGTGGTATATGGAGAAGAATACATTCTAGAATATGAAATTCAAAAACAAAAATTTAAATAAAAGAAACAATTTTACCAAAAGAAAAGGGATGTGACTGGATTTAGATATTTGACGATTTGAAACTCATTATAAATGCCATTGTAAGTCCATAAGCATTTTGTATGTGACAAAGATTATCAATATTCTATTGAAACAATTCTCCAAGATAGAATTACATCATGTGTGCATAAAATATAATAGGGAAGCAAATAAGATGGCTAATGTTGGAGTGAACTTGACTCATGAAATATGGCATAGAATTACATCATGTGTGCATAAAATATAATAGGGAAGAAAATAATATGGCTAATGTTGGAGTAAACTTGACTCATGAAATGTGGCATATTAGAAAAAACCTTACTGAACCTGAATGACAATGAAGGAGACCTATAGTTTCAATAGGACCACAAGAACTCAATTAAATATTATTGCAATAAAATTAGATTTATTGACTTAGATTTAATTTTTCCATTCCCTTTATGTTTTGTAACTATTTTCTTTGTGTAATAAAATCTATTATTTTTTTGCCTATTTTCCATGAAGATAAATAAATATCATTTTTGTTGAAATTTGTTGAACCAAACAATTTTTTTAAATTTTATGAAATATTAAATTTGTAATACACTTTAAAGTTTAAATAAAAAATATAATTAATATAATAACCCATCTTATATTAAAGCTCAAGCATAATTAATATTACTTCACTTCATTTTAATATTAAGCACAAAAGATTTTAAAAATAATACTTTTATTGGAACCAACAATTATAATCAATAAAAATAAAAAAAGTCAAGGTAAAAAAAGGTGCTAGAAAGATTACAATTCAGGGTGGAAGGCCATCCATTCCATCAAAACCATAAACATAGAAAAATAAACTAGAGTAAAAACCTTAATATAAAAACAAGGCCATCCATACAATCAAAACGACAAAAAAAATAACATAACTAAACATACCCTAATTTGTAAAATTGTAACTCTAGGCAACAAGTAGACTTATTGCTCCGTCATTGTGTGTGTTCAAATCCGATGCGTCAAAGGTGTTGGAACTGTTGGGTCAGATGAGTTTTATTGGGTAGATAGTCTCCATCTTCTTTCCTTTGTTGAGGATTAAGAAAATGTCCAAACTACACAGAAAGAAATGGATCTTTAAATTTTGCTTCCTTCCTAGGAATTGTCAATGATGGCTCTGCATCCAGCGGCATATCTTCACTAACGCTTGGATACTCCATGACACTGTAGCCGTTGGATGAATCACGAACATAACTGCCCAATTAAACTGGTCATATGAAATTGCTTCTCTTGAGTAGCATCTTCTTCTACAGATCCCTTCTGGGGCTGCAGGAGGACCTTGTACTATCCGGGAAGGGAATGTACTGGAAGACTGACCAGTTAAATAAACTATAAAACAACCACTGTTACAACCCTTGGAGTATGAATTTGAGAGACTTTTGTTGGAGTTTCAGCTGGGGATTTTTAAGTGATACCATGAATAAAAATGGTATTCTAGGTTGTCCATTTAGAAGGTTAAAAGGAAAACAATCCTTAAAAAGAAAAAAAATGCAAGTAACGTTTCAGATTCGAACGGTGAGCGCGTATCAGTCGACAATATTACAAAGACCATGTAAATTTATGGTCTTTAGCTTATTTTCCATTAAGGATAAACACACGTCTTTCCCGTTGGAATTTGTCGTCTGCTCCCCAGAGGAGATGCTGGCTGGAATTTGTCGTCTGCTCCCCAGACGAGATGCAGGCTGGAAGCAGCTCCACACAGCGGACAATTTGAACGGACCTATAAACATGTCTGCAGAAATGCCGCCACTTCCCATAACTGCCAATGGTGGGCATTCTTTCCAGAAAGCTCACCACCCATTATGTGAAGATCGAAGGGCATGTTCTGCCTTTTCTAATCATGTTTCTCAGATTCTCGAACCTGTGTACACTGCATGGAATTCTGAGAGGACCGTTGTGCTCAAATCCATAAGCCTCCTCTGCGGCCTCCAACAGCTCTATGAACAATGGACTATTCGGACTATGTAGTTTGATGCGAGATAGATCACCAGGTGCTCAGAGTCTAATGTAACTCAGAGATTCGGATTAAGATTCAGATCAGACAATTACCTTTACAAAAGATTAGCTTCCCAAAAAATTGAACTAAATCTCTTTATAATAACTATCCAGCTACAACTATATTAAATCAGCAATGTGAATGGACATAGCAGGGCCAATCACAAGTTGCAACTTGGTATTCAAATGTATTAAACACCTACAAAGGCATGTGATATCCGAGTAGGCGCCAGAAATCATTGATTCCTTGTGACCTCTGTCATTTAATTCATTCAGAATACGTGACAGAGAAGCCACGTCTCTGCAGCAGTCTGCAAGGATTAAGGCATTGACTATGGAATTAATGAAAGATATGTGATATTTGTTGCAACGCTTTAAGGTACTGTGATGGATTTAATACAAGAGATCTGACACTAGAAAGTGTGAGTTGATTTTTATATATCAGATTTATATAGGAAGTACCTTACAAAGATTCGGTGAACCGAACCTTGGTGATCTATGTTGACGAGCTAGATACAAAGCATTTGGTTATACAAGTCGCATTTATTTTGAAATTTTATATTGTTAAAATCAATTATCAAATGATGTTTCGGTAGAGTTATATATATTTCTATTTTATGGAACTCTCTCTGTTTATATTAGTGGTGTAATGATACATCGAATATGCATTGGGTGCACTGATGTACCTGTAAAAGAAGAAGTATAACGTTCTTCGTCGACAACCAAGCACCTTGCATTTGGTTGTATAAATGATAATTATTTTAAAATTTTATTTGTCGATTTTTTTGTTTTTAAATGGTTTAATTTAATATACGTTGGGTGCACTATGTAAAAGAAGAAATATAACGGTCTTTATAATTATTTTAAAATTTTATTTGTCAAAATTAATTTTTTTAAATGATTTAATTTAATAATATGTGGACATAATATCCGTGATGAGATTAGGGTTCACTAGGGTTCAACCAACCCCATGACTGATGTGTATAAGAAGTATTAATTAAAAAAAAATGGGGGACAGCTCAATGACTTTAGGTTTCTTTTCTTGGCCAGGTGGAAGGTTCAAACCGTGGTATGTGTGTGGTTGAAACCATTACATGTGTGGTAATGTGTTAATTCCCTATTTATAGGCGTATCTCTTTACGAGGGATCTTTGCTAGGAGAGGACTGCTAAACCATATGGGTTGTAGGAATTTCTCACACTAAAATAAATAAATAAAATAAAATATGTGCATATCATATTTATAATTTTGAGGTTATATGATAGAGATAGTTAGTTATGATTGTATAAATGACCTGATTTTTAAGTTACTATTGACTTTTTTTTTATGAAAAAACAAATTACATTAAATTAAGATAAAAGCCTTTATAATAAAAAAATAAATTTACATTAAATTACGATAAAAGCCTTTACAATACAAAAAAAAGGGTGGGATAACATATCCTACGTGGAATCAAACCAATCTTTATTGACAAGTGTTAGGAAACAAAACCACAAACAAAACACAAGTTTACCAATCATGATCATTGATGATCATTACATCAAAGAAAGCATATCATATGGAGTAATGTGCCCTGGTGTGTTGTCCTACATAAACGACTAGTGATTATGGGATGGAAATCCACCCCTCTACATCATGATTAAGGCCTCTGGTACCCACGTTGCTCCAACCAACAATTGGCCTAGGTGAAACTGGTTGAACATCATCCTAGCCCCCAACCTAACAGGATAAACAAGCAATGTCAACATTAGGATACTTCATGACTAGCGAGTTCTAGGACCAGTGCCTATCTGTAGGAGCACTTCTTGCATATTATGGAGGCCGACGATGAGAGAGGGATTGAAATGCTCCTAAGAAGAGTGCTCTAGGAGGATCTGATTGACTGTATACAAAGCATTGGCCCAGTGCACCAGAAGAACTTGCAGGTGATCCAACTCCATAGAAACTTTGTTGGTTTGAGTACATATTTATAGCCACATGTTATTAAAAACTTCTAATTTGTCAGCATGACTAAATGTGACAGAAAGTTTATATTATTTAAAAATAATTTTGTATTGGGCCTTACAAATATGAAAGAGCAGGTTAATCATAAAAACCTACCACACTTCAAAAAGTGGGAGAGACAAAGTAAAAGAGTCCCCAAGAAGAGCTTGGGGACAAGAAAATATTGTAGCTCTAAATGGAGAAAAAAATGAACGAACCCATTCCCAAGCTTACCTAGATCTTCTGTAATTCCAAAAAATGTGTGTACAAGACTTGGGTACACCACAAAAAGGACATATAGGATCAAGAATTCCAAGGTGCCTCAAACGTTCCCCCAAGGGAAGGTTTTGACACAACAAGCTCCACGTAAAAAATATTGCTTGGGCTTAACATTGGTAGCCCAAACATTTGAAAATCTAGAATTCCATCTAGTCCTTGTAGAAAATAATTTCCAACATTGATTGAGATTAGGAACCAAAGGAAGATGAGGAGATAACCATTTATACCCCAAACGAGCCTTATAATTAAGTAAAGGAGTGTCAACATGCCATATCCATTTTGACCACCAAGGATGCTACGAGCACACACCAATATTATGCAACATAGAAAAAAGGGTGAGAGCAATAACAACATCATAAGTATCTTTGTCCACACCATTTAGCTTGAAGGTGCATTTGAACTCATTCCATGGGATCCAATCCTTGGTCTAGCAAGAAAATAAATTAGTTATTGTAACAATACCCTTTTTGAAAAATCATTGAGCATGAATCCATTGCACCCGAGCTAAGGGAGAACCTTGATGAAGAAACATGAGGGACCACCAAATATTCATAGAATTGACAGATAAACCTTTATGAAAGCCATCTCCTCTTTAATAGATCCAAGGAGTGTGTTGCTACCAAGATTTCCATATACTTTTAATAACAAAGGAGTCAAAATTTTTTAAAAAAATCGGACCAACAATGAGAGAGGGAAAATCCAACCCTCTCAATGCTCTATGGTTTAAGGGAATACCAAACAAAATAAAATGTCAAACAAAAAATTTATAATATTCAATTCCCCTCAGAGCCCTAACCACCCACTTAGCACATAGAGCAATAGCTTGTTGTCTACAGTCCAACAGATCCATTCCACTAGATTCTCTAGGAAGACAACAAATATCCCAAGAAACTCTATGAAGTCCCTTTGTTTCAAAATAATTATTCCAAAGAAAATATCGAAGGAGTTTCTCAAGCTTCTTATAGCAAGTCTATGAAGGAACCCAATAAGAGGAATAGTATACATGAGTGGCAGCTAAAACTTTAGAGCAAATATGAAATTTACCAAGGACAACTTCTTAGTAAGCTAAAAATCAAGTTTCTTTTCAACTATTCGAAGCACATAATTCCAAATATGAGCAAGAGAGCATTGAAAGGCAAAAGGAATACCAAGAAACTTAAAAACTTCTCAAGGAGGGATCTAATTCCAATGATACCATTGAAGCCAAGGCGACATAGGCAAGGGATATTGTCTGAAGTAGGAGGTCTTCCTCCATTGTATGCTAGAACTAGAGGCTATGTAAAATGTGTTTACATAAAATAGAATATTATAAATAGATTGCTCCTCTTCCATTATAGTAAGAAAGGAGTCATCAACAAAGTGACCATTAATAAGTTGTCCCTGATCATTTAGAAGAGCAATTCCTTTAATAAGACCTGCAAAAGCTTGAGCAATTAAAAGATAGTCGAAGGCTTCAACAACATTTTGGGGCAAAAATATTGGTTATTTTTTTCTTATTTTCATCACATCCCTTTCATTTAATTTGTCAACCCAGGAATGCTCATAAACTTGCAAAGTATCGTGCATAGTTTATGCCTTCTATGCCTATAACACCTTTGAGATGAGTCCTTTAATTCCTAAGGTTTGGGGGGTAATTTTTATTGCAGTGCAGTGTTGTCCAAACCATTTGACTACTCAAAATAAATTCTATAAAATGAATCACACCACAAATGTACATGAATTTAAATAAAGCAGGAAAAATGTAGGAAAATAAACAGATCGCTAAAAATTAAATAAAACAGTGAATAACAAGAAAAATAAACTAATCTAGAAAATAGGAGAAAGGGGAGGAATGCTGACAAGAGTGGGCCCAGGCTCCAATAGATTCTGCCCAGCTAAATCACGTACACCAAACGATTAGAAAAATATAAGACAATGCTCAAATAAATTTTATTGTAAAAGAATTACATAAAATGTTCGGTAGTTTTTCTCCTATAAATTTCTCTCCTTCTCTGAGGGAAGACCTATGCATTTATACAATGCACACTCTTCCTCTGTTACAATTTTAGGTAAGCCTATTTTTGACTTGTAGTTACAACAGCTATGCATTAATTAGATTAATCAGTATAAAAATTTAATTATAATAATCACTCACTAAATTTACCCTTCATAGGATAAATCAGGCATGTTTTGTTTTATCATAACAAAATACTTGTGATTTTATAATAAATCCATTTAAGCATTTGCACATCTTAGTAACTAATGAGAATAAATTATTTTCCTATTTTATCACATTATCTGCTTACCTGTATCGGTTATTGAAAATCACTGCTCTGATTTGTCCTTTTCTAGGAGTGGTAGATTTTCTAGTTCTTCTCTCATCATCGTCCATGTTTTGTTTCAGAAAGTGGTTATTTTGTTTCCTCCTATAATAATAAGACAACTAATATGTTTTGATAGATATCCAAAGTTGGTGTATGACATGGAGTCAATGGTCTACTATGGTCAACATGGTCTCCACTGGCAGCAAGGTCAAGGCATCTAGGATCAGGTCACCTTATTTCAATGGGAGCAAGGCACTTGGGATCAAGGTGTCTTCATTCAATGGGAGCAATGCGCTTAGGATCAAGGCACCTTATTTCAATGGGATCAAGGTTCCTGGGAGAAATGCACCTTCCCATAATAAGACAGGAGCAAGGCACCTTCTTCCACCATGCTCGTTGATTTTCTTTGAAGAATGATATGTCGAGTCCAAATGAGACCTTGACGTGATTACGCAGAAAATGATGAAATTAATCAAATCTACACACAAAGCACACTTAACACACATGTTAGAGGATATACACAATTTCCTATTAAATATATATAAATCCTCATAAAAATTACATTTCTATTATAATAATACCGCACAAGATGTTAGAAAAGTATGGAAAAATATGAGCATTTTTAGTGCTCATCATCCCCCCATGCCTAAATATTGTCACATTTTCGTGACACTCGATGCCGATAATCCCTGGTTTTAGCAACCACTTTTTAGTAAGCTATGTTTTATCTCTTCCTTGTTCCTTGGATTCTAGCCACTCTGTGTCTAAGGAGTCTTGGTTCCTTGTCATGGCTTTAAGCAAATGCTAACTACGTTGAGCTGGCCGACTAGATCTTGTTTCCAAATCTGGTTGTTCCCAACTCCATGTTTTTCCTTCTGACTTTTTTTTTTTTTTAATTCTGGCTCAACATTTTTTTTAAATTGATGATGTGGATACAAGGATTCTACTTTTGGAATATCTAGTTTGTCCTAAAATAGAAATTGGGATTCATAAGCCATTGTGACATTAGGCAATTTGGTCTCCTTCAGCTCAGGTGTAGTATTTTCATAATCATGTTCCCCTGTTTCTTCTTATGGTAGAGGTTCCTTGCTAATTATTATTTCCTAGACTCTACGTGCTATGGAACCTTGTACACATATTCTGCAAGTATTCCTTCATCCTGGACAACTCATTTTTCTTTTGAAGGTGATTCTTGGATTTGCCTCCCATGGTGATTTTTTTTGAACTATTTATCGTGTTGTTGTATCCATGTATACATGTGCCTCTTCACCATTTTTAAAAATACTCACATAAATCTTGTGAGAAATATCTTGGAACCATGATGATTATTTTACCCAACTAATCATGGCTATATCATAAAATGTAGAGTAGGGGTACAATGATTGGATGGGTGTTCACAGACAATGTGATGGCACTATTTACAAAAATGTGCTATTATGAAAATTATATATACATATAACAAAAAAATTGAGTACATACCTAAATGGTGGTTGGTGCGTGCATGATGCATAGATGATCATGGAGCATGTGGACTGGTCATCGTATGATAACAATGTTTGCCAAAATAAAATTCTGATGTGCATATTTCCCATGTAAGGAAATTTCTTCGAACATGTTTTTTTTTGAATGTTGCAATTCATTCATTCGAGGTCTTGTGCAAGAATTCAAGAAAATATTAAATTAATATTTTTTGTGGGATGATACACATCCTTCCATTGGAAGTTGTTCATTGATTACTTTGGAGCATGCAAAAATCCCCAATAAAAAATTTCAATTTCTTTCATAAAGGGTTTGACTTTACTTGCATGATCAAATTATTGATGTGGATTCAACCACTCCAATTCTGCCGAATTATTCATATTGCATACAGACACTTTAATGGAAGGTAGGCACCCTTTTTTTTTTTTTAATAATAGATACTCAGGATGAATGTAGATGTCCATTATAATGATGTATATACACCTTACTTCAAGTGCATGGGAACAAGGTGCCTTCCACCATGAAATGGGAACAAGTCAGCTTCTGATATTAGAACGGGATCAAGGTGCCTTCCTCTAGGTGGGATCAAGGTGCCTTCCTCCATGCGATATCAAGGTGCCTTCCTCCAGGTGGGATCAAGGCACATCTAATACATAGGATCAAGGCACCTCAAAATACATGGGATCAAGGTGCCTCTAATACATGGGATCAAGGAACCTTAAAATACATGGGATAAAGGTGCCTCAAAATACATGGGATCAAGGCACCTCAAAATACATGGGATCAAGGTGCCTCAAATACATAGGATCAAGGCACCTCAATATACATGGGATCAAGGCACCTCAAAATACACGGGATCAAGGTGCTCTAGTACATGTGATCAAGGTGCCTCCAATGTATAAGATCAAGGTGCCTCCAATGTATGGGATCAAGGTGCCTTCCTCCGGGTGGGATCAAGGTGCATTCCTCCAAATGGAATCCAGGCACCTTCCCACCGTAAGTGAGGCACATATCCTTGATTTTTTTTGATAATAATATGGGAGTTAGGTGCCTTTACATGGGAGTAAGGTGCCTCCCCATATATATAATTTTTATAATAATATGGGAGTTAGGCACCTTTACATGGGAGTAAGGTGCCTCTCTCTCTCTCTCTCTCTTTATATATATATATATATATATATATATATATATATATATATATATATATATATATATATATATATAATTATTCATTGGGTGCCTTCCTAACGGGAGTTAGGCACATTATTTAAATGACATGGGAGTTACACACCTTTGTAATGATATTTAGGTACCTCCTTACTATTGGGAAGTCAAATTCTACCAATGTGTCCATAGTTTGCGCTTCCTGGTTGACCAGTCCCCTTAGCACTTCTTCCTTCTCAAACCTTGTCAATAGCTACTCGTCTAAACATGCAAATGGACATTTTTATCCACAAATATTTAACACCTATGTACGTATTTAGATTATGATTATCTCCTTTAGATGGGAACAATCAAGCTTCTACTCTATGCAGGTGCATGCCTCCTGTTCCTGTTAGGCCTAGGTTTCCCAGGTTTCCTATTTTGTATATTCAAGGTATTTCACCTAAAAAATAAAACAAGAAAAACTAAAAAGTTGTAAAATGTAGTTTAGTGGAGTTTGTGCCTATTAGGCCTAGGTTTTTGAGGCTTCTTGTATATTACATTCAAGCACTATGCCTACAAAACAAAAACACAAGAAAAGAAATAAAACTAAAGACTAAATTGTTTTGTGGACAAACATGTATCCACATATTACTAAAAAATTAAAAATTTAATCATATGGGGTCTCCCCCATGCCTATTCTGAACTCCATCATATGAATTATAGATGCATGATAAATTTTACTAAATGTTGATATAAATATAAGTAATACCTAGTTGAGACAAGGAAAATTTGGACATCCCTGTGAGTTTTAGAACTAGGTAAAATCTTGATGACCTTAGTTTTCTTTTTATCCAATCTCACTTGCTCTTCTAGGTATGTGCGATGAGTACAGGATTTTAGAGTGATTCTTCTTATGTCTGAATATTCCCAAGAAAAATCATTCTGATGGTTGACCGATATGTCTTTCAATGTGTCCTATTGGGTGCATGTCAACTTACCATTTATACTCAGTGTTTTCCTGGGTGCAACCTCAATTTGTGTGATATGGTGATCTTTGCTACCAAAAAGTGGTAATTCTGGAGAGGGGTAGGAGGACTCACCTTGGAAAAATTTGGTTATAACTCTCTCCTCATCATTTTTATCCTCCAACTCATCCAACACCATTATGACCTGAATCATTGCCAAATCACCAACATTCTAATTTTATTCATTGGGTTCACCCAACAAGTCAACAAACTATGCAAGCGGATAGATGATCATATTTTTAATGTATCATATGTTATAAATGGTCATTTGTCTATTCCTGTAGCTTATGTACGTGTCAGCTATTACCATCCAAGGCTTACCCAAGAAGAGTGGGTAACCATCTAGTTTAGACTTTAACTGCAAAACTAAGAAATATGCGGGAGGTTTTTTAGATATAATTCTTGAATGGTCTTAGTGTAAATTAGAACATCTCTTATGGCCTAAAATAAAAGAATGTTACTGTTAAATTCTTCAATCTAAAAAATATGACAAACTCTGGTTGTATTGGCATTTTGGATTCTTGCAACCTTTTGGAAAAAGGGGGAACCTCTTCTTTGTCATTTTTAGTAATGGGTTCTTCCTCAACCTCTTCTATAATAGGTGGTTCCTCTATTGCTATATTTATATCAGCCACCTCTTCTATCAAAGGAGGTGCTTCTACACCTAATTGTATACCTGATCTTAACTGTATAGTAAACATCTCATCTTTCACTTGATATGCTGATTAGTCTGATGTAGGTTGTGCTAGATGTTGGGAAGTTCTCATAATAGGGGAAACTAGTAGACCCTATTGCAATGGGACCTGTGCCACACTCTATAGAGATAAATTCCATATGTTGTAATTTCTCCATTGAGATCCTAGTTGTTGGTATGACATCCATGGGTACTGATTATAAGGAGTAGTTCCCTGAGGGGTGTTTATATAGGTAGTTGTCCCCACCAATCCATGTTGGATGTCTTAACTTGTCCTTGATTTATGTGGTTTCTTCTTCCATATGGTGATAACCCTACTGGTATGTTTCCCATAGAGGGTTGTTGCCAACTTCCTCAACCTCTTCTATAAAATGTGGTTCCTCTACTGCCATATTTACATTATCAAAGGAGGTGCTTCTACACCTAATTGTCTACATGATCTTAACTATATAGGAAACATCTCATATTTCACTTGATATGTTTATTGATCTGATGTATGTTGTGTTGGATGTTGGGCAGTTCTCATAATAGGGAAAGCTGGTAGACTCTATTGTAGTAGGACTTGTGCCACCCTTTATGGAGCTGAATTCCATGTGCTATAATTTCTCCATTGAGATCCTAGTTGTTAATATGACATCCATGGGTACTTATTATAAGGATTAGTTCCATGAGGGGTGTTTATCCAGGTAGTTATCCACACCAACCTACATTTGATGGTTGATCTTATCCTTAATTTATGTGGTTGCTCTTACATATGGTGATATTCCTGCTAGCATTTTTTCCATAGAGGGTTGTTGCCAACTTCTCCTATTTCCCATGAAATAGGCTTTTATTATCTCAGGATTTTCCTTAGTTTTTTGCAATTATGGTCACAACCTTGTCTTGTGATTGTTCTGATAGAAATAACATACTCTAACATTGTCTTTAGGACATTCAATTTTGAGGTGATTTCCTTTGTGATTGAGACAAAAATATCTAATGCTACCTCATTCTCTTGATTCTTCCTTTGGAGCAGAAGAGTATCCATTTGTAATGCAAAATATGACATCTCACTCTTCAGGTCTTTTAGCATTTTACCTATCTCTATTTTGGTGACTGAGGCTATTGGTTTGATATTCCTGGAGGTTAGGTTACCTATCCTTCTTGAATAATTTTGACACAATTGTTGGATGTTTGATATTTGGTGTTGGTAGATGTCTCCTCCATTCTCAGTCATATTTTTTAGGAAATGTGGTCTCTATACCAACTGTCCTTAAAGTGGTTTCTAATACCTTTCTCTTGTTCTATGTATTCTAAACAAGAATATCTAAGTCGATTTTTGGAATAGTTCTATTATCATCTGTTGGTTGTACAACATACCTTCTTCGATTGGGTTATTTTAAACAAAGGATTTTCTACCACCCATTCTTCATTGAGGTTCAACTATTTTGAGTTGGAATAATTCTACACAAAATCTAGATGTTTACTCCAGTGCACTGCTTGGGAGAAAATTATTTTAGTTTCAAAACCTGGTATAACTGGTTCAAGGATCTCTTGTAGAGGTTTACTCTTAAGGAAATGACTATCTGGTCCTCTAATATTTGAGGGAATCATACAATATTAGGTGAAAGAGTTCTGCAGATAAGTTAATCTGAACCAAAATTTTTAGATACACCTTCTTCAGAACAAGGCATTATAGTTGGTACTTCCTCGACAACGGTATCAAAATGTTGGAGCAAAAATATTGGTTAATTTCTTACTATTTTCATCAAAAACCTTTCATTTAATTTTTCAACCTAGGGATGCTCATAAACTTGCAAAGTACCATGCACAGTTTATGCCTGCTATGCCTATAACACCTTTGAGATGAGTCCTCTAATTCCTAAGGTTTGGGGGGTAATTTTTATTATAGTGCAATGTTGTCCAAACCATTGACTACTCAAAATAAATTGTAAAAAATAAAACACACCACACACTTACAAGAATTTAAATAAATAAAAAAAATACAGGAAAATAAATAGATCGCTAGAAATTAAATAAAACAATGAATAACAAGAAAAATAAACTAATCTAGCAAATAGGATAAAGGGAAGGAATGTTGACAAGAGTGGGCCATGGCTCCAGTAGATTCCGCCCAACTAAATCACGTACACCGAATGCTTATAAAAATATAAGACAATGCTCAAATGAATTTTATTGCAGAAGAATTACATAAAATATCCGATAGTTTTTCTCCTCTAAATTTCTCTCCTCTCAGGGAAGACCTGTGCATTTATACAATGCACAACCTTCCTCTATTACAATTTTAGGCAATCCTATTTTGGATTTGTAGTTACAACATCTATGCATTAATTAGATTAATCAGTATAGACATTTAATTATAACAATCATGCACTAAATTTACCCTTCGTAGGATAAATCAGGTGTGTTCTATTTTATCATAACAAAATACATCTGATTTTACAATAAATCCATTTGAGCAGTTGCACATCTTGGTCACTAATGAGAATAGATTATTTTTCCAGTTCATCACATTATCTCTTTACCCAAAAATCACTACTCTGATTTGTCCTTTTTTGGGATTGGTATATTTTTTAGTTCTGCTCTCATCATCACCCACATTCTATTTCAGTAAGTGGTTGTTTTGTTTCCTCATATAATAATAAGACAAGTAATATGTTTTGGCATATATCCAAAGTTGGTGTATGACATGGAGTCAAAAGTCTACTATGGTCAATGTGGTCTCTACTGGCAGCAATGTCAAGGCATCTAGGATCAAGGTGTCTTATTTCAATGAGAGCAAGATGCTTGGGATCAAGGTTCCTTCCTCCAATGGGAGCAAGGTGCTTAGGATTAAGATGTCTAGGAGCAAGGCATCATCCCATCATAATATGGGAGCAAGGTACCTTCTTACACCATGCTCATTGATTTTCTTTGAAGAATGATATGTCGAGTCCAGATGTTACCTTGACGTGATTACGTAGAAAATGACAAAATTACTCAAATCTACACACAAAGCACACTTAACATACATGTTAGAGTATTTTACACAATTTCATGTTAAATATATATAAATCCTCATAAAAAGTATATTTCTATTATAATAATGTTGCACAAGATGTTAGAAAAGTATGTAAAAATATGAGCATTTTTGGTGCTCATTAAATCTCCATGCATAAAGATTGGCACGTCCTCATGACACTCGATTCTGATAATCCCTAGTTTTAGCAACCACTTTTTAGTAAGCTCTATTCTTTATCTTCCTTATTCCTTGGATTTTGGCCACTCTGTGTCCAAGGAGTGTTGGTTCCTTACCGTGGCTTTAATCAAATGCTAAATACATTGAGCTGGCCAACTAGATCTTATTTTCAAATATGGATGTTTTCGACTCCATGTTTTTTCTCTTGCCTTTTTTTTTTAAATGCTAGCTCAACCTATTTTTAAAATTGATGATGTAGAGACAAGAATTCTACTTTTGGGATATTTGGTTTATACCAAAATAGAAAGTGGGATTCATAAGCCATTATGGCTTTAGGTATACTGGTCTCCTTCAGCTCAGGTGCAATATTTTAAGAATCATATTCCTCTATTTCTTCTTTTGGTAGAGGTTCTTTGCTAACCATTTTTTCTTGGACTCTAGGTGCTATGGAACCTTGTACACTTATATTCTGCATGTATTCCTTTAGCCTAGATGGCTCATTTTTCTTCCAGAGGTGATTCTTGGATTTGCCTCCCATGGTGATTTTTTTTGAACTATTTATCGTGTTGTTGTATCCATGTATACATGCACCTCTTCACCATTTTTAGAAATACTCACAAAAATCTTGTGAGAAATATCTTGGAACCATGATGATTATTTTACCCAACTAATCACGGTTATATGATAAAATATAGAGCATGGGTACAATGATTGTATGGGTGTTCACGAACAATGTGATGGTATTATTTACAGAAATGTGCTATTATGAAAATTATATATACATATAACAAAAAATTTGAGTACATACCTAAATGGTGGTTGGTGTGCACATGATGCATAGACGATCGTGGAGCATGTGGCCTGGTCACCGTATGATAACAATGTTTTCCAGAACATAATTATGACGTGCATATTTCCCATGTGAGGAAATTTATTTGAATGGGTTATTTTTTAATGTTGTAATTCATTCATTCGAGTTGTCATGTAAGAATTCGAGAAAATATTAAATTAATATTTTTTGTGGGATGATACACATCATTCTATCAAAAAGTGTTCGTTAATTACTTTGGAGTATGTCAAAATTCTCAATAGAAAATTTCAATTTCTTCCATAAAAAGTTTGAATTTTCTCGCATGATCGGATTGTTGACGTGGCTTCGATCACTCCAATGCTGCTGAATTATTCATATTGCATACAGGAACTTTACTAGAAGGTAGGCACCCTTTTCTTTATTTTATTTTTTTTAATAATAGGCACTCGGGTGGGATGCAGATGTTCATCATAACGATGTACAGGCACCTTACTTCAAGTGCATAGGAACAAGGTGCCTTTCCACCATGAAATGGGAACAAGGCACTTTCCTACCATTGAATAGGATCAAGGTACCTTCCTCCAAGTGGGATCAAGGCACCTTCCTCTAGGCAGGATCAAGGTACCTTCCTCCTGGTGGGATCAAGGTGCCTTCCTCCAGGTAGTATTAAGGTATCTCTAATACATGGGATCAAGGTACCTCAAAATACATATGATCAAGGTGAATCAAAATACATGGGATCAACGTGAATCAAAATACATGGGATCAAGGCACCTCAAAATACATTGGATCAAGGTGCCTCAAAATACATGGGATCAAGGCACCTCTAATATATGGGATCAAGGTGCCTCAAAATACATGGGATCAAGGCACCTCTAATACATGGGATCAAGGCACCTCAAAATACATGGGATCAAGGTGCCTCAAAATACATGGGATAAATATGCCTTAAAATACATGGGATCAAGGTGCCTCTAATACATGGGATCAAGATGCCTCCAATGTATGGGATCAAGGCACCTTCCTCGAAGCAGGAACAAGGTGCCTTCCTCTAGATGGGATCAAGGTGCCTTCTTCCATATGAGATCAAGGTGCCTTATTTCAACGGGATCAAGGTGCCTAGGAGCAAGGTACCTTCACATTATAATATGGGAGCAAGGCACATTATTTCACCATGCTCATTGATTTTGTTTGAAGAATTATATGCCAAGTCCATATGAGACCTTGACATGATTACGTAGAAAATGATGAAATTACTCAAATCTACACACAAAGCACACTTAACACACATGTTAGAGGATATACACAATTTCCTGTTAAATATATATATCCTCATAAAAAGTACATTTCTATTATAATAATGCCACACAATATGTTAGAAAAGTATGGAAAATATGAGCATTTTTTATGCTCATCACACCAAGCACATATAAAGAGGGAATGATAGGACACCCTTGCTGAATAGACCTAAAAAGGCACACTACTTTAGACTATGAATTATTTATATTGATAATAGTGAAGCATCTATAAATAGCATAGAAATAGTATGAATGAAAAGCGCTCGAATCTTAAAGCTTTGAGCATAGCAAGAATGAATCTACATTCAATGCAATCATAAGCTTTCTCAAAATCAATATTAATAAAAATCATGATCTGGTTTGACATCCGAGCCCATTCCATGCCTTCCCTGATAGCCAAAACATTTTTGAGGATGTACATTCCTTGAATAAAGCCATTTTGCTTTGATATTACTATCAAAGGAATAAGAGGCTTAATGCGAAGAGCCAAATCTTTGGCAATGATCTTGTAACTAATATTGAACACAGTAATAGACCTCTAATTAGTGATAAATTTTACGTCCCATTGCTTGGGTATGAATTTAATATTACCTCTATTAACAATTACTCCCAAAGAGCCTACTCGAAGAACCTACAAATAAAATTTATGCAGATCAGGATCAACTAAGTCCCAAATACCCTTGTAGAACTCATAGGGAAAGCCATCCATACCTGACACTTCGTCATTTTCCATTTGATACAATGCATCCTCTAAATATGTAAGGAATATTAGTTTATCACACCCTACTCTTTGAGACTTCAAAACCTTAATTGGTACAACTACCATACAATCTTCCAGTGCTTGCTCTTACTCATGGGAATAAGCTTGAGTAGTAAAAACATTAGTATAGTGCTTGACAAAAGTATCAATCATCTCAAGAAGAGAGGTAATCCTTATTCCATTGTCTTGAATGACCTTGAATTGAGTAGCTTTCCTAGGAGGGCAAAGCCTTTGAAAATTTTCTTTGGTGACCCTATCACCAACTTTAAGCCAATGAAGTTGGGATTTAATTTGAGCTCCCCGAGCCTCATAAATTTTAAAAATTGCTAAAGAAGCATATGAAAATGTAATTTCATATTTACTTAATATAAAATTACAATTTTTTTAAAGGAAAAAAATATTTATAATTTTGAGGTTATATGAAAATATAAATATGACTATCATATAATGTATTAAAACATATATTTTAATAATATATAAATACTTTGATCATCCATCCATTTGGTATACCCTGTATCTTGTGACCTTTGCATCCATTTTCTCTATCTTACATTTGCATTTCCTAGATTTTAGTTATTTACACTCTAACACTTATATTACATTGGTTTAATTAATATAAACCTTTTTTCTTTCCGTTAAGTTCATAGATTTTATAATTGCTCTTTTAAGGTTTCTTTAATAAAAATAATACTTTGATGAGTTAAGTGGTCTTATTGGACATAGATTGATATGGTCATTGTATTAATTGTAATCATTTATTTTTATGCATTATAAAATCAAAACCATATAATTTAACAACATTTATTATATATAATACAAATTAACTAAAAAAATAAAACTATTATAATGATTTTTGCTATTGCATTTTTTTGAGGCTACAATGATGAAGAATATGGTGATGGTCTATTATTTTTGGGTAAGCCATGTAAGGTTGTGGGTGTTTTTTTAGTACAATTGAAGTAAAATTACAAATCTAAAAAATGCATTATTTAGGTCTTGATAGGGATACCACAATGGCAATAGGAATTGGGCTTTCTTAACAAAGACTCAAATTCAATTCATGGTAATGGTGGCCCTGTTATGCTTCCAACTTTTCATCCTATCAAGAAAAAGGCATACTCTAGGAAACTATTATGCTATGTTGGTATAATGGATGCTATTAGGTAGACTACAAAGTGTCCTCAAGACCTATAGAAAGGAATAACAATACTATATTTTATGAAAGCACTATATTTATATTTCTTTAAGTGTCAAAGTACATTACAATGGATTTGATGCATCATCCTTGTTTTTTTATTGATTCAGTCTATAATAACACAAAATGTTATTGACGACAAGATATATGAAGTAATGTGTAAATGACTATAGATGAATCATACAAGGTAATTTATCTAAAAAAATTAGTGAAATATGATATTAATATAATAAGAAGGAAGAAACATAATTAACGATGATGGGCACCTTGAATTTGCTAATATATTTGATTTAAATAGGAAGAGGATGTATTTGTAAAATAAATAGATGATTTGTTTCATGTTGTGTGTGGTAAAAAGATCTTTGTTGTTATCATAAATGGAATCTCAATAAATATATAATAATATCTATATAACAATCCACATGGAACAACATCCTCTTACTAACAATTAGAAATGGTTCTATTATATGTTTAATATTTTTGTGATTAGGAGTCTTAGGACATTAGATTATATGTTCAATTTTATATTTAGAGCAAGTTGAGTTTTATGTTGAAGATAATTGACTGAATGTGAGCAAGATGCAAGTAAATATGCTTTGTAAAATGTAATCTTGGATTCTAATTATCACAATTATTGAAATAGATGAATATTTGAACATTTAAAACTCTAATTTGATGTTACCTATACTATAATAGTAATTATTATAAGAGGTCTTGAGAGTAGGAAGTTTGAATAATAAAATAAAGAAAGTAAAGTTAGTTAAAGGACCTAGGCATAGATAATAGTGGCATTCCATGAGCATGGGATCTCAATATCACTCTATACAATTTGTCAAATAATGAGAATAAACATGAAATAGTCTTAGTCCTAATGAACCAAGAAGAGTAACACTAAGAAATCCTTCGCATGAACATAGTTGAAGGTTTGGAAACAAGCAAGGTCAATTTGAAATATTTTGTAAGAGATCTTATAGTAAGAAGTTACTACTTTAAGGTTCCTATAATTTTGAAAATTTATAAAAGCCTTCAAATTGCTTTAGAAAAGTCTTCGAAACTCTAAATTTTAGTATTTGAGGACTAGAGGATCAATCTACTCATGAGAAAAATACTACATCATAAGAGCAAAGTATTAACAGGATGGAAGATAAAGGTTCACAATATTACAATACTAGTAAATAGAAGTGAAGCGCTAGTAAAATGGATCAATTCATTCACTTCTTAGAGCAAATCACTCATGGACAAACAAAGAGATAGAAAGGGATGCATAGATCTTGGTGAATATTTTGAAAATTGATATTTTGGCATGTAGTAGTATCAGTAAGCAATTTAGAGGTCTTCTTACTCATTTATGGATGTAATTCCGAGCATGCAATATTTGTAGGTGTATCATTTTATGAATGATATCCCAAAATATTAACTTTTACCAAGAATAAGAATTTTTTAGCCAAGGTAATTCAAGGGTGAATTATTCCTATGATTATGAGTCATAGGATCCACTATGAACATCTTTTAGCATTGATAATATCAAAGCTACACTCTATGAGACCCATATTCTTCTCTTTTTTCTTGAGGTCATTGAGAATTTGATAATTAATTTTCTTTCCTTTAGTTTATTATGGAATGCATAATGATTATGGCATTGCCATTTTTTCCTCTTATCATTCCTCCATTAATTTTACTATTGTTATATGGTTTTCTAATGATTTGATTCATCACACTATCATTGCTATGATTATGACCATATTCACTCTTAATCTCTGACACCCTAAATATCCTAATTTACTTGTAATGCATTTTTATTTCTATTGTTACTTTATGCAATTTAATTTTCTACATTTATTCATACAATTATATTAGATTAGTTTAATTTTAGCAAGGATAGTTGGGATTCAACCTAAACATGGAGGTTGAAAGAGGTATTGTTCCTTCTAATATTTGAAATATAATTGTAGGTGCATAAGAAGTTGAGCATTTTTTCAATTCAACAAATTTTTAGCATGCCTACTGGGATGAATAGGATTATTTTCCCCCATAGAAAAACACCCACCACCTTTGAAATTAATACTTATTTTTTCCATACTCAAGGGGACCAAGGACTTGATCTATCAAGCCTAGTCCAAAATTGACCTTCAATTTCATAATATTTTAATTATTTATATCTAATTTTGTAAGTTCTTTGTGAATTATAACTTAATTATGAATTTAAAAAATGTACAATTTTCCTATGACGAGCAAGGAAGGTGGCCCTAAATTGCGTTTACCATGGGCAAAAACCAATTGGGACAAATTTGAATTTTTCTTGCCCAAGTCCTTACTAATGGATTGGTTGTTTATATAATTGGAAAATTTTATATTTTGAATGTCCAATCACCTAGAATAAGCTATAACTTGTCCAAGTTATATTTAGGGACTAATTTTCTTCGATCAGGTAGTGATTTCCTTTTAAGCAAGTAAAAATCTCGCAAGTAGAATCTAAAGAATCAATTGCCTATATTTTGAGGAGTAACTCACTTATATAGTCAAGAAATATTTCCAACTCCTCAAAGGGGAGTTATTCACTTTAATAAATTTTCTTGGACCTTCTCTTGCAAATTTTCTAAGATGAATACCTAGAAGCAATTTGCTCAATTTAGGTAGTTATTTTCTCCAAATAGAGTGAAATTCATTACATATGTTAAAAAAAATTAATATTCAAAATTAACCCAAATTTATTTTTTTGTTGGTACATGTGTGAGGGAACCCATGCTTATGAATATATTCTAAAAAATATAAATTTTTAGCAAATATTCCAATCAATGGAATTGATCTTGTACCTATGACAAAATATAAAACAAAGAAAATGTAGCAAATTGATACATGGATGTATCAAGTTGATAGTATAAAAAATATATTGTGCCAAATATCACTCCATCAGAAGTGAAATATCTAATGGTTTGTTAATCAAGTAAAAAACTTAAGTCTTAAGCGATGTCTTTTCTATATTTCATTACAATTACATCTTCCTTGCTTTAATTAACTCTATATTAATCCAATCACCAACATAATTTATGATAATCCTTTTTATGGTATTCCACTTATTGATGTGAAAAATCCTTCAAAGATCCAATTTCTAGTGACTTCCAATGTCAAGCAATGTAATTCAACTTACAACCTCAATTATCAAAACCGATTCTCCTACATGCACATCTTCATTTCAAATACTATTTATGCCTAGTCAACCAAATAACATGTTTAATGTAGAAACCTTATTATTGGAATAGTCTATTCCACCTAATTTAAGTAGTTTAGTGCAAATCTATATTACTTCATAAATCCAAGGTATTTCCCAAAACATGGAAGTATATACTCATAAAATTGGGGTCTAGGAAGCATAGGGAATCCCCAAAAGACTATGTCATATCTAGTCAATTATCCATCACAAATATATAGGAATACGTGCCTCCTAAAAAAAATCAAGTTGGCCAACATGGATTGCAATATCCTCGTTTTATCCAAAATACGTGAATTTTTTGAAATCAAAAATTAGCTCTCCTAATCCACCACCTTTTCAAAATTGGAAACCATCCTTTTTCATCACCATTTAATGCTTTATACTAGTATCCTCATGGTTTTCCCCAAAAAATATCACTCAAATTTCTCCATATCTTTCATAAGTAGCTCTTCCCTAAGGCTATTTATTATACCCCTATATGATGTTATACAATCAACCTCCCTAAAATAATCCAACACCTCAACCACCTAGGCCATAAAATCTAATTCTAGATTGATCTTATTAGGGATAACTAAACACAAGGGTCTTTATCCCATTACAACCCCTACTATGAAATTGCAACTACCTTTAATAGGAGTAGGAACAAAATAGTTTTGGATCAATTCAACAACCTATCCAAACTTAAGGTATTTCATTGCATTTAATATGAAGATATTATGGTATGCTTACTTATCTATTTTTTGCATGATAAAGTTACTTTATCATATAAGGGACTATTATAAAATTTTATTAATAATTATATATAAATTTGTAAACCTTTCATGCATAGGTTTTGTTGCATAGTTAATATGTATTCTATTCTATTTTAATTAAATGTTATGCAAAAAGTCTTCAAAAAAAAAATAATGATTTTAAGATTATATTATGTGGAAATTACATATAGTTCCTCCATAAATAGTCCTAATGAGGAACACACATTATCGTATTATGTCAAAGGATTTTAGTGTAATTTATCACTAATAGTTTTTAATGCTAACCATAACACCTTCAATATAATTTTTGAAGAACTAACCCACATTGAGTATGTTTTGATTAGATTATGAGAAAATCACCTATACTACCTATGACTTGTGCCATTTATATCATGTAGAAACCTCAATTTCTTGGTTTCATGCCATCTATATCATCTATTCAAAATGACCTATCATTTTTTAATCCAATATCTTCTCCCTAGATTATGATATGTATAGGTTAAAATTTACCATTAACTATTGCTTTTGACCCTCACCTTCTAATATTACAAGTCCTACCATAAGATAACAATGATACTAAATATGTGGCTCATAAAGTAGATCTATGTGAGTTCAATATGAAATAAATATTAGAGTTAGTGAATATAATTGTGAAACATATAATATGGTATGAAGATGATGGTAGCAAAATACTGGATGTAAACAATAGTGTTAAAACCAAGAAAAAACCTTTATCTGATAAAGTATCATGAAAAAAGTCTAACTAAAACATAAATTAGGTGTATAATAATATGGATAATAACAATTTATAGATTGAAATATTGTGGTATTTTCCATGTAACTTGAGGCATGATCGAATAGATTGTGTGATAACTAGTCAATATTCACAAATAAATTAATATGCTAAGTAATGCAAGGCCCAACAAGCCACTATTAGGATATAAATTACACTAGTGATGAAAAAACCTTCTAGATTAATTCTTCTCATTTTCTAATTCTAATTATGAATCAACCAATTTATCAAGGTTCAACTCTAATGCAATAGACAATACAAGATTTTTAAAATCCTAACAATGTAGTTCTTGTCAACTTAATATTAATTAATGAGGATGAATACTCCATATTCATAAACAAAAATGTATATCTAAAACTAGTAAGGAGTTAGAACTTTAGGGAAAAAAAAGATGAATGACTATGAAGAATCTATTTAAAAATAGGTTGAAGCAAACAATGGTATTGTGACACCAAGTGATGGATTTATAAGTTTTAATACTACCACAAATATCACTGGTTATGAATCATAGGATAGAATTTAATATAGCCACAATATAATAAGATCAAGATAATAATATGAATTGAAAATATATAAATAAATTTACAATATTAATAAGAAAGAATACAATCTAGACCTTTTCATTATATGGTATTGTACATCAGGTTATGGAGCTTTTGTCTCTATGATATAGTTTTACAAAATGACCTTTGAATTCTTATCTTGCCACTTGCCTAAGAGATTGTTGATCTTCACTTAGGACATATAAATCAAATAATGTAATATACTCCAATACCCCCTTGTATTACATTATTTGATGTTTGTTTCTCTTGATTTGCATAGATGATTCCTAAATATTTGAAATTTGCTTTGACCCAGTGCCTTTGTCAAAATATTTATAATCTATTCTTCGGTAGAAATATGTTTCAATTGAATATGATGACTTTGAAAATGATCCCTGATAAAATGACATTGAGCTTCAATATATTTTTTCTTTCATGGATAATTGGGGTTTTGATCAAATTTATTACTCCTTAATTATAACAATTTATTATTGTTGGAGTTATTTTAATTCCCATATATGACAATATCTATTGTAAACATAATATTTCATAGATTTCATCCTTGGTTTCACTATACTATAATTTTCTATATGAAAGTGCTACTACAAGTTGTTTTTTACTATACCATGAAATTGATCCTAAATTAAGATAAAAAATGTAGTCTGATGTAGATTTTCTATCATCTATAGATCTAGCATAATCAAAATCAGAATAGCCTTATAGATAATTTTTTTATCTTTATTTTTGTATGTAAGTCCATATTTTGTAGTTCTATTAATATACTGTAATATTATTTTTGTAGCTTTCCAGTGTCTCTCTATGGATTCTTGCATAAACCTCGAAATATCATTTACATCAAAAACTATATCTGATTGAGTATTTTTTAAATATAAGAGACTTCCACTTAATTGACAATAGATTGTATTTGAAACTAAAGATACCTCATCATATCTAGATAAGTTCAATCCTTGTTCCATATGAGTGTCCTTGGGTTTTCAATTGTTCATCTTGTATTTCTCATGTAGATATTTTTCAAACTTTATTTGAGTTATTTTAATGTTGGTTTCATTTTGATGAATTTCTAAACCAAGACAATGATGATGGAATTCTAATTTTGTCATCTCAAAATATTTTTCTAGATTCATTTTTACTTCATTTATAAGACTTGTTGAGATAATTATATGATGCAGGAGCATCCGGTGGTCAAGGAGCAATCTTGCATCCTCCAAATCATTTTATTGTTTGCTTTTATTTTTCTAAGTATTTGTGTTGGGTTTGTTTCAAATCTTGGCCCAAGAGGGAGGTTTTGTAAAAATAAGAAGAAGTTTTAGAGTAAAGGCACTAGTTGCGTTGGGGTCACGAAATCGTGACCCCAAAGATTCGGAAGGGCAATGGCCAGTTTGAGTCGCGATATCGCGACATGTCGCGATGTCGCGACTCTTGTTTCGACTTCTGCAGCGTTGAATTTTCGTCGCATTGGCAATTAAAATCAAAGGCTCGGTGCAGACGAAGAAGGGGAGGAGGTTTTGGTCACGATATCGTGACATCGCGATATCGCGACGTCGCGATATCACGACATCTTTTTGCAAATTGAAGTGAGGTGACCGTTGGGTCGCGATATCGTGACTTTTTCCGCCAAGGTGAAGGCAAAGGGACAGTGGGTCGCGATATCGTGACTTTTTCCGCCAAGGTGAAGGCAAAGGGACAGTGGGTCACGATATCGCGACATGTCACGATATCGCGACATGTCATGATATCGCGACAAGTATGAATATAAGCTTGTGGACACACGTTCAAATGAGAAGGAAGGCCATAGTGACACGCGTCCTCCACGTGTATTAAAGTGACACGGTTAGTCGAAGACAAAGCAAAAAAGGAAATTAATTAAATGCGGACACGCATTCAAATGAGAAGGAAGGCCATAGTGACACGCGTCCTCCATGTGTATTAAAGTGACACGGTCAGCCGAAGACAGTATAAAAGGAAATTAATTAAACGCGCGGGCTGCCATGAAGATTGAAATTGAAATTGGCGACCGCGTGTATTAAATATGGGAATGGTCTTCACAACGGTACAGAGCATGGACGTTATGGGCGAAACTGAGGCACGGAAGGACGATCTGACCAAGGCGGCGTTTGCAGGTCAGAGAAGATCTTTAATGAGGTTTTCATGGTGGGTAAGGCAGTGGCCATTTATTGTGAGAAAATTTGGGGAGTTCGACCGAGGGAGGGAAAATTAGAATTTGAATTTTTTAGGCAGGGCATTGATGGCCGAGAGGATCGGGGGCCTCGTTAAAAACCCGAAATTCTATAAGGATGGGGATGGTGAGTTCGGGATTTGGGGAGGAGGAAGTGTGCTGAGAAAAATTGTAACAGAGACCATATTAATAAATTTATTGAAATTTGTGAGACTGGTGCGTAGTGAATCTTGACCTCGCCATCAAGTGGTATCAGAGCGGGAGCTCCTGAGCGTGTAACAGATCGCCGGAGAGAGGCAGTTACACCAGGATCTGTGGAAGAATTCTAAAAAAAAATAATAATATAGAGAAAATATCATGCCTCCACGAAGGAACCGTGGCAAAGTAGGGAATGTAGTGTCGGCCGAAGACTTCTGGGCCTTGCAAAGGCAAGTTCAAGCCCTACAAGCAGAGTTACGCAGAAGACGCGAACCCGGAGGGGATGAGGAAAGTGAAGACGAAGTTGAGGAAGAAGACCAGTTTGAGGAAGAAGAAGAAGCTGTGGACCCTGCTCAAGCCCGGTTGTATAGGGCCATATCTCAGATTGGAAAATAGCCAAAAATGGAGGTATCTACCTACTTAGGAAATCTGAATCCAGAAGAAGTGATTGACTGGATAAATGATTTAGAGGAATATTTCGAGTATGAGGAGATTGAAGACCCCAACCGGGTCAGATTTGCTAAGACCAAGTTAAAGGGTCATGCCGGCATTTGGTGGAGGGGAATGCAATTGGAGAGAAACGAGAAGAGGGAAAGAGAGAATAAAAAGATGGGATAGAATGGTGGAGAATCTTAAAATACAGTTCATCCCGGCAGATTACGAGTTGGATCTGCTTAGAAAAATACAGAGCTTGAGACAGACAAACAAAACTGTCCAAGAGTACACTGAAGAATTTTATAAAATTTCTATTAGAATAGGGCATTTAGAGGCAAATAAAGAGAAAGTAGCCCGTTACATTAATGGGTTGAGGCTTGGTATCCAGGAAGAACTGAGCCTGGTTCGAGTAAACACCATTGAGGATGCTTATCAATTTGCCTTGAAGGTAGAAGAAAAGCTAAACGGGCGGTTTGAAGGCAAGCAAAGAGGAAGAGGTCGAGGTGGAAGGAGCTGGTGGGAGGACCAGTGGAGAAAAGTACAAGGATCCGAAGAGGACTGGGGAAGCCAGTAGTAACCTAGACCAAAAATAAGAAGATGTTTATCAACCCCAAGATCAGAACAGCTACCCAAGAGGACGGGGTGGATCTGGATGAGGGTTTGGAAGGGGAGTATTTCGTGGAACATGTTTCCACTGTGGTGAAGAAGGACACAAGGCATTTGAATGTCCAAAACACCGAGAAAGAACAAAAAAGAGGCCTGAGGGCCCAGCCAGAGCTGTTGTGGTAGAGGAGGATGCTGAATCTGAGCATTTCAAAGAAGCGGAGAGAGGAGAAACAATGGTTGTAAGAAGAGTCCTGTTGAACGAGGAGAAGGACACAGACCAGAGGAAAAGTTTATTCCGCACTAGATGTAAATGTGTGGGCAAGGTTTGCAATATCATTATTGATAATGGTAGCACGGATAACCTGGTTTATGAGGAAATGGTTACAAAGTTACGGTTAGAAAGGAAGAAACACCCACACCCATACCGGGTCGCATGGTTACAAAAGGACCACGGAGCTTTGGTCAATGAGCAGTGTTCTGTTAAATTTAACATTGGGAATTATTGTGATGAGGTCCTGTGTGACATCTTACCCATGGATTTTTGCCACATGTTGCTGGGGAGACCCTGGCAGTTTGACCGGAGTGCAGTACATGATGGTCATGCCAACACCTACTCATTGACAAGGAATGGTGTACGCCATAAACTAAAGCCCTTGAAGGATGCAGGTGAAAAGGTATGTAATATTTCCAGAATTTGTTTAGTTGAGTGGAGAGAGTTTTTGAACGGATTAAAGCATGAACATTTATGTTATGCAATAATCCCTAGATTTAGGGGGAAGGAATGCCGGGATACCCCAACAGAAGTTCTAAATCTGTTGGAGGAATTTCCAGACATTGTGTCTGACAATGTGCCCGAGGGCTTACCCCCTATGAGAAAAATTAGCCATCATATAGATTTAATACCGGGATCAAGCCCTGCCAAATAAAGCTGCACACAGGATGACACCTGTAGAGAGCGAGGAGTTAAATAGACGGGTCCAAGAATTATTAGAAAAGGGATTAATTCGGGAAAGCTTGAGCCCATGCGCGAGTGCCTGCGATCTTTGGCGCCAAAGAAGGATGGGGAATGGAGGATGTGTACAAATTCACGGGCCATTAACAAAATCACTATTAAATACAGATTCCCGTTGCCAAGAATGGATGATATCATGGATTGTTTAAGTGGAGCTGAATACTTCACAAAGATTGATTTAAAAAGCGGCTATCATCAGATCCGTATCCGGGAGGGAGATGAGTGGAAGACAGCCTTCAAGACAAGAGAGGGCTTGTATGAGTGGTTGGTCATGCCATTTGGGCTGTCCAATGCACCAAGTACTTTCATGCGGCTGATGAATGAAGTCTTGAAGGAGTTCCTGGGAAAATTTGTTATTGTTTATTTAGATGATATTTTGATATTTAGCCGGACCCTGGAGGAACACCTGATGCATATCAGGAGAGTCTTTGAAAAGCTGCAAGAAGAACGAGTTATTAATAAATTTGAAAAAGTGTAATTTTGTCAAGAAGGAATTGGTATACTTGGGGTTTGTAATCTCGGAAGAAGGTCGAAGATGGACCCCGAAAAGGTGAGAGCTATCATTGAATGGCCTACTCCAAGAAGCACAATAGAAGTGAGGTCATTCCATGGTCTAGCCGATTTTATAGGAAGTTCATAAAGAACTTCGAGTGGTATTTGTGCACCTCTCACGAGAGACAATGATGGGAGATAAAAAGGAGTTCGAGATGGACATCGGGAGCTGAAAGGAGCTTTGATACATTAAAAAGAAAAGTTATCGAGCGACTGTTTTGGCACTTCCGGACTTCAAAAAGGTATTTCGGGTGGACTGTGATGCCGGTGGTAGTGCAATAGGAGCCTATCTTGAGTCAAGGAGGCAAGCCGAGTTGCTTATTTCGGTGAGAAGTTAAATGATGTGCGGAAAAAGTATTCAGTCTATGATCAAGAATTTTATGCTATAGTTCAGGCCCTAAAAAAGTGGAGACATTATTTATTACCAAAGGAGTTTGTACTTTTTACTGACCATCAGGATTTGCAATACATTAACAGTCAGACAAAACTGAACCAAAGGCACATGAAATGGGTGGAGTTCCTCCAAAGTTATACCTTTGTGCTAAAACATAGAAGTGGGAAGTCAAACAAGGTTGCAGATGCCTTAAGCAGAAGGAAAACTTTGCTGACTAGATTTACAGTAGAAGTAGTGGGATTTGAAGAACTGAAGGGTGCAGTACCCTACGGATCCGGATTTTGCGAAGCTCTGGAAGGCTTGCTTGATACCTATTACTATATACAGAACGAAATGGTTGGATTTCTTAATCCAAGACGGAATGTTGTTCAAGGGTAGTAAGTTGTGCATTCCCAGAAGTTCTGTACGGGAGAATTTAATCAAATAAAAGCACAACAGAGGATTGGCTGGGCACTTTGGTCGGGATAAGACCATTGCCTTGGTTGAGGAAAATTACTACTGGCCACAACTTCAGCAAGATGTGTGGAAGTTTGTGCAAGGTTGCAGAATATGCCAGATGGCAAAGGGTGTAAAACAAAATACCAGGCTGTACCAGCCATTACCTATGCCCGAGAGACCATGGGAGGACATAAGCATGGATTTTGTTCTTGGGTTGCCAAGAACACAGAGAGGAAATGATTCAATATTTGTGGTGGTGGACCGGTTCTCCAAAATGGCACATTTTATTCCCTGCCAAAAGACAAGTGACGCGATTCACATTCTTTGGGTTGTTCTTCAAGTAAGTGGTACGACTTCACGGTCTACCAAAGAGCATAGTTTCGGACAGAGATACAAGGTTTTTGGGAATTTACGGAGAACTCTGTGGAAGAAATTGAAGACAGACTTGAAATTCGGTTCAACATACCATCCACGAGACGAGATGGGCAGACGGAGGTGGTCAATAGAATCCTGGGCAATTTACTACGGTGTTTGATAGTGGATCAACCTAAGGGATGGGATTTGGTCTTACCACAGGCAGAGTTTGCATATAACAGTTCAGTTAATAAAAGCACAAATAAATCTCCATTCCAGATAATATATGGAAATAGCCCGAGGAATGTGTCTGAGCTAAGAAAGTTGGGCAGAAGAGAAAAATGTAGTGCCGAGGCAGAAGAATTTGCAGAGGATATGAAAATTCTGCATGAGGAAGTAAGAAGACAGATTACAAAAATGAACAGTCAATATAAGACAAGGGTAGACCAGAAGCGGCGGTTCAAGGAGTTCGAGATTGGAGATGAGGTTATGGTGTATCTCAGGAAGGAGATATTTCCTACCAAGACTTACAATAAATTGAAGATGAAAAATTTTGGGCCATGCAAAATACTGGGAAAGCGGGAGTCAGGAAATGCGTATGAAGTGAAATTGCCGAGTTGGCTTGATATTTCACCTATTTTTAATATTTCAGATCTCATGGAATATCATGAGGGATAAAGTACAGACATGCAAAGTCCAGAACCATGGCAATTTCCAGCCTCTACTCCAAGCATGGATGAGGCCGAGGAAGTATTAGATACCCGTGAAGGTCGAAGCACTCGAAACAGGCAGTATACTGAGTACTTGATCAAGTGGAGGGGCAGACCAACTGAAGATGCGACTTGGTTGTCGAAGGCGGAGGTTGACCGCTTGGGTCTCCCCTTAGCCGAACAAAAGTGAGGGTCACTTTTTTTATCTACCCCGGGTGTCTGATGCAGGAGCATCCGGTGGTCAAGGAGCAATCTTGCATCCTCCAAATCATTTTATTGTTTGCTTTTATTTTTCTAAGTATTTGTGTTGGGTTTGTTTCAAATATTGGCCCAAGATGGAGGTTTTGTAAAAAGAAGAAGTTTTAGAGTAAAGGCACTAGTTGCGTTGGGGTCGCGAAATCGTGACCCCAAAGCTTCGAAAGGGCAATGGCCAGTTTGAGTCGCGATATCGCGACTCTTGTTTCGACTTCTGCAGCGTTGAATTTCCGTCGCATTGGCAATTAAAATCAAAGGCTCGGTGCAGACGAAGAAGGGGAGAAGGTTTTGGTCGCGATATCGCGACGTCGCGATATCGCGGCATCTTTTTGCAAATTGAAGTGAGGTGACCGTTGGGTCGCGATATCGTGACTTTTTCCGCCAAGGTGAAGGCAAAGGGACAGTGGGTCGCGATATCGCGACTTTTCTGCCAAGGTGAAGGCAAAGGGACAGTGGGTCGCGATATCACGACAAGTATGAAGACAAGCTTGTGGACACGCGTTCAAATGAGAAGGAAGGCCATAGTGACACGCGTCCTCCACGTGTATTAAAGTGACATAGTTAGCCGAAGACAAAGCAAAAAAGGAAATTAATTAAACGTGGACACGCGTTCAAATGAGAAGGAAGGCCATAGTGACACGCGTCCTCCACGTGTATTAAAGTGACACGGTCAGCCGAAGACAAAGCAGAAAAGGAAATTAATTAAACGCGTGGGCTGCCACGAAGATTGAAATTGAAATTGGCGACCACGTGTATTAAAGATGGGAATGGTCTTCACAATGGTACAGAGCATGGACGTTATGGGCGAAACTGAGGCGCGGAAGGACGATATGACCAAGGCGGCGTTTGTAGGTCAGAGAAGATCTTTAATGAGGTTTTCATGGTGGGTAAGGCAGTGGCCATTTATTGTGAGAAAATTTGGGGAGTTCGACCGAGGGATGGAAAATTAGAATTTGAATTTGTTAGGCAGGGCATTGATGGCCGAGAGGATCGGTGGCCTCGTTAAAAACCCGAAATGCTGTAAGGATGGGGATGGTGAGTTCGGGATTTGAGGAGGAGGAAGTGTACTGAGAAAAATTGTAACAGAGACCATATTAATAAATTTACTGAAATTTGTGAGACTGGTGCATAGTGAATCTTGACCTCGCCATCATTATAATTACTATATCATCAAATACACCACAAGTATTATTATATCATTCTCAATATTTTTGTATAAATAAATAGACCTTATAGACTTCTTTTAAAGTCATGCTATAATAATATTTTATAAATTTTTATATACCATGCTCTCGATGCTTGCTTTAGACCATACAAATATTTATTCAACTTGTAAAATTTGTGTTCTTTTCCCTAAATTACAAATCATTTTTTTTGTAACATATAAACCTCTTCATCAATATCACCATTAAGGAATGTACTTTTTACATCCATTTGATGTAGTTTCCATCCATGATGCTTCACCAAAGCACAAATTATTCTGATAGTAGTCATTCTTGCTATTGGTCCAAAATTGTATTCACAATCATTTCCTTTTGTTTGAGTGTATTCCTTTGCAACCAGTTGAGTCTTGTACTTGTCAAGTAAACCATTTGCTTTATATTTGATCTTGTATTTCCATTTACAACTAAATATTTTCTTTCTTGGAGGTAAATCAACTATATTCCATATTTTATTTTTCATCAAAGTCTCATATTCTAATTCTATAACTGCATTTCATTCTGGATGATTTAATACATAAAATATTGTTGTAGGTTTGACTACAAAACTTATAAATCCTCTATTTACTCTAGTTGGACTATGAGTTTGAGGTCTTGTCATAATAAAATCTAGTATCTGCTATAATATTGAATCTTTAAGTGTATCTCTAAGCTAGATAGGTTCTTTTCTTTGTAGGTTTGTAGTAATTTTTGTATTTTCATTTTGTTCATCGTGTAACTCTAATTTTGTATCTTCACTTGATGAGTCTTCTTCTAAAAAAATTAGGATAGATTTTGAATAAACTTTTTATTTTTTAATAACATTTTGTATTTCTTCATCAAATACCACATCTCTACTTATGTAGATTTTATTTGTTATTGGATCAATTATTTTTTATCCTATTAACTCATCATCATAACCAATAAATATTCCACACATAATCTTCTCATCTATTTTTTTCTTTTTTATTTTTGAATATGTATATAGGACTTATAGCCAAAAATTCTCAATCACTCTATGGATGGTTTTTGTCCTAACCATACTTATTTTGGTGTAAAAAATTTTAGTATTCTTGTAGGTAATATATTTTGCAAATATACAACTATTTTAACTGCATATTCCCAATACTGATGATCAAGATGAGCTTCTTTTAACATACACCAAACCATTTCCATGATAGATCAATTTTTTCTTTCTGTCGTACCATTTTATTATGTTGAATATGTTGTAGTAAGTTATCTTTTTATGCTATTTTTTTCTAAAAATAAATTGAATTCCTTTGACATAAATTCACCTCTTCTATCTGAACAAATATTCTTGATGGTTTTTCCTGATTATTTTTTAACTAGAACTTTAAATTGTTTGAAACAACTAAATGCTTCAAATTTGTATTTCATAAAATACACCAACATTTTTCTGGAACAATCATTGTCAAAGAGTTAAAAATATTTTTTTCCTCTGATACCATTAATATTATTTGGTCTACATAAATATATTCATATTAATTTCAATGATTTTTAAGCTCTATGTTTAAGAAGTTCAAAAGGTATCCTATGTTGTTTTCCTACTAGACATTATTGATAAACTATAGATTCCCAAGAAATCCTAGGTAGACCTTTAACCATTAGATATCTAGTCATCCCGTTCAATGATGATGGACTTATAGGTAAATCTCTTTTGTATTTAGGATTCCTACTAATAGAGCTACATTTGTAGCTATCTCTAGAGTTAACAAACTATTTCTATAAGATCATAAGGCTATCACTTTTCCTTGCTTGATAAGAAGACATTGTTTTTATCCTTTGATAATTTTAAATTCAACTGCTAAATTTTGATACATAAGTTGATATACTAAAATAAGGGTAGTAGTTAGTCTTGGGATATATAACACGTTATTAACTGCTCCTTTTCTATTTATTAGATAAAATAAAATATCTCCTACTCCTTTGAATTCATAGGTAATACTATCTGCTATGAGAACTATTTTTTTATGTCCTTCATGGAAGGTATTAAAGTATATTTTTTTCCAGTCATATGCCTACTTGCTCCAAAATAAATGTACCAATAATTCATAATGACTTCTAAGTTCAAATAATTCAAGGTTTCTAATTTAATTCCTATGGAGTAGTAAACCTTATGTCTCCCTAATTTTATAAATTAATATGAAATTTGCCAATTTATATTTTTTCCTAGTATTTTGATGTTGAAATCCTTTTGTCTCCCAAGTATATAAATTTGCAATAATTCAATAATTTCAAATTTTAAATTTTCAAAAATAAAACAAAATATTCTAAAAACTTCAAGCCTTATCAAAAAATTATAAATGGACTAGTTTAAGTCCTTATCACTCTAGCCTAATAAAAAAACTTTAAGAACTTTAAAGAAACTTAACTAACCCTACTCAACTTATCACTCCATTATTCTAATAAATCAATAATTCGAATATCTTCTAATTTAACCTTATATCTCTTAAATTAATCTTAATATAAAAATTAATTTTGTAAAACCCTAAAAAATTAAAGTATGTTAGAAACTTTCTTCTCTAACATATCTATTTAACAACGCTTATACTATGGATACATGTGCAAAAAAATCTTAATAGGCATTATATGATTGAAGTGTGTCAATATGCATAGTGAGGTGTTTCACTTTCCCAAGCATTGCACTTCAAATTGTATTTTGAATGACATGTTGCACTTCAAACTATAGGTTAAATGAGTTAGACTAGATTGTATACCAAATACCATGTTACACTCCAAATCATAGGTCATATGGCTCTCAAATAATGATGCTTTGAATAATGTTTTATAGTTGAACATTACACTAGAAAAATTGATTTCTTAATGTACTATGTTTGGCACAAGGAGTTCTCAACTACCTCAAAATCTCCCTTTATTTTCTCTTTCTTGTTGTTTTGACTCCCAAAAAGTTGATGGCTTGCATAGGTTCAAATTTTGTTACTCATAGTTGTTGCATGTTGCTTAATTTCTTGGTGATCAATTGAGCGCTAACTATTTATGTAGGTAGACATTCATTGTTCTTGGATATTCATCATTCAATTTCACTTATTGTGTGAGTGTTGTTAGGGAGATTCACTCATAGGCGTCTCCTCTACTATGTAGAATTTGTTAGATCTTTCCTCAAACATGTAGGCATTGTTATAATACTCCACTCTTATGTGTCTTCTCCACATCATAGGCATTTTCTTGTTGGCTATGTAGGTACTTGTTAGAGAACTTCACTTTAAGGCATATTCTTGGTTGTGTGAGTGATATATGAGGCATATTATATTAGTGGAATGACCCTAGAATTTCTACTCAATATGACCTTTAAAATAGAGTTTGAGTCTCATTGTCCTCAAAGTAGAAAAAATTCAAATCAACTTTTACAAACTAGATAAAATCAATTTTGTAATATTAGCTAAAAATAATTATTTTCAATCTAGATAGAGTCTAGTAATAGCTCTGATAATATTTAATAATACCACAAATATCACAAGTTATGAATCACAAGTTAGAATATATCAATAATATAAGAAGATCAAGATAATAATATGAATTGATAATATATAAATAAAATTACAACAACAATAAGAAATAATACAATATAGACCTTTTCATTATATGAACTTGTACATCAAGTTATTGAGATTTGTCTCCATGATATATTTTTACAAAATAGCCTTTGAATTCTTATATTTCTACTTGCCTAAGATACTCTTGATAATTTAATATACCCCAATACCAATAAGAGGAAGACCATCATGCTGTAGAGGATAAAAGACCATTAATTGCAACACAAGAAGAAAAATATAATAAAAATGCTAGGATAGATTAGTTCAATTCTCCCCATGTGAATGCACAAGGAGAAAAATAAAATTTATAGATAAGGAGAAAGGATAAAAAAAATGGAAATCAGGAGGAGCTAGATAATTCCAAATATAAGAGGATTGAAATATTTAAAAGTATAAGCTAGAAAAGAAAGTTGAACGATGGCTAAAATATCCTTCTCTTACAACTAAAAGATGTGTGAGGGAAAATTAGCTATGGTGGTTTTAGATTCAATATAGTAGTGAAAATTTAAAAAAAAATCCTCAAAGATAAGCATTTTAAAGGATATGCCCCTTCTTGGGAAAAGGGAACTACTCTAAGAATATCTAAACGAATAAGAGTAGAGCTATGCAAAAATAAAAAAATTAAGTCAATTTATCCTTGCTCAATAGAATAGTAGAAATTTATAGAAGAAGATTCTTAGACATCCAAGTCAATGTAATATATATCCTAAATGATCCAAAAACCATAATCCTAAAACCATCACCATTCTATGTGACTCTAAAATTCAAGATATAACTGCTAAGGAGATGCACAAAATATTGTGGGTCTATTGTGACAATGATGCCTAAGGTTTTCTATGAAGAAATGAGAATACCATACACAAAGGCCACTAGGAGTCCAACCCCAATGAATGGCATGTGAATAAACAATGCAAAAGTGCTAAAAATATTTATCTTGATTATTTGAACATTTTGCTCTCAAGATAATGGATGCACAAAACATCTATAGACATATATTTTTAATGGACTGCACCCACATGAAAGAATGAAAAAACAGAAATATTATTCTAATTAAAAATTATTGACCATGTAATTTATATATGTTTTTTGAAGATGGTGTGATGAATTGAAATATATTTCCTATATTTTGGTGTAGGTCACGTTACACAAGCAACACCAAACAAATGATACATAGGTATTTTTTTTTCCTTTGAACAAGTCAGAGAATCAAACATTTCATTACTTTCATGCCAAAAGTAAGGATATAAGAGAAAAGATCCCTTTACAATTTCAAAAATTCCCTCAAATGCCATGTTTTCCCTTTTTCCCACCTAAAACCATTAAAATTCAAATTTGAATTTTGGGGGCAATTTTTCAAGGTCATAACTTCGCACTCGTTGACCCGATTGACTATTACAACATGTTTTTGAAAACGGCATGAAATGAGATAAGCGGGGAAAACCTTGGCTCTTCGCGCCAAGGCTCATGTCTAGCCAAAAATCCTCAAATTCGACCTGTAGGACCTTAAAAAATGTCCTGCAAGTTAAACTAGTTTTACTAGTTTTAAAAAAAATTAAACAATTACAATTTTTTTCGGGTGATGCAAGATCACTCTTACACCACTGGATGCTCTTGCATCATATTTATGGGTGATTGAAATACTAGAATAGGATTAGATGTATATTGTAGGTATGATTATTGGTGTGCTTCAAGATGATGAAGACCCTTAAGTAGAATTTTAAGAAAATATACCGGGAAATTACCCAGTATCTAAAGAACCTACTAACAAGTAAATAAGAAAAGGATTTAATAGAGTATGAATTATATATTTTTATGGTATAAGACCCATGAATGTAGTTGATGTGGGAATTCAATTCATAGACCCATAAGGTATACATATAATTGTTTTCTATAGTTTTTTATTCAACTAAACCAATAATTTGGTCCAAGAGGAAGCATTATGCATTGCCTTGAGAAAGGTTGAAAATCTGACAATCAATATTCTTAATATATTTCATGAATCTAAGCTGGTCATAATCAAATCATTGAATTTTACATAAACGAAGCTCAACATGTTAAAGATAAGAATTAATATGAAAATAACATAGATGATGGGACAATTTAGTTAGATATGGATAAGTGTCCAAAGGATATGATCTTGATGTAAAGTGTTGAAAATACTTCAAGGTTTTCATTTAAAAAGAGTTTATTTAAATAAAAATTATGTTTCCCAATATAGAGCAACTACACAAACAATGTGATTTCCATAATTGGTGGAAATCACAACTAACTAACAACTCAAATAAAATTCGTACATGAATGGTTCTAACTGTAACACATGAAAATTAGAACATCAATTCCAAAACTAATGAAAATTTGCAAAGTGATATTTATTATTAATTTCAAAAGGGTGGTTACAGAATAGTCTCTCTTGAGACATATTTCCCTCTCTTTTTCAATGTAAATGTTGATGTACTTTTTGATGCTTTTAAGTACCCTAAATGCAGGTGGGCTTCTTTGTATGTGTGCCATCGGTTGGATGCTTGGAGATGTTTGAAATGCCTGTCTAAAACAGAAAAAATATGTTAATGTGTTTGGGGACCTCTCATGGATCAGACCCCATACAGACAAAAATGACATGGAAATATGATAAAACATAATGAAAACTAGAGGAAATGTTGTAAAAACCATAAACAGAGTATACCTACCTGATTTGTGGCTGCAAAGTTGCTATAGACCAGGTTCACATGGCAATGAGTTAACTTATTCTTGGGTTAACATGGCATTGTATGAACCTTGTTGTTGTTGGCATTTGATAAAATTTTTATATCCAGATAAGTTCCAGGTGATGATGTATGATGTTTGATGGATGTAGACATGATAGAGAAGGTTCTAGTGTAATTTAAGTAGATTTTTGGTATGTTAGCCAAAAGGGAGAGAGAGAATTATGAAGGAAATGATCCTCTATTTATAGAGTGGGCCAAGGCTAGGGGGAGAAGTGAGGTGTCCTAGACTCTGGGTCAGTTTCTACCATGGTGAGGTTAGGGTTATGAAGAGGAATGTTGAGTCATCCCTTCATGTGCCATGAAGAAAATATCCTAGGTGCATACATGTGTGAGAAAGGATTAGGGTTAATCCTGATTAGCTAATCCCTAGGTTATTTGCAGGTTAGGTTAGGTATCTTTGGAAATATCCTAAATAAGTGGGTGCACACATGTGCGAGGATAGAATTAGGGCTAATTTGAATGTTAACCCTAATTAAACATGTTTAGAAAATAAACTACACTTAAGTGAAAAGTGACTTTCAAAATAGAATTATAATTACTTTAGTAGGTTTTTTGGATAAAATGGTTGCACGGGGACCCTGATTAGGTGTACGAAAGGGCTTACATGACCTAAAGGGACTTGTAGAAGGCTCTTTTGTGAATAGGAGGTTTTTTTGCTGTGATTAGTGTAGTTTTGTAGGTTTTGCACTTGTGGATGACTACGATTGCCTACACTTTCCTATGGGTAACTATGCATACCTACGGGTACCTATAGAAATCTATAGTTACCTATTCAAGTCTATAAGTTCCTATGCAAATCTACAAGTGCCTATGCAAGCCTACAAGTTATTACAGGTGATTATGTGCAACTTTTAGATGTCTACATTTGCCCTTTTTTGTACTATGTTGTGTAAAACATGGTTTAGTACAAACATATGATAGAAGAAGGTGATGAGGTGATTATAAGCATGAAGAATTTGTGGATGGGTGAATGTTGATAATTTATAAAAGAAACACAATGGTGAAATAGGTTATCTTCTAATTTAGTACAACATTTTGCAATATCATACTAGATGCTTTTTGGGAGAAACTTAAGACTGCTTTGTTCTTATGATCAACACAAGATGGTCCAATTGCGAATAGAAAAAATGACTTTTCGAATTTTTTCTTCTAACTAATTTATGAGCACATGATGAAATTTGTCAAATAATTTGAGCTGAGTGGCGAGGAAATATCAGGTTTAGCATTCAAATTATGGTTAGTACCACTATCATGAATGGAATCAAGACATGTATATTTGGTGTAAAGCTCTCGTGATTTAGCAAATTTTTGATTGGGATGAGATTTATGTTTAGATAATATTTAGTAAAAAATTTCTTAGACATATATAATACACATTATTGGATGTTTTATTGTTTTATTTCATGCAAAGCGGATGTTTGTATGAATACCCCCTCAAGCAAGGAATTTGCAATGGAGTAGATGAAAAGTAATGATGAGTCGATTGATAGAAGATAATGGTGACAAAAAGTGGAGCAATATGGAAACTAGGGATGGAAATAAAAGAGGAATCTAAACAATTTAGAAAAAAGTGAAGATGATGTGGTGAAGGTTGGTTTGCATGGCAGGGTGTGAACCAGGTTTGCATGGTGGGTTGTGAACCATGTTTGCATGGTGGGGTGCAAACCAGGTTCATATGGTGGGGTGTGAACCAAGATAATTGGAAGAATAAAACATCTTTTCACACATGTGATCATCATTTGTGTTATGCAAAGTTAGGAGGAGAGGAGTGCGAGAGAGTTTGTGAAGCGAAGTGCTGTCAAAATTTTGAGCCAAATCCAAGGTGGTAGGAGGATGTGCGAGCATGAGTGGCAGGAGTGGTATATCACCAGTAACTACCTAAAATTCAAACTTTTTGATTTGCATAAATTTTTGAAAAGTATAGAAATGTATGTTTGAGTGTGAATGAATGTGTGGATGTTGTGTTTGATTGAAATGTGTGCATAAAGTTTGAAAGTGGCCAAATGGTTATTCAAAAATGTTGATTGTTTTCCATTTTGACCGTTGGATTATAATGTTTTACTAGTATGGTGTGTGGCATGTTTTTGAGGGTTGACTTTGTTTTGTTGCGTGAAAGGTGTATTGTTTGTGAAATGTGAAGGAATTTTCACTATGAAAGGTCAAAATGGGTATCCAAAAAATTGCTTTTTTTCTATTTTGTAATGTTTTGGCAAGTCATGTGAATGCATGCCTCAAATTATGTGTTTTTTAGGTTTGACTTGGTTTTGATGAGTGATTCGTATGCTATTTGTGGAATCTGAATGAATTTTCACTATGAAAGGCCAAAATGGGTATCCAAAAAAGTTATTTGTTTTCTATTTTGTGATGTTTTGGAAAGTCATGTGAATGTATGCCTCGAAGTGTGTGCTTTGTGAGGTTTGACTTTGTTTTGTATGCATTGAATGACTTTTTGTTTTTATTTTGAGCAAAAAGTGACCAGGAAGGGGTATAATTCGTGTCCAAAAATACCCTCCTTACAAGGTTCGCATGGTGGTGTGGGAACCATTTATTTTTGGATGTGTAATGCATGAAATATGAGGAATGATGTATATATGTGGTGAATATTTGTATGTGATGATGAAAATGAATTTAAATATATTTAAAATTGATGAACAATTTGTGTGATGTGTTGGAATGAAAACAAGTGAAGAATATTGAGCCACAACATCATGTGCAGACTTTGAGAGATACCTTGGGGGATAAATGGACCAAGGAAAATTGGGAATGGATGTTCAAGGTGTGGATTAAAGGCTTGTGAGGTATGCAAAGTATTCATGCCAGAAAGGCATATATATTAGCATTATGTGAGAGGTGGGACCCGAATAGGAACACCTTCTATCTTCCAACAGGGGAAATGATGATTATACTTGAAGATATATATATATATATAGGATATATAAATTATCAAAAGTGGGCATTATAGTGGGAGTGGTATTGTATGGTACATGAAAGGATATACTACAATAGATATTTGGTGATAGGTGTGGAGAGGTGCAGCATGAGAAGGGAGTAGACTATGAGTATTATTGGAAGAAGGATATGTTGTCTAATCATCATTATATGGCCATGCTTATGATAGTAACTTATGATTTTCTAGATACTTCAAGGATGAATTCCCCTATAATATGATAGGCATAGTGTGTGACATGGTGGAGAATAATATGGTATTTGCATGGGTGCTCCCACTACTAGCCTAGGTATATAGAGAGTTGTATGAGGTAGTGAGTGTAGGGTATTTTGGCTTGATTGTGAGCCCATTATTGTAGTTGTAGGCATGGGAGCATATCACAATGGAGTGGCCATCATTATTGCCTTACCTAACACATAATTTGATGGGAGACTTCATACCCTACACCTTGAGATGGTGTATGAAAATGGAGAAGAGGATGAAGAGGGGACATGAGGGGGATTTCCTATTTTGAAGAGGGATGTTAGATGACTATAAGACTACGCATATCCAGTGGAGACCCTAGAAGGATGAGGTTGTTTAGGATGAGGATGAGGAGAATTTTGGGAATATCCACCAAGGGTGATGGTTAGTGGTGTGGTATGAGTGGTAGGTGGAGTTCTTCCCATTCAACAGGTTCATGTGGTAGTGTAGGTTATGGTAAGGGAGACCATATCCACCTGTTATGAAATGGAGAAGGTATGGTGAGCTAGGAGTATAACCTGTAGTGCCTCCCTTGGATGTGATAAGGGATATACTAATGATAATCCCAGAAATGAATGATACAAGGATTAATCTTGAGTTTGATATATTGTGGGTGATGCATTGATAGCAGCCAAGAGTTAGGGTGATATACGACTAGGTGCATCTAGTGGTAGGTTTACTTGTATCAGGAGGATAGGTACTAGGAGGAGTTGTATCTATACTATATTTATATTTAGAGGAGGAGATAGAGGAGTCTCTCTGATTATAGAGGCACCATCAAGATGATGGGGTGAGAGTTCCTATGGTAGGGTTTCCAGATCAACAGGCTAATGATGGAGGTTAGCCATTATATGAGGTTGTTCCTATGGAGGAGGAAGGAGGTGGCATAGTATAATATGATATAGTAGGGTCTCCTCAAGGTGGGTCACCAAGGTAGTAGGAGGGTGGTGAGAGATAGCTAGTGTATGGAACAACAATAATGAAGTAGGATGATGATGGTGGTATGCTAGATGTACCATTTGATATTCAAGATATGATGGATGTCAATGATGATCTAGAAATACTGATAGAAATAGTGATTGATTTAGATGGGAGACCTAGTGAGACAAAGATAGATTGGGCTTTGGATAAGGGGAGGTTATTATAGGAGAAGAGGAGAGTAGAGTAGATACTAGAAGTAGTTGAGCAGGTGAGCTATGTTGAGAAGGAGGAGTTGGAGAGGTAGTGTGAAGAGCTAAGAGGATAGCTTGCAGTGGAGTAGGTGAGTCACATAGAGAGTGTGGGATATATATTATGCTACGTACAAGATACCATTGTCATAGAGGAGAAAGTGAGATCCAATATAGCAACATTATAGCAAAGTGTGTAGCATACACAGTTTGCCACTAAGATAGTATGAGTTGCACATGAGATAGAGGTAGAAATTCTATAGAGGGAGATAAAGGGGTAATAGCAGGTGCAGGAGAAGGTCGATCATGCCAATATCACGGTTGTGTAGGTCATGATTGAGATGGTAGATATGAGGGTGGAGGTCGATCATTTATGGTGAGAAAACGATGATTTATTGAGGATGTATACATAGGAGTAATCGAAGAAGATGCAGTGTGAGGTGTAGTTGACATTATATGGGCATGGTATCCCAAATTATGTAGGGTTGCAATTGAGATTATTATCATGATTACATACACACTCATAGTAGAGTCAGTGGAGTGCTCAATTTGTAGTACTAGAGGAGCTAAAGATGGTTGCCCCAATAGTGTCGCAGGTGGTGGGATGAGTCCCAAGTTCGAGTAGGACTCTAGTTCTAGTAGCATCATAGGAGGTGGGACCTACCCCAGAGTTGAGTAGTGCATTTGAGGAGTGGATGATACAGGTGGCAACGATGGCACAAGAGAAGAGTAGTGAATCTCCTAGTGAACAATAGTCATGATATAGTCTGTCAGTGTTGCATAGTGAGGTGGTGGCTATGGAGGCTAACCATAGATGTATGATATATGTACTCTATTTTTGTATCCCGAGGGTGTTTTGATCATGATATATATATATATATATATATATATATATATATATATATATATATATATAAATATAAACATACATACATGCTTCTTTTTTACAGTGTTATGTACATGTGTTACGATTTTGTATGAATGAATACATAGCATAGGATTATTTGTATGTATAATGTATGATATAGTAGGTGAATGTATGATGAAAGAATATGTATGCATGTGGTAGTATGTATGGGAATGATATCATTGTAGATTAGATATAATAAAAAATGATGTGATGTAGATGAGTAACTGTAATATATAGATGCAATGATGCATGTATGTGTAAGAAATGCATAGAGGAAGTACTTGTATAGTTACAAAACCCGTGGTAATTTGATCCATTCTGTTATCTCAAATATGTGGGATGAGAAAGTATATTTTTGTAGAAAATTTTAATATCATAGTTGTAGCAATCAAATATCATGAGAAACTAATTAAGGTTCAACCACAACCCCTAACTAACCTTATTGGATCAAAGTCTATCAAGGACTAGTGTATTCGATTAGTGTTGTTCAATTATCCATTTTGAGGGAGGTAGGACTAACAAGTTGTAAATATAGCCAAAATAGCTAGCTCATCCATAAACGCATAGTGATATGTACAAAATAATATTATTGATGTAACATATGTGTCACCACTTGTAAGACTATTCCAATGGTAGGCAGGCTCTTGGAGCCTATTGCTAGTGATGGAAATCATCTTGTGATGTTATATTAAACTGAAGGACCAAATGATATTAAGCATAGTGGTGGTGTTCTTGGAGGCTTTTCCTTCTATTTTCTACCCCTTATTCTTTTAATTCTATTTTTTTGGGCTATTTTCTATTTTTTTTTTTTTTTTGTGAGGGCATTGGCTTTTGTTTTCTACCCATTTTTTGTTTTTCTCTATGCTTGTCCCTTTGTTTATCCCCAGGTTATATTTTTATCACATAAATGATAGGATGAGTGGGGGAAACCATTCACTAGATGGTGATGTCTACACAAGGTGTTGTGTTCCCTAGACTCAAAATTTACTTAAAATGTGACATATGTGAGTGGTCCCTGAAAGAAATCAAACCAACCAAGAAAAACTATGAGAAGTATAAGAACTTTTCAACTAGAGGTGATTTTTGATTGGTGCAATTGGTGAATGGTAAAAATCATGTAAAATACTACACAATCTATAATCCTAAAAAGGGGAGTGGACATCCAAGTGGTGACGCTAACAAGTGCATGTTTTAATCCATCATAAGCACATTTTTATAGGGGAATGTCCAAGTATAGATATAAATGCAAAAGAGAGATGTGTATATGTGATGGAAGCAGTATGAAAGATATAGCATGCATGAAGATATGTACACGAGGAATTTTTGAAACTCAACGAGATGATATTGGAAACTATCCAGAAAGAGATAGATAGATGAATAGAATATGATGAGAAGAATGAATAGTAGATGTGGTTTCCCTAGCATGTAGGGAGTTGTAGAAAGTAGAAGAGATGAATGCAAGATGGAGAATACGTGTGATTGCCTATAGCGGGAGGAGTGATAGGCAAAATAAAAATATGGTGGAGAAAGTAAAATGGAAGAAAGTAGATGGAGAGGAATGGAGAAAAAGAAGAAGAGAAGGGAGATTCAACATAGGTATGTAGACACTTGAAGCATGACCATACAATAGTGTAGAATAAAAATAATGAGGAAGGGGGAAGGGATATCTAGCATTGGTATGTAGTCACTCAAAGCGTGACTATATAATAATGCAAAATGATGAGACGAAAGAAGAAGAAAAAATTAGGGGAAATAAATTAATAGTGGGCTAAACTAAGGATGTGGGAAATGGCAAATCTTAGATCATGAATGACTATGTGGAGTGAAGATGCAACTAGGATTTTGATAGTCGGTGTCGCTAGATAGCTACTAGAAATAGTGGGTTGTGGACGTGAATGATGCACATGATACAATGGGGTGAGGTATGGTATGAGGTGAAGTACTCTAAACTCTAGTAGAAGAGGTGGCATGCTCAAATTATGGAGGTGTTTTTCTATATACCATATCATTGACGAGGCATTCAAATATGCGATACTTGTTAGATGTCATGCCCCATTTGGTGATGGTAGACACATAATTCATGCTCATTGTAACCCCTTGATTTAGGATGAAGTGGCTTGATTGGAAAAATTTTAGGTAAAAGAGGAGACCTACATGAATTAGTTGGTGGAAATTGTGTGAGTGATGCTCCAAAAGGATATGCATGAGATAAACATAAGCGCGGGTGGGGATAAGTGCAAGATAGGTGGGATAGGTGTGGGTGGGTGGATTTTGGACCTTGGTTTTGGTGGATATTGTGTGTAGGGATGAGGGACATATATGGCATAGAACGAATGGGTATGGGCTATACTAGAATGGTACATAGGTGAATGACATCGATAATGGCTCAGATGTAACTCGATAATTTTAAGGCAAGAGAGAATGTGATGGATATTGATAGGTGGGGGAGATTTTATCGAGGCAATAGAAGAATGAGAGGTTAGTGGAATGGTGGTGATGGTATATAGGCACATATATGAGAATGGATGAGGTGAAGAAGGTGGATATGGATATTGATGAGGTGGTGGTGGTATAAACTAAAGATGAATACCAAAAAAAGGGGCTGGAGGTATCTGGAGAATAGGTGGGACTTTTGATGGTTGCAAGAAGTAGCATGGCTAATATGGGTGTGCACATGAATGGATGGCCTAGGAAATGTTCAACTGAAGGGACTGATCATAGGGTGTTATCCCATTATGCAAGGGTGGAGGTAATCCTAAGTAGTTTAGGCAAGCATGTGAAGTCTCCCTGTTAGGAGGAAAGTAGAAAAATGAAGGTCATTGAGCTAAAGAAGCTAGTAGGTAGGAGTATATTTCATTGACTAAGGTGGGAGGAGATGGGCTTCTTGCATAAGAGTATGAAAAGTTGGAATGTTCTCTCATTTCTACAAAGGAGAAGAGAGAGTCCTAACTATTATCAAAGTGAGGAGAAATGGATGAATCTCTATGATCAGGTGAATAAGGCTAGAGTGAAGTATCATTTTCTAAATGGGATGAGAAATACAAATGGTGAACATGAACAATGTTAGTGGGTTCAGTACAGTGACTAGTGAGTTGTACCTAAGATAAATAGGCATTGAATGTACATAGATGAATGATTTTAATGGGTTTGGGTTCTACAAGTCCTTCGAGGTTGGCTAGTTGATAGGCCCTAGAACTAAATTTGTGTGTGATAATGTAAGGACCTAGCCAATTGGGCATGAATTTGTGTCACAGGTGACTGGTTTGGCTAGTGATTTGTTGGTTCTCTTTAATAACCAAGTCATCGATCTAGAATTCATGTTGGCGTATCTTACTATTGTAGGTATGATGAAGGCGGTCTTGGTAGACATATGTGTGTTCTATAGCATGGATGAAATGCTCATCAAGGAGGGTGAGTTGGTCAAGTCTGGCTTGATGAGCAGTATCATCATTGATGAAGTCTTGCATGGAGATGTGTAAGGAAGGTATCTTGAGTTTGAGGGGCATAATGGCTTTAACACCATATACAAGAGAGAAGGGTATTGCCCTAGTGGGAATAAGAATGCTCATTCGATATTCTCACAAGGCCACTGACATTTTATTATGCTAATCATGATGAGACTCTACGACTATTTTGTGAAGAATAGCATTAATGGTTTTGTTAGTAGCTTCCACCTAGTCATTACCCTAGGGGTAGTATGGGGTAGAGAAGCTATAATGAACGTTCAACTTGGTGCATAGGGTGCAAATAATTTTTTTCTTGAATGGCATACCATTGTTAGATATTATTTGTGAGGGAATTCCAAAGCGATAGATGATGTGATTAGTGACGAATACCGTTATTTTAGCTCTCGTGGTCTAGAAAAGTAGGATAGCTTCAACCCACTTTGTGAAATACTTAGTGGTAGTGATTATAAATTTGTGATTGCTATAGGAAGCAGGTGAGATTTGTCAAATAATATCGAGACCCCATTACGATAAGGGCCACATGAATTGGATGGGTTTCAGTGCTTGTGAAGGTAAGTGTATGAGGTTGGCATTTTTTTGACACTTGATGCATCATTTAACATACTTAAAACAATCATGTTCCAATTTGGGCCAATAGTTGACCATGCATAAAATATGCTTAGTAATTGCCATGCCACTGAAGTGGTCACTACAAGTTCTATTGTGCATTTCTTGAACCACTCGTTGATATTTTTGTGGCTTGAGGTAATGTAGAAGGATGCCATCATGACTACGGTGGTAGAGGATATCCCCTTGTAACATATAGTGAATCACCCTTTGTTTGAATGCCCAGTGGTTATCATGTGGAAATTTACAAGGAAGAAAGCATAATTTGATGTAATCCTTAATCTAAGAAAACCAAGGATCATGTGGCTCAATGTGGATGACATGGATGCCATCATCATCAATGGGGGACAAAGGTGAAATAGTAAATTGTGTTAAAGTATGGATGGACACATGTGTCATGTCAAAGAGTGGGTTTTATGGTATTAAAGAGCCCAAGGAAGCCATGGTGTTTACAAAATGGTTTGAAGAGCGGGGAGTAGCTTCGATATCATACCACTCAAGTTGAGCAAGTAATTTCTGAGTAATTTGTTTGTACTACTAGAGTACCGAGAAACAATATTGCCAAATTTCCTTGACTTGATTTACTACTAGAAGAGAATCACCAAATATATGAAGGCATATAATGTGCATAGATAATGCCTACTTCAAGTCAAGAATGAGAGCTTTGTATTTGGAATTGTTATTTGTGCATGCAAAACCTAATTTAAAGGAGAAGGGGAGAGGTTCCCTATCAGGCATGAAAAATATAATTCTAGCACCCCTAGCATGGGTGCAATGCGAGCCATTGAAAAATAGTGTTAGATTGACTATAATTTTAGGTTTCACATATAATTCCACTTCTGTGATGTGAAAGATAAAATCATCGGGAAGCTGAATAAGGAGCGGTTGGTTGTCAGGTAATGGAGCCTCAACGTGTTGGTAAGCGATGAGTTGTCCCTTCATGGAATTTTGAGAAATGAATTTGAGGTTGAATTCAGTAAGAAGCATGATCCATTTAGAGATATGAGAGTTATGATAACTCTTATTCATCATGTATCGTAAGGTGTTATCATGAATGATAACAAAAGTTGTGTGGTTAAGCATGTAGTGAAGTAGGTTTTGTGTAGCAAAGACTACAGCTAGTTATATCTTCTCCATGTAGGCATACCATGTTTTGTAACTAACCATAGTACAACTGATATAGTATATGGCTTGCTTGTGGTTGAGTGCATTCTCCTAATCTAATAATGTTCTGATTGCAAAATCCATAGCAAAAAAATTCATGAATAATGGAAATTATTGATGTGGTGGAGATAGAACTGGTGGCAATGTAAGATAATATTTTATTGAGTAATTGGGCGATAAAATGACAAATGGCTTTTATTTTGCCCTGTAGACTACGTAGTTGCTTGATATTCATGGGAGGAGGTATTTGTAAAATGGCTTTGAAATTGTTGGGGTCAACTTCAATGCCTCACTAAGAGACAATGAACCCTATGATTTTACCCGAAGTGACACCAAAGACACACTTCATTGGGTTTAGTTGCACATTATGTTCAAGAAGGCAATCAAAGATCTTGCAAAGATCTACAAGATGTTAGGAGCATTCTTTAGATTTGGCTATGTAGTCATCAATATAGTCTTCCATAATTTTATGCATGTAGTCATGGAATATGTAAGTAATAGCACATTTGTAAGTTGCCCTAACATTATTAAGGCCAAAGGGCATGACCTTATAACAAAAAATCCTCCAAGGAGTTGCAAAGGATGTCTTGTGTTAATCTGATTGTAGCTAGAAATTACATCCATGAGAGATATCATTTTATGGCCCACAATGGAATTGACCATTTAATCAATTTTGGGGAGGGGGAATTTTTCCTTGGAATACTCTTTATTCAGATCTCAAAAATAGGTGCATATGCAAACTTTTCCAGTGGGTTTTGGTACCAAGACCATGTTGGATACCCATTTTGGTTAATCAATTGGTTGTATGAACCACACATCGATAACATTTTGGAGTTCATATTTAATAATTAAAGCAACTATGGGATGCATGTGTCATAATTTTTGCTCTATGCGCTTGTCGTTCCCATCAAGTGTGAGGTTATGTATGACTAATAATGTGTCAAGTCCAGGCATGTCCATGTAGGGCCAAGCAAAACCTTTGATGTACTATTTGAGGAAAGATATAAACAAAGCACAATACTCTAAGGAGAGGTTGGTGGTGAGTTTAAAAATGTGGGGATTGGTAGGATCATTACCAATATCCATATCGATAGCATCTTCCATAATCATGTGGGACCCATATTGGAGTTGAGTTGGGATGGGAATGATATGGAGGTCATCGATAGCCTCAGGTAAATGAAATTCATCATATAAATATACATCCATATGATTAACCCATAGAATGTGAGGTGGATTATATGGAAAAGGAACATTTGTAATGCGTATTATGGGTGGTAATAGAAATAAGTCTTGCTACGAAGGTGTAGGGGAAATGTGATTGAAGTCGATGAAGTCTAGATTGGGTGTATTATTGTGATCTGGATGAGAAGTGTAGTTAAGTAGGGAGAATACATCGACATTGATCATATTAATGGAAGTGGTGGAGATATTGAGAGATGGGGATTTTGGAGATAAAGACTCAAAATGAAGTAAATGATGTGTTAGATTCAATGAAGTACATAGAACCACTGGTAGAGAATGAGATTGAATCTTAGAGTGGCAGATGTGTCGTTGACTAGGAAATGGTATGAATAAGTGCATAGGCAATGAAGGGTGAGGTGAAGAAGTGTGCTCTAAGTGAGAAGAAATGAAGGAAAGGTAGAAAATCTATCAACCAACTCATCAATGCAGTAAGTGGCAATAGTATCAAAAAGTGGTGTTTCATGGAAGAATGTACATGGAATGTTGATGATGGAATGGCAGGATGGACACTCATTGAGGATGTTGGTGTTAAGTTCCTCTTCTAACGAGTATGTAGGAATCACTAGGAGATGTAGGAAGAGATTTTGAATCTCATAATAAAGCATGTGAATGATTGTAGGGTGATAACCTAGACCAGATTTATCTATGGGTAATTGAACGTAAGAGTTGATGAGCATTTGTAAGCCTTGTTCATAACATACAAGCCTAAATCCATGCCAATGGAAATGCCAAAGGTAGAATAAGGTGAAGTGTGGATTGACCATATGGTCTAAGGTACCACAAAATATATATTGTGGTGGTGGGGGTATAGCTATCGAAAGCAATGAATTTAGACCTACATAGATAAAATTGGTACAATTATTTGGTGGACCAAGAAGTACAGTGGTACCAATGGTTAAAATTTAGGCATAAGGATGAAAACATTCATGAGTAGATTGGATCATCAGTGGATTCCTACAAGCATCATGAATATTATATTCCCCTAGACCAAAAGTTGTCATGAAAATAGATACTCATGGTGAACGAGGTGGTGAGTCTGAATCAAAAGAAGATGATGAAAGTTTGGAGTCGAGTATAGTAGCAGTAGAATATTAGAATAGTTGGGCATCCAAGAAAGAGGCTTGTTGTTCTCAGTCATGAAATTCAATGGTGGTGGAAGGAATGGGATGATCCACATGTTGAAACTGTGATGTAGGGTGTTTAAGAGTCATGCTATAACAAGAAGTGAAAGACCGAGGATGGGGATGAAATAGAAGTGGAGGTGTATGAGAAGTAGGAAGTATCTAAGTATCTATGGAATAATATGGATGAGATGAAGCAAGAGGCCACAAATATGGTGGTGAAAGAGGTAAAGACAAATAAGGAGGATACATTGAAGAATATGGCTAAGAAGGAGGAGGACATAAAGAAGGTGGTGAAAAGGGTATGGATGCAATATGAGAATCCATAGAAGGATGCATGTTGGAATTAGAAGCAGGGGAAGGTGTGTTTGCTCTAGGTGAGCAATGTGAGGATGAGGTAGGTGAGGGAAAGGGCGTAGAAGTATCTACCTATTGATGTGAAGGAATAGGAAAGACATGTAGAGGATGATGAAGTTCCTAGTGGAAGGTCTACAATGTTGCAAAATTTGAATAGGTCACCATCGATGAGAACACAATGTAAGAGTCTATTATACACATATTTGAGGCAATGATGCAAGGTATATGGAATGCATTGCATGTCATGGATCCATGGACTTCCAAGCAAAATATTGCATTGCATTTTGCCTTGAATTATGTGGAATAAGATGGATATGGTCCTTACACCTATGTGGATAGGTAGGATGATGGAAACTACTGTGGGATGCATAAAACCATCAAAAGCGTGAAGGTCGAGTGATGTCATAGTGAAGTGAGTAGGTGGAATGTGTAGGTGATGAAGGGAAGTAGTAGAGATGACACTAATGGAAGAATCAGTATCAATGACGATACATTTTCAAGTGATATCATTGATGGATGCTTGAATATGTAGGGAAGGATCAACTCCCTTACCCATAAGTTCGAGAATCTCATGGTCATAGAAGCTAACAAAAGGTTACATGCAACAAGGTATATTCTCAATAAAATTTATAAATGCATTTATGTCATAGGTTTCAAGGTCAATTAATCAAAGAATGTCATTTAACACCTTAGAATGAGCTTGATATTGTTATAACAGATAAAAAATGGATAGTCTAGTTGGAGTATTATGCAACTGATGAGTGAGGCTACCATGAATAGTAATGATATTGCATGGTATGGATGGTGAAACATTCGATGCAATAGGTGAGTGAGGATAAGCGAATGGTTTAGGAGGTGAATCAATGCACACATCCTAGCATAATGGATACATTGGGTACGAGTGGTGAGGTTAATCATGCCAACCACTCCATGTGATGGAGGACTATGATGGACACTATTAACTTGTCTAGATTGGGTTTATGGATGGTATTGGACTCCTTGGAGGTTGGTCCCCCTGTGTTCTGGTAGTGGGTTCTAATAGATACCCAATTTTTTGTTTTGTGATGCGAGGGGTTCAAGACTTGAATGGTACCCCAATTGATGAGATCTTGTACTAGGCTATAGAAGTAGCACCAAGACCCTACATCATGGCCATGTTGTTTATGGTATGTCGAGAAGGTGTATTCGTTGAACCCATGAGGTTTGGGTTGATTTGGGTAAATGGTTCTGACGTCAAGTAGGGTGATATGACTAACATCATACAACCTTTGGAATAGAGCTAGTAGCAGCTTAAAGAGTGGAGTCAAATTCTACCTAGGAGGTTGAGGGAGAAGATCACAATGTTTTTGTGGGTTAGACAGAGGAGGTGCATTAGTCTAAAAAAATTATTATTGTGGGGGATGAGGTCATGATATTGACAAAGAGGCTAGAAACTACTGCCACTAGATTTGTTTGTGGCATTTTAGAGAAGGGTTGATTCAGCGCATTCTGATTGAAGCAAAATTTTGAATTTGTAGACATAAAATATTGAATCACTTTAGTGGGAAATATCGCCTGAGCCATCTAGGGAACCCCTTAGACTTTCCTAGGGCAAGGGTAAGGCTCCTTCCCCTCTTTTTTGCCTTTTTTCCCTCTTTATGAAAAATCATGCCTGATCCTTGATGGGGCGCAACTTCGCATTGGGAAATTATGGTTTGTCCTAATGAGGTATGATTTCACCTTTTTAGGGTTTGACACATTGAAACCATAATGTTTCAGGCTAGCATGTTTTACATTGGCCCTCCTTACTCTTTTCACATTCAAATTCGCTATATAAGGAGGGTTTGAATTCACTTTTTCACACACACTCACATGATTGGTATTCTAAGAATTGATAATTTATTGCTTGCTAACATTTGATTTATCACAAAGTGTTTTACTTGGTCTACATCCTTATTCTTATTATTTCACAAGAAAATTATAAGTGAGAAATTTGATTGATTGTTTGCTGTATTGGATTGATGTTGTTCGATATTTGTGGATTGTTGCTAAAGCCCTAAGGAGAGATCAACTATCTGGAAGGTCTCAAACCTTTCTACTTGATTCCTCACTCTCTACTAGGTTAACATATTTCATTGCATATTTGATTTTATTTGTTGCATCATAGTTTCATTATTTTACTTCAATATGATATGTTTCATATCACTTCTATGAAATCACGTGTGATCTTCTACGGGGTGCGATTTCACCTTGCATTATTGCAGTTTCCTGTTACAAGGCATGATTTTACCTGAGCTAAATTTGGAGGAAATATTCTATTTCAATTTTCATCATTACATTCTAGACTACATTTAGAGCATAGTGGTGTATTTTGTTTCTATGATTTCATCATTCTTTTTTGCTATATTGTATTATGTTTATTTTCCTCCAAAGGTCAATTTTCACTTTTAATTATCAAAGGTCAGCTAAAAGGACCTAGGGAGCTTGACTGTTGTACCTCCAAGTATTTTTATACAACAACCTAAGTAGGCCCCCTAACACTAATCATATTTTTCAAGTGTTTATCAAGTTATCTTGCAGAAATAGAAATTACTGATAGCATTGGATAAAATGATAAAAGCAAGGATAAATCATCAAATATGATAAGTGTTGTAATTAGTCTTTAGGTTGTATATTGAATGTTTTATATTTCTGTTGTAAATCCTATATCTGATTTTATTAAAATACATCTAATTAATTTCTAGGCATTTGAAAGATAAACAACATATAGTGTGCATTTAGGGATAATTTTGTTTTCCTTTATCTTTTATAGCATAGATCTAGAAAGGCCAAATCTAGGTGTTTGTCTTGAATATCATATATCAAACATTCTAGAAAACTAGAGGACATGAAGTGAGTCCTTAACCATTCCTGGTGAACCTTTCCCCCTAGCATCAAGTGTAGATAACAACATACCCCCATGATTCACCCCAAAGGCCTCTCTCTTGTGGATCCAAATTTTGGAAATTATACATGGTAGGGCAGTTTTCCTCCTCTACATATTTTGTGAACCTGAAGTGAACACCTCATTTCTTTTTACAACTTTTTTTAAGCAAGATCACTAAGTTTGTTTTTGTGGTTGAAGAACCTTAATAACATCTTTAAAAATATTTTTATTTCTATTGTTAGCATTCTCTTATATCCTTTCACTTTTCTAATGGCTCTTGTTCTTAGAAGTCAACGAAAGCATCTTGAATCTTATTGTATTCCTCCTAAAGATGATAATATTGATAGAGAGGATCCTAACATAGATACTTTAGAATAAGATAACATGGATACTAAGATGAGTTTTGATCCTTATGAGGGACCTAATGGTAGCTTTATCTTTTCATCATTTGAGCATATTTTGGGCTTTATGAAAGCTAATAGGTATAGGATATTGGCAGGCATGGATCAAGAAGCTCACCTCAAAATATATGAGACTCCACCTCCTCCAATAAGCTTCCTTATGCTTAACAAGGAAAACCCTATGCGTAAATCGCTACATCTTGAAAATTTGAACTCAGTTGTTGATACTACTAAAACCACCAACATTGGAAGGAATATGCAAGCTCCTTTAATTAGTAGTGTCACTCAAAAGTGTTTTCAATTTCTTCCTGAATCTTCTAATATCAACACTTTTGCTTCTATCCCACCAAATATTAGCTGTATATTTTCACAAAATGCCACATATAATAGTAGTATTCATGCATCCAATATGAATCAGGTAGTGATCCCTCAAAATATATATGTTCCATCTTTAGGGAATATGGGAACCATGCATAATAGTAATCCAGAAGTGCAAAATTTAACAAATATGGTGAAGTAGTTGATTTCAAAAGTTGAGATGATTCAGCCTTCAAGTTTTACTTATAGTTATAAGGAAATATGTAATCAGCCATTGGATCCTATTATTGTTGCTAGGCCTTATCCTAAGCATTTTTATATGTCAATTTTACCCATTTATAAGGGGATATAAGATCCATTTGAGCATTTAAAAAGATTTATTACAACTTGCAATGATCTCATTTATGATGATATGTTGTTACTTAAAACATTTCATAAGAGTCTTGGTGGCATGACATTAGAATGGTACTATTGGTTGCCTAATTATTCCTTATAGTTTTTTGAAGAAACAATAAAATTATTTGTTCAAACATTTGGTACTTACATTGAGAAAGAAGTGACAATGAAAGATGTATATAATTTAAAACAAAATAAAGAAGAAATCTTTTCAGAATTTTTGGCTCCTTAGAGAAGTTTAGTTGGACGCTTGAGGTATACTTTACCTCCTAAAGACATGCTTGAGATATTTCTTAATAATTTACAAAAATATTTATCTTATGCATTAGATACTACTACCATTACATATTTTGATCAAGCAATGGATTTAGAAATAAAATTAGAGTAAAATATCATCAAGAGAGGCTGAATCAAGGTTAAAGAAGAAAAACCTACTAAGTCTCAGTACACGAATAAGCACCTAGGAGGTGATAGTGGAATGGATAGTAGGACTATTAAAAATGTTACTAATAACCTACAAAATATATCACTTCAAAAACCTCTACAAAGGAACTTTAAAAAACCTAATATGTCTATGGAAGTAGTTTTGAAACAAATTTTAGAAGCTAAGGCAATTGAGTTACCTCTTATTAGAAAACCAGATACTACAACTCTTGGTATAAGGTAGGTCAGAATTGTGCATATTATAGAGTGGAATAACGTTGGATAAATTCTTACAAGAAGTTGAAACATGTAGCTCAATATTTTATTGATGTAGGACGTATTGACTTAAGTCTTTCTCAAGTATTGAATAATCAAGTACATATCCAATAAAATGTGACTACCAATTAAGATATAGAAATGTTTAAAGACCCATTACCAAAACATAACCAACATATAGCAAATTAGGTGGCTTATCATAATGAGCCTCCTCCCTATTGTAATATTGTTGGTATGGTTGGGATAACTACAAGAAGACAAGCTCAAACTCAACATCCTCAACAAGGAAAAAAAAATTTATCAAGAAAAAATTATAGATATGGGAATTCCACCTATTTTATTAAGACCACACCCTAAGGTTTCATTTGATCTCCAAAAGCAGTTGGATAGTACTCTAGTGAAGATATCAATTTTAGAACTCCTCCAAATGTCTCCCAACCATAGATATACTTTGATGTAATTTTTAAGGCAATAATCAGTTCCCTTAGATATTTTTTCTAATGCTATACTTGATGGTATAGGTTCTTTTGGGATACATTATATATCAATTTAAAATTATGATAAACCTAAAGAACACAAGCTTATACTGAGAGGGGGGGTGACCAATATAATATCACTTTTTACTTTCTTTCAATTCAATATTATGTTGTGTATAGATAGTAATATCAATAGCAGTAATTAAAGCAATGCACAAAATACCATACACAATAGAGACACCACAATTTACGTGGTTCACCCAATATGGGCTACTCCACGAAGAAAATATTTTACTAAAAATTTCTCAATCAATCTCTTTGGGAATCACTCCCAATTACAATGTTTATGGATCTCTATCCAAAGGAGATGCTAATCCCCTAATCTCAAGTTCATGGATCTCTTCCACAGGAGAACTCTTTCCCCTTCTGCTATGGATATGTGATCTTCTATAATAATATATCTCTTTGATGCATTGACTCGTGGACCTTTCTCCACTTGAAGACTCCTCACTCAGATCTGTCTTCAACTGTGCTGGCTGCTGGATCTCTATCTACTATGACTCTATCCTCTGTACTCTATCACCTCCAAAGCTCTTTCAATAGGCTCACTAAGAACCACTAGAAAAAATCTTAAAACTCCCAAGCTCATCTGCTAGCAAAAACCTTAACACTCCCAAGCTCACCGTTGGACCATGCTGTCACGTCGAGGAAATTTGGCGTCTACGAATAAATGCTCTCTTTGAATCTTGCTTTGAGGCTTTAAAACAAAAATCCCTTTGCATATATATATATATATATATTCAATCTCCTTTTTAAGATAATAAACATCGGTACTTTTAATTTTTAATAATTACCTTTTATAGCACATGAATTTTATGATGTTGGCAATAATTTTAATTTTAATTTTAAAATTTAAATTTAAATTTTAAATAATTAAAATTTAAATTAAATATTTAAAATCAAATATCTCCATCATTGGGGCACCTTTTTCAATGAAACGAAAGCCTAACTTGGGTTTCAAGAAAAATCCATTTCAAATATGCCATCCATGGTTTTAAATAAAACCTTTTGTTTTACCTGTATTGGTTCTCACAAAAACCCTGTATATATCCATGCTCTCTGAAATATGAATGCTTTGGTCATCAAAACTCAATGTTTTCCTTGGGACATTAATGTGACATCAATGAAAACATAAAACAATTCAAATTGCCAATAAAACCTTCCTCAAACTTGCAAGAATATTATTCACCTTACATCATCGCACTCATTGGGGACACTTTTAACAAATGAATTTTGATTGATAATGTTTTTTCCCTCAATTTGTGTACATATCGATTCTTTCAAAAATTTGTATTAAAAGAGGAAGACTTAACAAAATTTGACATCATTTATAAAAACTTTCAATAATTAGTCCCAAGAGGCCTATGGTGTCATATCTCTTCCTTTCAAGGTTGGGCCTAAAATATTGGATACTTTTTTCTATGTGGTACATTGTCTTGCACATTTTAATCTTCTCCTTGAACATCCTTGGATTCACGCAATGAAGTTTATCCTTTATACTCTTCATCAATGTATTAAGTTTGAGTTTAAGAATCAAGTTATCATTATTTTGGGTGAACCTTGACCATTTGAATTTTATTCAAATGTAGAGCGTGATCAATCTAAGTTTAACCTATGTCCCTCAATCTCTTCAATGATTTCTCCATTTTACTAATATCAAATATCAAAGCAATTTCAAAATTTAAAAATGAATGAGGAACATATCTCAAATTTTCATCTCAAGATCATGATAATCAATTTCTTCAAGAACCTCTTCTGGATCTAGCTAAGCTACCACCATAACTAATAACCATGGGTTTACCCCATAAGAAAGGTGATTTTGTACACATTGGTATGTGTACCTTTTTCTTCATAGAAACTACCTTCAAGGAAAATATATGTGGTAGCAACCCCTATTCTATTAAGCATTCTTTTGATCATTGTTACCTTTCCAATGACTACCCACTTCCTAAATAGATCCTATATAGTATGGGATCTGTAGGTAAAGGCTTGGGACCATAATATAAGGGATTTCAATAGCCTTTGGATGTCGATATCTAGCCTGGGAGATGTGGCATAGGTTTTATACCTAGTAAATACCAACCTTTACCATTTGACAATGATGATCATCTTATGACTTATGCTAAATATATGGATTATCAAAAGTTTGGAGTGGGTGATGAGGATGATGGTTCCCCTTATTATTATGATATCTTCTTTTGCAATATGATTTATTATGTATGTTCTAGAAATAAACCTTCTATCTTAAAAGAAGATCCTACTTCGCTTTCCTATAGTGACATTGCGAAGTTAGGAATTTCTCCTCCTTATGTTAAAAAGAATGGTTATGTTCGAGAGTGCATTTATTATCATGCTATGGATACCAAATAAAAAGCTATGAAGAAGCCTATCCATAATTCTAATTATCAATAAGGCTTGTCTTTTAGAAATTTATTTGATAAAACAGTTCATGGTATGCTTGTTTCTTATTTTAAGAAAGGTGGCACACTTAGATTTTGTGTCGACTTTCATCCTGCTTACTTAAATTAATCAATCTCAAAGAAATAATAATAAGAAAAATAAAATATTAGAAGCTACATTAATCAATCAATTATCATTTAGCTATGCATTCGTATTTTCCATTGCATCCGTCTGCTTGTCCATATTGCATTGTTGCTTGTCATTCTTTTGCATTGTTTTCTTGACATTTAATTCAACTTGTATGCTTCAGTATAATATTTTGGATCACTACCTATTCATGACTGCTTATTCATATATATTTTGGATATATTGCGACAATGGCATGTGATGATGCCTATTTAGATCATATCTCACATGCATTGCACTCTCTCTAGGGTTCTGATGCCTAGTAAGATCCCCACCTAGGGCTTTCTTCTTTAATCTTCTTTCTTGCTTTTGTTTACTTCTTCAAGTATTTTCCTTGGTCTTGGAAATAGTGAGAGTATATATTAAATCAAGGATGATAGTTAATTAATATTTCCTTGTCACTTTTTTGTTGCCTTACTTTTCTTTGTCTTCCTTTATCTTTTTTAAGTTTTCTTCTCAGCACAATTGCACACACTCATTGTCTTGTTTTCTTATCTAAACCCCTATCAGGGGTAGCACTCACCTAATATATATTTATCATTATATTCCCCAAATGGGATAGATTTATATCCTAGCGGGAAACTTATCGAATATGATATTCTATCAAGTTATACTCTCTTTTGACTCAATGGGCTCAACACCCCATTACAAGATAAGCTCCTTGGCAATTTTTAGCAAACCTTAGCATACATCCTAGTCGATAATCACCCAAAAAAAATGAATTAGCGGGAAACCACCCATAGCAAGTCAGACTCCAACATCTTATACCTCTTGGCAAGCACTACATCCATTGTGGGTTTAGCTCCCTCTTCTTTTGGTATGATTCATAGTATTTACGACCTATGCTAATTTCAATACTATGTTCCGTTAATCCTTATCTATTTTATATGGTTGACCTTTGTATTATCTTCTTCATCTTCCTCTTTTTTTTCTCTCTCTTCTTCTTCTTTGTATTTTTGGTCTTCTTTCTTTTTCTATCTCATATTTTCTTTATTTCTTCCATCCATTTCATCCATGCATTTTATATAGCCTTGCATTAAGATAGATCGCATGCATAAAACATCAAAATACAAAACATATAAATAAAAATTGAATCACATTCACATATTCACAAAATATAAAATGAAGTAGTTATGTATTACTTGATGAAAAATAGAGAGATACATTAGTGTCTGGTTGGTTTGCCACAGTCCAATCTCAGTACACTCAACCAATCCCAAGGGGTGCATATCATAATAAAAATTGGCATGTCATCCTGATCCCTATCCCTAGCTCTAAGATCCTATATCCTATTCCCTACCTAGAGGATGATATGGTCCAGGAAATCGTATACCCATGAATGATGATGTAGAGAATATTTGTGATTAATATTGTGACCTTCTAGTTGATTAGAGATATGAAAAAAGTATCACTGTCTACTCCATTGGTACTTCTTGGTAGTACATGATCTCATAAAATGTATCCTACTAAATGGCCACCTCCACACTCTCCCCTTCCATCTATAGTTTTTCCTGTAGAAGGTTTATCATGTTGCTAGTCTAGATGCTCCCAATGATAGTCATCCCCTCTACCCAAGACCTCTAGTGCTCTGTGTCTATATAGCTCATCTCTCCTCATATATAATTATCCTATACTCAAGCCTCATCCCTATCCCTCTATACAACAATCAACGAGCCTCACATTTCCTCGATCCTCTTGGACCTATCCTCCTAGAGCAGGTCCACCTGCCTCTGTAGAGTCACCACCTATACCCATAAAACCTATGCCTTCTCCCTTAGATCCACTCATCCTGAAGCCTGATCCTAGTTGGCTACCACTTATGTGGAGGTATCTCTTGATCCTTTGTATAGTGGTACCCTAACCTCTACGAGGGTAGATCTAGATGCCCCTGCCTCCCTAGTCCCTATAGTGTTGGTGACCTCTATCACTAGCTCAATTAGAACCTGATATTACCTCTATATTGGAGCTACTGGTCCCTATTGAGCCCTCTCTATGGCTCTATGAGCTACCTAATAAAATTATTGTTGTATGCCCAGGCCCATAACCTGGAATCCATGTATCAAAAGTAGTGGGGAAACCCTATGGGGCATGACTCCTCTATACCACCACTGGTAGCCGAAGGCCACTCCTGTATTGTCCAAATTTATAATCATGTAAGGAGGATCATCTAAGTCCTCCTTGGCCCACTTGATTAGGTTAGGTCCACCTCCTACCTCTACTAGGTCCTGGTAGAATCTTTGGTATCAATAATCCCCTAGTTCTAGGTTGCCTTACAAGATCCCAAACTACCTCAAGAATTGATCAAAATATAATATCTCTAGCTCCCCCTTCTCTATCATCAATCACCTAATCCTCCTAATCCTCATCAGCTCTATCCTATACTTAACCCATCATGGGTGTGGATGCTAGGGCTACCATACTATATTGGCCTTCCTTAGCTCATATACTATTTGCCTTGCTAGTGTTAGATGCTCGATGTAGGTCCTCACAACCTACTCTAGTTATTTGGACCATATGTATGGTACTGGTCACTTTGGGTTGGGTAATGGTCCTAGTAGTGTATCTGGTATTTGCATCACTATGTACTCCCAGATCCATACCTGGAGTAAAGTCATACACACTATACCTATATACCACTTGTACATGATGTTGTACAACATCATGTACAAACGGATCAATATATATGGACCCCATGCAAACCCAACTCTTTGGTCCTGCATGTTTGCCACTACACCCGCCATCACCCATGGTAGATATCACCTACTAGTATTGCACATCAACATATCTACAACCACCCCATAAAGCATGGTCATCAATGGGTCCACCCCATACCACCCACCAGGTCATCTACGACTATGGTGCTCTCATGCACCTAGTGGCTCTAGCCTCTCAAAAAATATTGCAAGATCGTTGGTCTCCCTCATGCTCTATAAATTTGTGTCCCTCTGATAGGGATGCATAAGATGCGCCACACATCCTCTAGTGTGATGGTCATCTCTTCCATAGGTAACTAGAAGATTGATGACTCCAAGTACCATCTCTCTACTAGTGCTATAAGTAGAGCTCTTTCTGCCTCTACCCGAGGTAGTCTAGCCAGGTTTTCTAGTCCCACAACCCCCAATGTGTCCCTATCTATCTATTTGAGTACCTATAGCTTCACCTCAAGGGATATGGCTCTCCACTCATGACTCTCGAGTACCCTAATATGCAATAACAACAAAATAAAAAAATTTCCATCAATAAATCAAAAACAAAATTAATTAAATAATTTTTTTATTTTTTGGTAGGTGGTAGAAATTATATTATATGGGTTTTAACTGGTGCCCAAAACTAGAAACATAAGCATATGATGAAAAGTACGTAGAGAAGCACAAAACAGGGTGTCTACACCCTAGCCGCTCCATGAACCAGACCAGAGAAAAAATAGACCCACACAGGGGTTGTTTAATAGAAAAACAAAGATCGAAAGAGAGAGCCCACACAGGGGCTAAGGAGAACATAAAGCAAAATCAAACCAGTGCCCACATAGGGGTCAAAATATTAGTACCAAAATTCCCATGCAGGGGAACAGAGCTCGAAAGACAAAACAAACCAACTCTAATCATCGATAATTTTTAGCTACAGAGCTCTTTTGGCCATGTTTCTTGACCAATAGTTTTAGGGAGGCGTTGATGCTATCCATGCCACTGATGATGCTACTAAGGATGGTGTTGTGGACCGAGTTGAATATGGCCATCGGAGAAGCAGTTATATCACTCCCATCATCAGAATTTTTGAGGTGAGCATACCTCTCAGGGTCGGTTGTGCATTTCCAAGTCGACAATAGCAACATTAAGAACATTTTGAGGGAAATTTTGGTGCCATATGGATAGATTCCTATGACTAACCCCAACATTGGTGAGCAAATCAGTAGACTTGTTAGCTTCCCGATACACATGGTAGGTTGTAGTGTTGCAAAAATTCTGCATCAAGACCTTAGCTTCCTAAATAATAGTGTGCACGTTCCATGAAGGAATTCTATCATTGATGATAGAGTTTGTAACATTCATGGAATCACCTTCAATTTGTAAATTTCCCATGTAATCTCTGAGAACTTCTAGCCCTCTCCACAATGCATGAGCTTCAACATAGTGGTTAGTTTGGATGCCCAGAAACTCAGCATAGGCCACTATGAGTCATCCATTGTGATCCCTGACCAGACCTCTGACACCCATTGCACCCAGATTTCCTTTAGAAGCACCATCATAGTTAAGTTTAAGCCATCCTAGAGGAGGAGTCCAATGAGCACCAATTTTGGGATGGGGATTAGAAGGAGTAGAGCTGGGACTATGGGGAATACTGAGGGAATGGAAAAGAGTGGACTCAAGGGTAGACTCAGGTGGTTTGGTGCAAGGGAAAAGCTTAGAATTTTCAATAGCAAAGGTGATGGCTTTGTTGGCAATAGAGATAGAGTCCCTGAGGGTGTTTGAAAATATTCTACTATTTCTTTCGAGCTAGATCTACCATAGGAGATGATGGAGATAAACTTTCCACAAAGAAGACAACCTAGAATTTTTGAAAGGCATGGGCCACTGGGAGAAAAAAAGAGCCAAGGAGTTGGGTTGGGCCCAGGAGATGTGAAAGGTGGACATGAGATGATCCATGGTAGAGTGGAAGAAAGAACATTCCATAAATATGTGGTTGATAGATTCCTAGGCCGCCAAGCAAATATGGCATCTATTAGGAACAACCATCCCTCTCTTCATGAGATTATCAGTAGTGAGGATCTTGTTTTGGATGGCCAACCAAGAAAAGATAACAAATTTAGGTATGAGGTGTTTAAGCCAAACTATATTGAAAGGAATGAGAGAATTTTGGGGAGTGAAAGTCAATAGATGAGCAGATTTGATAGAAAAAATACCAGAGTCAGTTTCTTTCCAGAAAGGGGTATCATGAGATATACCAGATGGAATTATAGTTACCCTCAATAATGTTGATAATTCTATGATAGCATTTGAAATTTGGGCATCAACATTTGCAATGTGGAGCTCTTTCCATATTTTGGGTTGGACTAAAGAGTCTATGAAATCAACCACCTTTCTACCTATGAGAGTATCCAGCAAAGGTTGCACCACTGAGACTCCATTGTTCTCACTAAGCATTTGATTGGAGATCCACCTATCTGACCAAAAATTTATCCTATTTCCTATTCCAAGCTGCCATCTGGTTCCCCTTTGAATAAGAGGTCTAGTCTGGAGGATTGATTTCCAGAAGGTGGACCCAACTTTAGGAATATTTTCATCCATAAAATTCTAGATGTGAGTGTATTTTTTATTGATGATGGAAACCCATTCAAGATTGCAATTGGTAAACACCTTCCAAGCCTGCTTGGCCAATAGTGCCATGTTCATATTACTAATTCTTCTAAGACCCAGCCCTCCCTGACTTTTGGGTAAGCAAACCTTTTCCCAGCTGACCAGATGAAACTTTTTTTATCCTCTGAACCTGCCCAAAGGAATCTCTTCTGAATCTATTCAATTTTGTTATAGATAGAAACTAGGGCTTTGAAGACTGACATAAAATAAATAGGAATACTTTGAAGATAGGCCATAGTGAGAGTGGCTTTGGCTGCTTGGGATAGGAGGGCCCCTTTCCAACCTGCAAGATTTTTATTGATTCTTTCAATAACATTGCTCCACATAGACTCTTTGGGGCAACTGGTGAATAGGGGAAGCCCTAAATAGATAGTGGGAAGCTCAGATATGACACACTAAAGAATACGAGTAATCTTGACCTATCTAGATAGGGGGTATTGAGAAAGAAAACTTTACTCTTGGCATAGTTTATATTTTGCCCTACAACCTCTTCGTAGAGATCTAAAATACCTTTAATTGAATTTGCTTCCCAAACTGAAGCATGGGTGGCTAAGATAGTGTCATCTACGAACTACTGATGAGAAAGGGGTCTCATGTTGGAAGCAACTTGAATACCAGAGATCGTGCCATCCGAGCAAGCAGCTTTGAGAGCTCTTCCAAGGGATTCAACAAGAATAATGAAGAGAATAGGTGATAGGGGATCCCCCTACCTAAGCCCTCTATTGCTTGGGAAGTAACCTACTGTAGACCCATTGACTAACACTGAGAACCAGGGGCTAGAAATGCAGCCTTGAATAAGTTTGACCCACTCTCTATGGAAACCAAACTTGAGAAGGACAACAAGCAGGAACTCTCGATTGACCCTATCAAAAGCTTTATTCATATCAATTTTAAGGACCAGGGTAGCTTTTTTGTTGTTGGAGATAGAATGGAGGACTTCATGCAAAGTTATGATACCATCAGTTATAGATCTTCCTTTTACCAAACTACCTTGGCAGGGATCTATGATTTGGGGAAGAAATTCTTTCACTCTAGATGCCATAGCTTTGGTTAGGATTTTATAAATCACATTACACAAACTGATGGGTCTAAAATCTACCATAGATTTGCACATAGGCCCTTTAGGAACAAGAGCTATGAAGGTAGAATTAATACCTCTAGGGATGGATTTTGCATGTTGGAGTTCAGTGATTGCCTTGCACACATCTTGCCCAATAATGTCCCAAAAGGTTTGAAAAATTAGGGGGAGAAACCATCAGGTCCAGGGGCTTTATCAGGGTGCATAGTGAATAAATCTTGCTTGATCTCATCTAAAGAAAGAGGCTTGATGAGCGAGGAATTCATTTCTAGAGTGACCAGGGTAGGAATGTGATTGAGTAACTGATTCTTGGCTCGATCAAAATTTTGGGGTTGGGTACCCAAGAGATCTTCAAAAAAAGAAGAGGCTTCATCTCAAATTTCAAAAATATCCCTGGTAATGGAGCCATCACCTCTGGTCAATTCCCTGATTTTGTTTGAACTTCTATGCCTGAGGGTGGAAGCATGAAAAATTTTGTATTGGAATCGCCCTCCTTGAGCCAAAGGGCTCTAGATTTCTACCTCCAGAACATCTCTTCTTTGCCCAAAATGTTATGATACTCTGCTAAAAGTTATTTCTCCTCAACTCTGATTTGGTCACTCAGCTGGCCATTCTATATTTGTTGTTCAATGCTTTTTAGTTTATCCATAATCTGCTTTTTGCTTTCAAAAATATTGTCAAAAACATCCCTATTCTAGATTTTGAGGTTTTCCTTGACAACCTTGAGTTTATGGGAAACTTGAGTAATGAAAGACCCAGAAAAATCCTGCTACCACCAATCAGAGATTCGGTTATGAAGATCAGGGTGTTGCATCCACATGGCTTCAAATCTGAAAGGAATCTTGAAATTGGGGCCTTTGTCAACTTCAAACAAAAGGGGACAATGATCAGAGCCAACTCTCGGGAGACAAATGAGATTAGCATCACCCATAATAGGAATAGCCTCTTGAGAAAGAAAAAATCTATCAAGCTTAACTTGGATATGTTGATCCCCAACTCTCCTGTTGCTCCATGTGTATTTTGCTCCTTTAATTTGAATGTCCATTAATTCACTATCAGTTACAAAATTATGAAAATCTTCAATGCTTCTGGATGGAGTGATATTTCCCCCTTGCTTATCTGATGGGAAAAGAGGGGAGTTAAAATCTCCAGCAAGGATCCATGAAATATTTTTGAAAGCATTCCTCATGTGTGTCAAGGTATCCCATAAGGTATTTCTACTGGTTGGATTGTTGGGGGCATAAACATTGGATAAAACCCATGAATAATTGTTGTCTTTGTAGTGGAACAGAATGTTCAGAACTCTGTCTGATGAAAATATTATTCTACCTTCAACTTTACTGGAATCCCATAGACAAATTAATCCCCCTGAAGTGCCTTGAGCAGGGCTAAAATTGAAATCACTATTCTTCCAAATAGATTTAGCAATTTTTTGGATTTTGTTTTGGTCAATATTTGTTTCTTGCATAATCATGATAGTGGGCCTGTATTCCTTCCTCAAAGTGCATGCAAGTCTCTGCTTGAAAGCACTATTGAGGCCTCTCACATTCCATGAGAGGATCCTCATTTAGAAATTTTGGAAAAAATTTGCCTCCCTTTGACTGTTGTAAGGGAGGTTTGGATCTTTTTTATTCATCTTTCTCCTGACTGAAAAGGTCCTGGAAAAGAGTCTTTTGAATGCCATTGGCAATTTCGTTATCTATTTCTTTATTTTTTTGATCATTTATGGAAGGTCTTCCATTTTTTTCTCACTACCGATATCCACAGAGGCTTTCTTGTAACTTCTGGTGTTGATAGGGCTGAACTCAGGTTTGGCTGAGTTAGGGTTACAACTTTTAGAGTCAGTATTGATAGGAGTAGGACTACAAATTTCAATATGCCCTTCGGGGGTAGGTGGAGGTTTAGAAGGAATATGGGAAGGTCCAGATCTAGATGGGGAGTGGGTTTCCCCTTGGACAGTAGTGATGGGTCCAAGGGGTACAGACTCGTGCAATAGGGTTTCATCAAAGGGAGCAGACTCAAAAATAAAATTTTTAGCTAATACACCAAATTTGTTAGGGTAAGCAAAGGGAGAGCTAACCTTAGCTTGGTCATCCACCAGATCTAAAACTGCAACTTGCTTCCCTTTAAGCGTAGCCAAACTTGGATTCTTTTTTTGGTAAGGCCCAGCGTGGTTCTACTTTCCTTGGAACCTATCGCCTGGATGCCCAACATGGGACCTAGAGCTAGCCATTTCTTTAGAGGGTTTGAGAGATGGGCACTGAGCTTTGAGGTGACCTTGAGTCTGGCACTCAATACAAAAAGTGGGCTTATTCTCATATTCAATAGCCTGGCATCTACGATATGAGTCGTAGACCAGGTTAATACGGGTCGACAGTTGAGAATCCAAATTTGCATTAACGTAGATTCTTGCATGAATCATGCGAGTTCGAGCTTTAGTGATAGGATCGATAGCTACTAATTCTCCAATGGATTTAGCAATGCTTAATTAATTAATTACATTAAATTAAATAAAAATATTAATCATTGCACAATTAAATTTTACATCTCCAAAGTTGCTTGCTTGCATTCTTTCTTCCTTTTCCTTCTTTCTTCCTTTCTCTATCTTTCTCTTTTCTTCTTTTCTTCTTTTCTTCTCTTTTTGGAAAAATTGCATCTGGTTTTCTAGGAGTGTGATTTCGATGAAGCAAACTCACACCCCGCATTCGTGAGGTACAATTTCATGAAATTGCACCTGATTATTTTCGTTAGGCACGATTTCACTACTGCTACCCAAGGCAAAATCACGTCTGGGCTATGAGATCATGCCTAAGTTGTACATGGAAAAACCATCAATTTTGGTAGAAAACTACCCAAAAATTGCAAAAAAATTGAAAATTTCAAATTGCAAGAGTGGTTTTTGATCCTACCTATGCTCTCTCCACTTTCATGTTGGCTTCACCCCTCATGATAATTGAATGATGTATCAGTAGTGACATATCACTTATTACTCTAGAGATTTTTTTCTGCTTTCTCATGTGATTAAAATGAATTAGGATTTTACCCCCTTTTTACTTTTTACCTTGTTTTCACGTGTTTTTTCTCTTTTTTCTTCTCACTTCTTCTTCTGAGTCTACATTTTTGAGTTTTTATGAGGAATGTATCCCTCATCAAACTCAAAGGGGCACCCTGGTATTAGAGATATTAATGTCCCTAATACCTTTATTTGAAATAACATTATTTTTGCACCATCCCTTTCTTCTAAACCAGCCACCCCATTTCTACTTATTGTCTTTCATTTGCGAGTATTTATACATTTTATTTGACACATTTATTAGGTACATAGACCAATCTAATATACCTTCATGGTAATATGATGGACACTATATTATTAATGCAACAAGCTACAAATATCTACTTTGAATTTTTTTCTCTCCTTTTGCCCATCCTAATCTTACAATGCAAAAAGAGATAATTGTATCCCACATATTATAACAACTAAAAAAAACCAAGCCCTCTTCAAAACTTTGGATCTAGAGGAGGTGAGAGACATAGTTTTCAATATGATAAGTACGTTGAAGATATTATATTATTTGGTGCATTGAAGTACCATGGAGTGCTATTATAAATATTAATTTAGAGTGTTTAATAGTTATCTAAAGTATGTGTTAAAGTGTGAAGTGTTATTGTGTTATGTAATAAAGTGTGCAAGGTATCAAGAGTGCAAGTGTGAGGTGTGAGTTATGAGTGTACAAGGTGTCAAGTAAACAAGTGAATATTCATAGGTGATAGGTGTCAAGTATGAAAGTGAAGAGTCATACGATGTGTCAAGATGTGAAGTAGGAGGTTATGGAATCAGAAGAGTCTTTGTCATAATGTGAGGCATGTGAAAGGATGCATCTCCCATGAGGAGAGCAAAAGTCATGAGAATTATATATTGAAGATAAAGATCCATGTAATGCAACTTTTTATGTAATATTTTATGATTTATAAATGTAATAGTGAAGTTTCTTACTCTTCAATACTTGTGTTACTTATGGATGTTATTTTATGTAAGGGAATATGTGATACTAGAGAAATTTACTTTTGTGATATTAAGACTTAATTATCAATAGTGGCATCAAAGCCACATTGAGTTGACTTCACGAGTGCCATCTTGAGAGAGAAAGGATGAGTAAGAAGATTATATAAGATAAAATATTAGAAGATAATATTGATTGGGAGAACAAGAGTTGTACTGTGAAATAAGTTTGAAGAGATTGAAAGGTTTTCTAAAGATATTAAAAGTAGAATATTGGGAGAAGATTAAAAAAATTTGTTGGAGACAAACAAAGATGCTGCTATGAAAAGGAGGAAATTGACTAGAAGAAAAGAGAACACATTGAATAAATCAAATTGGATAAGTTTTATTGGTGAAGAGTTGAAGAAATCTGAAGTAGAGAGTGGAATGTGAAAATTTGAAGTCTAAAGTACAAATATGAAATAGAGAATTAAATAAAAGTGGAGAACGTCTATGTTGTCAGACTAACTATGCCTACATTGAGATTTGAGGACAAAAATATTACTTTTATAGGATACAAAAGCATTGGAGGAGATATATATATATTGGTGCATATTAGAGGTGATATACAAAGGGTCCAAGCTATAAGCACTTGTGTTTTGTGTTAAGTATTTAAGTAAGAAGAATTGCTAGCGTATCTGTTGTGAGCATCTATCATAGAGTGTTGAGCTGGAGAGACTGTGAGCGGTCATGTTGAAGTGTCCAAGCTAGAAGAATAAAAGTGCCTAATCTAGAGAGAAATACCTAAGACAAATTTAACTAGAGCTGAAGAGGAGAAAATGATAAGTGCATTTGAAAAAGAAGTAGCATTGGTGGACCAGCGCTTGAGTAGGAGAAAAAATTAGATACGTTAGAAATGTTTGAGTGTGAAGTGAAATGTCACCCAAACTAATTACCATGTGTGTGCAAAATATAAAAGGTGAGTGCTAAAGGTTTAATTTATTCCTTAGTCACATATTTTGGAGTTAAGCACATAATTTTGAGCATGCATGATTTATTAAGTTTGGGAGTTATAAGTTTGCTTGGATAAATTTAGAATTTTATTATTATAAGGTTAAAATTTTGGAGTGAAAAGGAATTATTAAAGAATTAATTAATGAATAATATATAAGGAAACAAACATTTGAAGATTGAATTGAATTTTGGATTAATAGGAGTGTGGATGAAATTGAAATTTAAAAGTGAATTGAATTTTGGGATATATAAGAAAATTAAAGAATTGAATGAAATGAAGATAAAATGAATTGAATTGAAATTGATTTGAAGATTGTTTGTGAAAACTAAATTTGAAAATTTGGGAGATAAAAGGAGATTAAATAATTAAATTTAAAAATTGATGAATGATTTAAATTTTTCTTGGTTAATTATGAAATTGAGATTTTTATTTTTCAATTGGTTATATGGGATTGAAACGAGCCCCACTATATTATATATCACCACATAGTGGTATTAAAACAAAGCTTATATATTATCCATATATTGTTTGGAAAAATTTGAACCTTGGTCTCCTCTTTAAATATTGAGGAATCTTACCGGTTGAGCTAATGCCACTTGATAAAAATTTAAGTTTACATGGGTTTTTTATGAGGGGTCCCAATCCCCTCATACTGAGTAGGGTTTGAACCTTATACCTCTCAAAGAGATCCCAAAGCGCTTACCACTACAATAAGCTTGTAGCTGTGAAATTGAGAATTTTGTTAAGGCAAGAATTTGAAATTAAAAATTTGGAGTTATAAGTAAACTAAATTAAACGAATTTATTGAAAAGAAAAACCTGATTTGAGAGCAATTGAGAGAATTAAAAATTGACTTGTGGAAAATCATCATGGAAGAAATTATTCAAAATGCATTCTCATAGGATTGTGAAGAAATATTGGAAAAGCTAAAATATTACACACAATATTTGATAGATAATTTTGATGAACAAATATATGTTCTAGTAAAATTGAAGAAGAGATTATCTTTAATCCTCAGATATGGCAAAGATGAAAAATACATAAAATTTGGCAATTATCTTCATGAAGAAATATTTGAAGCAAGATGGAATTTTAAAGATGCTATTACACTAGCTATTGATATAGGTATAATAATATGTATGGTATTGCTTACTTTTGAATCTATAAAGACAAAATACAAAAAGAAAATAAACCTAAAATGAAGGATATCAATTGTGACACAAATGATTTATGGCATATGATAGCAAATAATATTCTTCAATAGACACATTTGGGTGTAGATAAAAAATTTATAATCAATATGGGTGAACAATATGATATGTTGATGCATTTAACATATGTGAACTTCAAAAAGGAGTAAATGAATTCAAATATTCATGGAATATATTGTAATGACCTACTCATAAAAATGATTGACATCAAGCCAGAAGAACATGTTCAATGTCTAGACATGAAGGAATATCAGATTTAGAATCAAAAGAAAAAAGATAAGAGTCATAGATTGAAGACTAAAAGTATTCACACCAAATAATGTAATATAGGGGGTGTTGGAGATATTACATTATTTGGTACATTGAAGTACCATGGATTACTATTATAAATATTAGTTTAGAGAGTGTGTTTAATATTTGTCTAAAGTATGTGTCAAAATGTGAAGAGTGATTATGTGTTATGTAATAAAGTGTAGAAGGTATCAAGAGTGCAAGTGTGAGGTGTGATTTATGGTGTACAATGTATCAAGTGAGTGAGTGAAGAGTCATAGGTGATAGGTGTAAAGTATGAAAGTGAAGATTCCTAAAATGTGTCAAGATGTAAAATAGAAGGTTATGGAATCAGAAGAGTCTTTATCATAATATGAGGTATGTAAAAGGATACATGTCCGATGCAAAAAATAAAAGTTATGAGAATTATATATTGGAGACAAAATCTCCATGCAATGTAACTTTCTATGTAATATTTTATGATTTATGAATATAATAGTGAAATTTCTTATTATGCAATACTTGTGTTACTTGTGAATGTGATTTTATGTAAGTGATTATTTGATCCTAGATAAATTTACTTGTGAAATATTATGGCTTAATTTCCAATAAACTACAAAGTCCTCAGGTCCTAATGGGTTCCTAATTGAATTTTTATAATCTTTTTGGGATGACATAGGGGAGGATGTAATTAAGGTAGTGGAACAATATCATACAAATAAAAACATGTTATGGGCTATGAACCACACTTTCCTTGGTTCAATTCCTAAAGTGGGAGAGGCTTCCAACCTTGGAGACTTTCACCCGATTAGTCTACAAGGTCATTACCAAACTAATGGTTGAAAGGCTTGTAGGTGAAGTTTCTCACCTACATCCACTTTGTAGTATAGTTTAGAATCTGTAATTACTTTGTTAAAGAAATAGTACAACAATCAACATGCAGTTCATGTCATGACCCTCCTAGATGGAGCTTTGAATATGGAAAAACAATGTATTAACGAATGATGCTAATACTTGGTTTTGTGAAATTAAGCAGTCTTAAAATATTGATTAGATAATGAAGGATATGATACTTCTAATGAATTTCCAATGTGTAGGATCATGTGCACTCGTGAGTGGAAGAAATTGAGTCAGCCACTAGAGATGAGAGTACTTGAGGAAGGGGAAATGATGATAAGGCAACTCAAAGGTAACACGGATAGATACCTTCATATAGGCATGCATTCGGTTAGGGATAATCGTCAATAGCTAACCAAATTGAGCTCCAAAATGATGGCCTAGTAGCCATCGTAAGTTCTAGAGGCTGAGACAGGTGATTAGATTGATGGAAAGACTCCCTCTTTTTTTGATGCACATACATGATTGTCTTTTACTTCAACATTATTTACCTTGATAATCGGTGAGCTATAAGTAAATGGGTTGCCTTCATAACTCCTTGTATGCCTTGGTAAATAAATGGTTGATTTATTTAAATAGCAAAAGATATTGTTTTAAATAAATGGTTGATTTATTTAAATAGAAAAAGATATTGTTTTAAATAAATGGTTGATTTATTTAAATAGAAAAAATATATTGTTTTAAATAAATGGTTTATTTATTTAAATAACAAAAGATATTGTTTTAAATAAATGGTTTATTTATTTAAATAACAAAAAATATTGTTTTAAATGAATAATTGATTTATTTAAATAAGTAAAAGATGTTTTAAATAAATGGTTGATTTATTTAAATAGCAAAAGATATTGTTTTAGACCCATGTGTTGTAGGTGAGTTGGAGAGGAGAGAGCCATCCTCCAAGGGAGGTCCCAAGTTCGAATCTCCACCCTACCAAAAAGTTGAATTGGGTACCCAAAATCCAATTGATAATATTGGTGCGGGTAGGGTGTGGCGCGACTCCCAAGTGACTTTGATAATGTAGAACCCCCTAGTCATGGTCTCTCAGACCAAGGCAGCCTCGAAAGGGGTTTTTCACTTAAAAAATATATTGTTTTAAATAAATGGTTTCTTTATTTAAATAACAAAAGATATTGTTTTAAATAAATGGTTTATTTATTTAAATAACAAAATATATTGTTTTAAATGAATAATTGATTTATTTAAATAAGCAAAATATATTGCTTTAAATAAATGGTTTATTATTTAAATAATTTGGTGGATGTTATTTGAAATAAGTGGTCAATTTATTAAATAGCATTGGTTTATTAAAATAAGTAAAGAAAATATCGATTAAATGAATGATTGACTCATCTAAGAAACAAAGATCCCATATTAAAATAAAAATAAAAATAAATATAATTCTTTAAGCTCCAAGGGTCGGGATTTACACCATTGAATTAATGGAAAGCCACTACATTACCAACAATTGACCCATAAGGCGTAAATGCAATAAGATGGCCTTCTGCAGAATGGTTCAAGTTGATTTTTGGAGGTCTGATTGGACCAGATATGTGAAGCCCATATGACATGAAAGGAAATATCCTTATGGTGTAGCTAGGCATGTTAGCATTACTGGGAAAACACTACCATTGGTTGTCATATTTGTATCACCTTATGGTGTAGTTAGACATGTTGGCATTGTTGGGAAAGCACTATCATTGGCTATCATATTTGTATCACCTTATGGTGTAGCTAGGTGTGTTGGTGTTTCTAGGAAAGCAATATCATTGGTTGTCATATTTGTATCACCTTATGGTGTAGCTAGGCGTGTTGGCATTGCTGGGAAAGCACTATCATTGGCTATCATATTTGTATCACCTTATGGTGTAGCTAGGTGTGTTGGCGTTGTTGTAAGAGCACTGATGTTGGCTTATGGTATTAGATATATTATTGACTCACAATACACATCGAATATTGCTTGTTGCCTTAACCAGTGTTCCCTATATCTAAACTATTGCTATTTGAGTAGACATATTAGGTGAGGGAGAACCTTTGGATAGAACATCTGATTGGGTGATGCAGGAAAATATTTCCAACATCATTTGTATCTAGGTTTAGAAAGTCTCCTCGGGTGTAGTTGAAACTGTAGACAACCTGACCGCATTGCAATAACCATTGGCACCGCGATGATTGAGCATGATACCTGTTCCTTGGACTATTGTGGGGTGAAAGTCACCTTGGCCGAACCCTTGTCATTTTTGCTTTGCAAAGCATACTACACTAATATGTCCACCCTATGTTATATCAACTGAAATTTCTTTGTCATTTAGAATGAGCCTTTTAGTAATTGTTTCATTATCTAAAATTGTAGATTTTAGGATAATGAAAGTGTAGAATCTTTAATTATTGTTTCATTATCTAAAATTGTAGATTTTAGGGTAATGAAAGTGTAGAAGCTTTAATTATTGTTTCATTATCTAAAATTGTATATTTTAGGGTAATGAAAGTGTAGAAGCTTTAAATGTGATTATGGTTTGTTTTGTAAATTAAGGGTATGGGACCTTACTTTATGAAATGAATAAAAGGGTTTATTTTAAGATTAGAATAGTTGGATTTAAATGGATAATAAATGTGATTATGGTTTGTTCTATAAATTAAGGATATGGGACCTTACTTTATGAAAAAAAAGGATTTATTTGAATATTAGAGTAGTTGGCTTTAATTGGATAATAAATGTGATCATGGTTTTTTTGTAAATTAAGGGTATGGGATCTTACTTTATGAAATGAAGAAAGGGGTTTATTTGAATATTGGATGATAAATGTGATTATGGTTTGTTTTGTAAAGTAAGGGTATGAGACCTTACTTTATGAAATGAAGAAAATGGTTTATTTGAAGATTAAAGTAGTTGGTTTTAATTGGATAATAAATGTGATTATAGTTTGGTTTGTAAATTAAGGGTATGGGACCTTACTTTATGAAATGAAAAAAAAGTTTTATTTGAATATTAGAGAAGTTGGATTTAATTGGATAATAAATGTAATTATGGTTTGTTTTGTAAATTAAGGGTATGGGACCTTACTTTATGGAATGAAGAAAAATGTTTATTTGGGAAATTAAAGTGGTTGCTTTAATTGAAGGGATGTGTGAACCTAGTTTATTTAGCAATTAAGGGTATGGGAATTTAATTGTTAATTAAGGATTATTTCATTTAATGAAATTAGGGCATATTGTGTGAGGCATGGTTGATTGACTCTCATGAGTATACGAGAGGGGAAATGGAAAGAGTATATTCTATAATAATAACTATGCATTAGAAAGTTGAATTGCTTGGGTTTTTTGTATATTTGTAATTTGGCAATAAAATAAGTAAGTGCATTTAGAAGAATGTCTATTCGGATCCATGAGTGTCCTTATCCCCTACTATCCTCACTTGATTTATGGAAGAGCGGGAGTACCAAAGTCATGATATGGACCAATGCACAAGTTTTCTCTCCACCTTACATATTGCTTAATTATGCAATAGATTAGATTGTAGGGAGATTTCCTCGATGAAACAGATGTAAAGTATTGTTGAAATTATGGGGTGTACCATACATACATATGTAATTAAATTAGCATTGGGATTTGTTGTACCTCGTACTTCCTTATTGAATGTAATTGTATTTAAACCTTTTATCATATTTTTATTCTTTAATCATTGTTTTATGTTTTGGTTATCCCTGCTTGTTTTATAATTCATATTTGTTAGATTTAGTATCTAGATCTTTTATTATTTTGTGTGTATATTTTATCTAGATCTTGGGTATCTTTTATTATTTTATTCTTTTGGGAGATTGGTAACTAGGTTTAGAAGATCATACCAGAGTTAAGATAGCTTATACATGGATAAGATTGATAGCTTAACTCGCAGTACACATAGCACACCCACACATGATGCTTTATGTGGAATGTGGAGATGAGTGTATACCTTCCAATGATCGAGGGTGGTAAGCCTAGCTCATCAAGGATGATGATATGGATGAACTTATGTGCATAACATGAGGTATGCCTACGTAGAAGGGACTAGCATGAGGGGAATCTTGTGTGGTAAAGTTCTTGAGAAAATTAGGGGATGTCAAAAATTAAGTTAGTCTAAGGCTGGGTAGGTATTTATGAATCCTTCTCCTTGGTTAAAACAAAATTCTTTCTATATTTGTGTGTTTTCTTATTTCTTGATTTTTGAGTCATTACATTTGGTATAAAATATCTAGGTTTAAGGGTATAGAGCTTCTTATGTACTAAAATATATTCAAGAATCTCCCATGAAGGCTAGCTTAGGATTAAGCTAAAATTTAGGGTAACCTAGAGTCTCTATTTATTTAGAATCTAATGGGATTGATTCCGAGGGAAGATGAATATTATGATACCTTAGTATAGGATTTGGTATTAATGATACATCCTAACATTGGAACCTCATCCTAGTTATATCTTTAATGATTAGCGAAAGAAGAACTTTGTAATGTGGTTGAGTTAGTAATTCAGTTTAAGATGAAGTTGTGATCTAACTCTTTTCTTAGTGGAAACCAGATCAATATGCCATGTAAGACCAAGAAAGAAAGGCCTCCGCCTAGATAGACTCGACAAAGTAATGTCAAAGAAGAGATCCATAAAATCCCATATGTGAATAAAAGAACTTACTACCACAATTTATGAATTACAAGATCAATTAAGACAAGTGCTAGAAACTATGGTAAATCAAAATTTGCAAGCTAGAGATTTGGAAGTCAACCAAGTTGAGGGGCTGACAATGGAATAGAAGCAAGCTAGAACCCTCTTAGAAAAGGAGATAGTAAGATACCTAAAAAATGTTTGTATCTCCAAATTCAATGGAGAAAGAGAGGGAGATGCAACTGAGGCTTGGTTAAGGGAACTAGAATTTTTCTTCACAGTAAAGGGATATTCTTCAAGAACCCAAATGGTTTGGACTACTATTTACCTTAAAGGAGCTGCCCTAGATTGGTGGGGAAATTACTATGAGGAAAATAATATTGAACTAGTAGACATTCCATGGAAGGAATTTATAGTATCTTCAAGAAGAGATTCCTTATGGAGCATTTCTATGCTCTAAAATTTTAGGAGTTTGCCAGCCTAAGGCAAGGAACCAACTTAGTGGAGGTATACTGCATGAAACTAGTAAAGTTGTTGAAGTATGTACCCACCTATAATGAGAAAATGCAGATTCACAAGTTTACTCATGGATTGAAATCTAGGATAAATCATGATGTAGAGATATAGTATCCTAAATCATTGCAAAAGGCATATAACCTAGCAAAGAAAGCAAAGTCACATTTCCATTATAAATATGAAATATTGACTAAGTAGGAACATTAAGAACTAAATAAGAGGAATAGCAATGGGGTTATAAATTGGGAGATGGAATAGGAACAAAAGGCTAAGAACCCTCAGAACCCAAAGAATAAATTCAATGGAAGCCAAAATAAGTTCAAGAAGAACTTTTATAAGAAATACAACAAACCCAATAACACTAAACCTCCTTTCTAGAAACCATAAGTTCCAATACCAACAATTAAGGATGAAGGACAAAAAAAAATGAGACAAGAGACCAAGAATGAATGTTACCATTGTAGAGGGCCACATTTTTCTAACCAGTGCCGATACCGACCAGGCCCAAGATCACCAAACAATAAAGGAAAGGAATTGATGAATAAGATCTACGCTGCAACTGGGAATTAGAAGCTTGATGGGTAAACCACCATTTTGATCATAAAAGGTAAGATTTTTGATAAGCAAGTAAATATATTAGTAGATATTGGAGTCAATTATAGTTTCATTTCTTGTAATTTAGCCAAAGATATGCAGAAAAGGCTAGGGTATTTGGCCCATGGATGGAAGGTTGAGTATGGATCTGGATAGACCTACTCTGTAAACCAATGTTTCCCAATGATGGAAATTACTTTAGACAATGGTACCATAGAATATTTCTAGTATGTAGCCCCACTTCGTGCCTTTGATATGATTTTAGGAATGGATTGGCTACATGCCTATAAATCCATAATCAATTTTCAAGATAGATGGATCGAGTATTCTAAGGAAGGTAAAGGAAGGCTACAAATTCATAGTGAACATGGATCATTTAAACCCCAGATGTTGTCAGATATATAGTTAAAGAAATCCCTTAGGAAATGGGGGATTTTCAATGTAGTAAAGTTGAATGGAGTTGAAAGTGATCGAAAGGAAGAGGTGTTGGGGACACACCCAATTGTACATGAATTCTAGGATATATTTCTTGAGGACCTACCTGGGCTCCCTCTTGTGCAAGAATTTGATTTCACTATTTATCGTATACCAAGAGCAAAACCCATTCATCGATCTTCGTATAGGATGTCACCCATTGAGATGTAGGATTTAAGGATATAGTTGTAAGGGTAATTAGAGAAGGGGTTGATAAAACTAAGTGTGTCATCTTGGGGTGCACCCATTTTATTTATGAAAAAAAGGGATGGATATTTGTGATTGTGTATTGACTACAAAATGCTGAATAAAGCTACAATCAAGAACTAGTACCCCCTACCCAAGATCAAATATTTATTTGACCAACTAAGATATGTGATGGTATTTACCAAGATAGACTTAATATCAGGGTATCACCAATTGAGGATTTGTCAGAATGACACACAATACAACATTTAAGACAAGGTATGGGTATTATGACTTCACTATCCTACCTTTCGTGCTGAATAATACTTTTGTTGCCTTCATGAATTTAATGAATAGTGTGTTCAGAAGGCATCTGGACCAGTTTGTCCTTGTATTTCTATATGACATCCTAATATAATCTCAAAACAATGAATATTATGATAAGCATATCAATATTGTGCTAGTGTTGCTAAGGGAAAATCAAATCTATTGGAATATAACCAAGAGTGATTTCTATGTTTTAGAGGTGTGCTAATTAGGGCATATCATATCAATTGAAGGGATCACTATGGATCCAGAGAAAATCGAATCCATGTTAAACTAGCCACCCTTTACAAATGTTACTAAAGTAAGAAGCTTCATGGGGTTAACTAGCTATTACAAGTGTCACATAAAGTATTTCTTAAAGATTACCTTAGTAATAACTAATATCTAGAAGAAAGGGAAGGAATTCAAATGGATAGAAAAGTGCGAGACTACTTTCACCATGTTGAAGCAAAAACATCGTACTGCACCAATACTGAATATTCTATGTCCTCAAGGAGATTTTATAATATGCACTGATGCATCATTGGAAGGACTAGGGGGTGTACTCATGCAAGGAGAGTCAGTAGTATCTTATACTTTGAGGAATATTAAGAAGCATGAAGTTAATTATGCTACTCATTATTTAGAAGTAGTCATCGTAGTGCACGCTCTGAAGGTCTAGTGATATTATCTGGTAGGAAGAACTTTCAAGTTAAAATCAGACCATCAAAGTCTAAAGTACATATTTACTCAACCAATACTCAATGCAAGATAGATAAGTTTGGTCGAGTTCCTCATTGAGTATGAATTTAAAATTGATTACAAAAAAGGAAAAGAGAATAAGGTTGCAGATGCCTTGAGTAGAAGGAGACACATGGCAACCATAACCAGGAGTCACATAAAACTCATGGACCAAGTAAGGAATGAGAAATATCAAGATGAATATTGTCAAGAGATTAAATATAAATTAAAAGAATATCTTGAGAAAAATAAGGAGTTTGGGGTAATAGATGATCTTTTGTGTTACAAAGAAAGAATAATCATATCAAAATCAAGGGATTCAAGGAAGATATTAATGAAAGAAGCTCATATATATCCTTATACAACTCACCACGGAGGGGTAAGGATGAGATAAAATCTGAAGAGGACCTTTTTATAGGTAGGAATGAAGAGGGATATTACAAATTTTGTAGCTCAATGCCTTGAATATCAGAAGGTCAAGGCATAATGCAAACATCCTATAGGATATTTGTACCCTTTTAATATACCTACTCAGGTCATATAAATGGATTTTATAGTAGGCTTACCTAATTCCAAGTACCAACATTATTCAATATTTTTAATAGTCAACAAATTGACCAAGGTCATACAATTTGTACCTGGGAGCACCAAGGATGACGCTCAAGTGGTGGCTAGTATATTTTCTAGGGAAGTGTTTCGGTTGCATGGGTTCTCGAAAGTAATTATATCGGATAGGGATTCCAAGTTTACTTCTAAATTTTTGAGAGCCCTTCACTAGAAAATTGGCACAAATTTGCATATTATTTCAGTGTACCACCCTAAAATAGATGGTCAGATAGAACAGGTAAACCAAGTAGTAGAAGATATGCTCTACATGTATTGTATGGATCACAAGTATCGATGGGAATACTATCTACCGTTGGTAGAGTTTACCTATAATGGGTATGAATCTTCTCTAAGGATGGTGCTTTTTGATGCCTTGTATGGTCAAAAGTGTAGAACACCACTATCGTGGGACAACCTGGAGGATAGAAAAATAATTGGACCAGTAATGATCAAAGAAATGGAAGAGAAAATTAAGGTAATCAGGAAAAGGCTCAAGGAAGTTACTGATAGGCATAAGAGTTATGTCAATTTATGTAAGACTCCTAGAAAGTACTCGGTGAGAGATAAAGTATTCCTAAGGATCAAACCAATGAAAATTATGATCAAATCCACAAAATTATATTTTTTGGAAACCTATGCTGGAATTTTAGAATTTTAGCTGGAATATCCTCTAGAATATTCACTTTTAAAATTTTAAATTTTAAATTTTAAATTTTAGGAGATAAATAGAATATTTTTAAGTGTAAAAATGAGATACTTGGAGGTAGAATGAGACAAAGTGTTGAATTGGAACACTGCTTAAATTTTACAAATGATCAAAAAACAGTAATAATTTATTTATGTTTATCATAGTTTCCTCTACAAAATTTTTTTATCGAGCATAACCAAAAGGTTTTCCTCTCACACTTATGTAGTATAATAGTTGTCATTGTTAGAATTATTGAGTTGTCATTAATGTCAAAGGTCAATTTGGTAGAAAGCAAACAATCAAAGGTCAATTTGGTAGAAAGCAAATAGTCAAAGGTCAATTTTGTAGAAAGCAAATAGTGGATGAAATACTCAAGGCAAATATTTATCCTAGTGATGTATTATGAAAGGTTGAAATATTATTACTAAGGTTGAATATATTTATCCTTACCTAAGGTTAAAATATTTCATGAGGAGGGTTGACCTTATGGAAGTGAAAAGAATTAAATATTTTGTGAGAAGGGTCAACCTTATGGAAGTGAAAATAATTGCATATATATACAATGCCAAAATTCATTTCAAAGTATATTTTTTAAGTTGGTATCCTTGACACATTCGAGCAATGGTGGCAAGGGAGAAGATGAAGAAAAGGTGATAAATATTTGTGGCAATAATAAAGAATTAGGTGAGGAGATTGTTTCAACCAAAGCGGATGTTCGGCAAAAGGATACAACAAAGTTGAAGCTGATCATGTTGCAAGAAGCCATTGAAATAGGAGAAGGTTGTATTGTTTGTAGTGAAGAGAGTGTCATCACTCATGCGTATGCTTGGTGGAAGGACACAGTGAAGTTGTAGATAATTGTGTCATAGAGAGATGTTGAGCAAGAAAATATTGAGATGGTTGATCAATGTGAAAGTTACGTTGGCTATTCATGATGAAGATAGCATTGGTTGGTCATGGTGATCATTGTGAGGGTTTGGTAAAATCAAGTACAATAGCAGTGAAAATATCAAACAAGTGAAGAGAAGGTTTTGTGATGCATCAACCGAAGGTGGTGATCGTTGCATGGGCTTGATGAAATTGAGAGCAATGGTAGTGAGAAGATCAAGTGCAGTGAAGGTTTAAAAAGGAGTATTGTGCAACAACAGTGAAAAGGAACCCCAACAGAGGCAGCACCAAAGTTTTGAAGGTGAATGATTTCAAGACTACATCAAAACTAATGCCAGCTATGAATGTGTGAAGGAATTGAGAGGAGAGCAAAGAACTTGGATATTGCAGCATTCTCAAGATAAAGCAACAACGTCAAGATATTCTTTAGTGAATGAATATCAGGCAAGCAATTTGATTTATAAAATTTTTCTAAGGTTATACTTCTGCGAATGATTTCATTTTGGTTGGCATATTTTGTGGAAATTCTAAATCCCACATTTGCCCTACCAAAGGCATGGGATATGATATAAGGGTTCTTGCATGATATGTTTATTGTGAGCACCTCACGGTGCCCATGATGCCCTATTGTATGTGGGTATGCCTAGTTGGAGGGCATTGGCACTGGCACTTTGTGTGGACCACGTGGCAGAAATTTGAAAGTCTTGGCAATGATAGTTGATGGGAATTTATCTTGCATGTTTCATCGTTGACCTACTGTGAGTTGACCACACATGTAGAGATATTAAAATCATTTTGTTTGATATCAGATTTGAAGGGCAATACAAAAGAAATATTATCATCTTGATAAGGCATATTTGGAGGTATAGTGAATTAATTTCTTTCTCAAGGTGATTTTAATTATTTAAGGAAAATATTTTTGTTTTATAAAGTGGGAGGTATAAGGAATTAGTAGACAAATGATATGAGTTAGAAAAGAGTTTGATGTTTTGATTTTTATTTGAGGTAAATATTGTTGAATAGGAGGAATAAGGAATTGAAATGAGTTAGAAAAGAGTTTGTTGTTTTTGAAGTACTTGTGAGAATAAGTACAAGAGCATAGTCTCACACAAATAGAAGGATTATTTTTAAAACAAGTCAAAGTGTCAAATAGTGCAAGGATAGAGTGAAATAATTAATGCATATCTTCACCCAAGCATTCAATTGAAGAAGAAGGATAATTCAGCCATCTACAAGGAGAAAGGAAAGGTGCACAAGATAGTTACAAATCAACATTTACAAGGTCAATTATCAAGTGCTAGACTAGAGCTACCTTTAAAATGTAATAAATGTGAGATATGTGGAAGTGAAAGACTTAATGAATTTGAAGAACACATGTGGCTATTTGAAGCTTCCAACACCAATATATCATTATATATATGTTCAAGAGGTTAAACAAATTCTAGGTAGAATATGTATGAATTGCTTTAGTTGAGGAAAGCACACTAAAGAAAAGGTGAAAAACTTGATGCTATTATTGATCATATTTTGGAATAGATTTAAGCAGTGTTTGAGAGTAGGTTTTGGAGTAGATTTGAGTAGGTTTTGTGAGCAGGTTTTGGAGCCGATTTGAGCAGTGTTTGAGAATAGGTTTTCAAGTAGATTTGAGAAGGTTCTAAGAGTAGGTATTGGAGAAGATTTGAGCAGTATTTGAGAGCAAGTTTTGGAGCATATTTGAGAAGGTTTTGTTATCAGGTTTTGGAGTAGACCTGAGCAAGGGGATTGGTGTCTCCTGTGGATTGGTTTCCATGAACATGAGCAAGGGGATTGGTGTCTCCTATGGATTGGTATCCATGAAATTGAGCAAGGGTATTTGTGTCTCCTGTGGATTGGTGTCCACAAATTTGAGCAAGGAGATTGGTGTCTCTTGTGGATTGGTGTCCACGAACCTGAGCATTGGGATTGGTGTCTCCTGTGGATTGGTGTCCATAAACTTGATGAAGGGGATTGGTATCTCCTATGGATTGGTGTCCAAAAAATTGAGTAAGGGGATTAGTGTCTCATATGAATTAGTGTCCATCAACTTGAGTAAGGGTATTGTTGTCTCCTACGGATTGGTGTCCATGAACTTAAGCAAGGGTTTGGTGTCTCGTGTGGATTGGTGTCCAAGAAAATGAGCAAGAGGATTGGTGTCTCCTATGGATTTGTGTCCATGAACTTGAGAAATAGAATTGGTGTCTCCTGTGGATTGGTGTCCATAAATTTTACTAAATAAATTTATAAGCAATATTTTATCATGATTTTCTCCCGAGAGGGTGTTTCCACGTAAAATATTTGCCTCTTATGTGTATGGTGATTTGTGCATTGTTTCATTATTGCATTGATATTATTTAAGGTTATTGCTTTTGAAATAAAATAGAAAAAATTTTATCTTATAATGTTCACCCACCCTCTTAGTATAAGCTTGTGTTATTCAATTGGTATCAGAGTGGGTTCCTTCATAAAATCTTAACAACTTGAAGGAAGATATTACAAGAACACACATGGCTAGCTAAGAAGGTTTTTCATCAAATAAGGCACCACTATTTGATGGAACTAACTATGTTTTATTAAGCATAAGAATGCAGACATATTTGATGGCACATGGCTATGATATATGACAATCCATTGAGGATAGATTCACACCACATACAACTCCTCCCACGGATAGAGATGACAAGAAACCATTTGAAAATAATGTCAGGGAAATAAATACAATATTAAGCGGGTTATGTGAATCAAATTTTGTGAAAATCATGCAATGCACCTCAATAAAATAAATATGGTACAAGTTACAAAGAACATATGAAGGATATGACAAGGTTAAAATGACAAAACTTTAAACCCATAGGAGGAAGTTTTAAGACTTAAAGATGAAATATAAGTAAGATATTACCAAGTATCTAATCCAAGTTGATGAGGTTGTAAACACCATTCGTGGACTTGGAGAAAATTTTAAAGACTCTAAGATTGTTCACAAAATCTTAAGGTCACTTCCGATGAGATTTTATGCAAAGGTTTCAACAATAGAAGAGATGAAGGATCTTAAAACCTTAAGCATAGATGAGCTACATGGAATTCTAATAGCCTATGATATGAGGACTGAAAAATATAAAATATCCAAATAGAAAGTAGCATTTAAAGCTTCAAAGAAGACAAAGAATAAGGAACCAAAATCAAGTGAATAATCAAGCAATGGAGAAGAAGATAACTTTGTGTGAAGGAATAAGAAGGTTCCAAGAAAACACAAAGGTATGCATTCTATGAAATTTTTTAATTGTGGTAACCTTGGTCACTATGCATCTAATTGCCCAAAATCTAGAAGTAGTAGCAATGAAGAAGAAAAATAATATAAGAAAAAAAAAGAAAATTTTATCATAAAAAGAAAAATAGGCATGGTCAAAGCAAGCATGAGAAGAAAATATTTAAAAGACATAAGAAGAGTTTTTATGTTGAAAAAGTAAGAAATTACTCCAACAGCAATGATTAAAGCCTCTCTAAGGGTGAAAGAGAAGAAATCCTATTCTTGGCCATAGAAGAGAAAGAAGATGCTCCTGTTTTCAAAGACCAAGAAGAAGAAAAATATTCAAAAAATGAAGAAGCCATGGTTGACATAGAAGAGGAAATTGTTGTTGCTCTTGAAGAGTTGAAGAGGGTTAGAAATAAGAACTCAAGATTTAAGGCTCAAGTACAAGATTATGAGAAGACAAAGGCCAATTTGTCACAAGAACCCATTGACCTGAAAGTTAAAGTTGAAGAGGAAAAGCAAATTGAATAAGATATGGTTGAGCAGTTAAAGGTAAATGAGTTAGAATGTGAAAAACTGGAACATGAGGTTGTCTCTCTAAGGAAGGAAGTGGAAGATTCTAATGATAAGCTACACAAGTTTGGAAAAAGCACAAAAATCATGGGTGATATTATCAAAACATAGAGATATTCGACTATGAAGATTGGACTTGGCTTTGAAGAAGGTCAAAAGAAAAAAAGGGGGAGTCAAGCTCAAAAGGAAAAAAGACATCAAATAAAATGATTAAAGAGGAACCTAAGACCTATGTTGATGTGTTGAGAAGTGGAAGCATCAAGAAGGAAGAAAACAAAGCATCATCATGGTCCAAGGACCATCACAAAAATAGAAATGATAGAACCATATGATAATATCCTCCAAGACAATCAGACAGGTTTTAATATTTCTTCCATGGTTATTGTTTCTCATGTAACAAATTTGGTCATAAAGCTATAAATTGCAGGATCTATGCTAAGAATGATTTTGGTTTCACCAAGAGGAATTTCAATTCATTTGCACCTCTCATGGACTACAACATCATATGCTATAAATGTAATAATTTTGGGCATACATCTAGATGGTGCATAACAATTTTCCATGAACTTTCGAAGTCAAGAAAAAAGGAGAACAATCATTATGTTCAAAATAATATGACCTCCAAAGTTTGGAGAAATAAAATGGAACAAGGAAAGGAGCATAGTAATTTTTGAGTCTCACTCCCATCTCATAATTGAAGTCTCAAAGAAGAGCAGGGAGTAATGGAGCATTATCAAGTGTCTTATCTTACAGCCCCGAGGAACCTTTTCCATTGATGTCAAAGGAGGAGAATTTTAGTAAAGGGGAGCAACTAGTTAGGGGGGGTAGATTGTGATCCTATTGAAATAGAAGACAATTTTATTTGCAGGGTTGCCATCAATGACAAAGGGGGAGATTGTTAGAATTATTTAGTTGTCATTGATATCAAAGGTTAATTTGGTAGAAAGCAAACATTCAAAGATCAATTTGGTAGAAAGCAAACATTCAAAGGTCAATTTGGTAGAAAGCAAATAGTGGATGAAATACTCAAGGCAAATATTTATCCTAGTGATGTATTATCAAAGGTTGAAATATTATTACTAAGTTTGAAAATATGTATCCTTACCTGAGGTTAAAATATTTTGTGAGGAGGGTCGAACTTATGGAAGTGAAAATAATTAAATATTTTGTGAGGAGGGCCGACCTTATGGAAGTGAAAAGAATTAAATATTTTGTGAGAAGGGTCGACCTTATGGAAGTGAAAAGAATTGCATATATACAATTCCAAAATTCATTTCAAAGTAGATTTTTTAAGTGGGTATCCTCAAAACATCCGAGAAATGGTAATAAGGGAGAAGATGAAGAAAAGATAATAAATATTTCTGACAATAGATGACACGGTAAATAGGATATTGATGTGAGGAGATTGTTTCAACCAAAGAGGATGTTCGAAAAAAGGATACAATGAAGTTGAAGTTGATCGTGTCGCAGGAAGCCATTGTGTAACACCCTTCCAAAAATATAGCTTTATGTATACCTAATTTATTTGTAAGAATGAAATACTTTTGATATATTTGTGGGTGTAGGAACTGGTATCCTCAGCAATGTAGAAGAGTAGATAAAAAAGGAATACCTTTTCCTGATGTGAAATGATGGGCACCGATAAAAATGTAAGAAGGGGATATGATGAGTGGTGGGATATTGTAGTTGCTAGGGATATAAATCCCTACTGGTAGTACACCCTCCAAGGGTCCATGTAGTTGCATACATGTAGGTGCATTTTAGGATTTTTGTATGTTTTATTAAAGCTATATTTATGGTCATTGATGTCAATTTTGATTGACTTCTCATGTGTGTGATGATTTGTGTATTATTTACTACTTTAATATTATTGTTGTTATCATTTGGATTGAAAAGTAAAATGTTTTATCTTATACTATTCACCCCCCTCTCTATATAATATTATGTTCTTCAGTAGCCAATCTATGATAGGAACAACTGAATATAAATTATTATATAATACAAAAATTATGAGCACTACATAATATTTATTCAACTGTTACATTAAGCATTAATTTCTTCATTCTCCATTTAATGCTTAATGTTTCAAAAATAATTCCTTGTAGCTTACACTTGTAATCTTGCTCTTGCCCATAGGCTCGTCAACTGTTTAACTTGCTATTCTATGCTTCAACTTGCTATTACATCCATATATGTACTATTGTATTGTCATGACCCTCCCTTGGAAGACTTTTAATTTTTGATAAAGTCACTTCATATGCATGAGTGTATATTTTTATCTTGATTTTCTATAGATGAACTAATTGGTTATTTCATGTTATGATGTATGGAATGTTGGATAGTTAATGATTTGTACAAAATATATTTTGTGATAAAAATGGATTACTACTAATGGAATTGTATTTTCACAGGAATAGATTCTCCTTACGAGTAGAGGAAAATCACCAAGAAGTGATGTATTAAAAGTAAAGGACGTAATATCTTTCCACCAAAATAGTTGGGTGGAAAGAATGAACATTCTTAACTTCTTATGATTCTATATGAGGAAACTTTATATAGTGGAAAAAATTCTATGTTGCTAGTAATTTTATGTTTTTAAATATAATGTTGGCTAAAGTATTCATTTCAATAAGGAATTAAAATATTAGTGTTTTTTATTCTTGTTGTTTTAAAAGGAAATATGTCTTTCAATGATACTAATGGTTAGAATTTAAATTATACAACTTGTATAGAAGGTATTCGTTGATTGAAGGATGAAATAATTTTAGTGGTGTTTGGAACCTTTACTGCAACTAGATCCAAGTGTACCACTTAAAATGGTACTTAAAATAATAATAAATTCTCAACTGGTGTTCGAGAAGTGGGTGAGTAATTAGTAAGGTAAGGTGGAAATGAAAATAATAAGAAATTACAAACTGGAGTTAGTTAGCTTCGATTTCTCTGGTGTAGGAAGTGGAAGGAAGAAAAGAAAAGACACCTGGTGTAGAATGATGATAAAAAAGGTAGATTGAACTACCATATGATACACAAGTTTTGGAAAGAGAGAATTATTGAGTGGTATAATATGGGAGAGAACACATTATGGTTTAGAGGGTGAAGGACTGCTAGAGTGACATGGAGATTTGGGTAAAAAGGACATCATTTTTCATTCACGAGTCTTACTGGTGTGATAAAGCTTTAGAGGTAGACCTTTTAATAAAAAATATTGACCTGATTTTGGTAAATTGGTTTAAAATGCTTGCATAGATGTTTTGGTTAATTATATTTTTGTAAAGCTAGCTACCTTGGCCATGTTTAGTTTATGATAGAAAAGGAATTGTACTTTTAAAATTTGTAAACCTTCAAAGATATTGTTATAGTAGAGGAGGGTGTACAACTAGTTATAGCTAGTCAATGATCCTTATTAACTTGTTATTAAAAATGCTTACCGGTATTTTGCCTTAGAATTTGAGAATGACTACAAAAATAATGGTCCCAAGGGTAGTAGTTGTTGGAAATTTTGAGTACATTGGTTGTCATTGATGTCAAAGGATTGGTGTCATAGGTTGATGACATTGGATGTCATTGATGTCAAAATAAAAATAAGTGAGAATAATTTTCAAAGGGTACATGAGGCAATATGGAAGCAAGAAAAAGATAAGGTTCTTCATGGTTGTGTGAGCAATAAAAATATAAGGCGTCCTCTGTGGTGGTAACTGCAAAGGAAAAATAAAAGGTTTAATTGATTTACCATGGTGGTACTTGCAAAGGAAAAAGAAAATGTTTCATGGTGTTAAAGGTTTAATTGATTTACCATGGTGGTACTTGAAAAGAAAAAAGAAAATGTTTCATGGTGGTAAAAACTTTATTTTAAGAAAAAGGCCCAAAGAAGAAAAATAAATTATAATATTTAAATCTATCTAGATTTAAATTATTATAATAATTAAAAATTAAATTGTGAGTGCCAAAGGTTAAGTTTGAAAATCAAATATTTTCCATGCACCGACGTCAAGGTCCAAAGCAAACATTTGCATATTTAAGGTAAAATGCAATGCTAAGTAAAAGAAAAGAAATTAAAAAAATCGTGTGCTTTGTGATTCGTTCGTTCATGGCAAAGGAGGAGAAGAAGACAAGGTATAGTTCGCATTTCGAGGTAGAGCACGTGGAAAAATATAATGGGTAATGGATAGTGTTTCCATCTAGACAGCTAGACTAGATGACAAAACCCCTAATGCAAGGCATGGCAAAAGCGAGGTCTCGAGTTCGAGATACGACGAAGTTAGAGTGATAAAGTTTTAATTTGTAAAATATTTTCACTTCAAAAGTCATGCATAAGGAGGTGTGCATGCGCTTTAGGTTTTGTATGGGTGGCTAGCGCACATAGTGGCCTAGCAAAAGCTAGGGTATGGGCCAGCAAGCAATGCAGGTTCGGATCGTGGCAGCGAAAACAAGTAGAGATAATTTTTTGTGAAAATAAATATTTGCCAAAGTCTAAGGTATGCACTTTCTTAGGGAGTCATAAGGTGATTATTTTATTTTTAATTTTTGGATTAAAAGGACAACATGGAGTTTTAATTTTTGAATTAAAATGGAATAGTGTGGAGTTTATAATTCAGATTGTTAGTGCTATGTGTGGTGCATAAAATAAAGTGATGGTATAATGGTCATGTTGGATATTTGAAGTGCATTGAAATATTTTATTTCAAGTAGGAGGTATAAGGTGTATATGAAAAATTCATGTGTGTAATTTGTGGCTTTGTTGTGTTGAATATTATTCTACAAGATTAGGAGTAATAAGGTGTAATAAGTTTCTTGACGTCTTGTTGTAATTATTGCATGGTGAAAAGAAAATATGAGATTTTTTTTTATGTATTAATGCTTTATTTTGAGAACAAAAGAAGGGACTTAGAGCATCATTTTCAAATTTCATTGTGCACATCATTTTGAGAGGAAAGTTCTTGTGGATGTTTTGATAAAGTACTTTGCTATCTAACCCTTGAAGTGGCACAAGAAATATTGGTTGTTTGTGAGACAGGTTCTTAAGGACATTTATTCATCAAAGGAAACTAAGAGGTATGAGGATATTACTCACTATTTGAGGTGTTTAGTTGGGTATATTTTTTATGTTATAAGGAGGAGATATAAGTATTAATTTCATGTCCATTGTTGGAAATATTTGATATGGGTTTTATGATTCATTAATTGAACTCCATTGTTTAATGAGATTGGATATACTTGAGATGGGGTTTGTAAAACAAATTGTGCATCCCAGTTGAAAGATATTGGAAACACTTGTGTTAGGGTTTATGAACAAATTATGCTTCATTGTTTGAGTGGAATTGTGAAGCTCTTTGACATTGGTTTGAGTGATATTGAAAGTGAATGTGCAAGTGTTAGAAATCAGATTAGTAAAGCAAAGTTGTACACCAGTTTGATTTTATTGAAAGGGATTTTGCAAGAGGTAGAGATTGGATTAGATGAAAGCAATATTTGTGAATGTAAATAAAATATTGGGTATTTGATAGTACATATCATTATCTATATGTTCCAAATATTAAACAATTTTTGAGTAGAATATATTTGTTTGAAGAAAACATTTTTGAAAGAGATATAAGCATTTGTTTGTATGCAAGATTTGGAAATATTTGAGCAGGACTTGTGAGCAGCACTGAGGTAAATTTGAGCAAGTCTTGTGAGAAGACATGGAGTAGCTTTGAGGTAGATTTGAGAAAATCTTATGAGAAGACTTGGAGCAGCTTTGAGACAAATTTGAGCAAGTCTTGTGAGAAGACTTGGAGCAAATTTTGAGGTAGGTTTGAGAAAATATTATGAAGACTTGAAACAACATTGAGACAGATTTGTGAGCAGAGTTGGAGAAAATTTATGCTAACCTTGTAATGAGGTTTGGTGTAGATTTGGGTAGAGATAGAGAGCAGATTTGAGATATATTTGTGCTAACCTTGTAATGAATTTTGGTGAAATTTTGAGCATAGTTAGAGCAGACCTTAGGTGGAGGCTTGGAACAGATTTGAGTAGAGTTTGAGAAGGCCTTAGGTGAAGGCTTGGAATATATTTGAGCAGAGTTAGAACAGGTCTTATGTGAAGGCTTGAGGTAGTTTTGAGCTGAGTAGTGAGTAGTATTTGGAGTTATCCATAGAAGAAAGGGGATAAAGTTCTCTAGTGGATAGATGTCCACAAATTAGCTGAGGAGATAGAGTTCTCCTATGGATAGAGGTCAAAGAATCAACTAAAGGGAAAATTATCTCTTGTGGAGAGAGATACACGAACCAGAGCAGAGGGGATAGAGTCCTCTTGTGGAAATAGATCCACAAACTAGAGTAGAGGGGATAGAGTCCTCCTTTAAAGAGAGATCCACAAACCAGAGTAGAGGGGATAGAGTTATCCTATGGAGAGATATCCACAAACCAGAGAAGATGGAATATAGTTCTCCTATGGAGAGAGATCCACAAACTAGAGTAAATGGGATAGATTTCTCCTATGGAGAGAGATCCATAAATCAGAGCATTGGGGATTGAGATCTCCTTTAGACAAAGGTCCATAAACATTGTAATAGGGATTTGGTTCCCAAGATATTTATTGAGAAAATTTAGAAGAAATATTTTCTTCGTGGATGTAACCCATATTGGGTGAACCATGTTAAATATGTGTCTCTCATATGTGTTATGATTTGTGCATTTTTTATTTTAATGCATTGATATTATTACTGTTATCATTTGGAAATAAAGGAAATTTTTGATCTTATACTATTCACCCCCCTCTTAGTATAAGCTTGTGTTATTCAATAGTTTTTTAGGTATCTAATCTTGTGCTATACATTGAGGATGTATAATGTGACTCTGGTCAGTTTACTTTCTATTTGCATACAAAAGCACTCTCGAACTATCCTTAGTTGAAATGGACCTTGAGTTTAGCTATTGGCATGGAATGGATTATTTTTATAGTTATTTTTTTTCACAGAGAGATTAGTTTGGATCTAGTTTGGGTTAGAGATAAACTGGGAAGTTGGGTATTTTGATGTAGATGAGCTTAGAGTTTAGTTAAGCTTGATAAAAAGAGAAGTTTGTTTTTTCAATTTTTATGTAGTATCTTCTCTTAGTCAATGACTTGTTTGGGTTAGAGTTTAGAAACACACTAGTATGTTTTTTAGATTACTCCAAGCTTTGGATTATCATATTTGAGTGAAACTAGAGTAAATATAAGTCCTTTGTAACCATATTTTATGCATAGGAGCTAGGAGAAATGGGCATGTGATTTTAACAGATGAACCTTTAGGAGAGTGCAATCGGTAGCATTGGGCTATAGTTTCTTCACTAGTGAGAAAGGGAAGAACATTTTGAGTGTTTCTTTGGAATAGGTAAGGAACTCCTTTTTCAGTATACCTATAATAAGGGAGCATGTTTGTGTTTTAATGTGTGGTGGCAATATTATTTTCTGACATAAAAGCAATCTAGGAATACGTAGCACCAACTCACTTGCACTCGAGGTGATTCATGAGGATCATGATGTAGCCTGAGTGAATCCTGTTGACACCTTTAGATAGATGTATGTCTTGATCACTTATATGAATGAAGAGAATATGGTGTTGTTTCCTTAGCTATGTTTTAGCACTAATGTTAAACTTGATAGAATGATGAGGGCTTTAGTAGGAGTTTATTAAAGAATTATTTGCCTTTCCTACATTGGAAACATGGATAGGTGCAAAGAATGAGGTTACTCTGAAGATATTACAAAAGTATATTAATGCTAGATTTGAAGCATTATGTTTGATTTCAGATTGATCTCAAGTTATTGAAATATTAAGATTTGTATTGAATATGTAAATGTACTTTTCGAGGTCAAAACATTATCTTATTAGGCTTGTTTCTACTTGTACTAGAAGCCTGTAAATAAATTATTAAAGGAATAATATTTTTGGATAAGATTCAAAGGAAACCAAAACTTCCTTAAGATATTTAAGACAAGGATTTGTCTTACTCAAATATAAATATTTTCTTCTTATGAAAATAATAAATATGGAATTTTGAAGGCTGGGTTTTCCCTTTGGGATTTTTCCCAGGGTAATTATTGTGTTGTGACTCTTGTGGAAATTTTACTATACTATGATGTTATGCTTTAATTTTGAATTGATTTAGAATGAGGTTTAATTGGCAAAATGTATTCTTTGGATGTTATGATTTAATGAGTTGTAATAATTGATAATTCATGTGGATTAGTTATATTTCTTATTAAAGGATATTCATGATTATTTATGAATGGGTATTTTAATATAGAATTCCTCTTGGGTATTAACTAATCATTATCTCACAAAATGGCTTGTCATGTTGGTAATGGTTTTTGTAAAGTATAGTTGAATACTATTCTAAGATAGTCATTTTAGACTGATGGGTGCATCAATAGATGACTTATTCCTCAAGAATAGAGAAACTTCTAACATACAAGAGTACAACTTAAGAGCATGTAACCTATGACACTAAATAAAGGAATGTTTAGTTGTGAGGTTGAATTTATATAATGAATATGGAGATGAGGCTTTTAAAGATGTCTAGCTCTAACATACCTGATATGGATAGACATTTTATGCTCACCACATAGGACTTATGTGGAAGGTAGTCTTGGTGTAAACATTTCAAAAGAATGAAGGGGTGGTCATTGCTAGCTCAATGGATCCTTGAGATGGATAGTTTTGACCCACCATGATTAAGCACCTAGTACTCTTACATTAATGGAAATAAATATATATATATATATATATATATATATATATAGAGTAAAGATGGATGTGTTTCCAATGATGAATTTAGGTAGGGTTAGTATATGTGACATAAGTAGTTTCCTAGAGCCTAAATTCTAGACTCCTTGATAAAGAAATAATTGAAAAAAAGGATGAAATTTTTTGGTACATGACATGTACATTTACATTCACTTAAACTAGAAGTGTCCTTATAATAACATTATCATCCTACCAAACTGTATGGATAACGAATCACTACAACCACTAGGTGTAATAGATTAAATTACTACTTACAAGCTTCACTCTATCACATTGACATGAAATATTCATCATTTTTTTCATTTACATCAAACTTTCATTCAACGATTCTTATCCTTCCTCCTTTCTTCTTTGGGGATACTCTCCTCATCACTTCCCTTTTGGGAATACTACATGTGTGTGAATTTACTTCTACCACACATAATTTTCATCCAACAGTCCTCATCACTCCCCCTTTCTCTTTTGGGAGTATGCTAAGAAAGGCTACACCTGCTTCTTGTAACCATATTCAACTACTCTATTTTGCTTCTACTATTGCTATACCTACTCTTATTTCTATTGTTATTTTCTTGCTACTCTTATTTATATTATTGCCTTTATTGTTGCTCTTCTTTCTGTTGCTAATTTTCTTCTACTCTTCTTTCTATTCATGTAGCTGCTCTTCTTTCTATTGTTGCCTTTCTTGTGCTCTTCTTTCTATTGTTGTTTTTATTATCTTCTTTCTATTGTTGTAGTTGCTCTTCTTTATATTACTCCACTATCCCTATTGTAGGCTTCTTTGCCTTCTCCTCACACTCCAGGATTCTTTGCCTTCTCATAAACAAACCTTGTTCTTTTTTATTTTAGCATAGCTTATGCTTTTGCTTTCTTTTATTTAGCTTATGTTAATTTTATTCAACTTCTCCTACTTCTTTTCTTCAGCTTCTATTTTTTTATTTTTCAACTTCTACTTCTACTCTTCAAATTCTCCTTTTATTTTTTTTCTTCAGCTTTTGCTTTTTTTCTTCAACTTCTACATTAATTTTTTTTCTTCAGCTTCTATTTTTTTTTTTAAGCTATTGCTTTTCTTCTTTTGTTGTTGCAATTGATTTTCTTCTTCTACTATTGCTTTTATTATTGTCGTTGTTTTTTTCTTTTTATTTTTCCACATTCTTCTTCTGCTACCTTCTTTTCATTTTTTTTTTGTTTACTTCAGCTTTCATACCCTGTTAAAAGTATGAAGCAATTAGGACTCAATGTTAGCTTTTGATGAGATGGTAGTGTAGGGAATACAAGCACAAGATGTAATATGACTAATATGAGATAACTATAAACTAATGGCATAATATTATGCAACAATATTATAAAATGAGCATTTTCAAATAATTCACAAATATACTATTAAAGAAAGTGATGAAAATAGTACAATGTTATATAATGGAGAATATGAACACTTCATGAAAGGATATGAAGAACTACATTGTACCACACACTCTCTATACTTACTACTACATATGATAATCTTCTGAAACACTCACTATGAGGCCTATATATAGGAATATAGATTTATTACCCCTAACTCTACCTATCTAATCAATGTACAAGTGGACACATTGTACATTTACAACTTGCACATTTGACACTTGTGCATTTATTACAATACTTGAAGTAATTAACTAAATTTACTCTAAAGTAAACTCCTACTCTAGTTATGTACCAAAGGTGGTACATTTACATGACTTTTTGAGTGTTAATTTTACCCATTATGAAATTACACTCTCCCTTAGGGTTTGGATCCCAAAAACCTCTCTTGCAAAGAAGTTAAACAAACAACTTCTCCAAGGTCTCCGCTATATTAGCATTTGCATATGTGTATTAGTAATCTCAATAAAATATATCAATTCAATGCTAGGAATACCTTAGTGATTGCAATTAATTGTAAACAAGGGGCATGTGTTGATTTATTTTAGCATGCTACTTTAATGATTGTTCATGAAACTGAAATAATAAAAGTAAGTGTGAATTGGCCCTTATATGACCATGATATAGTGCTTTAGTTCCTTTTATATTGAGGATTTTAAAGTAGATTTTATCTTCCCTTATTAAGTGGATTTTAATCAAGCTTTACCTTGCATTAAATCCTACTTCAAACATGAAAGTAAAGTTTAAAATCTATCTATGAATGTGAATCTGAAATGATAAATAGGCTCCTTAAATGTAGCTTCTTATCATGAATATAAAGAGAGACTTTTATATGAATAATAAATTATTCCTTTTTGGTGAAATTAATTTTCATAAAGAGACAATAATTTATAGCCTTAAAATAAAGGCTTTTAAATGTCATTTAATTATCCATATTTTATAAAATAATTTTCATAAATAAAAATAATCTAATGCTTTAAAATAAAACCTTTTAATATAACATATAAAATTACTTCCTTCAATGAAATCAGAATTTTCATGAAGAAAGGTGCATTAATTGCTCCGAAAATGAAGGCTCATGAAATGCCATAAAATTAACCCCCTTTCAATGAAATTAAAATTTTCATGAAAGAAAGGTCATCTCATGTTTATGAATGAAAAAAAAAAGCATAAAAATCTGATATAGAAAAATAAAATTTCCAAAATTATAAAAACCCTTAAAAACAACAGATTTCAAAAATAATTATAAAATCAAAATGACATCGGAATGAGTCCAAATCTAGTGCATATGAAAGATTGAAGTTCATTCTATGCAACCATGTATTTATTTTTGTCATTTTATTTTTTTACGATTTTTATTTTAATGCCTGAAGTTTAAAAAAAAATGCAAAATGAAAGTTTAGAAAACAGAAAATAAAGTCTGAAAATAAATTTAAATGCTGAAAACAGAAACATGCAAAGCATTTCTAGTTTGATGGCACCCTGTCTTGCATTCACACAATCTGAATAAAATAGGTGCTAGCTCATAAGGTACAGAAATGAATTTTAGATTCCAAATATTCACCTAATGTAACCCAAAATGGCATTAACGTCATCTTTAAATTGAAAAACTAAAAAAAAGAAAGATAAACAAAAAATCCAGCATGCAAAACAAATCTCCTCCTTTCTTGCTAACAAGGCCTCAAAATTTTGAAAAAAACGCATTTGCATTAAAAAGTATTTCATTTTTACACTGATACTCCAACAGCGTTTTGGTTCTTTTCCAAAAAAACCAGTTTGATGGGGTATTTAAAATTTTACAATATACCATTTCAGTTCTCTGCTCGTTTCATTTTTGGTTTCAACAAGCAACCCTCCGGTTTTACCTTCCAATGTCTCTGTGAATATGCAAGTCCTATTTCATTTGGTTTACCATTGGTTTGAATCCATAATGTGTTTTTAACGTTATATATATATATTTAATTACTTGGAAACATCTCCCTTATCTCTACTCTTTCGAAGGTAAAATTAATAGTTGCCTTAGTAAGGGTAAAACTTATTACAATGGTCCCCTTTCAATAAATATTTGATTTAATTAAAATGGTCATGCCTCCGTTTCCTTTTTGCTTTTACTTTCAAGGAGAAAATGATAGTAGCCATTCCTTTTTACATTTGGTATGAAAGGTATGATTGTTCCTTCGTAATGTCTTATGAGGTAACGCTCTTTCAACAAGCATTCATTTCCATTGATAGGAGTCAAACACTTTTATTGGCTTTTATTTAATAAAATCCACACATCTTGATGCTCCCTTTTGTCTCTTATTTTTACCACATAATCCTCCTTGCTTAGGATGGACATTGGTGACAAACCATGTGTGCACCTCATTGATCCTCGAACAACCATGGTAAGAGAACCCTCATGGGACAAGGAGGTGTGGTCACCGTTCATTTCTCTATCAACCAATCCCATGGTGATTTATATATCCATGTGGTAATGATCATTCTCATCAAATACCTATGTCGAATCAGCATTCCAGAGATCTCTATTAATAGATCCTGTCTACTAATTCGTCTGTTTGTCATTGACGAACAATGGCATCCTATTCTAAATCCACGTAGTTTACCTTGACTTCATTGTACACTGATTTTGGGCTCCTCTGTAAATCGGTGGCAACCATAAATATTCGTTGATGATGTTAGGCTAACACACCCAAATTTTGATTTACATCCCTTCCACCGATACTCTAAGACATTGTGTTCCCCAATGCACGCCTTGGCTCCATGTTGTTAGGATGGACACAATATCACCTTTAGAGTGGTATTATCCTAATCATTTGAAATCAGACTATGAATTTGTTATTCGTGTAATCCTTGACTCCGTCTACTGCCTATGGTGCACTTGCCACATCTCTATTTTCCAATATTTTATCATCGAGAGAATTCACCATCTACTTGAATTCATCGGGTCACCTCAACACTACATGAACCTGCCCAATATTTCATAGTCGTCGAAACCTACCTGCATCGAACCAGTCATTTAGCCTCTTTCACTAACGACGTTGAATTTCCCACTACTGTTATGGACGTTCCCTCTCCGTCCATCATTGTCAAAAAATTTATCTCTACCATTCGAACTAGTCTACCAAGCTGTACCAAACTTGTAGACTACGAGGCCCATTTTCATTGATTATCTTTGTCGACTTCGAATCATGACCATCCTCATTTGTGCATATCATTCTATCTTTGGGATAACCCACTATTTGATAATGATTGCCTTTGATACGTTGCTCCATCCCTGGTCCTGTGCGTGTTGTCCACCCCTGTCCACTATCATGGTCTATTCACCATCCAATTTTAGTCTTGGTCCACACCTGCGCAAATTAAAACAAAATTTTAATTAAGAACATAAAGCTTAGCATGTAAATCATAATATAAGATGGAAAGGGCATTAGATTTTTGTTTAGCCTTTAGAATTAATTAATTTAAAACTAAGACTAATACCCTTACAATCCTAATAAATAAACTGCTTCATGACCTTGAAATGACAAGGAAAGGCCCATGCATGCATCACGTGGCACACTTTGCTTCTTCTTTTTTTTGTTATTATTATTATTTATTTTATAATGTGTATAATACATATATGTATTATGTTTATATATATAAATATAATACATGTATGAAATATATATGTATTAATGTTTTATCATATTTTATTTGCTTTTTTATATATATATATATATATATATATATATATATATATATATATATATTTATTGATTATTCGCTTTATTTTGGAATTTCCATTTATTTTATTTCCATTGAATCTAAATCATCGGAACTAACAATTATATTCAATAAAAATAAAAAAAGTTATTTTATTTATATCATATTTATCATAATGAGGAATTTTAACACAAAGCCCCTACACAAAAATTAAACCAAAAAAAAAATCGCAAACAACAAACTTGATGAAAAACTTGACGACACAAAAGTGACGACAAAAAGTCATCGAAAAAAAAAAAACTATTGACAATAAAAGTCGTCGACAAGAAAGAGTCTTCGACAATAAAAAGTCATCGACAAGAAAAAACGTTGACAATTAAAATTGTCGACAAGAAAAAATCATCGACAAGAAAAAGTCATCAACAATAAAATATCATCGATAAGTAAAATCCGTCGACAAGAAAAAATCATTGACAATAAAAAAGTTATCGACAAGAAAAAAAATCGTTGACAATAAAAAGTTGTCAACAAGAAAAAGTCATTGACAATAAAATATCGTTGACAACAAAAAATTGCTAACAAGAACTAACGATGATTGCAAATTCAAAACAAACGAAGCATTAGACACTTAAAATCCAATGGAAATACCCAAATACCAAAATAAAAAGGTGGGTCCCCAATTTTGGGGTACGCTGTGGAACAACCATAACATAACCCAAATGATGTAATATACTCTAACACCCCCTTATATTACATTATTTTGGTATTGAAGATTTTAGTCTTCAATATGGATCTTTAATCTAGTACTGGAGTTTGAGTTCTCCTTCTCTATTGTCTATGTCCTATTCAAGCAAGTTGTTAATGTCTTCATAAAATATATATTTTATTAGAGAGCTTTGACTTCATGATATTTTGTAGGATCTTCTAGTTCTTCATTTTTTTGAATTCTTTGAGATAAGTGTACCTTTTGATTTTCCTCTCGATATTCAATTTAAGAATAATTGTATGGTTATTGAAATCATTACTGATAAGGATTATTTTGAGCTTGATACTACCTTGGTTGGAATACCTTGTTTGGTTGGCTTCCATAGTTTGTCTAATTTCTCTGATTTTGTTTCCTTAGAATGAATCTACAATAATTAGTGCTATGATCTTTCCTCCTGCATACATAACAATATCTATTATTTTAAGGTCTTTATCCTTTTCAAGATGAGGCTATGTTTCCTTTTGAAGTATCTTTTGAAACTAATGCAATGTTAGTCATTTCATCTTACGTTGTGCTTTCTACCTCAAAATTTTAAAGAATGTTGATTAGCTCATTAAATGAAGTATATTTACTTGGAATCTATAAATATGTAACTAGATGCTTGTAGCTATCTACAAGTTCTCCTATGGTTACTTGGACAAGGAATTTATCTTCAAAATTTTCTCCTAAGGTTAGTAATTTTCCCTTAATATCTACTATATTCCTTAGGAATAGTTCTATATGTTTTCCACTGTTCATTTTCAAGGAATGCAATTGAGTTTGAAGATTTATAATAGTAGCTTTATTTTTCCCTTCAAATATTTTTTCTAGGGTTCCAAGCTTTTGTAGATATTCCTACTGAACTAATGTAAGGTTGTATTTCATCTATTATGGAAAAAGGTATTATCATTAATACTTTTGTATCAATCTCTTCAAACTTTTGAATCTATCTATCACTTAAATTAAGTTTAGTAGTTATTCCTTTGACAATTTCCCAAAGCTTCTAAACTATTAAAATTGTCCTCACTTTATCTTTCCATGAGGAATAATTTGGACCTTTAAGTAGTTGAGATTCTGTAAGGATGATTTTATTTGTTGTCATGATGATCCTTGTATCTATCTAATTTAGTTTTGTAGGACTCCTTATGTCTCCCTAGTGATTGGAATAAGCTATAAGCTTGATAAAGTGCTAAGTAATAGTTCACCTTTTGAATTGATTTTGTAATGTTTTGTAAATATCAATAATAAACTCCTATTTCATATTATCTCTCCTAATGGAAATATGCACTTAATTTTAAGTTATTTGGTTGGATTTATTTTGTCCCTTTAGTACGAGTATGAGACAAATGTAAGTATATAATTCCAAATCCATAAGTAAATAATAAACTTCCTTTTATATCCCTTAAAATATGATATTTTTTAATTTCAAATATTTATCTTTGATGTAGTATACCTTATCTCCCTAATTTTGGAATATTAAAAATCAATAATATTTGCAATAGAATTTCTAAGTGTTTAAAGTATAAACCATTATTTCTCCTACTTAATTATTTGCAAATATACCACTCCTTAAATTATCCCTTAAGATTATGCACTTTTGATCTGATTTATTCTTGAAGGTTATATCTATTCAACCTATTTTAACCTTAGAAATATGTGTTCCCTTATACCTCATTTTAAACTTTAATGAAAGCAAGTAAGTGCAAATATACCTTTTAACTTGTGTTGACTAGTATTGAATTTGAGTGTTGATTTTGAGCATTGGTTTCTGATAGACTCGACAAAAATCCTCTTATGACAGTATTAAATGCACCTTTGAATCCTTGAATTTAGGCTTTGAAATACGTTCTCCATTAATTCTCATTGTAAATTATATTTTATTCACGCATTCATTCGTTCATTATTTGTGTGCTTCTTGTCTGGAGGCTATATGTAAGCTTCTTCTTCTTGAAGTAGGTACCAAGTTATGGTAGGAATTACTTAAGTCTCATCATCAAGCTTTTCTAGACCTTGTGGAGTGTTAAATTGCATGGCATTGTATTAGCTTATCCTTTTTGAGCATTGAAATTCCTTGAA